>CM039691.1:0-2500000 GCA_022530915.1 Paspalum notatum
CTAAACCCTAAACCCTAAACCCTAAACCCTAAACCCTAAACCCTAAACCCTAAACCCTAAACCCTAAACCCTAAACCCTAAACCCTAAACCCTAAACCCTAAACCCTAAACCCTAAACCCTAAACCCTAAACCCTAAACCCTAAACCCTAAACCCTAAACCCTAAACCCTAAACCCTAAACCCTAAACCCTAAACCCTAAACCCTAAACCCTAAACCCTAAACCCTAAACCCTAAACCCTAAACCCTAAACCCTAAACCCTAAACCCTAAACCCTAAACCCTAAACCCTAAACCCTAAACCCTAAACCCTAAACCCTAAACCCTAAACCCTAAACCCTAAACCCTAAACCCTAAACCCTAAACCCTAAACCCTAAACCCTAAACCCTAAACCCTAAACCCTAAACCCTAAACCCTAAACCCTAAACCCTAAACCCTAAACCCTAAACCCTAAACCCTAAACCCTAAACCCTAAACCCTAAACCCTAAACCCTAAACCCTAAACCCTAAACCCTAAACCCTAAACCCTAAACCCTAAACCCTAAACCCTAAACCCTAAACCCTAAACCCTAAACCCTAAACCCTAAACCCTAAACCCTAAACCCTAAACCCTAAACCCTAAACCCTAAACCCTAAACCCTAAACCCTAAACCCTAAACCCTAAACCCTAAACCCTAAACCCTAAACCCTAAACCCTAAACCCTAAACCCTAAACCCTAAACCCTAAACCCTAAACCCTAAACCCTAAACCCTAAACCCTAAACCCTAAACCCTAAACCCTAAACCCTAAACCCTAAACCCTAAACCCTAAACCCTAAACCCTAAACCCTAAACCCTAAACCCTAAACCCTAAACCCTAAACCCTAACCCTAAACCCTAAACCCTAAACCCTAAACCCTAAAACCCTAAACCCTAAACCCTAAAACCCTAAACCCTAAACCCTAAACCCTAAAACCCTAAACCCTAAACCCTAAACCCTAAACCCTAAACCCTAAACCCTAAACCCTAAACCCTAAACCCTAAACCCTAAACCCTAAACCCTAAACCCTAAACCCTAAACCCTAAACCCTAAACCCTAAACCCTAAACCCTAAACCCTAAACCCTAAACCCTAAACCCTAAACCCTAAACCCTAAACCCTAAACCCTAAACCCTAAACCCTAAACCCTAAACCCTAAACCCTAAACCCTAAACCCTTAACCCTAAACCCTAAACCCTAACCCTAAACCCTAAACCCTAAACCCTTAAACCCTAAACCCTAACCCTAAACCCTAAACCCTAAACCCTAAACCCTAAACCCTAAACCCTAAACCCTAAACCCTAAGCCCTAAACCCGAAACCCCAAACCCTAAAACCCTAAACCCGAAACCCTAAACCCGAAACCCCAAACCCGAAGCCCTAAACCCTAAACCCGAAACCCTAAACCCTAAACCCTAAACCCGAATCCCCAAACCCCAAACCCTAAACCCCAAACCCCAAACCCCAAACCCTAAACCCTAAACCCCAAACCCTAAACCCCAAACCCCAAACCCTAAACCCCAAACCCTAAGCCCCAAACCCTAAACCCCAAACCCTAAGCCCTAAACCCTAAGGCACGGCGCGGATCCGGCGAGGGAGCGATGCAGCAACGGCGAGGTCAAGCGCGAAAGGTGTGCGGTAGGGCGGCGTGTCCGGCGGAGGCGGAGTGGAGGTGCGGGGATGGCCCGAAGGTGGCTGTCCACGGCGAGGGGCCGGCGGCGATGGTGGCCGTGGGGGCGCTCGCGGGGAGGGTGGTTGAAGGCGAGGGCGAGGGGTGAGACCGTGCGGGGAAGATGGAGGGAGGCGCGGGCCATGCGAGGCGCGCGTCGGCGGGGTGGGAGGCGGCTCGAGGCGGCGGGGGCCGTGAGCTCGCCGCGGCGGCGATGGCGGCGGGCACACTGCGCTTGGGGGGAGGCGGAGGGAGACGGCTAGGCCTAGCGCGTTGGGCGCGGGAGGTGGAGGCGGATGCAATGGCAGTAGTCCGAGCTCGGCAATGGCGGCGGCGTTCGGTGTGGTTGGAGAGGAGGCAAAGAGAGGCGAGCAGCTCGGTGGAGTAAGGAGCAGGAGAGGCCGCGGAGGGAGTGGGGAAAGGAGGAGGGTGGAGCGAACTCGGCCGGGACTCCGTCCAGGTGCGGCGCGGGGCTCGGCCTCGGCCATCGGCCGGCGGCATGCGGTGGTCGACGCGTGGAGGCATTCGAGCGGGGAGGAAGGCCGGTGGGGAAAGAGCGGACGCGGTCCAGTGGACCAGGGCGGCTGACAGGTGGGGCCGGGTCGAGGTGGGAGAGGAACGGTCCACAGACTTAGTCTACGGCGACGCGCGAGGGTGGGACCCACCACGGCCACACGTTCCAATTCCGCAGGCAGGAACCGGGGACGGTCTGCCAGTGAGGCCCGCCTGTCATAAAGAGAGAAAAAGGGAAAAATCCCGAAATGGATAAAACCCCTGTTGACTGCAGTATTACTTGTTTGTATTTCTCGTTTTTGAACGAGTTAAAGGCCGAATTTGACAATAACCCAATTGGATGAAATATTCTAAATTTGTTACTCTACATTTTCTTTATAAACATGTATACCATGTTATATTCAAAATTTTGGGTTAAATTTGAATTTAAGCTGCTGACCAAGGTTTGACCAACAGAACCCTCCAGTTTAGAAATTCTAAAAGTCTATTTTCTGGCCACATTTACTCAAAGAGTTTTATACCAATATTGTTTAGAATTTCAAGACCTACAACTTTATCGATAAAAGCATTGCAAGATTTTGGCTTTAAGATCAAGAAAATTTAAAATTACTAAACAGGCCATGTTTGGACAGAATTTATATGATGACAGAAAAGCCCCAAAACTCTATGCAAACCTTCATGCATGTCAAAGCACCAATTACCAAAGTTGTTCACCATGAAATTTTATACAAGTTTGTCAATATGAGTTTCACCCAAATCTAAATATAAAAAGTTATGGGCACAATTACAGAGACATATATGCAGAAAACAGGTTTCAACAAGTTGCATTTCAACCAAGTTTGAATTAGGGTTCATGCTAATGTATGATGCTTTATGATGAATGTTGCATGTATGATGAATGATTATGCACTTGAGATGCCGGAGCATCACAATATTTTGACTTTTTCCAAGTGAGTGGAATTGTCTCTGATTAAGGTGGAGCAAACTAAAAGTATTATTAATGTCAGCATTTTTTTGGGACGAGTATATTCTGACCAACATTGATTATATCCATGTGTCATTCACTAAGAGTAATTATTTATAAGTTTTTTTCGTTTCTAACCAACGGTGATCAAAGAAGAATCATAAGTTTATCTTTTACATGGTATAAATACCATGGCAGTTAAAGTTATTCTTGTTTTATGGGATGTTAAAGTTATTGATCAAACATTCCTGTCTAAGTTAGTTGAATTTTATTTTCTTGTACCCTTGTAAAATAAAGTAAATGTTTGAGAATATGTGCAATTCTCATGCACACAATATGCACGGTGCCAGGAAGAATCTGGGGGCAATCCTCAGATCAGGGGAGCAATCCTCTTGTTCAATTGTAATAAGTTTTGAACTGGCTTTAATGAAAATGTCTTGATTGACAACGAAGTAATGTGCGTTTTGGCTTAGCTACACTAGGCAAAGGGGGTTTGAGGTCAGAAAAAGGTATACAAAAAAGAGACCATCTGATGGCAAGGTTACATCATGTAGATTTGTTTGTGCAAATGAGGGTCATCGATTGAAAGACAAAAGAGATAGTATAATAAAGTGCCCCCGAGCTGAAACTAGAACTGATTGTCAAGTCCACATGAATCTTAAAATGGACCGAAAGAATGGAAAAATGAAAGTGAATGAGCTAGTTTTGGAACACAATCATGCACTACACTTGCCAGAAACCCTTCACTTACTGGTGTCACAAAGGAAAATTACGAGCTTTCGAAATTGAAACGGCAGATGATGCGGGAATTGGTCCAAAAGCTGCACATGAGTTGGCTAGTCGTCAAGTTGGCGGTCCACTCAATCTTAGCTACACCCTTTGTGATCACAAGAATTATTTGCGACCAAACGGCAACGAGAGATGGCATATGGACAAGCAGGTAGCATGCTTAAGTATTTTCAAGATAAAATTGCTGAGAATCCATCGTTCCAATATGCATTGTAAATGGATTCCGAAGAACAAATAGCAAACATTTTCTGGGCTGATGCTAAAATGGTCATGGACTATGCACATTTCGGTGATGTTGTTAGTTTTGATACTACGTTTGGAACAAATAAGAAGAGTAGACCTTTTGGTGTGTTTGTTGGATTCAATCACTTTAGAGAAACCACAGTTTTTGGTGCTGCTCTCATGTATGATGAAACATTTGAGTCCTTCAAGTGGTTGTTTGAGACCTTTTTAAAAGCTCATAATGGACAGCAACCTAAAACCTTTTATACTGATCAAGATGCTGCAATGATGAAGGCTGTTGGAGAAGTGTTCACAGAAGCATGGCATGGATTATGCACCTTTCATATAATGCAAAATGCTATCAAGCATCTACATGAAGATAAGAATGAAGAGACGAACGAAGGGAAGAAAGAAGAAAAGAAGAAGAAGAAGAAGAAGAAGAACGAAGACAAGAAAAAAAAGAAGAATGAAGACAAGAACGAAGAGCCAAGTATTCTCTCAGATTTTAGCGCGTGCATGTTTGAGTATGAAGACATACGAGAATTTGATCATAAGTTTGACCTCATGAGGCAAAAGGTGGGCAAGCAAACTTGGTTAGATAGTATATACAAGTTGAAAGAAAAATGGGCTGCATGTTACATGAAGGGTGTCTTCACATTAGGAATGAGAAGTACTCAGTTGAGTGAGAGTTTGAACAATGACTTGAAAATCCATTTCAAATCTGATTTTGAAATCATTCGGTTTTTTAAGCATTTTGAAAGGGTGGTGCAAGGAAAAAGGGATAATGAATTAAATTTAGAATTTGAGTCAAGGAAAAAGTTGCTTAAAATATTTATGATGAGGCCACCGCCTATGTTGGTTGATGCTAGCAAGCTGTATACACCTATTATTTTTGAAGCATTTCAAGGTGAATATGAAAGATCCTTGGCAGCTTGCACAAAAGCATTGCATGGCAATAATAAATTTCTAGTTGGAGATTGTATCTATGAGGAGGAGTACAAAGTTATTGGCGATCCTCTAAAGCAAACTGTTGTGTGCAGCTGTCAACAATTTGATAGAGTTGGGATATTGTGTGCTCATGCTCTGAAGATTCTCGACATAATGAATATTAAGTCACTACCGCCACAATATGTGTTGAAGAGGTGGACACGGGAAGCACGGAGTGGATTTGTAGAAGACAAAAATGGAAAAATAATAATAGAAAACTCAAAGTTGGATGCTGTGCTTAGATTCAGATATATGTCCCAGAAATTTCTCAACATGGCACATCAGGCAGCCAACTTTCCTGAATGCACCACGTTGGTAGACAACACACTTGACATCCTGGGTAAGCAAATTCAAGACAAAATCAATGTATGCACAAGCACTTCTCAGGAGCCATGCGTTGATCTGACAAATGCAAATCTAGAAAAAGACTTGTTGCTTAATGCACACCTAAAGAAAAAGGAGGTCCAAACAAAAAGTTCGAAACGTAAAAGAACTTGGCTTGATAAGAAGCACAAATTTAGGAAAAACAGACAAAACAAAGTTACATCACAGTTTGGGGAAGTAGCAAATAATGACAGTGGAACTGCACAAGGATTTTCAATGGTATATTACTAGGAACAACAATATTTTCTACTGTTCCATTTTGCCCATTAGTGGTCTAAATTTTTATTTTTTCCCTTTTCTTGCAGACTGGGGGAAAAGCCAGTAATGATGGTGCACAAGCACAAGTAGCAGAAGACAAACCTTCTGCTCATTTTGCTTTGCAGGAACCTACTAGACATGGCCTTACTGATGAGTTACCTGCTATGGACAAAAAGAATTATTCTGAGGAGAAATTGAACCTAAGCTTCACTCAGCTATTGACTGGACCAATCAGCGAAGATCTTTTTACTACAAATTTATTTTAGCAACTCTAGTTCCGGTACAAGTCCGTAGAGTTGGACACTAAAAGAACCTTTTGCATTTTGCAATCAAGCCTCCTGAGAGCATGGAAAAAAGAAATCCATCTTTCTTTTGCCATATTTTGTAAGCATGCACCATGCCAAGGTAATTCTACCTGCATTGAGAACATTACTTTGTTTCTCTAAACATGCATCATTTTAATTTCTTATTCCAGCATTCAAAAACCATGCAATAAACATTGCGGAACTCAAGATATTGAGTCTCCATCTCAGTTTATATCAATCTACAAGTCAATTTGACTCAAACATTCTTTCACAATACTGCCAGTTGCTACTCTAAATTTTGAACTAGCCTGTCTCCCTGCCTGAATATTATTTGACACTGTTCAGGATATCGAGTGGTGTATGGTGGCTGCCTTTCCTCCTATGGTGGTGCAGGCTGGCAGCGCCACTGCTCTCCCTATGCTGGCGCATCCGTGGCCAGGCCACTCGTCGTCCGAACTCCCGCGCCGCCGTCGACGAGCTAGAACTCGTGGGGTCGCGTGGCGGCAGCTCCTTTTTCTTTAGCGTCGGAGCTCCCTCGTCGCCGCAGACGAACCAGAACCGGCTGCGGTGGGTGGCTCCTTTGTCTTCAGAGTCGGATCTCCTTCGTCTCCGGTGCGGGGTGGGCAGCAGCGAGGGCAGGGCACGGCGGCGCGGCGGCGCTTCCTTTGTGTTCGAGGAACAGGCTGCGGCTGGAGGAATTCCCCTCTCGTATGCTACTGTAGCAGGGCTTGGGCTGTTTAGCGTGCAAATTGGGCTTCTTTATGGGGCTTATGACGTATATTTATTCATATGACCTGTGAGCCGTGGGATGGCCAATGGATGGTTGTAGACAGTTTGCTGTCCCGCTGCCGTAGTCTATACTAAGTTAGCCGATCTGGATCCCTCAATGCCAATCCTCCCCCACCCCCACCCGGCCACCCCCACCCACAGCCAAGTCCGTCTGACCTAGAAGGCTAGCTAGAATGATCGCGAGAGCCGGCGGCGGGGACGAGAGCGAGGAGGAAGTCGATCCGGCTGCGGGGACGAGAGCGAGGAGGTAGTCGATCCGGCGGGGCGGCAGCGGCGGCGATCATGTCTCTTCGGTCCTTTAGTCGCCTCCTCACCCGGAGCTTCTATCCACGCAAGATGAAGGTGGAGTCCTCGCCGGGGATCGTCTCCCAGGCGGCCTCAATGTTGGTTGCTGGCAGGCCAGCACGCTCTCTACACACAATCGTGAGTCTCCGTCCCCACCAAGTCTCAGATCGAAAATTTCTTGCTCACTCGCGGCTCATGTTTCTCATATGGAAACAGAGAGGCGTCGGTGCTGGTGGTAGCACCTATGGTGCTTTGGCCGCGGCCGCGTTGACTGGAGGGGCAGGGATGCTCATCTTCAAGAAACGTCCAGATGATGATGGTATGAGTTGAAATTGCTTTCGAATTTCTGGTTATTTGCTTTGTTTGATATGTGACCTACGCATAGAACCTGTAGATGGTGATGTGACCATGGAGGACATGAAGGATGTGGACAACAAGCCAAGGCAGGAGGACATCAAGAAGGAGGTGGACATCAACAAGGACATGGGGAAGCACCAGATGGACGTGGACATGGAAGCAAAGTTCCACAAGTGGATGGAATGGATGGGCAGGGAATACCCGAATCAGGAAGAGAAGGCATACCGATTTGAACTCTTCAAGGAAAGGATGAAGCAGTTAGATATAGAGATCGCTGGAAGAGTAAAGAATCCCCTCCCAAACGGTTTCGGCGACATGACAGATGATGAGATCAGGGCAATAACGAATTGCCACAAGCCTCGTAGCAAAGAATATGAGGCATCACTGATGAAGGTGCTACTCTTTCCTCGTTACATTTTGTTCCTACTTAGTGAGAATTATCTGCACAATGATTGTCCTTCTTCTGGTAAACATGCACACTGTACTGATAACAACAATCCACCTAGACATTCAAATCAACACCATAAGAATTACATACTCAGTCTTGTGGACGTTGATTGCACCTGTTCAAATGGAGTTCACCCAAATTGTCTAAAATATCTTTATTAAAGAGCAAAGTGATTGGTCTCCTCATGACAAAAACTATGATGGCGTGCCATTTTACTATGCAGTAGTTTCCTTCTAGTAGGCAATGGGATTAGCATATTGCCGCAGCTTCCTGTCTTGGTTTCAGGAATGCACAGCTTACAGATGAGACATGCACAATCGGCATTATCAGTCAATAGTAATGTGATGAAACAATTTATATTTGTACTTGTTACCTTTGAGGCAGGCACCCATGGCCCATCCGCCACATGATACTACTACTTCATTATGGTACTGATACAGGCTTAGATCAGGGCATCCAATACTGGCAGTCTATACATTAGCTAGCTGCCTTAATGCAATATGTCTGGAACTTCATCGTTATTACGAACTTAGATCTTGATATCTTGAAGCAACTGCATGCTTTTGCTGGTCTCTCTCTCTCTTTTTCTTTTTTTTTTTTTTTTACGAAATTGAACCAGTATATGTTCTTGGGTGTAACAGAGCAGTGGTTCTCTCATGAAAACAGGATTATCAACTTTTGAAGAAGAGGATGGAGAAGGAGAAGGCGAAAAGGAATGTCGTCAACTGCTCAAAGCAGTAATGCAGCTGGCAACTTCTATGTCCAGCCATGACTGAAGCTACTACTTCGGTTGCCACTGCCTCCGCATGCTGGTTGGAATTGAGGAATTCGATAGTAGTCAATTTTATGGAGCTGCCTTGCAATATCTTCTATCCTAATGCTATCTTTCTGAATAAGATAGCTGATATTGGAACTTTTAGTCTCAGTCTTTATGAACACTATGTAATGGAAATTGTAGTTCTCGAATTGCTTTGCGTTATTAGTTCGAAAACATTTGTCCATGAAAATAAAGGGAGCACGGTACTGCTGCTGCTATATACCCCCACCCACACTCGGTCCTGTGTATCCATAGTTCTCATCCGCTTATCTCTATAGTTGCTTAGGCTGCGTTTAGAGGCTGAAAAGATAACGAAAAAAGCACCGTAGCACTTTTCGTTTGTATTTGGTAATTATTGTCCTATCATGGTCTAACTAGGCTTAAAAGATTCGTCTCATAAAGTACAACCAAACTGTGCAATTAGTTATTTTATTTACCTATATTTAATACTCCATGCATGCATCAAAAGATTTGATGTGACGGAAAATCTTGAAAATTTCAATTGAATTTCAGATCAACTAAACACAGCCTTATTTGCTAGTTCTCCCGCACCGCACTGTTTCCCTCCTATTTTACACTTGCATTTGCTTGAGAAAAATTGCATTAGTCCTGGAAAAATTTCCATCGAGTGCTCCTTGTGGGATGAAAGAAAAAAATTTCATCTAGCGCTCCTTCTGGGTTGAAAGCGTTCCTCCTGCAATGAAAGTGTTCCTCCTGTGAATGGTTGGAAAACCCTCTAACCATTTTTGTTACTACATTTTTTAACGACCATCAGATTTAACTTTGAACCCCTACTACCTTTCACATTAGGCTCGCACCACCATGGATTAGTGAAAATCCAGGCCTGCTCCAATGGTGTTGCCTAATTGTAAACCATTAGCCACCTAATTACAGGCCTACATATGAATAAGACACAATTTTTGCACCTTGTACAGAGAGACGACAAAGCACTTTGATTAGAAAGCAGTCAACAAAGCCTTTTTGTCTTCTGAACACTTCTTATGATCCTCCCAGATGTTCTGCACAGAGTTGCAGATACGACTGCATTTCCAATCGAACCGAGGCCAAGGAGGAGGCCATGGAGGAGGAGGACGTCGGCCTCTTCAACCTCGGTCGATTGTGCATCCGTACGTGGATCGATGGATGTTCATCCTCGCCCTTGCCTGCTGTAGTAGTAGTAAAACCATGGTGCTCTGGATTCGATAGATCTGCGCTGGGGTTTGTTGTCTAGATCCAGATCGAGCCTGTGTTGGATGCCAAAGGTTTTGGCCGGATTGATCTTGCTGATCGGAGATTGATCTGTGTCTGATCTAATCAATTTCAGTATGTAATACGTGTTTTCCAATCAATTGTAGGGATGAATGACATGGTATATTGTGATCCCAACTATTTGATCCTTTTGCTTGATGTCTTTTCAGGACCTGCTCGTGAGGGAGAGCCGCCTCAGGGACGCCTTCTTGAGCTATGAGAAAAATACGTTTGATATTTTACCGTGCCAAATTTTGGTGTTCCAATTAGTTTCAGGCCTGTTAGAAAGCGACTGCAAAGCTGAGGCCCCGTTTGGAACACAGGAATTTCACAGGAAAAATGAAAGAGTTTCACAGGAAACGGTTCAATTTCACAGGAAAAACGCAGGAATAGAGATTTTTTCCTCCATTCCAAACAGGGCCTGAATGTGTAGGCACCTAATGGCCACAGAGTCGATGAGGAGCTTTGCATGGGAAAATATCTAGTGCAAACCCATCACTAGGTGCAAACCTGTAAACTTGAATCGCGTATCGTTGGATCCTAGATGTACGGCGTACAGAGTCCTTTGTCACATTTTGGATTTACCTCCCGGCAATACCTCAGTAGCTTTTTCTTTAGGAACCCTGAACTAGAGTGAAAATGTGCCACCACCCATTTCGAATCCATCTGAGAAATCTTCCTTCCAACGTAAGATTGCTTCCAGCCCAAGCTTCTTTCGCCGGTACTGCAGGTTCCTTCGGCCGTGCCTCCACCTCCCTGTCCTCCCCGACCGCCGAAAGGCCCAAAACCTTCCCTGCGCCCCTGGTCGAGCTGCCCCTCAGTGTCGGGCAGCGAGCTATAACTATGAATTTGGCTTCTGAAATCTGCATATGCCACACGAGTGGCATGGCATGCCGGCTCCGTTCATGCCACTCGTGTGGCATATGCAGTCAGTATGACTGCGGTCCACGATTGGCTCCTCTTGGCCTGCTCCAAGACAATGCTGCTGCATGATGTGCCTTCATCAGAAGAGAGAAACAGCAGCACGAAGTCATCCTTTGGGGAGTTGTTGCCTGTGCTATGGCGTCTGGACAGTGCCCTCAACTACGCGGGAGTATAGCACTAATGAGAGGCCTGGCCAGAAAGCCGAACACCTGAAATCATGGGCATGTTTCAACTTTATCAACTCTTGGACTATGAACTGATATATGCATGAATTCACATATTGCCTGGTTCTATAATTAAGATACCAACCAGAGTGGTGAAAAAACACAATGATGATTTGTGCTGGCGATGATGGTGGCATGAACTGGATCCGATGTTACACTTGAAAATGTGAACTGTAATAATACAAGGTTGAGAAGTCAACAATTAGCTTCAAATCAGATACAATTTCTTCAAAAAAAAATATTTGGGAACATATACAGAGCTTTGAGAATACAGAGCTTCGAGAACATATTTGGCGGTTTTTACTCACCTACTAAAATACAGAGCTTTGAGAACATATGCAGTCGCTAAACCGATCTGACAAATTTGTGGTAGAAAGTTAAGGTTGTACAAAGAAATGGCACTACTGTATATAGTGAATACTCCTGCTTGAGATACGGAGGGAAAAACAGTTCTTACTGAGATTCCGATGATCGTGCTGGTTGCCAAGAGAGAGAGGAATTTAGATATCAGTTTTAGCACAACCCCACCTTTGAGCTGACTGATATCGAGATTCTTGATAACATTGAAAAGAACAGCTGCTGTTGCATCATTGACAACTCCTTCTCCAAACTTAAGTTGTCTTCCAATTGACGCTACATATTGTTGGAGCATCCTACATATTGTTGGATCATCCTGCATATAAAAACTAAGAATGGGTAACTAAATCCATGCCAAATCAAAAGGAAAAAAATTGCTCGCCTTGATGTTCTGCAAGCACTCGACGAACACCTCATTCAGTGACTCTGTGTGCTTGTTCCTGATCTGTATCAGACGGGCTTGCATTTGGGGCAGTTGCCGAGGGGGCACTCCAGCGACCTATTGCTGCAGCTTGCCGTGGAATTGGACCCCGTCAACTCTCCATTCATGGGGCTGCCCCTCATCGTCCCGGAGAGAGCGAACCGCGGCCGCCGAGTACGCACTACGCCGGCAGGGCTGCCCCTCATTCGGTAGCGCGGCTGGGCGGCGGCTGGGACGTGGGCGAGGGCGGGAATGGGGGCGGCAGTGGCGGCCGTGGCGGAGGCGCGGCCCGGGGATGTGGGAAGAGCAGCGTCGGTGCCTCCCGCCGAGACGGCGCTCGTAGAGACGGCAGCGGCAGGGGCGGCGGCGGCGGGGGCGGCGGCGCGAGGCTGCAGGAGCGTCGGAACTCCAGGAGCGGAGCGAGAAGACGGGAACCTTCTTCGGTGGTCTAATTGCAAAGTGCACTGAAGCAGCGCGCGGAGGGAAATAAAAAAAATGTAACAATCAAATTTCTAGCCGCAGATCACACATACGACTTAAGTTTGCAGGTTTTCACGTACTAGTGAGTTTGCACTGTATATTTACCCGCTTTGCATAGAGGTACTGACCAGTGTTCTCATGTGTTTGTTACTAGCTGTGTAAAAATGCATTTGAGTTTAGTGCTTATTACTGGAGGCAAGCAGTGCCGAAAGTTGAATCAGACAATGTCTGTACTGTTACCGATTGTTGTCCGATCAAAACATTATTTTTATAGACATCCAAAGAGAGTTTTGGTAATAGGCTTATTCTGAGCCATTGTAATTTCCTCTTAGCTATTAGTTGGACAATGTTCTTTTTCAATGATTTTGAAAAAAAAAATCTTAGCTGGTGGCTCTGAAATACTTTTATGGGGTGTTAACAATTCAATTTGGTATATTTTTGCTTACCTTTTCTTGTAGAAGGAACGTAGAATTTGAAAATTCACACGAATCTTACTGAACATTTTTCAGGGATGTTCAGTTTTTACATGATTACTGAACATTTGCTGATTTATGTGCAGGGGCTTTTGTTTGGGGGATGGAACTACATGGAAGCACTGTTGGTATGCGTAAGGATCGAAAAATGTCGTTGTTTGGTTATTTTCATGTGAATCCTAATAAAGTTGTTGCGTTAGCACGGGCACTATATAATTGTGTAAAAGTTGTACTATGCAAAAATAAAATATTGATTGTTTTCATGAGCATTCACATGAAAAGCCGTGGCGGTAGCACGGGCATTATACTAGTATGAGTAAAAGAAACTTTCACATTAGGCTCGCACCACCATGGAGGGAGTGCCATATGAGCAAAAGAACGAGTTTGATCCAAAAGGAAAGATGATAACACCACTACCAATAAACACTCAATGTGGATATTATTATTATTATTATTATTATTATTATTCTTGTTGTTGTTGTTGTTGTTGTTGTTATCATCATCATTATTATTATTACTACTACTGTTGTTGCTGCCACTGCTGTGCGTGGTGCGTCACGCATGTGTTTTCAAAATAAACTTGTTGCACACTTGTTTTACGTTCATAGAACATTTTATGGTACTACATTTTAAAAACATATTGATGAAACAACCATAATCTCTTGTCAAATTTTTTATATTATTTTTTATATACCCAGGGGCAACGAGATTGTATGCCAGGTAGAGGACATTTGCAAAAACAACCAAGACAGGGATTAACTTGTACAGAGATTGTTGCTCCAGAGGTTGCGCCAATGTCATAGCTGAAAAGGAGTTTACCCAATGCAGGAACACGAGCCTAGGTTCCGAATAGCAATCCATCACATCATCAGTACTTTAAAGGCCACAATGTCAATAGGATTACTGATCACCCCTTTTTATCGGACCAACACAAGCTAGATGTGCTGGTCGCCCAGGTAAAGTTGAAAACGGACGGGATGAATCCCGTTTCGTCCGCAACCGTATACAGTATTTTCCCATCCGTTTCCGTTTTTTGCGGGATAAACGGAAACAGGACCGGAAACGGGACAGGGTGAACCGGGAGCGGGAACGAAAACGGTAGAGCCTTTTTCCGTCCGTATTTACGATTTCCCGTTTTTGACCGGGATTATCCCGTTTTCATCCCGTTTTTCAGAAATATGGTATAGGCAGCCCATCACAGCTCAATCGGCTGGACTACTGGAGGACGACGAGATGGTGGTGACCCGTGAAAAACTGATGTGCTATATATTGTCCTTTCTGCTGTGTTGGTGGAGCGGAGGCGTGGAGCTCTGTTCTGTGAACTGTGAACCCATGCTGTTGGTGAATGTAGGGATATTTGGTGACCATTCATCAATATTTGTGTGGTCTATTCATTTTCTATGATCTGTGAACATATTTATTGTGCAGTGACTGTGATGTTGTGACCTTACTCTCTCCTATCATATGCGACGAAATGTTCCGGTTTAAGTTTCCGCTTACCATTCGTTTCCGCCTGTTTTCTGATCGTATTTACCCATTTTCGCTTTACCGCTTATCCCGCAACCGTTTCCGTTTCCGCCTGTCCGGCTCCCGCTCCCGTTTCCGTCTAAAAATATGAAAACGAAAACGATAGAGCGATTTTCCGTTCGTTTCTGTCTGTTTTCCACTTTACGCCCAGGTGAAGAGCTGGATGGAACCTTTTGTGGAAAAGCTGAAAGACAATCCTCCTGAAGATCTCTTCTGAATCAGGCTTAGTCATCTCTTTTGATTTTCATTCAGCTGGAGCTCATGCCCCTAGCAAGTTGTCAAAAATGTAACACATGCCTAACCGCCTGGATGTGTGCACAAACTTTATATGCTTTCTATAAAAACTCAACCCTTTTATTTGTTTATTTGTGAAACGTCTATACCAAGCTTGTAGTTTATCAACACGCAACAGCTACTCCCTTCAATCTACAAGCTAAAACAGGCTGATGAGCAGTGGATCATCGTTCAGGTTGCAGCAAGAATTCCACAAATAGAAAGGCAAACTCCTCAATGCGGCAGGAAGGACGGCGCTTACTAAAGATGGCAGCGGATCGGGTTCGGGGCGGATATCCGTGGGTTTCGGTTTTTCGGTTTTCGGGTTTGGTATTGGTTTTTTGCCCATGGTTTTCAGGTTCGGTTTCGGGTTCGGGTTTGGTTTTCCACCCGTGGATATCCAATGGATATCCGAAATAAATCTTTTAGAATTAAAACTCATGTTTTATAATATGTTAATAATAACTTGTTTACTTAGATTATTAAATTTATTTAAAGTTCGCTCATGAAAATATTTATTATTTCTTTCCTCTTGTTTATACATGTGAATATGTGCATATATATCCGCGCGTTTCGGGGATCCGTTCGGGTTTCGGGTATCCGTTCGGGTTTCGGGTATCCGCGGGTTTGGTTTTGGTGATAGATTTCCACCCGAATCGGATTCGGTTTTGGGTTTGGGTTTTGGTTTTGGTTTCGGGTTTCGGTTTTGGGTGCACGGAGACTCCACCCGATCCGAACCCGACCCGTTGCCATCCTTAGCGCTTACCAAAGCCACCCTATCTGCAATCCCACTGCACATGTAAATTGCTCTGTGTTTGTTCCCTTGGGCGCTAGATCAAATTGACAGAACACGACGGGCGTTTATTTGGTCGGGGGAGCAGCAGGTGGGTGGTGGATCTTGCAAGGTCGCCTGGACTGGGGTGTGCAGGCAAAGGGAGATCTTGCGTGATGTGCAGCTCAACCCAGGAGCGCCGGATGTCATTCGATGGCGATTCACAGCAGATGGTTGCTACTCCTTTGCTTCGGCTTATGGGGCCATGTTCCTTGGAGCTTCGAGGCCGCTGGGCGCAAAGGAGATCTGGAAGACATCAGCACCACCCAAGGTCCGGTTCTTCTTTTGGTTGGTGATGCATGATCGTTGTTGGACGGCGGAGCGCAGATTTCATCATGGTCTTCAAGACTCCAGCGCCTATATCTTCTATGACCAACAGCGGGAAACCATGAATCACATCATCTTAGGTTGCGTCTACAGTAGGGAGGTCTGGCAAATTCTTCTTAACCGCCTACACTTGAATATAGCTGTGTAACTGCCTACACTTGAATATAGCTGTGCAGGAGGAGGCAGTGTTGTCATGGTGGTTACGAAATAGAAAGCTAGTGGTCAAGCAAGCTCGAAAAGGATTTGATTCAGTTTTCTTCTTGGTCGGTTGGACGCTTTGGAAGGAAAGGAGCGCTAGAACTTTTAATGGAATTGCCACTACGCCGATGCATCTAGCTCAAAAGATTCAAGATGAAGCGGGTGAATGGTGTGTGGCAGGTTACAAGAGGCTGCTCTCCCTGCTTCAGCTAGTGTAGCTGCTCAAGTTACTCCCGTAGCACAATCAGTCTTAGCAAATCACAATCTCGTGTTGCCATTGGGCTGTTTTATTTCTTTCTTTTCGTCAGTAATCTTTCGATTACTGCTTGTTGCTGTTGTTTGTTGAACACTCTCTCCTTCTTAATGAATCCTGTGCACGTTCCGAAAAAAAAAAAACAGCTACTCCCTTCATTAAGAGTTCGTTCGGCTGCCCTTTTTGTGGCTGCGGCTGCTGCTTGTTTCTATAGTACCTACAGTGTATTTGTGAGAGCACAGTACCAGCAGAAGCTGCAGCATCAGTTAGAGGTAGTGCAGCCGAACGAGCTCTAAGTAATCAGTTACCGCTACACCAAACTGGCAATCTGATACAATTTAGGAAATTCGTTATTTTTTAATTGTTAAGAAAACTTATTACTCATTTTGATATTGATGCAATGGCAAGCGTCACCAAAGCAAAGCTCCAGTTTATCAAATTCCTTCACTCTATACAAAAATACGAAACATATCCTAAATTGTATCATGCATTATATGTTAGTGTACTGCCTTTGTGCCTTTGAACTACTTCGAGGGGACAAATGAAAGTCTTTTACTGTTGTGCCTACTTTTAGAGAGTAAAGAGAAATCTATTCATCAAAATACAAACGACTACTAACTGAATAAGTTTTGGGAACCAAGAACATGAACTGAATAAGGCAAAAAAAAAAAAAAAAAACAGTGCCATGGAGCAAAACCGTGATTGAAACAGTAGCTTAAACCTAAATTTCCTTTATCAGGTAGTATAATTTATTTCAGGTTGGAAGACCAAGTCTGAGAAGGTCCAGAAACAGAGAACCGCACCATCGAAGGAAAAATTCAGGGGAAAATGTGCAGGAAAAAAGTTGAACATGGTTTTATTTCTACTATCATGCACCCTTCCTTTTATTCTTTTCGTTAGCACATCACCAGACTGGAAAAGACACATGGTCTTGCATCAAAGTCGTTGACATGATGAGCAGGAACAGCACCTACGACCTGAAAAAAAAAAGAGATATTACTGTCTGTTGTTATCCTCAAGTAAAATAATCCCACGTTGTACTTAAACAACCAGCAGGAACACCGTGCAGTTGCACGGGCTAGCAATCTGTACCATAAAATTTTGCTTATAAAAATAGGAATACATTGGACACATTAATATTCTTAGATACTGCCACCTCTGACATTTAATCACATTTCACAGTGTTATCATCATAAAATTCATTATTCAATGTGGTTATTCGAAACTAAAAATGTCTAAGTTCTTTCTCATGCTTAGGCAATTTGGGATATACCGTGCGTGAAATATCTGGCTATCTGAAGAGGCACTGTAGGATAAAAGGAAAAGGCATGAGCTAAATGTCAATTAGCAAACAATAAACAAATAAAAAAAGAAATGTCAAGAGGGGAGACAGAAGTGTGCAACATGAAATGTGGATGTACGCACGTACTAATGCACCTTGAAATAGAAAATGTGGATTTGCACAGGTGTTAATTAATTATTGCATTGGAACGCTAAGGGTCACAAACAAAACCACATAGGTATACTACAATCCTGAAAAAAATATAATTTATTCTGTCTGCCTTAGTAAATTTTAGATGGGAGGTTGTATTATCCAAATCCAAAAATATCTTACTGTTTAAAGAGTATATTTTAGATGGGAATTCATACTTCGCAAACCAAAATTATCTCCATAAGAAGTTTGTCAATGGTTATCCATCTCCCCCCTATCAGGAGGGGTAGGGCAATATATTTATCTTAGAACTGCAAAGAACTGCATGTCACATTTGAGCAAAGACGAATATTGTGATGCTCCAGCATCTCGAGTGCATTATCATATCTTAATCATGCACTAAGCATCATTTAGCATCTTGTGATTTCATGTAATTAGGCTAGGACTTGTTTGGATGAGATGGAAAGCTTGAAATTTGAAATTTTTGCATGTGTTCTGTTAGATTCTTGTTCCTAAATCCAAATCTATTGGGATCTAGGGGAAACTCATATTACCAAACTTGTAGATAATGAAGTTTTGAACAACTTTCATAATTGGGGTTTGGCCAGATAATGAAGGCTACATAGGGTTTGTAGTCTTTCTTTGTCAGTGCAGAAAACCAACTCAAATCAGCCTTGTTTAAAAACCCTAAGTTTGCACAAACCTACAGCCACTTTCATGCAACACTTCCATTGAATAAGTTGTAGGTTTTGAAATTCTAAGCAAGTTACCCAAAAGGCACTTTGGGTGAAAAGGCTTAGAAATAGGGTTTTTCCTTTTTCCAAACAATAAAGGTACCCTGTCCCTACCTAGGGCTGATTTCAAAATTTAAATTTAAACCACATTTACACTTGGATTCTGGAGTTGAGCCTTTTGACAAACTTGTAGAGTTCAAAGAGTAGAACATTTCTTCCAATTGGGCTTTTTCCAAATTCGGCCTAAAAATGAGTTAAAATCGCGGAAAACAGAGGCCTAGAAAACACATTTCTCTTTTTCCCAGTTTTTGAGTCGCTGACAGGTGGGGCCCGCGATCCGCGCGACGCGCACGGCGCGAACCGACGCGCGCCGCGTGGCTCGCCGGCGTACAGGGAGTACGGCGAGCCCCGCGGCGGCCGTCTGGGCGCGTCAAAAGGAGGAGGGGGTTCCGCGCCCCAAACCCTAGCTCCTTCCCCCGCATTTCCGTCCCGTTTTCGCCCCGCGCGCGCCGCTCAAGCTCGGGCCGCCATTGACGCCGGCCGAACTCGGGGTCGAGCCGCGCCGCCGCCTCCCGGCCTCCCCGAGCCAAACCGACCCCACCACCGCACTCCCCGCTCCGCGCCGCCCTCACTCCGCTAGGTCTAGTCGTCGGACTCCTCTCCCCCGAGGAGATCGAGCTTGGCTCGACGTCGCGCCCGCGCCACCGACGCCGTCGTTCACGTTCGGTGCGCCGCCGTTCCCCGCCGCTCCACGCCTCCTCCGCCGACGAGGATACCCCCAAGGTGAAGCCCTAGCTCCCGCGCACCTCCGCCACCCCGCGTCGCGGCTCCGGCGAGCCCCAGCTCGCCGCGCGCGCGCGCGCCGCGCCGCGCGGCCGCGGCCGGCGCGAGGAAGAAGACGGGGGCCGGATCTTTTTAGATCTAGCCCCCGGACTTTTCCGAATTTACACCCCGGTCCTCCCGCACGGGGGCTGAGTCTTGCAGATCTTGCAAACTAGCCCCTGGAAACTATGGTTAATTACGCAGCGGTCCTCGGATCTGGGTTTTTCTTTTTCTTTTTTCCTTTTTCTCGGTTTGAACTTTGAAAAATCATATAAATTCAAAGAAAAATCCAAAATGGACAAACTCAGAACCTATGAACTCCTTGTAAATAGATCTATAGAGTGGGCATGATGTGGATCTGACAATTGACTGTTTTGCACCTGTTTTTATGTATGCATGTTAAATACTCATAAAATGGAAAAGATGGCCTAAATGGTTTCCTAAATTTGTGAGGTCTTGGTGTTGGCTTACATGTGATGTCTTGGCACTGTTTGAAGGATTGTGGACTGTAGCATGAGTAGTTTCACCTTGTATTCACCATTTCATGCTCATTTTGTGTATTTATGCAAATAGGGAAATGGTGTATATGTAATGTATGTTCAAAATGGCATGCCTACATTTTTCTTGTTCCACTTATAGTATGGGAAGCTCACTGGTCCAGAATGAGGTCATGCGTGTTAGTTTTGCATGGTGATTTGAAAATAGCAAAAGATGCTAGCTAGAAAAAGAAAATAGAAAAAATGGTACTTAAATGGCTAGGAAAATTTCAGGAAAAATGTGGTGACTCCTACATAATGTTTAGTGTCCAGAAAGTGTATACGTACATGCCTTACCCACTGTTTTGCATTATGTGGTTTATTTTAGTAAAGAAAAATATGGAAAATAGATGTCCTATTAAATGGAAGATTTTTCACTTGAAAAATTTTGTGTGAGTAGTTTATAGCTCATCTTGATCACTGGTGAAATTTCATGGTTAGAACCCTTTCCTAGAATTAATGATAAATCTGACAAAGTCTAGGGCTGTTAAATTGTTAGATTTTTAATAAATTCACTGTAACTCTTTTTGGGCTAAATTTTTGGCAGCAATTTCTTATGTATAAGATCTGCATACTGAAAATTTTTGAAGTCGTTTAGAGCAGTGTAGCTATCCAAACTCAATGGCATGTTTAATTAGTAAAATGAGTATTTCTTTATATGGATAAATGGTTGAATGATTTAGTGTGTTGTATCATACAAGTGCATGTTCCTGAGGTGCTCATTACTAGTAAACATTTATATGACTAGTTGTTTTGGTGCATGTTCTACGTGGCGAATCCTCTATTGAGTGATGGTTTGTACGATTTTTTAGTGCCATACAATTTCATGCATTGCATTTCGTTGCACTCATGTGCACTCTCATGACATACATATAGATCACGTGAACGAAGAGCAGACGCAGGAGCTGCCGGTGATCGAGGAACCCGACGATCAGGAGCCCGAAGGACAGCCGCAGGAGGAGTACCCGCAGGCCACGTCTGACCTCACCACCGAGGAGGCAAACCCTAGTGAGGAAGGTAGGCAGGCCCTACATTCTCCTAGCAAATTATGATTTATGATTACGCATATGCATTAGGTATGGTTTGGAACCTTATTGCATTAGAACCACTGGCCGTCCTGGCCCTAGCACCTATATTAGGTACGTAGGACGAGTTGCCTAGAAATGCTAGGCTCGAGTAGACACGAGTGAATGGTCACTCGTCGCGTAGGGTGACTTTGAAAAAGAAATGGAACACTGGCAGTTTTGCCATGATAGACTATGATGTTGGTGATTAAGTGGAGACCGGGCGGAGATTAAGTTTTACTTTTCGAGGTGTGTGTTGTTGCGGTGTGATGGCTCCGCCCGAGTCATTTAAGGCCCGTCCGCTGTTCGCCTGCTGGTTGGCATACCATTGCTAAAGTGCTTACCCAGTTAATGGGGCCGGTGAAACCTTACTTGTGCCATCCGGAGAACAGAAACACGTTCCTACCCACTGGTTGAGAGGAAGGTGGCCCGGGGGAGCTTGGTACTCATGACGGGGAGCCCGAGATGTCGGCAGGCTCGTCATGGGGGCACAACCCGGGAGTCAGGTGGGAGTGAATCGAACTCGGGATGGGACGGGTGGAGGAGGGGGACTATATGTGGGAAAGCCGTCGTGTGAGTAAGCATATGGGCCCCTGGCATTTTAGTTATTCCCGGGAATTAGAAATCGATTCGAATCGCTGATACTCACCAGGTGTGAGAATGCCAAATATCACTGACGGGCAACGTAGTAATAACTTTAATACCATATGATTGTGATTCATGTTTTCGAATATTACCTGATTGGTTACTTAATTGATTTTTGGATACTTCAAGTTTATGTCAATTATCATACTCTAAATGGTTATCTCTTTCTATCATAAGGGGTAGCGGCTGTCAATCCCGCTACCTTATGTATAATCAACCTTTGATAAAAATCAATGACTAAGGACCTAGATGATAGTAAGCAAGCTTTGCGTCAGCCGTAAGCCAATGCCATTAAGTCCTCTGAGTAATTAGTACTCAGGGTTTGCCCCCAACATTTGGTTTTCAGGTATGGAGTTCCTCTTTTGTGCCTGCGTGGGTGGAGGAGCTTGTTACCACCAGGAGTGAGCCGAGTCATGATCTGGCAATGGGGTGACATCAGTGGGCATGATGTCACTCTCCTACTGCAAGTCTTTTGTTTATCATGAACAGTGATCTTTAATTTCCGCTGCGAGACACTATTTCGAACTCTATTTTATTATGGACCTATGTTGAACCTATTTTATTCAGAACCTGGTTTGTAACTTAAAGTCTTATTACTATCTATTCAAATGCCTGTGATGATGTAACTGTTGTGGCTCCATCGTGAGTCGGATGTGTGTGATGTCGGTTCATCGGGATTTGGTGCAAATCGAGAGCCGAGGGCTTCTCGACGGACGACCGGGTTTAGTACGGTCTAAGTACACTGTAAGCTAATGGTGACAGGTGTACTTAGCCCGTATTAAATCGGCGGTTCCGCCACAGCTGGTATCAGAGCCGATCATACACAGGCAACAGTTATATCATCAAGATTTAGTTTACAAAACTATTTTTGAAAGCCCTTTTCAAGTAATTTGTAAAAGAGAGTATACGATATGCCCGTATTAAGGATGTTAGTGTTATCCAGGTGACATCGCTGACATTCTGACATAGATAGACCTCATATGCACATTCGGCGCTTTGAGAAACAACTTTTCGGCCATAGCTGTCCCCAGTACTGGAGGAATGCTATCGGGTTTTGCGGATTGTTGTGAACTCTGCATTCATGCTGGTAGGCTAGAAATTTTAAGGGGGGTGGTCACCTTTGGTGTGTTTGTGACCATTCTCCTGTTGTGGCGCAGCAAGATTTAATTTGCTTGTGTGGGTGCCAGCCCGGTCTAGCAGAGGACCGTACAGATGCGTTGTCCACGCGGCGCAAAATGGCGTGGATGCCACACTATGTGGTAATGTATGAGCATGCATTTTTCTGCAGGTACACTAACCCCGCGCGAAATTAAGAACGATTAGAAAACGACTAGTTGCAATAGAGAGTGCCGTGCATATTGTCACCGAATAACCGGTAGTTTATACTTGACTAGGATGTGTGATGTGAGACGGTACCAACGGATCATGCATCATGTTCATCGCCTGGGTTATATATGGGGTTTTTCGAATAAGTCTACAAAAGGAATCACGAACTCAAGTCCCTTATCGTCCTCTTTTCAATAGTGCATAAAATATTATATGAACTCACTCCAAAAAAATTTTAATGCAAAGGCTTTTCTTTTGTGTCCCACAGATGGTTAGGACCAAGCAGACCGCGCGTAAGGCCGTGGGGGGTAGGGGGCGCCCGCTCCCGCCAGTGACCCACACTCCACCCCTGGTAGAGGACGGGCTACTCCACACTCGTTGCCGGGAGGACTGCTCCCTCTCCCGGATCCTGTGCAGGGCCCTGAGGCAGATGGGACGCCGCCCCTGTCCCTTCTACTCCGTGCAGACCATGCACGGGCAGGGAAGCTGCTGGGCCCGGGTGGTCCTTCCGCACCCGAACTCCGCGAACCCACACACCATCGTGGTCTATGGGGCGAACGAGGAGGAAGCCTATCTGAAGGCAGTTACGACAGCTATCACTTTTCTGAGCCCCGAGGAGGATGCGGGCCACTCAGACCTGCGTTATCTCCCCACGCAGGAGATGGACGACGAGTGGGTCCGCCGCCACGACATGCTCAAGGCCCGCAACGACACACGACCCTATGCAGCATGTATGGGGTTTGCCAGTGAGATGCACAGGATGTATGACCGCGCTGAGGGCAGGAGCCGTTTCTACTTTCACAGGCACGCGGAGGCGCGTGCTCGAGTGGAGGAGTTGGAGGGTCAGGTGGCTCAGCTACAGCAGCGCCTCGCGGTGTACGAGCCGCCTCCAGCGGAGCAGGACCCTCAGGACAGGGAGTCCTCTGAGCCGATGGAGATGGAGGAGGAGGGAGAGGGCTCCGTCCCTACAGGCCGCTCGGCGACTTAAAGAGGAGTGGTGATGATGAAGGAGGAGGAGGCGTTTTGTGAATCGGTTAGCACGTTGATAGCGATATTTTGTATTACACCGCTCCGTGCATTTATGTGTGGCTGTACTAAAAACCTTGATGAGATGTGAGCTCATTTGTGTACGACATTTGTGTAATGATGGACACCTTGTTATGTGCCCTTTTACGGTGGGTCGCTGAAACCACCATCCCACTATGTAATGATAAGACCTTAAGTAGTTTTCGAACTTTTAAATCTCACTCGAAATCTATCGTACGTTCTTAAATGGCTGGAGTAGGTTGATGTCATGTTGCCTGATTTCATGTATTTACAGTGCTGTCCGTGATGCTATGATTTTATCAGCGCGTCACATTGCAAATAGGTATTGTGAGTTTAAAACCCGGTTGACCTTCCTCTTGCAGATGGTTCGGAGCCACATGCGAATGGCGCTCCACCCCCACCGGAGTTGGCCACCCTGGTCGTGCAGCAGGCCGAGCTGATCCGCCTGCTCGCCGAGGAACGCCAGGGCCGTGGCCAGCTGCAGCCGCGGGAACCCAGGAACCGAGGCATCTCCTACAGGGACTTCGAGGAGCTGCGACCCCCCGTCTTCACGAAGTGTCCTGAACCTCTGGACGCGGATGATTGGCTCCGCACAATTAGGTCCAAGTTCACACTCCTTCCGGAATTGACCGAGCAACAGAAGGCGCGGTTTGCCGGGCAGTTGCTGCAAGGACCAGCAGGCGCGTGGCATGCCACGTTCCTCGAAATGCAGCGGGCTGGGCATGAGCCCACCTGGGAGGAGTTTACCCAGGCTTTTCGGGCTCACTATATCCCGGACAGCTTGATGGAGCAGAAGAAGCGGGAATTTCGGGAGCTTAAGCAAGGCAATAAGACTGTGATGCAATATGTGCAGTCTTTCATTCACCTTTCACAGTATGCACCAGAAGACGTGGCAGATGACCCCCGCCGAGCAGCTAGGCTCTTGAACGGCCTTGACCCCACTCTCCAGACACACTTGGGGCGTCGCTACCAGAGCTTCACCGACTTGGTGGACACCGCGCTTGATATGGAGAATCGCCTGCGGGTCGCTAATGAAGATCAGAGGCGCAAGCGCCAAGCCAACACATCTGCTGCTGGATCCTCCCAGAAGCAAAAGTCAGCCTATAGGCCCTCACAGTAGTACTATCAGCAGCCCCGTTTCACGGTCCGGCCCAATCAGCCGGGCTGGGTTCACCGGGTGCCACAGCAGCAGCAGCCACAGCAGCAGCAGAGGCTCACCGCCGGCACACAAGCTCCGGCCCCCGCGACACGTGTCCTCGCTCTCCCGGGACCTGGAAACCCTTGCTTTAACTGTGGCAAGGTGGGGCACTTCAGTCGGGATTGCAGGGCACCCCGCAAAATTCAAGGCCCGAATCCAGCAGGCGGCACCCAGCAGGGCAAGCAGAAGGGGCCGGCACAGAAGACGGGTCGGGTGCACTACATCCACCTGGAGCAGATTCCCGCCGGTGTGCCGGTGCTCGCTGGTACGTTCATGATCAACGGTCATCCGACCGTCGTGCTATTTGATTCGGGGGCTACGCATACCTTTATTAGCAAAGCATATGCACGGAAGCATGACATAAAAATGCACAAGTTGAGGGAAAACTACCACATCACTGCCCCAGGGTCTCCTATTGATACCAGTCTAGGGGTCAGGCACTTAAAGCTGGAAATAGGAGCCGAGACATTTATCATCAACCCCGTGGTGCTGCCACACCAGGGGATTGATGTTATCTTGGGAATGAATTGGATGACCGAAAACAACGCCGTCCTAGATATTGGCAATAGGACAATACAGTTAAGGTCTAGGGTCAGCGGCAAGGTTATACGGGTACACATGCCAGACATGAAACACATGGTGGCCACAGTAAATGCAACTGAACTCGATGAAATCAAAAAGATTCCGGTAGTATGTGACTTCCCGGACGTATTTCCGGAAGAACTGCCGGGTCTGCCTCCGGATAGGGACGTAGAGTTCCGCATTGACCTCATCCCTGGTACAGCCCCTGTCTCAAAAAGGCCATACAGAATGGCACCGGATGAACTAAAGGAGCTAAAAATACAACTCCAAGAGCAACTAGATAAGGGTTTCATTCGGCCAAGTTTGTCACCTTGGGGTTGTCCGGCCCTCTTCGTAGAGAAGAAAGATCAGGGAGGTAAAAGGCTCTGTGTGGACTACAGGCCGCTAAATGCAGTCACAGTCAAAAATAAATATCCAATTCCACACATTGACATCCTGTTCGATCAGTTAGCTGGGGCCAAAGTCTTCTCAAAAATTGACTTAAGATCGGGCTATTATCAGATAAAAATCAGAGAAGAAGACATACCAAAAACTGCTTTCTCGACCAGATATGGCTTGTATGAATATCTGGTCATGTCCTTTGGGTTAACCAACGCACCGGCCTTCTTCATGTACATGATGAACTCGGTGTTCATGAACGAGCTCGACAAGTTCGTCGTGGTATTCATTGATGATATATTAATCTACTCCAAAAACGAAAAAGAACACGAAGAACATTTGCGGGTAGTACTCACTCGGCTAAGAGAACACAAGCTCTATGCCAAGTTCAGCAAGTGCGCTTTCTGGTTAAAGGAAGTGGGTTTCCTGGGGCATATTCTGTCAGAAAAGGGAGTAGCGGTTGACCCTAGCAAAGTAAAGGATGTTCTGAACTGGAAGCAGCCGGAAACTGTCACAGAAATTCGGAGTTTTCTTGGTCTAGCGGGCTACTACCGCCGCTTTATCAAGGACTTCTCCAAAATTGCTAAACCAATGACCTCCTTGACTAAGAAAAATGCAAAATTCGTGTGGGGTCCGAAGTGTGAGGATGGGTTCCGGAAATTAAAGAAACTTCTGACAACAGCACCAGTGCTAGCCCAACCGGATGTCACAAAGCCATTTGATGTATATTGTGATGCTTCCGGCCAGAGGCTGGGCTGTGTCCTAATGCAAGAAGAGAGAGTAATCGCTTACGCTTCCCGCCAACTAAGGAAACACGAAGCGAACTACCCAACCCATGATCTTGAGCTAGCCGCAGTTGTACACGCCCTGAAGATATGGAGGCACTATCTGCTGGGCAACACGTGTCATATCTACACTGACCACAAGAGCCTCAAATACATCTTCACACAGCCCGAGTTAAACATGAGGCAAAGACGGTGGTTAGAGTTGATAAAAGACTATGACCTGGAGATTCATTATCACCCCGGAAAGGCGAATGTGGTAGCTGACGCACTAAGCCGTCGGGCTCATTGCAATGTGATTGAAGCTCGGCCCACGGCAAAAGTGATTTGTTGGGAGATGGATGAAATAGAAATGCCAACCGAGCAGCTAGTCGAACTCTATAGCCTCATCATTGAACCGACAATAAAAGACCTAGTCATTGTAGCACAAAAACAAGACCCGGGTATGGCCCACATCCGTGAGGGTATTGATGAAGAGAAGAAGGCTTGCTTCACACTAGATGACCAAGGGGTCCTGTGGTTTAAAAATCGCCTAGTAGTGCCAAAAGATATGGAGTTGCGGAAGAAAATACTCGACGAAGCCCACACCTCCGTGCTTACCATGCATCCAGGCAGTAGTAAGATGTACCAAGACCTGAAACAAAAATTTTGGTGGACTCGCATGAAGCGGGAAATCGCCAAGTATGTGTCAGAATGCGACGTGTGTAAGAGGGTGAAAGCTGACCACTTAAAGCCGGGTGGTATGCTTCAACCCTTGAACATCCCGGCTTGGAAGTGGGAAGATATACACATGGATTTCGTGGTGGGTTTGCCTCGCACTCAGAAGGGTTATGATTCTATATGGGTGATCATTGATCGATTTACCAAGTCCGCACACTTCATACCAGTGAAAACTAGCTACACCGCAGCCACGTATGCCGGGCTGTACATTTCCCGAATAGTATCCCTACACGGTATTCCCGTGACCATCACTTCAGATCGAGGCTCAGTTTTTGTGTCCCGCTTCTGGGAACATCTGCAAACTGCCCTCGGAACAAAACTGATTCGCAGTTCGGCATACCACCCTCAAACCAGTGGCCAAGTCGAAAGAGTAAATCAGATCGTAGAAGACATGCTGAGGGCATGTGCCTTAACTTATTCCACAAAATGGGATGAGTGTTTGCCCTTGGCAGAGTTTGCATACAATAACAGCTACCAGAAGAGCTTGAATATGGCACCTTTCGAGGCCTTATACGGCAGAAGATGTAGAACACCCCTCAACTGGTCTGAACCCGGGGAACGCGTCACCTTTGGCCCTGATTTGGTAACTCAAGCCGAAGAACAAGTAAAATTCATACAAAGTAACCTAAAGAGCGCACAGTCCAGGCAAAAGAGTTACTCGGATAGGAGAAGGAGACCGCTAGTTTTTGAGAAGGGTGATCATGTATACCTTCGAGTGTCACCAATGAAGGGGGTACATCGCTTTGGGGTAAAAGGGAAGTTGGCACCACGGTATGTCGGCCCTTTCAAAATCACAGAGAGATGCGGGCCAGTTGCGTATCGGTTGGAATTACCACCACATCTTGCCGCAGTGCACGATGTGTTCCACGTTTCACAACTCAAAAAGTGCTTGCGAGTACCTGAAGAGGAGGTTGACACATCACAAATCCAAATCGAACCAGACCTTACCTATGAAGCCCGACCCATCAAAATCCTAGACCAAAAACAAAGGTCAACACGGCGTAATACTGTCAACTTTTATAAGGTGCAATGGAGTGATCACTCCGAAGAGGAAGCAACGTGGGAAACTGAAGAATATCTACAAAATAAACACCCGGATTTTCTCCCATCCACTTCAAACCAGTATGTTTAACTAACACTCCTTACATGCTCGTTTACTTAAACTATTCCACCCACATCACATCAAAATCTCGGGACGAGATTCTTTTAAGGGGGGTGGGTTGTGATGCTCCAGCATCTCGAGTGCATTATCATATCTTAATCATGCACTAAGCATCATTTAGCATCTTGTGATTTCATGTAATTAGGCTAGGACTTGTTTGGATGAGATGGAAAGCTTGAAATTTGAAATTTTTGCATGTGTTCTGTTAGATTCTTGTTCCTAAATCCAAATCTATTGGGATCTAGGGGAAACTCATATTACCAAACTTGTAGATAATGAAGTTTTGAACAACTTTCATAATTGGGG
Organism: Paspalum notatum; assembly: GCA_022530915.1. Taxonomy (NCBI): domain Eukaryota; kingdom Viridiplantae; phylum Streptophyta; class Magnoliopsida; order Poales; family Poaceae; genus Paspalum; species Paspalum notatum. The sequence goes on from CM039691.1 coordinate 29,074, forward strand.
TTTGGCCAGATAATGAAGGCTACATAGGGTTTGGAGTCTTTCTTTGTCAGTGCAGAAAACCAACTCAAATCAGCCTTGTTTAAAAACCCTAAGTTTGCACAAACCTACAGCCACTTTCATGCAACACTCCCATTGAATAACTTGTAGGTTTTGAAATTCTAAGCAAGTTACCCAAAAGGCACTTTGGGTGAAAAGGCTTATAAATAGGGTTTTTCCTTTTTCCAAACAATAAAGGTACCCTGTCCCTACCTAGGGCTGATTTCAAAATTTAAATTTAAACCACATTTACACTTGGATTCTGGAGTTGAGCCTTTTGACAAACTTGTAGAGTTCAAAGAGTAGAACATTTCTTCCAATTGGGCTTTTTCCAAATTCGGCCTAGAAATGAGTTAAAATCGCGGAAAACAGAGGCCTAGAAAACACATTTCTCTTTTTCCCAGTTTTTGAGTCGCTGACAGGTGGGGCCCGCGATCCGCGCGACGCGCACGGCGCGAACCGACGCGCGCCGCGTGGCTCGCCGGCGTACAGGGAGTACGGCGAGCCCCGCGGCGGCCGTCTGGGCGCGTCAAAAGGAGGAGGGGGTTCCGCGCCCCAAACCCTAGCTCCTTCCCCCGCATTTCCGTCCCGTTTTCGCCCCGCGCGCGCCGCTCAAGCTCGGGCCGCCATTGACGCCGGCCGAACTCGGGGTCGAGCCGCGCCGCCGCCTCCCGGCCTCCCCGAGCCAAACCGACCCCACCACCGCACTCCCCGCTCCGCGCCGCCCTCACTCCGCTAGGTCTAGTCGTCGGACTCCTCTCCCCCGAGGAGATCGAGCTTGGCTCGACGTCGCGCCCGCGCCACCGACGCCGTCGTTCACGTTCGGTGCGCCGCCGTTCCCCGCCGCTCCACGCCTCCTCCGCCGACGAGGATACCCCCAAGGTGAAGCCCTAGCTCCCGCGCACCTCCGCCACCCCGCGTCGCGGCTCCGGCGAGCCCCAGCTCGCCGGCGCGCGCGCGCGCCGCGCCGCGCGGCCGCGGCCGGCGCGAGGAAGAAGACGGGGGCCGGATCTTTTTAGATCTAGCCCCCGGATGTGATGCTCCAGCATCTCAAGTACCTAAATTAAGTAAATTGTACACTATCATGCATCATAAGCATCATGGCATAATCATGGCTAGAGGGGTTTGGTCATAATGTGGGATTTTTTTTTTTCAGTAAGCATGGACAATGCCAGGCTTGTAGTTTGAATTCTGTTGGGTTGTGGGGGAAGCTCATATTACCAAAGTTGTAGATAAGGATCTAATGAACAACTTTGTCAAATTGAGTTTGGGCAAAAGATAAATTCAAATTAGTGTTTTGAACCTTTTTCTGTCAGCCCAAATAACCAACCCAAACCAGCCTGGTTTTGAAAACCCAAGTTTGTACAAACCTACAGTCACTTTCAAGAAATGCTCCCATTGAACAAAATGTAGACCATAAAATTCTACACAACTTTCCCAAAAGGCACATGAGGTGTAAATGGCTAGAAAAGGGATTTTTAGAATTTCTAAGATGGGGCATCCTGCTGGTCAAACCTGAGGCAGCAACTCAAATTCAAATTTAGACCAAACTTGACCATAGAACTGGGGGTCAAAGTTTATAACAAAGTTGTAGCTTACAAAATTTTGAACACTCCTTGTATTTTGAGTTTCATCTAAATCGGCCTCTAAGATGCTCAAAAACGCAAATGGAAAAGAGGTGTCTCAGCAGTCAAAGGGGATTTTTCCATTTTCGGATTTTCCTTTTTTTTCCTCTCCCTATGACAGGTGGGCCCCGCCTGTCGGGTTCCCGCCCGCGGCGTCCGAACTGAGCCGGCCCGCGCCGATTCGGCCTCGCCCCGTAGACCCGGTCCACTGCGCCCGTCTCTCCGTCTCGCGTCCTGGCCCCACCCGTCAGCGGCTCGCGGCTCATGGACGCGGTCCGCGCCGCGCGGCGCGTCGTCCTCCCGCGTACGACGGCGACCACGCGGCCGACGGTCACCGCCGCGGCCGTCCGGCCACCGCCCGCGCCCTCTCCGCCCTGCCCGCGCTGCCCGACCCCCGGCCCCTAAAAAGGGAGGAGCCCCGCGCCCCAAAACCCTAACGCCCCGCTCCTCTGCCTCTCTCCGCCCGCCCCGAGCCCTTTTTCGCCGCGACCGCCATAGCCGGCGGCGAGCTCGAACCCGAGCTCGCGCCGCCGCCATCCGGCCTCCCCGAGCCAAACCGACCCCACCACCGCACTCCCCGCTCCGCGCCGCCCTCACTCCACTAGATCTAGTCGTCGGACTCCTCTCCCCCGAGGAGATCGAGCTCGGCTCGACGTCGCGTCGCGCCGGGAGCTTCAAGTCGCCGCCGCCGTTCGTCGCCGTTCCCCGCCGACCCGAGCCGCCTCCGCCGTCCACTTCACGCCCACGGTGAGCGCCGCCCCGCCCCGCGTCCTCTCGACCCCGCGTCGCGGCTCCGGCGAGCCCGAGCTCGCCGGCGCGCGCGAGCGCGCCGCGCGCGCGCGTCGCGCGACCGCGCCTGGCGCGGGGAGGGAGACGACCGGGGGCGCTTTTGCGAGCTAGCCCCCGGGTTTTCCCCTATTTCCAAGCCGGTCCTCCCGCCTGTATACCGAGTCTTGTAGATCTTACGTCTAGGCCCTCGGATCTATAGGTTAATTATGCAATAGCCCCTGGATCTGAGTAAATTTCGTTTAAAATGGATTTATTTCGGCTGAAACTTTGATAAATCATATAAAATCGAATAAAAATCCTAAAAAGGAAAATCTTGTTGTTCTGGAACCACAGTAAAATGATCTATGCAATGGATATGATATGGATCTGTGCATGTCAACTTTTGTTCACAATTTTTGCACATGCATGTTCTATGTTGTAAATAGGAAAAGTATATCTAATGAACTCAAATGAACTTCAAATGGGGTGGAACTTGGACAGTGGCCTGTGTAGGGTATTTAGACAGTGTATGAAATTTTGTGGCCCTAGCTTTTCTCTTTTACACACTGTTTTCCTTTTTTCATGATAAAATAGATAATTATGGTAATAGAAGTAAGTGCTAAATAGAAGATGGCTAATATGAACCCCTGACATTTTTCTTAGCTTGGTAATAGCTGATTTAGCCCACTAATCCAAAATGAGGCCAGGCATGTGGGTTTTGCGAGGTGGTTTGAAAAATAACAAAAGTTGCTAGTTGAGAAAAGGGAAATAGGAAAAAGTGTATTTAAATTACTAGGAAAATTTTTAGAAAAGTATGGTGGCTAGTACATGGTGTCGAAAGTCCATAAAGCATATAGGTGCAAGTCTTAGGTACTGCGTTGTCATGCATGTCCATTTTTCCCCTCTAATGGAAATGTTTACTTACTTTGCCCTATTTTCCGCTGCGGGTTATATGTTCACTGCGCTCTGTCCGACACTACATTTATCGCATTCTTTTGCATATGATGGCATGCATATAGAGCACGGGATCGAGGAGCAGGCACAGCAGCAGCCGTTGATAGAGGAGCCAGAAGACCCGGAACCCGAGCTGCAGCAAGAAGAGTACCCGCAGGCCGCACCTGACTTCACCGCCGAGGAGGCTAACCGTAGCGAGGAAGGTAGGCAGGCTCACATGATTCCCCAGCAAAAATATGAATTTTGTCACGCATATGCATTAGGAGTTGATTGATACCTTACTGCATTAGATTCCTTGGCCGCCCTGGCCCTAGCACCAATAATAGGTCCGTAGGACGAGTTGCATAGAAATGATAGGGCCGAGTAGACACGAGTGAATGGTCACTCGTCACGTAGGTTGACCTTGAAAAGAAAACGATACACTGGAAACTGCCTTGATGGCTTCACTGTTGATGATTAAAAGGAGACCGGGCGGAGATTAAGCTTTACTTTTCGAGGTGTGTGTTGTTGCGGTGTAATGGCTCCGCCCGAGTCGTTTAAGGCCCGTCCGCTGTTCGCCTGCTGGTTGGCATACCATTGCTAAAGTGCTTACCCGGTTAATGGGGCCGGTGAAACCTTACTTGTGCCATCCGGAGAACAGAAACACGTTCCTACCCACTGGTTGAGAGGAAGGTGGCCCGGGGGAGCTTGGTACTCATGGCGGGGAGTCCGAGATGTCGGCAGGCTCGTCATGGGGGCACAACCCGGGAGTCAGGGGGGAGTGAATCGAACTTGGGATGGGACAGGTGGAGGAGGGGGACTATATGTGGGAAAGCCGTCGTGCGAGTAAGCATATGGGCCCCTGGCATTTTTAGTTATTCCCGGGAATTAAAATCGATTCGAATCGCTGATGCTCACCAGGTGTGAGAATGCCAAATATCACTGACGGGCAACGTAGTAATAACCTTTTCATTCTGCAATATGATTCATGGTTTGGATATCAAGTGGTTGATTATTATTTGAGATTCAGATATTTCATAATGATGATAGCTATGTACTTGCAAAGGATTATCTCTTTCTTTCACAAGGGTAGTGGCTGTTAAATTCCACTATCCGTAAATAAACTTTTGAGCTAAGAATCAAAGGCTAAGGATCCAATGATAGTAAGCAAGCTTTGCGTCAGCCGTAAGCCTTGCCATTAAGTCCTCTGAGTAATTAGTACTCAGGGTTTGCCCCAACATTTGGATTTCAGGTATGGAGTTCCTCTTTTGCGCCTGTGTTGGCGGGGGAGCCTGTTATCATCAGGAGTGACAGGAGTCATGTCATGGCATGGGGGTGACATCAGTGGGCGTGATGTCACTCATCTACTGCATTTCTTTTGGTTTAAGCATGACCTATGGTCTTAGACTTCCGCTGTAAGACATTATTTCGAAATTCGGCCGATGTTGGCCCTATGTTGAACTTATTTTATTCAGAACCTGGTTTGTAACTTAAAGCCTTATTACTATCTATTCAAATGCCTGTGATGATGTAACTGTTGTGGCTCCATCGTGAGTCGGATGTGTGTGATGTCGGTTCACCTGGGATTTGGTGCAAATCGAGAGCCGAGGGCTTCTCGACGGACGACCGGGTTTAGTACGGTCTAAGTACACTGTAAACTAACGGTGACAGGTGTACTTAGCCCGTATTAAATCGGCGGTTCCGCCACACCGGACTTTTCCGAATTTACACCCCGGTCCTCCCGCACGGGGGCTGAGTCTTGCAGATCTTGCAAGCTAGCCCCTGGAAACTATGGTTAATTACGCAGCGGTCCTCGGATCTGGGTTTTTCTTTTTCTTTTTTCCTTTTTCTCGGTTTGAACTTTGAAAAATCATATAAATTCAAAGAAAAATCCAAAATGGACAAACTCAGAACCTATGAACTCCTTGTAAATAGATCTATAGAGTGGGCATGATGTGGATCTGACAATTGACTGTTTTGCCCCTGTTTTTATGTATGCATGTTAAATACTCATAAAATGGAAAAGATGGCCTAAATGGTTTCCTAAATTTGTGAGGTCTTGGTGTTGGCTTACATGTGATGTCTTGGCACCATTCGAAGGATTGTGGGCTGTAGCATGAGTAGTTTCACCTTGTATTCACCATTTCATGCTCATTTTGTGTATTTATGCAAATAGAGAAATGGTGTATATGTAATGTATGTTCAAAATGGCATGCCTACATTTTTCTTGTGCCACTTATAGTATGGGAAGCTCACTGGTCCAGAATGAGGTCATGCGTGTTAGTTTTGCATGGTGATTTGAAAATAGCAAAAGATGCTAGCTAGAAAAAGAAAATAGGAAAAAGGGTACTTAAATGGCTAGGAAAATTTCAGGAAAAATGTGGTGACTCCTACATAATGTTTAGTGTCCAGAAAGTGTATACGTACATGCCTTACCCACTGTTTTGCATTATGTGGTTTATTTTAGTAAAGAAAAATATGGAAAATAGATGTCCTATTAAATGGAAGATTTTTCACTTGAAAAATTTTGTGTGAGTAGTTTATAGCTCATCTTGATCACTGGTGAAATTTCATGGTTAGAACCATTTCCTAGAATTAATGATAAATCTGACAAGGTCTAGGGCTGTTAAATTGTTAGATTTTTAATAAATTCACTGTAACTCTTTTTGGGCTAAATTTTTGGCAGCAATTTCTTATGTATAAGATCTGCATACTGAAAATTTTTGAAGTCGTTTAGAGCAGTGTAGCTATCCAAACTCAATGGCATGTTTAATTAGTAAAATGAGTATTTCTTTATATGGATAAATGGTTGAATGATTTAGTGTGTTGTATCATACAAGTGCATGTTCCTGAGGTGCTCATTACTAGTAAACATTTATATGACTAGTTGTTTTGGTGCATGTTCTACGTGGCGAATCCTCTATTGAGTGATGGTTTGTACGATTTCTTAGTGCCATACAATTTCATGCATTGCATTTCGTTGCACTCATGTGCACTCTCATGACATACATATAGATCACGTGAACGAAGAGCAGACGCAGGAGCTGCCGGTGATCGAGGAACCCGACGATCAGGAGCCCGAAGGACAGCCGCAGGAGGAGTACCCGCAGGCCACGTCTGACCTCACCATCGAGGAGGCAAACCCTAGTGAGGAAGGTAGGCAGGCCCTACATTCTCCTAGCAAATTATGATTTATGATTACGCATATGCATTAGGTATGGTTTGGAACCTTATTGCATTAGAACCACTGGCCGTCCTGGCCCTAGCACCTATATTAGGTACGTAGGACGAGTTGCCTAGAAATGCTAGGCTCGAGTAGACACGAGTGAATGGTCACTCGTCGCGTAGGGTGACTTTGAAAAAGAAATGGAACACTGGCAGTTTTGCCATGATAGACTATGATGTTGGTGATTAAGTGGAGACCGGGCGGAGATTAAGTTTTACTTTTCGAGGTGTGTGTTGTTGCGGTGTGATGGCTCCGCCCGAGTCATTTAAGGCCCGTCCGCTGTTCGCCTGCTGGTTGGCATACCATTGCTAAAGTGCTTACCCGGTTAATGGGGCCGGTGAAACCTTACTTGTGCCATCCGGAGAACAGAAACACGTTCCTACCCACTGGTTGAGAGGAAGGTGGCCCGGGGGAGCTTGGTACTCATGACGGGGAGCCCGAGATGTCGGCAGGCTCGTCATGGGGGCACAACCCGGGAGTCAGGTGGGAGTGAATCGAACTCGGGATGGGACGGGTGGAGGAGGGGGACTATATGTGGGAAAGCCGTCGTGTGAGTAAGCATATGGGCCCCTGGCATTTTAGTTATTTCCGGGAATTAGAAATCGATTCGAATCGCTGATACTCACCAGGTGTGAGAATGCCAAATATCACTGACGGGCAACGTAGTAATAACTTTAATACCATATGATTGTGATTCATGTTTTCGAATATTACCTGATTGGTTACTTAATTGATTTTTGGATGCTTCAAGTTTATGTCAATTATCATACTCTAAACGGTTATCTCTTTCTATCATAAGGGGTAGCGGCTGTCAATCCCGCTACCTTATGTATAATCAACCTTTGATAAAAATCAATGGCTAAGGACCTAGATGATAGTAAACAAGCTTTGCGTCAGCCGTAAGCCAATGCCATTAAGTCCTCTGAGTAATTAGTACTCAGGGTTTGCCCCCAACATTTGGTTTTCAGGTATGGAGTTCCTCTTTTGTGCCTGCGTGGGTGGAGGAGCTTGTTACCACCAGGAGTGAGCCGAGTCATGATCTGGCAATGGGGTGACATCAGTGGGCATGATGTCACTCTCCTACTGCAAGTCTTTTGTTTATCATGAACAGTGATCTTTAATTTCCGCTGCGAGACACTATTTCGAACTCTATTTTATTATGGACCTATGTTGAACCTATTTTATTCAGAACCTGGTTTGTAACTTAAAGTCTTATTACTATCTATTCAAATGTCTGTGATGATGTAACTGTTGTGGCTCCATCGTGAGTCGGATGTGTGTGATGTCGGTTCATCTGGGATTTGGTGCAAATCGAGAGCCGAGGGCTTCTCGACGGACGACCGGGTTTAGTACGGTCTAAGTACACTGTAAGCTAATGGTGACAGGTGTACTTAGCCCGTATTAAATCGGCGGTTCCGCCACAAATATATCAATCAACAAATGATGTGATGAAAGTATGCATTGTCTGTCATCAGTGCACAGAAAAAAGAGGATAATTTACCATACCTGATTAGCTACAACTGCACCATAAACGCGTAAGACTGACCGTACCGGGAGACTGTAAACACCACGCTATCCATTTACAGGTTTGATTTCCACGAAAAACAGCTGCAGCGGCTACTGTAAAAGCTACGCCATCGTTCCGGTTGGACTGCCAACACGCCAAATTCAATGAGCAGATCCTTAACTATACCCAGATTAGAGGCAACTCAAAAAAAAAAAAAAACACGCCAAATTCAGCGCGGTACCGAACACACGGTACGCGACGACGCGATGCCCACTGCTGGCCCCACCACACGCGCGCGGGGGAGGGAGAGGAGAGAGGTGAGAGCATGCAGTGGCGGGTCCCACTATTTCAAATAACTAAACAATGTTATAACTCACAAACCAAAAAACCAAATTAAATTCTGAGTACATCATTGAATTCGTTTCAATAAATCCTTCAAAATAAGATCTCACATGGATATATTTAGATAAAATTTCAAGTAGGTCTCACTTAAATAGTTGGTATAGAGTGAGATATAGATATTAGTTGTGACATGTTGAAGCTAATAGAAAACTTTCAGTGCACTGAAAAGGGGCAGCCATGCATGTTCAGTTAAATGGCAGGGCACAAAAGTATTTGACAATGGACCTGCTGCAGTAGAGCGCATCAACAAGAGTTCCTTTGTGTAACAGCTAGCGGAGAGAAGTCAAATTCAGTGGCCTGTATGACATTGTGAGGTGACGAGAATTTTAGGGGTACGTCAAAGAAATGTCCATCATGAAATAGTAACCGTGGGGCTCAATGTATAGGTTTAGATGAAAATGAGTGGTATATTATGGAGTGGCCAGTACAAGATCAATGCAATGACGATAAGAAATAGATCAATGCAGAAATGTTTGCACCTATAGGCATGATACTTCAGCTGGTCGAAATACTTCAGAACGCTAAGTTCGTGGTAGTTATAGTGGCAAAGAGAAGGGCAGCCGTGGTGCAGCCCTGCATCAAAGAATCAGCCTGAGCTTAGCAGAGGCAAGTGTTGGTAATGGCTTGTTATGGCCGTTTGATGTAAGCAGCATGATAGTGTATATCTGTGATGTTCTATCCTTGGTATAAATCAGTAAGCGCGCGTAATATTGTAGCTGTAAATTTGTAGTAAGAAGCAGATTCAATATCAAAAAGAAAGTCGTTTTAAATTCTTGAAGCTGAGAGTGTCTCTTAGCAGAAGATTCTTTAGCTCATGACCAGGCAAGATATGCTAGCCTTGCTGTGACAAATTTCAGAGAAGAAAAGAGAGTCTCATTTAGAGTATATTGGCGCTGAATAGAACAACCATTTGGTTCTGAAAACTGTAATCTTTGCAATCAATTGTGATGTTATATTAGGGAGGTCTTGTGCAGAAATAATGGCCCCGCCATATGGGTGCAGCTACTAGCTAACTTGAGTTTATTTGAGTAGAGGTAGCTGATAGTTGCATTATGAGATTTTCAGTACATGCTTCATGAAAAGTTCCAAGGTCAGAATAGATCGAAGTCATGCTGCCTGTTTGTGGTTCGCTATTTGTAAACAAGCCAGTTAATATAATAGTGTGTGTGGTGCATTTGTACTATGTGCGTGTTGACTTGATGAGTTCCAGATGAATTTAGTCAACATTGAAACTTTGAGCAGTAGCATAGTTTGATACTGAGAGATACAACAAGTTGTTATTGTGTATGCCAAATCAAATGAGAGTCTTTGCATATGCTCGCAAACTGGGTGTCAGTAACAGTCAACCATGTCAATGGGTTTGTAGAAAATCACAATCACACTTCTTGACCGACGAGGCTAGAAGGATACCATCACCATTAACTTCCGTGACCGACGAGGCTGGAAATGTTTTTTGTCCTGACCGACGAGGCTGGACTCAATTTTTGTTCGTGACCGACGAGGCCGAACATTTTTGTCAACTTTGTTCAAACCCTGCGATGAAGTGTTGGCATTTTTACAGTTACTCTATTGTGTTCATATATCCTTAAGACTACTTTATTCAAGACTCGAAGAAACGACCATCAAGCACAGCTTAATCGGAGGTTTTCTGTGGCCCAACACCACAGATATAATTAACCGGCGGTTTTTCGAGGCCATGGGAACCAAGAACTCTGCAATCAAATCGCCTGCTTATTAGTCAGATCATTAGGCGCAATACAATGTAATTTCCGGTGGGAATGTGTACTTTGTAATTCTTCAAAGAATTAATAAAGACCTGAGTTCCCTGAATTTCGTTGTCTCTTTGCTATTTATTTTTGTATACTTTCACGTATACTAGCACGCCCGCGCATATTTAATTATTAGTTACGTATTAGGAGAACTCCTCCCCATGAGACATTTTCTTTTGGCGAAACATACATGCCAACATCTCTTAATCCATAACTCTGTCATAGTTTGTTCTTGCGCTCCTGTGTTATTAATAACGACGAATGTTCTTTTTATGTTCTTTATAAAATCATTTATTTGTATGGTGTATTGTTCTTAGTTCCCTTTAGTGGTTGTTTCAGTTAATTGTTTGCGCTGAGGATCAACGTGTGCGAGCAGTAGCAAGAGTTCTTTTGAGCAAGGCAAGTATAACTTGGACAACTTAATAACCTTGTAAACATCTCATATGCATGTGTCTAAATTTGTATGCCAATAAGGATTGTACTTAGCCTCTTTTATATGTATATTTACCTATGGGAATGCATCTTGGTTAAGTTTGCCAGTTGCTGCGCGAACACATGTTGCTTTTGTTAATAATCCTGTTAATGGATCTATGCAATATAATTGTTGAGTTTGACCCTCTGTGCTGTGTGCTTGAGTGGTTCATGTCTCCTTAAAATTAGCTTTTTAGCAACTTGGTTTAGGGGGCGTGAGCAATGTGCTTAGTGGTTTTTGCTCACAGCCACTCTCCGTAAGGACCGGTTCGCAAAGCGACAACCTGGGATAATAGTGCTACCATGAGACTGGTATGGGACGGTCTTGGCTAATTAATTAGATTGTTTTAGTGCGTTGTAACTTACCGAAAGGGCAAGAGGGGGATGTGCATGTGGGTCTCGTCCTGCCTTTGGTTGTGTGTGCTGAGTGCTTCACCCCTTGGAGGAGGGCTCCACCTCTTGAGATTCGAAACCTTAGCAGTTACAACATACTAGTGTGATCTTTGTAAAGGCCTCGTAGTGTGCTTACTAGTCATCTCATCTAAAGCAATGTGATGAACTCCTAGCGTAGCTCACGACTTGTGGGTAAAGATGTACAACCTCTTGAGAGTCTAAAACTGACATATCAGCCGTGCTCACGGTTATGAGCGGTCCAGATCCTTTATGCAGATTAGTGGTTCCTGATTTGGTTTGGGCGTTGTTTCTTATGTTAATAATGTTGATTAATTCTTTATGCAATATTTTGGGTTTAATGGTTTATCAACTCATTTGTAGTAACTAGCTGTTAAATAAAACTTGACCAACTAAAAGCTCATGCATTGTGTTAGCCAACCTTAGAGCCTCATGGTTCATGTTATGCTTGTTGAGTACGAGTTGTTGTACTCACGCTTGTTTCTTTTATCAACTTACTGTTGGCTGGAACCCAACCGCTGCTCAGAAGACGAAGGTCTAAAGGAGTCAAAAGAACGTTCTTGGAGATCTCGGCGGGCGACCCCCAGTTGGCTTCCCAGTGGACGGCTCAGAGTTTTAGTTACGCTTCCGCTACTCTGTGTTAAAGACTTGATGTCTTAATGTAAATCTTGTTAACGATATGTAATAAAGCATTGTCTATGATATCACTGTTAATTGTCTCTATATGTGTGAGATTAGATCCTGGCACACATATGGATTTGCTCTGGTTTGTCTCTTGAAAACCAAGGTGTGACACTCAGCGAAGGCGGATACCACTCAGCCTAGGGGTAGAAACGTCACAAGTGCCCTGAGTTCCATGTGTTCGGTAGCTCCCTGCCCTCTGGTTCGCACAGGTTGAATGTGGCCTTTCCTAGCACTTCCTTGACTATGTATGGACCTTCCCACGGAGCGCTCAACTTGGAATGCCCAGCAGTTGGTGTCTTGCACTTGAGGACCAGGTCACCTTCGTGGTAGTAAGCTGGCTTGGCGTTTTTGTCGTAGTAGCGTTTTAGAGCCTGCTGGTACTTGACTGCTTTGAGTGCCGCATGCAGGCGTTCGCCCTCCACGAGATCGATGTCCTCCGTCCTTGACTGCTCTACGGCTAGGATGTTTCTAAAAGCGATCCTAGCTTCTAACCCGTACACCATGTAGAATGGAGTGTTATTGCCGATTGCCTTGGAGGGCTGAGTCCTGAGTCCCCAGATGACGTACGGCAGCTGATGTAGCCACTTTCCTTCGTAAGGCTTGAGCTTGTCGAAAATTGCTGGCTTCAACCCATGGAGGATCATGCCATTGGCTCGTTCTACTTGCCCGTTGGCCCTGGGGTGCTTCACGGAGGCGTACCGAATCAGGATGCCCTTGTGCTTGCAGAAGTCGAAGAATGATTCGGCTGCGAAGTTTGTGCCCAGATCTGTGATGATTTTTGATGGAATTCCAAATCTATGCATAATTTCCTCAATGAACTCGACTGCCTTCGCTGCCGTCAGCTTGTTGATCGGCTTGTACTCTATCCATTTTGTGAACTTGTCGATCGCCACCAAGACATGGTCGTAGCCTCCTGCTGCCTTTTTGAATGGGCCAATCATGTCGAGCCCCCAGCATGCAAAGGGCCAGGAGACTGGGATGTTCTGCAACTCGGATGCAGGGAGATGTTGTTGCTTTGGCGAAGAACTGGCAACCTTCGCAGGTTTTGACGATGGATTCTGCGTCCTGCTTCGCTGTTGGCCAGTAAAACCCTGCTCTGAAAGCTTTGCCCACGAGTGTCTTCGACACCACATGGTTCGAACATGAACCCGAGTGGATCTTGTTCAGCAGGCTAATACCTTCTTCGTGGGATATGCACTTAAGTAGGACCCCGGATGATGCTGCTCTGCGATAAAGCTGGTCCCTGATCAACGTGTAGCTCTTGCTTCTGCGGTGTATCCTATCGCCGGCTGATTTAGGTTCCGGCAGGGTGCCTGACTTGATGCACTCTATTATCTCCGTTCTCCAGTCGGGCTCAATGATCAAGACCTGGTCTTCTTTGACTGCGGCGGGGGGTACTTCTTCCACGCCATCTGCCACTGTTGGCTTCTCCAGGACTTGGAAGAATATGCCGGGTGGTACGGTGGCCCACTTGGAGCCTAGCTTGGACAGAACGTCAGCTGCGACATTGTCGTCTCGGATGACATGGTGGAACTCGATGCCCTGGAACTTGCTTTCCAGTTTTCTGACCTCTGCGCAGTATGCCAGCATTTTTTCCTTGGTGCAGCTTCAATCCTTGTTTACTTGATTTATGACTACCTGGGAGTCGCCGTAGACAAGGATTCTGTTGATGGCGAGTGACTCGGCAATGCGCAGGCCGTGGATCAGTGCTTCATACTCTGCAGCGTTGTTGGAGAGCTTGAACTGCAGCTGCAGAACGTATTTCATCTGTTCTCCCTTGGGGGAGATAAGCAAAACTCCAGCCCCAGCGCCTTCAAGATTCAGGGAGCCGTCGAAGTACATCACCCAGTGCTCTGGTCGCTCTGGGTTGGCTGGGACCTGCTGCTCTGTCCACTCGGCGACGAAGTCTGCTAAAGCTTGGGATTTGATGGCCATGCGTGGCTTGAAGTCGATGTCGTATGCACCCAGCTCGCATGCCCACTTAGCAATTCTTCCTGCCGCTTCTCTGTTACGCAGGTTGTCGCCGATCGGGAACGAGGTAACCACCACCACTCTATGCTCTTCAAAGTAGTGGCGTAGCTTGCGACATGTGATAAGAACGGTGTAAAGTAGCTTTTGAACTTGAGGGTACCTTACTTTTGCCGGGCTGAGGACCTCGCTAATGAAGTACACCGGGTGCTGGGTCTTGTAAACATGCATTGGGTCCGCCCTTTCTGCGACGAGGGCTGTGCTCACAACGTGCGTGGTGCAAGCGAGGTATAGGTGCAATTCTTCCGCCAGATTGCCGTCTTGTGCCCGGACCGGAGCAATTAGCACTGGGGGAATGGATAAGAACGCCTTGAGCTGGTCCAGTGCCTACTGCGCGTCGTCAGTCCACTTGAAAGTGTCCAGCTTCTTGAGGAGCTTGAAGAAGGAAAGCCCTCGGTCACCCAGTCTTGAAATGAATCTGCTGAGTGCCGCCATGCACCCGGTGAGCTTTTGTACGTGCTTCTGGAACATGGGAGGCACCATGCTAGTGATTGCAGATATCTTCTCAGGGTTGGCCTCGATACCCCGATTGCTGACGATGAGTTTATGGTCATTCTCTACCAACACAGAAAACCAGTCCAAATCTGACCTGTTTAGTAAACTCAATGTTTCTATAACCTACAGCCATTTTTATACAAAGCTCAAATGGAAGAAGTTTTAGATTTTGAAATTTTAAGCAACCTTGTCAAAAGGCACCTTGGGAGATAAAGCCCAGAAATATGAATTTTGAATTTCCCAAGTAATAAAGGTTCCCTGTCCTAATTAAAGGCTGCTATATAAATTCAAGTGTAAATCATATTTCCACTGAGAATCTGCCAATTGGCCTTTTGACAAACTTGTAGAGCTTGAAGAGTAGAGCATTTCATTCAATTGGCACTTTTCCAAATTCGGCTTCTAAGTAGGTCAAAAATGTGAATTACAGTAAGGAAGAAAACACACACCTTTATTTCCCTTTTCCCTGTCACTGACGGGTGGGCCCCGCAGCTCAGCGCCGTGCCCACGGCCGAGCCGGCGCGCGCCACGCGGCCGCCGGCGTACGGTCAGCGCGAAGCCGCCGCAGATCGAGCCCAGGTCGCCCCGCGTCCGCGCCCCCCTTCACCTGGACGCGACCCCGTCCGGGTTCGCTCCCTCGCCCTCTCCTTGTCCTGCCTCTCCTCGCCCGGACGGCTAGAACAGAGCGCCACGCCGCCATGGCCGCCCGAGCTTGGAGCTCAAGCTCACTGCTGCTCCACTGCCTCCCCGCGCCCTAGACCTCACCACCGCGTTCGCCGCTCCCTGGCACACCTCCCGCACTTGACGTCGCCGTCGCTCCCCTCCCCAAAGAGGAGATCGGACCATCTCGCGACGTCACGCCACGCCGTCGCCGCCCTCGGCTCACGGTCGGTTCACCCCGTCGCGCACCACCCTCCACCGCCTCCCGGTGCTCTAGACCACCACCGCCAGTTCCGCCTCGGTCTCGTGCGCCCAACGCGCTAGGTACCGCCACCGCTATCGCTTCCTCCACCTCCCCCCACGAGCGACGCCGAGCGCCGCCCCGGCTTACCCGCACCTCGCCGTGGAGCACCACCCTAGGGCCATCCCCGCACCTCCACTTCACCACCGCCACGTGCGCCATCTCTTCGCGGAGCTCTCACGCCCGTCCTCGTCCCCTCCCGTCGCCGGAGTCGACGGACCGACGCAGCGCCGCCGCGCCACGCCGAGCTCCCGCGGCTTTGGTTCACCACCGCCGTTCCTCCTCTACGGACCTCCTCCAGCGACGAGATCTGGGGGAATCGAGTCCCCATGGACGGGAACACCTTCCCCAACCCTGTCGGCCTCAAGCCCGGGCCTCCACGCGCCGCACTGTACGCCGAGAACGCGCGCCGTCGCGCGTCGTCGTTCCCCCGGACGAAGGTAGAAGAAAGAGGGGGGTTTTGTAGAAAACCCCCTGTGAGTTTCCATTTCTTTGCGTCGATTTCATTTACTATTCACTGAGTCAGCGAAATCTTCTGTGCAGGTCCCTGGAATCTATGATTAATTACGCTCTAGTCCTTAGATCTAATGTTTTCCATTTAAATGCGTTTAATTGGGCTGTGAACTTTAGAAATTCATAACAAATTACAAAAAAAATCTAAAATGGACAAACTCAGTTGCATTAGACTCCTCTTAAATAGATCTACATGATTGGTATGATGTGGAAGTGTGAAATGTCTGTTTTGCCCTTGGTTTGTTGCATGCATGATTAATTAGGATAAAAGTCAAAAGTGGACTAAATGAACACCAAATGGCATGAAACTTGGACAGTAGCTTTCTTGTGGTATTATAGCACCATGTGAATTTTTGTAGCCCTAGCACTTGCTGTTAATTACCTTTTACCATTATACATGTGCTATGTGTAATTATTTAACTTAGAAATTGGAGCCTACATAGAATATGCTCAAATTGACTCGCTAGCATTTTTCATATACTTTGGGTAGTATAAGTATCTCACTGGTAAAATGTGAGCCCCTGCATGTTAATTTAATGGTTATTTAAAAATGATAAAATGCTATACGTTAGAAAAGATAATTAGGAAAAATAGTCATAAATGGCTAGGAAAATTTTCTGAAAAATTTGGTAGCCTAAGTTTGATGCATAGAGTCCAAAAAGTATACTATGGAGGCTATTCACACTGTTCATGTATACCTCTTAGATTCACCTAGGACTTATATATGGAAAATAGATGTCCTGTCAAACTTGGGAGTTCTAACTTCTAAATTTTTGTACATGCAGTCCATGCTAAGTATAGTTCACTGGTAAAGTTTCACCTTCGGAAACCATTCCTATAATTTATGAAAAATCTGACAAGCTATAGGGCTGAAAATTTGCTAGAATTTTCATAATTAATTTATAACTCCTTTATGGCTGAAATTTTGACAGTAGCATAATGTAGTGTAAATCTATATGTCCCAAAAATCTGAGCTCAATTGGAGTTGTCTAACTACATGAACACATGTAATGCGTTTTATTCATAAAGTGGGCATGTATTATTTAAATTATAAGTGTAGGTGGTTGTTTACTATTGATATCACTATGTATGAAGGTTGATTTCTAGCTGCACGCTATCTACTGTTGTCTATGCCACACTTGATTGAGAGATGAACTCTTTTGCTGTGTGAAACACTTAAGGTTAACATAAGGCCTTAATCCATTAGATAAACAAAGTGTGTGATGTCATTAGTGAATGTTCCCCTATGTGTGCATGAAGTAGTCTTTTCGTGATAAGTAACTCCTTCCAAGCAAGACACTTAATAATGTTTCAACCTTACTCATCCTGGTGTGCTCGTATACTAGTGTGATGTTTTGCTTACACATGAAATGATAAAGAACCAGTTAAATTGATAACTTGCTCATGTGCTGATTCATGTGTTGCACTGTTTCTATTTAATTGTATGAACGTATGCTAGGTTTATACCCACAATAGTAATCTTGATTAAGTAGTCTATTGTTCACCTTTCTGCCTAAACATGAAACAATTTTCTAAGTGTGTGCTTGTCATTCATGCATCACTTTCACTGCATCGTGCATGGCATTCATATAGTGACGCTTAATTGCAGATACGTGATCAAAAAGCAAGTGCGTGGAACTACTTCAACCGACGGTGATCCAAAAGACCAACTAAGACCCACTCACGACCTGGAGGGCCCATCAGTTGTGTTTGGACGGAAAAGTTGTCCAAGGGATCAAGGGGTTGCCTAGGGCAAAGCCTCACAACCCGGCAAACTAACAGTAGCTTAGTTTGTTGGTATTATTAAAGTGAATCAAAGGTAGGCAGGACCATGATTTCTCCCAGCAAATACAAATCTTGTTTGATGATTACGCATATGCATTAGGAATTGTTTGAAACCAATTGCATTAGACTCCTTGGCCGCCCTGGCCTAACACCTATATAATAGAGTTCGTAGGACGAGTTGCCTAGAATTGCTAGGTACAAGTAGACACGAGTGAATGGAGTCACTCGTCGCGTAGGTGTTTTCAAAACTGAAATCTTATAGAAGATTATTAATGCTATGTTTGAAACAGAGACCGGGCAGAGTTATGGATATTATGAGAAAAATGATGATGTGGCAAGGTATAGTAGACTCCGCCCGAGTCGTTTAAGGCCCGTTCGTCTGTTCGCCTGCTGATTGGCTCAACATTGCTAAGATGCTTATCCGGGTCGTGGGACCGGTGAAAGTCTTACCGGCCCCATCCTACTATTCATGATGCTGCCCATCCACTGATAGGGGGCCGATGGACTTGGGAGGTGCTTGGAAGTCGAGGGAGGGCTGACCCGGCACACAGTGGTATCGCTCCTGAGATGGCTACTCCCAAGGGTTAGGTGGGGGCGCTGTGAATCTTGGGACGGGACAGGTGGAGATGGGGGGTATATGTGAGGAACGCGATGGCTAGCAAGCATATATCCCTTGGCATTTTTAGTTATTCCCGGAAATTAGAAATCGATTCGAATCGCTGATGCTCACCAGGTGTGAGAGTGCCAAATATCACTTACGGGCAACGTAGTAATAACTGTAATATGTTATTTATTAAATCACGCTTTCTAATACAACATGCTTGGATATGTATGGTCCGTCTCACTATTCATGGTGCTGCCCATCCACTGATAGGAGGTTGATGGACTTGGGAGGTGCTTTGATGTCGAGGGAGGGCTGACCCGACGTACCGTGGTATCGCTCCTGAGACGGCTACTCCCAGGGGTTAGATGGAAGCGCTATGAATCTTGGGACGGGACATGTGTAGAATAGGGGTATATCTTGGATATTATGCAAGTTACTGATGGTTCTCATGTTTTACTTTCATGCAAGTACTTACTTTATGGTATAAATGATCTTCATGATTAATGGATAGCAGCTGTCAAATCCTGCTATCTTATGTCAACATGATTTTGTTTAAGAATCAACAGCTAAGGATCTACATGGTTAGTAAGCATGCTTTGTGTCGGCCGTAAGCCCTGTCCATTAAATCTTACTGAGTAATTAGTACTCAGGGTTTGCCCCTACTTTTGGATTACAGATACTGGCGACATCTGGATAGCTGTGTTGGAGGTGGTTGTACCGGTGGGCTCGGTGCTACTCACCTTGTTTCTCTCTTCATGAAGACTACTTAAGTATATTGTTTTCGCTGCGAGATTTTTTGAAAATGCTTCCGCTATATATACTCTGAATTCGCTTCCGCTATATTTGAACATGTATTTGATTTTATACACTTGGTTTGTAAATTAAGTCTAATATTCTCTATTTCAACTGCCTGTGATGATGTAATTGTTGTGGCTCCTTCGAGAGTCGGATGTGTTTGATGTCGGTTCCTCGGGAAATGGTGATATCGAGAGACTGAAGGACTCTCGACGGACTACCGGGTTTAGTCTGGCCTAAGTGCACTGCGAGCCAGAGGTGGCAGGTGTGCTTAGTCTGGATTAAGCAGGGCGGTTCCGCCACAATTGCCGTCTTGTGCCCGGACCGGAGCAGTCAGCACTGGGGGAAAGGATAAGAACGCCTTGAGCTGGTCCAGTGCCTGCTGCGCGTCGTCAGTCCACTTGAAAGTGTCCAGCTTCTTGAGGAGCTTGAAGAAGGAAAGCCCTCGGTCGCCTAGTCTAGAAATGAATCTGCTGAGTGCCGCCATGCATCCGGTGAGCTTTTGTACGTGCTTCTGGAACATGGGAAGCGCCATGCTGGTGATTGCAGATATCTTCTCGGGGTTGGCCTCGATACCCCGATTGCTGACGATGAAGTCCAGGAGTTTGCCCGATGGTACACCAAAGACACACTTCTCTGGGTTGAGCTTCCACCGGTAGGCCCTGAGGCTGTCGAATGTCTCCTCTATGTCTGTGAGGAAATCATCCGGGTTCTTGGACTTAATAACCACATCGTCAACATAAGCTTAGACATTCCTGCCCCACTGCTTAGCGAGGCAGGCCTGGATGCTGTGCTGGTACGTAGCCCCGGCATTCTTCAAGCCGAAGGACATTGTCTTGTAGCAGTAGGCTCCGAAGGGCGTAATGAAGGATGTTTTCTCCTGGTCTTCTGGAGCTAGTGCTATCTGATGGTAGCCTAAGTAACAGTCTATGACCTAGTCTATCCTAGGCAGCCCGAAGGGATCCTTCGGGCAGTGTTTGTTAAGCTCGGTATAATCGACACACATTCTCCACTCTTTTTTATTTTTCTTTATACAAGGACAGGGTTTGCAACCCACTCAGGGTGGAAAACTTCTCTAATAAAACCGGCAGCAGTTAGCCGGGCTACCTCTACTCTAATCGCCTCTTTCTTCTCGTGGGAGAATCGGCGTAGCTTCTGCTTCACGGGCTTTGCGCCCGGGTCAATCTTCAGCTTGTGCTCAGCCAGCTCTCTAGGGACGCCAGGCATATCGGAAGGTTGCCAGGCGAACATGTCGCGGTTTCAGCGCAGGAGCTGGCTGAGCACGTCTTCCTATTTGGGGTCCAGATTGGCCCCGATGGTCGCCGTCTTCTTGGGGTCATCAAACCCTAGGTCGATCTTCTTGGTAGGGACCGCTGACTGCATCGCGTTCCGGCTGGTATCAGCGGCCGAGATGGATGGCTGAATTTTGGCAGCCAGCGCCTTCACCTCTTCCCGAGCGGCTTCGTGCTCGAGGTCTTCAGATGCGGCGAGCGCCGCCTGGTTCCACTCATAGGACTGCTGAAAGTCGCCACGAATGGAAAGTACGCCATTGGGGCCCGGCATCTTGAGCACTATGTATGAGTGGTGCGGGATCGCCATGAACTTGGCGAGTGCCGGACGCCCGAGGATGGCGTTGTAGGAGGAGTCGATGCGAGCCACCTCGAAGCGGATGTACTCGTTCCTCCAGTTGTCCTTGTCGCCGAAAACCACGGGCAGAGTGATGTGCCCGAGTGGATGGGTGCCGCGCCCTGGGACGATGCCGTAGAAGGGTGTGTTGGACTCCTCCAGGTCCTCCGCGCGCAGCCCCAGCGCGAGGAGTGTCTTCTCAAACATGATGTTCAACCCGCTCCCGCCGTCGATGAGGACCTTGTGCCGGAGCGAGTTGCGGACGACAGGGCTGACGACGAGAGGGTAGCAGCCAGGCTCGTCGAAGTCGCACCAATGGTCCTCCCTGCTGAAGGTGATGGGCTGCTCTGACTGCTGGTAGTAGGTCGGCGTGCCCGACTACGCCGTCAGCACTTGGCGGTTGACAAGCTTCTGCTTGCGCTTGCTTTCCTTAGCGACGTGCCCGCCGTAGATGATGGCCACCTCGTTCTGAATGCGGGGGTAGCCGTTGCCTGCTGGAGGGTCCTTGTCATCCTTGTCTTTGTCGCGCGGCTGCTTGTCGTCGCGCTTGTCATCCTTGCCATCCCCCTGCTTGGGTGGGGGAGCTTGCCTCGCCGCAGCAGGAACCAGAGACCGCGGCAGTTACGGTACGTGTGCCCTGCCTCCGGGTGGACTGGGCAGGGTTTGTCGAGGATGTCCTCCATTCGCTGCCGCGGGCGCTTGCCGGAGTAGCCGGCCTCGTTGACGGTGTTGTCAGGGCCACGCTTCTAGGGACGCCATTCGTCGTGGCGCCAGTCGCGGCGGTCGTTGTCCCGGCGGCGGTCCTTCCTGTCGTTGCCGTCGGGGCGCTGCTCGGGGTCGCCTTTGTTGCGGGTGAGGATGTCGCGGATCTCCTCCCGAGCGTCGGCGTACTTGTTCGCAATGTTGAAGAGGCCCTCAACGGTGCTTGGACACTTCCTCGCGAGCTTGGACAAGAGGGTCTCGTCCATAAGGCCTTCCTTGAAGGCGGTGATGACGGTGTTGTCGGAGACGTCCACCACCTGGTTCCGGAGCTTGGAGAAGCGCCGGATGTAGTCCCTGAGGGATTCACAGGTACCTTGTCAAATGCGGGTAAGGTCCCGTGCTGTTGCCGGCTGCTGGTAGGTGCCGTGGAAGTTGGCGACGAACTTCTCGCAGAACTCGGGCCAGCAGGTGATGGAGCCGGCGGGGAGCTTCTGTAGCCAGTGGAGAGGTTCTGGTCCCAGCATGATTGGGACGTATGCCAGGACGACGTCAGAGTCGCCGTGAGCCGCCTTGACTCCAAGGTAGAGGCGTGCCCACTCTTCTGGGTTCTCCTTTGGGTGGTACTTCTCGATGTTGACCAGCTTGAACGTAGAGGGCCACGAGACGGCCCTGATCTTGGAGGAGAAGGCCTTGATGCCGTCGTAGTCGTTGAAGTACGGGTCATCATAGGTGGGATCATAGCGGCGGTACGGGACCACCTCCTTGCCCAGTCGGCGGTCATCGATGAGGAAGTCATCGTAGTTGTTCGAGAGGCGAAGTAAGTCGCCGTACCGTTTGTCGAAGTCGCGTCGCCTTTTAAGCTCCAGTTCCAGGCCTCCTGCTTCCTGGAGTTGAGCGTGTGGCGGAGATCTCTGCGTGCATCGAGCGTCTTGCAGAGGTCGAAGGTCGACGGAGGAGGCGGTTCGGGAGCTGCTGGAGCTATAGCTTCTTCCTCCGCAAGCTTCAGTCCTTTGAGGGCCAGCTCTTGGAGCTTCTGTTTGGCAGCGGAGGGCGGTAGGTCGGCCGCGAGTGCCCCCATCGCGGCGATGCAAAGTTCCTTGTCGGTGAAGGGGATCGACGAAGAAGCCGCGTCGTCGAACTCGTCTCCCAGGTACCGAATAGTGGCTGTGGCAAGTCCCAGGCGCCGCCCTCCCTCCGCTCCTTGGAGGACGGTGTCGGCATCCACCTCCGCAGCTATCATGGCCGCTGCTTCCTTGGCCCTGCGCCGGCTCTCCTTGTCTTCATCGATGCGCAGGCGGTCGGCCTTGTGGCCGGGTGTCTCGTTCGTCACGGAGGCCAGGTCATCGGAGACCAGCCTGCGGGCTTCTGCTTGACGGATGCGGCGCTCCCCGTCACGCTGCTTATCAGCATTGTGAGACTCGCGGGCGCGGGCGGCCACTGGGGTCTCTCCCTAGAACGGAGGAGAATCAGGAGGGACCGGCTGCTCATGTTCTTCCAGGTTTGCCATGAATACCTCGCGAGAGGGATCATGGGCTTGGGTAGGCTGTGCTGGCTCCTCCGAGTGGTTTCCGCGCCACCGTGCGGACCTCCCGGCCGGGGAAGAATCGATGACGAGGCCCAGCCGGAGGCCTGTCAGCGGCATGGGAACGTCCTCCGCCCTGAGGATGTTGTCGTCGATCGAGGGAGGAGGAGGAGGTGTTGCTGGGGTCGGCGGGCGGGATTCCCGCGGAGGCGCAGCCGGCCGAGGAGAAGTAGACCTGGGCGCGCACATCTTTGCGCGCAGAGTGTCGGAGTAGGAGGCGGCTGCATTGTGCAGGCCGAACGGGTGCGGTCCAGCCGGCGGGGCTTGGGGCTCGCGTTGTTGAGGTAGACGAGGCTCGGGCCCGCGCGGCGGGCTTCTCCGGCGGGTGACCTTGATCCACCAGGAGGAGGGAGTCGTGGTAGAGTTGGTTGCTGGAGGCAGTGGGGCCCGCGCCGCAGTTTGGGCCGGTTTCGGCGAGAGGCCGGCCCGAGAGGTCGTGGCCGGGGCCCAGGCACGGCGAGTGGTCGTCGGGTGGGGTGCCGGACGGCGCTCGGGAGTGCGCGGTCCTGGAGCCGCCCGGATCGCCTGCCGCTTCCGGGGGGTCGGCGCGGCCGTGCGAGCAGCCGGCCCCCTGGTCGTAGATGGGATCTGCCTCGGTGGTCGCTAGGGTGGAACCAAGGCAGGTGGGGCCGGATTGCCCCTCGGAACAGATCGAAACTGCTCTGGCTTTGGTGGTGGCGTGGTCGACGGGGTCGGAGCGGCCGGCCTCGCTGGAGCCGGCGGCCTGCCGATGAGGTGCATGTTGCCGTGCTTGTCGACAACAGAGGTGAAAGCATCGAAGGAGAAGATTTCCCCTGGTTGAGACCTGATCATCGTGTTGAAGATGACAGCCATCACGATCTGTGAATCTTGCACACCAGCCCCTACCTGGCGCGCCAGCTGTGGGGGTTTATGCCTACCAGCCCACCACAGGGTAGGACCTGCGATGGTTTTGAGATCGGTAGGGATGGCAAGGAGACCGTGGATGGTATACAAAACGCAGGAACACGGCGGTTTAGACAGGTTCAGGCCGCCGCGAGGCGTAAAACCCTCGTATTGCTGAGATGAGATGCGTTTTCCTATTGCCCCTAGCCCTCCTTATATAGTCTGGGGGCTAGGGTTACAGGGTGCACCCCGCAGGGGAGCGGCTTGCTATAGGATTACAGGGATCCGTTGCGGATTACACAGGATTCACCCGTATCTATCTAGTTCGAGTCGGATCCGAGTGGTTTGCTTGGCTCCCAAGCTCGCCGTTGCCTGGGACCAAAGGCCAAACCACCCGGCCCACTTGTCTGGCTGACATCATCCGTCGTCATGGGGAACCTGGTGGTATATGACTCCCACACCTTCCGCAAGCCGTGCTCGTAACTGGCGTTCGGTGTCTACCCGATCGGGTCTACTTTAAGCATCGTAATATCTTATTAATTTGTAATGGCATATAATGATTTGTAATGGCATATTATGATTTGTAAGGACATATTATGATTTGTAAGGACATATTATGATTATTTTGTAATGGCATATTATGATTTGTAATAACGTGTTATGCAATTTCGATCGTATTATTGACCCAGGTATGGCTGAGGAGGAACCGACGCCTGAGTTGCTTGACCCAGGTATTGACTCGGGCCACCGTTCGTACATGAGTGCCGTGGAGCACAAGCACCTTGCAACCTTTCAGTGTCGCCCCCCTAAAGAGTACCTTGAACTTGACAACTGTTGGTTGGAGAAGTAAGCAATGCTTTGTGAGAGTTTTCCATATTTCGTATTGCTCCATTCTGATGCATGTGTACTGCTCTTTCAGGTTGCATGGTGCAGGCCTACTTACTTTCTGTCGTCTTGTTGAGGGTGGTCCTGTCGGTCGGTACGGTCGCCCACGGTCCAGTCTGGTGATTGATCACTCTCTTATCACGGCCCTAGTTGACAGATGGAGGCCAAAGACCCACACTTTCCACCTCCCATGCGGGGAGATGGCCCCGACCCTACAGGACGTCGCCTACTTGCTTGGTCTTCCAATTGCAGGGGATGCTGTCGGGCCCCGTGTGGTGGCCTCTTCGTGGAGGGAGGCCCTAGAGCTACGCTTTGCTGGGGTTGACCATCTTGACCATCTTGGTCCAATCGACCCCCACCCCAATTCTCGGGGCCCGGCAAAGAAATGGTTGTTGCAGTTTAAGGTACATTGTTTATCGTAGTTTGAACATGTTATTTATCATTACTGAATCAAATGTATGTTGTGGAGTTAATCACATTTATCCTTTTCCATGTAGGCAACCCACCTGCATCCGGACACAGACGATGAGAGCGTCCGCCGGTCCTTGGAGGCTTACCTGTTGTGGTTGTTTGGATTCATTATGTTCAAGAATGGCACTAGCAACTCCGTCGACAAGGTCCTGATACCCTACGCGCAAGAGATAGCAGATACACCTAAGGATGCTGTTCCCATTTGGAGTTGGGGTTCAGCCGTGCTCGCGGCGACGTACCGCGGCCTTTGTGATGCATGCATCAAGGACGATAGCAACGCAAGGTTTCAGGGGTGCGCGCTACTACTGCAGTTGTGGTCGTATGAGCGGTTAGCAGTAGGTCGACCGATTGTTGACCACAGAGGCTACAAGGCACAGTACTACGGGGACCTTGCCGACGATGGACTGACTATGGGGACCCTTTGGGTGTGCCCACGCGAGGTACGTTGTTTTCAGCGGTATTTGTCGTACTTATTACAATAAGTGCGTTCTAACTAAGACATATGTCATACTTGTTGCAGAGGATTTGGGCACATGAGCAGGCAAGGCGTACATATCCGAACTTCGTCGTCGAGCTTGATCGGCTTGTGGCCTACGATGTTTTATGGGAGCCCTATAGTGCAAATGCTGTGGCAAGTCGTGCTCCACTCGGTTTGTCTTCTTGGTGCACCTCGGGCGTGTCTTTGTGGTATACGACGGCCTTATTAGTGTATGATATCTACATCGAGCCACACTGTCCGGACAGAGTTATGCGACAGTTCGGCTACGCCCAGCAGTTCCCAGTACCACATGTAATAGATCGGGTTTCACAACAGGTCCACAGGTACTTGCCATATTATGAAATGCATTAGTTCGAATGTAATTCCATTCACAATGCAAATGAACAATTTATATTTATTTTTAGGTTGAGTAGGCTTGGACAACTTTGCTCGGCCATTTGGGTGCAAAGGGTACAGCCCTATGTCGAGGCTTGGGACCACGCTAACGAGGACGTCGTGCAACCCGTCGGGCCCCACACAGATGCGTGGTATCAACCTTTTCTGAGGTGGTACCGACCCCGCACTCGTTGTCACGTCACATATCCCGACACTCAGCCTGTGCCACACGAGGTAGCCTCCACGGATGCGTATGCCCGCCATAGGGATGAGGCACTAGCAGGAGCAGTAAGTGAATGTTATAATTCTTTGTTTCTATAAATATACAACACTATGAAACATACAACACACTCGGGTAATGTGTAGATGCAGATATGCTGCCAACTACAGTTAGGTGCCCATGATGCGCTAGCGCGGGTACAGGGCGGCAACCCTTTTACCCCAAGCGAGCAGTTAGAGGGGTTGACACTAGCGAACGAAAGATTCATTTCCATGATGAACGCATGGGGTATATGCCCTAACCTGCAGGGTCCCGCGGACCAACAGCCACCGATTCCTCTACAGTACACAGGTAAATAAAATGATTGCGTTAAATACAACAATGTTTATTTCTAACATGTATTGTTTGATGCCAGCAACTTTGGTTGTGTTCCAGGACCAGGACCCTCCTGCTTCAACATGCCAATGGATCCTCCATCGACGTCATACACGCTGAGGCATCCGTCTCCACCACTGTTCACACCCATGGGTACTCCACTGTTCACACCCATGGGTACTCCACCGATGCCTCCTCCGACCATATCCTACTAGCCGATGGGTCCTTCTCCGATGGGTTCTTCTCCGTCCGTGCCCTACCAGCCGATGGGTCCTTCTCCGTCTATGCCCTACCAGCCGATGGATCCTTCTCTGTCCGTGATCGACCAGCCGATGCCGTCCACGCCGATCCATCCAGGCACGACAGGTTCTATTGTACAATCCTTTACTTGGTTCTCTATTTATGTTGCTACAACTTGTATTCACAACCACGTAATATTTTTCTTGCAGGATTCAACCTATTTCAAGGCATACAAGACCGACTGCTCAACTTCTCGGACATGGTTGACGAGCAGCAACATGTTCTTGCCGCGTCACAGTTGGGGGTGCTCCATTGTTTGGGACACAAGAGGCCACACAGACCCCTGTGAAGCAGACCCGCCCACATCGAGTGCATAGGTCTCCTAATCCTTTGACGTACCCTGAGGGCCATGTGCACGCACAGCAGAGGACCAGGCGATTTCTTCCTCGTAGGGGAGGGTAGCTATGTCGACATGTTTGCTTTTCATGTGAGTCGGTGACTGTAGGGCATTCACTAGTCCACATTTATGTGACTCTGTTCTTTTGCCCCGTGAACCATCATGGTATGCTGTATTGCATTCTCTTGACTAGGGCATCGGATTCCCTTCGTCCTACCCTGCTGCTTTTACGATGCCGGATGCAGAGCACCATCTCCATGATGTCCTCTCGCTAAATTTTTCCTGAACCCGGTCCACACAATGATGGCCTCCGCCTATAAATACGAAGATCAACCATGTCTACCTCTGCATCGCACAAACTCAGAAATATTACCAAAACCACCTTACTCCTCAACAATGTCATGGAAGGATGACCCATTCGGGGTTCCACTTTGGAGTGAGCGACCTAGGTGTCATTGCGGATTCCGTGCTTGGATGGTCACTATCATGGATAGAAGTGACCGCAACTACGGTCGTAGATGCTTCAAGTATCCTGACTTGGACGACGATTTCATGGTTAGATCCTCCCCATATTCACCGGTCATCTCCAACTTTTCTAACCATTTTCTTTTCATCCGTAGCCATGCAGGTTCTTAGAGTGGATTGACACACCAAGTGCACCTGCTTGGCCTATGCGGAGACCTAAGGAGACAGAAACGAAAGGTCGCTACATGGTCCGGATGGATGAGGCCCGTGAGGCTGAGCGTCAAGCAATACTTGAGCGTGAACGTCAACTTAGGCAACAACAGATCCGGCTTGATGGAAAAAATCAACAATTGAATAGGAGGCGGGACAATCTAGTTGCAAGGGAGGTAGAACTGAAGAGAAGGGAGGATGATTTAAAGCGCCGCTAAGATTTGCTTCGCGCAGCAGAACAACGTGACACAACTAATCAAGAGCCATCATCCTCCAGGGGAGATAGGAAGGGGAAAAACCTGCGCTTCACGCAATAGGTTGTCTCGTGAAATTACTACTTCAA
Organism: Paspalum notatum; assembly: GCA_022530915.1. NCBI lineage: Eukaryota > Viridiplantae > Streptophyta > Magnoliopsida > Poales > Poaceae > Paspalum > Paspalum notatum. The sequence goes on from CM039691.1 coordinate 57,338, forward strand.
TAAGTCTTAATGTAGTATAAGCGCTATGTAGTGCATGGTTAAGTAATTGTCTCTGTATGTCTTAATGTAATCTGTTCTACTATTTCATGTACCGTTGCAATAATATTTGTAATGTAGTATAAGCGCTATGTTGTTGTTATTATGTTGTTGTCCTTTTGGTTGGTCCATTTATATGAGTCTATGCCATTTTACAAATTTATGAGCAAACATAGTCGGCATTTACAAAATTAAACAACTATAGTCACCAAATTATAAATTTAAAACTTACAAACACAATATTTCAAATTAAACAACTATATTCACATTTTTGTAATTTACATATTTCAAATTAAACAACTATATTCACATTTTTGTAATTTACACAAATTTAAAGCAAGGAGATCTGGCGACTGGCGTCTGGGCGCCAGGACCAGGACCTGGCCCTAGCCCAAGCCCTGCCCCTGCCCCTGCCCTTGCCCTGCCCCCGCCCTAGCCCTCCTGCCCAGTGCGACGGCGCCTGGCCGCAGGGCGCCAGGCCTTGGCGCCTGGCAGCTGGGCGCCAGGCCCTTGCCACCCCTGGCGCCTGGCGTCCGGGCGCCAGGGACCCTGGCGCCCAAACCCCGGGCGCCGGAAGTATATACTCGTAAATTTGCTGATCCATGGTATATTTATGTAAAAACGAAAAAAAAATAAATATAAAAATAAAAAAAAACGCGCAAAACGCGCCAAATGCTGGTGGGCCCAAAACCTCCAAAGGCCCAATAGTCCACAGATGGTAACGGGCCCGTCTTCTTTTCTGGCCCTGTTGCGCTACCACCGTCTCCTCCTCCCCCCTTCGTCTCCGCTCCGATCAAAACCCTAGTTCTCGAAGGTGGAGGCCTGGAGGGGAACAGATGGCAGCGGCGGATGGACGCGGCAGCGACACTCGGGCAAGGGGAGGCGGTGCCGGTGGTCGGATCCACCGGCTGGAGGTGGAGAACTTCAAGTCGTACAAGGGTACGCAGACGATTGGACCCTTCTTTGACTTCACAGCCATCATCGGCCCGAACGGCGCCGGCAAGTCGAACCTCATGGACGCCATCAGCTTCGTGTTGGGCGTGCGCTCGGCGCACCTTCGCGGCGCGCAGCTGAAAGACCTCATCTACGCCCTCGACGACCGCGACAAGGAGGCCAAGGGCCGTAGGGCTTCCGTCCGCCTCGTCTACCACCAACCCAACCAGGAGGAGCTCCACTTCACCCGCACCATCACCGGCGCCGGCGGGAGTGAGTACCGCATCGACAGCCGCCTTGTCACCTGGGACGACTACAACGCCAAGCTCAGATCCCTCGGCATCCTCGTCAAGGCCCGCAACTTCCTCGTCTTCCAGGTTCTCCCCGGTCCCGCTTATTACCTTCACGATTGTGTATTCCTGATGATAAATTTAGGACATAATTAGGTTGACTGACCATTTCTACTCCAGGGTGATGTGGAATCCATCGCCTCCAAGAACCCCAAGGAGCTCACTGCTCTTCTGGAGCAGATATCAGGCTCTGATGAGCTTAGGAGGGAGTATGACGAGCTCGAGGAGCAGAAAGCCAGTGCCGAAGAGAAGTCTGCTCTAGTCTATCAGGAGAAAAGGACCATTGTCATGGAGCGCAAGCAGAAGAAGGCGCAAAAAGAAGAGGCAGAGAAGCATCTACGCCTCCAGCAGGACCTGGTTTGATATTCTTTCTGTGATCTTCGCTACTTTGCTTTCTTGCAGCTGCCTGCTTAACTGTCCATTGTTACTATAAGAAAGTGCCCAATATTTATTTCTACCAGTGGGGTATGAATGTATGATGGCCTGCCCATGCGAGGCTTTAGGGTCTGCAAATGCAGGAGGAACTTATCTGTACATTGTACTAGTACAGATATGCACTAGAATTATAATATTATTACAAACCATTTTTGGCCCTTCAACTTAAAGCTCTCACCATAAACATTTTTAGAAGAGTTAAATACATAGAACTTGCTCTTCCATGTAGATTGTAGCTGTAAGAGGTGGACGGCCGGGGCTTTAACCCCCGGCTATGGGGATGCGAAAGGTGTGAGGCAAGGGAGAAACAACTTTGTTGATCTTTTGCTTAGTTCGGCCGATACAGAGTCTGGGTTATATATGTAGCCGTATCCCAACCAATCTCCTAAACACAAGCTAACAAATGATCTCCTCAACAGTTCTAACAACTAATGCGAATCTTATTCAATTTGGGCTTTGTATGTCGTGGCCGATTAGCCACCTGCCTGCTTGTTCCTCTGGTTGTAGACTTCGCCCAGCTGCCTGCTGCCCTGGCGAGGAGCGCGCCCGCATGTGGAACGCGGTGTCGCACTTGGCCATGGACTGCCCTCCAAAATCCACACTAGCCATGGGACAACGCCCATGACCTACTCATGCCGGCCCATCTGTCTCTACCACGGTCTCTGCCACGGGGCTTGTCGAGCTCCCTATTTGAGCTGCAGACACGTCTTGCGAGACTATTAGCGGGAGCAACGTCACACATGTGTGCTCCATGCCTGCACCACCAGACTCCAGCGTGCGGCAAAGGAGCTGGACCATGAACGTCGACTCCTATGCCAAGATACCGCAGGCGATGTCTGAGGACTTCACGAATGCCTCCAGCATGGCCAATGCACACTCGCGAGAGGATAGGGGAAGAAGATCCGTGCCTGCAGAGTCCATCATGACCGCCACCACAGAGATGGCTGTGATCGTGGATGAGGGAAGCAACGTGAGAATGGAGGCTGCCAGGTCGTCCAGCTCCATTGTGTGGGGTGTCGCAGAGCCCGTACGAATGCAGGAGATGAGCCCGTCCACGCTAGAATCGGTGGCGATATAGGAAAGGATGGTCACGGCGAGGAGGCAGGCGTCGGCAACGAGCTAGGCGACGATGACAACAACAGGACGGGGGGGAGGGGGGGGGGGGAGTGGTGGCACCGCAGAGGAGAATGCAGGCTTGGGGAGTGCACACGCACACGATAGAAGGCCGTGCAGGGCATTGGAGTTCGATGATGTGTGAGAGAGAGGGAGGAAGGGGTGATGGAGAAGACCGAGCTCCTATTTGTAAAAAAATAATGAACACTGAGGGCTTAAATGTAAAATAAAATCTCCCACAAAGGGGTATGGACCTGCCATGCACTGAAACAAAACTCAAGTGGCTTAGAAATGCATGTTGAGAGTTTCTGGACCTAAGTGGCAAAGCCTTACAAGTTCATGGAGCTCCCATGCATTTTAATCGTTTGTTTCATATAGAGAGGGGACGAAAATTTAACTTCCTCCTATTTAATACGTGTTCTCTGGGCAGCTGCTGAAGAGGCATTTTAGTTTCTTATTTGTTTTACAGTTATTTGATGTTAATTTGTTGGCGCTAATTATGCCATCACTTTTATTCGCACCCAGAAACTGTTGAAGACAGAGCATTCCCTGTGGCAACTCTATACCATAGAAAAAGACAGAGAAAAAATTGAAGCTGAGATTGCGGAGGACAGACAGTCTCTTCAGCAAGTGCAGGAAGAGAATCAATCAGCTGACAATGAACTAACTGCAAAAAAGAAGGAGCAAAGTGCATTTCTCAAGAAAATGACACTTAGCGAGAAGAGTATAGCCAAGAAAAAACTTGAACTCGACAAGAAGGTAAGTGCTTTTAATTCATTCTCTTGCACCACTGATACTTAAAATTCTAGTATATTCTAACTGTATTTCTATTTTCAGCAACCTGAGCTTCTTAAATTGAAAGAGCAAATATCTCGACTCAAATCTAAAATCAAAAGTTGCAAGAAAGAGATTGATAAAAAGAAGGATGATAACAAGAAACATCTGGAAGAGATGAGAAGGCTGCAATGTGCTCTGGATGATGTCAAAAAAGCTATTGAGGAATTGAATGTGCAAGGACAAGATAAAAGTGGAAAACTGCAATTAGCTGATGACCAACTCCAGGAGTATCATAGAATGTGAGTGTGACTGGACATCTTATGTGCAGTGTTGATTCGATATTTAGTCCATATAGGCATTATTGCATATCATAGAATGTGAGTGTGACTGGACATCTTATGTGCAGTGTTGATTCTTTATTTAGTCCATATAAGCATTATTGCATCTTATGTGTTTATTTTTGGAAGAACATGTGCATCTAAGCGTTGAGTTGCTTCATATTATACTCCAGACCAATTACTGTTATGTCAGTATGTCACGGAAGTGTATTTGGGGCACACCAATGACTCTGTCACATCAATGCCACAGATTAGCCAAAAGAACATACTATCACTATTATTATCCTAACATTGGAGTTGTGAGTCAAGAATAGAAAAATAAATGGAGCTTATCTGGTTGGGCAGAGGAAGTGGAAGAGAGGTGGTAGGTGGGAAGATGTGTGGATTTTGGAAGTCTAGTGTTTCAAACATTGCTAGGTGCAAGGCTGGCCTATGCGGCCTATTTCTTAAAGGCGGAATGGCGAATTTTGTCCCTTGCTTTTCAAATGGCTAATTAAATAGGACTTCTTTTTTTGCGAGAAGGAATGGGACGGCTAGTAAGAGCTTCTCCAAGAGGGGCCAAAAAATTCTCTCCCAATAACTAAAGATTGGGAGCTCCCAAAATGGTTTTAGGCATTCAAAAACATCCTCCTCCGACAGTAGCCTAAAATCAGTGACCCAAAACTCGCTCAGCTCCCTCCTCGATGACTTGTCCAAATCCGAGAAGTGGTTTGGAAATACCCTCAACAACACAATATCTGGTTCCCACGACAGCTAGCTCAACGGCATCCCGAGGAGGATTTCTTCCAACTCCATCTCCGCCAACATCCTCTCCATCTCCACGGTGTTAGAGGAGTCAATAGTGGCTTGGGAACACGCTAACTACATCAAAGGGCAGCGAAAAGGCATCACTAACATCATCGAGCCACCGCTCCTTGTCGACAAGGAGTGAGGACCAACAATGAGCTGTTGTGGGCTTGTGGCACATCATATCAGGAATGAAAGTAGCACACAACATCTAAGTAACGGAGGATAGTATCAAGAACTCAATAGAGCAGCAAGCATGGTGTTCTGAAGATTGGAAGCAGCTGCAGCACGTGCGGGCACCACAGACATGCCTCGGCGCTGTTGTGGCACTGCTTGCTCTCCTGCCCTGGAGGATCCATCAAGCATCGGGAGCCGCAGCGGCTGGCGGGGGCATGCCAGCCTAGTGCCGAGGAGACGTCGGTAGCCAAATCCGGCGTATCAATTGGGCCTTTAATTGGTTGAACACTCAATATCAATAGTCGAAACGAAGAGCTTACCCTTTTCTTCTATGGCCTTAAACAGTGCTTAACTGGCATATTTAAGACAATTTGGATGGCCTCACAGTGGTTTAGTGGCTAAAAGAACTCTTGAACTGAAAAACATCACTCCTATAAGATATTTAAGTATTTGATATTTGCTAAACCATGAGTTACTAGATACAGAAACCATTCTCACTGATATAGTTTTGGGTTTGCAGTGTTAAGGTCAATGAAATTTGCATTTTGGTAAGAATAGCAAATATTAATAGGCCTTTTTCTCAATAGTTCGTTCTGAAACATCTGTAATCAATTGTTAATTTGTTACTAAAATGGATAACTTCAAACTTCTTGCCTCATACTGTTTCCATTTATTATTCCTCTGGCTTCAGTGCTGTTGAGTTTCTGACTGCACTTTACTGTCGTTACAGTAAGGAGGACGCAGGAATGAAGACAGCGAAGCTTAGAGATGAGAAGGAAGTTATAGACAAAAAATTAAATGCTGATGTTGAAGCAAAAAAGAATTTAGAGGAGAATATGCAACAGCTGTGTAGCCGTAAGGATGAGATTTCATCACAAGAGCGTGAATTGCACACGAGACTTGACAAGATTCTTAATTCCATCCCCAAGCATGAAAAAGAGCTCGCACATTTGAGGGAGGAACATAACGAAATTTCAAAGGAACGCCAATCTTCAGGGTTAGTCTTACAAAGTTTTGATTTTGATATGGTGTTGCTTCAATTCCTTTGGTACAAGAATTTTTCCCTCAACTATCAATATTGTTTTTAATTATTAATATACTTGCTAACAAATTTTGTGCAGATCTAGGTACCAAACACTGAAGCAGAAGGTGGATGAAATAGATGCACAATTACGGGAGCTGAAAGCTGACAAACATGAAAGTGAGCGTGATGCTCGATTAAAAGAAACTGTTGGAAGTCTAAAGCGGCTATTCCCTGGAGTCCATGGTCGCATGCATGAACTTTGCCGGCCCTCACAGAAGAAATATAACCTTGCAGTTACTGTTGCCATGGGAAAATTCATGGATGCAGTTGTAGTGGAAGACGAAAACACTGGAAAAGAATGCATTAAGGTACTATTTCATGCTTTCTTGTTGATTAATTCTTCTAATTTTTTCCTTTTGTACTGGTAAGGCATATTGTACCATTGTCGCAGTCAATGGCAGTACTTTCTCTTTCCTGCTTTCTAAATGCTCTTTCTAGAAACATTGAACCTCTTAAATGTAATATAAATGCCCACTGCCATGCATATGTTTGCCTATGCACTATAGAAGGTAGAAACCCCTATATTTTGGCGGTGACTTGCTACTCCACATGTCAACTACTGGAATAAAATTGGATGGGTTGTATTCAAATGTATGTAGGGGTTTGTACAATGTGCAAATAACCCTAGATGGATCCATATCATTCATTAGAGATTGCAGCATCATGCATCCTCATATATAGCCATTTTGATGAGATCAAAGCAAATCTCGTCCAACAGAAATTTGTGAAATCTTATCTTTAAAAAATGAGTCTGGGTCCTGGACTACAACATTTATCCATATAGTAACACTATTGAAATGGTACTTTGTTAATAAGTTAGTTATTTATACAATAAGCTTCCTTTTTGTAATTAACTATTCTGTTCTACATGTTGCATTCGAGCTTATCTTCTTTCCTGCCTTCTGCTTTAGCTTCCTGTGCTGGACGTTACTACAATCTTAAAATAATTACTTAACTTTGCTTGCATGTGTTCAACACAAAGTAGGAATTGGCATAACTGTAGCAGCAAAGGTTTTTCATTAGAGGGCAACATGTCTGAATATTATTAAAAAGAAAACAATGCAAGTCAACTAAGACAAGCTAAATGTGCTAAACCTTAGGTCCTTAGCACATGAAGCGGTATGTAGCAGCACATTCTCGTTAGTGGAAGTTATTATTAACACATAGGAGGAGCTCACCCAGTAATTAACTAATTAAGTTGCTTTGCATGTGCTCATGTCATTGGACTTCAAATAATTTCAACATGATCAGCCGACGGGGTAATTTTCATCTGAGGAAGTGATAACCCCATCAGTTTTCAAGAAAAATAATTGAAAATAGCATGGTAATTAAGTCACTGTTCATTATAATTACAAAGTTGCCATATAGGCGTATTGCAAAGGTCACAGGATATTCGATAGAGTTGCTTGTATTAGGTACTTCTCTAAGTATATTTGACTGACTTTTAGATTGACACAATCTCTCCTAATTTAAAACATTGAGCCCCCAGATGCTCCGCCGCCGCCCCTGCGTGTCCCCCGCTCCCTCGTGCACGTCTCCAGCCCCGCCCTTGCCCGCCCTCCCTGCTGCCAGACCCTGCCCCCATGTGACGTCCCTGAGCCCCGGACTCCACCCCCACGATTAATCCCCCGCCCTGCCCAGCTGTCCCACACCGCTGGGGGAAGGCGTTTACGAGGATAGGGTGCGCTCGCCGCTTCCCCGCACCATTCTCCCCTGGGTGAAATCCTATGGTGCTCGTACTCCCACTGGTTCCGGTGAGAGATTTCTTTTCTCCCCGTCCTGATCGGATTAGTATTTGCTCTGGTCTCCCAATCGCAATTGGGGCTGGTTAAAGGGCAAAAATTGGGTTTGTTTCTCAGTCTTGGTTGTGTTTTATGGGTACTTTAGAGGGTTGGTGTCGTTGGGTGCTTGGTGTTTGGAGGTCGGTTTCTAGCTAGGGTTCTGATGGTTCGTTTGCTCTACGGGGACCTGGAGTCCTGGACATCTGGTGGTTTGGTTGGTCGTAAAACAGGAAAGTCACTCTCAGCCCTCGACTGGCTGCAATTTGCAACCTGTAATCCCCTTAGCCTAGAGAGAGAAATGAGCTTCCAGCTTGAATTTTGTGGATTCAGGGGTCCTCGTGGATAGTTTTGTACGCTGTGGAAGTGGATGACAGTTGACAACGGTAGCACATCCTGGGAATGTATAGCAGCTGAACAATGCAGGTAGATTTGGAACCAGTTGTGAAAGCAGTTGGTGTTTAGAACAACTGGCTTACCTTGGCAGTAGGAAATAAATCCAGCACCTTTGCGAAATCCAGATCATTATATGATGTCATGCCATGTTCAAGATAATTCAGTATGCATATGAGATCAATTTGGTGTGTAGAATGGATATACAGTACTTGCTGTGTTTTTTCTCCTTTCAAACTAGATGCACTCTGGAGGTGTGGAGGCCTGTCAATGGCTCATGACTTCCCTTGCGACAGCAGCACGACGCGGCTAGCTGTGGCACTATGGTTTTTTAGCTGTTGACTGTCCTGCATTTTTCTCTGAAAGAAAACTGGTGTTGTGCCCTTCCATGTTTAGATGTTGTGGTGGTTAGGCTAGGACTAGGAGAAAGTGAGGTCATTCAGTGTGTCCGTAATCATATAAATGATTCAGATGTTGTGTGTATGGTACCTGCTACTACTAATCACAACCATTAGCCAGTGGTAGCTTACTTCACTCATGACACCATGTGTTAAATATGGCATACCAACAGCTTCTAAAATGGCATACCAACAGTAGGAGAGATATGCACATCCTGCCTTGTGTTTCTTGTTTGAACTACCACTTGAAGGTCCATTTTACCAATCCTTGAAGTTACTATTGTATAAAAAATCACTTTCTATCATTTGCAGCATAAACTACCTGTACAATGCAATAGAGTGAAAAACTTACTATTGTTTGTTGCCCCCATCAATCCAATGATGCTATTTTTGTATAACTATAGATTCAAGAAATATCTCCTAACTACAAATATCATATACCAAAAAAATTCTGGTTGATTATTACGTGCAAATTTGTCTTTATAGCATTGATAGATCATTGTGTTAAGTGCTAAGTTCATTCAAATAAATATCTGAACTGAAGGGCATAAACATGAGTCGTGGATATGATCTTTTATATTGAGAAGGCCTTATTAAATCAATGTGAAACCTCACATGTTTTATGTTCCCGTAGCAACGCACGGGCATATACCTAGTATGTGCTTAATAACCAACATACAGACCTGACCTGACAAAAAAAAAAAATCCTTGCTACTAGTGCATATAGCGCATTTCCTATTGTAAATTTAGAAGTGCTCTCAACAAGCTATACTTTGTCCTCTCAACAAGCTATACTTTGTCGCTTTAATCACATTATGCAATTTATTTATGCCAGTTGCACTATATGATTTTCTTCTATGAGCTGGTTCTTTACTTTCCATTTTATCTATTTAAATAGGCAAAGTCACTTTATCTTTTATGTGTTACAGTACCTGAAGGAGCAGCGGCTTCCTCCTCAGACATTTATTCCCTTGCAATCAGTCCGTGTGAAGCCCATAATTGAGAAGCTGCGAACCCTTGGTGGATCTGCGCAGTTGGTTTTTGATGTCATTCAATATCCTTTGTCTTAAAGTTAGCTGATTGATCAGATTCCCTCCAAGTGGTCAATCAAATGTCTACTTTATAGATGTACATATATTTTTTGTGCAGTAGATTATATGCAGTAGTCTTAATGCCATGCATCCTAAATTTTTTTATTAAGTAGACTATATCTTTAATGTCCTCAAGAAATTTTAAAGTAGTCCAGTTCATGCTGATGCTAATATGTGCACACGCCCAAATACACAATTAGTAGCGTGGATATGGGGTGCATCGGGCACTAGATTGTTTCCATGGAACCTTTGAAACATTTGCTTGTTTGCCTACCATTGCCTAAAATAGCAATGCTGTTGTGAATGCAATCATGCTGTTGTGTACCTTTGAAGCATAGATGCATTTAAGAGAAGTCATTGCTGTGGTTTTGCTTCTGATTTGGTTGCCTTCCTTAAATGTGTTGACCATTGCTCTTGCTCATCTTTCCACACGCTTGACAAAGGTTCTCTACTGTTTTCATAAAAAGTTTTGAATGCATCTATCAGTAGGTAGGCATTTTTGTTCCCATGCAATCCTTCAAATTATTCCCTATTCTTGCCTAAAATTTAAATCGTCATACTACTGTGAATTAATCTCTCAGCATGATTGCATTTAGAAAGAGCCATTCCCACATTGTGTTTCCGCCTTGATCACTTCCATCAGATGTGCTATCCGTTTTTTTTGCCATTTTCTAGATGAGCCTCCTCTTCTGTTCATGTAAAAAGGCATGCTTGTAATAATTCACTAAGCCTTTCCCATCTTAATTTTATCATGCATGCTTGCCTGCTCATGTGTGATTTTGCATTTTTGCAATAGTAGCGCATGAATAAAAGTTGATTGCTCTTAAACTATACTGTTTTTCTTGCCATGTTATTGTGCCTTAAGCCCTTAACATTATACGTTTGACCGAGCTTTGGAGAAAGCAGTTCTGTATGCTGTTGGAAATACACTTGTCTGTGATAAACTTGATGAAGCTAAAGCCTTAAGTTGGAGCGGTGAAAGGTATAAAGGTAGGGTCATATATCTTCTGCTTGTTCTATAGCAGCAATATTTTTTAGTTTGGTTATCTTTATCCTTACTGCGATATCGTGTGTTGCATTTAGTTGTTACTGTTGATGGGATTCTGCTGACTAAATCTGGCACGATGACTGGTGGCATAAGTGGGGGGATGGAAGCTAGATCAAACAAATGGGATGACAGCAGAATAGAATGTCTGTATTCCCTATATCCTTGTTACATATAGACATATGCGTGTTATTTGGTAGTCTTACTGGCTTTTCATGCAATTTGTGTTGCAGCTTTGAAGAAGAAGAAAAACCAGATGGAATCTGATATGTCCGAACTTGGGTCCCCCAGGGAGTTGCAGAGAAAGGAGCTTGCCATATCGGAGAAAATTACTGGACTTGAGAAAAAGTTGCATTACTTGAATGTTGAAAAGGTAGATTGATACTTTGAGTAATAGGCCAAATAATGATTGGTGATTGTTTGCTATCATCTAAGTGGATAGCTGTGAATAAAGAAAGGGAGAAAGTACTTTAGTGTGGTGCGTGCTATTTCATAGACGTCAGACTTCATTGTTTATTTAACTTTTGTCATTCTTTTTTTTTTATACAGGCCTTTGTTCTTTACGAAAGTGTTCAGTATGACTCTTGCCAATTATATCCCTATCAATTGATGTTTTCATCCACTATATGCAAATTCTATTCCCCTCTTTTAGATGAAAGCTCACTCTCCTGCCTCTGTCTCCCTGTTGTAATGGGGATTTGCTTCTCTTTATTGATTCATTCTTAGACTTTCCCCTTTTGTTAAAACGTGAATCATTTATACAGAATAATCTCAGAGAGAAGCTACAGAAATTAACATCTGAGAGGAATACTATCGAGGCAGAGATTAATCATCTGGAGCCTGGAAAGCTGGAGGTAATATTTTGTTGAAGATGTTTCACATGTATTTTTTTTTTATCACTTCTGAACTTTACTTTTGTATTGATCACTCAATTGTTTCTTTAGCTTGAGACCCGTCTTGTTGAAAAGGAAGCAGAAGTAAAAAAGCTTGAGAAAAAAATTAATGAGATTGTGGACAAGGTGTACAAAGATTTTAGCATTTCAGTTGGTGTGAAAAACATTCGCGAGTATGAAGAAAGGCAACTAAAAGATGCTCAAGCACTGCAGGAGAGGAAGCTAAGCCTAAGTAACCAGATGTCAAAATTGAAATATCAGTATGTGACAGTGAGGCAATTAGCACCGATTAAATTTTGCTTTGATTACACATAAAATTTGACTATGAACGGCATCTTGTTCTGCAGGCTTGAATATGAACAAAAGAGGGATATGCAGGCACCAATTTTGAAGTTAAAGGACACACATGAGTCCCTAGAGAAGGAGCTGAAGGGCTTACAGGAGAGAGAGTTTGGTGCTAAGGCTGAAGCGGAACAAATTTTGACTCAGATGGATGAACTGAAAGCTGAGGCTGAAGGTGCATATTTGAAGCATCTTTTCTGTTTTCTTGATAGTTAAGTAGCCATTAGTTCCGTTCCGTGCATACATGTCTCATCGTGGTTTATAGCTATTAAACTAACTCTTCAAATGCAATACGGCTGTTGAGCTATGCTTTAAAACCCTTGATTCAGCGAGCTCTTGCAACTTTTAGAAGCTAGAATGTGTTTCTTCAGGATGAGCATGGATTTTATCAATTACATCAATTGTTACTTCGATTGTTTTGTTGTGACACTGCTATGCTTTTAGGCTATCCGCAGCAGAGCGTGCAAATGGTGGTGCATGTGCAATTTGCATTGTAGCAGCACTGTAGTATGTGTGGATTTTGAATGAGGAGTGGGATGAGTAGGTTGTTAGAGACAGTCTTAGGACTCAAGCCTTTACATTTATGTCAAAAACGATGATGAACTTTCCAACGGAAAGCAGCTATTCACATGCCTGGACCATGAATAGGCTTTTATTTGTTTTCTTCTCTTTCTTTAATCCTTCCTCTCTTTGTAGTTTTGTTGAGTTTCAACTCTAGCCTACCCAACTTGCTTGGGACTAAAAGCCTCTGTTATTGTTGTTGATGACAACCAGATTCATCTTCATACATCTCCTTGTATTTCTAGTGATTTCATGGAACTCTTTACCCTATGCAGACTGGAAAGCCAAGTCCGATGAATGTGAGAAAGTTATTGATGAATTGAAGGATCGGAATGGTAATGTTTCATCTACATTGGCAAAGCTAGATCGCCAAGTGAAATCAAAGGTTGTCTTTTCTAACAGCTGCCCTCTTTCATCAAGAGTTCTTTTTACATACTTTTAGCATAATCTTGGATGAAGTATATTAGAAGATTGCTTGCTATTTTCTGTAGAAGCGTAACACATATGCTTAAGACTGCCATTATCATGAAACCATCCATGGACTTGTAGGAGGGGCAACTTGTGCAACTAATATCACGCCAAAGGGAGATTCATGAGAAGTGTGAACTTGAGCAGTTGGAGCTTCCAACAGTAAATGATCCAATGGATACGGGATCACAAGAACCAGTCCTTGATTACAGCCAGCTTAGCAAAATCTATCTGCAGGATATGCGACCGTCTGGACGTGAAAAATACGAGGCAGATTTCAAACAAAGAACAGGTGAGCTTGTGGCTGAGATCGAACGCACTGCTCCTAATCTAAAAGCACTGGATCAATATGACGCACTCCAAAGAAAGGAGAAGGAGGTTACTGAAAAGTTTGAAGCAGCTAGGAAAGAAGAGCGAGAGATATCTGATAAATATAACACTGTCAAGCAAAGGAGGTATTGCCCAAGCATTTTCTGATCACCATATGAAGTTGTTGACATAGAATTCCAAATTATTTTCTAGGATGCTCGTAGGGACCAGCAAGATATCTGCCATTGCACTTTGGAGGGCCCATGATATCTGTTTCTTTGTTGATCTGAGGTTATTTTTATTTCTAGTTGTGTTAAGAAACAATTATGGTGAATGGTGATAGCTAAGTTGTTTTTAGGGACAAAAACACACAAAGTTCAACACACTCTGTCGGATCTACATCACACGTCCCAGAAAGTTGACTGATATACAACAAAAAAATCAGTCGCCTGATGAGAAACAAATCTGTTGTTTTTAAGAGTGAATAGCTTCTGTCTATTTCTTATTTACACTGTACTTGTGCAAGAATTCTGTCAGTATTCTTGCAATACATGCTTTCTATTTAAAATAATCAAACATGAATACATGGTTGGTTTTCAACTGGCTTTAGCTTCAGAATTTCTTTGGTCAAATTTGAATGAGTTAGGTTTATCTGGGTTTTGAGTAAATTCCACATAACTACAGTGCCTTGGTTCAATTCATCACAAACCATACTTCTAAGCGGTAGTATTGTAGAATGGTATTCCTTTTGCATAATGTTTCACAAGACTCACTCTAAGCATTGGCTTCATTGTTGATCTCGAAGGTGAAACGAGAGCAGCGTTTAAAACTGTGATTCTGTGAAACATTATGCAAATAGAAGCGTTCTTCCATTCTCTGAAACTGTTGATACATGAAAAATTTCAACAATATCATGCAGATGGAAGGTGATTCTCTGAAAGTATTGTTTGAAAGTGTGGTTTTGTGATGAGTTTTGGCGATTTTGTTTTACTCATGAATTTTATGTCAGTGTCTGTTATTTGATTCCAACTAGTGTATCAAGTGCCTTTTGAAATCTTGCCGGATGGCTGGGTAGCTTGCAGACAGAAAATGACAAGTAAATCTAACAAATAATCAGTAGGCATAATCAACCTTCCTGATTAGCTATTACTATCATCCTATCTCACAAGGACCAGCAATCATCCTCAGGTCTCCTCAAGCATCTCAGCTTTTTGAGAACTAAGAAAAGAAGCTACATTCCACTTTCATCCTTGCCATACAAGCATCAGTGCAATGTGATAACTTGGATGCTGGGCTGGCATGTGAAATAAAATAAGACAAAATTATATTAAGGGGGTTATAGATTATATATTAACTTATCATATGGCAGGATACATAGCTGTTCCCACTCATTGCATTTTGTCTTATATATGATACTGTGGTTTTAGGTTCTTGGAGGATTATCTTCCACTCATTATTGTTTCTGTTGGTGCCTAGGTATGAGCTGTTCATGGAGGCCTTTGATCACATATCTAAAGGCATAGACAAAATCTATAAGCAGTTGACAAAAAGTCATACACATCCACTTGGAGGAACAGCATATCTAAATCTAGAGAATGAAGATGAACCATTTCTACATGGAATCAAGTACACAGCTATGCCGCCTACCAAACGGTTTAGAGATATGGAACAGTTATCTGGTGGAGAGAAGACTGTCGCAGCACTAGCTTTGCTTTTTGCCATTCACAGGTAAAACATTTCTTGTAAATTTCCTTCATGACTCGAGTCCACAAATGTCAGGTTCCTCCATTCTTAATGGTCTTGTCAGCATGAAATGAAATAAACCCACCTGCAGACAATCTCTAAACACTCAAGGCCACTTGTTATCTAGACTGAAACGTTCTTCTTAGGTCCCGTGCTGCTTGTGAGCCTCCTGGGTGTGCCAAGGCCAATGAATTCGTGCAGCCAATATTGTCAACTTTGCAGTTAGCACAGGAAGTATATAGAATCGAGTATTTACTGGCCTTGCGATCTATTCTGGATGGTATTTGGTTTATTTCTAGCTCACATGTATCTCAGGCACCCTCTTACTTCACCTTCTGTCTCAATCAAGTCTCCTAAAGTTGTTGCAATTTCAGTTTCAGGCCATCACCATTCTTCATATTGGATGAAGTAGATGCTGCTCTGGACAATTTAAATGTGGCCAAGGTTGCTGGGTTTATCAGATCAAAGTCGTGTGAGCGTGTTGCTGGCGAGCAAGGTAGCAACGGAGAATGTGGGTTTCAGAGTATAGTCATCTCGCTGAAGGATAGTTTCTATGACAAAGCTGAAGCACTCGTTGGTGTCTATAGGGATTCAGAACGAAGGTAAATTGGGCGTATGTTACGGTACTATGCTTCTTTTCTGTGCGCAGTACCTAACTATTAGA
The DNA here is from genome assembly GCA_022530915.1 of Paspalum notatum. Classification (NCBI taxonomy): domain Eukaryota; kingdom Viridiplantae; phylum Streptophyta; class Magnoliopsida; order Poales; family Poaceae; genus Paspalum; species Paspalum notatum. The sequence continues at coordinate 73,052 of CM039691.1, forward strand.
TTGGATATGCAGTTGCTCGAGAACTCTCACCTTCGATCTGACCAAGTATAGGGAAGCGTGAAGCAACTTGTGCTGGACATATGTAGTTGCTAATGTTAAGTGTCCTGAACCACTTTTGACGTTTTAACCTGTGCACGTGCGTGTGTGATGCTGTATGGTGCTGTACATAAGCTATTTGCTGAACAGTTGGATTCATGTTGTAGAATGCTTTCGACAGGCAGGCAGGCTTAAGCTTTTTTTTTTTTTAGTTCCACTTGTAACAACTCTTCTTAATATATAGTCTGTTTAAGTTTGGTGGTGTGTGCTTCCCACGGTTCTTGTACATATTCAGTGAAGGGCAGCGCGTGCCACACATCCCAGAAGCGGTTTTGTGCAAGCTAGCAGTGACTAGCTTTCTCGACATTACATTAGCACCACACAAGGAAGTTTCTCGATCGGTTTCTGATTCGAGCAGTATTATATTGTCACAGCAAAAAAAAAAAAAAAAAGGAAGGCAATCAATATAATGGGGCTAGGGTGGAATAATGAAAACAATGACAGACTTAAAAGAGGCCGGAAGTAGTAGGCGATAGATCATGAAACGAAATGAGATTAATTAATCTTCTTGGTTGTCCTTCGGTGCTCGGGTTGCGACAGGCTCTGGAAGGCGGAAGAGGAGCTGGTGGTGCCCTGCAGGGTGAAGGAGCCCAGCAACCTCGCGGGCCATGATGAGTTGGTGGTGGTCTGCAAGTGTGCGGCGGCGTCCCAGGGGTCGTCGTCGTCGTCGTCCATGCTGATTAGCTGCTGGTGGTGCTCCGCGTCTTGGGCAGCCGCCCAGTACTGCTTGCTCTTCCACTTGCAGCAGTCGTCGTCGTCGTCGGCCGTGTAGGCGTCGCACTTCTTGTCGTGGCGGTAGTCGGCGTCGGAGGCGCAGGTGAGGCACATGGTGGGGCTGTCGGAGTAGTGGGAGGAGCCGGCGAAGGACCAGCTGGTGCGCGAGGTCCGGGAGGAGGAGGCGGAGGACGGGGAGGAGGAGGAGGACGTGGCGGTGCCGGTGGGGCTACCACCGAAGCCGCCGGTGGTGTGGTGGTGGGAGACCAGCACCCTGTGCCTGGCGTCCCTGAGTCGTTGGGCGTCCGTGAGCAGCGCGAGGATGCTGTCGGTGCGGCGCTGCATGCAGGCGCCCCAGTTGAAGCCCCTGTCGTCGACGTAGTTGAAGCTGCGGAGGTCGTGCATGGCGGGCACGTCGGGCATGAACTCGCGGGGCAGGTCCTCGGGCCCGTGCGTGAGCAGGAACTCGAGCACGACGAGCGCCTTGTACACGGGGCGCCACTCCTTCCAGTCGGCGGCGCGGCTGAGCCTCTGGTGGAGCACCTTGGCGATCCGCCAGCAGTCGTCCATGTCGAAGGCGGCGTCGGCGATGCATGCCAGCGTCTTGGCGTCGGGGACGCAGGGGTCGTTGTTGGTGGCCTCCTGGGCGAGCCTGCTCATTGTTGCATTCAACCATAATATAGTATATAATTGCAGCTAGCTCATCATCATATCAGTGTTGAGTCGTTGTTGCAACGTACAAATTAATTAATTATTAAACTTGTACTAGTACGTACAGCTCTGCCGGCGTCACGTCTCCCAGCGCCAGCCTCGCCTGCTTGTACTTGTCCTGCAGGAACCCCGACGCCTGCCGCTTCACCTCGCCGGCCAGCAGCTGCCACCGCGCCGTGCTGCTTGCGGCCATCTATCCTCGGTCCGGCCGCCGGTTCTCTGGTTCTCTGGCTCTAGATCTCTCTCTCTCTCTCTCACACACACTACACAAATGACACAGACACAAGGAATGAAGGCCGGCCGGCCGGAGAGACAAAGACGCAGCATGCATGCATGGTCGAGGAGGGAGGGAGGCAACGAATAATTAACGGATGGACGGTTGAGAGGCCACGGACGACCGGGCATGCATGCCATGCCATGCGCGATTCTCGGCCGGCGGGCAGGCCAGGCAGCCAGGCCTGCCATCATCTCATCTCATGCACAATTGCACATGCATCATCGGACGGGGACGGACGGTCGTCGTACGTCTCAGTGCTGCCAAGGATCTTAGGCTGCGTTCGTTTTGGGGGTGAGAGTGGGATTTTTTCACCCTCAGGCTACGTAACTTTCTAGGACCATTGATTTTTCCAGATATATGGCAGCAAAGCATTCAAGCTACTGTGCTGAAATAGCAGGGAGAAACTTCCCCCAAAATGAACGCTGCCTTAGAAGCCTACACTACCGAGTCACTGTTGGTCGGGCCGCTATCCCTATATGAGTGGCAACTGGCAACACAAGTACAATAAATTCACCGGACGAATTTTCCCGCATTCCAAACATGAGCCTAAAGCAGGCCACGCATTCCAACAATTTTCCCTGTTTAGTTGTCAGCCAATACCAGATTGTCAACAGGGCGTTTTATTTACTTTATTACAGGCCGGTGCCGCAATTAGCAAAGGTAACAAGTACAATGTTTGAAGCAGGGAGTTAGGTTTAAATCCAGCTTGACTAGAGATGCACGCACGGCTCAGTAGGAGGGATCAATACCCTTCTTTGTAAGATTCCAAAACTGTACACAAGGTATGCATGAAGGGACTAGCACTTTTAAAACTATCAAATAATATAGTTCTAAATTCACTTATCACAACAACAAAAACAGAACCTACAGTTGCAAAGGAAAAAAAAAAGGGGGTCTGGACAGGAAAAGCTGATGTTTCATGCCATCACTGGCAATTGGTAGACTACCTTTGTATGCTCCATTTAGGGACTGGAATGCTTTGGTGACAGCCCTCCGAACTATTTCAGTTCCCTGCTTAACAGTTTCAGTGGAACCATATTCATCCTCCAGAGCCTACAAAAACCATCAAACTAGTAAGTCCACGTTGACACTATCAAAAAGCACTATTCATCCTTAAGCTACATAAACTCATCAAACTAATAACTGCACATTTGGATTCAAAAATAAATAAATAAATAAATGCACATTCCTAAGATTGGAAACTCATATTATGGACTGAGGACTCGTATCTACACAGTAGTGGTACATCAAAGTCAGATGAAATCAGATCAGGACTGGGATTGAGTGTGAACACTGCCAATGCCTCAGATTAACTTTTAGCACACATTTAAATAAAAAGGAGTCACTGAGTTTTTAAAATTACAAAGTAAATATTTGCGTACGATTACCTTCATCCCTGTGAAGTGGCATGCTAATAACTCTGCAGGGCTGACGACACTTGAGAAATCTTCATGAACCTGAATAGCCCTTTTCGATCTATAGTATAGTATTAAGAAGGGAAGCCAAGCTGGCCGCAAACTTCAAGTCTGCTTCCTGTAAAGAAAGGCATTGCAATAAAACTGTGACTTGATGGTCCTGCGAGGTCGCAATAGCCACGCTGTTTACGTGGCCAGCAAACGAGAGCATGGCAGTGACGACACCGTCGTCGGCTGCGAAGGTAGAGGCGTTACGGTAGAGAGGTGATGCCTGAGGTACGTGTGCAAGCTTCCGCCGCGCGGGTAGGGTCGAGAGGTTTGGTATCTGCGGGAGGAGGGTCGTGAATGGTGGCAGGTCGACAGTGTCGCCGGTGAACGGGTGGAGCAGGCAGGAATCGAGGACGCAGTGGTCGTCGAAGAGCGGGATGCGGACGCGAACGAAGGCTCCCGTGTCGAGGTTGAAGAAGCGGACGTGGCCGTACAGATTGGGGTGGCCGGGGTACAGGCCGTTGCCCTCGGGAAACAGCATCCAGCGACGTGGGTGGAAGAGCGGGTCGACGACGCCGCGCCCCCGCGGGGAGGCCATCGCCGACCGCCATTGGGCGGAACCGGACGTAGTCCAGCAGGTCGCCGCCGGCGAGTAAGCGCGACGCTACCAGGTGAACCAAATCGTCAGGCAGAGACGATGCCCAGGAGGAGGAGGTAGACATCGGAGGAGGCAATGGGTTCCATCGGTGGGTGGCCGGCCGGCGATATATATATTTTTTTTTGGCGAATAAGAAGGCGTAAGAAGAAAACTTGACAAGTACAGAAGCGGGACGCTACGCGACTACTCCCGAACGAGACAACCAAGGTCCGCAGCTCCTGCGCGAACCTAAAGTCTAGCTAGCTCATACACTAACCTCAAGAAGGAAGTTAACTCGACGCATTGACCCTGAAGCACCGCTCGTTCCTCTCTTTCCAAAGCTGCCAGGCAACTAGCATGAAAAGAGAGTCAAAGCCCTTCCGCAAATCTCTTGGCCAACGCCGTCGCCCCCGGCGCCAGAACGCCATGATGGACTGGACTCCTTGACTCGAAGGAGCAGGTAGGCTTAAGGCCTCCGCAATCGCCGTCCAGACGCTCGAGGTGTAGCTACAGGCAGCGAGCAGGTGGAGGCAGGATTCCGGCTCCGCGGCGCAGAGGAAACAGTGCTCATTAGCATCTAACCCGTGTCTACGTCTCCTGTCAGCTGTCCAAAGGCGTCCCTGGCAAGCCAACCAGGCAAAGATTCTGACTCTGAGTGGCGCCCAACGTTTCTAGATCAAGCGATAGCCCAGGAACTCAAGAGAGCCAACGTGAAGTACCTTATAAGCTGATTTGGCACTATAATCACCGCTCGAGGTCCACCTCCACACGATCCTATCCTTGACCTCGACCAGATTTACACCATCCAGAGCATCCCAAAGGCGCAGGTAATCAACAATGGCAGCCACTGAGAGACCACCGTCTATGTCGCTCACCCAACGCCTTTGTGGCAAGGCCTCGGCCACGGTCCTTGTGCGCTTGGCTCTTGCCCGCACGAATTTGAAAAGGATCGGAGCATTAGCAGATGGCGTGCGCCCGTTGATCCACCGATCAGTCCAAAATAGGGTGTTGTTGCCATTGCCGACCACGGAGAGAGTGGAAGCCTCAAAGAGAGCTCTAGCTTCCTTGCGCACCTTGATTGGCAGAGCAGACCAGGCCCGATCATTCTCCTTCTTTTGCAACCAAAGTCACCTTGTTTGCAGAGCCAAACTAGTGAGCTTAATGTTGGCCACCCCAAGCCGCCCAGAGTAGTAGGCCGCGCGACCACCGCCCAGGAGACCGCGCACTTGCCTCAATCTGAACTTTTAGCACCAGCCCAGAAGAAGCGCCTACAGATAGCCTCGATCTCCTTGCATGCCCAGTCCAGCAGCTTGTCTGACATCATGGCATACAGAGGCACAGCAGTGAGCACCGATTTGATCCAAACCAGACGGCCACTTCTTGTAAGCATTGGACCAAGAGCCGCTGGCAGCCTGTTGGCAACTACATCCACTAGCTTATGCAGCTGTGATCTGCTTAGAACACTAGAGCTCAGCAGCAGCCCAAGGTATGTAATGGGGAAATCAACCATAGTGTAGTCCAACGCGTTGGCTACCGGCACTAGATCATCCGCCGGCACAGAGATTGGCGTGACAGAGCACTTGCTGAGGTTCGCCGAGAGCCCTGACGCGACTCCAAAAGAATGCAACAGTGACTTGAGAGCCGAGGCCTCCAGCAGAGTAGGTGACGCGAAAGGATGACATCATCGGCGTACAGACTGCAGTGGTACTTGACTTGGGAGAGCTCTAATCGTTTCAGTGCACCGGCTTCAACAGCTTGCTCAATCAACCGGTTGAGACATTCCATTGCTAGGACAAAAAGCAGAGGGGATAGAGAGTCTCCTTGGCTCACACCACGCCGGTGCGAGATCTTGGCGCTAGGCGAGCCATTGACCAGCACCTGAGACAATGCAGAAGAGAGAAGGATTGAAATCCAATCATGCCAACGAGTGTTGAATCCAAGTGCAGCAAGAACCTCGAGCAGGAAGGCCCAAGATAAGGAATCAAAGGCTTTGGAGATATCCAACTTGAATAACATCTTGGGGATTCTCCTTTTCCTGAACAGCGCCGCCGCGCACTGGACAAATTTTAAACTGTCTAGGATCGAGCGCCCTCTGATGAAAGCCGTCTGATTGGGCCGCACAAGAAGCTTCATGAAGGGGGCAAGGCGCAAGGCGAGCACCTTGGAGACCAACTTGCTGAAACTGTGGATCATGGCAATTGGCCTGTAGTCACCTGGCGTCGAGGCGCCTTGCCTCTTAGGAAGGAGCACGACCAAGCCACTGTTGAGACAGGAGAAGCTTCTGCCATTCGTGAGGTAGAATGCCCTGAAAGCCGCCATTATGTCGTGCTTGATGATGTTCCAGGAGCTCTAGTAGAAGGCTCCACTAAAACCATCCGGCCCTAGGGCTCTGTCGGCCGGCCAATCTTTTATCGCAGCCCAAACTTCCTCCTCAGTGAATGGAACATCAAGCAAAGGAAGGTCAACCGGTTCATAGCCAAGCGCTTCAAGGTTCAAAGAGAATGGCCGACTAGGTGCAACTCCAAACAACTGCGAGTAGTGGTCAAAGATCACCTGCTCCAGCTCCGCCTGAGAAGAAGCGGTGCGATCACCGACAAACAGGCTTGAAATGAAGGTTCGTTTCTTTCTCCCCCTGGCCATGATATGAAAGTAGCGTGTGTTGGCATCGCCATCCCGCAACTGCCGGACCCTGGCGCGTTGTCGGGCTATAGTACATTCCAAAGAGGATAGCCCCAGGCAGCGACGCTTGAGAGTGGCCTGCAGCTGTGAATCCGCCGCGCAGAGAGTGCGCGTCTCCTGTGCCCGATCAAGCTTTAGGATGATTTCCCTCGCTGCAAGGAGCTGCTCCTTGATGTTGCCAATCTTCTTAGCGGACCAGCTTTGTAGCTCCTTACACAGATTCCAGAAGAGCTGATCCAGGCGGTGAAAAGGGTCTGTAATTAGCTCCGAACACTACCAGCCTTTGCGCACAGCCAGCTCATAATCCTTGAACTTGGGCCAGAACACCTCAAAGTGAAAGCGCGGTTTGCGAGTGAACCCAGAATTCGTTTGCAGCAGAATGGGCGCGTGGTCAGAAGCATCCGAGGCCAAATCATGGAGCAACGCATCTGGGAAAAGCTCATCCCATTCCACCGTTACCATCGCCCGATCAAGGCGAACAAGCGTGGGGAGCTCGCGCTCGTTGCTCCAGGTGAAGGCGCGGCCGTGTAGATGCAGGTCGCGCAGCTCGGCCGTGCTGACGAAACGCCGAAAACGCTGCATATTTCTACGATCTGGCCGCCCATGACTCTTGTCCGCAGGGTCCAAGGTCAGGTTGAAATCGCCTAACACCACCCAAGCGGGCCCACAGGCATCTCTTGCAGCATAAAGCTCGTCGAGGAAGAGAACCTTCTCACCATCATCTTGAGGCCCGTACACCACTGTCAGCCACCAGGTACCCTCCGCCGCACCAATAACGCGAGCATTGATCGAAAAACACCCAACCATGAACTCGTCAAGGACAAGATTCGGTCCCCGAACAGACACAAGGATGCCGCCACAAGTGTTGTTCGCCGGCACAATAGCGAAACTGACGAAACAAGCGCCCAGCAGGGAGAAAACGTCGAACCGGTCCACCATAGCTAGCTTGGTTTCCTGCAAACAGACGACATCTGCACGGACACCATCGACCAGGGTGCGCACGTTATCACCTCTTGCCCTCGAGTTCAAGCCTCGCACGTTCCAACATAAGATTTTGATGTTTGACATTAAGGATAGTTCACAGCGGATAAATGCTAGCAACCTGATCAAGCGACCAGGCCGGCCTCCCCAACGGGGCCAAGCAGCGCACAAGGGAACAGAGTGGCCATCTCCTCCCTATGGCTCGAGGAGAGATCATTGGTGTAGATCGCATCGTAGTCTTGTGAGGAGACGGGCGGCATAGCTAGCATGTTGTCCGGTTCAAAGAAACCAAGGCGACGTTTGAGAATAATTTCCCCACGCTTGGCCACCGGCACCCCGGCAAGTCTCTGTACGACAAGGCGACGACTTCTCAAAGGAAGCACGGAGGCCGCCGCACTCTGGATGGCCCCAGCGGCACGCAAGGTAGCGGGCGTATCCAAGAGCTTAGCAGCGGGCACTTGGATCCTATCAAGGAAGCTCTGGATCTAGGAGTGCGCGTCATCGCCAGCGTTACGATCGCCCAGCGTCGGCGCGAGGTCATGAGAGGTGGGGGCGATGACCATAGTTTCAGCAAGCCCCTCCCTACCCTGAACCGTGTCACCAGCCTCGGAAGTTGCGGCATCCAAATTAGGCCGCCCAACTTCAATGGAGCAGGCCGAGGCGGGGGGTTCCTGCTGATGGCCCAAAAAGGCCGCTGGCACGCTTTCAACTGAAACGGGAGAGCCCACGCCAGAAGGCTCCAGCTGCTGGCCCAACAAGGTCGATGGCCCAACAAGATCAAATGCCACGTCCAACACAGGGGAGTGTGCGCCAAAAGCTGGCAGATCCGCGTCTGCAGTGGGGGAGCACGCGTCAAAAGCCGGCAAAACAGGGCTGCCATCGCAAACGTCATCCACGACCACAAGAGATGATTCAACCCGCATCGGATCCCAATCGTCGTCCCCCGTCCGTGCGTCCGGCAAGGAGACAAAGACAGGACAGCAGTCAGGCGAAAGACAGCCTACGACTGGACCAGAGGGGGGTTACTTTGCCACCGGCTCCTGCCATGATGCGGCCTCTGGTTGGCCCGGCACCAGAGGGTGATCACGGGAGGGCGGCAACTCACTAGCCACCAGCCCGCCGCCAGCCCCACCACCAGCCAACGGCATAGAACAACCGTCAATGGTCCCGCGTGAACAGCGGGACCCGTGAACACGTGGCCCGCCGCCGCCGCCGCCGGAGGAACGGCCAAACCGATCACCGCCATCGCTGTCGTCGTCGTCGGAGACCATGGGAGAAGAGGAGGAATTGCCACTCCTTGGCGAAAAATCCATCACTGACCGGAGGTGGACGAAGACACCGTACTTGAGGGTTTGCTTCTTGCGTAGATAGGGGGGAGATAGTCGAAGATCCTGTGCAGAATGGGATCATCATGGATGACATGCACCTCATCCTCCACCACCAACAAGTACACGAACGGGAGAATATTGCTTGGAGCACTGGTCCACGCTGTGAGCTTGCAAGCGGAAAGATCGGTCTTGTTGCTTGACGCTGCGTCGAGCCCCTCAACCCAGCAGGATTGCGCAAGGATCTTGCTTGCTGTGTCGAGGCTCCAGACGTGCGGGGGCAAACCCTTAAGCTCGATGGAGACCTTGAATAACAGAGGCTCCGGGACGGCATGGGCTAGTCTGGTCCAGGGCCTGACGACGAGGCGCCCGCCGCCCACCAGGATCGGGGAAGCCCGGATGAGACGATCACGCACCCCCCAGATTATTGGGGAGTGCGAGGAAGCCCTCCGGGAAGAAGGGCTTGACGTCGAGATCTGTAGCATCCGCCGATGCAGCAGCAAGCAGCGCTCTGCCCGTATCCTCGAGTGAGGAGGTGACATCGTCACAGGCGAACTGGCAGACAAGGGCGGTGAAGAGATTATCCTCCTCTAGCCTAATCTCGTCACTGCGGTCGATGATGCAGGAGACACTATACGATCGCAGCAAGTAGTGTCCAGCAGGCAACGCCGCAATCTCGGCGTCCATCATGTCAACCAACCCGCCTGTGTCCCGCACCGGCAAGCCAGGCGACGGTGGAGGCATGTGGGCATCCATCTGCGCCGCAGGAGGTGTGGGCGGCCCCTGCTGCCGGCGGTAGAACCTGCGAGGCTGCCACATCGGTGCCGCCTGTGGGGGCGGGGAGGGAGTCGAGTTCCGCCCCTCCGATGCAGGCGGAGTTGGGGTCGCCGAACGACGGGATTTGAAGAACTTGCGTGTCCCTGCCTGAGAAGGCTCACCATCTGAAAGCCTCGGCAGCTTGCAGTCCCTCGCCAAGTGACGGAAACCGCGGCACCTGAAGCAACGCATAGGAAGCCGGCAGGTTGCAACGCGGTGCCCGGAGGAGAGGCATCTCAGACAAACACCAACGAGCTCAGACCGGAGGCTGGGAGAGCTGCTACGCGATAAGGCCCTGGAGCGAGGTCCGGAGCTACCACGAGAGAGTCGCCCAGGGAGGACGTCTCTCCAGCCCTCATTGTCCGACGGCGAGAAGCGTGCCCTCTGCCCAGCATCTCCTAGCCGGAGGCGAGCGGGGACCCTGGGTAGGGGCTCCTCAACCACGGGGATAGTATGCTGGCCACATGGCTGCTCCGGAGCGGCGCGCGCCGGCCCCCGACCATGACGCCCTCGGCGACAACGGCGCCTGCGGCCACCTCAAGCAGCCGCCGCAACCTCGGAAGGAAGAGCCACAGAGCGGCCTGAGCCGCGGACGTGCCAGCCCCGGAGTCGAAGCACGAACGGAGAAGAGTGTCATGGTAGGAGACCCACTGTGGATCAGCGCTGCGCGGCGAGGAGTCGTCGTCGGACTCCGAGGCTGCGTCTGACTAACGAAGAAGCTTGTAGCGGCCACCAGACAGCCGGTTGGGGTAGAAAGGGGCTGCATCTAGAGAGAGTGCAGCTGGGGACTTACCCAGATCTGACCGCACCGGGCCAGTCGCCGTCGGGGAGGCCGGCAGGGAGAGAGAGGCTTCGTCGGACAGCAGGAGAGGAGAGGCTGAAGAGGCTTGGGTGGCCGCCGGAGCCATGGCGGCGGCCGGCGGGCTAGGGTGGGAGGGGCGGCTCGGGCTCATCCCCCTAGCTCGAGAGCCGTTCGAAGTCGTGTCGTGGCGGGTAAGTGCTGGAACCTGGTCAAACTAGGATTCGAACGTCCAGATCGATGTGTCGCGGTTGATGCTGATGAACAATTGATATGCATGGCGAAGCAGATGATGCAGGCTTCGAGGTCAACCCCTGTGGCGGAACCGCCCTACTTAATCCAGACTAAGCACACCTGCCACCTCTGGCTCGCAGTGCACTTAGGCCGGACTAAACCCGGTAGTCCGTCGAGCTACCCAAAAGGGCACTCGATGTAACCATCGCCCGAGGATACCGACATCACACACATTCAGCCCTCGAAAGAGCCACAACAATTACATCATCACAGGCAGTTGAAATAGAGAATAATAGAATAAATTTACAAAACCAAATGTAGGGAATCAAATACATGTTCAAATATAGCGGAAGCGAATTCAGAGTATATATATAGCAGAAGAGTTTTCAAAACAACTCGTAGTGGAAACAATATACTTAAGTAGTCTTCACGAAGAGATGAACAAGGCGAGTAGCACCGAGCCCACCGGTACTACCACCTCCAGCACAGTTGTCCAAAAGTCATCGGTACCTGTAAGCCAAAAGTGGGGGCAAACCCTGAGTAAATTACTCAGTAGGACTTAATGGACGGGGCTTACGGATGACGCAAAGCATGCTTACTAATCATGTGGATCCTTAGCTGTTGATTCTTAAACCAAGTCATGTTGACATAAGATAGCAGGATTTGACAACTGCTATTCATTAATCATGAAGATCATTTATATCATAAAGTAATTACTTGCAGAAAGTAAAACACAAACACATGTCCAGTTCTAAGATTCATAGCACTTCCATCACACCCCTGGGAGTAGCCGTCTCAGGAGCGATACCACGGTACGTCGGGTCAGCCCTCCCTCGACTCCAAAGCATCTCCCAAGTCCATCGACCTCCTACTAGTGGACGGGCAGCACCAGGAATAAGGGAACGAATCATATACATCCAAGCATGTTGTAATAGAGAAACATAATTATAAGCATAAAGTATTTGAATTATTACTACGTTCGGACGTCAAAGGCATTGGCATTCTCACACCTGGTGAGCATCAGCGATTCGAATCGATTTGTTAATTCCCGGGAATAACTAAAAATGCCAGGAGTATATGCTTACTAGCCATCGCGTTCTCACATATATCCCCCATCTCCACTTGTCCCATCCCAAGTTCGATTCCAACCCGTCACTTCCCTGAGTTTAGCCCCCATGGAGCGTTACCTCGGTTCGTCGGGTCCAGCCCTCCCATGAGATAAGCGCCCCCAGTTCCATGATAGGAACAAGTCTCTGTTCTTCGGATGGCACAAGTAAGACTTTCACCGGTCCATTATCCCGGATAAGCACCTTAGCAATGTTATGCCGACCAATAGGCGAACAACGGACGGGCCTTATACGACTCGGGCGGAGTCCACCATACCTTGCCACATCATTTTTCATAATATTCCCATAACTCCGCCCGGTCTCTGTTTCAAACATAGCATATGATAATCTTCCATAAGATTTTTGTTTTGAAAACACCTACGCGACGAGTGACTCCATTCACTCGTGTCTACTCGTACCTGTCATTACTAGGCAACTCGTCCTACGAACTAATATATAGGTGCTAGGGCCAGGGCGGCCAGGAAGTCTAATGCAATTGGTTCCAAACAACTCCTAATGCAGATGCGTAAGCATTCATCAAATATATTTGCTGGGTAAAGCATGGTGCTGCCTACCTTTGATTTGCCTTAAGAAAACCAACAAACCAAACTAACCGGGTTGTGAGGCTTTGCCCCAGGCAACCCCTTGAAGCAGGGACGGATTTAATCAGCGACCTTTGTCTTCTGGCTCCGGATATAGCCTGTCGCCTGGTTCCTTGATCACTGGTTTCTCCTGCGTTGATAGCTCCTTGCACGCGGGGTCTATATGCATGATAGAATGCAAGTGAGTGCAAGAGAATGCAAACACATGCATATGATACAGGTTATATGCATGACATAGTGCAATCATGAGTGCAACGGATTGTAAATGTATGCATGAGGTGTCAATGAAATGTAATGCATGATCAAGCCGTATGTGAAGGATGGATACGAGTGCTCTCAGTTTAACACATCCCATAACAAGAAAACCTAACAACTTTCCTAAGAAATCATACAACCCATCACTAAGAAATCGTACAAACCATTACCACATTTTATCTTTGAAGTTATTAGAAATAATTGTTCTATATGTGTACACAGTCCCTATCAAATGAAATGAAGTTGTCTCTTAAAGTTAAACATATACATGCAAATTAATGGACATGCTACCTTTATGAATAAAATGCACTCATAAGTTCATGTAGTTAGAAAACTGCAATCGATCTCAAATTTTTACTACATGCAGCAACATACTTCATAACGCTACTAGATTTTTTCCAAAATTTTCCTAGCAGTTTAAATACACTTTTTCCTATTATTTAGTTAAGCATGTGACACTTTATTATTTTCAAAACACCATTCAAACTTTACATGCAACGTCTCAAACTTTATCCGCATGCTACCCATACTATATAAAGTACATGAAAAATACCAGAGGTCATATTTGAGCATCTTTTATATAGCCTTCATTTTCCAAGTTAATTAAACACACAAATCACATGCATAAGGGCAAAACAGTAATTAACCAGTCAATGCTAGGGCTACCAAAAATCACACAGTACCTAGATGCCATAACAAATCTACTGTCTAAGTTTTATGATTTTTGGAGTTCATTTGGTCCACTTTTACCATTTATTTACCTACACCATGCACGCACTAAACCAGGGGCAAAACAGTCTTTTTACACATCCACATCATACCTGTCCTATAGAGCTACTCAAAAGGAGTCCATAGCCACTGAGTTTGTCCATTTTGGATTTTTATTTGAATTACTATGATTTTTCAAAGTTCATATGCCAAACCCTGTAAATGGACCTATACGTGATTAACCATAACTTCGAGGGGCTAAAATGCAAGACTCTCAAGACTCATTGAACAGAGCTCAGGATGGGGAGTGAAATCGCAGAACATAGGGGGTTTAAATGCAAAACCACCTCTCTCTTCTTCTTCCTCGGGCAGGGGAGAGGAGGCGCGCGGCCGGTGGCGTGGGCGGCGTGGATCCGGGCGTAGAGGCGGGGACTTGGAGCCGAGGTGATGGCGGTTGGTCCCTCTGGCGACGGGGAAACTCTCCCCCTTAGTCTCGTTGCGTGAGGGGGCTTGTAGAGGCGAGACGGCGGCGGTGAATTGGCGGCGTGTTGGCGCGCGGAGTGTGTCGGCGCGGCCTCGATCCGCCGGCTCCGGCGAGGGAAAAGGCCATGGGGTGGCGCGCCGGTTGCGCGGGGAGATGCGGAAGCCGCCGGGGTTGGAGTGGAGGCAGGGGGATGGCCGGGAGGTAGTCCCCCGCGGTGAAGCGTCGGCGGCTATGGCGGCCGCGGTGGCGTGTGCGTGGGGAGAGAGGCTAGAGGCGATGGGGAAGGCCGAGACCTACACCGGATGCTGGAGTGGAGAGCGGCGGAGCTTGGGGTGGTGACGGGGAGGCGCGAGGGCGGCTAGAGGCGTGGGGGGCGCGAGCTCAACGCCGAGCTCCAATGGTGGTTAGCGCTCTGCGCGCTCTGTGCTCGGGAGCGGAGCAGAGAGAGACCGAGGAGGTGGAAGGCGAGTGGACTCGGCCGGGAGAGCGTCCAGGTGCGGAGTAGGGCGCGGGTCTCAGCTTATGGCGAGGGGACAGGGCACGGCAGGGGCACGGGGCAGCCATGGGCGCGGCGCAGCAGACGCCGCGCGCCGCGTGGGCGCGGGGGAGCGGGGAAGAAGGGGGCAGTCGCAGCAGTGGACGCGGTCCGTAGACCAAGTATCACTGGCGGGTGGGGCCGGATGGGGAGAAGGAGTAGGGGTCCATTGGACCGGGTTCGTCGAAGCCGGACGAAGGTGAGACCCACTGGCGCGACGCATTCCAACCGCAGGCGGGAAAACAGCGCGGTCTGACAGGTGGGGCCCGTGCGTCATAGAGAGAAAAGGGAAAGAAAATCCGGAAATTGAAAAACCCACTTTGACTGCCAGGACCTTTGTTTGTATTTCGCGTATTTGAACAGGTTAGAAGCCGAATTTGAAAATACCCTAATTGTATGAAACGTTCTAAATTTCGATCTCTACAACTTTCTTATAAACTTTCATACCATGTTATATTAAAAAATGTGGTTTAAATTTGAATTTAACCTGCTGACCAAGGTTTGACCAACAGAACCTTCCAGCTTAGAAATTCTAAAAGTCTATTTTCTAGACACTTTCACAAAAGAAGTTTTATACCAATGTTGTTCATAATTTAGTTATCTACAACTTATTCAATTGGATTTTTGCAAGATTATGGCTGTAGACCTGTTTAAATTTAAAATTACTAAACAAATTAAGTTTGGGTAGAAAACACATACTGACAGAAAAAGCTCCAAAACTCTATGCAAACCTTCATGCATGTCAAAGCACCCATTACCAAAGTTGTTCATCATTAAATTATCTATAAGTTTGTCAATATGGGTTTCACCTATATCGCTATAGAACTAAAGTTATGAGCACAATCACAGAGACATATTTGCAGAAATCAGGTTTCGACAAGTTGCATTTCAACCAAGTTTGAATTGGGGTTTAAGTGCATGCTAATGTATGATGCTTTATGAGTAATGTTGCATGTATGATGAGTGATTATGCACTTGAGATGCCGGAGCATCACAACCCTTTGGCACCTCTACCTCGACGACGTCCGCGACACGACAGTCGGGCCAAGGCGCGCGGCATCGCCTAGCCACGAGAAGAAAAAAGTACGTGGCATCCTTGTTGCTAGCTGCAGCAGGCAACGTCGGCAGCGACGCTCCCGCAGCAGGCCACGGTCTCCGCCTCCTCGCCAGCGCGGCCTAGCCTATTGGACGCGACGATCAACAGGGCCAACATCGTGGGGGCGCACGTGTTGGCGGAGGCTTACTTCTTCAGTTCCGATCCTGCACGGGTTTAGCGTTGGCAGTGACGACAAGGATGAGCCACGGCGGTCTGCCTTGGGTGGCCGGCAGCGGTCATTGTCGTGGTTCCATCTGGCTGAGACGGGCACGTTTACATCCAAGCATCAAGCTAGTTTGGCACATATACTGCGTCGTCACTAAAGCACACCATTGCACAAACATAATGGCCAGTTTTTTATTTAGCAAGATACCATCAGACCCAATAACTTAGGCCCTATTTGGATCCACCCAGCTAAAAATTAGCTGCCTACTTTTAGCCACTTTTAGCTACTTGGGATCCAAACAGGGTGGCTAAAAGTCCAAAGCTAAAAATTAGTTCCCCAAAATCACTAGCTGACCAAGGGTAGCTAAATGGAGCTAAAAGTGGTACATGGTTCCCTTTTTCCACCTCCTACCCTCCCCAAGTGGACCCTACCCCCGTCGGTTTCCTCCTCCCCTCTTCCTGCTTGCATGTCGCCTCCACCCGAGCCTCACCGCCTCCACCCCCGCTGGAGAAGCGCCGCCGCCGCCTCCATCCCCCGCTGGAGAAGCGCCGCCGCCGCCTCCACCCCCCGCTGGGAAAGTGCCGCCGCCGCACTCTCCTTCTCTCCCTTCACGCAGATCCGCTGACGGGATCCGCCGGTGCAGGGGGGATGGAGCAGGGGCTCGCCGGCGCAGGGGCTGCTCCCCCATCCCAGCCGTCACCCTCGTCCGCGGCCGCCTCCGCCTCCGCTGGCGCGTCGCCGTCCCACCCCCACCTCCCCGTCCGCGGCCGTCTCTCTCTCGTCACCCCCATCCGCGCCCCACACGCCATGGCCATCCTCGGCGTTGTCCACCATGAAGCATCACGACGCACCGCCGCCGCTCCTCTAGCTCCGCACCGGACACGGCGAGCGCGGATGCGGCGCAGAGGACGACGACGGCGATGGGGTCCAGCAGGTTGACGCCGTCGGCGAGGGCATGCGCTTGGATGCGGTAGCTCGGGAGAGGAGGAAGTGCAGGGGGAAAAGGGTAAGAATGTCTTTTTTGTACCCATGGGTTAAAGTTTAGCTGGGGATCCAAACAGCCCACGGGCTAAAGTTTAGCCCCAGCTAAAACAGAGCTAAAGTTGCTAAAGTTTAGCACATGGGATCCAAACAGGACCTTATTCGACTTAATTGCCAATATGTAGCTAGGGTCCCGGAGGTGCACGTGAAGGTGGTGTTGTCAGTGTCCCCGACGTACGTGGCCGTACGTCTGCAGGCACGCCTTCTTCAAGTACTCTGTCCCGCCATTGGGCCCGCACCCGTTCCTGCCGTCGCACGGGTTGTTGCACCCGGCCTTGACGGGCAGTCGAACGTGATCTCCTGCACGGGGCACGACGGGCCGCCGGCCGCGCGCGCACCTGGCGGCGTTGAAGCCGTGGACGGACGAGGGAGATGCTCAAGTAGTCGGTGCCGCCGCTGCTGACACCGAGCGTGTACTCGGCCACCGCGACGGGTGAGAACCCCAGCCGCGTGCCGTTGGTGATGAAGCCGCAGCCGGTCCGCCCCCACACGCTCCCGCTCGATCGTCTCCGGCGCCGCCTCCAAGGACCACAACTCCCCAATGTTGAGCTGCGTGCCGCCGGCCGCCGCCCGGCACCTCCACCGGCCACACCGTGTACCCGCACCACGATGGATCTTGTAATAAAAGCCACTTCAGCGACTCAAAATTGCCATTGTTCGCCTCTTCAGATTGGATCATACGAAAACCACAAATTTGTACTCAGGTAGACAACCGAGTAGTCGAGAGTTTTTTTCTCTACATAAATATTTCCCTCGGAGACAAAGTTGTAAGCCATCGTATTTTGAGTAAGCATTGATAACAAGCAAGCTTCCTCACTATATTACCATATTGCAATGAGATACTAGCGTTCATCAATCTTTGCGATGCATCGGGTGCGTTTGGTTTTGCAATAGTTTTGATACAAACCAACCAGATACCTAGCACATTGCTGTCGTCAGTCCATCAATCCATCAACCTGTACTCTAATACAGTACTTTAGAGTCTTAGGATGATATCTGTATTAAAAATTAGTAAACAAAGTTAATTGCATTGTAAATTAGTAATTTAGAAACATGTATTTATTGTTTTTTTTTTTTTGATAACATCTTATCTTACTATTACTAATTGAAAGTTCTAAAAGAAGCACTAATTTCAAAGCGTGCTAGAAAAAAAATAAATCTTAGAAATTCTCACAATAATTAGAAACATCTGGCCATCAATTAACAGATTGGAATATTAGTAGCCATTAGATCTATTTTCTAAGTAATAATTGAAGGTTCTAAAAGAAGCACTAATTTCAAAGCGTGATAGAAAAAAAGATAAATCCTAGAAATTCTCACAATAATCAGAAACATCTGGCCATCAATTAGCAGATTAGAATATTAGTAGCCATTAGATTTATTTTCTAAGTAACTACCCACCTCTGCCATTATGAAAGGTCTTGAGTTCAACTCTCAATGAAAGCAAATATCCTCTCTTTTTTTTTCATTAGATCTATTTTCTAAGTAATTACCCACCTCTGCCATTACGAAAGGTCTTGAGTTCCATTCTCAGCGAAAACAAATATCTTCTTTTTTTTTTAGATTTTTCCCATTTTCAAATTTGTCTTCAGTTTTTGTCTCTCTTTCCATTAAAGATGCTATAAACCTTTTCACGAAATAGATATTTTGTATACTCTTTCTGAAATTTTCACGTCAATCCTCACAAGATGCGCTAAAAAAATTAAAATCATAGAAATTGTCACAATAATAAAAAACACCCGATTATCAATTGACAGGTTGGAATCTTAATAGTCATTAGATCAATTTTCTAAGTAATCACCCATCTTTGCCATTATCAAAACAATATTAAACAGCCCCTAAAACTACATATTAATTACCCACTCTGCCAATATAAAAGAAAATATGAAATAACATCCTAAATTTACACCTAATTGCTCACATTTTCTATTTTAATGGATAATACCAAATATATTTATATTTAAATTCTTCACCTTGGTATTATGACTGATAATATAATGAAAGTAACGCCTCAAAATTATATTAAAATCACCTACTTTTGCAATCGATCAAAGATTATCTAAATCAATTAAGCATACATATAAAGTAGCAAGATAAGTTATTATAAAAAACTAAGTATAAAAATAGATGATATATGTTTTACGGTAACACATAATACATTTAAGACTCTAACCCATGCGAAAGCAAGGGTTGATTGATTAGTATATTAGTAATTTAGATATGGATTCAAATATTTTAGCTTGTCATTAGCAGTGTATTAGGTGATAACTTTACATATAAATTTAAGGGGCTAGTTTTATTAGGGTAAAGTCCATTGTTAACTCCATACTTGTCAAAACCCAAAAACTACAAAATCTGATATAAACACATTGAACTATGCAAAATCAAACAAGACGCACTTTAACTTGTTAAAAGTAGCTCATGGTGTTTTTTTTATGATGTGGCAGTATAAGCTCCACACGCCGGCCTTAGACTGGAGTGCCCAGGCCAAAGTACGTGCGTCAGAATGCGTCAGCTTTTGCAGTAAAGTAGAGAGCACGGAGAACGATAAAGTGCAGGAAAGTGCAGATAGAAGGTGGGATAGGCTTTACCACTCTTCTTTTATTCTCTCTCTCCAATTTTTTTTTTTTTGTCTTCAGATCCGAAGGACACTACATCCTTGTCAGTTGTTCTATCCCTCTCGTCGAGCCGAAGCGCCCCGATGCCAATCCATGCAGTCCCACCGCCGTCCGCATCCACCCCGCCATGGTGCCTCATGCTATGGCATGGCCACACCCCTACCAACGTGCCTCAGGGTGTCACACACACTACTACTTGCAAACAACGATGCCTACTATGCTGGCTGGTAGGCCCACCATCTATCGGTCATTGTTGGTGTGCCCATGCAAGCCACGCTATGGGTTATTGCCTTTGCTTGCACTAGACACTAGGGCGTCCATAGTCGGCCAGAGCCAGAAGAGAGAAAAAAAATAGAAGACGATAGGTGATGCCACTCATGAGTGTTGCATGGAAGTATGGGACTCACATCGCAGCAAAACGAACATAAAAACTGCGTAGGTATTTTTTGCCCGGTTTCAGATAGTTGAAGCTAGCCCTGTTCATGGGCTGGTTTTACGGTTTTTGGTTTGTTTCCAAACCGACCCGAGAGATGCAAATTGGTCCGGTTTATGATTGGTCCATTCCGGTTGCCGACGGGTTGAGTGTTCTGTTGGTTTAGCTTGGGCTGGTTTGTCCAGACCAACCCGTGTAAGACAACGACATCGGTTTATTGTGGGTTGAACATGGATCGGCAATCATTTTTAACCGGCCCATGAACAGGGCTAGTTGAAGGTGTCTGATGTCCGTTTTTTGTAATTTTAGCTTGCAGATCAGACAACCATAGTAAGTACAATGTTCAAAAATAAGAGTTGCAGTTAGGGAGTCATTATGTTATTTTCATACTGGTAAAGGTGGGTAACTATTCAAAAAATATATACATGTAATTGCTATTAATATTTCAGTCTACCAACTTATTGAAAGACGATTGTTTCTAATTATTATGAATTTTTAATATTTATCATTTTTAACATGTCTCGGTAGGAATCCCCCTCCCCCCACCCACCCACCCCCACCCCACACACACAATCACTGGAAGCATGTAAAGCAGATTTTACAGTTGAGCATGTTTCATTTTTCACCTTTTAAGGTTTAATATATTTAGTTTATGTATAGGGAGAAACCCCTCTGGTTTTTTGGGGAAAAAAATTGGATCACCCTATATTACCCATCGGATTAGGGATGGATCCAGCGTGGAGGCTAGGGGGCTTTAGCCCCCTACCTCCATGCGGACAATGGAGCTCTAATAGATGGTGAGGAAGAAGGGAGAAAAATAATGATAAAAGAAGAAAAATGAGGAAGAAATGAAGAGAAAGAAGCCACGGCATAGGATCAAAATGTTTCGCCTTTATTACCGACCTCTTTGATGTTTTGGGCCGGTTCTTGTGGCCAATTAACCTTACTTCGATGGATTTGGCCAACTACCCAATATATTGACCTGAAGAACCAGAACCTAGAACCGGCGGCAAGCTGTGGCTTAAGGCGTGCTTTTTTTTTTTTTTTTGACACCTACTTTTTCCTGTTCTCTCGAGTCTTCTTTCCCCTTCTACAGTTCACACCAGCGACTCCAAGTGCGGAATTCTTCTCCTCTGCCGATTCGTCAGCCTCCTCGCCTTTGGTGCCCTTCGCGGCATCGGAGGAGGAGGGGGCTCAGATGGATTGGCGACGGATCTGTATAGCTCTACTGCATAGCCTATCTAGCAGTAGTTTGAGTGTCTCGGTGGCAATTGAGAGGCGTCAACCGGTGGTTTTGTCCCTCCAAGGTAGCTCCAGCGGCGGCCATGTCGGCGGCTTCAGCTACGGCGCAACCTCTCTTTGAGTGTACTTTGTGAGGTATGGTGTCAACCCACTCATGTGTGCGGGTTGGTGTTTTTGGTGAAATGTAAATTAGCTAGGTTAAGGTTTGGTAGAATGTAAATTAGCTAGGTTGACTTGTGACAAAATGTTAGGATCTATTCTTGGCTTGCAATCGGATCTAAGAGGGACCTCTTTTTACTTTTTTTGTGTATAGTATGAAAAGTTACAGGTTAATTACATGCCTGAGTCCAACTCATATATGTGGAGCTTGTACTGAAGGAACTTGATAGAAAAAAAAAATCGTTTAATGCTCTGCAAATAGTTTGACAGTATTTAATCCTCTTATGTGCAGCCTTTTTTATCTTCTTATGTGTTGCATGTATAAAGTGCACCGTTCCAACTAAATCAATGTTTCCTATATATTTTCTTAAAGAACTAATCAACAGAATGGAAATTGGCTAATGCTTGTTGGTTTTCTATGAGCATATTTGTTAGACTATGCTTGACTCAACTCTTTCTTCACACTAATAGTCAAGTCAGGGCTTCAGGTTTTTTATGATCTCTTTGTTTTTTCAGACTATGCTTTAGTCTGCATGTCTTTGACAAATGAGCAAAAAATCGATTAAAATAAAGTTATACATGTACTTCATCATATGCAAATTGAACTAAAAAAAATCTAAAAGTTAACTGTTTGAAAACCTATCACTGTCAACCAAAAAAGGGACCAAAAGAATTATAGAATATTACTCCCTATCAGATATTTCTTATCCAATAAAAAATGATTTAGCTGGCTAAATACTCTTTCCTACATGTGCTGGCACTTGACTAAACCTCCACTACACTGACTAGAGATCAACTCAGTTGATACCTATGACATTAGTCATAGAAATCACAATATATGATGATAAGGCAATAGATTAGATGCTCATCCATGTCTGAGAGTCCAATGATCTTAGTTTTGAACCAAAAAGAATTGCCCTAGGACATGATGCCAATCGATGCTCACAAGATGCACACAATTGCTTGCTTAACCTAAATCGATCTACCAAAATTACTATTTGTTTCGCCACCGTGCAGTGTCTTTTATCAAGCGTATATTGGTTGGAGGTTATACTTTCCACTGCCACCGTGCAGTGTCTTTTATCAATATCTTGGAGCATCTAAAATTGAACAGCTTCTATTGTTGTTTAGCAACAAGCGAGTTCCAATTTTGAAGACAAGTAATTATATATTTTTCAATCCTTGATGTTCATCAGGTCTAATCATGGTAGTAATGTGTTAGAATATTCTATATTTATTTTGCTATATTACCGTGTGGGCACAACATTCTCAAATATTGGTGACATTTATATGGCCGAGGCTATATCTTGCCATCCAGTAGCAACGCACGGGCACATACCTAATACGAAAGAAGTCAGAATACTGTTCAGCGCATTACGGCATGCATATTCCATACATCCAACAGCAATATCAAGCCCCATTTCAGACGCCTGTAAATTCAGATATTATATTTCTGACATGAGCTGCTATGTAATATTCAATCAAATTGATCTTGCTGCACACACAAAGATGAGAACTTCTGCACACACAAAGATGAGAACTTGAACAGTTTGGGCTCCTTCCTTTCAATCTATTCTAAATGAACCAAGTTCCTGATACACACAACTCAAAATGTAACATGGAACTGTAAACCTTCCATGAGAACTTGCATAGTTTGAGCTTCCTCCCATCCAATCTCTTCAAAATGAACCAGCTCCTCAAACATGCAACTGATAATAAAAATTTGTAAAAATGAGCAAGGTAAATACGAACAATAGGAAACAAACAACATAATGCGAGCATACAACTGTGTGTAATAGTTGTGATGTTTTTAGTATAATAGTGTCCATTTCATATAGAGTGTAAGTTAAACATATCAAAATGAGCATCAATGAAGCAAAGTACCTTGTCATTGCAAACCATACAGTCCAGCCGCAATCCAATCGCGGACAGTACCCATTTCGTAATTGGCGGTAGCCATTAACCAATCTGACGCCATGACATTTCCTTCACCTGTCCTATGAAGGTTTGTGTTGTTACCATGCAGGACATTCATTTCCATGTCAGGCTCATTGTTTTCCAGTGCAAAGTTATGCAGTGCGAAGCATGCTATAATAATCTTCGATTGCTTCTTCATAGGATATAACGGTATCCCTCATAGAATCCGCCACCTATTCTTCAGCACCCCAAATGAGCGTTCAACCACATTTCTTAAACTTGAATGGTGGAAGTTGAAAATCTCATTTAGATTTTCTGGACCTTTCGTCTCAAAATCCTTCAAATGGTTCCTGCTCTTGCGGTACAGTGGCATATAACCCTCTCGCAGTGGGTACCCTGAATCCACCAGGCAGTACTTACCTACATGCGAACAAACGCTCATAGTACTTAAGGATAGAAAACCTAAGAATGGATTTTATAATGCATTGTACAACTATAATTACTCACCTCGAGGTGGGTGAGGGAAATGTTCAGATTTGGTGATAGCCTCCTTGAAGACAGCCGTGTCATGGACGGCACCCTTCTTACCCGTAGCAACGAAAGTGAACCGCATGTCCATGTCACATACAGCCAATACATTCTGGCTAGTGAACCTTTTTTCTGTTTATAAAATAACCATGTTCTTGCTCAACAACCGACACCGGAATGTGAGTTCCATTTATGGCTCCTATGCACCCATCAAAATACGGTGAGAACCGATGCAAGGTTGGATGCACAAATTTAAAGGCAGGATCTTGTGGCTTTAATTTACATGGATTAATCAGTCATTATGGGCCAGCAATAGAGTAGTAACAAATGAACTTCAAAAAAGTAGTGATATAAATGTTTTTTTAGAACTACACCAATGTGCATTGTACTGAAGGTGGAAATAAAGAGAACGCCAAAGTAACTTTAATGCAGCCAAAGAATTCATCTTACAGGTGCGCTAAGTAGTGATAAAGGATTTGGGGGCAAGCATGCGTCGACTGGGAGGAGAAAATTAATAAAGAGAGCTACGATGGATTGAAAGATGCCTGGATGGTCTGACTTGCTTTGCTTTGCACATAGTTACTAGGATTAGCATGATTAATCACCTGAGCAGGATAGTCTGAGTAATTAATTGTAAGCTGGCTAAATGGTTTGATGCTCAAACTTGCATTGTTTGCCATGTGGTTCAGTTTTGAGTCACATATATACAGTTTCTCCCCTGACAATAGTGTACTGGTTGGAAAATATAAAGCCAAAAAGTAAAGAGCTGAAGTAGATCCACTATAATAATTTTGATATGGAATACCTCTATTTCAGTTGACGAGCAGAGCCATTTGTCTCCATTGAGTGTCTCCTAGACTAAATCTAAAGAAAAGAAACTCGATCTACACAAATGAGTTTCGTGGTGGGGCATGGATTTGGACACATGACCGACAGGAGTCTTGAACGTAGTTCTTCCTACATTCAGGTACAACTGGGAACAAATGAGAATGAGGAAAGCTAACCTTGCTCCTGCAGCGGCCAGGCAAAAGTGGGCACGACGATGGGTACCTAGCAGCGAGATGGAGAGATCCGGAGCCGGCGTTGGCGACGAGATGAAGAGATCTGGAGGGGGAGTGGCGTTGGGCGTCAGGGACGTTGAGGTCACAGCCGGAGGCGTCGGCAGGGTGCAGTGCGGATGATCGGACGGCGTGTCCTTATCGGATTGGGTGAGAACAAATCACGCGTGAATACAGATATATAAATATCTAGTCCCGTTGGGGAGAACCGGCGCAACACTTGGTCCTCGAGCAGGGAAACAGAGCCGATCCTCTTCGTCTCTCCCCGCCGACGACCCTCTTCGTCTCCGGTCGCCGCCAGGTCGGATTAGGCCCTTCGCCGTCTCGGATTCCCCCTCCCCTCTCTATCCTCATCGTCTCCGCCCGCCGCCAGGTCGAATTAGGCCCATCGCCCCGCCGTCGCCGCTGCCGGTCCTTCGGCTCACTTTCCTATCTCTGGGATCATTAAACGCTGGTACTATCCTCCTGGTAACTCCTCAAGTTTTTGCTTTACACTTGTATATTTATATTTTCTCGTGGAATTTCGAAGAACACAACTTCATTGTCTCTCACAAATGTGTCATTTCATCTCTGTGCAATCATATTTTTTCCTACAGATGCATCTTGCAAAGTAATATTAATTTGAATCATAATTCTGTCTTGGTTTTATTTTAATTGTCAATAAAAAGAACTACCTTTTACCCGTTTCATGAAACTCATTGTACTGCTTACCGTTTCATGAAACTCACTGTACTGCTCACTGGCAGGACGGCGGCACCAATCAGCTGATGGGTAAAGTGTGGGGTTGGAACAACATGTATGGAACCAAACTGAACAAGTTTGATGGATGGGTTCTTCACACTGCCAATGAAGATGGTAACGGTGGCGAGGATGATGCCACAGCCCTCTCAGAGGATCATGAGGATGGATATGGTGGCGAGGAAGATGCCGCAGCCCCCTTGGAGGATCATGATGGTGACCAGGATGATCGTGGAGCAGTCTCGGAGGATAGCAATGATGGCATTCTGCCATATGGCCACCGCGCGGTGCAGGTGTTGGCCATTCGTGCAAACTTCCCTATCGAGACTATCAATGGCTACGACTGGCACTTTGACCGGTGCATCTACACACAGCTCTTGGGGGAAGTACAAGAGGTATAGCTACCTTAATTATATCTACTACTAATTAATCATCTCATATATGCTTCATGTCTCATGTATACTGATATATACTAAATAAATTAAAACCTTTCGCATTCATGCTTGCACATGCAGGAAGGAATGGTTGATTTGATCCCTATTGGACCCGGAGAAATTCTCATGGCTGACGCCAGCTTTAGCTTGGAAGTTTACCATTCCACTACTACAGCCGGCGATGAGGGGTCTAGTAGGGTTAGTTCTCCCATCAGAGTGGAATTGGATGTTTGTGATCAAGATGATTGTGAGGAATACACACTAATCATCGATGGAGGCCCTGGCCGCATTTTGGAGATCACATACTTGGTGATTCCCGAAGCCATTGAGGCCAATGTTGAGGTCAGGTTGAAGCTCAAAGACCTTGGTTCTAGAAGACACGTTGTGTATGGTAAGATCAAGGCGAGCACCACTGACTATGGCAACAAAAGCGTCCACCTCTTCAGCTGTAAACGAGGGAGGAGTTGCTCCGTTCCATCTGGCTCATCGTCGATCCTTCCGTTGACTCCATCTAAGATTGCATTGCCGTGTCATGAGCAATTAGAACTCCAATTAGAGGTGGACCTCACAGTAATTGCAATCTCAATCTCTGACAACCAAGAAAAAGAGGAAAAGAAGTTGAAATTTACCAGTTTAAAATTCACCCCTAGGGTTCGGAGTCTAGAAAGAGAAGTCGACGAAGATCAAGTTGGAGTGAACATCACCTTCCAGGAGATATTTATATAGTACTCCGCACCCGGAATTCAGAAATAATTGAGGGGGAGTGCGGTAGTACTAGTCGTAGCACCAAATCTGGAACCGTGTTCATCTTATCTACCTCATTTTTCATTTCATGTGATCACTATGAAATAAGTTTAAGGGGTGATGTAGTAGTCGCAGGGCCAAGTCTGGAACTATATATGTACGTTTGCCACATGAGCTATCTATTTCTTCTTCTTTTTTGTTTTATATCTATTTATGTTGATATACCAGAAGGTGAGAGAACAGGAAGGATCATGGGACAGGACGGTCCATATGGCGAAACACCTTCCACATCATCAAAACTAATTGGAAAAACCGGTGTAAGGTTCATGTGAGCCAGCGTTATAATGTCAGGGTTAAGTAAGCCAACAAATACTTTAGGTGGTTAAACAGACTCCTGCAATACGTTAGGGGACTAAGGGGACCTCTTCTATTTATCTATCAGTTGCTTGGGATTCAATAGCAGCCATAGTTAATTGTGAGGTGTGTCTGCTTTAACCAGGTAAATATCTCACAGCAGAAGTGGCCTGTAGTACTCATCAGCTCCAGATGATGGAAAAAAAAAAGAAAGAAAATGAGAGAACAAGATATTGTTGAACTTTATGGTGAAGGAAAAGTCAGTGATGCTCCTCACAGGACTGTCCAGGAGAATGGAGAGCATCATAGGACAGGTGGTGCTTTGTGGGATATTTTCCGAAGGGAGGATTCGGATAAATTACAAGATTATCTTAGGAAGCACACCTCAGAATTTCAGCACATCTATTGCAATCCTGTGAAGCAGGTATTTGTTTTCTTTTCACTTAGACTGAGCTCACCAGTCCATGGATATGGATAGGCAAAATACTGTTTTGCACTGTAGACTACAGTGTAGTTAGAGTGGAGTTTGAAATGGAAGGTGAGATAGAAGGTGGGATGGATGGATTGGTGAGGTCAGCCTTACTAGGAATTTATTCCCTTGTCTTTTCTTTGCTGATTAAAAGTTATATTAATGATACAGGCTATTCACCCAATTCATGATCAGTGTTTTTACTTAACTGAGGAGCATAAGAGAAAGCTCAAGAAAGAATATGGTTAGTGAACTTGTTTCGCGCTCACTTTTGTTTATGTAACTCAAAACTCTGTAATGTCTGGCATGATTCTTCCTAAATGATATGGCACTGCACCTGCTTTTTTAAAAAAAATAAGATGGATGCAACTTTATGTGTCTTCTGTTGTGTGTTTACAAGGCATTTTTTATCTTGCGTTTGTATTCATAGTGACATGTGCATCAATCTGTATGAATTACAGCACTGAAATACAATGAGGCTTTCATTTTCAGCCGACCAAGAACTAAAGGTTAACATGAAGTGCGTGATGAATTATAAGCTGGGAAAGACGTAGGACTCCTCTAAAAAATCCAAGTATGAAAGGAAAGGGTCTAAATAAATGGCTTTACGACTGAGCTTTATCTCCATCTACCGCGAAAATTTACTGTTCTCGGTAAGATGTCTTAATATGAAAGCCGGTAGCAATTACGGTTAACCAGAGCATCCACGTAAGCGTAAAAAATTTTAACCGTATGATTTTGTACTGACGGTTAGCCTTTCACCGCTACTTCCATACATGCAACAACAACAAACAAAACTTGTATTGAGTGATCACGTACAGCTCTGCCGGCGTTACGTCTCCCAGCGCCAGCCTCGCCTGCTTGTACTTGTCCTGCAGGAACCCCGACGCCTGCCGCTTCACCTGGCCGGCCAGCAGCTGCCACCGCCCAGTGCTGCTTGCGGCCATCTTTGGTTCTCTGATTCTCTCTCGATCTCGATCTCTCTCACACACACAAAGACAGACGACACAGGCTATACAAAGGAAGAAGGAAGGCCGGAGAGACAAAGACGACGCAGCATGCATGGTCGAGGGAGGCAACGAATAACAACGGATGGACGGTCGAGAGGCCGCCGGACGACCGAGCATGCATGCCATGCCATGCCATGCCATGCGCGAGCGAGAGCCATTCTCAGGCAGCCGGGCCTGCCATCATCTCATCCCATGCGTCGTCATATCGGACGGGGACGACGGACGGTCGTACGTTTCAATGCTGCCAGGATCAAAACTCAAAATTAATCCTACACGAGTCTGTTGGTTCGGTTGCAAACACAGCTTAGGATAAGAAAGAAAGATTCCTATTTCGAATAAGGAAAGTAAAATAGGCAGGTATTTTCTACTACCTTGCCTATTCTCTTTGGTCACAGTGATGCTTTTGACTGGCACTGACTTGCCCCCGCCCTTTTTCATCACCACAGAAATCATCAGCAACAAAAGGATTAATTACTCTTTCTATTCAAATTTCAGATTTATCTAGAGAAGGTCTTGTTCGGTTGCAAGAGTATCGAAAGGGATTAAATCCCTCACTAGTTAACTTCTTTGTTAAATTTGAATAGAAAGATATTCAAAATTCACAGCACGAATTACGTAGAAATTTCACGACGAGAAAAAAAAAAACAAAGAAATAGAAAAAATTTCCCACGTTCCAAGCATAAGCCTAAAGCAGGCCACAGACTTATTCAAGACAAGTTGAGACAACAACAATATGATTTGATTTTACAACCGTCACTCACAGGCTTATTCGGCAAGGCACTAGCATTCTGCAACAATACAATCCTCTGGATCATCATTATTATTTACCGCAACTCAAAACAGCCCATACGTACGACAGGTCGCACAGATTCAAAGCACGTAGCGCTTCTGTACGTGGACAGCATAAGCATAGCATAGCTATGCATAACACATCTCTACCCAAATCCATCCCATAGCTACAGAACCCAAAACACTGGCTGGCCCCCATCGTACTAAAAAAAAAAAACATCCCTTCAAGCTAATCCATCTTCACATTTGAATACAGGAGGGTGTCCCTGGTAAGCGGCATGTTCATAAGCAAGCAAACCTGCACAATCAGCACCACAGTTAGGCAGCCAGTACAGGTTACATATCTACATGTGTCTCAAGCTCAGCGCAGGAGGGTACTCAAGGAGTTGTTATGCTCACCCCTATGAGAGTTGAAACCAGCAGGATGATCCCTGTAATCCATGCCAAACTCTTCCGAACAAGTACCACAGGGGCTATTGTAGCATTAGTTTTGCTTGCCTCTTCTAGCTGTCTTGAAATGTGCACTGAAGATGGCGCGTCAATTATGGATCCTAAGGATGATGAAACCTCCTTTGTGGATACTACCAGCCCAACAATTTTCCCTGTTTAGTTGTCAGCCAATACCAGATTGTCAACAGGGCGTTTTATTTACTTTACTTACTTTATTACAGGCCTATGTAAAAGGTGCAGCAATTAGCAAAGGTAACAAGTACAATGTTTGAAGCAGGGAGTTAGGTTTAAATCCAGCTTGACTAGAGATGCACGCACAGCTCAGTAGGAGGGATCAATACCCTTCTTTGTAAGATTCCAAAACTGTACACAAGGTATGCATGAAGGGACTAGCACTTTTAAAACTAT
The DNA here is from genome assembly GCA_022530915.1 of Paspalum notatum. NCBI lineage: Eukaryota > Viridiplantae > Streptophyta > Magnoliopsida > Poales > Poaceae > Paspalum > Paspalum notatum. Next base: position 103,068 of record CM039691.1, read on the forward strand.
CAAATAATATAGTTCTAAATTCATTTATCACAACAACAAAAACAGAACCTACAGTTGCAAAGGGAAAAAAAAAAGGGGTCGATCATGAGTAACACAGAATGTTCACTACTGGACAGGAAAAGCTGATGTTTCATGCCATCACTGGCAATTGGTAAACAACCTTTGTATGCTCCATTTAGGGACTGGAATGCTTTGGTGACAGCCCTCCGAACTATTTCAGTTCCCTGCTTAACAGTTTCAGTGGAACCATATTCATCCTCCAGAGCCTACAAAAACCATCAAACTAGTAAGTCGTTGACAATATCAAAAAGCACTATTCATCCTTAAGCTACATAAACTCATCAAACTAATAACTGCACATTTGGATTCAAAAATAAATAAATAAATGCACATTCCTAAGATTGGAAACTCATATTATGGACTAAGGACTCGTATCTACACAGTAGTGGTACATCAGAGGCAGATGAAATCAGATCAGGACTGGGATTGAGTGTGAACACTGCCAATGCTTCAGATTAACTTTTAGCACACATTTAAATAAAAAGGAGTCACTGAGTTTTCAAATTACAAAGTAAATATTTGCGTACGATTACCTTCATCCCTGTGAAGTGACATGCTAATAACTCTGCAGGGCTGACGACACTTGAGAAATCTTCATGAACCTGAATAGCCCTTTCTATAGTATTAAGAAGGGAAGCCAAGCTGGCCGCAAACTTCAAGTCTGCTTCCTGTAAAGAAAGGCAATTGCAATAAAACTGTGACTTGAGATATCAAGAACACAAGTGCAGAATTTTTTTTTCCAAAAAAAAAAAAAGTAATGTAGATGCACTAAGAAAATTAGTTACACTTATACATGCTGCTTGCTACTACAGATAGTTTCGTGGCAATGGGTGTGGCTGGACCCTATCTTAACAGAGAAATAATGGAGTCTAGTCTTTAGGGGGGAATAACCATGCATACTTAGTGCAGAGAATAAAAGTTCTAAGGGGCATCAAGATGTAGCATGCTGGCTGTAAACTAGCGTATTTTATGGCTGAGAAAATATGTCCATTAATGCATACAAGTTCAGAAAGGGAGGGAGCTCTTTGTGTGCATAGATGGGGGTGCTGACCTTATCAAGCAACAAAGTAAGACTGTTTCCACTTTCCAAGGGAATGACTAATTTGCCGCTAGACTTCTGATACGATCCCTCCAGCCAGTTTGCCTGACAAAGAATTTGCAGGTTACGATTTGTAAATAGAAAAGGTTATGCGTGGTACTGCATTTCTCACGCTTACCAAGCTGGAAAGTTCGATATCAAGGTAATCTGATCTTGAAAGATCTAGATATTCATCTGAATGAATGACAATTAGTTCATCCTTATCTGCAGAGTAAATTATGGATTAAAAATATATGTCAACAACATGACAACAACCCAAGGTATCTAGGTTCGAAGCAGAGAGGTGTACAAATCAAGGATAAGAAGCTCATAGATAGTTGAGTAAACCTGTAAGGCCTGGAGCGGCGTTGTTTGCACCATCAATCTTGGTCTTGAAAATGCTACTGCCTTTGGATACGAAGCTATCAGCTAAGCCTGACACACAAGCAGGAGGGGTAAATTCAGTAGCTATATTAAGAGGCGCAGCAATTGGCAGATACTAGAACTACTGGCATACCATTGGACCCAGCGATTTGCAGAAGGAAAACAGCACGCGGTCTATCAAATGGATTAGGAAGAAGCACTTTGTTTAACTGAAAATCAACAGAACAACGGCTGAGGCATTCTGGTAGAGTAGCGTGATGCATTTAGAAGCTAGCGGGTTCTTGGATGAAGCTTAAACAACCTGCAAAGAAGAAAGCGCCGGCAAGGAGGTTGGCGGTGCAAAACCAAGCAGGACAGAAACAGCTGCCGAAACTTCATCTAACGACATCGAAGCGTCCTGCAGTATAACGAGGGCAAGCAAAGTATTATGATCACAAAAAAAATGAAAGAGGTCTGTAGTTGTGCATATACTCCAGACAAGGGTAACTAGTGCTTACAAGTAAATAAAATAGCTATACAATGGTCGCTTTAAACGGGAGGTCTAAACAGATCTAAGCAGATTCGTTGGTTCCTTCCTCCTAAAAGAATCTTGGGTGGGGAAATTCGGTACGGAACCTGGTCACCGGCTTGCTGATGCCGCAGGTAGCGGTGCGACGCGGCATCGATGAAGACCGCGGAGGCTTCTTCTCCATGACTCTGTCCCTGCCCCTGCCAGGCGACGCGACAGGAGACGAGCATCACCATCACCGGCAGGTGAAGGCACATAGGAAGGGAAAAGCGGAGGAGGTTCTTACCAGAGCAGCCAAGGCAAGAAAGAGGAGGAGGAGATGGTGGCAACGAGCCATGGTCGCCGGCCTTGCTCGAGACCGATCGGATCGACGACTGTGGGAGGGCAGCCGCAGCAAGATTGGATCTTCAATTGATGGACGACGACGGGGATCGACTCGCCCGACGAGGGCACCACCACCACCACGAGCGCTTCCTTGGGCCTTTTTTTTTTTTTTTAACTTCCACAACGAGCCATGCCTACGCCACAGGAAAAGGCCCAGCCCGCCAGTTCAAAGAGGCCGGCGGAATTTGTAGAGTAAGCAATTCACTAATCTGAAATCATTTTGATACCCAAATATATTGTCAGTAGAATGAAAACATGGTGAACTATAAAGTTATAGAACTGGTCGACATCTATAACTTCATCTCCGTACCACGGGTGTCTGGGAAAGTTATGGTATTGCAAGAAGAATCGCACTAGGGAGTGAACGGATTATATCTTGCCTATCATCGGAAATCACTTTTTTTCCTTAAAATTTCATGTGGAGGTAAATTTATATGTTATATAGATCAACAAGATATAGAAATTTATAGTTATCCACCTTTTTTGTTTCAAGCAACTTTAACTAAAAAAAAAACTCTAGAATGTTTAGATCAACCAATATGATTATAAAAAATATTATCGATTATTTTTGTTTCAAAATAACTTTAGATGAAAATCTTGCAAACTACAAGGTATTGTATCAAATGTGTATACATTTTTTTCACCCATCTAAGCCCATATGAAAAGGCTATGATCTATTTTTCTACAACACAAATATTCAAAAAAATATATTTTTCATGTGGACTCAAATGGAGACAAAAAGAATTTTGCAGTATAGGTATTTTTTTGTATTTTTATTATTTAGAGTATGTTTTACAAAAAAAAAGAATTAGAATAAAAAAATCTTCTCCCGTCATGTCTGTTGTGAAATTTCTTCTATCCATCCTACACAGGCTTTGGCGTTTTGGGCTTGCACACATTCCTACGCTTGAGATCAGTGCTACAGGAGAGTAGCTAAAAGAAGTACATGTCATGCACAGCACAATTTGATTAGAGAAGCAAATTCACAACCTCGAAAGGCATTTTTTATTTTAAACCATGAGGTCACTTTTTTTGTTCTGTCATGTTGATAGGATAAAATACAATAAAATCAAACTCAGCGTTACTTTTAAAAACAATATTTTAAATGTATTCTTCTAGGTGGTGTTTGGGTAATGGGATATATAGGGGGGTGCATGATGCTCTAAACTATAGTTACAGGAAAATATTCGAGCTAACTTCTCAGAAAAAGAAAAAGTCCTACATGCATCCCGCTACTAAATCCGGTTCTTCATGTTGTCCCGCCTATCCCTAGTCAATCTATTATCAGCCAGGCGCGGAGCTTCATGGTGACCAAAGGTGGCATGGCCCCACTGGTGCTTGACATTTTCTTTAGAAACGAGTAGAATTTACCTGTTATTTTCTGATTTTTAGTATGGCCCCCTGGAATTAGATTCACAAACTCCACCACTGATATCAGCTTGTATATTTATTTGATATGAGGTACATATATTATCTAGATACAAACAAGAGCGTACGTATATTCTTTGTCCACAAACTAAGTTCTACTCGCAGCAAAACAATTCAATTCAATTCCTTTCCTGCTGGAAAAGAAATTCAGTCGTTACAACGGAAGCCTAGATAGATATAAATTGTATTCCCCCTCACACGGCAACTCATATCATGGTATTTCGCTCCTAGCATAAAATAGCTGCCTTTACGCCTTCTTATTAGTATTTGCGATAGATCTTGCTGCCTTGAGGTTCAAAAATACTGCCCTGTAATTGTAAGTTTTAAACAAAATTCAGGCATCAATTCTTACAAGCCAAAATGGCACAGCAATATGCAAATTAATTGCTAAATATAGGCGGTACCAGCAGGATGCAACGAAGCTGTGGAAAAGAACTCGTAGCTGGAGTGGCATATACTCATAGTTGATCCAACTTACAACTGGCCAGAACTGCAGATAATAACCCCCAAACATGTCACCTAAAAAGGAAAGAACATGGACTGAAGCATCGGTGTCCCAACCGAAAACAACATACCTTCCAAGCTGTTAGCTGGACAGATGCATAGTCCTTCTTCACCTTGCTCTTTACATGTCCAAATGGTCTCCCTGAAATTTATGAAGATTGCAAAGACTGGTTATTTCCAATAACAGATAGTAGTAGAAACATGTATAGCCAGGTAGCGAAAACACATTCAGATGTGATAGTAGGTGCCTTACTGTGGTAACGTTTCTAAGTGCTTAGTTTCTCAAAAAGATTGTTCTTTTATCTCAGAGAATCTTACCTGTGACAGATGGGTCCTTTTTTCTGTTTATAGAAATCGGAGGGATCATTATAAAAAACATGTTTTTTGCTTTGTCTAGGAAAAGAACAGTGTATAATGTGCCGAAACGTGAAGTTTTCCATCTGGGGCAAAGCTTTTTCTTTGGTATTAGCTGCATTCAGTTTTGGAAGAGGAAGGGAACTTGAAGAATTGACTGAAACTTTTTTTATTGGAATAATACACAATGAACTTCACAGTGGAAATTATATATACCTTCAACCACAAGACCGTAATACATCATAAACATCATGTTGTTCCATGGAGACGCAGTCAGCTGCTCTACTAAGACCTACACATGGCAGATGGGAGAAAAAGAGGTACCTTAATCATGATGGTCCTTAAGGTTAGGACCTTGGAATGAAGAGATAGAGAAAATGCAGGTGTGAAAACTTGGTGCTTCGTAAAGAGAGACAGTTACATGCCTTCTTGGCTGTAGTTTCTTTCCCTTTCTTTCCCTTGAAAACCCTATCCATGAGCTTGTGGAGGAAATGCCCAAAGGGTCCCGCATACGCAAATCCATATAGCTGTTTTAAATCACCAACAAGAGAGTGTAAGAACCAGCCAAGCTGCTCAACCAGAGAACTACTGATATATATATAACCCCTGGCATTGCTTCAGCGCAAATGTCCAGTTGACTAGACAACTAGTCGTGGTGCCTATATGTCATATAGCTGTTCAATTTACCATTAGGTTAATTTTTTGTGTGCAGCTATGATCTAACGTACATCTCGGATAGATAAGATGACAAAGTTTTCTTTACACAAGGAGAAACACTTGCCTAATCATACTGGAGGAAAATTACTAGATTTGGGCGTGTGTTATTAGGGCCAGCAGTCCAGTAACCTTTGATTCTCTGAACAGTGAGTGAAAATGGCAGTCCAGTTGTTGGTGATCCCTGGATGTATGCGGTCTATCTTTGACATATACTGTAGACGATAGATGACTCCTTTTTTTTTGAAAAAAAAAGCAGGAGCACTGCTAAATCATATAAGAAGAGAGAGCAAGCAGTTCATACAGAGTCCTATTACATAACAAGGAATAAACTCAACACAAAATAAACACTGCAGGGAACAGCTAGAGACCGATTACAGCTTAAGCGTCTTGCCATCGAAAATGCGCCTGTTCCTCTCCTTCCAGATATTCCACACTACATACATCAGGATTCCCGAGATGGTCTTGCGCTGCTCCTTTGGCTTGTTCACTAAAACAGCCGCCCACCACTCCTCAATGCTAGAACAAGATGACTCCTTTTGTTTGTAGTGCAAATCAATCATGCGGATTTGTTTGTTCTTTACTATGGTGCTGAAGTCTTATGAGGCCGCAGCACACTTCTAAAGAAAAACGCATTAATGTGTTGAGGAGCCACAGCCACAGTGGCAGCCACTCTGCATCTGCTACTCACTAGCTAGGCATGCATGTATCAGTTTCAAGCAACAGACCTTAGAAAGTAAAGTAACGATTGATCTGATTCTGATGTGGTAAAAATCAGAGGAAAAACTACTGAATCGAATTATAACACTGAGCTGGTCGATCTGGATTGGAGTTGGGGACAGAGGCAGTTAATCAAATTAATTAAAGTCAGGCAGGAACGCCTAATTAAGCCTCCCTGAAATGAGACGCAAAGGAAAGAATATAATATAATCGCGCACCGCGATGAGGAGGAGCCTCCTGAGTTGGAGCTTGCTGACGCCGGAGATCTTCTGAGCGACGGCGTCGCTGCAGCCGGCCAGGACGCCGGAGGTGATAGCCTTGGTGCGCAGCGGGTGGGCCTGCAGCTGTCTCATGTACGCCTGCCCCGCCATCGCCACCACCTCAGACATCTTGGGTTGGATGAATCGATCAATTCAGAGCTTCCCTGCTCCTGCTCCTCTAGTCGTGGAGAGGCGATGGAGCAAGTCAACTGGAAAGCCAAGAAGACAAGGAACATGTCATGAAGAAAGAGAGGATGCTGAGAATCAGTCAGATCTTGACTAATCTAATACTGTAGTACGTAATTTACATCTAATCACTGATTCTGACAAGGCACCTACAGTACAGCTGCTGCAAGCTGGGTAGGTACGCATGTTAGGCTGAGTCCAATGGGACTTTCTATGTGGATTACCTAAACACTGTTTTGTATTGTTTGACATAAATGCTGAGAGAGGTGCAGTTAGAACAGTGTTTACTGAGTGGGGATAGGGAGTCCTATTGGACTCAGCCTTAGGGGGTGGCTGCTTATTGGTGCCAATTGGAAAGCGGGATTTTTCTCTTTTCTTTTCTGTTCTTTCCTTTTTTATATTTGTTAAAAATACAATAACTTTTTCATATTTTTTAATAAAAGAACGGATCCGGATTCAGACCTCCAAGAAGAGACATCAGACCAAAAAATTCATTACATCAACACAAAGTAAACCAAGTTTATAACTAAAGACCAATTCGAAACTTAAAAGACCATTCATAGGATGCAAAAAAAAACTCTAGAGTAGCAGCCTCCATGAGTTTGCAGGCGTTCACTAGGTTGACCTTTTGCAGCCTCTATGAGTTTGCAGGCGTTCACTAGGTTGACCTTTTGCTCCTCAGTGCGCTGCAACAAAGCTCAAAGTCTGATCCAATGTGTCCCATGAAAAGAGTCTGCAAAAAATGTTTCCATATGATGTTTGTTTTAAATTCCGTTTGTACCACAGTATTTTTTACGATGAGATCTATCAACTTAGATATGTGATGTATATGTTATAAAATTGGTTTATACCAGTCGATCAACCCGTACTTTCACATGAGTTAGAGTCTTAGATGTATTATGTGCTACAGTACAATGTATATAGATCTATTTTTATACTTAGATTTTTATAATAGCATATCTTGCTATTTTAGATGTATGTTTGACTATTATGTAATCTTTTGTACGATTGCAAAAGTAGGTAATTTTAATATAAATTTGAAGGTTTATTTTTATGAGATCTGTTTTTATTATACTATCGGTCATAATAGGAAAGACGAATAATTTAGTCTATTTAGATATAATTAGAGAGGTTATTTGGTATTATCCAATGTAATAGCAAATGTGAGCCATTGCCCATTAGATATAAATTTAAGGTGTTATTTCATATTTTCTTTCATAATGGTAAAATGGGTAACTAATACTGTATGTAGTTTGGGTGTTATTTAATATTATTTTCATAATGACAGATGTGGTTAATTACATAGAAAACATATTTAATGACTATTAAGATTCCAATGTGCCAATTGATGATCGGATGTTTCTGATTATTGTGAGAATTTCTATAATTTAATCTTTTTAGTGCATCTTGTGAGGATTAATATGGAGGCTCCAAAAGAGGCGCTAATTAGTTATATTGAGATTAGGAACAATATATCTATTTTATAGAAAGTTTTCTAGCATTTTTATTAAAAAAATTAAAGGATCATTTAGTAGGGTAAATTTATAAATGGGAAAAACCTGCCAAAAAAAATTGCTTTCGGTGAGAATTGAACTCAAAATTTTTAGTAATGGCAGAGGTGGGTAAATATTTTAAAAATAGGTCTAATGTCTTGAAAATAGAAAAAAATCTGCTAAAAAAAGAAGAAATTTGCTTTCGGTGAAAATTGAACTCAAAACCTTTCATAACGGCAGAGGTGGGTAACTAATATGAAAACAGATCTAATGGCTATTAATATTTCAGTCTGCTAATTGACGGTTGGATGTTTATGATTATTGTGAGAATTTCTAGAATTTTATCTTTTTTCTCAGCGTTTCCCATGAGAATTAACGTAGAGCCTCCAAAAGAAGTCTTCAATTAGTAATATTAAGATACTAGCAAGTTATATTAAATATGGTAGCTATTTTATATATGATTAAATGTACTGGTAGTCCATTAACTTTTTGCGTTGCGCTAGTTATGGATCTTAAAATGTACTTCGAAAGTTGATGGATCTAACCGGCACAGCGTGAAAAATTAATGGATTACGATGCATTTTACTCTTTATAAATCAAGTGCACAGCAACTTATGCATGGCTAAATCTAAAAAAAAATTAGTTACATAAATTGCTATAAACAATTTTTACCTAATGGTATTACTTATCTAAAGTATTTACATGTATTTATATAAGTTGCCATATTTTTTTGTATATAAATTGATATTGAGTGAAATCTTTATACGAGGTGAAACATGGTCTTTTCATATAAATTATTACCATGTCTATATAAATCGTCACTTACTTTGCAAGTTTGATATATAAACATTATTTGATACATATGTAGCATAAGTAACTAAAATCTACACAAGACGATAATTGTTCTCTACGTAAGCTGCTATAGATATACAGTTGAATTTTGATAGATACATTATATTATTTTAGAGTAGATAGCACAGTTACAAATAATTTGATAGATTGTTTTTATATAAGCAGTAGATAGCATATACATAAGTTGACATTGTCGTGACATAACAGTACCACTATTTATATAATTCGTTACTAGTTTGTACATAACTTGCCACTAATATTAAAAATAAGTTGATTGTTGCGTAGATAAGTTTCAGAACGTATTAAATATAGATTTTATTTTGTAGATCTCGTCATAAAAAAAATAATGTTGCAATTGTATTTGAAAATTGATTTTTGGTGAGGGAGTTATGCTCATTCAAATAAAGGCACCGTTTTTTAGTCACTGGCATCAATGATGACATCATCTTTAAAGCGATGTGTATGAACTAATCATTGACGTGCGTTACTTTTCTTTTTTAAACAGTTGTCCGCACATGTTATAGTTGGTTCAAAGAAGTCTGCTTCCCATTCTCTCGTCTGTATCACTATTCTAACTACCTTTCTCTCTGTATACAGTACAAAAGTACTGTAACAGTGCTGTATTTAAATTTAAAGGAGCCATTTGAGGGAGCCTTTAGATTTAGCCGGGGTCGCGCGATACGAAACGCACGATAGGGCCGTGTCTTAACCCTGTCTTTTTTTATGATGGTAAAGGATGTAGGATGGCTTCTTGTCATAATGCCGAGGTTAGTGAGTTGGTGATGTTGGCTTTGCTTGAAATATGGTCCTATGGGCTCTTCTCTGCCTTGGCTCTTTGAAGTGGGGTTTAGCAGATATTTATTTGCAAAAACCAGTCAATGGTTCAATAAAATCGGAAACATTGACCCATTTGTCATCTTCCTCAGATTTCAAAGAATAGACCATGTTTTCTAGGCTAACCTCAAGCAAAAACATTACATCATAAAAGCATAACAGATAGAAATTGCCATAGAATAACTGAAGAACTATATAGACTCAATCTTATTGAAACAGAATCGATGCAACATAGCACTTACTTGAAAAACCCGAAAACGGGTGTGGCGATCACTGCTACAAAAAACTTCTACAGGAACGCCACTCAAATAATATTAAGAACGGCTCTAATTATGAGCTGTTTCTGTTATACTTAGAGTGGGCCCCACGAGATGCACCGCTCCTGCTGTAAGCTCAGCAGGAGCGGTGCAAGGCACCAACCGCTCCTACAAATAGCAGAAGCGGTTAGTGCCACGAACAGTTCTTAGTGTGGACATTTAGCAGGAACGGTTGGTGCAGTGCACCTGCTAGTTGCCATTTAGCAAGGACGATGCATGTCAATAACCGCTCCTACTATTTTATTGATAGAAACGGTGCACAACACCAATCGTTCCTGTAAATAAAATAGCAGCAACGGTACATCCAATTGACCGCTCCTACTGCGAAGGAAGGAAAATATTCGAGCGCTACCAGCTCAAAATATGCACGCGGTACCGCCCCTCATCCCCTCTCTCATTCCAACTCTTTCTCTCGTGCGTGCCTCCAACTCCGTAGAAGGCAGCCCCGCGCGCCTCGTCGACGCACCGCCGCCAGCGCCCCGCCGCGGCGCCCCCTCCGACACCGCGCCGCCTCATCGATGTGCCACTGCCCCGCCCCGTCGACGCGCCGCCGCCGGCGCCGCGCCGAGCCCCCGGTGGACTGGGCCCTGTCTCGTCGACGCCATGCCGAACCGCGCCATCCCCTCCTCCGGTGCCGCCCCGCCTCGCCTCGTCGATGCGCCGCCGCCCTGCCTCGTCGACGTGCCGCCGCCGGCGCCGCCCCGAGCCGTGCCGCTGCCGGTGCCGCGCCGAGCCCCCGGCCGACGAGGCCCCGTCTCGTCGACGCCATGCCGAGCCGCACCGTCCCCTCCTCCAACGCCGCCCCGCCTCACCTCGTCTCATCGACGTGCCGCCACCCTGCCTCGTCGACGCGCCGCCGCCGGCGCTGCACGCGCCGCCGCCGACGCCATGCCGATCCGCGCTGTCCCCTCCTCCGGCGCCACCCCCGCCTCACCTCGTCGACGCGCCGCCGCCTCCTCCGATGCTGCCCCGCCTCGTCGATGCCTCCATGCTCAGATGTACCCCTCTCTCTCCAGTGGGAGGTCCTCCATGTGGCCACGGGGCTGGCGACGGACGGGAGCGGCGCGGCACCGGCGGAAGGAGGAGCGCGTGGCTAGCGGCAGCCAGAGGAGGCGGCGGCACGGCACCGGCTGATGGAGGAGCACGTGGCTAGCAGCAGCGGCGCGGCACAGGCGGACGGGGTTTTTTTATTATTTTTTTAAATTCACAGCTGGAGCGGTGGACGGCTCGAGCCGTTTCTGTAAGTTTCTCAACAGGAACGGTCCAAAACATGGAGCGGTTCACAAACCGTTCCTACAGTGGATTTCACTACAGGAACCCACGAGTACGAACACTTTACAAAACCGATCTTACGTAGGGTTTTTCCACCGATCCTGTTGCAAGTTATTGTAGCAATGGATGCGTCGAAAAGTTTGTTAACGTTTGTGTTGATAGTAAAATACGTGTTTATGTCTCAAAATGTATATATATTTATAGTCCAAACACTTTACACAAACTGACTCAAATTTCTAACTTAACACGAGCCCTACTAATATATGAAATAACTAAATACAAGGCCTGCGGGTCTGCTGGATTCTACCATCTTTGCCTATGTGGATCAACCCAGATAATCTTCGGTATTCCGTTCATCTCCATAGCCCATTCAATCTGGCCCAAGCAGGAATTGGTGTCAAATGTGATATGCCCTAACGAGTTTAATCTTTCTTAATCCTCGCTAAGCTCCTTAAATCTCCTTAGAACCAAATAAAAGCCTTAATGACGATGTAGTTGGGGAATGAGAAAACAAATCTCACTATCCATTGGTCTATTGGCTTTAGCTTCCAGTCTACCTCATTTCTATCAAAATGATCTGGTGTCTATGTCCATGCCTGAGGTTGGTAAACCCTATATATTTTCAAACGAGGGAAAGTCGTGCTTTAGAGAAAGACTTGTGTCCTATAGAAAAAGCTGCCTATGTTCACCCGGCTGCCATGCCTGTCGCAGAACCGCTGTGAAGCATCCATTCTATCCAATTATAAATAGCATCTATAACTAGTAGTAGACGGTTGCTTCGAGGTCTCACAGGTCCAGCTTAAGCGATAACGTAGTTGTGGAAGAAGCCCACTTACCCACTCTTCTTCCCCCCACCTACCCGAGGTGGATTTGGGATGGATTTGGGATTTTACTAGAGCTCCTCAAATCCCAAAACAACAAAAAAAACTGATTTGAGCACTACCCACCACCATCATTGCGACATGACAAAGACAAAAAAAAATGATATTATATTTTGGTATGATTGGTTGGTGGTGAAGGGGGAATAAAAGTATGAGTAAGCCAGAGAAAAGGTGACATAAGCTAGAGATGAAAACCAGCTTGTAAGTATGACTAGGATAATCTGAGTAATTTCAAACTATTCTCTCTTCTCAATAGCAAAAGACATCTTGTCGCAGTTGATTTTTTTATACAACTTTTAAGAGTCATCTTATTAAAGTTGATTTTTTCTACAACTTTCCACATCGTTTTATTAAAAAAATCCATAAGTTACCATTCTGTCATGATTTATTCTATCATTAAAGAAGATTTGAGCATGTTTACATAAATTCTGTGAATAAGACGAATAGACAAAGTCATAAAAAAATTCAACCGCGATAAACACACTCTCTCTCCATCCAAAAAAAGGCCTATAGATTTTTCGTAAAAAAATCAGCATTTTAAATCTTCGAATAACAACTAAGTTAATTCCATATATCTTTTTTAGTGTACGCAACGGTATATATTTGGATTCATATTAAAAAATACTTAATATATATGGTAATTTTATAGTTATCGATGCCACAATTTAATAAAAGTTAACCTTTTAAATTAAATATATAAATAACAATTAAGTCAAATTTATGTTTTTTTTAGTGTATGCATGGTTTAAAAGTACTTTCATAATATATGATGATAATTTTATATTTTTTGATCCATAGCGAAATCATTGGTCAAATTCCCCTTTCAACACCACGTTAGGCCTTTTTTTATGTACGGAGTATTTGTGAATGAAAGGAAGTGAAACCTGTTGTCTAACATATTACCTGTGCTCGGCACTGTTTGGTTGGGGGAGCCAAAGAGGATGGGACGGTCTTGTCCTGTTTTATACTATTTCACTCAAACGGAGATGATCTCGTCCCTCTTCGTCCTCCCAACCAAACAGTCTAAAATTGGACCGTCCCACTCCCGTTCCTCCAACCAATAAGGGCCTGTTTGGAACGCAGGAATTTCACAGGAATTGTGCAGGAATTTCACAGGAATCAGTTCAATTTCACAGGAAAAACGCAGGAATGGGGAGAAAATCCCGCATTCCAAACGGGGCCTAAGCTCCTGGGAATCAAGAAGGAACAAGCTAACATCAATAAACACAAGTAACAATAAGCTCCTGGTTGGCAATAAATGTTCATGATTTGATGATGTGTTACGGCTAAAATCATGTACTAGAATAGTACTCTCTCCATCCTAAATAAATATATAGTAATGGGTTATAAGATTTGAACATTTTCATAAAATATTCCTTATATCCATCCTAAATAGTTTTTTTTGGCGAATATGCAGGAGAACTGCGTAGTTTTGTATTAAGAAGAAGAATTTGATAAGAACAAAGCGCAGGCCACCGAGGCAGCCTGCAAACACGCACGAGATTACTCACGCACTAAACAACCAAGGGGCTCCGTAAACATTACAAGCTAAACAACTGGCAAACGCAAGTCGGCGATCAAGCGCCGAGTGCAGCTTCCACGCCTTGTCCAAAGAAGGACGATGACGGGAAGAGCTCGGCAATCGCCTCCCTGTGGCTGGTGGAGAGGTCGTTGGAGTAGATGCTGTCATAGTCTTTAGCTGCCGTGGTCGATATAGGCACGTCCGGATCTTCATAACCCAAGTGCCGCTTCAAAAGAATCTCTCCACGCTTGGCCACCGGCACCCTAGCGAGCTTGTGGAAAGCGAGCTTCCTGCTCCTGAGGGGTGGCTCCCTAGTCATGCAGTTCTAGACTGCCGCGTCGTCACGGGAGGTGGCGGGCGTGTCCAATAACTTGGAGACGGGAACCTGCACCCTGGCAAAGAACTCATGAATGTGCATGTTAACTGCGTCATCTTCAACCAACTCGGCCGTGGCTGGCTCGTCGGCTGCGGGCGCCACAAGCGGGTCAGAAGCATGCACTCCAGTGGAACCCGACAACGCTCGGGCGGGTGATGCGAAGTCTTCCAAAGCCATCGATTCCTGCGCAGAACCAAACTCAGCTGGAACCTCTGAAACCTCCGCCGCTAGCTCGACCGGCATGACGGGATCAGCCCTGACAACATAGATGCCTGTGGCGGGACAGGGGCAACCGAGGCCAGGGGGATCAACCGTCGCACTAAGAGCCGATTCAAACTTCATTGGATCCCAGTCCCCGCCCTCTGTCCTCGCGTCTGGAGAGGAGACAGAGCACGGGTAGCAGTCCAGCGGGCTAGGCTCGACGGGCAGCAGAGGTGCTTGACAGAGAGCTTGCGAGGCGGTCCGACTGGGCGCCTCTGAGGTAGGCGGAGTTGGGGTTTCCAGCCGGTGAGGACGAACGTGCCTGCGCGGATGCTGACCGCCGACGCCCGAAGTGCCATCATAGCGCCGGGGACGCTTGCAGTCCCACGCTCTGTGACGGAAGCCCCGGCACCGGAGACAGCGCGTGGGCAGACGACATGTGGCCACACGGTGACCAGAGAAGAGGCAATTGAAGCAGCGGTCCCGCAGCTCCAGCGGAATGGTTGGAGAGCGGCTTCCCAAAACCCCCTCGGAGCGTGAACCCGAACTACTCCGATGGCGACGTCCGGGAAGAACCTTCCTCCAGCCCTCTCCATCCGGTGGGGAGAAGCGAGTCCCACGCCCAGCGTCTCCTAAGCGGAGGCGAGCGGAGACTCTGCTGGCTTGGTTGTCAACCGCCGTAGGCTGGCGTTGCGTAGAAGAGTCCCCGAAATTAGGGGGCGGCGGGCCGCCGAGGCGCCCACGACTCCGGCGACGGCGGCGACACCCACGACTCCGGCAACGGCGGCGACACCGTCTCCCACCAGGTGCGCCCGCTGCCGAAGGAGCGTGCACCTCAGAGTGTGGCCTCACTGGAGACAGCGAGACGGATGGCCCCGCTTCCCAGCCCCTCTTGGAACGAAGCAGAGCATCACGGTAGGAGGCGGGGGGCGGGGGGGAGTCGTCGTCGGAGCTCAGGACCGCATCAGCCCAGCGGAGGTGCTTGGCGCGGCCGCAGGAGACATGAGCAGGATGGAACGGCTCCGCATCTGGGGAAAGAGGGGTGGGGGATTTACCAAGATGCGACCTAGCCCCTACGAGAGCTGGCGAGGAGAGGGAGATCCGCGTCGGGGACGCGCCGCCGGAAGCGGGGAGCGCTTGCGCCGGAGGGGCCGCAGGCGCGGGGGCTGGGGTGGCCGCCGATGCCGTGGCGGCGGCCGGCAGGCTAGGTTTGGGGGGGTGGCCGACCCTGGATGGAGCGGGAGGAGGTGGACGACTAGGGGCCGGAGGAGGCCCGGCGGGGAGGCTGCTGCCGCTGCGGATCCGGCGGCACGGGAGGCGGCGCCGGCTAGACGAAGCCCGATGGCGCGGAGGTGGCCCGGGAGGAGGGCAGATGGGCGGAGGTGGTCGGCTTGCGGCGGGGGCGGAGGAGGAGGGCGACGGCGAGGCGGACCGGCGGCGGCTAACGCCGGCGGTGGTGGAGGCGCCCCGCCGAGAGGGGAGATCCGCCTGGCGGCGGGGAACCCTAGCGCGTCGCCATCCTCACTGTAGGAAAAAGCATGGCTTCTAAATAGTAATTCGTCCTAGGATTTGAATATTTTTATGGAAATTTTCTTGTATGTGTCTTGCGCATGTGTCAAGATTTATCGACACATACATGAGTATAGACAATAAGGATCAGAACACACTTTAGAATTTGGAACAAAGAGAGTGCTCATAATTAGCGGAATAGCTTGAATATGTCGACACAGCAAACTCTTGGATTATTCCCAAGATCTGCTATGATGGTTTCTTGGTAGAATAAAAAAAAAAGGCAAATCCTGGTCTTCTGGAGCTAGCATGGTTATCTCAGCAAAATTAACGGTCTGTTTGACAACGAAAAACGCGGAGGGCATGCAGCAGCTAGCACAATGGATGGCCGGCTGCCGTCTGCCGGCTGCACGCGGCGTCTATCTGTTTCATAGTAGTGGTCGTCGTCGTCGTCATAGGGATGGTCGCGCAACGCATCCCTCCACTCCCAGCTAGCCGGCCAGCACAGCAGAGCAGACAATTTTGCCGTCATTATATTCAACATTCTTGCACACTAGCTAGCTAGGGGTACTCTATAGTTTCGTTCCTCCTCGGCCGTCCTAAAATTAAATGCAGGATCACATGAATTATATTTCTGACAACTATAATCCTTCCTCCCAATCCATCTAGCTATCATATCGATCATGGCGTCTCTGAGGCACCGCCGCGGCATCGAAGTCGCAGAGGCGGAGGAGGAGTACAGCGACGACGACAGCGGCAGCAGGACAACAGCGGCTGGCACCGACTACACCGCCACGGAGGAGGAGGAGGAGGAGGAGGAGGAGGAGGACCACCGCATGCACCTGGGACTCCACTCCATGACTGCAAAGGTTAGCTAGATCGATGGATGGATCGATCTTTATTCCTTAATTCTTACGGCCTGCATCATACATCCTGGCTCCTGCTATATATAGTTCATTTCATTCATTGGCAATAATTAATCAAGATGCATGCAGGCCGGGCAGGGATCGACTGTTTATTTCTGACTGCAGTTTTTTTTTTTTTTATTCCTTGCATATGATGCACTACTATTACTACAAATCCGGCGATCGATCCGGCGGCCAGGGCATACAACACCTGTGCTCTGAGCTCCTGGAAATCAAGAAGGCCTCGGAGCAAGAGTTCCGAGCTAATGTTTACCTCAGCTACCTCTCATTCACCAGGTAAAGAGGCCATTAATTTCCTTGTTAATTTCCAAGAACAAAGCATGCACCATCATATCGTCGGGTCGGGTCGGGTTGTACCTGTACCTACGTAGTGAGTGATGGATCATCAAATTAATGATGAATCGACCCTGCACTTGCACCCCAGGATGTTCCAAGAAGCTGGTGATCTGGAGAAGGACGTTCATCACCTGAAACGCCAGGTCATGGCACACAGGCGGCTCATCCAGCATCTCAGTACCACCAACTGCTTCTACTCGATTCCAATGTTACGTGGTTCTTCTGGCTCCGATAATAATTACAGCAGCAGCAGCATGATGGTGGACGATGACAAAGACGAGGATGTGGAACTGGACGTGCTCCTTTCCGAGCACCGGATGGAGCAGGCCCTGGAGCTCCTGGAGCGGCAAGCTGGCCAGCAGAAGGTTGCCGAAGCTGATCAAGCCATGGTCATCCGCGCGCTGTCCCTGTCCGCCAGGAAGGCACGCGTCGCCGACCGCTTGGCTTCCGTGGCGGAGAACCCGCGGACGCCACGCGCCGAGCTCCTCAAGGCGCTCTCGGGCCTCTGCAGGCTGGGCGACGCAGAGCGCGCCAACCACCTGCTCTTCAAGTTCCATCAGACAAGGATGATGAGACCGAGACAGAGCGAGAGCGGCAACAACAACAACAACTACATCAAGGACCTGGCGCGCGTGGTCTTGTCCTCCATCGCGCAGGCGTCGCGAGGCTTCGTGGCGCTGCACGGGCACCCGTCGCCCTACACCCCTCAGCTCGTCCGGTGGGCGAGGGAGGAGATGGAGGACCTGGGAGACGCCTTCACCGAGTTCGTCAGATCGTCCATGCCCGGAAACTGCTGCCTGGCTCTGGCCCTGGAAGCTGCCGAGACCGCGGTCTCGTCTTCTTCGCTGCTGACTCTGAGGCGGCTGGACGTGGCCACCGAGCAAGACGTGGTTCGCCTCGTGGTGGCGCCCTGCCTCCGGGAGGCCGTGGCCATGTACGGCAGGCATCTCAAGGAGGTGGTCCGGCTGCTGGTGGCTTCTGACGCCGCCACCACCTGCACATCCACCACATTCCTGACGACGATGCCGCCGCCGCAGCAGCTGCTGCCGGCGGTGGAATTGGTTGTTGATGAGCAGCAATACTGCCTGCTGACAAGCAGCGGAAGGAAATTTGTGACCCTCATACAGGAGGTCCTGGAAGAAGTAGCCTGGCCATTGCTCAACCTCAACCTCAACCTTGGGATGGTGAACGACGACGATGATGATTCATCATCATCCGTGGCCCTGCAGCTTGTGGCGGAGTTGTTCAGGGAGTACATGCACTCCATCGTGGAGCTCATCATCATCCCGGCCGGAAAGGAAACGGAGGAGGAGCAGCGGTACATGTGGCAGATTTCCATCCTGATCAATTGCACGACGCTGGTGTCCCTGTTCCCTGTCATCGCGCGCGGCATCTCCAACTCCAACTCCTCTGATGCACATGCAGCAGCACAGGCACAGCACAGACAACGACAGGCAGTGGACAGCCTCGTCTCGCTGATCAAAGAAGCGGCTGGGCAGGTGTGGAGCTGCTTCTGCCAGCACTTCATACGAGACACCATCGTCGTGTTGCTGTCATCAGCAGCAGCAGCAGCAGCAGCAGCTAATGTTCATCATACGAGGAGGCAGCCGCAGCCGCAGGGCATGATGATGATGATGCCTTCTCTGGCTTTCCAGACGGTGTTCCTTCGTGTGCGGCGTCTGACGAAGCACGCCGCCGGGACCGGGACTACTACTACGAGTATCATGGTGAAGAGGCTGCTGCAGGAGCTGATGGAGGCCATCATCTCCTGGCTCTCCGGCAACCTGGACTCGTGGGTCCAACAGCAGCTCCAGCTCCAGCTCCAGCTCCAGCTTGATGTTCATTTCCTGCTGGAGTTTGCGCAGCTCGGTGGTTTCTCCTCCGAGAAGATGAGGAGCAGTGCGCTGGAGCTGCTTCGGAGAGCTGCAGCTGCACAGGATCAGGAGATAATAATCTCGCAGCAGGTACAGCTAGTGGCGGCTGAGGACGATCATCAGGGCTTCGGCTGGGCTGTCGATGCTGCAAAGCAGGCCGTGCAAGCACTGCTAACAATGGGAGGATCGTCAGATGGCAGCACGCCCAGCAACGACGACGAACAATCATCGTCAGGCCAGCATGCTGCTGCGACGACTTCAGCACCACCCGAGGAGGAAGATGAGGATGAGGATGGGAGCGGCGGCGGCGGGGCCGCCAAGTCCAGCGACGAGTTGTTCATAAGCATTGAGGACGACGAGGAGGAAGAAGATACAAGCTGATCGATAGAGCATCAGCTGGGGCGACGCCGACGACATTATAAGTTGCGAGTATATATGGAGGAGACGCACGCATGGGCATATCTATGGCGGTGGTGAGAGCTATATATATATATATATATATATATATATATATATATATATATATATATATATATATATATATATATATATATATATATATATATATATATATATATATATATATATATATATATATGCCTATCGATGGATTAACACTACAGATAGATACTAGAATGTTGTAACAATATTACTAAATCAGCAAAAATGTCAAACGGCAGCTAGCAGCTATCTGAATTCATGCATCAATGTACGGATTTGATGATCGATTTGGAGCAAGAAGGAAGAAGCCAACAAATAAACTATATATGTATTTATCATTCAGTAATTATACTGCTGAATTACAATAAATAAAACTCTCTTTTTTTTGTGTGTGTGTGTGTAATTCACTCACTCGGCTCAGCTAGCTTCTTGATGGATCGCGCTAGCTGACGAAACAGCGAGGAACTACTTATACATACATAATAATAGAGAGTCTAGCTAGTACAGCTAGCGTAGTTCGTGTGTAGTCATCGATGCATCTGCTTAATTAGAATGGATGCAGCATGCTGATGAGCTACTAGGCAAGGAATCCGAGCTTCTCCCCGTTCTTCTTGGCAAGGCGGATGAGGCCCTGCCGCTGCTTGGAGTCGGCGCCGATGGTCTTGCAGAACTCGGTGATGACCTGATGAATCCATGGATGATGCATGGATATGAATATATATACGATCGGATGGATGGAATTAATTGGAGGGATACGTATAATAGATTAAGATTGATGGAGTCTTTCTGCAGATGCTGATGCAGATCCGAACCAAATAAACCCACCTGCGAGTGCAGCGCGATTGCCTTCCCCCTGAGCTGGTTGAAGCGCTTGCGGCCGATGATGTTGCGCGCCACCACAACCAGCGGCGCGAACAGCCCCTTCCCCGCGTTCACGTTGCCCATCATCTGCGCCGGCGACCGAAGCGGCGGCTGGCGCCTCCTCCTCCTCGACGCCGCCACCACCACGGGGAGGTACTGGTCGTCGCCGGAGCCGGACACGGAGCTGGACCATGTGGGCAGAGGTCGCACATGGGAGAAGGACACAGCGGCCGCCATGCCTCTGCTCTGCTGCCGCTAGCTGCTCCGCTCCGAGAACAAACAGCTAATAGCGTGCCTACTGCTATAGGAACGGAGGAGCTGAGCTGCAGCTTAGGCTTAGGCTTAGGCTTTGGCTTATAGGAGAAGAAGGGCAAATGGTGGTCTGGTGTTTCCGTGGGAGGTGGTGCGACGACTAAGAAGAGAAGATGGGAGGGGAGCTGTGCGTCTGTGGCGGGGAGGATGCCACAACACACCACAGCAGCACAGCTTTCTCCTCTCCTCTCCGCCAAGAAATCGATCACACCCAGGATGAGGAGTGCCTGGGCACCAACCAAACCAATGGCCCCTGACACGTCAGCCTCTACCTCACCACGTGTCTTCCTGGCATTGCATAAACCAAACAAGCATCCATCCATCCATCCATCCAAACATTGGATGGAGGGGGTTCTTCCTTCCGTCCTTCGCCTACATACTCGATCCCAGGCGGCCAGGCCATAGATATTGATATTATACATACATGGCAAATGGCATGGCACCAACAACAGGTTCTTGCTGGACCCCTCAGGCCAGGCCACAGGTTTACTAGTAGGGCAGGCATCACCGGCCATTTGCATCCAGAACACATGGTCTTAGCCTATCTACACTAATACCAGCGGGGCAGAGGCTGCACATCAACTACTGTGGAGCCCCCCCACCCAAGCAAAAGTTGATGTGCCATCTCCAGCAAAGCCCAGGCTCCCCACCTAGTTTCGCCTTGTTGCAGCTGCTCTGCACATCCTCCCTGCCAAAACAAACCACCATACATGTATATGATTGATTCCACGTTCCCATTCAGAGGAAATGCTTCTTTAAGCACTAAAACTGGCAACGTACTTGGGTTACTACTTGGATCACGGCAATATCTGTTCCCGCACATGCATCGGAATGCTTTACTAGGCCCATCCACGTCTTCAAAATTAATGCCATAGTCCTGACATCACAATCCCAAACATTTACCATGCCAAATTAGTATACCATGCACCTATTGTCAAGAGATGACCAGAGGGAAAAAGAGCTGAATTCCTGGTGTGATATTTTTCATGTGTTGATCAGAGGTTATGTTGTTATGAACCCAGCAACCAACCAAAACCACGAGAGACTTACCCATGTTAACTCTTCAAATGCCTCCACTTTCTTGGTTGTGAAAAATGCCAGCTGCACAACATCAATTATCAAACCATTAGCATCTAGTGCTCTTGCTCTTTTCATACACAAGTTCAAACCAGCAGACCACTTACATGGTAATAATGATGATCAGGCGTCTCTACTTCAACAGGGATCTGAACTAAATTCGCATCGTAGCAGCTAGTCATAGTATTAGTTTGTTACCAAAAAACGTATTAGCGGGCAGCAGAGAGTGAATACACAAAGTATGGCAGGAAAGTTACAATGGAAAATGTGCGAATATCCTACAGACCTGTGGTTGATAAATCGCGCGATGTTCCCATAAAATGTCCCATCAAGGCCAAGAGCCTCTTCATCTCTCAATACGCCTTCTGAACCCCAATTAGCATCCAGGAGCACTTGATGCATATGCTTACCATTTCTTGCACTGTCAGCTGCTCTTTCATAGAGCTCAGCACTTGTTAGTACCTCTCCAGCATATTCACAAACAAAGGTACCTTTTGGGAGATCCTCCAGTGTGCGTAGCCCCCAACCCTTCCCCTCCCTAGTAAAAAACACCTATACCATGGAATTGAGTGACAAGGGAATAATCATGTTCATGCAACCAAAAAAAAATGAACCTTCAACTAGATAAAATGCAGGAAGAATGAAGCATAACCATATGGTAAGTTCTCATAGTGTTTGGTAAGAACGAACGCAGTAAGCATATAACACAGAAAAGAAGGCATTTCAATTTCAATGTAAGGAACTGGCAATATTGCACATTAATAAGCTACCAGTCACTACCATCTAGAAAGGAATGTTGTAGAAGAGAAGGCATTGTTATTCTGAAACTTTCTTAATATTACCTGCAATTTGCTTGTTATACCACGCTGAGTCACGCGGTTCCCACACTGCATGCCACATCCACATTTACTCCAGCATTCTTTAATGAATTTTCTGACAAGATGACCTTTACATGGACCTGGCGAGGCTTCATTCTTGGATCTTTCAACAGGGCAAGCTTTACAATAGAACCTATGGTGCTTTTCTGGGAAATGGTTGACTGAGGTACATTCATCAAGGAATGCTGCCTTAACCAGGCCCTCAGGTGTATATGCGAACTCGCCCCCAGTTACTCTTGCACAAGCACATGGAAGTGGCGCTGACAAACAGTTGCCAGAACAGTCAGCACAACAGTCTTCATCGCCAATCCGAGCAATTGAGATGTTGATGGAAGCATTTTGGAAGACAAGATTTCTTGGTATATAATAGAAAGAGGGAGGACAGGTTTCGTTGCCAAATTCATTTACTACAGATATTCTTACACGCTCTTCCCCTTTGGATATATCAGTAACATCATGGTTTTTCCTTCGATTGCATTGTGCCAACTCAGGATCCCAAGCAACGATTGAATTTTGAAAACAAGGTCCTGAGGATCCATGCGCTGATGACCCTCCAGCAGCATTATCATTTATACTCACAGCGGCCTCGCAAGCAATTGGCTTCACAAAAGGAGCAACAACATCTTTATGCAAGCTGCCACCATTGCTATGAACGTCAGAATGCATAGTACCCAACTCCGCAACAGATTGGCATACCTCACTCATCAGCTTGCCAATAGAAAAATCAGGAGGTAGCACCTTGTATGAGTGAAGGCACTTCTGCTCGACCATTTTGAAAACCTCTTCCATACTAATGCTGAACTTTGAAGGATCCAAGCTGCATTTCAATGACATCTTCACCTCACCATTGGTGGAAGAAGCCACATCAAGCTCCACAAAAGATGCCTCCTGACTATTTTGGACTGTAGGCCCTACCCCATTGTTGCCCACTGGGACTGCTTGAAGACTGCTGTCAAGACTTTGAGCTTGGTTGACTATGCTGCCTCTTGCACCAGCACCTGAAATTTGTTTTACAGTGTTCGGTTATCATCTTTTTGCCATGTGATAAAAGCTTTACAAAAGACCAAAAATAAAAGCCTTTTGTCCTTTGTGGGGGTGGGGTGGAGGGTGGGGGTTGTTAATCACCAAATCAAATCAGAACAAGGACATCACTACTGAAGGAAATTTGGTGCAGATCGCCGCGATCAAAATGGCTCTCACAACAGCATGTGTATAAGGTTACAGGGGCCAACCGAAGAGATCCGACTGGAATTTGTCAGGTTGATTTATAAAAAGCATGTAAACACATGTATAAAATGCACCTTCAGCTGAAACTAAGGCTCCGTTCTTTTCTGCATCGCAGGAGCAGAAAAAAAGTTGCCATACAGTGCATAGATGGTTCTAGATGCTAGGATTTAAAATGTATGGTGTTGATGTTTTCCTTTTTCTCATATGCTCTTGTGCTGCAGAAGGATTCTGCTGCTGCGCTGCTAAAAGAAAAGGAGCCTAAAAGAACAATGACGAACACAAAACATGGATGCATCTACTGATTTGTTTGAACATGATGATGGGGATGCAAGAAACAATTCTAGTACCTGATAAGGAACCGACGTTGAGGGGTATGGCATCAGGACCAGCCAGAACATCCTTACAGGTCAACGTGTCACCAACTCCGACTTGTGATATATGGGTTTGTGGTTCAGGTTTGGGTTCTTTCAAGACGAGGGCACCGGCAATAGCTGGAGGATCTCCATGGTGGGCAGCTTGCTGCCCTAGAGTCAAGGACCTAGTCTGCCGACGACTGGTTTGTGGTGAAGCATGAACCGTGGACTGATGTGGTCCAGGCTCAGGCTCAAAAGAGTTGCCAAATGGCTGCAGCTCATGTCCGATATCAGCGGCCGCCATCCTGGGCCTCTTGACCAGGGGGGTTTCGTCGTCATCTTCGCCTGTGTCGTCTTGAGGCTGTGGGTCCTGTTGGTGATCCGCTTGTGCCCCCTGGTATACACAAAAGACCACGAAAGAAATCACTCAATCAGTAAGCTAGGTACCCCCTGGTATGTATACACAAAAGACCACGAAAGAGATCGGTAAGCTAGGTACAATAACGTAGTGGGGACTGGGGAGGAGAATTGTAACCTGATGCGAGGGCGAGGCGGGGTTTTGTTTGTTGTACAGAGCTTCGCAGACAGCATCGGCAAGGGCACGGTAGCACTCATCCTCGATGGGCTGCCAGTTGTTATTGAAGGTGTTGAGGAGTTGCTTGAGCACAGGCGCGGCCTGCTTCCTGGAGAAGCCAAGTTCCTTCATGGCGATCAAGGCCTTCCTGGCCCTGTTGGTGTTGTTAGAGCCCATTTCGATGCGGTCTGTGGCGAGCAGCAAAACACAAGAGATGGCAGTAGGATTAGTAGTTAATTTGTGGCGGCAGCTGATGCCAAAAAAAGAAAAAAAAAAAGCAGAAGAGGGTGGTGGTGCCCTGGTCCTGGCCCATACATTACAATTTACATAGTGAGAAAATCGAGCGAGGAGGAGTAATAATCAAAGAAAGAAAGGAATGGCCAAAGTGTGAAATGAACGGTTGCTAGTTTCTTCCATCAGAGAATGCAATGTCATTCGCGCCCAAAAATATGGCTTTGTTTTGCCTAGATGGAATGGATGCGGTAGCTCCCTCCCCCTGATGAAATGAAACTAAAGATGCGTTGAAGCGCTAGCGGGCGGATGTGTGGAATCGGGAATCCAATCCAATCAGCCTAATAAACCCTAAAAGACAGAAGAGGAAAAGGAAAAGGGAAGGGGAGGAGGGAACACACCTGGAGGCTGGAGCTGGGGTGATCTCCCTGGACGGGCTTGGTGGAAGCTGCAGAGACGGACGGACGGACGGACGGACGGACGGACGGAGGGACGGAGGAAGCGGAAGGGATGGGGAGGCAATGATTCCACTCTCTCCTATCCTATACTAGAGCTGTCCCGTGCTGTGAACTTGCGAAGGGACCGATGCATGATTCCTTCCCTCCCGGCGATCTCATCGGATGGCAGCAGATCCTATGGGCATTCATCACTGCGGGTGGGAAGGATGGGGGGATGGATGAGGAAGGAAGGAGGAGAGCGGACGGGGGAGGGAGCCGAGGAGGGGACTCCCCTGCTGGGCTGGGTGGATGGATGACTTGGCGTGCCCTCTAACGGCCCGGCCCAACAGGATTAAGCCCAAGCCCATCATCATCGGCACCATTCCTTCTTCTTCTTCTTCTTCTTCTTCCCAACCCCGGCCGGCCGGCCACCACTAAACCCTAGATCCACCACACGCCTCCCCAGCAGCAGCAGACCAAGAAGAAGAAGAAGAAGAAAGCAAGCATGCCGCCGCCGCCTTCATCATCTGCTGTCGGCAAGCGCGGCGCCGGCGGGGACGACGGCATCCTGGCCGCCCTCTCCCGGTCGCAGGTGGCGGCGCACGGTCGCGAGGCGGCGGCCGTGGCCAGGAAGCTGCTGCGGAGCACGGGCAAGGCGGCCTGGATCGCGGGGACCACGTTCCTGGTGCTGGTGGTGCCGCTCATCATCGAGATGGACAGGGAGCAGCAGCTCAACGACCTCGAGATGCAGCAGCAGACGCTGCTCGGAGGAGCGCCGCCGCCGCCAACCAAGTAGCGAGCCAGCCAGCCAGCCAGCATATAGAGAATCGATCCATGGATCCATCCATCCATCGATCAGTCAATCCGTGTTGCTCTCTTCTCGCCTCTTCAGGTGGCTGCTGCTTCTGCTTTATTTATTCTGCTTTGTTTATTCTACTAGACTAGAATCTTATTTTACACTACTACTGCTCTCTATCAGTTTGATTCAAGTTGAGAGGGATCTTTTTCTTGAGTGAGAGAGAGAGAGAGAGTGCCATGATTTAGTACTATATATCGAGTCCATCTATCGGTCGGTCAGTCAGTGGAATTAAGGAAGAAAAAAACTTGTGTTTGGTTACAATCATCAATCAGTCTGTTCTGTTCGTCACCACCGGTGCACTACTACTTTTGTATGATCCTCTGCCTGCGCTTGCTATTCCATCATATTGAGATGAGCGATATGATCCTCTGCCTGCGCTTGCTATCCCATCATATTGAGCTGAGCGATTGTCTGTGTTCTGGTTGCTGCTGATCTGCTATTCTATTACTGAAGTAAAGTAGTAGGATACTGTCTAGGATGCACTGGTATGCCGTTTGATACGGCTCCAGACAATGTATAACTGATCTATAATAAGCAAAAGAACATCAGTCTATTTGCTACAGCATTCTAGCGTTTCCTTTTTATACTAGCAAGCTTGTATGCTAGTGTGCTGCAGCTCCTACCCTGCAACCATAGATCAATCAATAAGCTAAAGATGATAAAGAGGAATAAACCTAGGTATGGGAATGCACACACATCCCATTGTTTTACATATAAGGCATCACATCTTGGAAGAAATGCAGTGTGGCATGGTAGAATTCTGATCAACTTTTCTTCTCTAGTGATTCCAACAGCGCCTCTCCTTCTATTTCGTCTGCTTCAGAAGCATCTGCAAGGTAATCTTGAGAACATGGACACTAAAGCAACTGGTGTTCATGAGGCTCCTGCCCAGGCCTACAAATTTATAGTGGGTGGAAAGAGGTTGTTTTTTTTTTTTTTTTTGAGAGAGAGAGAGAGAAGGGTGGACAGAGTTAGACCCAACTGCTTATTAACACATAGCAGTGATTCAAAGTGAATTCTGGTTGCCAAAATCCAAAATCGGCTGTGCTAATAATCCAACTGCATATAACCACGGGAATTGCAAACACTTCCATCTGTCTGTACACACGGAATTTGAGCACTCTGGTAGAACACTTGACAACAAACACTTCCATTTGTCTGTACACACGGAATTTTGAGCACTTTGGTAGAAAACTTGACAACAGTCAATTGGAAGTATATAGTGGGAAGAATTTAGCAGTAGTGCTCGATCATTTGCAATATAGTAGTAATAACTTACCTGGGGAAACTTTGCAGAACATACGATCGACATAGGATGCAAAATTAATTAAGAAGCTCGTCCAATCATCCCTTTCTTTCGGCATCAATGAAAATATGGGTAATAGGGATTTTTCTTTGGCTTGCCTGCACTGGATTAGTGTCCCGTAAAGAAAGATCACAGCCTCACTAGCAGCGCAGCTAGAGAAAAACGAAAAAAAATAACCAGGAAAAAGGCTTTTGTATGACATAATACCATGGAAGCCGCATGTGTATAGTCTACCGTACAAATTAAAGCTACAGCTTTGCCTATTTGGAGCCACAAATCAAATCTGTCAGATACGTAGGGATTTATATATTATGCTGCTGTGGAATGAGATGATGTGGCAGTAGAAAGAAAAAAGATTACCACCTCTTGTGCAACAACCAAATTAAGTACGTGCATCAATCAAAATAGACGATGTCTGCGCCATATAAAGCATGCGTGCAGCAGACAAGCTGAGTTTTCCTGAGAGGCAGAAGGGGTAGTGTCGTACGGAATGAGGAATGCGGCACCGCCGCGGAGAATTTTCTTCCTTATTATATTGGGGGTAATACCAGGTGTGCTGAGTTTTCCTGAGTCAAAAGGGAAGTGGAGTTCTCCGAATAAGCAGAAAAAATAAATAGTGCAGCACACACAGTCACACACTCACATACACACACCAAGAGAGAGAGAGAAGGATACAGTTGGTAAGAATGTGCAGCAGCTTGCAGTGGCTGTTTGAAGAAAGAAAAAGGCCCACTGATGAGTTTGTGTCAAAACTCACGTAGTATGATCCGTCCTCGGCAACCTGAAAAGGAAGCATCACATCCTAGCTAACAGCAGCAGCATTAAGTGAAGCAACAATCTACATTGAGACAAGATGCATACCAGCGTATATAGGATGTCTCGTGTCGATGCCATCACCCTCTGCTTCATATTAGCACGTTCAATTATATCATGAATTCATTAGTAAACATAATTAAAATTGTCATTAATCACGGAAACCATATCTCTAGGGGTCATGTTTCTCACACCCAAGTGATCAATCGAAATTTTAGTCTTGCTCTCAAAGCCCCTGAATAACATTGAATCGAACTAGTTGATCTGAAATTCCTACATAATTCTTATAATTTTTGTGTGTTTCAAATAAATGGGCATGCATAAACTTTGGCCCTCATTTGGTTTGAAGCCAAACTTTGGTCTTCCCTAAAATTTTCGGCATGCATGTTCATGGTCGCTAGAAGGGGGTTCAATTCCTTTTTGAAATCTTATTTATAATATTTATATTAGAATCAAAATCTTCGTAGTCTCCCATCTGGTCACAAGAGGGAAGATCTGAGACATCTTCGAGCCGGAATTTTTTTTTCCATTGGCTCTTGTATTAGATTCAAACAGCATGCTTGGCACTTGAAGTTGCGAGGATCCATTTTTCTCCGCAGTTATTGGAATAGAGTCCATGAGCTGTATGTGACCCAAAATCTAAACAAGGTGACCAAGTTAGCAGAACGAAGCAGAGGCCTGTTGCCAACTGAACTTTCAGCCCAGCCCAAAGATGCTTAGGGCCTGGGGGGCAAACATATGGTGGTCTTGTTAATACTCTCCAAGATACACCATAAAGTTTTGGTTGGTTGGTGTCCACAATTTTCCCCCTTCGAATTTGAAGGGTTTTTCATGTTAAAATCTCAGTACCAGCTCAATATGTGGTCTGATCTTCTTCATTTTAGAGGGTGTTTGGATCTGGGGGCTAAAATTTAGCCCACGTCAAATCAAATGTTTGGACACTGGTTAGAAGTATTAAATATGATTTAACTTGAAAATTAATTACACGGTCGAGGAGTAAACAGCAAGACAAATTTATTAAGCCTAATTAATCTATGATTAACGGTTGGTTATTGCAGCATCACATTTGCTAACCATAGATTAATTAGGTGAAAGTAGCCTAGAGGGGGGTTAACTTAAAATTTCTTACACAAATGATCTAAATAAATTAGTACTACAAGTTGAACTAGTCCAATTTGGTTCAATCTGCTCAAGGCTGGTTCAACCGAAGTGGACTTGTTCAACCAATGCAGAAATGAAAAAACTGAATTGATCTCTCAAACTGTGAAACCAAAGATGATTTGTCTTCCTTTTGTCCAAAGGTTGCAGATCTGAAAGGGGCTCACCACCAAACCTGCATACAAGGTAGATCGGGACAAAACTTGCAACACAAGAGCAAGAACACGAAGAACAATAAGAACAAGGGTCCTAAGAACAACAAGCAAACACACGGGGACAATGATTTAATCCGAGGTTCGGTCACTCCACAAAGTAGCCCTATTTCCCCGTTGAGGTGCCCACAAAGAGCCGGGTCTTTTTCAACCCTATCCTCCCCTCTCCAATCGCAAGGATTGGAAGAGATACTTACTAATATGATCTCACAAGCTAGGGTAATACAAATTTCCTCAAACACCACCACACAAGAGGGGGTGGAGCTCAAGGCGATGCCTAGCCATCTAGGAACTCAAGTTCGAAGAGTAACAAACCAATAAGAGCTGCTCAAGGTGTCACCAAGCTCAAAACTTAAGAACAAGAGAGGAAGAAGGAAGAGAGAGGTGCTGCAAATTCAGCTCTTAAGTTTTTGCAAGATCCACTCAAAGATTTGAGGACTTAGAAGCTCGAGAGTGGAGAAGAGTGTGGAGGAGAGAGTGCTCTTTCAAAATATGTCTCAGGTTGTCTGGAGGTAGAAGAAGCACTGTAAAAGGAGAGGTGAAAGGGTATATATACGGGGCCCCCCGAACTAGCCGTTGTTGTGCAGATCTGGGCAATATTGGTTGAACCAACATAGATCGGTTGAACCGAAAACAGGTCAGTGAGCTAGATTAGTTGAGGTTGCTTAGGACTGGTTCGATCAAGATATAACCAATGTGGAGCAGATTTGGGATATGAAAGTGGAGTGAATATTTAAAGGATTTTTAGACACTTTGAGCTTTAGTACCACAAGAGCGTGCTTTTGTTGGTCCTTCTCTATAGTACGGCATTTCCTAACTCAAGAATAAAACATGAACAGCTTAGCATTTGATCTTTCAACGAAGACTCCTTGCGTCTCAAATTTTGAATGGAATGGGGGTCTCTTTTCTTGCACATGCACAAATACTTGTCTCTTTTTCTTTTCCATACACTTATTGTATGATCTTCATTACTTGCAAAGTGCTCATATATTTTCATTAGAACTTTCAATTGTATTGTCAATATCACCAAAACCCTCAAAAGGTCATTGCACTTGCATTACATTAGACTTAATAAATTTGTCTCGTCATTTACTCCTCATCTGTATAGTTATTCTTCTAACTTCCCACCGCCCCTGCCCAGCGCCCTTGCCGCCTCCGTCGTGCAGCCGCGCAGCCCCGCCTACTCCCCACCCGCGTGGCGCGAAAGACGACCCGCAGCGCTAGGATCCGGTGGGGAAGCGGCGGCCTCGTCCACGCTCGATGTCCTTCCTGCTCTCTTCACCCGCCTAGCTCGTCCTCCGCTCCCACGCCTCTTTCTCCTACTCCAGCCCCGCCATGGAGCTCTCGTGTGTCGCCATGGAGCTCCGGCGCGCCGCCGCCTCGTCTTCCTCACCGACCCGCGCATCCGGGTGCCATCCTCCTCCTCACGGCGCCCGCCAGATCCGGCCACTGCTCTCCGCCGCTTCCAGCTAGATCCGACGCATGCACGGGTCGGGCGCCGCTGCCACATCCTCCTCACCAACCGCTCCGCCAAGTCTTCGGACCCCAACTCCTCCTCCTTCGTCAAAGACCTGGTTTTGGAAGAGCGGCGAGGCAATGCCAGCTCGTCACAGGCGGAGCAGTGACGGCCGGCATAGATCCGGTGTGGCCGGATCCGAGCGCTGCCGCCGGCCATGGCGGCTAGATGCGCCTGTCTCCGCCGCCACGCTTCTTCCCCGTTCAACGCCGGCCACTGCTTCCACCATCCTCCATTATGCCATGCAGAGATAGATGACCTACCCCTTGTGATGGCATTACCAGCACTGCAGCTCGGTGCACTTAGCACCTAGGTCTCCCCAATATGGCCATCCATCTCGAGTCGCTCTCCATCTTTTCAAACGTGTTATAGACTCTTACGTTATAATATATGTTATAGATTCCTATGTTTTAAACGTGTCTTTAATAATACTATCATGATTCCTTTTTGTGTTTTTAACTTTTTATCTGTTACTTTAATACTATTCACCATATGAGTGGGACCTAGACAAAAGACGCATCGAAGTTGTAAAAAAAATAGAGTTTTTAAATGAGCCTAGCATATGTCTTCATGGGTTGCTCAATACTCTCTCTATTCTAGATTTTATTTCAATTTATCTGTCTTAAGTCAAAATATAAATATTGACAAAATCAAATAATACACCTGCAAAATAAATTACATGGTGAAATTAATGTAACTTATTTAATGTATAAATGTTAGTTTTTTAAAAAAAATATCAATGTTATAAAAATATATTTTAGTGGTAATAGTAGTTAAATAGTACATTTTAAAAATAATTTTCAAATGCTAAATAACACTATTTTATTGGCTGTTAAATTTATAAAATGCCATGTCTTATTTAATCTTTGGATATCTTATAAAATATTACAATCCTGAGTAGATAGAATATAGAATTTGAGTTAAAATATCATTGTTGTTTAGAACATGTACACCAATATACAAAATAATATTCAAAACAATACTATGTTTTATGTTAATTTATGAAAACATATCCTAATAATAATATAATATAAAAACATGTACTATTTATAACTGACAGAAAAATAAACAAGCATAAGGCTAAACAAAGTTTTCAAAAAATATTAAATTAAAATTAAAAAGATCTAGCTACCCGCGCTATTTGCGCGGGCCGTCACCCACGCTAGTATTATATATTTGTGGAAGCCTCTATGTAGAAAACATTCATTTTACGGTTGCGGAATCAATTCTCATTGTAATTTTACATTTGTGAGAACCTCTGCGCATTTAAACATCTATTTTATGGTTCGGAATCAATCCTCAGTGTTTTTTATGCTCGTGGGATATATACCATCTGGTTTTTATAAGGTATATATTTGCTCGCCGATTGCTAAGGTATACGGTGATGGATCACCACTTAGGCTATCCCTAACGGAAATATTTAAATGCATTATTGTCTATCCTTAGACCAAGCCCAATATTCAACTATTATTCCAACTACCCCTCTCTCTGTTTATAGTAGCAATACAGTGTCATACAGTACTATACACAACCAATTTTACTCCACCATTAAGCTTGGTCTTATTCATCTATTATTTTAACTATCCTATATTCCTATCTATTATTATATTAATAAGGGAGTGTTAAAAGAAGCCACCACATTCGCCGAGAGGGCCAAGAAATTTCCACATTAATCGAAAAAAAAAAAGCTCTCGACCGTTGGATTTTATAAAGATCTAACGGTATATGTTAATTCATATATCAAATACAAATAAAAAAAAGGGAAAGATCCACACCGTCGTTGATTGCTATAATCATTCGACGATCTAGATTAATTCGTTACTCTATACCAAATTCAAGTCTCTCTCACACACATGACGTTGATTAGTAGTAGGATTCTAACTCTTTAACTCAAGTGCACTAACGGTAAAAAACGGTGTGCAGTAGAACATACCAAATCTAACTCTCACGTGATGTTGATTAGTAGTAGGATTCCAACTCTTAATCATGAAGTACATCTACTATTCCGTGATGCTTTAGTGACTCAGGTAAAAAAAAATAAGAAGCATAATCACACCATTTGTTGTTAGCATAATCACACCATTTGTTATAAAACATAACCATCTATATTAAATAAAAATTTTGTGTCAAATAAAATAGGAAAAATCACACCGTTTGTTGTTAGCATAATCCAATGATCTTTAAACTAGATATTTTATATCAAATATAAATTAATAATTTAATTTCATCTTTAAAAAATTGTTAAAAAAGCAATCACATTCACTGAGACGACCTATAAATTGCCACGTAACCTAACAATGGAAAATTTGTAAAATAACAGTTTAAATGATTAGGTGAGTCTTCGATATGTCTCCTTAAGTTGTTCAATAATACCATACCCATTCCATATTTTAATCAATCTGTATCTATCTTAAGTCAAAATATTAATATTTACTCTCACAATTTATAAATATATATGATGGGGTTGACCTTTCTCAT
Source organism: Paspalum notatum (assembly GCA_022530915.1). Taxonomy (NCBI): domain Eukaryota; kingdom Viridiplantae; phylum Streptophyta; class Magnoliopsida; order Poales; family Poaceae; genus Paspalum; species Paspalum notatum. Next base: position 136,774 of record CM039691.1, read on the forward strand.
GAAATTTGATCATTCATCGTATTAAACAAATTTATCCAATCACGTAAAAATACAATCTATACTAAAACCACCTTTAGTGATGAAACAAATTAGGAAAAATCTACGTAACCCCCTTATCTTTATAAGGCATGCAGCCTACATCACCCATTGACCTTCAAAACTGGATGTTTTACACCCAAAAGTTTGCAAAACCAAACAAAACACCCCTTGGGGCAGTTTTGGGGAGTGGTTTTGCCACCATGGAGCCTACGTCAATGCCACCTCAAAGGACATTTGCCGCATGCCCACATGTTAGATCTCCCATCTCTTTTCTCTTCCCCTCACGTCCGGTTCTTAGCTAGCCCACCACAGATGAGCCCGCCTCGCCGTCGCCGTGATAGCATCCCTCGCATCGGTCAAGAGGAGGGCACCTTCCGCCACCGACCTATCTTCCAGTGAACCCCACGCCATGGAACTCCCTGTTTATGCTCACGGCCAACGCCTCAAGCCTATGGCTCCTCTCACCGTTCCTCCTAGTCCTGCTTAACACTGTCGGCATTGCCGAGGCCACCGGTCGCTTTGTTGGTGGGTCTCCAACCTTGCTACTTGGTTCTCCATGCCACCACGGATGCTGCGCTTTGCCACCAAGATCCCCTGCATCGGAAGCTCTTCTCCTACCACCGCTGCTGAGCTCGAGCCCCACTATCGTTGTTGCACGCACTGTACAACTTCAGCCGTAGTAGGCTGCCACGGTGTTGACGTTCTCCGGCCACACATGGGAGGTCGCAGCTGGCAATGAGGAGGAGGAGCACAGGGATTGCAGCTGCAACATGGCGAATTTTTGGAGGAACTCGCACCGGTGGTAGTAGATGTGGGAGCCAACGGGCAGGATGGTGATCGACGGGCGAGAATCAGACCTCCTTGAGTAGCTGGCTGCCATCCATGGGCTGCAACGCTCTGTTCCGGTGCGGTGGGGGGGTCCAAGTGAATAGCTGAGCGCGTCGCCGGGCCTAGGGGTAAGACTGGAAAAGAAAGAAGAGATGGCAACCTAGCATGTGGGCCCCGCGCCATGTGTCCGCTGAGGTGGCGCTGACATATGCGCCACGGTGGCAAAACCATTCTCCAAAACCACTCGGGGGGTGTTTTGTCCGGTTTTCTAAAGTTTAATGCGTTAAACATCTGTTTTTTTTTTTTTTGTTGAGGGGGTTATGTAGATTTTTTCCAAACAAAATACGACAATAACATATAAGTTTTTGAATAAGATGAGCTGTTTAAAAATATCAACAATGTCATATTTTTATGAACTGATATAGTACAATATAAAATAAATGCATTAGCAAAACAATTTATGGTAAAATTACTAAAACTAATTTAATGTTATAGATGTTGTCACACTTTCTAAAAAACTATATATATATATATATATATATATATATTAAAAGGAGTTTGACTTAGAAGAGATTTGCTGGTAAATAAATGCATCATTGTGAACAGATTTGAAGGGAATCTTTTCAATGGATGAACTATATTAAAATAACTATTTCAATTACCAAATGACACTATCTTCAATATAAATAGTATTTAAATTACAATAACACACACAGTAGCTAGAACGTGTAATGTAATTAAAAATAGTGATGATATTTTTACCCTAAACATCAATATAAATAAGTATATTCTTTTTTTAAAGGCCTCATACCTCAACATGCTAACTCACGAAAATAGGTTCTAAAAATAACAAAAGAATATTCAAAGAAAACATTTGTACTTCAGGACAAATAAAAAACTATAAACATAAGGCTAATAAAAAAATAGATGCAAAAGATTAAATTCCGGTAAAACTAAATGCCAGAAAAGTCTAGCTCCCGCGCAATTTGCGCGGATCAAGTTGCTAGTTTCTACCTACAATAACGTTACAGTGTCAAACAATACTATAGACGTTCAATTTAATCTGGCCATGATACCTTTATCTCATGGCAGAGCGCAGACGTGCTTTGCACACAGAGACTAGCATAGTGTCCGGCCGGACCGTCCTTGCATTGTGGGGAATTCAATTGGAGAGCTGCCGCTGCAGGGCAGGGCCTGCTCGCGCTGTTCACTGCTTCACTGTTTGGTAGGTGATCAACATCGAATGCCCTCACTCCCACACACACACACACACCGTCGGTCCGTCCCACTACTAGCTACGATCGATCGAGTAGTAAAGCAAAGCCAAGCCACCAGGGGCCGGGCGCCTCCTCCAGCAGTACGTCTTAAAGTCGTCCTCGTGGTCGTCTTCCCCGCCCCTTCCGATAAATCCCCCTTGACCTTGAGCTAGCTAGAGCTTTCTCGCCCCTTTATTAGACCATCATCATCAATTCATATTACTAATGTCGAGCGAGAGTAGCTCGCTCTCGCTTTAGATCTACTCCAAATCCATGAGGCTGCTTCTCTTCTTCTTCTTCTTCTTCTTGCGTTGTGTTATTAGCTGTACGTCTAGGTATATAGCTGGCTAGGTAGCTGGTATTCCGATTCCAAGTAAATAATGCAGCAGCAGCACACGGGTGACGACGACCGCAGGAAGAAGAAACGGAGGAGGAGGAGGAAGCTGCTGCCATCGTCGTCGTCTGATGCTTGTGCAGCCGTACTGCATCATCATGTCATCGTCAACACTAGGCAGCCGATGGTGACGATGCTCTGCCTTGCACTTGCGCTTCTCCTCGCCGTCGTCCTTATTGCTCCTGATGTCGGGGCAGGGGTTGTTGCAGCAGCAGCAGCCGCTGCCTCGCCGGTGTCGGTGTCGGTGTCGGTGTCTCCGCGGAGGATGGCCAGGATCCAGAGCCATCTGGAGAGGATCAACAAGCCCCCCGTGCGCTCCATACAGGTAGGTACATATTCATTCAATTCGTTCCTTAATTTGGTTGCTTCTCTTTCTTTCTTTCTAGAGATCGATGGATGATCGAGCTTAATTATTATTAGTTGAATAATATATATACATCATGTATTTAATTTGCAGAGCGTGGACGGCGACACCATCGACTGCGTGGCGGCGCATGAGCAGCACGGTCTGGAGCATCCGCTGCTCTTCAAGACGCACAGCATCCAGACGGAGCCGCCCGAGGTGCCCAATCCCACTGCTGCTGCTGCTGGTGGTGGGCATGGTGCGTGGCAGACGTGGCACCACGGCGGGCACTGCCCCAGGGGCACGGTGGCCATCCGCCGGACAACCGCCCAGGACGTGCTGCGCGCCGCCTCCCTCTCCCGCTTCGGCCGTAAGAAGAAGAAGAGGAAGAGGAGAGCCGTCGCCGCCGCCGCCGCCGCCGCCGCCGATGCGCCGGACGTCGTCACCGGCAACGGCCACGAGGTACGTACTACGGTGCGTGCGTACATGCAGTTGCTTGCTTGGGTTAGGTTGGGTCTCCGATCCCTTGTTTGCATTGATGGGTTCGTTCGTCGGTTCATCATGGATGGATGGATCATGGATGCGATGTATAGATGCATCGAGATGCAGCAGCAAAATTAAGCAAGCTGCATTGATCTACTGTTTGGGACGATTGACAGTATATTCTATTAGTTGTAGACTGCTAGCTCCTAGTAAGTAGTATTGATTAGTTAGTACGTGAGCAGCAAATTATGGATGGATCCAAAATAGAATGGATGGATGGATGGATCGTCCGTCTCGTCTCGTCTCGATCGGTTTTTATATAAGAATATATGGATACCGTAAGCAGCTGACAGCTGTTGGTTATTAGCTAGGACGATGATGATCTCGTCGATGCATGCGTATGCTGGGTCTTCCTATCTAATTGATGGCGGATGCAGGAGGAGCATCAGGAGGATGGCAGCTCGGGCCAGCACCAGCACTCATGAGTAGTACAGCGTGAGGTCCAGTAGATAGATAGATAGATGTACTCCAGAATGCTGCATTGCATGCGCGCGCCAGGGCGGGCTAGCTAGTAGTAGTAGCAGAGCAGGTCGGTCATCTTCCCCTGCATCCATGATCCTTCCATGGACCATGCATGGTAGGTGGCGCGCAATAAGTAGTAATTACAATAGTGTACCAATATATGCAGAGATAGAACATGCATGTATAGGTGTAGAAACTTAAGATACACGTATATATACCTAGTATATAAAAAGAAAACCGATGTGGCATTCTTGGTAACTATGATACTTTACACCTGGGATTTTCTGATCCTTTTCAACCAGGCCAAAACCAATGAATGCTAGCAGCAGTAGTATTAATTTCACGATAGATCCTAGTAACAATTAAGCAATTTAAATTAAGATCTGACGCGGCGCCCGGAATGAAATACTCAATCTCCAGATTGGTGGTAGATCTTTCTAGATGCATACTATACGTACGGCAATAATTCGTGGAGTGGAGTGTTCCCGACTCAAAGTGGTGGATCGGAGATGGCGTCAGCCATGGAGCATTACATTAATGGTCCATGCAACCCTGTTTGGAATGGAGTAAAGAATTTCTATTGCTAAGATTTTTATGTGAATTTGTACTGTTTTCCGTAAAGTGTCTATGCTATTTTCTGTAGAATTTCTGTATTTTAAACGAGGTATAATAAAATGTATGGGCGAACCATACATGCAGTAATAACGTTAATAGAGTGTGTAGGAGTAGATTTTTGGGTGGGCACGCATGGCTGCAGGAGAGGTTGGTGAATGGACTAATGAATGCGCATGCATGCGCTACCATCATGAGACCCACCGCGCCCTCCGCCCTGCGCAGGCGGTGTCAACTGCAGCATGCATGCATGTGATGAAGATGGATGAATACTACTAGAGTAAATTCTACATTTCTACTCGTGTTAGACCATATATTGAGATGTTTAAAATGGATGTCTATCCACTGTTTTTCTAATATTCCAACTACTTCAACTATCTTTTACACCCTCTTTGTTGGGGAATAGCCTTACAGTAATTAGTTTATTTATTTACTGGAACTACATAGGACTACTCTAGTTGCACGTGTATTTGACTCGCATGCATGCATGCATGGCGTTGCATATATATATATATATATGAAAAAAAATTTCTAAATACGCATGCAGCTACACTCGTGTATATATATATATATACTCTCTCGCTCCAGTATATAAGATTTGGCTTTGCCATGGCAGCACGCGATCGCGTACACGGCGGCGCAGCAGCAGCAGCAGGTAACGTACTACTACGGCGCCAAGGCGACCATCAACGTGTGGGATCCGGCCATCCAGGAATCCAACGGCTTCAGCCTCTCCCAGATGTGGATCCTCTCCGGCTCCTTCAACGGCTCCGACCTCAACAGCATCGAAGCAGGATGGCAGGTCTGAATCGATCGATCCGGCCGTATTGTCTTTTAGCTCGCTTCACAGTTTATAGGTTCTCTTTTTGAACCATGCATTGCATTGCATGCATATTAGTAGTATTAAGAGTATGTGCAGTGGATTGGGTAAATGGATTGTCTATACACTGTAGTGACACTGTTTACAGAGAGAGGGGTAGTTAGAATAGAAGATACACAGTGCATTTGTACATCTTGCTACACATAGTCTAATGATGCAAGTTTGTTTGTTTTGAGTTTTGACCCATTGGTCGAGCCAGGAAAGAATCATCCATCGTCGATGGGTGCATGCATGCATGCAGATCGAGGTAATTAATGTAATGCATGCACATGGCCTGGCCTGGCCTTCATAAATGCTTAGTATTAGCGTTAATTATTACTCCCTCCGTCCACAAAAGAATGAAATCCTAGCTTTGTCCTAAGTCAAACCATCACAACTTTGACCAAATTTATATCAAAATATATTAAATTTTATACTATCAAATTAGTATCATTAGATTCTTGTTGGAATATATTTTCATATCATACATATTTGATATCATAAATGTTGATACATTTTTTTATAAACTTAGTCAAACTTACAATCGTTTGACTTAGGACAAAACCAGGATTTCATTCTTTTGTGGACGGAGGGAGTAGTTGATTGCATCGGCCGGGTCGCGCATGCAGCTGACTAGATAGCAGAAATGATCAATTTAATGAATTGAAGATTCCATCATGCATGCACGCATCTCGATTTACTACTACAGTATGGTAGTAGTATATCTATCTGAAGCTGTGCACGATTTTTCTAGTCAGGTCAGCCCTGAGCTGTACGGGGACAGCAGGCCGAGGCTTTTCACCTACTGGACGGTAATCCCTAAGTTAATTATATAATCCTCCTGCTTGTATAGTAATTTGGAATCAATAAATATACTACTAATTACTTGCTGATGTAGAGCGACGCTTACGAGGCCACCGGGTGCTACAACGCGCTGTGCCCTGGGTTCGTGCAGACCAGCTCGCGCATCGCCATGGGCGCCTCCATCTCGCCCGTCTCCTCCCCCGGCGGCGCCCAGTACGACATGACGCTGCTGGTGTGGAAGGACCCCAAGCTCGGCAACTGGTGGCTCAGCTACGGCGACCAGCTGGTGGGCTACTGGCCCGCCCAGCTCTTCACCCACCTCTCCGACCACGCCACCATGGTCGAGTGGGGCGGCGAGGTCGTCGACACCAGGCCCGGCGGCGTCCACACCGCCACGCAGATGGGGTCGGGACGCTTCGCCGCCGACGGCTTCGCCCGCGCCAGCTACTTCCGAAACCTCGAGACGGTGGACGCCGACAACAGCCTGGCCGAGGTGCCCGTCGACGCCATCCAGACGCTGGCAGAGGACGCCAGCTGCTACGACATACGAAAGGCCTACGACGGCGGATCCGGCTGGGGAACCCACTTCTACTACGGTGGACCGGGACGCAACCCGGCATGCCCCTGAACTTAACTCAAGAATCCCTATATATATATATATATATATATATATATATATATATATATATATATATATATATATATATATATATATATATATATATATATATATATATATATATATATATATATATATATATATATATATATATATATATATATATATATATATATATATATTAGTTAGTGGATGATCGATCCATCGAGCTATTATATATATTAGCTGCTTCTCTTAATTATTAAATGGAATTTAGTTTATTAATTTGCACAATCTTTATTTATTTATTTATTTGTCCAAATTAACTTTTGATCGACGTACCAGCTCCTCCTCCGTACGTGTATTATATGCCTCTAATTTTTTTTTTTAAGAAACTCAGTACAAACGCAGACGCTCACGCAGACGCAAACACACCTCTACGCACGCACATCCTACCTCTATGAGCACCTCTGAAAGACTGGTCGGCATATCTTGAGATTGATGAAGTCACAACGGACGTCTCGCTGTCGACGGGAACGTCGCCTACCACTTAATGAACAAAGCCGTTAAATCCTGAATTAATTCGCTCCCAACAGGAGTCGAACCTAAGACATCTCAATGCTGCTCGAGCCGCTGCAACCACTAGGGCTGCAGGCCCTTTGGCATATGCCTCTAATATCTGATCAAGAGCTATGATTAATTTCAATCTTAAAAGACCACGCATTTGCAAGTAGATCAAACCTTGTCCGTTCCACTTGCCAGCGCCAGTTGGGCTAGCTGGCCCAACAACGTACATGAGCCCAACCGGCCAACCTCTCAAGCCCACCAGGCCCAGCCCAGAAATGTTCCCCTTCATGTTTTATATTTACAAAATTAATTAATCTTTGTCCGATTCACGTGGCGTGTCAAATTAATTGAAGTATAGATGAAGCTCACATGTTGAACAAATAATTCAATTGAAGCTATCGCGTCCAAGATAAACATCAAGATCATGTCACAAAACAATATTCAGTTGCAAAGATGCAAGATTTTTGTACAAATGTTGTGGATGGTTGATTCATCAAAGCTCGCATTTGCTATTCCAAGTTGACACATTTTTGCTATTCCTGAGAGCAGCTCCAATGTTGATGCTAAGGGGGTGCTAGGAGGAGAGAGAAAGGAGAAACAGAGGTGCTATACATTAGAGCCCAGGTGCTAGCTTAGCAACTCTTAGCACCTGCTGCTTTCTTTAGCACCTGGTGCTACAATTTAGAAAGTATATAAATGTATGGAGAGAAAAGAAGACGAGGAGAAAGAGTATACATAGAAAAGAAAAGATATGATAAATTTAGCATTTGTGGGTCCCTCTATAGTATGAACTAAGCATTTATACATTGGAGCTTGTTTTTGCTAGTATAGCACCCGCTGATGTGTCAACACCTGCACCTTACTAACAATCTACACGTTGGAGCTGTCCCGAAGGTTAATCTTCTTAGACAGCTGGGTGTCGCTAGACGGAGCATCCAAGGTTGTGGATGTCATAGGAAGTTTTTGTTGCTCCGCTTAGACTGTGGTTACCTGTTAGTGCAAAAGCAGTGCATCCGTAGTAGTGCAATCGTTACTTTTGCACTCTAAACCTAAACAGCGTTTTCTTACCGCGGACAAAATGAATGAGAGGGCAGGGGGGAAAAAGAAAAGAGAGAGAGTAGTAGTGCGGTGGGAGTCTTCGTCGTCCTCCTCCTCCCCTCCCTTCCCTTCCACAGCAGCCGTGGGTAGGGAGGGTGGGTATTGGGGCCCTGGCCGACCGCCGGCGGCGAAGCTTCTCCTTCTCTTCCTCTACGTACGCACCGCGTACTCCTATGCTTGTTCTCCGCCGCCTCCGCCTCCCGCTGCCACACCCTCTTCTCGCCTCCAGCTCCTCCTCTTCCCGTTGGTCATCGACAAGCGTCGTCCAAAGCAAAAGGAGACGAGTCGGCATGGCTTCGTCGTCTTCTGCCGCTTCCACCGCCGTCGTTGCCGAAGGTTCGGCGGCCCGCCGCTTCTGGATCGCCGCCTGCACGCGGGAGGCCGCCTTTGCCGCGTACACGCCCTTCATCCTCTCCCTCGCCGCGGCCAATCTGCGCCTCGACGCCTTCCGCCACTACATCGCGCAGGACGTGCACTTCCTCCACGCCTTCGCACGCGCGTAAGTCCAATCCAATCGCCCTCCCCCTTGCTTCCTTCCTCATCTGATTCCCGCCCGATTTGTTGGATTGGATTGGACCGGATCGGATCTGACGACACTGCAATCGATCGATTAGGTACGAGATGGCCGAGGACTGCGCCGACGACGACGACGAGAGGGCCACCATCGCCGCCCTCAGGAAGTCCATCCTCCAAGAGCTCAACCTCCACGCCTCCGTCCTCAAGGTCCTCCTTCCTTCCTATTCTGCCCCCCTGCCCTCCCTCGCCACACACCATGGAATCCCCAACTAATCTCTTCTATTCAAGTATCTCACCAGTAGCAGTAATAAACATAAACCAACATTCCTATATCCATTTCACCATGCATCCATCGTAACAATTCAATTCCTATATGCAACTTTTGCCACCTGCTGTTGCCTTCAACTAATTATGCCATACCCGAGCACTCAACTATGTCTACTGCTAGCTATTGTAATGCAATTTGAAATCCTGCATCCACACCCAGAATGCTGACAAGCCAACATACTGTTCCTCTTTTTTATTGGCAGATTCCGTATGCCTTATAAAGTTTTAACATGGAGTAGTTCCAACAATTCAATGCCGTCTGTCCTGTCTGATATAACTTATGATTAAATTATCTTCCGTCCATGTTAGGACTTGTTTTCATTCCCGTCACGAATCCGAACGTTCACTTCACCATTTGATTTTGTGCGCTGCTTTTCTTTCTGCCCTTTTATCTTTTCAAGCGCCTATGCCTTCCACCTTCTGATTCTTCGAATGGATAACAGATTTCTATTAGCAAGTCAACACTGTTGAATTCAGAAGCTTACTATAGTTTCCTGCTGTTATTGTTAAGGCTTTTCAGATATTTCACTCAACAAGAGGGATCCTGTGTCCCTTGAGTCCTTATACCGCATATATGTCCTCTGACCATGTGCCATACTGACTCGGCACTTATTTTTTTCCGACCCTCCTCTCACATTAACAGCTATAATTTCTCTTGTGATTTCATCCTTTCACATTAACAAATCTTGGCCATGCATTCGTATATGAAAGTGTGTATCTATGCTGTATTCCATTAGTTAAGGTACATTTTAAGGCCCTGCATCTACAGCCAAAATTCTTACCAGCTGCCCTATTGTCTTAGGACTGTCTCTATGGATACTGAATTTTACTGTCTTTACTCTCTGACTGCTAAGTGCTAACCAATCTTCTTCCTAACTTGGAATCTTTTTTATTTCTGATACTCAATTAGCTATCCTGAGTCCTGACTATTCTATTTGCAGGAGTGGGGAGTTGATCCTACCAAAGAGATCCCTCCAAGTGCAGCAACAACCAAGTACACTGATTTCTTACTTGCAACTGCAGCTGGAAAAGTTAATGGCACAAAGGGTTCTGACAAAATGGTCACACCATTCGAGAAGACTAAAATTGCTGCATACACTGTTGGGGCCATGACTCCATGCATGAGGCTCTATGCATATCTAGGCAAAGAACTGATGGTTTTCCTTAAACAAGATGAAAATCACCCATACAAGAAATGGATTAACACATATGCATCCAGTGATTTTGAGGTATAATATTATCATCTTTGTAGGACTACTACATCTTAGTGTAGTATTGGCTCATGCTTCCAAGCAACTGGTTCATGTGCTGAATCATATACCCTTTTTCCGCAATCTTCCGCAGGACAATGCACTCCAAATAGAAGAGTTGCTAGACAAACTAAGTGTCTCATTAACTGGTGAGGAGCTTGAGATTATTGGCAAGCTCTACCAGCAAGCTATGAAACTGGAAGTGGAGTTTTTTTCCGCTCAGGCTGTAGACGAACCTGTTGTAGCTCCACTTTCAAGATATTGTGATCCAAAATATAAACTCTTGATCTTTTCTGATTTTGATTTGACCTGTACTGTTGTTGATTCATCTGCCATTTTGGCGGAGATTGCGATTTTGACATCCCAAAAGGCAAGTCAAGGTGGGATTGATAATACCCTTGACCGTACGAAATCAACAGATCTGAGAAATTCCTGGAACCTGCTCTCTAAGCAGTACATGGAAGAGTACGAGGAATGCATGGAGAAACTGCTGCCTCCAGAAGAATGTATGCGCATCACAACCTGTGTTTTGTTTCCCCCGGTTTGTGGCGTAGCAATAGTAATAAGTCATTGTTGAATCAATTGCTGACTGGTTATGTGATTTTTTTTTTATTACAGCAAAGTCACTAGATTATGATCAACTGTACAAAGGCCTGGAGGTGCTAGCAGAGTTTGAGAAGCTTGCAAATTCTAGGGTTGTTGACTCTGGTGTCCTGAGGGGAATGAGTTTAGAAGACATCAGGAAAGCTGGGGAGCGGCTTATACTTCAAGGTGGCTGTAAAAATTTCTTCCAGAAGATTGGAGAAAAAAGGGAGAGCCTCAATTTGGATATCCATGTTCTTTCCTATTGCTGGTGTGCAGAACTTATAAGGTCTGCCTTTTCATCAGGTAATCTTTACCTACTCTGATGACAATTGCGCCGCCATTATTAGGCTAATTTTGCTAGCCATGTTGTTGCTATAAAATTATGATGAATGCATACGTTTTGCCTCGAACAAACAGCTCTTGACTGGTAATTACTTTCCTTCTGTATTGACACGCCTTCACGCAGTTGGTTGTCTAGACGGTTTGAACATACATTCCAACGAGTTTGCCTTTGAGGGATCTGTTTCAACTGGTCAGATTGAGAGAAAAATACAGTCTCCACTAGACAAAGTCGAAAAGTTCAAGAGCATCAAAAGCGAGACAGACAGCACAGCGCGGTTACTGTCTGTTTATATTGGAGACTCTGTTGGAGATCTGCTCTGCTTATTGGAGGCAGATATCGGTATCGTCATTGGATCAAGCACAAGCCTGCGGAGAGTGGGCAAACAGTTTGGTGTTTCTTTTGTCCCGTTGTTCCCTGGTCTAGTAGAGAAGCAGAGGCAGCTGACGGCAGAAGAGGCATCCGTGTTCGAGGCGCGGTCTGGAGTCCTTTATACGGTTTCTAGCTGGTCAGAGATACATGCTTTCATTCTGGGCAGCGATTTCAGCTGATGGATGTGCTGTTTCTTCCATCCGCCTTTTCCCCCCTTGAGAAGCAAAAACTTTTGCCGGTTGTTCCTGATGTCCCCCAATGTGGTCATTTTAAGAAAGCCACATGTCCATTCTGGCTCCCAGTATATGTATGGATGAATATGGATACTAGCTTGTGTTGTGCAATACAGTATAATGGCTGTAGTCCGTACCTGTGATCAATGTTTCATTGATTCGTCCTCTTCTCCCCCCTTCCATTTCTGGAGTGGTTGCTGGCATTATATTGCAGCGGCTCCAGTATCAACATTATAATAGGGTGGTATGTATTATTTACCCAAGGCCAAGTGTCCAAGTGTAACGGCAACTGCTTGTAGAGATGTTTGTTTTCATCAGCTGTTGGGAATAAATAAAGGAAATTAATGTGATGATGAGATCGCTGCGTGCCGCTGTTAATAGTCTGCTGGTCACTGGATGCATGACCATAATGTGATAACGGTGTAGCGTCGTGTGCTTGTAATGTCCTCCTACGTATTCGATCTGCGACGACGTTTGCTCAATGCTCATTTTATTATTTCAGATGATTACGTTACAATAATCTCAGCAGGAAGAGTACGTACGTGCGTTCTAGCACTAGCTAGTACTAGCTAGCAAATAATGCATGATGGATGGGTGGTGGTATCGATCGGCCTGCCGGGGTACAAATACTATAATTGATCGATGATGCTGACGAACTATATATATATATATGTGTGGGCACGACAACGACGAGACCGCCGTGGATTGATGGTGGCTGTGGCTAGTTGAAGGTGGTGGTGGCCGCAGCTGCGTCGACGGCGAGGATGGTGGTGAGGTTGAGCGGGTGCATGTACTCCTGTGTGCCGTCCATGAACTGGCTGACGATGATGCGGTTGGCCTTCTCGGTGGGGTGGAAGTTGTCCCAGAAGACGTAGAGGCTCCGGTCGGGGCAGACGGTGGATGCGGCGGTGCAGAGCCCCACGCCGTTGTAGGGCCCCTGGCCGCAGCACGCGAGCTTGGAGGTGACGAAGCCGTACGCCGCCGGGTCGGAGATGAAGTCCATGTGCATCCGGTAGGCGTTGACGGCGACGAAGACGTCGGCGCCGAGCTGGGCGTTGAGCCCCTTGATCATGTCCACGAGCTGCGGGTTGTAGAGCGACGCGGCGTGCTGCAGCTCGGCGTCGCACTCGCCGGCGCGGCTGCCGTGCAGCGCCAGCTCGGCGGGGGCGCAGCCCAGCGGGCCGGAGCCCGTGACGAGCACCCGGCGCGCGCCCAGGGCGTGCAGCTGGCGCAGGATCTTGGCGTACTCGGACACGACGTAGCGCACGTAGTCCGGCAGCGCCATCTCGCGCGACCGCGCCGAGAAGGGCACCAGGTAGTAGTTGTTGATGAAGTCGTTGCCGCCGAGGGTGATGAGCACGAGCGCGCCGTTGACGAGCGCGTCGGCGGCGGCGGCGTCGCCGCCGAGGATGCGGCGCACGCGGCTCTGGTACTGCTGGAAGTAGCGCAGCTGCTTCTGGATGCGGATGATGTTGGCGAACTGGATGCCCGTGTCGTTGAGGATGCCGACGCCGGCGGACGCGAAGTTGGCGCCCAGCAGCAGCTTGTCGGCGCCGTCCAGGTGCGGGCTGAGGTAGGGGAGAGGGGCCTGGGGCGCGCCCAGGTACTCGCTGATGATGTCCGGCACGTTGCGGCCGTTGGAGAAGCGGCCCGTGGCGCGGTGCGTGGGGTAGTCCACGCCGTAGGGCGGCGAGTCGGCGCGCGCCGTGGTGGCCAGGTAGTTGTTGTTGCCGCTGTCCACGAGCGAGTCGCCGAAGACGAAGAAGGCGCGGGGGCGACGAGGGGACGACGTCGTGGACGCCGCCGCCGCCGCCGCCGCCGCCGTGCACACCACCTGGTGGTGGTACTGGAGCTGGAGGTGCACATGCAACAGCAGCAGGGCGATGAGGAAGACGACGCTGCTGGTCTGCATGCTGCTGCTAGCTGATCGAGCTGTGAGATGATGATAATAGATATATATTGACCGACGACGACGGCTGAATCGATCGAGCTACACGGCACGTGCCTCTGAACTCTCCACTACAATGATATAATGCCATGATCAGCCCTATTTATACTGTGTGGAGACGATCAGATTTCAATGTCTATGCATGCGTCCGTACGTCTTCCGCCGGCTCTAGGGGATGCACAACACACACTGCCGGAGCCGTGTGATTGCAGCGCTACCTCAGCAAGGAAACTTCTTCGCCTCGCCTGCCTGTAACCGCGGCTGCGTACATGCCGCCCTGTCCTGGTGTCCTGTCCTTGCGTAACAAACCCACCACCACCGCATTTTTCAGGCCATTCACTCATTCATTCTCCCAGAAGAAGAAAAAAAAAAAATCACATACTACAGGTCAGTCAAACTCCCCAATGCAAACTGACTGGGAGCTCAGCTACCTGCTCTTGCTGGCAAATCATAGCACTACTACAAGCAGCAAGCATTGCAGCATATGCTTTGGAAAGATTTAAAAAAAAAAAAAAAAGACTGAATGCCAAGGAAACACAAGATTCATTTTCGTGTTCGTTCATTCCCTGTTCTCTTTCTTGCAAGTTGCAACTCGCTTACACTGGTCTACTTCCCATGACTTGCTCGGTGTAATAACCAAACAAAAATTTGTAAACTACACCAGTTTCTGTTCCCGTCATACTTAAACATAATGGATCCCCAAAAAGGAAAAAGAACTCAATACAGGGCTGCCTTCAAATCCATCACCAGCACAGCATATCCTCAATCTTGTCATGAGCTGTTAATGTCGATATCCAGATCTGACAGCATGCTAGCTAGCTCCCCCTTGCGGTACAGCTTCACAGTATCTACAGCACAAGCAGAATGCATGCCAGTATTAGCAACCAACAACTTTTTTCCATCTTTACTTTGTTTTTGTTTTTTTTTTTACTGCAATGGAGTTTCAAAAACATGTACCATGATTTTAGTAACAAACTAGGAAAACAGGCATATGCAGCAGGGTGACAGTGCCATTTCCAATTGCGCAGTCGCTATAAGGCGAAGCAAGGTGACAGGGCCATATAGATCTATCAAAGTGTAAGCTAGCAGTCTGGGCGAGGAATAACAAGATAAAAGAAAAGGAAGAGGGAAGGGGTAAGAAGGCCTGGCAGTGGCGTAGTCCACCAGCCAGCCCATGTACAACATTTTCTGGCTACAACTACATCTGCTGCCCCAATTCAGCACCCAGGCAACCAGCGCCACAAATCCTTTCTTCTCTCTCTCGTTGCCCAGATGTGCCGCCACCACCCAAAGCTTCTCACTGGGCCTCGCTTCCTTTTCCTCACTGCTCTGCTACGCCCATAGATCGACCGCTACAGCTGTCCACTTCCAGATCACCTGTCACGGCTGACTGGAGCAAGCTGTAAACCAGCCACTGGCACTGAAGCCAAGTGAGGATGGAAAGCGGCTCCAGGTGCTTGGCTTTGATGGCCAGCTCCTCTCCCATTCTTTCTCTCTTCTCCCTCTCTTCTGCTGACATTTTGGTCATGCCTACTGGGACACCCAGAATCCTAGAGCGCCTTATCACCTAGGCAATGCCTTGATAACCATGATGTGCAGCATATATGGTCTTTTGGGCATACTCTGGCAGATGACAACTGCATATATAGTTCGAACAGTAACCCACCTTTTGTAATGCAGATGCAGTCGTGCAACGGGTAGCATAATTCAAGATGAGCCTATTTTCTTTCATACTTTTGCTAGTGTTAGGAGAATATATGCATCTTTGGCTGGGCCGAATCGCAGCAAATAGCATCTCAATTACCTTATGTACAGGGGCAAAACAATGTTGATTTACCCTGGTGCACATGCAAGCACAAGGGTGAAGAAGAAAAACAGCTTGTACCATGTACTAATCAAATTGTACGGTCTTTGAATTTCGAGGAAGTATATACACGTTTCTCTATAAACAATATGAACGCAGTAGCAGGAACAGTTTGTTAGCCATTAGCATGCAAAAATACTATGAGGTCAGCATGCAGAATACACTCCCATCTAATCTATTGTTGCAGGTGCATGTACATAACTTGCCACACTATGTGTTATGTAGCATATAAGTATAACTCTAAAGATTGATCAGCATTCATTCAACAAAGATCACGCATATAATACCTGTACAGCCGCCAACATGCTTTCCACCTGCGATAAAACAAAATAGTTACTTAGAAGTATGCAGATTCATTTCCGTGCAGTGACATCAACTGCAAATGGCACATGTATGTATTGGCACTTGAACTTAAGGACATCAAATGCAAACGTCCCTACTTAATATGAGTCGTGAACAGAAGATAAGCTAAGCTAGGTTGAGTAAAAATAGTGGGGAGGAAGGGAAAGTTGACATACCGATGAAAATGTTAGGAACAGTAGACTGTCCAGTCAGCCTCTCTAATACCTTTTGTAGTTGTGGTCCCTGAGCGCCTGAAAGGGATTATTAAATATCAGTTGCGTAAGAACATAAACTCACAAAAAATATATCCAGAATCAATATGTTCTACCCCTTTTGTTGATACAAAGTGACTACCAAAAGATGAAAACCCCTCAGGGCATGTGACTTTGTAAACCACAAAAAACAGAAGGGCATGGCATATTCAGACATGCTCAACAGTTGGGAATCAAGAAGTAGGTACTTGTTCCTACAAGCATGCAGTGCAAATCATGTTTGGTAAGAACAAGCAACTGTCCAATTAGCAGCACATTTGCATGTTACAGATTTATAGTTGAAATAGTGCTGAACCAGAACATCAAATGCGACTATGCACGTGCAGCTCTTGAAAGGCCATAAAGTGGCTGGCAAAGTGAAGAATGCAAGGAAAGGGACCCTCGACCAAAATTGGCCGTCACAGTCGAACAATCAATGTTAATGATACTCCTACATGATTGTATATACATACAGAAAGTCTACTATTAAGCAAGCTGGTTCGAAATAAGGTTGTGGTGCTCGGTTCAGTTGCAGAAAAGGAAAGTGGACGAACCGAGATGGTCGAGCTCGATGACGTGCGGCTGCACGCCGATCCGCTTGAAGAGCGCCTTCACCTCCATGGAATATCTGCCCACCAGGTTGAGTGCGTGTCATCATTTGTGATGGTGGGATTGCATGAATATTCAGTCAGATGGCAGTTTGGGGGCTGTAGTTAATCCATGAATGAATCTTACGAGCACCATGACTTGGAGTAGATGACGACGGGGTTGTCGGCCACCGTCTTCTTGACGGACTCCTCCATCCGCGAGCCGAAGGACGAGTCCGGTGAGGAAGAGGAGGAGGAGGCCCGGACGGCGACGGACCTGGCGCGACGTGCGGCGAGGGAGAGGCGGGGACGACGAGACAGTAAACAAGGGAAGAGAGAGAGGGGGAGACCGAGGGTGGCCGTGGGGAGGCGGCAGAGAGTCATTCCCGACGGCGGCGGGGGCTGCGGCATCTGGCTGGGATTGGCGGTGGCGGAACCCTCCTTTCGTCGTCGCCGTCGGCGTCTCTCTCTCTCTCTCTCTCCTCCGGCTCGGCCAGACGGCCACCACCACACGATCTGGATGTGTGGGAATGGATCCCCTGCTTCTTGGGCTGGGCTCAAAAGCCCAAAAGCATCCCATCCAGCCCAGCCCATACTTTCCCACGGTGCGTGCGCCGCACACCTATCTATCTTCTATATCTATATACACCGTAAAAGAGCGAGTTTTCTAAAAATCTTTTTTTACCTGAAAAGACATAGGTATACCCCTCACTCTGGCCCCACTGCACAGTTTGAAAAAGGTTAAAAAAAAGATGGAAAGGACCAAAATCTATAGATGCAAAATGTTTCATCCACTTTCTCTTTTTATTTCTCACCTTATTTTATACCCATACCTACGTGTTACTTTCCTTCTCTCGATTTTAATGAGAAAGAAATGACGTCAATCAATCAGGTTTCTTTCATTTTTCCTTCCTATTGCCTCTTTAATCATCTCACAACACGTGCGTGTTGCACGTATATCTATGTGCTAGTCATGTTAACGTAGGAGTATGTTTGTTACTTAGTTACAATATACGATGTAAAGAAACTTAGTTACAGTAGTATACTGTATGTGATACTAAAAAAAGTTACTCCAATATATATACTACAAAATAATATATAGTTCTCCAAACAATTAGTGCATCGTATAATATTCTTTCTTTCTAGAAAGTATTCAAGAGCCATGAATGGGAGACAAAATAGGTCAACGAGGGACATAAAGTGTTATATCTCTCCTCTGATGCATGCGTATTAAAAGACTTGCATTTGCGTTTGTTATACTATATATTTTCTTAATAAAAATAAGGTAGCTTGCTCTTTAGGTCCCATAAAGTACGAATCACTAATAAGGCAGAATCACTAATAAAGCAAAACTTATTTGAAGCTTCATTCTATCTAATAACCTCATTAGAACACGACATAGGGCACATGCATGAGAGAGAGAGAGAAAACAGCATCCGCCTATCCTTGGCTTAACTGAAGAAGTGACCAACTCACGGTTAGGAAAATGTGAGCTTTTTCCGCAATGGATGTTACTACATTTTTTTCTTTTTTCTAAATGTATTGGTCACGTGCCGTCTCATCGACGTGCACCTGTGGGTGAAGTTAGCTAGCTTGGTACGTAAGAAAAAAATGTTTGAGTTTTTTCATTAAACGAGGCGAGAGTATGAATAACTACCTTTGTTTATATTATTTGCAACGGTAAAGAGGTCGAATGGAGGTCCCTCCTAAAGGAGTAGGGCGAAGGACGATACTTCTTTTGTTAGATGATAGGTATCAATTAGGTGGGACAAAAAAACACCTCAATCGTAGAAAAAGTAGAACAATAGTCCAGGAAAAAAAAATGAGAAGTCGGTCCGCCGCGGAATTGTCGTGCCTTCCAAACTTTTTTGCGAAGAGTTGGATCGACCATTCCGTTGCTTTTGGAATGAGACGGGTTCGAACTAGCCAAACTTACATATATATATATATTATTCAGTAATAACGAAGATTTTAAACATTATTGGTTTGAACCTTAATCCATTTCGACAGCCTTTGTTTTTTGGTTGAAGAGGGGAAAAAGGATATCGTTGGAGTCGGGGGAAGGAAAAGAAGAGCATGTTGGGTTGGGCAGCCCACTCCCACTCCCACTCCTGGCAGAAGCAGAGAGGCGAGGGAGAGAAGGAAGACGAGAGGAGGGTTGGGTTGGGGGAGCAGACAGGACAGCGGCGGAAGCGGAGCGGGACCATCCCCCCGCACTGGTCGCCGTGCCAATGGAGCCCTCTCCGCCGCCGCCGCCGCCGCCGCCGCCGCACATCGCGCGCCTCCTCTCTCAGCTCCCCATCATCCCCAAACCTGACCCCGACGGCCCAATAATCCCACCGCCGCCAACCCCCATCCCTGCCTCCTCCATGCTCGCGCTCACCCCGGAGCTCTGCGACATCATCCGCCAGGAGCTCGCTCCCTCCCCCGACGACGACCCCTTCTTCGCACGCTGCCTTCGCCAGTCCCGCTCCCAACTCGACACCCTCGCCGCAACGCTCCGCGCCTCCTCTTCCCCTTCCCCTTCCTCCTCCTCCTCCGCCGCCGCGCTCCTTGTACTGCCTCCCCCTCCCACTCTCCACCACCCTCAGCAGGCCGCGGGCGGATCCGATTCCGATCCCTCCTCCACCGCCAGGAAGCGCGCCCGTCCCCTCGGCGAGGTGGTGCGCGTCACCAACCTCGGCCCCGCCGACCAGCTGCACTACCGAACCCTCGTCCGCCGCGCGCGCCTCACCTTCGAGGCGCTCCGCGCCGCCTACCAGCGCCAGGACTCGCCCGGCGCCCGCAACCGCGCCGACCTCCGCGCCTCCAGCACCATGCTCTCCGCCGGCCACTGGCTCCACCGCGACCTCCGCATCGTCGGCCACATCCCCGGCGTCCACGTCGGCGATGCCTTCTACTACCGCGCCGAGCTCTGCGTCGTCGGCCTCCACACCGCGCCCCAGGCCGGCATCGCCTACATCCCGGCCAGCCTCCTCGACGAGGGCCCCGTCGCCACAAGCATCGTCTCCTCGGGGGGCTACCTCGACGACGAGGACACCGGCGACGTCCTCGTCTACACCGGCAGCGGCGGCCGCCAGCGCAACCGCGTCGACCACCACGCCGGCCAGACGCTCGAGCGCGGCAACCTCGCGCTCCACAACAGCTGCCAGTACGGCGTCGAGGTGCGCGTCATCCGCGGCCACGCGCTCGCCCAGAACCCACTCCGCAAGGTCTACGTCTACGACGGCCTCTACAGGGTCGTCACCTCCACCTTCGGCCCAGGCAGGTCCGGCCACGACGTCTGCAAGTTCAAGCTCGTGCGTCTCCCCGGCCAGGACCATCTCGGCAGCAAGAGCTGGCACACCGCCGCCCAGCTCAAGGAAACCATGGACGCCAGGATCCGCCCCCCGCGCTACGTCTCCCTCGACCTCTCCAAGGGCGCCGAGCACCCCCACCGCGTCCCCGTCTGCAACAGGCTGGACGATGACAGGACCCCCCTGCTGTTTTGCTACATTGCCCGCCCCGAGTTCCCAGCGCCCGCGCCGCCCAAGCTCAAGCGGAGCGGCTGCCACTGCGCCACGGGCTGCGGCGGCACCTCCTCCAAGTGCAGATGCCTCAGGAGGAACCCCGGGGGGCCAGCGTACAGCGAGGATGGCACTCTGCTGCTGGGGAGGCCCGTGGTGTACGAGTGCGGCGCTCTCTGTGGGTGCCCCATGACCTGCGTCAACCGGCTGACGCAGCGAGGGATGAACCACCGCCTGGAGGTCTTCCGCTCCGACGAGACTGGCTGGGGTGTCAGGGCGCTCGACCTGATACCTCCGGGCGCTTTCGTGTGCGAGTACAGCGGGGAGGTGGTCGTCACGGACGGCCATTCGGGCGACGCGTCGATGGAGGGCCGCAGCATCATCGACCCAAGGAGGTTCCCCGAGAGATGGAGGGAGTGGGGAGATGCCTCTGCCATCGACCCAAGCAACGGGAGACCTCAGTTTCCCGAGTTTGCAGGGCCGGGCTACCTTCTAGACGTGTCCCAGAAGAGGAACGTGGCTTGCTACATTAGCCACAGCCGAATTCCCAATGTGTTTCTTCAGCTCGTGGTGCGTGGCGACGAGGATGAGTCATGCCCACACCTCATGGTTTTCTCTATGGAAACCATCCCACCCATGCGCGAGCTGAGCATCGACTATGGAATCGATGCGTAGCTAGAGGGCAAGGTGGTGCTGGTTCTGAAGCAACACTGTACCAAAGACCGAACTGCACTTTTTTTCAGGAGATAGTGTAGGTGACAAGGAGTTTCTTTTTTGGGGGATAACCATACAATTGGTTTAGTTCTTTCACCCTAGGTTGCACCCTCTAAGCTGTTAAATCCTAGAACTGAGGGTATGGGTATAAAAAAAGTTGCTGACTTTTCTGCAAGAGGCATGCTGGATCTGTTTCGTAGTGTTGTACTGATATGGTTAATCAGTTAATGGCTGGCACAATAGATTCTTATGTTTACCATCTGTGTTTTGTGGACCTTTGTGAACTCACCCTGTATTACATGAGTGAAGAGCTGATTTTATTTTGGGCTTTGCATGATCCTCAACCTGGGCAATTTGCATGCACATTGAATCAGTCATTTGTGAGCATGAATAGCTTGATTGGTTGGCTTGAGATTGTTGGGAGTAGGGCACCATGCCGTTGGAATGATGTTAGAGGAGGAGATATTGATACATGATGATTCTAGGTGTTGTCCACATCCACCTGGGCTGTCTCCAACACCTCCCCCATCCTCCATCCCCCATCACTATTCCAACTACTCCTCACAGTGTCGTAACAGTGCAGCATTTAATTTTGCAGAACTAATATGGAGGAACCGCTGGGTTGAGCCTAGGTTGCTAGCCTAGTGGATTTTTTACTTGCCAGGATGGAATGGCCGCTCCTTTTTTTCTTTGTGTGTGCGCGCGCGTGTGTTTTCTGGATTGGGTTATCATTAAACGGAATGACATTTTAGAATTTGGTTTGGAATGTTTTTGTTCTTTATCCAGTCTTGGTATAGAGCTGTGTTTTCACTTTACCTCCGGCTCCGGCTCCTCCCTCCCAATGATCCCCTGCTTGAATTGCAGCCGGTAGGTGTATCAGTAGTCTATGGATGGATTGTTGAGTGGTATTATGCAGATCATATTTGTTGGAAGTTGCATTCGTTTCCATTCCAGTTTTTGCGAGGGAACAAGGGTTCTTGAACTCCAAGAGCAATACTTTCCTTTTATGCTTCAGAAATCCATATGGGGCAGGGACAAAGACATGGTCAGCTGTGACAACTTGGTCCAGAAGGACACCGGTCCATCAGCTCATGCTCAACTGCCCGCCATAAGAGAGGTAAAATGCTACTACTGCCAGTAGCTTGAAGCTTAAGCCTTAAACCTGTCTTCACCCTGACTTCAGAACGTTGCCAGGTTTGTTTCCTTAGTAAATCATTTTTCTGGAATGTTATTTTCTATTAAAGAAACAGGTTAGAAATCCTTCTTCTAACCCTCTTGGAGTTACTTGGTCTCGGGTCCTGGTACTGTAAAGAATTGGCTTCACCAAATTTAGTTATTTTATTATCACTTTAAAGATTTCTTAAATCAAGTTCCCTGACTACTAATAGCTACCAATTCTTTCGTTCTGCAATTTTGCAGAATATGTGATTGCTATTAGTTTGTTTATATCTAATATGCTAATGAAGGAATACGCGATTGTTAATTTTTGGCTGCAGATGAAACAATTTGAGGACTTGATGAAACAGTAGATATCTGGTCAAAATGTTACATCTTCCATATATATCGGTTCGGTCGGTGGGTAGAAAAGGAAAAAAAAAAAGGAATGGCTGCTCTTGCATATTATCTAGTCAGACATAGTAGTCTATATGACTTTCTAGTTTGTTAAATAGAAAGCAATCTTATATATTATGTTGACTCGAGACATCTGTGTTGCCACGCGGGGCGGGGGGGACAACTATCCAAATTATACTGCAAATGCATGTATGCTAAATTTGTCAACAATCTGTACCCCCAGCCAGTAGTGACACCAAACTTGTACATTTTAGATTGTTACAACTGTCCAGAGTTGGTGTTTACAACAAACAACTAGTGCTTATTATGGTTGACCATGTCCAGAGTTTGGTTTTTGTGTTTCTGCTGGATGCGGACCATTTGTAAGATCATGCCACTGTACAACACTGGATGGCAACTGCTGGTTTCATGCTCCTGGTGAACCTACAAGTTATTGAAAAAATAATTGGTTTCTTCTTCATTCAACTTACAGGTGAAGTATGTAATGCTAATAATAAGAGAGGATTGAAGATCCCAAGGTGCTGTGTTCCTTAGCTGCCTTAGGAATAGCATTTTCCAGATGCTACTGAACAAGGACAAGGCAGTGAAGGTAAAGCCAGAAACCTGCCATTGTACACACCAACAGAGACTGGGCAGTTGTGGCATCTATAGGAATAGTAGTTAAACATCAATAGAGTGTTTTACTCCAAGCGCCCGGGTCTGCCTTTGTGTTGTTGTTGTTCTTTTTTTCTTTTGGCATATATAGGAGTAGTAGTTAAACATCTAGAAAGTGTTTATCAGGGCAGGGCTGACTGAATCTGATCATTCAGAACAATATCAACTTTATCATTCAGAACAATTAACAGACTTGTAATGAGGAAGAACATCTAGAGAGTGTTTATCAGGGCAGGGCTGACTGAATCTGATCATTCAGAACAATATCATCTTTTCATTCAGAACAACAAAGTATCACATCATCTTATCATTCAGAACAATTAACAGACTGTTGTAATGAGGAAGAAAAATGAAGCAACAAGAGCGCTGCTGCAATAGTTCAAGCAGTACAAATTAAGGAAAGCAAAAGATCCACAACCCGGAAACCCGAACTCCCCACGGCCCCTCTCCCTCCCTCCCTCCCTCCCTCATCCTATCGTCTTCCTCTCCGTTCGGCTTCGTCCGCTCCACCATGGCCCCCACGACTTCCTCCTCCCTCTCCCTTGCGGCGTTCTTGTACTACGCCTCGCCATCCTCAGCTCCCGGTCCAGGACCGCGCCGCTCCTCCTCCTCTAAATCCAAGACCAAGAGAAGGGTCGTCAGGGCCAATAAAGCTCCCAGTCCCAGGGAGGACTGGAGGCAGAAATCCAAGCCCATCCCACCCGGCGCTGTCTACCCTGCCAAGGACCACTGCAGGTACTGCATCATCTCTGCTGCCTCTACTACTACATCTCTCTCATGCAGAGTCTCATGTGAAATACGTACTATTTTTTTTCTCTCCCCACCCAAGCCGTTGTGGCCTCTGCGACACATACTACGTTGCGCATGTCAAGAACGCCTGTGCCTTCCTGGGAGACGGCATGTCCCGTGTCGAGGTATCGATCCATCTTCACACCACCTACTTACAATTTGATTGCTTGCCAAATGAAATGAAATATAACCAATACCTCTGCTAATCGTTTATTTGATTGATGAACCAACCAATCGGCTGGCTGCAAATCAAACAATCACTAGTGTTCTACTACACAAACTAATTAAACTTGGCACAGATCTACCAATACCAATACCAACACACACCCCTCATTAAATTAAGGAAATTATTACATTATTTAGGATCTTGAGCCACTAGTCCATGGCAGAGGCAGGAAGGAAGGCATGGATGAAATGTATTTTGGAGTCTATGATCAACTCTTGTACGCCAGAAAGACAAAACCCGTTCAAGGTAGCTACTATCTTGCCTGCTTTTATTTACCAAACTTTCTTACCCTTCACCAGCCTGCATCGAATATACATATATATGCAATGTCTAGCTGCGCCTTGCCTTAAGATTCTAAAACCACATACTTACTGTTGCATCTTATTTTTCATACGCTCTTTATTTACTGCCGCCTGCCTTGGTACTTAACACAGCTTTGTTACACAAAACTGTACCCTGCCAGCTTATGTTCTGTGTCCCTGTCATATATATATGTGTGTGTGATTTGCATGCAACAGGAGCTCAGTGGACGGGAATAGTGACAACGATCGCGGTTGAGATGCTGAAAGCAAATATGGTCGATGCTGTGGTTTGTGTACAAAGGCACCCGAACAATAATCAAACGCCACATCATTCTTTCTCACTGCAATGCACAATCATTACCACGTTGTTTTCAATAATGTCTTTTTATCCCCCTCTGCAGTGATCCTGACGACAGGCTTGCTCCAAGGCCTGTTTTGGCTAGGTATTGGCTGTTTTCCTGTTTCTATATCACTTGTGTATGACACTCCTCAGTGCATCAATGCATGCCAAACGTCTTGCCTATTGAGTTCATCACTTCAACCCAAAAAGCTTAAGTTCATAGGAAAAGGCGGACAATTCACTTATACTTCAGCAATACCCCTTGCTTGCTTTAATGGAAGTAACATTTAACCTCGGCCACCATGCTCTTGTAGGACACCAGATGAAGTCATTGCAGCCAAAGGTGTGAAACCAACCCTATCGCCAAATCTCAATACGCTTGCCTTAGTAGAGGTAAATCATTCTCTCTTTTTTTCACACTATACATGTACGTTTTTTTATTCCTAAGACAAGTTATGGCGCTATGCTTCCTTTCCCTCTTTTACCTGCAGAAGGAATAATGGGTCATGGCTCAGATCTCTGAGAGAACATTGGCTGTTCTGAAATTATTTTAGGCTGCCTGGCCCAGTCCAGATCTGTTCTCATTTCCCAATTCTAATGAATTAAAAGTAGTTAAAAGTATATTTGATTTGATTTGATTCAATATTTTCGAATGGATTCCAAAAACCCATTTTGAGCATCACTCCAACCATAGCCAGATGCTTCCTACTGTGACAACATATTAGAGACCAATTCATATCAATTGATAGAGTTTCATGGTTTCCTTTGGCAGGCAGCTGGTGTAAAGCGTCTTCTTTTCTGCGGTGTAGGTTGTCAAGTGCAAGGTGATTCATTTACCTAGCCATTCTTCTATTTCTACTGGTGATGTTTTATCACGTCACAGTTGTTAAAAATTATTGTTTGAACTACAGCTTTGAGATCTGTAGAAAAGTACCTTGGTTTGGAAAAGCTTTATGTGCTTGGCACAAACTGTGGTAATTTCCATTTCCAATGTTTCTCTCAGGCCACTTAACCTTTACATTTTCTGTTATCATGTTGCATGGAAAATATATTATAGCTCTGACATCCTGTAGTTTTTTTTAGTTGATAATGGTACCCGTGAAGGACTCGAAAAATTCTTGAAGGCGGCAAGCAGCGAGCCAGAAACTGTTCTGCATTATGAATTTATGCAAGACTACAAGGTAGTGCAATGAAATGATTAGCTGCATAAATTCTTTTCTCAATTTTGAAAGCTTCATGTGTTGCAAATCAATAGGATAGAAATACCATTCACTTTTCCAAATCAACTGCTCAAGAAGCAGTTTAAGAATCAATTACAGAAAGAACACATGGAATTCACAATGATATCTTTTGTTTCGAAAGTTTTGATATGTGAGAATAGTGTATAACTGAGCGTATTTACAGGTTCACCTAAAGCATTTAGATGGGCATATTGAAGAGGTAAATATTTGTTTCCCTATTAAATTCTGAAACTTTGGGTCTCCCACAGTGGAATGGATTGAATCTTTGATTTATGGCCTAATTCAAAGCAGGTTCCCTATTTTTGCTTGCCAGCAAACGACCTGGTTGATGTTATCGCACCATCATGTTACAGGTATTCTCTGTTCAGTGTACAAGTGGGTCGTGATTTGCGTTTTCCAAAACTTTTATTGAATGTTCTCAGGTGAGCTAATGATTTGCTTATACAAACTGCAGCTGCTTTGACTACACAAATGCCTTGGCGGTAAGGTTTACATCGTTTTGAATTTGAATAGGATCCTTTTGCTGTTGTTTTGGATAAAATCTCCCTGCCCTACCTAAATGGAGAATCATGTCGTTTCTTTAGACGGAAGTCGTTCTTTTTAGTGCTCATCTGCAGAAATAGAAATCGTTGAATGGTTGTCTAGAGCAATGCTGAAATGCACTAGACTGCATTGATCATATTATTAGGCACTAGCATAGCTGAACTAATTCTCTTGACCTTGAGTTGTTTGGGGTACCTGGTACCTCTTCATGTTCGGAATAACATTTGATTCTAAGAGATTAGCTCTTTATCCTCTCACCTGTTACATCAACTTGTTTCCTCTTATCTTGTTAGATATCTTGGCTTTTGCGTGCATAAGCAACTCACAATAAAAATGGTGTTGGTTGACATCTCCGCAGGATTTGGTGGTGGGGTATATGGGCGTACCAAAATATTCTGGGGTCTCCATGACACAGCATCCTCAATACATTACAGTCAGGTAGAGCAAGTGTGATTGTGCAGTTATATTGTACGCAGTTGTTGGTGAGCATCATTGGAACTCTATGCTTCAGGAATGATCGTGGACGGGAGATGCTGAGCCTGGTCGACGGCCTTCTAGAGAGCACACCTACAGTTAGCAGTGTATGTATTCATCCGTGGCTATTTTTTCGATAAAGAAAGTAATTTTATTGAACCAAGATCTTTACATCAAGATGATACAAAGTTCTTGGATCTACTTCCGGCTTCTTCCTTTAGAAAGCACTTGGCCTAAAATAAACAAAACCAAGCATTAACTAGTAGCAGCCAATCCTATGACAGTATGACTAGACCGCCAGCCATGTGCCCAGGTAAAAAATTCCGTAGCCACCTTCACCAAGCGTTGCGACGCCTCCAAAAGCAAAACCTGGTGCTCCGGCCTCTAGAGCACAGCCCAAGTGCGCCGCCAGTGGGCGTGGTGCACACACCTTCCATCCATTGCTATAGAGATGGCACAGCTTTCTTCACAAACAGTGTAGTTCTAGGGCACTGAGTGTGTTGCACGTCTATTTTTTCAGGGCGTCAGACAACCATTTGTTTTGGAGACAGTGAAAGCTGACGATGCAGCAAAATTGGGTAGTTCCCCTAATCATGATTAGCTCTGTAACACTTCATGATGGAGTAGCACTAGTAAGAATAATCTGTTTGGCTTACATTC
The DNA here is from genome assembly GCA_022530915.1 of Paspalum notatum. NCBI lineage: Eukaryota > Viridiplantae > Streptophyta > Magnoliopsida > Poales > Poaceae > Paspalum > Paspalum notatum. The sequence continues at coordinate 164,813 of CM039691.1, forward strand.
CTGTAATTAAATGAATGAGCCTGCAGGGAAAGGCCCTTCAAAACCAGCTCCAAGATTTGTCGGCGACATTCTGGCCTTCGTATTGAATCTGGTTAGTGTATTGTTTCATGGGAGGGATAGCATGAGAGGTGCAACAAACTGAACACGAATAACTAGTTTGTATGTATGTTTCAGGTTGGACCTAAGGGTCTAGAGTTTGCACGTTACTCCCTGGATTATCACACCATACGTAATTACCTGCATGTGAGGCGTGCATGGGGAAAACAAAGAGCTGAGCAGCACATCCCGGGGTATGCCAAGAAGATCGTGGAGGCGTACGACAAGGACGGACGGATCGAAGCAATGCTGACGCAGCCAAGTGACTGAATGACCATTTAGTCGATAGATTTTACTCTGATACTGTTTGTATAGCACTAAGAATGTAGCATCTGTACTCTCCATCAACAAACGCTTTTTACAGGTTAAGAGTCTTGTAAAGTTAATGGATAGATTTAATGGTTACAGAGTATGATAATGTTGGTAAGTTATATGCAGATTTAGTTGTATTAGTTTACTTTAGTGGTGTTGTAATGTGTTTGAATATAAATTTAATGTATTATATTAGACTATATATTTTAATACAAGTTTTATGGCAGTTAGAAAAAAATGAGAGCCGTTCATTGAGATCCAACGGTTTAATAATAGATTCAGATATTAACTGAAGAGTTGAAAAGCATTCCCTTTCTCCTACTTAAATGTGGGCTTAATATCATTCTGTTTTCAAGAAACATGTTGTGCACATAAAGAATAATATTCAGACATTCACAGAAGAGTTGAAGGTAAATCCTAGAAATTAGGCCCCACTCCCTTAGCTCTTGGACTTTGAATTGAATTGAGCAATGGTGTATGATAAAGAGAACAATGAATTGAATTGAGCAACCATGCTAGTCCAGGCATCCTTGCTCAATGCATTGTGAGTTTGCAATCTTGGTAAGCATTTTGTTTTAAGAGCCCAGTAAGATAAAGCTTCGTTTGGTGGATCCAGTTAGCTCTATCGGCATTCTTTATGGTGCATAGCATGGTTTTAGATATACATGTTTCCAGTCCAGTGCAACATACAGAAAGATGAGTGTTGGAAACAAAAATTGAGCAGTAGGTTTTTTTTTTTTTTTTTTGCCATGCCATGGACTAATGAACTAGCAAATGAAATCTTTGGCAGATGAAAAAAAATCCCTCTGATCATTAATATATGACGTTTTTAGTTCAAAATCATACTAAGAAACATAATATTTTGAGAGGAGAATGTAGTAAAGAAAGAAGGATTAGATCTAAACTAGCATCAAAATTGAAAGTATACCAATGTGGAGACTGTAACAAGGATATTGGAGAAAATTTCTGCCCACTGGGGAGATATAGTTTGTCATCAAATTAATTACCTGCTTTGTTTCCACGGATTCATGTCCAGTGATTCTGATTCACGCCAATTTTCTAGGGTTCAAGCCATGAAAGTGGGAGGAAGGGAATGAGGTGAGGCAGAGTTGGAGTTCATTCTCTTGGGTCAAAGTGGAATTTTCCTTTCCTGAGTTTTGTGTCTTCTGTTCCCTTTCATGTTTGCTTGGTTTCGCTTCCTCAGGGAGCCATCCCTTAAAATTCCTGTGAGGTTCCTTTTGAATCAAACTAGGCCTTAGATTCAAATTTGAAGCAGTGACACTGTTCTGAATACAAACATTTTGTATATCTCCAAACACCGGTCCTTGACAAATAGACTCGTGCCCTATATAAAAGCTTCGAGACGATTAAATATCCTACGAATTTTACTCAATATCTCAAATCAGCCTGCTCAGTACTCTGCAGATACATCAGACCCAACAGAGCCACAACTTTCACTACAGCTGCTGTGTCGTCTCTTCCTTTTTTGTCAAAGGGAACTGAATAAATGTTACATAGCTTCAGTCCCATCACCTGAGCGATGCACAAAACCACACTGGAGCACAACAGAACTTCTAACAAGGAAAATTTGACTGCTCTTGAACTTCACCAACTGTAGAGACGAAAGAAATTAGGTCTAATACAGATGATCGCAGCTTGCAATTCATAAGGTTATACAGAAATTCTTACCTGGAAGTTCAACTGCAAAGTTAGCTTGAGCATCAGCAGCGGAATTATATTCCTGCATGACATACAAGGAAGGATGAATGACGGGTACCAGGATTTAGTTGCCAGCCTTTCCCCCCTCTTTTTGAGAGAGACTGTCAGGTGAACATCAAATCTAGTTATAAGGGACTTTAGCAGCAAGTTATGGTTCATTAAAGAGGCTTTCAGATGGCAGACAAAGCACTACTGCTGAAAACAAAAGTACAAAGGTCTTTTATCAATCCATAGAGATGTCAATCTAAATGTTTACATATTAATTCTACAAAATGGTTACATATTAGACAAATAGAGGAAATTGCTAGAATAAATTTGTTAACTTGCACTTGACTCTGACAAATTTGTAAGCAATCCTGGATTGTCCATGCAGCGATTTTTTGTGTCACTCTGCACTGATTCAACTGCAAGCAAAAGTACCGCCATACAGCATGAAAGAGCTATTATGCAACACACATACAGCGCCCAAGCGGAAGAAATAAAGGTGATACCATGTTCTTATGCCACCTTTTTTTAGGGAGGGAGAGTTTATGAAACCTGTTTTTTAGAATTCTTACATCATAGGTGACTGTCAACATAAACATTTTGCATGGCAAACTATATATATGTGCCAGTAGGTTCCAGCATTAAAAAATAGAATAGATGATGAACGTATTATAGCAAAGAACATGCACATGCCAAACTATCTGGTCTAAGAGAAAACTGAACACAGTGAAAATACATGGGGTGACACCTACCCTCAAAACATGCCTGATTTGAAATAAATGAAACACACCCTTTAGCTCCTTAACTTTCTTGTACAAGCCAGCCATATTATCATTCCTTGTGCGCCAGAGATCTTGGACCTGCTCCAGAAAGCCAACATGTTACTTATGTTAAGAAAAGGTTGAATGTTACTGCAGCTACCAGCTACTCCAGAAGCGCACTTGAGAGCTTTACAAACAAACTAGGTTCCGCAAGATTTTGTATGCATTTAGATAAAGGTCTTTAATTCAATGTGACTTGATTAGAGCTAGGGCTCTTTGAACAAAGGAGCATACTACGGCATGCTGAATAAAAAAACTATTTTATGAAGAAATATTGATGAAATTGTGGGCCAAATCACATTCGAGGTGACAAATGAAGCCTAAAAAAAGACCCATTGGAATTTCCCATTCCTCGAAAAACTCGATGCTTTAGTGGAAGATTTGAAGAGTCAAAAGCTCAGAATGAACTGCACAACGCTAAATGTCTATTGGTAGTAGGCAGTGGAACAATAGAAACACACAAGCTACAAAAAGCTATCACCGCCCACCTGGTTACAGACGAGCTTAGAATCGCCTTGAGCCTGAATATACTTGAATCCTTTCTTGGCCGCATATTTCATCCCCAGGATCAATGCACGGTATTCAGCAGCGTTGTTGGTTGCAATACCCAGACCCTCACGAAGATGAGCAATCTTCAATAAAGATGGTAGCATGGTAACCAGGCAGCCAGACATGATAATTGAATACTGATAGATAGAACAGAAGAGTTTAGCTACCAAGCCGGGTGGGGGTCTACCTACCACAGAACCATCTACCCGCCTGATTACTGCACCAGCACCTGCTTTCCCAGGATTTCCTTTAGACGCACCATCAAATTCAAGAATACAAGAGAGCTGCAAAAAAAGGTCAAACCTGCCTAGTTCATGTATCATCACAGCAAAGGACGCGCATGCTAGTAGCAAAGCATAACTAGAGAAACGAACCAAGAGAAGAGACGTTGCATTACTCACATGAGTATCAGGTAACGGTTCCTGCTGCACGTCAACTTTGGGATGCTTCTTTGATGGACCAGTTTCCTAGAGATATACAGATGAGGCCACTTTTGAATCAGTAACAATTGAGAGTTAAGAGTGAGAAGAGGAAGGAAAAGGCTACTCACAATCTCTTGTGTCCTTTTCAAAGTAGAGGAGGACGCAGCTCCATCAGGTTGCTGAAGGCTCCCATAAGTTGGACAGTGAGCAGCCGACCCGAATGAATGCAGAAGTGAAGTTAACACACAACAAACATATTCAAAGTATTTGCGTTACCTGGAAGGGGCAGGGAAGTAGATCGTCGAACAATTCGTCTCGTGCATCTGCTGCGCTAATGGCGTAGAGAGCCTTCCTTAAGCCGCGCGCGGCGAGATATTCCTCGGTGTCTTTACGCAGAGAGTAGCCTTTGAAGACAGTGACGGAAGGGTCGCGAACCTAGAGGAGAGGGAGAGGCGGCGAGCGGGAGGAGTAAGCAGGAATGGAAAGCAAAGGAAAGCGACGGAGAAAGAAAATACTAGTACCGAATTGCTGACTTGAGCTTGGCATTCGGTGAGGGTCTTGTAGATGGCGATGACGTCCCCCTTGCGGACGACGTAGAAGGGCTCGCCCTCGCCGGCGGAGTCCATTGGCGTCTTTTCGGCGGATCTCTTGGTGGAGCGCCGGGAGGAGAAGAGGCGGGTGAGCGGCGGCGGCGGCACGGAAGGCCTGAAGATGGGGCCTGAGCAGCGCCTCCTCCACGCCGGTCTGGTGGAAATCAGCAATCCACAGAGGAAAGAAGAGCAGCTCCGAACCACCATTAGAGGGGGAGGGGGGAACGGTGGGCGGGGCCGGCCCGGGGTGGTGGGGGCTTACCAACAGCACCGCCGCCGCACAGGCGCAGGTCGTCGGCAGGTGCTCTCCTTGCTTGCTCGCCGGCGCCGGCTGCCTCCTTTCCTTTCCTTTCTCGAGAGGAGACGATAGAGTTGGGCTGGGCTGGGCTGGGCTGGGCTGTCTATTCTATTCTAGCTGGTCCGGCCCACCAGTTTGCTTCTGTAGGAGAAGCAACAATGAAGATAATGGGCTATACCAGGGGCCCATGGGCTCATCCAATCGATCGTCCTGTCTAGTTTTTTTAATCCTCCAACCGCCTAATTTAATTTTCAAAATCAACATCAGAATTTACTTGTTCGCTCACTACAATATACAATCATACACACAAAAAATCATTTTTAACGTAAAAAAATCATTACAAGGCCATCTCATCTCTGCACCATCTATAGGCACACGCAGGGAAGATATACCAACAATTATGTAAATATTTCCTCTTACGTTTCATCACATCTGAAATAATCATTAAGAGGACTTTGCATCCAACCGGCCGGCTCCTTATTAGATATTACTACTTTTTTACCAGACCCAGTTCATAGCTGCTATCAGTATATTTGCCTTTTTTCAGAAAATTCAGAAGCTCAGTTCCTTCCTCAATTTTTATTCGTAATATGTTCCATTGAATGCATGTGATTATGTTCGGTAATTGTACAATTTTGAAGCGGTCATTCCTTGTCCTAACGTCGTCGATACAGTACAACTTTTATGGTCGTTGAAAAAAATAAGAGCCGTTCATCAAGCGAGATCTAAAGGCTTATAAATAGACGAAACCACGGAACCGGAACCAGACGGTACCAAATAGGTAGGCCCGGAAAAAAAATGGTGGGTCCGGTACCGATAATTATTTTAATTTTATAATTTTCAATACATAATTCGGCCATAAAAATTAAAAAATATCTGGTTCCGCCTGGTTCCGTTCCAACCAATGTAAACCGTCTCTTTTCATCACATCTGAAATAAGAGAGATTTTGCATCCAACCAGCCGGCTCCTTATTAAGATGTTACAACTTTTTTTGAGATGCAGAATCAGTGGCCAGGTTCCTAGCTGTTATCAGTATATTTGTAACGGCCTAGGTGTTTTACTTGTGATTATAGCAAACATGAGCATCATTTCATCCATCATATGCATTTTTGTGTGAATATATCTTGGTTTGAATGTGAGGAATGAAACTAGAATGGAAAATGTTGAGTGTAGATAGTTAACTCGTTTTCTGGGATTTTCCAGCTGCTGATTGTCCACCGCCTAACGGCGGACTGTCTGAGAATCAACCCAGGGAGGTCTGTAGCTTCTGGGTAATTTTGCTGTTTAATGGCGGACTGTCCGACCTGGGGAAGCGGACTGTCCGCCGTACTAACTGGAAAAAACCCCAGAACTGACTGGGCACTGTATGTTTTGACTAGCCTAACTACGGACTGTCCGCGACCTGGGAGCGGACTGTCTGGGAGCGTACTTAAAAGGGTCTGTAGTTTCTGGTGAAATTTAGTGTACAACGGCGGACTGTCCGGGTTTGAAAAACGGAGTGTCCGTAGGTGTCGTTGAGTTGGCACTGAGAAACTGAGCCGACTCTGAGTAAAATGAAGGCTTAACGGCGGACTGTCCGCGGGGCTAACCCCGGACTGTCCGCAGCTCATCCCCTTCTGGCCCCTTAGAAATTCGGCTAAGTCCATGGAAGATCCAAACTCTCTACGGTGGACTGTCCGGGACTTAAATACGGACTGTCCGCAATACTCGAATAACCAAACCCTAGAAACCAGACTCTCCCTGACCCCGACTTACCTCCTAACAGCGGACTGTCCGTCGACCTAGTACGGACTGTCCGCGAATCGTGCGCTGGCAACTCTGTGTCGCGCTGTCGCGCATACAGGCCGGCGGGGGGAGGGGGGTGCGTGTCGTTCCCTCCGCCCCAATAACCCGGGGGAGGGGGTTTCCAGTCCCTCCTCTCCCTCATTCACCCCTCCTCCCTCTCTCTCAAACCCAAGAAAGAAGAGAGCTCTCCCTTCAAGTTCTTCCCTCAAGATCCACCATTGGAGGCCATTGAAGACCTTGGGAGCTCCTCTCCTCCTCCTCCAAGGTGATTCTCCCTCAATCCCCTCCATTTTCCCCTTGTTTCCATGGTGGAAACACTAATCCCCCTCTCTCCCCATGATTTTCTCTCTCTAGGTCAAGAAGAGCTCGTGGCCCGATCTCTCTCCTCATTGCTTCCCATCACTTGGGGGTGTTCTTGAAGCTTCCTCCATCCTAGGTGAGCATGATTTCGTGGGTAGAATGGTCTACATTGGTGTGAGCATGGTGTTCATGGTGACCATGGAGCTCTCATGCTCATGGTAATTTGGGGAATTTCTAACCCTAGTAGGATAATGTATATGTGATTCTATGATGATTTAGTAAGATGTCAACTAGTGGGATGATGTAACCTAGGTAGCTTCACCATTGGGATTGTATATTGATTCTTGCAATATGTGAACCAGTAGGGTTATGAGTTATGAAATGAGAGCTATTACTCATGTTTTTGATAAAAATGCATTGCTCATATTTTATACATGACACATGATTCATGCATCATAATTATAGCATTGTTCTTATTTTTTGCATCATATGCACTCGTGTAGAGACCGCACCGGTGAACCAAGCGGAGTTTGAAAACACACCGGAGCCCCCGAGCGTCGTACCCTCGTTTGAGAACCAAGGCTGGCACCCCTTCTTTTACTCAATCACTTTTGGATCAATATTGTACTTTAATGAGTGTGCATCTCATGTGTATTGAGTAGAGCCCAGTTGACATATCCCTTAAGACTAAATAAATTCTTAGATGAGTATGTTTGCTAGGCGTCTCAAATTAATTGCTTAGCATTGCTTAGAAACGGTAGAAGACGAGAGGTAGCAAGGTCACCACCACTCGCGAGCTTTAGGAGTCGCTTTTAACTTCAACTTCGTATCCGAATGGTATAAAATGGAGCTATGACAATGATTAAGATGACTCAGGTTTTGAGCAAGGCGATGCTTGCTCAAGCCATGTAAAGTTGCTAGTTGTCGCATTCGGTTTTGAGCACCATTCTGTACTCACCACGTACTAAATATAACGGTACGGGAAGCTAAGTAGCATAAGTCGTCCGGTTCACCCGATGGATTCGGATGAGATAGTTGAGATGTAGCTGGAGTTGACCTAACGTACTTGAGGCTCAGTGCATCTACCCATTCCCATCCGTTTAGAGGGCGTGTGGGGCGGGTATGTGAAAAATCGAGGGCATGAATCAACCCTTATCCTAAGCCAAGGATATGGAGGTTCGGTCTTGTGCCTCGTGTGGGAAAAAAGAGTACACTCAGGCCGGGTAATAATCTATTCGAATAGCCGCGCTCTCGGTCATTGAGCACGCTCTTTTCAGTTGACTTCAACATAGAGTTTTGTTTATGAGGTATGGAAGATTAGCTCTTATTCATGATGGCATTTACTTTTATGCAAATGTTTTGGTGTATGCTTAGAGTAAGATTCATAGCTATGTCTTTTGTTTACTATAACTTACTCAAATGTCTTTTTTTATGTCAAATTAAAATGAATGAGCTTTGCATCCACTATATATCTGTGGCTTGGGATAAGACCTGCTAGTACGAAATGTACTAACGGTAATGCCGAGAGCGGCGATGGCCAAGAGTGATATGCTAGAGTTGGTCTTGGACACTATTGTGGCATGAAACACTTTCCATATTTTGTGAATGCTCGTATGTGAGAGCAACGATGAAACTATTCCGCTGCATAACTCTGAGAAACTTTTTTGTAATTTGAACCTTGGTTTGTAAAATTTAATGGTCTGTTGTGATAATGTATGTTATGTGACTTGATCTTGGTTGGTCCTGTGATGGAAACAGTGGAATACCGGGTTACTCATGGTAAATTGGGGGTTTAATGGATGAAACTCGGTTTAGCTTGGATGGCCTGGACGGTCCCTCACAATATTTGCATTTTTTTTTCAGAAAATTCAGATGCTCAATTCCTCAATTTTTGTATGTTCTATGTTCCATTGAATCGCATGTGATTATTATGTGCGGTAATTGTACACAATTTAAAAGCGGTCGTTTCATGTTCTAACATCGTCGATACAGTACTTTTCTTAAACAGCCCCCGGCCTTTCTCTGCAAGCCAGTAATCCAGGACAGTCATCAGCTATCCCGTCGATGTCTCAGCAACAGACATCATGGCCAAATGCTCATCCACACACCACCCGTATTGCAGAATACTCCATCCGTCTCAAAATACTTGTCGCCTATTTCGATTTTCGTTCACGATAAATCATTCGTTCTATTCAAAAAACATTTATAAATATTCTTTATTTTTTATAATTATGTTTGTAATATGATTACAAACATAATTGTCAAAAAATAAATAAAATTTTTAAATATTTTTGGAATAAGACGAGCGGTTTTCTGTGCACTGAAATCAAGACATGTGACAAATTTTTTTGGGACAGAGAGAGTATGTCAAAGTCAGTCAATATAGGCTTCGAACTTCAGCTGAGCATTTCCACTTCCTTTCGCCTCTAAATTCCTTCTACTGTTTTTCTTTGGCCTTTTTTTTACCAAACAACGCTATGTGTCCATTACTGCATGAAAATTATGTTTAGATGCACGACAAATTTTACAGCGTTTGGAGTTAATAGTAGTCATTTATTCGTTTTGATCTAATGGCTCAAAACTAAGAGGAATTTGTTCAAAAAAAACCGAAGTTGTGGATCAGAACCTAAAAACTCGTGGGCCATGAACTTTAGTTTGCTATTAAAAAACTAAAATAGAAGGGTATAATAGTGATTCCATACAAGAGGACCTCGACGGCACCCAATTCATCTTGCCTGCGCTGCTCATGAATGAGCACGACTCGCCGGCGTGGCCCTGACCGGTTCATTGCCCGCACCACTACAGCGTGTCGTGGCCTTGTTCCTATCCACGATTCCACGCCGCTGCTGCTCCCATGGCCTCCATCCGGTCTGCCGTAGTGCCGTCCCCTTAGCACTCGCTCTCGACGCCCACCGATGGTCATCGTCCATGGCGCGTGGCCTCCTTCAGAGTGACGGCGAAGGCGGGTGGCTTCTACATCCCAGGAATAGATGATGAGAACTCTCTAGAATGAAGTTGTTGAAGAGCATCCATGAACGGTTGTTAGCGTTGTTCTAGGCAAGCCCGAGTCAATAGGAACGGCGAGAGCAGATAGGCTTGCAGTCCGGCATCCTTAGGGTGAAGGGAGAATCACAGTTACGAACGAGCACTGCCGTGCGGCGTTGGACGGTCTGTTGTGTGCTGGACGGCACGGGGCAGTGCTCGGCGGCGACCTGCCCCTGCAGGCGGACGGATGAAAAAGAAGGGCCATGAGTTTCCCTTGCTGCGCGCGGTGGCAGCGACCACGAGGCCCTGAACAGCACGCAGCACGCGGCCGGTGGCCGTGGACGGAGAAGAAAGAAAGTGCATATGTTTCCTTTCGTCTGGCTATTTGATTTCGGAGAAATGACTAATCTGCCCTCATTTAGAATAAACTGTAATTGATCTTTTGTTTTCAAGATCAGCGGCTCAAAATAACCCAGTTTGGTTCCTCCCAAGCACTGTAACAAGTCTCAGACTAGTTTTCTGATCATTAAGCTAACTAGGGATGAAATAACAGTCGGTATATCATCAATATTGAAACGATTGGTGGTTAGTTGGAAATTTTCCTGATTAGTTTAACTATTCAGCGGCGACTACAATATGGTACCTAAAAGAAATTAGAAAAAAAATTATATATGGTAATGGTCGGAAACGGTATCACCTTTACGGAAAATGACATGGAAACAAACCTAGGCAATAAACAATACTTTCGGTTATGGCTTTTATCCCTAATGTTAATGGACTTGGTTCCGTGCTTTCTTTCTTTTTCTGCCAGATTCCGTGCTTGTATTGCTCATGAGTCATGATGGATCATGTGTCGTATTTTAACTTAATTTTAACTTAATGGGAAGCCTTGTTCTTTTTGCCTTCTGGACATTCATCTATGTGTTGCCTGGGCAACTAATTTATTGGTTTTTCATTTATTTGTGCATAGATTAAGAGCTTAAAAGGGCCGGTACTTTGCAGAACTCAACGATTTGTACAGTAAGGTATCTATCAAGCTACAACATGTTGACAACCACATGCCACCTCGTATATCATCAAATATGTACGAAAAGATGAAGGGCTTTAAAACATTTCCTGCAAATTAGCAAGAGCAGCATTCAGCCAGGTCTTAGGGAAAAAGTTCCTATGTACAAGAGGCAAATTATTGCTATCCTAACTTCACTAAAGACGGAAGCCTGTGCAGCCACCAGCACATCAACAGTTGAGAAAGGTGGTGGCGAGGTTGAGACGCTATTTCTGCAAGAAAGGTGTCCATTTCAAGAAGGATTGACTAAGGAAAAGAAAATGGTTTGAAAAGATAGGTATACGTTATTTTTCTTTGTTTGGATTAAAATTTCATTATAACAACACCGAGTGGCTAGATTTTGGTGCTACTACTCATGTCTTGAATGTTATGCAGGAGTTCCTTATGATCCAGCCCATAAGCGAATTTAAAACACTTGGGGATCAGAACGAGGGCAATGGATTGTAGGGACGAGGACTTGTGGAGTGATCCTTGAAAGCTCGTGCTTTGAGCTAAAAAACTGTCTTTGTGTTTCCTAATATGCTAGAAATCTTGTGTATTTGAGAAAGTTGGATGGTTAGTAGGTTTTAAGCTTAAGAATGTAGACCGTACATTCCCACTGTATTATGATTCTGGTATTTTAATTAACAGTTTAATTTATACGGTTTCAACCTTGAGCAAGCTTAACATTGAACCGTCAAAATAGATCCCTACTAACATTAGTTCCATTTGAAGTATTTAATTCTCTTTGTTGACGACTTCTCAAGTTGTTGTTGTCTATACTTGTTCCATGAAGAGTTGCAAGATGCGTGCATGAGGATTATTCGCCAGAAATGAGAAGGCATCTTGATTGAAAGATTCTTTTTCTTCGAACACATGCATTTAGACTTCAAATTCGAAGGACCATGCACACAAGACTTGTCTAATTACAGTCTATGAAACACGCTTGGGCCGGATAGCTCTCTCTTGTAGTGTTCTTTCCACGCGTGCGAGTGAGGTTGTTGCATGTGCCCCCGCAACGAAGCCCACGCTCCGTATGACTCCAAAGCTCACCCAAAATAGAAAATTAGGGATGTGGGGTGGAAGTGGAACCAACACATTGCAAATATATTATGGCGGCACACGCACATGACAAAACCACATGTCGATTAAGCTAGTTATACTGTCCCTATCTCTCTCATACACTCAGGAGAGCTATGGATCCCTATGTATCACTATATATGAAAAATGGGAAAGTATCTAAAAAGAGTATAAAAAAACTCAAAACATTATAGACATCGATTAGAATATTCTAGGAGCTTACTAATTTTGTCTAGATATTCTAGTAATTTTGTCTAGATATTCTATTTTTTCTAAAGCTACGAATGTTTTTGGGAATCTTCTAGAGATATTTGCACCAACTAGATCTTTTTAATTTGAGTTATAGATGCCCCAATCTCTCTCTAGAGTTCTTTAAATATTTTCTAATAAGTTTGTAAAAATGTTTTCTCAATCAGATTTATTATTATTATTTTTTTGAGCTAAAGAGGATTACGTTTACGTGTTCGCTTCCGTCAGTTGCCTTGTTTTCCTTTTCCTTCCTCCTATATAAAAAAAAAAGAAAAAACAAAGTGAGTGGAGCTTTCCTCAATCTCTTTCTGCCTTGGTTGCTTGCCCTTCCCTTCCTCGATCGATACCCTCGAGGAGGCGGCGTTCTTGCCTCGACCGATTCCCCCTCCTCGGCTCCTCCTCCTCTTCCTGCTTTGCTCGACAGGGCGATTGATTGATTGACTGAGTCACCCGCCAGATCGATCCATCGATCGAATCCAATCCAGCAACCAAAATCAAATCACCCCAGAGCAGAGCAGGGCTAGGGCGGCACGCCATGGACGGCGGCGCCAACTGGCGCGCCACGCAGGGGGCTGACCCTGCCGCCGTCGCTGCCGCCGGCGGCGTCGACCCCAACGCCGCTGCCCCCGCCGGTGCCGACTGGAGAACCCAGCTCCAGCCCGAGGCGCGCAGCAGGATCGTCAATAAGATGTACCTACACCTCCTCATCCTCCTCCTTTTTGCGATTCGGATCCATGACTAGTAGGAGTACTAGGGTTTGCTCATCATCCGTTGCGTGCACTTGGACCTCTTCTCTACAGTACATAATTTTGGCTGTATCGCTTGTTTTGTCTCCTCGCAGATCGCCCACTCGTTATTCCACGACAAATCCACCATCCTATGCTATCCTATCTACAGTAGATCACCCACGTTTCTATCCGTCAGCTTCCTGCCTGATTTAATTAGATCATCAACTAGTATCAAAATGAAGCCAACAGCACAAACTTACTTGCTCCCATGCTACGACACAACAGCCTTTAAAAGGCCACCAGGAATTTTATCACCTAGGCATCGCCTAATAGCCGCCTAGGGCGGTGCCCACTCGCCATGGCTCGCCTTACCGCCTTACAAACCATTACACAAGTAAACCAAAATAATGATAACAATTCCAAAATGGTTTCTCCCCCCAGCCTGGCTATTTATTATTCAGGAAAATTGGGTACGTACCACTGAAAGAACCCATCTTTAGCAATGTACCATTAAAAGATATGTTATTTGCTATGTACCATTGCCGTGACATCTCTGTTAACTATGACATATATGCCCCCGTCTTCCTCATCTGTCACCCCGTAGCCATGGCGCATGGCCGCGACGCCACCATACTCCTCTCTAGACTCCCATGGATGCTCCCTACCCTCTGCAGCAGCCACACCTCTCGCCGCACTGCACTGCTGGCCGCCCGCTCATTAGCTGCACGCCTTCCACGCGCTGCAGCTTCCTGCACGTTGTCCACGGTCCAGGTGCCGCCGCCGCACGTCCACCCGCCGCCGAAACGAGTGCTGGAGCCCCCATGCGAACTGCAGGCCGGCTGGGCCCAGCCTTTCCTCACTGCGTGCACCATGGAGGGAGGGAGGAAGGGAAGGGGGGGGGGGGTGGGGGGGGTGGGGTTGGGATGCACGCCATGGGGGAGAGGGCAGAGGAGTTCGAGCGGAGGAGATCATCGCCTGAACTCGCTGCCGGGAGAGGAACCACTGGGAGCCCTCTCTTGTCGCGCATCTGGTCCCGTACGGCCGTGCGAGCGCCTCTCGCGAGATGTGCGTGAGAGCAGGGAAGGAACCGAAGGAGTTTCCTGTTCTTTATGGCCTAGGGGCAAAGACGTCCTTTCACAAATGATGCATTTGGAAAGAAAAATAAAAACCTCAGGATTTTGTAGCGGAACATGACGGAATGGTAATCCCCTCTAACGTTGCAACCTTTGGATGGTATAGAGCAAAGAACGTATCTTTTAATGGTACATTCCCAAAGTTGTATTCTTTCAATGGTATGAGCCAATTTTCCCCTTATTATTCCCCCCTAACTACTTATTATGCCACTGTATATGCTTGCCACTTAAATGCGCCTGTTTTACCGTAACTGACTTGGTTAAACCATATGTACGTGCATTATTGGCTGTCCACAAATTCATATTTGCTTCTGGTCTACTCGTTTGACCGGACTAACTAAATGGTAGCCAAACATATCTCTCAACATACTACCACATCTTGCATTGTATGTGTAGAATGGAGACTCTGAAGAAGCATCTGCCAGTATCTGTGCCAGAGGGGCTGAGTGAGCTTCAAAAAATTGCTGTACGATTTGAAGAGAAAATCTACACTGCAGCCACCAACCAGGTACGTTTAACCTAACTACATACCTTCCGAGGCATCCAGAGCCACAACTTTTTGTCGTGGAGTGGGTATATACGAACAGTCTCAAAGGCTTTTAGGGTCAATGTTTAGATGCCTATAGCATCTTCTTGTCATGCCGACATAGCTGATGGAGCAGTGCATGGGTACTGTGCCAATCATGCTATGGAGTGTGTTACCAAAACAAAATATTACGGACCTATGCACCTTATTAACTTATAAAATCCTTTTCTTATATCACCCAGTCTGATTATTTGCGGAAGATTTCTCTGAAAATGCTGTCCATGGAAAGTCAGACAAAGGCACAACAGAACCCTGGAAATGCTCAAGTGATACCAAATCAAAACCCCCAAGGTCCAGGTAACCATACACAGAAAATGCAAGATTACACCCTTTTTTATGCTATTCCTGCTTCTAAAAATTAACCAAAAGCAAGATATCTGGGTGATAGATATGTTTTCCATGTTAACAGAGCCTACTTCTCGCTTATGGAATGCATGTTGTTTACTTCCACATGTTACCAAATTCGTTTGTATTTTCATCTTAACGGTTTATTTTGCTGGTCGCTTTATCTTTTGAAGGTTCATTTTTTGTTATTGCCCAATTCATGGGCTATCGCAGTTTAGGGCCTGTTTGGATGTCATGTTTTTAGAAATAAACTATGATAGCAAGAAACTGTACTGTAATTTATAAGCAAGGTGTGCAAAACTATGTTTTACACAAAAAAAAAAAAAGAGAGGCCATGTCTGAGTTCTCTAAATCTTCAGAAAGACTACAGTTTTAACAATACAATGGTTTTGAAAACTAGAAGGTTTGCGGCATCTGAACATCCAATAAATTTCCAATGCCAAGTTATTTTTATGACACCATATTAATTTTCCAATACTCGAGAAACATTTTTGCATTCAAACAAGGCCTTAGATGGTGTGTGTGCATGCATTTTAAACACTTATTCAACTTTAATTTTCTTTTCAGATGCAAATCAGCGGCTAGGTTCCTAACCGCTTTAAGTATACTTTTTTTTTCTCTTCAGTAATTGCAGAAGCTCTCTTTCTCAATTTATATCTGTAATATTCCACTAAGTGCTTCTGCATTGCAATTTCAAAGTAATCATTCCTTGTCTTAACATCCATACTGAACATTTTCTAAAACAGCATCTGGCCTTCCTCCACAAGGCAGTAATCCAGCACAGTCATCAGCTATCCCGTTGATGTCTCAGCAACAAACAAGGCAGCCAAATGCTTCAACGTCTGTTCAAGGTTCTCTTCCTAGTATTGGTCAAAGCTTGCCGGGTGTCAGCCAGACATCCACGCTGCAGAATATGCCTGTAATGCAACAAAACACCATGAACAATGGTTTGGCACAAGGCACTCCACCAGATATGTATGCTGCACAAAGACAAATGGCAGGTAGGCAGCAGCAGCAGCAACAACAAGCGCAGAATCAGTTAATTTATCAGCAGCAGAAAATGATTATGAACAACATGAATCAGAAATTGCAGCAAAACTCACTTATGCCACCACACATTCAGCAGCAGCAATCTTTATTGCAGCCAACACATATGCAATCTTCACAGCAGCCCATGATGCAAATGTCGTCTGGCCTTCAGCCTGGGCAGTCCACAATTCCACAAACGCAGCCCATGGCAGCTACTCAGAGTGGTATTCAACAGAACTCATTGAACTCAGTGCAGCAATCTGTGCAATCATTACTCCAGCAGCCCACACAATCTGTAGTGAGGCCGCAGCAGCAGCATCCACAGTCCTCCATGCATCAGCAGCCTTCTCTGCAGCAAACTCAGCCAACTCAACAGCCCAACATTCCTATGCAACAACAGCATCAACAATTAATGGGACAGCAGTCAAATTTACAACAAAATCAATTAATCGGTCAACAAAATGGTGCTGTAGAAATGCAACAGCAACAAAGGCTGCCTGTTCAATCAAATAATATTTTGAATATGCAACAAACGCAGCAGATGCTTAACCAGCAATCTATGCCCTTGCAACAGCCACAACAGTTGCCCTCCCAGGGAAATATGTCAAGCCTACATCAACAGCAGCAACAAAATCAGCAGCAGCAGCATCAGCAGCAGCAGCTTATTGGAACTGCACCTAATGTTTCAAACATACGAATGCATATGTTACAGCAAGCAAAGGCAATTCAGCAACCACAACAGCAACAGCATGCTCAGCAGCCATCAATGGGTTTGATGCAACCTCAGTCTCAGCAGAACCAACTTCAGCAACCTCAGCAGCATATGATGTCACAGTTCCAGTCTCAGCCTAATCAACTGCAACAACAATTGGGAATGCAACAGAGGCTTCAAACTTCAGGTGGCATGCTCTTACAACAAAATAACATTGATCAACAAAAGCAATATATTCAAGCTCAGAGGGGCCTTCATCAAGAAGTTTCATCCAGTAGTAAGTTCTGCATATACCATCTTTGCAGTTTTTTTTACCATTAATCTACCCAATAATGCTCCCTCATGTCCTTTTATAAGCCTATATAGCCTTTTTGGACAATTCTTGAAGTTAAGGTCATGCTATGCTTGCCATAATTGCTGTAGCCCTATAGATATGATCAAAACTTTTGTGTTCACCATGATACTTAAGGGCGATAAGTCGAGGCATGGGTGAGTCAACCCCTTCCAATCACCTAGGTTTACCAAATGTCCTCCCAATTTGTGTTTGTATCACTGTAAATGCTACTGTGCAATATTTTTTTTACTCTGGTATCTAATTCACTGTTGTGACTTTTTTCCAGCACTAAGCATGTAAATTTTCTACACTCACTGCATGCATCTCATGCCATGTTGTACTAGGTTGCTACTTGATTGCTTGTTCATCATGTCTTGATTGAGCTCTACAACGTCTCTTTCTATGCAGCATCTGTGGATTCAACTGCTCAAACTGGTCATCCAGGTGCAGGTGATTTTCAAGAGGAGTTATATCAAATGGTAAAGCATGCTACAATTCTATTGGCGTTATGAAGCTTTTAACTCACTTGCATATTTCAGGCCCTGTTTGGAAACTTTGTATTTGTGGTTTCTAGGCAATACCATGGTTTTTAGCAATACCATACGACCTCCGTTTTCGAATATTTGTCGCCGGCTAGTTCATTTTTGAACTAAGAACCATGGTATTTTTGTAGTATATGAAACTCCACTCCAACCCATGTTTCCACTAAAATACTATGGTTTTGTATGTTGTCCAAACTAGCTCTAAAAATACCATGATTTTAGTGGGGCTAACAAAACCATATAATTGTCATGACAAATGTAAACCATGGTATTCGAATACTATGGTTTTGGAAAACTATGATTCCAAGCAGGCAAGTTCATCGAAATGGGTGCCAGTAATAGATAGATTCAAGACCCAATTGATTGAGACTGATATAAGATGTCATAATTGACAGTGCTGAGTTTTGAAATATTAGGATTTCCACTTTCTGTTGCCCCTAACTTCCTTCTACTGTTTTTCGTTTGGCCTGTTCTTTTACCAAACCCCTCTCTGTGTTTTCATTGTTTTTTCAAATAAAGATGGAATTGGAATCCATACAACAGGGACACATCATCATGTTATGTATGTAGGTGTCCTATCTTCTGGCAGGCCTTTAATATTTTAGAGGATATATGTCCATATGTACTGCAAAACAGATGGTGTCTAGACGTTCTAAGGTGACTGTTTATATGCAGTATTTTAATGATAATTAAGTTAATGGACTTGTTTAGAGAACACATGAGTCTTTCAGCGGATGCCGTTGTTTCTTTTTTCTGCCAGATTCCGTGCTTGTAATTGCTAACGATGGATCATGTATCATAGTTGTAACTTAATGGGAAGCCTTGCTCTTTTCAATGTTTACCTTCAGCAAACAATTTATTTGATTTTGTTTATTTCTGCACAGATCAAGAGCTTAAAGGACCAATATTTTGCTGAACTTAATGATTTGTACAATAAGATATCTATCAAGCTGCAACATGTTGACAACCACATGCCTCCTCAAAAGCCATCAGACCAGTATGAAAAGATGAAGGGCTTTAAAACATTGTTGGACCGCACATTACATTTCCTGCAAATTAGCAAGAGCAATATTCAGCCAGGTCTTAGGGAAAAAATTCCTATATATGAGAAGCAAATTATCAGTATCCTAAATTCACAAAGAAGGAAGCCTGTGCAGCCACCAGCACAGCAACCATTTCAGCAATCTGGTGGACAAGCTCCTAGCTCTAACATTTCACAGCAACATCAGGCTTCCCAAGGTTTGCAGCAGCATGATAGTCATGCTAATCAGATGCCTCAAGCAAGTTTACCAAGTATGAGTACAGGAGTACAGTCCTCTGGCGCACCTGGCATTCAGCATGTACCTGTGCCTCAAACAACGAACTTTGGTGCTCCAACAACACAGCAAAATATCACGACTGCACCACAGGGTGGCTCTAACTTGGATAGCTCTCAAGGAAATAATTTTAATCCTGTCCAGCATGGTTCAATGGGTGCGGCGCTGCAACAAGGAAACACTGGTCTCATGCAGGGTGCAATTAATGCACAGCAGCAGTCCAGTACTAACATGTTATCCAACAATGTGATGAGTACAATGCAGCCTCATACCAATGCCATGCAGGCAAACACAAACTCATTGCAGCAGCTAAAGCAGCAGCAGCAGGAGCATCAGTTGATGCAAAGTCAGCAGATGAAGCGTCAGCATATGCTTCAACTACAGCAAAAGCAAATGCTGCAGCCACAGCTCCCTATACAACAACAATTACAGAAACAACAGCAGCAAGGGCAGATGCATGTTCCACAGCTTCACTCTGGAAATGATATGAATGAGCTAAAGGTTAGGCAAGGAGCTGCAATGAAATCTGGAATTTATCAACAGCTGGGCCAACGCAACTATTACCAGCAGATGAAACAGGGTGGTGCCTTTCCAATTTCTTCTCCACAAAACCTCCAAGCATCGTCCCCACAAATTTCACACCATTCTCCTCAGGTTGATCAGCACAATCTGTTGCAATCTCAACTCAAGACCGGGACACCACTGCATTCAGCTAACTCACCATTTGTCCCATCTCCGTCCCCACCTGTTGCCCCCTCTCCTGCACCAGTGGATTCGGATAAACCACTCTCCAACTTATCATCACTTACTAGCACTGGGCAGGCTGGACACCAGCAAACATCCCTTGCACCTCAAACACAATCAATAGCTGTTAACACACCAGGTATTTCAGCATCACCTTTGCTAGCAGAATTCACTAGTGCCGATGGAAGTCAGGCTAACGTACCAACTCAAGCTCCAAACAAATCAAGCGCAGCAGAAAGACCTCTCGACCGCTTGCTTAGAGCAGTCAGTAACTTACCATCTATGCTTTCTTTTGACAACTATTTGCTTGATAGATGTGTTCTGAATATGCTGTTGATCATTATTACTATGCCTATAAATCTCTAAAAAATCATAAAGAAAATGTGGTTTAAAAGATTGGCTATAGGCCTACATGTGTGATACCTTTTCGTGGACCCTTCTATACCATGTTATAGCTGTTACAATGAATTATTTTGATCAGCTAGTTCTTAATATGATGACGACAGACTCTACAGTACTGCCTAGTCCAATTTGTTCTACTTCTGACTCTTGATGTTTTTTTAATATCTGAAAAGATCTGTCCAGCATAAGGCTTTGTAATCAAGATGTTTCTCTAATAGCCTGTTGTATATGATAATGATAAGCCATCGACACCCTTTGATAAATTAGTTTTCTTTGATATATCAAGGTCAATATTCTCCCCAGTGTTTTCATCGTTTGCTTCTTTTCCAACTTTGTGTTACAATGCAGTTGCGAACAACACCGCGCCAGGCCCTTAGTGCTGCAGTTAGTGACATAGGATCTGTGGTCAGTATGATTGATAGGATTGCTGGATCAGCACCTGGTAATGGTTCTAGAGCTGCTGTGGGTGAAGATCTTGTCGCTATGACAAAGTGCCGCTTGCAAGCCAGGAACTTCATGACGCATGACGGGAGTGGTACATCAAAGAAAATGAAGCGGGACACCAGCGCTATGCCTCTTAATGTGTCATCAGCTGGAAGTGTCAACGATAGCTTGAAGCAATCATATAGTGTGGACACCCCTGAGCTACAATCAACTGCAACCTCACATGTAAAGTGGCAAAAGGCTGAGGTGTGATTCTTTTTGTAGATAAGCTTCCTAGAGCACTATTTTACCAAAAATTGGCATATTTAGATCTGAAAGGATAAATATTGTTTATCTGTTATCTGAATTGTTAACTACCTTTTATTTTTATCTGGAATACTGTTCATCCTTTTGCAGGTAAACCATGCTCTGATGGAGGAGATTCAGGATATAAATCAACAGCTTATAGATACAGAGCTCCATGTCTCCGAGGATGATGCTGAGTCCTTTGCCACTACATCTGAGGGGGGCGAAGGGACAGTCATTAGATGCACTTTCACAGCTGTTGCAGTTAGCCCCAGCTTGAAATCCATGTTTGCTTCGGCACAGATGGTGAGGCAGCCTCAAAACACCCTTGCTATGTTTTCCCCCCTTCACCTTTTGATTGAAGAGCCAGCGCTTGTACGGTGGTCTCATTGTGCTGTATGTTGAAATGCATGGCAGAGTCCAATTCTGCCGTTGAGGCTGCTTGTTCCTGCGAGCTACCCTAAATGCTCCCCAGTGCTCCTAGACAAGTTTCCGGATGAACAAAGGTGCGTCGAATGGCTATTGTATATACGGTTAGGTGGTTGTTGAAGTCAGTTAACCCCATGGTGCTGCTGTGTGGTTTCATCAGGAACTCGGATGACCTGTCTACGAAGGCCAAGTCAAAGTTTGGTGTATTGCTCCGGGGTCTACCTGAGCCCATGTCACTGCGGGAAATTGCAAGGACTTGGGATGCTTGTGCCCGGAAAGTGATCGCAGAGTATGCCCAGCAAACTGGTGGAGGAAGTTTCAGCTCGAGCTACGGTTGCTGGGAAAGCTGTGTTGGCGCATGATGAGCAGACCTTTGGTGGCCGAGTATATTTTATCTATAATTATCATTATACATACAAGTGTTATGAGTCGAGGCAGCAAAAAAAAAAAAAAAAAAAAGCAGGGAAAAACTGCTGTTTGTCTTACTGTACACCTCCCCTTTTGGTATTGTCGGCCACTGTCAAGTTGATAAAAACGATTGTGTACAGGAAATTGTATGACGCAGAGCGATGCTTTTGGCCAGTTCCCCACAAAATCAGCGGCAGTATCATTGTTTTGCTTTGCTACAACCAGACCCAGCTTGTACTAGTCTAGAGCATGTAGTAATGTTGTGTGGGTCAAGATTCAAGACTAGTTTATCGAACACGCATTATTCATCGCACAGGCAACAATGATGCGGATTTGCTGCTTGCGGTGGTTCTTGGACTCTGAACGTTGCAAATTCATGTATGGCGCAACAAAAAATTGACTTAAATTGGTTAGAAAATACGACCAGTGTAAGAATCCAGCCAATCCATTTGGAAAAAGATAAAGGTCATCATCACAAGAGACCAAAAATATGCCGTGCTAGAACTTTGTACAATCACGGTGCAAATAAAATGAGATTCTAGGGCGCACATCCCAACCGGTATTAAAAGTCACTCCCTCCTATTTCTTTGTGCTCGATGTCTTTGTACAAAATAAACTAGCTATCGACAAACATTCGAGAATAGATGTGGTATTAGAGTAAACCTTAAGGGCCTGTTTGGAACGCAGGAATTTCACAGGAATTTCACAGGAATCAGTTCAATTTCACAGAAAAAACGCAGGAACGGGGAAATTTTCCCGCGTTCCAAACAGGGCCTAAGTGCAGTTACATGACGAGGATGAGACACAATTGAAGTCATCATATCAAGTGCAGCTTCTATAAGTTCGCCCACAAAAAACACATGATTTGGAAACCCAAATAAATCAACCGATTGTTTTAAAGAGGAGACCCAGATAATCCATGGGCACATAAATAAAATTCTAGCATCAGCAAATGCTAGTTCCACATCTTGAATTATTTAAGTTACAAAATTGAATGAACTTCAAAGGCGAATTAAGTTTACAGCCCTTGTTTGTAATTCCTAATTCTCATTGGTTTCTTCAGGGCAGCCTTCTGTCACAAAGGCAACGCATAA
This sequence comes from Paspalum notatum, assembly GCA_022530915.1. Taxonomy (NCBI): domain Eukaryota; kingdom Viridiplantae; phylum Streptophyta; class Magnoliopsida; order Poales; family Poaceae; genus Paspalum; species Paspalum notatum. Next base: position 187,581 of record CM039691.1, read on the forward strand.
CCTATATCATCAAATATAAGAAGTCAGAACAAAAACACAGACGTGTAATACTATATGCTGCCGGCATTTCAAACGGCAATGTTTTGCACGCCTAAAGAAAAACTGGAGTAATCAGTACTTTTTTTTTTTTGTGCATAAATCGTGATCAAACTGAAAAGAGCGAAACAAGCTACAAAGCTCCATTTTACATGCTCTGTTGTGTTTGACATGGCGAACACGCATCATCAAAGCACATGTTACGTGTGTAGAAGTATCTGTGAAAAATGCACTTTGATTTTAACTCAGTGTCCTCACTTGTCTGCTGCTCAGCTCCTAGCCATGGTCAGATGCGCTTGTTTAAACCTATAATAACCACAGTTAAAATATAGGAACCCCATCTTGTTTTAGATAAAAAAAATATAATCATAAGGGCGTCAGATTCGTTCCTAAAGTAACAGCCAAATCTAGGGTAACCCGTGTTGTAAAACAAACGTAACCCGTGTTGTAAAACAAACAGAAATGAAATGAAGCGGTGAAGAATAAGAGCTAATAGCTCCGCAGAGAGCACATGATGCAGATTAGTGAGAAGCAAACCCTCAAGTTATTTATTGTAAAACACAGAAATGCATTGGAGAGGTGAAGTAAAAATTGCACCTCAGGCAGCAAAAACTAAAACAGAAACTCCTCTCCTATTATTTGTCATGGGAGAAAGATTGTTTTTGGAAGTAGTGAAACTTGGTGCCTAATGTGTGACTTTTTTTTGTTGAGAGAAGTCTACAGAGGCACCATCTCTCCTTGTGTGGTGTACTTGTGTATAATAATATAGCATACACAGAGGAATCGACAAGAGGAAAATGAGTGCGCAGAGCATGCAGCAATAACAAGGTAGGGATAGGATACCTTGTGAGAGTGAGCTCCAGCAGGAGGAGTCGACGGCGATGCAGGACCTAAGGCGCGTCGCCGCCACGGCGCTGTGCAGCGGCATGAGCGTCTCCAGCCCCGCGACCGCCGACCTGGATGCACGGAAGCGATGGAGGGCCGACGTGATGAGCAGAGCACAGATACTAGATGATAGACAGATGGACGGGCACGGGCAGCGAGTGAGTTGGGTACCTGCGGAGGAGGATCCGGGCGCAGCGGGCAGCGGAAGGCGATGCCAGGGAAGGCAGCGGCGCGCCGAGGACGCGGCCGGTGAGGGGTGCGGAGCGGGCGGCCGACCTCACGGCGGCGGCGGTGCGGGCCAAAGATGCCATCGATTCGATTCCCCCCCGGTTGTGTGCGGCGGCGGCGGCGGCGGCTGGAAAGTGGAAAGGGTTTGGCTTGTTGGGCTAAAAAAAAAAAAAAAAAAAAGAGAGTACCCTAGCAAGCTAAGCTAGACGCACGCATACGTACTGGGCCGATTGCTTGTAACTGGGCTGGGCTGGGCTGGCCCCATCCATCATCCATGGATGATGGTCTTCCTTCACCTCTCCTCCTATTTTCCTTGATGTAAACATCCCAAAATGAGTCCCTACCTTCCTCTCAAAAAAGTCGGCAACTCGTCATCATGCAATGCACAGCACGTGTACCTCCTTTCCGTACTGTAGGTACTATTAGTAGGTACGTCATCAAGGATCGGAGGAGGAATTCTGACTGAGTTGATCGAGTGATTGATCCTACATTACATACTAGGGCCTTAATTAATTAGCACTGCTACTGCACAACATGACGCATGCAACGTATTGCTAATTTGGTGACCAGTTGGATTCTTCTGGATATATATGCGTCGTCCGTCCGTCAGAGATGGGCCGAGCCGATTGATCGTAACATGGGCCAACCCAATCGCCAATGGAGTGGAGAATTTGGCCCATGGATGGCCCCCTTCACCTGGGCCTCCCGCTTCCTCTTCGTCTTCCTCTTTCCCTGGAGGGAATCTCCTCCCAAAAAATTCCCCAATCCCGTCCCAGGATTGGAATTGGAACCTGTGGGAAAGAGAGAGAGAGTGAGAGATGAACAACTCCACCTCCCCCGCGGCCGCCGTGGACTGGGGGCCGGAGCCGGACGACGACTCCGCGGGGGAGATGGACTCCGAGGACAACTCCGCCGCCGCCGCTATTACCTCTTCCATGGGCATGGGCGTCATGGAGGTGGCTTCACCGACTTCTCCTTCTTCTTCCTCTCTCCCACCCCCAGTAGACGCCGGCTTCTTCAACGCCTTCACCGACGACTTCGACGACCAAGACCTCGACTGACTCACTCGCTACTAGGGTCCGGTCCGTAGGTTCGGTTCCCCCACACCAACCCACAGGCAATCCTCTCCCTCCCTCCCTCCCTCCCCCTCCTCGCTCCTTGGATCTTTTACTAATTTATTTACAATAGGTACAATTCAATTGCTTTGATACACCATGATGCATATTATTTGGGTGGATACTTGTTCTATGAAAGAAGAAAAGGAATCCATGGGTCCATTCCATTCCATTCCCTACCTATGGTATCTATGAGATCAGGCAATAATCGATCGGATTTATTACCAGGGAGGAATAGCGGCATACGGACCAGCTGATCCAGATTAAATAAACCTTCCCCCTGCATCATTCCTATGGCTCTTTTGTATCTTGCAACACAAACTACTGTAGCCATGCCATGAACTTGTCTCACCATCATGGCCACAGTGATGTGGCAAAGCCACACATAAGCAACAATACTCCTTAGGAGTAGTTGGCATGGCAAAAACCACATACGAGAAAAATGCAACGATGCCTGTTTCTCATCTGCCATGAATAATCAATAATTTGCATCATGATTATTTTGCTGAAAGTGGAATGCCTATGTGCCATCTGGGGAGAAACAAGGTAAACACTGCTGCCTGTGTGAATATACAAAAAAGACCACAGGACATAGGAGGAGGAGGAGGAGGAGGAGGAGGAGGCCATGGAGATTGCCTAGTTTTTTTTTTTTTTTTTTTGGTAAGCTAGTTTGATCTAGGAGGATAATTAAGATGGTAGGCACAATGAATGAAAAGTTATACTCTAGCAGTCTAGGGCCATATGGCCATGCAAGTATTACCTTAAAACCCTTCCCGTAATCATTTCAAAAAAAAAAAAAAAACCTTCCCGTAATGATTCGGTACAATGAAATTTGAAAGGTATGGTTCACCTTTGTTGCTTTCATTCAAGTATATATTGAACCGTTGCGGTTGTTTTTTGTTTTTTTTTTCTCTGTTTCCTCAATGCAATTGACAAAAAAACGCAGTTGCTGACACATGTTAATTTTGTCCATCCTCAGTGGCCGGCGACTGTACTGTATATGAATGAACGATCCTACCTGCCAATATTGCCTCACTGCCAAGGAGGCACAAGTCATGGAGATCACCTAGTGTGTTGCAGCTCGATCTAGTGTTGTATTGTCACCTGTCTGATGTATGTATAAGAAGAATAAAAATGTGCTGTGCAGTTGTGTGGTGTTGTAACGTGAGGGACGACTCGCGACTGCATTGGTTGCGTGTATTGTATTATGAATAATTATGAATAATGCGTGTTTAAGACCTTTTTTTTTTCGGGTTTAAATAATACTGTATCGATCGGTGAAGAAGACAAAGCCCCGTTTGGCAAAAAGAGCCGGAGCCGGATTAGTTGCTGCTAGCTGATGTATGTAGTGAAGACATTAGTAGTACTGATCTTTTTTCAAAGACGGAATAAGAAGAATTCGGACGTACTACTGGAATTGCGAGCTCGCATCCCAATTCTTGGTTCTTTTTTTGGACAGCAAAATTGGCAAGCACGCATCGCAACAATTAACGGGATGGCTGGCTGGCTGTTCATACAACAAACATGCACGTACGACAATTGGGCTTCTTTTGTTGCTGAGCTGAGCTGAGCTGAGCTTTCACATGTAGATGTAGCCCAATGGGCTCCCTCCTTCTACATAAACGTATAAAAGTTTGTTTTCCTTAGCCCACCTGTCCTCCTCCGCTTCGCTGCGCTGCCAGACGAAAACCCTAGCCGCCGCCGCCGCCGCCGCCGCCGCTCTTCTCCCGCAGAGCTGCTCGAGACGAGATGGGAGGCAAGTGCCCGCACCGCAAGGTCAAGAAGCGTCGCCTCTCGCACAAGACGGCGCGGCGCGGCAAGTTCCTCCTCAAGGCCGACGATGCCGTCTACGACGAGCTCCTCAAGCTGGCGGACCAGGGCAAAGAGGCGGAAGCCAAGGAGCTCCCCGTCGACGAGGACCTCCCAGGCATGGGACAGTTCTACTGCCTCCACTGCGAGTATGATGCACTCGGGGCTTTTCCCCTCCCATCTCTCTCCTTTCCCTTCCGCCGATCCGATCCATCTGCTAAGCTAGCAGTATTTTTTCTTATGCTCTGTCGTACAATAGCTGTTCATCGTTTATGTACGTCAATGAACAGTACAGTGGCGATTTCAGTTATAGGAAATAATAGGGTCTCGTTTTTTATGCCCAGAGCACAGCGACAGGAACAAGGACTGAACTAATAAATCGTTGAAATCAGAGAACAAATAAAAGCGCCAACTTGCTAGGGGGGATGATTGCATTAATCAGACTGATGAGCTAGTTCGTCTCATGAACCAACCGGCTTCACTCTGCTCTGAAACTCTGAAGAAGAATATTGGACGTGCAAACCTGATGACATAGATGTCTCATGAATTTAGTTGTAGGCTTCTGTTGTTGGGTGGGCTGTCTCGTGTATAGACTAACACGGTGATTGTAGGTAGGCGCCTTAACATAAAATAGATTTAGAGACATTAGCACAGCTGTAGCAGCTAATTAACGTGTGATTGTCGATGCTATTATGCTTGCGCTACCAACAGCAGCACTTCTCTTGCAAAAGTGCCTACCTATAATGTTCTTCTGATGACCATATCTCTAACTGGTGGTTGTTATGGCTTTGGCTGCAGCCGCTACTTTGCAAGTGAGAGCGTGAAGGACGAACACTACCGCTCAAAGCGCCACAAGAAAAGGTAATTCTTCACTCCGTTGATCTGAGTCCACTTGCTTTGTTATATAGCAGCTAGTATTTGGAGGTAGTGAGAATGTAAAGTCTTCCTTGAACACACACTAGCCTTAGGCCTTGCATGGGCTACGTGGCTGAATGCAAACATTTGATTTTTGCTAACGGTTTATTCCTGTTCAATGTGCATTGTTCCATGATCATTCTCAATGCAAGGAAGAGCGTCTACGAATTAGAGATGTTCAGTTAGTTTGCATTGCTAGAGAGGACATATGAATTCAGATGGTTTTAGGATACTGTAATACAGCTCTCTGCAGTTGACCTATTATTTAGAGTCGCACCAGTTGAGACTCCCTTATTTACCGTGTGGTGTGGATTTACATGATAACACCATAACTAAATGGTCCTATGAAAGTAACTTAAGCTTGAAAGCAGCTGGCATGATAGGTTACGGTATGGTCTTTCCCATCGGTGTAACGTGTGAAATATCTGATGTAGGGAAGGGCCTGGTTGTACATGTGAGCGGCATGATTCGATCTGCTGTGGTGTGTGCTGTGTCTAATCGCAAGCTTTGGATGATTGTAGGGTGAAGGTAATGTCTGGACCAGCCCCACACACGCAACTTGATGCTGAGCTTGCTGCTGGAATGGGAAAGCCTGACAATGGCCTGAAGCTCATGTCCATGTGAAGGGGGAAGGAACATCCTATTACTTGTCCCATGTTTTCGTCGCTGTCGTACATTTGAAGCTTCTTTGCTCAGTAGCTAATAGGGTTAGCAGATGTTTTTATCGGGCAAGACTTGAGAGGCTTGATCAGTCAGGATAAGAAAGGGGAGGGTTGTTTTTTGAGAGGTCAGTGGGTTAAGTGCCAACCATGAATGAATCAGTTGTACACTAGTGACGATGATGTCTTGTAATACCATCATTTAGCACTATGGAAATAGAGTTGGTTTTACAGGCTGGTCGGGTTTGATGAACACTATGGTGATGTTGTGGTACCATGCCACACTACCCTGGAAGGTCTACTGTAGTTAGGTAACCTTGGCTGTTCCTATGGTAGCATGAGACAGACGGACAGACGCCAGAGGTGGCCAGGACAGCAGCAATTGTCAGCTTGCATTCCTATCTCCTAGATAGATCTATGTATATGTAGTATGATGATTCTGCTTGTGCTCTCGGCTATCCGTGACTGGTTTTGGCTGCTGATGCTGATAGGGTCTATTTTGGATGTCCTAGATGCATTGTGTGCCGTGCAAATGGCATGCTTGTCTGTTAAACAGCTCCTCGATCTCCTCTAGGATAGAGTGAAGGGACCGCCAGATGCAAATGATTATTCATGTGTGGAGCAGGACGAAAAATGATGTTCCTTTGGTCTCAAGCAATGGCTGGCCATCATGTCACTGCACTAATGATAAGCTAGTCTAGATCCATTTGCCATGGGTCACATGATCGGATTCACTTCAGTCCATATGCCCCAGGAAGCTGGTGGTGCTAGCTGATGAAAGGCCAGATCGCTCTTGCATTGGTCATTGGTGCTGTCACGACCAGGGCAATGTTGTCAAGACGGGGGCCGGCCTTGGATCGCCACAAGTCCACCACCACCCAGTACTGTCAAGATGACGATCCTGTGGCTGGCCATGACTTGCTTCCCATATCATTAGAGGCAGCCCTCCAACAAGAACTTGTTCACACAAGGCAACGCCCTCTGAGCCTGAGGGGGGAAGGGTCTGCGTCCTCTACCTAGTTTCAAAGGAGCACTCTGTGTAAGCTGTTTGCGAAGCATTGCAGGAAGGTAGGGTAACAGGGACAGGGCAACTGTGTGTGTGGCTGGTGAAGATTGTATTGGGTGGAGATGGATTGCTTGGGACTCATTCCTTGGTGTTGTTCATCTTCACCAGCGAAAGAAGGGATTGGAGGGAGGGAGACCACCATACCAGGCATGTACAGTACTACATTGTATTGCAGTCTATGTGGTTCCCACAATTCATCTCGCTCACTCGGTCAGTCAGTCATGCTGTTGGTACAGAAAAGGTTGCTGCGTTGCATTGCATTCTGTCCGGTTGGATGGTTGGGGCACACAATCATGTGCCAGCAAGACCAGCCACTGTGAGTGCAATGCAATGCAATGCATGCGCAAGTTTGAAGAGTCGGAGAAGAAGAAATGTCCATGTCCATAATTAGTGGATTGTCAGCAAGTAAAAGTGACCTGTCTAGGTTGTGGTGAAGGAGGTGTGTTGGATTGGATCATCATGAGCTTGTACAGTAGTATTTGCATGGATGCTTCATCATTCATTCATCGATAAACTTGTAAGTACAGGTGAAGTGCTAAGACCACCGTGTGTTTTTCTTCCTTTGGTTTCCCTCGCAATTACGTACTACTTGATCAGCCATTCAGCCTCTCCCTCCGGCGATGGGCGATGGATCATACTAGAAGAAGAAGAAGAAGAAGAGTCTAGGCATTGGACGACGGCCCTGTCGCTGAACCTGAACCCGTGAGGCGCTGCAGCTGCAGCATCCGCGCGTAGCATCCGTCGGGGTGGTGCTTGAGCAGGTGCGAGTGCGATCCCTGCTCCACCACCTTGCCGTCGTCCATGACGGCGATGGTGTGGGCGTTGCGCACCGTGGCGAGGCGGTGCGCCACCACGATGGTGGTGCGGCCAGGGCCCGACCCCGACCGGCCCAGCAGCGCCTCCTGCACGCAGCGCTCCGACTCGGCGTCCAGCGCGCTGGTGGCCTCGTCCAGCAGCATGACGGGCGCCCGCTTGAGGAGCGCGCGCGCGATGGCGATCCGCTGGCGCTGCCCGCCCGAGAGCTGCACCCCTCGCTCCCCGACCTGCGTCGCGTACCCCTCCGGCAGCGCCGAGATGAACTTGTGCGCGTTCGCCTGCGTCGCCGCCTCCACCACCTCCGTCGCCGTCGCCGCGCATCCATCCTCGCCGCCGCGCCCGTACGCGATGTTGTCGTGGATGCTGGCGGCGAACAGGGAGGGCTCCTGCGGCACCACCGCCACGGCGCGCCGCAGCGCCCGCAGGTTGTACTTGCGCACGTCCCGCCCCTCCAGCAGCACCCGCCCCGACGCCGGCTCGTAGAACCGCAGCACCAGCGCCAGCACGGAGCTCTTGCCGCACCCGCTCGGCCCCACCAGCGCCAGCGTCTTCCCCGCGCGCGCCCGCAGGCTCAGGTCCCGGAGCACCTGCACGTCGGGCCGCGACGGGTACGCCAAGTCCACGTGCCTCAGCTCCACCTCCAGGCCGCCGCCGCCGCCGCCCCGGTTGTCCGGCACCGGCACCGGCGCCGCGTCCGCGTCGTCGGGCTCCGCCACCTCCGTCCCCCGGTCGATGGTCTCGAACACGGACCGCATGGCGCGCCCGCCCCTGGCGAAGTCCGGCGCCAGCGTCAGCGTCTCGGCGGCGCCGTTGGCGGACACCATGAGCACCATGAAGACGCGGATGGTGCGGGAGAAGTCGGACACGCCGTGCTTCACCAGCCACGCCGCGTACCAGAGCCCCAGCGCGTAGGACGCGTAGAGCAGGAACTGCGCCACGCCGTAGCCGCCGCCGGCCACCTGCCCCTTCCAGAAGCACCGCCGGAGGGGCCCGCGCAGGTTGGCCTGGAACAGCGCCGTGACCTTGCGCTCCGCGTTGAAGGCGGCCACGGTGCGCAGGTTGGCGACGGCCTCCCCCGCGATCTGCGTGGCGCGGGCGTGCGCCGCCTCCAGGTCCCCCGAGAAGCCCTTCATGAACATCTTCTGCAGCACGGTGGCGCCCACCACCAGCGGGAACACGGCGAGGAGCACCAGCGCGAGGCGCCACTGGAGGGCGAACCCCGCGGCGCAGGCCACCAGCATGAGCGCCGAGTTCTGGACGATGACGGAGATGCGGTCGCCGATGGCGGAGCGCACGTTCTGGGCGTCCAGCGCCAGCCGGGCGGCCACGCGCGCGCTGGCGTTCTCCTCGGCGTCGAACCAGGCGATCTCGTTGCGGAGCACGGCGGCGAACATGCGCTCGCGCACTCGCCGCGTCAGGTTCTCGCCCACCGTGTCCCAGAACGCGTGCTGCACCGTGTTGAACACCAGCGCGGCGGAGGACATGCCGATGAGCAGGTAGCAGTAGCGGGCGATCTCGCGCCGCATGTGCCGCGGGTCCGGCGCGTAGTACACGCTCAGCACGGCGCTGAGGATGTAGGCGAAGATGGCGCTGAAGGAGCCGCACACCATGGAGGCGAGGGAGGCGACGAGCGCGTAGCCCCACTCGGGCGAGTTCATCCTGGCGAGCCGGAGGAAGGAGCTGGCGCTGAAGTGCTGCTGGTGGTGGTGGTTGTCGCCGTGGACGTGGATGGAGAGCGTGGTGTAGTCGGCGTCGGAGAGGCGGCGGGAGTAGGGGGAGCGGCCGTAGGAGGAGTTGCGCGTCATGATGGGGGAGCTGACGGAGTTGCGGGCGCTGGAGGGCCGGGCGCTGCTGCGGCGGGCGTTGACGAGCGCCGCCTCGTGCGCCTGCTCCTGCATCCGGATGAGCTTGGCGTAGGCGCCGCCGCCATCTCCCCGGGCCATGAGCTCGTCGTGCGTGCCCACCTCGGAGACGGCGCCGCCCTGGAGCACGGCCACCAGGTCGGCCTTGCGGATGGTGGACAGGCGGTGGGCGATCACCAGGGTGGTGCGCCCGATCATGAAGCGGTCCAGCGCCTCCTGCACCAGCTTCTCCGACTCCGAGTCCAGCGCGCTGGTGGCCTCGTCCAGCAGCAGGATGGCGGGGTTCTTGAGCATGGCGCGCGCGATGGCGATGCGCTGCTTCTGACCGCCGGAGAGCTGAAGACCGCGCTCGCCGACCTGCCATGGATGGGATGGCCAATGGCCATGCAATGCAGTTGAGTTAGTTACTTGCAGGTCAGTTGACCTTTTGGCATCCAATTGAATTCAGGATGGTGACATTGGCGACATTGGTGTGTCTGTGACTGCTGCATGGCCGGCATGTGGCCTTTTGATCTGATTATTATTAATCCCTTGCCCATAATTCCATTGACACATGTGGTTAAACTAAACTAACCCAGAGCGCCTGCCATTGACACAATGACAGTAGTAGTGGTGGACTGGTGGGTGGCTTAAAAACACGGCAAGCATGGGCGGCCAGGCCAGCCTGCGTGCCTGACTGACAGATTAGTAGTCCACTTCATCTACTCCTCCTCCACTAGGTATATAGATAGATTATTAGTCTGCAGGACGTACTGACCAGACTGCAGGACGGCTGATTATTCTTTTCTTGCACTGATACCAAATCAAATACTGCAATTAAACTACTCTAGGCACTGATTATTAGTAGTCTACTACCAAGTTGACATTCCTGACAAAATGCCGACTTGAAATTTGTTCTGCTCGATCTGCTTGCTTAGGTAGGAGTATAATCTGCTTGCTTAGGTAGGAGTATAGTCGTCCTAGTAGTTTTAGTAGGAGCTAGGAACTGAATGATTATATAGCACCTCGATCTCTACTAGTAGCAGCTGTTATCAACGGCGGACTGCAGTGCAGTCATGTGGAGAGAAAAACTGGAGTAACCAGCAGACAGAGCAGATATACACTCCGTAGCTAATAATTAACAATGGCGGTATATGTAGTGTTTGTGTTGAGACTTGAGAGAAAGGGACCTGAGCTGAGCTAGCTAGTGGTACCTACTGTGTCACTGTGTGTGATGGGCTGATGGCAAAGCAAAGGAGGGAGAGGAGAGAAGGGAATCTTGGCATGTTACTTGTTCGTACTGGTATACATACAGCAAATCTGAAAGCAACGGGCTCCTAAACAAACGAAACACAATTGCCATCACATCCCTCCTTCACCTCTGTCAGTCAGTGAGTCTGTGTGTCTCCTTCCTGCTTCCTGGTATTCTCATCTCATCTTCAGTGAATGTGTATGTGTAGATGGATGAGTGGTGTGATGGAAGGGACCCCATACTGCCTGCTGTCATGTAGCACTCATGTGCCGCTGCCGCGCGCGCGCGCTGAAACAGTGTATCTATCTGATCGAAGGTCTAAACGCAAAGCAGAGGAAGCCAATTAACCGAGTACCTGCGTGTCGTAGCCTTGCGGGAGCTTGATGATGAAGGAGTGGGCGTTGGCGACCCTGGCCGCCTCCTCCATCTCCGCCTGCGTCGCGCTCTGGCTCTCCCTCCCCAGCAGCAGGTTCTCCTTGATGCTCGTCGCGAACAGCGTCGGCTCCTGGCTCACCAGACCAATCTGCTGCCGGACCCACCGCAGCTTCAGGGACTTGAGGTCATGCCCGTCAAGCAGGATTTGCCCTGTTATTGTTAATGATGCATCATCAGTAAAGACAGACAGTTTTGCTTGGGTAGAGCAGTCAACAGTCAGCATTCAGCAATTTGCATGTGCAATTTCTGCGAGGGGGAGGGGAGGCAACCACCAGTGCCTCTGTTAGCATCTTGCCTGGCATCGCAACAGTTTCCTGGACTTTTTGCCTCCCTTTGCAGCCTTTTGCTATGTTTCGATGACCGACGAGGGAGACGGACGGATGGATGGATGGATGGACCATGCATGCTTGGCTACTATACAATGCAGGTGAGGTAGCCGGCAGCCCATGAGGGTGGTGGGGATGGCCGCGCGCCCACCCTCTGCTCCCTCCACTGGAGGTGGAGGGGAGGCTCCTCTCCTCTCTTCCAAGCATTCACACACTGGCAGTGCAGAAAGTCCTATTGGCAGGCAGGCAGGCAGGCATTGTGTCTGTGCACAGTCGGCCAGTGTGGAATGGAATGGGAATGGGAATGGGAATGGGAATGGAAACAGCACACTGACTGCATTCCACCAGGACAGGAGATCCACCCAGCAATGGCAATTTTGCTTGCTTTGGCAAGCAACTCATTCAACAGTAAATCGATACTGACCGACCGACCGACTGAGAATGCCCAATTATTAGCAAGCCAAGCAAATTACAGTGAGCGTAGTGTACCTGCCGTCGGGTCGTAGAACCTCTCGATGAGCGACACGACGGTGCTCTTCCCGGAGCCTGAGCTCCCCACCAGCGCGATGGTCTTCCCGGGCGGCACGCTGAGCGAGAAGCCGCGGAGGATGGGCACGTCCGGCCGCGACGGGTACGCGAAGTCCACGCTCCGCAGCTCCACCCGCCCCGTCACCGACTCCAGCTCCAGGCCAGAGTCCGAGTCCGACACCCCGGCGGGCATGGTCCGGTGGTGGTCGATGATTCGGAAGATGTTGGCGGCCGCCACGCGCGCCTTGGCGAAGGCTGCCATGCTGGGCGCCGACTGCCCCAGCGCCAGCCCTCCGATCATCACCGAGAACATGGTGGCGATGGCCAGCCCGCCGTTGGTGCGGTGCGCCCTGACCAGCTGCCCGCCGTACCAGAGCAGCAGCCCGTAGCAGCAGAAGACGGTGAAGTAGGTGCCGCCGAGCCCCAGCCCCTTGGCGAGCCCGCTGCGGTAGCCGATCCGCTGCGCCGCGGCCAGCGCCGCCGAGTAGGCCCGCATGGCGCGCTCCTCGCCCACGAACGCCTGCACCGTGCGTATCTGCGCCACCGCCTGCTCCGCGATGCCGCTGGCGTCCGACAGCGCGGCCTGGCTACGGGAGGAGAGCTTGGCGAGCGCGGCGGCGCTGAGCCCGCCGATGACGGCGATGAGGGGCACCACGGCGAGCGTGACCAGGGCCAGCTGCCAGGCGGCGGTGAAGCCCACGACGAAGCCCGCCACGAAGGTGGCCATGTAGTGGATGAGGTTGCCCAGCTTCTCGCTGATGGCGTCCTGCACCACCACCGCGTCCGCGTTGATGGCGTAGATCACGTCGGAGGCGCGCACGTCGGTGTCGAAGAAGGACACGTCCTGCCGGAGGGCGGCGTCCAGGTAGCGGATCCGCATGCGGGTGGACTGGCGCTCGCCGGTCCACATCCAGCAAGAGATCTCTGTATGGATTATGGAAGCAAAGATGCAGTTTTTATCAATTTCAGTGGTACGGTATCCCACCACCCATCAATTGGAATTGGATTGCTTGCTGGATCGATCGATCGATCGATCCAATGAATCCTGGAAGAAGGTTACTACATACCCGCCCACGATGACGCCCAGATCGCCGCCCCCACGACGAGGAAGTAGAAGGCGTACTTGACGACGAGGCGCACCATTGTGTCCGGGTCGTCGGCGTGGGAACCGAAGGAGTCGACGAGGTCGGCGAAGAAGCGGAGGAAGACGGGGAGCGAGCAGCCGTGGACCAGCGCGCCCAGGGTGCCCACGAGCATGAGCACGCAGTCGAGGCCGTCGGCGAAGCGGAAGAGGTCGCGCAGGGCGGCGGGCGGGGTGGCCGCCTTCTTGCTGCTGCTGCTGCTGTTGTCCGCGCCACCAGCCCCAATCCCAATCCCATTGGCGGTGGTGGTGGAGCCTGAGGAGGAGGCTCCTGGCCTGGCATTGGGCTGCTGCTGCTGCTCGGTCTCGTCCAAAGGAGGAGGAGGAGGAAGAGGAGCAGCAGCAGGAGGAGGAGCTGGAGCAGGAGGGAGCTGCTCCGGCGGCGTTGCTTGTGCTTGTGCTTGTGCTTGTGGTGCTTGGCCCTCTCCCTCTGCTAGGGGGAAGGCGCCGCCGGGGGAGTGGAGGTGGAAGGCCTCGAGCTCCGGGCGGGCCCACTCGTCGGCATGGGGGGCGCCGAGGACGACGACGCGCGCCCTGATCTCCTCTGCCTCCGGGTCGCTGCTAGACATGGGGGGAGGAGGAGGAGGAGAAGCAGAATGAAATGGAAATGTTGTTGGATTGGGGGAGTTTTGCTGCCCGCGGCCTCCCTCCCTGCCAATCTGCCATACCTCCTCTCTTCTCTTCTCTTTTATAAAGACACACCTTGCCTTGATTGGCTTGGAGATCCAGTTGGAGGCCCAGCTCTCAGCGAACGACCAACCACTGACTGAGACTGTGACGTACATTACATACAGATGAATGAATGTGCTACCATTCTCGTCACAAGAATAAGAAAAAAAAAATCTACGACTACGTACGTATATATGTTTGGGCTCAACACCTAGCTCCTCCATGCATCATGCACTCCGTTTCCTTCATCTCCACTCTGTGGTTTCCATTCAGCCCGTTCGGCTGCCCTGCTCCGTACGTGCTGCAGCTAGTGTTGCGAGTTAGCCTATGTTCAACAGAACGTATGTTCAATCCCGCCCATCCACTGTTCTAACTATCTTTTTCTCTGCCTACAGTGCCGCACAGTATTTTAGACGTTTCTTTTAGGCCAACTGGTGAACCCAGCCTTTACAGACTGACAAGCACTGTAGGTGCAACTGTCTACAATGTGCAAAACCTTGCACCCTTTTGCACAGGAAAGAAGGGTTGCCACCTGGATACCTACCATAACCGATTGGATGCCTCCGGCTAATTTTTAGCCTCGTCACATCGAATGTTTTGACGCTTTTTAAACCTAGTTAATCTATGATTAGCAAATGTGATGCTACATTAACCATTTGTTACTCATGGATTAATTAAGCTTAATAAATGCGTCTCGTCGTTTAGCCTTCATCCATATAATTAGTTTTTTAATTAAACCATAATTAATATTTCTAACCAGTATTAAAACATTCGATGTGACGTGAGCTAAAGTTTAGCCTCCGGATCCAAACACCCGGTTGCTCTGTGTGTGGAAGGGAACATCAAAACCGTAGCCTTTAGCAGTGATAGTGTTTGACACCTGGAGAATTCAGCGGCAGAGCTATAGGAGGGGATGGCGCTGGAAGGCGAGTGGTGCAAAACCATAGTGGGAGAAACTGAGGCAACACACTGGATGTAGATGGCAATAACAATGAACGGATAGGTTTGAATAATGATAGGCCGGGTTGAGGAGGAGGTGATCTAAGGCTGACTCCAACAAACACAAAGATGCATTCTGTACGCCGTGTTGCTACATTAGGCTATTTTCAAAGGTTGCTTCAAAATAGAGATTTGTGCACTATAACAACACTGCAGCGCACTGTAAATAGAGAGAAGAGTAGTTGGAACAGTGATAAAGTTAAACCCAACATTTCCCTTATCTTGCTCCCTCAAAATTTAAAGCTACACTGTTACGGTATTGATCTGCACTGTAGACAGAGAGAGGAATAGTTGAAACAATAATAGAGGATGTGAGGATAGAGGAACCTTTAGGTTCAGCCTTTGGCTAAGGCTGAACCCAACGGTTTTCTTATATTGGTTCTGCAAAATTAAATGATGCATTGTAGATAGAGAGAAAAGTAGTTGGAATAGAAACGGAGGATGAGAGACGGAGAAGCTGCTGGAGAGAGCCCTAAGGGATGGAAAATGAGAGCTCCTCGAAGATAGCCTTACAG
Organism: Paspalum notatum; assembly: GCA_022530915.1. Lineage (NCBI taxonomy): Eukaryota > Viridiplantae > Streptophyta > Magnoliopsida > Poales > Poaceae > Paspalum > Paspalum notatum. The sequence goes on from CM039691.1 coordinate 202,816, forward strand.
ATTCCGTGCTTTGGTTATCCTGCTGAACACAACCTTAAGACATTTGATGCCTGTGTTTTGGCAAACACAACGTGTGCCTTGCTTGCCCATGCGAGTCGATTCGGGTTCTCTTCTTTGCCATGAGTGAGGCAAATCTTGTCCACGCAAGCCTTGAGGCCTGGGCAAGGTAAGCAGACAATCCCCACCTACCCGTGATTGAAAAATTGACGGATCACAGAAGATAAGGATTGAGAAATGAGTAGTAAATAGAACAAGCATTGAAAAGATAATTTTAAACCATTACCAGTGGAGAGTACCATGGAAAAGCGAAATATACCTTTGTAGGATCCGTGTATTCACAAAAATTGTCAAATAGCTAGGCGGAGCCTCCTGGTCCTGGGAAAGAAACGAGTAGGATTACAAGACTACGAGCAAGTTTGGACGGTGATCTGGTCTGAGGGCTCTTGTTCAGGCAGGTGTATCCAGCCTCAGGCGCTCGAAATCGAATGTCTGGGAGTGATGTTTGGCCTAGGCAGCTTCTGCCAAGAAACAACCAAACTAGCTCTACGTGCACTAGGATGTATGTATTGTGTATCTGCTGTTCCAACTAATTCTCTTTCTACGTACAACGTTGCTAGAGTCTATAATCAATCTATTTATCCATATTCCATACTACGTAGTTAAGCCGGCCTTTGACTGCACTCGACGAACCGTGGGGCGCCCGCGCCGGGGACATGCGTGTGAACATGAACACTTCGATCGGCTGATGATGAATACAGGGGCAGACCGAGAGCATACAGGGTGACACTGCATAGAGCGATCGGGCCAGTTCCGATCCTGCCTGCCTACTGGCTTCTCGTCCAAGCCAGCCAAACGAACAGGCGTCCAATCCAGGCGTTTGAACAGCCTGTCCTATGCCCTCCGCCGATTTGCTATGACCTCTGGTTCCATGTGACCTCTGCTCTTTTGTGCAGAGCAAATGTGCAATGCGTGCAAAAGTCAGTCATAGCACTGACAGTATGAACAGACAGTCAATGTAGAGATCGAGGCGAGGGCGAAGCTTGCATTGGACGCCAAGACAAGACCCGACGACGACCCGGCTAGCCGTTCATACATGCCATGCATAGCATATGACGGCCATAGGCGGTCTGCACGCTGCCTCTCCTGTATTTGCATTTGCAGTGAATCTCTTCTCGCTTAATTTTACCCAGCTCCTTCTCGTACGACACTACTACTAGTAGCTTCTTAATTAACTATTAACAATTAGCCTATACCTTTTCTTGTTGTCTTCAATATATATACCTTCTGCTAGCTTCTCATTATTGTATAATTCCCTATTAACAAACCATCCTTCCTATAATTTTTTTCTCCGCCCGCCGACTCGCCTCCCCTCCCTCCATTTCTTGGCCCTTCGCTTGTCGTCTCCCCACACACTCGTTTCTACCCGTTGCCGGTGCCGCCACCTGGTCGCGACTGTGTCCGGCCTCCAACCATGTTGCTTGTGTCTTTCCGTCGCCTGCTCATCACACCAATTATACTTAGGCTGTCTCCAACGACGCGTCTCAAAATAAAATTTTTTGCATTGTTCAGCATTATTGATGACATGACACATAGAGTGGAGTGAGATTTAAAAAATGAGGATGATGATCTTTGTTGTAGATAGCCTTTTATGAACTTCATGGGCGTACAATTACTGTACTAGCGGAAAAAGGAAGGATTCAGAAGACCATTGTATACCCTCAGAAAGCTCGTTCGGCTGCTTGAATTGGCTAAAGCTGCAGCTGTTTTCTCCTCACGTAGACACTGTAGCAACAGCCGCAGACACTATAGCAACAGCTGGAAACAGCCACAGCCAAGGCCAGCCGAACGAGCTGAGAATTTGGAGGACAAGAGCTTCATCCTCTATTTTGCAGCTGAGATAGAGGGTCCATTGTACCTATAGAGGATGGCCTTTCTCCTTTTGTATTTTGAGTAATAGAGGAGGCCTCGGAGGTTGCCGCTGGAGACAATGTGCTTCTAGCCTTCTCCTCCAAGTTTCTTTGATACATAGGCACGCATGTAAATGAGTTTTAGTGTTGCTCCATTCTTTTCTTTCCCCGCTTGGAAACCAAAAAGACATGTATATTCAGGTAGACAAAAAGCAAATTTGAAGTTGGGAGACCTAGAGGATACACCCGGATAAGTTTAGAAAGCGCCTGCGAGAATTTGACTCTTCAAACAACAAACTCAAAATAAATTAAAGACATGTCATGGCTAGTGCGACCATATGCAGCAGACCAGGCCAACAAGCATATAGGTGAAATTAACGAACGTCAGCATGTCTTGGCTCATTGGAACGTGTACGTGCGTGGCCGTCTTTATATACATATTTGATTTGGCTATAAGAGATGGAAATCAAAGATGGTATATATGAAGGAATCAATCAATCTTCTTCAGCAGGTGAGGTCCGGTCCATGAATCACGTACACAAGAGACAATTTTCGTTGATCAGCAGGACAGGTGTTGACCTGCACACGCAGCTTAATAATTACTATTCATGGCCCTTATTGCACCAAATACAATCAACGTTAGCTAACTTCATTCAATTCGCCCGTGTAGGTAGTCTCGGGGGATTAATTCAGTTCTCGTTGATCCCAAATGTAGAAATAATTAAGAGTCGATCGATCGACTGTAATTAATTGCGCATCTAGGATATTTAACTGTAGCCTCTCTGCTCTTTTACTCTGGTACTTGAGTACTATGTGGCCATGCATGTGGTGGGAGAACAATTCAGTTTACTAGTCGATCTCGCACGGCTTAGAGTCTTAAATGTGTTATGTATAACCGTACAACATATATAGATATATTTTTATACTTAGGTTTTTATAATAATATATCTTGCTACTTTATATGTATGCTTAATTGATTTAGATAATCTTTGATCGATTGCAAAAATAGGTGATTTTAATATAATTTTGAGGGGTTATTTTTATCATATTATTAGTCATAATAACTAAGGTGAACAATTAGATATAAATTTAGGGTGTTATTTCATATTTTTCTTTATATTGACAGAGTGGGTAATTAATATGTAGTTTTAGAGGTTATTTAATATTATTTTGATAATAGCAAAGGTGGGTGATTACTTAATTAGAAAACAGATCTAATAGCTATTAAGATTCCAACATGTTAATTGATGATAGGGTATTTTTTTATTATTGTGAGGATTTTTATAATTTTATTTTTTTCTAGCGCATCTTATGAGGATTGATATGAAAATTTCAAAAAATCTACAAAATATCTGTTTAATGGAAAGGTTTCTAGCATCTTTAATGGAAAAAAGAAAAAGATATTTGCTTTCGTTGAGAATTGAACTCAAGATCTTTCGTAATGGCAGAGGTGGGTAATTACTTAGAAAATATATATAATGAAAAAAAAGGATATTTGCTTTCATTAAGAGTTGAACTCTAAGACCTTTCATAATGATAGAGATGGGTAATTACTTAGAAAACAGATCTAATGGCTATTAATATTCCAATCTGCTAATTGATGGTCAGATGTTTCTGATTATTGTGAGAATTTCTTGGATTTATTTTTTTTTCTAGCGCGCTTTAAAATTGGTACAACTTTTAGAACCTCCAACTAGTATGTTTATACTTTAGCCACCTCGTCCTTCATCCGCATATGGTGCCAGTCAAGATTTCAGCTCACAACCTTTTTCCCTCTGATACCATGCATATTTAATTATTTGTATCCACGGTTTAATTATATGGTTTCATACATGACCAGCAAGCAAGAAGCAGCCACCAAAGGTCGTTTGTCATGTCATATGATAGCACTAGCTGAAACTTGATCGCATTGTTAACACATGCATGAACTGATCAATTAACTAATCTGACGGCGAAGAAGCTAGCATGCGCCGATCCATCCCCCGGCCCAGCCCGTACTCAGACGATGAAGTTGTTTAGTAGTAGAAGTAGACTGATGGTAGTACAAATAACAAAAAGCCAAGGCTGATTGATGAGACGATCAGCACCAAGCAAGAGCTCACTCGCTATTTAATATACTATATCATCCACTAAGTGATGTACCGCAAAACAAGTGAGCATGACATATGTTGGTTCCTTAATTAGTCAATCCGGTTAATCGAGGGCAGAGACCAGCAATTAAATTAGTCACAGCTTGAAACTGAAAGAACTGTTTTTTCCCGGTCAGTTCGGTTTTAGCCTTGGCTAGTACAGGAATCACGATAGAAACTAAAAAGATAACGCAATATATGCAAGCGACGTTGACTTGTAAGTGGTAATAAAAAAATTAATTAAGTCGTGTTCGTCGCATGCAGAACCTTTTTTTTTTTTTGTGCAACGTTAACGTTTAGTGCTGGCCTGCATGTGAGCGTCACCGTTTCCGCTTCCGTCCCTTGATTGTTCTTCTTTCAATTCTTGTGTGTACTAGTACATTTTATTAGTTGTTAGTTGTACGCTTTGCAGCCTGCTGCTTTGTCTTTCTCGTGCACCCATCAATTAACAAACAACAAGCTAGTCGCACTTCACTTTTCATGTTACCAGCACTACTACCAGCACTACTCTACATCATCACTTTTGTTTCATCTCGATGTGATCGGCCATTTCCCTGTTGTTTATACTAGTATATATGTATCTCCATCAGGCTACTTAAACAATCCTCCATTGCATTTCTCAATTATGTACAGTCAAAGTACCTTTCTTTCCATCAAAGCGCAAGAAATCCAATCGATTTACGGCTGCAGCGACAAATTGTGAAACTGCCGCCGAAGACCCCATGTATATTCCAGGTAAAATAACTCGTCTTCCTTGTCAATGGTTGAGCATCACCGCCGCGTGTTAAGAATCCTCATGTCCTCCAGACCTAGAAAATGGTTGAGGGAGGTAGCTGAATCGGCAACGGGGCAAGGGTCGGTGGCGAGGAAGGAGACGGTGCTGAGGGAGAAGGTGGTTGGGCAAGAACTGTCGCGGGGAAGCTCTGGCCCAGCAATTAGTGGCAGTGGCCGTGGAGACTAGGACGCCAGAGAGCCGGTGGTGGCAAGGCAACGGCGGTGATCGGCGAGGTAATGTAATAAAAAATAAGAGTCATAGGCCCCAATGTATTTCATCAAGAGGAAGCTAAAACCAAGTCTAGAGAAACTTCCTAAACCTTGGGTTAGCTAAACACACCAAAGTCATCTCCTTTCCTTGCAAAGAGTGGATACACTACACAGTAACCAACAAGGCATCCAAACATCTCAGAAGTGTTGCAGCCACATAGAACTGGAGGCTTTTTTTGCAAGACCTGCCTACGTGCATACGATCCTATATAAAAATGATGTGTGTACGTGTATCTGAGCATCTACAACTTGATCGATCGTGTTTTTAGGCAAAAGGGAGGAGGTTAACGCACGACCCGTCGCTATCTTCGGATCGCGCAACCCCTCCTCTTTCTCTTCGCTCTCTTTTTCTTTTGCGCTGTGTCTCTTTCCGACCATGCCGTAGTCTCTTCAACTCCATCACGGCTTCTCCCTCCCTCAATCCCAGCGTGGTTCCTCTCTCTCCACCGGCCTCCCTCTCTCCCTACCCACCTCACCAGCGCTCCCCCTCCCCATCGTGGCTCCTCCCCATCCCCTCTCACTAGCACCCCCTCCCATCGCCCCCACATCGCGGGTCCTCCGTCCCCCAACGACTCCTTCTACTGTGATCCTTTTCCTTCTTACTCCTTCCCGTGCGGCTCACACATTGATGGGAAAAAGTTGAGCATGAACTCCAAGATTGGGTTGCTGTTTTTCTATATTATGCAATAAGTTACTGAAAAAGTCCATAGCAAGTTTCATTTATTCTATTCTAGCTTTCGTAGCAAGTTGTTTTGTGCAGATGTGCAACTTGCTACACCGCCTGTTGTTTTGCTGATAAAATTTTGCAATAAATTGCTGAAAAAGTCTATTGTAAGTTTGATTGTGTTATATTTTAGCTTTTGTAGCAAGTTGTGTGGATGTGCAACTTGCTACAACCCCCTGTAGTTTTGCTGATAAAATTCTACAATAAATTGTTGAAAAAAATATGTACAAGTTTAGTTGTGTTTTATTCTAGCTTTTATAGCGAGTTGTGTGGTCTAAGGCTATCCCCAATGGAAAGAGTAAATGGACTGCCTATAACACTGTTTGACACTGTAGTGCTACTGTAGACAAAGGTAGGCAATGCTTTTACTCATTGCCGTTGGGGATGGTCTAAATGTGCGGCTTGCTAATCTTTTTACAGTGGATTTTATGTAGCAAAAACTAATTGAAAAAACTAAAAACCATATATACTTATATATTCAGTATGTTATGCTGATGAAGTCTGCAAAATAAGTTGTAGAAAAAACTGTAACAAGTTTAGTTGTGCCCTATTACAATGTTTGTAGTAAGTTATAGTGATGTAGATATACGAATTGTTATATTATCGTACGATTTTGGGATGGTTGTTGTTGCCTCTACGCATTGGAACGACCGCATGGCCCAGTTTGCCGTTGCGTCTTGCTTGGACTAGCCCATCGTACAACATAGGCCGAAAAAACGAGGGCTAGAGGCAGGTGACGCAAGAGAGGAACGCACGGGCCGGGTGCACAGGGTCAAGCGGTCGGCGCTTACCCCGATCCCATCGCTCGATAAAATTTGCGAAAAACAGAGAGCATCGAGGCTTATTTTGGAGGGATTTTATTTTTTTATAGAAAAGTTCATCACGGGTCCTAACTTTACTAGCATAGATATACGTGCAACATGCACGTGTTGTGAGATAATCACCAAACAATAGGAAGAAAAAAAAGAAAATAAAATTAAAAGGAAGGAATTCTGATTGATTAGCGTCGTTCCTTTCTCATTAAAACTAAGAGAAGAAAAGGAACAGGTGGGTATGGGTATAAAATGAGGTGAGAAATAAAGAAAAAAAGTGGATGAAACATATTGCATCTATGGGTTTTGAGCCTTTCCACTCCTTTTCAATTTTTTTCAAACTGCGCAGTGGGATCAGCGTGGGGGTATACCTATGCCTTTGTAGGTAAAAAAGATTTTTAGAAAACTCACTCTTTTATTATAACTTAACTTGTATTAAAGTCAAAAACCGAATACCGCAGACCCCTGAACTTATCAAATCGGACATGCTGGGTCCCTGGGCGAAACCGACAGTTTGTTTCTTCTGACGTGGACACATGAGATGCCATGTCATCCTGTCTACGTGGACTGGGCCCATATGTCATCCATATCTGGCAATAGCATCTGTAGATTCAGCTTCCCTTCTCTGTGCGCGCAGAGGCCACGTCCCCTGGCACTGCGTACATGGCAACGATCGCGTTCCCAACCACGGGGTCTCCAGCGAGCCCGCCCCTACCCTTGGCGGCAAGCGCGTGTGTGGCGGCTGCGAGGTGGGGCGCGCCCAGCCCAGCTCAGGCGTGCAGCAGCTGCGGGAGGAGGAACCTATCGGGCATGGCCCCCACGGCGCGCATGCGCGCAAACGCCTTGCACGCTGCGCCCCAGCGCGGCTTGCGGACGCAGGCGCTGATCTCCCGCGCGTGGGACGCGGCGAGGTCCTGCTCGCACTCCTGGCGCGGCGGCGCATGCCCCTGGCTCTGGGGCCTGCGGATGATCTGGTGGCGGTGGCACATGTGAGACGACGGGGTCTGATGGGTGGTGCAGCGAAGCCAAAAGGCGGCCCGTGGGGGAGGATAAGGCGACGGTGTCGTGGGTGGCGGTGGCGGCATGGTCGCCATGGTTTTTATGGCGTTAGTTCGGCTGAGCTCAAAAAGTTGGGCTGAGCGAAAGCATTTTCCCCTCTCCTTTCCTTTACGGGTAGCGTGTTGTACTTTGTGTCGATCTCCAGGTTCCTCTTTGCAAAATCAAGCACCTCCTTGTCACCCTATCGCTCCAATGGTGGATCTGAGCTAGTCGTTTTCCCAATCCCCCCTATGGAAACGAAGAAGAGGCCCCACGCGCTTGCTCTTCACCATCAAGGAGGAGACCTGCGAGGACCTAGAGTCCGAGGACAGGCGCATCTGGAGTTGCAGCTTTAGCAAGCTCATGCATTGCTCCGACACGCAGCCGTTCCTCACGCCAGGGGACTCGCCATCGCCGTCCCCCGCTGTGGACAGCATGCAGTACAACCCGCTCTTTCAGTCCCCGGCGGCGAGTCCGGGCCATCTTTGGTTGGGTATTGGTCATATCCTTGGTGGGCATGTCCTCATCACGCAACCTGCCCCCGACGGTATCGCCGCCACCCAAGTTCTAGTTCCTCAAGGACGCCGATGAAAAGCTCTACGGCGGGGCACTGGCCGAGGAGGTCATGAGGGCGCAGAGGTCCCCGCCGCAGTAGCAGCCGACGTCACCGGCGGCCGGCGATAAGGACGGAGGGTTAATCACCATCATGGCGGGGAAGAGCAGCCGGGTCATCGTCCCCATGCCGCCCGCCGGTCCTTCGTACTCCCTCCCTCCCTGTTGTACCGGCGTCATGTTGCACTTGACATGTGGGCCCAGTCTAGGTAGACAGGATGACATGGCATCTCATGTGCCCACATCAGCAGAAACCACTGTCGGATTCGTTCAAGGACCCAACATGTTCGGTTTGACAAATTCAGAGACCCACGGTACCCGGTTTTCGACTTTAAGGACGAAACCCGGATTCAGCTACAAGTTGAGGGACTCATGATGGATCTTTTCCTTTCTTTATACAGTTCTTGTGTTCAAGAAATAAAAAAAATGGCCCATCGTCTTTCGGAGGTGGAACCAAATTAAGAGCCTGTTTGGTTTAGGGCTTTGGATGGCTTGGTCAAATTTTGGCCACCGTCTGACCACGTTTGACTTTGAACTAAAATTTATCTAAATATCAAAATTTTCATACATATAGCTTATTTAGACCAAAATAAGCTATACAAATAAAAGATTGTGTTATTTGAATAAATTTTAATATAAAATCAAATGCGATCAAAATGTGTGGTCTGACTTTGATCTGACCAACATAGACCATGAACCAAACAGACGCTAAAGGCCCATCAATGAAAACAGACGCGGCCCAGTAAGGAGAACAAGTGTCAGTCAGTAGGGACGGAAGAAGAGTTGGAGTTGAGGTTGTGTGTGGTGTTGGCTTCTTCCTTCTTCTTCCCATATAAATTCCTGGTGGAGAGGAGAGGTGAGGTGTGCTCTGCTGTGCTGTCCTCCTCCCGATTCTTCTCTCTTCTTCTTTCTTCTTCAGCGTGCCAGAGCCGGCCACCGTCGCTTCCCCTCCTCATCACCATGGTGTCGGATGCCAGCAAGAAGAAGGCCGCGCAGAAGAAGGCCGCCGCCGCAGCCAAGAGGGGAGCCAAGGTCCCGATCCCTTCCTCCTCCTCCTCTGCCGTCGCCAAGTCCATCGATGCCGTCGCCGCGCTCAGGCTCTCCGATCGCACCTGCACCGGCGTCCTCGCCTCTCATCCGCTCTCCAGAGATATCCACGTGAGCTTCTCAAAATCCCTCCCCTTCTCCCTCTCCGATTCACGATTCGTCCAATGGATATGCATGCATCTACGCAGTATTGGGAAAAAAGGCACTTTTTTTTTAATGTTTCATCCCGTCGTATGCCGGGTTCTGTTTGGTGCAGACTTAAATTCTGAATGAATCACTTCCACCTCCGTAGATCTTATTTATTCTCACCCGGCTGGCTGGCTGGCTCAGTGGTTACAGTACATAACTGAATATATGCTCAGCCATATCTCGTCACTAAAAAAGCTCGCGCCTTGCAGGCTCAACAATTGTGAATCTGATCGCATTTGATCAGCAAAATTTATTGATGGTGGATGAGTTCCCTTTATTTTTTTCAGAGAGTGATGCAACTTCATAGTAATTCATTTAGGCGATGTTGTAAAAACATGTTCACAGCGAGGCAGGCCGCTGGGCTGGGTGGTTGCAAAACACTGGTCACCCACTTGGCACTGCCTAGGCAGCTGATTTTTCGAAATATTCAAGTGTTCTTGAGTTTTTCGTTCCCCTACAAAAGCCAAAGGACTGATCTCTCTGATGTTGTACATAAAGTTAGTTGTATCATCTGATTATTTGCGTGTCTAATTAATTAGTACTATGCAAAACAGGTTTTGCTGCTACAAATAACAACATCATTTGACCCATTCAGTTACTGACTTGCCTAGTGACACCTAAATAAATCCTAATACGATCCATCTTTTGCATGTTGCAGATCGAATCTCTTTCATTAACGTTTCATGGCCATGACCTTATTGTAGATTCTGAGTTGGAGCTCAACTATGGGAGGTAGACATATAATGCCACTGCTTATACCCATTCAGCTAAGAGTTGCGGCCAAGTGTGCTGCCTGAGCATGCCATTGACGGTTTTAATTGATCTCAGGCGTTATGGTCTGCTTGGCCTAAATGGCTGTGGAAAATCTACTCTTCTCACAGCAATAGGCTGCAGAGAACTGCCTGTACCTGAACACATGGACATATACCATCTCACCCGTGAGATTGAGGCTTCAGACATGTCTGCACTACAAGCTGTTGTTAGCTGCGATGAAGAAAGAGTGAAGTTGGAAAAGGAAGCTGAGATTTTGGCTGCACAGGTCAGCTACATCTTGATATATTGTGATCTTACGCCTTCTTCTTGTACGCCTATATAATATATTTTTTTTGCTTTGCTGCTCCTGCAAAGTGCTAAGTACAACCTATGGATCGAGGACGTCCTAGCTAATTAAGCAGTATTTGTTATCTTTGCTCACAATTTTAGGATGACGGTGGTGGTGATGCTTTGGATCGTGTATATGAGCGTCTAGAAGCGATTGATGCATCAACTGCTGAAAAGCGTGCTGCTGAGATATTATATGGTTTAGGTTTTAGCAAGCAAATGCAGGCGAAGAAAACTCAAGATTTTTCTGGTGGTTGGCGTATGAGGATTGCTTTGGCAAGAGCACTCTTCATGAACCCGACAATCCTTCTGCTTGATGAGCCCACAAACCATCTCGGTAAGACCCCTAAAATGTCAGAACAAATGAATGAATGGAAATTAGTAGTACAGAACTACTAGAAAACTTGCTGCTCTCTGATCCTCTTCTGGACTAATGAATTAATGATTTGTGTTATGCCGTACTATAATTTGCAGATCTCGAGGCATGTGTCTGGTTGGAAGAGACGCTAAAGAAATTTGACCGTATACTTGTTGTCATATCGCACTCCCAGGACTTTTTAAACGGAGTGTGCACTAACATCATCCATATGCAGAACAAGAAGCTCAAGCTGTACACAGGGAATTACGACCAGTACGTTCAGACCCGGTCGGAGCTCGAAGAGAATCAGATGAAGCAGTACAGGTGGGAGCAGGAGCAGATTGCGTCGATGAAGGAGTACATTGCACGGTTTGGCCACGGGTCTGCAAAGCTCGCACGCCAGGCTCAGAGCAAGGAGAAAACTCTTGCGAAGATGGAGCGTGGCGGTCTCACCGAGAAGGTTGTGAGGGACAAGATCCTGGTGTTCCGCTTCACAAACGTTGGCAAGCTTCCACCTCCGGTGCTGCAGTTCGTGGAGGTCACGTTTGGGTACACACATGACAATCTGATATACAAGAAGCTCGACTTGGGTGTCGACCTGGACTCTCGGATCGCGCTGGTGGGTCCCAACGGGGCAGGGAAGAGCACTCTCCTGAAGCTGATGACAGGCGAGCTGGCACCGCTGGATGGCATGGTGAGGCGGCACAACCACCTGCGCATTGCGCAGTTCCATCAGCATCTGGCGGAGATGCTTGACCTGGACATGTCGGCGCTGCAGTACATGATGAAGGAGTACCCTGGGAACGAGGAGGAGAAGATGAGAGCTGCGGTTGGCAAGTTTGGGCTGTCAGGGAAGGCTCAGGTGATGCCGATGAGGAATCTGTCGGACGGGCAGAGGAGCCGCGTCATCTTCGCGTGGCTGGCGTACAGGCAGCCACAGTTGCTGCTGCTGGACGAGCCGACGAACCATCTCGACATCGAGACAATCGATTCCCTGGCGGAGGCGCTGAACGAGTGGGACGGCGGTCTCGTCCTGGTGAGCCATGACTTCAGGCTCATCAACCAGGTTGCCCACGAGATCTGGGTGTGTGAGAACCAGGCGGTGACAAGGTGGGAAGGCGACATCATGGATTTCAAGCAACACTTGAGGACCAAGGCTGGTCTGTCTGATTGACTCCACTCCACTCCACTCCACTCCACTGCTAGAACTAGAATGCCATGAACGCAAGAAAGGTTTCCCTTCGTTTTTCTTCGTCTCTTGACCTCTTTTCTTTGGGGCTACTAGCTTGTATAACTTCATCCAAAAAATAAAGTCTAGAGAGTATAGATTTTGGAAAAAGGTCAACTTTAAGTGGCAATCCATGTGTATGTTTTAGCGTATGCATGTTATATAAAGTGTTTGTATTTGTTAATGACATATTTTGAAAGAAATAAATAAGCAGAGCTCTGTGTGTGTGTGTTAAAAATCTATGGGCGTTGTTAGAGTCCACGACCTGAGGGTTTGCCTGAATGATCTCGTTTCTGTATGCATGGTCGGTCGCCAGAGTCAGTTGTGGACTATCTATCTATCTACCCTATAAAAGTCTCAGTTAAAATTAAATTATTTTTACCTCCTGCCCACCAAAGATGTCCACCGTTAGATTCAAGATTCAACGCAGTTTAGACATCCAATGGCAAATTAAACGTGGCCCACAACTTCAAAGTGGGCCATCCACGTAACTTTGGCAGAAACACCGGTGTTTGTGTTTCTGCCGTAGCGTTCGGCCTCTGTTGTAACCAACCTCAAAGTTTTTTTTTCACCAAATCTTTTACCCACAAGCTAACTCGTTTGGAGCGAGTTGAGTTCGTGGATCCGAATAAATAAGGATCTTGGATATAACAGATCATTAACCAGGCCTCAACCCATCTGTTCCAAATTGACTCTTGCTGTGAAAAAAACGAAAGAACCAGTCCAAGAACGGGCCCAAAGAAAAAGAGATCCGCAGAACCGTGTATGCACAGAACAAAATCAAACTAAAACTCTTAACACATTGCAGCCCACTAAATCTTACGACTTTGATTTATTATTAAGGCCACAGATGCACATCGAATCCGTAGATAATACCAAATCGCTATTAAATGATGAATAAGCATGCTTAAAGCTATTCAAGAAACAAGCTCGTCCGAAGTCTAAAAAAATGAGGGGAGTCTGAGATCCATGGAATCAGGGGAAAAAGAACGAATTAATTCTCAAAAAAAGAGACCAAATCAGAGGAGGCCACGGACGAGGGGCGGCGGCCGGCGGAGGACGAGGGCGGGCGGGGCCGGTTCGGAGGCCGGAGAGGCGACGGCGCAGGCGGTGCCAGTGGCGCCGGCGGGCCGCAGGCGTGTGCGGCCTGGTCAGCGCGGCGGCGGACGAGATTGGAGAGAAGGAGCCGGCGGTGGAGGCGCAGGAGATGATGGCGGCAGCGTGGCAGATGTTGGGGGCCGGGGGAAGAGAGACTGCGAGAAAGAAGAGAAGATGTGCGTGTGACGAGGGAGCCACTGCTCAAATTGGTTCCTCAAAACGTTATTTGACACTGTTTCGCACGGTAGCTGACATGATGTGCAGAATTGATGGGATCTGAAGGAGTGGAACGAGGAGTGTCGTTGAAAATAGCCTAAGGTCACGCCCGCCCCGTGTGCGTCTTTCACGACATCGCGGGCCATATTTCGCTTTTATACCGGGCACCAGCTGCTTCTAGCAATGGCCAACCACGATCTATGGGCGAAGAGGATCACTTTGTACAACATACAATTTTTTTGTATTTGCTAGATAAAAATGTAAACAAACAAAATATTGGGTTAAACATATGTTGGTACATTTTTAGAAAACATAAAAGTACAAATAACAAAAATATATTTTGTCACTTGCGTAGTACGTGACGCACGTGACAATAAAAAATATTGTTTAGTTAAAGTTTTAAATCATATTAAGTTTAGTGTGTCATTTTCTTTATCTAATTTTTAATTGATGTAATCTATTTGAGTAATCCACGAGCCAACCATGTCGAGAACAAGTTTGAGACTTTTGGTTCTATATTTTTGGTTTTTTAAAATAACAAAGTCTATAAAAAAGTAAACAAACATGAGATTGAAAAACGATGGATGTGCATAAATGTGTATAACCTTTGTTACAAAACATTGGGAAAAACACCTTACAAAACATGCTTCTTGCACACGATTAAAAATTTTATCATATTTTTGTACACTTTTAACTTTGTAGTTATATCTTATCTTTTAAGCAGCACAGAATGTGCCCTTATGGATTATAGGGCGTGAATTTATTTAAAAATGTGCTCTATAAATAAATTTTGGATGGAAATAAACACTAAAATAAAACTGAACATTAAACTTATTATAGAAAATAAAACTCAAATTTACAGCTGAATGGATAAGCACTTCGTTCTCTATTTCACTAGAACGGTCGAAAGAGAAGGCACATTTAAAAATAATTTATTAATATTGATTTAGCAAAAACATTTTTATACGTTTGTGATATGCAAGAAATGTTGTATTGAAAAGAGAAGGTGAAAATATGTAGTAGTTAGGCTGTCTCCAGCAGTGATGGGGAAGGAAGATGGGAACCGTCGGGGTGCCGAAGAACCTTGATCAGGCGGCGCGCGCGAGCTGTAGGTTGGGCGGCGGATGGAGACGTGCAGCACGGGGGCAAGCTGCGAGAGAGGGAGGGTTCTGGGAGCGAGAATAAAATAATTTCAAGGGTTTATATGTGAAAAAAAAACATTTCACTGAACATGTATAGACCTATTTGAGCTTTTTTAGAAAGTTTGTGACCTGAAAATACACTTTTTAAGTTCATGGACTAAACTGATACTTCCATATAAATTGATGGATCATTGATGCCTTTAGCTCTGAATTTTACATGGTATTTAAGTTTTAAATCTGTAGGAATATACTCACAAAGAACATTTGACGTCATGGTAACAGTTTTTTAAACACATGGGGGACACAAATTTTGTAAAAGTTTCTCCGTAATGTTTTGGCCATGTTTGCTTCAGCTCTCCATAGATGCACGATGGGGCTTGTGGCGATTGGGAGAATCATGATTCTATACGTAGTTTGTGATTCTTGATTCTTCGAAGCGGCAATGACGAGAATCACCTCTCGCAATGTGTTTGGCGGAATTATTTTTGATTGCCGTGTTCTACCAGACAAACGTTTGTTCCTCCACATGGTTGGTCCCCAAATTAGGCTAATAAACCTTTTCAATTATAAAAAATAGATAAACAAGAATAATCCATCAAATTTAATATAATTTAACTTTAATTACATAATATTTTTATTGCCACGTGCAGGATGCACGTGCATTTTTACTTCTCGATAAAAGAACGAATCGGGGTCCCAAAAAACACTTGATCCACGTCACGATGAGGTCAGCAGCCATCCATTGGAGTCGCAGTGTTGTTTCCAGGCGTCGGATCAACTTTGGACGAACCGAATTGTGTGCTCTCGCGTTGTCCAAAACAAATCTCAAACTGCCGGCAGCTACAAATATATATCCGTCGTCTTGTCTTCCCCGGTTCCTCACAGCAGAGTTAAACCGTCCCTTCATATTCTGTTCCACTCGACTCCTCTCTGCCGAAGAAATAGATAAAAAAAGGAATCGCAAGGTATGGTGATTCTTATCTGTATAGTTAGGATTTGTTTATTGACACAGCAACACACCTTAACAGAGCAAATTTGACACATCAAAAAGATTGAGAAAAAAAATTACAAATTGGAGAACGGTGAGAGCAGTGATTCTAGAATCAACTCTG
Source organism: Paspalum notatum (assembly GCA_022530915.1). Lineage (NCBI taxonomy): Eukaryota > Viridiplantae > Streptophyta > Magnoliopsida > Poales > Poaceae > Paspalum > Paspalum notatum. The sequence continues at coordinate 218,573 of CM039691.1, forward strand.
ATGAAACATGGAACCTGACTGCCGCCAACAAACCAATAACTAGAAATAAATCAGGCTGAAAAAAAGGATAAAGCACCTGGCTTCGTCATGCTCCCTTGCTGGCTGCTGTTAGATTCGCATGGTTTTGGATCCTTCGTTGCTAACATTTTTATCTATCTCGTCTTCCTCTCTCTAGCCCATCTGTAGGCTAGATTCTCGCAGGAAAAACAAATATTTCAGAGAATGGAAAAAAGTAGATACATGCATGTTAAATATGCATAATATTTTTGTTAAAAATGCAAAAATAACATCATGATCTCATCACATTTGGCACAATAATGACCAACTACACTGTCAAAGGGTGAAATGACCAATTCACTTGATGCACCCATTCGTAGAGAATTAGGGAAATACCTCACACACATTAAGGGGTTGACCTTTTATTATATAGGTCGTATGGCTTGATGCACAAGCAAACAGTACAATTGATATACATGCCTATGCATATCTCTAATACCATTAAGTGTATACTGATGCTAACTTAAAGACTTGAGTGACGTATGCAAAAAAGTATAAAATGTCACAATAATTGCATGTTTCAAAATGATGTTACTTTGAATTGATGCCTTCAGATGATATACTTATTGTATATTATTAAACTACTTGATTTGTATATTAGTTTATGACTTAGCTGCAATGAATAAATAAAACACTTGCTTTTGCAGCTTTATTTTATTTGAAAAAAATCTTAATATAAAATTTGTATTATTTTATTTCTTTATTGGAATTAAAAGGGAATAGCAGAGTGTTTGTTAGGATCCGACCCCTAAAGGCTCCAGGAGTAGGAGATTACACCCACATTACATGTCCTCAAACAGTGGAATTGAATGGGCGTGCAATCAACGTTTCACAAATGGTAAGTTTCGGCTAAGAATGCATATAGTACATTTGGGTTCAGATAATATTTTATCTTGTTAATGTATATATTTTGCCATGCAGATAAAGTTTATTGTATATGATATGGTATTTGAACCTCAAACCAGATGTATATGTGGATGTGTCTTATCTTGTTTCCACTGCTATTGGGAATGAGCTGTAATAAGTTGTAGCTAGGACAACTAATACATTATGTTATAGATATAGTTGGGATGCCTTAGTTTCCAAATAATGAGGCAATGAGTTATAGATATGACAACTAATAAATTGCTTTACTTAGGCAGGTGTAGCAGGATGTCTAATGACGACACATGAGATGTGGGTCGGTGTAAGGGCCCAAGGGTTGGACCCAGCTGCTGCCATGGTTGTTAAGGTCTTGATTTGGACATCTTATTTTAAGACTTTGTTTTATGTTAAGATTCATTAATTCTGATCTCACTTAGCGACCTCTGATTGTTAAGGTCTTGATTTGGACATCTTATTTTAGGATTTTGTTTTATGTTAAGATTCATTAATTCTGATCTTACTTAGCTACCTCTAATTCCACTTAGAATCTATGATGCTTGCTATCGGTAGCGGTTGCCACTCTTACGTTGGTTGCAAAGGGCCAGGGAGATTAGGGGCTAGGGCGGCGGCCACTATGTATTCTGCAGCGGCAGTGTTTAGCGGGAGCTGAGGCTGGGGATGGTGGTGGCGGAGGGGTTGCAGCCATAGTATGGCACTGAAAGGAAGGTGAGAAAACCTAAAGCTGTTCTATGTATACATTTGGAGCCAATATGGCTTGGACTAGGCAAGTACAAATCAGATTGATATATACCTACACAAATATCTAATATGACTAGCACATTTTTTTACAGGTATGTCTTGTCACATATGGCCAAACGGTTTTGGACAAACATTTACCATGATTGGTGAGCCCGACGGTGTTAATACAAAAAGAATAACTCCTCGCTGTTTGGAGCAAGTTTTCAAGAAACTTGATTACATGATAGAGTGGACGTATTTGTCCATGTGAGTATCTCTATCTTCTAATATGTAGAAAAATCAATCATTGGAATTAAGACCCTCCTAAACATTGCTAGCTTCATGAGACTTGAGGTGTTGCCTTCCATTCACCTTGAATGCAGCACCTTTTAACCTAAGAGAGACAAAGAGAATTAACGTAAAAGGGTTAAAAGAAATTAATCTTAAAATCCCTCTTGCCTACACATTTTATATAATTATATGTATTACAATTAGCAGCTGGTGAATTATACCTTTATGGAATTCATGATTTGTTAGCGTCAAAGCATTTCAAATTTCAAAATTCAAAAATTCGATTTTGTGGAGACTTCCACAACAACTCATGCGAGTAAGATTTTTGAGAAAGCATTATTTGAAATGTTTGTTTACTAAATAGTTTTTATTATGATGAGAAGATATGTATAGAGTTATATTGATTATAATATATTTTATGTATAGGTCTGTCTCCTACACTGATATGAATGAAAAGTCTTCAAGGGGCAATTTTATGTTTAGATTGAGGATATCTGGATTTCATAAGATATTTCAGCGCAACAAACATAAATGCTACTCCCTTCGGTTTTTTATAAGTCATTTCCTACTAGTTTGTAAAAATTAAGGAGGCTACCAATTTTCTCATTTACCCTTTCCACATCTCACGTTCTGCTTGTCCCCAATTCGGTCTGAGGCCACAGTGCCGCCACACCACCATGCTTTGGTCGGTGGGGTCCGCGTGCGGGGACGGCGGCGGCACCGGCGACGGCGACTGCGCGTTGTGCCTCTGCGGCATTGGCACCGGTGACGAGGTGCTTCTGCTTTCCTAATGTGTTCTGCCTGGCCTTGACGACAAGTCACGAGCAGTCATGGCAAGATTGCTGGACGCAAAGATAGATCCAACGAGAGATGAGGGAAGCATGAAGCGATACACCTCGTGGTGCTACGCAAAGACCTCGTGCTTGGAGGGGCAGCGGCCGGGGAGCTCTAGCGCTGGGCTGGTGCTCAGCTCAGTGAGACGGTTGAGCTTGTTGTGCCTCGAGAAAAGCACCTGCATCACGGAGCCCACCGTCGTGAATCCAGGTGTGCACCCATCCTGACGGTGACATGGCTGCCGCATAGGAAGAGCGAAGGAGGCGGGGATGGCTGCGGTGAGGAAGAGCGAAGGAGGAGGCGGGCCGATGGGGTCGCGCCGCGCGAGGATGACTTGGTGGAGGCCGAGGGGGAGGAAGGCTGATGCTAGGGCAAAAATGGCATCCCACATTTTTTCTGAACTACGGATCGAGCGAGCGACATATATTTTCACTTCTTTTGCTTTCTACTAGGGACGACTTATAAAAAAAAATCAGAGGGAGTGTTTCATAAGGTACCTCGGAAGAAGAAATAATGTCTGAGTCATCCCCATTCCCCATAGCCCCAGTGCTCCATATATAGTAGAGGGAGGTAGCTGCTTGTATGTGTCCCACTAGTCTTTTGGATTATTACAAGTAGGTCCCTATTTATTACAAGGAGGCCCTTGTTAGGCCTATTTCCTCAACTGTAGTCCCTCAACTTCTTTGGCTTGGTTGGTACAATAAGGCGAAGTAGCTAAAACATGGCAAAGGCCAAGCTAGTACTATGACTTCGGTGTTGAGGAATTCGCTGTCTCCTGGACCCGTGCGTACATTTCACTCAAAACTCCATCCCAAAAATTTTGTGGGAAAAAAGGGAATGTAGAAAAGAGCATGTCCACCTATCGGGTCTATACATATGAGAAGTGTATAATCTAAAATGTTGTTTGTGTCTTTTTGCACCGAGAGAATGTCGCTGATAACAATGTGGGGTAAAAACTTCGCTGCTTGGTTCCACTTATTTGAACTACTTCATTGCTTCATTGGCTCTGCTTCTCTGATCCGCTTCGGTGTTCGTTGTGTGCTTTCTTCTTCCCTTCTGCTCCCCTTGGCTCTTTTTTTTCAGGGCTTGCTTTCTCGCCTGGAACTTGTGGTTCTTCACACTTGATCACGGTTCGCAGTCGTAGTTATGGTCGGAGTTGAGGACATCGAAGTTATCGGCGAGCCCCTCATGCCGTAATGTACTGGTGGGGCCGAAGAGGCCGACGAAACCGCTCTCAGTGAAGTCGTATTTGCCGAAGGTATAAACAGACCCCTCGAACCGAAGCATGTCGGTGGAGGTGGTACACCGAAGAAGAAGTTATCGGTGCGTTGCTCGAGCCCGGGGATCCAAAAAACTCCTGATGCTGATCCACATCATGATGAGGTCAGCGGCCGTTCGTTGGAGTTGCAGTGTTATTTCCAGCCGTCGAGTCAACTTTGAACGGACTAGATTGTCTAGAGAAATATCATGTGCTCTCACATTGTCTAGAAAAATCTCGGACTGCCGGAAGCTACAAATATATATATATATCCGTTGCCTCGTCTTCCTTGGTTCCTCGCAGCAGAGTCAAACCGTCCCTTCATATTCTGTTCCACTCGACTCCTCTCTGCCGAAGAAATCAATAAAGGAGAAACGCAAGGTATGATGATTCTTATTGGTGTAGTTACTAGTTAGGGTTTGTTTCTTGATTTAAAATCAGTTGTAGCATTCTCCGCCTGGCACACAATGGTGTCGCCCTACCACCCTCATCCTCGCCACCATTGGTCATCTTTCTCGTGCGCGACGGACACGACGCTATTCTTGGCGATGAACGTCGCGCTATATCCCACTGGACACCATATTCGGCTCCCAATGTCCATTGTTGGACAATGGGGCTGCGCCATCAATCTCGCTGCCGGTAGACGCGTGATGTGATGGATGTTACAGGATGTAGGCTATGCCAGTGCTTGCACTCGCATAACCCCCTCGGTGCATGCTGTTGCAGCTGCTGGTCTTGCTGTAGATCGCCCCTCGGCGCATGTTGTTGCAGCTGCTGGTCTTGCTGCAGATCGCCGGCCCGTGGCCTTGGAGTGGTTCGTTGCTCGCTGGCAAAGTTCTGCTAGAGGTCGGTTGTCACTGTGAAAGCCTCTTCGACAACTTCGATGCCTATGTGCGCCGGATTCCTCCTTTGAGGCATCGTTTTCGTGACTCTTACCTTCCTCCATGAGGAAAACCTAGTCCTAGTTCTTGGGGACGAGCGGTTGCAACAATCTCGGCATGATTCAATTCTCCTGCGGCCCATGAAGGCATAGCTCGTCCGCGGCCCATGATTGTAGCCCCACCTGTCTTGTTTCTATTGGCCGCACTGTTATCAAACACTGGAAGATGCCTGTGCATTCCACCTTTCGGAAATTATATAGAAAATGCGTCCGGTCATTGTTGTTTGTCTTCTTTTATAATCTCTGTTTTCTTGATGTACTCCGGCCGTGTTGAGCCATAGATTAATGAAATTTAGGCAGGGATTCTCTCTTCCTCGGTGACTTTATAATAAAATTGCAATATGTTTAGAACTGCTCCATCTCTAAAAATTTTTAGAGTTAGTGTACTTTTGAGCAATTTAAGATGCCATCCAATTCCAGCAAGATCAACGAACAAACTTACATGGAGTACTTTTGAGCGGCAACAAATACACAGATACAGCTCTGCCATGAGAAAAAAAAAAGTGCATATAAGATAGTAGACTGATAGAGCAGGGTCGTCATGTGAAGGAACAGCTCTGCGTGTAAACTTTTTTGGCACATTGCTTGTGTTCACAAGATCGATCGAGCTGCTTTTGTGAAGCCTACTTACGTCACATCATAACCGTGCGCGCGTCGTCCTGGAAGAAATAGGGATTAATTAATTGCATGGCAACATATATAGGTAATTGACCTCGCCGGTTTATTTAGCTAGGACGATATATCATCGTCACGTGCTAGTGTGTATTATATTACTACTAGTAGTACGTGACAACGAACTCCAATCCGATAGTAGTAAAGTAGTAACGGATGGATCGGACGGACGGCGACGGAGCGACAACCTCGACCAGATCGAACCGTGCATGCATGCATGAGCTACTAATAACAACCTACACGGGCATCACCGTGCGGTGGTTGTTGTCGCCCTCGCCGGACATGTCCTCGAGCGACTTGCCCTTGGACTCGGGCACGAGGAAGGTGAAGCAAAGGCCCAGCAGGTTGCATCCGGCGAGGAGGAAGAGCGAGTAGCGCACGCCGATGCCCGGCGGGTAGCCGTGGTCCGTCTTGGCCGGGTCCCTGCTCTGCGCCAGGTACAGGAAGCCGAAGGAGCCGACAATGGCGCCCAGCTTGCCCGACGCGGCGGAGATGCCGTGGCACGTGGAGCGCAGCCTCGCCGGGAAGATCTCGGCGGGCACGATGAAGGTGGTGGCGTTGGGCCCGAAGTTGGCGAAGAAGAAGGTGAAGGCGTACATGACGACGAAGCCGACGTGGTGGTTGGTCCAGTGGTGGTAGGGCACGGCGAGCCCCAGCATGAAGAGGGTCATCATGGCGAAGCCCGTGGCCTGGATGGCGAAGCGCCCCACCACGTCGATGAGCGCCACCGTGAACCAGTAGCCGGGGACGGTGCCGCAGAGCGCGATCAGCGACTGCGCGCGCGCGATGCGGAACAGCTCCTCCAGCGCGCTCATGGTGGACGCCCTGGGGATCCACCCCACGGCGCTGAACATGTCCTTCTGGAACAGGTTCTGCGAGTAGAAGGCGATGTCCAGCAGGAACCAGGTGGAGCAGGTGCCCAGGAGGTGGAGGCCGTGCCGGGCAAGGAACTCGCCGGAGAAGAGACCGAAGGAGGAGGCCATCTCCACCTGATGATGGTCTGCTTGGATCTCCACCTGCTGCTGCAGCACCTTAGCCATGTCCTCCGCCGCCTTCTTGGCGTTCCTGGCCACCAGCGCCGTGTACCGCGCCGTCTCGGGCATCTTGGCGCGCCAGTAGTAGGTGAGCGCGGCGGGCAAGGCGCCCAGCATCAGGATGATCCGCCACACCATGTCCGCCTGCGCCGGCGTGGACCCCGCGGGGTCGTCGGCGTACGCGGCCGCCGGGAACCTGGCCCTGAACGCCGCGGACACGACGATGGCCACCAGCCCCCCGGCCATGATGCCGAACCCCTGCATGGCGAACACGGCGGCGATGAAGGCGCCGCGCGTCTTCTTGCTGGCGTACTCGGACATGATGGTGGCCGACAGCGGGTAGTCGCCGCCGATGCCGAACCCCAGCCAGAAGCGGAAGAAGCAGAGCGTGGCCATGACGGACGCCGGCGTGCCGCCGAAGGAGAGGCCCGACGCCACGGAGCAGAGGACCATGAGCATGAGCGTCATGCCGTAGACCCTCTTGCGGCCGAGCTTGTCGCCCAGCCAGCCGAAGAAGAGCTGCCCCGACAGCGTGCCCACGAAGGCCACGCCGTTGACGGCCGCCGACACGTGCGGCGGGAGGCTGCCGGGGGCCGGCGACCCCTCCACCCGGTAGTAGATGCGGCCCAGGAGCTTGGTCACCAGCGAGATGCAGAAGAGGTCGTAGGCGTCGGTGAAGAAGCCCATGCCGGCCACCACGATGGCCGTGAAGTGGTACCATTGCGTCTTGGCCGAGTCCAGGGCGGTCAGAACCTGGAGGTGGTCGCCGGCGGCGGCCATCGTCGTCGATATATCGAGGGATGGGGAGGCCAGGGGTTATATATACGCGGCGGGCGGGGCGGGGCGGCGCGGGGAAGCATCTTCTCCGATTCCCCGCCGCGGCCGAATATTCCACTCCACAACCGCCATTGCTTGCGGTTTGACCGTCGATCGTGCTGCGTGCCCTGCGTGGGGTGGGCCCCACCCCACCCGCGCGGACAGCCTGTTGACTCATCTGACTCACTCTTGCTCTTCTTTCTTCTTCTATACAGTACACTAGGAGGAATTCCTCCCTAGCTTCCTTCCTTTTGTGTAGTGCGCTTGTTTCTGTTTTTTTACATCGTCGTGGCTAGTCGCTTTGTGAGCTAGCACAATCAAAGGTCAAATCTCAAAGCAGGCTCCCTTCCACGATGTTTTGACCCCCACCAACGTACTGCTTTGATTTTATCCAGCTGGCGAAATCAACAAGGGTTAAATATATATAGATACATACTATGGTGGACTGCAGGTACATGCATTGCATGCATGCACCTCTTTTTCCATCGTGAAAACTTTAACTTGCCCTTATTTGTTTGTTCCAAAATATATGGAATTTTGAGTTCACCTCAAACCAAACCATTCTTAGTTTCACTAACTTTATTTACTAAGAAGAATGTTAGCATGTGCCACATCTAGAAAGTACACTGTAAAAAGGTATTCTATAATCCATTTAATTTTGTTTGTTTCATATCGTAATGTTGTGTTGTTCTTTTCTATTATTTCTTGGTTAAATTTAGACAAATATGGATTAACCAAACTCATAATCCCTTGTAATATTCCGACTCATGACAAAGATGATAATACTATCTCATTGCAATCTTACTATTACAAATTCTAGCTAGAGACTCTTTTTGGATCCTACACGTTAATTCTCACCGGACGCACTAAAAAAAGATAAATTCTAAAAATTCTCACAAAAATCATAAATATCTTGCTATCCATCATATAGCTCTACTCTAATATTAGTAGCAACTAGATATGTTATATTTCTTAAAAAAAACTTACCCACACTGCTATTATGAAATATAAATTAAAATAACTTCTAAATTTGCATATAAATTACCCATCATACCATTATGATATATAAATTAAAATAACCCCATAACTTTGCATATAATTTGCCCACTATGCCATTATGGAATATAAATAAAAAACACTAATTTTGCATATAAATTTCCTGCCGCAGCATTATGAAAGATAAAATAAAATGATATCTAAATTCTAAACTACAAACATATGTTATTTAAAAATAAATAACAAAAATAAAATTGCATGTAAGTTTCTAAATTATCAATTAATACTACTATCAAAGGTACCTACCACGTAACATCGAAACTCTAACTCTTACAAGAGCACGAGTTGATGGGCCAGCGTATCATGGTATTATGAAAATATCCATCATCACAAATATACATATATACTTTTGTGTTTCCAAACTATATATATCTTAAAACTATTTGCGTATAAATTTCCGAGAATGTGTCTAAGCACGGATTTTATTAAGATGGTAGCAACAATTGCATATATGGAGCAAGCTACAGCTCGCGAGCCATAAAAATGACCCAACAAAACACAAGAAGAACCCACACAACTCGGTGGCCTAATATAAACGACTACGTCAACTACTCGTGAGACGAAAAACGAGAAGAATGCTAGCTGCCGATACTCGGCGGCATGGATGAAACGCTCGGCGCTCCATTTCAGTTTCCAACTGAAACGCCGGAGAGATCTTTTAATTTTGTTCTCAAAGGAAGTAATTAGTACCAATAGATGATGCCACTATATATTGGTGTAGTAGTGTAGTACCACCAGCAATCCCAGCAGCAGAACAAAAAGGGCAGGGCCTGTCACCGTACCCGTGCACTGGAATCGAATGATTGAACTCCAAGCTAAAGCATTCTAGTGACGGCAACATTAGCAGTATAATAAGGTAGAGCACTGTCAATAATGATCATACATCATACTACAATATAAGATGGTCAAATGTGGCTAATTAAAGTGGTAATGAGAGAGGGCCACCCCTGCCTGCATGCTGGAGAATGTACGTTGGGATGGAAGAATGATTCAGAAGCATATATAGGCATAGCATGTTGTTTAACTTGGGAGTTGCTGTTGTTGCCATGCTGCTTTAGTTGCTGTCCTCACAACGTGCTGCCCTTCAGCGGCCACTTCACCGAGACGCCACATTCTCTGCAGACACTGATATTTTCTCCTCTGCTTGTCCCTTGCTTTTTACTACCTCTGATCCCCAGCATAATTTTTTTTTTCAGTCTCTTGCTGCGTGATTATTCTCGCCTCATCATTTCCCGAGGAGTTGATTCTGCATGATGGTTAAATATTATGGTTGTTCCAAAGATTTGAATTTAGTGACTAGCTACTCAATTGACATTATTTCTATTATTCTACTATGTGAGAGTTTTAATTAAGCTCTCTAGGGATATGCCCTTTAAATTAAAACGAGCACCTTGCTTATTCCCAAGTCCAGGCAAGCTCGAATACGAGTACGTGTTCGTTCTAAAGAAAAAGATGCATGCAATTTGCTTGGTAGAGAGTGATGATCTGTGCACTTGCCCCCTTGAGCTTGATGAAGAGCCGACTTGGCGGTTCAGTGGTACTTTCTGATATATAGTGTGCAGCCAGTATAATTTGATGCACATATGACATATTATACCCACTTCTCCTTATCAACTTCTAAATATATACTGAATACTTAGTGATCACTTGATCCTTGTGTGGATATATCAAGGGGAGCGATGGTGTGCATGCAGGACGGAGCTCCAACAAGGTCTAGGGGTATTATATAGATTCCTCAATACCTAAAAAAAAAACAAACAGCTTGTCGGCTTTCTATTTGTTTTCATTTTCTAGAATTGCACGCTTAGTGTTGGTTGTAGGGGGTGCCAAAATTGCATTGGATGTACGTAGACACACTTATAATGTTTTAAACACTGGGGCGATTGGGTTTGGTCAATAGGATTAATTGATTTTCTGTGAAAAACTGTTTTACTCCAATCACCCTGATATCTTGGTCCTTATGGTGGTTAGCATGATGTTAATCAGCTCTTGGATAGAGAAACAGGCCCCCGCGTCGCCTCTCGCGCAGGCGGCTCGGGCGGCGGCCAAACCCTAGTCGCCGCCGGCCACCCGCCCGCCCTTTCCCCACCTTGCCGCCGCCGGAGAAGGTCGCCGGGAGGCCCGAGCGTCCTTCCGTGAGGGCGGTGGTGAGGCGCCATCTCCTTGGCGTGCTCCCCGTCCGCGCGAGGGACGACGCACAGCGCTCGGCGGCTCCCTGCTCTATGCGGTGCGTGTTTCCTTGCCGGCGGCTGCTGGCGTTGCTGAGTGACGGCCAGATCCGGCGGGCGCACCACCTCCCCCAGCCTCACCTCCCTCCGTCCTCTCCCGCTTGGCACCTCCACCGCGTCACCACCCCTGCCCCCAGGCGAGCGCGCCACTGGCTTCTTCAACGGATCCGGCTCCCCCGGGTGTGGATCTACGCTACCTGAAACAGGAGGCGCCCGGGCCCTCTTCGTCCCCGGCAGCCGGGGCTGCGCTGCCAAGGATGTGGCCTCCCCGCCGCTGTGATTATGGGGCCGCGCCGCCACCTCCGGCGTCCAACCGCCGGTAAGGCACCCACGAGCAAAGATCTCCTCCGGGCCATGCCTTCTGTCGTCGAAAAGTGTTGCATGCCCTCTCGTCGCGGCTAGAAGGCTCTTGGGCTCCCCGTTGCCGGGTCCGGCACCCTCGGGCATAGCTCACCCGAGCACTCTTCTATCGCTTGGCTACCGGAGGTACACTACTGCTGTCGGTTTCATTCGCTGAGTCCAGCACTCCGGACTCCAACTCAAGCTCACCGTGGGCGCAAGGACATAGAGTCTCCCTAGGATCTCTAGTGGGTCGGGGATTACAGGCGAAAGCCGTGCGACGAGCGACGCTCTCGAGCGCCGCTTACCCCCTTGGAGGCGTCGTGACAGTGATTCCCCTCATCCTGCTCCCATCGTAGAACCTTGTGCTCTAGTCCATGATGTCGTTCTGAAGATCTGCCTTTCTCTCTGTTCAAGCTCCGTCTGCGTCCTCGGTGTTTGCTCTCATCGATTGTTGGTTTGGGTTTCCATCAGTGCCTCTCTCCCCGCCATCTTCCCAGTGCCTGGTTGTATCGTCTCATTATCTGCCGGGTTGGCAGGACTATGATCCCCTCTCTTGGATCTCCCTGTTTCTCCTGTCGTCGGTCTCCCTCCACTAAGGCTTCCTCCCTCCCCTTAATGGGCGTTGGTGGGCGATGATTGGATCCCGGAAATGCTCACAAGACGGTGTAATCAAAAGGCTGTCGTCTGCTATTCCTAGCTCAATGCTTTACAGTCATTTGTACTGGGGGTTGTCAGAGTTTGGGTGCTTGATGGTTCCTTCGGCCGGCAGCGTTTGATGTGCTCTCGTTATTGGTCGTTGTCGGTGACTCTGTTCTTGTCTCCCTGTTGCCGAGCATTTGATGGCCACATCGTGATTCTGCTGCTGGTGACTGCTTCAGCCATTCTTCAGGTCCTTGATCAAATTGTCTCATCAAATGCCGGGTTTGCGAGACCATGGTCCCCTCTCTTGGACCTCCTCGTCCTCCTTTAGGTGGCCCTCCCTCCCTGGAGGCTTCCTCCCCTCAAGGGGCGTTGGTAGGCGTCGACTGGACCCGGATGTGCACTCCTAAGACGATGTAGTCGCGGCTGTCGTCTGTCAGTTTTGACTCAAAGCCTTACAGCGTGAGGAATGGAGGTCGTTGAAGTGTTGTCACTTGTTGATGGATTTGGGTGGTGCTGTCGTTCTGCTTTGGTTTTAGGTTGACTTTGACTTTGTTGTAACCCTACGGGCCATGTTGGGCCATTGTCAGTTGTGTTGTTTTTCTTCTTTTGTAATCTATGTTTTGCCTGTTGTAATGCTACGGGCCGTGTTGGGCCAATGATCAATGAAAATTCAGGTGGAGATTTCCCCCCCACCCCCCCTGACCGTAAAAAAAAAAAAATCAGATCTTGGTTAGCTTCGTAGGACACTACTTGTGGAAGATTCAAGAAGAAACTATGGAGGAAAATTTTGCTACAGGACATACAAAACAGCCTTGTGTTGCTATTGGACACTGTAGAAAAAAGGCCTCTATATATACTGGTTCACAGTATTTTGACTCCAAGCCAATTTGTGGAAATACTAACGATATCTCAACTGAAATAATAATGTTTTTAGGCCGAGTAAGAGATATATATGCTGACTGGTTCACAATATTTTGACTTAGCTCTGTGCACATTATCAATATATAGGACCCAACTTAACATACCAAAATAAAAAAAAACATCAATATATATCGCGATCTTGTGATTTTCAATTACCGTAGTGTTTCATGGTGGTCTTTGGCCTGCTTGGTTGTGCGTTCTTGCCGATCGCATGATCATACCTGATGTGCGATTTATCTTGTCACCTAGACTAGATACTTGATCAGCAGACAGTGGACAATGATCAGGTACGGCCTAGCAGATCACTCATAGTTCTGTGTGATTCTTTCAGGGTGGAAGCACAACGTTTTTAGGCCAAATAGCTCTCATGGTTTGTGTTTTTAAGTAGGAATACTAACTCTTATGAATATACATATGTATGAACTATAAATTAATTTGGAGGCCTCTTGATTTAGGGGGGCCTGTGCCGTCGCACAGCTCGCACAGCCAGGCCGCCCCTGGTGATGGGCGATATCGTTTTAATTTGCCCCTGGCCACACTGATCACGTTCTCGTTCCTCTTTTTTTTTTCTCCCTCTTCTCTACCTAGCTCGATCATGTACTGCTCTGGCATTGATCTACAGTGCTAATAAATTTAGCAACTGGTTGGCAGTTCTACCACGGATGGAGGTTCTCGGCGTCCGATCGCTATGGTTTAGTTTGTGCGGAAATTCTTAGTATTATTAACCCAACACCAGTTGGACATCGATCTCTCTTAATTAATACACAATCCGATCCTTTGGTAGGGTAGGGTGGGGGCGTGTGGCTGTAAATGTAATAATCATCGGCGACCGGTGTGCTAGCTGGTCGACTCAAATATCATCCATGGACCTGGCTGTCGGAAACGATGGATCGATCCATATGCCGCGCGCCCCAGATCGATTAAAGCTCCGACGATCCTTCCATGCATGCACGGGGCAATGCCAAATTAAGGGCCTGTTTGGATCACCCAGCTAAAATTTAGCTGCCCATTTTTAGTTACTTTTAGTTTTTTGGTTTTCCAAACAGAACAGCTAAAAGCGCATAGCTAAACTTTAGCTCGCATTATCTCATTAGCTGGAGAAGAGGAGTTAAAACCAGCTAAAAGTGGTCCAGGGTGATCACTTTCCACCCTTTACCCCTCTCCACTCATACTCTCTCTCCTCATCCGCGCCTAGTGGGTAATTAATTAGGGGTATGGATGTCTTTTTGTCTCCATTAGCTACACTTTAGCAGGTATCCAAACAGCGCTAAAGAACTAGACTTTAGCACTACAATAAATGAGCTAAACTTTAGTTGGTAGCTAAACTTTAGCAAGGAGGTTCCAAACATCGCCTAAACTTGGCACCTCCATCACATTAATGTCAAAGTTTGCTCTCTATCGGCCGGCCGGCGTGTACGGCGCGCAACCAAAGGAAGTTTCTTGACAATGCGTGTCACACAACGGAGCTAGGAAGAAGATCCTCAGATCGATCTCACATCAAGTAGTAATGTCTTACTTTTTCTAAAAAAACATCAAATTATGTCAAATTAGCTTTGCCTTGCCTTGCCTTGCTTTTTTACGCACGAGTTAGAGTTTTGAAGGTACATAATAGATAAATTTAATATTAGCATGGATTGATAATTTAGAAACATACATGTAGGTTTATTTTGGTTATTTATTTGTTTATAGTAACATATGTTTGTAGTTTAGAATTTAAATGTTATTTTATTTTACATTTAATATATTACAAATGATTATTTTGATGAATCTTTCATAATGTTAATTTATATGCAAATTTATGGGTTATTGAGCTCATCTTTTATAATGGTATGATGGGTAATGCAAGATTAGAGATTTTTAACTCATATTTCATAATAACACAGTGGGTAATTTATATACAGATTTAGGGAGTAATTTTAATTCATATTTTATAATGACATAGTGGGTAATTTATATGCAAATTTAGAGGTTTATGTCAATTCATATTTCATAATGTCATGATGGGTAATTTATGTACAAATTTAGGGGGTCATTTAAATTCATATTTAATAATGGCATGGTAGGTAATTTATATGCAAATTTAGAGAATTATTTTAATTCATTTTTTATAAATATAATAGATCTATGACTATTATTATGAGAGCTACATATGATGGGCAGCTGGATATTTCTAATTTTTGTTAGAATTTTTAAGATTTTTTTCGATCGTGTCGGGTGAAAATTAATGTAAAGTTTTCAAAAAGAGTTTTCAGTTAGTAACAGTAAGATAATCAACATAGTACAATAGCTATACATATAGCGACATAGCGTGCGATCCACCCATTTTAGGCCTCTTTTGACAGGGTTTCTTAGAAGTGGTTTCAACCCATGAGCCAAAAATGCCGGAGCTAGAGCCACACAAGAAGCCATGCCAAAGGGAATCTTGGTTTCGTCAATGCTGCATGCCACATCAAGTTGGTCTCGATCGGCTAGCTAATGACTAGGCAGTGGCAGTGGGAATTTTGTAGTATTAAATTAGACACGATTTATAAAGTGATATGTAATAAATAAAGTACTAAAAAATTAGAAAAAAATATGTGGCTCATGCATGAATGATGTTGCCACAAAAAATCGATGGAAACCATCAATAAATAGTGTAGTGATTTGTGGATCCTGCGATGACGTGGATAAGCTTCATGTCTAGAGAAATTGTTAGTGGGTTTTAATATAGAATATATAGATAGATACTGAGATGACATACTCTTATCTATCAAATCATCTGCAGTTCATTGGGAGCAGTTCAGTTAAGGATTGGCCGAGGGTCCCAGTGTCAATTGATTAATGAATGGGAATATAAAGGGAATATATGGGTCCAGGTAATTGTGGGCTAGCTGATAGGATCTGGCCGGCCGGTTAGTTTCTGGGCTCCAATCGATGCAATCACCGACTTAAGAAGTCCAGGATTAATTGGGCCAAATAAAAGAGAAGGCCGGCCTACTGGACTTAAGCAGAATGAGACTGATGATGACTTATCCCAAACCGATCAATTGGCAGGATGATTTGAGTATATGTTAGTACGATGTACCTCTTCTGTTTAGAACGAAGAAAATTAAATAGATTAGGCCCAAAGACTCGAACAGATCCCAAACTGGTGTGCGGTTAGGCTTAGTAACTAATAATAATAGAGGAAAAAAGTTCATATTGTTGAACTTACCTTACTGCTGGGCAAAGGTCTACAATGCGTTATTATATAGTATTAATAACTCAGTATATATATGCCAGAAAGGACAGGACGGATCTTTAAACGTATTAACATCAAGTATTTGCGTGAAATCCCTAAAACATCAAGTATTTAAAGACCGGAGGGCTTGGAAGTAAGCTTGTTGGATCGTAGACAGGTCTGATGAAATTGATAGCCCGCTAAAAAATTTGAATCCGAATAATTTCATCGGTATATCTATGATCGACGAAAATAGTTCGTGATGACGCGTGGCAACATGCCAATGGCCTATTTAAGTTCATAGAGCCAGATGCGACCAACGAAATTACCAGCCGGACTATATATTTGACTGGAGACACAGGCAGACTACCCGTGAGGCTGGCACACGTGTGCCCTCCACCTCGCCCAGACGCCCCGCGCATCCTCTCCCGCGCCGCGGACCGCTGCCGGCACCCATGGCCAGATCCAACCGCCGCTGACACCCCTACAGATTCGGCTCATGTCGTCAACCGCCGGCACTTCCGCCGCCCCTCTCCCTTCGCCGCCGGACGCCCGAGGCAGGCATCCAGTAGGTGTGCGAAACAGAGATTCTTCGTGCACCTTAGCTGATAAAAGGAAAAGGTTATGTGTTTGGAGATTGATGTATGTGTTAGTTCATGGCTGTGGATCTTGATTAGTATACTTGCAGACAAGATTTGTATATGTATACAACTATGTTAATATAACGTTAATACAATGAAGGATAGAACGCTCGGACCAGATTTATGATGAGTTTGATGGACTGTATGGGACTTACAATGTTTTATGATTTTTTCTGTTTTTTATTTTATGTGTTTTTTGGAATTTTTATGAGTATGTAATTTTTTATAGAAAATACCTTAATTTCATGAGTTTACTACCGCAACCAACAAATTGAAAGTTGCCACGTCATCTTAAAATAATCGGTCCATGTAGGTCGATGAACTTACTTGCGCTACTGAGTAATTTCATCGGCTGAAGGTAAACCAACGAAATTATAATTTTGTTGGCACCGACGAACTTAGCTGGCTAGTTTCGTCCATTCAAGTTCGTCACATAAGTTCATTGGTTTGCTAACGAAATTAGCGTAAATTCATCGGCATCAGCCTAATTTTGTCGGCATCTGGCCAGCGAAATTTAAACTTGTTTCTGTAGTGAAATGAATGCACCTGAGTAGTAAACTTTAGTACTATTATATGTTTGTCAGTATAATTCATCTGTCTATATATATATATATAGCGATTATTTATATTATTTAGAATAAAATTAGTATTATTGGCCCACACAGGCCAGCTTTAATTTGTGCACGGTAGCTCAAAGCTGCTCCGATCGTATATCCGCATGCATGATCCGCGCATACATATACTTGCTTTTAACCGCACTACCTAGGCTGGGCTCACTGGAGCGCCGAAAAAGGTGCCTATATATTGTGTGGTACTGTAAACAAAAAGAGATAATTAAAATAGAAAATAGACGGGGTTGGATGGACGTCCTGGTGAGCCCAAGCTTAGGTTATAGTTGCGCCGGTTAGATTAGATTGACATGGCTGCAGCCTGCAGGTGCATTGCAGGTAGGCATGCATGCCGAAAAGATAGAGCCTGATTATTTTACCTAAATACTGTATATACTAATCCCTAATATATACTTGATCGACGATCGAGAACAGATTCATCAAATGTCCATGAACCTATATATATAGCTAGATGGTTTTGGTAATAAGCTAGTGGTAACGCGTGTCACAAATAGAATTTCAGCTGAGCAGTGGAAACATGCATGCATGCTCTGTCTCCCAACAATGCATGCAATTTCAATTCACAGGACGGTGATGTGATGTAACACAAAGGTAATTAGTCATTTTTTTAAGAGCCAGGTGTCCGATCAACGCGATCCTTTATTTACCAGGCCTACATCTGTCTCTTCTCTTTTCATGATCGATCAGACGACGACCTAATTAACCACGCACCAACACCACCAGAGTATATAATAAGTATAATTAATTGGACGACGCGGAGAAGATGAACGGAACTAATGATGAAGTGATCCGATCGATCTGATCACAATTAACCATACTGCAAAATCAGATCACACACGCACGCGTCCAACGACGGTTGGCTAGGCCCGCCTATAAATTTCCTTTCGCTGCTCACTATTTAATTAATTTGTGCTCAGATCATATCTGAAGATGGATCGATGATTTAGATGTGAACGAAATTCCAGTTTGTAGCTCGTCCTACCATAATAGCTAGTCCTCGCAAAAAAAAAAAAAAAGCATAATAGCTAGCCGCTGCTCAATCATCGTTCGGAGACGGAGAGTAGGCAGTGATCATCATCAGTGAGCTAGCTTAGAATTAATTCCGAGACGATCGAAACGAAATTACAGGGGCGGCCGGCATATCATCATTCATGCAGACAAGAAGCAGCATGATGAGGTGCGCACTGCTGGTGGCGGTGATGTCGGTGTGGCTCTGCTGCTGCTCTGTCCTGCTGGCCGCCGGCGACGACGGGACGACGACGGTGACGATGGCGGATCCGGCGGCGTCTGCTGCTGCTGCTGATAAGCCGGGGCCGGAGCCAAAGCCAGTGAAGATCGGTGCAATGCCAAACCCACAGCAGCCAAAACCAACGGTGCCTCCTCATCAGCCCTACAACCGACCTAAACCCCAGCCAGAACCAGACCACCCAAAGCCCACACCAAATCCAAAGCCCATGCCGCAGCCCGAGCCAAAACCCAAACCCGAGCCTCAACCAGCTGGACCTAAGCCTAAGCCCAGGCCCAGGCCCAGGCCCAGGCCCAAGCCCCCAGTTTACTCGCCGGGCACGCCGCCCGCCGGAAACTAATCTATATACTGTATCTCTCAAGTCACACGTACACACAACACCGCCCAAAAGGAAAGGAAAGGCAACCTGCGGCGCGCATGATACATCGAGCTTAATAATAAGTAAATAAATAGCCGTGCTGCTAGCCAGCATGCAATATGTATCCTGCTGTGCGTTGCGTGCAGTGCACACAGTACTTTGTGTTAGTGTGTGTGTGAGAGAGATATATATATGCACGCGTGTACGTACGTGTGTTATTGTGCTACGATGATCGAATATTAATGTGCTAATAATGTATGTCCATCACTTCTACTGGATGTGCCGTGTGTAAATTAAAGCATCAACCTAGCTAGCCTGTGGTGCTTGCAGCTTATTATCTGCATAATATACTCCCATTTCTGCTTGCTATTTGCTGTATCGATCGGGTTAATTACTTAATTATCTCTAGCAGTGTATCAATAATTATTGAATTGTGTCTCGTTCATTAATCATATCTTACTTGGACTTTTGTTGAACAAGTAAGAGTTTACGCAATGAGAAGCACACGCACGGGCTGTGCGCACTCTTTTAGGCCTCGTTTGGGTGGGTGTGTATTGGTGTGGATTGAGGTCTAATCCATGTGTTTTGTGAATGAAGTGGGTTGACTAGTATTGCTAGTTAGCTAAATATGTATATAGATTTTTTTCACACGTGGTTGATTTTACACGTGTAATACATATCCACAACTTGCCAAACAAAACCTTAATTTGGCGACTGCTGTAGCTCCGAAGCTGCCGCGGTACGTAGCAGCCTACAAAAAAGATAGCCCATCACACACGCACACAGAGAAATAAAACACACATGAACATTTATGTGTTTAGCTGTTAATTCGATATGATATATATGCAACAATTCTCATGCTGATTTGTCTCTCCCTTTATTTCTCCTTGGCATATAAAATCTCGTTTCTGATGAAGCTCAAATTTATTATGTGCCCATGATCACAATTTTAGAGGCGGTTCCATAGACAGTTGATCCAACAACATCTATACATACCATCATACGTAGGGATCAATCATATACTCTTGCCCCTCTCTCTGATTGGTCACAAATTAAACTGGTTCAGCAAGATTATGATAACATTGATTCATCATTAGTTTTTTTTTAATTTTTTTACATGAAAATGGCCACCAGTTAATTAGGTGCTCACACTTGCAGCAATCAGCAGGTCAGTGGGCTCCACACGTCATGTGGGGCTTTCCTCGTTTTGTTATGCAAAAAACCCTGATTTATTAGGGTTTTAATTAGCTAACGAACCAAGAAATTCTAAAATCTGCATTAATGTATAAATCAGTTAGACAAATATATTATGGTTCGAGTTAGTTTTTATCCTCCAAGTCTTAAAATACAGTAAGAAAAATTTTAAGGACTCAATTAACATTTCACTAACTCAAAAAACATTTCAAAAATTATTTTTTTAAAAAATAAAGCCACTAAATTAGCCTCGGCCTGATTTCGGCCCATTTGGCACTCCATCAAGCTTTGGGTCTTGGGCTGCAATGGCTATAAATGGCCTTAAAACAAAAACAAAAACTCTGCTGCATGCGTACGATGACGACATAGGTGGAGAATCCGTTGTTAATTGACACAGATCCCTTAGCCATTTTCATTAGGAGTTTCATTTTCATTAAATACTATGACACACTGGTATGTTTTGTGACATGGCAAAGTATTTATGAAGAGTGAGTTTTAGTGTTTCACAGAAAGAGAGATAGTTTCATCTCGATGAAACCCACAGTACATTGTTACCTATATATACAATATCTGATATAGCACACTTGGAGTCTTGGTAACTATGCAGCGAAACCTTCCGATCACCCTCCATTCCCAGTAAGGATTTTACTGCACAAGTACCAAATCCTAGGTTTCCTATGTACAAAACTCTCTCATCACCTCCAATGAAATTCCTTCTATCTCTCATCGTAGCTACGTTGCCACGTTGAAACCTAAATAAAATTTCTATTGGGAATGGCCTTAGTAGTAGAATTAGATACAGTAGAAATACTTATTACAATAGCTAATAATAGGGAGATGGATGTGATGCGGTGTAAATAATGGGTTGGAATTAAGGAAGCTAGCAAATAAATAATGGGTAGGAATTAAGGAAGCTAGCAAAAGGAAGGAAAAAAAAAAGGGATGGTGTGAGGTGAGAAGGGTAATAGTGGGTCATGACCTAAATATGCTCTTGATGTTTTTCATGTTAAAAATGAATAAGAATGCGAACAGATGCGTTTTGAGCTTGATCCTTAAAATGTGTATCGGCAAAATTTGAAGGTTCTTTAGACCATGGTTACCAGCTAGTGCATTTGTATTGTATACAGTGCGCAATCATTATTTTTTCACTCCATGTACTGTGCGCAAACAATGTTTTTCACACCCATTTTCACTCTCTGGTGACCATGGTATTGAAGAGACGGGTGTGGGTGAGTAACGTGCGTGCGTGCGATCGATCTATGTGAGTGAGTGAGATGGTGGTGTCTGTCACCTCACTCAATCGCTACCTATCTAGCTTTATGCACGCGCTTGCATGCGTGCCGGCCGGCCGGCCGGGTTCCTTTCAATCCGCGTACGCGCCACTACTACCCCTACCACTACCAGCAGCTCCGGCCGCCGGTCCATGGATACTCCATGCATTGTTTGTAGTGCTCGTGCATATGCATGTCGTCTGTGCTCTTCCGGTTCCGGCCGTCGTGTTCATTCATTCTAGTACTGCTTTTATAGCTTATTGATGCATCGATGGAGTAGTGCGGTTGTGGGGGCCGGCGTGGCCACGGTCCTCCGGGCTGATCCTCGATCCATCCGTGTCGACGCACCTACTGTACCAGCTGAAAGCTGTCCTCGTGTCGACTACTCCAGCTAGCTGCTAGCGTCCTCAATCAATTTCATCTTTTTTTCTAGGCCCAACTCTTATAATGCTTATCTATATTCACTAATCTATCGATGATACTCGGATAATAAAAATCACGAATTCGAATTAACAATATCTAGCAAAACTCAAGTCAATAAATTCAATGCTGCAACACATTTCTCAATAAAAACTCTTCTTATAACATCTCAAGGGCTAGCTAGCTCTAGCTATCTAATTATCGATTGAGTGGATACTTGTTAGGTACACTAAGCACGTTAACCCCGTGCTCCATTCTAATATGAAATATAACTAATAAAATTTATATATAAATTTGAGATTTAAAAGTAATCAAATTACTGTTATTCAATATATCTCATATGTTATTCCCTCCATTCCAAAAAAAATAAGGCGTGTATGTTTTTTTAAGAAAATGAAACTTTTAAAACTTTGATAATAATATTGTAAAAATATATATACTTTTTGTGTATGCATATATCCCAACACCAGCCACGCTTTGTTGTTCGAACCGACCGAGGCAAGATAGTGGCTTGCTCCAGAACCAAACTGCCCCACATGTATATGTACTCTACTGTGACCAATTACAGGTCGTACGAATTGAAGAATCCCACTGAAAGCAAGGTTAATAGAAAAACCAACTGAAGACTCCTTACTCTTGTCACATCACGAAGAGCCAACAATAAAACCAATACATATAGCAAACTTACTCTTAGATGACTCTAAGTTAATTAAACTAAAGCTGGAAATATTAATGTTTGGAGAGAGGAATCATTTGGATTGTCTCAAAAAAGAAAGAGGTAGCCTTAACTCCCGCAGCAGGCTGCAAGCATGCCCTTTCTCCTCATAGAGTGCGCTGGGGCCGGGCTCCTCACGAAGCACCCACTTTCTTCTCTCTCTTGTATTCTCACCCTGCCACCTAGGAATTTGGTGACATAGAACTATTTGGAGCCCGCCTAGTCAACCTTATTATACTTTCTCTAAGTACTTCACCGATGATGGAATGGAACATGCATGAAAATGACGTTAGACTAGTGTCACCAGGACATGCATTTGTACTGTCTACAGTGCACAATCATTACTTTTTCACTCTGTGCACAAACAGTGTTTTATACATCCATTTTCACTCTCTGTGATACTGCCTTACCTTTAGCTTGGAGTGTGTGTGTGTGGGGGGGGATCAATGATTAACATTTCTCTCTCTTTCCCAATGCACAGTGATTTGTCTGGTGGGCGCTAAAGTTACACTAGCTAGATGCTGCATCCAACAAACTAAAAACTGCTGCTGATCGAGGTAGTGCCATGGCAAAATCATGCACAGGACCGACCGGCCGGGAGAGGATGAGATCATGCATTGCATGCTTGGACGCGTGTCCAGCGCCATTTGGCTTTCCATGCCTATAAAATCACCACATATGCCGAGCGCCATATCGTCTCCTGCACTACCAAATACGCACAACCACACAGCTTGCTGGTTTTGCTTGTTGTACGCACTGAACTGCACTGCGGTGCAACACGATCGAGCGAGATGAGGTCCTCCCTCCTCTTGCTATGTTTCCACTTGGCCCTAGTCGTTGCTACACTGCAGCTGCCTGCGAGTGTTCCTGGCCTTGCTCAAGCTAGGGTGATCGATCCAAAGCCACAACCCAAACCAACGCCACAGCCAGAGCCTAAACCATCACCACAGCCCAACCCAAAGCAGGAGTCCAAACTAACACCACGGCCTGACCCAAAGCCTGATCCTAAACCAACACCGCAGCCCGACCCCAAACCGGATCCCAAACCGGCGCCGCAGCCCGACCCAAAGCCGGATCCCAAACCGGCGCCGCAGCCCGACCCCAAGCCGGATCCCAAACCAACACCGCAGCCGGACCCGAATCCAGATCCCAAGCCAACTCCACAGCCCAACCTGAAGCCGGATCCCAAGCCAACACCACAGCCCGACCCGAAGCCAGAGCCAAGGCCCAGACCAGAACCTGAGCCCTCGAAACGTCATCCCCGGCCAAGCCCCAAACCTACACCAGAGCCAAAGCCTGAACCGAGCCCTACGCCCTCACTTGACCCAAAACCAAAACCAAGATCACCAACGCCGGAGCCCCATCCAAGCCCTAAACCCACACCAGAGAAGCCTGAGCCTGAGCCAAGCCCAAAACCTACACCAGATCCTAAACCCCAACCTGAACCATCAAAGCCAGAGCCAAAGCCAAGCCCAAAACCTACACCGGAGCCCAAACCCCAACCCGAACCTTCTAAGCAAGAGCCACCTCCTCTTTGAGCATCCATTGACACAGGCACCATGGAAGGGAACTAAGAGGAAAATACGGGCGCCATGGAAGGGGACTAAGAGGAGAATATCGCTATGCCATCTATGTACTATATCTACCTCTTGGATATGACCAAGTTATACTATTTGTGTAATAGTACTTCTGTTTGTGTGGACGATGTATGTGTACCACGTTTTCCCATGATGTGTGTGTTATTTCCGTTCGCATCCATTCAGGTATGCTGTCCAAAGCCTGTGTATCATCCATGAATAAAAGAAATAAGTACTTTGTGTTGTGTGTTCTTTTGAATGGGCAAACAAAAGAATCAAAGAAAACCGGGAGTTTTACACAATATAAACCTTTCCTCTTTCATGACCAAGGTTCTCTCTGCCACACTGACGAGACCGATAAATATGTTTTGATCAAAGCATTATCTAGTCCAAGAACAATAATACTATCTGGTTTCTTTTCGACTGGTACCAATACATATTTTCTGTTTAAATCCGTGAAGCTGAAAAAGGCAGAATAATGACCGACAATCCATAGCGTGGTCAGAACATGAAGTACGAAAATCAACCTAGAGTTAACTGAGATATATATAACTAATAAGGATGTGTGTGTTTACATGGGCTAAAAGAAGAGATATATGAACCAGGGAATATGGCCCAGTTAAAAAGCTGAACAAGGCCGGATCGACCCAACTGCATCCTATCCTTTAATTTATTACAACACCAAGTGTGAATAATAAACGTGCATCGGTATATGTCAACTTAGATATGGAATTGTTTACAGTGGGCTCATGTATCATTTTTTGTTCTAATAATTATGTTTGAATAACTATTCAAAGAATAAGAGAGAAACCTTTCTTTTTTTTATAGATCAGAGATTGATGCTTAACAATCTGAAGCCATACTCTGCTGCAAGCATGCATCCATGACTATTGACTGGCTTCAACTTGCATACTATCCACCACAGATTGATCCATGGAATCTGAAGCCATATATAGTACTTTATTATATTATGGCAACCCCAGTGTGAATCAACGTACGTGCACGATGACTTAGAGATGGAATTGTTGTACAGTGGGCTGTGCCTTTGGTTCTGTAATAATCAAGAGCCAATTGAAGATTAATGATGCTCTACATACAGTCAATATATCTGAAGCATTCTCTGTACTACTCTGCTGCATGCATGCATGCATGACTACTGTTGACTAGCTTCAACTTGCCCTTGGACTGGAGCATCAAATTCTCGAAAGTATAATCGCTATAGAAAACCGCATACCTCCACATGCATGCTCCAATCCTGCTACTTATATAGTATATCTACGTTTTTTTAGATAACATAATCTGTGCTCGCGCGCACCGCACTAACAAGCTTCTTTTTGTGCTTATGTCGTCAAATAAAAAAAATAAAAATCGATGCGTTAAGAGGATCAGCTAATAATTCCTTCTAGAAGCTTGCATGCTCACTCAACTCCCAGCTGATTAATTAGAAAAAAAAAGGTTGATTCGCAAATCTAACAAAGGCACACACAAAAAAAAAAAGTCTTAACTTTTAGTCAGGCCAAAGGACCCGCCAGAGGTAGCGCTAAAAATGAATCTGATTCTAGAGTACTGGTTACTCATTATATAGCTAGCTCTGTGTCTATCTATGCTTGCCACACGATGCAAAACAATCTGAAACCATGCCTATTGCTGCTGAGCTATTCAGACCATGAAAAGTCTTGCTCCCGGTAGGTCATATGTGTATAGCCATTATACTGTTTCCAGTTTAATTATTATCGCTAATGCAAGCCTTTACCCCTCCACGCTCCACTTTATACTCTTGTTTAAACACCTTATGCATCATCTTACGTAATCGAAATTACGTATACTTGCAACTCCTTTACAGCATCAGCATGAAGCAAAGAAGCGGCATATGATTGGAACCTCTGCAGTGCACCACTTGCTCATTACATATTAACTTTGTCATACTAGCAACAAGCAGCTAGCTAGAATCAACTGCATCCACTGAATGCAAACAACACGGCCTTTTTCATAACTGTCGCTCCCTACACATCTTATCTTATCTTATTTTACTATTACTAATTGGAGGTTTTAAAAGTTGCGCCAATTTCAAAGCACGCTAGAAAAAAAAATAAATCCTATAAATTCTCACAATAATTAGAAACATCCTACCATCAATTGTCATATTGAAATATTAATAGCCATTAGATCTGTTTTCTAATTAATTATCCACCTCTGCCATTATGAAAGGTCTTGAGTTCAACTCTTAACGAAAGCAAATATCCTCTTTTTTTCATTATATATATTTTCTAAGTAATTACCCATCTCTGCCATTATGAAAGATCTTGAGTTCAATTCTCAACGAAAGCAAATATCTTCTTCTCTTTTTTTAGATTTTTCCCATTTTCAAATTTACCTTTAGTTTTTGTCTTTTTCTCATTAAAGATGCTAGAAACTTTTTCATAAAATAGATATTTTGTAGACTCTTTTTAAATTTTCACGTCAATCCTCACAAGATGCGCTAGAAAAAAAATAAAATCATAGAAATTCTCACAATAATAAAAAAATACCCTATCATCGTCAGGTTGGAATCTTAATAGCCATTAGATCTGTTTTCTAATTAAGCAATCATCTACCTTTGCCATTATCAAAATAATATTAAATAACTCCTAAAACTACATATTAATTACCCACTCTGCCAATATAAAAGAAAATATGAAATAACACCCTAAATTTATATCTAATTGCTATTTGCTATTTTGATAGGATAATACCAAATATCCTCTTTAATTTATATTTGAATTGTTCACCTTAGTTATTATGACTGTTACGATGAAAGTAATCCCTCAAAATTATATTAAAATCACATTTTTTTGCAATCGATCAAAGATTCTAAATCAATTAAGCATACATATAAAATAGCAAGATATGCTATTATAAAAACCTAAATATAAAAATAGATCTATATATATTGTACGGTTACGCATAATACATTTAAGATTCTAACCCGTGCGAAAGCTCGGGTTGATTGACTAGTATCAGGTAAAGAAACTATATACTGTCGGCACAATAAGGACCACGCATTCAAAGCGCAGCATTCCTTCCAGGTTTAAAGGCGAGATCAGCTGTGTGCGTTAATCTGTTATAAGTAAATAAAGTTCATACTTTTCACAGCTAAATAAATGATCCAAAGCTGTGTAACCTTCTCTCTAATACTTAATGATAACGAATTATGCATGTGACGGATTTTGTCTCATCATGTCAAAGGGTTGATTCTTGACTTCCAAATAGATAAGAACATACAAACTGAGCTAAACTATCCAAAGGACTAACTAATGAAGCATTTACTTATTGATTGCATGTATTTGTCATGAGAAAATAAAGGAGCAGCACTAAATTGTGTCGATGATACAATCCTCTCATCCTAACCAGCATTTTTAGCTCAGAGTCTAAAAACCTCATATTTACTAAAGAGTAAATTGCACCCACCATACAACAACTTGTTAGAGGATGCAAATTAGTCTAAGAACTTGTAAAATGCTTGATTTAATACAATAACTTGACAGGTGGATGCAAATTGGTCCAACAACTTGTAAAATACATAATTTAGTGCAACAATTTGAAAAATTGGTGCACCCGCAGTCCAAATGTTACAATGGCAACGTATTAAGCATAGATGGACATGTAAATTTTTTTTAATATTTCTTAATATTTGTTAATAATTTTTTGTTGATCGTGACCCAGTTGTTACTTCTCAACTATGCAGTTAAAATTGACAATATTTTAGAATTACACCATTAGCATCACTAAAAGAAAAATTAAAAAATAGGGACCATAGGACCTAAGGTTCATTCATTCAATATTTATATACGAGCACATTCATGTCTGTTCTTTTAGCTTATTTTCCCTTTCTAAACAAGTACATGAGGTTTTAAAAATATTCATACTAGACTTCTAAAAGTTATTGTTAGTATGCATTCATATTAGTGGTTTTTTAGATAAATAAAGCATAACCTTATCAATATTAAATATGGAATTAAATATTTTTAATTAAAATTAAATTATTTTATAAAAAATAATTAATATGAATTCATAACATTTGTTTCGTGAACACTTAAGGTTCTATATCTTGACCAAATACATTACCGTTGTGACATGAATATAAATGGTCAAATAATGCATAATGATTTGTTCGGACTTGAAATATGTTGCTCCTTACAGTATTTGGACCGCAGATGCACCAATTTATTAATTTATTGTACTAAAATGAGCATTTGATAAATTGTTGGACCAACTTGCACCCACATGTAAAGTTATTATATTAAATTGAACATTTTACGAGTTGTTGGACCAATCCGCACTCACCTGACAAGTTGTTGTATGGTATGTGCAATTTACTCTTTACTAAATGCACATGGTGTAAAACAGTAATTGATACAACAATCATTTGTAACAATTGGAGACCTAAACAACCACTGTGCGAAGATTGCAATCTGCCAGCTGATTAACTGGAGGTCCATTTAAAATCTCAACAAAAAGTACAAACATCAACCTTAGGTGGAAAGTGGAGGGTCTCCACGACGCCCCCCCCCAAAGGACCCGCCAAACCATAGCTCCCCTCCGCCTCCGCCGACTTCTCCTCCATCTGCCGCCGGTGGCGATGGCGGCGGGCGCCTCAAGGTAGCCCTCCGCGTCCCCCCTTCCTTCCTCCTTCTCCTCTCTTCTTCCACTCCCTCATGCGCACCTGCTCCGATCCTTGCCTCGGGCGCCGGGCTCCAGGCTCTGCATGCGTAGCCGCCGGACGCTACGGCTCTGACGGGCGCCGTGGGCCGAGCGTGAGGCCTCCGCGGTCCATTGCGGCCACTTGGGGTGCTACCGCCGCAGCCGCGGGCTGCTGCCGGGCACCGCTGCTGGTGTCCACACGGCGCAGCGGGCCCATCTCTACCGAGCTCCTGGTGGCACGGGTCGCCGTGCTGCTGCCGATCTGGCGGTGCGTCGCTGTTGTGCGCGTCGTAGGGGTGCTGTGACTGCTATCGTCGTCCCGGCCACCACTTCTGTCCTAGTGCCGGATCCGGTCCCGTCAGATCGGCTCTCTGCCGAGCTCCTTGGTGGCGGTACAGGCCGCCGGGCCTTAGCAGTGGCGTGCCGGTTCAGTGCCCCCTCCTCGATGTCTCCGCGAATAGCGGCAGCGCTGCGTGGGAGGGACCTAAGGAACACGGATCTGGGGCTCCAATGGCAGTCTTGGCGGTTCGCTGGCGATGAACTTCTCCTAGCAAAGGTTCGGAGCACATGGCTAGTTTTGCAGGGTTGAGATCATTGGTGAAAACCACGCCGGATCTTGTTTCGGCACGACGATGGCGTTGCCCCCAGATGTCCCCTCCATGGAGGCGTCGTCACAACCTCAGTGCCTCTGCTTTGTTCTGCAAGGTGAAAACCTCGTCCTTTTGGACGGACGGCAGCAGCGGTCTGCGTCGTATCCTTCTTGAAGGTGTCGTGGTGGAAGACTTCTGTGTTTGAAGATCCTTATTGATGAGATATCGTCCAGAGCTTGCAGCGTGTCTCTTGACTCTCAACGTATTCAACAATCTTCGGTGTCGTCAGATCCTTACACCCTTCTATGGCTACGTAAGGTCTTTTATGGTGGTTTGGTTTTGTTTGTTGGAGTGGAATCAACTCGAGCTGTGAAAGACGTTCTTCAGTAGGGGTAGAATCGGCTCATGCTCTCCTTCATTCTAGTGTTTAATGAAGATTACTAGTGAGGAGATATTTTATTTAGAGGAGGCTTACCAAAACAAGCCATTTCAAGATGTATACTGGTTTAGTATGTTGAAGTTAAGAGTCTTCTTTATTTCTCTTGTGTAAGTGTTTTGACCATATATTTCTAAGTTATATGCCAACACTTTATAATAATTTGGTCTGATGCATCACCCTTAGGTGATGTTTAGAAACCGGAATTTAATTCTATTATTAAAAAAAAGCTAATTAACTGGATCCTGTAACAGCAAGTTGGTATGCATGCACAAAGGCACATCTGGCCTGAAGGGTACCAATATATGTGTGTAGACTACTAAATAGCTATGCATTATAAGGTTATATACGGATATGGGAAGAGAAGATATATGTAGATAGAAGAGAAATCCAAAGTACATGGCTAAAGAAACAGTGGATGGATGTGATCGATGAGAACACAATACAAGGTGCAGGCCAGCGATAAGATGATTAGTTACTTAATACACAAACTAGGACTAGAATTTGGATACTACTTTGATGAGCTAGTGTGCACGCGCTAAAATGAAAATAAACGACATAACTCATTAACATGAAGATGGCATGATATTTTCCATTTTGTTATAAAACATTCGATTTTTCCTAAGATATGTAACGTGGCACACTACCACAAAAGTGAACCGTAGGAGCGGTGAAAAACCCCACTATAGAATCGGTTATAGGAAGCGCTCCTACTCGTGGGCTCCTGCAGTTGCACACACTGTAGGAGCAGTTTCCAGACCGCGCCTGTAAAGGCCTCAGCAGGAGCGGCTCATGTTTTGAGCCGTTCCTATTGAGGACCTTACAAGAGCAGTTGAAAACACGCACCGCTCCTGCTAAGATTTTTACCAGGAGCGGCTCAAGCCGTCCACTCCTCCTGCTGTCCATTAAAAAAGTAAAAAATAACGAGGACCAACAGGCTGCCGCTTCGCCAGGCAGCCCCCTCCCCCACCGCACGTTGTGCCGCCCGCCGCCGGCCCCCCGCTGTCACCGCGCACCGCCGCTAGCTATGCCGCACGTCGCCGCTGTGCCGCCCGCCGTCGCGCTGCCGTCTCCGCTCGCCATCGGCGCAATTCCTATCTATCTTCCGGTAGGACAAAACTCCACCAATCTTCCAATGTTTGAGATTTGTGTGGACAACTACAACCCTTGGATCCCTATCTAACCTACCCTCTCTCCCATCTCCCTCTCCCTCCCGTGCACGCGCCGCCACTGCGCCCCAGCTTGCCCTGCCGCCGCGCGCTGCCTCCGCCGCGCCTCCGCCGCCGCCTCGCGCCTCCATGGCAGCCACCGCGCTCCTCCACGGCAGCCGCCATGGTTGGGCGCGCGGCGGCTGCCGCGGCAGCGCACGCCTCTGCCATGGCCGCCACCGCGTCCGCCGGGGCAGCCATCGCGCGCCGCCAGGGCCACCGCGCGTCGCTGCTGTCCCAATGTTCTCCGATGTACTACTGTTTCAATATTCCACCACCTTGATTCAACATTCCATCTATACTGATTCAACATTTTACGTACATTTGTTCAACATTCTATGTATAAATTGTTGAATTAACATTCACAAAATGTTAAAATCGGCCAAATGAGATGTTGAATTAAATATTTGCAATTGTTGAATACGTGATTGAAGTAAAAAAACTGTTAATGGGCCTTGTGGGCTTTTTATTTGGATAGCTTAATCATCTTCCACAAGATACATAGGAAGCCCCCGCCATCGGCACCCTCGTCCGTGGGCTGCTGGAGCCCCGCGTGAAGCCCATCTGGGGCTGGGACCGCTTCCCTGACCCGGACATCAAGCCCGGTCCGCTCCTCGTGCTGCCACCGCGAGGTCGGGCGCCGGGGAGTGCCGCTGTTGCTGCAGCGGGCTGGTTCGGCCGCGACGCGCTGGCCCAACCTCCGCCGCACACTTCTTCACCCGTCAGCGTGCCGGGGACCGCCTCGCGTATCGCGGTCGGCACGCGCGTTGACCCGCCTCCGACGCGCTCAGCGCCGAGGATGCGGTGGGCGGGTGCCGGGGAGCGCCGCGCCGCCGGGCCGAGCTGCTACAGCTGGAGAGAGGGAGGGAGAGGAGAGAGAGAGGAGAGTGAGAGGAAGAGAAGAGGTGGAAAAAAAGATAAGGGTAAGGGATCCGTGGGAGAGCGAAGCTAGCCAATCAAAAGAGCTGCTGACTCAGGTTGCTTGCTGTTGTACGTGTATGTGACACTCTGTGCCGTGCTCTGATCTGTAGGAGTGGTGGAAATAAAAAGCCGCTCCTGCTATTTTGTTTATAGGAACGGTGCCGGTGCAATGCGCCTATAAACAAAATAGGAGGAGTGGTTTGAGCGGTCCACCGCTCCTGCTCTAAGCCTTACAGCAGGTGCGGTGCAAGGCCCGAGCCGCTCCTGCTGTAAGCACTCAGCAGGAGCAGTGGACCGCACCAACCGCTTCTGCTATTAGGAAGAGCGGTTGGTGCGGTGCACCGCTTCTGCTGAGCTCACAGCAGGAGCGGTGCACCTCATGGGGGCCCGTCCTGAGAACAACATGTATTGGAGCCGCTCCTATAATATTTTGGATGGCGTTCCTACAGCAGATTTGTGTAGCAGTGCCACCTACTGGGTCATGTACAGGGCATCGAACAATTAGAAATTGGTATTGCTAAAGAATAATGCATGAAGATGAACTTCCCATGCTTTCATATTATTCAGCTCTTCGTAGTCTCCTTGTGTTGACTGATTCATCCCTAGAACTTGATATACACACCATTACTCACTGCAGTCGTCTGTCTACAAAGTAAGGATTTTCTGGTGTCGTCTAAATTTGTCCAAAAAATATAACAATTTCTGATTATATCAACTTCACCATGTATTAACTCGTGGTAGCATCTTGTTCACCACTCCTTTATTTTTGCTGAATTTAGATCAATAGGCTAATCATTAGGAGCCTATATAACAACCACTCAAGGCCTGGGTTAGCTGGACAGCTAATACTATTTAATTATGATTATGCTAACCTGTAATTGAGCTTTAATGAGAGAGTTGAGCACCCCCCCCCCGCCCACATGGTCTTGATCTTTTTTAACGCTACATATATATTGCAAAAATATGAAAAATTCATATATTACATTTCAAATAGTGATCGTGAAGAAGAAGAAAGATAGTTACTAGATCTCAAAATTGCTACGTTACACTTTGTATAATACACATTTCTATAGATCCTATATGCTACGTACACGACAGGATATAAGTTGGAAAATTAATCTATCAATACACCCTGCCAGTTTCACATATATAGAGCACAGTGTACATATATTATTGTTGATTTGTTTCACATATATGGATGGTCACGTGAACCAAAAAGCTTTATAAGACTTTATGCGGTTTAGAGCGACCTATAGTTTTTGAAAAGGATGTACTGTAATATATAAACTCTGTTTGCAACTTAAAGTTGCCAAATTGTTTTTGCACAAGGCTGCTCTAATCGTCACAATGGTAATAAGCCAATAATACATGCAAATCTGATACATACAGGTACTGATTAATGTAATTGGAAAAGTCCAGTTAGTGAGATTGGTTGATCACACTTGTTTGTGCGTGAGAGTGGTAAAGCAAGGTAATAATATACTGTACATCTCTATGCCGTGTGCATACAGTATATGTTTTATTTGCTCACCATTTTTATTAAGTTCCTAGATCTGTGGAACCAATGCCAAATATATATGTATCTTGTAGTAACAAAATAAATCAGCTGGCCTTTATGTGTAATGTAATGCATGGAAGTTTCTCTTTGATAATTTTACCACATCTTAGTGCAGATGCCCCAATAATTTTGGTTTGCAATAAGTCGAATTTTGAGGGGAAATATAATGGAGATCATCAACATTGCAGCACTTTCCTCAGTAGTAGATGATCTCCTGATGCATGCACTACCGAATGAAAACATATATAGGAGCTGCGAGAGCAGCTAGTGCGGTCTTTTCAAATAAAGGCTAGTGCATGGTCATGGGTTATTTTAGCATGCAAAACAAGCACGTGGTATATATCACGGTGCATGCATTCCAGATCAACACATGCAAGGGTCACTGATGTTGGGATCATCAGGTCACAGAACACTATTATTTCTGAGCAATCAGATCATCATATACGAGTATATATATATATATTAGTACTTGGATTCTCATTGAACACCACGAAAAAAAAAAGGTAATTGGTACACACGCATGCACATGCACATGTAGTAAGCAGAAACAACAATTAACATGCAGAGATAACGACATAGTATGGATCAAGTACTTGCATGTCCGGGGGCCGGCCATCTGGTGTGAGAAGCTAGCCGGTCAGCAGGGCATGCAGAGATATATGGATCATGAGATTCAATGATCTGCATGGCCAGAGATCCATTGATCGATCGATGAAGATCATCATCACATCAGGCCGGCCGGCTCCGGCTGGGTATATATATCAACTGTTTTTCCCATCACTACTAGCACCCTTGAGCATCTCCTGCAGTACCTGATCGTCCAGGTACTCTAGCTCGATCACCTGCCCGTGGCCTCCTCTTCCTCTTCCTCCTCCTCCTCCCTGCTGCTGCTGATGCTGGCGGGACGAAGAAGAAGAAGAAGACGAAGAGCCGCCAGCACGTGCGCGCACATAGTTGCGCGCCTCGGCGGGGAAGTTGAGCGCGGCGAGGTGTCCGCGCATGGCGTAGGCGGCGCGGTCGTACGCCCGCGCGGCCTCCTCGGCCGTGTCGAAGGTGCCCAGCCAGACGCGAACGCTCTGCCGGCTGGAGTCGCGGATCTCGGCGGCGAACTTGCCCGACGGGCGGCGGCGCACGCCACGGTACCTGGTGGGCTCGCCACCGCCGTCCTTGCCCTGATCATCCCATCCACCGCCCTCCATGTATATATCTCAATATATCTGCAGTCAACCCTAGCCAATAACTAGATTCTTCGATCTGCCAGCAAGTACTGAACGACGATCGATCGATGGCCGGCAAGAACAAGAACAAGCTAGGTATATAATAGCAGCAGCTAGCACAACACTTGCTGTGTGTGATTAGCTTGTCGATCTGTGTGTGTGTTTAATTTGCTGCTCATCGATCTGCTTGTGTTGTTGTACTACGATGATGGCCGGGGAGATCGATGGTGGCGCGCGCCGTATTTAAGGTGAGTAGCTTAGCTTAGCCCTAGCTAGCAGCTCTAGGTAATGGAGGAAGGTCATGACAACAAACAAAGGAAGAAGATGCGGATTCTCGCGACTGATATATGGAAGAGATTGTGGATGATGGGGCCCTCCTACCTCACCCTTTCATTTGCTCTCTCTCTCTCTCTCTCTCTCTCTCTCTCTCTCTCTCTCGATCTTTTCAGCAGCTATTTAATATATATATATTTCGTACTGCGTATATGTAGTAATTATTATTAAGAACAACTACTAGTAGTAATTAGAATTTTCCTTTTTGTTGAGTGTACCATGGCGCATTAGTTATGAATCAGCTAGTAGGTCATATATGCCGGCCTTGAAATGCGTTGTACGTGGACGGTCATCGTATTACGGTCTTTATTTAGTTGCTTAAAGTAGTTGTTAGCACACAATGCAAGCACAATGTTCACGCACGCACGCACATGTGCTGCTCGTTCTTCGTTCTGAGCTATATAGCTGCTTTACGTATGTATTTCTCGTCATAGTATTTTTTTTTCCCCTTGCATTGGACGACCACTGCTAATGTGTACAGTACGTCGTAATAAATGCGACAACTCGATCGTATATATGTACACAGTTGAAAACATATCTGACCATAGTTTTATTCACTCCTCTCAGTTAGTTATCATCACACGCATAGAGATGAGAGTTAGGGGGAGAGAATCCTTGCTTGATGTATGTATATACATCAGTGGATGTAAACTAAATTAAGCAATATTGCTGGCAGCGATGGACAGGATAATTATACCTGCTTGGCTGCTTTTAGTAATTGAGAAGACAATATTGCCTATATATTATAGTTAAATCTCGTGAATAGTTAATTTGGGGCAAATCGTGATGGAAGTGGAAGCAGGGCATGCCATGCTGCTGCAGGAGGAGGAGAAAGCAAGCGAGCAGAGGCAGCCATGCAAGCCACTGGCGTGCCCTGCGTTTGTTTGACTCATCCGATCCGGCGCACAGCAAGGAAGGGAGGAACACGTACGTTCCCTGCCCAACCAAATGACCGACACACCTGCCTCGCACATGTCTCTGCATGCACACGCGCATTTTATACTGATGAGTCAATCAGGTGGTCAACGAAAGGAAAGGAAGGAAGGAAGGAAGCAGCAAAAGGACTCTGCTCTGCTGCTGCCAAACAAACGCGCATGGCAATGGCATATGCCATCACCATTGACCATGGACGACCATTGACCAATCATCCATCCAACGCTAGCTTTGCTGCGGCTTCGGCTTGATTTCTTATTACAACAGCTAGCTTCTTCACTTGTACGTGCCATTGCCGCTGCCTAAGTTCCTCGACGATCCATGGCCGACGCCGCACCCAGCAGCAGCTTCCTCATCCTCTCCGTCTCCATCGTCGGCATCCTCCTCGCCTGCATTTGCCTCCTCGCCACATACAGCAGCCTCTTCGGCGGCCTCACAAGCTGCTGCAGCTGCCAGGGCAGGAGCAGGAGCAGGAGCAGGAGGGGACTCTTCTTCTCCTTCCTCTTCCTCTTCCGCCAGCACCAGCACCAGCACCACGACGACGTCCGGCGAGTCCTCCCACCCCACAGTACAACACAGCACCACCACCACCACCTTGCCCGGACGAGCGCCGGCCTCCAGGAGGCTGCCATACGCCGGATCCCCACCTTCAGGTACCGCCGCCGACCACACCTGCTGCTGAGCATGCCTGAGTCGTCGGAGGCCGCCACCCAGACCACCACTCCAGCTTCCGCCGGTGATGATGAGACTGATGAGTGCTGCTGCGCCGTCTGCCTCGCCGACTTCCGCGACGGCGAGAGGCTCCGCCTGCTGCCGCCCTGCCGCCACGCCTTCCACATCGACTGCATCGACGCCTGGCTCCAGGCCAACGCCACCTGCCCGCTCTGCCGCAGGCCCGCAGGCGCCGGCGCCGGCGCCCACCATCATCACCACCACATTGTAATTATTCCCTCGTCATCATCATCATCATCACCACCCGGAGACTCAGACGACGGAGCTGCACAACCTGCGGCGTCGTCGCCGACGCAGACTAATAATAATGCGCATCGTCATGCCGCTGCTTCTGATGACACCGCCGCCGCAGCAGCACACGACCGCCGGAGAAACAGCAGAGACAAGGACAACGACGACGACAGCTCCTCCGCCTCTACGACGACCTCGCCGCCGCGCCGCCGGTCCCTGTCCATGGACTCCTCCACCACCACCGACAAGCGCTTCTACCTCGCTCTGCTGCAGCAGCACCAGCACCAGCACCAGCACCAGCACAGCAAGCCGTACGCTAGTTCCGGCGACGACCCAGACGGCAAAGGGGACACCAGCATCTTCATCAGCAACGCCGCCGACACCACCACCACCACCACCACCACCACAGCATGCACAGGCCGTGGCCCATCAGCAAGGAGCCTCCGCCGCTCCTTCTTCTCCTTCAGCCACAGCCACCCACATCAGCCGCCCATCCCCATGCCACTCTGCTCTGCTGCTGATGACAGAATACTAACTCAGCTCCAACAGATACGATCGCCAGCCAGCCAGGCCACCAACATACGATCGGGACAACCAACTGATTCCTCATTCTTTTTGTAATACTGCATGTACTACTACACTAGCTAGTATAAGCATCGACTGTACGTAGCTATATATATATATATATATATATATATATATATATATATTCGTGCCAGCCAGCCACTTTTGCATTGAACAAGGGTGAGTGTGTGTGCCCGCTCTGTGAATAACTAAACTGCTGCCGGTGGTGGTTGTCCATTGCTATTCCAACCACTTCCCATTCATCTGCAGTAGACTGTCCATTTATCTATCACGCTAGAGGCAGTCTTATTTCCTTTCCTTGCTAGGTTTTCTTCTACGTACGACACATCAAGAGTACAGCTGTAGTATCGTACTACACACACCACTACACACACCTACCCGTCTATAACCAGATCTACAACTACACACAGATATGAAAACCGCGTCCCTAGTGAGATCATCAAAACCTTAAAGGCTCCGTAGACGACGGGCACGTCGTAATCCCCTTGTGGCGTCACACGAGAGAGGCTGTAGATTTTATTTAGACGACCACGCACCGGTAGAAAATCCATCTCGATCCAGCGATCGAACCCAGAACCGGAGGCTCGTAGCCACAGAGTCCTAGACACTAGGCTATCGCCCAGTTCCCACTAACTTTGGGGCTTCAAGATTTGATTTTGACCGGCTTCGTTCGTCATATGCATGCCATGCCAACGACCAGGCCACACCTTCCATTCACCTTAATTAATTTGCTATTGTCAGAGACGACGACAAAGAATAACGCGCGCGCGCGGGGTTATCATTGCTACAGATATATATAAAAAATAAAAGAATAGTACTTGCTAGTACCAAAAATGTGTCTCGCAAAAAGGTCGAAATGAAGTGCTAAATGTTATAAATTTAAAATACAAAAACTGTAGAGTGTTTGGTAGGTGCTTACGCGTGAACACGTGCCACTTGTGTCTGATCGATCTGATGGCCCCATATGCTCACCAAGCAGATGGATCGAGATGCGGCCACGCACGCACCCTCTTCCATCAGTTTTTCATGAACGAACACATTACTATTTAGACAAACAAATTAAATCTGATAATATATAGTTGTAATTGGTTCAAGAAACCACGTATATACGTACTAATTAAGCTGTATGTGTATGTAGGACGCATTGCCACGGTGATCATGAGCGCTAGTATCATTATATACGAGTAAGTATATACATTGTACTGTACTGTATATCTACTACGACTACTACTATCACAGTAGTACTCTGGACCGCCTACTCTGAAACTACAGCTGTCTCTATAGTCTGTATTTTATTGTATTGACCTTCATTCTCTTTTTATTAACTAGACAATACCCCGTCGGTTGTTGCGGATAATTTACAGCATTGACAATTAAAAAAAGGATGCATGAGCGTTAATAAAGCAAA
This sequence comes from Paspalum notatum, assembly GCA_022530915.1. Taxonomy (NCBI): domain Eukaryota; kingdom Viridiplantae; phylum Streptophyta; class Magnoliopsida; order Poales; family Poaceae; genus Paspalum; species Paspalum notatum. The sequence continues at coordinate 257,348 of CM039691.1, forward strand.
GCAAGAGAACTGGTAGTAGCATGCACGATGCAATATTGAAATCACTGAAGAGAGTGGGAACCTGGGTCTGGGTGATTTGTAGTGGTACATAGGGACGATGGTGATTCAGAATGTGACACAAAAGTGAAATCATAAAAAGAATACCTGCATGGCATTAAATATGATGAAATAGTTAAATTTTTGTCCATTACATTTGAAGATCATCGATATATATTGAGCTAGCACTAGTCATTGATGGAAGGAACCATGTATTGTCCATTGCATTTAGTTGATATGAAGCACATGGAAACTAAGTTGGTACATAATATTAGTCTTGGATATAGAAGATTTTGAGGGACAAATTTATCCTAACTAATGTCTGCTTCTAAGTTCTGTGTGCCTGCGCCGATGGTTAGAAAATGCACACTGGTTGGCTTCAGGGATGGCAATAGGTTGTGAATTACGATGGGGTCATCTACGACCATCTGGCACCGAATCACACACAGAATTAATGGCATTATCTTGCTATCTATGATTATCATACAATTCAAAATTGACAGGTATTAATGTTTTGGTTAAATCTTCTGCTTTGAGAGCAAATTGAAATACCTTGGCCCCAAAACAACGTAGATAATATTGAATGCCATCTAATAATTACATCTTTTATGAAACCCATTATCCTCACGTAACGAAACATATATCCATATGCTCATCCAATACAATTATATTAGAGAAAATTATCTCCTTGCCCAAATGGTTACTTTTTTGGCCCAAATGGTTACTTTGGTTATTTACTTGATATAAAAATTTGTTCACGCCTTTCTTCGCCTTTTCGTCCATTCCATCACATTTTTCGATCCCAAACGAGAGAAAAAAGACATTTTTGTCCCTGGTCCCACCTGTCAGCTGCACCCCACCGTCGCAGCAAGGAAGGTTCACTTCACGCCCCCGTGCAGTCCCCTCTCTCGGCATCTCCTACTCAGATGGATGGGCTTGGGCGCTTGGCGTGGCGTCTTCTTGTCTTGTCGGTTTGATCTCGATCTGGGCCGTTCGTTGAACTGCTGAGTGCGCCTGTAGTCCAGTGGTTGCAGCAGCTCGAGCGGCTCCTGAGGTCATAGGTTTGACTCCTGCTAGGAGCGAATTTTCGGGATTTAACGGCTTTGTTCATTAATGGTAGGCGATGTTCCCGTCGACAGCGAGGCGTCCGTAGTGACTTCGTCAATCTCAACATCTGCCGGTGCAGTCTTTCGAAGGTGCTCATAGGGATAGAGTGTGTGCGAGTACGGTCATAGGGTTGAGTGTGAGCATGTGCGTTTGTACTGTGTTTAAAAAAAAAAACTGATGGGAGCACCTGCCTCAGCTGACGGAAGGACTGCACGCAGATGCGCGCTCGCAGAGGAGGCGCCCGGGCTCGGCCACACGGAATTCCTGGGCCAAGTACAATAAGCTGAGCCGACCCAAATCTGTGACTATTACATGATGTGTGTTGTGTTGGGCTTGGGCCCCCATTGTAGCCCAAGCAAGCATGCACCCTGCCTCTGCCTGATAATCTATCTACTACTAAGTATACTATACTAGCAGTATTAACAACGTGTCTTGTTTGTCCTTGTTGGTTGCTACAACTTCATTCCTCACGCACGCAGCTTATTCAGTCGTTCAAAAACGCAATGCATGCATGATGCATCACATGGAGAAGAGTAAAGAGCGGTTAATCTCTCGCAAAATAAAATAGCGAGCTGCGATTTTGATCGATGTACCTCGATCGCTCTCCACGCATTCGACCTTTGATTCTTATTGGAATTCAGAATCCACTCCACTCCGCCAGTAGTACGCGCGGTTAATTGCATCCCTACAATAAGACACACACACACACAAAAAAAAAAAAAAAAAAAAAAAACATGCGCGGTCATGGATGGTTCATAGTATATACGAGTCATGCATTTGCATCCATGTTTCCATCATCCAAAGCATGCATGCCTGGCAAACACCATCCATCCATGATATGATATCTATATGAATTCCATAGCGGCACGAAAGCCGGCCAAGGTAGGCAATCAACAAATTAAAGAGGAGTACGTATCCATAGTACTCCATTACCATGCATGATGCATCTCATCACTCGATCGTCGTCACTGCATGCAGAGGTCACCAACCTGCAGTGCGGCGTGCACTATTGTACTAGTAGACGAGCTGGTTGATGGAGCTGGAGCATGCACATGCACCGGCACCGGCACCGGCACCGCCACCCCGGCCCGGCCGCCGGACTTCATGCATGCCACCGTACATAGTCGACGGCATAGATAGATAGCACCGTCCTTTTTCTCCTCAAGCTCCACGTACGTACTCGGGCATGTCCTCCGATCCGATCCACCTCTGTCGCCATCGTCGCAGGAAAAGAAAAAAAAAAAGGATAGTAGTTAATTTCATCAAGACAGAGAGAGAGAGAGAGAGAGAGAGAGAGAGAGAGAGAGACAATAAACAATGTACGTACTATACATGAACGAATTCAAGGTCGTCATCAGTGAATACATACAACGGCGACCACCGCCAGGCTACGGTGACTCGATCAGACCTGCTGCTTGCTAGCTGTAGATACAGCAAGCGAGCGAGCGAGCGAAACGGACTTTGTTTGCTCTTGTCATGCATGTCCCCGACCCTGCAAGAGCAACCTTTTTCTTCCCGGTTTAATTTCTTCATCGAGCCGCATGCGTGCAAGACCACAATAAGATGCCGACCATTCAGCAGTACTACGTCTTTCTTTTCAGTCGTCGTCAGTCCTGCTCCTGCAATAGCCAATGTTAATCGATCGATCAGTTGCTGCCGATCGATCGATCGGTCAAAGATACCCACCTGCTCCTCCGGCCACGGCAACGCACACGCACCTCTGCCTTGCTTGCGGTTACAGTTGCATCATGTGCCTGCCGTGACAGTGATGGGGATGCTCAGCTCAGTCACAATATAGAGAACCATGCTTCACTCCATCACCTTCATCCACAGGTACGTGGACTAAATAAATTGAGTTTAATTAGTTGCTGCTTCTATTCTATTCTATCGGTGATGCATGCATGGTTTACAGCTACCACAGCCTCCCAATAAGCCAAGCAAACCGATCGATCGAGACCGGCAGGCAGGCAGGCTCACCGACTTGTACGTACGTTAATTTAGACGGTCCTTAATTTACTTACTAATAATAATGGCAGCAACTGATAACAACCGTACGCGTAAGACTGATCGATATATAGAGGGAGATCACTATCAGAAAGACAAGCAGCTAGTAGTGAGTGAGCTCTAGGAAAACTTAAACGACCTCACCTCGCCGCGGCATATCTCCGGCAACCGCCACTGGTACGGTAAGGTGGGGGGCCTCGCATGTCCCCCCCTGCACCCACCATGCTCATCAGTCGGCCCTGCATGCCTGCAACGATGTAATCCGACGCCCAGCAGCTGGAAGGGAGGGAGGAGTAGCTGGACAACTGCTTCCTGGATTTCAGCAAAGACCACATACCTGTTTTCTGCAAGACATACGTGCGCGTGCCTCACAAGTACCAGGGAGATGGAGCCCTGCATGCATACAACCAAGGACATAGTCACAATCACTTGTCTGCCAATTAAGCTTAATCAATATATGTACAGTGCTAATTAAGCACTAGCTAGTGATTAGACATGTAAGCAAGCAATATTCAGCTAGCACCACCTGCTAATTATATGCACACACACCCCCCCCCCCTCCCCGATCGAGCTAGCTATGAGGTATGTTATGTCTGTGCCTGCCAATCATGCATACACGTGCATGCACACCAACCGCCCGGTGGTACTAATCTACTTACTGTACGTCCACCATCAAAACTCTTGACCGGCTCTGCATGCTAAGGTACCTGCTGGTTTGGTGAATGCGTGCAGTTAAGTCTAGCTTAAACAGTTTCTTCGTATGTATCCACTGCTACCCTAGTGATAGCTAGTGCATCCTAATACTGACAAATTTGACCACCCAATCAAAGCCCCCCTGCAATCAGCTGCATCGGGTTGATGTTCACATTTCAACTTGCCACACGTTCCTTAGCTTGTTTCTTTCCAGAAACAAACCTGTTCCCTCTCAGACTGAATGTCATATCAGCCTGCTAGTCGCCTCCATTGCCAGCTAACATCTAATAATGAAAGCAGGCAATTGGACCGTCCATCAAAGTTATGCAGTTGAATTCCTTTTCTGTCTGACAAAAAAAAAAGCATGTCATGATACTAATAATACCAGACATTGCATTAGCAAAGTATGCGCAATTGGTACTAATGGCAGGCACGCATAAAGCTCTGAGAACCAGAGTGCTTTAGGATGATTATTCAATCTTTTAATCTCCAACTCACCAACAACTTCAATTCAACTGGCTCCACAAAAGGGTGGAGCCCTTCACCGGGCTTCAAATATTAGATACCAGTGCTTGCACTGCTAACTTACAATTAATTGCACGTGGGTCTTTATATTCATTCACTAAAGATTTGGTATCTAAGAACTAAGATGAGTTCGAGAATGCAGATTTTGCAGATAACTGCACAGCTTATGATTGTTTCTCCATGCATCATTTCCATCTAGATGGTTCACTTGCGCATAGAAATTACCATACTTAATTCTAAGAAAGATCAAACACAACAGATCAGATTGGTGAGACCTCAAACTGTAGCTTGCTATGACAATCTACTGGTGTAACGAATTGCTGTTTCCAATGATATCTTGCAATTATTTAGTATGCCGATTTGCATGTTGTTCTTAATTTTTGGCACCTGCAGGTCTGGCACGTACTGATGTACAGGATAATGAGTACAAAACTACAAATAAAAATAGGAAGTAGAAAAGTGTACTTTGATCAAACCAAACCAAACCAAAAGGAAGTTATGCTTATGGACCCTGCAGGCCAACCCACAAACAAGTAGGTGTCAGATCAACCATCATCAAAAGATGCTGGTTTATGAGCTGTGCATTGAGATTTAAAATGATGGGAAGCACTTAAATAGTAAGGTCATTTTCGTGATTATTGTCCTTATAGAAAAAGAAAATAAAATATTGTTTATAACTGATTGCTAGCCCACTCAATTATAAGCAAAAATACATAGGCAACTAGCTAGAATAAAAGCAGCAGCGATAATAGGAACCACCTTTATATCAAAATTAAATTAACAGAAAAACAGCTAAGAGAAAAATGTTGGTATTAGGAGGAAAAAGCATCATCAATTATGCTTTGTTGGGTCTACAACACAATTTAGTTGGGAAGAAGAGAATGGTAGTAAAGGCTAAATACATGCCACCGGTGTGGCAGGTAGTGACACTTGATCATCTCATTTCCTTTATATGCTTTCAATAGTCTGGAAAGGGGCATCCTTGGTGGGCAATCTCACAATTTTTTCTGTAATTTTGCAATATCAGGCCCCGTTTGGGAACAGGGTATTTTTGTAGTATTGTAAAAAATACTGTGGTATTAGAGAAAACCATGGTATTGGAGTAAAAAGGTGTTTGGCAAACCTCTGTATCCAAAACCGTGGTATTGTCAATACCACAGTATTTTTAGAGTATTGGAAACTTTGGTTTGGACCAAAGTTTTTGTTAAAAGAGGAGGTGAAGTCCAATACTGTAGAATCATATTGTGTTCCCAAACATCTATGGGTTAAACTGCTGTAAAAAATACTATGATTGTGTCATTGCAATTGGTAGACTATGGTATTAAAATACTGTGGTTTTAAATACTTTGCTCCCAAACAGCCCCTCAAAGTCCTTCGAGTTTGGATGGAAAATTTGCTCAAATGTCCAGAATAACAGAAGAACCACAATTTACATAGTCAGCAGTATGAGATGAACACTAAACAAAGTAACTGCTGCTAGTACTATGATATATAGTTCCAAAAACAAAACTAGTGACAGGCTCATAAAGCCAACATTTGTGGTGGTTTAGGGAAGCCTAATATGTTAGAATTAATGTCATCAGAGGTCCACCTGTTTAGCCATATAGCCATATAGGTGGCAATGTAAAGTTGATGGGAAATGATCATTTAATCTAATCATTATGCGTTACATCATATACCTCACAAACAAAATGCAAAGCTTGTAAACATGTATGTAGAGATGACTACAAACATGAAAATTAATAATTTTGTTTGGAATGGTTTTGAAATTTCTGTTCTTCTCACTGAACTAGCAAAAGGATACAATATTAAGATTAACACACAACTCGCATATGGGTAAAGTTTAAACACTACATATGCACTTAACAAATAACAATACAAGTATAAATATTTGGTCCAGTGTTATGTCGTTTGTCATTTAACCACTTCGGAAGGGAATCTGAAGGAGCATATAGAGTTGGAAATGAACATGAAAGGGTTGGAACAACTATGATTAAAATATTGAAACTTGTAGTCCACTAGGGAGACCAAGACGAATTGAATATTTGATATATTAGGCTAATCACAGCATTGGCTAGTCCCTATAAATAGCAGAGAATGATGGTCCCATGACTCATAGCATACACATCGAGGAGTAAGAATAAGACTAACAACAGCTGAACAGCATCAACAAGAAGACCCAAGATGGCAGGCCTTGGCTCACCATGCGGCGCATGCAAGTTCCTACGCAGAAGGTGTGTGAAGGGGTGTGTCTTCGCCCCATACTTCTGTCATGAGCAAGGGGCTGCGCACTTTGCTGCTATCCATAAGGTCTTTGGGGCTAGCAATGCCTCAAAGCTCCTAATGCATCTCCCGATGAGCGACCGCTCTGAGGCTGCGATCACTATGTCATACGAGGCGCAGGCTAGGCTTCAAAATCCAACATATGGATGTGTTGCTCACATCTTTTCTCTGCAACAACAGGTAAGCAGATTCTACATACATTAGCACTCATTCCAAAAAAAAAAAAAAAAAACGTTCTACATAAATGAGGTGTTGCATTCACAAAGGAGAAGAGATGTGATGTGACTGACAGAGTGCATTACTTGTGACATTTTCATAGGTGGTCAGTCTGCAAGCAGAACTAGAATCTTTCAAATCTCAAGCAACGCAAGGGTACAGAGATGTATCTTCAACATCAAACCTTCAAAAAGAAAACTGCGGAAAAATATCAGCACCTTATATGCAAGCGGGGCAGATTTTTTCCGGCCCAACAGCAGCAAGCAATTCTTCAGTAAAGAGTGAGAGTCAGTTATGCTTTGAAAATGACTGTTTCACCGCTTCACCAACTCAATATTCTGAAGGTTATGAGACAGATTATTTACACATGCCTGACTGCTACAGCACCCCTTATTGCACCATGCAAGGGAGCGGGTATCATGACATGGATGACCTTCAGTCAGTAGCCTTTGCCTACCTCAATGAAGCATGACAAGACAGTGCATTTGGTAGTAGTTATCTTTCTTACGAGTTTGGTCAATTTTGGTAACAATATCTTACAGATGTCGATCGAGTTTTCTAGCATGGGCATAGAGTGTTACTAAAACAAGCTGTGGGATGTGATGGTGTACTCGCTCATAAGGTGCCTGAAATGTATGTTAGCCTGCACTGTTGTAGTTTAGCGTTGCTAGTCTCTGCAATTCTGAAGTTGTGCAGAAGAATTGAATTGAAGTTGGTTTCATTTTTATCGAAAACCCATCATTTTGGTTTTTAGTTACATGGAGGAAAAATAGACAATAAATCTTCTGTATTTTGGTTTGTTAAGTTACGTGGAAATCAGATGGTAAATTTCCTTGGACCTGCTAGAGTGAACATCTGTTCGGCCCTTGAAGCAAGTATCTTCAGCCATTTCTCATCCTCTCTTTTTTTTTTTTTTTTGTTTCGAAAAAGAAAGCATTTGGTACTTTGGTAGTAATAAGTACGGTTAGACAGTTAGGTGGACTGAACAGTTAAGAACATTGTCTAAGCCGGAAGAAAGGGAAAATAAACAAACAATAGAAAGTATGCTTCTTGTTCTCCTCATTTGAGGATGAGGTTTTTTCTGGTGTGGGTCTGACGAAAAGCATATCGTCAAGCAGGTGTTAGGCATGGGCGGCGAAACGTCGCCGATTCGCCGTGGAAGTAATGGCCGGAGATTCTGTTACAGTGTTACCTGGTGTTAGGTCGACGGAGCTGCACCGCTGCAGTGCCGACTGTTTTGCTTGGACGCGGAAGAGATTCCCGGCCGGCCGTCGGTCGCCGGAGCGGAGCGCGGAGGTGGAGCCAGGGATTCGCGGTCGCGGGCGGCCAAGCTAGACCAAATGAGAATTGAAAACGCAACGCCGCAATTGTAACCGAACAGACACAGGCCCAGCCCAGCCCAACCCAATATCGGTGGGCCCACTGAGCCCGCCACGCCAATCACACACCCCGTGGAATGGAATGGATCTTGAGCAGGATGATTGAGATCTCGCGCTCGCCAGTCGCGTCGCCATTGCCAATCCGTTGTCGGCTTCTTCCTTGGACTTTGGAGGGAGCACCCGTGGCGAAGGTCGCGCCCCGTGAACATGAACTCGAGGAGGTGAGGATCTCTCTCTTTTCTTTTTGGTTGAGGAGGCATCAAATACGTCCCCGAACGCTGATGCTTGGTGAGGCGGAATTTCTGATTTATTGTCATTTAATTTTTACCCCGCTCGATCGCTACTGCAACTGCAACCGGAAGCCCAACTCTAGCTAGCAGAGTAGCAGTTAATTGCAGAGGAGCATATATAGGCAGGAATGTATGCTAGCTTTAATTTCCTCTCTCAGGTTTTAGTTTAACTGCAGCCTGCAGGTGATTACTGTCTAGTTCTGGTTCAAGAAAAATCAACAGAGTAGGAACTAGCAAGTGCATGCATACAGCCTTTCCAGTCCCCTTGTAGGGTGGCCCGGTTCATCCTCATTTTTTTCCCAGTCCACCATTCCCTTCCTCGATCTTAATTCCATTTCTCGGCTTTATGATAATGGCTTTGCCCTCTGCCACCAACAATCGAAGGACAAGGCCTGGTGACATTTCGTCTACACGAAGATCCATGAGATATGAGACTAGGCATCTCTATAACTATAAAACGCCCTGTTTCTACAAAATTGAGAAATTGTGCTACTTTGTTCCATATTCCTTATTGATTATGCAGTCATTGGAAGCAATCTCTAATCTGCCGCTACCTTGGTGATTACTTGTTAGCCAAAGGGTAATGATGCTTCTTCCTTCTGTTCTTTGCAGGGACTTCCGTGGACACAGAGCTGCTTTATTTGACGGCATTGAAGAAGGCGGCGGGATAAGAGCTCCAGCTTACTCTTCTCATGAATTTCATGAGCAGGAGAATGACCAAGCTATCGACGGTTTGCATGACAGGGTCAGCCTTCTCAAAAGAGTATATATCCTTGGCTGACCATTTCATCTTTTTTCCTGCTAAGAACAAGAAAGCAAAAGGCCGCATCGTTGAGGGTGATAATAAATGGTTGATTACTAAACAATTTTATGCTATGTCCACATGTAAAATGGAATTCTTTTGTCGATTTCATAGACAGATATTGAATACAATTAGTAATCTCTGAAAAAATTACTGATTTGCATACAAAGATCTTTGGATATACAATGATCTTTAAGATGGCTACAGACTGCACGAAATCGCATCATCAGTAAAAATGGCATCTTCCCATCAGTAAACTGAAACTTTGCATGTGCTACTTGATCTCTTTTATACATTCTGTTGATGCCGTTCTAAACTGGTATGCATCATTGAGTTATGGGTGCCTTGTCGACCTGTGGTAGATTTTTACTGTAACCTCTCTGAAATTCTCTGAATCTGGTGTATGTTCAGTTGACTGGCGATATACATGAAGAAGTGGAGAATCATAACCGGATGCTGGACAGGATGGTACTAGTTTTCTCCCCGCAATACGCTGTCTACCTGTCGTCAACAGACCCTGACAGTTAATCTTCTGTGGTTCAGGGTAATGATATGGATGCTTCGAGAGGATTTCTTTCTGGGACGGTGGACAAGTTCAAGATGGTAAGCATTATTTCTGTTTCTGTAGATCAGCTGCCCCTCCACAATATCCTGTTATCCTCACATTAATCTTTCTCGTCAGGTTTTCGAGACGAAATCAAGCCGCGGGATGGCTACCATGGTGGCATCCTTGGTTGCTGTCTTCCTGCTGATATACTACCTTACCAAGTAGCAGCAAGCATGGCTGTTCTGGCTTTGAGCTCGCAGCTGCAGCGCGTGATGTTGTTTGTACATTGCCTGACCCTGACTGTATGGTCCCATTTTTCGCACTTAATAACCAGAGCATTGGTTCTTCAAAAGAGAAGGAGCGTTGGTGGGTTTTGAGGTGATGTGCTATATACTGCGGACTGATGATCTCACACGGTGATTTTGTGAGTAAGTACGTGGGTGAACCTGACCGACCGCAGAAGACGTGCGATGAGTTGATGTGCGTGCAATGTCATCGTTATTGCTGCTGCATCTGGTGTACCAGATTCTTTGGGTTTGCAAGCTCATGAAGGCCTTAACGGTTTGTCCGGTTTTGGTGGGGATTTGATCCCTTCATATTCAAATTTGACTAATAAAGAATTAAATTCCCTATAAAACCAGGCAAACCAGGGATTGGAGAGGATTTAATCCATTTCTATTCAAATAAATTAGCAAGGGATTAAATTCCCTCAAATCCTCTTCGAAACCAGGTCATCCGAACAAGGCTGAAGTGTGTGCTCTTCTTGCTAGGGGGAATTCAGATTAACTCCGATTCTGTCTGTCTACTGAATACTGACAGATGGTGATTCAAATTTGATTAGTAAGAGATTAAATTTCTTTCAATCCTCTCAAAAATCAGACCAATCGAACAAGGCCGAAGTGTGTGGTCTTCTTGGTAGGGGGAATTCAGATTAACTCCGATTGTGTCTGTCTACTGAATACTGACAGATGGTGCATGCCACCCTGAACCTGAACCAGCTGGTCTGTCATGTTCTGAAGACGCGTCCGGCATATGGGATCGATCGGCCTGTTGTTGGAGATGCTGTGTCGCTTTGTTTGCCTGTTGCGACCTTCGCCTTCACTGGGATTGCGACGCGACGTACATGCTACTGTAACCTGCGCCTACCCTGACGACTCCAGGGCACGTCTAGTCTGGGCTGCTGCATGAGATGGAAGCTTTGCTGTGTGTTACCCCCACCACCAACCCTACCCTGACCAAACCTTAATTGGATCAATAGGGCATCTACTCGATATGTGTTAGGCACACAGTAGCAGTGTAGCAGCACTAGTACTATGTGCATGACTGATGGCTACTGTATCAGAAATAAAGCCTGTACTGTGAGGGTTAAAGTAGCTTCGACAATGCCAATCTTAGTTTAGTACGTAATACCTTTCCAGCTTGGCACCATTAGCCTCTAGTCTAATCCAAAAGCCTTAAAGCTAGAGATGTCGCGGAACAAGCACGAGGCTCCAAATGACGACATGCTGGCTGCACAACCAGACAGCAACTCCACTGATACAACAGAAGTAGCACAGTACGTGTAAAGATCAGAGCAAGCAAAAAGAAATAACCGTGTTGCCCATTTTTTTAGGAGAAATAACCATCTTGTGTTGCCTTGCAATAAGAATGGAGGTAAAAAGCTACTATCAAAATCAATCCAACCGAGTGTTATATCGAGGATGAACACCTGGTGCTTAAGGGATTTTAATTTGGTGGTTGATTATTGCTGGTAGCCTGGTATATATACAAAATTTAATTCTAGGGATGCAAGGAGATGGAATTCCCTCAAATAAAGATTAATTACACTTAGAGGCTATTTTGGTGTCTTGAATTGGAATTTCATTACAATAACTACTTGTTCCCCACTAATATGAAAAGGAAAGAGATAATTTGAGAGCTTTAGGGGGAGGAGAACAAGGAGGTAGGAGTCCACAACTTCATGATACAATTCCAAATAATTTACCGATGGAAGAAAGAATCACTTTCTTTTGAATTAATACATACGTGGAATGATGGATTTCAATCCATGTGCATCATCAGTTTAACTATTTAGTCACATTTCAATTATTTAAATTCTTATTAGGAGGCAAACATTAATACAATGATGAAGACCCTAGCTAATATAATTAAGAGATCATGAGAAGACCAAGACACATTAATAATAAGTAAAAGAAGCCCGAACGAATACACGTGACTAAACAAAGCAAATCAGTCCAAAACATAGAAAATGCCACTCGACGGGCTTTTCCCGGTGCCCAATCCTTACTCGACATGCATCGCAGTAGCAATTATCTTCTACTTTCTTCTCTTATTTATATATAAAATTTGATCTAAAAATGTCATATATTATTGACCGGATGGAACATATACTAGTAGATCTATAAATTTTAAAAACTAGTAATGAGATGCATAAATGTATGCATACTAGTTACTTACACAAACACTAATTAATCCAGTAATTCAATTATGTGTATAGAGTTCGACAGAGTAGCAGCATCTCTAGATGTGGGTATCGTCAAGATGGATTGCGCTCCTTTTGACGTTCGCGTGTCGTGCTAATCGAGCTTAGTGCTCATCTCTTAATCTAGTTAACCTAAGCGACCGGGATATAAAATATAATAAAATTGAAGAAAGAAAGGGAAGCGTGACAGCAGGATCATCTCAAACTAGACGAAGAGATGGGGCTAAGCTAGCGTCCCGGTGCCTTGCTTGTACTGTTGCACAACTTGTGCATGGACCACCATTACATTAACCCAACAAGGTAGCCACACCACAGGAATCTATGCCATTTTATATTAGCATGCAGCTGTCTGTCATTAAAGATCACTAACACACATCTTTGATCTCCTTTCACACATCATTAGGAGCTTTGTTTGGGCCATCGCCACTACACTAATCATTCACTGAGTGTACTGTTTGCCGCTAGCTGCCCGTCCAATTCTCTCTATCCAACTTATTGGTAGCTTGCACTACCAGAAGTATTATTTTAATAACTTAGCTTCGATTCAAATCCTATACTCGACACGAGTGTTTATATTTTTCTAAATTATTTGTTTTAGAGGTAAATAAATGATGTGTCCGTCGACGATATATATATATATATATATATATATATATATATATATATATATAAATATAATGGCTTCGTTGATCTTAAGATATCTGCCTGATCCATCTTTTGAAGGTGTTCATACACTGTGGTAGAGTATACATTAATACACATGTGTATTGCATGGGTAGATATGCATACATGTTGTATTTTTGAAAAGAAATACACCCTCGTTCACAAATGTATGATATAGTTGACTTTTTTTCAAAACATCGATCATTCGTCTTATTAAATAAATTTCCCAATTTATCATTTATTTTTCTATGACTTGTTTTATTATTAAACATAGTTTGAGTATAGGTTGTGTTTACATATTTGAATTAAATTTTTGAATAAGATGAATGATCAAAGTTTTAGAAAAAAAATCAACCGTGTCATCCATTTGTGAACGGAGGGAGTAGCATTTTTTAACTTAATATTGGTGTGTTTAACTTGGTGGAACCTGATGATACTATAAAGTACCCAAGATGTTACTGCAATTTTCGAGTACTTCCTCGTAAGACAAGTTTTTCTGTACCCAAAGACCGTAGGAAAGCTCGTTATCCATAGATAAACCCTTTTTAGTTTCCACAATATTAATCGGGTCTTCAACCCAAATTTGTCCCCTTTCCTTTCTGTTCAGAAGTACTCCTGTATGATTAGAAAAACAATCCATTTTAACCGCCGTCGGAGGCTGATTTAAAAAATCCAGTTAAGAAGAAATTAAGATTCTTGCAAGTGATTGGACCCTAAATCCGGTTATATATGCAAGCACATATCATACGATCCGGTATCAAGGGGGTTTGACATCTGATCCAGTAGGACGTACGGATGATTGGACATCAACTTTTTTTCCTTTTTTTAGCCTTACTAATTTATTAATTAACTATCTCTGTATTTTTTTGACAGATAGAGACCACAGAGCCTCAAGCAAAAGGCCTCTACTAGTGTTCCATGACAATTGAAAAGGGTCGAAATCTACGCTATAAAAGAACGAGTTTTCTAAAAATCTTTTTTACCTACAAAGATATATAGGTATACCCCTCACGCTGACCTCACTGTGCAGTTTGGAAAAGATTGGAAAGAGGTAGAAAAGCTCAAAACCCATAGATACAAAATGTTTCATCCATTTTCTCTTTTTATTTCTCACTTCATTTTAAACCCATATCCACCTATTACTTTTCTTCTCTTGGTTTTAATGAGAAAGGAATGACGCTAATCAATCAGGACTATTTCCTTTTAATTCTATTTTTTATTTTTTTCTTTCTATTGTCTGTTTGATTATCTCACAACACGTGCATATTGTACGTACATCTATGCTAGTATAAATAAATTCTCCACTAGTGTCCTCAAGTTGAATGTGCTAGCTGCTACATGGAAGTCAAAGTACTTCATCTTTTTGAAATTAATACTATTTATGTTTTTGTTTCGTTACGACAATATGTTGACAAAAAACTTATGAGTACTTTATTAATATAAATCATTATTTATGTGATAAAAATTAAACAACAACGATAAGAAATTAATGGTTAAATTAGGACTCTAATGACATCAGTTTTGTACTAAAAATCATGTATAATAAATTATAAATAAATTCTTGGTTACAGATTTGTCCTAACTAAATTACATGCGCGTACTCATTTCAAAATGATGAGTGAATCAGGAAAACCATATCTCCCTCTTAGCAAGCCGAATGCAGTATAATTTTGAAGACATGATTTATTCCATGGTCACTCATTATGCAAACCTCAAAGTTTATATATGTGCATATTTACATAAAATTTCCTAATTTAGTTACAATGCCATATATTTATCGTACTTTGAATTCTGCCAGGTTTATTATTTACATTTCTTGAAGACTATTTTAACGAAGGGTTCATTATAGACGATCCAGCGCCAGGCCAGGTCTTAATATGAAATGCAAGATTCACAAAGCTCTCGGTATAATAATTAAAATGCCTCAAATTTAATAATACAATATATGGGCTCATTGCAAATGTGTAAACATTGGTATATATGTATACGATGAAAACCACATATACATATATAGTATATTATAGGTCATTATGTGAGTTTTTTCTATGTGTAAATTGAGATACCTGTCCCAAATACATGCTCACCTGCATGCCCAGCCGCGTGCCCCTAATTATATATGCGACACATACGATAGCAAAGGAACCTTGGTCTCCCACATACTAACTTCCTGAGTCCTAGCTAAATCCTACCTAAAGCAACTGCATTGCATGCCAGTTAAAAGTATGCCTCACCAGCAACACACCAAAGCACCATCTTATCTTAGAATAATAATCTGAAGCGGAGATCCATGACTCCTACTAGCTACCTATCGATGGATCGGTCACGCTGCAATTCTTTTATCCTGCCAATGCAAAAGATGCATGATGCACCAAAGTTACACCGCCGGCCCGCGGGAACAGTTAGGTTTGTTTTAGATTTTGAACAGGTCTGCATTGATACTTCCTCTGAGAACCTAGACTATGAATTTTTGTTAGTCATTTACTTTTTGTGTGTGCATATTATTAGTTTGGATAAGCATCTGCACCCTAGAATTACATCTCTGCTTAGGCGTGGCGACGATAAAGGTATATATATTTATATATATGATTTAAGAAATTATTTAATATTCGGTTAGGTGGTACGTTACTGTGCATACGAAACCATGGCGCATACGTCCAAATAAAGTCTAATCTATGTGTATATGATGGCAGATGGTTACACGATAGGTAAAAGGACTCTCAATCCGGTGCTATGTGCACTAAGTTATGTAGGTGGAGCTAAAAAAATAAAATAGTTGTTCAAACTATATACGTGGTCCATATGCAAGTGGAACCACCATATATATATATATATGACAATGAGTTATATTTTCTCACGGGTTTACCAGTCATGTTACTATGGTAAACTTAGGTGTAGGTCACGAAGGGTGGCCATAGCGTCTTAACATTCTTGTTTGTCCTGCAGCTACTTTTCTTTATAATGCTTCATGCTGCATGCCTGCCTGTGTACACACACATACATACATATTCCATGTCCACCAACTTGAATAGAGCAAGTGAAATATATAGATGTAACCCACCCCCTTACTACATCAGCCTCCTCCCTGCAAAGTCTTCTCCGATCCGATCCCCCATATATAGCTAAGCTAGCACAGGGAAAACTAACACCAACAAGCCACACAAGGAAAAGTACAAGTGGAGGCCGGGGAGGGGATTGATTTCTTGCCTAGCTTGCCTCCTCTCGATCTCAAGGTCAGCGGCCGGGCTAGCTCTTCGATTCAACAAATTAATTAAAGACACATGGTAAAGCTATAGCTAAGTTTCTCGATCGATTATGCATATATATGTTTGCTCTTATTAGCATGCAGTTGCTTATTAATCCTCCATCAATTAATTCTCTTCAATCCAATCAAACTCTAGTACTAGCAGTGCAACTATATACTTCTGGCTAGCTGTTCGATCAAACTCATATTTTTGAGCAAGCAGAACTTTACATGCTTGGATCTTTGAATTATATATTCATGTTCTCTTCTTCTGATTTACATACATATGTGTGTGCGCTAAATTTAGGCATACATAGATCGAGCGGGGAGCAAGAGATTATGCAGAACAGCTAGCAGGTGCATGTAAGGCAGCTGCGTGCAGCCGCTCCGCTCGCATCATCAAGTATTGGCTCCTTCAAGCTAAGAATCATCAATTGCCTCCTTCAAGAATCGATCGAACCAAGAAGCTAATTAATAAACCCTAGCTAGCTCTAGCAAAGCTAGTTTGGTAATTGATTCTAGAAGAGACGAAGGATCGGATCGGAGAAGCTGGCGAACAGGTGGTGGGACGAGGCAGGGCGGCTCGGCCTTCCGGAGCCATCCCGGCTGCAGGTGAAGACGACGACCCCATCAGAAGAAGAAATGGCCCCTTCCTCCAAGCAGCAGCAGCAGGAGGACGGCACCACTGAGCAGCCGACGAGCGGCGGGAGTGGCGACGACGACCGCGAGAACGGCACCGGCGAGCCCACGGAAGGCGCCGTGGTGACGGGCAACCGTCGCCCCCGCGGCCGGCCGCCGGGGTCCAAGAACAAGCCCAAGCCGCCCATCTTCGTGACGCGCGACAGCCCCAACGCGCTGCGCAGCCACGTGATGGAGGTGGCCGGCGGCGCGGACGTGGCCGAGTCCATCGCGCACTTCGCGCGCCGCAGGCAGCGCGGCGTCTGCGTGCTCAGCGGCGCGGGCACCGTCACCGACGTCGCCCTCCGCCAGCCCGCGGCGCCCGGCGCCGTGGTCGCCCTGCGCGGCCGCTTCGAGATCCTGTCGCTCACCGGCACGTTCCTGCCGGGCCCCGCGCCGCCAGGGTCCACGGGGCTCACCGTGTACCTCGCCGGCGGGCAGGGCCAGGTGGTGGGCGGCAGCGTGGTGGGCACGCTCACCGCCGCGGGCCCCGTCATGGTGATCGCGTCCACATTCGCCAACGCCACCTACGAGAGGCTGCCGCTGGACGAGGCCGACGAGGAGTCAGGGCAGCTGCCTCCCGGCGGGGGAGGAGGGCCGCCGCCGCCGCCTCTTATGGTGGGCGGGATGCCTGATCCCTCAGCGATGCCAATGTTCGGCGGCGTGCCGCCAAGCAGCCTGATGCCAGGAGGGGGTGGTGCCGCCGCCGCCGCCTCCGGTGCGGGGCTGCAGCTCGGCCACGAGGGGCTTGCTGCATGGGCTCATCATCATCATCCACGGCCCCCGCCGTACTAGCACTCTAGCAGAGGAGGATCGGAGGATCGTTCGTCGTCTATGCCACCAGCCATGACCGGCCGATCGACGACACACAGCAATTAAGTAGAAAGAATAATACATATGCTGGGAATTGAAGGATGATCCAGCTAGCTTTGTTCATCGATCGATCACACGTACGGCGCCCACAGCTGATCGATCCATATATACTAGCTAGAAGAATTAAGGCCAGGATTGGAGCTAGCTAATAATAACTTAAAGAGGCTCGATCTTCGATTCAATTCTGATGATCCACCGAGAAGGTAAACTGCATATACAGTATATTATATAGTATAGTACTGCATGTGACTATGCCAAATGTCAGCGCAAGATACAATCGAACTCGTTACCATTGTGATGTTTGATTTAATTATTAGACGCAGCTAGATATATAGCATGCATGATATATAAATAGATGGATGCTTAGTTATTATATATGTCCCTTTGATCTCTCTTCATGCATCGATCTCTGTCCCCCCAAGATCAGCTCCTCTCTCTATATAAGCACCAATGTTAGAATTTGTGTGGTTATTGTTTGTCGCGTCCCAAATACAATTGCATTGTGGTCTGATGCCAATTAATCACACGACTAACATTGGTGAAGTTACAGTAGAGTGAGGCATTTTTTGGGGGTTTGTTAAAGATGAACTCCAATATAATTCATCTAGCCTATATACACCCAGTTAGTATGGTGGCTATTTTTTGAGTATGCGTGTGCGTCCTTCAGCGCTAATAATTGCATACACATATATAATGTCGTCAGCCTGTATATGCCTACAACTGATGTGAAGCTTTGCGCTTCTAATTAATTCCCTTTTGAGTTTTGACATGCACATATGGGTCAGTAGCTGCACAGCATGTTTCGATCTTGTAATGCTTTCTGCTGCTGCTGCTGTTTTAATTCGTATATATTCTCTTCTGCAATGCAAGTTGATTGCATGTATATTGTATAGTTAAGTCGCAGAAAATGTGAAATATCTATAGTGTTCAAAATGAACTTCTTTTGTTGAAGTGGACTTATTGGCCTAGCTGGCTCCTCTGGCTCCTGCTGCTGACTTTGTTCATGCATTTAGTAGCTTAATTGTTATTCGGGAGGATAATATATTTGCCATACACGCATCCAGGATCCTTCCTGGCCGTCTGATCGATGAAAGATATATCTGTGGATCCTGGATAACAATTGCCACACACATGCATTTAATCAGCCTGCGCAGTTTTTGCATTTTACATGCCTACTACAATAATTGCTAACAAATCTGTGGTATTACGTACATCTAGCTTCTCCTAGTAGAGCTAACGACCTACTAATAGTTCGGTCTGGATAAGAAGGGGATCATGATTCTCTCTCTCTCTCTCTCTCTCTCTCTCTCTCTCTCTCTCTCTCTCTCTCTCTCTTTTGTATGGAATCAACGAAGAGCAAACTGTCTATATATAATAAAAAATAATAGTAGCCTTCAAAAAAGAATAGCAAAGACGCTTATATACATGGCAAGGATTTGTGCATATACTCAATATACACATACAGATAAAGCCCTTACTTGAGTGAGGGTTATCCCCACTTTCTGGGGCAGCCATTCAACTCGAACAATAGCTTCCAGTCCGGTCTTTTTTTTTTTTTTTGGAGGAAGCCCTCCTGCCAAACAAGGTTTGAGTCGAACCTCGAACATGTCACCTATATTCCAAATGTCCAGTCACCTTGCCTCCATGTCAGTGTTGTCGCTCCTCAGTCCTCACCCAGTTGCAGTCGTCACAGTTTAGCCATGCGAGGCACCAAGGTCCCAACAACCGAAAATGTACAAAGGTGACATAACAACACACAAACACAATCCTTGTAAAAACTAAAGCTCAAACATGCACTGATTATAAACGCTATCCTAAACTAGTGCAAATGCCTTGAATGTGTGGTCGATTTTGCATTCGGTTGGCTTGGATATCTCCTATAATGTTTAATAGCTTCATCTGGACTCCAGCAACACCAAATGACCCAAATGCACAGGATATACCTACAGATTGATTGTCGTTAGTGTCTATGTATATATAGTTATATATTATATATGTGTGTGCTTAGTTATTCATTATATTGGTTCTGTTATTTGGTGTATCTTCAGATACCGGATATGATTCATATGAAATGGACACCACAATGTGTGTCAAGCAGGTGTACTGCATTGAGTATCTATATGTTATCGCTATTTTGAAATGTAAAGGGAATTTGTCAGATGTTTGGGATCCTATTGGTGGATGAATACACTTTCATAGATTTATTCTAAGATTTAGCAGGTGTGTGTGTGCGTTCATGATTGAAAACAGTGGGTTGTGTAAAATAGCAGAAACTTTTTTAGCCACCGCTATAGAACCACTATGACAAATAGTGGTTTTAAAAAACAAATAAATATATGAATAATTAATGCTATTGGTGAACACAAATATGAGATCAAGGTTCTAAGTGGTCCAAGGACAAGTAAAGTTGACATCACAATGTCACATATTTAAGTGTTTACGTAAGATCAAGTTTGTTGTATACAACGACGGCCGCATGACATGGCAGAAAGCAAACTTGTATAGTTATAGTCTCAGTTTAGTAATTTACATGACAAATAGACAGTGCCATAATAAGTTTTTGCAAGAACAAAAATAGTGGCACTATTTCATGCTACGCTATGGCGAGGCTTTAGTGGCCATAGCTACCGTAGTGAAAAAAAAAAACCAGAATAAGCCTTGCAGCTACTCTTTCAAAACTCTATAGCCCACTATTTAAAACACATGGTGCATACGTATGTACGTGAATGTTTATGAGTGTATGCGTGCGCATCGTGTTTCTCAAAGAAAATAAATATGAAAGGAACTTAGTTTTATCCTAATCAAATGTCCCTAACTTGTCATTTGTAGAAAGGAAAAAGAAAACATACAACACTTGATAAGGTGAACTCTTAGCTGGGCCAAAAGGCGCGATGAAGCCTTCCGATCGACACCGTACGAAGCGATGAGAAGTCCAACAGCTAGCAGGTTGCTGGGCCTGGTGCTTCATGTTTGTGGGCCGTGTGCCGGGTGCATGGTAGCAGGGCTTGCTGCTGTTGGGATGAAATGGCTCGCCGGCCCGTAGACAATGTACAGTACTACGTAATTATTCCCACTGACACCAAATCAAGCTCAAAGAATTCACTGACACGTTTTGTACGTGGCAGGATCAGGAAATGAATGAAGCTAACTGTCGTTCACGGTGACATGCTGCATCGTTCACGCTCACGGTTAGTGACACCACACAAGCAAGCAGCAAAGTACAAGGAAGGAAAGGGTTACAACATGTACGCGTAAACTAGACGGGGCATATAAGCATATTTGCTTTATTATTGATTGTAGCACTCCACCAGCAGCTCCAATAATCCGATGCACTTATCCCAATCCATCTGCTGCATTCCTATACCAATTAATTAATTAGTACTAGTACTTTCAGTTAATGATTGCATGTGTGTTACCATATCGCGCTCACTAGTTCAGTGGTATGGTGTAGTAGGTAGCTTCTGTGGATGACAAAGCGCCACGTAAGTCGACCTGCTTTAATCTTCTATATTAAAAAAAAAATAACCTCCATTATCTATTTCTCTAGATATCATAAATCCAGATTATTATCTTAAGAGTTCACACATCAGCATCATCCACTAAGATTTCGAGATGCGAGGAACTTATTTAGTTATATATATGCCGGCTGCCTAGCTCTTTATGCATGCCCATGCCTAATTGCCTATGTCTCAGATTGGAACGAAAATATTATATATTCCTTCTTCTTCTTTGCTTATTACAGGCAACCATATACGGAAGGAGGAGCATCTCAAATCTCAATCAGAGCACAGCAGGTTACATACAGAAGCTCATCCAATCCAATATACAGTATATAATTCCAACCCACGCACGGGCCGGGGCTGGCGACTCTTGCGGTCGGTCAAGCAAGATGCAGGGCTGCAACTCACGTGCAGATTCGCAGCACTTACTGAATAATGCAAACAAACCTCGCAAACAAAAAAAAAAAAAAGAATAATGCAAACAACAACGTAACCACCATATGAAGAATACGGCCGATCGATTGTGCATGCTTGGCATTATATTATTCGATCTCGACATTGTGTCTCGCGCGATCGGCTCAATATAATGGAGATTTTTTTTCAAGATTATTTTTTTTCAAGATTATTAGAACTGGCCCGCGTATGCATAGCTTATAATTACCTAAACTGGCCAGGCAGACACACTTACACATCCCTGGACCTTGAAGATGCATGTTCCGCTTGTCCTCATGCATTGTGTCATGTTCCTCCTACATATGTAATAACTTGCTCGTGACCTCTTAATAAAAAGCTCCGCCTGTCGTTATTATATATAAAAAAACAAAGTACTGGCGCTACCTAGTTTGCTTTTGTCTTGTACTCCCTCCGTCCACAGAAAAATGAAATCCTTGTTTGTCCTAAATCAAATCATCGTAACTTTTACCAAGTTTATATCATAATATATTAATACTTATGCTACTAATTTAGTATTATTAGATTCTTGTTGGAATATATTTTCATAGATATTTGGTATGATGTTGTTGCATTTCTATATAAATTTAGTCAAATTTACGATGATATGACTTAGGACAAAGTCAGGATTTTATTCTTTTTGGACAGAGGGATTACTAATAAGTCAATTCTTTTTTACGCTGAGATCAAGTTTATTTTTAGAAACGGGGTCATCAACATCTTAACATCAAATTACGTGTTTACTTTTGTTGTGTATCCACCGTAAAACATGCTTTCTCCTTGGAGTGTAGATAGAGAACGTAATATTTTTCATACAAACTTAGTTAAAGTTTTTTTTTAAAAAAATAACTTAGGACAACTAAGTTAAAATAAGGTATAGTTTGTTGGAATTGAGAAAGCTTCACTACTTTCTATCAGTGCCAACTGCCAAAGTGCCATTTACCGGGAAGGAATATCAGTTCTGTGGTTTCCACTGATTATTAAGCACACATCGCTTTGATGCGTCTTCTGTCTTTCTCGTTATCGGTACATACATGTCTAAGTGCTCAGCGCATTCTCAAAAAAAAAAAAAAAAGATGAAGACTAAAAGTTTAGTTTCAATTACAGAAAGCCACGCAGAAACCTAAAAAAACATCTTGGCTCGAGATAATGTGGGGCAAATTAAAATTAATTAAATTACCTAAATATTGCGTGAGATCAGAAACCTGCTTCATATATAGTACTCTCTTAACTACAGTAGTAAGTACTTTAGATTCGAGGAGGAGAGGCTTGACTTTGAATTAGACTGCGCGCGCAGCGGGCCTGCACAACGTATACATGCATGCATATGTACCTATACTACCTATACAGAGTATAGGAGGAAGCCGAAGGAGGAAGATGATGACCGATCCGGCCGGCCACACAGATCTCGAGACACTCCGTGCCTAGATACGATGCATGGTTAGGCTATCCGCACTTATCTAATTCTAAATTTCTACCCTAAAAACAATATTCTATACCGATCAGCGAGATTCTCTATTTTATATATAATACAATTATATATACTCATATCAATCCTATACCAACTACCGCATATTATATTATTTTTTCCCTCTCTCATCTCTACCCACAGGCACCGCTTTCTTCTCCAATCCTCCCTCTCGGCTTCTCCACCCGCCGCTGCAGCGCGCCAAGCCTCCCTGGCCTGCCGCCGCGCGCCCCACCTACTCGGCCGGACGGCCCCGCCCCGTGCCTCCCTTATCCTACCGCCTTCTCCTCTCCCCTGCCGCACCTCCTCCTCTCCTGCCACCTCCTCCATGCGCCGCCGGCGGCAGATCCGGCACGACGGACTTCCTACACCGCGCCCGCCACAGCGATGGCCTTCCTCGTCCTCGTGACGGTGCCAGCACACGACGCCGCCTCCTCCTCCTCGGGTCGCCGCCTCGCAGGTTCGTCCCCCGGGTCGCCACCGCCTCGCCCCGCCACGTTCCTCGCCGGAACTACCCGCCTGGCGCGGGCCTGCTACTCCACCGCATGCCGGCAGTGGAGCCATATCGGGGCCGCCACCATGGGCTCCACGACACCTTCTCCCCCTCTAACCCATCTCCACTCCGGCCGCCACGCAAGGAGGCTAGATCCGGCTTGCCACCAGCCGGATCACGTCCTGGGTGCCGACGTTATCGCGAAAAAACTGAATGCAATCTAAATGGGTGGGTGCATGCATGCGTGCGTCAGGTGGCAGGGATGTGTCAGGTGGCACTTCTCTATGTGTCAGGTTTATATGCTCATTCGTTAGCTTTATACGATTATTAGCCTCACATCGATGCGCGCGTGGCTGGCTGGCTCGGGCTTCCCGTAACTATTGAAAGCCCTGGGCTCCGAATAGCCCTGTGCTATATATATATATATATATATATATATATATATATATATATATATATATATATATATATATATATATATATATATATATATATATATATATATATATATATATATATATATATATATATATATATATATATATATATTCTGCAGCCAGCCACATAATAGCTTACTAGGTCTGTGCCCGTGCGTTGCTACGGGACGGAAAAATTTCATCACACCATACATGGAGCATTATAAACATGTGTTTTGCGATCACCAGATATTACATTATATCTGGTCTTAGCAACATATTGCATTTAGCAATACTGGATACATAGCAAGTAAATTTAAAATGTAAGCTGATAACAAACCCTTTTCGACGAGTAACATAAGCACAATCTAAAATATAACATCATGGAATTTCAAATGACTCTAAAATTGAAAACCAAAGATATAATGATAAAATTAAAATGAGACCAAGTCCTCTGTTATACATATAGACTACTCTTTAGATAAGAGCATAAATCACCATAGGTAATATCAATTAATTCAATAGGTTCTATGTATACCTTATCTAATTCTAACTATGAATAAACATCCTCACAAATGTATACATTATCTAATTTTTTTCTTCGATGAGGATTAGATATCTCCAAAGATTCTTGGCATGAGAAATCAACATGAATTCCCTTCATAAGTTAATAGATTAATCAAGAAGTTGCGTCGTCCAGTACAATAATAGGGTATTAGGGATGACTATTTTTTCAATGGTATTATTATTAAAAAAAGCAACATGATTTGTATATCCAGTGTGGCAAACCAGGCTTAGCAGCCTCAGGCCATGATGCCGGCTTATCCTTCTGCTCTGCTGAGAGCTTGGCAAGCTCGCGATCGTAGCTCCCCTTGCAAAGCAGGCACATGGCAGGCTTCGCTATCAGAGGATGGTCACTCCCTGCCCCTGGCGGCCATCGGAGGGGAACCCCCCATCGGAGTGTCGTTGGAGTCGCTGGCATAGGCCAGAGCATAGGCGATAAACATCCCTAGTGAATTGCGAAGAACTCCAGTGCCTCCAGGCCTACAAATTTCAATAATAGATCAAATCATCTATAACTGAACATAAGTTTGGATCACAAGTACAAAAATAGAAGGCTATTATTACATTAGAAAAGGCAACCTACTTTTTAGAGTCGTACCAATCAATCATAATAAACTATTCAACTGTAGTAGATTCTGATCATCAATTAAACGGAACCTTTACTTTTTTTCCTCATCACAGGTCCAAGAAGGCGAAAATTTTGATCGAAACTTGGGGCAACAAAATAACAAGAATACCAGACATGGTAGATCAACAAATAAGGTGAAACAGCGAAGAAAAACGCACCTAGGATCAGCGCCGGCCAGCGGGCGTTGCGGCCGATGGGCACAGCCTGGAGGTCCCAGTCGGCCTCCATGGCTCCATGGTTGGGTGGTAGACCTTCCAGCGGAGGTAGGTGGCCCAGGCGGATGTAGCGAGCGCCCAGAACTTGCCGCTTCCAAACCGCCTGAGCAACCGCGCCATCTCCGTCTTCTCCGACACCACCGCTTTGGCCCCCTCCGACGCTACTGCCCCCTGCCCATCCACCATCCACTTGAGGCTGCCAAGATCAAGAACCACGTCGCCATGCTTCGCGAGGAGCAGCATATCGACCACCACGCCCAGGTCCCCGAACCCCGCCCCCATGGCGGCTTTGTCTCCCGCTAGCTTGGCGAGATCTGCCTCGAGCGGCAGAACCTTCGCTCTGGCGAGGGCAGGGGAGCCAGACGTTGAGATCTTGCGGACGGCCTCCTTCAGCACCGCGTCCGTCAAGCGTCGCCCACGAGCACCGGGTTGCGGCGTGCCGGCTTGAGCATGACATCGAGCACCTTTCGTGCGTCATCCCCGCGGGGCCGGCACCAATGCCGGCGCCTGCAGCGGCCGCCAGGCGAGCTTTGATGTAGGTGTTGGCTGCACCGAGCCGAGGCAGCGGAGATGGGGACGGTGAGAAGGGCGTTGTCGCGGTGACCGTTGGGGGTGGAGACGGCGGAGGGCGCCGCGCAGGGCGCTGAGAGCGACTGCTCAACGGTGGACTTGACGACGGAGGAGTTGAAGGAGGCCTCACGCATGACGCGGCTAAAGAGGGGTTGTCGAGGATGGAGAGCACGAGCTGCTCGAGCTCGACCTTGACGGCGAGCAGCGGCTGCTGCGCTGCCTCGGGGCAGCCCCGCGCTGCTGCGCCTGCGCGCGCTTGAGCGCCGCCACGAGAGCGTCGACACCGACGGGCCCGCGCCATGCGCCGCTGCCAGCCTGTCGAGCGTGACGGAGAAGCAGAGCTCGAGCGCGTGGCACTGCAGCGGGTGCGCGCCGCCGCCGTTTCCAGTGCCGACGCCGCCACCCGCCGCCAGGCCCGGCACCGGAGGCGGCCGCGCGGGCGCACGCCTGGCGCAGCAGCCCGGCCGGCGCGGCAAGCAGGGTGGCCGCGACGTCCAACGTGGATCGGCGTGGTCTGGCCGTGCCTCCTCCGTGCGGCCTCTTCGGTGCCCCGCACCAGCGCCGCCGCCGCCTTCGGCGTGAGCGTCTGCAGGATGGTGCTAAGATCCGCCCTCATGGCAGCCGCCCGCCGCTCATCAATCGATCGGGGAAACTCGAAAAAGAATCATCCTTTCGCTGGGTGTATACCAACCACCCTGGAACTCGAAGTCGGAGCCTTGGAGGGTGTAAAAGGAGAGGTTTGGAGGGGAGTGGAGGTATCGAGAGAGAGACGGCGGAGGCGGCCGGGCAACGCGAGTACGCGACGGCGGAGATGGCCGGGCTACGGACAAAGGACGCTCAGCGCGGGAGAAGGCGGTTGCGCGCGGGCCGGCGACACGGGTGACGCGACCGCCGCGTCGCTGAAAACAGCCGAGCCGCGTGGGAGATGGCTTCCCGCAAGGACTGCGCGGCGTAGACACACGGCACATCCGTCGGCGGCGGCCGCTGGCAAGAGGGTAGGGCGGATTGCAGGGGCGACGTGGGAAGGGATTCGGTGCGAGCGTGATTGCACGGTCGCGGTGGTGTGCGGTGCGGTGCGGCGTCCTGGGAGGCGAAGGCGGGATCCGCGGAGGTGGGGCCGGGGGCGTGCGCGGTTCCGCGGAAGCAGACGCGTGAGGCCACAGGGGCAGCACTGAGCGGAAGCAGATGCGCGAGGCCGCGGGGGCACGGCAGAACGCGCGAAGGATTCACTGCAGTCTTAATAGGTAGTAGAGATTCTGCAGCCGAATCAATCTGGCGCACCCGATGGCCCAGGCGGCCAGGCGGGTTCCCCGGCTGGTGCCTCCCAAGCCTAGTGTGAGCCATCAAGCTGAACCGTGCAAAGCGAGCCGACGTGCTAGGCTGCTAGCGAACGAGCCGCATGGTTCCGTCAATATTGCCGTAATATTGTAGTAATAAATCGGTCCGTGATTAACGCTGGATATATGGAAATCATGCCTGCCATTGCATCAAGCGTTGCGTCACGTCGTGTATAAGAGTGCATTAGGCAGTTACGAGAATGCATGTATGCTATCGTTCTGCATACACTGACATGGTAACCCAGTTACGGTCGCTAGGATGGATATTTCCAATATTATTTGTGTGAAGTTGCTACTGTTATGTGTGCCAAATTCATTGTACAAATATTTCTAGTAATTCAAAATGGATTGAAATGGTAATTTCGATTAGGAATTACCACAATTTGGTTACGTGATTCTAAAGAATTACTATAAACGAGAACCAGCTACTATAAACGAGCAATAAAATAGCTCAAGACGATAATTGGAATATGGAATTACCATTGCTTGATAATAGTATCTATACTGAGAAAACTGATTACAATAAACAATAATCATGATAATGGAAACTGTTTACTAGAATGTATATGTAAACTACGCTTTGCAGTTGGATTTAGAAGAATTCAAAAAGGATCAAAGATGGCAATTGGAATTGGAGCTACCACCATCTTGTAGTAAATAATTTACTACTTCCTCCGTCCCAGAAAACAAGTCATTCTGAATTTGTCCTAAGTCAAACTTTGTAAAGTTTGACCACATTTATAGAGAAAAGTATCGACATTTACAAAACCAAATAGGTACCTAATAAAAATATATGCGGCAAGGAATCTAACAATACCCATTTGATATTATAAACGTTTATACTTTTTCATATAAATTTGGTCAAACTTTAGAAAGTTTGACTTAAGACAATCCTAGAATGACTTGTTTTCTGGGACGGAGGGAGTAGAATCTTTGTCACCACTATTTTGCAGTAGACTATTTATCAGATATGTGTATATGGAGCCTTTCATCAACAAACAGTAATCGGTGTGTGATTTACAACAAACAAAGACTCTGACATGTGCAGTATAGATATAAATTTACTATAGGAGCGATATATCCTTCAACAATTTGGTTTTGCACATTGAATAACATGATCAAACCGCAGTGAGACTGCAATACTGTACCACATATGTAATTAGATAGTTACCATAAGCAAACCGTGCTTACCGAAATATCGATCAATACAGTATGATTTACTAGGAAAGAACAATTATGAGAATCATGTCCTCTAAAAAATAATATATTACTATATCA
This sequence comes from Paspalum notatum, assembly GCA_022530915.1. NCBI lineage: Eukaryota > Viridiplantae > Streptophyta > Magnoliopsida > Poales > Poaceae > Paspalum > Paspalum notatum. The sequence goes on from CM039691.1 coordinate 286,086, forward strand.
GCATCCAAATTTATGATATCATTCAAAAAATGGTTCGCACAATTTAAATAATACGATGACACCATGAACACAATCAAACCTACCAATAACTAAAATTAATAGAGTTAACCAAATCTATACAATCCGTTGTGATACGGCTACAACAAGAATTCCGGTATTGTTTGGGTCCAGCCGACAACTAGCTAAATTGAGAATTGAAGGCGCACAACATGCTGTTAGTGCGTGAGGATATTCCATAACATTCTTTCAGCCTGGAAAATGAGAAGAGGAATTGATCAAATGCATGCAAAATAACAGCACTCGTCACAAAACTATAGCATTGCTCATTTATAAGAAAAAGTAAATGGAACAAACAATTTACTTGACAAAAATTACAACAAAGCATCAATAGTCATAATAATTTTGATGCATATGATTTACGAGAAAATGGTTAGAGCATAACAAAAGATATTATTGTAAGATTAATCGATAATGTGATCTAGGAGAATGAAGAAAATACAAAAGTAACAATAACCAAAGAGCTAGCTACGACAATGGTGTGACAACTTCAACGTGGAATAGTAACAATAATTCACAACAATATGGCATTAAGAGATTATGAGGAATATTGACGATAACTCAAATGGCTCGACATGGTAATTTGGACAGGGAATTACCACAATTTGTTTAAGTGATTCTAAGAAGTTACTCTAGCTAGACCAGAATCAGCTAATACAATGGTGTTGCAAATTCACTATAGAATAGTAACAATAATTCAAATGGTCTAAAATTATATTTTGCAAAGGGAATTACGACAAATTGGAATTAAGTGATTATGAGGAATTACTATAACTAGACAAGTTTGCTATCAAATAATTACGGTAATTCAATTGTCTCCATATATAATTAGAATGAGGACTTACCACAATTATATCAGTCTAAAAAGAAATCTGAACTCCATCTTCTACAGAGCTCGCATCATTCTAGAATTATATCGGATCATGCAGTGGCATTTGTGACCCCTTGGCAAGAGAAAAAAAAGGATCATTAGTAAAAAATTCATTAATCTGACGGATTTGGAACTCGATCCACGAGATACATGCAGCGAATAGGATGAAAAATAGGATCCAATGAATAAAAAAATAATGCATTACGAAACAATAATCTACCAAGGGGGATCAAGTACAGGTCAATCTACGGATGCAGATTTACAAGGGACTCACACTCACCAATGGGTTTTTCTCTGATCCTGTCTGTGCTGGTCCAGATCCAGATGGGATAGTCACGAGGATGAGGTCGGAGCCGGTCATCACTGATGGAACTATCGTCTATTCTATTACTCTGCATCGACAAAGCAGTGTTCTGCAGGGAGCTGAGGGCGGCGAAAGAATCAGATATTTGTTCGCTGTTTTGCTGTGGGTGGAAAAGAAAACAGGATGCGCATTATTTATCATACCTAAATTTCGCCGCTAGAGAAGCATGCGGATCGAAGGCGATGAGCACACGCAGCGAATTTCCGTTGACCTATCGATCTCCATCTCCACAAGGGCGGCAGCGGCGGTGTCCTCCACAACGCCGGCTACGTACCCAGCACCGTCGCACCAGTGCCCCCGGCCCACCGTGATCCAACCGGCACGGTACCGGAGAAGAGGATGGAGCGTTGGAACAGAAGAGCGTGTCGACCGGCAATCGTTGAGAGTCATTGGTGTCGAGATGGGGAGCGGCGGACGGAACGCATTTTGTGTGGATCGGAACCGGGAGCACAGGGACAGGGAGCCGAGCCAGACCTGGCAGGGAAGTGGGAGCCGGTGGGCGGGCTGGCATCCGAGCGCTCGATGGCTGGTTTGGGTCTGGCTGTAGAATAATTTATTCTATGGCCGGCTATAGGATACTAGTTATATATATATATATATAGTATGTATATTTAGAGCTCGGGCTTCCTGCATCTAAAGGAAGTAGCAGTAGGGAAACCATGCAACGACGGAGCCTAAAAAGATGTAGTTTCAATTGCAAAGAGAAGCACACAGAATGGTCATGTTTATTGAAAACCAAGCCTAGCCTCAAGAACATGTATTGTCTCGAGATGTGGGGCAAAATTAAATTACATTATTGAGATGAGATGTGGCCACACACATACATATAGGTACAACAATGTCGTTCGTTACTGTATTATAAAATGTTGGTGCAAGCATTAAAAACAGCCGCTACAGATCACATCGATACCATATAGACATACCATTGTAGGGGTTTACTATAGCATGGTACGTGGATGGTTTTGACATGCCATTGTAGGGATTTACAGAGGGCAACTTGTGCCTTTAACCGCTGCGGCTGCCCTCAGCTTGGAGGAGAGGCTTTTCTTGATCGGTAGTGTCTGCTTTGCCGCCCCACTTTTGCACACGGCTTGAAGCCTGTGCGGCCTGCGGCAATACACGGGCATACGTACGTACATGGAAATTATATTAATTACCGTTTGTGATTAAATTGCATTGGAATAAAGCATGAAATGAAATAAACACAGAGCTAGCTAGGTCAGAGGAGGAGGAGGCCGGAGGTTTTGTTTGTTAATCACTACGTATGTACCTCTGCTTTCCAGTCAGTTCTCCAGACCACGGCCACCAAAATGACCGTCTGGAGGGCGACACCGGCGAGCATGCCAGACCAAACCCCCTGCATATATATATATATATATATATGTATATATATATATCAATCATCATTCTCTGCATGGCTCTGCATGCAGCAGGATCTCGTATCGTTCAGTGATGACTTCACTTACCCCTACTCCGAGGTGGAACGTGTACCCGAGCAGGTATCCCAGCGGCAGGCCGAAGATGTAGTAGCAGCCGAGGTTGATGTAGGCGACGAGCCCCTGCCATCCGCCGCCGATGGCCACCCCCGACACCACCTGCTGCACGCTGTTGAGCACCATGGTGACGGCCAGCAGCCCGGCGATCCTGGACACGGCGCGCCTCAGCGTGGCGTCGCTGGTGAAGATGACGGAGAAGCTGTCCCTGAAGACGAGGATGAGCGCCATGCACAGGAGCCCGATGAGCAGCGACTCGCCCACCACCACCACCACGGCGTGCGCCGCGGCCCTGGGGCGGCCGGCGCCCAGCTCGTTGGACACGCGGACGCTGACGGCGGCGTTGAGGCCGATGAAGACCATCACCTCCCAGCCGTCGACGTTCATGCAGACCCCCAGCGCGCTGACGGCGACCTCCGCGTCGTGGAGGTCGCCGGTGAGCACGGTGATCAAGCCCATGTACCAGATCTCCAGGCACAGCATGACGGCCGACTCCAGCGACAGCCTGAGGAAGGCGGCGATGTGGTGGAAGGCGGCGGGCGACCAGCCCCTCCACCCGTCCCTGCACCACCCCATGATGTAGGCCGCCTGCGCCAGCGCGATGATCCAGTGCGCGGCGTCGTAGGCGAGCGCGGCGCCGAGCATCCCGCAGCCCAGCACGACGACGAGGAGGTAGCTGAGCATCGCGCAGGCCAGCAGCGCGCCCACCCCGATCCACGCCGGCACCACCACCTTGCTCTGCGCCTGCAGGAACTTGCCGGCGCCGAAGTTGAGGCCCATGGCGAAGATGGCCGGGAGGATGCAGACGGTGAACCTGGCCGCCTCGCGCGCCACGTCGTGGTCCTGCCCGATCAGCAGCAGCAGCGGCTCGGCGAAGACGAAGAAGGGCGACATGAGGAGCGCGGAGGCCATGAGGATGATCCAGGAGCGCTGCAGGTACACGCCCAGCATGCCCACCTGCCCGGCGCCGTACGCCTGCCCGCACAGCGTCTCCAGCGCGCTGCCCATGCCCAGCAGGAAGCCCAGCGCCAAGTTGATGAACACGGTGAGGCCGATGGAGGCGCCGGCGAGGGGGAGGGTGCCCAGGTAGTGGCCCACGAACATCTGGGTGATGGACCCGGTGGCGAACGCGCTCAGCCATCCCACGGCGATGGGGAGGCCGATGCCCCACAGCCGCTTCGACTCCTCCCACACCATGACCGCCGCCTCACCCGCGGAACGCACCGGCGCCGCGTCATCCTCGTCGTTGCCACCCCCAGCCATCTCGTTCCTATCGTCTTCCAACTTCCAAGCTCCAAGCTGCTGCATTAAGTACAGCTGGATGGCCGACGTCGACGGACAGGAATAATTATTGGCCGGCCCAGGCGGTGTAGGACATGATCACCCTGGATTATTCATCGGAATGATTGTCGGAGGAGGAGATGATCCAGCGAGCGATCCACAGAAAAACACGTCCTCCCGAGATCATCAACAGATCTGCACGGCGGGCTAAGCCATTTAGCAGTAAGTTCCTAAAAAGACTAAAGCGATCAATTTAGTGAACTATAGCTGGCTATTTGGTTTAGCGAAAGACCTTTAAAACAGCTATTTAGATGTTTGCACACTACAGTCGCTGGCTCACATCACACTTATAACTGTGAAATGAATACGACGAGGGCAACTGATCGAGGATCGCATGCATCACAGCAGCACCGTGCCGTCTGGTCACATCACATTATCAATTCCTTGCCTTCTCTAGGACGCGACATTCACAGAACAAAAGAAAAGGATAGCAAGGAAATACACACATATATACTCGTGCAAAATTCCTACTGTACTGTACTAGACCACCTGTACGTTAAGTTGCCGCGTCATCTCTCAGCTGGCCAGAGTGTGGATTGATGACGAATGTGCAGCCAAAATACTGTTCAATATAATTCAATTATTGGACACTTGGTCATGCTAATGGAGTAATCTGTCATGTAAAATTCAGTTGGATTGATGATAAAATAAATTATATTAATTCGATCGTTAACATCTGGTGAAGCAACTATATATGCTTATTCTTGATTGTTACAAAAGGTGCATTGCACATCTGCCAAGAAATTAAACAATGATTGACAACCTTGCCGCATTGCAAACTAAATTCCAATCTATACATCACACCTACTTCTGGCAAACGACGTTTTTTCAGCTGGTACGGTACCGCTGAGATTATCCTTTCATCTGATAACGCGCGCTTATTCAGATACTTACCTTTCGGACTAGACAATGGGTCTACAAAATCAATCAACACATACAACTCACGGCATGTATACCTATTATTATTGGGTTCTACATCACGTTTATCTTTCGCCCCTGCAAACCTTTTTTTAATACGCAAGCTAAACTGCAATGACACAAACCATCGGGTAGAGACAGTATAAGCATGGCTCCAGCGGTATTCAATTACAGAGAACTTGTATTGATCCTCCTTCTACATATAGGAATGTAAAAGCCCAAGTGTAGATTCATGTGGCCTTCAATTTTGCAAAGCTATGGAAACGCTTACATGTAACCGAGCACGCCCTGCTCCTTTACCATGTCAATTATTTGATGTATGGACGAATGCTACCAAACGCAATCAACTTGAATTTTACCAAATGCATTCTGGGGTAAAGTCTATTTTACAACCCTCTACTTATTGTAGTTATCTAATTTGCAACCTAGAACTACAAAATTGGACAACTGATACCTTGAACTATCCAAAACCGACAAAATACCCCCTTGATCCCTTCCCTGAGCAGTGCGTTTTGAGTGTAGTTTTTGTGACATGATGTCATGGGTCCTACATGGCAGCACTAACGGGTGGGCCTAAACTCTTTTAGTGTCTCTTTCTTCTCTATGTTTCCTCTTTCTCTCCTTTCTTTGGTGAAAATCACCTTAAAATTAAAAAAACGCTCTCAAAATACTTACATATGGACTCACAGCGTCGCGTCGGCGCTAACATGCACAACCCCCTGAGTAGCCAATGTGAAATACCTATGCTTTCTTGTCAAGAGGAAAAGTTAAATTGTGGCTTGGCTAGCAAGTGTGAAATAGCAGCAGCTATATATATATATATATATATATATATATATATATATATATATATATATATATATATATATATATATATATATATATATATATATATATATATATATATATATATATATATATATATATTGCCGTCTTACCTTTCAACAGCTTGTCATATCTTTTGAATAGCAGATTGACACCACAACAACAACACCCACCTACCCCGGAAAGCAAGCAACATGCCACGAGGAGCATAAGCAATGTTTTCATTAACCTTGGTGTGGGTTTTGACTAATTCATTGGGGAGGGGTGTCCCTTGTGCTTGTATTAATATATTTCCCACAGTGAATAGAGGTAGATTTTCTACATTCTCTAAGTGGGGGTCAAGAAAGATTAGATTGCATTTTTTTCAAGCCCTTGGCCTAGACGAGGTCAGGCTATCAAAATCCAGATAGATTGCAACTTTCAAAGCATAAATAGGAATCGTAGACGTAAAGGAAAGAAAAACATGAGGTTGGACCGATGATTATCTCCTCCCAAATCTCTGTGAAAGAGCGCAATGTATATATAGAAATTTCAAATGAATGGATCATATGGTTCAATCCTTTGTTCCAAAAGAATCTCATAGGAAATTGATTTTCTATAGGAATTGAATCCTCCACTTTTCCTTTAATTCTCCTCCATTATATAAAGGAGGCCTAATTCCCCTTTTATGAGTATATCTCTCTCGTGTATATATATATAGGGCTTTAATTTGGTCCATGACGGTAGAATTGGCTTCATTCATGAACATCTCCAACAGCTCCTAAAAATATATTATATCCCCCTATACTTATTTTTGGGTATAATTGAGAATAACATGTCTCCAACAGTACTATAGTACCCAAAAGGTTCCCCAAACAAAACGAGCAGCCATCCTCGTCACTTTTGCGCGCGCGGTCTGCGGTCGTCCCAATTAGCCGGCCGGCCAATAATGCGTACTACGTACGTACGTGCCTCGATCTGTGTGGAGAGGGAGCGGAGGTACGCGGTAGTAGAGAGCTCGTCGTTGCCAGCAGCATATGCAGGGTGTGGGGCGCCATCGCAAGCCATTGCAGTTGCCGCCGATCCATGGTGAGGAACGAAGAGGCTTGTCGAGCGTGGGACGACCTCGCACTGCAGGCTTGACACCAACAATGTTCAGGCACGAATGATGCGCTGACACCAACAAAATTAAGGACAGCCCCCGTACGTCGTCGTGTTTTGATCTGGTATATATAGTACTACACCGGAAGACAGGTCCTCCTGTCTAGTCTAGGATGACATGGTACTAGTTTTTAGGAGCTAATTGTAGGCTACTGTTGGTGAGAGTGATTTTTTTTCCCTGTATCGGACCTCAGATTATCGTGAGACAGGTACTCCCGGCCGGTAGGAGATGCTGAACGGTATGAAAGTTAAAAAGGCCGGGGGAATAAAAATAAAACAGGAAGCCAAGCCCATTGCCCAGCCCAGCGTAGCAAGAAGACCACCGGGCCGCTCTACTACTAAATGAAAATGAGTGGAAAGCAGCCCAATCTTGTCGTCCGAGGTATGGTACAGTGTATATATGGTTTAGTTTGTTTTTTGTCTCCAATTGATAGTGTTTGTACCTCTCATGCTGATGAATACTAAAGTGGAGACGATTTTTGAGCTCAAAAAAAAAAAAAAAACCACGGAATGGATAATCTATCTACAGGGCCTGTCAAGGAGAATTTTTAAAGGGAGAGAAAAAGGTCGTTTCCTTTATTCGTTCATATATACTAGAAGATGATTATCCATGCATGGCGGGAATGGCTTTAATTATTAGTTTGGCCAAGAACGCCAAGACAAATACTGCATCCGCAACGCCGCTCTCTTGCATGCTTCTGATGCAGTGAGTGGACGGTGGATCGGGTACACCTGCGGCGTAGGTGTACCCGATGATTTCCGCTCTTCAACGGCAGCAGTAGATGATGTAATTGCTGTATTTATTTCCCACACGTACTGTGTCTTCTCGTCGAGGTCAAAGCATGGAGCCCCGCTCCACGTACAGCTCCTCTCTCTTGCTTTGGACGCATCGAAATGAAATGATAAAAAGAGGTAGCCAGCGTGCTCTAGTAGTAGTAGTATAACTAGTACTAGTGATTAGATTCCAGGTCTGGCAGGAGGAGAGGCTTGACGACTTGATCATGATCAGTGGCTGCTGCTTTGCCGTTGCCGCCCCACTTTTGCACACGGGTGGAAGCCTGCGCGGCCTCCGCTTTCCAATCCGTTCTCCACACCACGGCCAGCAAAATGAGCGTCTGCAGGGCGACGCCGGCGAGCATGCCGGACCAAATGCCCCCGACTCCGAGGTCGAAGGTGTATCCGAGCAGGTACCCGAGCGGCAAGCCCAAGGCGTAGTAGCAGCCGAGGTTGATGTAGGCGACGAGCCCCTGCCACCCGCCGCCGATGGCCACCCCCGACACCACCGGCTGCACGCTGTTGAGCACCATGGTGACGGCCAGCAGCCCGGCGATCTTGGACACGGCGTGGCGCAGCGCGGCGTCGCTGGTGAAGATGACGGAGAAGCTGTCCCTGAAGACGAGGACGAGCGCCATGAAGAGGAGGCCGATGAGCAGCGCCTCGCCGACCACGACCACGACGGCGTTCCACGCGGCCCTGGGGCGGCCGGAGCCGAGCTCGTTGGAGACGCGGACGCTGACGGCGGCGTTGAGGCCGATGAAGATCATGCCCTCCCAGCCGTTGACGTTCATGCAGACGCCCAGCGAGTCGACGGCGATCTGTGCGTCCTCGAGGTCGCCCGTGAGCACGGTGATCAAGCCCAGGTACCAGATCTCGAGGCAGAGCATGACGGCGGACTCGAGCGAGAGCCTGAGGAAGGCGCCGAGGTCGTGGAACGCGGCGGCGGACCAGCCGCTCCAGCCTCCGCCGTTCCTGTCGACGCTGCACCAGCGGACGATGTAGGCGACCTGGGCCAGCGCGATGATCCAGTGCGCGGCGTCGTAGGCGAGCGCGGCGCCGGGCAGGCCCCAGCCGAGCACGACGACGAGGAGGTAGTTGAGGAGCGCGCAGGCGAGCAGCGCGCCCAGGCCGATCCACGCGGGCACCACCACCCTGCTCTGCGCCTGCAGGAACTTGCCGGCGGCGAAGTTGAGGGCCATGGCGAAGACGGAGGGGAGGATGTAGAGCGCGAAGCCGGCGGCCTCGCGGGCCACGTCGGGGTCCTGGCCGATGAGCAGCAGCAGGGGCCGGGCGAAGACGAAGAGCGGCGACATGAGGAGCGCGGAGGCGAGGAGGATGAGCCAGGAGCGCTGGAGGTAGACGCCGAGCATGGCCACCTGCCCCGCGCCGTACGCCTGGCCGCACAGCGTCTCGAGCGCGCTGCCCATGCCGAGCAGGAAGCCGAGCGCGAAGGTGGCGAAGACGGAGAGGCCGATGGAGGCGGCGGCCAGGGGCAGGTTGCCCAGGTGGCCCACGAACATCTGGGTGATGGAGCTGATGGCGTAGGTGCTCACCATGCCCACCGCGATGGGGAGGCCGATGCCCCAGAGGCGCTTCGACTCCTCCCACACCATGACCGCAGCGTCACCCACGGAACGCACCAGAGGGGCGTCCTCCTCCTTGCCGCCGCCGTGCATCGTCGTCGTCGTCGGCGGCGGCGGCGGCGGCTGTCGGTGCTGCTGCTGTTGCATTTATTGGACGGCCAGGAAAGGAAGGACGAGGAGGATTTGCAACAACGCGCGCGTGCGCGTGCGCGGGGGCCGGCCGGGGTTAGGTAGCAACTACTCACGTCGACTACCTGCCGGTGCACTGCAGTCTGCAGCAGCAAGGAATGCAGAGGCGCGGGTGTACACGTCGGTGTCGGAGCAGCCGATGGGATGGGATTGGATGGGATTGGATTGGATCATTGGATTGGAGGAGATGCGCGAGCGATCCAGAGAGACACACGTACACGTACTACGTCGTCCCAAGAACTAACATAGGAGTAGGAGTACGTATGCCTGCGCCTGCCGCCTGGCCTGGCTTGCTGTCTACAGTATCAAGAATGATCAATACGAATACGATCGATGACGTACGTACTGATGATGAGAGTAAGGGCGGGCGGCTCACACATTTCAAATTTGAAAATTGCTTGCGGTGGACGTAATATTCAAATCCATAGGGGGTACAAATGTCCTAGTTAACAAATAAACATTCATGTGATTGATGGCGTAGTTAACCTTGCCAATAACCCACTTGCGGCAACACTGTTTTGCAGGTCAAACTAAAGAACACAGTGAGACGGGATAAAGAACAACTACCATGCAAAGGAGCAACGGTAGGCCCTAGAGATATTAAAAACCGAACAAGAATAGCTTCCGCTACCGACGGTGCAAGAAATTATCAAGAAACAACACTCCATACATACAACGATGACTAACTCCATACTTCTTTCATCTGGATAGCTATCTGGGTGCTCCTTTCAGAACAACACACGAAATGAAGCCCATTCTTTAGATGAGCCATTTTCTGCATACTTCATGTGATTAAGGATTAATAAGTAAGATGTTCCAACTGAACCTGCATAAGGACAGCATAGTGTAAAGTTGTGTAGTTCATCGCAGCGAGCAAAAAGAAAATCAAGCAAAGCATACAGAGAGCATTGCACTTGGTTGCACTGAAACTCGTAAAAAGGTCATGCCAAAATGTGAACTACTAACCGTTAGTGGAAGCATATGCATAGTGCTGACTAGGGAAATGGTTGATTGCCATTATGAGCCTTCTTATAAATATCACTCCCTCTGTCTCAATTTATAGGTCGTTTGACTTTCTTGACACTAAGTTTGACCGACTCGTCTTATTCAAAATATTTACGAAAAAGAACGGGAGGGAATCCAGTACACAAAAATGTTCTATTGTCTACAATTCGTTTTTTATATTCCCATATTTTGCAGCATGTCACTGCCAAAATATTTCAAATCCTCCATGATCCAACCCACTCTATATGAGAACTCCATAACGTAATCCCACATGGACCAGAGTAATAATTGGTGAGTTTCTTTGTGGCAGAAATGCTAAAATCTATGCAATCAGCAGGAAGATTAATGCGCTTGCTCTGATGTAGGTACAAGATGCAAATACAGTCATTTGAGTTGGAAAAGGGTCTCGGCCTGATGCTTGACTGGAACTGGAAAACAGAAGGCTATAGAGCACCGTTGAGAGAAGTGATGCGCTACAAAAAATATTACAAAATGTTCCTTCAGTGAAAGTATAGTATATTGCATTCCATACAGGATGGCGGCAACGTCTGGGACAACCTGGTAACTCGAGGATTGATACACATAGTGTCTCGGTGCAAATCTGTCCTGCAGACCAGCAGCCGTGGTGGTTTACTTGTGTTTATGGGCCACAAGGGAATGACAACGAGATTGCATTTCTTCAAGAACTCCGTGAGATTCGTGCCTCTTGCTTGGGGCCATGGGTGATTTTGGGAGACTTCAATCTGATTTATAAAGAGGACAAGAATAATGCCAATCTGAACCGCGCCATGATGGGGAGATTTAGGCGGCTCATCGATGATCTGGCACTCAAGGAGCTACCTCTTCATGGGAGGAAATTTACTTGGTCGAATGGACAAGACTCACTTACGCTGGTCAAACTGGACCAGGTACTTAGTACAGTTGATTGGGAGGTCTTTCCTAACTGCCTTCTGCAAAGTGCACCTTCCAGCGATTCAGACCACTGCCCATTAATCCTAGGACTGAAAGACTAGGCTGCTGGTAGGAGATATCATTTTGAATCATCCTTGGATGGTTTCCTTGAGGAAGATGAGCGCGCTTGGGCCCCTGAACCCGCACGCTCCTGCCCCAGGAAAACCTGTCATAAGTTCAGAGCAGTGGCAAGAGACCTACAGAGCTGGAGCCAAAAGAAAGTTGACCATGTGCGCTCACAGCTTGCATTGGCCAACGAAATTCTGCACCAATTCGAAACAGCGCAGGACAGCAGGCGTGCAGGACCCTTTCTCCTGGAGAGAGCTGGATGAAGAATAATCTAAAAAAGCATACCCTTGCTCTGGCCTCTCTCCTGCGGACAATTGCTAGGACTCGATCACGGATTAATGTGCTCAAGAAGAAATTCTGCACCTAATGTGGTTGAGGATGAGCTGGGTTCAGAAAATGAAGAGAAAGAAAATGAAGATCCACATGATGACGCATATGTCACAGATTGTGAGGATGAATCTAGTGCTGCCAATGATGGTGGAGAGGAAGTGCAGCCAACCAATATCCCTGGAGAGTTCGATGATAACTATTGAGAGCTGGGAAAGTTTAGAATTTCAGATTAGTATATTACCTCTATTTATTTTGCTACTTCACTTAACTGCGGCATGGTAGCAAGTACTAGAGACTAGAGACTAGTTTGTGGCTATTTCAGATTTGCTATTATGCAAATTTATGTTCTGTTGCTAGTTGCTACCTCTTAGTTTGTTGCAATATTAAGTTATGAACTTATGATTATTTTTCTGAATTTCTATCTGCATTAAAAATTAACATATTGTATGGCACTGCCTAGGCGTCCGGCGGTGGCTGATCGCCGCACCTCGCCTTACCGCCTTTAAAACGATGCATGTCATGCGATTGTCATTCAGATATTATTTCAGAGCAGAAGCAGTTGGAGATGGGTAAAACTATGGCTGTAGCGTCAAAAGATTTCAAGAAGAAGCAAGAAAATATCCTCCCCAGGATATGACTAGTTCAAGGGTCAAGCAAGCATAAATATGGAAATAGGCTGTGATGCACAACGATAGATATCCAACATATATAAGATAAGTTTGCAACCCAAAATAAAGTTTATTTACCTCAAACAGAACCTGAGCTTGAGCTGAAACTCTTCTGCATGTCAGTAACTCATTTAGTTGATCGTCCTGAGAACCTAGGCATATATCCACAGACATTGTACGAAGAAGGCTTGCTTTAGAGAGAATAAGCTTCATAAGAGATATTGGAAGCCACCCATGAACAGGATTACTAATTATCTCCACAATCTGAAGATTGGCACACATGCCATCAGTCCACTGTGCATTTAGGAACTCCCAATCTGCAACCATTCCTGGATTTTGCAACTTCACCAACACAAGTAGAAAAAAAAGAGGAAAATCAGTTGGCAGCAGCAAGATGACTTTGAAAAATGCAACAATGAATATCCAAAAGGCATCGTTCAACTTTACCTGTACTTTAAGTTTTTCAAGGTTCGGGGAGCTCCTCAGTAAGGAAAACAACGATATAATAGGGTTGATGGTGGAGAAGTGTATCCATAATTCCAGGGTCCTCAAGTTGTAAAAAGTGAATGGAATTGAGTCTATCTTAAACCTCTCTTCCTGAAAAATAAAAAAGAATGAATAAAAAAAGATCGTCGCCGTTGTCGTCATCCACAACAAGAGCATCAAGCCATTTAGTCCCAAGAAAGTGGGGTAGGGTAGAGTCGAAGTCTCAGAACACAAGCCTAAGGAAGTGTTAAAAGATAATACCAAAATGTAAAAACTGAATGCTCAGAGTTGTTTCTATTCTACGTTGACCATGCCAGTTCACACAAGGGTGTGAGACCTGTGGAATAACTCACATCACCCAGCTGAGGGACACCATCTAATCTCACATTCGAAGCTAGTTTGTGCAAGATTTCAAAAGCTCACATGCTGAATTCAATTACATGCATGGTTGTTAAGGCCTGACTGAAATTAAACCAGTATACATGTTATAAAACTCTAGCCAGGGGTGATGGGACTAAAATGTTATTAGCATGCACCCATAAGATTAGCAGAGACTCTTATGCATCTTGACCTAAAATCGAGCATAAATTTATTTATACCAAACAAACAAAACACAAATGAGGGGAGATAATAGAAGCAAGCAGTGCACGTACCAGCCAGCAAAAAGTAAGCAGTCGAACTCGCGCAACCACAGCGAGCAGAAGACTTAAGCAATCCGGGGTAGATGCCAGTGGCGCAGAGATTGCTGCATCTTGGAGGCACGGTAGTTCCCCAAAACGCTCCCGAAAACGGCCGCTGTCGATGTTGACAAACTCAGAACAATAAATGAGCCTACGGACATTGGGCGCGTCGATCACGCAGTCGACAGGGTTCTCCACATGCTCGAGTTTAAGGACACGCAGCAGGGGCGAGCCACGAACAATGGCCTGCAACTGTCTCTCCCCGTGTTCTAAGAACCGGACGGCGTCGAGGCATAGCTTATCGAGCACGGGGAAGCCGGAGAATCCCGTGGAGAGGGATGGAATGGCGCACCACCTGAGGTCGAGGGACACGAGACGTGTGCAGGAGAAGATGGAGGAGTGGAGGAGACCTCGGTCGGAGTACCATAGGTCCTGATCCAGATCGATGCAGATGGACTGGACGCTACGGCGGGAGAGCGTGATGAGCCAGTGGTCGAGGTGGGAGGCGGACTGCTCGTTGATTTCGCAGGCGGCGAAGTGGGAGATGCGGGGGGCGGTGTAGAGGAAGAGCACGCCGCTGATGACGGAGGGGGGCGCGCCGTCGGGGAAGGAGAGGGAGAGGCCGGGGACGGACTCCCAGCGGCGGCGCCAGGCGCGGGAGAGCGCGGAGGTGCGCACTGCGTCGCGGAGGGCGAGGCGCTTGAGGATGTCGTCCAGCAGGTGCGCCGGAAGGGAGGCGAGCAGGTCGGTGTCCGTCATCGTCTCGCCGCGGGGAGCGGAGGAGCGAGAGGAGCGGGTGGCGGAGGACGGCGGTCAGGCGGGGGCGGGGGCGGGGGCGGGGGCGTCGACGTAGCGGTGGACGCGGTGGAGGGCGGTGGCGGAGGCGGGGAGGATGCTGGCGGCAGGGGGCGACTCCGAGCGGCAGGCTGAATGCGGCGGCGGCGCGGTTGCGAGGAGGAGAGGGAGGTGAGATGTGAGCCCTTGGATCCTGATCGGACGGAGGAGGGAGGGATGCTCTTGGAAATCAAATGGAGATAAAAGATACAGATGCTGAAACTATTGGTGATATACCCCCCCCCCCCCCCCCCCCCCCCCCCCCCGCGTATCTGGAGAGGCAGCGTCCGCCGTCCGGGGCTACAACAGCAGATGTTCCAAGAGTACGGATTGATGTTCCTCTGCTGCAGCCAAACATTACACCAGGAACTGCCCTGACTGTGGCGTCGCGTAAGAATGTACTGCAACATCACCCACCTCTTTTCCTGTTTTTGTACATCCGTCCATTGCTTGCTTTCTGTTTCTCATTGATGGCCATACTAAATCTGTTAACACCTTTCATTTTGCTGCAGACGATGCCTGTACGCCTGTTAAAAAGAGTGGTGCAAGGTACATGCAATTTTCCTCTCACTATATTAGCATTCTTTTATACCTTAGGTTCCTGTCTTGCCTGCTCGATCTACATGTTCCTCGCCTATGCTACACCGTCCATCCAATTCCCGTGTGCTTTCTGCTCGTAGAAAGCTCCTCCTCATCCCGTCTGGTGACAGCAAGGTGCTCTATGCCTGCTCATAATGCTTGCTCCATCACCTTTTTTAGCTTGTGTCCCCTTTTGTGTGCTTTACCTTTCTTCCCTGAATATTTTTCTTAGGACACCACGCTGACCAAAACCACAAAGAAACAGAAGACAAGCACAACTGCTGCTGGACCATCAGATGCTGATGATTTAGCTGACTTTGCCACCGAAAGGTCTATGTTCTCCTCCATTCTCGCCATTTGCTAGCCCCTAGGACTACTGGTTTCTGCCTCACCTGATTGTACATCTCTTTGTGTGCCATGCCTGCATGCTCTCTTATCCTACTATTCCAGTGTGCTCGAACAAGACCCTCCTATGGCTCCTGATGCGTTGTCTGATGCAGACAGCACCCCCCTCGAAAGAGACCCTGAATTGGTAAACACTCCTCCCCTATAACTCACACCTCTATCGTTGTCATACTCTATGTCTTGACTTCACATTACTGTATCGTGCAGCTATAAGGAACTGAAACCTTATTTTGCGACGTACAGCCTGTGGCTTCTATGACCAGTGCTGCTGCCTTTTGCTGCTCTCCTTGCACTATAGCAATGGATACCGTCGAGCAACAGATGCCCTGACCATGATGATGGCATCAAACGCTGTTAGAACACTATGACCATGCTTGATGTACATGGCACTCTTTGCCTCGTCCTGGGAGACTGGAGGCCCATGTAATCTGCTGGCTACCATATATTCCAGCATCTATGTACATATGTGATGCTTAGCTCAAGTTGCCAATAGGCTAGACCTAACCTGCTGCTGGACAGATCCACAGCCGAAGGATCTGAAGCTTCTACTCTACCCTGGTTATGTATGGACACCGTAGTAATCTCGCCAAACTGCTGCTCTACTTTGCAGTGAAGTATCGTAGAACTGGTGCCTAGAGCGTACCAATTGTTGCATGATCTTTGGACACCAGGAGTGATATTTGCTCTGCGTATATTTCTAAAAAGACTGTGGCACTGCTATTTGAAGTCTTTTCTATGGTTGTTTCTGTATATCCCTATAGCCCGACTCCTTTGGCGAGCTGTGCTTTGGTTGTTGAATACATGTCTTGTTTAGTAGAGTACCAGCATTACCCCCCAAGAACAACTCTTCTTGCCATGGTTTGCTTCTCTTCCTGGACGCATAGCTCCTTGAATCAACACTTCTTTAACGTGCTTTGCTTCTCTTCCTTGGCACACGAGTCAGATTGTGTTTCCTTTCGGCTGAAAAATGGTTGCGAATAAAAAACAAGGTCTATCCGTGTGATCTTCTAGGTGCTAAACACGCATAAACATGAATGCCAATTTGAGTGTATCATTGGATTTCCTTCAAGCAATAAAGGAGAATGCTGCAATAATTAATGTTCGATTATGCAAATTGATTGTTTGAGCAAATGCTTAACTGTAAATTCAATTCGAGCAACTGCTACCATTGTCAATGTTTTCTGAATTTATGCAACGCTGGACCCGTGTGCAGAGATATTTCAGGCATCGGGTTCCTTCCTATATAGCACAAACTTTGGCTCACCAGTCATTTTGAAACCACATATCATGCCTGAATGGCTCAACATTACATGGCTTGTGCCTTCTCCTAAGACTAAATGCATCGATTTCAGAACTGATCATGTATACTGACTTTCTGATTTTCACCTAAATACTCTAGGCACCACTTATACGCACCATTTCACCGGGTTACCGTCGCCGATGATGTCACCAGATACTCCACCATGCTGTTCTCAGTCCCTAACTTCAGGGTCCAGGTTCCAGATGAACTTGTGCACGATGAACACACTTCCCGTTTCAGGCCCCATGACAACAACTTCTTCATCCGCTTCTGCGTTTCGGAAGAAGGCGCATGCCAGGAGGATAAACTGAAGACCTACTGCAAGATGTAATCAGAAAAACACCTGATAGTTATATAGATCCACATGGTAGACAAATTTCTGTTCACAACAAGTTGAATGACCAAACATAAAGGAGCCATTAAGTCCAACACTCTTAGCAACATTTGCAACAGAAACTGAGATAATCATACAGAAGTCTAAACACATTCCAACAAGTTCTCAGACAATGGCATTTGCTGCACTAGCAATCCTAGGCCAAAGGTCAGCACACTCCTTGCCGATAGGTCCAGTGATGGCAGATCCTGCAAGAGGCAATTGTTAGTTCGTCACATGCCATGCCAAACAGCATTAGGCTGATGTGATAGGAGGAATTACATTTGGCAGTTCATACCTTTCATCTCACCCTTGGGATTCACAATCACTCCAGCATTATCTGCGAATGAAATGCAACAACAAAGATCAGTTGATCAATTAATAACAAGAACAAGGCCAGAGACCAGACAGTACAAATCACTAACAAATAAAGAAACAAGCATTGCACAGAATCAAAACTTATAACAAGGAAACATCATTATAGGAATGAAGAAAATATATGTTTCATGGCCAGTCCCAAAGTTTCAATGCAGCGATGCCACTACCCAAGGCAATGGAATATGAGACCATTTTCAAATGGAGGAAAGCTCTCAAAGACAAAAATCCTTGGGAGCAAACCTCTACAGATAAAAACTTAATTTCTGATGTTTGCTTTGGAATACACAACCATGTAATGTTTGCTCCAAAAAAAAAAAAGCTGAAGAGCCTCGGAGCCCTTCCATTTGTAATAAAAGATAACTCAGTAAACCTAACTGGGTCAATAAACAAGCAACAAAATATAAATGTACAAGCAATGAATAAAAGAAAAGTAAATGTAGAACTATCTGCCTCATGGCCAGTCCCAAAGTTTCATTGCAGCAACGCCGCTACCAAGGGCAATGGAATATGAGGCCGCCTTCGGTTGGAGAAATTCCAAGGGAACATCTCAACACCCAAAAGGCTTAATATAAGACATTTGCTTGGGAATATACAAACATGTGTTATTTGCTCCACAAAAAGGCTGAAGGACATGGACGTCCAACCATCAATAAGAAAACCATTGTTCAGCGTGCATGAAATGTTCTCCAAACCATAAATTTTATGTTCAGCGTGCATGAAATGTTCTCTAAACCATAAATTATGTGTAACATCCTTCTTAAAAATTATACATGTGCAGGTATGTAAAATTTAACAACATAATGGGAACCAGTAAATAATCAGAATATCAAAGTATCTCAGGAGCAACTGGGTACCATAATACAAAACATGTGCCAAGTAAATACAAAACACTGCATCGTGAAACTGAGATGTATGAAATGAAATATGAGCCTCAAAGCCAGTCCCAAATTTTCATGGCAGCGACGCTGCTACATAAGGCGATGGAATATGATGCTGCCCTCTAACGGATAATATCCATAAAAGATTAAACTTTCAATGGAAATCCTCGACATTAGAAGGCTTAATCTATGACGTTTGCTTTGGAATATGCAGACACAATTAGCTAGAATAACACGACTGATTTGCAGGGTGACTTACCTACGCCAGCGGCGGAAGCTCATAATCCGCGTAACCAACCCCCAGATCCGATCGCTCCTCCGTTAACCTCTTGAACTCTTGCCTCATCTTTATGTTCATCTCAACCTTCTCCTTCGTCAAGATTGATTGCCTCACCTCCAAAAGGCGCAGTTTGGCCTGCCAGATGGCCCTCTGGGCACGAATGTCACGGGCGGCTGCCTCATTCCTTGCTGCTTGTGTACCAAAAGCATGTTGAAAGCGGATCCTTTCTGCTGGTGTACCATGATCAAAACTAGGGGTGATCGGGAACTGAAACTGAGAAAACATATCACAACAGTTTTTTGATAAATGAGTAACCAGTGTTGCAAGATCCATTCCCCTTTGTTTTCTGCCATGTTTCGAGACACAAAATCAAAAAAGAAGACTGAACTTCACTTAATTTTGACATGACTGGAATAAACAGAAAAAAAATACTCCACGGTTATAAGAAACACATACCGGAGGATGGGGATAGATAGCATGTCGAACTCCACGGTTTCTTTCGACGAGTGGAGGTCCATGTGGCTCCACTTGATTGTCATCGTAGCGCGCATAGATCTTCAGTAACGCGATGCTTGCTTCAATTGCCTCCAGCTCATCATCAAACCGCTGATTGGATGCGTCAAGAACACGGTTGAAGGATATCTCTAGCTCCATCTTGGCTTTAAACTTGCATTCTAATAACTCTGGATTAAGTAATCTAAACCCACGCTCTCCTGGTTGGGTCTTCATCTTGATCTTCGCTGCCTCAATCAAAGGGGCTTGCTCGTCCAATCGAAACTGGACATCACCAGCCTGATCCATCGTAGTTATCTGGAGATCCTGAAGAGCAGTGGCAACATCATCCATGGTAGAAATCACTCTGATTGGGGCAGCCGCCATGATGGGTATCCTGTAAACAGAGCAGCAGCTGTCGTTCCAACCCTAAACTAAGAGAGGAGGAGGAAGATGGGAGAAGGAAGAGGTAGAGGAGGAGGAAGAGAGGAAGAGCACCTGTCATTCCAACCCTAAGCTAAGAGAGGAGGAGGAAGAGGGGAGGAGGAGCACCTTCTGGAGGCACAGAAGGACGGCGGCGGCGCGACAGCGACGGAGCGTCGGGGAGGGGGAGGCGGAGGCTAGGGTTTAACGAAACCTAATAAGCGGCGGCGGTGCGGTCGCGAGGAGGTGGATCCTGATCGGACGGAGATAGGGATAAAAGATATTTGCGGGCAGGCGACACTCACCGACAGGTGGGGCCCATCAAATCCTGTTGACTTCTTCCTGCTCTTCCTGCCTTGTTTGTCGTCCATCCGCAACTCCATCCGCCGCCACCTCCTTCACTCCACCCCCTAGGCTACCACTGGTGGTGGTGGTAGGGAGGGAGCGCAGATCCATCCCGTGCCTCGATCCCCTGTGTCGTCGTTGGTAAGGAACCCCTGCCCTCGCTGCTCCATACCGATCGCCCCCTTGTTGTTGTATAGGAGAGGGTGATTTCCTTAATCAGTTTATAACTATTTCTTGTTCCGAATCCAGTACGCCTTGACTTGGTTTCCTTGTGTTTGCTTCACTGATGATGCTGCATCGTTAAAAGAAAAAACGAGTTGGATGGCTCGTCGCCTGATTAGCCCTGCAGCGGCGTGCCGAGGTTGCGGTTTCGTTAGGCCCCCCGGATTTCTCGCCGCCTTCTCCTCCTTCCATGTGATTCCACTGCCCCCTTCTCTAAACTCTGCTAGTCCCTCACCTCCCCACCTCTTCCTCCAATCAATCTTCTCCTTCCAACAAAATTCCTCCTTTTTCTTTTTCTTTTTTTTTTAATTTTTTTTCGGTTCCTCCTTATCCACGATTATTATTATACGCTACTGGCGTCTCTACCTGTTTGGTCAAGTTACTATCTGTGACATGTAACTATATCCAATTCGATAAATGCTGCAATTGCATTACACTGCATACGGTTCGTGTCAGATTATACATACATTGCCTGCTTTGCCCTATGCTCTTTCTACTCCCTACATACATTTCCAATAAACACACAAACTACTTATTATTGTCTTGTAGCTGTCACGATTATGCTTTATATGTCGCAAGCCACTTCGTATAGCCAATGACTGCCTAGTGGTCTCCCTCCCCCTTTTTTGGCAGTATCGAAGCGTGCCATCGTGCTCACCGAAGAAGAGTTCCTCTGTAAACAACTGCTTTA
Organism: Paspalum notatum; assembly: GCA_022530915.1. NCBI lineage: Eukaryota > Viridiplantae > Streptophyta > Magnoliopsida > Poales > Poaceae > Paspalum > Paspalum notatum. The sequence goes on from CM039691.1 coordinate 307,033, forward strand.
GCGCCTCTTCTAACTTAAGGAAACAGGTACCATCCCTCCCTCTTGCTGTTGGATTCTTGTTATAGTTTGTTGCGTGCTGTTACCTGTGTTCAGTTATACATCTTTTCTATGGTGTGCTACATACTATATACTCCTATTTTATCCTCTTGCAGGGTTCAACTTGGATAAGACCATCGCAGCCTTCTTTGTCAATAAATGTTAGTACCTTCTTTCATGCCCAGCTATTTATCATTGGATAATTAATATACATTCCCGCATGCAAAATGTGAGAAATAACTGCATCTTGTATGTTTTGACTGGTAGGATGCATGCAGTCGGCAATATTGTATTTCTTTAGTTTAATTAATTCTTGGCTGTCATAACACAATGATGGATCTTCTGTTTCTTTTTCTTTTTTTTTCGCTACTGTTCGTAATTCAGAGTCCAACGTTTGTCGGCAAGAGGACATCTTGTTCTGTCGCAACAGAGCCACCTCCTTCTGCCACTGAAGAACCTGAGATGGAAGCCCCCAAGGAGATATTCTTGAAAGATTACAAGAAACCTGATTATTTCTTTGACACGGTAACTATATGCCTTTTATAATTGCTTTCCTGCACAGCTTTCACAACCTGAATGTTTGCTGTTAGAAATTCTCTAATTGCCAGAGCAGTTTGGAATCCAGTTTCTATTGGAATAGCCGTTGATCCAGGCATCATCACAGTTTCTGACACAAAACTTTTGGAACTGCATTTAAGAAATATACCAATACAAGTCGCAGCTACTAGTATATGAAGCTAATTTTGATTAAAAGTCTACCATGGCTTTATCATGACTGAGCTTGATTTATCGTGCGCATTAGTTCCCAGATCCGTGCATCCTAGAGAAACAGAAACATGTTTGCCGACAGGGCTAGCTACTTGGTAGATATGCGCATGCATAGTTATCTTGACACCATTGATCCATGCCTCGGCCTTATGTTTCCTGTAATATGGATGTTGATTCCTTGCTAATTTTCCCCTGTATATTGTGTTTCTAACTCTTACTGTCATCTTACTCAACTGCAGGTGGATTTGCAATTCCAACTTGGTGAAGAAAAGACCATAGTTACATCTAAAATTGTTGTGTCTCCTGGAGTTAAAGGTCAAACCTAACATTGCAACTACTGTCCTGTACTTTCATTGTTTGGTAACATATTATCATATGATTCATAATATGGTACATTTGGCAAATCTTTATTCTTCATTATTTTTCTCATTGCAACTACTGTCCTGTACTTTCATTGTTTGGTAACATATTATCATATGATTCATAATATGGTACATTGGCAAATCTTTATTCTTCATTATTCTTCTCATTTTACACCATTAGAAGTAATTTTGGAACGTCTTGGATCAGGTTCTTGACTTCCTAACTAACCGTCAATTGTAATATATATTGCAGCAGGCATCTCAGCTCCACTAGTTCTCCATGGGCGTGACCTGAAACTGTTATCAATCAAAGTCAATGGCACTGAGTTGAAGGTTGCATGCGTTCACATAGCCTTTTCTTTGTGTTAGATGTTTCACATCGCAAGATAACTGATTTCTTTGCTATCTCTGTTACGACCATGTCCTTCTTTAACTGCTATAATAGTGGTTGTAGAACAGTAGAAAGGACATAGCATCTATTTGGCAAATATGCTGGCTGTAATGTTGCAATAAATCCAACAAATGGTCTGAACAAACTCCTTTTGTTCCAATTCAGAATGACTGTACATTTTAGAAAGTAAATCAGAAGAAAGCCTTGCATCTGAATTGCAACCAAATGACGGAGGCACTTCCATACAAATAATCCCTTCGATCCCAAATATAAGTCCATATAGCCTTCTCCAGTATGCATTGAATACAAGTCCATTAAGTACCCTACTTAAGTGCATGCTAATCAATGTTGAAAGCTTGCCACCCATTTGAACTTTGGCCATGATTGATGAGCAATATGATTGTCGTACTACCCACCTTGATTCTTCTGCGCAAGGCTAAATGTACTTATGTTTGGGATCAGAAGGGGTGGTTGTTATATATTAACATTCAGTAATAGCCAAGTGGTCTCTTGTGGGTTGTGACATAGATTGCTTGCTTTGTCCTGTGTTTTTGGTTTTCCTATCACACCGGTGATAGTTTTCGTTAGTTAGCAGGGTAGCGTATACTTTACTGGATCTCTATACTACAAACATTTCTAGTATGATGGGGATCAATCCTAATACCCATCACAGTGACTAGAAACCCTGCTGTGGTTAATATTTATTCCTTTTCTTGAAAAGTTTTGCAATTCTTGCATTTAGTTACTATTTCTTTACTCACCTGCTTGTATCTACTGGATGATAGAGTGATAAATATACAATCAATTCTCGCCATCTGACACTTTCAACACCACCTGCTGATGTATTCAACTTGGAAATTATCACAGAAATTTATCCTCAGCTAAACACATCATTGGAGGTACTGAATGCTTTTCTAGGGCTACAGTCCTATAGATTATTCCACTAGATGTAATGTAAGTGGTTTTATATGCTCTGATTTCTTGTAAATTTACAGGGGCTGTACAAGTCTACTGGTAACTTTTGCACTCAGTGTGAGGCAGAAGGGTTTCGGAAGATTACCTACTTTCAGGTAGTTCAGCTTTCAGTAAAATTAGTCTATACAGCGGTGTTAAGGTTTATTTTTTTTATGAACATCAAATATCAAAAATTGGATCCATGTATGCTTGTGGTTTGATATATGACATCTGCATCAAATTTCATGCTATTTCAGTAAAATATCTTCTTTTAATAGGTGTTGATGTTACCATTAATACATGGTATGTATTTGGCTATGTTGATTTTGACAGGATCGTCCAGATGTTATGGCAAAATATACCTGCCGTATTGAAGCTGATAAAACTTTGTATCCAGTATTATTGTCCAACGGGAATCTTATTGAGAAGGGAGACCTTGAGGTAAACTAGCTTCTTAAAGCAATCACCACTTAGTAGATCTAAGAAAGGGATAATCACTATGTTCCATTTTCCTTTCTGCACTGTAGGGTGGAAAGCATTATGCATTGTGGGAGGATCCCTTCAAGAAACCAAGCTACCTGTTTGCTCTAGTTGCTGGTCAGTTGGACTGCCGTAATGATTCATTTGTTACATGCTCTGGCCGCAATGTAGCACTCAGAATTTGGACTCCTGCGCAAGATTTACCAAAAACAGCACATGCTATGTATTCTCTTAAAGCAGCAATGAAGTGGGATGAGGAGGTTGCTCCTAGATTCATTCTCTATAAATTGCCTGCATTTGCTTTAGTTCCAATCAGGTAGCTGATCTAATTCTACCTTTTTTTCCGTGTTCCCTGCCAGGTCTTTGGCCTTGAGTACGATCTCGATCTATTCAACATTGTTGTTGTCCCTGATTTCAACATGTAAGTTCTTTTTCTTGTTTGCATCAGCACATCACATTATATCTTTGGGGAATGGCTTTGCTTCCCGTTGTAGTAGTGATCTCATTGACTTGTTACTTTGGTTATTAAATGTTAACAAGCCAATTGCACAATCTAGCATTATTCAAAACAGTGTGCTGATAGAGGTTGCTCTATTAATTGCAGGGGGGCAATGGAGAACAAGAGCTTGAATGTAATACTTTACCTTTGTTTGAAAATTATTCGCACATTGATTCATTATTAACACTCTGGTTTATGAATAAACAGATATTTCAATCTAGACTTGTATTGGCATCACCAGAGACTGCCACTGATGGTGACTATGCTGCAATTTTGGGTGTTGTTGGTCATGAGGTATACAGCTGTAGATATATTTGATAAATTTTTCAAGTAAATTCAATCGTATTTACAGGTTTATTACTTTTGCAGTATTTCCACAACTGGACTGGGAATAGGCAAGTGGCTTCACAACATTACCATAATGGATGTTCCTTTTTTGAACTAGCCTACCAAAAGTTGTATTTAATTCCTCATGATTGATTAATATTTTTTCACTTCTTTGATTTTTCCCTATCTCATTGAGTGCTGCTTTTGTACGAGATCACAGCCATGGATAGTTATAGTTTGGGATAGCTGAATGGGAATGATCTCCTTATATTCTAACAAAAGGAATTGTTTATCTGTATGCTGTTGCAGAGTAACTTGCCGTGATTGGTTCCAGCTAACCCTGAAAGAAGGACTGACTGTCTTCAGGGATCAGGTACTCAGGAAGTGAGCCTTGTTGTAGCTGCTGCAAGTTCGTCTGTTTTCCATTTTATACTCTTCTAATTAGATTAGTTGTGCAGGAGTTCTCGTCAGATCTCGGCTGCCGTGCAGTCAAACGTATTGCTGATGTCTCAAAACTCAGAATCTATCAATTCCCTCAGGTTTTCTTGATTTTCACTCTCTCACTGCATTCCAGTTGGTTTGTTGCTGAATGAAGAAACTGCAGCAGCATGGTTTATTTTGACCACCCTCTGACTTTTCCTTTATATCTAGGATGCTGGGCCCATGGCACATCCTATCCGCCCCCATTCATATATCAAGGTGCTAATACTCAACTGTCGGTGATCTGAACTTATATTTACTCTACGTTGCTTTCACCAGAATAAAAATATGGTGTATAACTTATTTAATTTGTCTGGCAGATGGACAACTTCTATACTGGTGAGTTTCTTTGTCTATAAAGTTTACTGCATACAGCGAGATGCACAAAACAATCAACTAATTATTGGCCGTCCCCTGTTGAACCACTAAAACCCTTATCTGAGGAATCTTCCCTGACTTTGGTTATGAACTTTGCAGTAACGGTACGTATTATTCATGCTGTTTCCTGTTGAGCAAACACTGATAGTTAATGGTTGAAACTCTGATGTTCTTTTTTGGTGCTTTCTGTTCTTCCATGTAACCATTATGGGATTCATCACAGGTTTACGAGAAGGTCTGTTTACACAACAATTTTTCTTTTCAATTTTCATGCATTGATAGAAAATGACAATGAGATTTGACCTGGGCATGTACTTGTTTTAGGGTGCTGAAGTTGTCAGAATGTACAAGACCATGTTTGGAGCATCAGGGTTCCGAAAGGTGAAACTCGAGCTTTGACCTTAATGCACCATATTGGCAATGCATTGTACTGATTCTGTCGATCTGGACAAAGGGAGTGCATCACCTCTATTTAGAGTTTTGGCATGGTCCCTAATACACATCCATGATCATTGCTTTTCTAATTATACATTTCAGTAAAAAGTCATCAATATTATGATAGAACTGTTCAGTAAATCTACTCAAACATTTTAATAAGTGGCAAGTAAATCACTTTTCAGTGTATCATGGGTCAGTTTTAAGATTAGCCTATTTGTTTTATAAATATAAGGTGATGCGTGTATATGTTATATTGTGACTCTTGTGCATGTCATCACTGCATTGGATGTCACATTCAGTTGTTGTATGTCTGTTATGTTCTAGATAAATATGGTTTATTTATCTCTTCGCCTTGTCCTGCAGGGCATGGATCTTTATTTCCAAAGGCATGACGGGCAAGCTGTCACTTGCGAAGATTTTTATGCAGCCATGTGTGATGCAAATAATGCACGACTGCCAAACTTTTTACAATGGTAGTAGACAGCTATCTTTCAATTATGTTACTTGTTGGAATACTATCTAATTGTGAAAGGACAATCCAATAGGTACTCTCAAGCAGGTACGCCTACAGTCAGGGTGGTGTCTTCATATGATCCTAGTTCTCAGATTTTCTCTTTGAAGCTTAGGTAAGCTTCCACATACTCCAGTTTTGAATTTTTTATTGACCTTTAGTACTTATGATTAGATGTATTATTCTTCCATATCCTTTATCTACTTCCATTTTCATTCATGCTGCTGCTACATGAATTTCATGTATCCTGATACTTTTCTTCCTTCTATAGTAGTTGGTGAAAATAATACAATTCTAAACCATGCCTTTCTAATATTTCAGCCAAGAAGTACCACCCACTCCGGGCCAACCGGTTAAGGAGCCTATGTTCATACCTGTTGCGGTTGGACTTGTTGACTCTACCGGAAAAGATATGCCCCTAACTTCTATTTACAGTGATGGAACTCTCCAAACACTCTCTAGTAATGGCCAGCCAGTCTTCACTACTGTGCTTCAATTTAAAAAGGTAAAAGAAACTGTGATTATCTTCCTTCAATCTTTCCCCTTAAGTAATGAACTCAATCGGCATGTTTTGATTTGTAAATCTTTGGCATATTGTGGGGCTAGTTTTAGTGTCCGTTCTTCATTCAGTCAGTGTTACACTATTGATAATTTTTTTTACAATTGCAGTTCCTCATTTTTTTTGTTTACATTTAGAACCCCTTTATAAAGCCTCAAATTTTGTGCAAGGACCAAAAACTAAGATTTTAGTCAGTATTTGGCCTGTGGTTGCCTGTGCATAGGCACTTAGTTCTAGTTTTATATTTGCTTCAAAATTTAAGTGCGTCTTGACATGTCTTTTTTCTTCTGATAAACCTTATTCAGAAGGAAGAGGAGTTCATATTTAAAAACATTCCTGAGAGGCCAGTTCCTTCTTTGTTGAGGGGGTATAGTGCTCCTGTCCGTCTTGATTCTGATCTGAGCGAGAGTGACCTATTTTTCTTGCTTGCCAATGACTCGGATGAATTTAACAGGTATGATCTGGACTACGCTGCTAAAGATATTTGCATTTTCTGTTAAAGATTTGAATCTAACAATTTGTCCATTCCCTAGATGGGAAGCTGGCCAAGTTTTGGCACGCAAGTTGATGCTCAGTCTCGTAGCTGACTTCCAGCAACAGAAAACACTGGTCCTAAATCCAAAATTTGTTGAGGGACTTGGATCAATTCTGCGCAACACAAGCTTGGATAAGGTAAACCTTTCGTGTCTATTTTAACCTATAGGACATGCTTCAATTATAAATTGGCTATTGTATTCTGCTACAGGAATTCATTGCAAAAGCAATAACTTTGCCTGGTCAAGGGGAGATTATGGATATGATGGAAGTTGCAGATCCTGATGCAGTTCATGCTGTCCGTAACTTTATTAAGAAGGAGCTTGCGTTGCAACTTAAAGAGGATCTTCTTGCAGCTGTAAGTGGCACTGGATAACTTGTTTATTATTATTCCCGCAGATGTATCAGATTTTTTTTTTACACGAACTTGTTTTTATTAGGTGATAAGCAACAGAAGTTCTGAGGCTTACACGTTTGACCATGATAGTATGGCTCGCCGTGCATTGAAAAATACATGCCTTGGTATGGTTTTCTTGTTCCAAACCTACTGTGCTCCAACTTGAAAATTACATTGGAGACAATATCACCTTACGCAAATTCTCTGGTTCCTTGTAGCATACCTTGCATCACTGAATGAGCCAGATGTCACTGAGCTTGCACTGCATGAGTACAATTCTGCGACTAACATGACGGAGCAGTTTGCTGCATTAGCCGCGTTATCTCAAAATCCAGGCCAAGCTCGTGAGGATGCGCTTTTGGATTTCTATAACAAGTGGCAGGACGAGTATTTGGTAAGAGATATATACTGACTGCTAATGCTACATCTCTTGCAGTTGCATATAATATGTAACAAATGTTTGTACGTGGTAATGTAGCGTACACAAAAAAAATTAAGTTGGTACGTATTGTTTGTGTTTTTGGCCCTGATAGGTTGTAAGCAAGTGGTTTGCTCTTCAAGCTACCTCGGACATCCCTGGAAACGTGGCAAATGTCGAGAAGCTGCTGTCTCACCCTGCTTTTGACCTGAGGAATCCCAACAAGGTACGTGGTGCTATTAGCTTCAATCTTCATATATGGGGACTTTGTCGAGGATGGACCTGACTATAAGATTTGCCTGGGAAAAAACGATGTCAGGTGTACTCGCTAATCGGCGGATTTTGTGGCTCGCCTGTGAACTTCCATGCGAAAGATGGTTCTGGGTACAAGTTCTTGGGTGAAATCGTCCTACAGCTTGACAAGATAAACCCTCAGGTTAACACCAAAGCGCTTGTTGTCCTATCAGATTGGTGGTGGGCTGTGCCTGCCTAATTACATGTTTGAAGTTTTGCTTATCGCTGATGATGATGTGGTTCGTTGATGGGTGTGATGATAATCAGGTGGCCTCCCGCATGGTGTCAGCATTTTCTCGGTGGAGGCGATACGACGAGACCAGACAAGCTCTTGCTAAGGTGATTATCTGTCTGTCTGTTACTATCATCATCGATCCGTGCAGAATGCAGCACGGGTACCAGTGTAGTTACTAACGTGAGGAGTTGCTTCATCACACTGGTGGCACTGCAGGCCCAGCTGGAGATGATCGTGTCGGCCAATGGGCTGTCGGAGAACGTGTACGAGATTGCTTCAAAGAGCTTGGCAGATTAGTAGTATATGATGACTTGGTGTAGTTGGAGTGGGCTGTGTGTGGGCTTATAACTGAATACACATGTGTTTTGCTGGCGCAATGAATCGGGATGCTGCCGTGTCAGATGAGGCCGAAAACAAGTCAACAGTTGTTGTGGAAGTCAATTCCATACAAGCCATTATGAAAGATTCTAATATCTTATTTGCCACTGAAATTGTCGTTGCTCCTATGCCCTATTTTTGTCTGGACCTCCCGTCAATTGAATTCAGGTGTCGCGCCGCCGCTCCCGGCTGCGCTCAGCAGGCCGACCAGCGCTCTACTGGCTTGTTTAGTTTCTTCTCAGGCAACTCTGCCTGGCACCAGGAGCTTTTCCAGGCGTTCGATTTTGAGCGCTGGGACCAGGGCAGCAAGCAAACAGGCCTTACCTCTGCGTTCGCCGCACGGCCTGGCGCCGCTCGAGCCGCCCGCTGCGGGGACGGGCATCGACCTACATGGCGTCCTTGGCTGCTGGTTTGAGATCCATAGGCTTGGCTGCCTCTGTGGTCTTGTCCGCGAACTCCTTGTGGCCCATGCGCTTGCTCGCACCGCTCTGCACGCCCGACCCCCAGTGGCTGCAGTGCGCGCTGCTGCGGCAGGCTCCTGTACGTGGCGCGTGCGCTGTTTGCACACTGTATAAAGAGCGGAAAAAAAAAACACTGTTCGCGCACTATAGACAGTACGGATGCATGCTCTGGTAACCATGGTCTAAGGCCGCCGCCACTTAAGCTAGTGACACCGAGGTACAAACAAAAACAAACGGAGCAACGGCATGGCGTATGGAAGGAGCAACGACAATTTCAGTGGCACATAGAAAATCCAAAACTCATTGGAAACTTAATTGGAGTAATCCCGTGTTGATGCAGTCCACATACCAGATGCAGAAATCAGATATGAAAAGAGTACAACTTTGTGGGTGTCATCAGAGCCAGTACTCAAAATTCGACATCAGCAATAAACGAGTAGCAAATCAAATCTAAACAAAAAAAATTCAAAAACCATAAGCTGATTTGTCTGGATGGCTTCGTGGCTGTCACATGTTACTCGGCAAAACAAGTTACAAATGACATAATTCGCATAACAGCAATAGGATCCCAGAACAAGTTACAAATGGCAGAAGCGGCAAAGGAGCCAACTTTGGTTCTAAGTTGTAACCCAAATACTCTCCTATCGGTAAAAAAAAAAAAGTTTTGCATTTATACCCTCGCTTGAAGTCTTGTGAATTTATCTTTATATTTTGGAAACGAAGATAGAGTTTTTCCTGTTTAATTAACTTTTTTAGTAATATCAATTTCGGTGTCAAAAGATCATGCTCATACAATTTTGTCCCTATCTTTTTGTAATGGATTGGGATAATACCTCTGATCGTGCCGCCGCTGGCGGGTCGCGCCCTAGGAATTGTGCCACCGCCAATGGATCTCCCCATGCCGCGTCACGCTTGGGCCACATCGCGCCTAGATTTTCACCGGTGGGATTCCAGTGGATTGTGGGTGAAAAGATAAAGGGCATTCTAGTCTATTCCTCCTATTTTGAAAGGTTTTTATATTTGTTTTAAATGTTTTAGTCCAACCGCATCTAACAGGGTTAGAAATAGAGGTAAATAGAGTCTTTATTTTGAAAACGTAGGAGTAAAATCACAAAGTTTTAAAAACGAAGGTAAAAACACAATTGGAGTTGCCAGTAGAGGTATAACATCAATCTCCCAACAAAAACATCATGGCAAATTCGCCTATGTCTGTCTGTTTGTCAAGCTCGTGCAGAACTGATTGATCCCCACATGGGCTCGTGGGATGAGCATCTAGTGCAGCACACTTTTGATGAGGAGAGTGCAAGCAAAATTTTGGCAATCCCTGTGCACACAGAGCTAGATGATGAACGGCGATAGTAGGGGCTTTTCTCGGTGAAATCAACATATAAAGTGCATAAACTTGCCACTAGGAAGCAGAGCAGGAGAGGAGTGGCATCAAGCTCAAGTGCGCAAGGGTTCGGGGAAAAAGAATGGAAGAAACTGAAGATACAGTGTCGATCAAACATTTTTAATGTGGGGCATGCCTCACAACACGCTGGCTTTGAAGATGACACTGCGATGTAGGGGAATGGACATTAATAGCACATGCGGGGTATGTAACAGAGCCAATGAGGATGGGGTCACTGTTTTTCAAATGCAAAGCAGCCATAGAGCTGTGGACGGCCGTTGGTTTAGAGCAGACAAGGAGAACTTCGAAGGATTCCACAAAGATGTAATTTATTTACAACAAGGGCACTTCAGTAATCTTGCAAACAGGAAATTGATCTCCTCGCCTACGCTTTCTCCACAAGCGTGGTTTGTAGAATGCAGCGGCAGCACTGGCCACAAGGACGCGAGCACCCAAGGGATGCTATTGCTGGATATGTGCGCCGGGCCCTTCCCAATATTTGGGAGTGCTTCAAACCTTTCATGCATTGTACCATTGTGGTGAACCTATCCAGTCATCCACGAGACCACGACCATGGACAGGCTAAGGCTATCCCCAATGGGGGAGTATATTGGCTGCCTATAACACTGTTTGACACTGTAGCGCTACTGTAGACAGAGTGAGGGGTAGTTAGAATAGTGGAGGAATAGTGGATAGGCAAGATTTTTACTCATGGGTTGGGGATGGTCCAAGGCCTTGTTTGGGTACACGTGGATTTGGTATGGAATGGAGAGATTGGTGTGTGTGTGTTTTTGCTACCGTTCGTAATTTAGAGTCCAACGTTTGTCGCCAAAAGGACATCTTGTTCTGTCACAACAGAGCAAGATCACCACAAACCTATATTTTCTAATCATCTTACCATTGTAAAGTATCATAATTTAGATGGTTTTGTAAGTTAGGCCCGAAGAATTGTGTATAAAGTAACCGGGTTTCTGAACCATGAAGATCTGTTACCGTTGTAAAGTATCATCATTTAGATGGTTTTGTAAGTTAGGCCCGAAGAATTGTGTATAAAGTAACCGGGTTTCTGAACCATGAAGATCTCTATTGCAGGAGTTTTGGGTTATCAAATACCATGAACCAAGGGAAGATAACATAACCTCTTTAGAAATTGTTAAGTGCCTTTGCTCACAGGCTTAGCATTTCTGACACAGCTATTGATTAATGCATATACCTTCACTTGATGAATCATGTATAAAATATGTTTCAAGTTCAAACAGATAAGCAATTTCGCTCGTAGCACATAATTCATGTGAAATGTTAGTAACTCTTTTTAAAGCAATGTGAAATAGGTTAAAACTCAATTAGATTCGAATGACATTTTGATACTAATGGAAGCCTCTGCCGTCGTTACTACAACCATTGTACAGTGCACTGCTAAGCACCAATATTTAGCCTTTTCTGAACTACATTGAGAAGTTGATGCACGAGTGAGGGTATTATAATCTGAGTAACTCCCCTTTGAATTAAATAGATCTGAAGAATCAGGAAGACCCATGTGACTTGTGAGTACAATCTTAGTGAAGCGGTTGTACTATACCTTAACAATTCACATATATTCTTTTTCATGTATATGAATGTTTCTCTTTTAGTCAGTTGAGCAAATATCCTACCAGCTTAACATTTTACTTTTGCAATCATCTTTTCATGTAACCAATCCATGCCACTATCCAAGTTACCTAGACTATCTAGCAGCCACCAAACTCTAGACGAAGGCACTACTGATGTTTAGATTTTTTCCGAAAAAAGAAGCATATTATTAAAAAGTCCAAAAACAGTACATCAAGAAGATACAAAGTCTTGGCCTAGCTTCCGGCCTCTGCTAGAAAGCACACAGCCTAAATTGATGTTTAGATATGAGAACATATATGCAGGTCTCAGCGCCATGTTATTTCCTATGCTTGCCTGATTGGACTGGCTCTCCATGGAGGCCGCGGCAAAGCCGCGCCAGGTCTTTCTAGATATACGATTCCATTCCATGCATCCATGTGATTGGATTATTGGATACTTGCACTCCGATCCGACCACACAGCCAAAGGTGGTCAGGTCAAGTAGATTTAGATGCATGCATTTCCAAGCTCATTCACGTCGTCAGCGCGCACTGAATTCTTCATCTCTTCAACGACAACACCCACTGATGATCGCTGATGTCAAACCGCCGGCGACGGGCAGGTCTTGGCCGCACAAAGTTTAATTTTAATAGCAAATAAAAAAAAAGGACATCTCTACTTATATAGAGTGCAAACATCAAGATTCATCTAGAAACTTCACCGTTTAGTTTATGTGGCCATTTTTTACCTTATGAACATGTGACTGCCTTGGGCTTTGCACCTGGGCCAAAATTGCCAAGTAAATGAAAAGCGGATAGTTCAGAATGCAAGGAGCTATTGGGCCTCGATCGTGGTCTCACACTCTCACCTTGCTAAACTATTATGGGCCACACCTAGGGTAACAAGACTGTCTTGGGCCGGAGGGTCCCTCCAGTCCAGTCCCGGCCTGCTGCTTGGCCGGCCCGGACCTCCTCTTTATCTTTGACTCTGATTAGTTTACACAACCTCGCAAAATTTTTTTTGCACAAACTACCCTAAATAAAATCTGTAAATAGTACAGTACTAGTACGTACCAAATAGATATAATAATGTATATCAAGACTACTTATCTCATGATGAAATTGATCTATACATAGTTAAACAAATCCGATGCTAGCTAGTTGTAGATATTGATCGATATATCTTTCCAAAAATAAATTGTTATGTTTCGTTGGAACCAATAGGCGGGGCTCAAAGTTTGGTGCAGAATTCACTCCGGCCATCCAATGCCTTAATTCTTAGAGATGCAGATCAGATCATACTCACCTGCCGCTGCTCTGATCTGAGGAGAGTGATGAGGTAGCTGCCCTGCCTGCCTGCTGCGGTATATATCTCCGGGATCCAAAGGATGGATAAATTTATTTATTAGCCGCCTGCATGCAGTAATTAGTACTCACGCATGCACATATTACCGGTCCTGGATGGATGCAGGCACCAATTAATTAGTACTGTACAGTAGTACGTACGGCTTTTTTTCTTAGCTTCAATTTTTTTTTTTTGAAAAATAGCTTTAAAATTGCTCTACCCTAGCGCTAGGGATCGGATGAATTAAAATATATCGTCAGATCCAAGTATATATAGCGCCCATTCCATATCCTAATTAATAATGAAAAATTAATAAAGCTTCAAAGCCCTATATAGCTAAAACATGCATGGCACATAATAATTAATACTCATTGTGCATGTAAACCTTGGCTAGGCATTTGAGCTAGTGATGTTGCTAGGACCAAAAAGAACATTCCAAGGATAGAACTAGCTAACAATGATTTAGATATAGTTAATAATTAAACTACTAATTAAGAAGAAACACATGCATCACCATGCAGCACGGTCGTCTATTATATATGGATCTGATCGTATATATGATGCATGGGCTTAATTAAGTAGGACTCCAGCAAGTTGGTTAGTAATGTATGTACTCCCAGATAGCTAGATGCTAAATCCTTAATCGATGTGACACATGTCAGTAGCTAGCTAGCGCTACCAACTCTCCGATCCGTCTATTTTATTGAAATCTGATGGACCATTAATTAATTATCCGTTCGTTGTGGCCTGCATTATTAGTCACTGTTCTTTACTTCTTTTCGAGGAGAAGATATATTGCATTGTGTGCGGAGCACACTCCTATGTATATACTCCGACCCAGTACAACTAACGCCATGGGATCCAATCAGCTGCTTATAAATAGAGGTTCCTCCGTCCAAAAAAAAAAATTGTAATTCTATTCGTTTGCTGGGGTCTCTAGGCCTCTAGCTAGCTCGATCGTGCGGACAAGCATAGAGGTGAAAACACATTGAACTTGATTTGGTTTGGCTCGTTAATTACGTGGTCCTAGCTAGCCCATCAGCTGTTGGCAATTTAGCCTAAATTTGTTTTCAGTTTATGCATTGGTCGCATTAAATTACGCTCTATAGTTGCCCAATAGTTGATAATGCTTTATTTTTTTTATCCATAACAAATGTTATCATATATGCCGTTTCCTAATTTTATGAAAACAGAAGCTAGCTAGTTATGTGTATATAAAAAATCAATAGAATTTGCTGTTTAATCCACTAGTCACTTTGCTAAACAGACTAGCTATATCTATGAAAAAAAAGCACTTGATGTACATGAGAAAGTAGGTAGGGAGCCAGTTAATTAATATCGGTAGGTATCGGGCGATATGACCTCAGATTGGGTTCAGTAGAACGTCCATCCAACCCCGTCCATCCACTATTTTAAGTTTCCAACTACCTCTGTCTGTCTATAGTACCGCACAGTGTATGGACGCTTTATTTAGGCGCTCTAGTGAGTCCAGCCATAGCGATAGGACAAAAATTTATCCGATATATTCTAAAATATTCTCTCCGGTCATTTAACATATGGCGTTTCTAGTTCAAAATATACTAAGACGTCATATATTAATTATTAGATGGAGTAAATCTATACCTAATATTAAAGCAAATAAGGTTTTTTGGTCTCTCGGTTTCCCGGTCCGTCATCATATGTGGATCCGGCTGGTCAGCCCCTCCCATCCTGTATCCGATAATCCAAATCACACCTACGATACGAATAGATTCGGACTACAGAAGGAGCCCACGCGAAAACGGACGCCCAAGTCGCATACGGACTCCGTTTTCAATGTTCAATATATCGATGGAAAGCTAAAATAATAACCTTTCCAACCAAATTGAAACTACTTTAAAATTCGGTTTCAGTCAACGGAAATCATTTTTAAAGAATAAAGGACGTACCCAGTGACGTAGTCTTCCCGCACTGAGCGGGGTCTGGGGAAGGATATCTTTAAGCGCCAGGCCTTACCTGCATAATATGCAGAGGCTGGGGCTCGAACCCGGGGCCTTTTGGTTACAGGCGGCAGGCTCTACCGCTACACCAGGCCCGCCCTACAAATCTTTGAAACAATATGACGTGATATTTATTCGCGAGCCCAGAGTGCAGGATCCGCCCACGCGAAAACGGATGCCCAAATCGCATACGGACGCCGTTTATGACGTTCTATATATCAATGGAAACCTAAAATAACAACCACCATCTAAAATTCGTTTGCAATTGTAAAATCATCAAGAAAATATAGCCTACAATTTATTCGAAAACCCGATTTAGACGACAGAAGCAGCCTGAAAATTCGAAATAATATAATATGAAATTTATTTGCGAGGCATTCTTATATTTATTGATCTAGAGGTGCTTAAGGATCTTTTTACACACGGGCATTTTGATAGTCCAAAATAATTCGCACACCATTGTCAAATCAATGGTTTGAATTTATGTGGTAGATTTTACCACAGGAATCTTACCAGTTAACCTCAATTATGTACATCCTTATGCTTTAAGGAATCGCCGGCTTCAGAGGCGCTTGCCGCGGTTTGGCCTGTCACGCTGTGCCGCGTGCCGCGCGGCCTTACTGCGTTGCTCCGCTCGCGTGGTGATTGCATCGGTTCCGCCCAGCTCTGTCCAGGTGTAGCCCGTACAATACGTGGCTCGCTGTTTATCCACGTCAACTCTCCTCGCGTCGGCCGACTCCAGCTCCGGCCATCGCCCCTCGTGCGCACTTCACGCGGAGGTCTGGTACGGCGGCCGCTATCCTCTACTTCCTCTTCACGCGGTGGTCCTCCGCGCGCCTCCTCCGCCGCGCCTGCCGCCTCTCCTGCCTCCTGCTGCTCTGTGAAACGGCCCTGCTCCGCTGCGCCGGCCACCTCCCCTCCGCGCCGCTCTGCACCAAGGTCGAAGGAGGACAAGGAGGAGCGGGCAACGGGCCACTGCAGTTTCACATGGTTCATCACCATGATCGTGGCCAAATCAAATATGTAACGTGCGGATCCACTTCCTTTCATTCTCCCTTGCACACGAATTTTCACAGCCCCACAGATAATTGTAGTTCATCTGATAGTGCATATATTTGCAATTATCATTTCTAAATTCAGTGCCTGTTTTGTACCTACAGGTACCTCATCTGCATCCCCTTTTGTGCTCCATGCTACATATACAACATTCCAGGATGAGCTCCTTTTTTCTTCAGCTTTATTTGAGCAACTTTTCTTGTTGGCTTCCTTTTTGTGGTAGATTCATATTTCACAAGACAGAGAAGTTGATTTATCTCAGCTCATCAGCTCAACAGGTAAGTTACTGAATAATGTTCACTGATATTTACACATGAGAAAAAAAAACCTTCAGATTCCAATTAGTTTTCTCTGCGAAATTAAATGCATCAGTTCATATCAACATCATTTGCTCTTTACAATATCTGTAACTTTGCCATCCTTATTGGATATTGCCAAGGAAAACAATATTTTTTGTCTTACATCATGCGTGCCTTCTGCATTCGTATTATGTGAGGAGGCCAAGGTCAGGAGCCCACGTAACTGGATAGCCCAGCCCTATGTTGTTGTCGCTCCACTTTACGATCCTTCAAGGCATCATCTCCCTGTCCACCTCTACAGATGGCATGCCATCTCCTTCTACTCCATCTACAACTGTGAGATATTAGCTTCCATTCTTCACTTTTCCAGTTATGTGGTGATATTTATCTGTTCGTCGCGGGAAAAACATGAACAACAGATGCCCCATATACTTGGATGGCGACGGATTAGTCATTGAACTTCAGATGTCAAATGAACAAAACCCTGACACTACTTGTGAAATTCCTAAATTAAGATATTGTTACGATGACAGAAAATATCTTTGAATGAGCATTGCGAACGTTCATGGTTTCGTTGCTATGCAAAAATGAATCCATTCAACATTTGTAAGCTTATGTAATTTTGGCCATTTATAACAATGATCCAACAATCTAAATGGTATTTAGACTATCCTACATGTAAAAGTGTGCTGTGAGCACTCCACGAGCTACGGTTTTTGTGTCGACGTGCCATTTGATTACTGCTGCAGGCCAGCCACCAAACTTCCATATATCTATTAAACTTCCATCTCCTTTTTTTTACACATTTTCTAAAAGATAGAACTTTCAAAAAAATGGCAAGTGATATGATCTTCTAGTCTTTGTTTCACACATTGCCTGAACAGTTGTGTTGGAAGAAGGAACTATACAAAATTTCTCTGATGATAGGTGCTAACATTGTTGGCATTATTTAAATTCTTTATTTACTGAATTTGACAAGTACTAATTATCTCAAGGGAAACTGCATTTTCAGCTCCTTATTTATGGAGGTACATTCATTGTGATCTTCGCTGACTGCTTCGTCTGAAGCAAATTGGTAAAAATAGAAACAAAGAACATGGTTGTGCATTAGGCTCGCAAAAGGGCATCATGCGGCACTCAATATGTGTTCATAAGTCATACACATGGAATTTGACATAACTTTTATTTTTCGTTAATTTCTATACGTTCAATTTTCTCTGCAACAATGCCACTGATAGCATTTGTCATCTTCACTTTTGGTGACAAGCGGAGGTGTGTCTCTGCTATGGCTGGATGATCACAATACCATAAAATGTATCGGCGACCAGAACAGTGCAGTGGTTTGGAAAAACTAGAATGGCCTTAGAAGCACCTTAACTGAAGGGCGATATGGCAACCAGAGGAGATCTGATGTGCAGACCAATCAATGATGCAGTGATGGCTTCTTTTTGTTTTCCCCATTTTGCTCCACTCTTTTCCCTCTTTTCTAGGTTGACAGTTCTTGTGCTTCACTACTGACCTTGCTATGACTCGGACATTCAGCTCTCCAGTTCCAGTGAGTTCATCAAATTCTCTCTTCCTTTGTTGTGTTCGCTGTCCAAGAGGCGAGGGGCGCCCTCAGCAGGATGGGCAAGCGATGATAGGGTTCAGAGTCCCCACTGCAGCAGGCTTTTTTTTTTCGATTTCCCAGTGTGCCTGCTACTAGGTCTGGATCACTAGATATATTAATCTCATATCATTTTGCTCTGCTTTAGCTCATTTTCATGGTTTTGGCAGATGCAAGTCTAGGTGGAAATGATGCATGCTTGCATGTCCTGTTCTTTTATTCAGGTACGTGAGCACGCCATGTTTTTCTTTACAATTTGAAGATCACAGATCTTCTAAAAGTTTTGGACAAGTTGGGGCTTCAACGATGCATGACTTGAATTATGTGCTGATGATGAACTTCTGAATACTTATTACAGGTATGAAGGGGGATTGCTTTTTGCTGCAGTGGTGCGCATATGTGCTTTACAACATGTCAATTTGGCAATAAACCACGGAATGAATGTCCCCAAGGGTCTGAAAAAGATAGATTACCAGTAGACATGTAAACATTCAGATACACATGAGTAATATAATCTTTCGAGTCAGTTTTATCCACCACTGTTTCTGCAATTCTGACAGATGCCATTCCTACAATAAGAATGTTTTCTCAGTGCTACATTTGTAATTCAATTCAAAGTTTTTCCTATAAGCGAGCCTAGGGAAAACTTTGACTTCCCTTTTGAATTAGTTGTAATAATCTGCTTTTAACTTTGTAGCTATCCTTTCCCAATTACATAATGGTTGCTGCTCATGCACAGTACAATCGCTTTTACTCTATACCATAGTACTTGGCAAGCAAGCCCCTTGATTATTTTTTGTAGATGCCACGCTTAATCAGTTAAATCTGAACGAAGACCAGAAAAAACTCAACAAAACACGCCACATTATAGACCCAACAACCGTCACGGGCGCGCTGGCGTCAGCTCGCCTGCATCCCTAGTTACTTTATTTCATTATTCAAGATCAAGTCCCATTCTTATCAGAGTTCTTTAAATAAAACTTGAGGTGGAATCAGCTCGCGTCCGCCCCTTCCGTACGCCTCCGCAGGCCGACGCGTGGCCATTGCATTTTTGCAGAAAAGCCCTCCGGTGTATCACAAATCACCACGCAGTCCTACTCGTGGTTCTGCACCCAGTCCCCAGTCCCCTGCCCCAACCCTAGCTGCTTCCCTCCCCGCCACCACACCTCTCTGCTCTGGTGCCGCCGTCACTCGAGTGTGGGGACCGTACGAGTTTCGCAGCATCTGGGGTTCTGGGCTCTCGATCCCCCGTTGAATACGCTGACGAATGCGAGAGATCTCGGTGACCTGAGGTGGCGGTGGAGCTCAACAGTGCGGTGGTAACGAGCTTCGGTGAGCAGCAGCCGGAACGGAGGTTGTCGAGATCTCCTCTCCCCGGCAGCACTTCCGCCTCCCCCTCCCCCTCCCCCTCCCCGGCGGCGGCGGACCTCCCCTGCGTTGTTGGTACCGCTGCCCCTGGTCTCGCTACTCACCTCCTTCCACCGGTTGTCGACCTCTACATGCCGCTTCAATGACTTTCTCGGGCTCTCCGCCAGGACCGCCGGCAAATCATTCGTCTTCTAAATGCACGCCCCGCCGTGGCATCGCAAATTGCATGGCCCTCATCTCATTGCTGCTGCTGCTCGAGTGATATGGCCTGTCCCTGTTCAAGATGGGCATATTTGTGCACGAGTTTGTACTTGGGTAACCAGTATATGCTCTTCTACAATGGCTTCCAATCTTAATTACCATGTTTTTGTCACAGTTGAGGAGATGCTCAAATGGACCAGTGCCTAAAATTGCACGGAGGTAGACGGTACCCAGGTATAGCTGCTTTCCGTAAGAATGCAAGAATTGGCCTGCTTCTGTACTAGCAGGCCTGCAGTCTGGTTTAGTTCTATCTTTTCCTTTTGCCACCATCAGGATCTAACTGTAGATGCATGTGCTTGCTTAGTACGGAGTACTGATTACTGGCTACTAATGCTGGACACATTTGTTGAGTGTATACAGTGAATTCGATTCTAAGTTGTCTGTCGAAAGTTTATTCTGAATCTAAATCCTAGAATTTTCAGTGGCAGCAACAGATGCTTTCAATACTATCATCACAATGGTTATTGTACCACTGTAAAAGTTACGCAACTCATTGACAATGTGAAAGAACGCTAGGCACTCTACAGATGTATGGAAATACGATAATAAAATCTGCATATGTTGATTGGTTACACTGACAATAGGACACATTGCACTGCAAAGCACTAAGCAACCGCTCGAATTAGTCTACCTTTAAGCGGTGAAAAATGGCAAAACAAGCAGATAAATTTAGAATGGTGAAAATTAGCATGAAAGCTACATACATCTGTTGAAAGAGTTGAAATTTCCATATTTAACTAGATGGATGGACCAAAGAGCGTTTCACTAATTTATCCTAGAAGTTCAAAATTATATTTACTTCACAGTTCAAAGTTGGACTATAATTTGTAGCGGAGGGAATATTTTACTCCATTTAAGTCAGAAAAATTATAATCCTCTTATCTACTCCATATCTTAACCTTGCTTTCGAGCAGCATTGAAAGATTATATAGCCAAGGTGGCTTGATGTGCAACGAAGAATGTGTAAACTATTTCACATGGCTATACAGTCTCTAATACAAGGAAGATTATCTCACAGTTCCTGTGAGCGGGGCATGGACTCTCGCATTTGGTCTACCATCCTTTTTTTTTTTTTTTACTTCGAGATTTCCCAGATGTAGTATTGCATATATAATTGACTTCAGTTTTATTTCTTTTGATTCTTCTCATCATATTCTTTGTGTATGCAGAAGCTTCATTAGGGCCATCCACCATCAATCAAGTATGCTTCTGTTGGGTTTGCTTCCAATTGCCAGGGAGCACAACCCAACATTCATGGCTTGCAGGTCGTAATTAGCCACAACATCTGACAACCCAATTATTTCCTTTCCCTGAAGAAAATTTCAGTTTACAGTGTTGGCATCGGCTACCGTCATCAGTTGTTATATAATGACATTACTAGGACAACTGTATTATGATGTTTTAGTGCTGTGAGCAAAGAATCCGGAGAAAATAAAAGGTGACATATTAGCAATTATCTTGCCATTTACATTTTTGCACTGTGTTCCAAATCAACTAAGCTAAAATAATTCAATTATTGACTGCATCACTAATCCTTGGTCGATAGAGCCTATTATTGTAAGGGGAAATCATGGAGTGGATTAGTTCGCACTAGGTTAGCTCTCGGGTTACCTTTTTAATTCTGTATTTTGTTCAGTGCATAAAAAATGATGTATTTTTATTGTTGTTGTCCTCACTTAGTATTCTCATAAATCATCTGAATAGCATTTCTGATATGACTATTAGTTTCAGATTCTGCTGATTCTATTGTGTTTCATAATTAGCTGAATATCTTGCTATAGAGAAATTATCTGATTCGTTTTAGATTGGAAGGTTTACATAATGTACTAATTGCTCAAGGCTAAAGCTTCATGCTTGGAATCTTAATGTCATTCTATTTTGGAATCATATGTAAAAGATCTCTATATTTAATTATTTGGTGAGGTCATTGCATACCATTGCATTTTTACTGTGTTTTCAGCTCACATCCTATCTTTGTGCTTTAATCTAAATATCTCATGCATATCAACTATTATTTAAAATATATTTCATCTTTGGTTTATAGGTTGCTGACTAGGATTCACCTTCACCTAGACCTAAGTTGATTCACAAATAGTAGAGTACTATTTTTTGTTCCATGTCGGAATTACAATAGATTGCTTCAACCTACATATCCATGTGAAATCTACCGGATTTTCTTCGCGGTGCCATGTATTGGATGATTTCTCCTGGAGAATGGAGATAAAAGGGTTCAAAGAGGTCCGCATGAGCTAGATGATTTCTTATGAAGACAAAAGGGTTCAGAGAGGTCCACTTGAGCCAAGTTTACAGAGACATTCTAGCTACCATTGTTGTTTTACTATTTCATAGCATTTACTATGATCTGAACTTGAAAGATTGTGTATGCTAAATTTGAACCTACGCCTTTCAAAAACCTTTAAAAGAAAAAAAAATCCTTTCCCCTTTTTCTAGCGGTTTGGTTTAGGTTTCAACTCTAGCCTACCCCAATGTGGTTGAGATTAAAAGGCTACGTTGTTGTTGTTGCTGCTGCTGCTGCTGCATTTCTTAACCATTATTTATCTATGCCACTTAACGTATGATAAACTGGTTCCTGAGGATACTTGTGATGGTCGTTCCACATTTATAGTCTATAGCAATGCTATATGGACTGAAAAGATAGAGCAATATCTCTGTGTTGCTAACGATTTGTGTTCACGGCTCTTAACTGTATGGCATCAGTAGGGCAATATCTCCGTGAACTGTATGGTCATTGAGATGACAGTTCTATGTTGCTAACCAAAAATGTTCATTGAGCTGACAATTGTGACCTTCATAATGCAGGCAAGAGCGAGAAGAACTTGGATGAATAAATAAATCATCCAGGGTATTGAACGATAGCCGCCAGGAACTGATCTATTAGAGCCGTAACAAGTGATTCTTATGTTTGTCAAGCTGTAATACATGTTGAAATAATTTCATTTCTCCGACAAAACCTGGAGCAACCTGTTTGGAACCAACATGCATTCTTGACAGGAAAAAATATATGTAACCAATTCCGCTGTAGAAATTATAATTGTTAAACATTTTACTGGACATGGCAATTCTTTCTTTTTATGAACGTGAGAATGATTGTGCATCACATGATGCTATTGACAATCACGTTTCTATTATTATTATTTTTGATATATACCATGGTAGAGCGGCCGATAGGGCGCTCTATTTTCTAGTCTTATTCAATACATTCATAGTTCACTGCGGGCGCTTTATTTTCTAGTCTTATTCAATACATTCATAGTCCACTTTGCATGTGAAGACTGAAGAGTGGCCTCTGCATTCACACGCGCTAGATAGCAGACTTGGATCCACCCCCAACAACCGGGATCCGGAAGGAGTCGAGCGGGCGGCCCTCGAGGCCTTTGCTGTAGAAGCGCGCGATGAACTCTGGAGCGGTGACGCTCCTGTAGAGCGGGGGGTTGCTGCGGCTGCCATCCGTGACGATGGGGCTATACAGCCTCGTGGACCTCTTTATGTCCGTGCTGAAGAAGCAGGCCACGGAGACCCTCGCCGTGTCCTTGCTCCTGTTCGCCAGGACCCGGTGCTCCACGCTCTTGAACCTGTCGTTGCTGACAAGCTGCACGTACATCACGAACAACAAGGCGTGTTGAGTAGATAGATACTTGTAATAATGTATTATAGCCTCGAGCGAAATGGATCATCACGGCGAGGTGGAGAGTGTGGGTGTGCCTGAAGAAGGTCGCCGATGTTGACGATCAGGGCGCCGGGAAGGGGAGGAACGACAACCCAGCCGCCGTCGAGGAGCACCTGCAGGCCGCCCATGCTGTCCTGCAGGAGGACGGTGAGGAAGGACGGGTCGGTGTGCCTGCTGGTGCCGAGGGTGAGGTGCGGCTCCGGGCACGGCGGCTGGTAGTGGCTCGACGTGCCGAGGAACTCCGTGCAGCCCATCTCAAGCAGGTGGCCGCTGGCCAGACCGAGGGACTCGGATAGCAGCTCCAACACCCACGTCGCCAGCTTGGTCACCGCGTGGCAGTACTCCACCATCACGATCCTTTGAGAGTTTGTTTGTTTATATATCGATTATAATACAGTAAATTAAATTCATTCGTCGTAATTATATATATGCATGCATGCTGGTGCGTGCGTGCGTTCATGCATGGTATCTCTATACCTACCTGATAGGCTCAGGCAGCTCCTCCGGCAGCGGCGGGTCCGGCGCCATGTCGCAGAAGAGGGTATCACGCCAATTGGCCGCCGCGGAATGGAAGAGGTCGAAGTTGGAGATGAAGCGCACCTTGTTGGCGGTGTCCCTCGAGTACAAGGACCGTTTCACCTCGACTGGGCCCTCGTTGAAGCGGCGCAAGCCGGCGAGCATGCCGGCCATGAGCTCCACCGGCACGCCGTGGTTGACCACCTGGAAGAACCCCACCGTCTCCGCCGCCTGCCTCACCTGGGCGACCACATCGGCCCGCGGCGCGCCGGAGAGGTCCACGACCGGGATGACGGCCACTGCTGCCGCGTCGTCATCGAGTCCCTGCAGGGAGTCCGGCGGGTGGTGGAAGATGCGCGGGATGGCCGTGACGCCGGCGTCCAGCAGGCCCTTGACGCCGGCCTTGGTGTCGTCGAACGCCTGTAGCTCGCGCCGACGGTCGTAGCCGTCGGAGGCCACGGCGGCTGCGGACTCGGCGGTGGTGGCCATCATATCATTCGTCGATCTCAATTCTCAATTAAGCCGTGCTCGCTGCTTGGTACTGACGAATCACATGGCTTGTATATATAATAGCTGAGGACCTCACTCTTTTGAACGAGTTTGGCCAAGTGCAGTAATATTTTTCGTCCAACCTTGTGCTGGACTAAAAGCGTTGAGGCGATGAGAAAGTATTTCTAGTGACGCATTTTGTAGGTTTATTACTGGATGGATTGGGGACTAATAATAGTAGCAGTAGAATTTAGCTAGGGGGCGGGGGCGCTTAAAGAGGTGGCGTGTGGGCGGGCGGCAGGCAGGCGTACAGCGGTGGAGCCGTAGGTGGAGGTGCCCGGAGAGGACCGGCGGTGCGGTGCCTTTCCTCCTCCTCCTCCTCCTCCTCCATCGCGGCGCGCTGCCGGGACTGGACTGGAGGCCCGGACCTCCTCTTTAACTTTGATTAGTTTACACAACCTCGCAAAAATTTTTTTGCACAAACTACCAGTACGTACCAAATAGATATAATAATAATGTATATCAAGACTACTTATCTCATGGTTGATTATTAATTGATCTATACATAGTTAAAACAAATCCGATGCTAGCTAGTTGTAGATATTGATCGATATATCTCTCCAAAAATAAATTGTTATGTTTCGTTGCAACCAATAGGCGGGGCTCAAAGTTTGGTGCAGAATTCACTCCGGCCATCCAATGCCTTAATTCTTAGAGATGCAGATCAGATCATACTCACCTGCCGCTGCTCTGATCTGAGGACAGTGATGAGGTAGCTGCCCTGCCTGCCTTGCTGCGGTATATATCTCCGGGATCCAAAGGATGGATAAAATTTATTTATTAGCCACCTGCATGCAGTAATTAGTACTCACGCATGCACATATTACCGGCCCTGGATGGATGCAGGCACCAATTAATTAGTACTGTACAGCAGTACGTACGGCTTTTTTTTCTTAGCTTTAAATATTTTTTTTTTTTTGAAAATAGCTTTAAAATTGCTCTACCCTAGCGCTAGGGATCGGATGAATTAAAATATATCGTCAGATCCAAGTATATATAGCGCCCATTCCATATCCTAATTAATAATGAAAATTTAATAAAGCTTCAAAGCCCTATATAGCTAAAACATGCATGGCACATAATAATTAATACTCATTGTGCATGTAAACCTTGGCTAGGCATTTGCGCTAGTGATGTTGCTACGACCAAAAAGAGCATTCCAAGGATAGAACTAGCTAACAATGATTTAGATATAGTTAATAATTAAACTACTAATTAAGAAGAAACACATGCATCACCATGCAGCACGGTCGTCTATTATATATGGATCTGATCGTATATATGATGCATGGGCTTAATCAAGTAGGACTCCAACAAGTTACTTGCTCCCTCCGAGTCCCTAAAGAGTGTCGTTTTAGAAAAATTAGAAGTTAAACTTTTAAAACTTTGATTATATATAATTTTTATATGATTTAGTTTTGAACATTGAAAGTCATATGTATAGATTTGTCTTAACAAATACTTTTATAAAAATATAAATTTTTTATGATATTTATTTTTGTTTTGATAAAAACATTGGTTAAACTTATGTTTGGGAGACCGTATCGATGTCCAAAATAACACTTTTTTGGAACTTGGAGGGAGCAGTAATGTATGTACTCCCAGACAGCTAGATGCTAAATCCTTGATCGATGTGATACATGTCAGTAGCTAGCTAGCGCTACCAACTCTCCGATCCGTCTATTTCGGGTGTGTTTAGATGGGGTGTGTTTAGATGGTTGAAAAAAACACTGTTTCGAACTGAAAAGCACTGTAGAACCACTGTAGCACTTTTCGTTTGTTTGTGGTAAATATTGTCCTACTATGGCCTAACTAGGCTCAAAAGATTCGTCTCGCAAAGTACATCTAAACTGTGCAATTATTTTTTTATTTTATCTACATTTAGTATTCCATGCATGTACCGGCATTTTGATGTGACGGGGAATCTTCTTTTTACATAGTGAATTTTGGGAAGAAGTTAGGGTACTAAACAGGGCCATGGTTGAAAAAAACACTGTTCCGAACTGAAAAGCACTGTAGAACCACTGTAGCACTTTTCGTTTGTTTGTGGTAAATATTGTCCTACTATGGCCTAACTAGGCTCAAAAGATTCGTCTCGCAAAGTACATCTAAACTGTGCAATTATTTTTTTATTTCATCTACATTTAGTATTCCATGCATGTGCCGGCATTTTGATGTGACGGGGAATCTTATTTTTGCATAGTGAATTTTGGGAGAAATTTGGGGTACTAAACAGAGCCTTTATTGAAATCTGATGGACCATTAATTGATTATCCGTTCGTTGTGGCCTGCATTATTAGTCACTGTTCTTTACTTCTTTTCGAGGAGAAGATATATTGCATTGTGTGCGGAGCACACTCCTATGTATATATTCCGACCCAGTACAACTAACGCCATGGGATCCAATCAGCTGCTTATAAATAGAGGTTCCTCCGTCCAAAAAAAAAAATTGTAATTCTATTCGTTTGCTGGGGTCTTTAGGCCTCTGGCTAGCTCGATCGTGCGGACAAGCATAGAGCTGAAAACACATTGAACTTGATTTGGTTTGGCTCGTTAATTACGTGGTCCTAGCTAGCCCATCAGCTGTTGGCAATTTAGCCTAAATTTGTTTTCAGTTTATGCATTGGTCGCATTAAATTACGCTCTATAGTTGCCCAATAGTTGATAATGCTTTATTTTTTTTATCCATAACAAATGTTATCATATATGCCGTTTCCTAATTTTATGAAAACAGAAGCTAGCTAGTTATGTGTATATAAAAAATCAATAGAATTTGCTGTTTAATCCACTAGTCACTTTGCTAAACAGACTAGCTATATCTATGAAAAAAAAAGGCACTGATGTACATGAGAAAGTAGGTAGGGAGCCAGTTAATTAATATCGGTAGGTATTCATGCATGTGTTGATAGGGCGATATGACCTCAGATTGGGCTCACCAGAGCGCCCATCCAATTCCGTCCATCCACTATTCTAACTATCCATCTCTCTATCTACAATGCCGCACAGTGTATGGGCACCCTTTTTTAAGCGCTCTGGTGTGATGCTCCGGCATCTAAAGTGCATAATCATTCATCATACATGCAACATTCATCATAAAGCATCATACATTAGCATGTGCGACTTGTTGAAACCTATTTTCTGCATATATGTCTCTGCTATTGTGCCCATAACTTTTATTTTATTTAGATCTGGGTGAAACTCATATTGACAAATTTGTAGACAATTTGATGATAAACAACTTTTGTAATTGATGCTTTGACATGCATTAAGATTTGCATAGAGTTTTGGTGCTTTTTCTGTCAGCATGTGTTTTCTGTCCAAACTTGATTTGTTTAGTAATTTCAAATTTAAACTGGTCTACAGCCACAATCTTGCAAAACTCCAATTGAATAAGTTGTAGATCATGAAATTCTAAACAACATTGGTATAAAACTCTTTGGGTTAATGTGGTTAGAAAATATATTTTTAGAATTTCAAAACTGGGGGTTCTGTTGGTCAAACCTTGGTCAGCATCCTAAATTCAAATTTAAACCATATTTTTGAATAGAACATGGTATACAAATTTATAAGGGAAACGTAGAGGAACAAATTTAGAACATTTCATCCAATTGGGTCTTCTTCAATATCAGCCTCTAACCTGTTCAAAAATGGGGATTTCAAACAGAGGTTTCAACAGTCAACAGGGGTTTTTCTATTTCGAAATTTTATTTCTCTTTTTTACTCTGTGACACGTGGGCCCCACTGGGCAGACCACGTCGGACTCCCGCCGCGGGATTGGAAAACCCGGCCGGTGGGTCCCACCACCCCACTCATCCCCGCGTCCGGTCCACTGCTCCGCTCCCTTTCTCTCTTTGACCGGACCCACCCGTCAATGACACCGGTCTATGGACCTCGTCCACCTCCCGCGCCACCGTCTCCTCCCCCTCTCCCTCGCGTGCACGTGGCGGGCGTGCTCTGCCCGCGCCGCGCCGACACCGGCCGAGGGCCGCGCCCCGCGCCCCCGCCCGCACCTGGACAAATTCTCGGCCAAGGCCACCCTTCCTTCGGCCTTAAGCCGCGGAGGGCACCCCTCTCTGCCCCCTCACTCCCTCACTCTCTGCCTCTCCCCTCCGCACCGAACGCTGCCGCCCGCCATTGCCGAGCTCGGAGGCGAGCTCACGCCGGCCGCTCCGCGCCTCACCGCCATCACCTCCGCCTCCATCTCCCGCGTCCAACGCCCTAGCCCTCGTCGCCACTCCGCCTCTCCAACACCGCACCGAGCGTGTGTCCGCCATGGGGGGTCCGCCATGGCCCCGAGCTCTGAGCTTACGCGCTAGCCGCCTCGAGTCGCCTCTCACCCCGCCGAAGCGCGCCTCGGCCTCGCCTCGCCGTCCTCCACCTTTCCCCCAAACCCTCGTCCACCGCCGGTGCCTCTAGCACCCTTCTCCGCGTGCGCGCTCACCCCGGCCGCCATTGCCGCCGCCCCTCGCCGTGGACAGCCACCTTCCGACCCTCCCCTCGCCTCCACGATACCACCACCGGAACCGCCGCTCCACCGCGCAGCTCATGCGCCCACCGGCGTGGCCGTTCCACCCCGTGACCGCCGGACCGAGTCGCCGCGACACCACGCCACGCCAAGCCGACGCATCCCGGTTCACCGCCTCCGCGCTGCTCATCCACGCCACCCCGCGCGACTAGATCTTGGGGAAAGCAATCCCCGAGGCCGAGCCCACTCTCCAGAGCCCTCTCGGCTCCAAGCGCACGCCTCCTGCGCGTCGCCGAGCTCAAGAACGCCGGCCGCCGCGCGAGGGATTTCCCCGTCCGAAGGTAGAGGACGACCCGGCAGTTTTGCAATCTAACCCCCGGCTTTTCATATTTTCCCATGGTTATAGCATACACTTTGCACTGAGTCTATGCAATCTTCTTTGCAGGCCCCTGGAGTCTACGGTTATTTAGGTAAAGGTCCTTGGTCAGTGTGTAATTGTGATTTAAAAGCATTTTTTTTTATTTTGAACTTTGAAAAATCATAACAATTCATAGAAAAATCCAAAATGGACAAACTCAGTGGCTATGGATTCCTCAGGAGTAGATCTACATGATAGGGAAGATGTGGAAGTGTGAATTTACTATTTTGCCCTTGTTTAAGTTGCATGCATGTGGGGGTTAATAAATGGCAAAAGTGGACCCAATGAACTCCAAAAATTATGAAACTTGGACAGTAGCTTTGTTATGGTTTCTAGGTACTGTGTGATTTTTGGTAGCCCTAACATTGACTGTTTAATTACTGTTTTGCCCTTATGCATGTGTTTTGTGTATTTAATTAACTTGAAAAACGAAAGCTATATAAAATATGCTCAAATATGACCTCTGGTATTAAACATGTATTTTATATAGTATGGATAGCTTACTGGTAAAGTTTGAGGCCTTGCATGTTAGGTTTTTGTGGTGATTTGAAAATGACAAAGTGTCACATACTTAACTAAATAACAAAGGAAAAGTGGTCTTAGGATTCATAATTAATTCCATGGAAAATTTGATAGCTTGCTAATGATGCATAGATTCCAAAAAGTATCTTTGTGAAGCCTGTAATTACTATCTTGATGTGCGTTTAAATTAGACCTAGATAATAATATGGAAAATAGTTGTCCTATCAAACTATGGCTTTTGTACTTTCTGATTTTTGTATGTGATGTTTATGCAATAAGGTGCTTGCTGTAGAAATTTCAAATCCAAAACCCACACCTACAAATTATGAAAAATCTGAGAAGCTGTAGGTCTGATAGCTTGTTGGAATTTTAATAAATTAATTATAACTTGTTTGTAGCTGAAATTTTGGCAGTAGCACTATGAAGTATGTGTCTGCATGTGTTAAAAATTTGAGATCAATTTAAGTTGTCTAACTACCTGAACTCATGAGTGCTTTATATTCATAAAGGTGTTTTCAAGAGACAACTTCATTTCATTTGATAGAGACTGTGTACACATATAAGACAGTAACTCGTGATAATTTCAAAGATAAAATATGGTGATGGTTTGTACGATTTTTTAGTGATGGGTTGTATGATTTCTTAGGAATGATGTTAAGTTTTCTTGTTATGGGATGTGTTAGACTGAGAGTACTTGCATCCATTCTTCACAAACGCCTTGATCATATATTACATTTCATTGGCACTTCATGCATACAAATGCAATTCGTTGCACTTATGATTGCACTATGTCGTTTTATAACCTGTATCATATGCATGTATTTGCATTCTCTTGCACTCACTTGCATATTATATCATGCATATAGATTCCGTGAAGGAAGGATCAACACGGGAGCTGCTATTGACCAATAAGCCGGACATCGAATTGCACCAAGAGCAAGAAGACGACGTGTCGCTGATTATACCCGTCCCTGCTTCAAGGGATTGCCTCGGGCAAAACCTAACAACCCGGCAAACTAACTTAGTTTAGTTTGTTGGTTTTTCTAAGAACAATAAAAGATAGGCAGGACCATGATTTCTCCAAGCTCACATAACTTTATTTGATGGTTTACGCATCTGCATTAGGAGTTGATTGAAAACATTTGCATTAGACTTCCCGGCCGCCCTGACCCTAGCACCTATACGTAGAGTTCGTAAGACGAGTGCCTAGAATTGCTAGGTGCGAGTAGACACGAGTGATTGTACCCGTCTCGTAGGTGCGACTTTACAATGTGATAGAAATCTCACTTATGGAAGTTATTATACATGCTTATGTTTTAAATGGAGACCGAGCGGAGATTTTATGAGTCTTTTATGGTTTATGGTATTGTGCACTGGACTCCGCCCGAGTCGCATAAGTCCCATTTGCTGTTCGTCTGCTGATCGGCATAACTTTGCTAGGGTGCTTATTCGGGATAATGGACCGGTGAAAGTCTTACCTGTGCCATCCGAAGAACAGAGACAGACTCCTACTGTGACACCTTGGGGAGCTTGTAGTCGAGGGAGGGCTGGACCCGGTACGCCGAGGTAACGCTCCTAAGACGGCACAACCTGGGAACAACAGAATGATTGAATCGAACTTGGGATAGGACAAGTGGAGATGGGGGATATATGTGTGGAACGCGATGCCTAGTAAGCATATATCACCTGGCATTTTTTGTTATTCCCGAGAATTAGAAATCGATTCGAATCGCTGATGCTCACCAGGTGTGAGAATGCCAGATATCGCACACGGGTAACATAGTAATAACTGTAACATGTTGTTTATTAAATCACGCTTTTCAATACAACGTGCTTGGATGTGTATGATCCGTCTCACTATTCATGGTGCTGCCCATCCACTGATAGGAGAGTGATGGACTTGGGGGGTGCTTTGAGGTCGAGGGAGGGCTGACCCGAGGTACCGTGGTATCGCTCCTGAGACGGCTACTCCCAAGGGTTAGATGGGAGCGCTGTGAATCTTAGGACGGGACATGTGTAGAATAGGGGTATATCTTGGATATTACGCAAGTTACTGATGGTTCTCATATTTTACTTTCATGCAAGTATTTAAATTATGATATAAATAATCTTCATGGCTAATGGATAGCAGCTGCCAAATCCTGCTATCTTATGTCAACATGACCTGGTTTAAAATCAACAGCTAAGGATCCACATGATTAGTAAACATGCTTTGCGTCAGCCGTAAGCCCCGTCCATTAAGTCCTATTGAGTAATTATTACTCAGAGTTTGCCCCCCACTTTTGGATTACAGGTACTGAAGACATCTGGATAACTGTATTGGAAGTGGTAGTACCGGTTTGCTCTGTGCTACTCGCCTTTTTCATCTCTTCATGAAGACTATTTAAATTTGTTTTCGCTGTGAGATGCTTTAAAAACGCCTCCGATATATATATACTCTGAATTCGCTTCCGCTATATTTGAACATGTATTTGATTTCGTCCATTTGGTTTGTAAATTAAGCCTATTATTCTCTATTTTTAATTGTATGCGATGATGTAATTGTTGTGGCTCCTTCGAGAGTCGGATGTGTTTGATGTCGGTTCTTCGGAAATGGTGTTATCGAGAGCCCGAAAGACTCTCAACGGACTATCGGATTTAGTCTGGTCTAAGTGCACTGCGAGCCAGAGGTGGCAGGTGTGCTTAGTCTAGATTAAGCAGGGCGGTTCCGCCACATCTGGTGAGCCCAGTCATAGCGATAGGACAAAAATTTATCTGATATATTCTAAAATATTCTCTCCGGTCATTTAACATATGGCGTTTCAGTTCAAAATATACTAAGACGTCGTATATTAATTATTCGATGGATTAAATCTATATCTAATATTAAAGCACATAAGGTTTTTTAGTCCCTCGGTTTTCTGATCTGTCATGATATGTGGACCTGACTGGTCAGTCCCTCTCGTTTTGTATTCGATAATCCAAATCACATCTACAATACGAACTAGATTCGGACTGCAGAAAGAGTCCACGCGAAAACAGACGTCCAAGTCGCATACGGACT
The DNA here is from genome assembly GCA_022530915.1 of Paspalum notatum. Lineage (NCBI taxonomy): Eukaryota > Viridiplantae > Streptophyta > Magnoliopsida > Poales > Poaceae > Paspalum > Paspalum notatum. Next base: position 340,026 of record CM039691.1, read on the forward strand.
CCGTTTTCAATGTTCTATATATATCGATGGAAAGCTAAAATAATAATCTTTTCAACCAAATTGAAACCACTTTAAAATTCGGTTTCAGTAAACGGAAATCTTTTTGAAAGAATAAAGGGCGTACCCAGTGACGTAGGCTTCCCGCATTGAGCGGGGTCTGGAAAATGGTATCTTTAAGCGCCAGGCGTTACTTGCATAATATGCAGAGGCTGGGGCTCGAACCCGGGACCTTTCGGTTACAGACGGTAGGCTCTACCGGTACATCAGGCCCGCCCTACAAATCTTTGAAACAATATGACGTGATATTTATTCGCGAGCCCAGAGTGCAGGAGCCGCCCACGCGAAAACGGATGCCCAAATCGCATACGGACTCCGTCTTTTACGTTCTGTATATCAATGGAAATCTAAAATAACAACCACCACTCTAAAATTCGCTTGCAATTAAAAAATCGTCGACAATATAGCTTACAATTTGTTCGGAAATCCGGTTCAGACGACAGGAGCATCATGAAAATTCGAAATAATATGATATGTAATTTATTTGCGAGGCATTCTTATATGTATTAATTTAGAGGTGCTTAAGGATCTTTTTACACACGGATATTTTGCTAGACCAAAATAATTCGCATACCATTGTCAAAGTCAATGGTTTGAATTTATGTGGTAGATTTTACCATAGGAATCTTACCGGTTAAGCTCAATTCACGTTTCGCAGGTTAATATATATATATAATAGCTGAGGACCTCACTCTTTTGAAAGTGCAGTAATATTTTTCGTCCACCTTGTGCTGGACTAAGCGTTGAGGCGATGAGAAAGTATTTCTAGATTGGGGACTAATAATAGTAGCAGTAGAATTTAGGGGGCGGGGGCGGCGCTTAAAGAGGTGGCATGTGGGCGGGCGGCAGGCAGGCGTACAGCGGTGGAGCCGTACGTGGAGGTGCCGGGAGAGGACTCCTCCTCCTCCTCCTCCATCGCGGCGGCACTGCTGGCCATAAATGTGCACCTCCTCCTGCCAACCCAACCTCAACCGCCGCCTCCATCACTTTCTTCCTCTCCTCCGATTCAATTGAATTGAATTGAATGGCTGCTTGCCTGCCTGGCCAGTGGCCAGCCTGATTGTTTATTGGTGTCCTTGACGCCCGTCCCGGCCCGGAGTGGACGGCCCCATCATTATCATCACCCTTCACTTCTTCTCCGCCCGGCATTTTCCTCTGCATGGATGCTCTCCGGTCTCCTCCATGCATCAGTTCCGATCCATCTCGCGCGCCTCGCTTCTTCTGCTTCTTCTTCTTCTTCTTCTTCCTGGCCTGGCCGGCTGGCCCGGCCCGGCCCTCATTAATGCCCGACCCACCACCACCACCACCTCCTCCTGCCTATATCACTCACCCACCACTCCACCACACCTCACAGTTCTCATCAGTTCCTTCTCACTCACACACTGGACACTATCTTAGCATCAGCCACAATGGCCGCCGTGGAGAACGGTGGCGGCGCCGCCAGCACGGCGGTCACCGTGACGGGCAGCCGCACCGTGGCTCCCTCCAAGAACCGCTGCGCTCTCGCCACCTTCGACCTCCCCTACATCACCTTCTACTACAACCAGAAGCTGCTCCTGTACCGCGCCGCCGGACCTGACTTCCCTTTCCCCGACGCCGTGGCGCGCATGACGGCCGCGCTCGCCGACGCGCTGCGCGTCTTCTCCCCGCTGGCCGGCCGCATCCGCCAGGACCCCGCCGACGGCGCGCTGGCCATCGAGGGCGACGAGGGCGCCGAGGTGATGGAGGCCGAGGCGGAGGGCGTCGCCGTGGACGACCTCGTCGGAGCTGGCGGAGACGACGAGGTGATGCAGAGCCTGGTGCCCTACACCGGGGTCATGAACCTGGAGGGCCTCCGCCGGCCGCTGCTCGCCGTCCAGGTTGGTTGGTTGGTTGGTTGCTGCATTCATTGAATTCCTCAGTTCATCATTCAATGGCCATGGCCTGCATGTATAATTTGTAAATGCATGCAGCTGACGAAGCTCAAGGACGGCCTCGCCGTTGGCTGCGCCTTCAACCACGCCGTGCTGGACGGCACCTCCACGTGGCACTTCATGTCCTCCTGGGCCGAGCTGTGCCGTGGTGCCGCCAAGCCCACCACGGCCCCCGTGCTGGACCGTTCCCTGGCCCGCTCCGTCCGCGTGCGCCTGGACCTCCCGGAGTCGGCCGAGGCCCACGAGAAGACGGACCCCAACGGGCCCAAGAAGGCCCTGGTGGCGCGCGTCTTCTCCTTCCCCGCGCCCACCGTGGCGCGCATCAAGGCCGCCGCCAACGCCGCCCACGCTCCCCCCAAGCCCTTCTCCACCTTCCAGGCCCTGGCCGCCCACATCTGGCGCGCCGTCTCCCGCGCCCGCCGCCTCGGCCCCGCCGACATCACCGCCTTCGCCGTCTTCGCCGACTGCCGCTCCCGCCTCGACCCGCCGCTCCCGCCCGCCTACTTCGGCAACCTCATCCAGGCCGTCTTCACGGGCGTGCCCGCGGGGATGCTGCTGGGGGGGCCGCCGGAGCTCGCCGCGGGCCTGCTGCACAAGTGCATCGGGGAGCACGACGCCGCCGCCGTCGTCAGGAGGCTCGAGGAGTACGAGGCGGCGCCCAAGCTGTTCCACTACAGCGACGCGGGCCCCAACTGCGTCGCCGTCGGCAGCTCGCCGCGATTCAAGGTCTACGACGTCGACTTCGGCTTCGGCAGGCCCGAGCGGGTGCGCAGCGGGGGCAACAACAAGTTCGACGGCATGGTCTACCTCTACCCGGGACGCGGAGGAGACGACGGAGCCATCGACGTGGAGCTGGCGCTGCAGCCGGAACCCATGCGCAGGCTCCAGAACGACGCCGAATTCCTCGCTCCTGCAGCTTTATAGTCCATTAATAATAATAATAATCCCTTTATTTCCTTGATTAGCTTCCATTCCACACGTCGTATACCTACTCCGAGCTAGATCCCATATATTATCACCATCCACCCCGCCCGCACTACGTACCTACGTTTATATATTCTTCCATATATCGATCCTTATTAATCTTTGCATTATAATTTGTTGTACACCCTCCAGTCACATTTATATGACGCACTGTACTGTACGTTTCATTATTTGGCTTGCTTGCATGCCATGCCATGCCATGCAGCTTCTTCTTCAGTTTCAATAAAAAAAAAAAAACCCGTCATATATAATTGACTGGAGAGTAGTAGTGATTTACTACGTGTACTATCTAGCTCTACTTCATATGTAATAAGAGGATGGATGATCACTAGTACGTACTGCTTGATTAATTGGTGGTCCCAATCATGCATCTATGTGTTGTCTTCTCTAAATTGTAATGCAGTGGTATTGTGATATACTTCCTATGTATGTACTCTCGATCGATCGATCGCAGTGTGTGATACAGGAATCATCATCATCAATCAATGTACTAATTGAATTGAATGAAGCACATGTATGTATCAAGAATTTCGCTATAGATAGATATCCCCTGTTTTGTTGTTTAATTTAATTTGTTCGTCCCTCAGAACCCGGCCGGCAACGGATCCATTTTTGAGGTATTATTGCCATTTTGTGGATCGTACGTCTCACTAATTTGGGTAGCGCATATACTCTCTGTATAGACCAATTTAGGTATTCCTTCCACCTCGTACTCTCTGTCATACATAGACAATGGCAACCGCACTGATACACAACACAGACACAGACGCACGTTAGTCTCCCTGATGAGATTAATTAAAAATAGGCCAAAGCAACCCCACAAAGCCGAAGAATGAAACTCAGTCCAACTAGCGCCGCCTCATGCCTTGTATAGCAAATGAACTTGGATCGAGAACGACTATCTGTCCATGGATGATGGTTCAATATATAATCACTGATGATGATGCCTTTGCCTTGCTAGAGAACTAGCTAGGCACAACATTTTGCCCAACCCCTGTGCCAAGGCAACATTTTCCCTTCATGCTAATTGGAGTATGTAGTCGTAGGACAGCACTACACAGCTTGAGGGATCAGACATCCCTGCCAGTCCTATTCAAGCCAGAAGTTGGACAAATAAATTGTGCAGTGACTGCTCAGTACAGAGCATTATTGTGTGCTCCAACCTAAAACAAAAATTAATCATGACAATGTCAACAGTTTTGTGATGGCCACACTAGATAGTTCTTATCTACCAAACCTCATTTCTCCCAAGTAAATTCATACAGGGCAATTGAGCAACTTGCGGCACATTTTCTCATCCGGACTTGGAACCGGCAAAGGCAATGTTAATTAAACCACATAGGGCCTGTTTGGCAGTTGTCCCGGTGTAGCCTGGCTAGCTCCCGTAGGCCAGGCTACATATGGTCTGGCTGCAACTGGTTTTGTGCGACGTTAGTTTGTGTTTGGTTGTCCATGGCCAGGGAAGTGTACAAAGATAGCTCGTGTTTGGTTGGCTAGTAGCCCACCGCTCTCTCCTACACTCCCCTAGTCCCCTGCCCTTGCCGTCGTCGCTCTGCCATGGCCCCGAGCCCGAGCTCGTGCTCCTCCGCGAATGCCATGGCCCGATCTGCTCCTCCGCGCCCGCCATGGCCCGAGGTGCTGCTCCTCCGTGCCCGCGCGGAGGCAGGGGAGGGCGGCGACCCCGAGTTGCTGCTCGTCCGTGCCCGCCATGGCCCGAGTTACTGCTCCTCCGCGCCCGCGCGGAGGCAGGCGAGGGCGACGGGAGCGGAGCTCCGGGGCGGCGGGGCGAGCTTGGGCCGGACGGAAGCTCCGCGGCGGTGGGCGAGCTCGGCAGCGGGGCGAGCTCCGCGGCGGCGGGCGAGCTCGCGGATTTGGTGAGCTCGCGGCGGCGGGCGAGCTCGCGGATTTGGTGAGCTCGCGGCGGCGGGCGAGCTCGCGGATTTGGTGAGCTCATGGCGGCGGGCAACGACGGGGACAGGGAAGGCGATGGGGCGAGCTCGCGGATTTGGTGAGCTCACGGTGGCGGGTGACGACGGGGACAGGGAAGGCAATGGGCCAAGCGGAGCCACGCTGGGTCGGGGGAAGCCTGGCCATGGGAGAATCACCGATTTGGTGATCTCCCGAAAGCCACCCTCCGGCGCCCGAGAAAGCCCCGCGGGGACGGGCTAGGAGGCAGTTCGGACTGGCCAAACATGGGCCAAGGCTTAGCGTGTGTGGCGGAACCGCCGATTTAATACGGGCTAAGTACACCTGTCACCATTAGCTTACGGTGTACTTAGACCGTACCAAACCCGGTCGTCCGTCGAGAAGCCCGCGGCTCTCGATTTGCACCAAATCCCAGAGGAACCGACATCACACACATCCGACTCACGATGGAGCCACAACAGTTACATCATCACAGGCATTTGAATAGATAGTAATAAGACTTTAAGTTACAAACCAGGTTCTGAATAAAATAGGTTCAACATAGGTCCATAATAAAATAGAGTTCGAAATAGTGTCTCGCAGCGGAAATTAAAGATCATAGTTCACGATAAACAAAAGACTTGCAGTAGGAGAGTGACATCATGCCCACTGATGTCACCCCATTGCCAGATCACGACTCGGCTCATTCCTGATGGTAACAAGCTCCTCCACCCACGCAGGCACAAAAGAGGAACTCCATACCTGTGAACCAAATATTGGGGGCAAACCCTGAGTACTAATTACTCAGAGGACTTAATGGCATTGGCTTACGGCTGACGCAAAGCTTGCTTACTATCATTTAGGTCCTTAGCCATTGATTTTTAACAAAGGTTGATTATACATAAGGTAGCAGGATTTTACAGCCGCTACCCCTTATGATAGAAGGAGATAAACATTTAGAGTATAATAATTGACATAAACTTGAAGCATTCAAAAATCAATTAAGTAACCAATCATGTAATATTCGAAAGCATGAATCATAATCATATGGTATTAAAGTTATTACTACGTTGCCCGTGTGCGGTATTTGGCATTCTCACACCTGGTGAGCATCAGCGATTCGAATCGATTTCTAATTCCCGGGAATAACTAAAAGTGCCAGGGGCCCATATGCTTACTCACACGACGGTTTTCCCACATATAGTCCCCCTCCTCCACCTGTCCCATCCCAAGTTCGATTCACTCCCACCTGACTCCCGGGTTGTGCCCCCATGACGAGCCTGCCGACATCTCGGACTCCCCGCCATGAGCACCAAGCTCCCCCAGGCCACCTTCCTCTCAACCAGTGGGTAGGAACGTGTTTCTGTTCTCCGGATGGCACAAGTAAGGTTTCACCGGCCCCATTAACCGGGTAAGCATTTTAGCAATAGTATGCCAACCAGCAGGCGAACAGCGAGCGGGCCTTATGCGACTCGGGCGGAGCCATCACACCGCAACAACACACACCGCGAAAAGTAAAGCTTAATCTCCGCCCGGTCTCCACTTAATTATCAACATCATAGACTATCGTGGCAAAACTGCCAGTGTTCCATTTCTTTTTCAAAGTCACCCTACGCGACGAGTGACCATTCACTCGTGTCTACTCGAGCCTAGCATTTCTAGGCAACTCGTCCTATGTACTTAATATAGGTGCTAGGGCCAGGACGGCCAGTGGTTCTAATGCAATAAGGTTCCAAACAATACCTAATGCATATGCGTAATCATAAATCATAATTTGCTAGGAGAATGTAGGGCCTGCCTACCTTCCTCGCTAGGGTTAGTGTCGTCGGGAGCGGAGTCGGCGGCCTGCTGGAGATCCTCTTGCTGCGGGTACGGCTCCGGGTCCTCGGGCTCCTCGATCAGTGGTTGCTCCTGCGTCTGCTCCTTGACTCCAGGATCTATATGCATGCCATCATGCGCAAATGAGTGCAACGAATGCATATGGTATGCGAGATGCTCATGTGTGGTAACAACGTAAACCTTACCAAGAAATCATACACACCCCCACCTAAAAGCCCCATGGTTACTACACATAAAGGAGTTTTAGGGTAAGCTCTTCCCTTTTGTCTTTACTTTTCTTATAACCCTAGTTTTTATTTGGCTTGCCCAAAAATAGATTTATTAGAGCCCTAGGCTTCCCCCTAGCTACATAACTCCAATGACTCCCAAAATTTTGTCACCAGCAGAACTACAACATATGGGGCTGCTGCCAAAAACTCAGGCCTAAAAGTGTTAAAATGAATTTATAATAAATCCTACATTATTTCAGCCCCAGAACTTGTTTGATTTTTCATAATTTTTAGGAAGGTCCTCTGAGCGTGAAATTTTAACAGTGCTCTAGTATGAATATTTAGAGTGTGTACAAAAATTACCAAGCCTAGAATCTAATTATTTGCAGGACATCTATTTTCCATATCTTTATTTGCCATAATAATTCATCTCATACAAAACAGTGGTCCCTGCATGAACATATATACTTTCTGGGCTTTAGACACTATGTACAAGCCACCATATTTCTTGTGAAATTTTTTTAGCACCCTAAGGCCATTTTTTCCATTTATCAAGTTTAGCAAGCGATATTTTACCTTTTCAAATCACCATGCAAAACCCACATGCATGGCCTCATTTTGGATCAGTGAGCTAAACCTGCTATTACTAATCTAAGAGTAGTGTCAAGGGTTCACATTAGCCACCTTTTATTTAGCACTTACTTCCCATTACCATAAATACACATTTTTATCATGAAAAAGGAAAAACAGTGTGTACATGAGCAGTGCTAGGGATACAACAATTCATATACTGTCTAAATACTCTAAACAGGCCACTATCCAAATTTCACCTCATTTGAAGTTCATTTACCCTACTTTTGGTATTTATTTTGCTTTAACATGCATGCAACAAAACCGAGGGTAAAAATGTCTTTTCACATGACCACATCATACCTAGCCTATAGATCTGCTCAAGAGGAGTTCATAGGTTCTGAGTTTGTCCATTTTGGATTTTTCTTTGAATTTATATGATTTTTCAAAGTTCAAACCGAGAAAAAGGTAAATAGAAAAAGAAAAATCCAGATCCGAGGACCTCTGCGTAATTAACCATAGTTTTCAGGGGTTAGCGCGTAAGATCTGCAAGACTCAGCCCCCCGTGCGGGAGGACCGGGTTGCAATTTCGGAAAAGTCCGGAGGCTAGATCTAAAAAGATCCGGCCCCCGTCTTCTTCCTCGCGCCGGCCGCGGCCGCGTGGCGCGGCGCGCGCGCGCCGGCGAGCTCCGGCTCGCCGGAGCCGCGACGAGGGGCGCGGGGGATGCGCGCGAGGACGGTGCTCACCCTGGGCTAGATCTCGTCGACGGCGGAGGCGGGGTTGAGGCGGGAACGGCGGTGAACGGCGGCGGCGGCGGCGTGAACCCGCGCGTTGCGGACGGCGAGCTCGGCGTCGATCTCGTCGGAGAGGGGGAGAACGACGACGAGGGCTAGCGGGGGAGGGGCGGCGTGGAGCGGCGGTTGCGGTGGTGCGGTCGGTTGGGCTCGGGGAGGCCGGGAGGCGGCGGCGCGAGCTCGGCCCCGAGCTCGGCCGGCAATGGCGGCGCGGCGAGAGAACGGCGCGGGCGAGGTGGAAACGGAACGGGAAAGAGTGGGAAGGGGCTAGGGTTTGGGGCGCGGGACCCTCCCCTCCTTTTGACGTGCCCGGGGGCGCCACCCGTGGCTCGCCGTACTTCCTGTACGCCGGCGAGCCACGCGGCGCGCGCCGGTTCGCGCCGTGCGCGTCGGCGCGGATCGGCGGGCCCACGTGTCAGTGACTCCGGGAGGAAGAAAAATAGAAATGTGTTTTCCTTACTACTTTAAACTGCGGTTTTGACAAATTTGGAGGCCGAATTTGGAAAAAGTCCAATTGGAAGAAATGTTCTACTCAGAGAGATCTACAACTTTGTCAAGGTGAACAACCCCAAAATCCGAGTGTAAATATTGTTTAAATTCAAATTTTGAAATCAGCCCTAGGTAAAGACAGGGTACCTTTATTGTTTGGAAAAAGGAAAAACCCTATTTCCAAGCCTTTTCACCCAAAGTGCCTTTTGGGTAACTTGCTTAGAATTTCAATACCTACAACTTATTCAATGGGTGTGTTGCATGAAAGTGGTTGTAGGTTTGTGCAAACTTAGGGTTTTTAAACAAGGCTGATTTGAGTTGGTTTTCTGCACTGACAAAGAAAGACTCCAAACCCTATGTAGCTTTCATTATCTGGCCAAACCCCAATTATGAAAGTTGTTCAAATATTCATTATCTACAAGTTTGGTAATATGAGTTTCCCCTAGATCCCAATAGATTTGGATTTAGGAACAAGAACATAGCAGAACACATGCATAAAATTTAGATTTCAAGTATTTCATCTCCTCCCATGTAAATCCTAACTTGACTATATGCAATCACATGATGCTTGATGATGCTTAGTGCATGATTAAGGTATGGTAATGCACTCGAGATGCTGAAGCATCACAACCCACCCCCCTTAAAGAAATCTCGTCCCGAGATTTTGATGTGATGTGGGTGGAATAGTTAAAGTAAACGAGCATGTAAGGAGTGTTAGTTAAACATACTGGTTTGAAGTGGATGGGAGAAAACCCGGGTGTTTAGTTTGTAGATATTCTTCAGTTTCCCACGTTGCTTCCTCTTCGGAGTGATCACTCCATTGCACTTTATAAAAGTTGACAGTATTACGCCGTGTTGACCTTTGTTTTTGGTCTAGGATTTTGATGGGTCGGGCTTCATAGGTAAGGTCAGGCTCAATCTGAACTTGAGACGTGTCGACTTCTTCTTCCGGCACTCGTAAGCACTTTTTAAGTTGTGACACGTGAAACATGTCGTGCACCGCCGCAAGATGTGGTGGCAACTCCAATCGGTAAGCCACTGGTCCACATTTCTCGGCGATCTTGAACGGGCCAACATACCGTGGGGCTAGCTTTCCCTTTACCCCAAAGCGATGTACCCCCTTCATCGGTGACACTCGAAGGTATACATGATCACCCTTCTCAAAAACTAGCGGTCTCCTTCTCCTATCCGAGTAACTCTTTTGCCTGGACTGTGCACTCTTCAGGTTACTTTGTATAAATTTTACTTGTTCTTCGGCTTGAGTTACCAAATCAGGGCCAAAGGTGACGCGTTCCCCGGGTTCAGACCAGTTGAGGGGTGTTCTACATCTTCTGCCGTATAAGGCCTCGAAAGGTGCCATATTCGATCTCTTCTGGTAGCTGTTATTGTATGCGAACTCTGCCAAGGGCAAACACTCATCCCATTTTGTGGAATAAGTTAAGGCACATGCCCTCAGCATGTCTTCTACGATCTGATTTACTCTTTCAACTTGTCCACTGGTTTGAGGGTGGTATGCCGAACTATGAATCAATTTCGTTCCTAAGGCATTCTGCAGTTGTTCCCAGAAGCGAGACACAAAAACCGAGCCCCGATCTGAGGTGATGGTCCGGGGGACACCATGTAAGGAGATAATCTTTGCTATATACAACTCGGCATACGTGTTGGCACGGTAGACTGTCTTTACAGGGAGAAAATGGGCCGATTTCATGAACCGGTCGATAATCACCCATATGGAATCATAACCCTTCTGGGTGCGAGGCAAACCCACCACGAAATCCATGTGTATATCTTCCCACTTCCAAGCCGGGATGTTCAAGGGTTGAAGCATACCGCCCGGCTTTAAGTGGTCAGCTTTCACCCTCTTACACACGTCGCACTCTGACACATACTTCGCGATTTCCCGCTTCATGCGAGTCCAGCAAAATCTCTGTTTCAGGTCTTGGTACATCTTATTACTGCCTGGGTGCATGGTAAGCACGGAGGTGTGGGCTTCGTCGAGTATTTTCTTCCGCAACTCCATATCTTTTGGCACTACTAGGCGATTTTTAAACCACAGGACCCCTTGGTCATCTAGTGTGAAGCAAGCCTTCTTCTCTTCATCAATACCCTCACGGATGTGGGCCATACCCGGGTCTTGTTTTTGTGCTACAATGACTAGGTCTTTTATTGTCGGTTCAATGATGAGGCTATAGAGTTCGACTAGCTGCTCGGTTGGCATTTCTATTTCATCTATCTCCCAACAAATCACTCTTGCCGTGGGCCGAGCTTCAATCACATTGCAATGAGCCCGACGGCTTAGTGCGTCAGCTACCACATTCGCCTTTCCGGGGTGATAATGAATCTCCAGGTCATAGTCTTTTATCAACTCTAACCACCGTCTTTGCCTCATGTTTAATTCGGGCTGTGTAAAGATGTATTTGAGGCTCTTGTGGTCAGTGTAGATATGACACGTGTTGCCCAGCAGATAGTGCCTCCATATCTTCAGGGCATGTACAACTGCGGCTAGCTCAAGATCATGGGTTGGGTAGTTCGCTTCGTGTTTCCTTAGTTGGCGGGAAGCGTAAGCGATTACTCTCCCTTCTTGCATTAGGACACAGCCTAGCCCCTGGCCGGAAGCATCACAATATACATCAAATGGCTTTGTGACATCCGGTTGGGCTAGCACTGGTGCTGTTGTCAGTAGTTTCTTTAATTCCCGGAACCCATCCTCACACTTCAGACCCCACACGAATTTTGCATTTTTCTTAGTCAAGGATGTCATTGGTTTAGCAATTTTGGAGAAGTCCTTGATAAAGCGGCGGTAGTAGCCCACCAGACCAAGAAAACTCCGAATTTCTGTGACAGTTTCCGGCTGCTTCCAGTTCAGAACATCCTTTACTTTGCTAGGGTCAACCGCTACTCCCTTTTCTGACAGAATATGCCCCAGGAAACCCACTTCCTTTAACCAGAACGCGCACTTGCTGAACTTGGCATAGAGCTTGTGTTCTCTTAGCCGAGTGAGTACTACCCGCAAATGTTCTTTGTGTTCTTTTTCATTTTTGGAGTAGATTAATATATCATCAATGAATACCACGACGAACTTGTCGAGCTCGTTCATGAACACTGAGTTCATCATGTACATGAAGAAGGCCGGTGCGTTGGTTAACCCAAAGGACATGACCAGATATTCATACAAGCCATATCTGGTCGAGAAAGCAGTTTTTGGTATGTCTTCTTCTCTGATTTTTATCTGATAATAGCCCGATCTTAAGTCAATTTTTGAGAAGACTTTGGCCCCAGCTAACTGATCGAACAGGATGTCAATGTGTGGAATTGGATATTTATTTTTGACTGTGACTGCATTTAGCGGCCTGTAGTCCACACAGAGCCTTTTACCCCCCTGATCTTTCTTCTCTACGAAGAGGGCCGGACAACCCCAAGGTGACGAACTCGGCCGAATGAAACCCTTATCTAGCTGCTCTTGGAGTTGTATTTTTAGCTCTTTTAGTTCATCCGGTGCCATTCTGTATGGCCTTTTTGAGACAGGGGCTGTACCAGGGACGAGGTCAATGCGGAACTCTACATCCCTATCCGGAGGCAGACCCGGCAGTTCTTCCGGAAATACGTCCGGGAAGTCACATACTACCGGAATCTTTTTGATTTCATCGAGTTCAGTTGCATTTACTGTGGCCACCATGTGTTTCATGTCTGGCATGTGTACCCGTATAACCTTGCCGCTGACTCTAGACCTTAACTGTATTGTCCTACTGCCAATATCCAGGACGGCGTTGTTTTCGGTCATCCAATTCATTCCCAAGATAATATCAATCCCCTGGTGTGGCAGCACCACGGGGTTGATGATAAACGTCTCGGCTCCTATTTCCAGCTTTAAGTGCCTGACCCCTAGACTGGTATCAATAGGGGACCCTGGGGCAATGATGTGGTAGTTCTCCCTCAACTTGTGCATTTTTATATCATGCTTCTGTGCATATGCTTTGCTAATAAAGGTATGCGTAGCCCCCGAATCAAATAGCACGACGGTCGGATGACCGTTGATCATGAACGTACCAGCGAGCACCGGCACACCGGCGGGGATCTGCTCCAGGTGGATGTAGTGCACCCGACCCGTCTTCTGTGCCGGCCCCTTCTGCTTGCCCTGCTGGGTGCCGCCTGCTGGATTCGGGCCTTGAATTTTGCGGGGTGCCCTGCAATCCCGACTGAAGTGCCCCACCTTGCCACATTTAAAGCAAGGGTTTCTAGGTCCCGGGAGAGCGAGGACACGTGTCGCGGGGGCCGGAGCTTGTGTGCCGGCGGTGAGCCTCTGCTGCTGCTGTGGCTGCTGCTGCTGTGGCGCCCGGTGAACCCAGCCCGGCTGATTGGGCCGGACCGTGAAACGGGGCTGCTGATAATACTGCTGTGAGGGCCTATAGGCTGTCTTCTGCTTCTGGGAGGACCCAGCAGCAGATGTGTTGGCTTGGCGCTTGCGCCTCTGATCTTCATTAGCGACCCGCAGGCGATTCTCCATATCAACCGCGGTGTCCACCAAGTCGGTGAAGCTCTGGTAGCGACGCCCCAAGTGTGTCTGGAGAGTGGGGTCAAAGCCGCTCAGAAGCCTAGCGGCACGAGAGGGGTCATCTCGCACATCCTCCGGTGCATACTGCGACAGGTGAATGAACGCCTGTACGTACTGCATCACCGTTTTGTTCCCTTGCTTGAGCTCTCGAAATTCTCGCTTCTTCTGTTCTACCAGGCTATCCGGGATATAGTGGGCCCGGAAAGCCTGAGAGAACTCCTCCCAGGTGGGCTCATGCCCAGCCCGGTGCATCTCGAGGAACGTGGCATGCCATGCTCCCGCAGGTCCCTGTAGCAGCTGCCCGGCAAAGCGCGCTTTCTGTTGCTCGGTCAACTCTGGGAGGAGAGTAAACTTGGATCTGATGGTGCGGAGCCAATCATCAGCATCCAGTGGTTCGGGGCACTTGCTGAAGATGGGAGGGCGCAAATCCTCAAAGTCCCGGTATGAGATACCACGGTTTCTAGGCTCCCGCTGCCCATTTGTAATGCCCCGAAATTCGACCCCAATAAATTGTCCTCTAATCTCTCGTCTAGCTTCAAAATAAATTTCAAAAATTTGTTTGAGTGCAAGTGTACAGTTTTGAGCCCACCTAAAATCATCTCAAGCTCCTCAAATATCTCTGAAAAATATCCTCTCAAACATTTCCCAAAATATTTCTCAAATCTTCTCCATCAAAATCCATTCAAATTCTTTGTCCAAATCCAAATCTGAAAAATGGAGAATCCTCTCTCTTTCTCACTTGGGCCGAAACCCACTTCCCCCCTCTCTCGGCCCACCTCCCCGTGGCCCAACTCCCTCTCCCCCTTTCCCACGTGGGCCTCGCCACCCCCCGGCCCACTTCGCCCTCTCCTTCTCCGGGCCCAAGACGACGGCCCAGCTGGCCATCGTCTTCCTCCCCCCTGTTCCTTCCCTGCCGCTTGGCCACCGTGCCATCCGCGCGCCGCGCACGCCGCGCCGTCCGCGCTTGCGCCCTGCCGCTACGCGCCACGCGCGCGGACCCCTACCACACTCCACCACCTCACTGCGCCTCGCCGGGCCCCTACATGACGCCGCCCGGTCTCGCCAGCACGCGCACTCCCGCTGCCCACCGCGTGCAATAAAAGAGGCCGAGCTCCTCCACCCCGCGCCGCTCCTCCTCCCTGCTCCCACTGGCGCCGCCCGCGCCGCTCGCCTCGACGAGCCGCGCCGACGCTGCCTCCTCCATCCCGAGCTCTCCCTCCCCGCGCTGCTCTTTCCCTCTCGCCTCGGCCGGCCTCGGTTCACCTTGGCTCGGAGCCGCCCGACGCGAGCATCCTTTCCCCCTGCTCCACTCGCGCCGCCCGCGCCGCTCGCCCGTGCGACGAGCCGCGCCGACGTCGCCCTCCTTCCTACACGGCTCTACGTCGCGCGCCGCCTCGGTGAACGCCGCGGACGCCAAACCCCGTGCCACTCCGTGTCGCTCACCTCCATTGAACGCCGCCGGCGCGCACGCAAGCAATACACCACCTACCGGCCACCATAGACCGATTCCCTCAGCATGGAGCACCCAACCACCACCCTCCACCGTCTTCCGACCTCAATCGACTCCTCCGTCGCTCTTGCCACGCTCTCCGCGTACGCCCGCGGCCATGGCCGCCGGCGTCCGTGGGCGCCCCCGCTCCGCGCCCCTCCTCCTGCTCGGAGCGCCTCGGACGGACTCGCCTTGTCGCCCTCGTCGCGCCGGTGCCCTCGGCCCGACGAGCGGAGACCGGGAGCGCCACCTCCGGCGTGCCCCGGCGAGCTCCTGCGTCTGGCGACGGCGTCGGGAGCTGGCCGAAGCCGTCTGGCTCCCGTGCGCCCGAGCCGGCTTGCCTCCCTGCCTGCTGCGCCAGTTGGGCCGGCCCAACAGGCCCCCTGGTGCGCGTGGGCCAAGGGAAAGGCCAGGCCGAAAGAGAAAAAGAAAAAAAGGCCTGCGTGGGCCGAATTTCCCTCGGGCCAGACCCCGAGTTCGCCAAGAAAAGTCTATTTCGACCCCCTGAACTGTCCAGACAGTTCCAATCTACTCCCTGCCATAAATCGTTCCATATCTTTCCCGTTCTAGCTCCGATTCATGTACTTTTTATAATATTCCCACACAATCCGCCGACCACGACACTTGAAGATCCACGGTCTACGTCGTTTTTGGGTCGACCCGCGACGACGGGACTAGGGCACCTGTGGCAAGCCACTTGTGCACTAGTTCCGCCCTCGCCGATCGGTTCACTAAAGACCCGGTTTGGTTGAACCGAACCGGACGGTTGCCAAACTCTACCCCTGTCCCCGTACTGCGGACGACAGGAGGAGATGGTTGGCACCGCCCGAGTTCGTCGTTCTCTCCCTCACCGCGATGTAAGCCCATCGCGCTGCGGGAGTAGACCGAGCCCAACCGGAAGGAAGAGTTGGACCGCACGCGCCAGGGTTTGGCCCGTGTCGTCTCTCTCTTCTTCCAAATTAACCTTTATTGCCGACATGCTGTCCTCATGCTGCCGGAAAATCCGTCTCATGAGCCCGGCATGGATGGCTCTAAAGATCAAACTCTTGATATCTAAAAGGGGGCCAAACGTGCCATTTATCCGTTTGACTCCCGCTCTATTCACATGCGAAACCATAAGGATATCTTTAGCTCCACAAAACCCATATCTTGATGAGCTCAGATTGTACCTTGATTTGGTGTGTTTTGCTTGTCTGTACGTGTAGGCTTTCGCGGAGAGCCGCTCGCCGTCTCTGAAATGGTTGATTCAGAGACCGGGACAGGAGTTTAATGGTGCAACGACCGTCGTTCTGGCTACCTCGACGGAATGAATGCAAGTCCACTGGAATCCGCACTTGATGCATAAATTACCCAGTTTTTATATACACATCCTATTGCCTTGTATGAACGATAAAACTTGCATGTTTTGCTGGCTAAGGTAAACATAGTAGGATATAGCCTCCTGAGCCACCTTAGAGGTAGTGCGCTTAGGTGGATCGCTCACTCAATTATATACATTAATCTTGATGAAAATGATGGGAATATGGTGATGGGTGTGGACGGATGTTTTCAGTAAAACATGGGGTAAGACCCTGGCAGACGACTTCGGTTGTTGAAGCCACTACGGGGTGGAAACCCCGGGGATACGTTATCACGGATGCCCCGGAGTCCGGGTCCTTGTTGCGAGGACTGGACTGGTGTTGGCTCAGATGATGAGCATGTGTGGGAGCTCTACCCTGAAGGACCGAGTTGACGTTTCATCTTGCCTAACTCATTTAGTGCAACCACTCGAGGTTGTATGCGGCAACCCTCGGTTAGAACCCGCTTTGGACAAACCAGGCGTAAGCCGGTGTGCTGGGATGCATGAGAGATTGGGAAAGGGGCGCGGTTGCATGGCTGCGGTCAGGGGTCAACAGTCGCGTGGCTGCGGGTCTGAGCGACAGGTGGTCCCGCGTCTCTCATGGCTGAAGTCTGGGGGCGCCTTGCGGGGGAAAAACCGGCGAGCGGAAAGGGGCCACATGACGATGTGTGTCCTGGACCAAACTTGTGGGTAAAGTGTGCACCTCTGGCTAGAGTATAATTAAATCTATCATGATAGTCCGCTGTCCACTGGTATGGACAAACGAGTTACGGCTTGGTTTCTGAAACTAGCATCTTATAAAATGTGGGTTTTTGGGATGGGATCAAAATGATGGTTTTGAGGCAGCTGCGGTTGCCGAGGAGGTGTGTGTGTGGAAAATGTGATGGCATGCGTGCCATGAGCCGCGATGGACCGGCAAGTCCAGTGGCAACCTCTTTTGGGAAAAAGATGTTTTCTCAATTAAAACTGAGAACTAAGGAACCCTGCATATGCAAATGTTTTACTACAAATTTATCCTTCAGCTCCAGATATATCTTGCATATAGTGATAGCTTTTACCCCCCTCTTCCTATGGAGGAAGGTGGGCTTGCGGAGTACGTTTGTACTCACCCTTGCTTTGTTGTTGGTTTACAGGACCATGGACGTGTGAGGGTTACGGCCTGCTTCCCAACTGTGTTCGTATGGGAAAGTATGGGTCGCGCTTTAAAGTTTTCCGCTGCAGTGTTTTTGGGCTGCGCCCCGTTTGGTCTGTCCCGTTAGGGCGGATCTGTATACATCTGATGAACAAATGTGGTTACCATAACTCCTGGGAATGGTAATAATACACATTTTAGTCCTGCTTAAGGGCTGGGACGCTTCACCATTACCGCGGCCTTGGCGCTCTTCCGCTAGCAGTCGGATCAGCTCACCCTGTTGCACGATCAGGGTAGCCAACTCCGGCGGAGGTGGGGCGCCGTTCGCCTGCTGCTCCGAACCCGAGTGTTGCCCATTGCGAGTGTTCACCATCTGCAAGTGGGGGCAACGTGAGGATAATATTATGTATTTCTTTTTGGCCGACGATTTAAGTGTAAAACAAAGGCGTGGTTATAAAACATAGCATCTACACAACATGGTATCTCATGAAAACAGGCAGTTAGAAATTTTATGCGGCATTCCAACTCATCCATCCAATCAACCTCAAGATCAGTGGTGCATCACTAAGGTTCGAATATAATTAAAGATACGATCTACGACTTAAGGTTCAGTCGTTACATCAGGGGAATGGTGGTTACGTCGATCAACCACCCAAATCACATATCGTGCGGCGTCCCATATTACATAAATGGTGTACACAAATGAGCTCTCACATCTCATCAAGGTTTTTAGTACAGCCACATATAAATGCACGGAGCGGTGTAATACAAAATATCGCTATCAACGTGCTAAACGATTCACAAAACGCCTCATCCTCCTTCATCATCACCACTCCTCTCTAAGTCGCAGAGCGGCCTGTGGGGACGGAGCCCTCTCCCTCCTCCTCCATCTCCATCGGCTCAGAGGACTCTCTATCCTGAGGGTCCTGCTCCGCTGGAGGCGGCTCGTACACCGCGAGGCGCTGCTGTAGCTGAGCCACCTGACCCTCCAACTCCTCCACTCGAGCACGCGCCTCCGCGTGCCTGTGAAAGTAGAAACGGCTCCTGCCCTCAGCGCGGTCATACATCCTGTGCATCTCACTGGCAAACCCCATACATGCTGCATAGGGTCGTGTGTCGTTGCGGGCCTTGAGCATGTCGTGGCGGCGGACCCACTCGTCGTCCATCTCCTGCGTGGGGAGATAACGCAGGTCTGAGTGGCCCGCATCCTCCTCGGGGCTCAGAAAAGTGATAGCTGTCGTAACTGCCTTCAGATAGGCTTCCTCCTCGTTCGCCCCATAGACCACGATGGTGTGTGGGTTCGCGGAGTTCGGGTGCGGAAGGACCACCCGGGCCCAGCAGCTCCCCTGCCCGTGCATGGTCTGCACGGAGTAGAAGGGACAGGGGCGGCGTCCCATCTGCCTCAGGGCCCTGCACAGGATCCGGGAGAGGGAGCAGTCCTCCCGGCAGCGAGTGTGGAGTAGCCCGTCCTCTACCAGGGGTGGAGTGTGGGTCACTGGCGGGAGCGTGCGCCCTCTACCCCCCACGGCCTTACGCGCGGTCTGCTTGGTCCTAACCATCTGTGGGACACAAAAGAAAGGCCTTTGCATTAAAATTTTTTGGAGTGAGTTCATATAATATTTTATGCATTATTGAAAAGAAGACGATAAGGGACTTGAGTTCGTGATTTCTTTTGTAGACTTATTCAAAATACTCCATATATAACCCAGGCGATGAACATGATGCATGATCCGTTGGTACCGTCTCACATCACACATCCTAGTCTAGTATATACTACCGGTTATTCGGTGACAATATGCACGGCACTCTCTATTGCAACTAGTCGTTTTCTAATCGTTCTTAATTTCGCGCGGAGTTAGTGTACCTGCAGAAAAATGCATGCTCATACATTACCACATAGTGTGGCATCCACGCCATTTTGCGCCGCGTGGACAACGCATCTATACGGTCCTCTGCTAGACCGGGCTGGCACCCACGCAAGCAAATTGAATCTTGCTGCGTCACAACAGGAGAATGGTCACAAACACACCAAAGGTGACCACCCCCCTTAAAATTTCTAGCCTACCAGCATGAATGCAGAGTTCACAACAATCCGCAAAACCCGATAGCATTCCTCCAATACTGGGGACACCTATGGCCGAAAAGTTGCTTCTCAAAGCGCCGAATATGCATATGAGGTCTATCTAGGTCAGAATGTCAGTGATGTCACCTGGATAACACTAACATCCTTAATACGGGCATATCGTATACTCTCTTTTACAAGTTACTTGAAAAGGGCTTCCAAAAATAGTTTTGTAAACCAAAACTTGATGATACAACTGTTGTCTGTGTATGATCGGCTCTGATACCAGCTGTGGCGGAACCGCCGATTTAATACGGGCTAAGTACACCTGTCACCATTAGCTTACGGTGTACTTAGACCGTACCAAACCCGGTCGTCCGTCGAGAAGCCCTCGGCTCTCGATTTGCACCAAATCCCAGAGGAACCGACATCACACACATCCGACTCACGATGGAGCCACAACAGTTACATCATCACAGGCATTTGAATAGATAGTAATAAGACTTTAAGTTACAAACCAGGTTCTGAATAAAATAGGTTCAACATAGGTCCATAATAAAATAGAGTTCGAAATAGTGTCTCGCAGCGGAAATTAAAGATCATAGTTCACGATAAACAAAAGACTTGCAGTAGGAGAGTGACATCATGCCCACTGATGTCACCCCATTGCCAAATCACGACTCGGCTCATTCCTGATGGTAACAAGCTCCTCCACCCACGCAGGCACAAAAGAGGAACTCCATACCTGTGAACCAAATATTGGGGGCAAACCCTGAGTACTAATTACTCAGAGGACTTAATGGCATTGGCTTACGGCTGACGCAAAGCTTGCTTACTATCATTTAGGTCCTTAGCCATTGATTTTTAACAAAGGTTGATTATACATAAGGTAGCAGGATTTTACAGCCGCTACCCCTTATGATAGAAGGAGATAAACATTTAGAGTATAATAATTGACATAAACTTGAAGCATTCAAAAATCAATTAAGTAACCAATCATGTAATATTCGAAAGCATGAATCATAATCATATGGTATTAAAGTTATTACTACGTTGCCCGTGTGCGGTATTTGGCATTCTCACACCTGGTGAGCATCAGCGATTCGAATCGATTTCTAATTTCCGAGAATAACTAAAAGTGCCAGGGGCCCATATGCTTACTCACATGACGGCTTTCCCACATATAGTCCCCCTCCTCCACCTGTCCCATCCCAAGTTCGATTCACTCCCACCTGACTCCCGGGTTGTGCCCCCATGACGAGACTGCCGACATCTCGGACTCCCCGCCATGAGCACCAAGCTCCCCCGGGCCACCTTCCTCTCAACCAGTGGGTAGGAACGTGTTTCTGTTCTCCGGATGGCACAAGTAAGGTTTCACCGGCCCCATTAACCGGGTAAGCATTTTAGCAATAGTATGCCAACCAGCAGGCGAACAGCGAGCGGGCCTTATGCGACTCGGGCGGAGCCATCACACCGCAACAACACACACCGCGAAAAGTAAAGCTTAATCTCCGCCCGGTCTCCACTTAATTATCAACATCATAGACTATCGTGGCAAAATTGCCAGTGTTCCATTTCTTTTTCAAAGTCACCCTACGCGACGAGTGACCATTCACTCGTGTCTACTCGAGCCTAGCATTTCTAGGCAACTCGTCCTACGTACTTAATATAGGTGCTAGGGCCAGGACGGCCAGTGGTTCTAATGCAATAAGGTTCCAAACAATACCTAATGCATATGCGTAATCATAAATCATAATTTGCTAGGAGAATGTAGGGCCTGCCTACCTTCCTCGCTAGGGTTAGTGTCGTCGGGAGCGGAGTCGGCGGCCTGCTGGAGATCCTCTTGCTGCGGGTACGGCTCTGGGTCCTCGGGCTCCTCGATCAGTGGTTGCTCCTGCGTCTGCTCCTCGACTCCGGGATCTATATGCATGCCATCATGCGCAAATGAGTGCAACGAATGCATATGGTATGCGAGATGCTCATGTGTGGTAACAACGTAAACCTTACCAAGAAATCATACACACCCCCACCTAAAAGCCCCATGGTTACTACACATAAAGGAGTTTTAGGGTAAGCTCTTCCCTTTTGTCTTTACTTTTCTTATAACCCTAGTTTTTATTTGGCTTGCCCAAAAATAGATTTATTAGAGCCCTAGGCTTCCCCCTAGCTACATAACTCCAATGACTCCCAAAATTTTGTCACCAGCAGAACTACAACATATGGGGCTGCTGCCAAAAACTCAGGGGTAAAAGTGTTAAAATGAATTTATAATAAATCCTACATTATTTCAGCCCCAGAACTTGTTTGATTTTTCATAATTTTTAGGAAGGTCCTCTGAGCGTGAAATTTTAACAATGCTCTAGTATGAATATTTAGAGTGTGTACAAAAATTACCAAGCCTAGAATCTAATTATTTGCAGGACATCTATTTTCCATATCTTTATTTGCCATAATAATTCATCTCATACAAAACAGTGGTCCCTGCATGAACATATATACTTTCTGGGCTTTAGACACTATGTACAAGCCACCATATTTCTTGTGAAATTTTTTTAGCACCCTAAGGCCATCTTTTCCATTTATCAAGTTTAGCAAGCGATATTTTACCATTTTCAAATCACCATGCAAAACCCACATGCATGGCCTCATTTTGGATCAGTGAGCTAAACCTGCTATTACTAATCTAAGAGTAGTGTCAAGGGTTCACATTAGCCACCTTTTATTTAGCACTTACTTCCCATTACCATAAATACACATTTTTATCATGAAAAAGGAAAAACAGTGTGTACATGAGCAGTGCTAGGGATACAACAATTCATATACTGTCTAAATACTCTAAACAGGCCACTATCCAAATTTCACCTCAATTGAAGTTCATTTACCCCACTTTTGGTATTTATTTTGCTTTAACATGCATGCAACAAAACCGAGGGTAAAAATGTCTTTTCACATGACCACATCATACCTAGCCTGTAGATCTGCTCAAGAGGAGTTCATAGGTTCTGAGTTTGTCCATTTTGGATTTTTCTTTGAATTTATATGATTTTTCAAAGTTCAAACCGAGAAAAAGGTAAATAGAAAAAGAAAAATCCAGATCCGAGGACCTCTGCGTAATTAACCATAGTTTCCAGGGGCTAGCGCGTAAGATCTGCAAGACTCAGCCCCCCGTGCGGGAGGACCGGGTTGCAATTTCGGAAAAGTCCGGGGGCTAGATCTAAAAAGATCCGGCCCCCGTCTTCTTCCTCGCGCCGGCCGCGGCCGCGCGGCGCGGCGCGCGCGCGCCGGCGAGCTCCGGCTCGCCGGAGCCGCGACGAGGGGCGCGGGGGATGCGCGCGAGGACGGTGCTCACCCTAGGCTAGATCTCGTCGACGGCGGAGGCGGGGTTGAGGCGGGAACGGCGGTGAACGGCGGCGGCGGCGGCGTGAACCCGCGCGTCGCGGACGGCGAGCTCGGCGTCGATCTCGTCGGAGAGGGGGAGAACGACGACGAGGGCTAGCGGGGGAGGGGCGGCGTGGAGCGGCGGTTGCGGTGGTGCGGTCGGTTGGGCTCGGGGAGGCCGGGAGGCGGCGGCGCGAGCTCGGCCCCGAGCTCGGCCGGCAATGGCGGCGCGGCGAGAGAACGGCGCGGGCGAGGTGGAAACGGAACGGGGAAGAGTGGGAAGGGGCTAGGGTTTGGGGCGCGGGACCCTCCCCTCCTTTTGACGCGTCCGGGGGCGCCGCCCGTGGCTCGCCGTACTTCCTGTACGCCGGCGAGCCACGCGGCGCGCGCCGGTTCGCGCCGTGCGCGTCGGCGCGGATCAGCGGGCCCACGTGTCAGTGACTCCGGGAGGAAGAAAAATAGAAATGTGTTTTCCTTACTACTTTAAACTGCGGTTTTGACAAATTTGGAGGCCGAATTTGGAAAAAGTCCAATTGGAAGAAATGTTTTACTCAGAGAGATCTACAACTTTGTCAAGGTGAACAACCCCAAAATCCGAGTGTAAATATGGTTTAAATTCAAATTTTGAAATCAGCCCTAGGTAAGGACAGGGTACCTTTATTGTTTGGAAAAAGGAAAAACCCTATTTCCAAGCCTTTTCACCCAAAGTGCCTTTTGGGTAACTTGCTTAGAATTTCAATACCTACAACTTATTCAATGGGTGTGTTGCATGAAAGTGGTTGTAGGTTTGTGCAAACTTAGGGTTTTTAAACAAGGCTGATTTGAGTTGGTTTTCTGCACTGACAAAGAAAGACTCCAAACCCTATGTAGCTTTCATTATCTGGCCAAACCCCAATTATGAAAGTTGTTCAAATCTTCATTATCTACAAGTTTGGTAATATGAGTTTCCCCTAGATCCCAATAGATTTGGATTTAGGAACAAGAACATAGCAGAACACATGCATAAAATTTAGATTTCAAGTATTTCATCTCCTCCCATGTAAATCCTAACTTGACTATATGCAATCACATGATGCTTGATGATGCTTAGTGCATGATTAAGGTATGGTAATGCACTCGAGATGCTGGAGCATCATAGCGTGGCCGGGCTAAGTCCTTGGCGCAGCTGCCAAACAGCCCCATAATAATAAAATGTTGCAACAAACCATACTAAGTCTAAGGGCCTGTTTGGTAGCAAAGTTTTGAAAAACCACGGTTTTTAGATACTATGGTTTTAGTCGTACATGACACAAATACCACGGTTTCCAAATACTATGGTTTTTTCATAGTTTTGATGAAAACCGAGGATCGTTTGGTTCCAAAGTTTAGGAATACAGTATTCATCATCCCTTCCCACCGTCTCTTTCCCCTTCTCCGCATCCTGCCTCCCCCTCTCTCCCTAGTCCCCATCTCCGATCTGTCAGCGCGTGCAGAGGCCTCCGAGCCGCCGCCGGTCCACCCATCTCCTCCTCTCCCGCTGCCCGTGACCTCCTCCCTGCCGGCCTCCGCGCGTGCCTCCGCGTGGGATGTGGGTCGCGGAGAAGGCACTGTGGCTGACCACGAGAGGAGGAAACGCTGCGGGAGGCACGGGCGGTGGGTTGCCGGGCCACCACGGGAGGGGCTGGCGGCGGCGGGGAAGTGGGCGCGGGAGGAGGAAGCGCGCGCTTAGAGCAAAACCAAGGAAAACTGAAGTCCTAACCTCAGTTTTCAAAACTCCAAAAATACCATGGTTTTGGGTAAACCATGGTATCCAAAACCGTGTTTTGCTGGTATCAATCACACACCATTTGGCTTCTAAAACCACAGTATTAACAAAAACCATGGTATTCCTTCAAAACCATGAAAAAACTGTGGTTTCAAACAGTCCTTGAGTCATTTGTGTAAACAGGGCCTTCTCTGATCTTGACGAAAAAAAATTTCATAAAAATGAGGAGTCAGAGTTGCCTAATCTTGTTAGCAAGAAAAGATAAGCCCTTTTGGCCCGCCCTTTTGAGTGTCAGATCAGATGATAGCAATCTCTCAACACAATGAACACAGCTAGCTGAAGAATGCAAGTGGCCAAGTGCTGACGATGTTCGATCAGTTTCTTCAGTCAATCACTCTGCTCAAATAAAACAGACAACGGTGAGATTTATAGACTTGCAGTACTATCCGGTCTTAGCAAATTTAGATCAGATATGCAACCAATTGCGACATATGACCAAGATAGGGAAAGATACATGGGAGATGGGCGCCATGGCCGTTGGTCAGTACCTCGGCAGACACTCGGAGCAAATTGATGCAGACACTCCAGGCGATGGGCCGTTCCCTTGGTCGGGGAACTCCCCTGCAGGTAAGGTTTGACTGGCTGACGACGGTGAACTCCGGCGACCTCCCGCCGGCGATCCGGCTAAGCAGACTGGGTGCTCAGCCCGGCGTCCCGCGAGACCCCAACGCTGCCGGCGGCGGCTGTCTCGTCGGCGACCCCGTCGTCGTCTCGTCTCTCGCACAGTTTCTGCGCGAGCTTGACAGACGATTTTGTTCGATCATAAGTAGCCGTTTAAGCCCGTTACTTGTTGAGCCCAATTAAGGCCCCATATGGAGGAGAACAGAGTCCCTTTCTTTCCCCCTCATTCATCCTCCACCAACTCCCGCGAACCCGGACCAAAGAGCGGCGGCGGCGACGGCGGCGGCGGCGGCGGCGACGGACCTTGTTGGCGGATCAATGGTAAGATCTGTGGCCTTACCCCCCTCTCCTTTGCCGCTTCTGCGGGATTGGGATGGGATTCCCCACCCCACCCGCGTTCCGCCGCTAGGGTTTCTGCTCTGGCTAATTCAATTTTGTTGTCTCGAGTCTAGCCAACCATGTGACAAGTTTCCATCTTTTTTCGCAAGCAGCTTCGCAGCACTTCCAGGAAGCGGCCACCTCCGCTTTCTGAGTTCTCACCATCGATTATCCACGTAGCAAGCACATCAAGGTAACAGTGATGCTTATTTTGTATAATGTTATTTCAACAGCTCTTAGTTTACCACATTAAGCGCTAGTCGGTTTTGAAAGACACTTAACCATTTACTAATAATACTTAAAAAGCCATTTAACCATTTACTAATAATATTTAAAAGCCATTTGCATCCAACTAGCCAAGCCCACGGGAAATGTAAATTAATTTCGCTTTTCGCTTTGGTGTCCTAGGTTATCTGGAAGGAGAGAAACACCAGGTGTTTCTAGGGCGAGGGATCTGATGTGGCGTCGGTGCGGCGGGCTGTCAGAGATCAGGGGACCTTGTGGTTGTGTGCTGGGGCGGTTGACCACAATCACCTTCGTTGGTAGTAGTTTTTGGGAGTAGTCAGCTAGGTCCTCTTAGCTCAATCCGTGCGGATTGAGGCTTTTGTATTATGTTTGTGACTCTTTTTTCTTAATACAAAGATACTGTCGGAGCGTGAGCTCCGGCCGGGTGGCGGAATGCACCCGCCCGATCCTAAGTACTACGAGTAGTTAAGGGGAGCGATCGTTGATATCCACGTAGCAAAAGCACGATGGAGACACCAAAGTTTAGAATGGTTCGGGCCGCCGGAGCGTAATGCCCTACGTCCACTAGAGGTATGTTCTTGTATTGGCTTGAGTGTGAAGAAAGTGAAAAAGATCGTGTGTCTCCTTCTCTGGATGCCCTCCGAGCGTGTGAGCGTGTATTTCAGCCTATCCTCTACGTCTCGCATGCCTCCCATTTTATAGCCCAAGGGGTGCATGTACATGGTGTCCGGGGCCCGACAGGTGGTCCCGGCCTGTTATCTCTACTCGGCAGAGTTTCCTTATGCTGACTTGGCTTCTTGGGTTATTTCCGGCAGAGGTCAGGGCCTTCGGCTGTGCCTCCTTCGGTGTGTCCCATGCTCCGTTGCCGTGATGACCTCTCATCCCTACACCTTGTACCTGCATCCGCCGCAGCAGTATGGCGCCGTCCGGGAAGTGCTCTGCCGGTCTGGCGTAGTCCAGAAATGTCGCCACGCCGCCCCTGCTTGCACTGCTCGGTCCAATCCGCCGTAGTACCCGGCGGTATGGCTGCAGGGGCAGGAGTGGCAGGCGGCGCGACATTACAGGTGGGTCACTGCGGCGTGCCACAGTGACCCTACCGTAATAGCCTGGGCGTGGCTGTCGTGCGTGGCGTAGCCCACGCCGCGTACGGTGTACTTGTTTATGCGGTTTAATCCCCGATATCCGGCGGGAAGTTGACCGCTACGCCTTGTCACGGCCGCCGTTCCTCGGTAACGCGCGTCTCACAGTATGGTCACTGTCGCCTGTCAGCGGCGGTACCGGAGCCCGTCATCGGATGTTAGGCCGCGCCCGCCTGTCCGCAATGAATGCGGTAGGTGGGTGTGGCCCGTCGCCGGAGGCCCTGCCGCGAGCTCGGGGGACACGTGGCGGCCTCGGACCAGGCTGTTGCGGGGGCGGACACCCTCCGCAGTCCGCAGCTTCCTCGCTGGGTGGATGGCACGTGGCTGCTCCGGACCTCCCCGAGCTGAGCCGGCTCGGCTCCCTTCCTGGGGTCGTAACGCGTCCCTAATCTTAAGACCGGACCTTGTGAGAACAGGTCTGGTCTTCCATATGGACCTGGGGTGCGGTCCGGCCCACAAGCGGTGGGTCAGAACTGCGAGTGGCTTTGGGCTCTTTCCTTACTGAGACACGTGACGATACTGGCTGCTCCCTCTGGTTTGACGGGGAGGCCAGGTCCATTTTTTCCCCAAGAAAGGGAAAAAAACCCTTCTTTGTCAGGCTGCGTGGAGCCTTGTTAACGGCTGTACTTAGCTTTTGCCCTGTATAAGCGGGTACCCGGTTTGCTGGGTACCGACAGATACGCAACTCTTTTGCGTATTCGAAAAAAAATCGTTCTTGAGACTGAGAGCTAGTCCACGGGCATGGGAACTCTTTATTTTGCACCTCGATCGCTAGTAGGACGTACGGGTTTATATCTTCATATACTAATATACATGCAACCAAATTAACCTACATATCACACGGGCCTGACCGGGGTTTGCACACAACAAAACACGCTATTTGTGATATAAACAAAGACATGCATTAGGTGTGTGTGCATCACACACAAGGCATCAAAGGTGTGAGAAACTAAGCTTGCATTGTGGCCAGTCTCAAACTATATACTAGGAAATAAAAAAGAAACTAATAAATTAAAGGAACATTATATTAGCTTCGCAAAAGTGTTGAGATAAAGTAATCTCCTCTTATGTGGAAAATAGACGCCTTTTTGTGTCTGTGTAGTATTTACTATTTAGGGTTCATAGCAATGTAACGCTTGCACTAAATTTGATTTTTATAGCTTGTTTGATTCTTTTTTTACACTAAATTTGATTTGCTCGTCTTAATATTTTTTATAATTATAGTTAAATTTTATTATGATTTAGTACACATAATATACTTTAACTATGAATTAAATTTTTCTATATAAAAATATATTTTAAATAAGACGAGTGGATGAAACTTAGTGTCAAAAAATTAAATGATTTATAATTTGAGATAGAACGAGTAGCATGCCCATACCACAGGTACTGTGTGCGTCACTTGTTATGTTCCACAGATAATGGGCGTGTGGCACACACACCAGCACCATCGTGACAGTGCAGTGTTTACTTAATTTCCGATGCATCTATCCTCAGGGCATACGAATAAATTAATTAAATAAATAAATTAAAAGAGATCTAGCAGGCTCGATCGGTCCTGGATGAAGCCTGGCACAACATGCCCTATATAATAATATTTGCATTATTCGATGCAAGACACACGCACAACTACGGCAATCGGCAACAAGCTAGTCCTCCAATGCAATGCATGCATTTCTGTTGCAGTGGACCGTCCAGCACACAAATAAATTAAATTATTAAGCTACCGCATGCAGTATAATCTATTGGTAGATCTAGAAGGAGACGCATGGGCCTACAGGTCAGCGAGCCTAGCTACTAATTTGACAAACTATACTGATCGAGGTGAAGGCTTCATCTAGTATACTAGTATATCTTTAGTAATTAAAGATGGATTTAATGCTGGATTTATTTGCTGAGAGCTAGCCAGCTGCTGCCTTGCAATATTGGAGAAGCAATCAGATGGTGATTATCAGCCCGGTGATGCAAGAGATCGAACCAATAAAGCAAGCTTATATACTTATATATTGCCTCCAAAGGGCCATACTATGCCTAGTTAAACAAACATTTGAGCTGGGACATGATTGGACTAAAATAACACACCGGAAATAATATAGATATATATATATATATTCCTGTTCTTGCATTGGGAGGGGGATGGAAGGAGGAGTACCAACATAGGACCTGGCATAGATAGTAGTATAGTACTAGTTAATTAGTTTATTCTATTTCTGACAAGTAGCTAATGAGCTAGTCATGTGTAACAGTTTGTGTCACCTTTCGGGCTGGGTATCATTTGAGGGAGGCTTCAAGTAGGGTAGGGGTGATTGCTATCTGTCTGCAGTCTGCACCTGTAGGGAGGGAGGGATCGGATGGTGTCAACAACGCGATGCAAGTGCCCAATAGCCACCTCTCCTGGTCTAAGCTTTGAGCTTTGGCAGTTGACCTCCTCTCCTCCCCTCCCTTTGCAAAAAAACCTTATCAAGACTAGTGTTGTGTTGTATTGTCATGTACTCCTATCTCCATTCCAAATTCTCCATCGTCCACAATTGAATCCCCACCCCATCCCTGCCCTCCTTCGTTATCTCCGTTGACCAACCCTTCCTCCTCTCTCTCGGTAGCTAGCTAGATTTCATATCGCATGCATATGCTCGAAATCGCAAGCAAATCATCAAATATATAGGCCCGATCGAGAATTGGAGATCGATCCATCGATCGATCGAGAAAAAGTAGCTGTGTTTCCTAGCTAGTTAGCATGATCGGAGGAAACCCCTACTTCCTGCAGAACCACCACCAGCAGCAACAGCAGCAGCTGTTCCCCCATGCCCTCGTCGACGGCATGGACGGCGGCGGCGGCGGCTTCATGGACCAACAGCCGCCGCCGCCGCCGCCGCCGCCGCCGCCGCCGCCGCCGGTGGTGTTGTCCGATTCGGCCGACGCGCGCTGCCACGCGCTTCTCTACAACCTGTCCGTGCTCAAGGAAAAGGTGCAGCAGCTGCAGCCTCTCGTCGGCCTCGCCGTCGAGCACGACGGCCCCGGCCCCGTCGCCGCCGCGTCAGGCGTCATCCAGGAGATCATCTCCGCCGCCTCCTCCATGATGTACGCCTTCCAGCAGCTCTGCAGCAGGCACCAAGGTGCAGCGGCATCTTCCTCGACCGCCGCGCAGGGGCAGCAGGGGAATCATAACACCACCATCGCCGTCGGGTACGCCAGGAACGGGGAAACTGCCGCCTTTGGCGACCACCAGCAAGCTGCCAACATCGGCCATGCCATGGAGCAGCAGTGGCAGCACCACCGCGGCGGCGGCGGCGGCGGGGGCTACGACAACCGTAGTATCCAAAGCACCAGCAGCAAGACAGCAGCCACGGTCGTCGTCGCGGCGGCCGTGCCCTTGCAGGAGGAGCCCACCATGGCCGCCACCGGCACGATCATCGAGCTGGACGCCGCGGAGCTGCTGGCCAAGTTCACGCACTACTGCCAGGTGTGCGGCAAGGGGTTCAAGCGCGACGCCAACCTGCGGATGCACATGCGCGCGCACGGCGACGAGTACAAGAGCAGCGCGGCGCTGGCGAACCCGGCCAAGGCGGCCGCGGCCGGAGGAGCGGCGGCGGCTTCGACGACGGCGGCGGCCAGCATCAGCAAGTCGTACTACTCGTGCCCGCACGAGGGGTGCCGGTGGAACCGGAAGCACGCCAAGTTCCAGCCGCTCAAGTCGGTGATCTGCGCCAAGAACCACTACAAGCGCAGCCACTGCCCCAAGATGTACGTCTGCAACCGGTGCAACCGCAAGCACTTCTCGGTGCTCTCCGACCTCCGCACCCACGAGAAGCACTGCGGCGACCACCGCTGGCTCTGCTCCTGCGGCACCTCCTTCTCCCGCAAGGACAAGCTCATCGGGCACCTCACGCTCTTCACCGGACACCAGCCCGCCGTGCCGCTCGACAGGCTTCTTGCTGCTGGGGGGCAACCGGCGGCCAACGGCAGCACCGCCGGAATAAGGAGGTCGTCGTCGTCGTCGTCCACGACGCATCACCGGCTCGGTACGTCGTCGTAATGGCATTTAACCTGATGAGACCTACTTGATCGATCCAAGGTGCGTGGTGCAATGTGTGCAGTGGTACCACCAGCCTCAGGTACGGTGGTAAGAAAGATACATATATAGATCGATGTGTGTAGTAGTACCAGCATATATACGATTCCTGTTTATTTTCCTTATATTATCTGATGAAAAGGGGGAAAAACAAGAAAGCAACACTGCAATCAACAAGCTCATGCTGTTGCTGTTCGATCGGTGTAGATCAATCGACACATATATATCTAGAGCTGTAATTATGAATTAGTGTGTAACGGTAAATTTTTAGATTTGATTAAATAACGGTGTTAATTAATGCTCCAATAATAAGATAGAGATGTCTACCAAATGTGTGTGGCTAGCTACTGGCTTGTTAACGTACTCTGCATATTTTTGGGCTCAAAACTAAATATCTTGACTAAACTATTTGGTTTTGTGATGTACTTCCCAGCACTGAAAATTCAGTAATGAGTTTGGTTGTTATTTCCACACATATTATCCGAATAAAAGATAAGGCAAACAACAATTTAACTCGATCACTCACAGTGACACATGCTGTGTGTAGAATAGATCGATCAACATAGAGCTGAAATTTTGAAGTAGTGTAGTGGATGTGTGCTCTGGTTTTTTTTAATCTATGTTATTAAGTGGTTGTATTAATACCACCTCACCTGATCCAAATGTATATGCCACCAAAATTAAACTTTTTTAAGGTTTAACCAAGTTTGTGGAAAAAAGGCACTGATACCTAATATCAAAACAGCTGTTTATTAAATCCATGATAAATTATATTTTGAGTGCATTTATTTGATATTGTGGATGTTAATATATTTTTCAAGTTAAACAAGTTTATCTTACGATAAAATTACAGTGGCCTATAGTTAAAACGGAGGGAGTACCTCCTGTCCAAGAAAAAAGATGCCAATAATCTTTCTACCTTTGTTTACTCTTAACTTTGCATACTTCAGGGCCCAAAATTGAATATTCAAGCTATATAAACTATAAGTACTTCGCTGTATAAATCTAGAATTCATATGTTCAGAAACGGGCTCATGATAGGGCTTATTTCAGTTCAGATGGAAAATGAGAATGAGAGTGTAAGTTTGAAAAGTATTAGTTCCATAAAGGCCAAATTAAGTGCTCATTTTGTTGTGATAATCAGCCTAGTGCTGGAGGTGATTTTGTAACCAAACGTGACTATAATCAGCCGAGCGCTGTAAATGCTGGGGTGACTAATTATATAGGTATTTTGGTTATCTATCGGTGTCTCGGTGTTTGGCGCAGGGGCCAACGAGTTTTTATCTAGACACATAGGTGATAGTCTAATCGATGGATTGAGTGTCACTTGTGCGTTGGTATTTTTATGCACTTTTCCTAAGCCTGTACGTATATCTTAGACTAGGTGATTTTCCGCGCGTTGCTGCGGGTTTTAAAAAGTGATTTCAATTTTTTTGAAAAAAAAAATAATACTGGTTCAAATGTTCATTTGGCAGAGAAAATAGAACAATGGAACTGCCATAGGTATGTCAGTACTCAACCTTTAACAATAATTCTAATAAACCTATGCAATTAAAACTACAAAAAAGATTTGTAGAGTGGATATTTCATTATAGCATGAGCAACACACCTCTAGTGATGACAACTTATAACCTCTGCCTGCGCTTCTTAATAATACACAAATCAAAGAGCTGCACAGAGGATTCCATTTATTTGTCCTTTTATCTGTTGTCCTGCATATGGGGATATTACATCATTATTTGGGTAAGAAAGGCAAATGCTTTCATATAATTCGAAGTCTTACGTTTAGAAAGTGTAGGGACATTAATACACGAATGAATGTGAGATGTAGGGAGTAACTTTAACTTGCTGTTGAATGAATTGCAATGACTAAAGTATGATGGGGTTCACCTGTGTATATATGTTTGTGAGAAAAAAAGATATATAGTTGTATAGTAAATCGAAGAGGAAGGTGACTTGAACAGGTATTTGACAATCCTAATTTATAGGAAATTTAGGCTAATAGAAAAATAAATAATATATGGAAAGTAGGATTCACCTTAATTGGCACGTTATGGGGGCCGTGGGAATTTTTAAAGTAACATGATTTCTAAATTAGTGGACTCAAAGATGGCGTTGACTTTAAAAGTAGAAATTACTAATGTATATTGTATCACAACATTTTTAACACAGATGATAACTTATTCATCTTACTTTAAAAAGATTGACTTTTAAATGGTTGATCATCTGGTATGACAACATTTTTTAAACATATTATTTTTGAATGTACTATTTTTTTAAACAAATTATACTTGATAACTTATTCATCAAATATTGACTTTTAAATGATTGATTATCTGTGACACATTATTTTTTAATGTACTATTTTTTTAAACACATTACACTTGATACTTATTCATCTTAGTTGGGTAAATTTGACTTTTAAATGATTGATCATCTATGACACATTATTTTTTAACATACTATTTTTTAGACACATTATACTTGATCACTTATTCATCTTAGTTGAGAGAGATTAACTTGGCGAAGTGATCGAAAAGATAAATGGTTGCATGTATGGATATTATTAGCCACATAAGATCGGTAAAAAACATTAATAGAGTGTCCTAGTGGATGATGACATGGCTTTTTAGTGAATGATGATGTGGATAGCTTGCATGTTGAGATATGATCTTAGTGGCCTCTATCTATATTAACGTACTATTTTTTAGACACATTATACTTGATCACTTATTCATCTTAGTTGAGAGAGATTGATCAGGCGAAGTGATCGAAAGGACAAATGGTTGCATGCATGGATGTTATTAGCCACATAAGATCAGTGAAAGACATTAACAGAGTGTCCTAATGGATGATGACATGGCTTCTTAATGGATGATGATATGGATAGCTTGCATGTTAAGATATGACTTTAATGGTCTCTGTCTATATAGATATATAGGATATGCAAAACTGGGGAGCGTTATAGGATTGTCCTTATAGCAACTCGATGTATATTGATATTAACACTAATATAGCTTCCATTATGAAAATAAAATCCAGTGAGATTAGTGGACAAAAGGCATTCGTTGGTCACTTTATCCAGCAAAGGGTCGTCATTGCCTATTGAAAATCTCGGAATGGCTCTTTTCCACTGATCACCTATGATTCCGCGCACTGCCACTAGCAAGAAAGACAAGGGAAACTGAACATGATGTGTATACATGCCCACCAATGCCGCTGAGCAGTGAAAATTTGTTTTTAAATAGTATTCATCACTTTGGGGACTGCTCTAGTTGTGGACAGATCATTTTGTCATACATTTCTTAAAGCTCAGGAAAAAAATAGAGTGTACTTGCCTTCTAATATACGTATGAGGGAAATTTAATCATTATGAGGTCCATATTTGTAATATTAGGGTCATTTACAATAATATATTAGCATTTTAGCACTACTCATGTCGTCCTATGGGATGGGAACACCACGGCAGAATTCAGTGTCCACAAGTTAGTCACATATATACTCACCTAAAATATAATTTACTAGATCCTCTAATTCTAATATTATTAATGGTTGCTCAATATATATAATAACTAGAATTAAGGGTCTCAATTCTATCTTCTCTTCCTTAATTAAGTTATGCATGCATATCCCAAATAAATTTAAAACAGTATTAATAATGTTTCCTCTCTTGTTTATGCACTCGCAATTAACTTAATCACAGACCACGCTGAAAGACAACTGCATGCATCTAGAAATTATTTCTAGAGAGGCGATCGATTAAGTGGTCTGCATGATCCATTTTCACAAATCTGGCTATACTTAGTCTTAGACGGTGGGTCGGGTGGCATTGCACAAGCCTTCGCCTCGGCCTTGAATTGAACCTGCGCGGCCTGATTGAGCAGCACGCAGCCGCCTGCTTGAATTGGACCTCAAATGATAAGCGACCAGTGCGGAAGCATCAGTAATAAATCTGCATGATGATTTGCATTATATATGGACGTCGATCAAGACCAAGATTGCAATTGATCTACGCCTGCCGGCCCCCAGATTGCTTTTAATTTATATGCATGTTCAAAACAGAAACATTAATGTCGATGCAGTTTTTCGTTTATTTTTTGCATTGGGTGCTTGGCTGATTAGCAATAACATGAAATCACGTACGTACAATGGCGGCACACTAGCTGTTGCTAGAGAAAATCACACGATGCATATGCATGCGTGGTTATCTATATATATCCTAGCCCCCTTCCCCACTTCTCTAGAGTATATTGTCTACAACATCCACCGTATAATGATAAGTGCATTTCCACCAGCGTTTAAAATTTTCTCTATGAAGAATGTTTAGAGCTTTTGGACCAGCTAGATAAGCCAATTGATTAATTAATTGCATGCTTTCTTTTCTTTTCCAAGCTACATATAGATTGTGCGTGCCCAATTTAACTGCCAGCTTTTTTATTTTCAAGGCGCATGTGCATTCAATTGCATATATGGATTTTTTTTCATGTTTTCCAAGGTTTTGTGTTAAGGCCATGGGCTGATTAACAACTTTTATGTACCCGTGACTAATTTGTCTGAAAAATGCTATAGACGTACATTATGGGACAGATTGATTTCTTCCTATTTCAGCCGATCAGAAAGGAAGGGTTCAAATTAGGAACGCCTACAAAGTACTCGGTTACTACAAGATTAATTAATATACTATATAACATGACGCTTTAATTTTCATATTATAAGAAACTTTGTGTCCAATATACTCCATTTTATTTTCTTAAGGGAAGGATGTTATATATGGGCGAATACACTATTGGTCGAAAAATCGGTGAAGACCATATATGCGCAATTTCTTAAGGGAACAAAACGGACACGGCTGTACATACAAATTTTATTTCCAACTTCTTGATCCGTCTAAAATCTTAACTAAGGGAAGGGCCATATCGATCTCAATTCCACCAATGAAAAATAAAAACAAAAATGAATGATACTATTTTTTTAGAAAGGAGGCTTATTAGCCTCAGCTTTTTATAGAAAGCTGCATAAACAGTTGACTGGGAGTACCAGTTTTACAAGTTTGATCCTTAAACGAGACAACGCACAGCGAATTACAGTCTAACATAGCAGAAACATCCAAATATAACCTCCTAAAAACAAATCTCGCAAAGCAGAAACCACTGCCGTCTCAAGCGATCTCTGCCACGTCTGTTGCCAGCATTTCACTCGCAATGAAGCTCCCCATCCAGCTTTTCATCCTGTTGATTGCCCCCGCCATTTTCACTTGATCTTGTTGCTTGAGAAGTGGACTCCATTTCTACAGGTTAGCAACAACACTTGTATACATCACTCCCATAGTATTAATCATGAAGGAGTTTTCAATTGCTCCCTTATTACGAGTTTTCCAGAGCTCCCACATCACCCCTGCAAGAATAAACACACTTAGATGATGAGAGTTGTGGGACATAGATGATGTCTTCTAGTATTGGAGTTCGAAGTGGAAAAAAAAACTACACATACTATAGCGAAGTTCAAGGAAGTAAAATACTATAATTTATGGGCCTGTCATTAAATGGGCTGAAAGTATTACTGGGCCAGAGCATAGCGAGTGAACCGAAGTAGAGTACCGGGCCGCCAGACCTGGAGGCTGCAGCAATGTTGCGATCACGTACAGAGCATTCTCTGCGGGCAGGGGAAGGCAGACGCATCCATCTATCGCCTAGCGTCGAGCGAGCTCATCCCCAATGCGCATCTGCATGTCCATTGTGTATTCCTATTCATTTATGGTTTCAACTACTTCTATCTGTCGCGCTACAATGTTAAAAAATGTATAGTCATTATATTTGTACATCCCATTGAGAATAGCTAATGCAAGTTCGTTCCAGATGAGTTATCATAAAGATCATCCCATGTGTCTGTGTATACAGCAGTCAGCTAATTGACCGGTCAAATTTGACAAGCCAGCACCATATAATATACATATCTCTTTTCCCGGCCGGTCACCTGGCATGATGCATCATCTAACTCTGTTCTGACCAACTGATTGTCTTTGTCACTGCCTTTTCTGTTGTTGTTGCCAATTGACATTCATCAACTCGCTACACTGATGCTTGGGCCTATATATGATGCACTGTCAAAGTGATCGAATTACTGTATATTCTTTTTATCGTATAATAGATTAAAACCCAATCACGCCACGTTGCTTGCAAATGAGAGATTTTTAATACAGCCATGCGTGGACTGCAATATAATGCATGAGTGGCTCGGGGATAGGTGGGCATTGACTGCTGCTTGAGTCTCTCACGCG
Source organism: Paspalum notatum (assembly GCA_022530915.1). NCBI lineage: Eukaryota > Viridiplantae > Streptophyta > Magnoliopsida > Poales > Poaceae > Paspalum > Paspalum notatum. The sequence goes on from CM039691.1 coordinate 377,273, forward strand.
TTAATTAATTTTAATTTCAAATTTACCGGCCTTCTTCTTCTTCCCTGCAAAGGGATTCAACCATAAGCAAGCTAGCTGGAGCCTAGAAGCCATGCGTATAATGATTCCGCTCACAAAAAAAAAAACTAGGACAAGTTTTTTTTCTCTCTGAAAAAAACATTAGTGGGTCAGATTTTTTCTCAATAATAATAAAAAAAGACAACAGTAGGACTAGTACGTACAACGTACTGATGCATGTTCACAAACGGATCAGTATAATAAACCCTTTCTATGGGTGGATGTCAACGTACGCTTAGTCCAAAACCCCGTTCAGACCAGCAGCACGTTGCCGGCAAAATATGATTAGGCCCCCTTTGGAACAAAGGAAAATTTTCCTGTTCCTACGTTTTTCCTGTGTTTTTGAACTGATTCCTGTGAAATTCCTGTGCCAATCCCGTGAAATTGCTGCGTTCCAAAGGGGCCCTTACTGGCATGGACTACTGATTTTAAAATACAGTAAGCGATCAATGCAAATAATCAAAAGGAGGGTTTAGCTTAGCTTGGCGGTCAATGAGCTAAGCAAGCTAGCAGCTTTCTGCTCCATGCATGCATGATCGATGCATCATCGTCGTCGTCAGCTAGCAAGAATACGTGGAAATGGACTGCTTCTTCAGTCTCACGCGTTATTGATTTTAATTTTATTATTATTTTGCCTTTACTTGTTAGCTTGTTCGTCTGAATTTGTTTCCTAGCGCTAGCTACTGGCGACTAATTCATGGTTGGTAAGTTGACCTACGCGTACGGATATGGTACTTCTCAACTCGTGTCGACTTTTCTTTAGCAGATATACTGTATATACAGAGTATATAGGATGTCGCGCCGAGGGAAGCACTATGCATGGGCAAGTTCTGGGGATGCAGGGACATAGCGGCAAGCCATGGTTCTCTGGTTGTTCCATCTTTCTTCCTGGCAGCTGATGATCTATATTACTATAATTGAACCACTTAAAAAGTAAATGACCTAGATAATCACTTTGAAAAAATATAGACCTAAATAGTACCGCTTGATTAAGTTTAAATGACTTAACTTGCAATTCACTCTAACTCTAATAGCTGATACTAGTAAACATGGTTACTCGATCCTTGCATCCCAAAATAAATCAACTTCTAGCTAGAATAAGACAAAAAAAAATATTCTGACTTTTTTTTCAGAAATTTAACCGTTAATCCGTTCATGTTTTTCTGAAAAATTCATAAGCTATCATTTATTTATCATTAAATGTAGCTTGAGCCCGACCTGTATTTTTACATGTTTGAAAAAAAAAAAATCAACGGCAACAAGTCTTTGAGAATGGAGGGAGTATTATACCGGAGGAATGACCTCAACAGACCCTTAGTGCTACGTTTCTTCTGTAGGTCCTATTCGGTTTGAGGGATATTTAGGGGATTAAAGGAGATTTAATTCTTTTCATACCCATCCAACTGAACAAGCTCGTAAGGTTATTGTGATCAATGCTAATTGTTCAGTAGACAACTATAGGTGTTTGCAGTCCAGTGACAACATCACAGCACCACCATCTCATTGTACTCTTCAGAGCAGAGGATTCTCGACCAGTCAAGGATATACATGTACAAATAGGCACCGGCACGGACACGGCTGGGCACGGCACGCCATCACCATGTCCAGGCACGGCACGGCGAGCTCTCGTGCCGTGCCAGGCCGGCACGGCGTGCCGCGCTTCTTGCCCAGGCATGGCACGGTTGGCCTTACACGGGCCGTGCCGTGCCGGAGGCACGACGAGCCCAACGGTGCCGTGCCTGTGCCTGTGCCCGTGCCCGCGCCGTTGCTGCCGCCGTCGCAGACCGGAGCGTGTCGCCGTAGCCGTCGCTGACTCGAGCACAGCATCCTCCTGCTTCTCCGTGGCGCCGCCGGAGATGGGATCTTGATCTACGTCCGTGCCGCCGCCGGAGACCTCCTGTCCCTTCGCCATGGATGCGTGGACAGATCTCCGCGGCCTCGTTGCCTAGATCGCGAGGGCGAGGAGAGACGACGCGAGGGCGAGGGGAGACGGGGAGGCGAACCGACAAACGGCACAAGGAGACGGGGAGGCGGACCAGCAAGCGGCACAGGGAGACGGCGAGGCAGTGGTGATAGGCGAGCTTGAGGAGATGGCGAGAGACGAGAAGGAGACGAGGGCACGAGGCGGCCAGCAGCGGCTGGCGGGGGAGAAAGAAATGGCGCTAGGGTTAGGGCGGGGCGGCGCGGAGTATTTATACTCCAGGGGAGTTAGCGGGCCGAGCCGGGCCGGCTGGTTTATCGGGTCGTACTCGTGCTTGCACCGTGTGCCGGGCCGTGGGCCGTCCGATGGGCCCGTTTTGGACATGTATAGTCAAGGATCTTCCGCCCCCACCAACCATAATTGTTTTTTCCTTTCAAGTGGCCCTCCATCCAAAACAGTGCGGGATTGAATGAGGGTTGGATGGACGCAGAGTCCGTTTTAGGATGAGATATATAATAATGTGGCGAGGGCCGGCCGAGGAGTACATGCATATATTCAATGCGTATATAGACTCCATTTGGAGACCCGGCCTCAGATTCTGAGAATTCATATTATATCACAATTAATAGCAAGGGGCAGATGGATTAATTTTGAGATTTTAATACCGTACAGCAGAGACATCTCCAGTGTCATTTGATTCTCTTGTGCATTTTGAGAACGAGATTTTAAAAATCTCATGTGAACCAAGCAAATGCGGCCATAATAAAGCAGCTAGTAGCGATGGGTTAGGATTCTACGAATAGACAATGGTAGAGGTTAAAACAGTAGAGTATTTTGGAACGAAAATCCTGAATCTTGTTAGAAGTTGACTTTTTTTCGGTAGTGAAAAAAAAAAGAAGTTGTGGTTTTTTTAGAATGGAGAAGATAGAAGTAAAAAATATTTTTTCTGGTGGTTGGAAGTCATGCAGTACTAATTGGATTTGAGTTGCGCTAGAGCGACCTAGCTAGCTAGCTGCTGAGTGCTGACAGAGACACCTACGCACGCAGCTATTCGTGTTGAAGTGATTTATTATTAGCCTATAGTAATATAAGCCCAACGTATACTAATACAGAGTACTACCGTGTTCGTTTACTTGTATATATGTGTGTATAATACCAATAATTACTAGGAATAATGGTTTTTTTGGTGACGTGGCGGCACGCGCGAGGCATGCATCCATCATCACTCCAATCAAATCGCAGAGAGCGAGCTTGGAGGAGATGGGAAAAAAGTCCACGGTCAAGCTCCACCTAGCAATCCCATCCCAATGCACGGACGAGCGAAACTTCTTGCTATAGCCGTGGAGGCGAAGCACCCCCGTTTTACTAAACTACCCCCTCACTAGTTTAGCCTTTTTGATTTTCAATCCCAGCAGCAGGCAATATTATCCACGTGCTTAATCAGTTACTTCCACAACATTCCCATTTTTTTTAAAAAAAAATATTTGACAACATCGACTTCTATATTGACTTTAATGAATATCGATCGTGCCTTGTTTTTATTATCGTTGAAGTATGATCTTTTTTCCTGCATGGTTATGTGGATTAAAAAACAATGGCACAGTTGTCCAAAGTCAATGATGTCAAATTATTAAAATAGATATAATACATACATATGACACACAAACCATTATATGTAAACAGATACCCGGTGAATCGTGTAAGTTAGGCTCGAAGCTAGCATTATTCTCTAGAGATCTGGATAAAACAATATCCCTCAAAATGGCAATGAGCCACGAGAAGAACACACTGACTTTTTCCATAAGAAAATCCATGACTTTTTTTTGTCGCTATGAACAAAAGAAACACAACAATGAAGTCCAAGTCTTCTAACATTATATAGTTCATTCACTAAAAAGCTCCTATTTGGTTCCTTATACGAAAAACAAACTCTATATAACACGAGATGTACGATAGAAGGAAATGTGAGTAACATGTAAAATATGGAAGTAAGGTAACCTAGAAGTGAATTGAATAAAATGACAATGAGAAGTCTAGCAAGAATGAAAAGGAGCATGCTCCAGAATAAGATGATTATTATCGAGAAACAATGAGGGAGTAGGAAACAACTAGGATCGATCTAGGAGCAGAGGAGTGGATTCCTGATAGTACGTTACGACTCTTTGGATTTGGTAATACGCTACGACTCTTTAGATTTGGTTGTACATTACGACTATTTGGATTGGAATGCTTTAGAAATACCCCATCTGTTCCAAATTACAAAAAATTTGGAATTTAAATATAGACAATGAGGCAGAGATCTCCGTGCAGCAAGCGGAGGGCCAAATCAGAAAAACAGCATCCTGAAGGGAGGGCCATATCTGCGAAATAAAAGGGCAGTGAGCCAGTGATGAGTGGAGTATTTTTATTTTTATAATCGTGGCCTGGCATGGGATTGGGCGTCGTGGGGTGGAGTCCCGAAAAGGCCCCTGGGCTTTCTTATAGCCCAAGCCACTCCCCTTCTTCCTGGAAAGGAGTTCTCCTCTCCCCTCGGCTCTGCCTGCCTTCTCCAAAACCAAACTTTCCCCAATCCACTCCGCTCCCCAATCCAATCCCCCCCACAACCCTAGCCGCCGCCTGCCTGCCAGGGCCGCGGCTCCGGTGGCGCACGCATGACCCACCCCTCCTCCTCGTCGTCCTCCGCTCCGCCGCCGCCGCCCGCCGCGGTGGCGGGCGCGGCGGCGGAGGCCACCTCTCTCGCGCCGGGCTTCCGCTTCCACCCCACCGACGAGGAGCTCGTCTCCTACTACCTCAAGCGCAAGGTCCTCGGCCGCCCGCTCAAGGTCGACGCCATCGCCGACGTCGATCTCTACAAGCTCGAGCCCTGGGACCTGCCCGCGCGCTCCCGCCTCCGCTCCCGCGACTCCCAGTGGTACTTCTTCAGCCGCCTCGACCGCAAGCACGCCAACCGCGCGCGCACCAACCGCGCCACCGCCGCCGGATACTGGAAGACCACCGGAAAGGACAGGGAGGTGCGCCATGGCCCCAGGGTCGTGGGGATGAAGAAGACGCTCGTCTTCCACGCCGGGCGCGCGCCCAAGGGAGAGCGAACCAACTGGGTCATGCACGAGTACCGCCTAGAGGGAGACGAGGCCGCCCTCGCCCCCGCCCCCGCCGCCGCCGCCGCGGGGATCCCACAGGTAGTATACCTCCCCGTTTGTCGGAATTGTACTTTCCTTATTATTCGATCCGAGATTGCGTTCCACTTCCACGCGGTATCTGTCTACTCTGTCGGGCCGACTCGATCGCTGGTTTTACTTGAATCATGTGCATGCGGATTGTAGTGATTTTGTACCCACAAGTTGGCCTCTGCACGCTGACTACTATATCCTTGCTAGCGCACTGTACTGACGCCGATTTGTTCCTTCAGGACTCCTTTGTGGTGTGCCGGATCTTCCAGAAAGCTGGCCCAGGTCCTCAGAACGGGGCACAGTATGGGGCGCCCTTCGTTGAGGAGGAATGGGAGGAGGACGATGAAGATGTCGGCCTGCTTCCCGTGGGGGGCGATGCTGCTGCTGACCATGAGCTTCCTCCTGGTCCTACAGAGATCCCTGGCGCTATGGAGAAAGGCTATCTTCAAATGAGTGATCTCATTCAGGTATAGCTGCAGGCAGTCAACTTGCATCATCTTGCTTTTTTATTTTATTCGCCATCGTTTTTTGAATTAAATTTGCCCTGCGCATTTAGGTCCTAGTCGTACTTGTTAGCCTTCAAAACCTGAGGATAACACCTATATATTTGAAAGTATTCTATTGTTTCAGTTAAAACAAATAGCACCTGAAGAAGCGACAGATGCTGGTCATTTTCATATGCTAGCTAGTGCTCTTATTTGTATGAATATTCTGATAAATCTTCTATATGAATTCCCTTGAGATTTTATTCGTATGAGTCTGTCTTGGGTCTCTGTTCTTTCCCTGAAAGCCTTTGTCATACTCTGAATAATTCCGTGTTAAAACATACCACTTCTATGTTTGACATACCTATGTTCTGTCCTTCACCACCCCCATCTATCATTCATAAAGTCCTGGTACCTTGTCTGATAATGCACTGCTTTCTAGGCTACATACACTTGTTATGGATACCGTAATTCACTCGTAGATTGTTCTTTTGGGGTTCTATAGGTGGGTTAGAATAATTGTGGAAAAAAAAAAAGCTTTCCTGCTTTTGTGGTGTTGTTAAGTAAGATTTCGGTTGCTTAGTATTGGAATTTTCATTGGTTGATTGTAGTACCAGACTAAAGGAAAATGATGCTGTTATATGACTGGTTCTTGCACAGAGCTTGTCTATCTTTCACTTTTGATTTTTAAGTCAACACTAAACAAGTGGCCAGCTAGTTAAGTTATTAATAATCAGCACATATCTCTTAGCACACTTCTTCTAGGATGTCAGTTGATAGCATGTAGTCCATTGTAAGATCCATGTTATGCTCATCATCAAAAGGTGCCCATAGCTCTGGAATGCACCTTTGTCGGGAGAACATGACTCCTGCCATGCCTTACATTTCTGAATATGTATCAATTGATTATGTATTTTTGATCTTAACAGGGCTGCTGGATTTCCTAATTTGTATAGTTGGAATTCTATTCCATATTGTCTAGCAAGGATACTAACTTCTTTTCTTTGCTTTTTCTTTTGTCTATTTTTTGGCATAAGCCTTACTGTTCCCTCAGGATTAGGTAACACAAGTTATATGAGATCACGACTACAAGAGTCATGATATCTTAGTATTCATGTCTGAGCATTAAAAGGTTGGGATTCTGTGTTGTCATTTCCATATTTATCTGTGTAATGGTGTGAGATCGCATTCTGCCACACAAACAGAGTAGTTCATTGACCATAAGATTTTTTTTTTCCTGTAATAAAGAATTTCTTCAATCTAAAAATGGGCTTACTATCCATCCATGCAGGGGCTCTTTTTTTTTTCTTTTTAATGTAAGTCATGATTTATAGGTGATCCTTTTTTTTCATTTACTCAGTTCATTCTGATTTTGGTACCAAAATTTTCACATTGGCATACTTGTTCTAATTATGCCGTTCTTTACTTTTTCAGGGTTTCGGTGATCAAAATGGGAACGGTACAGATGGTTTGCCGGTTTCTGATACTTCAAATAATAGCAACCATTCTGAAGATATAGATGGAAATTCTGGGGACATATTAAATGACCCGAACCTTGGCTCTAATTTTCTTCAGTATGTTGAGCCTGGGGAGCACAATAGCTTAATGCTTAACGAAAATACAATATCAAATTTCAACACTGGGGATTTTTTTAATAATTCCAGCCCCAGTGATGGGTTCTTAGAGCTGAAGGATTTCGCAGATGCTGCAAATCTGGATTACCCTGTAGGCAATGAATCCACCATCTGGCCTTCGGATGGTTGGGCTTGGAAAACTCCTGACTCTTTGGGAGCTGGTGGATCTAACAATGAGATTCCTCCACTCCCTGATGACCAGACTTTCCTGCCTGATGAGCTCGAACAGCTGTTGCAGTCAATTCAAGGGGATTCCCATTTGGACTCTACCATGGATCCCCCACATTCCTCTATAACAAATTCAGTTATGCTAGATGACAGTTCTGCGATTTTCTATGATGCACCCTTTGATTCCACCATCTGTGATGAAAGGTTTAGACAGGTGGATGGAATTCTTGGCTCGTCAGCAACCAATCTATCTGGTATTGGCATGGTGGACGATGGCATGCCATACTATGATGCAATGGATGATAATTTATTCAATGATTTTCTGGGCCCCATACAGCAGCCGGCTGGTAGCAGTTCCCATGCTTTTAATGGCCCAGTCCTTACCCATGAGGTATGCTGTCATTTCAAATCCAGATATACAGTTGCTGCGTTTTGTGCAGAGCATAGATATGTTTACTGGTGATCACCTACAATTTTCTACTTTTACAGGTCAACAATACAATGTATATGTATAGTCCAACTCAAAAGGTTTTAGAACCTAATTTTGTAGTTGGTGCCCCATCGTCTGCTAGGTTACCTGAAGCTGGTAGTCAGTTAAATTGTGTTGTTTTGCCAGGTAATCTTACTATGAAAAATTATAATAGGCTAGCTATATCTTGATCCATGATGAAAAAGAATACTTTTTCGTGCTTGTTGACCAGATTATTTTATGCTAGTTGTATTTACTTACCCTCTTAAGCAAGATTGAGGTATTATTACTATTTTGTGTCGTTGAGAAAATCTTGCTCAATCTTGCTTAACCGGGGAGAGTTATATACAGCTGGCATGCATTTTCTTGGCCATTCTTATGCCTGTAAAACCTGTAAATGAACATCGTTGACAAGTTTCTTTTGGTGTTCAACAGATGGGCATGCTAAGAGTAGTACTATTGGAAAGCGATTTGTAAAGATGTTGGATTCAATCTCCGCTCCCCCAGCTTTTGCAGCAGAGTTCCCAGCTAACCTCCGCAAATCCTTGGCTCCTGTCACTGGAGCACGCCCTGACACCTTCCATGTCTCTGCTGAAGTGATTAGTATAGGAAGTTTAGCTGTTGCTTCTGGCCCTGATAAGTGGGCCCTGCAAAAGGATCAAGGCATGGAGCTGCTCTTCACAGATTTTGAGCCTGATACCCGTATACACTGTGGCTGCAACACAATTACCGCAGTGCTGCGTGGTGGCTTCTGCCTTTTCTTCTTTTCAGCAATAATGCTGTTAGTGAGCTATGAGGTGGGCATGTGCATCTATGGCAAGTAGCAGGCTGTTACTGGAGTAAGATGCTCATGACGTTTAGGTTAATCCTCTTATGTGTTTTTGAGGCAAACTCAACTGGGGCCTCCTGCTAGCTCTAAGTGTATTGCGTTGCATGACATGGACCTGTGGGGGTTCTTAGCAGCGGTACCGTTTTGCAGCTCGAGAGCTAATGGTGTATGTATGGATTCCTCCAGTGCTATTAGTAGTAGTATGCTTATTGCTTATCATCTGTATGTGATGATGCTATTTGTCATGCTTCTGGTTGCAGTGGACAATGTTAGTGCAGAATCCTGTATATATATTTTATTAGATCTGCCATGGCTGAATTATGTTTTGAAAGTATCGTTGTGTTGGTGCGTTGAGCATTTTCTGGTTTCTAAACGAATGTTCAACGGTATCGCGTGGCATATTGAGCGTGCAAGCTTCTGTTCGGACAGTGATGAGTGCTAGTTATGGCTTTGTGGCCTGTTGGTTCTGTTTGCCCTGCTTCTGTTTTTTTACATGGATGAAGATTTAGTGTTGTTATTGAGATTGCAACCTTATTTAACGATCCTAACTATGCTTGATGCATTTCCCCATCATATTTGGTTGCTTTATTAGTGTTCAAATTTTGCATCATAGTCAAATTCCCATGGCACAATTATTGAATATACATATATATATATAGGTGATTGCTGCATCTTGCAGGCAGCTGACTCTTTCATCTGTAGTATGTGTTTCCGCCGGAAACTGTACCGCATACACAAATGCAATTACACTGGCAGTACTGCCGTAACTAGACTACATCTCTCCGGGTAGCATGGTATCCTCAGGAAGATCACAAAATGCATTCCCCTGAATTGCAAGAACAAAAGCAAAATCAGCTATTTCCGACACAAGTATCTCTTTCGCAAACATAGATAAGCTACAATTCTTCAGGGTGATGGTGACTTACCTCTCCTGTAAGGTGGGCAACACATTTCTTCTCAGCAAGCAATTCAGCTTCGCTCTACAAAGATTACAGAATCATTGTTACAGTAAAAGAATTTTATGTTGCTTATGTTCTACAACATTAAGTGATGGCAGTTCCTACAATCCTTACCTTTTTAATCCGTTCCCAGAGAAAATCGTCCATCAACACATCGCTAGCTAGTTCGTAGTCACCATCCCCCTGTCGAAAGAATTTCATGATCATTAGTAGTGACTGATCTTCTTAAGAACAAAAGTAATGCGGGCGATTTGGATCCTAGATCGTACCTTTGATCTGCATGGCATGCTGAACACGATGTCCTCTGCTATGCCATAAGGATTTCCAGTCGTATAAACCTGTTTTTACATCGTTTTTTTTTCCTTCATCCAGAGAGATGCCAAAACAAAACAATGAACAACCCAAAGGTCTCAAAACTTACCCCTGAAGAGAACCAATCGCCTTCTGGGGTAGGAGTTACAAGGGATCTAATAGCATCCACTATCGAAACAGCGGTTGACGCGGCCGAAGATCTGCCCCATTTTTGGATGAGCACACCTCCCCTCTGTTTAGATGCAGGAATGAAATGGATTATTGTACATTATTGACTTAGTAATCTCTCTCGCGCCAGAGAATAGTAAGTATATTGCAAACATGGAGAGGCGCATACCTTTTGAACTGTCATGGTGAATTCTTCTTCTAACCACTTGGTATCCTTAATTACTTCTTTCACTGGTCTCCCATCAATTTTGGCATTCAGGAAATCAGGAACCTGCACGGGGAGAATCAGTAAAAAAACACATCTGGAAAATAGTCTGCTCGTCTATAATAAAATCTTCACCTGAGTTGTCGAATGGTTCCCCCAGATAGTCATGTTTGATACTTTGTCATAAAACACACCTGCTTTTAGTGCTAGCTACACAAAAGTGATGGTGTGTGATTGCATGCTTAATCTGTTTTTTTTTTTCCCTGCTGGGAACAAGGTAACGAAAGGACACCAAATAATAAAAGTTCAGCGCCGGGCACCTGACACTTTGCTCTATTTTCGTCCAGCCTCGTCAAAGCGTGAAAATTTTTCGCTGGTATTCTTGGAGCATTCTTCAAGCAAATCAACGCACTGCATCATCATTCGATTCATCAGGGTAAGCCACAGCTCAAGACATGGCAACACCATGAATCATTAATACAGTACTTAGCAAAAGATGTAAGTGTCCGTACTTAGTGTTACACGGATTTCCAACAACGACGACTTTGACGTTGGGTGATGCCACGGTGTTAAGTGCTTTCCCCTGACACAATTTTTTTTTTAAAAAAAAGAATCAGAGCTTAGCCAGGACAAAGCTATTCCAACACCCATTTGAGGCGTTAAGTCCTCTTGGCATGCACTCTTGCTGAGAGGGTTTCTTGCGAATATAATTCACGACATAGTACTATAAATTCGGAAGAAATCAGAGGAACTCAGGAGGAGGTAGCAGGAAAGGAACCTGGTCAGCGAAGATTTGGCCATTGATATCTAATAGCGCGGCTCGCTCCATGCCAGGGCCTCGGGGCTTAGCGCCGATGAGAAGGGCCCAATCTACATCTTCAAAGACCTCGTAAGGATCTATACCAATGCTGACTTCCCTGAGCAATGGATACAGCGAGTCCTCCAGTTCCATAGCCACACCTACGTACATACAGTTGCACAATTCAAATGAATATATATGGATACTCCCTTAGTGTGACAGTAATCCATTGAAATGAGTGAGTAAATATTTATATGGCAGTGGAAGTTGTAAAAGCGTAGTTTTTGGAACAACTCATCAAAACTATTTATGTAGCAAATAAATGTGAGTTGATTCTTTCTTGTTATCAAATAATAAGTAGTAGGTACTACTGCAGTAACCAGTAAGACAACAGAGAGGAATGAGAAGGTGGAAAAAAGAAGAGTTACCCTCGAGTGCTTGGAACGATCTCTCTGAGCCGAGTAGCTTGAGTGCTATGGGTTGGTCTTGTCCAAAAACCTCCCCGGAGGCAAGCTGAAATTGTTTTGTTTTAGTTCCGTCCGTAAATTAATTAAAATGGATGGGCAGCAACAGCGGCATGCAGTGCGCGTCTCTGCTAATAAGACATGCAGCAGAGGCGGTGGAGAAGAAGAAAAAAGAGGGGATCTTGATAGATACTACTGGTTACCTTAAAGAGCAGATGGTTGGATATCATCCCAGCGGCGCCTGAGACAGCAATGCTCACTAACTTTTTCCATGACCTGGTTTTGTCTTCCTGGGAGGCATGCAGGGACGGAGAAAGATGATTAATTATAATTAATTAATTAATTAACGAGTGGTACTTACTAGGTGAAGATGATAGCAGCTAGCAGCATCTCAAGTTCTCAACCAAAGCGACACACGCTTTCAGATTAATCCATCATATTAAAAGCAAAGCATGTTCTTTTAATATGATAGGATGGATGACACACGCGCATGCAGTTTTGGTGCACAAAAAAAAAAAAAAGCATGTGGATCGACAGAGCATGCATCGAGAGTTGGACTTGGACACCACCTCCCCTCCCGAAACATATACTACTACGCTAGCTTAGCTCCCGTTTGGAACGCGGAAAAGTTTTTTCATTCCTACGTTTTTTCTGTAAAATTAAATTGTTTTCTGTAAAACTCCTGCACATTTTTTATGAAATTCCTGCGTTCTAAACGGGTCCAAACCTATAAGTAAGGTGGGAAAAAGGACGAGACAGCAGCAGCGCAGAAGCAGAAAGGGAAAAATAAAAAAGTGTACGTAAAAGCGATGGAGCATTTCAACAAACAAACACAGGGTGGGGCTTGAGGACTTGAGAGGGAGGGATGATGCGACCGAAGAACCGACCGCTTTGAGGTCGTAGGTGGTGCAGAAGACCCCGAAGCAGTCCTTGCGCGACGCCGGCGCCTCGGCCGCGACCGTGGCCGCGCCGTCGACGGAGCAGCGGACGGTGGCGAGCAGCGGGCGGAGGGAGGAGCGGCGACGACGACGTGGCGCGGCTCCGGCGGCAAGAGGTGTTGGCGCGACGAGGCGCGATCCGGCCGGGGAGTAGGCAGTGGAGAGGCCCATGACCATGAGGAGGAGGAGAGGATAGGGAGCTGGCTGGCTGGCAGGCGCAGGCAGAGGAGCTTAGCTGCACAAGAAGAAGCAGGAGAAGGAGAGGGAGTGGAGGAGATTACTTTTGTAGGACAGGAAGCAGCTCCATCTCTCTCATCTTCTTCAACAGAAAAAAAAGACTGGCGTAGGATTAGCGGCAGCAAGGGCGATGGACCTCTGCGTGACACGTCGCCAGGCGACAGCGATTGTTTGGAGGGGTCTTGGCCTGGGCCATAATGTACTACTATGTTTGTCACGTACCCGTACGTCCAACTCAGCCAGCCAGCGGGCCTTTTTTCGTTTTCAGGACCAAGCCAACTGTTATAGAAAAAAAAAATGTCATTGAGAAAATAATAAAGGCTCAAAATTAAATACACTCTCGATTTATAACGTACCCATTCGTTGTTGTTCATAGCCTGATTTTGTTCCTTGATGGGCATATTCGTGTTCCAAAGGTCCGAAAGAACCGCATGCGGGCTTATTCGTGTTGCTATTCTTAGGATGTGCGCATCTCATTCCACCAACCTACATTTTAAACTTTTCTTTGGATATCCATTTGGGCGGTACCGGTAAGAATAGCCTTAGAAGGGTGGTAGTCATAGTGTTCTTTTTTCTGATCATGGTTGCATGTACTCTTAGTGGTTGTGGCGGGCTTTGTTGCGTTGCGGGTACTTGGGTTTCACCACCATCTATGTGCTTTTGTACCTTAACGCTTCCTTCATGGATCATCTACAATTGAATTGGAGGTCGCCGTAATTTATTGTTCTCTCTTGCTACTCAATGAAAGACATAATGCTTAGGTATGTTTTTAAGGGCTAGTTTGGCAGCACGTGAAGAAAAAAACCAGGGAAGAAAAATTTCTGCAGGGATTTTCTTGTCATTTCATTTCCTTGGGATAGTTTGCCCCCACCGGGTCTTTTCATCACGCACTGTTTGGGAGCCATGGGAGCAAGGAAAACCTGCGTACATAACACTGGCCTCACTGAATGACAGCAGTATTGGAGAGCAACCACAAAAGGCTCAGTACAAACGCGAAAACAAAGTAATGATGCAACCAGGTAAATGTGATCTCCATTGATCAAAGTTATAAGTAATTCATCGATTCAGAATAACACTCAAACAAGCTGGGAAGTTCAAGACTTGTTCAAAGTTTAGGAATGAAAGATCTGAAACAAAACAGAATGAAAGATGAGCTAGGGTTTCATTACCATAGAGGAATCGAAGTTCAGACTAGAAAAACCCAAGATCCGAGGCGGGGGAGGTGCTCTTTCTTCAGTTCTGGCCGGTGGTGTGGTTGATGGGCGAAGATCAGACGAGAGGCCGGGGTGGAGAAGGCTGGGAAACGCGCAAGGGTGGCAGGATCTCCAAGTGGCGCCGGCGCGGTGGAAGCAGGGGCTCCAAGCGGACGGAGGCGTTGGGGAGGATGGATCTCGAGGCGGACGGAGGCGTGGGGGAAGCCGGAGCTCCAGGCGGATGGAGGCACGGGGTAGCCGGAGCTGGAGGCGGACGGACGCGTCGGGGAGGCCGGACCTCCAGGCGGACGGAGGCGCCGAGGAGGAGCGGAGGCGACGGCAGTCTCGTGCGGCCGAACTTGCGAGCGGCGAGACGAGTACAGGAGAATCGCCTGGCCTCCTGAGGCAGGGGTTGTTTCCGAGCGGGAAATGGGCTCCCCTAGAAGAATCACTACCGGATAATGGGCTGCCAAAAGACGCGGATGGACAACCCACGGAAAGTCTCCGTATGGGCTTTCTCCCCTGGAAAAAAGGCCGGGAACCGGCGGGGTTTTGGGCTGCCAAACCCGCCCTAAGAGTATTTTTCCAGTGTGCCATGGGTCATCTAGCTTGCTTCCAATGTCAAATTTTAGTGTCTAGCATTGGCTTTTGCATTGATTAAAGCCGTGCCCATAGTTGGAGAGAGCAATTCACAATCGATGATCACACACGGTTGATCATTGCTATTTCAGTTTGCGCATTAATTAATTATATCAATTCCCCACAACATTTGTTCATCACACGACCAGCGAGGTTACATCATGTATATATATATGAATGTAGGCGTGTTTAATTAATTAGGAGCGAGCGAGAGAGAGGCGCGCTAGCTAATAGCTCGATCGATCGTCAGGAAATAACTCAAAAATAAAGCATGGAATATATTGAGTTAGAAGTTCTTGGACGCCTGGTAAGTGACTCCAAACTGCCAGTCGGTTGGGAGGACGTGCCAGGATGTGGCCTTGCGGTGGTCGCTGGTCATCACCCGGAACGTCAGCGACTCGCCGGTGAGGTCCTCCCCGGTCTGCCACACCTGCCCCCAGTTGCGCTTCAGCTCCGTCCACTTGACGCGCTTGCTGCCCTTCACCGCCACGGCCGCCACGTCGCCGGCGCCGCCCACGTTGGTCACCATCACCATGTTGAAGTACTTGTTGCCGGTGATGAGGTAGCGGATGCCGCCCTGCCTCGCGCACGCCACCCGCCGGTACGACACCGGCACGATGCCCGCCTTCTCCTGCGCGATCTGCAGGAACGCCGGCATGCTCAGGTCCAAGTGCTCCCGCGGCGGGTTGCACCACCCGCCGCTCTCGCCCGACTGCTGGTAGTTGGGCGGGCACAGGTTCGTCGCCGTCACCACCAGCGCCGCCGCGCCGGCCTGCTGCTTGCACCCGTCGGGGCTGTCCACGCACCGCACCTCGTAGCACGCGCCGCACGCCGCGCCGTCGCCGTACAGCGCCGTGCTCACCGCCACCGTCTGCACGCCGTACCCCTCCGCGCGCGTGTCCTTGTACCCGCACGCCCCCGCCGTCGTCTCCGACCCGTCGCGACCGCCGTAGAAGGTCGCGTGCGCCGGCTTCCATGGCCCCGCCGTGAACTTGCCGTGGTTGTGGTGCACCACGCGCCCGCCAGGCGTCAGCGCCTTGGGGCCGCCGCCAGCAATGGCCACATCGGAGGACACGGCCGCCGCCAGCAGCGCCGCGGCCAGCAAGCTACGACCAGACATGATCGATCGATAGATAGATATATCAGGTACTGTAGTACCGATCGAGCGAGCGATTGATTAGGTTTAATTTTATTATTTTTATTAGCTACGTAGTAGTACAGAATTCTTTCCTTCCATGGAACGAGGTTTCTTCTTATATACTACTTAGCATCCATCCATCGTCGTGACCTTGGCCATTTTTAGGTCGCACCTGTCTGTCTGCCTGTCTGCCAAAGGAAACCGCTATGCTAATTCTGAGCCATGCAACTAGAGGCCTGGAGGAGCAATCGGAGGGCCGGCTCTCAACAATTGAAAGCTTGTGACAAGAGTCAAAACGGTCTTATGCTAAACAACATGGAGCACAACAAACAAACCATTCAGCACATGCAACGAGTCGTTCCAGCGTTTTACAGGCACAACAGCATACATATATATATGTATATATAGCAGTAAACAAACAATCGATGTTCAAAAGGCTTCATAGATCGATTAAGGCATGTGAAACCACTTATTTCCTCAACTGAACATTATTTTGCTTATATAACCGACCCTCAACGGCTATTTAAGCACGATCCAAGCAATACAAAAAAGGGGCGCTGTCCCAGTAACACGATTGAAGACACAAGGCTGCCAATGGATGCGACAGTGAAGCTGCAACCGCAAGCCGGCGAGCGACCTACAATGGAGTCAGGCCAACAACACCTGCACAAGGACAACAGTGGTTAGACAATTGCACACGGAGCATCACGGACCACCAAATGATTCAGCAACGCCTACCAACATAAAAAAACATTTTGGAGTGCCCATGGATTCTTCATGTAAAAACTAAAGGTTGCAGTGGCTTATTTTTGTCACCATAGGAAGCAAGCAACTCAGTGGACGGACACAGATTACAAGTCTCAGTATCTTTCTCATGTATACAAACTACTTAAGTAGTAACATCATCACCACAAACCCACTTCCTCCAAGGATTCATAAATACTGTGGCAAAGAGAACATACCACATGCCAGTCTTCCACCAGCATTTCCAGTGCTGAGGCTGAGCTCATGGCCACCTAAACACAATGGAAAAAAGAAAAACATAAAGGGCCTTCTATATATTAACTGAAATAGAAATAAAAATGTGGAATGCAGGCAGAACTAGACACACCTTTCCCCAAATCATCTTCAAGTTCATGAACCACAAATGCTCTCCCAACAACTGAATTCGGGCCACTCAAAGGAATCTGAGTACAAGCAATCACAAAAATTAGCAAACTAACTGGGGTACAGCTTTAATTTCATTGTACAAAAGTATGATCTTTCAAGTTTACCTGGCTATCAACAATGGTTGCCTCAGCGACGCCTGTATCAGCAACAATTAACAAACATGCCATAGAACAAGTCATCATTATCTAGCAAAATTAAACAAATGGATATCACAGGTGTACTACAGGTTGTCACAGTCCTCACCCTCAGCATTGGCAGCAATGTTTCCCAGGTCACCCGCATGACGAATTTCATCTTCAGGCGCACCGTGTGTCAGATTGTTTGGATTGAAATGTGGTCCTGTAAGATTACAAAAAGGTTGCTATGATTGGTAACTTGAACAGCTAGATGGCTCAAATCTAATTTCAAGTGCAAGAATCGTTGAGGACGCATATGGCCTGGGGAAGGAAAAGGAACGAATAGCACCATATCCGGATGACAGAATTAATTAGATGGAAATTTTGACAGCAATTGGGAGAAGACGACAGGCAACACCTAGTAGCATAATAAGTAGAAACACACCACATTTGTGGGCATAGTTAAGATCAGCGGGAAATTACAACCTGTCGATATGCACCCATTTGTAGTATCACCAAACTCGTGCTGCAAATGAAAAATTGCATCATCGTCGTTATGTGTACGAATGAAGAAGTTAATGTTGGAAGCTGCTGGAAGATAACAGCACTCACGAGGTGGAAGCCATGAAGTCCAGGAGCAAGTCCAGTGACACGGACGTTCACTGTTGTCGGTCCTGTCAGTATACAAGAGAAACATTTCAGACAGGCAAGAGTAACAGACAACCAGTTGCATTTCATTTTCAGAAGCAAAGTGTACGAGGACTAGTGATGACTGATGATATTAGAGACTCTTGAGACAGCATGGGTAGTTGATTTAGCGAGATTAGAGACTCTAGCAAATGAATTCTAATCATACGCATCATACATTTGCATTAAAAAAAACAGTGTTCATTTTTTGTCATGCCTGATGCCTGCTGCTGCAGGGCAGGCAAATTAACGCAGTCACTGTATCCGATTTGGTAAAGGGTAGAAGCAAGTTGAAATTTTTAGGTGATCAGACAGCTACGACCAAGAGAGAAATGCACCCAATTAAGAGAGGGGAGAACAACATACAAAAAGGTCCCTCTTTTGGGTGCCCATCCAAGCCAAGGAGGCAATAAGCTGCCGATGAAGCTCCCCGGTTGGAGAAGAGATGAGATGATGAGAAGAGGGGGTAAGATGGATAAGGAACGCACCGTCGTCCTCCTGCGTGAGCGTGACGACGCCCTCGACCTGGGACGTGCCCTTGAGGACGGCGACGGCCTTCTTGGTGGCGTCGGCGAGGACGAGCGCCCTGGCGGCGGCGGCAGCGGCGCCCCCGGGGACAGCGACGAGGCGGAGTGAGTGGAAAGGGCGTGCGGAGGAAGAGGGGGCGGCGAAGATGGCGGCGGGGGCGAGGAGGAAGGTCTGCGCGGCCATGGCGGCGGCGGCCTTTGGGAGGGTCTTGGCTTAGGGTGGGTGGGTGACTGGAGATGTCCGTCGATGATAAGGTTGGCTGCTACCCTTTCCTTATTATATTCCCTCCACGCCATACCTACGGCTGAATCGCGGATAGTACATCCCGTGCCGTCAGAAAGAAAGGCAGCCCGATGGATTCTGATGTGCCGCGTGTGGCTCAGCTCGCGTCACGCACGCCATGGATCCATTGGAGACTGGAGTGCAGTCGAAGCACGACGATGTATCAGGTGGTCACTCGTGCACCTTCGATCTGTCCGTTTTTGTCTGGCTCTCCAGTCCTCCTTTGCTCCAGAAGCCTCTCTCCCCTCCAAACTGAAAGGAAGGCCCCGTTTGGCGCAGGGAGCTCCGGCTCCAGCTCCGCCTGCCCGGCTGGTGACCGTCACTTTTGAAAGAGCTCTTTTTCTCTTTCTTCTCTTTTCTCTCTTTCCTCTCACAGAGCCGTTGGATGGAGAAGCCGAAGCCCCTAGAAGCCCCACCAAACAGGGCCGAAATTTGCGAGCTTCGCTCTTCCTTTTGCCTATGACGATGATGATGCTTGCAAGGATTTACAAATCAGCAAAAGTATATTAAAAAAAGGTTTTCTCTTTCTTTTTTGGGTTGTGACGGACATTGCCAGTGTGTTGTCATTATGTTAAAAAAAAAGCACAATCCATTCTCTGTGGACATATAAATCCGTTTATATCACATTACTATTAAATAAGAAGAAAAATGAGTCAGCTCTTTGAGCTTACTTTGGGTTCTCCGTTCTCTTCTGGTTGCTGCTGGTGTTTCTTCTCATTGAGGAGTATTTGGGTTCTTAGTTCTTCTTTTTTGTTGAGTATTTGAGTTCACGAATATATGACATTGTTGATTTTCTTCACAACATTAATTATTCGTCTTATTTAAAAATTGCACAAGTTATCATTTATTTTGTTGTCGCATGCCGTATCACTAAAGATAGACTAAATATGAGTTGCGTTTTCACATATTTGAATAATAATTTGGTAATATAAATGATTAAAGTTGTGAAAAAAATTAAATCATTGTACATTTGTGAATGAAGATAGTATTGATGTATTGTTGGCACTTCTTTTTCTTCTTCTTTTTGCCAGGGTACAACGAGGACACTACACACACTAAGATTGGAAGGCGTAGGAAATACGCAATACCATGTATCTTAAACCTAACCTAGGCATATGTGGAAGTCAACGGAGAGAATAAATCCCTAGGTGGAATGCCCGTTAATTTGAGGAATTGAACTATGGTGGGCAGGCTGCACACTTGGCAGCACTAACTAAGCGGACTACTATACTCACTTCTCTTCTTCTTCTTTTCTTTGAGGAGTATTTGGGTTCTCTGCTTTGACTAATGTAGCCTTTATCATATGGAGTACTTATTTGGCCCAGCCCAATGAAGCCCTCCTGCGAGTTGGCAAGGCTTACTGTTGGGCTGAGCTTACCATAATGCTCCCTATATGACTGTCGGGCTGACATTCCTCGAAAAAAAAAGGAGCTTTTGGGCTCGCATCCATCTGAACATTTGGCCCCCCTCCAGCTTTTAAATGTCTTGGTACATCGAAGCCCAAAAGTACGATCATTATACAATATTTCTCATGCGCTTGTTTCATAGCTCACTCATAGTAAGTGAATATGCACAAAACACTTGAGTAATTATAATGAAGCTTCCACATTGGCACATCACGTAACTTATAAGTAAATTTAGGAATATTTTATAATGATATGTTAAAGTGTTTTATTTGCAAATTTAGAGAGTTACTTTAATTGATCTTTCATAATGGCGTGATGGGTATATTTTTAGAAAATAAACTAGATCCAATGGCTGGTATAATTGTAGGCTACCTGATAGATGGATAGATTTTTCTGATTTTGTGGGAATTGTCCGCACCGTAATCAGTGTCTTTTAACCTCTAATTGGTTAGTAATAGTAAAATACATTATGTAACAAATAACATGAACTAGGCTGTAAGTCAAAGGTGATGGTCGTCGGTACTTTTGTATTGAAACGAGACAACATTATTTGTTTAACCGCGCGCCTCTCGGTATAGTACCTTTATTACTTTTGTGTTTTGAATGTGTATTACCTTACCGGCTAGCTAGTTTCGAATCACACAGCATGTGGACAAGGAAGAATTGAATGGAACAAGAAGCTAGCATGCACACGCGCGCAAGAAAACAGATATGCAACGGGCCAAAACTCCTCACGGATGGAAAGGGATAGCGGCATCAACATGCATCCTCCGCGACAGCTACTAGACAATAAATAAACGATATATATAGATACTGCCTCGCCTATCCTACTTGCATTGATAGTGTACTAGTAGCTCACTACCTCAAGGACCGTACGTAGTACCATGTGCAGCATCGTCACATCTCTCTCCTTAAGAGAAAGAAAGAAAGAAAGAAAGGAGCTGTAAATGAATTACTGCTAGGAGTATTAGCTACTCTCCATCGTGCACGCATACATACATGTGCGCTAATAAGCTAGCTAGCTAAAATCTTCCCCGTGGAGATCCTGCATCGATCTGTACTTCTGATAATCTGAATTTCTGATTGCATCTGCACTCAATTCTGAACTTCTGATTCATTCGGTTCTCAACGGATTCAGCAGAGTCACCCGTGAGCGTCATGTTGTTTATATCTGTTTCCCTAGAGAAAATTTAACACGTTGATAAGACCCATCGACACGATTTTTTTTAGAATATTTGAGAGATTTTACCTCTTTGTTTATGCTTATTAGCATACAACCAAAGTTGACCTGTGTCATTAGTTGGTTCTCTCCTGTATGCATGGCAGCACGCAGATACCTGCATTGGACGCATGCAAATAATGTTGTCTCTGTCAAATTTATAAAAAGATAATACTGGTGACAATGATATATATGGACTCGGTCCCAATGCAGAACATGAGATCATGCATGTACTATGCAATAAGCAGGCAGGACAGGTTCTCCGGCCATTCCCATGTGACTCGGTGATTGGTATTCGGTAGTTCCACCAAGCGATCTCTGACTCATCTGTCCGATTATAAATAAATCATATCTGATTGGATTCTTCAAACAATGCAAAGACCAACAACACACTACTGCACCCTGTACAAAAAAGAAACACAGCATGGATCGTTCTGCACTGCGTTGTTGGGTTCGTCTGATGAATAATTAAATTGCAGGATGCATGCGCTTGTTCAGTAGTTATTCTACTGATCAGAATACAATGTTGATATGATTAATCCTCCATTATCCACTGATGATCTTGTTTGTTCAATTGCAGCAGAACCTGAGGCGGGCCTAGGGGTGATCATGGGTATTCAAGCCAATACTCATGATCCCCGCAAATACAATGTATACATGTATTTGTAAGGGTAAAATTAGTGTGTATCTTTTGAAATTTTGAATCTTCGATGTATATTTAAATACCCAATGTCTGAATCATAGGCCCGCTTCTGAGCAGAACACAACAAAATGAAGAAGGGGCCACAGCCGGCCGGGAGAGCATGCGGCAAGCGTAGTCTGTATATGTACAGGCGTACGTGCAGCAGGGAATTAGGTGCAGGAGAGCTTTCCTGCTGCATAATAATGGTCTTTTAGATCTATCTCAACCTATGAATTGGTTTCTTCTTATATATTCCGGGTCTGTTTGTCACATTAACACGCTTCCAAGCTTGAAGAATAATAATAGCCCGGGCCTGGCCTACTAGCCTTGGGTGGGAGGGTCCAATGCAGACTAATGAGCTGAGGGAGCTTGTGTGTTATGGTTTTAAATTAAAGGGGGCTTCCTAATCACATGTGGGGCCGGGGAAAAGGCAGGATTTGGAGGCGCAAATAAAGGTCATCAAAGCTGCAGTCACTCTCACTCCAACCTAGTGTTGTTAAAGAGGTTACATGCAAGCATATAGATACCCCTGCTGATGTTTAGGCAGAAAGCAAGGCAGAGACGATGCTGAAAAAAATATAATAGTATTGTTGTACCAGATGCTTTAATTGCCAATGAAACTGCTTATTACTACTTGTCTCAATAGTAGTAGAACAGAGAGCTTTATGTTTAGGAAGAAGAATCCTTCCTTAATTCTCTGCGGATATGTAGAGAGGTAGGGAGAGTTGGCCAGGTGAGGTTGTCGTGGACGCCCTTTTTGTTTTACAGCCAGGCAGCTACCCACCACTCTGGTCAGCTAGGAAGGAGGTTTAAAAACCTAACTGCGAGGCTGCGAGAGCTTTTGGCTTGTGCACCTGGATTTCTGCGGCACATGCATGGTCACCCTGAGCTGCTGAACGAGACGGACAGGAGAGCATAGCAGCTATGAGTGTCCATCCATCAGTGTTCAGTGACCACATCTTATTATTGGAATTGGATCGACGATCGATCGGATGATTAGCGAGCCCCACACAACAGCAGACCAGACCAGACCAGAAGAAAAGCTAGTACACGTAGCACAGCGCTGCTGATGACAGTGGAGTAGTGTACAACTGATAACGATTTTTTTTTTTGAAACATTACCACTGAACTGATAATGATGATATATAGCCTGAGGTCGTATCGTTTCGTTCGTAACCCCCTCATTGAAATGAGTCTCGTTCGTTCTTGAGAAGAGAAGAGATGGAAAGGAAAAGCGATGCGAGCAGAAGGATGCAAAAGGGGCAGTGCCCGGCGCGGGAGCAGATGAAGACGGGGAACAGAGCAGAGCAGGGCAGGCGATGCTTTTGCTACTACTCCAGTAGTACCTACTATGACCAAACAACCAACCATTTACCATCCAAAAAAGCCATCGATCGAAACGAAAAGGCAGCACCCCCAGCACGAACTGACTGACTGACTTACTGATAACCAGTCTCACTCATCAATTCGCTTTGCATTGCATTGCATTGCATTGCATCATCGTCTTCCTAGCTCCCTCCTCACTCTCACGCTTTTATTTGGCTTGCCGTCCCCTCCGGAATGCATGCCCGCTTCCGCTCCGCTTGGTAGAGGAGGAGTTTTGGTGGTACAGTAGCTAGGGGGGCCTAGATAGAGAGCAGGAGGACACGACACGAGGGTCGGAGGAGCCTCGTCAGCAACAGTACTTGCTTGGCGTCTCGCGTCGTGCACCTACGTGCTGTGCCGCTGCCATTTCCTTCCATTATTATTGCCTGCCTCCGCCCCGCCGGCCCATAGCTCTCGCGCATCTCTCCTCTTCTCCGCCGCGAATCTCATTGCTCCCATACTGGCTCCTCCAGCCGGGGGAGGGGCGGGTGGGATGGAGGCGCGTCCGGCGCGGCGGCGCGGCGCCGGCACGGGCACCAGCCCCGGCCGCAACAAGGTCTGGGTCGAGCCGCCGGGCAAGAGCCACCACAACCACCACCAGACCCCGGCGCGGTCGCCGGCCAAGAGGGTGGCCGTGGTGTACTACCTCTCCCGCAACCGCCATCTGGAGCACCCGCACTTCATCGAGGTGCCGCTCGCCTCCCCGGAGGAAGGTCTCTACCTGCGAGGTCAGTTCACTTCAGCACAGTCCGCCGCGCTCCATTCCATTCCATTCCATTCCTCAATCAATGCCATGAATTAGTTAAAGGCGCCACCTTTCGAAAAATAACCGCTCTATGTGCTACCACACCAACGAGCTGATGCGGTTCGTGTTAATGGCGTTCCTCCTCCTCCTCCTGCTGCAGATGTGATTAACCGCCTCAACGTGCTGCGGGGGAAGGGCATGGCCTCCATGTACTCCTGGTCTTGCAAGAGGTACCGTACCGGCACTTCACATCACACCGGCGAATTGATCGGATCAAGTTTAGGCAAAAAATCCAACCTTTTCTGCTACTACTACCTGCTGATTATATTGGTTTTACCATCCCTTCTGCTGCGTCGCCAGGAGCTACAAGAACGGCTTCGTGTGGCACGACCTGTCAGAGGACGATCCCGTGCTCCCCGCGCAGGGCAACGAGTACATCCTCAAGGGCTCCGAGCTCTTAGACCGCTCGCCGCCGCCAGGTATCCGACGAATTGCCTAAGAGGAGTCTCACAGAGGAATCCGTGCTTTCGATTGATTTCAGTTTCATCAGATCTTGGTCCAATTTAGGCTCCTGCTTGTCTTGTTGTACGTAGATCGGCTGCAGAACGGTGCCAGCAACCCAAAGGTTGAGGGCCTCAAGCACCCCAAGCAAGAGTCCCCCCAGTCGCGTGGTTCGCAGGAAGGATGCTCCTCCTCGTCGTCTCCGTCTGCCGTTGTCAAGGAGATCTCACCTCCGCCTGCTACTCCACGGCCGCAGCAAATAGCACAGTCAGCATTGCTGCTGCCGTCGTCTTCGGCGTCCACCAACCACGAGGACGAGCAATGCTCGACCACCACACATTCAGGCTCATCCGGCAACCAGTCCCCTGAACATGCTGAGAGAAATGCTCCGCTGTCAGAGACAAGCTCCCCAGGACCTTTAGAGTACAGAGTCTGCAAACCCATCGGAGCTCAGGACGTGGCCACACAGACTGATGATAGTGAGAGTGATGTTCCTGTAATGAAGCACACTCGCATGGCAGGAATATCCATGGATACGTCAGATGCCGAGATTCAAGAATGCCATGAAAGGAGCTCACTGATGTCGCCAAAGGAACCTGAAATCGTTCGAGAATCGCCGGCGGTGTTTTCGTCTGATGCTTCGCCAGGGGGCAGGGTTGAGACACTGGAGTCCCTGATAAGAGCCGAAGCCAGCAGGAGAAGTAGCTTTAGGACGCTCGAGGAGGAACATATGTTTGGTCCAATGGGCGTGAAACTGAAGCCAGCCAATTTGCTAATGCAGATTATCACTTGTGGGTCTATATCTGTGAAAGAACACCGAGGCTTTGGGATCATCCCAACATACAAGCCTCGGTTTACACAAGTTGAGTTCCCTTCTCCAATGTTCTCCACTCCTGTGGCATTGCGGCACCTTAACAAAATCCCTTGTAATGCAAGAACGGTTGGAACGAGAGCTCCAGAGTCTGAATATTTCAGTGGGAGCTTGGTCGAGGCCAAGAAGCCGGATGAGTCTGGGAGAGGAATGAGCACACTCAAACGCTCATCATCTTATGATGAGGATAGGTACAATATACAATACTAGTACAGATTGTTCTGAGCTTCTAATCTTAGACTATGGTGCCAGTAAGGACTATGCATGATTCTATCTTGATAGTGTAGCCTAGGGGTGTTCATTCACGGTTTGATTGGATTTGGTGAAAACCAGTAAACACTTAGTATTACCTTAATCCCTGGTGAGGAGGGCAGCTATAATGCTTTTCATTTATGTGGATGAGCCTGGACTGTTTCAGCCGGTTTGGCAAAAACTGGCTTGCTCACCCCTTGTGTAGCCTATCACGCCTCACTGTCAGTGGTCACTGTATTGTTTCTGCTGTTTCATAGCTGAAGTCATATTGGTTAGCCACACTGAATGTTGGGACTTGGACTTTTGTCTTTCGTCATTATATGTTATGATAGTATACTAGTATGGAGATATAGAACAAGAAAAAAAACTCCAACAATAAGAATCTTGAAAAAAATAGCGCAATTTCTTTGTGCAATTACTTTATGTGCCAAACTTCAGACGATATCTTTAGTCTGTTGCTAAATTTTGTCTAAGCTAGAAGTTTGCAGACTAGCACTTTATTATGCAATGTTTTGTTATTATGTTGCTCAGGCAGCTCCATTGTTCAAATTAAGTTATTATTGCCACCCCTCGGGCAGACTAATTTTTGACCCTGTACCTCCTTTGAACACGTTCCAGAGTTTATAGATCCACACATTCCAAAAGTGATACAGAAGGCTCTGCTGAG
Organism: Paspalum notatum; assembly: GCA_022530915.1. Lineage (NCBI taxonomy): Eukaryota > Viridiplantae > Streptophyta > Magnoliopsida > Poales > Poaceae > Paspalum > Paspalum notatum. The sequence goes on from CM039691.1 coordinate 403,549, forward strand.
TCAGGCAGTTTCAGATGTCTCCCACAGACTATCAGAATTATATCATGTAAGCAATCAAGAAATGGAACGATTCTTTCCCCTGCCTCTGATGTGAGGAACAGCTCTAGTCAACAACAAGAATACAGTACAAGATCATCGCCACTGGGTTCCTCAAAGAGTGCAAGCAATAGGATGACCGATCCAGCACTGGGTAAACTATCTTCTGCGAGAGTAGAGTCATTCCATGAGGAAAAGGACGTGATCAAGATTGAAGAAAGTTGAGTTGCCTCTCAGTGCTCTCATATTATTCATCTACTGTTTTTGCTTCTAAATAATGACAAAATAGACTGTTTTGAAACTGCAGGCTTCCTTCTGGAGCTCGGGTTATAATCCAATCTGCCCCTTTGTGTGAAGAAAGTGATGACAGCAATGAATCACTGTAAGGGGCCGTGTCATACATATGTTTTTTTCTTTTTGTTTCATTTTGCTGGAACGAGTTGGAATTTGGTGTGCTGTGTGCCATAGCTTTTGGAGTAGGTTCAAAGGTATTCATTTTGTGACCTGTGTGAATGTGATAGTCAGTCCACATTTTCTCATACTTTGAAGAAGAGAAGAGTTTATGCTGTTGAAATAGCATGTTTTTGTATGTCAATGTTGTCAGTTTACTGATTTTATTTCTTAAAGTAAATATGCTGGAATTGTACATCCACCTGATTATTAATGTGCTATGTTTCAAATACTACCTCCGTCCTGAAATATAGAGGATTTTACTTTGTCCTAAGTGAGTCAAGCTATCCTAAATTTGACCAACTTCAATACAGTAGAACATTAACATGTACCATATCAATGAAGTAAACTATGAAAATATGTTTCATAATGGATTTAGTGATGCTCGTTTGATGTTGTAAGTATTGTTTTTATTTTCCCATGAACTCGTCAAATTTAGGATAGTTGGACTTAGGAGTTGGGACAAACTCAAAACCCTCATACTTCAGGATGGAGGTACTATCAAGCAAACAAAAAAATTATCCTTTTTGGAATGTAACCCAACAAAGCAAGCTTTCCTTTTTTACTAAGCTAGGCAGCACCGTACCATGGCACAATAAATACATCACTGAAAATCTGGATCGACTGTTCTTCTAAGGTTGTAACATGGCCAGGTACCTATTCTTTCACGGGAGCTTGGTGAAATCTTTATAGTACTATATGCAGTATTACATTAGTCCTCCTGGACCACTAGAAAGGCCTTCCATTCATTGGGCAGTACATATACATGCAGATCTGAGTGAGAAGTGGTAAATGCCTTTAGCTTTTGTTCTTATGTGGAACACTTGTCCTGCTGTCAACTGTCATGTTGACCTTGCTGCATTGAGTTGGTGTGAACCCCTGAAGGCAAAGAATGCTGCTAGTTACTGCACATTTACTTATCTACATGATGAATGGTGGGTACCTGAGCGTTTCAGTTTTCAGTCAGGGATAGGCTGTTCCGCTGTTGTTTACTGTCCTTTTTATGGGGTCTGGACTCTGTGGTAGTATTGACGCATGGCACTACCCACTTTGGGTTGGATATACCACTCATCTCGTTTTTTTTTTCTTGAGAGGAATAGTGAAGCAAGTACGAGAGGGGGTGTTTGGCTGTGAATTACTTGATCCTCAGCAGCATAATTGTGCAAGTGAAAAGGCAGTATCAGGCACCAGGCGAGATTATGCTTTGTTTCCTTGTCTTTGGACTCTGTATGTTGCGTGTTCGTTGCCTTTTGTGTGCCAGTGCCACCCAATGAGTGATGTGATGAAACAGGTAGTTCTCTTGGTATTGTGCATGTGTTGTGCTGCACTGCTGCTGCTGCTAGAACTGCAAGTGCAAGGCATGTCATCCTTGCCTGTGTTCAGCTGTCTGTGCTTGTTGCAGCTCTAGATGAGAGAGTGGCAAAACTGACAGTGATGCCTCGAGTGAGTACTGAACTGAAGATTTGGCGCTCTTGGATTTGATTCTGTCGACGCGACGGATGTTGTTATTATATGGCAGCAATGCCATGGTAGGGATATTTCGCTGACCCCAAAATTTTTCAAATTTCAATGTTGATCGAGGGGGAATACCTGTTTCAGAAACAATCCGGCATCTATTTTTCTGTGGATTGGACCGAGATGTGAGTCGCTTGCTTGCCAGTCAGCAAAGGTGCCACTTGCATGTGGGACCAGCCCTTGGAGATCCAGATCTGGCAATCTCCAATTGCCATGTGAGTGCCCAATTGTCCAACGTGTCAAGGTACTCTCTGATAACCTCACTCCTGAAACTGAAATGTAGTAGTAGTACTCTATGAGGTAGGTGATCACTCCCATCTATTAAACATTCGCATGACCATTACGCCATTACGGTCAGTGTTCAGAATAGCCATTACTTAGTTCACAGGACCGTTAAGACAGGATGGTTTTTTTTTTTTAATCGACAGGATGAATTTTGCGAAGAACGGGAAGAGGAGCACGGGTAGCATGACTGCATGACAGCATGATGTAAGCGAATATTATATCTGCGGCCTGCCGCATGACTCTCCCTGGGCTTCCCTACTGGACCACTCTTATACGGGCTCTCGGCCCACTTGTACTTGTACCGAACCGGAAAAGATGGGCCGTAGCACATTTGGCAGTTGGGCCCAATCCAAGCGAGGATAACCGATGAGAATTCTGGTGGTGGTGGAGTAGGAGTACCATCTATCTATCTGTCAAAATCGATCCTAAAAAAAAATCTATCTGTCAAAATTTTCACGTCACAAATGTGTGTCGAGATTCACTCTGCGCTAATTTTTAGAATTAAACGTGTCGATTAGCACCTTGCGAGGCTAAACTTGAGGACCAAAATTAAAGTCAGATCGATGTGTGCCGATGCACGCGCGTTTTCTTTCATGAGAATCATGAATCATATATATTCCACTCAGGCTCAGGCGTGGTTACTTTGCTGCGTCGTCGATTATATTACATGGGTGGATGGATGGATGGATGGATGGATGGATGGGAAATGTCAGCCACTAGAGTCTTTTCATTGCCTGCCACCGCTGCTGCATTGCACGTTAGTTCAAAGTATATACCAAATGAAAGCCATAAACACCAAATGCACCTCTAGTCATAGCCAATAAATAATGCATTATATATTTCACATCATACACAGACATGGACGCACACTGCACACACATTAATTAAGCGGGATCTACCGATCGATTAGCAAAAGTAATAACAAACACTGAAACGAGGCTCACAATTAATGGCACACCAATTAATTAATTAATACTGATGACGTACACACCGAGATCTTGCTTGACCATGCACAAATACATATATGCATGCCCTCCAAATTAACAATCCTAACTAGCTAGTACGTATTACGTGACCGAGGTCGATCGGAGTTGAACGACCGACCTGCCATCACCATGCACGCCACACACACATCAAATCATCATCACCAACAAGAAATGCAACTCGATCCAAAAAATAAAGAAAAAAAATACGCCTGCTAGTTGCTTGGATCGATATATAATCGACGATGTATATATCCACGCATATGGATGGATATATAGACCGATGGACGATCGACGACCATATATATATATATATATATATATATATATATATATATATATATATATATATATATATATATATATATCAGAATCATCAGACGTTGTCGCCGACGGTGGAGGACGGCGGCAGCAAGAGAGGCTGCGTGACGGTTGAGGAGGCCGCCGCCATCTTGCCGGCGCTCCGGACGATGCCGGCTGCTGCTGACGAAGCGCCGCCGGCAAGAAGGCCGGCGTCGGCTGAGGCGGCGGCGTCCCTGGCGATGCGCGCCCTCTCCTGGCTCTTGCCCCAGAGCACGAGGTAGAGGCCAGCGACGATGAGCACGGCGCCGATGATGCCTCCGAGGTAGAACTTCTCGCCCAGGGTGAGGGACGCCATGATGGCCACCACCAGCGTCTGCACCGGCTGGTACACGGCCACGAACACGGGGCCGCCGCGGTCGATGCACCAGATCTGGACGGCGAAGGCAACGCCGGAGGCGATGAACCCCTGCAGACAGCACGTACAGCAGATCATCGATCACATACTGCTATATATGCTAGTCATCGATCAACAAAACACAAGCTAATAACTAACTAACTAACTAATTAACTAACCGCGTATAGGATCGTGAAGAGCTCAGATCCGGAGTGGAACTTCCATGCGTCGGCGTCCCTCTCCATGAAGGCGGCGATGATGAGGAACTGGATGACGCCGAAGAAGCAGGTGTAGGAGGTGACGGAGAGGCGCGCCGGGTACTTCTTCAGCACGGGGGCCTGCAGCACCAGCCAGCCGGACCACGACAGGCAGTGGCCGATGAGGTAGACGCACCCAAGCGTCCAGTTCTTCTTGGTGGTATCGTTGCCGTCGTTGATGCTCGCCGCCGCCGTCGTCAGCGGCATCACCACCATGTCACCACCACCAAAGATTGTTGGGCCCTTGTAGAGCGTGATGACGGATGCCCCCGCGACGCAGGCCAGCGTGCCCAGCACCTTGGCCACGCCGTCGCGGCGGTCGAGCCTCACCTTCTCGATCCGCAGCGCGGCGGCCATGGCGAAGGTGATGGCGGGGACTGAGTTCTGGATGGCGGACGCGAAGGTGGGCGACGTGTTGTCCAGGCCCAGCAGGTAGAAGCCTTGGTTGGCGGTGATGCCGCAGAGCGCGAGGAGGAAGAACTGGACGACGAAGCTCAGCGTCAGCTGCGGCCTGTCCTTCTTCTCCAGGAAGTAGGCGAAGGGGACGAGCAGGCAGAGCGCGATGATGTTGCGGTAGACGGGGAAGACGAGCTTGCTGATGCCCATGTTGAGCGCCAGCCGCGACACCACATGGAACCCTGCGTAGCCGAACTGCAGCGCCAGCATCGCCACGTGCAGCTGCGCCTTCTCCGGCATGCCGCACACACGCCGGCCCTCGCCGCCGCCGCCGGCGTCCGCCATTATTGATTATTGATCGAGCAATGGCAATGGCAATGGGGGCTACGTGATGAGCTCGCTCGCTCGAGCATGCCCTGCCTCGGAGGGAGATCGGGGTCGCTCGCTAGCGGAGCTCCCTATTATATAATAACATCAACAGATCCAGAGGGAATGTCTGCTACTGCATGTGGGCCCCCACCACCCCACAGGTGAGGTGGACAGGATGGACGTGGCACTGCCACCCCCAATGCAACTGTCACTGTTTTTTTGTGCTTCCCTTCTTGTCGTACTCCCACTTCCTCTTTCTTTTGCCCGCCAGGCAGGCAGACAACCTATACCTTTTCTTTTCTTTATACTAACAACCTACTGTACTACTCTACTACTACTACATCCCTACCTAGCAAAGCTACATGCACTCGAGTTTCTTGTTCCCCGGCCCGGCCGGCCCGTAACTTTTTTATTTCACCACACTCCACTACTGCATGCTCAGGGTGCCCACTGGACACTTTGCATACCGCATGGAATCAGTTTCAACTAGCTGCTACAACATGCTATGCTTCGAGAGCAGCCTGTTGGATCCACCCCAAGTCATGGAAGAAGCTGGCTTGTAATAAGGTTGTAAAATTATCTGGACATTGTGTTTGGATCATCTAGAGCTTTTAGCATCCTAAAAAGTTGGTAAAAGCCAGAGACAAGTTACTTGTGGAATTGTAAATAAAGCTATCATGTTTGGATCCAAAACCAAACTGCAGGATCGTAAAAGTTGATGTATGTATCCAAACAAGCCATATAGATTCCTATATATAAATGAATAAATTTAAACCCTAATCCTCATCTGTCACCGCCATGGCGCCATGAATTATGTCACTCTCCCTTCACGCCGCATATCAATACCTTCTCCTCCGGCAAGGTCCTCTATATTACGTACCCCCACATCTTCTTCACATGCTACTTAATTTCTTCTTCATCACCAACCATACATAGTACATATGAGTTTCCTCGTCTTCATCGTCATCCAAAAGCCACCCTGCTAACCAATGTGATCATGACACCTCCGACACCATCCCCACCCAAGTAGCATTCCACCACCTCTTATGCCTAGGGTCATGGGGAATCCTGCATCGCCGCTGACCCTAGCAACAGCCACTGCCACCACCACTAGGTTAGTGGCCTCCTTGGCAATCTCTCTATAATATACCAAACAAAAAAAAAAAAAAACAGTTGCTTAAGAAGAAGAGATCGATGCCACCGTAGAATGGAGGTTGGTGGGAAAATCGATCACTTTTGTCCCCTTTTTTTGTAACGGGATAATTAAATAGCACAATTATTTTCTTAATGAAGAAATAGCTAGCACAATTCTATATATAGTTGCAAGACGTTATAAGCACCAATCAAGCACACAGTCCTAGCTAGCTGGCTATTAGCAAGTGCAATCGATGAAAGCGTGGTATTTGGACGCTAGTATGTGAAATGACACATTAGAATGTTGATTATTGGCGATTGCGTGGTTTCAGTGGCGTCGCTTTTTTGCAAATTAAAGGGCGAAGAGACAGGGGCACAGCAGTGTAAAGCTTCTAGTGGACTGGTTTGTTTGATGGCATCTCCATGGATGGATCCATCGTTTGGCGCCACTCCACTAGCACCGGCCGAGACCGGAAGATTGATAGAAAGAAAGCGATCGGTCATGAAAAGCAGTCGCTGAATAATGGAATGCAACTGTACCGTCGCTAGCCTTTTTTTTCAAAATTATATACAGTACGTACTATATCATAACATCAATCCGTATTAAGTTTCTGAATAGATAGTTTTAGGACCCAAAACAAATCAAATTGCTCGTATGCTTCACTCTACCTTCGTCCATTATCTAACACAATGCCAAAATATATAGATACTTTGTTTTCCTAAAAAAATACTTTGTAACTATATATTGATATGCTTGTCTCCATTATATGTTTGATTGAAACATTAAATTGAATTATGAATATATACTTTGGCTTTTCAGTTTTGACTGAATTTTTTCTCTACTTGGTTTTATATTTTATTAGGAAATATGGATTGTAGGCTCTAGCTGCACTCGTAATTAATAGCTACTATAATTAGGGGTGGTAGTGGGCCATGATCCAAATATTTCTTCGCAATCCAAATGAGCCCCTAATGATTTTTAATTCAAAAATGAATAGAAATACGATCCGATTCGTTTTGGGCCTGATCCTTAAAATGTTAGCTAAAATTTGAGGGCCCTTTACCACCCCTAAATATAATGGAATAAATAGGAGTTTCATCGTGCACCATAGTGATAAAAATGTTTTAATTTCCTCTAAAATTATGAGTGTAACAATATATTGTCTTTAATAAAAAGGTAGTGCTTATAATTAAAAATGTGAGTGAAAATACATTGTAATTTTAGGTCAAAATGTATAAATTTGACTAACTTACTTTGGTGTCTTAAAGAAATTAATATAATAAAAAAATACATAGGTAGTATTATACTGGTATGTTATTATTTAAGGAAATATTGTTGTGACGGTAAACAACAAAAATATAGAATTGTAGCTAAGATATACATATATATGTACTTATCTCTGTGGTTGCACACAACATGTTTTTTTACTTTAAGTTATTTGTTATATAGGATAGTGGTAGAAGCAATTAATCTAGTGAGAAGTATAACACCTCATGGAGAGGTACAGCAGCAGGTGGCCAAGTGTGATGAGGAGTGTGCACCGAGATATGATGGCCTGGAGAAGAAGTATGTGGATGAATGTGTAGAGGGCCGACAAATGTACAATGAGCTTATTGAGCTGGTGTGTGTGTCGGGTGGGGGGGGGGGGGGGGGGGGGCGGCGGACATCAGAGTGTTCTACAGGTGCAGGCCACTGAGATCCGATGAGGTCACCTGGGGATGTTTGTCTATCGTTGAGATCGACCCATCAAAGGAGACCGAGCTGCAGTTCGCACCCACTGAAAAGGAAACGGAGGCCTTCAAGTTTGGTTATGTTTTTAGCCCAGAGGAGGACCAAGGTATTTTTGCGAATGGTTACATAAACTGTACCTAGCTGGCTATGCTATTAGTATACATGGTCCGTTATGCTATTTTCTTCTCTCTCAATTTCTTTTTTTCTTCCATATCACCATAAATTAATGTAGCATCTCTTACTTGCAGCCCGCCTACCTCACGTAATGTGCTCCTTGACTAGATAGAGATGCAGGAGGGAAAGAGAAGCTAGAGATGGAGGATCCCCAGCTCGTCCTGGATGACATGGGGCATTTTAGAGGACCCCATTACAGGTGACTTTTGGATCTTAACCCCCCATCTTACAGGTCCAAAATTACGTACAGGCGCCCGCTGTGGATAGCCTTGGGGGTGAAGAATATAGAGGATGCTACTGTGGTTGAGTTGTAAATTATGTAGAGATTACTTTATACTGTCTTTTAAAATAGCATAGGTGGATTTTTTTTTATGTTAATGATGGTTTTATAGACTCCTATATATTAGTGATTTCATATGCTGAAAACGAGGCGCAAAAGAAGTGATGAGAGAATATAAGCCAAACGTGCTTCTCCACTACTACAAGCTGGACTCTCTGAAAAGCAGGGAAAAAGAAATAAAAACAAAAGAGTATATATAATGCAAAAGCGTGGAGGAAAGTTGGATCGAGCTGCTGGATCATGAAAGAGGAGCGAGCTGCTTGCTTGGACCACATAACTAACACAGATGGAGAGCTAGCATGCATGCCGATCTATCTCATGGATCTAGCAGGAGGCTGGCCTGGCCACCATGCACAGTGTCTTTTCATCAGAACATCGATCACCAATGTCTTTTGTTTATGTGTCGATCGCTGCTACGATCGATCGAGTTGGATCGATGTGGTACACACATGCATGCGGCACCGCATTAATTAAGCTACTAATAAGTCTCTGCAACATGCAAGTCCCACAGCATGTAGTATGCAGCTAGCTTTATTAGTCTGCACGCACGGTCTATCTGATGGAGTATATTCTTTCCATGGATTCACGATTATATAGCTGCTTAATTGTTGCTAGGGTTCGTCGGCCTGCAGCAGGTAGGTGCTGCCTGCTTGAGAGATAGGAGTACTATAGTACTTGCTTTTCCGATCCTGCTTTCCAGGGACATGCTGCTCGCCACAGCCGCGACATAACATCCATCCTTTCATCTCTCCCAGTACTTATGCATGATCGATCGATCGATCTTCTATTTATTTTCAAGTACCGTATTATTTTTCTCCTCCTTTTCTTGTTGGGATAGATGAAAGCCTCGATCGATAGCCGCACGACGCACTAGCTACTACTAGTTGCCTGTTGCCTCACTCACTCACTCACACACACGAGTGGGTGGGTTCACAAGGCATCATATCATCTTCATCTTCATATGCATTTTATTTTATTTCCATCGGCGATCAGTCTATAATTATATATGCATGCGTATTAACTAACCTCGTCGGTGGCTTGTTACTGATGGACGGTCTCCATTTCTGCATTGTTCGTTCGTTCTCGAATAGATCTGATCGAGAACACTAGCTAGTAGCTATATGTACAAATTAAATAGCATGAGCCTGTCGCAATAGTAGTGGAACACGAATCATGCGCCTGTCTGTGTGTCTGGATTATTGTTAATTAGTAAAACACAAGCTACTAAGGTTAATTAACCCTGCTGATGATCGAAATGGTCTCCTAGCAAGCTAGCTAGGTCGGTGACTTGTTAAATTTGTCGATGCTTTTCAATTAATTAACCCATCGATCGATCAATCGACCGAGTTAAGTTGGAGATCACCAATGCAAGCCTATATATATCTTACTATTACTAATTGGAGGTTCTAAAAGTTGCACCAATTTCAAAACGTGCTAGAAAAAAAGATAAATCCAAGAAATTCTCACAATAATCAGAAACATCTGACCATCAATTAGCAATTGGAATATTAATAGCCATTAGATCTGTTTTCTAAGTAATTACCACCTCTGCTATTATGAAAGGTCTTTGAGTTCAACTCTCAATGAAAGCAAATATCTTCTTTTTTTCATTATATATATTTTCTAAGTAATTACTCACCTCTGCCATTACGAAAAATCTTGAGTTCAATTCTCAAGGAACGCAAATATCTTTTTCTTTTTTCCATTAAAGATGCTAGAAACCTTTCTATTAAACAGATATTTTGTAGACTTTTTGAAATTTCCATATCAATCCTCATAAGATGCGCTAGAAAAAAAATTATAAAAATCCTCACAATAATAAAAAAATACCCTATCATCAATTAACATGTTGGAATCTTAATAGCTATTAGATCCGTTTTCTAATTAAGTAATCACCCACCTTTGCCATTATCAAAATAATATTAAATAATCCCTAAAACTACATATTAATTACTCACTCTGTCAATATAAAGGAAAATATGAAATAACACCCTAAATTTATATCTAATTGTTCACCTTAGTTATTATAACTGATAATATGATGAAAGTAACCCCTCAAAATTATATTAAAATCACCTATTTTTACAATCGATCAAAGATTATCTAAATCAATTAAGCATACATATAAAGTAGCAAGATATATTATTACAAAAACCTAAGTATAAAAATATATCTATATATGTTGTACGGTTATGCATAACACATTTAAGACTCTAACCCGTGTGAAAGCACGGGTTGATCAACTAGTATTACACTAATGCTGGGTCCGGCCGCGGGCCGGATGACGATGATATAACATATGCCGATGCAGTTTTCAATCAAAAAATTTGTTAAAATTAGAGATGTTTGACAAAACTTAGAACGTTTAATTTGGAGTTTGATGGTGGAGTACTACTAATAATAGTACAAGTGTCAACAACTAGCTAGGTACCACTACCAGCGAACAGGAAAGTTAAGAATAATGAATATCGAGTTCCAGTAGCTAACACCTGGAACAGGAAAGTTAAGAATAATCAATATCCCATCGACGTCTTTTTGCTGCACGCATGCTAGCTTTGCAGCCATGTACTTTTTTATACTATAGCATCCGATCGAGAGATTCCCTCGTCGTCGTCTTGCCTCAGTAAGTAATTAACCTCGTTCGCTCGTGCATGCAGCGAAGCGCGCGTGGAGGCATTCATGCGTCCATCTCACAGGCATGTGGTTCAACAATATAATCCACACGACCTAATTAAATTGGTGTAGGCGGTTCATTCACCTCTGTGAGAAAAATGAGAATCAAAGTACATGGCCGACCCTGAAGGAGGGACTAGTGTTCTTCCCATGCATGGCTCTCCGATCCAGTCTCGGATCGATCCGGCTGATTTCAAATACGTACCTAATTGTTATTAATTATTAACAGGTTGTTTTAACAAAAATGGTCTTTCGGTACAGTCCGAATGATGAGTACCACATATATACGAGTGGCTTTTTTTTTTCAGTACTCCATCAAGAAGAAAGGAAAACTGAGGGACACATGCCAAAGTCAAAAGTCTTGTAACCACCCTCAAACCGCTCTCATCTGCATCTACACTGTAAAAAATGAGTTTTCGCAATACCATTTTCACCCAATAAAAACATCTATACCCCTCACTAGCCCCACTTGACAGGTTGGAAAGGATTGAAAATGGCATAAAATTAATAGAAAGAAAATGTTTTCGCTTTTTGATCTTTTATTTTCTCACATCGTTTTGTACCCATACCATAAGATGGTTTCCTTATCTTGAAATTAATGAAAAATGAAGGACATCAATGAAGCACGTCTCCTTTCATTTAATTTTTTATTTCTCTTTCTTCTTCTCCTTCCTTTCCTTCGCCGCTTTGGATTCACTACGTGCATGTAAGCACGTATCATTACGCTAGTAATGTTAACATATGAGACACATAGCAGTCAAAAGTCTCTTGTAACCACCCTCAAAACCGCTCTGATAATGTTAACATATGAGACACATAGCGCTACGTAAGCGATGACGTGTGGGATCCATTGTAGCACATGAGTGCGGGTGCAATTTAGGGCCAAATACTAACGAACCCTAGGGTTTGTATGCAGTAGAACAAAGCTCCTTGGGTCGGCGTATAGGTGCCAGACTATCCAATGATAGCCATCGAACTGTCCTGTGCACCGGATTGTCCAACAACAAGCATCGGAATGTCCCGGTGTGGGTAGATAGGCCCAGGAAAGACCGAGCAACGTCCAAGAAGGATAACTATCACACTTATGTGGTGAAGTACGGCGAGGTTTACGAGCAAACCGGCCAGCATAGGATAATATCGCGCTTATGTGACAACCAACGCCTAGTTTACAAGCAAACTAGCAAAGGAACCATCGGAGATCACACCCGGGAGGGACCCATCAGGGCGTAGGCGTCGCTAGTGTGCCTAAGTCGTCAAGGAGCCTAGGGCGCCATCCCTGGTCATAGAGATCGAAAGATGAACATCACGGGGGAGGGTTGGAAGGGAAACTAGGGTTTAGGGAGGAAAAGGTAAATGCATAGTACCCCTTAATTTATAGGGAGGGAGGTGTGTACTCTTGTACAAATCGAGATCCAACTAGATCATGCACAAAACCACGGACTCTTCTTGGACTCCCCATTACTGGACTATCCGATCCTATCCGCCGGATGGTTTGGACCTATGCACTGGACTGTCCAGTATTGGCCATGGCAGCCAATCCTGGCATGCTACTTTTGATGCTCAACAATTAGGAAAACCATCCTCAAAACCGCTAAGTTCTAGGTATTCGTTGTCCGGCTTTGTAGGCCGTCTAGGTTGCAAATTAGACAACCATAACAAGTACTCCCTTGGTCCCGCAATAATTGTTGTTTTAGGATTTTAAAACAAATTAAGGAGGGTGGAATATGACGCATGTGGCCTGATTAACAGATTAATTTTTTTAAAGACAACTAATCTCCTAAAACAATTCTTATTGTAAGACAAATTTTGAATTCTAATACAACCCTACTTGTTGTGGGAAAGAGAGAGTATAGGGCGGGTTATAAAATTGGCTTTATCCATTTGAAAATATAATTCGTAATCTAGAACAAGAACAAAACGATTTATCCAAATTTTCTCTATATATATAATAGAAAGCAACCGTTGTAGCTTCCTAAATTTCTGAAATGAGTAATAATCATCTAGCTCGACAAAATCTACTAGAATTTCTAAAGTTAAGAGTCGTCACGCACGCATATGGTCGATTTCGATCATAATCTCGATCAGCTTGCATGCATGTTATTGGGCGAGAGGCCGACAGGCTAAGGCATGGATGGACGAAATGTGAATATGTGATGTGGCAGCACTAGCTAGCAAGAGGCACCTGCATCTGCATGCGGATAATAATATAGGAGTATCATCATGTATCAAAGCAGGGCATATGGATGCCGGTCGCCGATGGATAATAATCGATCAACTGCGACGATCGAGATAGCAGCGAGCGGCAGCCACCAACATGGCCACTGATCGATTGCGTTGCGTCACATCTGTCGATCGTCGCTTTATTTACTTTTGATTCTTCTTGCCTGATTCCAGGTCGCCGGTCGATCGACTGTGCGCGCCATCTTCTCTTCTTCTTCTTCCAGACTGCTCGCAGATGCCAATAATGCAATTTTATTTGCATATTATTCAGCTTTAGAGTTCTTCTCAAAAAGATTGCACACACATACAGATATTTGCCTCACGACCTAGCTACACTGGTGGTATGTGATGTAAGATGACGATCGAGAGGCCCTGTATTACCATTATCTAAAAAACATTGTACATATGATCAGTCAACTGGAGCGAGCACACTACACTAATTAAGAGCTTAGCACATAATTTTGTCGATCTCTTTACTCGATAATATTGAATCAATCGAGATCTTTATATTATTATTATCGACCGATCATCCAGTACTTGCATCCTCCTTAAGCTTGTGTGACTATGTGCAGCAGGATGTGTAAATGCATTGTGTATCTACTATTTCAACTATCTCCCTCTCTGTGAACAGTGTCGCTACAGTGTATAGGCAATCTATTTACCCAATTCATTGCACATAGTCTAATATACGAGATGAAGGACTTTGCATCTGCAATGATGGAAATAAAGATACAACAATCATGTCTGCCGGCCATCATCATATATACCACACTTCCTTTCCTCCCTGCATGCCGGGCCGGGTTTACATATTATTTTAGACATGCATCAGCATGCATATACTAGCATGGCAGACACCTGCTGCTGGCCCCATTGCTGTGCTTTATTAATTTGTGCTGTTTTTTTATTAGGTACTAGTTAGATTATTGCATCCTAACCTTATTAATTATATATGTTCATGGCATATATATGCTGTGTGCTTTTATTTACTGATGCGTTGGTTAGTGGATGGATCGACAGCTAGCTAGCTTTATTTTGATTTGGCCGGTCGATCGATATGATGCACGCCCTGCATGCCTTCCTCCCTGGCTCAAAAGTCAAGCTCATTAAGGTTGCTTAAGTTATCTATATATATTCCCATGCATCTCGATCACCTGCACAGCATAAGTAGAGTATTATGCAGTTATTTTCTAGATACTACTACTGTAGTAGCTAGCTAGATGCTAGCTATAGCATATTGAGACAAATTACAAACTTGATCGTTAATTATTGAATGGACTATATATGTGACTGAATGAACGAAGCTGCTCTCGTTGCTGGCTGCTCATCATAAAGCTGCAAATTAAACCGTGATGAATGAAGAAAATAAAGCCATGATGAGGACGCCTGTACGATCGATATACAGATGTGCAAAAGCAAAGATCTATATATAGCGGGTGGAAGTATCCGATCCAGGGAATGAATGAACAGGGGGAGCTCACTGCATGCGAAACATGCCATATATAAGCGCGCAAGCGATGAATCGTAGGTAGGTACTAGGACGACTAGGAGCGATCGATCATGGCATGGCGGCATCCATACATGCAATGCATCATCAGATCAGTCCCCTTAGACCCAGACAGACAGCTTGCTTTGCTTGCTTGGATTTGGATCCATATGCTTGACTGGCAGCGGCCGCAGCAGCAGCAGCTATACATACTCTGATCGATCTCGTCGACCCTGCTGAACGCAAACAGCAACGAACGGATCCGGCAGCATCCAGCAGGCAGGCAACTAGCTCAGTTAGCTGCTGCTAAAGGTAACCACCGGCCGGCCGGCCGGCCGGCAGGCCGGCAGGCAGCATATATATAGGATCGGAGATCTATGAAAGTACCGGCGCTGTTAAGCTGCAAGAGGACAGGGAGGAGGAGAACACAAGGCATATGGCAGGCAGAGACATGCATGCGTTCGACCGGACCGTACGCAGTACTACCGCCCGATCGCGACGACGACGACTGCACTGCATGATGTCTGCACCCTGACAAGTGATGATGAACTGCACCTATACATATACACGGTACTACTCGACAGCCACCAACATTATAAAACATGAATTAAAATAACATCTAAATTTGCAAACAAAATATCCACTATAACAATACGAAAGACAAATTAAAATAACCACATCTAACGTTACTAAATCTCTACCCCTTAAAAATACGTAGTGTTTCCCACTCTTCGGTCCGTCATCCGCCTCCCTCTCACATTTCGCCTCCCCACGCCAGCACGGCCCTGCCCTAGCCCCCGCGCCACCTCCTCCCCACCGCCCGCTGCGGGCCTTGCCCGACCGTCCGCTGACCTCGCTCAACCCCGCACCCCTCTGCGCCTGGCCTCCCTCCTCGCCGGTGAAGAAGCCGCCATGCGCCGCCTCGCCTTCCGGCCGGCCGCGCCGCCTGCGCTCGACCCGGCTCCGCCCTGACGACGGCCCGCTTCGCCCCTCCGCGCCTGGCCACCCTCCTCGCCGGTGGAGGAGAAGGAGCCTTGCGCCGCCTTGCCCGCCCGCCGGCCTGCCGCACCGGGAGAGCCAGCGGCGGCAGATCTGGGCGGCCGCGTGAAGAGGAGGGAAGGGCGGGTGAGGCGACACGGAGGAGGTAGGTGACGTGGAGGAGGCGGTCCAGAGGGACGAGGAATCGAACAGAGTAGAGGCCAGAGGGGATCCGGCCGGTGCGGAGGGGAAAGACGGAGCGGTGCGGAGGAGGTGGGCGGCGGGACGCGAGCAGAGCGGCGTCGGTGGTAGAGAAGGAGAGGGGTGGAGTGTGGGACGCCCACGCCACAGTCGTCGCTAGCTCCTAGCCGCACCTGGAGCCGCCTAGCCTGCTCCCCCTCCCGATGCCAGCGCGGTGCACCCATTTCCTCGCACCGCGTGCTGCCCTCGCGAGCAGCCTCTCCCCTCCTGCAGTCCTGCTAAGCCCACCTCCCGGTGCCACTGAAATCGAAGGTGGCAGCAGCCGTGGTGGCGGCGCCGGTCACCGTGGAGGACCTCTTCATAGCGCTCCACCACCACATCGAGACCGGTGATTTCGCCCAGGTCGTCAAGGTCGCCGACCAAGGTTAAGCACCCCACCTCCTCCCCCCACGTGTCCCCGACTCTCATGCCCTAACCCCGTTCGAATCTGACTTTGGTTGCTTCCGCAATTCTCAAGGCGGCGCCGGGGGATGAGGACGCGGTGCGATGCAAGGTGGTGGCGCACATCAAGTCCGACGGGATCAACCAGGCGCTCACCGCGATCCGCACCGCCGAGCGCCTTCTCATCGACCTCGGCTACTACAAGGTGAGCGTATCGCGGTGGATCTGTCTGTTGATTTGTTGTTATCTCTACGTCACTCACTAGGCTGTGGCTAGGACGCCGGGGTGGTCAGATCTGTATGCTCAGATTTCCTAGGGATAAAGCAATTCTATTAACTTGTGTGATTGAAACGGAATTGTTCACTTGATGACCTTCTTGCAATGTAGAGTGTTGCTGATGCTGGTCACCTTGCATAGTGATCTTTTCTGTACTGAAGTCATGCGATTCAGCTTAATTGTAGCATTGTATGCAGCAATTTTTTTGTCCTGCCAACACATATGTTTCATATGTTAGAAGATAACTATATCAAGGGATGGGAAGGTAAAATTAAATGCGCAGTCAACATTTATCTGGGACATCTTGGCAAGAACTACTGATAGAGAAGAAACTTCCGGTTTATCCGTTTATGCTGTAGTGCTCTGTTGACTTAAATATGAATGAGTTTCATAGCCCTGTGCCCCTGTGGGTCAAGCACACAAGATAGTCTATGTGCACATTTGGTGTTTACTCAGCTGTTCTAATATTCCCCATTTTAACTATTTTCATATCAGATTTATCCATCTACCTTAAACATATTTACATGCTTAACTTTTTAATTCCACACCTGCACGTGTTCAAATCTATGGTCTTTCATACCTGTTTGAATTGTTAGGTCTGGATCCAGTTGCATCTGAAACAATAGTTTCATATGATGAAGTTACCGAAGAACAACCTGTGTTCTGTGCGATCAAACTAAGTATTATTATTGTCATCATTCAGGCCTACTGCCAAAATAAACTGCAAGAAGCTCTGGAGCTTTTAAGAGGCCAAGAAGAAACTTCAGCTGTTCTTCGGCTGGAATCTCAGATTCTTTACCGGCTAGGAAGAATGAATGATTGCATGAATAGCTATGAGAAGCTTCAAAAGTTCAAAATTGACTCGATGGATCTGAAGATAAATATCATTGCTGCTCTAGTAGTATTTTACCAATCTCTTTAGTACTTTGGTTTCCATTTTTTACTTTGGATGCTGGTTTCCGTTGTTACACAATAGCTAACACCCGTCAGTCTTTTTACCAATTTGTACTCTGGTTGCCATTTTCACCGCGACATAAAAAACCAAATTCCTCTCTTCATTGTGGTGTGAAGTTTGGAAGAGGAGAAACCAGAGGGATCAATTAGAGTTACAGCTTGTTCCTTCCGTACAAGAGGAACAAAGACATTGAGTGGTGTCAGGCCGCTACCGGTGCTCTGCACTCCTTGGCAGGGAGACAAGAGAAGGTGTTGATGTGTTGACATTGTTGGTCTTCTACTAAGATGGTTTATGCTGTTTCAAATCGCGAAAAGCATTCAAAGCTTACCGCAAGGAAGCTTAAGGTAAAAGAACACTTATGATGCATATTGAAAATGTCAGCCTTGATCTCAAACAATTCTTTATCTGATTTTATTTATAGATTTATCTAGAAACTTGGATACCTAGCCAACTTCAAAGTAAGGCCTCTAAAAATTCATTTCATAGTAGACTGCCTTTATATCTCACCTTGACCAAATTGGTTCTTCTAATGGAGCCAAGTTGCAGGAAGAGATATACACTGCTTTTGAGAATATTTGTCATGTGTTAATGGAGTAGAGACAATGTTAGATATCGTAGTTTAGAACTTGCATTGCTAAGATAATGCATCCCTTTTTTCATTGTTTCTGAGTCAAATTATTGCTATATCAATAGAGAGGAGAAGGCCCAGATGTAAAGTACTAGGAGCTGCCAGAATTTCCAGAAATGAGTTGTTCTCACTTGATTATAGTCTCATGTTTTTTTTTCAGATGGTCAAAGATAGTAGAGCAACAAAATTTAAAAAATAAGGTGTGGAGAGTCCGAGCGCGTGATGACTGAAGAAAAAAAAAGAACTTTTGACAATCTAGGCAAAAAAGGCCCCATGTTTGTAGGTGACTTTTCCCTTTACAATTTGATAATTGAATTGATGATTCAGTGTTGCAAGGAGCAAGTTGATCACCGGTCCTGTGTTTTGTTGACCTTTAATGGTACATTTAAAGAATAAATGTTATACATATGGAAATAGTATTTGTACTAAATCCGTATCTGTATATGCCCGTGCGTTGCAACGGGAGCTGAAATATTCACGGGATAGCATACATTGTTGATCAACATCAAGTATGTGTACTTTATGTCAAAAGTAGCAAAGTTCACACATTGATGTAGTGCAATTTTCCCTTATCCCCCAGAAGGGGCAACAAACCACAAGCATTTTATTCCCCAATTTACCTTCTATAGTCATTTAGAAAAAAATACTACCATCTCAATTTTGGAGGGTGCAGTTACATTGCGTCCTTGGAAAGCCAGTTATGGGATGGGATTCCCCGAGCATTGGTGAGTTCATCCACGCTGTCTCTCCGCTCAAATACAGCAGTAGCACCCATCCCAGAACCTGTTCATCAGAACATGTGAATGTCTATTATAATGTGCATCCCTGCACAGAGTGGGGCTATAACAACTCTTATATGAAGTAAATGTGCTTGTGTAGTGATCTGTGGACGTTTGTTTGGAAGTCAATTGCTTCATATTTATTCTCTATACATTTGCATAATATCAGCTATACTAAATAGTCTTTAGGTTTGTTGAATCTCGTATGGGTTTGTTAGCAGCAGTTAATATGTAAGCCTTAGTATGTTAGATATTATGTTTGTAGGTCTATATTGATAGTTTCTTGATGACCTTTATCTTCCTACAACTGTAGCTGGCTATGTCACACCTCATACATCGCCACAACTACAACCTATGCACCTGCACTTCAAAAGTGTCCTAACTATACAACACAACCAGTCCCTTTTGATTCATTGATGTATTATACCCTCCTTTTCCTCCGTTTCCTGGGAGCGGCCGATGAAACCCTTGCCCCTTGTGCGGCACTCCGACATGAGGCGGTGCTAACATAGAAGCTCCCGTAGCATCGCACGGGCCATTTGCTAGTATTAAATAAAATAACATCTAAGCTCTAAGGTACAAACGTATGTCATCATATAAAAATTTAAATAACAAAAATGGATCTATATATATGTTTTTAAATTATTAACTATTGTTATTATCGGAGTTGTCTATCAATTTTTAATAAATATGTCTTCTAAAACTCTAACCTGTACTTAATGCGAGGGCACGGATTAATAGCCTAGTGGGTCTAATTAATCCTCCCTAGGGCATCACGATCCTTTCATTCTACGATCCCTCCATATAGAATGAAGGGAAAACTTGAGCATGAATCTTTGATTACCTTAAGATATTATTATTAAATTAAAAGCCACTCATTGCCACGCACTCCCAAAAAGGGATGGCGAAACCCTCAAATCGACCAAAGAGCACACATGGATTAAAAAAAAACAAAAGGCCATATCAATCTCTCCTACGTGTGTACTCTCTGTCTCTCTAAAATTGACCTGTCAACCACAAAAATGAGAGACACCATAGAGGACACATGGATTAAAACACACAAGCCCTTATCGACCTCTCCTCCGTGTGTACTCTCGGTTCTGAAATATAGCATTTTTCTGATTTTGTCTTAGTCAAACTATTTCAAGTTTGACCGAATTTATAAAAAAAAAATAACACATTTAACGTAGAATGACCATTATTAGATCATTTATGAACTACATTTTCATAATTTACTTATTTGGTGTGATATATGTTAATATTTTTTCTAAAACTTAATTAACCTTAAAATTATTCGATTTAAGACAAATATAGAAACACGGTATTGGAGGACGGAGAGAGTATGCACTTGGATGTTCCCAAAGCTGCCTTCCATTAAGCACACACGCTCCCATTAACCGTAGGAGCAAAAACTTAATTAAACCGCGCCCATTGGAACGTACAACTGAGGAATCGAGTGCAGATATGCATGCATGCTGGGCGCTCAAGAAACATCGGAGGGTACGACTTTGTAAGAGCAAAGTTAATAATAAAACCTACGGTTAATTTTATATTATTGACATGTTACATAGACTCAATCTAAATTGTATTTATCATATAATAAGGTGAGCTCTAAAGTTGGCTATTAGATTAACATCTCCTGTCTTTCTGTTGGTGTTGTCATGTCATATATGTAGTCAACTAAAAGCCCACTCATACACTAGCTTCCTCTTGTGTAAGCTATACATTTAATATTTGGCTCTTCTCTTTCTTTTACAAGGTGTCTTGGAGTCTGTGAGCAATCCACCTTGAGCTGGCTACAAGTGAGCAGCTCGCTTTCCACCCTTCCCCATTTCTCTTTCTTCCATGTCACCGTAAATCCGATGTGGCATCCTTTGCCGTCCGCCTACATCACCTTATTATACTTGCTATGAGGCTAAGTCCACCAATGGGACCATTCCCATTTTGCTCCGCCTCAAAAGTTGTGTCCATCTATTTCATGCCTCTCTACTTTTTAACTATTCATTACTACCATCTATATTTTATTATTAGATTTGAAATGGTTCACCCGTTTGGTCCCATTGCTAGAGTTGGCTTGTGAGTCCACTTTCCACCTTTTTCTATGTCCTTCGTCCACGTAAACAAAAATGCCATGTAAGTAGACTTTTAGTCTCTTATTATATTTGCTCTAATTTCTCGATCGAATCCATCCATGCATGCCACACCACCAGCACTCCGTCCAGCGGGGGAACTAACCGAACTTGATTGGATTTGTGTCGTTGAAAAAAATTAAATGAGGAGAGGCTGCAGAGGGGATTACACATCCAACGTAACTCCAAGCAAGCATGCATGCGAAGGAATATTCTATCTGGAGCAGCAAGTGCATAGTGCACTTCTTTTTCAAAAGGTAGCCATGCAATGCATGGTTTGGTTGGTATGTATATTATTATACTGTGGGTTGAGAAACCAGTCTTGGGTCCTGAAAGCCTATGTGACCCATCTAGCCGAAACCCTAACTTTACACTATATATAGAGGAGGACACCACCATATATTATAACCTAAAAGCTAAATACATGAATGAGAATACGTTACTTATATCCTTGTATTTTCTGTGTGATTGTTCTATCTTTTAGTTAAGGAGCCTTTGGACTACACTCGGTAGCAAAGGGTTCTTAACACTATGTTTCGATAGCTGCATAGTGCATAGACTGCATTGCAGTAGGCCAAGTGATGCATGCCGGGATCATGTGGTTGCCGTTATCAGATTTGGAATATATATAGGCAATGCTATATGGTAGTCGATGGATAGATGGATCGCAACTGAAGATACGGAGGGATGGGACCGTGGACTAAGGAATAGGATCGATCCACCGATGGAGCAGTAGTCTCTCAACTACTATAGTAGCTACTAGCTAGTGATGACACTCAAGATATAGCACTTTCTTGCATTTTAACAACAACCCGACGAAAAAAATTGCAAGAATGACTCGAGTCATTTTTTTATTGTTTATGAACAAAACAAATATAAATGGGGTTGTTCCACGTGAAGTATGTGATTAAAACAACATTTGCCGAATCTCCGCCGCCTCCCTCCCTCCGAGTAAATAATTTCGGAGAAGATATATACAGATGGATATTCTGTATATATCCATCTAGCTATATATATTCCTCTCTCCCTACATATACTTAATTGATTGATCCAAACTGAAAGTGTGAAACAGGTAGCATCTGTCGATATTAAACATATACGGACGGAGTCTGTATGCATTCATATAGCTCAGTCAGCCGCTGGTTTATAGCGTATACACACAGAGAGCGCATCGACACTTTGAAGATCTAGAGGCCGCATATATAGTATAGTGTAGTAGCTTAGAGAGAGAGAGGGGGGGAGGGAGAGACAGAACAGCAGCAGAGATTCCTCGTCGATCGGCCGGCCGGTCCTTTTGGAAAAGGCAGGAATTGCATCGATCAATTGGGGCATTGAACATCTGAACGGCCCGCCGGAATGATGGCGGCAGCGCAGGTGGATCCATCGATGCACCGCATGCTGTGCTCCTTTAATTTGCTTTACTGATACTACCTGATATATATGTTTGCAGTGCGCTGGATCGACGGACAGGGACAGTATGATTCAGTTCAAGGCGAGGAATGATACTGACTCCCCAGTGGGAGGCACGCACGCACCACGGCACCACCCACAACTCAACTCGCTGCGTGTGAAATTCTGATGAAGGCGCCGCCAGAGCGGGGATCTTCCCATCCACGTCCACACACCCTCCTTTCCTTCACTATTCCATTGCAAATTTGAGCCCAAAATGACCCATGAAGCCCACCGACCCGCCGTATCTTCTACCCCTGCCTTTCTATCCTTCTCCGTCACCGTCGCCTTCCCGTTCAGGGTTGGGAGGAGGGATCGAGTGGCCCAATGAGATGCCCTCCACCTTTGGCTGTAAAAGCGAGGTCCAAGGGAGAGGGGCATTGGCGAGGGAGTCGGGCGAGACGGCGATGGAGAGACCGAGGGCAAAGGGCGACGCCAATCGAGCAACGGGGACGACTGGTGGGGAGGGTTGGCGATGGGAGCAACCGGCGATGATGTTAGTGGTGAGCAGTGGCGGCGGCAGAGGGCATGAGGCGGACGGCAGGAACCACCAGTCGTGGGCGGTGGTAGTGGTGGCGGCGGTTAGGTGGGATCGGAAGGCGGCGTACAAGGGGAGGGGGAAGAAAGGAGGGATGGGGTGGGTGGATGAAGTGCTCGGGTACACCAGGAAAGGCCCTGCCAGGACCCATCCGATGTTATCTTTTTCTTTAAAAAAAAAACTTGCTATATGGCTTATGCGGGTATTTTGCTTGTGTGTGCATACATTTTGCTCCGTCTCCTTGGACCGGGTAATTACACCAATCATCACATAAAGTTTTCAGCCCGCTAGCTAGCAGGTGTGACCGGCTGCCTCGTATCTATATCTACTGCTTCAGCTGCACAACAATGGCATGCCCCTTAATTAATCGATAAAGGGAGCAAATGACATTTTGCATGTCAAGTACTACCTACGTTATCGAATATTTATCGATGATGAGTTCATTTTTAAACTAGCTAAAAAACATCAAATGAAAAAAAAAACGGCGAAAGTATATATGAGTTTGAAGATTCGTAGTGTCTCAATTGTTTGATTTCTTCCATTGTAGTTACTGGGCCGCACTGCAGCAGAATGTGGATCGAGACGCGTTTGTTGTAGGAAGGGTACGAAGGCCGGCCCATTCAGCATGTGATCGTATATATATAATAATAAACTAGCTACCAACAGTAAACTAGCTATATTTTCCGGAAGCTCCTATGCGTCGTCCGGAAGACAGCAAACCAACCGATCGTATAAGAAAAAAATATTGTGAAGAAAATATATAATCACTCAAATCCGGCAAAGGCAACTGCAACACATGTAGTGGTACTGAATCAGTACGTTTACGACGAATAATACTGGAAGCAGATGGATCGTCGTTTAATTTGTCCAAAGAAATGAATGAGTTACAAGAAAGTTAAGCAGGCCTGATGGCCTGCTCTATCATATATATATGGTTGGAAGAACAATTGGAAGCCAAGAAATTAAGATAGCAATTCAAAGAAAAAAGAAAGAAAGGTGAGAAAACGAATGAAGACGCAGCAGCAGAATCAGCAGACACGACGACAGAATTAAATGAAATGATGGATGCTGGAGCATCAGCTGAGAATATGTATATATAGCCGACGGATGGATCATGACGATGATGAATGGGATGATTCAGCTGAGTAGTCCATCGATCAGCTGTAGGTGTGTTCAATTCAGAAGACCTTGGCGACGTCCTTCATGAGCCCCGGGTTGGCGTTGCAGAAGGTGATGAACTCGTTGAAGTCGATGCAGCCGTCGCCGTCGGTGTCGATCTCGGCCATCATGCGCTGCACCTCGTCGGCGGAGGTGGAGCCCAGCGTCCGCAGCGCCTCGGTGAGCTCGGACAGCGAGATCTTGCCGTCGCCGTTGGTGTCGAAGCGCTTGAAGATCCGCTCCATGTCCGCCGTCGCCGCCATGGATGATGGATATATATATATATATATATATATATATATGCTCCGATCCGATAGAGATCGATCGACGACGACTGGCTCGATGTCTTTCTCCTCTCTCTTTCTCTCTCTCTGTCTTATGCAGCTACTGTTCGATTTATGGTTAAAGTGCTCGATCGATCACTCTCCCTCCTCTGAGCTACCTTCGCTTCGCGTATATATTATGACCGACCACGCGTGATCGACGAGCTCTTCTCCGATCCGATTCCCTGTCGACGATCGTGTTCAGCTTCTATGTATATAATTGGCCACCTACTGAGCTCTATACGTTTGTGGAGGAGAGGAGACGCCGGGGAGAAATTCTCGGCGCGTCGAACGTATTCGGAGGAAATGGAACCGTTCAACCAAAAAATAATAAAATAAAATTAATATAAGCAGCTAGGCTTTCTTTCATGTATTCGGGGGCCCATTACCCGTTTTTTCCCATAAATTTGATAGCCCATTCCACACACTCCAACCGACTGGCAACGGGCCCGTCTGTTCTCAATCAATCAATTTGATTCACAATCTAGATGTTCTTTGCAAGGGAATTGGTTCACAAGATGTTCCACATGGGGACACGCACAATTTGCATGCTAACCTTCACAAAAGTTACCATGCCAAACACGGAAATTAATGGAACAGCAGTTGCCTCGTCGTTGTTGTATATTATTTGGATTATTTCTCCTTCGCTGATTGGCATTTTCTTTTGCAAGTGTCCCGATTTTAACTTCCACAGTGACTCTCATTCTGTCAATTTTACCCTACACCAGCATCTTGTGTTCTGCAACAGCTTAATTTTAAACTCGAAAAATTAAGTAAATCTTATCGACTTGTTCTTGCATGTAAAACCCATGCACTATTCCACCATCCGATTTCGTGATACCTGGCACTAGAACCCCTTTCTAATCAAAACAATGTGCATGTACTCTGTACCTTAATTTGCCACTCCTGCTAGTTGTGTTATTTTAATCTCCCATTAGGACGACGGTGACCAAAATTCTAGCCACTGCTTTGGACATTATGTTTGTTTCACAAACGTTCAGGTACCGTAAAGTATGATTAGAGCCCTTTTGGCACTGCTAATAACAGTACAAGTTTGCTTACCACTTTAGCAAATCATCAATTGACAATGGTGTCCTCTGTCAGTAAATAGGAAAAATAAATAAATCTCAATGTTGTTGGCCAATAAATGGAGTTTTTATTTCAAACCTCACCCTAAGGTGATAACTGGTAATTGCCTAGTAACTGGTTATGTTTATAGGATGCCTTATTCATGATCTTCTGGAGCTGGGTCAGGCACAACTGGGCCAAACCTGCGGATGCTACGGCTAATCAATGCCTCTGTTTCTCCTTACCATGGTACAAGAGCTCCCATTATGCTTCCTTTGGCCTCATGCTGTAAGTAAATAAAGTTTGAGGCAAGAGATTGTGTCCTGAGCTCAGTTGGTGTGCATCTGGAAAGTTTCTTCTTGGTACTTGCCAATGCAAGCCGGGACTGTGCAATTTCTTTATCTCCGTTTGATTACTCATAAGATAAGAGTGCACGAAGAACATCATGATAGATCATGCAAGCCGGGACTGTGCAATTTCTTTATCTTGCCGGCATCTACATTAAAGTTTAGACACCCACATATCACCTGTCAAAGGATTTAGTTGGCCAGTCATAATCTACAACTTGCTTGACATTTTCCAGGTCTGGAGCTGACATTGTAAACGTCGTGGAACAAAGAAGGGCACTTTGAAAATCTACCAGGGAACTGGGAAGGGAAAACCGCTGAACCTGAATTCAGAATCCGCTTGCAGATCCTGCCGATGACACCCTCTAATTTACAGGATACTTTCGAGGAATGGTTGCGCACAAGTTGAGCTGAACAAGGAAATCCGTGGCATTATCTTGGCCTGGAGGTCGGCATTAAGGAAGGCCTGGACAAACCGCTCTGAAGAATATTTGTAGCTGGAACGATGACTGCAGGGTCCTCAAGGAACAAGTGCGCCAAATAAATGATAAGGGTTTAGTGTAGTTGGCATCAGTTCAGATATGTATCTCTTTTTTCCTTCATTTGTGGAAATAACAAAATTGAGTAAAGTGAGCGCTGGTTCTACTTTGCTGAAAGAAATGCAGGTTTTCCAGTACAATCTGATAGTACCTTTTTGGGCGGCAGTTGTTTGGTCTGAACTGGAACAAGGTGGATAAATTGAAGTCGGAAGTAGGAGCAAAGCAGTAGGCGGGACAAGGTGGACAAATTGAAGAAAGAGGGTAAATAGCAGGGAGTGGCACTATGCTCCTGGATTTTTGTTGTATTGGAATGACCTGTAACTTGGAATACTATGTAGTAGGAGTACGGGCTGGCCATCTACTGCAAGTGTAAGCGGAAGGCACCGAGATGGATTTCTTGGAGCCTTGATAACACCGGTAGGAGGTACTACACATGCATGAGGTGTCGGGTTGGTATTCCTTTTTATTTGGCATGTTGAGCTTAATCTGGATTTTCATCTGGATTGGTAGGGTCATTCAGTTGTGATTGTGCAGACTGGGGAATGTGATTTCTGGCAGTGGCACGATGGCGCCACCACACAATGTTTGAAGCAATTAATGAGGGACAAGATTTGGGCTTTGTTGTTTCAAATCTGTTCAATATAATGACCAATTTGTTTAATGAGCATCTCCACCTAGACGCGGATAGGTGTTAATTGGAAATACCACCATAGTACTGGAATAACAAATTCTAGCCATGTCTGCACATTACATTATCACTGGATATATATATATATATATATAGTACTGGAATAACAAATTGTAGCCATGTCTGCATATTACATTATCTCTGGATGTATAGTGCTGGAATAAGCCAGTGTTTCAAATCGAAGGCACACATGAGCAAGTACATGGCCAATAAGTAGCATATAATATTGTCTGCATTTACAATTGTGGAAAATAGAATAGGACTTGTTAGATAAATATCACTGGGCGTACGAGGCACACTCGGATCTTATTCGGCGATGTCGACCGTAGGTGCGTCTCGTCGTCTGCTTGTAACGGTAGCCGCCGGGGATGACCACGGACACGTAGGGCTTGGCGGCGAGGACCTTGGCCTCCTCCTCCGTGAGGAGCGCGGAGAAGCCATTGAACACGGTGTACGAATGTTGAAGCCACTGCTTGCCTTCACTGGTCATGTTGCTGGGCAGGAACGAGTGGTGCCAGCCGCGTTGGACCGCGTCGTCCATGCCGCTCAAGTCGGGGTGGAACCTGAGGAAGACGATGTACCTCCTGTACCCTGCCGGCGAGAGGGGCTCCAGCTCCATAGCAAGGGGACGGGGCAGTTTCTTTGTGATGTGCGTGGCAGCGGTGGAGGTGTCAATGAGGGAGAAGCTAGTCATCAGAAGCACAAGGGCTAAAGCGAAGTGGGTAGCAACGACCGCCATGGCGGCGCCCGGGGTGGAGGCGAGAGAGACGAAGCAAAACCCTAGGGGCCCCTGCTGGATGTAGCTGGGCCACAAGTTCTGCTTCAATCAACGGATTTGTAGGTGCAAAAAGTCCACTGTGGGTACTTTAACTATTACCGGAGTCCGAGTTTTATCCCAAAACCGCAAAATCGGGTATATCTGATCCGAATCCACCCGGTTTTGACCTATGTGGTGGTTCGGCATGGCATGGGCCCACATGTCATACATAGTGTTTGTCCCACATCATCAATCTCCTCCCTCTCATTGCTTATCTACTCTCATACCTATGTGTTTGTGCCACATACATAGTGACCTATTGTCACTTATGAACTACTCCCTCCGTCCATAAAAGAATGAAATACTGGTTTTGTCCTAAGTCAAACTAGCAAAATGACCCACGCAAATAGCACGGTTAGCTAGTTCTATTTGACATTTTGCTTGAATTTAATCCTTTCTAGATATTTTTCTTAAACGTATGTTTGTTGTTTTAATTTATGTCCTAAACAATACATATTTTTCTACATTCTATCTTTTTTTAAATTTTGGCGTATTAAGTTATGTATCCATGTCTCTTATGTCATAGCTATTTAAATTTATTTTTATGCATACTATCTACATTGTGGTGATTTCTATGATATTCCACAAGATCTAGAGCATGACGTTTGATAATTGAATAATCATTAAAGTAGCATGAGTTGATCCTTGTGGGTAGTCTTTTAAATATAGTTCATCGGTTCTAAATATAATTCATTTAATTTTTTCTAAGCCAAATTTCCATATATTTGACCAAATTTTAAAAAAGGGAGCCAACATCTATACATCAAATTAGATTAGTCAATACAAACGAATTAAAATCTAGAATTGGCATCGTAAGTTCGTTTAAAAACTTAAACTGTTTTTTTTTTACTTTTCTTAGTGTATCTTTTATTGTTTATATCGCATTCTCATGGTCTCTCCTGAATGGTTATCTTTTAGAATGGAAGAATCTATAAAGAATTGTTTGGCATTACTCTCCCTAGCTCTGGCTCCTCCATGGGCAGCACCGCCGCAACATTCGATATTGTACAACAAAATAGCAAGGAGGTAGTTCGAGAAACCGAGACACAAATGTACTAAATGATGGAGCTAGTGAAGCGATAAATTTGGAGCTACTTTGCCTCTGGCTCCTACAGCTACATTGGCGTTATATTGGTGCAAAGCTGATCAAAGCTCTACACAATGGATCCTAACATAAAATCGTAAACAAAAGAATAATCTTGATGTTTGTGTAGTCATATAACACAATGTGAGATGGGACACAACAACAACCAGCCAGTAGCCGAGGGCCATCTCTCTCTACGTGGCTTGATCTTCCACCAAACCACTTTAGGTCATAGTAGACGTGAAAATTATGCATTTTATTTCACTTTCATAATAGCATGGTGGGTAACTTTTATATAAATTTAGAGGGTTATTTTATCTCATGTTTCATAATAACTGTTTAGAAAATATAATAGATTTAATGGCTATTATTATGAGAGCTACCTGATAGACGGCCGGATGTTTTTGATTTTTGTGAGACGAATTTGCACGATTTATCTTTTTTTCCTAGTGCGTCTGGTGAGGATTAACGTAGATACTTCAAAAAAAGCCTTTAATTAGTAATAGTAAGATAAGAAAGTATACATAATCCTAAATGAATACAAATACATATTGTACCTCTATTTTTAATATTAAAACAAATAAGGTTTCACGGTCCAATATGCCGTCCTGACAGGTAGACCTCACGTGTCAGGCTCCCAAACTTTGCAACCACGTCCGGTGGACCCCACGTTCTATTTTTTGAAAGAACGGCATGAGACTGTAAATAAGAGAAATACAAGTGGTGGCGCTTGGGACAAGCCCAACTTTACAAGATAAACTCAAAAAACATCAAGGCAAAAGCGCGTGAAGGTGCCTAGCATCAGCAAGACCCCAAAGCTTCACCTCTTGATAAGGGAGAGCAAAGCAAGCACTGATTCTCCCCAAATAACGGTATTCAATGATGATGTGATGAGTTGTCGCCAGGGTTCACCTTTTCGTTTTTACCGTAGCAAAATTTCGGTTTGACAAAAAAAAAAAGGTTTGACTTTCATACTTTTAAATTTGGAACCGGAATCTACTCCTTTCCAGACTGAAATTCCTTCTTGGTATGGACCGAAAACGGAATTCCGTAAACAAATATGGACTTGGGATAGGCTGGTGACTCGTGGATGGCCTCATAACACATGTTGTCTGCATTGAGTACAGTTAGCGTGTAGACCGGCTGTGAGGATAGCACCGATTTGGTCAGGACCTTGACAACTTGTTATTCACCTTGTCCTGCAAGTACTGAAAGTCCACCACTCTCAACCTTGCCATTCACCAATAGAATGTCAAGCAAGGTTATAAATTTCTCCGCTTTGTTTGAGCGCTTATTTGGCCGATCACCAGATTTTAACTCTCGAGTCCTCGGTTGTGCATGCTGGCCAAACCTTAGGCCAATCCACTAAATGTGTATTCCTTTGGTATAGCAATCTTCACAAAGGCCACAAGCGCCTGGATATCCCAACTGGTCGGGTCTGGATGCATGTCACGTGATGTCATTTTTTCTGAGGAAATTTTTTTTCCTTTTTCCACCGTGCATAACAATGGTGGTGCCCGCCTGCTCGCTGAAATCCCGCAAGGAATCGTTCCTTCAATTCTACCTCCCTTAACTCGACCACCAGAACAGCAGGAAAATGACTAGACTACATTCGAGGCTCAATCGGTAAAGCAGCCGTTGGCCCACCAAAATAAATAAAACAGCCCAGCCCAGCCCAGCCCACTCCAACTGACTCGACTCGTCGGCCCCTTCTACCGCCACCGCCCGGCCCGGCCCGGCCCGGGTCTCCTCTCCAATGGCGACCGCAGCGCGCCGTCTCTCCTCGCGCTCGCTCCCGCAAGTCGGCAGACCATTCAGGGGAGGGCGGCGGCCGAGACGAAGCAAATCCACAAGGTAGGTGGGCTTCCGATGGATGCTATTGGGCCCACCGAAATAAAACAGCCCAGCCCAGCCCAGCCCAACCGACCCGACCCAACTCGTGAAAAAGCAGCGCAGCCACAGGCCAGCGGGCCTCTTCTGCATTGATCACCGCCCGCCAGGGTCTCCTCTCCAATGGCGGTGCCGGCCGCCGCAGCGCCAGCGCGCCGCCTCCTCGCGCTCGCGCTCGCGCCCGCCCGCGCCCGCCGCGCCTTCTGGTCAGCCTCGTGGGGCACAGACCCGGTCGAACCCTCCGCCTCGTCGCCGGCCCCGGACAGCAACGCCAGCAAGAAGAAGAAGGCGCCGCAGCCGCCCCACCACCGCCTGGCCGCCGTCATGGACGCCGTCAACGAGCGCAAGCTCCCTCCCGAGCTCCGCGGCCGCGGAAACGCGGTCAGGTTAGTTAGCCATCTCCGTCCCCGATCCCCTCCCTCCTCCATGCCTGCCCCTGCAACAAGATTCTCCAACAAAGTCGGAGGAAAATTTCTCTAGGAAATTGATTCACATAATGTTCCACCACATAGGCACGTGCACAATTTGGAGGCTAACCTTCACAAAAAAAAAAAAAAAAAAACATACCCCATAGGCGTTGTATTGATTAGAGCCCCCTTGGCACTGCTTATACCAATAACCGTGTGACTATCCTTACCACTTTACCAAATCTTCAATGGTGTCCTCTCTCAATAAATGGACGAATAGATCTCAGTGGTGTCGGCCAAGAAATGGAGCGGTTTGGACCTCGCCCTATAGTGATAGCTTACCTGGTCATGTTTATAGGATGCCCTGTGCCCCTGTTCGTGATCTTCTGGAGCCAGGCCAAGCATTACTGAGCCAAACCTTCAGCTAGGTACTACTGTCAACCAATGCCTCTGTTTCTCCTTACCATGCTCCAAGCTCCCTTTATGCATCCTTGGTCTCATGCTCTAATAAAAGTCTGTTGCAAGAGATTATGTCCTGAGCTTAGTTTCCATGCAGCTGGAAAGTATTCTTTTTGTTAGTACTTCTCAATATCTCGATTTGATTACTCTTGTATGCAATTTGGTACCTCACCTTGATGTCAGCACTTAGTAGACTCCCGTACAAATAATTTCTGAAGTGTCCAAGATCAGACACATGCGCATTGTTAATCTAGATTCCACATGATTTACGCTGCAAGAGTAGGTGTTCATAATAAATCTTGCTAGTTTTGTGCAGTTTGACTCACAAGATATATTTTTTTTTCAAGGAAATTTATTCGCAAGATGTTACGGGGAAGAAAATCCAACATCACAAAAGTTAGTCTTAGAAATACCTGATAGGCGTGGAAGGGCCTTTGAACTACTACTACTACAGTCTAACACAAAAATTATAAATTTTCCCCTGTACTACCATGTCAAACACAAAAATAGTGGTACGGTAATATCTTGTTGATTCTTCAGTAATTGGATTTTTCTTTTGTTGAGGTTCCTCTTCATTTGTCAAATTCTACCTCGCACCAGCACTTGTGTTGTGTGACAACTTAATATGCAATTCAATTATAATCTTATCAATCTGCTCTTGCATCTAAGACCCACCAGCCATCCAACTTAATATCATGCATGGACTATGCACCTTTGGTGCACCGAGCAAGTGTTATTTTGAAGCTTCCTCTGGGACGATGATGACCAAATTGCTGGTCATCGCGTTGGGACATTATGTTTCTTTCTCAAAACGTTTTTGCCTTCAGGTACTGTGAAGTATCCATTAGAGCCCTCTTGGCAGTTGGCACTACTAAATAGCAGTATGATTATCCTTGCCACTTTAGCAAATCATCAATTCTGTCCTTTCTTAAATATCAATGGTGTCGGCCAATAGATGGAGGTGTTTCAAACCTCACCCTCAGTGGTAACTGGTAATGTTTACAGTATGCCTTGTTCATGGTCTGCTGGAGCCAGGCCAGGCATAACTGAGCGACACCTACAGGCTACTGATCATTTGTTTCTCCTTATTATCGTGGCCCAGGCGTTATTTATGTAGTAGAGATTAACGTAGGAGATTGTATTGTCAGCTTGGTTGCATGCCACTCACAAGTTTGTTTTAGTTGCTTCTCAATATCTCGTTTTGGTTACTCATGAGAGTGCCCAAAGAACATCACGAATCATGCAAGAGCCAGTACTTGGGGGCTATGCTTTTTTTGTTATATCTCAACTTGATGTCAGACATAGCATATTGTCTTACCAATATTTTGTGAATTTAAGACTGGATAACTAAATGTCCAAGCTGGCATCTCACTGGTACATTAAAGTTTAGACACCCACGCATTCAAGTTTACCTGTCAAAGGATTTAGGTGGCCGGTCATAATCTACAACTAATAAAAACTTGCCATTTTCCAGGTCTGAAACTGACATTGTAAATGTCGTGGAACAAAGAATATGGCATTCAATGGAAGAAGGTCACTTTGAGAATCTACCAGGGAAGGGCAAGCCTTTGAACCTGAATTCAAATCCCCATGCGGATCCTGCCGAAGACACGCTTTACAGGATACTTTCGAGGAATGGTTGTGCACCTGAATGGGTTGAGCTGAACAAGGAAATCCGTGGCATGATCTTGGCCTGGAGGTCAGCGTTAAAGAAGGCTTGGGCAAACCGCTCTGAAGAAGACGATGGTTTTAGCTGGAACGATGACTGCAGGGTCCTCCAGGAGCAAATGCGCCTAATAAATGATAAGGTGGCATGGGGTCCCTTTATGTATTTTTTTTTTCATCTGTGGAAATATCAAAATTGGCTAATGCCGGGGTTCTGTTTTGCTGTAAGAGTGCAGGTTTTCCGGTACAATCTGATAGTACCTTTTGGGCGGCAGATGTTTGGTCTGAACTGGGACAAGGAGGTGGACAAATTGCGAGCAAAGCAGGAAGCAGGACAAGGAGGTGGACAGATCGAAGTAATGACATAGCAGGGAGGACTGAGGAGTTGTTCCTGGATTTTGTTGTATTGATGAAATGACCTGTATATAACTTGGAACAATATTATACTCCTATATGTATAGGACAATACTCGGTGTTGGAGCAAAAGTGTAGGCATGTTACACGTAGGTTTGGGAAACAGAGTTTTTTTTTTTTATTTGTGCTAGCTGTATCTATTTTGCAGAGACAATCGATGTCTGGGCAGAGCCTGAGATTGTTTTCTGCAATAGAACAGAACACGTCTGATGAGGTTTTGTGATGTGTTCTGTATGTGATACGTTAGGACAATACGTTAAGTAGTACGTGGCTAGCCAATTTGGCACTACGGCTCGATTTCCTTGCAAGCCATTTTCTGACCGCGCGCAATGAATGAGGTCTTGTGCGTGGCAAGTACCGCACGTGCCGTTGAGCAGTGGAAACAGTATATCATTGGAAGAGAGAATCAAAGAGAGTTTGTACTTTGTATAGTCGGTGCTACAGAGATTACTGTATCTGTAGCGTTGGAGTAGAAGCATGAGAGGGTAGGTGAGGTCAGGTCAGCTCAAAGTTATGGTAGTCAGGATAGTACAAGGCACTGTAGCGCAATGAATCATCAGCTGTCTATTCGTTCATTTCTTTTTTTTTTGTATATATATCTTGTCTCACAAATAAATGGTATACTATCATCACCAAGAAAAGAATGTTATCTATCTGTATGAAACGAAAGCTGTATATATGGTATTATGAACTAGGGTAAAATTGAAGAATCGGTGCAGTAGTAGAGAGCTTGCTTCATCTATCGTCTTGTTTGTGTTGCTATGTCTATGTGGCAGGAGATTGTGTAATGTGAGCCAGCATCTTGAGAGCAGGGCAAGGGTTGTCGATGGGTACCTGCAGTACATACGTTTGTTCTTGTCAGCGAAAGCAAAAACCAAAGGAAAAGAAAAACAAGCTGATGAGAGCAATAGATGTTTGCGTGACACACATATATAATTAATATATAATGACCAGATTTCTTTTTCTTTAGCTTTTCTTTTTCAGTTGGTGAGAGAGAGAGAGAGAGAGGGAGGGCAGCGTAGCATACTACAGACGATAGAAATAGATGGAGCATTTCTTGTGGACGTATGTACGTGGGGCACGCACGAAAACCCTCTCCACCAACTGGATGAATGCACCTGCACGCACGCCCTTTCCAGCTCACACATGAAAGCATTGCAGGCATTGGTGCACAGGACAAACCCTAACGAGGGTGGTGCATGGTGGACCTCTGGATCGATCGGGTGATGGGTGTACCGTACCGGCCGATCGATGGTCAATTAATTGGTCACAGCTAAGCTAGCAGCAATATAATAATGCAACAAAACAATGCGCAACTAATAATTAATCGAATCGAGATCGATTGCTGCTGCATTGGGAATAATTGAATTGAATCTATATATGTGACTAGTTGTTGATGAAGACGTTAATAATTAATTACCATGTGTCCAGCTTCGAGTATCCAGTAGAAGTTGAGGTTGCTGTACGACTTGACGAAGGCTTGGGTGCCGGATTGGCCTTCCTCGTTGCAGTAGATGGGCGTCCTGGGCGAGCTCAGGAACTTGTCCAGGCCCTCCCACCTGACGGACGATACATGCATGGCGTCAATTCAATTCTTGTTGTGAATGAATTAAAGCTAGCAAAGATGCTCAATTCGCAGCAGCTACAGCTAGTAGCACGGGTGATCGATCCATGATCCATCAGAGACAGATCCTTAGCTAGATATATGGAGAGACTGCATGAAAAATATGAAGCGAGCTAGCGAGAGAATTATTGGCAAATTTAATTACTAGGGACAGCAAGAAGAGGCTACTTACTTGAGCTTGTGAACCCAGTCCATGGTTCCTTTGGTGGCGCAGATGACGTCCAGCTGCAGGCAGGAGACACACGCATCAGTTATTATATCTACGACTATATTAAATAACAAGATGCATGCCTGGTTTAGAGCAATCGGTCAGCTGCTACCCAGGCACACATGCATGATGCAGGCTTATTGCAGAGAGATGACAATCAACAACTGATCAATGAGGACAGCCACGCCTATACAATGATCTCAGGCTTTGCAATTGCATATATAAAAAGACAAAGAAATGTTAACTAATTACTGCATCCTACGCCATTTTAGACAAAAAGAAGCAGACTGATGGGGCTTATAGGTGAGGCATTGCATTGATGAGCGTGGTCACGGGCTTGGAGGGGACAAGTGCTGCTGCTGCAAGTCACCCAGCCGTGCAAGTGCAATGCATACTATGTGCCTGGCTGGCCTTGGAGTACCAGCATGTGTATACTACTCAACAGAGTCTGTACGTTCCCCAAGCGTGTGCACGTTGGTCACTTCCTCCTCCTCCTCATGTGCAGTGATGTGCATGCCTCCATACCATATACTATATATATATATATATCCCTTGCCTTGGGATGGAGTATACTAGCTAGTGACACCGTGCAGGACTGACAAACGACAAGCCAAGATTTATATTTGCGTGCACACATGGACAGGACAGAGAGGCCGGCCGGGGAGCTAGCCAAGCGACGACGTACGGCTGGCGGCTCGTCAGATCAGACCAGATCATCAGATCAGATGCACCTGGCCGTTGTAGATGGTGACATTGAGGCCGCGCTTGAGCAGCTGGTCCACCTCCTCTATCCTGGGCTTCATGAAGTCCCCGGCCATTGCATCGAACACGAGGTCCGACTGCTCGCCCCACGACACGTCCTTGGGGATGATGCCCAGCTTCTTCTTGATCACCGTGTTCATCAGCCCATCGAAGCCGCCCGACGAAGCCGCCAGGGAGTCGAGGTAGCCCGAGTAGCCGCCCTTGTTGCTCCTGAAGGACGCCAGGGAGGAGGAGCTGAGCACGGCGGCGGCGTTCTCCGGCGCGTCGTCCTCGAGCAAGTTGTACAAGTTCTGGCGATGGTGGTGTTGGTTCATTCATTCAGTTAATTGATTGATTGATTAGACAGCAGATATAGGATTACGTACGACGGCGTTGGAGTTTGCGAGGACGACGTTCTCCAGGTCGGACCACGAATTCTCGGCGTCGGCGAACTGCCTGTTGGCCAGCTGGTCCTTGATCTTGGCGGCCACGGTGTTGCATTGCTGCAGCCCGTTCTCGTCCAGCCGGGACATTTGGTACAGCAACGGACCCCAAGACTCCTGCATTATCTCTTATTGCATATATGGATGGAAGTAGCTAGCATCATCAGAAACCAAGCTAATAGAGAGCATCATATACTAATTAAACCAAACAAACAAACTAACTGACCACGAAGTCGATTGGCGAGATCCAGCTATCCCCCAGCGCGACGCCGGCGATGTTGGCGCGCAGCCTCCCCTGGTCGACGGCCTTGAGCGCCGCCAGCGCCGTGGTGACGGCGAACTTGCCGCCGTAGGACTCGGCGACGATGTAGAGCGGGCTGTCCCGGAGGCGGGCGCTGTCGCGGTAGAGCGCGCAGAGCAGCGTGGTGAGGTCGCGCGCGGCCTCGGCGTCCGTGCGCACCAGCAGGCTCCGGTCGCCGCCCTCCACGTAGGAGAAGCCCGTGCCGACGGGGTTGTCCACGAACAGGAGGTCTGCCTTGGCCAGCCAGGTGCTGCCGCGGGGCTTCAGCTCCGAGTCCAGCGGCCCGATCTCCATGAAGTTGCCGTACCCGACGCCGGACGCGCCCTGCAAGGCATGATGCATCAGAATCATATCAGCAAGATGTGGTAGAACAGCCGGATGATGCAAATCATCAAGTACTAGCTAGCTTGATAGATGATGAACTGAGTACTGACCGGTCCTCCCTGCAGCCAGAGCACGGTCGGCCATGGCGTCGTGCCATTGTCCACGCGCTGCGGGCTGTGGTAGAGCCACCAGAACATGTGAGCCTCTGCAGCAGCAGCAAGATGAATTAACCATCCATGGATGGAAACGACGATCGACCAACCTTAGTAGATGAGATGTAAATCGATCAATCCATCGACTTACTTGGTCGGACTTGGACGTATCCCCACTCCTCCGAGCCGTCCGGCGTGCCGGCGGCGTCGGCCACCGGGGACAAGGACACCGCCGCGCAGCAGCACAGCAGGAGCAACGCAGCCAAAGGCCTCCTCGTCGTCGGCGCCATTGCGTTGCGTTGCGTTGCGAACTTGCGATGCGAGAAAAATCTATCAATCTATCTATCCGTGCGACAATGACGCTACGGGCTCCTCTGCTCTCCTTTCCGTCTGTATATCAATCAATCTAAGAGGACCAGGAGTCCAGAAGGACACGAGATTGGATTGAATTCAATCTCAACAATAATCTATCTATCTGAATTGAAGACGAAACACAAGCACTGCAATGCAATGTGGCCTCCTATATATGTACAGTACAGTTAGTAGGAGTATTGTGCTGCAAGGATTCCCGGGGGTACGGTACGGTAGGAAGGGTGCCTATCCTATCCTGATGGAGATGGAGACAGAGACAACGACGACGACGGCCGAGACGGCGCAACGTGACGGGTGGGTGCAGAGATTAATAAATTATTAACCATTGGATTTTTTCAATTCAACCCTCTTATATTTTGATTATTATATTATAAACAATGTTTGTTTTCTCATTATGACGAATAAAAACTGAACAACAATTCAGTGTTTTTGTGCCAAGATGTTTTGCCTAGGGCTCTCCATTTGTGGGGGGAAAAAGTTTTTCAAAAAGGTAAAATGGGATATTATTATTATTATTATTATTATTATTATTATTATTATTATTATTATTATTATTATTATTATTAACACCAGATATAGATACGATACCGATAGGAGGTATCCGATCCCCGTTGGAAGCCATCAGAAAAATTAAGAGGGGAGAATCCAGCAACGTTGGGAGTATCTGTATCGTTTACGACTACGACACCGGTGCTGCTCCATGCCAATGACATGGTTTGCTCAGATTTATTTACATGCAGATCCATTAGGTGATCAGCATATTTTCCTTTTGGAAATGAAATATTTATATCAAGTTGATGATACGCAGTCATTTCTTCAAGTTTCTATTAAAATATGCTGATCACCTAATGGACCTTCAGCTGTATTACCACCAAATAGTTGCTGCTCTTTGTAGTACTAACTTATCTAATGTTTATCCAATTTCTTTAGCCAAATCTCAAACATGCTAGAGATGACGGATGTCTTTCGCGACATAAGGGCCATGCTTTGCTACCTTTTTCTACCATCGTGGACTCGTGGTAAATCCTGGTTCCTTTGCATCGGTGATTCTAATAATAATCTACTGACATAGAGTCTGGAATTGAATTAGATCGATTAAGATGATAGGTATTAGGTTTAATTAATGTCCGAATGCAACTGCCATGCATCCCTTCGCTTTCTCTATTTGCTACTGACGATGAATTCCAGCGGACAAAGACAAGCCCGCTAGACATTCCGAGCATGGGTGACTCGCGAGGCAGAGAAGACTTTGCTCGCTCGCTCGCTCACTCGTCTTACTAGCTGGGAAAGACGGCGACAGGGGTTGAAATGCGTGCCTAGATCTCATATCAATATGATCGATGTAAAACCCAATCGATAGTTCCCCAAGCTATGAGAGGACAATAGATAAATGGAGATGAACATCGTCTTGTCGCATCGCGATGGATTCTAGCCTTTTGGAACCATTCAAAGCCAACCATTACCACCACTTATTTGGATACACCCCATGGAGTTAGTTGTAATATTAGCATTATCATAATATAAAATAAAATAAACATTTCTAACGACTCATTTGAAAAATTACAACATTATTATGATGAGAAGTGACGAAATAAATAAAACTTAGAAGAAGCAAAAGCATTATTTGGATACTACTATTGTTTTTCCTTAGCGACTTATTTGAAACGAGAGAATCATCTTCCTCTTAGGGCGCCTCCAACAACGGGCGAGAAACTATTTTTAATATGACGTGGATGAGAGAGGGATGCTAGATAACGACGAACAAATCGCTAGGCTATTTGTCTTCTCCCGAGGTTATGTGAGGAGGTCTATGGGTCCGGTAGGAAAGAGAGGAGGAAAACTTGATCACTCCATATTATTTTACGCCAAGTCAGCTGGCGATTTCGCCACCACCATTGCGGCTGCCCTTAAGGGCTCCAACAAGTGGACCCGTAGCCCTTGCCCCTGTGCATGCCTGCCGCATCGTCGTGGCTTGTGCCTCTCCCCGCCAAGGATTACCATTCCGTTTTTTACGCCAAGGATTACCATTCCGTTTTTTACGCCAAGGATTACCATTCCGTTTTTTAGACAAATCCCGGACTCATCCGGAAACGGAATTCCGTCCGGAATCCGTGTTTTCCGAACGGAAGATGTTTTCAAATTTGAAAAACGGAATTCCGGACTTTTTCGGTCGGAATTCCGCTACTTTCCGGCGGAATTCCGGACTTTTTGGTCAGAATTCTAGACTTTTCGGTAGAAAATGGCATTTTTCGACTAGAAAATGCTCCAAACATATGAAAAAATAAATAATTTGATAGAATATTATATGTATCTTTTGTATATTGCAATGTACAATGCATAGTAAATATATTACACACAAATTATTCATAACAAATGCATATTGTCACATGAAATCACAAATAAAATGCATGGAAACTAAATTTATCACAATAACATAAGTACATAGTTACAATCCATAGACCATAATACAAATTTATAGTACATAAATTGCATAGTCCATATGAAAACCCAAGTTCAATTTAATAAACAATGTCTATGTATATCACGTAATACTTGATAAGTAACGAAGATATGATGAAAGTGCAAGAAGAAAAAAAGAAAACATCTCATTCCATTCAAAAGGTATATTCTTTCAACCCATTAATAGTAAAACACTAAAAAAGCTATAAACCATAACTTATTAGATTACAAATAACCTTG
This sequence comes from Paspalum notatum, assembly GCA_022530915.1. Classification (NCBI taxonomy): domain Eukaryota; kingdom Viridiplantae; phylum Streptophyta; class Magnoliopsida; order Poales; family Poaceae; genus Paspalum; species Paspalum notatum. Next base: position 444,391 of record CM039691.1, read on the forward strand.
TCTTTCAACCAAAATGCAATTTTAACCTATCAAATGATCTTAGATTTGAGTGTGTTCCAGTCCTATTTGCTTAGAAAAACATCTAGTTTTTTATCATATTTTTCCCAATTTTTTTACGATTTTTTTGAATTTTTTAAATTTGGAACAAAAAATTCCAAAATTTTCCGAAATTCCATTTCCCGTACACTACCGGAAACGGAATATTTTTCGGTTTACCGGACGGAATCCGTCGGAAAGTAAAACCCTGCTCCCCGCACGCCTAAACCCATGCGCCGAGTAGTGATGGTTTGGAAGAGCTAATAAAATAAAATAGTAGAGATAACATACAACTGATTTTCTATATGTACTTCCTTCGAGACATGACGTGTACTAGTATGTAAGCGTTTCTCTCAACTCACTAGAACTTAGTGCACAAGAAAATTGGAGCTGCACAAATATAAATTTTCTGTTTATGTTTGTTATTATTTATAAGAGTGAGAATGTGAGGCTGGCATGGTCAAAGTGTCGTCTGCTTCCAGCACGACGTCCATAGCACATTGACGGTCTGCCAAAAATCAGCCACTACAAGCAACCAGACTCCGCTACTTGTACCACACAACCAAAACCTTTTTAGAAGAAAAATTGGCACTGCAGTCCAACAAACTAAGTTAGCTAAAGACTCAGAACACAAATATACTAACTGCAGGGCTATTATATACTATTTTATTACCACCATCAAGCAGATCCGTTGGTTGGTACTTTAAAAAAGAGTGAAGTCCATTTTACCCCCCCGATCTTGTCTCAGAGTCTGAAAAACACACCTGAACTCAAAAACCAGACAACATACATCCCCCAACTCTCAATACAGGTCAAGTTACCCCCCTGACACTATTCAAAGTGGTTTTGATAGTGGTTTTGGCTGATGTGGCATGTGGGGCCCACGTGGAAGCATTTTTTTCTTTTTCATCTCTATTTCCTCTCCCTCCCTCCCCATTCCCCACGCCACCGTCGGCCCTGCCCACGCCGGAGGCTCTCCTCCCGTGGCTGCGCCCCACACCACCGGATGCGCCTCCCACGGCTGAGCTCCGCACCGGCGGCTTCTCCTGCCATGGCCGCGCTCCGCGCCGGCGGCTCCTCTTCCCGCACCGCCCCGTCCCTCACCGCCCCGTCCTTCCTCACCTCGGCGCCGCCCTCTCTTCCCACACCACCCCGTCCCTCACCGCCCTGTCCTCCTTCATGGGCGCCGCCTGCATCGGCGGCTTCGAGTGGAGGCGGAGCAGCAGCGAAGGAGAGCAGCAGCAGGGGCGACGACAGAGCAGGGCAGTAGAGCACGCGCCGCGGAGCAGAGCAGCGGCGGTGGCCGGGTGTGGAACCGCCGGCGCGGAGCGCGGCTGGCAGCTGCGGAAGGCATGTCCGGCGGTGCGGGGCGCAGCCACGGGAGGAGGATCTCCGGCGCAGCCGCGCGGGCGGGGCTGCCGATGTCGGTGTGGGGAGGGAGGGAGAGGAAAAAGAAAAAAGAATACTTCCATGTGGGCCCCACATGTCACATCAGCCAAAACCACCATCTAAACTACTTTGAACAGTGTCAGGGGGTAATTTGACCGGTATTGAGAGTTGGGGGATGTCTGTTGTCTGGTTTTTGAGTTCAGAGGTGTTTTTCAGACTCTGAGACAAGATCAGAGGGGTAAAATGGACTTCACTCTTTAAAAAAACACTCTATTGGATCTAAACATCCCGATACAGCGAGCTGTATAATAGATCTAAATTAAGGTCCTGTTTAGATACACCCAACTAAAAATTAGTTACTAAAAATTAGCTATAGCTTCCATTTGTTTCACCCAACTAATTTTTATCTCTAATTAAAAATAACCAGTTAACTATTAGCTATTAAGACTATGTGCAGCAGACCGTGTAAAAGTACTGCCTATACACTGTAGCGCTACTGTACACAGAGAAAAGATTGGTTGGAATAGCAAATAGGCAAGTCATATAGGCAACCTGCTGTACATAGTCTTAGCTAACTAAAAATTAGCTTAGCATGTTTGGATAGTAAAGACTCGAACACAAATAGACTAAGTTAGCTATTAGCGGAGTCTTTAGTTAAATATTAGAAGGCGGGGGAGGAAGGAGACGTGCTGATTACTTTGGCGTTCTGGCTTCGCCTCCGCCGACACACGTCGGCTCGAGGGGCTCGCTTACGCCTTCGGTAACTATGATGTCGCAGAGAGCGGCTCGGAGCGACTTCTTCGCCTCCGCCGACTCACTTCGGCTAGGGCAATGCGCCGACACCTACGGCTTCCCGACTTCGCCTACATCGACACACTTCGGCTCGAGAGGATAGCCTACACATTCGGCGACTTCGACCACACCGAGAGCGGCTCCGACGACTTCTTCGCCTTCGCTGACTCGTTTCGGCTCGAGCGACGCGCCGACTACTTTGTCATCTTGGCATCACATCCGTCGGCACGTTTCGACTTGAGGGGCTCGTCTACACTTCAGTGACTATGACTCGCCGAGAGCGGCTCCGATGGCCTCTTCACCTCTGTCGAGATGCTTCGGCTGGAGGGGCTCACTCACATCTTCATCGCCCTCCACCTCACCGAGAAGAACAAGCTGCGAAGCCCTTGCCGCTCATCATCATCTACGACCCCCTCCATCGATGTTGAAAGAGACAAAGAGAACTTAGATTGCATGCTCATACCTGTATAGGACCGATGGGCGTACGTGTTCTTTTCTCCATTTTCCTTATTCTCCCACAGGGTTTTTGGGATGGAGTTTTTAGTGAGACGTATGTGGGGGCACAGGAGTGAGGGTATCCCTTGCTGTTGATGTAACAGTAAAATCTAGCCCTTTTTCATGTACTAGCTGTGTTGTATCAACTAAACCGATGCAGCTGAGGGGCTACTGTTGGGAGAAATAGGTCTAGAGTGGGCTAATAGCCACCTTCCTCTTGCTATATAAGCAGCCCAAGGGCTGAGGGGAGGGAGATGACGCTTTGACTATTGCCCGAAATAGGAACGGATCTACAGCTGGCGCGGCCGGGTCTCCAGGCCCGGCTACCCCGAAGCGGACGGTGGAGCCCCACCTGAGCCCCCTAAGATATTTTTAAACATAGATAATGTAGAAAAAAAGAAAAATAGTGGTAGAAGAAGCAGTTAGCCTAGCTGCGTGTTCATCCCGAATCCACCACTGGCCCGAAGTATCTTCTCTAGAGATCTTCTCCTAATGACCCTCTCCGTAGTACATCTCAGCAACAACACCCAGTGCTATGTGATAATTAAACAAATGAGAGAAGCTAACAAATTGGTTAACACAAATAAATTTAACATTGCCTTCTCTTGCATGTAGCGCTCCAATGCTACACACATTGTTGCCTCTGTCATTCCTCTGCTATGTATTTTGTTCGCGCGACAGATATTTTGCTCATATCGATCGGTCTGTCACGGAATGGGAACACCGCACGAAAACCTCCCCGGCCTTGATCATCACTAGAAAATTTATTTTATTTTGATTTGACGAGGTAAGGTAGGATATACTACGTACAATACTTTGATTAATTAGTTCTCCTGCATGCATATCAAATACATACCCTGATGTTAGAAAAGAAACGAGACTTTGACATTGCAATCATTGGAGTGCTAGCCAAATACACTCGTCTAAGAGTATTGTGAGGATTAATGGCTTTGTTCATTCAGTGGTAGGTGACGCTCCCGTCGACAGCGAGACGTCTGTGGCGACTTTATCAATCTCAAGATACGCCGGTCCAATCTTTCGGAGATGCTCATAGGGATAGGGTGTGCGTGTATATGTTCATAGGGTGAGTGTGCGTGCGTGTGTGAGTGCCTGCGTTTGTACTGTATTATAAAAAAAGAGTATTGTGAGGATGGATGCTTTCTTTTATCTAAAAAATGATTGGAGTATACAAAATTAATTATGTATGATGCTAATAAAGATCTTAAAAACACTAGCTAGAACTATTCCTGTTTTCCTCCCCCTCCAAGTTGAGGAGGGAAAAAGAATATCCATTTATATATACAAATAATGGCATTGCTATCGGTGAGTATATGTGTCTGTGAACGTCTATATTTGTACTATGCAATTTAAAAAAAAACCTCGCCCAATGAAATGGTTAGTGTGGATTATATTCGAACTTTAAAGCGGTGTAGACATACTCTCTCCGTCCCACAATAAGTGCTGTTTTAGGATTTTTAGGACAGATTATGAAAAGTGGAAGATGACGTATGTGCTCTTGATTAACAGACTAATTTTTCCCTTATTTGTATATGCATGCATGCAGATTATTTTTTCTTTTAAAAACTACTAATCTTCTGAAACAACACTTATTGTGGGACAAAATTTGAAATCGAAAGCATCACTTGTTATGGACGAAGAGAGTATATTTTAACTGTTGGGTCATCTCCACTCCAAGTTGAAGCTTATTTATGTTGGCGAACCAATAGGGAGCAACAAGACCAACACGCTTTTGAAATTGAGACGGAGTGAAGAAGGTGGTTTTAATCTGTTTCCCTTGCGCTCCGTCACACTTTCCTAGTAGCCAATAATAAGATTTATATTTCTCAGCTAGGGTACATACCCATTTTGAAAGAAAATATATTCTTTGACTAATAATGAAACAAATTAAAGACCTTTTAACTTGAAAACCTATTTTTAAATAATACAACCGCGCGCCCTTTCTATCTATAAAACCTATATAAGTGAAGTCCATATCTATTTCTCTCAACATGTAACCTAGCCATATCATCTCAAAATCCCACTAACTTGCATGCCATATCACCATCCACTGAGACCTTAATTTATATCTTTTATCGATTTTTTGTGGCTTCATATACGCTAAACTTTCGTATGGCGTACCATGTGTAGGATTATTCTTCGTCATTGTCAAACAAACTTCACGATTTTTTTATCATCATATCCAATCTGCTAACACATACACAACTCATATCCTATGGAATGTCGTCACATTTTTCGTACAACCATCTTCATAAACCTTTAGTTGATTTTTCAGAAAATTGCTACTTTGCTTCTTTCTTAATTAATCACCGAAAGAAACTATCTTCACATTTCCGCAACAACGTGCGGTATGGAATGTCGTCACATTTTTCGTACAACCATCTTAATAAACCATTAATTGATTCTTCAAAAAATTGCTACTTTGCTTCTTTCTTAATTAATCACCGAATGGTCATCTAAAACTATCTTCACGTTCCCACAACAACATGTGAAGAATTCACCTCGTATATGGTGGGTTTTGTGGCCGCAAGATCATGCTAGTACTTGACGCGCTCCATGTGCACGTTTTTTTCCGCTAGCCGACATTGTCTTGCCAAACCTAGTGTGTTTTTTTTCCTTAACTACATAGATGTACGTGCAACACGCACGTGTTGTGAGATGATCAAGGAGGCAATAGGAAAGAGAAAAAATAGAATTAAAAAGAAAGAGATCTGATTGATTGACGTCATTCCTTTCTCATTAAAACCAAGAGAAGAAAAGTAACATGTGGGTATGTTTATAAAATGAGGTGACAAATAAAAAGAGAAAGTGATGAAACATTTTGCATCTATGGGTTTTCGGCCTTTTCACCCTTTTTTTAACTTTTTTCAAACTGCGCAGTGGGACCAGCGTGAAAGGTATACCACGCCTTTCTAGGTAAAAAAGAGCTTTAGAAAACTCGTTTTTTTATAGCGTAGATAAAGAAGCCCAGTGGCTTTTTTTTCTTGATATAGGAAGCCCAGTGGGTTGAGCAGACTGGTCGGGCTGCAACATGCTGGCTACCAAAAAGCCCAGTCAAAGTTATCCGGTTTCCCTCCATCCTTGATCCTAGTACGTGCCCATTCTATAAAATGCATTCAACTTGAGATATATTATTGTTTCTTTTAATTTTAAAGGAATTTATACCCTTTATAGAATTGAAAAAATAAATAAAAATATGGTTACCGGTCCCATCATTTTTGGTACCGGACCCTTCTATTTGGTATCAGTACCGTGGTGCCGCCTATTTCTAAACCGTTAAATCTTTTCGGATGGACGGATGCTATTTTTTCCAACCGCCGTAAAATTTGTACAAAAGAAATAGTGGTGCCGATGGGTACCATTCCAACTACTCGCAAAAATATAAATAATACTTCAATGCAAGTGCGACGAGAAGCTATCAGTGTTACGCCGAAATAACTTTTTTCATGCTCTAATCGACAAAATTTCTCAAAATCTGTAACTTGTTTCTACACATAGCTCTTTTTTATCTTCACAAGAGGAGATTATTTAGATCTAGGGGGCTACTCTCTCCATCTCAATCACAAGGGACATCAGCTCTCCTCCATCGCCGCCATGGCGGTGGTCGTTGCCCACTTATTATTGGTCTCCTTATTTGTCCTAGCTTGTTCTTCTTCCGATGATGACGACACGACCAACCTCTCCGCCACCATCGATATCGATCACTAACGACGAGGCCAATGCAAGGTCGCTCGTCGGCCGGCCGAAACCACGACGTGGCCGTAGTCCATACATCCCCAATGGCTACCGGTACAGGCAGCAGGCCGGGTCCACATCGCCGCCGGCCGCGCCGGGCCTAGAATTATTATGATTTTCATTAATAATAGTAATAATAATGCCTTGCCTTTTAATTAGTTTCAACGCCGCTTGCTGCCTAGCTGCTGACTAGCTCAAGTACGTCAAGGATATAATTAAGATGGCTGCCTTAGCTCATTCTGGGTTTGTTGGCCAACAAAGATCGAGCTACTGTAGCTAGCAGCTTAACAACTTTGAGGCATCTGCGCGCATTTGTGTCATAGATACTATACTATGTTCAGTTCAGTTCCATCGATCCTCGATCAGCAGCCAGCTAATTAATTTTCAGATACGGCCCGTCGATCGTATAGTATTTAAGAAGCGCCCGTACTTTGGAAATGCATGTATGGTTAATGCATCGAAAAAGAACTCGCGTCGCGTGTGACGAATCAACTAGAAAAATCTTTTTCTTTTGACTGGGTCCAGATTGTGATTGTCCATCTATCTACGCAGATACGTACATATATATCAGTATCACCGGCCGGGGCGTTGCAGAGCAGAGCATCCAGGAACTTGGCCATGTATGCATGTATACATGGCCATAGCAGCACGTAGCGGCGCCACATGCAGTGGCGCCGCTGGACCGGCCACGCTGGCCTCGGCGCCAGCCTAGCGGACTCAGCGGCGCCACTGCATGTGGCGCAGCGGCGCCACCCCGTCTGGCGCCGCTGCGTCGAGTGGCTAATGGGCCGTGGCCCATACAGAGCGACGCTCTAGCCGAGCCACAACTTCAACGGCTGCGTTCTCCTCCCGCTCCTCCCCCGACGCGCCGCCGCCGCCGCCCGACCCCGCTTCCTCCCCCGACGCGCCGCCGCCGCCGCCCGACCCCGCTTCCTCCCCCGACGCGCCACCGCCGCCACCCGACCCCGCTTCCTCCCCCGACGCGCCGCCGCCGCCGCCCGAGTTCGCCCCTGCTGCCCCTGCCCGCTGCCGATGACGCCAAGGACGGGCGACGACGCCGCCGCCTCCGCCTGTTGCCGACGCCGCTTCCAGCCTGGGTCGGCCGCCACCTCCCCCTCGCTGCGCCCGACCACGGCCATCCTTGTCGTCCCCGCCTGCAACCACTAAGGTATTAGCTCAAAAGATTTTGAAGTTGTGGCAATGTTAGGGTTATGGTCAAATTTTAGTCATTGTAGTTGTGACCTAAGAGATTGTATAGATTTAGGGTCAAATTAGGCGTTGTTATGTAAATGTATTATGTTCGAACCCAAGGTTCTAATCAATTTAAAACCCAAAGGTAATTTCTAGATGGACCGATTTGTTTGTCTTTTCCATGGGGGAGTTGTTAAAGAGAATGGAGAATTGGAGAACATGAAAGAGGTTGTTGTAAATTATGGAAAGTCCCCAAGCTATATAGATTTGGTAGCTCATGCTCGGAAGGTTTTGGGATGTTTGGTTGGGAGAGGAGAGGAGTTGAGGTTACGAGGACGGGTTGACTGTGGAAAAGTTAGGGCTCACTATGTCATGATGACAATAGAATCGGCATCCGATTGGAATACATACAAGGATGCTGTGAAGGAGTCAAATGTGAAATGTTTGGAGGTTGTTGGTGAAGTGCGAACCATGGCGGATTTTGTTAGGGTTAAGAAGGAAGCAGTGGAGAGTTTGCTGAACCTGGAAGAAGATGCCTGTGATGTGAAGCGGCAGTTGGTTCCTGACCGTGATTCGGTTAAGGAAGGGCAAGATCAGTTGCATTGTAGGTCATCTCAAGATAGTTTAGATGCACAATCATTCAAGCATTTCGACGTTTGCGACAACTTTGACCTTGCCATTGCTAGTGACCGATTAGATGGTGTATCATTGCGTGAAATGAGAGACCAGGACGACGGTGAAATATCTTTGGGATCGGAAGACGAAGAGGAGGAAAGCGACGAAGACGGTAGTGGCCAAAGCGAAGAGGAAGAATTTGCCAGTGAGGAAGAGGAGGGAAGCGAAGAGGATGGCGAAGGTGAAGGTGAAGTCTCTTTGGTAGGGGACGACGAAGAGGAAGGAAGCGAAGAGGACGGTAATGGTGAGAGCCAACAGGAAGATGAAGAAGAATACGATAGAGGTGTAGGCGATAATTACTATGATCAAGAAGACGTCGGAGGTAGCGGTACACGTGGTGCGGTGGAGGTATTGTATGGCCACCATAGTAATTTGAATGAGGAACAAGGTGGAGGTGACGAAGAGGGCCGTGGAAGGAGAGGTGGTCATTATAATGAGGAAGAGGGGGGTGGAGATGGCCACCATAGCGAAGATGGTGAGTCCCGCGAAAATGATGAAGAAGAAAGTGGAGGTGATGAAGAGGATGGTGCTTGGGAAAGTGGCCATTACAATGAGGAAGAGCAGGGTGCAGGTGGCCACAATTGTGAAGATGATGAGTCCCTTGAAGATGATCAGCCCCGCGAAGATGGTCGAGGTGGAGATGGTCAGATGCTAATGGCGGTGCACGCCCAACAAGGATCATGGGCTCAAGTTCAGGAGGATGATCGTACCATGCTGCAGGAACATGGTGTTGAAATCCCCCAAGTGCACTTCCATGACGACGTGAGCGGTGCAGACTTGGCTAGATGTGACACAGGCCTTGCCACCATTCGTGAAGGCAGCGCACGGGACTGGATAATTCAGGAGGGGTTGCGATTCGAGACCCTAGAGAAGGTGCAGTTTTTTCTGCAAGATTATGCAGTTCGATATCACCGGCCATACAAGGTGAAGCATTCAAATGCTGGGTTGAGGTACACAGTTGTCTGCAGCCAAGGGTGCCCCTGGTCGGCTGTCGCGACAAACGGAATGGGGGTGGAAGATCACTAGCGTGAAACAACCACACACGTGTGGGACGTCGGAGACACTTCGAGTGCATGCGCAGAACACGGCCAGATACATTGCCCGTCGTATTGCCGGTATTGTGGCTGCTGACCCGGAGGTGACAATGAAAAATCTACATGAGACCATCTTTTCATTGACGGGGTACCGGGTTAGTTACTCAAAGGCTTGGCGTGCGAAGCAATACGTGATGGAAATGGTGTATGGAGATTGGAATGAGTCGTACAACTTGCTTCCTAGGGTTGTACATGCCATAGGGCACTACAATCCGGCTACCAGATGGTACACATACGCAGGAGGTAGGACTGTCACCGATAAAAGTGGCAAGACAGCACATGTATTGCAACGTGTGTTCTGGTGCTTCGGTCAGTGTGTTGCGGCTTTTCAATATTGTCGGCCTGTTCTTCTTGTGGATGGTACATTCTTGACAGGGAAGTACAAGGGCGTGCTCATGATGGCACAGGCCGTAGATCCAGAAGACCAACTAGTTTCAATGGCTTTTGCCGTCGTGGAAGCGGAGAACAACGACAGCTGGCAGTGGTTCATGCACCTTCTCAGGGTGGAGGTGATGGGAAAGGAAAGGAAGATATGTGTGATTTCAGATCGGCACGCGGGCATACTTAAGGCCTGCAAACAGTCGTACCGTGGGTACCCACCTTTGGAGCATCGCTGGTGCGTGAGGCACTTCGCCATCAACTTGTGGAGACATCAGAAGGACGACGAAGTCGTCAAAAAACTTAAGGTGTTGTGTGGTGCTCAGGACGAAAGAGACTTCGACAAGTTGTATGCGGAGCTGAAAAAGATGCTTACAAAGGAAGGAAAGAGGTGGATGAAGAAACAGATGGAGAAAAAGAAGCACTGGGCCCTAGCTTTCGATGAGGGTGGTGCTCGTTACGGCATAAAGACGACAAACGGTGCTGAGTCAATGAACAATGTGTTCAAGGGTAGCCGGGCTCTTCCTGTTGCTGGGATTGCCATGTACTCCTTCGCAAAGTGCAACTCGTACTTCGTAGACCGATGGGGCAAGGCAAAACTCGCGTTCGATAACGGTGCAAGATTTGGTGCACCGATGGCAGCCCATCTGCGAAATGAGGAGAAGTTATCTGTTATGCAGATAGGTGATGCATATGGCTCCGACCGGAATCTTTACTGCGTCCGAACGACACATGGCAGCGGTCCTGGAGGAGAACGCTTCGGGGGTAGGAACTACAAAGTTCAGATAGAAGAGGGTACATGCCAATGCAATTTCCCACAGCTTTACCATGCTCCATGTTCTCACCTCATATCTGCTTGCCAAGACCGAGGCTTAAACCACAAAAGTAGCAAGTACATGAGCCCGTACTATGACAAGGAGAGCACACTTAAGATATGGGAACCCATGTTTCAGCCGTACCTAGATCCCAGCCAATGGCCACCATACGATGGCCATGATTACTGCCCGGATCCTGATTTGTTGAGGGTGAAGGTAGGGCGTAGGAAGAAAAAAAGACTAAGGGGTGACATGGACAAATGCAATGGCTGGTGTAAGGATAAGTATGGCACCGGTGATTTCAATGAGCTCCCTGGCAAGGTGCGGTGCTCAACCTGTCACAAGCTGGGTCACAATTCGAGATCACACAAGAAACAAAGACGACGATAGAGCCACGTTGTGCATGACAAAGGGGGGCTATACGTATATACGTGTTGCATAATTAAGGTAAACAGCTTACGGTGTTGGTTTTTTTTGTTCCATCTGCATATTTCAATTGTTGCATATTTTTTGTTGCATTTCCTTTGTGTTATGTAGACAATACAATTTGTACTCCGTTCCTAACACCGTCTCGATTTGTTGCTGTAATGTAGGATGGCGGACCCACGGTTCCCCCTGCTTGAGGTGGCTTACGAGAAGGATCACCGTGCGCCGGCTATTGAGTCGGGGCAGGTAAAGAAATTACATATTTTCCACATTGCTTCAGTTGAACTTTGCATTGGTGATTCAAAATTTTCCTTTATGCCTCATCATTTTCAAATGTTGTCTGGTGATGCCGGTTCTACGGATGCGCACTCACACCCACGTTCTCCTTTGGGATGAGAGGTACGCTCCGTACCTGCGGCAGGCCGGGTTCTTGGACCTTGCCAGGGTGGTCAACGCAGGTCTTCCACCGCTGGACCCCCCACTGTTGACGTCCTTGATTGACCGCTGGAGGCCAGAGACACACACCTTCCACCTCAGTTGTGGGGAGATGACCCTCACTCTACAGGATGCGGCGATGATCTTGGGTCTCCCCATCGAAGGCCAGGCCGTGGTACACGTCGTCAACGCCAACTGGGCTCACTACGTGGAGCTTATGTTGGGGTTGCCCCTCCTAAGCGCGATCCTGGAGACCGTAGCTCGTAAGAAAACGTTTCTCACTCCACCGTACAAGTATTTCTGCATTTACTTTAATTTTGCCTAATTCACAAGTTGCCCCTTTGCAGGAGGACTGCTGGTGTGACCACACATTGGCTAAGGGACCACTTCTAGGTGTGTCCGCCGGATGCCGATGAGGTTGCGGTGGAGCGGCACGCGCGGGCCTGGCTATGGTACCTTGTGGCATGTTTCCTGCTCCCCGACGGGTCAGGGAACACTGTCACGTCTTTGGTTCTCCCGATCCTGTCGCAGCCATGGGGGAACATCGCTACCTACAGCTGGGGGTCGGCTACCCTCGCACACTTGTACCGACAACTGTGTGAGGCATGCCGACGCCACGAGACAAACTCTACCATCGGTGGATGCGGTTACCTACTTCAGGTCTGGAGTTGGGAGCAGCTTCCAATCGGCAGACCGGTTCTAGGAGAAGTCCCGGTAATCGTCTAACATTGGCTCCATTGGCACGTAGCCTCATTGATCAATCGTGCTAACCGCTGTAACATTATGGTACAGGATTGGGATTTTGATGAGGGGGGCCCTACCGTCCTTTGGTACTGGAGGAGCGTTAAACGAGTCACCGGGGATCCGGACAGGAGGTACAAGGAGTACACCAACCTGCTTGATTGCGTGACTCACCATCAGGTAGTCCTATTGAATTTGCGTTGCCATCACCTTCCTTTCAAATTCTATTCCTATAAATGCAAGTTAAAACATTTTCTTTGCTCAAGGTTGAGTGGACACCGTATTCCCGCCACGAGCTGGATCCGGCCGAGCTCAGTCCGCTGTTTTACAGGGACACAGAGTCCTGGAGGTCCATCACACCGCTGATATACTTCCTATATGTCGAGCACCACTTACCTTCTAGGGTACTTCGGCAGTTCGGTCACAAGCAGACCACTCCACCCTTCACAGCACCTACGGACCAGGCACTACACAAGTAAGTACGGCAAAAACCTGAGCCACATTGTAAATTCCATTCCTTTTGCACTGCATCGGCTAACACACAGAATGTCTCGTACTGCAGATTCAACAGGCGCGGTCAATACGGGGAGAAAGATTGGTGCATCACTCACGTGGTGCACATACAACAGTGGGATAACCGAGTTCGACAGGACCCTCGCAATGGGGCAGCGCACAGCGATGAAACGTACCTCATCTATTTGCAGTGGCTGCACGGCATGACAAGACTGAAGCTGCGGCCAAACACGAACCAGAGGCCAATTGTAGAGGTACACTCCGATGACGAGGAGGACAATTACGATCGTCGAACCCGGTACGGTGTCCAACCTGAGAAAGCACCGCTGCAAGGTTACCTGGTACGTAATCTCGGTCGTGCTTTCAATCCGGTTACACATTCCTTCACAGAAAATAATGTTTCGGCACTGGATTTCACAGGGGGGGGGCAGATAGCTTGGCTTTCAAACGAGGCTAGTGCAGCCCTAGCCCCAGGATCTGGGAGCCTGAGTTCCGCACTGCAGGCTTTGGCGCAGACCGTTATGAAGACATGCCGACGTCTTTCGATGAAGATTGGTTGCTACAACACCGCGGCTATCCTACCTCACATGGAGCCGGGTGGCAGTTCGACTGCTCCGCGGACCTCTCAGAGGAGTAGGCGGAGCACAGGTCTCCGGATTAGTACACCGCCGAGGGAGCCCGAGCGCAAGGACGACGACATCGATGTCGAGCCGGATTTCATCAACAGCAGCCAGCTTCAGGACGCGCCACTCCACTTCACTCAGTCACAGGGAGATGAGGCGGTAAGTAAATGTTAGTTGGTTTCCACATAACAAAATGACACCTTGTCCACTTTATTGATTTTGTTGTACGTATAGGGCCCGAGTGGCACAGCGAGAGGTCGACAGAAGCGGTCGCGCCATAGCAACCGTGCTGAAGTTCACAGGGACAACCAGCTACGCACTGGTGAGGACAGGCAAAGAAGGGGTGTGGACCGTTACACACCAAGAGGGCGTTAGAGCAAGGCTACCACGTCTTAGTTCTTTCATTGTGCCACTTGTGAGCCAGGAATCTTGTATTCCAGGAGACATCCTCTAGATAATGTTTATTTTGTTACTTATGAGCCACGACTCTTGTGAACCAGGAATTCTAATTGCGGCGATGGTTGTTGTCGTATTTATGATCCCCGCCACAGATTGTCGTCATTTGCTAGTTTATCGACTCATTTAATCATTTGTCACCTTAAGTATAGCGTGAAGGAGCACCATGGGATCGTCACTGTTTGAAACTCACAAACTCTAGAACTCGAGGTCAAACAAGTTGGCCTCAAAAACCCGCTAGAAAAGGCCCCAGCCGGCGAAACCTACTGATTTTGCTACCACATCGTTTTAAACGAAGTTTTACCATAACATTCCTCTAATTTCATTGCAAAATGGTATCGAGAATTGATCCAATATGGATGCAATCATGAATAGTCATTACTTTTGTATACTAATTCAAACTATCTATGGAGAAATATGGATAAAGGAAACTAAGTATTTTTCGGGGAACACTCTGCAAAGATCCAATTTATTTAAACCCATATTCTATCATACGAATGAAACATAGTTCGAAAAAGAAGTAAATAATAAAACTGGATATTCTGTTTCATAATTCTGGAATAAAGTTCTTTTTTTTAGTATTACTCCTCATTAGGATGCATACATTAGTCATCTTATTTTAATTAGGTTCTAATCTAATTAGTAGTAAGTATTTTCTTTTTTATTTAATACTCTACTCTCTTTGTATAAGAATTAGGTATAAGAAATCCAAAAGAAAGGAAGTGGGGATTCCATTGGATGAATGACGTGGTGGCACTAAAGCGGCTCCAGGCGCGCTGGCGCCACAGGCCTAGCGGCACCAGAGCCAGTGGCGCCGCTGGCTGTTGCGGCGCCACCCAACCGGCGAACCCAGTATGTTTGCCGGCCCTTACTGCGGCGCCACCCAACCGGCGAACCCAGTATGTTTGCCGGTTGGGGGCTCCTTGCTGCGGCGCCATGGCCAGTGGCGCCGTTGGCTGTTGCTCGAGCTGTGTGTGGCGGCGCTGAGAGGGGGGAGCCGGGGGGGAGAAGAAGGCGCGGTCAGTTGGGCCGCGGTGCGGCCCATTAATGGCTCCACGCAGCGGCGCCAGGCGGGATGGCGCCGCTGTGCGTCGGCCAGGCTGGCGCCGCTGCCAGCGTGGCCGGTCCAGCGTGGCCGGTCCAGCGGCGCCATTGCGTGTGACGCCGCTACGTGCTGCTGCGGCGCCACATGCAGTGGCGCCGCTGAAGAGGTCACCCCATGCAAATAGTTTCAGAAAAATTTCATTTGTGAACCCAGTATATTTCGGGAAGTGGCCCAAGCATTCCTACTACCAGGGTACATCGTCCGACGGCCCCTTTTAGCCTAACACCGTCTTCAACGGTTTGTTTATTCCAATTATTTTTTTCTCTGTCAATAGCACTACGATGTATAAACAATCCATTTATACACTCTGTTAAAGAGAGTCTAACGCCGAGTACATCTCTCGACGATCGATCGATTCCTTTCGCTATGCATCAATATATATCGCCATGGCTGCGGTCGTTACTACATACCCACTCCGTCTCCTTAACCCTCTGTAGCTGTTCTTCTGCTGACAATAATCTTCACCGCTGCCACATGTCGTTTTCGTCATTCCCGCCTGGAGCCCCTCTCGCCGGAAAGCTACCGTACCTTCATTGTCTTCCTCATGTACATCGTCAGGGGTACGGCGTTGATGCAATCGATCCTCGGGCAAGAAACCCAGGCGTCATCTGGAAAATCCAACACCATGCGGTCTTGATTGGTTATTCGTGGATTGGTGTAGATTGGAGAGATGGGATCTGTTTAAATTCACGATAGTTTAAAATTTTTCTTAACTCTTTCCATTCCACCTCAATCTACTTCAAATCCATTCCAATCCACGAATAGCCAAACAAAATCCTAGTGATCTGAAAAGAACGTTTTTTTTAAATAAAAAATTATTAGCGGTGTATAGGTATGCCTTGATGCAGTGCCCGGTCCACACTGCATGCACAGCACCACCAAGCTAGTACTACCTCCATTCTAGCTTATTTGACGTTCCGACAAGTAAATAGTGAAGAAAAATAATAGAGAAAAGATGTCTGAACGTCAAATAAGAAAAGATTGGAGGGAGTAGAACACGGTGCATGACATACAGGCAGGCAGGACTAGTTGGCACTCGCGTACGTCAAGGCGTCATTGGAGAATAGATTTGCACTACAGTGCTTCACAGTACCCATGCCATGCATGTGACCTTTTTGCTAGCTCGATCTGTACGCACGCACCTATACGTTATTATCATTTAGTAGTACGTATAGTATGCATACATGTACCAGCTAGTTAGTATACAGCGTACGTACGTAGGTCCATATGAGTATACCGATCGATTATAAATTTTATATACTACCTTTAGTTTTTTTTAACTTGACGCTTGGGGCAGTAAAAATTTGCTCGATATAGGAATTTATTTGGAGGTACTACTATATTGTTAATTCTAGCTACCAATATACTCCCTCCGTTCCAAAATACTTGTCGCCTATTTCGATTTCCGTGCACAGTAAATCATTCGTCTTATTCAAAAAATATTTATAAATATTCTTTTTTTTATAATTGTCAAAAAATAAATAAAAATTTTAAATATTTTTTGAATAAGACGAGCGGTTTTTCATGCACTGAAATCAAGGCATGTGACAAGTTTTTTGGGGACAAAGGGAGTATGCAAGTGCCAGGCCGCCAAGTTTGGGCATTTGAATCATCAATGATGTCCGTTGATCGTTCTCGGCTGCAAATGAAGAAGGAATTGCCTACTTATAAGTACCAACGTGCAACCATTCTATTGTCGTACTACCATTTTATTCTGCCAGTAGTGTGACATAAAAAAAAATTGCATCCATATGCATGTGCCGGATATTTCAGACTGACGGGTCTAGTTGGTGATGAACGAATGCGAGCAATTCGTTCCTTTTCCTAAAAAAAATAATTGTTCAGAATTTCATTGGCTAGAGAAAAAAACATAGGCTCTTGTTGATCTTTTTTATCATTATACTGTATCTTTTTCCCAGGAGACATCTAGCTAACAGTGCTTTTTGTTTCCCACAAAAAGCACAGCTCGTGCCATTACGCATCGTCTTATGGTGGCTTAATCTAGGTTAGTTTATTACTATGAGTTGGAATGCCTCGTATGGTGCAGTACAAGTACAGAAAGGACGTCTCGCACAGTCGCACACAACGTGCTATTCTACGAGTAGAAATTAGCTGGAACCTTTATTTGAGCGCAAAACGGTAGGTGCTCAGCGATAGAGCTTCTTGATGATAAATTCACCACGGGCCTACAAAATCGCTTCCTCAATTTAAATTCATCGTCAATCAATCGTTTGATAATTTGTCTTATTACTGTTCATCGACGCCGCCGCGCCTCCTCCTCCGCCTTCACGACGCGACCTCGCTGGTGAAGAAGAGCTCGTCGGCGCCACCATATTGTCTTCTCTTCGGGTTCGGGTTTGAGGTTTTAGGTGGGGGCCGGCAGGTTCTTCTTCTCCACCTCCATCCTTAGAGCGGAAGGCCGGGGGTGGCAGCCAGCCTGGCGGTGGTGGTAGGCGGTTGAGACTGACAATAATTGCACCACCGGTCGAGTGGGTTAGCAAGCAAGTGTTGGGGAGGCCGGAGGTGGGGGCGAGGTGGCCCCTAGATTAGTGGCCAACGGTGACGGAGGGCGTGGGGTGGTGAGAGCCGTAGGCCGCGAGCTGTGGCAACGGTCGCAGCAAGTGGGCAGGGGGGAGTGGGTGGCACCAGCAGCTTCAGTTCACTTGGCCGGAGGCAGGTGTGGGTAGGAAGAAGAGAGGGGGAGGAACAAGAAGATGGGGGAGTGGATAAGGTTGGTGGAAGACGTTGGATGAAGATCCGATGGACAATATAGTTGGATGATGGACACAAAAAATCTCTCATTTGACCAGGAGAGTGACCCATTTAAATTTCAGTGGCTTCTAAGAAGTTTGAGGATCTAGAAGGTGCGGGAGGGGCGCCGCCACCGGCCTGGCTGAGCGCGCAAGGGCGCGGTGACCGGCTTCCCTGCATCAGAAGGGGCCGCCGCCAGCCTCGCTACGTGTGGGAGGGGCACCGCCGCCTACGCAGGATCCGACTTGGCTGCGCGCGCGAGCTCCCCGCCACCGCCTGCCCGGAACCCTGCGCGTGGGTGCCGCCGCTGTAGGAGAGCGAGGACGCTGCCACGCGGGAGAGTGACGGCGCCGCCGCCGCTCTAGCTAGGATCGCGGGCTCGATTGGCTCTGTTCTCTCAGGGAGGTGAATGGTTCCGGAGGGTAGCTTTGTCCATGCAAGTAAAATACGAATGGAAGGATTTTTAACGAGAGAAGCTAATGGAGTGTCAAATAGGCGATGAAAAAATTCTGGGTGTCAAATAGGGAAGTTTCCGGTTTCGAATACCAACAAAGAAAACTTTCTCGGTGTTAAATAAGGAATTTCCTCTGTTAAAATCAAGCGTCTATATATAAACTAGCTACTTATTATATTCTACTACTAGTCCATCAATCCATACTCTCGCACGGTATAAAATTTTAGGAGGTCCATGTTTTAAAGTTGATAGATAATTTTAGTAGTAGCAGTGGTTAATAATTTAAAAACATGTATAGGTTTATTTTATTATTAAATTTTTTATAACAACATATGTTGGTGTTGTTTAGAGTTTAGATTTTATTTTATTTTATCTTTAGTATATTAAAGGTGATTATTTCAATTCCTATTTCATAACGGCATTGTGGACAATATATATACAAAGTTATGGATTATTTTAATTCATCTTTTACAACGATATGGAGGGTAATTTGTATGCAGATTTTGGGCTTATTTCAATTAATTATTTTATAATGAAATGGTAGGTAATTTATATGCAAATTTAGAGAGTTATTTTAATTCATATTTCATAATTATTGCATGGTGGATAATTTGTATGCAAATTTAGGGGGTTATTTTATTTTATCTTTCATAATGGCATTGAAGGTAATTTATATGCAAATTAGGGGATTATTTTAATTAATCTTATATAATGACATGGTGGGTAATTTATATGCAAATTTATGGGATTATTATAATTCAAATTTTATAATTCTATGGCGGATAATTTATATGTAAATTTTATGGTTATTTTAATTCATCTTTCATAATGGTAAGGTGGGTAATTTATATGCAAATTTAGGTTGCTATTTAAGTTCATCTTTCACAATGGTATGGTGGGTAATTTTTTAGAAAATATAATATATGTAATGGCTATTATTAATTAGAGATGGATGGTAAGATGTTTATGATTTTTGTGAGATTTTTTTTTCCAGTTACCCTCTTCATCTCTAACTGCATGCATGGTATGAGAAACATGACAAGAAAGCAGCCTTGCTAGCTTGCTTCGATGGAGCTAGCTAGCTCCGTTAATCATGGCTTGGAGATTTCTTATCGTAATCGATGATGGTGGATAGATGATGCTAGCTTGTGCTCAACAGCAGCCCATTCCCATTATATTAGGTAGGCATTAATCATTGCAGGGACGACGACGCGACGTACGTAGTTTTATTATTATATATATTCACACGTTTGTCCTTTGTAAGCAATGCAAGCACAATCAGCTAGTTTAGCACCTTTTGAGCTGGCTGGAAGGAGAGGGATATAGATAGATTACGTACACTCCATGGAACAAAAGCCTGAGCCTTCCTTCCGATCCTTGCTTAGCTTTTGTTTTGTTGGTGCTACTCGGCCGGAGGTTGCCGAAAAGACGAATGTTCCGACAGATCATACACACGAGGATGGTATGGGCTCTCATCTGCAGTTCTTGCAGTTGAGCATGGATAGATGCTGCCGGTCATCCATCCATCCATCAGCCGACAGATCCATCGATCGTTTGCTTGCTTTGTGGAGTTGTGGTCCTAGCTACTGAAACTTTGGTGATGGCTGCTGCATATATATGTGTGCATCGATCATTTTCACGCCCACTCCCTGCTGCTGCATGTATGTATGTTCGTTCTTTATTTAGCTGCTGCATGCATGGGTATTGCTTCAATTCATTCTGCATCCATATGTAAACGCCCTCTTCGATCATTACTTTCTGCAAAATTCAGCTCTGAGCGATGACTGAATCCAAGCAGAAATACATGTCTTTCGGTCCACTTGCTGTAGTTGTGGTATGCGAGTATGTAGCCTGTATTATTCAGGGATATATTTCAGCAATACTACACAGCACTTATCACCTAGCTAGCTAGGCAACCTACCCATTCATGTGGTGCTTCCTCTGTGTTTGTCTCCCCTTTGGCGGTTGGGAGATAGAACGACCTATTTCACAATACTTTATTTGAAGCACGATTCTTTCAGATTCATACCTTAGTTGTTTTTAAAGTTTTCCAAATGAAATGCTTTGGAATATTATTCTTATTCATCGCACTGCGAAAAAGATATTTTGCTGAGGCAGAAACTATGATTCTTTTGGTGGAACCCGTGAAGAATGTTACGAGTACTAGTAGTACGTTGAAGGATTGATATTGGTGAAAACGGATAGAATTGAGTAATAAGGACGTGTGCGTTGCCAGCATTATTTGCAGCAAAAAACCGATCGATCGAGCTAGCAGGTCTGTGCCCCTTTGCTGTGGGAAAAAATAATTCTTCACCTGAAAAATCAGAGTGACATGTGTGGTATTTTTCCCCTCTCCAATTTTCCTTAAAAAAATTTTTTGAAACATTAAGTTGTGGCTTAATAATGGAATAAAAGTAGTAGCAACTAGCTAGCAACAACGTATATTTGGCACATTGTGTGGCGTGCGGTGGGAAAAATGGAGGATGTAAGTGGCGTGGCATGCAATGCAATGCGACAAAACAGTAAAGTTGGTGGCTGTGGGGGAAGGACTCAGGACTTGACGACAGCGACCAAGCAAGGCACGCACGAGAAGAAGAAGAAGAAGAAGAAGAAGAAGAAGAATCCTCGCTTGCCTTGCTGAGTGCTTGCAGTTATTAGACAAGTGGTAATTATGTTTGCAGCGCCGATCGAAAAGAAAACCACTAACAAACAAACAAACTGAAAGCCACTTTCTCTCGGATGCGACATGGACTTTAATTAATTGATTTCGTCGTCGTCGATGCTCTGCTGCTGATGCTGATGCTGCTTTGGTGTTGTATGTGGCGCACGAATTGAATTAGCTAATGCCCCTTTAGCATTAGAGCTAGCTAATGGTAGTAGGACGATGCTAAACTTGTGTTGCGTGGTGGAGTGAAACCAAACTGACCGATGGACCACTTTCTTTCTTTCAGTTGTGATTTCCCTCACCTTTATTATTGTTGTTGTTTTCCAGGCTCGCTCCTACTACAGTGGAACGAAAGCAGCAAGCAGTATAGAGCGGGGCAGCAGGGCTGGAGTGGAGTGGAGTGCAGTGAGGAGTCAGCTTTTGTTTGGTCAGATGCGGCATGCCATACACAATAATATGTGCCATGGAATTCTCTTTCTGATTCTTTCTTTCTTTCAGGTGCTGCCGCTGGCCGGTGGTCGCCGCTGCACGTCCTCTTCAGAAGCAGAAGCAGAAGCAGAAGCAGAAGCTGCACCTGCCCTGCCCTGCCCTGCAGCAGCATAGTCCTTTTCTTCTTCTGTGTAAAATGTCCTTTGTTTGCGGTGGGCAACAGCATGTCAGTGGCTCAATGATACACAAACAAACAACGGCGCTCTGCTGGTATATACGCCTACTGCTGAAGAAAGATTAGCGTGCATATATTCAGAAATTACTAGAATGGAATCAATGGATGGATGGATGGATGGATAGCTCAGTCATCAGATCAGACGGCGGTCAAGTCACTTGCCTCTCTAGTCTCTACCTGCTGCTGCAGTCTGCAGATGATGGGTCGTGCAGTGCAGTGGGACTGACTGTGTCAGGCAGGGCCAGGAGGGCAGCAAGTAAGTACAACATACCCTGCCTGCCTACCGCGCCGGCGGCGAATCCGCATCGGGAGGAGCGGAGGAGGTGGGGGGGGGGGCCCACCCGTCACAGGCACCTACTTACTACCCCATCGCAGCAGGAGAGGAGAAGAGAAGAGAAGAGAAGCCAACAACACGAAAAGGAAGCCACCAGCGCAGCGCCAGCGGAAGGAAGCAACGAAAAGCCCACGCTACCTTCCAATCCCCTCCATTCCCCTCTCTCTTTCCCCATCCATCCCCTCCCCTCTGCTGCCGCTGCCGCTGCCGGCCAGGCCGCCCCCCATCCCCATCCCCATCCCCATCCCCAAGAAAGCGCCGCATTGCATTGAGGTCCAAGGTCCGCCCACAGGTATGATGCTGCGGCGTGTCGGTGTAGCAGCCGCCGCCGCCTCCTCGACGCCGCCGGTGCCGGTGCCCGAGCCCGCGTGGCTGGAGTCGCTCCTGGCCACGCGCTTCTTCCTCGCCTGCGCCGCCCACCCCGCGTCCCCGCGCAACGAGTGCAACATGTTCTGCCTCGACTGCCAGGCCTCCTCCGCCTCCGCCTTCTGCTACTACTGCCGCGCGCACCGACACGCATCGCACCGCGTCATCCAGGTCCGTCCGTATGGCGTTCCTTCCTGCCTGCAAATGCGCTTCTTTCCTTTTCTTTTCCTCTCCTCTGAATCGATTGAAAAGTGAAACCCATTGCTGCCGGCCGGCCGGCCGGCCGGCTGCAAAAGAACAGAACAGAGACGAAGAAGAAGAAGAAGAAAATCCAATCTTTATCTGCTGCTGCGTTCTGTAACAATAACAACAATACAACAACAACAACAACAATGCAGATTCGTCGGTCCTCCTACCACGACGTCGTCCGCGTGTCCGAGGTGGAGGACGTCCTCGACATCTCCGGCGTCCAGACCTACGTCATCAACAGCGCGCGGGTGCTCTTCCTCAACGAGCGGCCCCAGCCGCGCGGCGCCGGAGCCGCCGCGGGGAAGGCCGCCGCCTCGCCCTACAACTGCGAGATCTGCGGGAGGGCGCTGCTGGACCCCTTCCGATTCTGCTCCCTCGGATGCAAGGTACTAGGTTGCAGCTTTTCTTCTTCTTCTTCTTCTTGTTGCCCTTCTTCTTCTTGGAAAGCCAAGCCAAAGCAGCAGCACAACAAAGTTGCAGACTTGCAGTAGGTCGTCGATCTCTCCGCCCACCAACCCAAAGTCCCAAACCCACCGTACCCCCGCATTTCCATTGCGCCAAGCCGGCAATGCCGGCCGAGACCACCACCAAAATCCCTTCCTTTCTTTCTTTCTTTCTTTCTGCTAATTATTAAATCTCTCGTCTTGAAAGAAGACGACGACGAATTGAGGAATTAATTCCAATAAACAGTACTCCGTAGAATGAGGACGGACGGGAATGGCAACGCCTGCCAGATTGGCAAGGAAAGGAGCCGAACCGCCTGCCGTCCCGGTTGGGTTGGCCCGTCGGTTGGGGTTGGGGTTGGGGTTGGGGACTGACTGACTTGCGGCCGGCATTGTCGCATTGGGGTTTCTTTGTGCAGCACGCACGCACACTGCAGATCGAGAGTTCTTCGTTCGGTCGGTCACGTTTAATTCGCCGCCCTCAATGCAACTCCTCCTCAACAACATTGTTTTTACTACTACTTGCTTGGTGCGTGCAGTTGGTGGACACCAAGCGGAGGAGGAGCGCCACCGGCCAAGCGGCGGCCACCGACAATGAGGAGGCCGGCCACGGCAGCAAGAGCGGCGCGGCGGCGGCGCGGCCGCAGGGGAGGAGGCGCAAGGGGATCCCCCACCGGGCGCCATTCTGGTCCTGATCCATGAGGACTCCATTCCATTGCATCATCAATGGATGCACCCAGTCCGATCCGTACGTCCGGAACAATTACGTAGCTAGCGGCGGCTCGATCGGGAGAGAGAGAGAATGCATGACGATCGATGGACCGGACCGGACCGACGGGAGAAGGAAGGAAGGAAGGAAGGAGCACGCAACATGGACATGCTAGATCGAAGAAGCACCGTACCAGCGCGGCGGGCCCCTACCTTGTTCGTTCATTCATTCCATCGATCGGTTGTACTTACTCTTTATCGAGTCTGTTGGTACTCCTCCTAGCTACTTAGAGAGAGAGGGAGAGAAAGAAAAAAAGAAATGAAAAGATGCAGGTACTAGTATAGAGAGAGAAAAGAAGAAGAAAAAAGAAATGAAAGAAGATAGATAGATACTCCTACTCCTATAGAGATCGAGAGATAGCAGAGCAGCAGTAGAAATAGAGATAGCGAAAAGCAAGCAAGCAAGCAAGCAAGGTGAGCTCCTACCGTTGATGGATCGGCTCGGCTGGCAATGGCATCCCCAACCCCAACCACCGGAGGAAGGGAAGGGAAGGGAGAGACTGAGAGAGGGAGCTGCCTGCCTCCTTTGGCTGGACGACTGGACTGCAGTAAGCAA
This sequence comes from Paspalum notatum, assembly GCA_022530915.1. Taxonomy (NCBI): domain Eukaryota; kingdom Viridiplantae; phylum Streptophyta; class Magnoliopsida; order Poales; family Poaceae; genus Paspalum; species Paspalum notatum. The sequence goes on from CM039691.1 coordinate 468,558, forward strand.
CTTGCCTGTCGTCCCCCACCACCACCATCTCATCTCTCTGTCTCTCACCACACCATGACACCTGCCTTACCACCATTTGGCTGGTGCTACGGTTGGTGCGTCTCTGTGTGTGTGCATCAGTGCATGAGCATATATGACATGCCTCCATCATTTTCTGGCTGGCTAGGAAATGAATTCTATTCTTTTAATTACATTACATTACATTTGGTTGATCGATGATGCTATATATTGACCTAGCTCCTTGTTTTCTTTTATTGGATATATAAAGATTCTTCTTCTCCGGCCTACTTGTTTGTTTACTGCTAGCTATCTCTGTTCTCGAATGTTCAAATAGAAAAGAAATACATTGCTGCATCGATCACTGCATGCTGGCTCTACATTGTGTATTTTAGTATAGTGGTGTTTGGTTTCTCAGTACACACTGCATCTATAGGAGTATACTGTATGTGCTTTAGTATTCCTCACTCAAGCATCAGAAGCTAAGCTCTGGGTGAGAAAATGAATAGAAGAATGGTGAGGAAAGCGAGGCCAGAATGATACTCCTACTTACTGCAGGTAGAGCAGATCAGAGCCATGCAATGCAATGCAGCCCAGCGATACATACCAAAGGATGGAAAACGAATGATTGTCCTTTTGCTTGTCTGCTGCCTGCCTGCCCAGCTACTCTACTCTATAAGCATATTGCTACCTCCAAACTGCATCTGCATGCATTCTTTCAGCTCTGCTCCTTTCTTTCTGAGCTCTCTCGTCGTATTTTGTTTCGTCCCAACTATCAGTGGTCCTTTGATCAACGATTACTTACTCTACCAATGCAAGTACCCCTACATTAGGGAAATCAATATTTTTGTGACACATAAATAAAATATTAGAAGAGTAATCATGCATTGGCCATGTCACCAAAGAACCACCAAAGGACTAGTAATTAATAATTAATAATGATTGGCTTCCTCCTCTTCTTCTTCTTATACTATATGCACCTAGCTCTTCGTTTGTTTATGCAACATCTATCACTCACAGCAGGCTGCCTGTCGCTGTTGCTCAACCTTTTGTTTCGTCTGTTTCTCCTCTTCGTTCGTTCGTCTCCCGATCCCTCCCAGTTCAGAGCCAATATAATGCGACTTTCTGAACGGGATGGGATAATGTAACGGAATATTGCAAGGCCCAGCCCGGCCCGGCCCCGGCATACAATTAATTAGGAGCATGCATGCATTATTGCCCAGCTAGCTAGCGGTGTCTATATAATGTTTATAGTGTGACTACTGCTGGTACCATACTATCATCGTTTGTCCGTTTGTTTAATTTTGATCTGATGATGGCCCAACCACACCCAATCAGACCGACCCCCGATTTATTTGCATTGATTACTGGCCAAATGGTACCTTCCTGACCACTACATACGACATACCATACCAGCAGAAGCTAGCCGGCGATCGAGCCACATTGCATTACGTTTAATTATATTTACAGGTGGATCTATTAATTACTACTAGTATTATTCCGTATAAGTATTTATACATGTCCAATTAAACCGGCATACATGGTGGGGAATTAAGATGCACATAGGCCAACGATCGAGTCATGTGTCGTATACTCTGTATAGTAGTTGGGCTGACGACGGACTACTGATGTTGATGGGCGTGTCATAGACAGTTGGACACACACGAGATGACCAACAGCAAGGTCGAGGTAGACCTACCTTAATGGTATGGTATGGTCACATAGTCCCTCCGTTTACAAATGTATGACATGGTGGATTTTTTTAAAAAAACCTTCGATCACTCGTCTTATCCAAAAAATTTCACGTTCTTTGTTATGTTTTATTTTATTACTAAACATAGTTTGAGTGCTAGTTGCATTTTTACATGTTTTAATAAATTTTTGAATAATACGAATGATCGCAGTTTTAAAAAAAAATCAATCGCGTTATAGATTTGTGAATGGAGATGCTATATAGCACCAGCATTGCTACGTCCAAAGCATAGATATGATGGATTTTTCTTGGTACAAATTAAGCACAGTAGGAAGCCCTAGGCCCCAGCAGCTGCATCTTATAGGGAAAAAATATTGTGAACTCCTAATATAGTTTTTATAAAATTGAAGAATATTATCTGTATCAATAGTATGTGCGGAACAATTGCTTGTGGATTTTAGTCGAACAATTATATTAGTTGAAAAGGCTAAACATCTAAATATTAGGCTCAGCAGAAAGCAGCAGGCCAGGGGAGGAATGGGCTGGGCCGTATCTCATCTGGCAGCTGGCAGTGGTTCTCCCTAGGAATAAGAACCCACTCTATACGTCCCTCACATCAACCACTGGCTGCTGCTGCTCGCGAGGGAACGCCACGCATGTTTTACTGACTGCTATATATCGGGTCATGCATTTCATTCGAAAGTCCAGCTCACTCTTTATTTCTCCGCTTAGGCATTCTCCAACAATGATACCCATTTTTGCTAGGAATTTGTACGAATGCCTCTTGCTTGGCAGTGAGCTGCGGCATGCAAAATTTGCACTCCAATAGAAGACGCAAAACCAAATGCATCATGCCTCTGACAGTTGGGTCCCAGGTTTTGTCCGCCTTTCGTACAACACTACATCGATGGATGCGTTGAGGAGAGAGGGTGTTCATTTTTGGTCGCCTCCCTCCTCGAAGGCAAAACACATGACATATGTGTTGTTCTACAATGCTATGGGAGAGGCATTTATGCATTTGCGTGACCTTTTGCCTTTTCTGTTGGAAAAAAGCCTTATACGAATCAAAAAAAAATTTAGGCTCCTTTTGGCAGTGCTTTTTAGAAATGGCTTCAATCCATGAGCCAAAGAAGCCAGAGACAGTGGTTTCTCTTCTCTGGTGTAAATACGCATTTTTCTATTTCTATGGTTTTTCTTGTGAAGCTGTTTTTTAGAAAAATGTTTGGTAGAGTTTTACCTAAAATTATAAAAAAAACGGAGCCAAAAGCACACAAAAAGCTATGCCAAATAATGAGCTCTTAGTTTCCAAACCAATAGCCTTCATTTCTTCAACAGATAGATTTTTTTTGAGGGGTTCTGCAACAGATAGATGGCACCCTTGTTGGTCCTTGATTGCAATTTGCAGCGGAGAGAGAAGAGCGATTGTGGATAGATTGGGCCGGGAAATTAACAGGCTTTCACTTGTCAGGCTGCCGCCCTTGTTTTGGGCCGGCCGGGCCCCCATGAGCTCAAGTGTGGACCTTCAATTTGTGAGGCAGCTGGCCACACAATTAAGCTAAGGTTGTACCGACAAGAACTAATTACTTCGATTCCTCCTCCCATTAATATATAATAATGTTTTTAAGTTAAAATCATTAATAACCGGATCATAGGTATTGCTACAGAGAGTCTTTTGATCATGTATTCGGTTTTTTTTTTTTTCTGGATCGGATTTTGATCAGCGCCAGCTTCATCTACGTTTAGGCCCTATTTGCTGGATCATATGAAAGAAAAGAAAACATGGAGGAACGGAGTTCCTATCATATTATCATCACTGTAGCTATATTTGGAATCAAGGAAAGCAATCCTGTATTTTTGGAGGAAGTGAAAAATGAGGTCCAAGCTAAGGGAAATCTTTCTGCACTGTTTGCTCCCTCACGCGCTCACGGCCAGAACTAAATCAAGGTTGTTCCACACCCATTTTCATTAATCAATAGTCATTATGTACTACTAATTTAATTATATAGGATAACTAATCCATAATTAAGTACTGACCCTACGAAATATACTCCATAATTTTGTTGACTAATTTGCGTTCAAAATTTTTTTTGACTAATTAATTTATCATCAAGTACTGCTACCAAAGCACAAGAGATTAATGCATAATATGAGGGTCTATTGTTAAGTGAGATTAGCATATATTTACAATTTTCTTACTATCTTCTAGTACCTGCGTACTAAACGACTATCTCCTTAGAATTCATATGTTTTCCGTCCCTTCGTTTTCACACCTCATTCCTTTTTTTTTTGTTACCGTATTTTCTCCTATTCCTCTGTTTTCTATCTCTGCATTCCAAACATGCCCTAAGATTTGTCCAAAGTCGAACGTTTTCATTTCTGACCAACTACATCTCAAAAATAATCTATTTCAAATATAAAAAGATGCTCCCTCCATCTTAAATTGTAAGGTGTTCTATCGCTCTTTTTATTTATCCATATTCATATTGATGTTGATGAATCTAGCCATATATTGAACACACATACATGAAGGAATGAATGAATCTTGTAGAAGCCTAGAAACCCTTAAAATTTGGGACGGATGGAGTACATATTATGAATGCTGGTTTCACCATAAAACCACTAACATCTCATTTGTATTGTAAAATTTCATAATTAATCCCGCTATTTGTAGTCAAAGTTACGAAGATTTGACTTCAGACAAACCTAAACGTTGCTATATTTTGCAACGGAGGGAGTACAATACTGTCTTTGTTGGCTTGTGTCCTTATTAGTTGTATTAATTGGCTAGAGATGAGATTGGGTATTTTTGTTACTACATACTCCTATATATATTTCTAATCACTCGTCCGATAAAGTCAATCCACCTTGGGTTTTCTGGTGGCATATCTGTCTGGGGCTTATATACGTCAATGGCATGGAAAAACAATGAATAGATAAACCTAGTTTTGGCATGCATGCTGACTGTACATGCATGTACACAGTACAGTTGACCAGCTCTGATTGTCAACCTCGCTTATGTCGTCGTCAGTACAATGTACATTGCACCTTCGAACCAGCTAGCGCACGGCAGCAGCTGCTTCTGCTTCTAATTACTAATTGGAATGTTCATGAACTTCGCGAGTTGCTATACACATCACAACACATCGAGATCACGTACGTCATGGTTGGTTTAATTAATTATCGGCGCGATAGAATTTTTTATATACCAAAAAAAAAACTTGTATCATTTGATCTGTGATGGAAATATGTACGTTTGCACACAAGGCGGCCAGTATGTCAACCCCGGCCAGCTGGCCCATGCAAGGGTCGATCGTCGTCGCCACAAACAGAACTACACCAGCAACAACTATATTAATATTATATTATATACTGTGTTCCGGCCGTGATATATAGTCAAATCATATCATAATATCTCGTTGACGTCAACGGATAATTGTCTGTTGTCTGCTTCGTTTATTGAGTTTATTTTGGAGATCGATTCATTTGTCTAATGTGGCTGACCTGGCTAGCACTATATATGCTCAGCCGGATCTTTTTTTTAATAATTCTACCGTGTCAGTTTCTGCTTGGCTCTTCAGTTTATTTTTAATAAGAGAAATCTCACCCGAGCAGTGCTGCCTTAGCTTTATGCGTTAGTGATGATGACAATATGAGATAAAAAGGTTAGGTGGTTAATATATCACCCTACTAAAACATGAAAATTTTTCTATAGTACTTACTCAAAGTTAGTTTATACATATGAGTTATACTGTCATTTCTCTGAAACTTTTAGTGACGATGGCCTAGAAAGATTTAGGGTGTTGTTAGAGCCTCCAACCACAGCACCCGATCTATTGACGGTTTTCCAGCCTCTGAAATTACATGTCACATTATCTTTGTTATAAGTAATTTCTCTAATTTCAACCAAATCCTTATAAAGATCTCTACAACACAAAAAAATTATGAACTATTGACACATTTCATTTGGTGCATTTAATGAAACTAAGTTAATTGATGTCGTAAATTTTGATGTGTCCTAAAACTTGGTCAAAATTAGAGAAATTTGACTATGCATTGTTGAAGCATAAGACCGTCTTCAGCGGATCATACATATGGGATGTCTATAGTACAAAATAATACTGTAACGCTATTGTAGACAGAGAAGGAGGTGGTTAGCATAGTTATAGGCAAGGGCGGATATATGATCCGCTAAAGATGGTCTAACTACACATGTGAGTTGTCCATCGATCTTTTCCTATCAACATATATACACTTTGGGTTAAATTGGTTGGTGCATGCAACTCAACAAGATATCATAGCCAAATTCTCGAGTTTGAATCCTAGCTAGTGCAATTGAATAAAATATTTATTGCTCTATCCTATTTCTCGCCTAAGGCCCGAGTGAGCCTCCACATAAGGGACAAAAAAATAGCATGAAATTCGGAACATCCTAGATCTAATCTTAGCCATGTATGTCAAAGTTGAAAACATAGGTATACACTAATTAATGTGCTTGCAAATTCTCATATAGGCTAATACCACCCCCCCCCCCCCCCCTGTTTGGAAGGCAAAGATCGCAGTATCATCGATAGATACAGGTTGCCAGCTTCATTTTTGGCCACTGATTTTATTTGTTTGAAATATAATTGAGGGCCTTTATTTTATTTCCCAGCTTTGACTTCTAAAGATACCTTAATTATGGAGTAGTTGACAGTGCCCATGCATCATCCCTGATTGCTGTTAATATTTTTTTTCGCCCCTTTGGATGATGATGACCTAGCTAGCAAGATATTGTGAGACTAAGATGATCTATCGACATCAGCAATAATGCATTCTAATCTCTCACGGTAAAGATAAAAAAGTAGAATAAAACATGATGTGTTTGTATGTAGACACCATAGTATAGATGGACTAGTCATTCGTAAATTATACATACGTGCTATGAGGGCATCTTATCTTACTACTATTTCTAATTGAAGATTGTAAAAGAGGAACTATTTTCAAAGCACGCTAGAAAAAAAGATAAATCCTTACTATTACTAATCGAAGATTGTAAAAGAAACACTATTTTCGAAGCACGCTAGAAAAAAAAAGTTAAATCTTAGAAATTCCCATAATAATCAAAAATATCCGACCATCAAATGGCGGATTGGAATATTGATAGCCATTAGATCTATTTTCTAAATAATTATCCACCTCTGCCATTATGAAAGGTCTTGAGTTCAACTCTCAACAAAAGCAAATATTTTCTTCTTTTTTTAAATTTTTTCTATTCTCAAATTTACCTTCAATTTTTGTCTGTTTTTTCTATTAAACAAATATTTTGTGCCTAATTTTCTATTAGTAATCGTAGAATGTTTTTGAAGTTTTCACGTTAATCCTCACAAGATACGTTAGAAAAAAATAAAATCATAGAAATTCTCATAATAATTAAAGACATCCGATCAACAATTGATAGGCTGGAATCTTAATAGCCATTAGATTTGTTTTCTAAGTAATCACCCACCTTTGTCATTATAAAAACAATATTAAATAACCCCTAAAATTATATATTAATTACCCAATCTGCCATTATGAAAGAAAATATGAAATAACACCCTAAATTTATGCCTAATCGGTCACATTTGCTATTGTGATGGATAATACCAAATAGGCCCTCTAATTTATATCTGAATTGTTCACCTTAGTTATTGTGACTAATAATAGTATAACGACGGTAACTCCTCAAATTTATATTAAAATCACCTACTTTTGCAATCGATCAAACATTATCTAAATCAATTAAGCATACATATAAAGTAGCAAGATATGCTATTATGAAAAATAAAGTATAAAAATAGATCTGTATATGTTGTACTGTAACAGATGATACATTTAAGTCTCTAACCCGTGCGAAAGCACGGATTGCAACATAAGCATACATATAAAGTTGCTAGTTTAGGTCAATTATCACATTGTCATGTGTGTTGGCAGTTGGCGTAGAGCTAGGCGAGGTTTGCATAGCCCCTTTTGTTGCTGATGAGCTAGAGTTGATTCAATTCCTCCTCAGTGTAGTATTTCAGTACATACTCGATCGCTAATACAGAAGTATAATATAATTTATCTAGCCGCTAAATAAATTAAAAAGCAATAATGCAAGTCAACGAACACACTGGAATATTATAGCATGCGCATGCATGCAACGACCCAAGTAACCGAAAGATTGATGGGTGGATCGAAGACTGGTCAATGCTGATGAACAATTAGCTTGCTTGTGCGTTGAGTAGTAAGTAAGCTAATCGACGCAATTAAATTTGATTTATTTGTCAGGGATGCTGTAGAGATATGATAAGAAGTAGGTGGTTGGCTGGCTAGCTAAGAGGGGCTGCACGCAGGTGCAGTAGTAGGCATCGTCAGCTTCCTTGACTGGAGGAAGGTCTTGTTCTTGCCGTCGGCGGAGGCGAGGTAGGCGAGGAAGGTGGCGAAGTCGGTGTCCATATACCGCCGCGGGTTGCCGGCCTCGTCGTCGACCAGCTCCGGCGCCGGCCCGACCACCCTCTCCGCCGGCAGGCTGTGGAAGGACGCGACGGAGATGCGGGGGCGCGTGGAGTTGACGCACACCCGGTGCAGCACGCTCTTGTACCGTCCGTTGCTGTAGATCTGCACTATATACGGCAAGCATTAGCTTATAGTAGTCCTAATTATATATATATATGTATGAGCTCAGCATCCATTCTTCATACACACTATATATATATGACGTCAATTATATATATGCAGCTAGCACATGTGCGCATCTTTACGTACAAATGACGAGGTACTAGGATAAGCTAAAGTTAGCTAATTTGTTCTAGCTATAGGTAATTAACAATACTAATTAAGCAGCACTGCTGGAACCATGCATTAGCCAGCTCGATCGATCACTATGCCTTGACTAGCAGCTATATATAGTGCCTTATTATTATAGTGTTGGTTGGCATTTGTTGACTAGCTAGTTTATTTTATATTGTTCGTGACGGATTTGACTATATATAGGGTTGTGCACACACACGCGTATGTATGTATGTATATTATGTATATACATACAGTAGTACATATATATATATACGGATTCTATATATATTCCCCTAGCCCATGCATCTGTCGCCAGCCAGCCAACGGCTGAAAAGTCAAACCTAAAACAGCATGGGAACAAAGACTTTTGTTGCTTAATTTGTAGGAGCTAGCTAGCGCGCGCACACAGCTTAATTAATAAGGTCAATGTCGCTGGATCGCTTTCAGGGCCAAAAAAGCTGATACTGTCAACAACCAGGTAGTAGCGACTAGTGTTAACAGTATTGCACGGCCGCAGCCATGGATCGATGGATCGATGGATCGATTTCTATCGATGATCTATCTATATTCGATGCGATGCGATGCGATGCGATGGTAACCACCGTGCAGTGCAGTGCAGTGCAGTGCAGTGCAATAGTACGCATGTGTACCTCTAGGTGGTCGCCGACGTTGACGACGAAGGCTCCCGGGATGGGGTCGACGGTGAGCCATCGGCCGTCCTGTGGCGTCATGACCTGGAGCCCCTCCACGTGGTCCTGCAGCACCAGGGTGAGGAGCCCGTAGTCGGAGTGCGGCGGCATCCCCAGCGTGAGCTCCGGCTGCGGGCACGCCGGGTAGCAGTTCACCGTCATCATCTGCGCCGACCCGCCGGGCGCCGCCAGCTCCCCCACCATCGTCGCCGGCACTCCCCCTCCAAGCAGCGCCTCGAGCGCCGCCTCCATGAGCTCCATGAAGAGGCCGTGGGTGGCCGCGGCGTAGGTGGCCGCCACGTCCCTCAGCTCCGCCGGCTGCCGGGGCCAGCAGGGGGCCACCTCCTCCTGCAGCGGCGGCTGGCACACCAGCTTGAGGAAGTCGCGCCAGCAGAGCACGGCGTCCTTGGCCTGGTTGAAGCTGGTGCCGTACCGCACCTTGGCGCGCACGTCCGACGACATGTACCGCGACCGCTCCGACAGCGGCAGCTCGAAGAAGCGCCGCGCCACGTCCAGCATGCCGCCGGTCACGTCGCCACCCACGCCGTGGTTCACCACCTGTGTAGTATTTTGGCATATGAGTATGCAGCATGCATGTTATATATTTGGTGCATCGTATCGATCATCAGCTGGTAGCCACGTGTTGTCGTGTGTCTGTGTGCACGCATGTATGCATCATTATTGCTGCAGACCGACCTGAAAGAATCCGTAGTCCCGGCACGCGGCGTCGAGCGTCGCCAGCACGGCGGCGCGCTGGGAGGGGTCGCGGAGGCAGGCGAGGTCCACCACGGGGAGCTTCACCCTGCCGGTGCCGGTGCCGGTGCCGGTGCCGAGGCACGAGGAAGACGACGACGACGACGACCAGCTGCTGACAGCAGCAGCAGCAGCGCCGGGGCGTTCGGGTGCGGGCAGGATGTACTTGTCGGGCAGCCTGGTAATGCCGCTGTCGGAGAGGTGCCGCACGCCTTTCATCAGCAGGCGGAACCTGCTGCTGCTGCTGCTCATGTCGTCGTCATCCTCGTCATCATCATCATCTCGTCCCTGCTGCTTTTGCTGCTGCTCCGCCGCTGCTGCAACTTTCGCCTGCTGCTTGTTGGCTGCTTCTTGCTGCAGCAGCAGCTGGGCCTGCTTCTGCTTCTGCTGCTGGGTGCTGCTGCTGCCGGCCAAGTCAACCACTGCCATTGGCGCCGCAACGACCAAGCTCATGGTGACGCGTAGCTCTAGCTTATTGGCTGGCTGATCTGGGTATATTTCTCTGCTATATATATATATAGCTGCGGCACTGATCGATCGACACTTGGTGCTCGTGATCGATCGATGTGTGTGTTAGCAAGGTAGCATGTAGGCAAGTAGATATGGTGGTACTGGTGGTGCCCGAACGATCTGCAAGCAAATGGCCACAGATGGAGCTCCTATTTATAGGACTAGGACGGGACTGGAGGGGAGGAGACGACGACGACGAATTCATCAAGGCCAAACGATATGAGAGCGAGCGACTGCTCTGAAACCGGACATGGTTTCGCTTCCACTCTGGACCGACCCACCTGTGAGCGGTTTTGGCAGCAGGTCTCCGCCCACGTTTCTTTTTTATTGGGCACCCAGGGGCACTAAGCCTAGACTCTGATGAGCACAAACAAACAGGTCGCCGATCTCCCTCCGTTAGGATGTCTCAGTTTTTGTCCTATTATATATGTTATAAACTTATAGGTGAAAAAAAACAGATCTCAGGCCGATCAGAGCGGATATGTATCTATTTATAGATGTTAATATATTTCCTATAAATCTAGCCAACTTAATTAAAATGGTTGATTTATAATTAGGTTGGAGAAAAATAAAAACATCATCATGCATGCATTTTTTTTTAAAAGGGAAATGTATAACAACGCTAGCTTTGAGTTGACTAGTCAAATCCACCGTACGTCGTTGGTTGGCGTACGTCACGCCGCGCACTGCAATCCAACTGCGGTGCGTTGCGACCTAGCTGCAAAACAACAGCTCTAGCTAACTGCTGCCACGTCAGTCCACTGACCGTTCCTGTGCCATGTACAATGTATATTTTTGTTACAGCATATATATAGAGAGCGGTCAACGAGAATTTTGTATTAATTCCGCGTGCGTATTATGAGTTATATTACTCATATCTACCTACTTTGAGCCTAGAAAGGAGGATGCACCCAGCTAATTATTCGTTGATGGAATGAAATTACAGAAAATAAATTAATTAGCTGGTTTGTATTTGCATAGAAAACCATAAAAATGAAGGCTTGCACGGACATGATGATCCTGTCCCTACATTTGAAATCGGATCGGGAGGGAGTATACTTGACTCCTAAAAGTCAAGCTGGAAAACGTGGAGAGATCGATGATGCTATCTAATCAGGCAGTGAGGCAAGTAGTGGTACGCAGGAGGAGGCTTATTAATTAATTTGTACGTAGATTTCCTGCATGGTCTGCATATATGGTTAAAAGGATATATATGGCAGAGATGTTGATGGGAATATTAATTAATTAAGATCGAGGCGCGGGAAAAAAATAAACATAGGCCAGCCGGGGACCATTATGTTTGCGCAAACCCGTGCTCGTACTACATACTATCAATCCGGCCGGCCACTAACAGTGTTGGCACCATCTTGACCACCACATGATGCATGCAATGCAAGGTGCACCACGACACGAGACAGTACCGACCCAAGATTGAGCTACGATCGATGCATGCTGCAAGATGGTGTATATATACAAGGAAATGATCGACTTTATAAACGCCATAGCAACAGGCTACCAGCTCATCCACGTCTCCATTATTGAGTCGTCCTACGTTCATGGGGGTGAGATCGATTACACACAACAAGCAGCTAAGCGATCGACGATCCGATTCTACATCATGTTGCCACGAGAAAAGAACGCCCATATGATGTAGATATATAGATAGAGAGAGATCAATGGCAAATATAATGCAGGGAGGAAGTACATCCTATCCTACTCCTAGGACAACAGATTAGAGACAAGTTGGTGTAGATGCATCTTGTCCTTTGTATTATGTTTTCGATGCTGTGGCGGCACGTGTATATGATACTCCTGCCTTATATGCATGCAAGCATGGACCAGCGGGGAGAAACATCACGAGCTAGACAGGATTATGTTTGTTGATGTGCAAATTAAAATACAGTGAACACATAGGAGTATGTATTATGTGATATGATGATCAGCTTGGGAGATACGATCGATCGACGAGTGGCATGGTGTGGACACGCCTGCCATTGCATGCATGCATGTGACCGCCGCCGCCGCCGGGGTACAATTATTGGCCAAACAATATGCAAAAAGGTGTCCCGGGCATCTAGGCAAGCAAGCTTCTCGCTCGTTTCCTAATCGCTGAAGTGCAATTCATCATAAAATAAAAAAAAAACCATCAATAATCCTTGGAGACATAACATTGGCAGCCCATCTAAGGGACTAGTGCGGAGGGTTGCACGTCCTCACTAGACTGATATAGGGATGGATTTGCACTCAACATGAGACTAGTGGGGGTCACATGTCAACCCATTGCTGGGGAAAGAAGATGATCATTTGCTTTTATATTAATGCTATATACTAGTACGTGAACCCTGTTAATATTGTTATGAAATATAAATGTTAAAATTTTATATATAATTTAAGATCACAAATGATTACTACTCCATCCGTCCCAATTTATAGGTTGTTTGACTTTTTTTTCACCAAGTTTGACCGGCTCGTCTTATTCAAGGTATTTATGAAAAAGTAGAAAAATTCAATTCATAGTTAAAGTATATTATATGATAAACTAAATCACAATAAAAATAAATGATAATTGTGAAATTTTTTTAATAAAACGACCTAGTCAAACTTGGTGTCAAAAAAGTCAAACGAAGTATAAATTGGAACGAATGGAGTATTAATATTATTCGACATCTCTTGTATATATGTTCATCTTTTTAGTAGAACATATATATACATAGTTTTTTTCATCTTAGATATAACACTCTCTTGTTACCATTTATATTTTTACAATCACGTAGTGGTGGATAATTTATGTACAAATTTAGATGGCTACTTTAAATCATTTTTCACAATGGCAAGGTAGATAATTTATATGTCAAATTAGAGAGGTTATTTTAAATCATCACATAATAGCATGTTGGGTAATTTATATGCAAATTGAGAGGGATTACTTTAATTAATCTTTCATAATGGCATGCTACGTAATTTATAAGAAAATTTAAAGGGTTATTTTAACTAATCTTTCACAACGGCATGGTGGCTAGTTTTTAGAAAAATATAATGGATATGGAAAGAGGTGTTTATGATTTTCATGAGAATTTTTAAAATTTATTTTTTTCCTAACTCATTTTTTGAGAATTAATGTACTGGCTTCGGAAGATTCTCTAATTAGTAATAGTAAAACATATAGTTAGAACATATAGTTAGGTCATGTTTTAGTGACCAAATGGAGTATATAAGCATATATCGTGGGTGCGATAGGATTTGCTTGGGCCATATACAGCGGGAACATACGCATGCGCGACGAGTGTTGTTGGTTGGTTGCTTTAAGTTGCTGGCGCCAGCAAAAATGAAAAAGGCTTGAGGTGGGGATGCCTAGAGTGTGCATGGAAATCACGCAGCATGTACATTTCCGACGCACCCAAGATCTTCAGCATCGATCTATTACCTCATCCGGTCGCTTGCCTGTTCACCCAGCAAAGTGACATGATGATGTTTATATCAATAATCTTAATCTAAATTTCAAAACACACAGCTTTCATCAACAACTTTCTCATGTATAGGAGCATATTTATTTATAAAACATAGTATCACGAAAATATGTTTCTGGATAACGGACCTAGGTTCCTCTCAAGCACCTTAAAAAAATCACTAGAGTTTCTTGTGGTGGACCTAGCAGTTCAGCAGCAAAGGCATGGTGTTCTGCTAATAAGCGTTCTTTCATCTGTATGCATAGGTGACAATGTCGAGAAGGTAGGATTTTATATTTCGAAACTACACATACATATTCAGAAAAGATAGAGGTCGAGCCTATCCACCGGAGAAGACTGAACCAGTGATCTTTCAATTGATCGTGGCCACTCTTTCCCACGAAGCACGCAATCTTTGTTTTGATTGTGTTCTCCCTGGATGTTGATCTGTCTGTATATATACATGTCCCTAGCTCCGCTGAAAGAGGATGATAAGGCGCATCATCCAGCAATATAAATCCAACAGCATATTTGACTGATCTTCAAGTAGCTCAGGCAAACGCGACAAGTGTCCCTAGGACTGATGCCAAAGCTGTATGTGCAGCAGCTCGTGTACGGCGGGAAAGGGGCGCCGGCCGGGACTTGATGCCCTAGCTCGTCCTCTCTAACAAAATGTCATTAAAGCTATATATACTATACCTATTATTTGTGGTGGCCCCTGTGCCTGATGCCTGCTCTTTTCAATGGTCGGAGAATATATATACGAAGCACAAGATGCACATCACGCGATCAGCTTACACGTGGCCACATATGTATGTGTGTGCATATGATATGATATGATATGGATGGAACAATCGCAAGTACTGATGACTAGACACACGAGCATGCTTTTTTTTCTCTTTTAAGTTGAAGCCCCGCTTCTAATCTAGTAGTCCTGAATGATGCATGCATGCATGCTTTCGGTGACGATGATCGCACCACCTTTACTTGTAACGACGGTGGACAAATATCACAAGGCAGAATTTATTTATATTATTTGGTTGTCAATGCAACAGAGATACCACAAATTAATAAACAATCTCTAGAAATACAAATAGATATGGACGCTCATGTTTATTCTTGCTCTGAGCCAAACTTTTTAAAATAAACCATCAAAAGTGTATAGAAAAAATGCACCACCATATTGACCATCAAATTAATTGATGTATTTTATTTAAAGAACCATCATTGTTCTCTAAAGTACTAGTCATTTAACCCATTTAAACGCCGGTTAAACACTACACACGGTGACCGGCTGTTTCCATTTAATTTAATTGACCGTTTATCTTGTTTAATGGACCGTTTATAGTCCATTTAAATGTCTGTATAGCTCGAAAACGCTAAACATTAGGTAACCGGCTGTTTAGTCTGCTAAAAACTTGACCATAGTTAGATACTTTTAATTGAGACCAAAGCCAAAGTGACATCCAATTTGGGACAGGGGATGGAAATCGATGAAGTAATTAATTAATCAGATGCGAGCTCAAGATATATAGATGTGACACATCTATCGGTCCTCGGTCGCTCTTCAATTAAATGAATGGGAATTTATATGCAAACTGACAACATACAGTACTACTCGAGGAGATCGAGCGAGATAGATGATGGCGGCAGTCGAAAAAATATCTGCGTGCACCGCACGTACACATGTATAAATTCCGATGGATGGATCGATCGTTTTCTCCAGGGTCAGTGCCCATATATCCCTAGCCTCTAGCAATCTGCCAACACACACAAACTGAGTGGGCGTGGCCAGACTCGCGTGTCGTCTTTTGCTGCAGATGCAGATGCTTCACATTAACCACACGTTCATCCACACCTACATGTATGTAGAACTGGTACTGCCACGTCAGCCGTCAAGTTAATCACTTAACGTGTATGTAATTCCATTAGATACACTGGACGCCTGGTTAGCTAGCATAGTTGCCATCATCAGCATGCATACTCAAGATCTCTCGTTCCACCTCCACCTGATCTGTTTAGTGATTCAGTCAGGGAGGTGTGCAGAATCGAAGCACATTGATCTGCACAATTGCATATCAAGAATTGCATCTTAGGCCTGTTTGGTAGAGCTCCCAATATGTTCTGCTCTGCTCTTTGATTCTTTGACAGAGTGATTCTATGGTGAGAGTGCTTCCGGAGAGGCAGATAAGTGATCCTATTAGCAGTGGGAGCAAGGTTTTTCTTACTTTAAGGTCGCAGTGCAAAATGGAGAAGTGATTCCCCATGATTCATCCAAAAATCCAAACTGTTTTTAGCCATTTAACTGCGCATGAGTGATTCTCGCCGTGAATGGAACAGTGTGAGAACCCTGCCAAACACCCCCTCACGTACGATTCTTAGCAGTTATATATCGCTATCTAGGAGATGCCAAGATCATCCGAAGGTGTCTATTTACTGCTGGTTAGTCAAGACAAGACATGCATACATAGATCAATCGATTCCAAGAGAGGGTGGGTAATTCAATTTCAATTTCTACTTGACAAGCAGTGCATTGCTCGTGCTCTGCCTGCCCAAGACGGCAAAACATCCAGATAGCTGCATGACTTCAAGTTGTTGGGTCTTCTATCTGTCCATGGATAAATTAAAGCAGAAAAGAAGGAAACTAACATCCCATCTAGTGATCCCAGTCCACAATGGAACAAACAGACGTTGGTCATTCACGGGTGCACAATGCGGACGAAGCCCGCCCGTCCCTCTCACTGAAAAGCTCCTCCTGTCCATGCTGCTGTCGTGCTGTCCTCATCCATCAGGCAACAAGCGTAAGTACGTGATGTGGCCGGCGATAGCTTCATGCTTCGTCTACGTGAGATGAATGGCTTGTTCCAGGTTCAGTGTTGCCTGTTGCTCATCACCAACAGCCCGGCGCCGTCCACCCCCAGATTAGCAATTACCATGGGCGGGGCGGCAAGCAATGCCTTGTTGCAGCAGCCCGGTTTTTTGCCTTGCTTGCCGATACCAGCCAAGCCACAGTATCACAGACAGCACAAGCAACGGCTAAACGCCTGCATCCTGGTCACTGTCCCAGATAGCCGGCAGCAGAGCATGCACACTGATACTCTCCCAATCAGCCAGCTGAGCTCTGCAAGTGTTGGTCACTTATGGCAGAGCCTAGAGCTAGACATGACTCTGCTTCCACTTTGCAAGAGACTGCCCGTGCCCCAGTCTGTCTGTCTTACCCAATTCAGCAGCGCACACCCACTGTCCAGCACTACACTTTCAACGGCTCCGTTGTCCGTCTCACTCACATCTCAGATGCACTCAAGCAACCACAACACAAACAGGGTCGAACAGTCAACAGCTTCAACTATACCAAATGATGATGTTACATACAACTACCCATGCCCCGACCTTACATTTTTTTTTCTTCCCCTCCCTTCTACAACAGATGCAAACACAATCCCACAATGTAGGCACCACAACAACAACCAACCACTGTAACTAGAAACCTACTACTTCTCCCCCCAGCTGCAACCGTCATCTCCAGAAACCCGGACCCATACCATACGGCGGCGGCGGCCTCGGCATCATCAGCCTACGGTCGATGTGCGGGACACCATTGACACCGTACGGGTGGTGGAACCCATGCAACAAAGGGTGGTGGGCGGGTGAAGGACCAATGAGACCTGCCTGGCCTTGATGCATCCCAGGATTGAAATGAGGGAAATTACCATGTGGTTGACCTAACAGTCCCTGACGAGGATGAGGATAGGCCGGGGGCAGATGTGGTGGTGGCAACCCATAGCCAAATGCGGGAGGGACTATCACATGCGGAGGTATATGGGAAAACTCATGGATAATAGGTTGGGTTGGAACTGGCCAGTGCATTCTTCGAGTAGGAGGCCATGCACTAGCAGAAGTGGCTTTACCACTGCGGCTGGTAGTGTGTGCAGTAATCTTCGTTTTCTTTTGCTGCGCTTGGCTGTTTCCCAGGCTGCTGCTTTTCTTGCTACCATCTTCAAGGGGCTTCTTCTTCTTCTTCTCAGCGTTTTTCAGACTAGGGTTAGTGCCCGTCTTGTTTGGATTAACGCGCTTCCTCTTAACAGTTTTCTGAATAGGGTCAGCAGCTGCCTCTGGCTTAGCATGGCTCACAGGCTCGAACAAGAGGGCCTTTAGCTTGGGCGCATCAATTTCGCCCGTAAAAAACTTGTTCAGATCAGAAACAGCAGCCCTTAGGCATCCACAGATTTTTTGCATCTCCTTTGCCCCTACTGCTCTGGCAAAATTCTGAGACCGGTCCAAGAAGTCCTCGACCTGCGTGAATTGTCAGGGGCACATTTTTAACAATGTTTTGCATGCAGCTTCTAACTTAATGTTAAACCCACACTCATAGGAGACTTACACTCAAGCTGCCAACACCTTTTTGCCAGGTCTTTGATATCCATGATCCTTCAAAATTGCTGGCACAGAGCCCTTGCTCCCATAAACCCTCCACCGATACTAGCTGCACGAGACAAGGACAAGTATATGTAAGCGAGCCGAATGAGCCACAATAACTAGAGATGGGGCTGTGAGAAAACTGAATTCCCAGGCACACTTTGTTAAACGGTGCATTTTGCACAGGCAATATAAGGATAGCTTGACAATACTGTCCTCAGAGAAAAATATGATAATCATTTTATTATGAATTAAATTGGTTGATCAGCTGATCAGAGGAACAGCGTCATAGCTCAAGTGAACAGACCACTTGTTCCCAAAGGTTAAGATCTTTTTAAGTAAAGCGTAAAGTCTCCAAAAAAGGAGTGCAACAATTATACTCAACAACGATAACAAAGCGTTTCATAAATAGAAACGTGTCAAATCATATGCCTATGGGTCCAAACATAAATGGAAAGTAATCTTTAAACAACTCACTTTACTCATTAGTGACACAAAAAGTTCAGCAATGGACTCTTTATTACTCTGCCCAAAACCCTTGAATGGCAAAACATTCTTCTCAATACTAGCAAAATCCGAACCATCTGCAAGAGGATAGAAACCATCTTATTAGTATGATCCCAGAAATGCAATCACAGGAGAATGGCATATGCTCAAATTTTAGTGAGTACCTTTCAATATGGTAGAAAAGGCAGGTAATATCGGAGGACGCCGGGTCTGTAAAACAGAATGTACATCAACGTACATTCAATTTTTTTCCTTGTTTGAACATAAAGAGTGTTCTTTAACATCCATCATATACATTTAGGCTACAAATCGATCTACTCATGACAATACAGAAATTATGGATGAACAGTTGAACACTGAAACTACTAATCAATCCACTCATGACAATGCAGGTTGACAGAAATCAAACTAAAATAACCTAATCCGTTTACCTGCAAATGGAAAGCAACTAAAGAAATGATTGCCATCGAGCTCATTGTTTGATCTTTGGGGCTGTTAACATCGTGTACCTTAGCCCAGAACTTAATCTGTGGAATAAACAGATACCTATTGTCACATCTTGTATATGGGAGTTTCATGTCAATTAGCAATCAAAACCAATATATCAAGACAAAGAATCATGATACCAGATAACAAAGTTTCTGGAATCTTTCATCAATTGATGAAATAAATTTTAATATCATTGATCTTAACATGCCATCTTTGTTTTCTACTGAAATATCACACTCTACACCAGTTTCCCGATCAATAGCCTTCAGTACAGGAACTCTAGCAGATAGAATAGGTGAAACCCCATGAAAACGTTTACGCCCTGAAATTTGTAATATAGAGGATATATTAGACAAGGAAAAGACAAAGCACCAGCATTGACATGGAAATGTTGCTGTTAACAGCCTCATAGCATGTCCAAAATGTACAGAAATGAAAATTTCACTGGCATCTAACATGTACTGAAATGAAAATTTTGCAGGCAATATTATTCTCACTTTTCACCTTCACTATGCCCCTCCTATATTAACCCTGTATTCTACAACCTTATCAAAAAAGAATCCAATCATACAACTATACAAACAATGCAATAATACGACACAGCTGGTGCCAAGTCCAGATTGCCATCCCAATTTAATGTGCTTACGGAAATACCACAACTCATGACAATAATGAAACATTATTGGAAAAGATTAGCTGAAATTGCCTTTGTAGGGTATTGGTAACAGTTTCTATATAAGTGTAAATCGGGATTGATATTTTTTTGCAGAAGCAAATACTGAACTCAATGCAGGCACCAATCTAAGGAGAGTAGAAGTATATGCATTACACATTTTAATTTCCCTTCAAACAGTTTTAATACACACATAGTGGCATCACTGGCTTCATTGCATCACAATTTTTTAGGAGACATTTCAAAGTGACTGTATTGTGTTGTGTCATGTATTCATATTACAGCTGCCTGCACATGCTGGAGCAAGCTAGCAGAATGTGCAAAATCAGCTTCTCTGATTAATATTGCCGGAGTTAATTGTTCTCTCAGATGGAACTTTTATGGTCACTTCAAGAATACTTTGCTCGCATATGAGGTGCCAAATCTGTTTCATTCCATTGTTCAATTCTATTACTTCCAATTCTTAATCATGCAAGTAAACTTAAGTGTCAGAATAAAATACATATCTTAAAAAATATAGTGTACATTAAAAGTAAAAGGACAAAGAAATGTCAGGACATGTGACAGAGATGTGGTTAGAACAATAATTACTCAGATGAGAAATAGAACTTTTATTACATAAGGAGTTCCAACATCTGTTTCATTCCCTTGTTCAATTCTATTAGTTCCAGTTCTTAATTCTGCAAGTAAAATTCTAGTTCAGAATTGTCGTTCGAGAAAAAAAAAAACTAGTTCAGAAAACATACAAAACCTAGTGTACATTAAAATGAAGGGGGCAAAAATATGCTAGGAAAGACGTGACAGAAATGTGGTCAGAACCATAGAAACTCTGACGAGAGCGAAGAACTTTTGCAAGACTCTTAATAGCAGAAATCTTGTCCCCACGAGGATACTGATCATTGTTATCACTATTAAAGTTGACAGAGAGATCAAGGTCACTTTTGGGGGTAAACAGATCCATTGTGAATGATCCAAATGCTTCCACAATTGGAAGCCCATCCTTTTCACCTGAAAGGAAACACCAACCGTAAACAAATAACACTATCATGCGAATCCAAAATATTCAGATGGAAAACAAAGTCTTTCTAGTAAAAGTGGTGGCAATGCAATTTGGCAGATCACACCACGAACTAACAATTTCGAACGAAATTTATGAAACTGCAACAGGTCATCAAATCAGGTTCATATTTGAGAATGCAAATTTTCCTTAACGCTCTATCATGTATAATACAATATTTGCTTTACATGTTCTCCTACCATCTGAACCATAAATATTTTTCTAAGTTCTAACACATCAAGGCTCTGCTCGTCTGCCCAAGCGCGGCGCGGCGCGGCGTGGGGCGGGCTAAATACTGTGCGCAGCTTGTTTTTTAACCCGCGTTACTGTTGAAATCCGCGCCGCGCCACGGGAGACCGCGGTACCGAGCACTTTCTAAACTGGTAAGATATCCATAAGTGAAGTGTATGGTGATTGGTGAAACCCTATTTTGCTATTGCATAGTTATCCATAAACTGTCATAGTGCCATGTGTAATGTGTTCTAGAATGAGATATTATTGGTGTATGATTTAACAACATGCCTGCATGCACATTGAGATAACTCCCTGTGTGCCACTAAAAGAAAACAAAAAAACTCGATTAGCCACTGAGAAAATTTAGTTCCTTTCATGCCACTAATTTTATTTTTTCGTTCCCTTTAGCACCATATCCATCTAATTGGAGTTAACAGAGGTGAAAAAACCATCACACCCTTCACTTGTCATTCACCACTATCATGAATCATCACAGGTCCACAGCAGCCCCTTATCTCTGGTATGCTGTGTTAGTCTCATCTAGCGCTATCACTCAGCTATGTTCTCATCCAACGAGAATACAGCAAAGCGTGGCGATCTTGTGCAATCTAATGAAGGCTTCTTGCACATTGCGGCTTGGCAAGTGAAGGACACGGACAACGAGCCACCCAGGAGAACACGAACACCAAGCTACCCGTGAGAACATGGCATCGCTGAGAGGATTACATCAGGCAGCCACTTGTGTTGTGCCCATACATTGAAAGGGAGTTTAGGCCGTTGAATGCCAGAACAGAAGTCAGCAATGAGCATGCATGGCTGTGCAATGGCCCTGGAAAGCGGTGGGCTGCAGAGAAGCCACAGTTGTCATACGGAGAGTGTTGGAGTTCTCCTGTCCTTACGCACCACTGCCTGAGCCAGCTCGTTGCAATCAGACAGAATAGGAGGGAGAGAGAGAGAGCGAGGCACATGGCTCACTCGCATGAAGGTGCACTTTGGCCATTTCTTGCAAAAAAAAAAAAAAAAAAGACAGCTTCTAGAGCCCTAATGGCAAGTTGAAGTAATGAAGGTGCTGGAAATGGAACCAAGGGGGGAGAGAGAAAAGGAAATAGTGGTATGCAAGGGATCAAAACCTCATTAGGGCTTGTTTGGTTGGAGGGGGATTCAATGAGAAGGGATTCAACACCCCTCAAACCGAACAAGGCCTTAGTGGTAATCAATATTTTAGTATCTTTTAGTGGAACATAGAGAATTGCCGCTTGCACATTGCCTATGATTTATACGGTAACAGGTATTTTGCAACCCTTCATGAATGCGGTCCTTGGCTGTCTCCACTCTCCAACAGCTTTCATAAAACCTTCCCTACCCTGTACATAAGGAAAGGAATGTTCGCTATGTGCTACAACGACTATCCCTACAGCAATCTTTATACGTAGGATAAGGAGAATCTTTCCCTATATACAGAGTTTCTCTTTCCTCTTTGTACCACCCATTCCTTCCCTTCAACAATTAATTCAGCAATGTGAAAGTTTGAACAGTACATTGAAGGGACCATAAATGCGTATATAAAAATAATATGTTGCAAAATACCTTTCAAATACGGATTTCTGATGTGTATGGAAAGTGTGTAGGGAATGCTGTCTGAGAGGAGTGAAATGGGACAGGGAACATGGTGGGAGACAGTCTCAAGTTGGGGTGGGCTAATTTCAAGTTGTACGTGGTATATCTATAAAATTTAAGAATTAAAACAATGATTTGAAGCGCGCATAATGAGACTCATTGGCCCCATGGTTCCAGAGAGAAGACCTCTTACCAAAAATTTGCCCAACGACTGTGTTGAAGACTTTGATCATAGCATGTCGGTTCTCATAGTCCACTGGCTCCGGTACCAATGATGTATACATGCCCTGTAGTAAACTCTCTAGAGTTGGAAACAGAGCAGTATCAATGACGCATGCCTCTGACTCCATCTCGCACCTTTCAGCTTGGCTGAGTAGTGCTGCATATTATCCAAAATTCAGATCAGACACAATATCATTTACTCATGTATATAAGTTTCAGGTGAATGTTCAATCCTAGGCAGCAGGTATTGTAAGAAATATATTTGCAACTGTATGGCCTCTTGTTGCATGCCCAGATAGAAGGCATATTTATATGCCTCCGTATCATTAATACAAGAATCAAGAAAAAACAATACTAAACAAGTGGGCTATAGAATGAACCTACTGTGACTCTTGATCAGAAATACAATGGGCTACACGTGACTGTTACATGGGCACAAGTCCAGGTTTGAGTGTCCGATTCAGGAGATCTTTTTTTTAGGGACACAAAAAATACCACTTGGAATCCGACACTGGTGGTGCATGGTGTCTGGCTCCGTGAAAAGATTGGAATCGGGTATCCAGCTAACACTTGTACAGAGTAGGTTGGATCCACTTTGCAGATGCAGGCAACATAGTAACACAATCGACATTTGGATGCAGTGCAGTTGACCATCAAGTGGGGAACTGGGATATCATGATAAATATTGGACAGAATCTAGGCTTGTTAAATTTGTGAGGGAAACAAGAGAAAGGTGAAAGAAGGTTATTTCTTTGTCCCCATTAGATGAGGAAGTTTCTTTCTGAGTCGCACAGCAAATGGAGGGAACGGCTTCATGAAGCAACAGTTTGTCACGCTGGATTAATAGCTTCGTCTTCTACTACCTAGTTTAAGCTAAGCTACTCTAAATATATAGAGATGACTGGAAGCGTTGGGAAGCAGCATAAGTGTGGATGGAGAGGCCGCAGGTAGATATGTATCACCTTGGGAATCCGATGGGATTGCATCGCTGGGCCTGCAGGATGGCAAAGAAAAATAGAGTTGAAACGCATGAGAAGCAGCAGCAGAAGAAGAAGAAGAAATCCAATTCATGTTTGTTTTAGCACGATGCAGAGGCCTCAGACAGAGAGTTTTCTCGCAGGGGGGAATGAATCCGGAATCCAACCGCGCAGCAAACTAGAAACAGCAGAGAATTGCTGTGACATCTAAGCTAGTCGGAAGCAACAAAGCAAATACCCAGCTAGAGATCTGCCTCCGCGTCTCCAATTTCAGCAGAGAATTCTCTCCGCTTCTCCAATTCCAGCAGAGTAAATCCCAAGATAAGCAACCGAGAGCGAGAGAGAAGGGGGCAGGCGATGCCCGGCACGAACCTGGGGCTTGGGAGGGGCACGAGACCTTGGAGTGGGGAGGTCTCGGGTTCTAGAGAGACGGGCGC
This sequence comes from Paspalum notatum, assembly GCA_022530915.1. NCBI lineage: Eukaryota > Viridiplantae > Streptophyta > Magnoliopsida > Poales > Poaceae > Paspalum > Paspalum notatum. Next base: position 493,067 of record CM039691.1, read on the forward strand.
GGTGGCGGCGGCGGCCATGGAGTGGAGATCGGCGGCGGCGGCCGGAGTGCGTGTGAGCCTCCACCTCCAAGGCAGGCAGCTGCTGTTCCGGTTCCGGGCGGGCGACCCCACAAGGAGGCATGGGCTTCTCATCAGACGCTGGCGTGGGCTTTTTCGACCCAAAAAAGGCCCATGAATGAGCATGCCTGGCCCAACAACACATCGCCACCTCCTTTACCTCCAAGTTCTTCATTCACAGTTTTAGAACGCCTATTCATCAGGAATAATAATAATAATAATAATGCTGAAAAGTTTCTCAAAAAATAAGAACCAATGCAACGAGCTTAGGATTTAAAAAAAGTACCATATACTTGAAGCATTGCAGATTCAAAAAAAAAAAAAAAAAAAATACATGGTCGCAGCTGCCCTTGCATGCTCGAAAGCATTTGGTTAAAACACTCACAACAATCTCTGATGAGGGATGTATCATCTGTCAGTGAAAGTCAACTGCAGAATTTACCAAGACAATTGCCAAAGCTGCACAGTATTTGTGTGCTAACAAAGAACAAAACTAGGAGCGCTAAATAGATCAGCCAACTACCCTTCAAGGATTATATGCAAGTAAAGACAAGCAGCCGATGGATCATCTAACTACTAGTCAATGTTTCCCCCCCCCCCCCCCCCCCCCCCCCTTAGACTGTTAGATACTAGTACTTAATATGTGCTAGTGCTATGCATGCTTTCCTCCTTAACAATAACAGTTCCCCTTCTCTCCCCCATTAACACACAAAATCTGCACAACACACACACACACTGGGTTCGTCATGGATCAATCCAAGGTTGCCCTGCAACAGGTTATTGGCTCCCTCCACTCTGTCCATGGGATCCTGGACAACATCCTAGGCAGGGTTCCTGATGACAGAGCTGACAGAGTTCGCGGGCGCTTTTGTTCGGGTCCCAATGCTGAACTGGAATTCCTGGCGTTGGAGGCCAACAGCATTCATGAGCTAGCCAAGGAGGTGGAATCCGTGCTCTCATCAGCGCGCATGGAGACGACGCAAAGGAAGGACGACAAATGTAGGCTGTTGGAGAGCAAATTGTCAAGCTTAATGAAGGAGAATCAGGAGCTCCACAACATGCTCAAGGTTGCAATAACGGAGAAGGAGGCGGCGGAGGAGAACTGCGTCCGCACATTGAAGCCGGGTGACAGGGAGCAGGGACGAAGTGCCATCTTGCAGATTGCTGAGAAAGGATTGCACAAGGTAGGCTTTGGCTTCATCATGGAGGTGATAAGTGGCGAACCAGCAAGCGAGGACGAGCCAAGCACCTCCGATGCCACAACTGCAACCTCCTCTAATGCAAGAGACAGTGAACAAGAACATGTCAGTCTGGTAAATACTTCGACATTTTTCCTCCCTAGATTCAGTCTGGTCCAGATCTAATTGATAACTAGTTGAGTATGCTAAGTGACTACAAGTTATATTAGGATTCAGTACTTTTAACTTAAGAAATAGCTTTTTTTCTGCAAATACAACCCACCAGTTAGTATTCCATCATCCTATCTTGGCACCTTGAAGTATTTATTCTTTTTATTAAAAAACATACAAAAAAACTGACCATGTATGCAGCTACCTAGAATTACATTATCATACTATTATCATTATAAGTTGTCTCCTAAAAATCATTTCTCATTGGAAAACTTGTCATCTAATCAAATACTCAAACTGTTACATTCCAGGCTTGTATAGTTGAAAACAAAATGAAAAGCCTGCATCAGGAGATCAGCGATCTAAGGCAAGCCTTTGACGAATCCAGGTAAGCCAAGAAAGCCAAAGACTAACATGGACTGCTCAACAAATACAGAACTGCTTCCTGTGATCTGTGCTAAATTCCAAATATAAAATTCTTTTAACAGGTCAGATTGTGATCATTTCCAACGTCTTGCTGCTGAGAGGGCTCAGAAGATAGACAAGCATGAAGCAAACATAAAAGATCTGGAACAAAGAGAGAGCTTCCTAATTCTTAGTGTATGAATAAATCTATGTTTTACAGCTTGTTACTTACTAACCAGGTAAGCCAGGAGGACCTAAAAGTCTCTTTTTCAATGCCAAAGGTGGAAGACCTCACTCTAGAGATGAAAGCAGTACAGCAAGAGGCCACAAGATGGAGGGAAGCTTGTGAACTGGAGGTAGGAGCTGGAAAATCTGCCATCAAAGAACTCAACCAGGAGGTAATCCAACAGGAATAAGCTTAACCAAACCTTCCTTAAGATGATTTCACGAGGCATACGCCTCATTCTGACAGATGACATGCACTCTTTTCATGAGGTACCTTAATGAAAACACGGCATCGTTTATTGATAACAAAGAAAATGCACAAGTTCGATTTCCTTGAGTTCTCAGTCATACCAGCATGAGAAAATATCTCTAACGGCTTGATGACACCTTGACACTGCAAAATGCCAAAAGGTAAATTCTTATCATTATGCATGTTCTAATGGGGTATCATTCCAGATTACCTTGCTCAGAGAAGAATTGGAAAGGGTAAAAAAAGACTTGGAAGCTGCAAACAGTAAGCTAGAACTAAAAGAGAAATTGGCAACCAGTGCAATGGCAGCACAAGCTGCTGCAGATGCATGCCTCAAGCTTGCTGACAGAAGAGCTGCTGGGCTACAACAGAGGATAGAAGAGTTGACAAGACAAATGGAGCAAGAAGATGCACATGGAACAAAGGATAAAGCAAGTATCCAGAGAAGATTAAGATATATCTGCTGGCCTTGGCAGCGACTTCGAGTCATATCATCATCCTCTCGAGCTAGGACATGGTTTGTTGATCAGAATGGTAGATTGCTACCAAGGACAGAAGCACTATTGCAAGCAAGAATATAGTTTCTCTTGCCACACATTCCCTAGGACAAGCTCATGCTTCACTGGTTCTCCCTAAGTTGCACTTTCTCCCCAACTCATTGTGTATGTGTAGTAAACTAAGTGCAGTTTCATGCATGCATAATTGTACATATATAAGATGTATTGTTTACTATGTTCCATTTCGGAAAACATCAACAATGTAGATAAATGAAATAGTGAGAACAAGTGGACATGTTACTTTTCCTTATATAAAATGCCCAAAGACAAGAAAATACTGGATTGTTGATGTGACATTGATTACACACTGGGTCGGGCCTGTGCAACATAGCAGCATGGTTTTTTCATTCACCCATCTGCTCACTGATTCAACACAAGCATAACAAAACTTTTCATTCCTGGTCATTGGAATTCCATTTTCTGCATGTACTCATGTTGACTCTCTCTTTCATTCTCTAAACACCAGCCGTGGCACTACTGCATCAAGATGGTACAGATCCATCCATCATTGTTTCTCAGATAGCTCAAGCAACAAAGGCACACACACACGATGGCAGAAGAATCAACCAGAACAAATAGTGATGTTAATGCTTCCTTTCTGACCTTACATTTTTTAAAATATAGTAGTAGGAAACATGTGACTAGAAATGTGGTTAATTAGAACAATAATTACTCCGATGAGTGCGTAGAAGTTTTGCGAGACTCCTGAGAGCCGAAACCTGGTCCCTGTGAGGATAGTTGTCGTCCTTGGTATCGGTTTCAAAGTAGACAGAGAGGTCAAGATCACTTTTAGGGCTAGTTTGGCAACCGCAATTTTCCAAAAAATTTTGGAAAATTAAATGAGAAAATAGTTCATTTTCGGAAAATGGAAATACCTCGGGAAAATTTGAAATCCGCCCCTGGCTGTGTTCCCCCTTCCAATTCCAAATCCGCCTCCTTCGCGCGAGGGGAGCACGCCCGCTCTGGGAGGGGGAGGCTGTACCAGCCGGCCGAGGCGCAGGCCGGCACGCGCCAGGGCAACGCCGCCAGCACCGGGAGGCAGCCGCTCGCCTCAGCGGCGGCGCGAGGGGCGCACACCCGCTCTGGGAGGGGGAGGCTGTACCAGCCGGCCGAGGCGCAGGCCGGCACGCGCCAGGGCACCGCCGCCGGCACCGGGAGGCAGCCGCTCGCCTCCGCGCCGCCTCCGGAGCCCATTGTCTTCGCGTGCAGGCGCGATGTCGACGCCCTTCTCAACGAAAAGGTCTGCCATGCCGCCTTCCTGCTCCTGCTCCTGCTCCTCCTCCTCTTCTCTCTCTCATCCTCCGCTCCCGCCGTGAGGAGGCCTCGTCGCTAGTTTGTGTTGGTCTTCCGGACCGAGTAGGTTGAACGAGCTCCACGGATTGCGTCTCCTGCTTAACGTCAGCCATGTTCATCCTCTATCTAGTACTACAGCTGCTGCTGTGGATGGTAGAGGTGGTAGATGCGTCTGTTTGCTTTGCGCTGTGCAAATCTCAACTGTGAGCTGCTTGTTGTACCCATAGCATCTCTCACATCACATCTCAACTGTGAAACTACAGCCAAATGGACCAGAAATTTCAGCCCATTCAGGCCTAGTTTGGGCAACCTCCTGTTGAAGTGGTTTGGAGGGATTAGGGTGTGTTTAAATCCCCAATAGATTAAAATCCACTTCAATCCCCCTCAATCCATGGTTACCCAAACTAGGCCTCAACGAGTGGCTTTCAGTAAAATTGGGAGGTAAAAAAAAAACATGTTTAGACATCAAAACAAAAGGAAGGATTACAAAAGGATGGATAGGCTTCCTGCCCATTGGCACTGACGACGCCGCTGGTTCCACCTAAAAAGGCTATTGGGACCTTTGCAATGTTTGCTGCCTTTGTTATATGACATTTGATTATGCCACTCTTTGTCATTTTATTATGACCGCCTAACTGTTTTTTGGCAATTTGATTTACTAACGCTGTACCCAATTGCCTTGCAGGGAAAGAGTGAATAAATGATGAAATATATTAACAAGCTGAGGGCATGTATCAAATGGTTGCTCAAGAGGGAAGATGCCAATCTTGCTAAAATTGGGACGAAGATGGGACTCCTCGAGTCTGCTGAGAAACAACACTCTTTTGAAGTCATCGCATCATGGACAGTCCATTTTTTTTCTACATTCTTCTCACTGGATTTTCATTGCATTGTTTAGTGGCCCGAATGGATGAGTTGATAAATTCTACTAAAGAAATACTATCAAACAATAAAGAGATTCTAGAACAATATGCATCTCTACAGCAAACCTTGAAGATGGTGGAAGCTGAGAAAGATGCATCTCTACACCACACTTTGAAGATAGTCGAAGATGAGAAAATGGTGGGTGACTTGTGCTTGCTGGCTTTAGTGTTGTTTCATTTATTTTGTGGCTCTCTTAGGTTTAATTAAAATGCAGGATGCCCTAAGGGCATTGGGAGATGAAAAGGAGGCAAGGGCGGCTGTGGAATCTTCAAGGGATGAAATTTTGGAAGAGCTAAAAAAGGCAAAGTTGGAGAAAAAACACCTTAATGGTCAGGTATAAGCTAACACCTTCTGTGAATCTCCCTCCTCCCCCCCCCCCCCCCCCCTCCTCCCTAAAAAATATGTCTTTTTATGTGCTGCTGTTTATGCTTTGCTTGTTTACTGTTTTCCTTAGATTAAGATGCTTCAGGATACAAACAGAAGGCTTCAAGAAAAAGGAATATAACACAAGCTTGCAGCATGACAAAAACTCAGTGAAAACGTAGACACCTGATGCTGTCACTTAACTGATGATGGATGTTAGCTGTAAGTAATAGTGGGTATAGTGAAGTAATATATAGGTATTATGGCGGTATACATGCTGCGCTTAGATAGATGTTGTCTTTGATGGAATAATATGTGACGTGAGTGTATCGCTTTGCATTTGCATGGTGATAACTAGCTTGTTGTCCGGTGTTAATTAATTCTTACGTACTTGATTCTACTGATGCATCAAAATATATATACTGATTCCTACGTACTTTTTGATATATGTGAGCTCACCCGACTATTCTGGAAGTTCAGGCTGAGCATCGTCTTCTAAATGGGATGATCTCCTGTGAGCAGCAGCTTGCTAGACTAGCGCAACGTGTCATTTTTAAACGTGTCTTCTAGACAAGCACTGTAGGAAGCTCCAGGTTTTCTACACTTTTCCCATTGTGTGTGGTCTGACAACAATGCAGAAAGGTCGAGTTCTCCCTCCTCATCCCATGATGATAATACATCATCGCTGTTCTCTATCTCCCATGTCACAGTTTTTGGTGGGCATGGTTTCAGTCTCAACTTGGGGCAATCACGAATTGATAGTTTCAGAAGATTGGGGAACATGAATTCCTGCACTGCAGGTCATCACCCTGACCGCCATAATAGTAGGTTGTGTTCCATCTAGGTTTTCCATTTGGCATAGTTGAAACGGATGCAGTTCACGGAAGGCTCCTGGGCCAGCACAGAAACCCTCTTCAATTGACGTAATGTTGTCCATTTCTCCCATAACTTGGTATCTGACCGAGTGGTGGTAGGCTGTTTGATTTACGTGACTCCCACAATACGATCCTGGTAAGACGAGGAAGATGACGTGTGATACCCATAACCCAAACTGGAAAGTTCACACTATGATAACCTCTGAGCTCAAAGTAATTTAAAGTCTCTGGTAGCACTAGCTTTCCCGACACTTGCTTGTCCTCCAAGAACCTCCAAGCATCTCCAGTCCATTCAAGATTCAAAGATTTCATCTTCTGTTTTTCATTTAATTTTATACTGTAGACCTCTTCTGCAGACATCACATTTTCAAGCTTACTTATGTGCAACTTATTAGGATTCACATGCCAAGCAAACCAATATTGCTGCTAGATTAGCCATCCTCATGGACAACAAAATCTGGCAACGAGGTAAAACACTTAAGAGAGCCTAGACTTATCTAGACTGCGGCAATTGGACACATCTACAAAATTCAGGCTATCCATTTTGAGCATACATTCTGGAACTGTCACTAGGTTCCGGCAACTTGAGAGATCCAGTGTATGCAGCTTCCTGAGGCTGTTAATACTTTCCGGCAATCTGACAAGGTCCTGATTGTGAGACAGGTCCAAATGCACCAAATTGGGAAGAGTGCAAATAGGTTCAAGTAACCTTAATATTTCATCTGAGCTCCGACTCTTCCCAATTTGATAATATTAAGGTTGCTTGAACCTATTTGCACTGGAGTTCAATGAGACTAGTGATGACTTCTTGCAGCCCCTCCAATCTATCACTTCCAAGTCTAAAACTATTTGATAAATTCAAATGCTGGATATTGGTATGTAATTTTCAACCTCCAAAGATGTGATAAATCCAGATGTACCAAGTTCTTGAGGTTCACAAATGATTCTGGGAGTTTGCACATAGGCTTACAACCTGAAATATCAAGATGCATTAGGCCTTTGATTTCACCAATTGAATCAGCCAGTGCTGAACTGTCAGACCCGCTTAAGTTGAGGTAAATTAATTCTGACAATTTGGTTAGAAAGTCTGAGAGCATTTTGCTTTTAATCTTTGGAGCATTGAGATACCTCAAATCAACCAATTCACCAATAGAAGCTGGCAAGTCGGGTATGGAGCACCCAATCCAATCGCAATCCCCTACTCGCTGAGTTTGGCCTGTGCAACTAGCATCATGGATTTTTTTTCATTCACTCATATGCTCACTGATTACAACACAACCATAAGGAAACTTTGCATTGCTAGTCATTGGAATGCCATTTCCAGCATGTACTCCTGTTTGACTCTCTTCCATTCTCTGAGCACCAGCTGTGGCCCTACTGCACCAAAATGGTACAAACCCATCCACCATGATTTCTGTATAGGATTCCCTGGAGCTAAAGGAAGAAACACAGAAGAGATATTTATATTCAAGAAAAGAAGAATAAACCCATTTGCCACATTTTATCTAAAGGTGGAGCATTCATCACACGATACATGTAAACCTTAAAAGCATTGTCCTTGAAAGCAATCATAACAGTGAAGGCTGAATTATATTGTAGTTCTGCACCTTTGAACTGCCATTCTGGAGAAATGATTACATCATTACAGAAAATTTTTATCGTACGACAATTAAACATACAAACCAATTTGGTAGACGAAAAGCTAATAGCTTTGAACAGGCATGGCGAAAATAACTAAACGAGTGCCACAATGTATTTAACTTTGAACAGAGAGAATGTCCATTTCTGAATTGGTGATGAGCATTAACAGCATCAAGGACAGCTATCCCTTCTTTACATTCAAGAAATCTGGAATATGAGAGGGGCCATGCAAACATCATCAGTCTGGGAGTTGGTAAGGAACTCAACCAGAACAAGCAGATCACTAAGATGGCCTATGCATGCATCTTGTCACTTTGCCTTCTTCCCTAAAGATGTAGAAGTAACTGGAAGCAACGGTGTCCTCTTCTTGCTGAAGGCACTGGTTCTGCTTTCAGGCTCATCGCTATCGTCATCACTAGCCTCATTCGCCTCCTTGGCAGTTTTATTTTCATCCTCCAAGGCCCTTCTCTTCTGTGCATTCACCTTGGCGAGCAACCTCCTCTCCGCTGGTTCAGTGGGAGCCGCACGCTTTGCACCAGGTGCCACTTTAGCACCAAGACCAAGCCTAAAAAGAAACAATTGCAGTCAGATACCAGCTAGTTTATCCAGGAATTCTACAATGAAAAAATGGGATGGGTTTACATACCTTGATGGCCGGCCCTCGAAATCCTTATCCTTGGGCTCATCCGGCTCTGATGGGCTCATTTTGTCCACCCATGTCTGAGCCTGGGAATCCAATGATTTACAGCACGGGGTAAGTAGGGTGAGAAAAATAGCAGAAAAGGGAGGGCAAAGGACATGCGTATATAATGGAAATAGTCCTAAGAATTTGATCAAACACCCACAGCTAATATTATTGGCCGTGCAGGCTTCTTGGTGCAGCACAAAGCCACTCGTAAACACTTTCATCAGATATAAAATGAAATGAAACAGCACGCATTGTCTAAAATAAAATAAAATGAAATAAAACAGCAGGACGGAACGCTAGGTTGATGCAGCCTGAGTGAGGAATCAAAAAGCGGCGGCAGCGAGTAAGTGCCCCTTTGGCAGCGCTGCACTCCACGATTCAGGGGAGTGAATCTGCATGCACCAGCCAAACAGCAAAACGGTGAATGGATTCACGGGTGAATCTGCCGATTCGCTCCTCTGTTTTTACACTGGGTGAGGGGAGCCAAAAAAACCTGCTCCCACGAGATCCCTACCTGCTCCCCACCATTTCTCCTATAGACTTCCCCATTAGGTTGGCATTATTTACAGAGGTTTGCCACTGGATATATATGACGATGATCCCCTCACACCCGTGTTCTCCCCCACCCGCGCCGCATCCCCTAGCGGACGGGCGACAGCGAGCGCCGAGCGTGAGGTTCCTGCGCGCCGCTGCCGCCGCATCCCCTAGCCGCTCCCTGCCGCGCCCTCCCAGACCCCTCCTCCAAGCTCGGTGAGGCCCCAGCGTGCCGTATCGTCCCTGCCGCGCCCTCCCAGACCCCTCCCTCCTCCAGGCTCGGCGAGGCCCCGGCGTGCCGCATCAACCTTGCCGCGCCCTCCCAGGCCCCCTGCTCCTCCAGGCTCGGCGAGGGCCCCCGGCGCGCCGCATCCCCTAGCCGGCCTTGCCGCACCCTCCCAGGCTCCCTGCTCCTCCAGGCTCGGCGAGGTCCCCCGGCGCGCCGCATCCCCTGGCCGGTGGTGCCTGTTTCTACGTGTGGAGACAAGCCACCGCCCCTCCTGTCGCTGTGCACGGAGGCACAGCGTCGCCTCTCGCAGTCCTGTTCGTGGAGGTCGCCGTCCGTGTGAAGGTCGCCGCTTTGCTCCGCGTCGTCCCTCCCGGATCCTTGCCCAAATCCGACAACCTGTTCGTCTCGTCTCGTGCAGGTACTGCCCTCCCAACCCTCTTCACATCCCTAATCAAAGAACATGGATGCCCCTTGTGTTTCAGATTTCTGAGAAGTCCATATGTTATTGCTCACTCAGTGCTAGTATAGGTGATGTGTGGTGCTTGGTTTGTGTACAATAGCATATACAGTATCATGAAGGATGATAGTGGAGTCTGGGGTGATGGTAAACTTAAAATTGTTTGTGAAATATTTGCCGGCACCTAGTGGTGAGCAAGAGATGTTCAACCATTTACATCCCAGTCTCCGTAATGTTGTTGAGCGTGTGTTTGGTGTATGGAAGATGAAGCGGAGAATTCTTCTCAACATGCCAAGCTATCCAATGAACAAGCAGAAGATGATTGCTGCAGCTACCATGTAAGATGTTTGGTGTATGGAAGATGAAGCAGAAGATGAAGTGGAGGCCTGATTTCGCTTTTCCCATTATTGGCGAGTGGCTGGCAACGTCTACAAAAACTAACGCTGCGCCGGTAATTGGTCAAGAGAGCTAGAGATGCGTCGCATCGAAAACCAAACTACTGTAGGTTCATGAGGAAGGAGAAGAAGGGATTGGGGAGCCAAGCAGGCGGAGGCTCACCAGCTTGAGGGCCTTGTTGAGCGTGACAACCTTGGGGAGTGGCGCCGGCGCCTTCTTCTTCTCCGGCGGCGGCGTCTCGGTCGCCATCGCTAGCGGCTCAGGAGCAACGCGCCTGCGGGGCAAGGGGGGATAGCGGCTTGTGGCCTGCGGGCGGGCGGGCGGCGGCGGCTGCAGCCGGGCTGGGGCCTGGCCTCCTGGTCGAACTCTGGCAGCCGGCCGCCGGGAACCCGGGAGAAGGGAGAAGTAGAATGGGCCCTATGCCGTCCAAGTGTGATGGGCCGGAACAATGCAGCCCACACAATGAGTTTTTTATTAAAATTTTGGTCACTTGCCAAAGGGCTGTAGCCTGGTGGTTGCCGCAGCAAGATGCCTGTGATTTAATGGCAATAAGTGATAGACGACGTTTTCATAGACAGCGGGATATCCGTGGTGACTTCGTCAAGTCTTTCAAAGGTACTCATAGGAAAGGATAAAGTGCGCATACGTAAGGTCATTGGGTTCAGTGTGCGTACGTGTGCGAGCGTCTGCGTTTATACTATGTTTCTAAAAAAAAATCGGTCACTTCATTTGTTAGATCAAACTTTTGTAGATTTGAACCAAGGAGAATATAGAACCAAGTTTTGGACGATTCTTCTGCTCAGCAAGTCTCCAATAGCTTAAGTCCCGAGAATATCTCACATGATTTTCTCTGTCTGCGTACAAGGCAGTGGTGCAGGCGTACAGCCACAAACAAGGAGCGCACGCACTGACTGCCTCCATCACACAAACAACACTCATTATTCAGCAGTTTCCTTCCTCGTTCGCTAAGCTCCTGGAAACTGGCATCTTATTACCTACCACTACCACTGACCCAAAACGAGCCACCATGACTCACACTCACAGGAAAATTTGTTCCCGTCAGATCAATTTTTGTTTGGAAACACACAACACGATGCGCACAACCTAACACCACGACGAAACACTTTTTACTCATCGGTGACGCATCCTCTCGACGCTGGAGCCACAAGCTTTATGTACTGCAATAAGAGATGGAGGAACACACACATTCAGTTCGGATCCAAAAATTGTTACTCTTATACGCCAACAGGGCTGAATGTCAAGCTACAGTACCTTCCAAAGGGCTCCGCGGGTGACCTTGTATGATGGTGGGCTCCATTTCCTCCGCCGTTCCTCCAGCTGCTCTTCGGTAAGATCAACATCGATTACCCTCTTGCTAACATCAATGGTGATGGTATCACCGCTCTGGACAAGGCCAATCGGGCCACCTTCCTGAAAAATAGCTCCATTGTGAATAATGCAGTCCTTCCTATCTTGTACTTTGGTGGGGTAAAAAAATGCCATGAGCTCCAATCCAAGACAAATTGTTGCCATTGGTTGTGTGCTGCAATGCAGTACCTGTGCTTCAGGGCATATGTGGCCAACAACAAATCCATGTGACCCTCCGGAAAATCTACCATCTGTCAGCAGGGCGCACTCCTATAATGAAGAAGGAACACTGCTAGTTAAAAGTTTATCACATTCGCTGTCACTAAGAAAGACTTATCCAAAAACAGCTAGATAGTCGCCCGTCATGCATGCTGCTAAGCATCAGACTTACAGATAGAACCAGACAGTTCAATTATAAAGATGTCAAGGTTGGTTTTTTAAGAACAAAGGAAATCTGATCCCCAGTATTGTATTTAAAAATATTATATGGCAATTCATTGCTTTAAAATTTCAGCAATTTCTGGATCTGTGTGCAGAAGAACATCAGAAAATTATGCATTCAGGCACGAGGAAGATGATGTATTGCTATTTGCTATCTTAAGTTGTGTGAAGATGATGTATTGCTATTTGCTATCTTAAGTTGTGTGTCATACTATCAGGCAGTACTTTTACATCATTCATGAAAGTGTGGGGGGCCAAAAAAGGAGAGAAATAAATATGGCGGCAACCTTGTTTTAGCATATTACATCTAAGAGACTAAGACCAAATAAAATATATGATTGCTGACCAATGGCAAGCTATGAGCTAAGTTGTACCTTTCCAAGACCAGCACCCATTATTGCACTTGTTGGAGTCAACATTTCAGGCATCCCTGGCCCACCCTTTGGTCCTTCTCCTCGGATCACTACAACTTTTCCCTGTTGTAATCATAATGGCAATAAAATAAGGTCATAGGAACCCAAAAGTTGCTTGCATATTCCATTAGCAGTGAGCAGAATAGGCAACTGTGCTACTTAAAAAAAGAAAAGCAATGGTGAGAATATCAAGTGCAGAAATTACTTGTGTCGCACATATTACCTTAAAATTTGCTGGGTTTTCTGAGATAGCTTTAATCATGGATTCTTCACCCTCAAAAACTAATGCAGGACCTGATATTTTTACCAATTAACAGTTAAATCCTGCACATAATATGGAATCTTCCAAGCATTGGAGATGGAAGCAACAAAATTCACCTGAGAAAAACAATCCCTCTTTGCCAGTTATTTTTGCTACAGAGCCTTCTGGTGCAAGATTGCCGTAAAGTATTTGAATATGACCAGTTGATTTGATAGGATTGTCAAGTGGTCGAATTATTTGCTGTGTGATAGAAACAAATATGTATGTTACGATTCAAGGAATTAGTTCATACTTCATAAGGTTAAATAACTTAGAATTGAGCGTTACCTGCCCTTCAGACAGAGGAGGGAAGATTTTGGCGTTCTCAGCTAGTGTTTTCCCAGTTACTGAAGTGGAAAAAAGAAAGACCATGTTATTACCCAAAAAAAAATGGCGATCCTACAACAACGATAATTGACTGTACCCACCAGTCATGCAATCTCCATCAAGAAGACCTTGCTCCAGAAGGTAATGAATCACTGCAGGTGTCCCACCAATCTGTAACAATATGGCTTATTTTAAAGTCATTGCATTGATTACTTTTAATTTCTGGATTTTCATGCTTTGTTGATTTAAGCCTTTAATTTGGAAAAAAAAACATTTTGATGTTTAAGTACATTAAAAATATAAAATAACAGAACAATAGTGGATTGAAAAGCTAAAAGATAGAAACTTAAGCTGGATTGAGCATGTGCTCAGAACCAAGTGAATCTTAGTAGCATTAAAGTGTTTACCTTGTGCAGATCCTCCATCACATATTTGCCGCTTGGCTTGAGGTCCGCGAGGAAAGGAACTTGGTCACTGACCTTCTGGAAATCATCTAGGGTCAAATGCAAACCCACAGACCTGGGAAAAAAACCAGTGAGCTTTTGTCTACCTAAGCGGAGAGCACATATGAGAAGATGATAACCCACCGAGCAATGGCAATCAAATGTAGTACAGCATTTGTTGACCCACCAAGTGCCATGACGATAACCATTGCATTCCGCAATGACTTCTCAGTGATAATGTCCCTAGGTTTCAAATCCATCTTTAGCAATTCTAGGAGATACTTCCCAGCAAGATGGCATTCCTCTAGCTTAAGTGGGTCTTCAGCAGGTGTTGAAGAACTTTGGTACATCAAAAAACAGTAATATCAATAAAAAGAAGTCAAACTGCATATTCCAAGCAGATTGATGTTAAAGAAAAAACATCCTTATTGGTTAATAACAAATGAGAAAAGATTTCAAGAAATTATTTGCACCTGTATGGAAGGCTCATGCCCATTGTCTCGATAGCAGAGGCCATAGTGTTTGCTGTGTACATACCACCGCAAGCACCTGCCCCTGGACATGAATTGCGGAGCACGTTCTTCCTTTGCTCATCGCTGATTGACCCACTAACAAATTCTCCATAGCACTACATAAAACATCAAAATACAAGTAAGCATAGGCTGTAGAGCATACATTGCCAAATAAGTAGATGTATATAAGAAGCAGAGCTACTGAACAGACCAAAGGTGGTAGACATACCTGGAAAGCAGATACTATGTCATAAGAATTTCCCTGAAAGTGACCGGGCTGCATTGAAAAAATATGTCAGTGAGAAGAGTTCAAAACGTCAGCTATACTTAACAGGTTGTATGGCACAGTAACAACTGCAACATGGTGTCACCGTGTTAGTAAGGAATATGTGTGCAGGAAGTTGTTTGTTCCATCATAGCTGTCGTTTAAATATTTATTCAAACTGACCGAACATTTTGTTGACAAATATAAAAAATATGGATTAGTAATATGGACAAAAGAGTAGGGGAAACATTACCTTAATAGTTCCTCCATATATCATGATACTAGGTCGGTTAAGCCGTCCCATTGCCATTATTGTACCTGGCATCTGCAAAGACATGACCATTGTAAATCCAGATTAAGTTTCTAGCTTAACCGACATATATCAAGGACTGGGTAGTATAAAGCTAAAAATCTCAACTCCCTCCTAGTTCTTAAGCTCACACAGAAAGCACATGTCCAATCACCTCGGCACCCATTCAAACAACAAACAAGGCACATTTTTTTTATGACGGACATAGTAAATCTCGGTTCTTGCAAAGAATACATTTTTTGTCCGTCCAGGAACAAAATTACTGAGATGGCTGTGCAGCAAAGAAGAAAGCTCGTGTCTTTATTGCTAATTTTCATCCCCTTTCTAGCATTGAGCTAGAAAAGCACAGCCAACCCTTAACATCCCCAATCTCCAGCACAAAGTTTAACACTAGTCAAGACCAGGATGCAGAATTCAATGGCATTTGGCTATCGGTATGCAGATTATAAAAGCAACTCACGTTCTTGTCGCAGCCAGGTATGGAGATGTTGGCGTCGTAGTGCTGCGCGCCCATGACGGTCTCGATGCTGTCGGCGATGAGGTCGCGCGACTGGAGGCTGTAGCACATGCCCCTTGTCCCCATGGAGATGGCGTCGCTGACGCCGACGGTGTTGAAGCGAAAGCCGACCATGCCGGCGTCGCGCACGCCGTCGCGGACGGCCTCGGCGAGGCGTAGCAGGTGCATGTTGCAGGTGTTCCCCTCGTACCAGACGGAGGAGACGCCGACCTGCGGCTTGCGGAGGTCGGCGTCGGTGAGGCCGACGCCGTAGAGCACGGCCTGCGAGGCGCCCTGCGACTTGGGCTCCGTGATGCGCGCGCTGTACTTGTTGAGCTTGGGCTCGTCGGAGACAGCGGTGGCGCGGACGCGCTGGAGGCGGCGGAGGCGGCCGGGGACGGCCGCCGGGACGGAGGGGGAGGTGAACGCCAGGGACTGCATAGCGGCGGCGGCGGCGGCGAGGTACGGAATGGGGGTTTAGGGTTCTGGGTGGCGATGAGTGGGGTAGTAGGTGACGGGGAATGGGTGGTGGATGGATAGGGACAAGTGGAGGGGGAGGCGGGCGGGCGGGTGCGGCGGCGGGGGGAGGGCAGGGGAAGAAGCCGACGAGGGTGGCGCCCCGGTTTTTGCCTCGATCCACTATAATCACTCAGTAATTTTTAGAAAACCGAGGTCTTTTTGTCCAAACTTATGTCCACAGTTGCTTATGCTTAAGCTGAATCCAGCGTTGTTGCCATTTTGAATATTCTGACACTGTTTCATAGTTTTTTTGACACTAGATAGAGAGTTTGAAACGAGGAATAAGAAAGTTGCTGGAGTTGGCTTTAGGCTCAATTAGTTAGCCTTTTTCAACGAACTGAAATGTTTTCTTCTTCACGAACTAGCTCATGAACTGTTCGATTGGCCCATCAGTACCAAATTTCACTTTACCAAATTCATAACAAACCAAGCTCTTCAGTGTTGAAGCGAGCTTTCCCCACCTTAGATGTATGGAGTTCCTAGCTTCCTGCAATGCCACCGGAATGTCCACTCATACACAAATAGGAACTCATTTTGTTAGGTAATATAGTCACATTGCTGAAATAAAATTATTCTTTCTGTCCGTATCAAATCAAATTTGTTTATAGTTGTGCACATATCTTGTCTAAATGCATAGCTACAAGTAGATTATCTCTTGGGATGAAGGTGGTATCTCTATTCCTTTGAACATTTTAGAATCAAGTCCAACCGTGTAGGAGGCGGTGTTTCTTTTGGCATATGCATAGTATAATGCTACCGCTAAATAGTAAGCACATGTTGACATGTATAGGCCATCAATTTTTTTTTTTTTTTTGATTGCCTCAACCTATAGGCCATCAATTTGAACGAATGGACGTTGGTAGAAGGCCCTAGAGGCTACAATAGAAGTTGGGCAGCAGAGAACAACAAAAGGAACAGGGCCAGGATACTCGGATTGTTTTGTTTATGGGA
Organism: Paspalum notatum; assembly: GCA_022530915.1. Classification (NCBI taxonomy): domain Eukaryota; kingdom Viridiplantae; phylum Streptophyta; class Magnoliopsida; order Poales; family Poaceae; genus Paspalum; species Paspalum notatum. Next base: position 509,656 of record CM039691.1, read on the forward strand.
TTATGCTGTCTGGGTTAAGATTAGAGTTTTGGGTATAATTGTAATTTAGTTGAGATAAAAATGTTAAAATTTATATTTTCTAATTGATCGACGTAATTAAAAAAAAGTGAATGTGTGATTGTCGATAGTTATAGTAAATCGACCATTGCGATACCATGGATGCCGATATTAAATCATACACATCAACCTACGAAGATATTATATATAAAGAACTTTTATGGTTGAGACGTAGTCTCTACTCCTTAAAAGTTTACAACATTTCCCACTTCACTTTCCATCGTCCGCCCTCCTTCGTCCGTCATCCGGCCCCGCGTCCCGCACCGCCTCTGTCTCCCGCACCCGCTCGCCCCACTCCGCACCGCCTGTGGCTCATGGGCCTAGGCGCGGAAGAGGAGAGAGAGAGGAGGCGGTAGCCGGGCTTGGAGAAGGCAGAGGAGAGAGGAGGCGGCCAAAGGGCGAAGGAAAGAAGCAGCCGGCGACACCGGGGAGGCGAGTGCGATGAGCAGACGGGTGGCGACGAGGCGGGCGGATCCAAGAGGCGGCGTGGCGAGGAGAGTGGGAGGCACCGGAATCTACTCCTTAAAAGTTTACAACGTTTTCCACTTCACTTTCCATCGTCCGCCCTCCTTCGTCCGCCGTCCGGCCCCGCGTCCAGCACCGCCTTTGTCTCCCGCACCTGCTCGCCCCACTCCGCACCGCCTGTGGCTCGTGGGCCCGGGCGCGAAAGAGGAGAAAGAGAGAGGAGGCGGTAGCCGGGCTTGGAGAAGGCAGAGGAGAGAGGAGGCAGCCAAAGGGCGAAGGAAAGAAGCAGCCGGCGGCACCGGGGAGGCGAGCACGACGAGCAGACGGGCGGCGACGAGGCGGGCGGATCCAAGAGGCGGCGTGGCGAGGAGAGTGGGAGGCGCCGGAATCTACTCCTTAAAAGTTTACAACGTTTCCCACTTCACTTTCCATCGTCCGCCCTCCTTCGTTCGTCGTCCGGCCCCGCGTCCCGCTCCGCCTTTGTCTCCCGCACCCGCTCGCCCCACTCCGCACCGCCTGTGGCTCGTGGGCCCGGGCGCGGAAAAGGAGAGAGAGAGGAGGCGGCCAAAGGGCGAAGGAAAGAAGCAGCCGGCGGCACCGGGGAGGCGAGCGCGACGAGCAGACGGGCGGCGACAAGGCGGGCGGATCCAAGAGGCAGCGTGGCGAGGAGAGTGGGAGGCGCCGGTCTCCGCCGCCGCCCTGCCCGCTCACGGACAGACAAGGAGAGAGGACGACGAGGAAAGAGAGGAGGCAGGCGCCGCCGTCGCTGCGAATTGGGCCACCGACGCCGTCGCCGCGGCCTCCAAGCTCGGCGGCGGGCGGATCTAGCCATCGACGCCATCGCCACGGTCTCCAAGCTCGGCGACGGGACGGATCCACACTGGAGGGAGTGGGGCCAAGGTCAGGGTCGGTGACGAACACGGGGGGGAGGGGCACCGGCCGCGCGCAGAGGGGAAGTAGGCAGGGAGGCATCGCGCCGGCCACGCCGCAGAAGGAGGCGGTGAGGCGGGGGAGGCAGCGGCGGTGATGCGGGAGGAGGCGGCGGCTACGATACGGATGGAGAAGGCGAGCGACGCGAGGAGAAAAGGAAGGGTGCGGGAGAGGCCATCAGTCGGATGGGCCTAACAGGCCAAAAGGTGGTGACGGGGTAAAAAATGGGCTGGGCCAGATTCGGCCTAGCTACGAAGGAGGCCTAAAAAAATTTAAACTCTTGTCAATATTGAATAGTTTTTCTCCAATAAAAATGTGTCCGAATCCTGATTTTTAGGATTTGCCGAATCGGACACCCGCAACCGAGTTTGATTTCGACACCCGCACTCGTGTCCATGTAACACTACGGGCGGGAGGACACCAGAGCACGAGATGGGGCGGTGTGGAGGAGGCGGGAGAATCCAGCAATGCGACGGAGGGGAGGTGGTGGTGTAGGCTGCGGAGGAGGTGGGCGGAGCGGGAGGTCATCCCGGAGGCAGGGGAAAGGAGAGAAAGTGTGTGTGAGTGGTTGGGTGTGAGCTAAGAGAAATAATAAAAAAGTGTGATAATTTGCATATGATGAAAATACAGAGAAACTGAGCGTGGAAAATTATTTACCATATTTTAAAATCATGTTAATCAGGACATAATATAATTTTTAAGTAAAAAGTAGAGTATTATGAGTGTGGATAGCTTTAGGTTATACAAGCTCGCTATTGTACGCTCTTATACTACTATTGGTTTTTTCTAAAAATATGTGTTAGAATAATTATTATTACTTCAAATATAAGATGTCCGTAGCAAAGCAAGGGCTAATTGCTAGTACTCCTACAAGATATACTACTCCGTTCGTTTCTTAATTCAAAATGGCCGATGATAAATATTTGAGAATAGAATACAAAGTGTTTATACTGTTTTACATACATCTAGTGTATATTTGGTTTTGTGGTTTGGAGTTAAGTTGACTCTGGCAGTCCGCTCATCCTACTATTTATATTCAAACTTTACTCTTCTATAAGCGAGCTACGATATCTATTTTGTAATGTGGACGACCATATATAGGTGTCGCGCTGGAAACAACCTCGCACGTAGATGATCTTTTTTGGAAATAAGGTTAGGATGACCTAAACCTACTAACGAATGGGAATTGATGTTAAATCTATATCTATTTATAAGTGCTTAAATGCAACACTTATTTTATCTATCTATAATCCCATTAGTCATAATAGATAGCTTGTGGATTGGATTATTTTTTGAAAAAAGTCTACATAACCCCCCAACTTTTGAAGGATGGTCTACTTCACCCCGTCACCTTCAAAACCGGTTATTTAACCCCCTTACCTCTGCAAAACCGGGCAAATCACCCCCTGTGGTGGTTTTGTGGGCGGTTTTGCTGACGTGGCACTTCCAAGGCCCACCTGTGTGATGCTCCAGCATCTCGAGTGCATTACCATACCTTAATCATGCACTAAGCATCATCAAGCATCATGTGTTTGCATATAGTCAAGCTAGGTTTTACGTGGGAGGAGATGGAATACTTGAAATCTCAATTTTATGCATGTGTTCTGCAATGTTTTGTTCCCAAATCCAAATCTATTGGGATCTAGGGGAAACTCATATTACCAAACTTGTAGATAATGAAGTTTTGAACAACTTTCATAATTGGGGTTTGGCCAGATAATGAAGGCTACATAGGGTTTAGAGTCTTTCTTTGTCAGTGCAGAAAACCAACTCAAATCAGCCATGTTTCAAAACCATAAGTTTGCACAAACATACAACCACTTTCATGCAACACTCCCATTGAATAAGTTGTAGGTATTGAAATTCTAAGCAAGTTACCCAAAATGCACTTTGGGTGAAAAGGCTTGGAAATAGGGTTTTTCCTTTTTCCAAACAATAAAGGTACCCTGTCCTTACCTAGGGCTGAATTCAAAATTTGAATTTAAACCATATTTACACTTGGATTCTGGAGTTGAGCCTATTGACAAACTTGTAGAGTTCAAAGAGTAGAACATTTCTTCCAATTGGGCTTTTTCCAAATTCGGCCTCTAAATACGCCAAAACAGCGATTTACCGAAAGAAGGAAAACACATTTAAATTTTCCCAAATCCTACTGTCACTGACGGGTGGGGCCCGCGATCCGCGCGACGCGCACGGCGCGAACCGCGCCGCGCCGCGTGGCTCGCCGGCGTACAGGGAGTACGGCGAGCCACCGGTCGGCCGGCCGCGCGCGTCAAAACGGGCCGCGCGCACCCCTTTCCCAAACCCTAGCCCTTTCCCGCTCTCCCCGTTCCGTTTCCACCCCGCCCCGCGCCGTTTTGCCGCGCCGCCATTACCGGCCGCGAGCTCGGGGCCGAGCTCGCGCCGCCGCCTCCCGGCCTCCCCGAGCCCAACCGACCGCACCACCGCAACCGCCGCTCCACGCCGCCCCTCCCCCGCTAGCCCTCGTCGTCGTTCTCCCCCTCCCCGACGAGATCGACGCCGAGCTCGCCGTCCGCGACGCGCGGGTTCACGCCGACGCCGCCGCCGTTCACCGCCGTTTCCGCCTCAACCCCGCCTCCGCCGTCGACGAGATCTAGCCCAGGGTGAGCACCGCCCTCCCGCGCATCCCCCGCGCCCCTCGTCGCGGCTCCGGCGAGCCGGAGCTCGCCGGCGCGCGCGCGCGCCGCGCCGCGCGGCCGCGGCCGGCGCGAGGAAGAAGACGGGGGCCGGATCTTTTTAGATCTAGCCCCCGGACTTTTCCGAAATTACAACCCGGTCCTCCCGCACGGGGGGCTGAGTCTTGCAGATCTTACGCGCTGGCCCCTGTAAACTATGGTTAATTTCGCAGAGCTCCTCGGATCTCGTTTTTTCTTTTTCTATTTACCTTTTTCTCGGTTTGAACTTTGAAAAATCATATAAATTCAAAGAAAAATCCAAAATGGACAAACTCAGAACCTATGAACTCCTCTTGAGCAGATCTACAGGCTAGGTATGATGTGGTCATGTGAAAAGATATTTTTACCCTCGGTTTTGTTGCATGCATGTTAAAGCAAAATAAATACCAAAAGTGGGGTAAATGAACTTCAAATGAGGTGAAACTTGGATAGTGGCCTGTTTAGAGTATTTAGACAGTATATGAATTGTTGTATCCCTAGCACTGCTCATGTATACACTGTTTTTCCTTTTTCATGATAAAAATGGGTATTTATGGTAATGGGAAGTAAGTGCTAAATAAAAGGTGGCTAATGTGAACCCTTGACACTATTCTTAGATTAGTAATAGTAGGTTTAGCTCACCGGTCCAAAATGAGGCCATGCATGTGGGTTTTGCATGGTGATTTGAAAATGGCAAAATATCGCTTGCTAAACTTGATAAATGGAAAAGATGGCCTTAGGGTGCTAAGAAAATTTCACAAGAAATATAGTGGCCTGTACATAATGTCTAGAGCCCAGAAAGTATATATGTTCATGCTGGGACCACTGTTTTGTATGAGATGAATTATTATGGCAAATAAAGGTATGGAAAATAGATGTCCTGCAAATAATTAGATTCTAGGATTGGTAATTTTTATACACACTCTACATATTCATACTAGAGCACTGTTCAAATTTCACGCTTAGAGGATCTTCCTAAAAATTATGAGAAATCAAACAAGTTCTGGGGCTGAAATAATGTAGGATTTATTATAAATTCATTTTAACACTTTTAGGCCTGAGTTTTTGGCAGCAGCCCCATATGTTGTAGTTCTATTGGTGACAAAATTTTGTGAGTCATTAGAGTTATGTAGCTAGGGGGAAGCCTAGGGCTCTAATAAATCCATTTTTGGGTAAGGCAAATAAAAACTAGGGTTATAAGAAAAGTAAAGACAAAAGGGAAGAGCTTACCCTAAAACTCCTTTATGTGTAGTAACCATGGGGCTTTTAGGTGAGGGTTTGTATGATTTCTTGGTAAGGTTTACGTTGTTACCACACATGAGCATCTCGCATACCATATGCATTCGTTGCACTCATTTGCTCATGATGGCATGCATATAGATCCCGGAGTCGAGGAGCAGACGCAGGAGCAAACACTGATCGAGGAGCCCGAGGACCCGGAGCCGTACCCGCAGCAAGAGGATCTCCAGCAAGCCGCCGACTCCGCTCCCGACGACACTAACCCTAGCGAGGAAGGTAGGCATGCCCTACATTCTCCTAGCAAATTATGATTTATGATTACGCATATGCATTAGGTATTGTTTGGAACCTTATTGCATTAGAACCACTGGCCGTCCTGGCCCTAGCACCTATATTAAGTACGTAGGACGAGTTGCCTAGAAATGCTAGGCTCGAGTAGACACAGAGTGAATGGTCACTCGTCGTAGGGTGACTTTGAAAAAGAAATGGGACACTGGCAGTTTTGCCACGATAGTCTATGATATTGATAAACAAGTGGAGACCGGGCGGAGATTAAGCTTTACTTTTCGCAGTGTGTGTTGTTGCGGTGTGATGGCTTCGCCCGAGTCGTTTAAGGCCCGTCCGCTGTTCGCCTGCTGATTGGTATAACATTGCTAAATGTGCTTATCCGGTACATGGGGCCGGTGAAACCTTACTTGTGCCATCCGGAGAACAGAGACACGTTCCTACCCACTGGTTGAGAGGAAGGTGGCCCGGGGGAGCTTGGTACTCATGGCGGGGAGTCCGAGATGTCGGCAGGCTCGTCATGGGGTCACAACCCGGGAGTCAGGTGGGAGTGAATCGAACTTGGGATGGGACAGGTGGAGGAGGAGGACTATATGTGGGAAAGCCGTCGTGTGAGTAAGCATATGGGCCCCTGGCACTCTTAGTTATTCCCGGGAATTAAAATCGATTCGAATCGCTGATGCTCACCAGGTGTGAGAATGCCAAATATCACTGACGGGCAACGTAGTAATAACTTTAATACCATATGATTATGATTCATGCTTTCGAATATTACATGATTGGTTATTTAATTGATTTTTTTTGAATGCTTCAAGTTTATGTCAATTATTATACTCTAAATGTTTATCTCCTTCTATCATAAGGGGTAGCGGCTGTAAAATCCTGCTACCTTATGTACAATCAACCTTTGTTAAAAATCAATGGCTAAGGACCTAAATGATAGTAAGCAAGCTTTGCGTCAGCCGTAAGCCAATGCCATTAAGTCCTCTGAGTAATTAGTACTCAGGGTTTGCCCCCAATGTTTGGTTCACAGGTATGGAGTTCCTCTTTTGTGCCTGCGTGGGTGGAGGAGCTTGTTACCATCAGGAGTGAGCCGAGTCATGATCTGGCAATGGGGTGACATCAGTGGGCATGATGTCACTCTCCTACTGCAAGTCTTTTGCTTATCGCGAACTATGATCTTTAATTTCCGCTGCGAGACACTATTTCGAACTCTATTTTATTATGGACCTATGTTGAACCTAATTTATTCAGAACCTGGTTTGTAACTTAAAGTCTTATTACTATCTATTCAAATGCCTGAGATGATGTAACTGTTGTGGCTCCATCGTGAGTCGGATGTGTGTGATGTCGGTTCCTCTGGGATTTGGTGCAAATCGAGAGCCGAGGGCTTCTCGACGGACGACCGGGTTTGGTACGGTCTAAGTACACTGTAACCTAATTGTGACAGGTGTACTTAGCCCGTATTAAATCGGCGGTTCCGCCACAACCTGTCAGTGCCACGTATGCAAAAACCACCGCGTCACTCCCTCGTCTGCTTTCTCTCCTGCCGGCACAGCAGAGCCGCGATCGCCATTGCCGAGCTTGGCTCGAGCTCGTGGCACTGCCGCCTCGGGCCATCTCCCCTCCGTCTGTCGTGTGCACCACTATCGCCTCGCCTCATGTGGCGGAACCGCCCTGTTTAACCCAGATTAAGCGCACCTGCCTCCTTTGGCCCACAATGCACTTAAGCTGGACTAAACCTGTTAGTCCGTCGAGAGGCCTTCGGCCCTCGATAATACCAATTTCCAGAGGAACCGACATCACACACATTGACCTTCGATGGAGTCACAACAATTACATCATCACAGGCAGTTGAATATAGAAAGATAATAGATTTAGATTACAGACGAGTTCAAATTAAAGTTCCAAATCCAACATAGTCATAAAATAACATAAGTTCTCAAATGTCTAGCAGCGGAAGTAGAAGTAAATCAGAGTTCAGATAATGCAGCGGAATTTGCAAAAGAGAAACAGCATCAAGTCCACTGATATTGTCCTTGTGCCACACACGTCATCCTCTAGTCATATTGCACGCATGTGCCCCCTCCAATACAAGGACACATGAGAAACTTCATACCTGTGAGCCAAAAATGAAAGCAAACCCTGAGTACTAATTACTCAATAGGATTTAATGGACATGGCTTACGGTTGACGCAAAGCATAGCTTACTAATCAATGTTTATCCTTAGCTATTGATTTTATCCAACAAGGTGTTAAGAGAAGGTAGCAGGATTTGACAGCTGCTACCTTAGTCATATTTAGAACAGATCATGACAGTAGTAATAATAATATTCTTTCAGGAAAGTAAACCATAACAACTTGCATAAGAGTGATCCATCATAACTTGTATATAAGTAATCCATCATATATACCAAGCATGTTGTATTTGAAAACAAGATCATAAGCATAGTAATTGAGGTTGTTACTACGTTGCCCGTGTACGATATTTGACACTCTCACACCTGGTAAGTATCAGCGATTCGAATCGATTTTTAATTCTCGGAAATAACTAAAAATGCCAAGGGATATATGCTTACTAGCCATCGCGTTCCTCATATATACCCCCCATCTTCACCTATCCCGTCCCAAGATTCACAGCGTCCCCACCTAACCCTTGGGAGTAGCCGTCTCAGGAGCGATACACGGTGAGTCGGGTCAGCCCTCCCTCAACTTCCAAGCACCTCCCAAGTCCATCGGCCCCCTATCAGTGGATGGGCAGCACCATGAACAGTAGGACGGAGCTGGTAAGACTTTCACCGGTCCCATGTCCCGGATAAGCACTACTAGCAATGTTGTGTCAATCAGGAGGCGAACAGCGAACGGGCCTTATACGACAAGGGCGGAGCCGGAGAACAACAACGCACACCACGAAAGTAAACTTACGCTCCGTCCCGTCTCAGTTTAATATCAACATAAATTGCATAAATTGCATCATAATAAGATTTCTGAGATTTTAAAATATCTCCTACGTGACGAGTGACAGTGCTCACTCGTGTCTACTCGTACCTAGCATTTCTAGACATACTTGTCCTACGAACTCTAATCATAGGATCTAGGGCCAGGGCGGCCGGAATGTCTAATGCAGTTGGTTTCAATCGACTCCTAATGCATATTATATTAGCTGGGTAGTATGGTCCTGCCTACCTTCTCCGCTCGGGTTAGAGGGTACTTCCTCGGTGATGTGATCAGCGGTCGGGTGTGGGTCCTCTGGCTCGTACTCGGGCTCCTCAATCAGCGGTTGTTCCAGTGGCAGCTCCTCGTTCGCGGGATCTATGTGCATGAAAGGTGCAGGCATGAGTGCATGCGAATGCAGATGTATGCATTTGATGTATATGACATGCAGATGATAGTATGCAGTATATACTTCATGGAGAACGACATGTGTGTAGTAGTCAAATCAATATTTATGCATATGCTCAATGTAAACCATGCCCATTTGTAAATTAAATCACGCATCTGAGTTCTAACAGTTCAACATATCCAAATGAGACCAAACTTTTATGACATACAGATACTTCATACCTAAATATACTGCCAAAATTTCAGCCCAATTGGAGTTATAATTATTTTATTAAAATTCCAGCAAGTTGTCAGCCCTACACATTGTCAGAATTTTCATAATTTATTGGAATAGTTTCCGAAGGTGAAATTTTACCAATGAGCTATACTTAACATGAACTGCATGTACAAAAATTTACAAGTTCAAACTTCTAAGTTTGACAGGACATCTATTTTCCATATATTAATCTTGTGTGAAATTTAGATGTGCATATAAACGGTGTGAATAGCCCTCTAGCATATACTTTCTGGACTCTATGCATCAACATTAAGCTATCAAATTTTTTAGAGAATTTATCTTGCACATTAGGACCCATTTTTCTATTTATCTATTTCTCCAAGTCAAGATTTGTCTTTTTTAAATCACCATCAAAACTTAATATGCAAGGGCTCATATTTTACCAGTGAGGTTAACAAACTATATAGCACATAACAAAAATACTAGTGAGTCATAGTTATCATACTTTGCATAGGCATCTTCTCTAAGCTATTAATTAATGCAAAAAGTACATGTAAAATGGCAAAACGGTAAAACAGAGAATGAACAGTAATATATTTGGTCACCAAAATTTTCACATTGTCAGAACATCCCAAAACAGCTACTGACCAAGCTCCATCCTTTTAGGATTTCAACTGGACCATGTTTTCTATTTTTTTTTTTGATTTATCATGCAACCGTACATTCACACCTCCACATCATACCCACTTGCAGATCTATTTACAAGGAATACAACGCAACTGAGTTTACCTTTTTACGATTTTTATTTGATTTTATATGAATTTCCAAAGTTTCAGCCGAAATATAGAAAAATATAATGAAAAATCATAGATTCAGGGACTAAAACATAATTAAACCTAGACTTCAGGGGCTAGCAACCAAGATTGCGTAGGCTCAGTGAATAGCGCGCGGTTAAAAATGTAAAAACACCAAACTCCGGGGGTAGTTTGCAAATCCCCCCGGTCCTTCTCCTTCCTCCCGCCGCCGTTGCGCGCGGCGACGCGCGCGCCGGCGAGCTCGGACGCGCCGGAGCCACGACGCGAGGCGCGTCGGGTGCGCGCGAGCGCGGGCTTCAAGTTGAGCTAGGCCTCGGCGGCGGGGGAGGCGAGGTTGGGTCGGGGGAGGCGGTGAACCGGAGGTGAACTACGGCGTCGACGGCATGGCCGTGACGTCGAGCGGTGGCGGATCTCAGCGCTAGGTGGAAGAACGGCGATGAGGGTAGGCGCTACGGGTGCGAGGTGGAGCGGCGCGTGCGGTAAGGGTGATCTAGGGGTGCGAGAAGGGCGGACGGCGGAGGCGCAAGCTCGAACTCGAGTTCGGTCCGGCCATGGCGGGCGCGTCGGGGCGCGGCCCGATCTAGAGAATGAGAAGGGGGAAGGCGACGAGGTCTACCTCGACGGGTGCGCAAGAGCGAGGCGAAGCCGATGGCGGCGGTTGGAGGCACGGAGGTGGACCGAGGCGGCCGGCACGATGAGCTCAAGGTGGCGGCTATGGCGTCGGCGCGCGACTGAGAGAGAGAGCGGGCGAGTGAGTGAGGCGAGGGAGGGAGTGAACCGGGGCGGTACCGCGTTCAGGTGAAGGCGCGGGGTGCGGGGGCGCGGCCGGGGGCGATCCGCGTCGCGCGCGGCGTGGCCGTATGCCGGCGGCCACGCGGCGCCCGCGGGGAAACCGGGCGGCGCGTCAGTAACCGCGGGGAGGGGAAATTGGAGAAAAAGAAAAATGCGTTTCCTCATCTTCTGTAATTCGTCATTTTGACACACTTAGAGTCCGAATTTGAAAAAGTGGTAATTGGATGAAATGTTCTACTCTTTGAAATCTACAACTTTGTAAAAAGGTTCAACCCCCAAATCAGTTTGTAAATATGAATTTCACTTGAATTTATATAGCAGCCCCAATGTGGACAAAGGGACCTTTATTGCTTAGGAAAATAGAAAGTCCTATTTACATGCATTTCCTCCCCAGGTGTCTCTTGACAAGTTTGTTTAGAATTTCAAAACCTACGACTCTTCTAATTTGAGCTTTGCATGAAAGTGGCTGTAGTTAGAGTAAATTTGGAATTTTAAATCAGCCCTAATTTGAACTGGTTTTCTGTACTGACAATAAATGACCCTAATCACCTGGTAAATCTCATTATATGACAAGACCCCAATTAGCAAAGTTGTTTATCTCATGTGGATCTACAGTTTTGTCAATATGAACTTCACCCAAATCCCAATAGAATCAAAGATATGACTATAAACATAGCATCACACATGAAATGACAAGGTTTTTCACTATGTAATATAAACCAAATGTGTTTCCAATGCACCAACACATGTTATGCCATGATGCTTAAGGATAAATGCTTCATGTATGATGAGTGATTATGCACTTGAGATGCCGGAGCATCACACCTCGCTCCACCGTTGCCCCCACCTCCGTGGTCTCCGCCATTGCCCCTAGCGCCCTCCCCGCGCGCGGCCGCCACCCGCCACCACGCACCGACTGGACCCGCCGTGGGAGGCCCCCTCCGGCCGCCTTCCGCGCCTCCACTTCACCTCCTTCACCTTCACCCCCTCACCGCACAGCCCGCACTGGACCCGCCACCACCGCGCCACGCCGTCGCCGCTCCGATTCACCGCTGCCATCCCGCCTCTACAGTCCACCCCACACGGCGAGACCAAGGGGAACGCGTTCCCCGTCGCTGGGAACATCTTCCCGGAGCTCCTCAGTTCCAACCGCGCACCTCCACGCGCCGGCGTGGGCTCGGGAACGGCAGGACAAGCCACCACGCCACCGAACCTCTCCGTGGAGGGCCTTCCTCCAGCCTCTTCCCCGCGCCCATACCTATGGCGCTGGATTCGCCACATCCCCGCGCAGCCTTGAGGCCCTTCCTCGGCCCCTACCTCCGCCGACGCCGCCAGATTGAGCCGACACCGTCTCCGAACTCCACGTGTCTATGCCCCTGGTTCACCTACAGTTCATGCCTCGTGGTGATCCCACGACGACCGCGGGAGCTGCGCCTGCAGGAGAGCGAGGAGGAAGTGGCGCCGGCGGGGGGGGGATCAGCAGGAGCGGCGGCAGGGAGCGAGATGGAGGGCTGCGCCGGCAGGAGAAAGAGCAAAGGAGGGAGCGCAGGGAGCGAGGGAGAGGACGGCGTCGGCGGGGAGAAAGAGCAGAGGGCTCGGGAGGGAGCGGCGCGACGGTTTTGCATACGTGGCGCCGACAGGTGGGCCCTCAAAGTGCCACGTTAGCGAAACAACCCACAAAACCACCCCAGGGGGTGATTTGCCCGGTTTTGCAAAGGTGAGGGGGTTAAATAATCAGTTTTGAAGGTGAGGGGGTGAAGTAGACCACCCTTCAAAGGTCAGCGGGCTATGTAGACTTTTTCCTTATTTTTTAGGAAGTTTGTTTGAGTCCGGCAGTTCTAGGTTTGTTCATTGGAGTCGCACCATTATTTAAATTGAGTCATTTTTAGTCATGTTGTGCCTCCGCTCACCTAAAAGACCAGGTTCAGTCGTGTACATAGATTAGATCAGATTATTAGAGATTTGTTGTGTGTTTCGTTGAATGATCCTATCTATAAAAATGTGCTCGGCTCCCCCTCTCCTGTCCCCGCCGTGGTACCGCCCCAGCGCCGCCGCGACGCCGCGCCAACCAGCCCCCCTCCCCCCGCACCGGACCCCTACCTCACCCCTCTTCGGCCGTTCTGCCCAATTCCACCGCCCAAACCCTGCCGTCTCTCCTTGCCACCACGATGCCGCGGCGAGACCCCGGCCCCGTCCCACCGCGCCCGGCCCCGGACACGCCCCTCCGGACCCCAGCCCCGGCGACACCTGGACTCCGCCTCCAATTCCGCCGCGCCCGGCCCCGAAGCCCGCGCCTGGCCCTGGCCGCGCTAGGCCTTGCCGCGCCACGCGGCGACACCGCAGCGCCGAGCTCGGCATCCCCTTTCCGCTCGCCTATAAAAGGCATCGCCTGCGAGCTCCCTCCTCGCCATCCCACTCCTCCCCCTCTACTCCGGTGCGTCACCCCACCGCGAGCTCCCCGCCACCCAAAACCCCCTTCCCCGACCACCGGAGTTTGATTAGGCTCGCCCCGAGTTCCGCCCCTCTCCACCGCCACCGGCAATCACCGCCCCTTTCCCCCACCACAACGCCGCCGCCACGCGCGTGCCCCGCGTCGCCGACGTGCGCCCGCACCGTCGCGTCGTAGAGACCCCCCTCCCAATAGCCAACCCACCTCCACGATACCGCCACCGGGTTCGCCCCTCGCGCAGTCACCCTTGTCGCCGGAACCGCCACCGGCGGTGGGAGCCGCCGGCGGACCGCGCAGGACCGTCGTCGCCGTCTCCCCCCTAACGCTGTTTCCCCCTCGTGCCACTGCCTCATGGGTCCCACACGAGACGGCGTCGCCGCGCCGTCACCTCCCCTTCCCTCGCCGCGTGGGCCGCGCGCGCCCGCGCGCGTGGGCCGAACAGGCCAAAAGCCACCCCGGCCCAACTTTAATTCCGCAGCAGGCCAAAATGTGAGAAAAGTTCATTTGCCAACTCTAAAGTTTATAGAAAAGCTCACAACTACCCCTTAGATACTAAATACCCCATATCTTTTCCATTTGACCTCCGATTTAGGTGATTCTTGCACCTAAATTCATCTAAAATCAAGCTCTACACGTTCATACACTCCACCAAAGATCTTCTCCCCTCCAACATCACCATGCGACCGCCAAGTCGCCATTCCCATCATCGCCCTAACCGCCTACACCCGCCACCTTGGCAATACCCCCATGACCGCCATCATGCCCGTCAGCATGATCGGCAGTTTGCAGCCCAACCCATTGCCCCTCACACTTTACCAGAACCACCACCGCTGGTAAGTGCCACTAACAGGCCCCCTCCCCCCCCAAATAATATTTACTCTTCTCAAAACATCCTTTCATCGTGTTGAGCTCACGATATGCCTCCATATATGTGTTTTTCCCAGTTTGTGCGCGTAGGTTATACCGGGTACCATTGCCGGTACGTCTCTCGCAAGGATTTCCATGAGACTTGAGGCCTGCGCCCGGCGATTACAGCAGATGCTAGCTGAGCACGCACAATGGATGGCGCGCCACCGCGCACAGCAACATGCTCGGCATGCTCAGTGGTTGAGGCACCATCGTGCCCAGCAGTTGGAATGCCAACGCATTCGGTAGATGGCGTACCTCCGCCACCAGTGGCTAGTACGGCATCGGCTTCAACAGCAGGAGCATGAGGATGCCCAATATTGGGCATTACGCCGACGTATTATCCAGCGAATGGGAGGACCACGGCAAGTCCACTGGAATCCCCACTTGATGCATAAAATTTCTATTTTTTGCAAACACAACCCTTGGCCTGATAATCACTATAAAACTTGCATGTTTTGCTTGCTAAGGAAAGACCCCACAAATATACAGCCACCCAAGCCTATTTTTTAGATGTAATGCGCATAGGTGGGATCGCTCACTTAATTATATCTATCATAATCTTGATGCTAAGTTGGGATTATGGTTGTGGAACTTGATGTGTTTGGGATGAGGATAGGTGTGTGTGTTTTAAAATAAAATGGGGAAGAACATCGATAAACGACCCACGGGTCGGGATACGCCATTTAAGGGCAGGGTATGAACGGTAACTTAGCAACCCACGGTTACCCAAGTCTCGGGAGTCGTGGAGACGACCAGGTAGGTGGATGCTCGCGGTGTCGAGCAGTGGAAAGTTGGAACGGTTCTACCTGCGCTCTATAAGGACCGCGTTGATTTTCATCTTGCCTAACTCTTTCAGTACAACCACTCGCTCTGTATGAGGCACTGACTAGACCCGAGCCGGAGTGGATAGCCTAATAGCTTCCGTGCTGGCGCACAAGGGGCAAGGGAAGGGGTGGTGTGTCGAGGGGGTATTGGGGGACACCAAGGTGCGGCTCGGAGGCCCGAACCCCTAAGGTATTGCTAGGCGATGAAACAAAGGCAACGGTTTGGTTTGGAATTCGGATGCTTATTTGGCTGTAAGTGTCGCTGAGTCCAACGTGTGGGAATTAGTACAACCTCTGATCAGAGTAAAACCTATTTGAATAGTCCGAGTCCACTGGTATGGATGAGTTACGGCTTGGTTCTTCAATTAGCACTTTTCATATACTAAAACTGTGGAAAAAGATTTGGTTTTGGTCTGGAATGGTCTTTTGGGTGGAAGTTAAGCTACGGGGGTAGAACCCTGTAGCGGTGTGGAAAGTATGACGGCTGGAAAGTCATTGGCCATGTGGACCGGCAAGTCCAATGGCACCCCCTTTTAAGAAAAACCCTGTTTCTGAATGACTAAAACTTGTTAGACTACCTCGAACCCTGCATACAAAATGTTTTTATGCAAAACCTCCCTAAGCTCCAGATATATCCTGCATGTTAAGGTAGCTATACCCCACTCCTTACGGAGGAAGGTGGGCTTGCGGAGTACGATTGTACTCACCCTTGCTTTGTTGATGTTTTTCCGGTGGAAGCAATGAGTGCACCATATACGACAGCGATTCAGGGCTACGACCTACTTCCCAACCGTGACGTGGGAAAGCTTGGGCCTACGTTTTGTACTCCGCTGCTTAGTCTTCAAGGGCTGCGCCCCTTTATTGTCTGACCCGTTAGGGCGGATCTGTATCACTTTGATGTAATAACGTGATTACCAAACCCTGGGATGGTAATAAAGCACATTTTAGTTCTATTATGGAAACTGGGGCGCTTCAGGTGGTATTAGAGCCGTAGTTGGCCGTAGGACGTAACCCTAAGGTTGGAAAACGTTTTGAGTCCAAAATCCGTTTGAAAAACACCTCTGCTCCTCAACCTACCCCATTTCAAAAATGTTTTGGCCCTTTCTTACCCCAATGGCCGCCACCAAGGCCAGTCAAGCTTCTGCCAAAAGAAAACACCACTTCCCATGCATGCCAGGAAATAATGGACAGCGCATGGACCTGATGGACGTGATGGATCGATATTAAAGGAGCCAGTGCTCACAGAACGGAAACATCACCATCACAGAGACACATGGCATGGCCCTAAGGTATGGACCACCCTGGTCAAAGCATTTGGCCCCATAGGAGGCCCAGGCCTATACCCCAGGAATCCAGGATATGGCCCCTACATGGTACATTGCTATCAATGCCATACAGTTGACAAGTGACCTCTCGGACAGACAATATGATATTGGCACTAAAGGACGCGCCCACCAAGCTATTTAAGGGCCCGTTAGGAAGCAAAAGAGACCCGGGACCGCTCTATTGTAAGCAGCAATGGCAGATGAAAAGCCTATTCTTGACGGTCGCCCCATGCCCCTTAAAAAGAGGAGGCGCATCGACCTCTCCATAGACATCCCATGGTTTGAGGGTATACCAGTTATCTCACCCCAGCCAGAAAGCCAACCAGTTCCACCAGAGCCCCTTCCAAATCCTCCACAAGAGCTAGCAGAAAGCCTCACCCAGGAGACCCCAGCCCCCAAGCTAGAATGCCTAGAGAAGGAAGAACTACCTAAAGGGCCGCCCCCAAGCCATGCCTCTCCCAGCCAACCAAGAGTTCCACAAACATCCCTGAGGCCTGAAGCATCGGGTTTCGCCTCACCTTGGGGATTGACTGAAGAAGACGACCCCCCGGTCCTGGCTCAGTCATCGTCAGGAGTCATCATCATCAGTTCCAGCGAAGAATCTTCCAGCGGAGAATTCTCCAGTGAAGAGACCTCTGAAGAAACCACCAACCCCTCTTCAATAAGCCGCTGCGTTCGACGAGGGATGAAGCAGCATAGTCCGAAGTAGTAGTACCCAGTGTCTCTCTTACATTTGGGTAGTGAAGATTTTCCTTCACTTTGGTTAGCACCCTTGTAAGAGTGAGTCGTGTAGATTTGCGTGCGTTGTATTCATTGCCTTGTACTTTTGTTTGTGTGTTGAGTTAGTTAGCGTAGGTCGAATCTTACGTATCTCGATCAGATGGCTAGTGACCGCCAGGTCAGGTATTGCGAAGATGTGGAAGGATTTCCAAAGCTTCTATGGGACACTATGCGATGCCTTGAGGTCCAAGGATACCCAGAATACCGCGGGCTAGCACTTCCTGGAAGGGAAGGGCCTGAATGGACGGTCACGTTATACATCGGGATAGCCCTGCACTCACCGGATGGTACACCACAGTCGTCAGGAAGGAGTTTTTGGACGCATGCCGCATCGCCGCACGCGACGCCATGAAGAAGATACGCTCCACGTACCGGGGCATGGTGCATCACTCACCCATGAGATTCTACCCACCCATGAACAAGATGGCTCCCGCCTGCCGCAAGAGAACTGCAGTTTTGGCAGAGAACAGTGAATCCAAGGATCCCACCATAGCCAACCTCGCCCTGTATGTGGACGCCCTGGATGATGAGTATGATAAGTTGAGTGGCCTATACAATAGGCTGATAACTCGGAACCGTGAAATGGAAGCGGAACTAATCCACCTCCGAGTCAGCCAATACCGCAATTCCCCAAGCCACCAAGGGAGAGGGAAAAGAAGTTTGTCCAGTTTCCCTCACATTGGAGGAACGTCAAACCTTCCAGACTTATCAGTGCCGGCTCCTCCAGCAAGTCTCCAGTGATCCTTCCTTCGTCAGCTACAAGCCCAAGAAAGGATCCCACATAACCCCGTTCACCCAGAAGACAGAGCAAGCATGGGAGCATTCCTGACACTCTCATTCCCCAGAGGAGGATCCAGCTACCAGCAACCACCATCAGATGAAGCCACCAGCAGCCAGAAGATGAGGCCGTTTTGGCTCGAGTAGTCACGTTAGAATGTCCGTCTCCGTGTTTGTAACGCTTTGCTTATACTTGTTTTGAAGTGTGTTTGTCTCGTTTGTGTGCTAATAAAATCACATATTAGAACCAGCCCTCACCCCTGCTGTCTTTTTTCTCACCTTAAACCCATCCGCTCAAAGAAAGTGTGCCTTCTGAGAGAAGCCACCCAAGAAGGAATCTCGGTCAAAGAAAGTACCGACAACGACTGACAAAAACTCTACCCAAGGAACGGCACAGCCACAGGAAACAGTAGCCCTGGAGAAATTGGATAAGACCGGAGAGAAAACTTTCTGTACCGCAAACAGTATCCTCACTGTCCACACCTTTTACACCGCCCCTACCACTTCTCTGCCGCGACAGCCGCATCCAATGCCCCGGCTCGCCTTTTCTGCCATCAGCGCACGCCGCCTGCCCCGCTTGCCGCCTTTGGCAGCGCGCCCACCGCCCCCTGTCGGCCATAACCGGCCCCTACATGCCACCCCCGCTGTGTGTCCTCACCCCATCGGCAGCCAATGCCCGGCCCCCCACACCCGGTAATCGCATGCCGCCGCGTGTCGCTTATCCGTCGTCAGTGGATGCCCGACCCCGCAGCCACTCCCCACCGACCGCCGCGTGCTCCAGCTCCACCACCTCGGTGCACGAGCCACCGCACCGTGCCTACCGCTTCCCAACGCCATTAAAACCCCCTCCCCCGAGCTCAGCTCCGCACCCGCCTCACAGAGCAAACCCACCACCATCCCTCTCCCGTTGGAACCTCCAACCAGCTTCCCCCATGTTTGGAGATTCCTGGTTAGGACATATTCTCCTAGGCTTCTACACTTTCGCCGCCTTCGCCCTTCCATTCTGTCTCCTCTTCCTTTGGATAATCCATCGCCCCCTTCCCTCAGAACTAAATCGTCCCAAACCACCCGCCCGCTCCACCACCAGATGATGGACCTAGCCATCATCACACTTCTTCTCATTCAGTGCGCCTTCCTCTACAAGATCTCCAAAGTTCTTCTCCAGTTTGCACGTAGCACAGTCAGATTCCAAGACCGCATAAGCCAGGTTCTCGCACACTACCCCCCAGATCCATCCGAGGCATGAACCCAGAACCCCGAGTCTGCATCCCGCTCCACTACATATTCTTTGCCATAATCCTAGTCCTATGCCTCCTAATCCTCCTCCGGTTGATAACTCTTCAACGGGCAGAGCAGAAGCTAGAAGATGCTTCCTGCTAGCAAAGCAGCGCCAAGATGAAGAAGCCCAAGACCAGCCAAGAAGCAAGCAAGCAAGAAGATGGAAGAAGAGGCGCTTGAGATAAAAAGGAAAGTAATGAGAAGACGGCTATCCCAAATAGCTGTTCCTTCTCTAGCCCGCCTTCCGTCTGCTAAAGCAACAACGGCAGTTGGAAAGAAGCAGCAAGCTCCCCACTCCCAGAGGAGTGCCTAACCTACTCAAGTAGGGGAATCCGCCCTATTTAAGTAGGGTAGTCACCCTTCTGTAGATTCTGGAGCAGAATAATCTGGCTTCCTAAGGCAAGCAACTCCTCTGATTATGGACAGGCTACCCAGATTATACCACCATTTAGAGAGCAGAAAGTGCCTTGCTGAATTTTTGGCACTCTCTAGATAGTCTCGCCTGAAGCTGCCAGGCAATGGTTCAACCTTCCAAGTCCATGAGGTCAAAAAGATAGAAATACCTTTTTGTATGTGGAAGGCTTGCACAACGGCGCCAATGAAGAAACAAGTAACCAAATAGAAGCCGAGTCAGTTGTTGTTGAAGTTCCACCTGCCCTTCCGTGTAGGAACTGAGCTCCCATTGTAAAGCTAGTTTAGCTAAAGTAAAGCTATGCCTGTAAACCTTCTAAGCCAAATCTCGAGGACGAGATTTATTTTAAGTGGGGTAGATCTGTTACACCCCGAAATTTAGCCCCGGAAATTTTTTTCTAATCTCCCTCTGATTCAAAATCAATTTTCGAAAACCATGATTGTTTGTTACCATGTGTGATAATGTGCGCTCAACAAAAATCACTACAAAAGTTTCCCAAAAGCCCCTCTCCAAATGTCTACCAAAAACCTCCACCAAAATCTCCTCCAAAATCCCAAATACAACATCCAGAAAAAGATGAAAAACTCCTTGGGCCAATTTCCCCTCCGAGCAACCCACCAGCTCTTTCCCCTTCCCTCTTTCAGCCTGGCCCAACCCCGGCCCACTCCACAGCCGCGGCCCCCCAACCCGCCAGCGCCTCCTCGCTCACTGACAGACGGGCCCCGCCCATTAGCTCCCCCCAACTTCTTCCCCAACGCGCCGCGCACCGCGCGCGACGCCGCACCACCTTGGACCCACGCCAGTCCCGCTACCCGTCGCGCCGACCCCCTGCGCCGACTTCACCGCCGCGGCCACCAGGCCCCGGCCGTCCGCACCTCCTCTTCCTTTCCCTTTCCCGTCTCCATCTTCTCCACTGCGCCTGTACGCCGTGCGCCTGGCAGCACCGCGCCCGGCCCCGGGACGTGCCCGGTCCCCTACACGCGCCGCGCCCGGACCCCGACCGAGCTCGGCTCCCCCTCTCCCGTCCCCCGCCGTGGTATCGCCCCAGCACCGCCGTGACGCCGCGCCAACCAGGCCCTCCCCCCCTCCCCTCCCGCGCGCCGGACCCCTACCTCACCCCTCTCCGGCCGTTCTGCCCAATTCCACCGCCCAGACCTTGCCGTATCTCCTTGCCACCACGACGCCGCGCCGAGACCCCGGCCCCGTCCCACCGCGCCCGGCCCCAGCGACACCTGGACTCCGCCTCCAATTCCGTCGCGCCTGGCCCCGCAGCCCGCGCCTGGCCCCCGCCGCGCTAGGCCTCGCTGCGCCACGCCGCGACACCGCAGCGCCGAGCTCGGCATCCCCTTTCCGCTCGCCTATAAAAGGCATCGCCGGCGAGCTCCCTCCTCGCCATCCCCCTCCTCCCCCTCTACTCCGGTGCGTCACCCAACCGCGAGCTCCCCGCCACCCAAAACCCCTTTCCCCGACCACCGGAGTTTGATTAGGCTCGCCCCGAGCTCCGCCCCTCTCCACCGCCACCGGCAATCACCGCCCCTTTCCCGCACCACAACACCGCCGCCACGCGCGTGCCCCACGTCGCCGACGTGCGCCCGCACCGTCGCGCCGTAAAGACCCCCCTCCCCGTAGCCAACCCACCTCCACGATACCGCCACCCGGGTTCGCCCCTCCGCCCTGGTGCTCGCGCCGTCACCCTCGTCGCCGGAACTGCCACCGGCGGTGGGAGCCGCCGGCGGACCGCGCCGGACCGCCGTCGCCGTCTCCCCCCTAACGCTGTTTCCCCCTCGTGCCACTGCCTCGTGGGTCCCACACGAGACGGCGTCGCCGCGCCGTCACCTCCCCTTCCCTCGCCGCGTGGGCCGGCCCATTAAGACCCCGCCGCGCGCCCGCGCGCGTGGGCCGAACAGGCCAAAAGCCACCCCCGCCCAAGTTTAATTCCGCAGCGGGCCAAAATCTGAGAAAAGTTCATTTGCCACCTCTAAACTTTCTAGAAAAGCTCACAGCTACCCCCTAGATACTAAATACCCCATATCTTCTCCATTTGACCTCCGATTTAGGTGATTCTTGCACCTAAATTCATCTAAAATCAAGCTCTACCCGTTCATACACTCCACCAAAGATCTTCTCCCCTCTAACACCACCATGCGACCGCCATGTCGCCATTCCCATCATCGCCCGAACCGCCCACACCCGCCACCTTGGCAATACCCCCATGACCGCCACCATGACCGTCAGCATGATCGGCAGTTTGCAGCCCAACCCATTGTCCCTCACACTTTACCAGAACCACCACCGCTGGTAAGTGCCACCAACAGGCCCCCTCCCCCCCAAATAATATTTACTCTCCTCAAAACATCCTTTCATTGTGTTGAGCTCACGATATGCCTCCATATATGTGTTTTCCCCTGTTTGTGCGCGTAGGTTACTCCGGGTACCATTGCCAGTACGCCTCTTGCAAGGATTTCCATGAGACTTGAGGCCTGCGCCCGGCGATTACAGCAGATGCTAGCTGAGCACGCATAATGGATGGCACGCCACCGCGTACAGCAACATGCTCGGCATGCTCAGTGGTTGAGGCACCATCGTACCCAGCAGTTGGAATACCAACGCATTCGGCAAATGGCGTACCTCCGCCACCAGTGGCTAGTACGGCATCGGCTTCAACAGCAGGAGCACGAGGATGCCCAATATTGGGCATTACGCCGACGTATTATCAGCGAATGAGAGGACCACGGCAAGTCCACTGGAATCCCCACTTGATGCATAAAATTCCTACTGGAATCCCCTGTTTCTGAATGACTAAAACTTGTTAGACTACCTCGAACCATGCATACAAAATGTTTTTATGCAAAACCTCCCTAAGCTCCAGATATATCCTGCATGTTAAGGTAGCTATACCCCCACTCCTTACGGAGGAAGGTGGGCTTGCGGAGTACGATTATACTCACCCTTGCTTTGTTGATGTTTTTCCGGTGGAAGCAATGAGTGCACCATATACGACAGCGATTAAGGGCTACGACCTACTTCTCAACCGCGACGTGGGAAAGCTTGGGCCTACGTTTTATACTCCGCTGCTTAGTCTTCAAGGGCTGTGCCCCTTTATTGTCCGACCCGTTAGGGCGGATCTGTATCACTCTGATGTAATAATGTGATTACTAAACCCTGGGATGGTAATAAAGCACATTTTAGCCCCATTATGGAAACTGGGGCGCTTCACCGTGCATCGGACCGTCCGATGGTGGGACCATTGGACCGTCCGATGGTTTGTGAGTTGTGGCGGAAAAATGGGGCATTTGAAAATTACGTGCATCGGGCCGTCCGATGGTTGCGCAGAGAGCAGAAATCGTACAGTAACGACTAGTTTTTGAGCTCTCCTCTATATAAACGAACCCTCCTTCCTCCTTTTTATACCTTTGCGACTAGGAAACACCCACACACCTTCAAAGGTCACCCAAGCACCAAAATCTACACAAATCTTTGAGCTTTGGGGCAAGAGACTTGAGAGAGAGAACTCTTTGAGAGAGAGGGCTGATTCAAGTGAAGACCAAGGCTTACTACTCTCCGTGATCGCGACCACCTAGACGGCTTGCGAGTCATGCCTTCCGCGAACTCTCCGAAGATTGTGGGAGAAGCGGGAGAAGGCCTTTGCGAAGGCATTGTTCGCGGTTTGGAGCTCACCATTCCGGAGTGGAGAAGCGCATCCCGAAGAGAGCGCTTGATCTTTGTGAAGGTCAAGAGGTAGCTTGGTTCTTGTGAGAACCACTTTGCCAACCCCTCTCCTTGTGAGGTTTGGGGCCGGGATCCTTGCGAGAAGCCCGCCAGAGCAAAGCCTTGCGAGGGGCACCAAACGAGGATCAGGGGGGAGTCGCGACTCCTCGATACCTCAGGAAAAAGATCATCGTGTCACTTCTTGCTCTCTTTACTTTCCGCAATTTATATTCCTAGACTTGCATACTTGGCTCTAGGTTGCAAAACTTTTGTATCGTGTAGAACTCTAGGCACACTATTTAGGCACTAGGGTGAATTGGGACTTGTTCGATAAGATTTAATTTCAAGTTTCGAAACTAGAAGTCCAATTCACCTCCCTCTTGGACATCTTATCCTTTCAATTGGTATCAGAGCCGAGTGCTCATTGGTTGAGGCTTCACCGCCTTGAGCAAGATGTCCGGTGGAGAAGGACCCCCACCCGTGTTCGATTGTGAGGACTTTCCATATTGGAAGATCCGTATGGAGTCATACATGGAAGCCATTGATTCTCTTCTCTATCAAGCCGCCATCATTGGCTTTCTGGAGATAGCCGATAAGAATAAGCCCACAACGTCGGAGCAAAATTGCGAGAAGTGAAATGCCAAAGCTCGTAATGTTCTTTTCGTGGCTTGTGCAAAGATGTCTTCAACCATGTGAGGACTATCAAGGACACGCACAAGCTTTGGAAAGAAATTTGTACGCTCCATGAGGGAACACTAAGCAAAAGAGAGCAACGTCGTAGCACTCTTAGCAAGAAGCTAAGGGATTTTCGCATGTTTCCTCATGAAAATGCTAATCAAATGTATTCACGTCTCAATGTGCTTGTGGAGAAGATCAATGGTCTTGGTTTGACCCAAATTGCCGAGGCCGATGTTGCTAGGAAGATGTTGGATCAACTTGATCGAAGCAAGTATGGCAATATCGTCATCTACTTTCATCAGACCGACCTATCTAAAGCTACTCCGTCCGGTGTGTTTGGTAAGATCAATGCACATGAGATGTACATGAACATCACACCGGATGCGGAGTCACCTTCCAAGAAAAAGGATATTGCTCTCAAGGCAAGCTCATCCAAAGAAAAAAATCCATCACCAAAAAGATCATTGTGGTGGACAACAAAGAAGACAATGATAGTGATGATGAGATAGCTCATTTTGTGCGCAGAGTCACTTATGCCTTGGGCCGTCTCGACAAAAAGGGCATCAAGTTCTATCTAAGAAAAAACTCGAAGAAACAGAGTGCATAAAAACATCTGCATGGATAAGAGAGAAAAAGGGAAAAACACATAAGCGAAAACGGAGGCCATCATTTTCCTGCCCCCATCCTGAGACTATTTCGCTGGATCCCCTCACGACTCACGTCCAGCACCGTCCTGCCGCTCGCCGGCCCTGCCCACCCCGCGCCGCGGTGCCACCCCCCCCCCCCCCCCCCGGTCGGCTGCCTCCCTGCTCCCCCTCCCCGTCTGGCCGCCCGCCGGCCGCCCCCGCCCCACGGACCCGCCCGCCCGCCTCACTGCGCCCCCTCCCCGGCTCCCCTTGCATCTACGCGACTCCGCGGCCGGCGGCCGCCGCCGCCGCCCACCCCCCCCCCCCCCCCCCCCCCCGCGGTGCTGATTTGGAGGTAAGGACCACGGTGAGCGATGCAGACCTCCTCCTCGCATCTCTCTTCTCTCATCTGACCTTAGCTTCTAGCGAAGGCGACTGCAAAGCGGTTACAGGATACAAAATTTAAATTTGGTGGATCTGTTGTATTCTTGGCTCAAATTATTGGGTATTCCTGGGAATCACTATAGCTCCGTCCCTGTCACGCCCTACATGTTTTGGCCATCCTTGATGCTTGCTGTTGTTTACTGTCTTGGCATGACAGGTGGGAGAGACCTGGGAAAATCGGAGCATACCCCTGTTAATTTTATTTTCCGTCGGATGGAATCCTTGTGGAAGCTGACCTACTTGCTCGAGCCGGCATCACTCGCTCTCATTGCCACAGCCATTTCTGTGGCCTATGCATCAGCGTCGCGTGCTCTGGACTATGGCAAAGAGATGGAGAGGAACTTGGATTTTTCAGAGGCTTCAATTACACTGGACCGATCGCAGGCTTTAATGATTCCCCTTGCAAGCTCATGCAGTCTGCTGCTGATGTTCTACTTGTTCTCATCTGTCTCGCATCTCGTGACCGCGTTCACCACTGTGGCCTCAGCAATGGCGCTGTTCTTTTGCCTGTCCCCATACATCACCTACCTCAAGACGCAGTTCAATCTAATGGATCCGTTCGTGTCCAGGTGCTGTTCAAAGTCGTTTACCCGCCTGCAAGGCTTGCTGATGCTCTTCTGCATAGCCACAGTGTTAGCCTGGTTGGTTTCAGGGCACTGGCTGCTAAACAACGTTCTGGGGATTTCCATATGTATAGCGTTTGTCAGCCATGTGAGGCTTCCCAACATAAAGATTTGTGCACTGCTTCTCGCGTGCTTGTTTGTGTACGATATTTTCTGGGTGTTCTTCTCGGAAAGGTTCTTTGGAGCAAATGTTATGGTCTCCGTTGCCACTCAGAAGGCATCTAATCCTGTTCACACAGTAGCAAACAAGCTCAGTCTGCCTGGGTTGCAGTTAATTGCTAAGAAGCTGGAGCTTCCAGTCAAGCTTGTCTTTCCAAGGAATTTGCTGGGCGGCATCGTTCCAGGAAGCAGTCCTGGTGATTACATGATGCTTGGCCTTGGAGACATGGTAGGTCTATACACTCCAATTTTCCTGTTGAAACACTTGATGCTATGATTCTGCTGTCATCCTTTAGCACACTATAGAATAACTAGTCTCGGTGGTTCCACTTTTAATACCTCTGCTGTCTGCTTAGCTTCACATTATCTGTCTTGCCTATGTTTATGAAACCTGTCTTGTTCCAGAACAAGTTGATTACCGAATGGCATGTTGATTAGCAAGCACTGTTAGGCTAGATGGAGCTGACACGTAAAGATAAGATGGAAACAAGCCGTAATGTTTACACTTAAAAAATAGTGTATACTGTCAAATCAAGAATCCACTGATCTGCTCCTTTTCATAGCCTGCCACCCTTTTTAATCTTATAGTGTACTAAGGCATCAAGCTACACACTATGTGCATCTCGATGAGCTCGATAATGATTAAGGCTTGTTTTAAAAGAATGTGCTTGGACTGTATCTCTGTCCAAATCGTATATCCAATTGGGCAAATCTGCTTCCTACCTGCATGTTGCAGGCAGGCCAAGCTATATGCGTGATGTTTATAAGTAGCAAGAGTATGCCTGATCTCACAAGTTTGAAGCCTAAAGAAGTCAAATGGCATTCATATCCGTTTCATTTAGGTTTCACCATCCTGTGGTTAATGCATTATGTACAGGGTGTTGATTTTTCCGTGTGGTCAGATTTTCCAAATTTTTATTCGCCGTGCTATTTATTAACTTTGCTTGTGCTGCTCTTCTGAACTCTAAAGTGACATCTATCCCTACTGCAGCAGCACTGCTGATGATTTACATTTAATCGACTAGTTTCCCTGTGGCTGTCTGCAGGCCATTCCAGGGATGCTTCTAGCCCTTGTGCTCTTCTTCGACAACCGGAAGCACAAAGATGCGAATGGTGTTCCATCGGAGGCGCCTCCCTCAAAGCGTCGGAAGTATGTGTGGTATGCCCTGACAGGCTACGGTGCAGGCTTGGTAGCAGCGTTGGCTGCTGGGATTCTGTCTCAGTCTCCCCAGCCAGCCCTACTGTACCTGGTAAGTGTTGACTGGTTGGACAGCCAGGTTCCGGACGCCGCTGCCATTTTTCGTTCTGCTAAACGAAGTTGTGCTTCCCTGAACAACTCGGTTGCACGCATCAGGTTTGTGGCAGCCATATTCTTGTCTCTGACAGTCGTGTGTGGGTTTTGATGCAGGTGCCATCGACGCTGGGGCCTATTATGTACCTGTCATGGCTAAGAAACGAGCTGCGGGAGCTGTGGGAAGGGTCGGGGACGATTCTGAACGAGAAAGCTCGTTTGCTGGAGGTCTGAGGTCGGTCGGTCCAAGGGGACCGTGAAAATGTCAGGCCGCCGTGATGTAATCTAGATTAATTAAACAGTACTACTTGATGAAGCCTTGAGGGGGCTTAATGCTGCTGCTGCTGCTGCTGAAGCCTGAAGGGGAATGCCTATTTATAAAGCACAAGAATGGTCTAATATTATAAACTTTTACTACCCTGTTTTTTCCTCGCAAGAGGAAACAGAGATGTACTATCGCTTATCAACTGCCTGCCTGTAGTAAAAGAGAGGTTGGATCGATACATACATACATACATACATACATACATACATACATACATACATACATACAATGCGATTCTGGCCTGCAGCTAGCGGCTGGCGATGGAGTTGGTACACCTGTGCTGCCGTATTGTATTTTGCAAAGATGAGATGTTCATCGCATTCAGGGACTGGTTGGTGATCATGGATGGATAAACGATGGAGCTAGTAGTAGGGAGTAGTACGTCGCGGCGGCGCCAGCTGGTGGAAGCGTCCGTCCGATCCATGGATATTTGTGCGTCTAGAGTCTAGACACGGGTGAGCAGAGCACGTACCTCCATGTCGGTGGGCGGTGGCTATCGGCGGCGTGGCGTGGCCTGATCCATGCCGGCCGGCCATGATGGGGTCACCAATGGAATGCAGCAGCATGGTTATCTGTTTTTGTTAGACTGGGCTCATCAGTCGGCCCAAAAAAAAACGCCAAGAACACACTGTGCAGCACTGTAGACAGAAAAAGAAGTAGTTAGAATAGTAAATGGACGGGGTTGGATAGACGCCCCGGTGAATCTAATCTTAATGCGCGGAGACGCGTAGCCATGTTTCCAGAAGGAAGGGGGGTCCTGGATCCCTGTACAGTGTACACGTCCCCTCGCCTCCGCCTACCAGCCCACTGGTGCAAGCACACGTACCCCCCTGCCGTGGCGCCCCGATCCCAATCCCCTACCCCCTTGGCCGGCCGCCTATAAATGGCGGCGTCGGCCTTCTCTGCTTCACCACCACCACCACCACAACAAATCAGTGAGCCGAGCAGAGAACACAACCACACAGCACTAGCTCATCTCGCTACTACCTAGCTTTAAAGGGAGAGGAAGAACCAAGCCAACCAGTAGCTAGCATGGAGTACGGTCAGCAGCACGGCCACGGCACCACCACCGGGACCGGCCGCGTCGACCAGTACGGCAACCCGGTCGGAACCACCGCCGGTGGAGCTGGCATGGGGACCGGAACCGGAGGAGCCATGACGGGCCAGCACGGCATGGGCGGCGGGCAGTTCCAGCCGGTGAGGGAGGAGCACAAGACCGGCGGTGTCCTGCACCGCTCCGGCAGCTCCAGCTCCAGCTCGGTACGTTATTATTTCCTTATTGTGGCATACTTATATGTACTTCTCCGTCCCCTCGCTTGATTTGTAATATAATTAAGGCATGTCTTTGTGATGCATGGTATATGTGTAGTCTGAGGACGACGGCATGGGCGGGAGGAGGAAGAAGGGCCTCAAGGAGAAGATCAAGGAGAAAATGCCCGGAGCTGGCCACAAGCAGGAAGCAGCAGACCAGCAGCATGCCACCGCCACCGGCGCCGCCTACGGGCATCCGCAGGGACACACCGGCACCGGGACTACTACTTATGGCACCACCGACGGCACCGGCGAGAAGAAGGGCATCATGGACAAGATCAAGGAGAAGCTGCCTGGACAGCACTAGGCGCGCTACCCCTGTCCCTGTGTGTCGTCGTCACGGTGGTGTTCTTGAGATCGATCCATAATAAGATGAAAAACACCCAACCCAGGAATAAAATGTCCCTACCCTTCCTTGGTCGTGTGTGATCGAGTGACTGTGAGATGGGACTGTTCCCACCTGTACTGTGAGTTTGGACCTGTGTGTACTGTGTGTATGTACGCCACTTTGTTTTCTTAATAGTACAGCATATGTGGTATTTTAAAATCACGTGCATGCATCGTCAAGATGTCATTTGATAGGATATCCTATCAAAAAGAAGAGCATGTTTGGGTTTGGTTCATTGCCAAACCTTTGGCTACTAAAATTTTAGCAATTTTGACTATATTGAATTTAGATTAAAATTAACTAAAAACAAAATTTTCATTTGAGTAAGTTATTTGAGATCCAACAACCCACTAGCATGAAAATTTTATTGTTTAATTAATTTTTTATCTAGATGCAAACACAACCAAAATTGCTAAAATTTTAATATACCAAAAGTTTTAACAACGAACCAAACCGATCTGAATAAAAACGCACCAGCAGGTGCTCAATCTACCCGCGTTTGGAACCCGACAACTTGTAAAATCTGATTGTAGTTTGCATCCTTTCTAAAAGCTACTTCAGCCTTTTCATCCCTAAGAGGAGAATGACAAAAACAAAAATTAAACGAGGGACAGGTAGAAAGCACAAGAAAAGGTAAAGGCATTTTGGTAAATTTGGACCATACAAGCTAGCAAAGGGAAAGGCTCCGGGAAGCCACGCCTAGCTCATCTCATCAGTTCCTGCTAATTCGCGGGACAAATAAGAGCGTTGTGCAAGCAAGATTCAATTTCTTCTGATGTAGTACTAGTGTTGATCCACCTGGTTGGCTGGTTTCTACTACTACCAAAAATATGCAGCGTGGGGCACACTCGTCCGTGGTACAAGTCCCGCTTTTTTTTTTTATCAATTACCTCTAATATATTAGAACATAGCAACACAGTACAAACCAGTACAGAAACCTCCTAGACGAGACCAGAGGAGACAGCTGTCCATCCACTCTGCACAAAAGACCTTAGAATTTAAGAAAATTACAATCAGGTCCCATAGATCTTTTGTGCTACTTGCATCCATCGTCTTCATTTGTCGCCGCGACCTCCAGCTTCAACAGGAGCGCCGGAACTGGAGAACGGAGAAGACAGCAAAGACGCCAAAGTCGGAAGAAGCACCATCGCACGATGGCTTTGAAGCGAGCCACATAAAATGAACACCATGAAGGAGCATCGGCCGGGGACGCACCCCGTGCTTCTCTGGCTGTGGACCTGAGCACGTCGTCGACAAGCAACGAGGAAGAAGCACAGGACCACCAACCTTGCAACCACGATCCCACCAGCCATCTCCCTGCGTAGCTCCACTGGCACAAGCAACAAACCAAAGAGCCGACTCCTACATCGGAGACATCGAGGTCTGGAGCAAACCTCGCAGCAGCGAGGCGTCCAGCACCCGTCAACTCCGCCTTCACAGATCCCTCGACGGCGTCGGAGTGAACGCCGACGAAACGGGGACAGAATCGGAAGGACTTATTCCATGGCCACCCCACCGCCACCGTCTCGCCGGAGTAGCCAGGAAACACAAACCTAGATGCACTACTAGGATCTAATCTACACCGCTGGACAGAGAAACGCCGATCCCCCTCCCCTCCGAGGCTCAGAGAGCCATCGGAGACGGGAGATCGGCTTCCTCGCCGGCAGGAGAACAAAACGTCTCTTTTCCTCTCCTCTCAACTGTAGCAGCTCAGGAGAGGGGGGGGGGGGGGGGTGGGGGGGTGGGGATGGAAGAGAGGACTCAAGTCCCGCTTTGTTGCCTGTCTATCTTCAATAACTTGAGCTTCCAACGCCTAACAACAGCAGCAGGTGGTCAGTTATTTCTATAGTTGGGACCTACAGCTAATATAGCAAGCAGACAGCTTTTAATTTTCTGCTTCCTGAAATGCTGAATGCACCAAATAAACACAAGTAAGCGTGCTTAACAGAAAATACTACACTAATGTAGGAGTACTACTATAAAGAAACTTTTGAGGGCGATATATAAGGAAATCCACAATCGTTGCTCAATCCGGCGGTCCTCCCCCACCTCGATCATTTTATTTTGACATGGTGTGTGTGTGTGTGTTCAGCTAATAATAAGTAGGAGTACAAGGTAATGGAAGCCGATCGAGGAATCACAGGGAAATGCCGCGCCTGCCCTGAATATAAATTGCAGTAGTAAATGTAAATCAGATAACCTCATCGTCCTTCTTGCTACACACGAACACCATCACAGCTAGAAACCAGAAATCCTACTAGTCATTATTCTTCGTCGTCTCTGCGATTACCTGGGCCTGGGGCTGGGGCTGGGGCTGGGGTGTGGAAGTTCACAAAGGGAACAAGATTGTAGAAGCCAGGGGCGTCCCCAACCTTGCTGATCCGGCCAGACTTTTCATCAACGGTGAAGAAGCCATCAACCGTGCCCACCAGCACGACGCCAAGGCCATGGGCAAACCCGAGCACATCGATGACGGGGAGCAGCGTCCTGAGGTCCACGACGCTCCCCCGTGTCCATTCCTGTTCCAGGACACCGCCGCCGCCGCTGGACCGCCAGAGGCAGAGCCTGTAGCCCTCCATCCTGGCGAACCCCAGGCCGCCGTCCTCCGTTGTGGTGAGCGCGATGCGCTGGTTATGGGACGCCGCGGGCAGGCGCAGCACGGACATGTCGCGCGTGCCCAGGTCGTACCTCAGCAACCTGTCCCTCCTCTGGAGCACGAAGTGCAGCGCGTTCCCGACGAGGGCGCCGCGCGCCGCGTCGACACGGTCACCGGGAAGACCGCTCCACGCGTATGCTGGCTCGCTCCACGCCGCCGCTGGCCCAGACGAGGAGTAGACGCAAGCGAATGTCCCGTGGGCGTCCGTGCCCACGACGACGACGCGGAAGGGCCCGTCCTGCATCGGGTCGTCGTCGCCGATCAGCGCGGCGTTCCAGCTGCGAGGGGCGCGCGGCAGCACGGGAGCGGGCAGGTCCCGGTGGCGGCCGAGCGGGTCCCACACGGCGAGGCGGACCTGTGCGGGAGCCGCCGCGGGGCGGTAGAGGAGGACGCGGCCGCCGTGGGCGTCGAGCGCGTGCCAGCCGCGGCGGGCGGCGACGGGCGGGCACGACGCCGCGGTGCGGACGAAACGCACGGACAGGGCGTCTTCGCCGGCGCAGCTGGACGCGTCGTTGAGGAGGAATCCCAGCATCGGGGCGGCGCGGTGGCGGTCGCGGAAGCGGCGGCGGAAGCCCGGGGCAGAGACGAGGCGCGACCAGAGCTTGCAGACGAGCGCGGCGCGGACGAGGCGCGCGGGATCGTCCGGCGGGGAGCGGAGCAGGATCTCTTCCACGACCTCGTCCGGTAGCGCCGGCGGAGCGCGTGGCCTTGGCGGCGGCGGCTCCTCCATTCCAGCCTGGTTTGGTGGAGAAGCCAAGTGCGACACTGCAGCTGCACCGAGCTGATGAGTGGACTTGACTAAACTAGTTGACTGCACTGCAGCAGGCAATAGCCCCTCCACATCCAGCGATTAGGCAAATAGGCGGTGAGAGGTCAGATGAGTTAGAGATGGACAATGTAATCCCTTCCCCACCGGTTTTGGACATTTTTATGGTCCATATCGGTGTCCAGGTGGAACAGAGGGCACATGTTACATGCTTGAGATCAAGACTGGAGATTTCTCAAGTCTGTCGGATGAGATTCAGTTCTGTCTACCCACATTGGTAAGCATTTATCACAGCGTGTGGTTTACTTTGTGTTTTGCATACCTCCATTTACCTTGCTGCTGCAGTAATTCTTTTTCCATTTCCACCCTAGTTTGGATTGATGGGGCATCTTCATCTTATTTGACAGTTAGCTGTTAGGTTGTTCGTATCAACGTAGTATTATCATAGCAAGGTAAAACCAATGTAGTTGCTGCTATGCTTCTTGATGTCCAAGGGATTTGATGAGAATTCAGGTTGCTGGCCGTTCAGGTTTATCCACGGGTATACTGCTGCTTGTGCCTAAGTTATTGCCCTTACGGCTCACTGATGATGTTTGTATATGTCTAAAATATAATGATTATTGTGACAAGAGGGCACCATTTCTGGGGAACATATTAGTGTTACGCACCTTTAGTTTGGAACAAGGAAACACGCTTGAGCAATTGATCTAAACTATTTTCGCATCAGCCACCTTTCATGTTACATTTTGTCATCGAAAATGCGGATGTAAAAGTTCACACAGCACTTGCAATGGGATTTCTGATGTTCTAACTGCATTCATCTGCATGACTGAATTCACATCTAGGTTTGGGGCTTCTTCTGTGCCATTCTGCCGGGTGGAGCTAGCGATGAGTGATGACATAGGCCCCCTTGCTCCCCATCCATGGCTCCACCCCTTGCAAATCGATCCATTGCCGGCGGAATAGCACCGCTGTTGATGCTTTGCCTCCTCCCCTGCTCTCTTCTTTTGTTTGAACCCTTCTATGGAATCATACAGAACATGTCTTGTCTTCACATAGAGAAACAGTCAATCCAAGTCTCTCAAAGATCGATTGTTCAGCCGAATATATGAAATCTCCTATCTGTTGCATAATGCATGCATATCATCAGTTAAGTAGAATGACTAGGTCCTATGGACCTGCAGCTGCATTGCTTAGTTTCTTATTATAGTTATGAACTTGTAATGAGCCTTTTTTATGCATACTGTACATGCATCAAAAATTATATACATTTCATTTTCTTTACTACTACATTGCCTCTCTGTGCTTAGATCATCCCTACTCAATTTAATGCCGAATAAACTGTTATCAAATCAAATGAACTAACCAGCTAACAAAACCCCTTCTCATATCGAATAAATTGGATATTCAGTGTGCTTTCCACAATTTCAAATGAATGTGATCCTTTGGTGCGGTGATGATTCTATTAAGTCTATAACTGAGTATGGTCTGAATTTTACACAAGGTACTGTCTTTAGAATTTTAGTCTTACGGTCTATTTTGTTCCCAAAACAGATTCTTAAGAATTAAAATTTGATGTGTGATTCTGTGAAGTCTAAAGGTTTCAAGCCATCATCTAAAAAAATTTAAATGGCAAGAACTCTTAAATTAATCAGTGTGTCATTCTTCTAAGTACTAACACAGACTTATTGGCAAGAACTGTGTGTGGTTGATTTTCTTTGACGATTTCTTCTCTACTTGGTACAGCAATACTTGCTCCGATCCTGTGGCTCCAAGAAGGAAGATGGACAAGACCTAACGCCACGAGATCGAATGATGTGATTGAGATTAGTCGGCAGAGAGGCAATGCACGGAGGGGCGATTCGGCGATCTAGGCAAAGATTAATTTCAGGTTGGAGATTGCCCTAAATTTGGCTTGTATTATTGCACACGAACTGTTTCTTATATTACCCAACCCGTTAAGAGAATGTCCAATATTCATTCACAGGCTCAATTATCCGTCAAGTTGATGTCGTCAATGGCTGCATTCGGTGCATGCAACCCGCTGAATCGCAATTGATGGTTGCTCTTGATTCTCTGCACGTAATGTGTTTCATAAAACAGATATGCAGATAGATGCAATATGTTGGTGTCTGTATGTACGGCGATGGGTGATTGCGAGGCTTATAATGTAGTGACCACTGTGTCTATGTCCTGCATTCTGAAAAAAACACAAAGAATCTCTACAATAAATAGTTTGGTGCAAACAAAACAATGAGTTAACAACATGTATTACTAAAACAAAAGGAATCACACGAAAAACAACATAAGGGCACTCTCAAGTAAGGGCGCGGCAACGTCGCGCCGTTGTTTCTAGTGTATATGGTGCATAACCTGGTGACACCAGGCTGATGTCAACATGGCATGCATCTGAAAAACACTATGGATGGAGTACATGGTGGAGTTTTAAACATCGAGTGTAAAACTGAGTCCAACAAACTAGTCTGTCATCCTCTTCTCTCACTGTTCCAACTATACTTTATCATTGTGATCAAACTAACCTTAATCATAAAGCATATAACAAAAACAAATGGCAATTTATATTTTTTTATAACAAAAATCATCAAAGTTTTTTTAAAAAAATCAGCCGCATCAAATAATAAAAACGAAAATAGTATGTTTTTGGCTAACTAATCATTCAAAATTTTAAAATGTTGACTTTTCTAATAACACGCACGCTATCATGGGATAGCCGGATAGAGTGAGTATAATACTTAAAAAAACCATCAACCATGGACGCTACATTCGATACCATTGTAAAAGGGTTAATTGGATATATGCCATTATAAATGCCAAGGTTTTGAGATCTGAAACTATAATTCATGTTATTGTATAGAAACCACTACAATTTTACAGCCGTTGGAAATATGCCATTGTGGACTAAATTACCCCTGCCTATTCCCCTCCTCTTCTTCCTCGGCGCCTTCTGACGCCTTGTCCGTCGTCACTAGCCCCCGTCTCCGCCTCCCAGCTTCCACCGCCTCACGCCTCCCAACTCCCGCCGCCGCCTGAAGCTCCACGCCGCCTCATGTCTCCCAGCTCCCGCCGTTGCCCGAAGTTAGGGAGGCCGCCGCCTAAAGCTCCACGCCGCCTAGCGCCTCTCAGCTCCTGCCGCCACCCAAAGCTTGGGAGGCTGCCTCCCAGCCTCCCAGCCTCCCTCCGCCACCCAACCTTGGGGAGGGGCTGTTTGACTCTCGTGGCAGATGAACCTAGATATTTATAATGGCATGTATCCAATTAATCATTCTTTTAATGTAGTAAACATTTATTTCTTCATTGATCAATTGCCATGGGCCATAATTTGATTCAGGATCAAGATTGCAACAATTAAATAAATCTAATTTTACTATTACTAATTAGAGGTTAAAAAAGAAGCACAAATTGCGAAACGCGCTAAAAAATATATCCTAGAAAATCCCACAATAATCAGAAAACATCTGGCCCTCAATCAAGTATTATCCAATAATAGCCATTGGATCTATTATATTTTCTAAACAATTACCCACCATGCCATTATGAAAGACCATTAAAATAACCTCCTTAATTTTCATATAAATTACCCACCATGCCATTATGAAATATGAATTAAAATAACCCTCTAAATTTGCATATAAATTACCCATCATGCCATTATATACATTGAATTAAAATAACCTCTATATAATCTACGTATAAATTACACACTATGCCATTATGAAATATAAATTAAATAACTCCCTAAATCTGCATATAGGTTATCCACCGTGCATAATAAAAGATGAATTAAACCCATCGTACCATTATAAAAGATGAAATTAAATGATCAGCCCTAATATTCTGCAGATAAAATAAAATAACATATGAACTCTAAACAACAAAAAAAATGCTGTTATAAATAAATAAATAATATATATAATATGCTTCTAAATTATCAACTACGGCTACTATTAAAATTACTATTTATTAACTTATAATATGCATATACCTCTTAAAAATCTAACCCGTGCGAGCATGGGTTGATTGACTAGTTAAACATAATGCGAATTTGAACAATGCCCTTGCCTTTCTTTTTATCCCTAGATCGGCATAAATCCTCAGCTTTGGGCTCACGATGATCAAACAGATCAAACTCTATTAATTTAGAGAAAACTGGTGTCAAAACACAATTCTTGTGAAGCTAGATGGTGTGGCTAACCTGCCCTCCGCTCATTGAGACATCTAAAACAATATTTTGCACTGTATACGACAGAAAAAAGATTAAAATATAAACGGTGGGACGGGACGGACACGGAACGGTGAGAATAAGCTTAGTAAACTGGGCAGCCAGCCGAAATGTTGAAGCTAGCTTACAACCAATGAAAGATGAGCACCTGGCTGGCCTGCTGGGGCGCTCCTAGATGCTAATTGGCGGGTTCTCATTGACTCATTGTAGAGTCCGTGACGCTGCTTAGGTGAGCATCGATGCTTATGAAAGAAAACCGGGTTTTTTTTTTCTAAACCAAGACTATAGCGGTGCCTAGGGAAGGGCCTCGCTGCTATCTTTTCCCTCGATGCTTCCCGATTAGTTAGGATCGTTTGCTGTCTTCGGTGCCTCCGCAAGTGCATGCAGACCAACATGCGTATGCATGGTCTGAGTCTGACGCGGCCAAGGCATGCAAGTTCCTATCGTGTGGTAAGGCTGGAGGCACCGGCTGCCACTGCAGGAATAGAGGCTCTGCCTCTGGTGGTCAGTACAAGTGGAGGGCGACGTCGTCGTCCCGGAACAGTGTGGTGGAGCTCAGCACGCTGCTACCCCCCATCGATCTGTTCTGGTTCGCCCATGGCCTTGGTGTCGTGATGGTGGGCACGACGGCTGATGGCTTCTTCACCGTCGAGCACAAGTCTGGCCGGATCAGCAGGGTTGGAGACGGCGGCGGCCCCTGATGCCCGCCACCGCTACAGTGCGGCGGTTCCCTATGTCAGCTTCTACGCTCCTCCTCCCGGCAAACTATTACTAACTAGAGAAGGCAGCTTCGAATTGAACACATTTCAGCAGCAAGCAAGATGATCCATGTGTTCAGTCAGTGTGCTGATCATCATATATCGATGCTGTTTTCATGTTCTTTAAAAAAAAAATAAAAAATTCTTCAGCACTGAGAAGAAGAGCATCAGCAGACCAAGAACCATCAATTGCAAATGCATGAATGGCGCGAGCATGGTCTCTTTGTTATGGTGTCCTTGTGTTGCTGAAGTTTATCGATGGTGACTGGGAATTGCAATCGATCGGTCTGTTCTCTAGGAGAGACAACTAACCTGTGTTGACAGTCAAGTGACCTTATGTTAGATATCTTCCTCCAGCAGGCGATGATGATGATATTATATATGGATTGACTAGGAGAGAAGAGAATTGTGTGACAGACTGATTAGCCTTATCCTAGCTAGATTTTTCATTTTTGGCTGACCTTCTTCAACTCATGTGGAAAAGGCTAACCTTACCTGCTGCTGCGGCAGGCTCGGCTTGATCTGTGGAATGTCTTAGCTGGAGTAAACGGTGAAATTCGTCGACACTCAAACATATGAAATTCGAAACTTAAATATCCATTTGAGAAAGAGAAGCATTTTTTTTTTTAAAAAAAAAAGAAAACTCAAAGGGAAAGCAAAAAAAAGGTAAACAAAAAATTAAGGATGTCCGAGCCCAGGTTCGAACTGGGGACCTTTAGTGTGTGAGACAAACGTGATAACCAACTACACCACCCAGACCTTCTTATTGATCCAGCCTAGGAAATAAAATAATATCTAGCGGGAAAAAAAATGGTCGGCTGCTCAGTGCGGCCCAAGGCCGAGGGCGTGGACGGGTCCGGCCCAAGACGCGCGTACTACCTTCTAGTCTCGTCTGGTCTCGTCTCCTCGGAGCCACGCTACGCCCACGCGTCTCCTCCACTCCACTCCACCAACAAACCGAGGCGAGTCAGTGCCATTGCAGTGCAGCGAAACGAGGCGTTGCCATGCCGCCGGTGGTGCCGAGATCCGACAGGGTAGTTCGGCGGACGGCGATGGTCGGCGCCGCCACCGCCGCCTTCTTGCTCCTCACCTCCGACTACGGCCCCAACTACCCCAACCCCGTAAGTACTCCGTTCGATCTTCTTCTACCTATAATATATACTGTACATGTATGTATTTCAGGCACCACTAGGGTGTCTGAATGAACCTGCAGAGGAGCACGTATGTACTACTGCCGGTTTTGGTTTCAGGGCCCCATCCCTGCTAGTTTCTTCTATTATTTCGTTGCTTTTATATATGGCGCCGGCCGGGGCCAGAAACTGAAAACTCTCTGTTATTTTGATTGATAATGTATATCCTTGTTTTAATGCAAGGCAGATACTCTTTCATATATACTAAGAGATGAGCAATTAATTAAGACAACTAGTACTGTAAGAAACAATTAGGACTCGTATATATTTTTTCACCTCAGGAAAAAAGAAAAAGTTTACAAATGAAACGCTTCATCAGTGTTCCGGCCATCCCAAATTTAAGACCATGTATGGAATGCGACAACTTTTCACATTATTACGTTTTTTCCTGAAATTTCTGCTTGAAATTCATGCCTTTCAAAAAGGGACGTCGTACACTAGGTCTTCATTCAAGATACATGCATATAGTATATGATATGATACGTTGTTAGACCATCCCAGTGGGAGGCTGATTGGATTAAGGCCATAGTTGGCCAAACCAAACTTGTATTTGAATTTCGAAAAATATTTGGTCAAATAAAAATTTTCACGTTCGTATGACTTATTTGGCACTTAAATAAGGCCTACAACCAAAAAAATTATCATTTGACTATATATTTTTTAGAATTCAAACTTGGTCAAATCTTATCTTAGCCAACTTTGGCCTTGATTCAATCATGCTCTAAAAGCATTCCCTATCCCTATTCATCCACTATTCCAACTATCTCTTTTTTATTACGGTAGCGCTACAATGTCAAACAGTATTATAGATAGTCTTTTTTACTCCACCATTGGAGAT
Source organism: Paspalum notatum (assembly GCA_022530915.1). Lineage (NCBI taxonomy): Eukaryota > Viridiplantae > Streptophyta > Magnoliopsida > Poales > Poaceae > Paspalum > Paspalum notatum. Next base: position 549,228 of record CM039691.1, read on the forward strand.
AGCCTTACATACTTACAGTTACATCTGCTTGCTGCGTCCATTTGTGTGGCTTCATCATCTTGCCATATATATGCATGCAGATAAGGAATGCCATGGAATCGCTGGCGCTCTTCTTCAAATCAGGCGGGATTAATGATCACCACCGGACTGATGAACAGGACTCTAATAATTCTAAGGGGTGGTAGCTAGTTTAAGGCAAGCAGTCGTGGCGCATCATTTACTCCATAGTCAGTACGACTCAGCACTAGTAATTAACTGTGTTTGGTTGGAAGACAAAAGGGGATGGGACTGTCCCATCTCTATTTTTAGGGATCCGAAGCTAGCTACCGGACGCCATGCATGGCTCCTTTTCTTTTTTTAATACGCGTTAGGGCTGTGCATGCATCTTTATATTAAGATTAGAAAATAAACGAACACGAGTTTGGTGCATGTCAAGGCACGTCGCGTGGTGTATGCATGTTTAGCGTGGTAGAATGAAATGATTTTATTTCACTCTAGGAATAGAATGCTTCCATCGTAGTTTTCCAGTTTTCACGCTAAGGCCCACAAGCACTCCCCCATTTCAAGTAGGGTGCGGTGTTACATATTTTTTTTAACAAACCCAATCTAAACAGAGAGAATATTCTTTTTTCTAAAACTATGCTATTTCTATCTTCTCAAATTAAGGGGCCGTTTGGTAGGGCTTTTATGAAAATGGTTTCAACAAAAAAAACCCGGAAAAACCACTTTTTTTTGGTTTCGGCTCCATAGTGTCATTTTTTTTTTCTTGCTTCGGCTCCATAGTGCAAAAACGGTTTTTTCCTTTGTTTCTCTGGGAAAACCATTTTCTAAAAAAAGCGTTTGGTAGGATTTTACGTGAAGTCGAAAAAAACGGTGGAAAAAACGTTTTAGAAGCTGTGCCAAACGAACCCTAAACACTAGACTTTGTGGACGAACCCTAAACACTAGACTTTGTGGTATAGAATAATGTACCCGGAAAAAATCTACGTAACCCCCTCACCTTTGGAGGGTAGTCTACTTCACCCTTTTATCTTCAAAACCGGTTATTTAACCCCTTCACCTTTGCAAAACCGGACGAATCACCCCAGGCGGTTTTGGAGGGTGGTTTTGCTGACGCCAGCGCCACCTCAGCGACACATCAGTGCACATATGGCACAGGGCCCACCTGTCAGCCCCTATCTTCTTCTCTCCCCTCCTTCAATCTCCGCCTCCTGCCCTCCACCTCGCCCACTCCTTGTTGCCGTCTGCCCACCTCGTCGCCACCTCCACTCGCCCGCTCCCTGCCACCCTTGTGCTGGCATAGTGTTGTCACCACCGCACATGCCGTCTCGCTCTCTCTTGTCCGACGAAGTAGAGGGCCGAAGGGAGGCGCGGCCTTTCGGGCGGCGGCGCGAGTCGAGGCCAGGCTTCTTCGGCGGTGCGAACGAGGTAGACTGAGGCGACCCCGTGGTGGCGGTCGTCGCTATGCACGCCGGCGAGGCTGGGTAGGGCGAGGCGCATCGACGGGGCTGGGCAGTCGCTCCGCCCTGCGAGCCGGACCAAGCCGCTCCGCCGCCGGCCCATGGAGGCGCGAGGTGGAGGACACCCTAGGCGGCGTTGCAGGCAGCCGCCGACCCAGGGAGACGAGAGGTGGAGGGCGCACACGGCGCCGCCGCGGGCAACCTCTGGCCCTGGGACTCGAGGAGGTGCGAGAAGGAGGGCGCGTTGGGCGCCGGCCTGGGGAGGCGCGAGGTAGAGGGCACAGCGGGCGCCGCCGGCCTGGGGAGGGCGCGTGGCGCGCAGCCCGCGTGCTCGGCGGCGGAGATTGAAGGAGAGGAGAGAAGAAGATAGAGAATGGGGGCTGATAGGTGGGCCTGTTCCACGTGTGCGCTGAGGTGGCACTGACGTCAGTAAAACCACTCTCCAAAACCACCTGGGGGGTGATTTTGTCCGGTTTTACAAAGGTGAAGGGTTAAATAACTAGTTTTGAAGGTGAGGGGGTGAATTAGATTACCCTCCAAAGATGAGGAGGGTTATGTAGACCTTTTTTTTGTACCCTTACCTCCTCTGATCAAATTAAGGGGAGGACGGTACTCTTCTTCAGGCTGCAGATCAGCAGCACCATCACGCGGCATTTGAGCAATAATATCTCGGCCGGATTGGGCTTTAACGGCCCTATGCTTCTCTTTGGAGGCCCATCTCGTGTCTCGCTCATTGCCCTCTGGTCTGGGCTGGAGCTTTGTTGATTGCTAACCCCGATCGATCCAAGTGACCTTGCGCCGCCGCCGCCGCCTCGCACCTCGCCGTGGCAAGCATGTGGGGCAGCACCGACGGCGGCACGCCGGAGGTCACTCTCGAGACCTCAATGGGCGCCATCACCGTCGAGGTACGTACCTCCTCCCTCTCCCAGTCTCCCCTCGGTGGTTGCATCACCTCCCTTCTCGGTCGATGCTGATGACGATGTATCCATCCCCCCACTCCTCCATCCGTAGATGTACTACAAGCACGCGCCCAAGACCTGCCGGAACTTCGCCGAGCTCGCGCGCCGCGGCTACTATAACAACGTCATCTTCCACCGCATCATCAAGGTATCTTACTCCTTCCTCTCTGATCTGAGCTTCTTCTTCTTCTTCTTAATGAGTTCCTGCTGATCCTGTGCCTTGCCAGGATTTCATTGTGCAAGGTGGGGATCCTACTGGAACCGGCAGAGGTGGCGAGTCAATCTATGGGTGAGCAAATCTCTCCTCTGCCCACCTATTTGGTGGACTGTTAAGCATACTAGGGTTAGGTAACACTTCAGTCTGGACAGACAGTTCACATGCTTTGGCATGCTACTTGTTTTAGTTGAAGTAATGCTAGCTTACACCACAATACATGTATGTCCTGTATCTGGTGGGTGGATCGTTGGCAAACCCATTATGTTACCAAATATTTGCTACCCTGTAATGTATGTACAGCATTTCTGTGGCCTTGTTACCACTGAAATTTGGGGCTTCTAGCTTGGGTAAGATGTTTCTTTGTTCTAGGGCTCGCTGTGCTGTAAGATGTCCCAGACTCGCTCATTATCAGTCGTGAACTTGTGATCCCGTCATTTAAGATTGGAGCACTATGCTGCCGTTGCTTTCTTTTGTTGTAGAGCAAAGTTTGAAGACGAGATAAAGCCAGAGTTGAAGCACACTGGGGCTGGAATTCTGTCCATGGCTAATGCTGGTCCAAACACAAATGGAAGCCAGTTCTTCATAACTCTTGCGCCCTGTCAGTCACTTGATGGTAAGGCTAGGCACTCTGGATCACTTGTACTGCATCTGTGCCTTTTTGCTTGCCTTTTCACTTGCATGCTGTAAAGCATGGCAGTTTTATATTTCAATATTCAAACTTCCAGAATTTGGCTCGAAGATTGGTAGTAGCAGAAGTGCTGAACTTTTCTTCATCTCACTATGCTTGCAATTCCATATGATTAACATAATCTGCACAATTACAGGAAAACATACAATTTTTGGGAGGGTATGCAGAGGAATGGAAATCGTTAAGCGCCTCGGAAGTGTGCAGACTGACAAAAATGACAGGTAATAATACTCGCATCTAATTTCTGCTCTCAAGAAATGTTTTTTAATGCATGCCATTCGCATTGCAAATATTTTTGTGTGCCCATTGAATTGAAAAGGCACATGACACAATTGATTTCGTACTAGAGAAGAGTTGCGTATCCACATGACGAATATACAGTAGACAGACCGTAATATCACCGTGGATTCACATTGTTGAGGATTCATGCTTCTCCATTTTGGTCTAGTAATGAAGCTGCCGTCTCCTGTTCTGGTCTCTTTTAGCTCTTTCTGAACTTTATACCTTCTTTTTTGGTTTCAGGCCCATCCACGAAGTGAAAATCCTTCGAGCCACCGTCAAAGACTGAAGCAGCACCACATGCAATTCCACTTGTGCGCTGCGAACTCTGGATGTTGGTTTATGTTTAATGCGTGGTTGTTCAAGTCGCATCGTTCAAGAAGAGAATGAAAAACGGCCTGGTCCAACTTGTACGACTGCTCTGAACAAATTTAACAAGCGGTGAATCCCATCTTGATCTGCCTGGTCTGAGAACCTACATAATCTAATCAGATCATTTGAACGAGCAAGATGATGGTCTTTGAAACATAAGTATGTGTATGTGTGTGCATGAGTATGTTGCGGGTATGATCGTGTGTTTGTTTGAGTTTATATTAGTGGCAATGCTTTCTTGGATCAAACAACTCTGCAGCCAACTACGTGGTGTATCGAGGCACGTAACGACCTGTCAATGACGGCTATACAATTGACGCTTTGAACCACATTGTCTCTTGTCCAAACATGTCGGTTCCAATATATCTTCACGAAGCTCTTTCTTGACCTTGTATATGTCCGATCCTTTGTGGTGTCTTGCTACTCCGAGTCCATCGCATCTTTTGCGTAGCATGCATAAGACTTGAGCCTTCCCCCATCCGGTCATTAACTAGTGGTATCTAGTAATTAAGATTTAGACATTAATTTTGACGTTAATATTCAAAAAGATTTAGACACTAATATTCGAAAAATACTTGCAGATCAAAAAAAAATGATTTTGATGTTAATGATATTAAAAAAAAGATACTTATAGATCAAAATTTTAAAAAGATTTAGATACAACAATTCCTCTCCATCCCTCTCTCTATATATATGTATCTAGGCATGAGGGAACCACAACCATTGCTGCCCCCACCCCCACCTCCCCAAAAATCAGCAACAATGTTATAGTATAGGTGTCACCACAGAAATATAAGATGGAGACGAGCAAGTACACTGGTGGTGGCCTGGCGTGCGGCAAGATGGGTGTCTTGTTCATCGTGTTTCTTTTGTGTATGGTGGCACTGCCGCCTGCGCAAGCAGAAGCAGCTAACGCGGTGAGCTCGGTGTCCTCATCAGCTGTTGGTGGCGGGGAGAAAATCTACCTGCAATTCTGCACCTGGAACGATTGTGGCGGTGTTTTCAAATTCTGCTATTGCTGCCAAAACCAAAAGCCCATGACCCTGTGTTACAAGACAAGAGAAGAATGCAGGGCCGCCTGCCCCGTCTGTAACCCCAAATGCCCGCCGGCGCTACCGCTACCGCTACCCATACCCATACCCATAGCTCATCGTCCTCATAATATGGCCAGCAACAACAGTTAAGTTAGGCGGCGATTATGCTTATTAGCAGCGGGCGGGCGGGCGAGCAGGCGAGCGAGCAAGTATTATTGTACCACTGTGGTCTTGATATATTGTATTATTGTTGAATAATACAGTGACAGTAATTTGCTTCCACTCGTGTTGATTATTTACATACAGTATGTATGTATTTAGGTGTTCTTGCGTATATGAAATGAGCATCAATACCACAGTGAGTACAGTACACAAGTAAAGGCCATCTCAGTGCACTCTCGAAGAGCTGTGGCGGTGCATTACACAGGGGCACAGAGATATAGGTATATAATTAACTAGTGCCAAAGGGTGAGGATCATGTAATATCTAGACATTAATGTTCTTCCAAAAAAGATCTAGACTTTAATATTGGGGTCCCACGACAATTCCTCTATAATACTGTAGTACTACAGCACAAGGAAGCCACAACCATTGCTGCAATCATCGTCGCCACAAATAAATACACGATGCAGAAGAACACCTGCATCAAGATGGGTGTGGTGTTTCTTGTGTCTATGGCTTTTCCTGCACACGCTGATTCACTAGTTGGTGGGAGGAAAATCTACCTGCAATTCTGCACCTGGAACTACTGTGATAATTTCAAAAGTTGCTACTGCTGCCAAAACCAAAAGCCCAAGCGTCTTTGTTCCTGGACAAGGGACGCATGCAAGGCCGTCTGCCCAATCTGTAACCCCACATGCCCGCCAGAGGCAGCTCCTCATCATCATCAAGTCATCATATCGCCAAATACCTAGGATTTGCAGATCTGTATCTTGTAATGACAAATGCCGATGAATTTGCAGCAAATCTTCTGTATCTTGTAGCAAATCGGCGATGCGTGACCAAATAAATAAAAATCGAGGTACAGGAATTTTCTGTATCTTTCTTTCATTTCGTCGCAACTTTGAGCTATGAGCTGTAGGTGCTGGCAGTGCCGCGGCTCCGTCTCTGCTGCCAACAGATGAGCTTCACAAATGAATTATTACAGGGTTCAAGAGACTGAGGTGCCCGGAAAAAAAAAATTAAAAGTAGGCAATACTATGATGACATTGGGACGGCCAATTGAAATTCCCTCGGTTAATCAACTCTAAAAGCTGTTTCACTGTCATATTTCTACTACATATACAACCAGTGCCTCTGTTCTTTTGCTTCTAGAATGTTGCAACTCGACTTAATATATCAATCATGAGCCTACACAGGGCAAAGCTCTACAGATCAAACACTAAGCTTTTCCCCCCAATTGAATTATCTTACATTTGCTACAAGTCACAGGTTACCGCACATCCACTACCAACTGGCAGACGTGTGCCTCTTATACCCATTACCTGTGTTGACAAATCCGACAACCGCGCGTTGGCCCCCCCAAGCAGTCAGCTCTCTAACCACAGGTACCCGCATCAATCAGCCTACGGTAGATCAGTATTGCCCAACATACTACACATCGTCTTCTTGGTCATTGGCTGCTATGGCCATTTGCTTCGCATTTTGCAGAAGCTAGTGGATCGGGTGAGCTCACACCATTTGCCACTATTGGGGGCTGCTTATCTTCCTCCACAGTCGCATTTGCTTTCTGTGATTTCAAATCTGCAAGCTTCTCAGATATCTTGTCCGAATCTGGCTTATTAACAACAGGATCTTCCTGTGACAGTTCCAAGCGCCTGAGAGATGGCACATCCCCATCACAATACCGGTGCCACATGTTCCTGTATGCAGCTTCCAGGCTGCGCGTGAATCTCTCTCCATCACAGACGGGTGACTTGATCATCAGCTCCCGGAGGCTCAATCTCAGTTCTTGCAAGGCATCCACATCTGATGCCAAATTCAACGCTAGGCTGACATACTCATCCTCAGTTTTGGCAACTAGCCTCCCCAATCCTGCAAGTGGAGAAAAAAAAGGAAAATCCATAGTTCAGGTAAATCCCATGACAGCAGAAGGAAAATAGCCTGTTTGATAGCTAGAAGATTAACTAGTAGTAGCTTAGGTTCTCTAACATTATCTACGTTCAGGTAATACATGCTAGATAAAACAATGAAAAGGGGGCCACGTAAAATTGAATCTTTCACTTTGATGCAGGTCATATACACATAATCATGAAGAGAAAGGATGATAAGCACAATTGATGTAACAAGAAAGAAGCATACAGTTACTCACCAACTTTGCTGAGTAGGCTAACACCAACATTGTGAGCATGGACTGCACCAGCCATTGTAACACATGGAACTCCCATGTATAAAGATTCACATGTAGTGGTAGTTCCAGCATACGGGAATGTATCCAGGCTGCACAAACAAAGAAAACAAAGTTCATTTCCTGTTCAGAGGAACAACAGTAATGCAGTCAACAGAGGGTCCACGACACAACTGCTCACCTGATGTCCATTAAGGAATATGCTTGCATGTGATCATGATTCAGATGGATTAGTGGCAACAAATCAACTCGTAATGACTCCAAACCCAACTCCTCAAGTGCTGACAAAAATTTTTGTCTTATACTGTCAGAACAGAATGGCTTGCACTTAACCACAAGCCTGGAGTTAGGGACCGCACATAATATTCGGGCCCAAACTTGCAATACCTTTGGTGTAATCTGTAAATAAAAAAAAAAAGATTTTGAGTGGTTCAGAGAAAGTAAAACTTTCAAGTGTTCATTTGTCACCTTTGCTAGATTGTTAAAACTCCCAAAAGTGATGAAACCATTTGCAATTGCTGGCGTTGGACAAACAGGCCCAGCTTCCGGGGAAGGAGTGTAACAAAGAAAGCTTTCAGGAAGGCGCACCAACTCTTCCACATGCCTGTAGAAAATTGCTTGTATGAGCTTCTAGATATCTGAGGATAGAAAACTACATGTTGGAGAGACTGTAACTGCAACATAAGCATGTCTTACTTTTGTTTTGAAATAGGCGGATCAGTCAACGAGTCTGTAATTCGGTAGTCAATTGTTGGCAAACCTGTCGTATTAGGGTACCCAATCCAAGTAACCTGTGAGGGCATACATATCAATGTTAAAACAGACCCTGCTTATGGGAGCAAATAGATAAGCACCATGGAGCACCAAATACCTGAATAGGAGCAGGTCGGCATGCCATCGTTCCTAACTTATTATTTGCTGTATGACCAGTAAGTTCCACAAGTATGTCCACTTCATCCTCCCTTACCAAGCTAGCAACCCTCTTTTCATCAATACCATATATATCTCTCCACAATCCACCCTTTTTCAACACCTTATCCTTGAATCTAAGTGTCTTGGCATCTGCCTAAATAATCATCCATGAAAGAAAATATGAATGCCATGGTAAATGAAATCGAGAAAAGTGACATGAAAAAGGACAAAGGAAACCAAGGAGCTTGCATGTTCAAAATGTACAAAAGCTATTCAGCCCCTAAGTATTAGGTGAACCATACATAAATGGAATAAAGATCATGCAAGTAGGAAAATAACATCAAGGTGCCACTAGCACGTGGACAAGACTCCATCAACCATGCACTGGATGCTATTTTCTATTTACATAAATATTGAATTATTGAGCTAAATTTTACTGCATGAAACATTTACAGCCCCTTCCCAAGGTTATCACGGCACCCCGGCAAGTCAAGTCAAGTCATCAGTTAGGTGCCAGGACGCCTAGGCGACAATTAGGCGCCCTGATTCAGCAAAAAAAAAGCAACATCAACAGTAATATATGAATATGTGCCCGTAACAAGCAAATAAACTAGAGGTTCTGCTGACTGCTGGCTGCAACTCTGCCCTCTGCTGCTCTACTGGCTGGCCTGCTGCTCTGCTGCCCAGCTGATGCGCTCGTTGCTGACTGCTGCTGCGCTCCGCTGCTGCTCCTCAGAAAGGAAGGGAGAAAGAGAGATGAGGGAGGGAGGTGTGAAGGGAGAGCGCAGGGCTGTGCGTAGGAGCTCCAGCAGCAGCACACAGGAGGGGTGGCTGCAGGGGAGACGGTGGCTGCGTGGAGGCTGTTGAGAGTTGCCGGTTACTGCCCGCTGGGCCTTTGGGCCCTGAACATGCCATGGCACCCACTGGGAAGACCCAAGCAACGCCTTAAACACCCAGGTGGGCACCAAACTCCCATCAGGCGAGGCGAGTGCCCTGCCCCCTGGCAACCACCAACAGACGACTGGATGCCTAGTCGGCACCTAGACAACGACTAGGTGACACTGTGATAACCATGCCCCTTACCCAGATGGTCACACTAGGTATCTTCTGTTTTAATAAAAGGATCAGTTTTTTCACAAACTTTTGTCATAAATTTGGTTCCTAATAAAGAAAGCAACCTAATATATAATGGCTCAAAGTGCGTACAATCCAGGACAATAGCTAGGAGGGAAAGGAACAGTTGTCTATACCTTCACAACACCAGAGTAGACAACCACCTTGCAATTGGTGTAGTCATGGTGTGTAAGTGGAGCTTCAATGAAGTAGGACACAGAGTGAGTAAAGTAATCAGGCGACACATAGCCGATGATCAATGGACGATCAGCAACTTTCAAGTTATCCCAGCTAGTATGTTGTGGATACAATTTCATAAAGCGTTTCCCCCACTCCCTGTAGAAGAAATAGAAGACAGTGAACGATCCTGGTGATTTATGATTCATGGATTGCAAAGGAAATGCTAACATAGATATGTCAAGCCTATTGTAAAGAGTGAATAAAATGACCTGTGAGCTTCATAAAGCTTGTCATCTGAGCCCTCATCAATATAGTTCATTGCAAGCAAACGGTTCTGTAAAATGAATTAGCATGCAAGTTTATTACGAAAAGGGGACAACTGTAAGCTATATGATAACCCATTGAAAAAAAAATGCAAAGCATAGATTTCCTTAAAAGTCAGATAACTAACAATACTGACAGTCTCAGGAGAATTGTATACGATTATTTGGATTTGCAATATACTTATGTTTGTTCACCAAACTGGGCAAAAATCATTTAAGACTCACTAGTGATACCTTCATAAACAATCAAATTCTTTAATTATAAAGTAAAACAATGAGCATAATCAAAGGAGTACCTGACCAGCATTTCGTGAATCAGGATCAATCTGAAGGCATCTCTCATAAGCCTGTATGGCTGAAGTAATACTTCCAGCATCTCTGTAAAGAACACCTAGAATAACAACAATGATGAAATGACAGTTAATAATTCTGATAAATAAAATTTAGTGAAATGCCTTGTAATTTGGAGTTCAAAAACAAATGCAATATTAAAAAATGGTGGGCAGAAAGGTACATGATTTGACACGCCCACATCTTACTTGGCTCTGTTCAGTTGTTTATTACCTAGATTATTATATGCTTCAGCATATGTAGGGTTTGCAATTATGGCCTTCTCAATCATACTTGCAGCAGCATCCATCTTACCCTGTATGAATATAAGCATAGTTCAGTTCAGTAGGGTAAAAGCGCAAAGTAACCAGAAAAACAAAATAAGAGTTGTGCAAGAGAAATTTGATGGCAGAGGAACAGACCTGAACAGTATAGACGACTCCTAGGTTATTTAGTGACTGAGAGAAATTTGGCCTAATTGACAGCGCCATCTGAACACATTAAAAAAAGGGAAACGTTTATATTAGCCCACCCAAAAAAAAAAAAAAACTGAACACGAGAGCAAACTTAGTCTACCTACTTGATAGCATTCAACAGCTTTGTCAAGGTTATCCCTATCCTTGTATATTACTCCCAAATTGTTGCACGCTTCCGCACAGCGAGGATTGAAGTGCAAAGCAAGCTCATAAAAGACAACTGCCTTCACATGACTCAGAAAAATATAGTGTCAACTAAAGGTGAATGTTAATGTTAGAACAATATTAATGAGGTTCTCTTATACTAACCATCTCAAAATCCAACATTTCACCATATGCAACACCAAGATTGTACATGGCATCAGCATAGTGCCAATTGTAAAACAGAGCTTTCTTGTAATACGCGACACCTTGATTGAGGTCGCCTTCAATTTTTACCTGAGGATTTCAGATGTTCTCAAGAATAAGTGAAAACACAAGATAAGTATACCAAGAATCATTTCTCATATATAAAAGCTTCAAAACTAAAATATTTGAAATATATGAAACTAATGCTGCATACGCGACGTTCCCATTAAGGGCAGTCAAGACTATTTCTACATCGCCAGATTTAGTATTCTGAAATTAAATATGAGTCGATAAGCAATTGTTAAGACTTATTAATAGATGTTTGCTTCAAGGAGGACAAGAGATTAGAACAGAAAGACCTCTGATTTACACAAGGCTAAGTTACAGTTCAAAACTGTAAGGTATGATGCTGGCAACCACTAGGATGGACACAAGACAAATAATAAAGGGAAAGGTATGCACCTTAGTTCCCAAGTCAGTGAGTGCTATTGCCATATTATTCTTAGCAATCTCAAAGTTGGGGGAGATAGTCAAGCACCTGCAATACAGTAAGGTCATAATAGGACCATTTCCGTGTGATATTATTTTATATTACCCAGGAGGCCAGGAACACCAGAATGTTTGATGTGATACCAAAATAACAAAACAAACTTACCTCTCATAGCAGGCGATTGCTGCTTCTAGCTCTCCCCGGTTCTTATAGATAACTCCCATGTTGCAATAGGCCTCAGCATACAGTGGTCTCTCCAATGCAGCTTTCTCATAACAAGTCAGAGCCACATCAAACTGCATCATCTCCGAATAAACCACTCCAAGATTGTAATAAGCAGGCTGCGTAAATTGTATTAAGTGAGCATCAAATATATATAGTTGTAAATAGAAAGACAGCAATAGCAATTCAGATACAAGGTGGTGCGATGATAGTACCGCATAGTGGTTGTCTACTTCCAGAGCTTCACAGTATTTTTGAATTCCCTCCTCTGTATTACCCGCAAGCTTCAAGCTAGTTCCAAGATCGGTGAGCACAATAGCAAGAAATTCTGAGGCAGGTTTGTAGGAAGGATCTGCCGCTAGAGCCTTTTGATATGCCTGTTCCAGTTTTTTAATTTCCAATAGGACATTCAGCAAGTTAATACAGGAGACAAATGAGAACAGTAACTGCAGCATGGTAATGTTAAATCATTTATTAACTAGGCAAATATGGAAGAGAAAAACAGAATCAAGGTACAAACAAGATAAAACGGGATTTACCAGATTACAGGGTAATTAAATATATAGAAGTCTATAATAATTGGCATGTTTGCCTTACTTTAAAGTCAGATAGACTACACAGGATGTTCCATCTAATTGAAGATGTCTGGTGTTCATATAACAAGTAAGATATATGTTATAAACAAGGTTTATTATTTTTGCCACATGTCGGAGTTCACACAAACTAGTGAGGGGAAACAGACAGAATGTGGAATGCGCAGTGAGGCTAGGGGAAATAGATACCTCTGCAGCTTGGACCAAGTGGCCCTCGTCTTTGTAGATCATCCCGCAATGCGTGAGCGCACACACGTTTTCTGGCTCGACATTGACAGCCTCCGTAAAGCATCCGATGGCCGGCCCCGGTAGGCCCTGCGCCTGGAGGCAAATCCCTTTCCCGATGAGGGCCTCCACGTTGGCGCTCTCCTTCTCGAGCACGACGTCGTACAGCTGGGCCGCGTCGGCAAACTTATTCCGCGACCGCAGGATGTTGGCGTACCGCAGCGCCTCCTTCCCTTCCATCCGCTGCTTCGCTGGAGGAGCGCCCCCGTTGCGGTCATGGGCGATGACGCCATTGCTCTCCTTCCCTTGAGCACCGTCCATCCCTGGCTGCCCCATCAAAGAGAGGGCCGCCTTATTCTACCTGTTTCTGTGTGGGCAAAAAATGAATGAATGGATCGATCGGTTCATATGTTTGGCAGCAAATCGAACTGGAAGTTCACTGCACTACTAGTAAGACAAAATTTAGAGCAGGCAGGCAGGCAATGACCTGGGTTTGGGCATGTGTGGGCTGGTTCAGCCACGCCCCACCCCCAAAACTCTTGGACGGGGGCCGCCCATAGTAGTAAAAGAAGGGCAATTCTATTGTTTTTCGCAATAAGATGGAACTTAGTCCTACATACACTTGGGATTAGACCAGATCTGAAAATACAGATATGCAGCAGGAAGGGAAGAGGTGGGTGGGGGTGGACAGGATTACCTACCTGGTGGGGGCTCGTCGCCGACGAAGACCTAGGCAGCTGCCGTAGAGAGGAGGGGCCGAGCTGTCGCCGTCGAAGCGACAACGGGGGCGGAGAGGGAGCTTGGCCGCGCCGCGGAAGCGGAAGGAGGAGGAGGCGGCGCTGGCCTGGGAAGAGTCCCTTGATGAATAGTAGGACGCCGGGAAGGGGACGCGGAGGAGGCCGGCGGTGGGATTCTTAGGTGGGCTGCTGCCTACTCATTCTTTGTTGGGCTGTTTGCTTTGTACATACAGTACTAGTGTTCCTTTTTCTTTCTACTATCTGGGTCTTCCCAATCCCAACTCCTCTGTTTGCCGCTAGAATCCGGCTTTGGAAATTAATGTTCTGGGCTTACAAAAAAATATTCCAAGTTCAGAAGGACGATGTTATCTATTCACATAAAGATACTCTAGTTTCCCTAGAATAATATTCTAAATTCAGAAAGTATGGACCCGCAATCTCACCATCTCGCCTGTCCCATTGCTTATAATTCAAACTTTATGTCTATTGTGTGCATACAATATTTTGCATATCCATTTGGGCTCTCTGGTGAGCTCAACCTCAGTCTGAGGCCGGCCAAGCAAGGTCCATCACATACATGTTAGGTTGCTTCACAAAGCAGGTGACATGAACTGCATTTGAAGCTCTACTTTCCAGTCGATCTTTGTCTACGGCTCTTTCGTCTTTGTTTTTGGCTCTATACCATGTGTTTCCCTAAATTTTCTATATACATTGTTTTTACATCTAACAGTAATAAGTAATGTGCATTTTGCTTGGTGGTGTATCTATATAGTCAAAGGCTGCTTTAAGTTAATCCACCATAATGCTATAATGTAACCATAGCGGTTACACTAGTGCCTGCATTAGCTAGCATCACGGTAGACAGCAGTTATTGCTATGCTAGTGCCCACATTTGCTTTGGTACCACCTTCCAATCATACATCAACTTTACACTTTTTTCTAAAAATCACCAACGTTTTACTTGGGATCTCTCCAACAGACCATGCAAATAGATGTGCATGTGCAAAGCAGGAGTGGGCTTAAAAATAAGAAGTGGGATAAGTACACTGCTGGAGAGAGAGAGAGTCTTAGCAATACTATTATCACCGCAAGAGAAAAACCCTCCAATGGTAAAACTCACTCAGGATGTTATCTAATCACTACTATTGCAGGCACTTCACAAGATAATGCCAACAGGCTGCACCTCCTCCACTTGGTTTATATGCAACCATTTTTGTACATGGCATTCTGTCGTAGTCAAAAGTCATTTTGAATTGTAGAACTATATCATCAAACGTATTATTGCATACGTTGCCATTACACTAGGAATGTAGTATTTGCTTCAACTGACGCTGCCTTCCTCGTTTGTCACATCGGCGCACCAACTTTGCTCCACTTAACTATGTCGAACACCGCATCAAATTGCATGGCACCACTAGATAATAGTGATACAACGCAAATATATTACACTGACAACAATATTTACTCACTGCGACTATTGCCAGCTTCATTGCCACAAGTGCACACCCGCCTCCCTTGATCACTTTATTATGAACCCGTTTTAGCTTATCACATCGGATGTTTGGACGCTATTTAGAAATATTAAATTAAATAATATCTAATTTAAAAACTAATACTAAACGGCGAGACGAATTTATTAAATCTAATTAATCTATGATTAGCAAATGTGGTGCTACAGTAACCATTCATTAAATTTATCTCGGCTTTTAATCCTCATCTGTTTGTGTAATTAGTTTTATAATTAGATCATGTTTAATTAGTTTTATAATTAGACCATGTTTAATACTTATAACTAGCATCTAAACATCCGATGAACACCCATAGCAGCAGTCACTTCTAGAAGGCAACCTCGACAAGCACCTCCCTGCGTCACCATCGTTAATCACCAAAACAATGCACTTGCCTTCGTTAGATACATCAAAGGCTCCGAGTTGCGTGCAAAATTCATACCAAATTCTTGCCAATGTAGACTCCTCACATGCATTTTCAACAGTTTCCCAGGAGCTGATAAAAGGCACCTCAGATCACACGCGCGAAAGTTTTGAGACTCAGTATTGCATGACATCAATCCATCCATTACAAAACATATAGGCAAGGCAAGGCAAATTATAGTGAGCAAACAATAGTAACAAACTAGCCAAAATCTGTGAAATGTTTCAGCCACATAGGGATACTCATCAGAACAAGCATAACAATGGCAAACACTTGACAACTGTTCTAAAGCTGAGGCGCTCTCCTACAAAGAGAGAGCAAACAAAGGCATTACACCTCCCTTCCCAGTCCTTAGGTGTTGGTTGCCCTGGTGTAGATCTGCTGGCTTGAGTGCACTGCCACCATCCGGATAAGGCCCCGCGCCATGAGGTCCTTGATGGCCCTCCGAGCCAGGGAGCCATTGATCTGCAAGTAAATGGGAAATCAATTTGAATTATGCAGCAAAAGGGAACATATTGCTAAACAACACATTTAGACGTCCAGAATTCAATAGCTTCTGTACAAACGGCATAGAAGCACACGGTACAATGATCATGCCAATATGATAGCAGAAGTACACGGTAATGATCACGCAAAACAATGCAGTTGCTGGGGTTCCAATTACCAATCCAGAAAGAACAGGATTCCCTGTCTAGCATTCGCATACAACCATGGGAATTCATGCATACTGGCAAGACTGGCACAGAATACATGTTCATGCATACAGGAACATCTAGCAGTTGCAAACTTGCATCAGTAGAAGTGGCACTCAATGGTAAAGATACAACACTTGATGCAACGAGGAAGCAATCGCAAACCGTGAAAATGCTAAAACGACACAAGGCAAGTTTATGCAGTGCCTTTCATCAAAGTGGCGTGTGGCAGCCTTGAGCAATTGTCAAATCAGATATCGCTAGGCATTAACAAGACACTAGCACAGTGGTGATTGCTCACAGCATCGGCAGTTGATAGAATATTTATCATCTTGATAGACAGGAAGGCAGGCAAACAAGCAGTTGCAGCTATTCATTCAGATCATGACTCGTAAAACTCCAGACTAAGTCATTATCGAACATTTTAGTCCACCAAGCGGGGCATTTCAGACAGCACACAGTACACCTAGAAACAGAAGATCTGGAAGGAGGGATTTACTTACCCTGAGGCGCTCGGAGAGGATGGAGGGGGTGATCTGCTTGTACTTGGGCACCTCGGAGAGCAGCTTGTCGTAGGTGGCCTGGTCGAAGAGCACCGCGTTGTTCACCTTCTCCTTTTGCTTTCCCTTGCTCCACTTCTGCAAAACCAACAAGCAGCAGCGCGGCGAGTCGACCGTGAGAACACTCCATCATCCCAGAGAAAAGAGAGAGGTACGAGAGAGAGAGAGAGAGAGAGAGAGAGAGAGAGAGAGAGAGAGAGAGAGAGAGAAGGGGTGACTCACCTTCTTCTTCTGCTTGCCACCGCCGGACTTGGCTGGCTTGGACGACGGCGGCGGGGCCTTGTCCTTCTTCGGGGCCTGCAAGGAGGGAAAAATCCACAGGCAGATTAGATTAGCACGGCGCAAACAGGTCACGTCCAGGTCCAATGGCGGCGGGTGTGGCGGGGAGGAGGAAGGGAACGCACCATCTCGGCTGGGTGGGGGGGCGGCGGCGCAAGGGAGTGGAGCAGAAGGGGAGGAGGGTCTGCGGCGCCGGCGCGAAAGGAAGAAGCTAGGGTTTTGTGGAGTGGAGGTGGGACGGCATTATATAGCAAGCTCAGTGCCCGTTGGGCCGTCCGATCCGTAAGGTCGCGCGCGCGCAGGCAAGAGGCCCACGAGCACGGCCCATAGTGGACGAATAGGTCCACCCGAGCCCACAACGCCCCTGACATATTCTGCCCCGGTTAGTTCTCTCCAAAAATCTCTCTTTTGCGATCTCTTCTCCCAGATGGCCGGCGGCCGCTTCTTGTTCCAGAATCTCGCCTCCTCCGGGAGAAGGCTCCTCGTCGGCGCTCACCACCATGCCTCTGCCGCTGCTTGTGCCAGGGAAGTAGTCGCTACTCCGCCGCTCACCCGCCGCCGTGTCATCTCGGTACGTAAATCTATCTATCCGCCTAGCTAGCAATTTGATTGATATGATTGATGGATTTGGATGGTAGGGTTTAGCCGTAGAGAGGAATTTCAAGTTTTTCTAGCTAATACTATGAAATAAATTCACACGCCAGTACACTGTGGGATTTTTTTAATTAGCTGTCCCATTGGCGCCCCGATCGATCACAGCAGCTTCTTGTTGCTTTTGATCTCTTCACTCGCTATCAGTTATCTTTAAACGCTTTTCGAATTGTTATCGATCTGTCAGGAAGGAGGCGTTGGAACCCTCAGCCGGTTTTTCCATGGAGCTGCTGCTGCTGCGCATCCCACCCCTGCTATTCATGGCTATGTAAGTTGCATTGATATATAGTTGCTGAAAATTTAGGATCTTCTTCCATCCCTTAGAAAGAAAAGAAAGCTGCTGAAATTATTTCCTCCTCAATTTTTGGTGGGGATGATAATGGCATCAACGATGAAAGCTTCCTTCTTGTTATGACCCTCGCTCCTCAGGAAGCTGGATTCGGTGCCCCCCTCAGTAACGTTGTCCACGGAGCACGGACACAGCCTGCCATGGCCATCATCCGCAGTAACTCTGCTGGGTTTCATCAAGGCTATGTAAGCATGCATCAGTAGCTACCACTAACCTGTTGCCCTCTTGCATGGTGCTGCACCATTTGTTTTACCATGACTGCAGAGCTCATGTCAAAGCTCTCTAGTTCTTCGCTCTGACTTGTGTTTATTTGGCCCCCTACTGCTCAATGCTTGCAGCAGGCTGCAAGGTGCTTCAGCACGATGCCATGGGCTCGTGTGGCGCCTTCTCCCACTAGCGGCGGCCTGCTGTGCTCAGCTGCTATCACCTTGAAGCCGGCGTTCCTGAATTCTTCTGTGGGACTAAAGCGAACTTTCTCATCCAACGCCAACAAATTCGGCTTTGATGATGTGTAAGTGTTTTGGTTTTACAGTGGTAGGAGTAGTACATACTTAGACGATGACGGTTGTGTTCCTTCTGGTCATATATAACACGTACTTGGATCCTTTTTATTAGAGAAACCTTTTAGCCATTGCTAGTGCCATCTGTCGTCATTGCGTTTTTCCCCCATTCCATTGTATGGAAATTGAATCTGTGCTTTTATTTATTTGTCTAAACATCTTTTCCTTGATGGTCTGCAGGGTACCATGTTTATTTTTCACAGGTTTGTTTTTGATCTATTTTACGGAGTTGATCATACCCAGCCCCAGCCCCAAGCCTTCACAAGACGGTGGCCATTCACATTGTTCCTCGTGCTGCTGCTGCAAGTGCCACTCCGCTGCTAATCACAGGACTCAAGAAACCCAGGACAAGGAGCCGCAAGACTCTGCAGGGGCCTCAAACAGCACAGAATCCACTGTCTAAAAAACAACAGCATAGGTCTGTTTTATCGAAGATTTTTTTTTCTGAAAGAGTTGTAAAGGCAAAACACCACAATGCCTGTGTTTTTTTTTTTTTTTTGTGGCAAACCCTGGTTCCGTTTACTGACAGAGTTTTATTTGTGTCACTATCAACACTACCACGGAACGACAAATTAAAGAACCCCTTCCCAGATCCTTATATTAAACAAAGCAACAAATCAACAAGCATCAACATAAGAATTTCAGATCAGCCATCATCCAGGTCCAACCTTCCACCTTCCTCAGATAGTGTCCCAGTGATTGCATTTCTCCAAATCCCACAAATCTCATATTAGCATTGGTAGCATGCAAGCCATTCCGAAAACAAAGACACACAGGGGCTTCCCCGGGCGCTGCAGGTCCGCATCTCAGCATTTCATCACTACCAAACATACCAGAAAGGCAGAAACTACTAGTAGCTCTCACACCTTGTTTGAGCTTCCAGGAGCCGGGCAGAAATTAGCACAAACGAACCACAATGCAAGATATAGCAAACCATGTAATAAGGGGGCGGTGTTCCAGGATTTATTTTCCAATTCAAAAGGTATTGTTCCGTCTTCGAAATGTGCAGGCAACCGAGAAACTAAGGGGCCGTTTGGCAGGACTTCTACGAAAACGGCTTCAGCAAAAGAGACAGAGAAGCCGGATAAGCCATTTTTTTTTGCTTTGGTTCCATAGTGAAAAAAGGATTTCTCCTCTTTATGGCTTCTCTAGAAAAACTGTTTTCCAAAAAAGCATTTTGCAGGGTTTTATGTGAAGCCGCAAGAAATCGGTGGTGAAGCCGGTTTAGAAGCTGTGCAAAACGAGCCCTAAACACAAGCATATCCACTGCCGTTAACATTTAAAAGAATTTATCGCCAGAAAAGCATGTGCAGAAAGAGCAGCTGTCGACTGTCGTGTTGAACGGGATTGCCTTCAGGCAGCGCCATGCCAATCATCCTAGTTAGATCCCTCGTAAACGCAAGCGCAAAAAATCTAAAGGTCAACCGTGTGATTTGAAGTATTCTATCACACGGTTTGGTGGCCGTTGATCGCGCGATCGAGAGCTAACTGCTGCCGCATGATCGCATCGTTTCCTTTTTTTTTCCATCAGCATAGGTACCGTGCATGCTGCTTTCAGCTCTCGTCTCGTCGTCGATGGATCACACGCACAGTTAATCGTTCACGCTCTGTCCACGTACTTATGCTGAGTGAGTCCGCGTGCTGAGTGACAGCACGAGGTGTCTCAGGAGTTACTGTTTGGACTTTTTAAATGGCACAAGAAGTTTCACGTCGCATTCATTTGGGTTCTTCACGTAGCATTCATTTGGGTAGGTGTTGAGTCAGGAGGCGTTCCTCTTATTCGAGATTTACAGTTTCAATTACAGAAATAATTACACACTGCACCTAAATTTACACTATAATTACAGTGGAATAATTGTGTACTGCAAGTATCGTAAATATATTTTTACAGTGTAATTTTACTGTAATTACTAATTACAGTGTAATAAAAATGATACAACTAAAAAAATCGTTGGTGCCGCTATGAGCTCGGCGAGAGCGTGCTAGTCCTCAGCCAAGACCATGGATATGATTTTTATTCCCTTCTAATTTCGTGTGCCAGCTGGTTTTGAAACACCTAATTTTTGTCTGGATAGAAAATCGTGTGTTTTAGCCATAAAAAACAACCGGGTGCTATATCTCAACGAAACACACGGATACTGGCCAGACAGAATAAGCACGCAACGGCGCCGCACAAACTGATGCTAAGAAACACATGAAACAAAGCTTTGCTGGAGTGTACACAGGTTCTCACCCCCTCGAAAGTTAATGACTTATACAGAGATCATCTGACGGAGTGGTGGCAAACGCAAACGAGGCACAAAAGGCATGCTTATGAAGGTCGAACCGCAAGCAACATAATCTCAAAACATGGATGCCATCCTGAACATGAAGAGAGCAACCTAAAACCACAGCATATCTGGTGCCATTGTTTTACACAAGATTTTATTCCCTCCATTCCTGGACATGTACAAACACCGGTGTCCACGGGAGGCATGAGAAACAGGATTGCCTTCAGGCAGCAGCACCATGTCAATCCTAGTTAGATCCCTCGGCCTTCTGCATTACATAATACAAGCACAGAATAAGTAAACGATGAATGCAAACTGATGCTACGGAGAATCAAGCGCGATAAGCAACATATGCATCTTTGAGAATCTTGTGCAATACCCAACCAGTATTTGAATTTTATTTTCGCTAGTAACACAACTACACAACAAACATATCAATGTTTCTGTCAACAAAGGGTTTCTCGAATTTGCGAGGTGGTTGCTGCAGCCAAATGACCTGAGGGGTGAAGACATATGCTACATGATATTTTTTCTTTTTCCTACTACATGATAAAAGGTTATTGAACATGTAACATGGACACCAGACCATAATAAATTATCCATCACTTAGTTTCATCGACTGAGGACTCAGTGACGAGTCCACTCAAAAAGAGACATCTACAGTGTCTTTCTTTAGGAGAAGGCGCTGCATCTCTGTATTGCAGTCTGCACTGTCTGTTTCATTTCTGCATTCTGCAGTAGCATCATGCACTGCAGTCCTGTAGATAAGAACGCTGCACTATTTGAATTGAGGCTAACTAACTAGAAAACAAACACCTGGTCCAACCCTCTCAAGGCTGTTTTTGTCAACCAAAACAAATGAAAATAGAGTTGAGCATGGTGGGCTACAATCCTGTACTACTAATCATCAATAAGTTTCATTTCAGTACCTACCTCAGTATGTATCATTAAGTTATTGAGTTTTTTATATAGGCCATGGGCAAAGCTGAGGAATGGGAATGGTGATAGCTTGTGATCATAATGAAAATAGACAACCATTGTGCGTGCGCCATCACAAGTGGGAAATCTTACAGATTTGGACTCGATTTCCCCTGATTCGAATAGAGCATGGTGTAAGAAACATTCAGCCAAACCTGTTCCCAGTCCACAACCTAGTTATAATTCATGATCTGAACATTTCAGGTTTGTTTAGAACTGAACTGCAAACCCGGAAGTGAGTGTACTGTGGAATGCAGTGTTCCAGCAAACATACGCAGACCCATTTTGTTTGTTCAGTCGACACAAGTGCCCATCCCAAACCTCATTTCATTGTAGCAACGGCAGGTTTCATTCAGAGGAAGGTGACATAGGTCTCTATGTATGCTGTCGTGTTTACAATTACCTTGTCAGAAGCGTCGGCAGGCTTGGTGTCGCCGGGCTTCTCGTTCTCCTGGCCGCCGACCTTGTTCTTCTTGAGCTTCTCAAGCCGCTCCCTCTCCATCTTCTGCTCGCCGTCGCCGCCCCCGTCCCGCCCCATCCCGGATCAAATCAAATCGAAACGCCATTCAACAGTCAACGGTAGGGGTGAGAAGGAAGGGAGGGGGGGGGGGGGGGGGGGGGGGGCGGGGGGGATGTTCGGACCTGGATGTAGACACTCTCCTTGGCGCGCTCCTCCTCGCTGAGGACGCGGCCCTTGCTGTCGCTGAGGAGGCGCCGGGCGCCGGTGGCCGTCGGCGGCGGAGCGGCGCGGAGGCGCGCGGGGAGCGAGGTCAGCGCGGTCCGCATCGCCATGTGGTGGACAGGTGGGGGTGGCTCTCCCGTTGGACAGGCAGAGGCACTTGGGCAGGCTCGTCGAATGGTGCGGTGAGTCGCCTCGAATGGTCGTGTGGGCGGCGGCGCGTCGTCGCCTCTAAAATAGGGAGGAGCAGCACACTGGCCGGTGGAGTGTACGAGAAAGAGAAAGAAGACGAAGCCTTCAGAAAATTCAGGCAGCTACTACTAAACTTGATTCTTTCCTTTTTCTAATTAAAAAAGGGTCTGATCGGATGTGCTACAAGCCGCTGTGGCTGGCTGCAGCTGTTTGTGAGAGCAATCTATCTACCATTCAGACAAAAAATCCTACGCTTGATATTTCTTTGGGTGCTGTTAAGGCTGTGCAGCCCAGCAACAGCAACGGCATCCGATCGGAGCCAAACAATCAATTCGCATCAAGCTCTTTTTTGAGGAGTGTATATTTAACTTTCCACTTAATCCGCTCTCTCATTAACCCCGTGCACAATAAATCGATTAATATAGTTTTGCTAGGGCTATGCCCGTGCTTTGCCACGGGAATCACATTTTACATATATAGATCTATGTCCGTGCTTTGCCACAAGAATCACATTTTACATATATACAAATTGAACATCTCTATATATTTCTTTTTATAATTGGTTGCCTTTGGTCTCAATAATTTTAAGAAATAACCGTGTAATGTATAGTCTTGTAAAAACAAAGTAATATATTGCTGGAAGCATCTGATGAAATTTCATGTGAAACCAAAATTTCACAATTGCAACACATTTCGCAATTACACGTACCATTCAGAGTTAGGTTGACATACATAAATAGAAATATTCTCGAGGGTCAGCGGACCGGCAATTGACTATGAAACAAACAGGCCATGATGGCAACTGGTTCCATCAAATTGGCATAACAGACTAAAGATTAGAAACACGAAAACATCAAGCAAATAGCTAACACAAGCTGTTGTGTTATGGCAATCTGGTCTAAGCTTATGCCATATTTTGATGGAGCAAAAGGGTGCTTTTTTTTGTTGCGTAAAGCATATCTTACCGCGGGGTTGGGATCTTGTTTCCTTGAAGGGTAGGGTACAACGACCAGGCCTATCGAGTTGATTTACTAACCTACAATTTACGATGATATGAATATAGTTAGAGTTCAAGCGAGCCATTGTTTTTCCAGCACTTCCTATCCTCTCATTTTACAGACCCAAGAACTTGTGAAACTAAAAGAGCATACCATCAATTAGATTTGGCATTGTGGGTCTGATTGGATCGAGGCGTTGAGTGGCCGGGCCAAACTTTGGCCACAGTTTGACCGTGTTTGACTTTAAATTAAAATTACACTATACAACAAAATTTTCATCTATATGGTTTATTTGGCTATACCTATACCCAAGCCATATAAATGAGTAGTTTGTTGTTTGACTAAATTTTTATTTAAAGTCAAACATGTTTGACGTAGCCAAAGTTTGGCTTGGCCACTCAAGGCCTCGATCCAATCAGGCCCTGTAGCCCCTCACCCCTCTCATGAGCACATTCTTGCTGCATCCTAGGTGAAAACATCTATGATTGCCACTACTGCAAGCAGGTGACCCCTCACTCTAAATACAGTTCAAGCAAATCTAATTAGCCGGCAACCAAACAAATTTGGATTTGGTCAAAGTTTGATTTCCATGTCACAGTTAATACTGACAACCAAACCGAGCCGTAGGTGTTCGATCAGAGGGTTAGGATTTCTCTTTATAGTTCAGAAACTAACCTGATTTTTGCACTTACTGATTACTGACAGAATCATAAAAGAGCCAGCAAGAAAATCTTAAATATTTTTCATTTACATTATATATAGACCCATTTTCCAATGCATGAAAGTTAGTAATCAGAACTAATACCTTCGTAGCTGCATCTAATGTGTGAAGGTCATAGCTTGCTCCAAGCAGAAACTGAACTTATTTGTTTTGAGAGAATGAATATAGATGTTTTGGAAGGAAAAAAAAAAAAACAACACATCTAACATGAGAGTGGGATTAACAAGGGTGTAATGATGTAGATCACTGGTGTTAATATTTCTGGTCTGCTGGATACAACCTTCAGTAGATGCAGTAGTCCTAGGTGTCTACGATCACAGTAGAGAACCTTGTTCCTCCTATCAAAAGCAAAGATGTCCAACTAAAAAAACAAATGCTGCTGACCAAGCACACAACACACCTACTTGCTCAAATCGAACACCAGAATCTCACAATGCCACTACAAGCAAGCAATCAGTTCATTGTTCAGTTAATCAACAGGTTCGTGTCCAAACAAATCAAGGAAGAGGAACCCAAATAAACTCGTTACTTAGATTGGGAAGACAGCCATCACATACATTTTTCAGCTGACAGCGCGTGGGGGGTCGGCGGCACCTGGGGCTGGAGACGCTGCAGTGATTGCGCGGGGCTGTCGTCGCGGGGGTGGTTGTGCGGCGCGGGCGGCGCGTGGGGCTGGCGGCACGGGAGCTGGCGAGGTGTGCCGAGGGTGGGGGCGGCGCTGGTGGCCAGCAGCCGTGGCTTTGAGGCGCTCCAAGCGGACGAGGTTGGGTGGCCATCCGCGGCCTCGATGCTACGGCCGGCGAAGGGGATGCGGGAGGAGCGGATAACCATCGCTGGAGCACGCAGGGATGCCACCGCCGGTGGGCGCCACGCTCGAGGTCGGGTGGGTGGGGAGCGTGCTCGCCGTCGCCCGTGCCCAGATCGATCAAGCGGGCGGGCGGACTGGGACGTCGGGGGCAGTCGCGGGAGCGGCGGCGGCTGAGTGTGGAGGCGAGCGAAGCGCGACGGCGGTGGTGCGCAGGCGGCTTCGAGGGCGGAGGCAGGAGAGGGAAGCGGTGAGGAGAGGCAGGAGGCGGCGTGATGCAACTGGCGGAGGAGAGGGAGCGAGGCGGGGGACGCACAGGAGAACGTGGGTGGACCGACGAAAGAGTTGGACGTCGCCCTTAGCTTCTCCTCAATAATAAGTTGTAGAGACTAGGAGACTAAAATTTCAGATTGAGAATTTTCCGTAGCCTTTTTCTGGTCCATCCTTGCTATTGTGTCCAGTCCAACGAGGCTAAGGGTCTGCTTGGAATGCAGGAATTCTTCGCTGTTCCTGTGTTTTTTCTTGTAAAATTCAATTATTTTTCTGTGAAATTCTTGTATAATTTTTGTGAAATTTCTACATTCCAAACGGGCCCTAAAACGAGAGGTTAACATGCGAACCCATCGCGCGCTAAGCGATCCCTCTTGTCCGTACAGTCGTCCTCCTCACTTCCGCTACCGCCCGCTAACCAGCTCCACCGTGAATCATGCCTCCTCGTCCCCACGTGCATTCTCCAGCCCCGGCCCTGGCGGCTCCCGTGTGCCTCTGCCATCGCGCTCCCACCACCACCAGCTAAGCAAGGTAAAGATGCGGTCGCTTCCACCACCAGCACCACCCAACTGCCTACCGCCGGGCCACCAACCTCCCCGGACCCTCTCCTTTACATCCAGCAAGGACAGCCCCCTGCTGACAACCCTGGCTCCGAAACCCTAACGTCGTGGGCGATGACAGCGGACGAGAGTGGACTGCGCGGGGTTGTGCGCTCGGATGGAGGGAAGGGTCGCGCGATAGTGTTTGTGTAAAAGAACAACATGCAGTTTTTTTTTTTGATTGCCTCACCCTTCACGTACAAGTTGTAGTATCTGAACTCACGCACTACATACACCACACTCACACCACCACAACACACACCTACACAGTGCGCAAGCTAAACCTACAACCTATACCTAGAGGTACACACGCGCAGCTAAGAAATACCCAAGGCAGTCTTGGGCGTTGACGGGCATATTTTTCTCTGATTATTGTGGCACACCTGCGCTGAGACAACTGAACGGAATTTCTCCCGGTGGATATCCTGGGTGAGCCAGCGCTCGAACCCAAGGACCTGATTGGATCGAGGCTTTGAGTGGCCAAGAAACTTTGGTCACGGTTAAATATGTTTGACTTTATATTAAAATTTAGTCAAACAATAAACTACTCATTTATATGGCTTGGTTATAGCCAAACAAACCATATAGATAAAAATTTTATTGTATAGTGTAATTTTACTTTAAAATCAAATACGGTCAAACTGTGATCAAAATTTGGTCTGATCACTCAACGGCTCGATCCAATCAAACCCCCCAACACCGGGGAGCAACAGCCGACCGAGCTAGCGCTCGGATCCAACAGCATGCAGTTGTTTTTTTCTTTGAGGGGATGCAGTTTTTTTCCTGAGGAAGGGGTCGGGTGGTTGCTGTCGGCCTTTTTGCTTCCTCCTGGGCCTTGCACATACGGGCTGGGCTGGGCTGCCGATAGGCCTTGTAGCCCATCCATCTCTGTGAGTACCGATTGACGTCTCCGACTCGCCTTCCTTCCTTCCTTCCTTCCTTCACCACCCCTCTTGTTCGGGAGTGTCAATCTGGCCCTCCTCGATCCGTCCCGTGCCGGCGATGTACCACCCTACCAGAGGCGGCGTCCGCGGCGGCAGAGACCGTAAGCACCTCCCCTCCCTTCCTCGCCCCATCCGCCTCTCCATCCCATCCTGCTTCTAACAAGTTATCCGCAACCAAACCACCCGCCCGCGGCCCGCCGCTCGCTAGCTAGGGTTTTCATTCGATCCATGCGTGCCCGCCGCCTACGCGAGGTTGACTTCTGCGCTTGCCTAGAAAATCCCGCATCTGTTCGCGTTTGAGCCAGCCACCCACCCCCAGGGCACTTCCGCTGCCTCTGCCTGCCTGGTGCTGCGGCGATGTTGATTTGATGATGGAGCGGATGTATGGAATTGATTGATGTTCACACCAGGCGGCCTGCTGTTTGCGCAGATTTTGTGATTCGTATCCTGTAGGTAACACAACGGCAAACTGTGATCCCAGAAGATGGCCACGGTGATCAGATTCGAGTTACCTTGTTAGTGGACCCTGCTGTTTATCTTGTCGTCTCCAACACCTGTTTATAGTTATTATGTCCAGTGCTATTTCGTCTAGGATACCCTCCACGATAGTGGCGCCACCTACCCGTCCATTGGTGCCTACTTCTACTTGTACCTGTACCATATCTTATCTTGTCTACTCTCTTCAAATGGATTGCTTTTTATTTTTTTTTCCTAAATAAAAACCACCATGCCTACCTTTCGTTACAAAGATACACGCTGTGAGCTTACCATCGTGCAAGGTCCCGGATGCTGCCTGATTTGCTTCATTGTATGCGCTCTGATGGAACTGAACCAATCAGAAGCTTGTTTTTTTCCATTTGCTGCCTAATTCTCCTTGTGCCAGAAATCCTCGCCTGCTATCACACAGACCGTCTTTCTTTGGGCCTTTTGCTAGGAGCTCTTTTGCATGTTGTTACCATGTCCCGTTATATTCATTTTCTTCCTTTCATTGAACTCTAAATTCATTATTACTACATACATGCCATGGAACATATAAAAAAAAAGGCACAGTGGTTCTAACTGTGTCTCTTATCCCTGCAGAGTTCAAATGGGACGATGTGAAGGTTGACAAGCACCGAGAGAACTACCTTGGTCATAGTGTGAAGGCTCCTGTTGGTAGATGGCAGAAAGGTAAATATTATCTTGCCCTTTTATCCTCCTGCTGCCCCCCTTTCCTACATATTGCACTGACTGAATTTGTGGATCTTTCATATGCTGCTATAAACTTTAAGCTATAATTGTTATGTCCTGTGCTGTATTTTCCTCCTCAACTTAGTCCTGGTCTCTGAAACTCTTTTGCTTTGCATGTGTTGCTCCTCCTATTCGATCAGACAGTGCATTGAGTTCTGTTAGATCGAAGGCCTAAAACTATCGATGTCAACGTTTCTCTGACAGTTTTGGTTGATACCGTTTATGTTTAGATGAACCAGGATGTCTCTTTAGGTACCCTATATAAATGAAATGAAATAGGTTTGAATTTTATCAAATCAATCATACGTAAGGTAACTAGCATAAACTGAGGAGAAAGCTAGCCTACATAGCTCCTCATGTATCTTAAATGAACTAGTAGGTTCCTGGTACCATGAGTTAAGCATTTAGACAATACAGATTTCTAGCTGTTCATAGGACTATGGGACTAGTGAGCCAGTTCCATGATGTTGTATGTGTGTCTCTGCTATCTTTTGCGGTGCTTGTACCATAGGTGCTCCTGCTTTTCACCAATATCACCATGACCACCTTATATCGTAGACTAATAGTAGCAAAACCTCTGCTTGTACAATAGGCCTTGTCAGGTGTCTTGATGGCTTTATCAATTCTGTTTTTATAGTGGCTTGGAATGGCAGCGCTTCTCATATCGAGTTGCTGAGACCTGTTATTTGCTAGTTAATAGCCAATGTGAATTCTCATGTTGGTACTGATTGATTGTAACTGTCTATTCCAGGGAAGGACCTTTTCTGGTATACCAGGGATAAGAAATCTGACACAGATGATGCTCTGAAGGAAGAAATCAGGAGAGTGAAGGAAGAGGAGGAACAGGCTATGCGTGAGGCTCTTGGTTTAGCTACTAAGCGCAGCAATCGTCCTAAGGGCAATCGCTTGGACAAGCATGAATATGCTGAGCTGATCAAGAGAGGATCGACTGCAGAGGACTTGGGGGCAGGGCATGCTGAGGCAGCACAGGTGCAGGGTCTCGGATTATACAAGTAAGTGTCCAGTTTTGAGAATAGCCATTCCGCATTCAAAATACATCATCATGTTCAAATAGTTGCCTGATTAATCTAGTCAATCTTTATACCAGTGTTATATATCGGTGAACATTGTACAAATCTAACGCGAAATTGTCTCCATGACTTTAGGGCTCCTCATGACGAGGGAGGATCAAGTTATTTGAACCTTGACCCTCCTGAAATGGAGCCCGAGCAGGCTGAGCCTCCACCAGCAGCCAAGCAGGAGGATTCAGAGGACGATAGGAAGGGGAAAAGGCGGCGTGAGCATGATGAGAGGAGGGGGGAGAAGGATCGAAAACGAGAAAAGCATGCTGACAGCAAGGAGAGGAGTCGAGACAAGCACGAGAGGCATGACTCAGAGGACAGATCCAAGCGCCACCGCAAGGACAAGCAGAGGAGAAGGCATGATTCTGATTCCGATTGATAACGCATATGCGCCTGCGCGACTGTACCCTACCGCTGTATTTCACACCAAGGATCTGATTTTTTGCTTGATGTAAAATGTATGGATATTCCTATGATGCTTTTATTATTCAAATCACGTTGGTGTAGATGTGCTAAGGGAACTAGCATACAGTACTGTGTTGGTGAAATGCTGTTCTGTGCGTTTGCGGAATTGATATTTGTCTGGTGTCTTGTAAGAGACACCAACAGTTGACCTCTATTTTCACGGAGATGTCTATCATGATAAGCTGTGTAGTAAGATGGACAGGGTGAAAATGTGGTTTGTACCCATACATGTGTATCTCAGACAGCCCAGTAACTGTTTGGGCTCAGACCATCTTCAATGGCACTCACTATTTGAAATACTATTTTTTTGATCTCTTCTATGCCACTACGGTCGTCAAACCGGCTAGCACCGTTACTTGGGCGAGCTGGGCCCACATGGTAGCCCCTGTCCGCGCCAGGACGCGCGCGAGGCCGCCGGCGCCCCTGGTTATGCGAGGCCGCGCGAGGACGCCGTGCGACGCCACCGCGCCCTGGCCGCGCGAGGCATCGGCACCCCTGGCCGCGTGCTCCTCCAGGTCCCGCTCACCCGCGTCGAGATCATCCGCACAGGCTGGCAGCGACGGGCAGCTCTTTGCGGTGCCAATTCAGTCTTGCCGATGCCTGAAGAACCATCGATGCAGATTACGTTGGCACTGCTATAGCAATTGTTGCATCGAAACCTTGACCTCTTGTGCTTTGATCTTTGCTTTCTGGAGGCTTCTGCCTTTACCTGATGGCAATTCAATCATTGGATCAATCCAAGCCTCCAATGTAGGTTCCTTGCACTTGCGCATCTCCAAACTGATGTACAGTACCTGGCATTAGATTTCCTCGCAGTGTCACTATCCTCGTCAGCAAGCCCGTCAGATACACCGCTTGATCTCTCATTTGTACTGGAAGCCCTTGGGCAATCCACTTGCATGGTCAGCGACGAAAGATGCGATTCCCTGCACCTTGAGCTCTGACTTGAGCCACTTGCAGAACCTGGAGAGGCCGCCGTTGCCGTGGTAGCCAGTGTAGACGTCGCAGCTCCGGAGCTTGGCGTTGGAGGATGGCGACGCGATGGAGCCCCTGGTGAAGGACACCCGCGGCACAAGGAAGGAGAACGACACGCGCGGCGGGAGGGTGCTGCTGCTGCCGCCACCGCCGCAGTCGGAAATCTTGGCCGCGTCGATGCCGCTGGAGTCGTAGCGCTCCGACGGCGGCGTGCGAGGCGCGCGGGGCGCGAGCGCGACAATATCCTCCGAGTGGGACCCATTGGAGCGTCACGTGGACGACAGCGCCGCGGTGGTGGTGACGCTGGCACCGGCGGCCTTGCTTTCTTGGCACGGCTGAGGCTTCGGCGGCTCGAGAACCCGTGGCGAGATGTAACGGGGACTGCAGCGCCGACACGAATGTGGACGACGTCGGCGACGGCGAGTAGAGGTGCGGCGTGATGGAGATGGCCAGCGAGATGGGGCAGGACCGGTCGGAGCTGCTGCCGCCGCCGCCGCCGCATCTGGCGGCGTCCTCGCGCGGCCAGCGGCGTCGGCGGCCTCGCGCGCGTCCAGTCGCGGCCAGGGGCTGCCATGTGGGCCCAGCTCCACCCAGTAGCCGGTTTGGTGACGGCAGCAGCACAGAAATAATCCCTACTACCTATTAAGAAGCTAAGGAGGGCGTTCACCACCTAACGTGGCCTCGCGCCCCCGTGCCCCCGCCCGGCATCCCCGCCTCTGCCATCCCCATGCCCCTGCAATTCCGGCCGCATCCCCTGTTTGCATCCGACTTCCAGCGGCCACGCATCGAACGTGCCATTCCCGTCCGCCATCCAGCCGCGCACCGCCCAAGACCTCACCCTCGCCGCAATACCGCCCACATTAGCCCCCAACCCCGCGCACCGCCAGCCAGCCCCCGCCCTCGGGCTCCCAACGCCGCGCGCGCTCCCCCTCCCCTACGCGCTCCCCATGCACGCCCGCACCAGCATCACCGCTAGGAGCCCCAACCATCCTCGCGGCGGATCGCCTCCACACGCCGGCCGCCAGGGACATCGTGCCTTCCTCGCCGCGTCTGTGGCTGTTATTTCACCTGCCGAAGTTACCTAATGTTCCTTCCAAACCCTAGCTCTTCCATTCCCATCTCCCTCACTCAGCTCCGTGCCGCCGCCCCGACCCACGCTCGCCCCGCCGCTGTCCTACCGCCCCATTCTCCACCCCTATCTGTCCCGACCCACTGCGTGGCCGATCGGCTGCCGGCACGGGGCGCGGGCACCGGGCGAGCGGCGTCGGCCCGCCACCCGTGCGGCGCCTGTGGTAGTGCGGGCGACAGGCGGCTGGCGCGGGCGAGCGGCGCCCCGCCCCGCCACCCGCGCGGGGCCTGCGGCCGTGCGGGCGACCGCCGGCCGGCATGAGTTCGACTCAGCATCGGTAAGGTTTGCGCATTCCCATCTCCTTTGCGTTGCTTGTCTCATCCTCTTCTCCATTTTCCCCCTTCCACGCGAATCTGCGGTGGCGCGGGTAAGAGGCGGCGACCAGAGGGGCTGATTGGCGGTGCTTGTCGCCCTTCCGACTCCTCGGCCTGCTTGTCGTACCGGAGTGGTGCCCGTCGGTGCACGCGGCGGAGGAGCTGTGACTGCTCGATGCGGTGCGCCGTGCGTGGCTGCCGACCGGACAGCCGTGCGGTGGGCGAGGCAGCGTCGGCCTCACCACTATCAAGCCTAGGCAGTCGAAGCCCATGGGCACAAGAAAGGCTGTGGCAAGGCTTCTCCCTCTGATTTTTTTTCCCATGCACTGCAAGGCTACCTTTGTTTGGCCACCGCCGGGCGCCGGCCTCGGTGCCTCCATGGCCGGATCCGTCCCTCCCTCCACAGGATCTACCTCTTTGACCTGCACTGTCTGTGCTGCTCTCTTCCTCTCTCTGCCCCTCTTCTTAGGGGCTGCAGAGCTGCTCTCTTCCTCTCCCTCTTCCTAGGGGCTGCAGAGCTGCTCTCTTCCTCTCTCCCTCTTAGGGGCTGCAGAGCAAGGTTCGACGAGGAGGGGATGTGCCAAAGTGAAGCAGCTGGCCTAGAACTGCACCCTCTACCAGGCCACCTCCCTTGCGGAGGCAGAAGGCTGTACTTCAGGTTACCTGCCTAGACGTCTCCTTTGCCATGGCCACCGTGCTTTAGGCCTAAGACAGGAGGGCGTGCTTTAGGACCATGGTGAGATTTGCCTTTTGATTCTCCATTCTCTCTTTTTTCAATGTTTGGATCTGTGATTTGTGCCTTCTTTTGTAGCTACGCCCCACACAGTTTTTGTGCCTCTGAGAGTGTGGTTCTGATGGTAACCAAAAAGTGGTGACATGTTTGTGCTTTGTGGATTCATATGTTATACCTGCCAATGTGTGTACCACCTTTAATATCATTCTACAATATTTTCCATTACAGCTGTTTGCTTGTGAGGCCAAAGTTCAGACCCAACTACTTTGAGCTTTGGTGTGTGATTTACTTAAAATGTGCCTGGCTATTGGCGCTAATGCTTTATTCTGTAATCACTTGACTAATACAGAGTGCTTGATCACAAAATTTCTTTTCAGTACACGCAAGCCACCATTGCTGTTGTTTTTTCAAAGCAGGGAGATATCAATCACTGTCATCTGAATTTTTGGCTGCTTGTCTTTTATATTCATGGGTGCTTTTCTTTTCTACTATAGTGGCTGTTATGACTCTACATTTACATTGTGGTAGCTGCCTTCTGAAATTTCTTTGGCCTTTACAGGTGTCAGGAGATGGAAGAGGGAATTCACAGTTTTAAGGCCTGCACTGCTGGAGGCGCTGAAGATAACATATCTAAAATGTTTATCCAACATATGAGGAAACCATACATCGTCTGTACAGCAGGTCTGTCATCTAATCTCAGCCTCTTTTTGATGGACCATATGATTGCAATATCTCTCCTGGAAACATGTTCAAGCATATAGCATGTTAAAGATTATCCTTTTTCTCAATTCTATGTTAAAAATAAGCATGATCCATCCTCCATTGCTAAGACAAATTTTAATAACAAACCAGCAATGAACCTTGAACTAAACTACCACTGTTTATTGCAGGACGCGGACGTGCAACCAAAACATCCTACGATCACTTGATCATGATGAGCAGGGTGTGAAAACATTTTCATCGTTGGTAAATCTCTTTGTATTTCTTACCTCAAGACTGATGAAAGATAGGTGGTGATAAAATGTCTGAACAACTGACAATTCACACGTTTTGGTGTTATACTAACTACTCTCTCAAATCCAGGGTATTGGTTATCTGAAATATGACATCTACAATGATGTCAACAGTGGTGTAGTGGAGAGGTAAATGGGAACATGAACTTAAATCACATTGCAACTGGCGCATTAGGCATTGCAAGAGTGTCAATCACCTTCTCATCCACATGTAAATATCTTGCTGTGCATAACTGCATACCCAACTGTGCAAATCTATTGTGCTTACTTCCCTTCTTATGTTCAGCAAAGTGACAAGTACTCGGATAGTCGGATCATCAATTGAGTTCATAATTTTATTAATCTCTGTAGCTCACGGTTGCCTCAAGGAAATTTCTTTTGTTTCTCTTTGTTTTTCAGCATAGATCCTTTGGGGCCTTTGTCTATTGGACAATAATTTGGAATTTGATTAGCCTGGGGAGTTTCATCCAGTTCCATGGACCTATAGTCATGTCTGTCAATTTGCATTTTAGTTTGTAGGGAGTAGTGACAGCATTAACTTTATCCTATCGAAATACATGAACACTACTGGCTACTTTGGTCAGACCCAACGCCCAAGCTTAGAGAATGATTGGAGTTTCATCAAAAGAACACAAGACCATATGGTAGTAGTTTACTAATTGGGCATGTGCCTGTTCAGTTGTGTGTTTACTACTTTCCAATTTGTCGGCTGCTAGCTGTGCTGAGGCTTATCCAAATCAAACCATGACATGGGCAATTGACACAGGTATTTAATATTTTCGTCCCTGCAGAATCTATCTAACAAAATCCTAAGCCATCATCTAAGCACCATACCTTTCAGCTTTTGCTTTCATAAGAAAATCTGTCCTACTGTCCAATCAATAAATCAAAGGTCTTGCTTGAAATATATAAGTCATCAGTGTTTTATGTGACTGTAAAAAAAAAAACAGCTCTAGCAAAGTTCTAGCAGCAGCGGTAACATAAACTCCATAGAACTGATACTTTAATGTGCACCCATCCTTCCATAACTCAGGTGATTTATATATCTGCTAAATGCACTAATCTCATTATATGGTTCGTAATGTGCAGATGATGGCAGAGATTGAGAACACATCGAGCCAGTTGCGGATCTAGAAATGGAGTAATAGGGGGCTGAATCATGAAAGATTAATCAGCAACAAATAGACAGTTAAACTGACATGTGACATCAGTGGTTCCTAAGCAAAAGCAAACGCTAGGTGATGTCAATCTGATGGAGACACAACACTAAAGCTTTATAGGAAGAGCTGTTCGAGAAGCAGGGCCTTCGGGCATTGCCGTAGGCAGCAGGCAGATTGGGGCCTTAGTTAATTGACTGATCAGAGAAGCCAATTTTAGAGAAACTTGTTTCTCCCATAGCAACTGTGTTATTTAAAAACTTCAGTTGTTTCAGAAAACCCAAAGTTTGTATGGTGATTCTGTTAGCAGCCAATTATTGTCGATTTTCTTTGGTATGATTAAGATTTACAAAGTTAGGTCAGTTGCTTAAAAGAGCTTTTGGGGCATCTGGAGACGACTTAGATTCTACAATAAAGAGTTTAAATGAGTTGGACCTGCAACTAAGGCTATCCTATCGGCAACAGTTTTCGAATTTGAGAAAGCATATCATTAGATGTTGAATTATCACATAAAGCTATGTTTATTAGATTTCATCCAGAAGTAATTGCTTTCAAAATCATACTACTTTACTTTTGATTTCACGTGTTTGGTTATTAGTTGAGGCCTGAGGCGTACTTTTGATTTCACATGTTTAAATGTTGAAACAGACCATTGTAAATTTGAATAGAGTTTGTGGTTGACTCTTGACCGCATCACGTAGAAATACCACATGTGTGTACAAGTGTTGTCCCGTTGCAACGCACGGGCATAGACCTAGTCAAAAATTAAAACGGATGGCACAGAAAAAAAGCTATATTTTTCAATGACACATAAGAGATTGATATAATTTTCGATGACATACAGGAAATTAACTCTAAAACAAAACATCGGACAATCGTGTACCTCAGCAAATCCTAAACCATTTCACCCTGTTTTTTTTTTTTGACTGAGCATGGCGGCTGGGTGGTGTAGCAATTGCGCCGCCGCCACCGATGCCGAGTTCGTCAGCTGCGTCCCCCGTACCCGTCGTCCTCAATGGACGATACGCATGGTCGATTAGCAGATCGTATTGTTGGATTGATCTCGCGCTTAGGAGGGAGACGTCCTTGTAGAATAAGATAGGACCAACCACACTTTGTATTGATCACTTGAATGGGTTTTATACATGTACGGACGGTGAGGTGTTGAACTAATCTAGCGTGAAGAAGCGGACAAAGCAAGCAGACGTGCGAGGCAAGGCGTTGAGCGGAGCGCGTCGTGCGCGGCATGCAAGCCATGCAGAGCGCGTCGTGTGCCTGGCCTAATGTCCTCCAGACTGCCCATCCAAACCTGTGCTAACACCCCCCCTCAGTCTCAGCTGTTGGATTTCCAACGCAGAGACTGGTTCAAAAATCATTGTACAATGCTGTAGGTAACCCTTTTGTAAAAATGTCTGCAAATTGTCGTGCGCTGGGTACTGGATGAACGCGAAGTTCGCCCAGGGCCACCTTCTCCCGTACGAAGTGCACGTCCAGCTCGATGTGCTTGGTGCGCCTGTGATGAACTGGATTGCGCGCCATGTAGACCGAGGAGACGTTGTCACAGTACGCGATGGTCGCAGACGGAATGGTGCAGCGGAGTTCGCCGAGCAGTTGTCGGAGCCAGGAACATTCGGCAACGGCGTTGGCGATGCCACGATATTCGGCCTCAGCGCTAGAACGAGAGACGGTGGCCTGGCGTTTGGACGACCAGGACACGAGAGAGTCGCCGAGGAACACCGCGAAGCCGGACGTCGACCGTCGTGTATCTGGGCAGCCAGCCCAGTCCGCATCCGTATACGCCGTTAGCGAAGGAGTTGTTGTAGCATGGAGGTGCAGGCCGTAGTTGACGGTGCCCTTGACGTAGCGTAGGACACGCTTAAGAGCCGCGAGATGGACGTCCCTTGGTTCATGCATATGAAGGCAAATTTGCTGAACGGCGTAGGCGAGGTCCGGACGGGTGAGTGTCAGGTACTGAAGTGCGCCGGCCATGCTGCGGTACCACGAACCGTCGGAGATCAGCGCGCCGTCGAGGCTGGATGTCTTGGGCTTGACTGTGGCGGAACCGCCGATTTAATACGGGCTAAGTACACCTGCCACCATTAGCTTACAATGTACTTAGACCGTACTAAACCCGGTCGTCCGTCGAGAGGCCTTCGGCTCTCGATTTGCACCAAATCCCAGAGGAACCGACATCACACACATTCGACTCACGATGGAGCCACAACAGTTACATCATCGCAGGCATTTGAAGAGATAGCAATAAGACTTTAGTTTACAAACCAGGTGCTGAATAAAATAAGATCAACGTAGGTCCATAATAAAATAGAGTTCGAAATAGTCTCTCGCAGCGGAAATTTAAGATCACAGTTCGTGATAAACAAAAGACTTGCAGTAGGGGGTGACATCATGCCCACTGATGCCGCCCCATTGCCATGGCATGACTCCTGTCACTCCTGATGATAACAGGCTCCACCGCCAACACATGCGCAGAAAAGGAACTCCATACCTGAAATCCAAATGTTGGGGGCAAACCCTAAGTACTAATTACTCAGAGGACTTAATGGCAAGGCTTACGGCTGACGCAAAGCTTGCTTACTATCATTGAATCCTTAGCCTTTGATTCTTAGCTCAAAAGTTTATTTACGGATAGGGGGATTTAACAGCCACTACCCTTGTGAAAGAAAGAGATAAACCTTTGCAAGTCATCATTATGAAATATCTGAGTCTCAAATAATAATCAACCACTTGATCTCTGAAACCATGAACCATATTGCAGAATATTAAGGTTATTACTACGTTGCCCGTGTGCGGTACTTGGCATTCTCACACCTGGTGAGCATCAGCGATTCGAATCGATTTTTAATTCCCGGGAATAACTAAAAATGCCAGGGGCCCATATGCTTACTCGCACGACGGCTTTCCCACATACAGTCCCCCTCCTCCACCTGTCCCATCCCAAGTTCGATTCACTCCCACCTGACTCCCGGGTTGTGCCCCCATGACGAGCCTGCCGACATCTCGGTCTCCCCGTCATGAGCACCAAGCTCCCCCGGGCCACCTTCCTCTCAACCAGTGGGTAGGAACGTGTTTCTGTTCTCCGGATGGCACAAGTAAGGTTTCACCGGCCCCATTAACCGGGTAAGCACTTTAGTAATGGTATGCCAACCAGCAGGCGAACAGCGGACGGGCCTTAAACGACTCGGGCGGAGCCATTACACCGCAACAACACACACCTCGAAAAGTAAAGCTTAATCTCCGCCCGGTCTCCTTTTAATCATCAACAGTAAAGCCATCAAGGCAGTTTTCAGTGTAGCATTTTCCTTTCAAGGTCAACCTACGTGACGAGTGACCATTCACTCGTGTCTACTCGGCCCTATCATTTCTATGCAACTCGTCCTACGGACCTATTTTTGGTGCTAGAGCCAGGGCGGCCAGTGGTTCTAATGCAATAAGGTTCCAAACAATACCTAATGCATATGCGTAATCATAAATCATAATTTGCTAGGAGAATGTAGGGCCTGCCTACCTTCCTCGCTAGGGTTAGCTTCCTCGGGGGCGAAGTCAGGTGCGGCCTGCGGGTGCTCTTCTTGCTGCAGCTCGGGTTCCGGGTCTTCTGGCTCCTCGATCACCGGAATCTCCTGTTCCTCGGGTACGGGGTCTATATGCATGCCAAGTGTATGAAATGAGCGTACAGATTGCACGGAGACAATGCGAATGTCACAAAACGTGACAATGGCTAACTTCTTTTCACCCAACATATCATGCATTTACCCCTACTATAAAAAGAACCCCTTTACTTCCATTTTCTTTCCCTAGCTAGCAACTTTTGTCATTTTCAAAACAAGGACTAAACCTTATATGCACACTTTCAGATTTCACCAGGGAGCTAACTATGCTATACAGAACTTAGGAAAAATATACATGACTCATTTCATGCACTTTTTATGTAGCAACATTTTCCAAGTCACATTTAAATGGTAAAAAGCAAAACACATATAACTTGACAAAAGCTAGGGTGCTAAACATAGTACTCAGGACCTAACTACCCTGTTATAGCCACTGTCAAAGCCTTGGGTTCATTAGAGTTCATTAGATATTCTTTTTCCTATTTACAACATAGAACATGCATGTGCAAAAATTGTGAACAAAAGTTGACATGCACAGATCCACATCATATCCATTGCATAGATCATTTTACTGTGGTTCCAGAACAACAAGATTTTCCTTTTTAGGATTTTTATTCGATTTTATATGATTTTTCAAAGTTTAAACCGAGAAAAAGGAAAATAGAAAAAGAAAAACTCAGATCCGAGGACCTCTGCGTAATTAACCATAGCTTCCAGGGGCTAGCTTGCAAGATCTGCAAGACTCAGCCCCCGCGCGGGAGGACCGGGGTGTAAAATCGAAGAAACCGAGGGGCCGGATCTAAAATTTCCCGGCCCCCCCTTCTTCTTCCTCGCGACGGCCGAGGCCGCGCGGCGCGGCGCGCGCGCGCCGGCGAGCTGGGGCTCGCCGGAGCCGCGACGTGGGGTGGCAGAGGTGCGCGGGAGCTAGGGCTTCACCTTGGGGGTATCGTCGTCGGCGGAGGAGGCGTGGAGCGACGGGGAACGGCGGCGCACCGAGCGTGAACGGCGGCGTCGGTGGCGCGGGCGCGACGTCGAGCCGGGCTCGATCTCCTCGGGGGAGAGGAGTCCGACGACGAGAGCTAGCGGGGGAGGGGCGGCGTGGAGCGGCGGTCGCGGTGGTGCGGTCGGTAGGGCTCGGGGAGGTCGGGAGGCGGCGGCGCGGGCTCGGCCCCGAGCTCGCGGCCGGCGATGGCGGCGGGCGGAGAAACGGGCGGGGCGGCGCGGAGAAGCGGGCGCGCGGTAGGGTTTCTGGGCGCGGGGTGCTTCCTCTTTTAGAGTCCCGGGCGTCGGGCAGCGCGGGCAGGCCGGAGGGGCGCGGGCGGAGGCCGGACGGCGCGGCGGTGCCCGTCGGCCGCGTGGTCGCCGTCGTACCGGGGAGGACGACGCGCCGCGCGGCGCGGACCGGGTCCATGGACCGCGAGTCGCTGACGGGTGGGGCCGGGATGCGGAACGGAGAGGCGGGCGCATTGGACCGGGCCTACGGGGCGAGGCCGAACGGCGCGGGCCGGCCCAATTTTGGGCGCCGCGGGCGGGAACCCGACAAGCGGGGCCCACCTGTCATAGAGAGGGGAAAAGGAAAAAACCGAAAAATAGAAAAATCCCCTTTGACTGCTGAGACACCTCTTTTCTAATTGCGTTTTTGAGCATTTTAGAGGCCGATTTAGATGAAACTCAAATTACAAGAAGTGTTCAAAATTTTGTAAGCTACAACTTTGTTATAAACTTTGACCCCCAGTTCTATGGTCAAAATTGGCCTAAATTTGAATTTAAGTTGCAGCCTCAGGTTTGACCAGCAGGATGCTTCCTCTTAGAAATTCTAAAAATCCCTTTTCCAGCCATTTGCACCTTATGTGCCTTTTGGGAAAGTTGTGTAGAATTTTATGGTCTACATTTGGTTCAATGGGAGTATTTCATGAAAGTGGCTGTAGGTTTGCTCAAACTTGGGTTTTCAAAACCAGCCTGGTTTGGGTTGGTTGTTTGGGCTGACAGAAAAAGGTTCAAAACACCAATTTGAATTTATCTTTTGCCCAAACTCAAATTGACAAAGTGTTTCATTAGATCCTTATCTCCAACTTTGGTAATATGAGTTTCCCCCACAACCCAACAGAATTCAAACTACAAGCCTGGCATTGTCCATGCTTACTGAAAAAAAGAAACAAAAACCCACCTTATGACCAAACCCCACCATCCATGATTATGCCATGATGCTTATGATGCATGATAGTGTACAATTTACTTAATTTGGGTATTTGAGATGCTGGAGCATCACAACCCACCCCCCTTAAGGAAATCTCGTCCCGAGATTTTGATGTGTTGTGGTGGAGAGTTTATAGAGATGAGAAAGTGCAGTGCGACGGGTATTTAAAGGTTTTAAGCAAGTCGAAACATACTCGTTCGAGGCGGACGGAAGGAAACCCGGATACTTGGTTCGCAGGTACTCCTCTGTCTCCCACGTGGCCTCCTCTTCGGTGTGCTCACTCCATTGCACCTTATACATGGTGACCGTGCTACGTCGAGTCGATCGTTGCTTTCGGTCCAGGACTTTCACCGGTCTGGCCTCATAAGTGAGGTCCGGTTCAATCTGAACTTGGGATGTGTCGATCTCTTCCTCTGGCACTCGCAGGC
Organism: Paspalum notatum; assembly: GCA_022530915.1. Lineage (NCBI taxonomy): Eukaryota > Viridiplantae > Streptophyta > Magnoliopsida > Poales > Poaceae > Paspalum > Paspalum notatum. The sequence continues at coordinate 590,361 of CM039691.1, forward strand.
ACCTCTTAAGTTGTGACACGTGAAAAATATCATGGACTGCCGCGAGGCGTGGTGGTAGCTCTAACCGGTAAGCCACGGGTCCACATTTCTCGGAAATCTTGAATGGCCCAACGTACCGTGGTGCTAGCTTCCCTTTTACCCCAAACCGGTGCACACCTTTCATCGGCGATACCCGAAGATACACGTGATCACCCTCTTTAAACACTAACGGTCTCCTCCTTCTATCTGAGTAACTTTTTTGCCTTGACTGTGCCCTTTTTAGGTTCTCCTGTATAAACCTCACTTGCTCTTCGGCTTGTGTTACCAAATCGGGCCCGAAGGTGACTCGCTCTCCAGGTTCTGACCAGTTCAGAGGTGTTCTGCACCTCCTCCCATACAGAGCCTCGAAAGGAGCCATCTCCAAGCTCTTTTGGTAGCTGTTGTTATATGCAAACTCTGCCAGGGGCAAACACTCGTCCCACTTGGTGGAATAAGTTAAGGCACACGCCCTCAGCATGTCTTCTACGATCTGATTTACTCTTTCCACTTGTCCACTGGTTTGGGGGTGGTATGCCGAACTATGGATCAATTTTGTTCCTAAGGCATTCTGTAGTTGTTCCCAGAAGCGAGACACAAAAACTGAGCCCCGATCTGAGGTGATGGTCCGAGGGACACCATGTAAGGAGACAATCTTTGCTATATACAACTCGGCATACGTGTTGGCACGGTAGACTGTCTTTACAGGGAGAAAATGGGCCGATTTCGTGAACCGGTCGATAATCACCCATATAGAATCATAACCCTTCTGAGTGCGAGGCAAACCCACCACGAAATCCATGTGTATATCTTCCCACTTCCAAGCCGGGATGTTCAAGGGTTGAAGCATACCGCCTGGCTTTAGGTGATCTGCTTTTACTCTCTTGCACACGTGACATTCTGACACATATTTGGCGATTTCCCGCTTCATGCGGGTCCACCAAAACCTTTGTTTTAAGTCCTGGTACATTTTATTGCTACCTGGATGCATGGCCAGTATGGAATTGTGAGCTTCTTCTAATATTTTCTTCCTCAACTCCATATCTTTAGGGACTACTAAGCGGTTTTTGAACCATAGGACCCCTTGGTTATCTAAGGTGAAGCAATCCCTCTTCGCCTCAGCAATACCCTCACGTATGTGAGCCATGCCCGGGTCGTGTTTTTGTGCTTCAACGATCAGATCTCTTAGTGTCGGCTCAATGCTGATGTTATACAGTTCGATTAAGAACTCAACAGGCATCTCAATCTCATCCATCTCCCAACAAATCACTCTTGCCGTGGGCCGAGCTTCAATCACATTGCAATGAGCCCGACGGCTTAGTGCGTCCGCCACTACATTCGCTTTCCCCGGGTGGTAATGAATCTCTAGGTCATAATCTTTTATCAACTCTAACCACCGTCTTTGCCTCATGTTTAACTCGGGCTGTGTGAAGATGTACTTGAGGCTCTTGTGGTCAGTGTAGATATGACAGGTATTGCCCAGCAGATAGTGTCTCCATATCTTCAGGGCGTGCACGACTGCTGCAAGTTCCAGATCGTGAGTCGGGTAGTTGGCTTCATGTTTTCTTAGTTGGCGGGAGGCGTACGCAATTACTCTCCCTTCTTGCATTAGGACACAACCGAGGCCCTGACCGGAGGCGTCACAATACACATCGAAAGGCTTGGTGACGTCCGGTTGGGCTAGTACTGGTGCAGTTGTTAACAGTTTCTTCAATTCTTGGAACCCCTCCTCGCACTTCGGACCCCATGTGAAACTTGCATTTTTCTTTGTTAGGGAGGTCATTGGCTTAGCAATTTTGGAGAAGTCCTTGATGAAGCGGCGGTAGTAGCCCGCTAAACCAAGGAAACTCCTGATCTCGGTTACGGTTTCAGGCTGCTTCCAATTCAGGACATCTTTCACTTTGCTAGGATCAACTGCTACCCCCTTCTCTGATAAGACATGCCCCAGAAAACCTACTTCCTTAAGCCAGAACGCACACTTGCTGAACTTGGCATAGAGCTTATGTTCTCTTAGCCGGGTAAGTACTGTCCTCAAATGTTCTTCGTGTTCTTTGTCATTTTTGGAGTAGACTAATATATCATCAATGAATACCACGACGAACTTGTCGAGCTCGTTCATGAACACCGAGTTCATCATGTACATGAAGAAGGCTGGTGCGTTGGTTAACCCAAAGGACATGACCAGATATTCATACAAGCCATATCTGGTCGAGAAAGCAGTTTTTGGTATGTCTTCTTCTCTGATTTTTATCTGGTAATAGCCCGACCTTAAGTCAATTTTTGAGAAGACTTTGGCCCCAGCTAACTGATCGAATAGGATGTCAATGTGTGGAATTGGATATTTATTCTTGACTGTGACTGCATTTAGCGGCCTGTAGTCCACACAGAGCCTTTTACCTCCCTGATCTTTCTTCTCTACGAAGAGGGCTGGACAACCCCAAGGCGACGAACTAGGTCGGATGAAACCCTTGTCTAACTGCTCTTGGAGTTGTATTTTTAACTCTTTCAATTCATCTGGTGCCATTTTGTATGGCCTCTTAGAGACAGGAGCTGTGCCCGGGACAAGATCTATGCGGAATTCCACATCCCTGTCCGGGGGTGGACCCGGAAGCTCCTCCGGAAACACGTCCGGAAAGTCACACACTACTGGGATCTTTCTAATTTCATCAACCTCGGCTGCATTTACTGTGGCCACCATGTGTTTCATGTCTGGCATATGCACACGTATGACCTTGCCACTGACCCTAGACCTTAACTGTATTGTCCTACTGCCAATATCCAGGACGGCATTGTTTTCCGTCATCCAGTTCATTCCCAAAATAATATCAATCCCCTGGTGTGGCAGCACCACGGGGTTGATGATAAACGTCTCGGCTCCTATTTCCAGCCGTAAGTGCCTGACCCCTAGACTGGTATCGATAGGAGACCCTGGGGCAGTGATGTGGTAGTTTTCCCTTAGCTTGTGCATTTTTATGTCATGCTTCTGTGCATATGCTTTGCTAATGAAGGTATGCGTAGCCCCCGAATCAAATAACACGACGGTCGGGTGACCGTTGATCGTAAACGTACCAGCGAGCACCGGCACACCGGCGGGGATCTGCTCCAGGTGGATGTAGTGCACCCGGCCAGTCTTCTGTGCGGGCCCCTTCTGCTTGCCTTGCTGACTGCCGCCCGCAGGATTCGGGCCTTGGATCCTACGGGGTGCCCTGCAGTCTCTGCTGAAGTGTCCTGTCTTGCCACAGTTGAAGCAGGGATTTCCGGGTCCTGGAATGGCGGGGACACGGGGTGCAGGGAGTTGAGCTTGTGTGCCCGGGGTAAGGCGGTGCTGCTGCTGTGGCGCCCTGTGGACCCATCCCGGCTGACTTGGCCTGACCACGAAGCGTGACTGCTGGTAGTGCTGCTGTGGAGGTCTGTATGCCGTTTTCTGCTTCTGGGAGGATCCAGCAGCAGAAGTGTTAGCCTGACGCTTGCGCCTCTGGTCTTCATTTGCGACCCGCAGGCGATTCTCCATATCCAGCGCGGTGTCCACCAAGTCGGTGAAACTCTGGTAGCGACGCCCCAAGTGTGTCTGGAGAGTGGGGTCGAAGCCGCTTAACAGCCTAGCGGCACGAGAGGGGTCATCTCGCACATCCTCCGGTGCATACTGTGACAGGTGAATGAACGCCTGTACGTACTGCATCACCGTCTTGTTCCCTTGCTTGAGCTCTCGAAATTCTCGCTTCTTTTGTTCCACCAGGCTATCCGGGATATAGTGGGCCCTGAAAGCCTCAGAGAACTCCTCCCAGGTGGGCTCATGCCCAGCCCGTTGCATCTCCAGGAACGTGGCATGCCATGCACCCGCTGGTCCCTGGAGCAACTGTCCGGCGAACCTTGCCTTCTGCTGCTCGGTCAACTCCGGGAGGAGCGTGAACTTGGATCGGATGGTGCGGAGCCAGTCATCAGCATCCAGCGGTTCGGGGCACTTGCTGAAGATGGGAGGGCGCAAATCCTCGAAGTCCCGGTATGAGATACCACGATTTCTAGGCTCCCGCTGCCCATTTCCGCGGCCCTGGCGCTCTTCCGCTAGCAGTCGGATCAGCTCACCCTGTTGCACGATCAGGGTGGCCAACTCCGGCGGAGGTGGGGCGCCGTTCGCTTGCTGCTCCGAACCCGAGTGTTGCCCATTGCGAGTGTTCACCATCTGCAAGGAGGATGCCAACGTGGTTCACATGAGATTCTCGTGCATAGAAGGTATAGGCTCAGAAATCATGACATGCACATATCTTGTGTGCAATGCAAACAGGTAGTGCAGAAAACCAAATTCTGGATTTAATTAAAACGATCCAAACTAAGGCTCAAGGTCTAGCCATTACAGCATAGGATGGTGGTTACATCGACCAACCATCGAGTCACACATCAAGTGGCGTCCAATATTACATAAATGGGGTACCCGTATGAGCTCTCACCTCACAAATGTATAGGTACAACCATAAGTAAGCACGGAGCGTGGTGAAACAAAATATCGCTATCAACGTGCTGGGTACGCGCCACGTACTACTACTCCACTAAGACATCCTCTAAGCCTCAGAGTGACCGGTAGTCGCGGCGTCCTCGTCCTGCTCCATCTCCTGAGGCTCGGAGGACTCCCCGTCCTGGGATCCCTCGTACTGCGCGAGGCGCTGCTGGAGCACCGACACCTGCGCCTCCAACTCCTCACGGCGAGCCTGAGCGTCCCTGTGCCTGGCGGCGAAGAACTGGCTGCGGTCCTTCTCCTGAATGTACAGCCCGTACACCTCGCGGGCGTAGTCCATGCACGCGATCTGGGGGCGCGAGGCACCTCGTGCCCGAAGGTCGTCGCGACGGTCCTGCCACGGGTCGTCGTCCTGTCCGAGGGTAGGGAGGAAACGCAGCACCGTGTCACCCGCCTCCTCCTCAGAGCTCAGTACTGCAAGGGTTGTCATGAGAGCACCCTTGCGAGCGTCCACCCCACTGACCCCGCGGGAAACGATCGTGCGGAAACTACCGTTGGCCGTGGTGAGGACCACCTTGGCCTCACAGACTCCCGGCTCGTGGGCCAGCTGCGTGGAGATGAACGGGCAGGGGCGACGTCCCAACTCGCGCATGGCCCTGCACAGGATCAGGGACATGGGACAGTCCTCCCGGCAACGCTCATGGACCCATCCACCCTCGGCAACCGGCGGAGTGTGGGTCATAGGGGGCAAAGGGCGCCCTCCGGTGGCCTTGCGCGCGGTCTGCCTCGTCCTCACCATCTGGTTGGCACAAAAAGGAGATGTCTTAGTTTTTATAAGGGAGTGGACTTCAAAATCATGATCAAGACGGATCGGAGGAAAACGTGTAGAGTGGTGTCTTAAAATTTCGAGTTCATGTAATACTCATATTTTTAGCGGCAAACCCCATTTGACAGAAAAGAAAAACATGATGCATGATTCGTCCTTATCGATCTCACATCGCACACCCTATTTAGCATTACTAGCGATAGTTCGGTGACATATATGCACGGCTCTCTTTAATGCAACTAGACGTTCACTATCGTTCTTAATATCGCACGTAGTCAGTGTACCTGCAGAAAAATGCATGCTTTCCACATTACCACTCTAAACCTAGAAGTGGCATCCACGCAATTTGCGCCGCGTGGACAACGCATCTGTACGGTCCTCTGCTAGACCGGGCTGGCACCCACGCAAGCAAATTGAATTCTTGCTGCGTCACAACAGGAGAGTGTTCACAAACACCGCAAAAGTGACCACCCCCCTTAAAATTTCTATCCTACCAGCATGAATGCAGAGTTCACAACAATCCGCAAATCTTCCAATAGCTTCCACCAGTACTGGGGAGGGCTAATGGCCGAAAAGTTGTTTCTCAAAACACCGAATATGCATATGAGTTCTATCTAGGTCAAATGTTAGTGATGTCACCTGGATAACACTAACATCCTTAATATGGGCATATCGTATACTCTCATTTTCGAATTACTTGAAAAGGGCTTTCAAAAATAGTTTTGTAAACAAAATCTGGATGATATAATTGTTGTCTGTGTATGATCGGCTCTGATACCAGCTGTGGCGGAACCGCCGATTTAATACGGGCTAAGTACACCTGCCACCATTAGCTTACAATGTACTTAGACCGTACTAAACCCGGTCGTCCGTCGAGAGGCCTTCGGCTCTCGATTTGCACCAAATCCCAGAGGAACCGACATCACACACATTCGACTCACGATGGAGCCACAACAGTTACATCATCGCAGGCATTTGAAGAGATAGCAATAAGACTTTAGTTTACAAACCAGGTGCTGAATAAAATAAGATCAACGTAGGTCCATAATAAAATAGAGTTCGAAATAGTCTCTCGCAGCGGAAATTTAAGATCACAGTTCGTGATAAACAAAAGACTTGCAGTAGGGGGTGACATCATGCCCACTGATGCCGCCCCATTGCCATGGCATGACTCCTGTCACTCCTGATGATAACAGGCTCCACCGCCAACACATGCGCAGAAAAGGAACTCCATACCTGAAATCCAAATGTTGGGGGCAAACCCTGAGTACTAATTACTCAGAGGACTTAATGGCAAGGCTTACGGCTGACGCAAAGCTTGCTTACTATCATTGAATCCTTAGCCTTTGATTCTTAGCTCAAAAGTTTATTTACGGATAGGGGGATTTAACAGCCACTACCCTTGTGAAAGAAAGAGATAAACCTTTGCAAGTCATCATTATGAAATATCTGAGTCTCAAATAATAATCAACCACTTGATCTCTGAAACCATGAACCATATTGCAGAATATTAAGGTTATTACTACGTTGCCCGTGTGCGGTACTTGGCATTCTCACACCTGGTGAGCATCAGCGATTCGAATCGATTTTTAATTCCCGGGAATAACTAAAAATGCCAGGGGCCCATATGCTTACTCGCACGACGGCTTTCCCACATACAGTCCCCCTCCTCCACCTGTCCCATCCCAAGTTCGATTCACTCCCACCTGACTCCCGGGTTGTGCCCCCATGACGAGCCTGCCGACATCTCGGTCTCCCCGTCATGAGCACCAAGCTCCCCCGGGCCACCTTCCTCTCAACCAGTGGGTAGGAACGTGTTTCTGTTCTCCGGATGGCACAAGTAAGGTTTCACCGGCCCCTTTAACCGGGTAAGCACTTTAGTAATGGTATGCCAACCAGCAGGCGAACAGCGGACGGGCCTTAAACGACTCGGGCGGAGCCATTACACCGCAACAACACACACCTCGAAAAGTAAAGCTTAATCTCCGCCCGGTCTCCTTTTAATCATCAACAGTAAAGCCATCAAGGCAGTTTTCAGTGTAGCATTTTCCTTTCAAGGTCAACCTACGTGACGAGTGACCATTCACTCGTGTCTACTCGGCCCTATCATTTCTATGCAACTCGTCCTACGGACCTATTTTTGGTGCTAGAGCCAGGGCGGCCAGTGGTTCTAATGCAATAAGGTTCCAAACAATACCTAATGCATATGCGTAATCATAAATCATAATTTGCTAGGAGAATGTAGGGCCTGCCTACCTTCCTCGCTAGGGTTAGCTTCCTCGGGGGCGAAGTCAGGTGCGGCCTGCGGGTGCTCTTCTTGCTGCAGCTCGGGTTCCGGGTCTTCTGGCTCCTCGATCACCGGAATCTCCTGTTCCTCGGGTACGGGGTCTATATGCATGCCAAGTGTATGAAATGAGCGTACAGATTGCACGGAGACAATGCGAATGTCACAAAACGTGACAATGGCTAACTTCTTTTCACCCAACATATCATGCATTTACCCCTACTATAAAAAGAACCCCTTTACTTCCATTTTCTTTCCCTAGCTAGCAACTTTTGTCATTTTCAAAACAAGGACTAAACCTTATATGCACACTTTCAGATTTCACCAGGGAGCTAACTATGCTATACAGAACTTAGGAAAAATATACATGACTCATTTCATGCACTTTTTATGTAGCAACATTTTCCAAGTCACATTTAAATGGTAAAAAGCAAAACACATATAACTTGACAAAAGCTAGGGTGCTAAACATAGTACTCAGGACCTAACTACCCTGTTATAGCCACTGTCAAAGCCTTGGGTTCATTAGAGTTCATTAGATATTCTTTTTCCTATTTACAACATAGAACATGCATGTGCAAAAATTGTGAACAAAAGTTGACATGCACAGATCCACATCATATCCATTGCATAGATCATTTTACTGTGGTTCCAGAACAACAAGATTTTCCTTTTTAGGATTTTTATTCGATTTTATATGATTTTTCAAAGTTTAAACCGAGAAAAAGGAAAATAGAAAAAGAAAAACTCAGATCCGAGGACCTCTGCGTAATTAACCATAGCTTCCAGGGGCTAGCTTGCAAGATCTGCAAGACTCAGCCCCCGCGCGGGAGGACCGGGGTGTAAAATCGAAGAAACCGAGGGGCCGGATCTAAAATTTCCCGGCCCCCCTTCTTCTTCCTCGCGACGGCCGAGGCCGCGCGGCGCGGCGCGCGCGCGCCGGCGAGCTGGGGCTCGCCGGAGCCGCGACGTGGGGTGGCAGAGGTGCGCGGGAGCTAGGGCTTCACCTTGGGGGTATCGTCGTCGGCGGAGGAGGCGTGGAGCGACGGGGAACGGCGGCGCACCGAGCGTGAACGGCGGCGTCGGTGGCGCGGGCGCGACGTCGAGCCGGGCTCGATCTCCTCGGGGGAGAGGAGTCCGACGACGAGAGCTAGCGGGGGAGGGGCGGCGTGGAGCGGCGGTCGCGGTGGTGCGGTCGGTAGGGCTCGGGGAGGTCGGGAGGCGGCGGCGCGGGCTCGGCCCCGAGCTCGCGGCCGGCGATGGCGGCGGGCGGAGAAACGGGCGGGGCGGCGCGGAGAAGCGGGCGCGCGGTAGGGTTTCTGGGCGCGGGGTGCTTCCTCTTTTAGAGTCCCGGGCGTCGGGCAGCGCGGGCAGGCCGGAGGGGCGCGGGCGGAGGCCGGACGGCGCGGCGGTGCCCGTCGGCCGCGTGGTCGCCGTCGTACCGGGGAGGACGACGCGCCGCGCGGCGCGGACCGGGTCCATGGACCGCGAGTCGCTGACGGGTGGGGCCGGGATGCGGAACGGAGAGGCGGGCGCATTGGACCGGGCCTACGGGGCGAGGCCGAACGGCGCGGGCCGGCCCAATTTTGGGCGCCGCGGGCGGGAACCCGACAAGCGGGGCCCACCTGTCATAGAGAGGGGAAAAGGAAAAAACCGAAAAATGGAAAAATCCCCTTTGACTGCTGAGACACCTCTTTTCTAATTGCGTTTTTGAGCATTTTAGAGGCCGATTTAGATGAAACTCAAATTACAAGAAGTGTTCAAAATTTTGTAAGCTACAACTTTGTTATAAACTTTGACCCCCAGTTCTATGGTCAAAATTGGCCTAAATTTGAATTTAAGTTGCAGCCTCAGGTTTGACCAGCAGGATGCTTCCTCTTAGAAATTCTAAAAATCCCTTTTCCAGCCATTTGCACCTTATGTGCCTTTTGGGAAAGTTGTGTAGAATTTTATGGTCTACATTTGGTTCAATGGGAGTATTTCATGAAAGTGGCTGTAGGTTTGCTCAAACTTGGGTTTTCAAAACCAGCCTGGTTTGGGTTGGTTGTTTGGGCTGACAGAAAAAGGTTCAAAACACCAATTTGAATTTATCTTTTGCCCAAACTCAAATTGACAAAGTGTTTCATTAGATCCTTATCTCCAACTTTGGTAATATGAGTTTCCCCCACAACCCAACAGAATTCAAACTACAAGCCTGGCATTGTCCATGCTTACTGAAAAAAAGAAACAAAAACCCACCTTATGACCAAACCCCACCATCCATGATTATGCCATGATGCTTATGATGCATGATAGTGTACAATTTACTTAATTTGGGTATTTGAGATGCTGGAGCATCACATTGACTTCAGCGGGGGTGGCCACGGCTTTGCAGTTGGCCATGCCCGCCCGTTCGAGGATGTCAAGGGCGTACTTCGACTGAGACAAGAAGAAGCTCGTCTTGGTGCGCTTGACGTCAACGCCGAGGAAGTAATGAACCGGACCCATATCCTTGATGGCAAACGCTTGTTTGAGTTGGGCCACCACGGCTTGAAGTAGAGTGGTGGAAGAAGCTGACAGGATCATGTCATCGACATATAGGAGAAGGTACGCCATATCGGAGCCTTTGGTCATGACGAATAGAGAAGAATCAGACCTGGACTGTTGAAAACCAAGTGTTTTGACGTGCTCGACGAAGCGATTGAACCACGCGCGCGGGGCTTGACGGAGGCCGTACAGAGAGCGTGATAGAAGGCAGACATCATGTGGCCGCTGTGCATCTTCGAAGCCTGTGGGTTGCTGGCAGTAGACTCGTTCATGCAGATGACCATGCAAGAACGCGTTGGACACGTCCAGCTGATGTGCCGGCCAGTTCTTGGATGCCACAAGTGCGAGGACGGTGCGGATTGTCGCCAGCTTGACCACCGGCGAGAATGTTTCATCGAAGTCGACGCCGGGGCGTTGATTGAATCCACGGACAACCCATCGCGCCTTGTACCGCGCGAGTGTGCCATCGGGATTGAGTTTGTGTTTGAAAACCCATTTGCCGGAAATGATGCGTGCGTCGGGTGGACGAGGTTGGAGTGTGTTGGACTGCAAAGCGTCAAACTCGGCCTGCATCGCCGAGCGCCAATGCGGATCCTGGAGAGCCTTGCGGACGGATGTAGGTAAAGGAGAGATGGCGGTGGCGGCGAGGGCATAGCCAGCGTATTTGGAGCTAGGTTGACGAGTGCCGTCTTGGGCCCGAGTCACCATGTGGTGTCCAGGCGCAACAGGAGCTGTTGTGGAGGGAGGAATGATGGCCTGTGAGGATGCAGACGTGGGTGGCGACGCAGTGGGGGATGCAGCTTGGGTCGTAGACGGCACCATGGCCGGTGTGGCTGGTGTCGTTGATGGCGCCGTGGCCGCCGGTATAGGGAGAGTAGAGACACTGGTGTCGCGGTGGTTTGCAGCCAGCAAGAGGACTGGCCCCTCGTAGATATATGTGGGTGGAGGTGGAGTTGGAGGAGAAGCTATGGGGATTGATGGAACGCGGAAGGGGAACTGCGTTTCATCAAACACTACATGCCGAGAGGTGATGACTTTGTGTGTGGCAGTGTCGAGGCAACGATAGCCGCGATGATCCGCAGGGTAACCAAGAAAGACACATGGCGTGGATCGCGGATGAAGCTTGTGTGGAGCAACCGCAGCGGTGTTTGGGTAGCAGAGGCACCCGAAGGTGCGGAGATCGTTGTAGTTGGGTGGAACGCCTAGAAGAAGCTCATGAGGTGTGGCAGTGCCGGTGGCTCGGCAAGGTCGGCGATTTATGAGATAGGTAGCTGTGTTCAGAGCCTCGGCCCAGAGGGATGACGGTGCGCTGCTGTGGATCAGGAGAGTGCGAACACAATCGTTGATCGTGCGTAGAATTCGTTCTGCCTTGCCGTTTTGCTGAGAAGTATACGGGCAGGAGAGACGGAATTGGGTGCCATGGGAGTCGAGGAGGGTGTGCATGGCACTGGAGTCGAACTCGCAGCCATTGTCTGTTTGCAAGGCAAGGACATGGAGCTAGAACTGTGTGCGGGTATAGGTGAGGAACGAACGGATTATGGGGAGAACCTCACTCTTAACACGCATGGGGAACGTCCAGATATAGTGGGTAAAATCATCCAGTAAGACAACATAGTATTTAAAACCGGAATTGCTAGAAACTGGAGAGGTCCATACATCGGAATGAATCAACTGAAAGGGAAAATAGCTAATGCTGTTGGAGGTGCTGAACGGCAGCCGAGTGTGCTTCCCAAGCTGGCAGGAGGAGCACACATGTGCCATTGATTTATTGCAGGTGAATGCAAAGTTGTGGAGAAGCTGCCGAAGGGTGTCAGTGCCGGGATGTCCAAGCCGTGCGTGCCACAGTTCTGTTGAAGCAGATGCGGTGACGGCGTGGTGCTGTGGCAGACGCATCTTGTAGAGATCACCGATGCTTTCACATCGGAGCATCACCGTTTTGGTGGAGAGATTCTTGACAGAGAAACCGCGAGAGTCAAATTCAACGGTGACAGGATTATCACGAGTGAGTTTACGAACAGAGACGAGATTATAAATCAAGGAGGGTGAGACAAGAGCACCGGGCAAGTTGAGAGGGTAAGGTGAGGTGGGCAGAGTAACGGCGCCGGTGTGAGTGGCCGGAAGTTTTGCACCATTGCCAACAGTGATGTGTGTGGAGAAGGGAAGAGGTCGAGGGTTGGGAAGATTACCAGAGGATGACGACATGTGGGTTGTTGCGCCTGTGTCCATGAACCAGTCGGCGGAGCTCGGGGGAGGTTGGGTGGCGACGCCGGCGGACTGCAGGGCACTGTAGAGCCCGGCGTGATCCCATCCTTGCGCCTGGGTGGGAGCAGGAGGCGGAGCGAACTGGGCCACCATGGCCTGTTGAGGTTGGAAGGCAGGCCTGGGACCCAGAACACCGACACCAAGGACCCGGAATGGCATCGGCCAGGCCTGGACCATGCCGGTCCATGGGTTGTAGTTCGGGGCCCAGGGAGCCGGAGGACGTTGTGGCTGACCGGCTTGGCTGGCGCCGCCGGCTTGGCCGACGCCGCCGGCGGTGGCGGCACCGCCCTTGCCCTTGCCCTTGCCCTTCTTGTTCTTGCCCTTGGAGCGAGAGGAGGAAGTGTCGGAGGAGTTCCCGCCGCCGGCGGCCGTGGTGCCGTGGGAGGCTGCCATGGCCTGGTTGCCATCCTGTTTGTCATCATGGCGCAGCTGGAGCTCCTCGAGCAGCAGGAAGGAGCGAGCACTCATGAAGGTGTGAGGTGGAAACTTGGACTTGAGCACCGGCTGGACGTGGCGGTACATGGGGTTGAGGCCGCGGATGAGGTTCAGCACTTGGCTCGGCTCGGACACCGGGTGGCCGACGTCGCGGAGGTTGTCGGCGAGTTCTTTGAGACGAGCGCAGTATTGGGTGATGCTGAGGTCGCCCTGAACAATACTCCGGAACTCGGCCTCGAGGTAGACAACCCGCTGAAGTTCGTTGTCGCGGAACAGTCCTTCGACGTCGCTCCAGAGGGTGAACGCCGTGGTCCAGGGCTTGTGGATGATGGCGAAGACATCCTTGTGGACAGTGGTGTAGATCCAGTTGATGATGGCAGAGTCACGCATGCGCCAATCGGTGTCGCGATCGGCGACGAGCGTCGGAGCGCGGACGTGGGAGTCGAGGCCGAATTTGCCGAGGACCGACTCGAGGGAGCACCGCCACTGGCCGTAGTTGGAGTCCGCCATGTCGAGGGTGACGGGGACATGGGAGCGGATGGAGACGGCCTGTATGATGGAGACAGGGGTCGGCTCGGCCGGCGGCGCAGATGAGGCGCTGGAGGTAGAGGACGCCGAGGAGTGAGCTGGGGAGGCCATGGCGCACGCCGCACGGAGAGCAGGGGGTTGCGGAAGCGAGGTTTTAGGATCGGGAGTTGACTGATACCATGTAGAATAAGATAGGATTAACCACACTTTGTATTGATCACTTGAATGGGTTTTATACATGTACGGACGGTGGGGTGTTGAACTAATCTAGCCTGAAGAAGCGGACAAAGCAAGCAGACGTGCGAGGCAGGGCGTTGAGCGGAGCGCGTCGTGCGCGGCATGCAAGCCATGCAGAGCGCGTCGTGTGCCTGGCCTAATGTCCTGCTGACTGCCCATCCAAACCTGTGCTAACAGTCCTGACTGAGTCCGAGTCCAAGATTAAGGCCTTGATCGGAGGTCAAAAACCCCTCAGATTGTGGTCCCCGTTCACACCCGCACCACAATAAAGACCCCGAAGAGAGGCACGCGAACCAACATTCGCCGTGACCTCCTCACGACTCAGACACGATCAATCGGTGCGGGAAGTGGAGGGAAGGCCACTCCCACTGGCGCATTCGCGCCATTACCGTCTCCGGCGTCACTCCTGTTCGTTCTTCTCTCTGTCCAGTCCGACGCCTCCATGAAACCTCCGTTGCCCCTCTGGCACCGGTCGCGCTCTCCAAGACCTAAGGTACCCTGACCTCTGCTCTCTCTGTTCCTCCCTCTCCATGGATCATAAGATCGGATCTACACGATTTCAACTCAAGAATCTAGTGGTTTGGGGTACGGACACTAGATCCACGTGACACCATTCCAACACGTATGACTTGTTGTCAATCTGGACAGCCACACATCCTTCAATCCTTGCGAGCTCGATGGCCCTGCGTACTCGTCGTCAAGCTCGTTCCGTCATCAACAACATCCTCGTTGATCTGACGGGCGGGATTTTTTTTCTATCCTCCATTGTACTTCACTGCGTTTGGTTTTATGCGAGATCTGTTGATGGATTGTTCTTTTCGATGGAACTTGTAAACTGCGCATCATGCTTTTCTTCTCCATGGATTGAGGTTCCTAGTTGGAGAGTTGAATTCATGGTAGTGCCCCGGGTCCAGGTGCTCACCAGTGCGGTCCGAATGAGTACTGACAGACTTGTAAAATGATGCCTATCTATTTCTTTAGTGCTAGCGCAATGTGCTATTGTGCTAGTTTCTGACTTCCTGGCTCAATGCTTGTACATAAGGCTAAATTTAATGGAGCTCCTATATTTGACTCTCAAAATTAAATGTTGTATTGTTACGGCACCGTTACGTACCGTAGATCTGAGTGAAGATAGTTGGAATAGTGATAGGAAATTGGGAGATAAGGATGCCCCTGGACTTAGCCTAAGTACGTATAAATGATGTGATGTGAGATTTGTTCAATTTTCCTCCTCCCCTCACGACCTCAAATCCAGATCCAGATCCAGATCCAGCTGGCACACACTTCCTCCTACCCCCGGAACCTGCTAGGCTGGTGCCGCGCCTCCGCCTCCCCCTTATTCCAAGTTGGTTGGTACGACGTTCGTTGGTCTGTCCCTGATTCCTTTTGTACTTCTCCGCATCTTGGTGCGGTATAAATGCGTTTGGTGATGATTCATGAATAGGATAATTATGTTGCAAGAACGATTTGATATTATTGTATGATTTGTACCATGAGTGTTCACCGTTGGGCCAAAGAATATTGGTAGGCTTATGGGCCGTGTGTTTTTGTTGATAGGTCTGTTTTTGAGCGTGGCACCTTTTTTTCTTAAAAAAAAGTGATAGCACCGGGCTAATCAGCTATGTAGATAAAAATAGATAGACACTTCTTCATTGTAAAAGGATCTTACTCTGTTAAAGAAGCTGCCACTGCATGACAGACGTCTTCTACTGGATCAAAGCAGCAGGAAAGAGAGCCTTCTTGCAGTTTCTCAAGGTCCAATTTGCACGGCCACGGCCCAGCCCATACGTAACCTAGAGGTCACTCAGGCTCTGACCCTCTGTCTCGCTCGCTCCCCGGCCAGCCGCCACCCTCCAAGGGACGCACCAGTACGCCATTCCGGGCTCCCCCCGCCCTGTCCGGCCAGGACTTGCCCTTGAAGGCCCTG
Organism: Paspalum notatum; assembly: GCA_022530915.1. Classification (NCBI taxonomy): domain Eukaryota; kingdom Viridiplantae; phylum Streptophyta; class Magnoliopsida; order Poales; family Poaceae; genus Paspalum; species Paspalum notatum. The sequence goes on from CM039691.1 coordinate 605,851, forward strand.
TGCTGTGACGCTACCTCCGCCCTTGACCCCCCTGTTCTGTCCGGCATCCGCCCCTGGGCTGGCTCCAATGCTACCAGGTACATCAATGACTGCCTGCCTACGATTAATGAGCGGGATAAGCTGGAGTTCTATTGTCGATGTGGTATTATACGAAGACATATTTGCACTTTGTATCATGTTTCATCGTATAATTGCACACTGATGGGCCATTATAGATCTTATTAGTTTTTGGGCCGTCCTAGATCTGATATGTTCCTATTCCGTTTCATACAGATTCGCTACCCACGAATCGTTTGATTTGATAAAATCCCAATGGAGAGCCGGACGGACGGGCAATGCACAGAATCCTTCTGCTCTTTCGTTACGGACGCGAAGAGGAGGCTGTTCGGAAAGCTAGTGACTGACAGGTGGGGCCCACCTGGCAGGACGGACCGTGAATCTAGGAGAGACCGTGAAACCTTATTTGCTTTAATATTAGGTATATAGACTAGCAAAAAGTGCCCGTTCGTTGCAATGGAAAAAAAAAAGATTATCCTAATAATAACGAGCTTGCCCACCCTAGGGTACACTATTCATAAGACTTATCAATTCATTTCACAAAAAGAGATCAAGGCTTAGTTAATGGACCCCCTGCCATCTACCATGGTTATCTCACAACGCCGGCACATTTGTTTTTTTAATATTAGCATATATTAGTCAGCCAGAAATTAAAAGAAGCCCTAGAGCTATGTCACCTAAGGCTTTCTACACGCGTTATACACTTATACTCTAAATTTCTATTTATAAATATTATATCCTGGTCTCAAGATTCCACCCTATAATAACTCATGCCCTATACCAATTACCATATATTTTATTCAACCATCCCCAACTACTACATCTTTTAACGTCTTATATGTTACTAACAGTTTTACTAACGTCTTAGTAGCATTATTTGCTAACTGTTATTTTACTAAAAATAAACAAATATGAAAAGGAGAAGTAGGGCCGGATGGGCTTGTTGTTTGGGTCCTCGCTGTTTTTCTCTTGGCCGAATGCTTGAACAGAACAGATACGCACCATCTCCCATCATATTTGTCTGCCACGGCCCAGCCCAGTAGCCTACTACCGTAACCCTAGAATTCTCACACTCCATGTTGTCCCTTCCACTATGGTTTCGTGGCACGTGACTGCAATGGAAATTTTTTTGAAGGAGGTGCTGGTAATTTTCTTAGCGTGGCTAGTGCTCTGCAGGCCGAGGCTTTGGCGATCCTAAAAGCTGTTGAACGAGTGGCTGACTTAGGCATGAATAGAATTATTCTGGAGACTGATGCTGCCATCATGGGGCGTGCTCTTGAATCGGATGAGTATGACCGTAGTCCTAATGGTGCTTTGTTTAGAAAAATTAAAGAACTGATGTACCTGCATTTTATTCAATGTACGGTGTCTGTTTGTCCAAGAACTTGTAACTCTGTAGCTGATAGGCTAGCTGCCCATGAGGCAAGTGATGTAAATCCTGGTTCATGTGTGTTTATGTGCCAGGCTCCGGTCTTTGTTGTTGAACTGTTATCTGGCGATATAAGCGCCAGTGAGTAATGGAAGGTTTCTTTCCATTTTCAAAAAAAAAAAAAAAAACGTCCAGGCCAGCAGCCCGGCTTCTTCTCAACCTCCCAACCTCTCCCTGCCGGCCTCCTCATCCGCGGCCAGCGACGGCGGCGCCCTCTCCCGACACTGCCCGGATCCAGGCCAGCAGCCCGCCACCACCCCCCGTGACCCTCCCCCTTCCTCGGCTCTTCCACGGCGCTGCCCTCTCCCGACGTCGTCCCAGCCGCCCAGATCCACCTTCGCCCGCGACGATGGCTTGCCGGCGGGACGCCGATCTGTAATTGTTTGTCGCTTGTTTGTTTGCCTCTCTCGTTGATTTCATTGACTCTTGTCTGTTTGTCACACTTCCGATGGTTCGCTGACAATTATGAACACGTATGAACAAAGTTTCTGAGGCGAGGTGGGATTATTGTTTACTTTCCTCTCGTTCTTGGCGGGCAGTCAAGAAACACTTTTATCATAGTCATGGATTTGCTTCTTGTCCCAAGAAATTTGTTTTTGTTCTGGGCTTTCTTTTTTTACCCCGATGGGCCATCGGGGGCGGGGAGGAGAGAACCGGAGAGCTTGGACCAGGTACACAGCGTAGTCATGGATTTGCTTCTTGTCCCAGGCGATTTGTTTTCTGTTCTAGGCTTTTTTTTTTATCGCGATGGGCCATCGGGGAGAGCTCGGACCAGGTACACGGCGGGGGACTGGCAGGTGGGTCCACGGACGGACCGTGAAACCGGAGTACCGTGAAACTTTATTTGCTTTAATATTAGGTAGAGATAGAGACTAGCAAAATGCTCGTGCGTTGCAACAGGAGAAAAAGATCCTTAAACACCTCTAGATCAATACATATAAAAATAGGCTCACAAATAGATTCCATATCATATTATTTTGAATTTTTTCTTGCATGTGACCGACATTTAGGTAGTGTTAGTTTGGTAATAAATATTATTTTTTTTGCTTTTCCACAAGATATAGAACATTGAAAATTGAGTCCATATACGACATGGGTATCCGTTTTTACGTAGGCTGTTCTTGTCGTTTGAATCGGGTTTCCGAATATATTGTAGACCATATTGTCTTTACGATTTTCGTTAATTGCAAGCGAATTTTAGAGCGGTGTCAATTGAGTCGGAAAGGTTGTTATTTTAGCTTTCCATCGCTATATAGAACGTGAAAAACGGAGGCCATATGTGATTTGAGCATCCGTTTTTGCGTGGGTGGTTCCTATATTCCGGATTCGCGAATAAATTTCACGTCATATTGTTTCAAAATTTTCCGTTGACTGAGACCGAATTCTAAAGTGGTTTCAATTTAGTTGGAAATGTTATTATTTTAGCTTTCCATCGGTATATACAACATTGAAAACAGAGTCCGTATGCGAATTAGGCGTCCGTTTTCGCATGGGTTTCTTCTGCAGTCCGAATCTAGTTCGTATTGTAGTTGTGATTTATATTATTGGATACAGGACGGGAAGTAGCTGACCAACGGGGTCCACACGTCTTAACGGACCGGAAAACCGAGGGACCAAGAAATCTTATCTCTTTAATATTATTACTAGGGAACATGCCCGTGCGTTGCAACGGGTGACCGTTTTATAAATATATTATCACACTGTTGTGTTTATGCATCACTAAAAATGATGTATGGTTTGTTTTCAAACGATAAGAAGTTAGGTAAGAGAAAATACATCAACCACAATTTTTTTTATGGACACACGACTAAAAAAATAATCTATGCTCCTCGGTATCCATGCCGATTGCCTTAATCGATAGCGCCACTTTGTATCCTTATTGATTGCACGGTTGGAGTGTATGTGGCATAGCAATGGAAGAGAAAGCAAGGAACAAAGTAGACGGAGATGAGCATTGTGACTCGGTGAAACCGACTTCAATGGTTCTTTCCAAATTCAGACTTCTAAAAGAATATTTCAACCTTACTGAAAAATATCTCCTCCTCCAAATCACATTTCTCTCCAACCAAAAGCAAATTTAGAGTGTTTTATTATTTTTATGAAGTCTTTTGTAAAATACCAATATGACTAATACAAATCTCTATGAAATAATGAAGTTGATCTGGCAATCTCGACGATATCTAAGCCTATAGATTTACCAATGACGCCAACAAACATTGTCCATAAATGAATCCTTTTCCAAACATTGGTTGGCATACTTTGTTTTTTGTTATCTTCCGGTTATGTATGGTTGTGATTTCTTTTCAAGATTTTTATTCGTTTTGAGTCCTAATTTTTTTCCATAACACAAATAAAATTGTTGTGGTTTATTCCGTCCCATAACACAAATAAAATTTTTGTGGTTTATTTCGTGCTATTTATGTATGTGACACGTTTATTTTTTTTTTGACTGTCCAATCTCTGCAGACCGGCATCAAGCCTTTTTCTCGATCCATCTTCTCTGTCCTCTCGTCTTCTCGCCTGTCAATCCCGCGAGGCGCACCGTCTGCTGCCGGCCAGTCTCGTTCGTGCCTGCCCTCTCTGCGCTGCAGTATCCAAAGGGACAGAGTCCATGGTCTATGGAATTGATTTTCAAAAGGGTGTCGTTTTGGACATCAACACGGTTTTCTAAATATAAGTTTGACCAATATTTTTGTTAGAATATAAATAAATATTATAAAAAATTTATATTTTTATAAAAGTATTTGTTAAGACAAATCTATACATATGACTTTCAACATTCAAAACTAAATAATATAAAAGTTGTATGCAGTCAAAGTTTTAAAAATTTGACTTCTACCTTTTCTAAAAGGACACTCTTTTGAAACCGGAGGGAGCATAAGTTCATCGTTGACCAAAGATCTCTCTTCTTCGGTTCTTTCAAGGAGGATCCAAGATCTCTCTTCTTTTCTTCGCTCTCGTGCTCTGTGATTCGGTTCCTTTAAGGAGGATCCGGCCGCAATCGTGCTCTCGTGCTCTGATTCGGTTCCTTCAAGGAGATCCGGCCGCAACATCTGGGAACGTTGATATGGATTTGACGTTGTTGACCTGCTTTCCTTTCTGACAGTTCTTCACTTTTCGGTATTTCTTAGGTCCACAAGGACCAATTATAAATAGGTATAAATCGAGTTTAGATAGCAATGTGGTACTATACTATAAATTGATTAACCGTGTTTGATTGAGATTTATCTGTGGACGGATATTTGAAAAATTGGCTTGGGCCAAGGCTGGTATATAAAAAATAAGGATTGTTGGGCTATCAAGAGTTCTTGTATACAGACTCACAAACAGGTCAACGTGTGGGCCGATAGAGTCATCTGTGCGGATGGACAGAGTCATTAGGAGGCTTACATGTAGGACCCACCTGTCAGGTGGACCGAGGGACCATGAAATCTTATTTGCTTTAATATTAGACTAGCAAAAATACCCGTGCGTTGCAACGGAATAATACAATACATCATCATATAATGGCTAAACATAACAAAGGAATCTGAACTCGTATTCGACACGGTATATATGCATGATTGTTACTGTCACAATTTACCGTTCTATTGCTCTAGCGAAGACCACGACAACCAATCTAATCATTGTTGAGTAGCCTTGCTTTGTGTTTGGCACCAGCAACCCACAATATAATATAGTGAATGAAAGCCATAATGAAATAATTTTTACTTAAATTTTATTACCAAATGTGATTGGTCTATCTTGATGCTCGCTTTTTTACATTACATATTACATTTTCTCAAGTTCTCTTCTATCGATTTAGTTTCATGTCAAGTTGGTAGATGCGAGTAAAGAGGAAACTCACGTGAATACGTGACCCATTGTGAAAAATGGCAAATGCCAAACGTGCAACGCCTCATAAAATAATATGAGCATATTTTTTAATTGCATCGAATACAAATAAACAGTAATAGTTGTGTTTTCAATTAATGAGAATAAATTAGACATTTTACAATTGCTAAGGCCAATGACTTCTATAGTGTCCGCTCCATCCGACGGTGAGTTAGATAAAGCAGCAATAGAAAAAAAGTAAAAAAAAAAAGTAAAAGTACCAATCTTTATTAGACACAACAATGCGCACACTATCTCGTCAGCCCATCTAGCATGCATGTGCAACCTGGAAGGCCTTCATCATCCAAATCCAAAGTAAATATCCTCTCAGTCTTCTACCTCGCCTTCACTCGGCACATCTGGTGCACATGTGCTGGACTGGACATGCATCCTCTCGGTCTTCTATCTCGCCTTCATCGGCACTGCCTCAAGCATTGCCGCCCGTCTATGTTACCCTGCGCGATGGGTCCGGGACCGCCCTCCCTGCTTCTGACGGTAGGGTGCTCTCCACTGACGGCCGCGGGCCTGGGCTCCACAAGCTCCAGGATCTCCTCTCCCCGCCTCCGAGGGTTTGTCCCGTGCCGATCTGAATGTTTTTGCTTCTCTTGTTGGCTTGATTCATTCTTGAAATTCTCTGCTTGTCACCTGATGGTTTGCTGGCAATTATGAAAATGTATAAACATAGTTCCTGAGGCGAGGTGGGATTATTGTTTTTGCGTTCTCGCCGGACAACCTCTTGTTCTGGGCTTTTTTTTTTCTATCATGATGGGCCATCAGTCATGAGGAGAGGGCAAGGTACGACGGACCCCATCTGGATGAAGGAAACATTGTTCGCTATAGATTTCTGTTCGGATTCTGAATCGAGGGGCAACGCGGAGGGAGCGAAGCGGACGTGTCTACGCGGAGAGGCTTATCCTGAGAGTGGCGGCTGACAGGTGGGACCAACCCGTACCGGAAACTTTGTTTAGACCGTGAAACCTTATTTGCTTTAATATTAGACTAGCAAAAATACCCGTGCGTTGCAACGGTATAAAGCTTTATATTTATAATAGAAGAAGACCAGGAGATCCTTCTCAAAAATCAATAGCTCCTTATATCAACATAAATTTAAATTTACGAACCATTTGGAATTTATAGTGCACAAAAACTTAAGAAGAATCATTTATCAAAAATACGAAATCTATAATTGTATAGAATATATTAGTTTATTTTAACCTTATCATATACAGTCCTAAACGTGCTTACAATAACTTCAAATTTACTCAATAAACTTAATTTCAAATTTTCGCTTTAAAGACCGTGTCAAAATTTTATATGCCTTATACCATGGGATGGAGTTAGTATTACTTTATATATTATGACGCACTGGCCCTCAGCTAAAAACATACATCTTTAGTGTGTGTGCATGCTATATAGTTGTATTTGTGCTCAAAAGTACTTTAATGTGTGTGCATGCTATATAGTTGTATTTGTACACAAAAGTACTTTAATATGAATAGTTTTGTATTTATTGGTGACATATTTTGTAAAAAAATAAATGGTCGAATTTCACTTTAAAGACCGTGTCAAAATTTTATATGCCTTATATGGGATGTAGTTAGTTTTACTTTATATATTATGACTGAAACATATATATGAATAATTTAATCGATTTGTTTGATAAAAAATATAGTAAATACTAATTCTAATCTTAAGCAAACCATTTTTTAACTTAAAGCCCATGGCGCCCATTTCATCGTGTCTGCTGGATGAGATTGGACAGCCCGTGTTCACTATCGGTCCAAATAAATCCAGCCCGTGTTCGCAACTGGATGAGCAGCATGAAACCCTGAAATTCTCAAACTCTCTCACACACACACACTCGTCATAGCCGCCGCCGCTCGTCCGCTCTCCTCCCCCTCGTTCGCTCCTCTCTCTCTCTCTGCCGCACGTCGCCCCCCTCGGCTCCTCCTCCTCCGTGCCCGCGGGGAGCAGAGCGCCGGGCCGCCGGCCGGGTGCCGGCGTGGAGATCACCGCCTCAAGGCAGGGGCGCGCTCTGGCGTGTCCGCGGGGCGGCCAGACGGACCACGCGTCAGACGGAGCACGAACCACGCGGTGCCCGCGGCGTCCCACTTGTCCTCTACCCTCGTCCTTGCGGCGCTCGCCGAGTCACGAGCGAGGCGCGCGCGCTCTTCGGCTCCAGCGCACATGGGGTGGGCAGCGCCCGCCGCGTCCCTCAAGACGGCGCAGGTCGGCCTCAAGGTCGGTGCGCGCGTGCCGCACGTAAGCGCACAGTGGGCCTACCACCGCGTCAATGTGGCCCGGCCAGACCGCGCGAAGCAAATGATGGAGGCGGCGAACACTGCGTGGATCGGAGTCGCATGCCGCACGCGGACGCGGCGATGCAAATGGCGGACGAGCAGCGCGAGGCGGGTGGAAGAAGAGCTCGGGACGTACTGCGGCGGCTATGGCGCCGATGCTCGTGCGGTGGGTTGCCGGGACGGCGTCGACGGCCATGTTGATGCAACTGCTGGGGCGGGCGCGGTTCGTTGCGTGCAAGATGGCTATGGCTATGGCATTGCCGCATCGGAGGTGTCAAGCCTAGGCGCATCGGTGGTCAGTGCATATGACAGCGCACGGCCCTAGGTTTCCGGCGAATTAAAATTAACGACACCTCTGTATATGTAGTAAGAAAGAAATAGATCGTGGAGACTTCAACGATCTTGACCGGAGACTGATTCCATTGGGGAATAGCAACCAATTCTTGCAGGAGAAGAGTTGGATCGGACGGCTCGGGAGACGTGGAGCAAAGCGATTACGACAGGTCCCACCTGTCATTGTGAGATGACGGGCCGTTGGACGGTGAAACTTTATTTGCTTTAATATCACTAGCAGAAATGTCCGTACGTTGCTACGGGGTACGGACACAATTTAACCTCAACATGTGCCATACATGCTTCACGAAGCAATGTGTCATTGACATCTCCCCGTGTTATAACAAGTTATAGCAATATGCCCGTTCACGGAGTCAACCCATTAATCTCTAGAATCCATACGTGTCTCTCCGCGCATTGTTTTTCTATGCGTTAGCCTCCACAACTCTAAGATCAAACTATATTTATAGTTATACTCCTTTAAGTGTATATTCTAATAATTATATCTGTTTATCTAAATAACATTACGACATGGTCTATGTTACTTTGAAATAGTCGTGGACCATTCATTTAATTAGATTTGAACGGTTATGAGTGAAAAAGAAAAGATGGTAGTTACATATTAATTGTGTTAATTAAAATTTGATAAGAAATCAGAGATGTTTTCGAAGACTTTCGTGTGCAATAAACAATAGGTATTTATTACAACCCATTTTATATAAATTATTGGGTCTCTAATGTAAACATGCCAAGCTAAATGTTGACAAACCACTTGTCTTTGGAGATTTTTTTTTTTTTTTGCATATTCATTACATTTGAAAGTTTTTCATTTTGTGCATTACAACGCGAAAAAGATCACGGCACATTTCTAGATCAATAAACATGAAAAAACTTTCACTCACGTAAGTTATTTCAAAAGTTTTACATAAGCACAAACAAATTAAATGTAATCAACCTGTGCCGATTAATAAATATAAAAAAGTTATATGTCAGAGACAAGATAAATTTCTTGTCTTTCCAAACTATGAAATCGGCCCATTAAGCCTCAATAGGCCCAAGCTGCCATCTCGCCTAACTCTAAGCCGTTCATCAAATTAGACAGCTGAGATCTCCCCTCTTCTAGATATAAAACAACGATGACAAAAAAAGCCCTAAAACCATCTGCTGCTCAGACACGGATTGGCTCCACACGAGCTTAGCCCTCTTCCAGCGCCGTTCGTGACGTGTTCGTCGTCCCCGTGAGGCAGCCGCTGCCAAGCCCTGTCGCCAATCTCGGAAAATATCTCGCGCCATCTCCGGCTCCCCCCTCGACGCCTCCGCAGGACCGTGCCCCCAAAGATCCCGACGGGGCAAGTTGGGGCCAGGCCGCCGTCCACCTCCCCCTCTCACATCTGCCGGGCAGGCCCGCCGACGGCGGCCGCCGCAACGCAGCGTTCCCCTCGCAGCTCGCAACATTTTGGGTACTCGAAATTGGCTCATCCGTGGACTCCAGTCGGGGCCACAACGCGCCACGGTGGATTCCGTTTGTTCGTTTTTTCCCTCTGAGATCTGAATTTCCATACTCATTTTCTATGTTCAGTTTGATGATTGGTGGCATTGCTCTCTCTGCTCCCTCTTAGTTTTTGCTGTGTTCTTTGTATCTTTAGATTAATATGTGGGGTTGGATATTGCTGTAATAACGATTTGGGATTAAAACTACTACGTACGTCCATTAGGTTTTAAATCAATCTCTATATGTATTTGATTTGATGGATCGTGGGCCGGTTTGAAATCAATCTCTATATGTATTTTGATGGATCGTGGGCCGGGCGACGGATTCACAAACGCGATTGTCGTGCGGAAGGCACGCCGCGACGGGCTTAGGGACGAAGGATCCGATGTGGAAAGGGGAGGACTGATAGGTGGGCCCGTCTGTCAGCACGGACCAAACTTGGCGGAGGGACCGTGAAACCTTATTTGTTTTAATATTAGGTAGAGATATAGGTCCTCACCTCTCATACGCATTTTATCATGTTTATTAAATGATCTTAAAACACCGTAGTTTTTGCATGATCCTTTTGTTGCATTGAGAATTACTCATGCTCAGTGGCAACGCACGGGCACACATCTAGTCTGATATTAGAACTTCGCACGATATCAACCTTTGTATAATAGAATTAAATTTCAGCAATAGTCTGATATTAGAACTTCGCACGATATCAACCTTTGTATAATAGAATTAAATTTCAGCAACATTCAACTTCTTGTATATACATAACATTAAAAGTATATTACTTATTTATCGTACAAACTAAAAAGAATATCTAGATTTTAGAAATATTGAACTTCTTCTATATACATATAAAAGCATATTACTTGTTATTGGTGCAAACTGAAAAGGAATAACCAACTGTCAACGTAACTCAACGTGTTTACGACCTATTTTTCAAATATTTAGTTGTCCTTAGCGTTAATGTCCAGTTTAGAAAATATTCAGTATAAAGAATAAAATGCACTATCTTAAAATAATATTATAATTTCATAAGAAAAATATCTCATATTTAGAGTAAGAATATTGCACCTTTGGGATGGGGTCTTTTAGTCCCCACGGGGGTTTGATGCCCGTCACCCGTTCTCCGCTGAAATCACCGTTTAGTTATCATCTTCTAAATCTAACGATATATATATTTTACTACTACCTCAAATTTTCATCCGTCTTTCCAATCTCCTCCTTAACCAAACCATAAAAAACCATGTTTGGGAAACCATGTTTGGGGTAATAACAACAAAATTAATTCCCTCTCTTCTTTATTCTAGGCACATAGCGGTGAGTAACAATGAGATAAGACGGTGACGGAAATCCGCACGGGGATGGGGACGGAAATCCTTAATCCCCGACGGCACCGCGCGCGCACCCTCTCGTCCGTCCGATCTAAATCGAAGGGTGGTCCTTCCAACGTTATCTCCTCCGCCGCAGCGCTCGCAGTCGCAGGAGCCGCTCGCAGTCGTCTTCCTCCTCAAACGCAGCTCCCCCTCCTTCGATCCCCGCGCTTCAGATCTCCGGTGGCCGGCGACAAGGTAGGCTTCCTCCTCCTCCTCCTCTATTTGGGGTTCCGGGTTGGGGAATTAGGGTTTCATGGTTAGGGATTTGGGGATTGGGGTTCCAAGGGGGGATTTTTTTTGCTCTCCGTCTGTAAAGGGGAGCTTTGGGGCGGTGGTGGTGGACGGTGGGCGGCGAGGCCGGGCGGCGGGGGCGCCGCCGGCCGGTTGGTGGAGGACGGCGGTTGGGCGGTGGCGGCGGGGGAGCCCGGCGACGCCGGATTAGCGTGGGAGGGGGAGGCGGCGGCGGATCCGGCGGCGGAGCCTCCGGAGACGCGGTAGGAGGGCGGGACGGGGGCGAAGGCGGCGAGGAGGCACGCGGGCGGAGTGGCGGGGGAAGACGATGGACACGTGGCGACCGGAAAGGGGTGCGCGCTCGGGATCCCCAAATCCCGCGCACGCAGGCTTTAGCACGCCCAACTTAACACGAACCCAATTCCGGTTTAGCCCAAGAACGGATTGGGCTTATATATTCTAGAAGCTAGTATCGTCTTCCCTGACCAATCTAGGGTTTGTGAAGGCAACCGCGGCGGGCGGACCGGTGTCTCTTCGTCCCGGCGGTCGCGAGCACGGTCCGTTTAGTTTTCTCTCCAATCCAAAGAAGAAAAAAACATCTCTCTGCGTGCGGTGTTCTTTCAGGAATTTCGCCTTTCAAAGACGTGATGGCCGGCCGCTTCTTATCCCAGAACCTCGCCTCCTCTCGGACGATGATCTGTAGATCCAGAAGCCTCCTCCTAAGCGCTCATCATGCACCTGCTTGTGCCAGGGACGTCGTTGCTCCGCTCACCAGCCGCGTCTCGGTACGTAGAAGATCTATCCGTCTGTTTGATTCATGGGAGTGTACTGTTTGGACGAATAGGAATTTCAGATTTTCTACTTCAGAAATTTATAAATAAATAAACACTCCTGACATATCGTGATCCCTGCTTGGTATATATGATCGATGCAGGCTGCAAAGTGCTTCAGCACAATGCTATGTGCTCGGGTGGCTTCTGTAACAGGCAGCTCAACAAGTGGCCTGCCCTCAGCTACCACCTTGAAGCCAGCATTTGTGAAAAATTCTGTTGGAGTCAAGCAAACTTTTTCATCCAATGCATCCACCAAGGACACTATTTCTCCAAAACCTAAAGTGCCAACATCATCAGCTGCACAGGAAGCTGACATGGCAGCTTGGAAAGCTCACATGGCAGCTTATGTTAAACAGGAGGCGTGAGTATTTTTACTAATTCATTCTTGTTTTGTACGTGTGGATGCTGTCTTTTGCTTTGTGTGTTCCATATGTTAAATGCACATGAGCTTGTTTGGTGGTTTCTACGGAATGTTATCTTTTGTTGATCATAATCTACTACAAGTTAGCCCAGTGATAAAACTGTATGCACTGATGTTGTACAATTGTCATTATTGTTGGCTGGGAAACCTCAGCCCTCAGTACTTGGTAATACATTGAATTAAGTATAACATAAAAGCATGAATGTTTGCTGGATGCAACTTAAGTTAGATGCACAAAAAGCTTCGAAACGTTAACACAAAAATGTTGTGCAGTTGGATTTTGACGCCATTGTTCCTTTGTAGAAACCTTTGGACATTACTAGTAGTAGCTTTTTACATTTTAACCAGGCAACCTAATCATTTAGCACATGATGAATCTTTTGTGTTTATTCGTTTGGTTTGATTCAATGTGAAGATATTGAGTTTTGAATCAGAGACCTAGTTAGAGCATATATGCAATTTGAATCTGCAGTTTTATTTATTTGTTTCAACATCGTTTTTTTGCTGGTCTGTAGGGGCATTGCTTCGTTTGTCAACTACTGGACTTTTCTTTTTGGTGCTGGAGGATTTATTATGTGGGATTTGATTCCATGGCCTTCAGACGGTGGCAGTTCACATTGTTGCTCAAACTGCTGCAAGTGCCAATGTGCTGCTAGAAATCACAATGATCAACAAAGTCAGGAGCTGCTGCAAGACTCATTAAGCAGAGACAGGATGTAGGTAAGTAGGAGGTGGGCACAAGAAGTTGAGAGTAGTGGATGGAGCCAGGTAGGAACGAACTCATTGCAGTGAAACAACATGGATCTTGACTTTATCTATCCGCTATGTATTCTCAGTTTCTGGTTATAACTAGCTGTGCTGTAATAAATAGAGTTAAGAACTGCTATTCTTGTGGACTCTGCGATCATGTTTCTTCATCAAATTATTGAGGTTGGCAATGTTTTAATGAAGAACTTAAGTTCTAGAGTCTTTTACCTATGAGCCATTGAAAAAAACGGCCTTCAGGGTAAAACACCCCAAGGTCAGTGTTTTAGCGCAAAGTTTTCAACACACCCCTATTCTGTCCCCTTTCCAATTTAGATATTCTTCTTTGGAATGAACAAGATCTTAATATGTATGTGAATGATTGGTTAGATATTTCTACTTATCATGTGGATACGATTCTCAAGGACTAATACACTCCAAATTTGGCATCTTTTGATGTTTCTGATACCCATGTATGCAGTGTGCTCAATGACAGATCATCAAAATTAGTCCTTATGACACTGAACCTGCAGCTGTATCTGCAAGAGACTATGAAGTATGAAATGTGGTTCTTTTCCTATATTTGGTGAAAAAACTTGAGGAACGAGGCCTTTGAAATGTGCCCCTGTACTGAAATGGCATTTCCTTTGCCTGTTCAGGTCACATTGAGCTATTTTCAGCTTGATGTGTTCCATCATGGACATCGATCTTGATTCCGCACGCAAACATGGAAAAGGTCTTCCATGAAAATTATGGAGCGCTGAATCGCATGATTTATTGTAGCTATAGATTTAGCACCAAGAAACGCACGTCCTTTGGGTTCTCACAAATAAAAAAACTAAGAACATCGACATGGTTCGTTTCCTGATCTTCGAACCATTCCACCAGACTCGGAAGGCCGGATTAAAGCAAGCAAAATACAGTACGTTCACTATTAAAGCATGACCAACTGCAATACCCACGTCCAGTCATACATACAACCAATAACAATTAACCAACGCGTGGGCCAGAAGAGTGGAGAGCCTCTCGTGGCGGCAGTATATGCTGTGTATATGCGGCCTATCGCCCCTGTGGCAAGGGTCTTCGTGCTTATATATATACAGTACTATGTGACGCGGTTATTTATTTCACAACTATAATCATTCATCTTATTCAAATTTGGTCAAACATATGAAATATAAGTCATACTAAAAACTACATTTAGTAATAAATCAAATGACAACAAAATAAGTAATGACTTATGAAATTTTTTGAATAAAATGAATGATAATTTTTTTTAAAAAAAAAGTCAACCGCATCGTTCATGTGTAAATGGAGAGAGTACGTAGGAGCAAGTCTCTTGGACGTTGGTGGAGATAAGTTTGATTGAACCGATCTTGAGTTTATCTTTAACATCTTTAACATCAGCGACTCAGCGTATCTGATTCAATCTCTCCGACCGGCCACGGTGGTGTAACTATGCTCCAAGCTTAAAACAGGCAAGAGTTCACCTCCGACCAAATCAGCTTCTGATTAGTTAGGGGTACACGGTTGGTCTTTTTTACCTCCAAACGGGTTGTCTTTTTAAATTGACTAGCAAAATGTCCGTGCGTTGCAACGGGAGAAAAAGATCCTTAAGCACCTCTAAATCAATACATATAAGATTAGCTTCGCAAATAAATTCCATATCATATTGTTTCGCGAATTAGCCACGCAAATAAATTCCATATCATATTGTTTCGCGAATTTTTCCTTTCACGTGATCGAAATTTAAGTGGTGTCAGTTTGGTAAGAAATATTATTTTTTGCTTTTCCACAATACATAGAACATTGAAAACGGAGTCCATATACGACATGGGTACCCGTTTTCACATAGACTGCTCCTGTCGTCTGAATCGGGTATTCGAATAAATTGTAGGCCATATTGTCTGAATTGGGTTGAAATGTTGTTATTTTAGCTTTCAATTGATATATAAAACGTAAAAAACGGAGTCCGTATGTGATTTGGACAGCTCCTGCACTCCGGGCTCGCGAATAAATTTCACGTCATATTGTTTTAAAGATTTCTGTTGACTGAGACCGAATTTTAAAGTGATTTCAGTTTGGTTAGAAATGTTATTATTTTAGCTTTCCATCGATATATATAACATTAAAAACGGAGTCTGTATGCTCCTGTCGTCACAACTGCACTGTAGCTGTTACGACTCCGTGGGTTGTCCCGCTGTGGATGTCGCAACCACTACTGTAGCAGTTGCGACTCCGCTGGTTATCGCGTTGTGGATGTCGCAACCGCTACTGTAGCAGTTGCGACGCCGTGCGCTGCAGCTCTCGCAATTGCGACGCCGAGCGCTGGAGCGGTCGCAACAGCATTGTAGCAGTTGCGACTTTCGTCTCCGCGCGGCTGCAGAAGTCGCAACTGCTACTGTAGTGTTGCGACTCCGTGCACCACAGCGGTCGTAACTGCACTGTAGCAGTTGCGACTTTCGTCTTCACGCGGCGTAAAAAGTCGCAACTGCTACTGTAGTGTTGCAATTCCACGCGCTGCGGGAGTCGCAACCGCTACTGTAGCGTTGCGACTTCTTCCTCCAGGCCTCGTCTTCCGCCGCCAGCTCGTCGAGGAAGAAGAAGAAGACCTCGCCGGCGCCGCTGTCTTCTTTTCGGGGTTAGGGTTCGGGGTTGGGGTTGGGGGTTCGCCGTTGAGTTTTCTTCTCCACCTCCAGACTTAGAAGGGATGGTCGGGGGCCAGCGGCCGGCCAGGCGGAGGTAGCGGGCGGCGGGCGGCTGAGACCGGCGGCGATGGCGCCGCCGGTCGGGCGGGGGAGGACGGCGGTTGGGCAGGGTAGGCGGCGGGGGCGACCGGAGTTGACGGCGAGGGACGGCGGCTGCAAGCACCTCTGGATCGACGGTGGCGGAGGATGTGTGCGCATCCACAACATCAGATGCGCATATGCGCTGTTTAGTCGTGTCATATATATATATATATAGGGAGGGGATATTTGGAGCCCTGGGCTTCTATTATGTATCGGAAGCCCTGGCCAGGGGTGCGGACTAGGCAGGGGTGCGGTCCAGGGGCCCGTGGTCGGGCGGGGTTTCGGGGACGCGCGGCTCGCGAGGCCCACCTCCGATTCCTCCGAGTGCGGTTCGCGAGCGCGTGTGGCGGGGGGCACAGCTGGGTCAGGGGCCCGTTTTGGCGTAAAATGTAAGCAAAAATAGCATAAAACTATGTATAACTGAGCGTAAACTTCGGTTTTTGTTGTAGAGGAATGAAACGACTCCGACACATTCTGCGCAACTGACGCACACATGCATGCATGCAATTCATTGCATTACACTAGTTTTTTTATGATAATTTTTTATTGAAACATCTAATTCACAAAAGGTTTTCACCACTAGAATGTTGACATTTTTCTGCACGTTTTGACATCCATTGTGGCTATATTTTTGAAAATTTTTAAATTCATAAATTTACGCTTTTAGGTTGAAAGTTTAACTCAAAGGGGTAATTCAAAAAACATAAAGAGACATATATAAATATGGAGTTGCTCTAGTGCTCTAGTTTCCTTTCTCAAATTTCAAATTTATCAAACAAGATTGCCTCACTCGTTGTCCTATGCTTGAAACGTTGAACCGCAATCATATGCGCTAATTGATCAGATCATAAAATCCTCACAGGCGGTTGAAATTTCGTAACGAAGTATAAAATGCAGGTTAATGTATCATAGATTTCATATTAAAGGCATAAATCACAATGATCTTGTTGCCTTATCATGTGAGGCATAATCTGCGACCATACATGGCAATTGATGGAATCGTAAAATCCCAAGAGCAGTGTAAGAACCAGGTAAGTTTACATTTTAGACTAGAAATATTTATACTCATTCTATAATTATTTTACACGGTTTGAGACCACAAGCTACACAACCTCCTTTCATTGATAGAGCATAAAAATATATGTTGGCAGTCATAAATTCTCTTCATCGCAATACTCAGGTTTTGAGGAACGGATCATATATTTCTTCACATGAATTTTTCATCGAGAGCAATTAAAATAATAAGGGTAACATATAACATGTTTAACACACATTGATTGTACAATTTGGCTCTCCACAGTTTGCAGAAATGATGTAATAAATGTAATTGACCACCAAGCCATCTAGCCACTTCATCTTAGGAAGAGAACGTCGCAATTGCCGTTGCCCCCATCGCAGAGTCCTAGCCCTCCTGTGTTGCCTCTATGGCCGCTGCTCATTCATCACCTTTGCATTAGAAAGGCATAAAAATAAGTAGCAGTAGTCATATAACCAATATATAAATCTACACAAACTTGCATATAAACAGCTTCCATCAAGCATAAAAACGACCACATAATATCATTATGTAAGAAACAACTTAAAAAATAGATATTGTGGACAGTGAAATATACCATTACATTCCTAGAACTAGTACTCATTATGCAAGGATAATCATAAAAATTCTAACCCAATCTTCTTTTCCTTGTGGACATAAATGGTGAAATTATGGGCGTAAATACTGCAATTATGTGTGTACAACAAAAATACGTGCATCTTGGTATTGCAAATATGCATAAGCAGGTGCAAATAGTGGCTGCAAGCAAATAAAAAGCATAAATATTGGCCTGCTGTGTATAAATTAGTGACACAATGTGCCCCCAAATTATTGCATCTGTATGCATAAATGCCTCGAGGTGCTTTGACAAGATTAGGGAAGGATTCGTTCGAGCCTAAACTTGCTGGCCGGCACCCACCAGCGCAGAGGCGGCCGGATCTGAGAGGTTCCTGCGGTGGCGCGGCGGCCGAATCCACGCGGCTCCCGCAGCGGCGCAGTAGACATCAGCGCCGAGTGGAGGCCGCGGCATACAGTGGAAGGGAGGAGGCGACGACGGACTGAGGTTGGCCTGCTGGGCATAACTACTGGCATATGAAGGTGTAAACATTGAAACTGTGTGCACAAAATGGTTTAAGAGATTGGCATAAATATTGCAATGATGTGTATAATTAAATCAAATTCTGGGCATGCATAGAATTGGCATGTGACAGCGGTAATACATGGCACCCAAACATCATAGTGTGTCATAAACGTGTGAAATGGTGGTGAGGCTGCAAATAAAGCAAAAGCATAAATATTGACCTGGCTGGGCATATTTAGTGACACGTGTATCCGTAAAAATTGCATATGTGTGCATAAATGGTGAAATGATGGGCGTAAGTGACACAATGATATGCAACTGTGTGCATCAGAAATCCAATCGTAAGTGAGATATGTGGCAAGATAACATTGAACGCCTAACTATTGTCACAAATTGTCACCACCTATTACACCGATGCCAAGAGTGATCAGCACCGGCAATGAATTTGCAATGCTAATTTATGTCACATTCTGCAATTTCCCACTGGAACTGAATTCCTATGCCATATTCTCATATCGCCAAAGACGCTTGCAGTCAATTAATCAAGTAGGGGAATACTTCTATTCTAGGGTCTCCAACATAAATTGCAGGAAGAAATTAAAACCGGAATTGTAAATTAGGCTAAAACAAGCAGGATACAGTACGAGGAAATACGCTCCAAAGCACTAACCAACAGGGTGATTAACAACAAGCCTGAAAAAGGAATGCAGCTACTGGATCAGGAGGGCGGATTAACTCACATAATCCTAGCCGTAATTTGACCCTTAGATTTTTCACTTTGCAACCAAAATCAAATAAAATATAAATAGATGAAGGAATAATTAGGCTTACCAATGGTAGTTTGATGGTCGTTTGGCACCATCGGCAGCGGATTGGACGAGCCAATTATGCTTGCGTGACATGGTCTTCCATGCGCACCGGCATCAACCGCTGATGATCGGACAGGAACAAAATCATTTGCGAAATAAAACTATTGGGTATTAGGGTGGATCGAAAAAGCGGAGACTAAAGCTAGATGCACTCCTCTGCACACGGATCGAGTGTAAAGTTGGGAAAAATGTCGGTGAATAGATGAGCTCGCTTGACGTACGCCCCACGGACGAGACGCCCCTGGACGGGAGAGGCATCAGAAGCGGATCAGACATGATGAACACTAGCGTCGAGGTGGCTTGATCTTGTGTGCGGACGAGACAAGTAGGGAATTGCGGCAGGCGGACGGATGGCCATGAACAACGGAGGGGAAACGATTTGAAGGCACAACAAGATCATCGCCGGAGGCTGGGGAGGGGCGGACGCCGGCGTGACGGGGACGACTGCGACCCACGGAGCGCGCAGGCCCACGGCTCGACGCGGGGGCTGCGCCATGCCAGACGCCGCTCGCCCGCTCGGAGTAGCGGGGAGGCGAAGGCGTGACGGAGACAGGAGCGAGGGGCGGCGGGACGGGGGCGGACGGCCGCCCCGGGGGCGAATCGGGGGGAGCGGCGGGGGCGTGGGTGTGGGTGACGGCGGGTAGAGGGCGGGGGCAGGGGCGGCAGAATAGTAGAAACGGATAGGGTTTGTCACTGCGTGGGGTGAGGGGTAGGGGTTTGACCTGGTTTGACCAGACGGGAACCGGCTAGGGGGTGGCGGGGTGCGGTTAGGAGGGTTCGGGTGGTGGGGCTGGACCCGAAGTACACCATTGGACCAGGGCTTCTTTTAGTTATTGGAAGCCTATGGCTCCTAATATACATACTATATATATATATATATATAGGAAGAGTTTTATCTACATGCGCATATAGCTACACTCACCGTCAATAACCCAATAGGGGTATGTCCGCATACTCATTTATCAGTTTGAGTATGTTTACATACTTATTTTAGGATATCTCAAATACCACCACCCGAAAAAATTACAAAGCAGCCCTTGTTTTTAATATATTATTGTAATACATTCATATTAGTACATATAACGGGGTATATCTATATACCTCAGGTATACTCGTATACCTCGTGCATATATCACCTCGGATGGTCTAGTATCATTGCATACTCCGTGTACATACCTTTCGTTTGGCCAGATATGCTGTGAGATACATAGACGAGTGTAGCTACATGCGCATGTAGAAAGAAATTTTTCTATATATATATATATATTTATTTATTTATATATATATATATTTATTTATATATATATAGGACACCGCTATTTAGCGCGCAACGCGTTAAATGGTTATTCGACGCACCGGCGGCGCTGACCCTGCACGGTTAAAACTCAGGCGAACTCCCGCAACCGTAAAAAGAAATGGCTAGATTTGTTCCCGCGACAGTAAATGTCCATTGGATTCATTCACGCAAGCGTAAAATTTGCATAATAATAGTAAAACGGCTAGCTGTCTTTCCACACACGTAAAAAGTTGGCTCCCATAAACGTAAAACTTAGTTGGACTCATTCCCGCAACCGTAAAATCATCATAGTGAGAGTACAAATGCTAGTTTTTTGTGTTCAAGTAGTAAAATATTATTGTCTGCCACCGTAAAAGTTATCTGGAATCACATCCACATCCGTAAAAAGTAGTAGTCGATGTTTTTGTGCTTTTTGTTGTTTTGTAACCATAAAATCCTTTGTATACGGCGGCTCCTATGTATCATTGAATGATCAATTTGTGTCAATTTGATAACTTTTCATCCTGCGAACTGAGGTATTATTTTCCAAGACGGTAAAAGGTAGCATTGATAAATGTTTGTATTATGTACTCTAGTGGCAATCTACTGTATCCGAAAAATATAATATCAATTGGTGCTTTAGTTCTATGATAATTTGGGAATGGGATAGTAATATTTAGTTCTATGTTACATGAATGGCTAGGTCTATCTATACTTATCTGTAAAATTAAACTCAATACAAATATGAAAAGTTATTTTTACGGTTCCGGAGCCTGAATAGTAAAAAAATCTCGTCAATTGATAATTAGTACAAGAATTAACACATGTTGTGACAATAAATATTTATTTCCTAACTATAATACTAGCTACAACTATAAAAAAATCCCACAATAATAAATTCTCGTCAGACGTGTAAAAGTTTGCCCGCTCTAACCACAAAAACAAGTGTTTTAGCACGTTGACTCAATACATCTTTCATAATAGAAAATTTTTTCTCACAAGCGTAAATGATATTTCACATTGCCGTAAAATTAGATCTTTTTATCAAAATCATCTCTAATTGGTAAATGAGTCAATCATCCAAGTCGTAAAAAAACTTCTTTTAGTATTAGAACTACTCGAAACGGTTTTCTTCTAGCATTACAATTGTAGGATCATAGATACATAAAAAATACAACGTGAATAAAAATTTAAGTTCGTCATTGGTTTTTTCAATAGAAATAAGTTAAGAAAACATTTGCCGTTGCTTGTATTTCATCTCTAACTTCTTGCCCGAGTCTCCAAAGTAGTATATTTTTTACGTCCATCATTGTGGAATTGTGGGATTAAAATATGAGGCAACCATGGCGTTAAATATGGATATGGATAACTGGATTAATCCGTAAATCAAGTAAAAATTTGAACTCTCCTAGCATAAAATCAGTTCTCTAAAGGTGGATTGGCGATGATCTTTGTAATTTTGTTACTTAAATAACTATGATCGAGAAACCAACTACGTCGCCCTCAAATGCAACCATAAGCCATCTTTAAATAGTAAAACTTTGTAATTATCAAAAATTACATGAGAGTACCAAATTGTTTCTTATTTTTTTGAGTTGTTTCAACATATTAGATGTTCCACATTCAATATCGGTTGGCCAAGTAGTAAGTATTTATTTGTAAATTACGTCTACCAAATTCAATTGGCAATCACGTGGTAATGTTGGAATCAACACTCTAAAGGTAGATTGACAATGAGCTGGGCTAATTCTTTTATTTAAATTACCATAGTTATTCTGTAATTCTAAAAATAATTTCATGTTCATTCCCATAATCGTAATTTACCACATCCAAAACCATGCATAGCGTAGTAGTATATTTATTCGATTTATGCAACAATAGTAAGTAAATGTATATTTGCACTGAAACTTAGTATTCTTTTTCTAATCATTACATCGATATTTTGCACTCTAAATGATGGAAGCTCTTTGGTCGATCACCATAGCCATAGCCAAATTAGCATTACACTTCAGTGAGGTTGGACTCGAAATTTGTCTTCGGTCATCTGTGAATCCACTTGTGCAGCATACAAGTTCTAGACAAGGTTTTCACCTAAAAACAAATAAAAGCAATGAATTTAAATAACAAACACATGAAATATGAAAAAGCATAGGGCTAATCACATGTCATATACAAGCGAAGATAGTGCTCATTAAATATGGAAATTTAACTAAGACTTTAGAATAAATTAAAATAGAGTACATGTCTCCAAAAAGATAGTACACATGAGCAAAATACAATAAGTCAAAATAATATGGGAGCATAAAAACTAGCCGTAATTTCCAATCCTTTGGATTCTATGGGAGTGTATAGACACTAATTTATCTTAACAGTAGCTAACTAGATCAATCAAAGCTGAAAAGGAATAGGTTTCTACTTCATTCCAGTGATGTGGGTCATAAACAAATATTTGAAATTTTATTGGTTATTTACCGTGAGAATTAAATGTGAATCAGGGAATCAGATCCCCAACCAAGGGTGTTTCAATTATACAACATAATAGAAACTAGGAAAAAGAATGATCAAATCAGCCAAAGAAATGAAGTACTTTGCTTTTTGTATTGAAGATTGTTTTTACTTATACACAATAATGAGGTAAACTTGAATATTACTACTTACATACCATTTTACTACTCCAATCGATTTTTACTACATTCTTCTTCTATTGAAAAAACAATACTGCTACCCCAACTGATTTTATATTTTTTACTACTGCATGTGATAGATATTTTAAATAGAGACAAAGGTTTGATAGTGATGCTAGGAACTAATAGGGTAGCAGCATATATAACTGTGGAGAAGACATTAACTACTGAAAGCCGAACAATGCATGTGTCACCTAGAGTGAGCTGTTGCTGGGTGAGTATGAATTAATCGAATAATGTGCTTGTTCATCAAACCTGAACCTGAATTCATCGAATAATGTGAGTATGATCCATGCACGTTCCGGTACAAATATCTTACTCCAGAGAAATGTGATAACTGGCATGGTAGATTATTTAGATTGAAATAATCCCACCTGAAACCTGGAAAACCGAGCAATGACTCCAAGAGATTAAATAATGCATAGATCGAAATCTTGAGTTCTAGAACTGCCTGAGGATAACAATTTAGGCAGAAAAAAAAAACAAATCTTCTCAATCCACACAGCGCTGTACCCGTTATAGTCAACCTTAGGATACAAATATCTATATATAGAATCTAGAATGCAGCAAAAGCAATGCTTGTTACCTGGGTTCAAATCTGAAGTTTACTTCATGAAGGA
The DNA here is from genome assembly GCA_022530915.1 of Paspalum notatum. Taxonomy (NCBI): domain Eukaryota; kingdom Viridiplantae; phylum Streptophyta; class Magnoliopsida; order Poales; family Poaceae; genus Paspalum; species Paspalum notatum. The sequence continues at coordinate 629,289 of CM039691.1, forward strand.
TCTCAATCCACTGACTACAGCATACATCAAATAGGATAAATCACTTCATTCACGAGGGATCTCAATGTCAGTAATTTCAATAAAACTAATAATCAGCTATCACTTGGAAGGAGAGGATCGAACGATGGCGGTGAGAGTGGGGTACTGTGCCCATCGCGCTCGCGTGGAAGGGGAACAAAAGGAAAAGGTAGACGAAGAATCCGCGGATTGAAGCCCGTGAATAGAGGGATTTGGGCTGAATTTCCATTAATGTTATTTTATTCAAAAAGGCTCAACCAACGTGGTGTAATGGCTGCAACAGAATTACGGTTTAAAAGAGTGAGATTGTCAAATATTCTTCACGTTATTTGCGGTTGATGTTATTCAGGTACGTAAATTTTGAGCAGACAAGAGTGTGGGATTATTTATGTTCATGGTTTTTTGTTTATCGTGATAGATTTCACGTTAATAGCCACTTGATTATTATTTTTATTGTTTAGATAAAAGAATATTGTGATTTTACCATTTAGGCTAGTGTTTTATCATAACGGGATGTTTTCTGGCCTTTTTGGGAAATTTTACGGTTCTAGACAGTAATGTTTACTACTGCAAGGTTTGAACTACGGTCAATTACTGTTGCAGGGTTTGTTTCACTGTTAGATAATTTTACGGTTTCGGCTCGTACTTTTACTGTTGCGGGGGTTTGTTGGGTCACAAGGCGGCCCTTTGGGAAATTTTACGGTGTTAGGTATTAATGTTTACTACTGCGGGTTTGAACTACGGCTCGTACTTTTACTGTTGGGGCGTTGTTTCACCAGTTTGATGTAAATTTTACGGTTTCGGCTTGTACTTTTACTATTGTGGGATTTGTTGGGTCGCCGGAGAAGGGCGGCGCTCCGCTGGTGCGTTGAATACTATTCAACACGCTGGGAGCTAAATAGTATATATATATATATATATATATATATATATATATATATATATATATATATATATATATATATATATAATGACGCTATTCAACTCCCAGTGCGTTGAATAACTGTTCAACGCACACTGCAGGTAGGCACAAGTCTCGTAAGCATAAAACCAACCCGCAACAGTAAAAATCAGCCCGCAATCGTAAAACCAATCCCACAATCGTAAAATCAGTCTGCAACTATAAACCATGCTTAGTACTAAAATACAGACACTACAGTCAAGCAGTAAAAGTAAAATCTTAGTCTGCAACCGTAAAACGACATCTGGTAGTAAAATATTGGTTGCTTGTGGTAGTAAAAACTCATCACAAGTGATACATGATTTTACAGTTAATGTTGAGAGATGGATAATATGGCTAAGTTGTTGCTTTACGCTTCAAAGAGAAGTTTTATAGTTGGATGACACTTGCTTGCTATTTTTCTATGTTGGTCTCTCTAGGAACATTGCAATACTAGTTTTTAATTATGGTAATATTCACTTTACATGCTCAGTACTGTTATACAATCGTAACATGCTAGGTGAACTTAATACTTTGCCAACTACTACGTTGTTGGCGCCTAGATGGACGTCGAGGGTAAAAATAATGGCTCTCCATGTATTAGTTTACGTAAAAAATGAGCAGCTTCCTTTAGGCTCCATGCTAATGAAATTGTTAAATGTTAAGTTCAATTTTGTATGTTTATCATGTTGAGGCAAACAAAACTCATCGAATTGCCCATTTTATTGTATACTCTATTGTTGTTGCTTGTTAAGTTGTTATATGTAATTTCTAGTATTTTAAATCTATTGTTGTTGCATTACTAAGTTTCTACTATCTATTGGAGATATCTTAATCTTTTATATGGTCATGGACTACTAGCAAAATAGACTTTTACGGTCTAAGTCACAATTTATTTGTTTACCCTCTCAAAACACATTTTCATGATTAATAATATTTTTCTCAACTACTGGCATTTATGGGTGTGGGAGGGCATTTTACGGTTATAGGTGAGAGTTCTTTGGTTGCGGGCGAGAGTTTTATGGTTACGGGTACAATTTTACAATTGCAGACGGGTAACTGACGTGTTGAACTCTGTCACCAACATTTTACGATTGTGGGTGAAGTTTTATGGTTGCGGGAGAGAATTTTACAGTTATGGGCAGGTAACTCACGTGTTGAACTCTATCACCAGCATTTTACGGTCGCGGGAAGGCCTTTTATGGTTGCGGGCGAAAGTTTTACGCTTACGGGGCACGCGTCTTACGGTTGCGGGTGGGGAGGCTGAGTTTGGAGGGAAAATTTACTATTGCGGAAACCATCTTTTACAGTTGCGGGTGAGAGGTTTGGCTGGAGCGTTGAATAGCTATTTAGCACGCTGCGTGCTAAATAGCGCTATCCTATATATCTATATATATATATATATATATATATATATATATATATATATATATATATATATATATATATATATATATATATATGAAAATTCCTTTCTACATGCGCATGTAGCTACACTCGCACATGTATCTCACGATTGGGGGCGTATCCGGTGAAACGGAAGGTATGTACATAGAGTATGCAATGATACTATACTATCCGAGGTGGTATGTGCACGGGATATGCGAGTATACCTAAGGTATGTGGACATACCCCGTTATATGTACTAATACGAAGGTATTATCAAAATATAATAAAAACAGGACTGTTTTGTAATTTTTTTAGACGGTGATATTTGAAGTATCTTAAAATAAGTATGTGAACGTACCATTATTGGTTTATTAAAGGTCAATGTAGCTATATGCGTATGTATGTGTGTGTATATATATATATATATATATATATATATATATGGCCGGCCATAGAAAAATAGTTCTATATATATATATATATATATATATATATATATATATATATATATATATATATATATATATATATATATATATATATATATATATATATATATATATATATATATATATATATATATATATATATATATATATATATATATAATACCCTGGGTACCAAATAATATTCAGTACCCGAGCCCCATCCGGCCATCCACCCCGTCCGAGCAAGCCCGGCGTCCATGGGCCGGCCCGACGGCCCTCATGCTTCCAGTGCAAACCGTCCGCACGAAGCTGAATAGCTCGGCCGGACCCACCCGCACCCCCCGCCCCACGATCCCACGCCCCGTTCGTTCGGTTGTCGCTCCTCTTTCCCCGACCGGCGGCGCTCTGCTTTCGGCGCCGGAATCGAAGCTCTCAGCCGTCCCATAAAAGTCGAGCAGCTGCTCGCTGTCGGCCGCCGGCGCACCGCCCTGCCTATCCACCCATCATTCCCCTCCCTCGGCCAGTTTCCCATCTGCTGTCGGCAGCGTCCCTGGATTATGTTTCTTCTTCATTTGGTTTCCGCTCCTTTCCCCGCCGGCGTTTTCTTCCGTTCGGCGGCCACCATCTCGAGGTCATCGTCGCCAGCAGGATCACCTTCAGGCCCTTTTTCATCTGGCTTCGATGACGAACACTGCTTTCTGTTGGTTAATAGTGTGCCTAATCTCCTCTGAAGGTCCCACGTAACTGATAATTAGATTTCGTGTTTCTTTATTTTGGTTGGGGATTAGATCCAAGGCTTGGCTTCTCCTATTGTCTGATTTTTACTCGCCATAGCAGCAGGGCCAGCGGCAGCAGGGCTAGCTGTACCATCAGCCTTCGGATGTTCCCATCGGCATCAAACAAGTTCGTGATGGAAGAGGAACTGGAGAAGCTCTGCAGGTCGTTTAAATGTTTGCCTACCTCAATATTCTCGTGCTCCACGGACACTTGTAAGCCTGAGCTCAGTTCCACGACTCTCAGCTTTTCAGATTATGCATGATGCGAACATGGATTCAGGTGAGGTGACCTCCTTGCTCCTTATGTATATTCATTGTTGATTTTTTTTTCTAATTTGAGATTAGAAGTGCTAATAAAACAATAAACTTATGGAGGCTGACAAAAGCTTGCTTTAGATGTGCATGTATCTGATTTAAACTTTTTTCTTTCCAATGGCCATTATATGCATCTCAGAAATATCTCATGAATCAACCCAAAACCTTTCATTACTTGAAGTAATATCATAACTTGTGATCTGGCTGATTCATCTGCTACAAATAAAGGACGTTTTAGAGTACCCCGACATGAGGATACAATCAAACCTTTTATGTTCGTAGGTGTTGTTATTTGTGATCAAACTGCTTCAATTGTTCAATATAATAATGTTTTTATGATTCACCAATCTTAGTTACTAATCAAATATTAAAAGTTTCCTCCTAGCAAATAATCAAACATTCAATTCACATATTTCCATTAACGAATAGTTTATGATTTCATTCCATGCTATTTTACTACCTCAATAAGAATACAACTTTAGCCTCAATTTTACCGTTTTTCCTTTCATTTTTTCAATTGTATCTTGTACTTTGGTTTAATATCAATTAGCATAATGATGTGAAAAATAACCCTCACTTTTTGGTGCATGTGCTTTCAATTTATCATGATGCTCCTAGGATTTCTTGTCTTGATGTATGGGTCAAGTCATACTATCAAGGTGACATTCGGTCATTGAGCTGCCGAACCCAGTTCTGGCCACTCGAATCCTTGTTACCATACAGCCACTGTATTTTTATTCTCTAGCTAGTGAATACAATTTTCATACTAACATCAGAGAAAAGAAACTCAGTTTTGCATGCCTTGATAAGTTTGGAGTTGGTTACCCTCTGTTCTCCCTTTATTCGGCTCCATGTGATGCTACTCGATTGCAATTTTGTTTTCCACAGTTTCGGAAGCAATTTAAGCATATGAGTAAAAAAAAAATGTATCGAAGGCCATCAGGATACATGGACTGCAGGTACCATCCTTCCCTCCTCACAAACGTGGATCTTGCTGAGCCCATAAAGTGGTGACCAGCTGCATCGTGTCCTGCTTTATCAACCTGCATCTCAAATAATGGCTAAACGCACAGGTACGTGGAAACTCAAATTATGTTCACTGATGTATGAACATTCTTCCATTGTTTCTCTGTGTGCTAATTTTTTCTCACTTAATCTAGATGTTCATTATGATTGATAGGTGGATATCAGCTAGGAGGGAAGTACAAATGCAAAGGGACTTCACCGTCTGATATACATGTTCACGCTACCTCGCACATGCTAATGTTTATGACAATTGCAATTATTTGCAATCAGATAGGAAGTTGTCTTTGTGTCCACACTCCACATGCACTACCTTTTTCAGTTTACATAAACGTTCTGCAATCAGATAGGAAATCTTTTTGTTCGCACACAGTAATTTGTGACCAGTAAACTCACACATATTGAATTTACTGGGACCCTTGTTAAGATTATTTGAGATCCAATGCATGGCATTCTTTCTTACTAGTAGATTTACAAAGATGAAAAATATGATAAATATAGTCTATTTGTCTTTGATGGCATGCATATTTATTATACTGAGAATACGGACGATACTTATTGTTTTAGACTAGATCGATAGAAAATATCGATTCCTCTCTGTTACATTTGTCTCTACTTTCAGTATTTATTTCTGCTTTGATAATAATGTTCTGTACCCACACATGGTCATATGGATGTTGAAGTCGACACATACAAATCAATACCTTGAATAACAAATGAATCTATTTGAAACAAAAAATCTCTGATAATTTGGGACAAAGGGAGTACTATCTAATTCCTTATCTGTCTTCCATTTTTTGCGTTCACACGGCCTGGTATTTGTGTTCTGGTCAATAGTTTCACTACCTGCTATCTATGTTAATTTTCTGGGCACTATTGGCATGTAGCTTTATGTGAATAGAGCACACATACTTTAATACTGTACATCAGCAGTTTCCTGTAATATTTGGAAAGAACCATTGAGAATTTCTTCGTTCCTTAATGAATTTTTATCCTGCTGTTTGCCCATTTTCGTATTGACATTTTTTATATTGACAAAATATGATTTTTTTTTATTGCAGATCTAGATTTTGGAGGAGTATTCAATCTATATAGATGTCAAGAAGAGCAGCTTAACAACGGCTAATTGTGTGAACAACATCAAGCAATTGAGTGGAACAGCGACAAGCAAGAAGGCAAGAATCACACTGTTTAACTTTATAGCACCTATCTCTCAGGATCATTATTTCTGCATTATTAAAATTGCATAGCTTTGCCATATACATGACCAGAAAACTAGATCTTCAACTTTTTATGATTTACATAGCTTATTTCACAAATGTCTTTATGTCAAGTGGTAAATTTAAAATTTTTGGTTCAGATATCAGTTTTTTTGTCTGTGTGTGGATCTTGGGCGACTTTTTTTTACCACACACATCACTATTTGCGACCAGGAAAGTATCTCTGTAACTTTTTATGATTCATATACCTTATATCACAAAATCTATATGTCAAGCCTAGTTCATAAAGAATTACATGTCATGCACCTGTGACTAGTCTGAAATATTCCTATCGATAACTAATTATCCATGTTTCTGATTACAGTCTGCTAATTATGTCTCGTGACTTTGTTAATGCTAAGTTACCAAATTTCTGAAATTCTACTATACAGCGCATGCACATGTTACCTACCGGCAAGCATATTCAAATTTGTTCTGTTCACCAATGGCGGAGCTTCATAAAAAATTTAGAGGGGCCCAATGCTTAAAATGAATAGCTATTAGTGTATATTTAGCTTATAAGTAGTGATATTAAGAATTTGTTCCACTAATTTTGTGAGATTAGGGGATAGGCACCTTTGGTCTCAATGAAGCTCCGCCCCTGCTGCTTAGCATTTTGTTTGCTATCTTCGAAATGTTTATTTTAGGTTTGCATTCGGATGTTTACGAATCTCTCTTTTGATTACATCTGTTCTTCTTCCTTTGTTACACTAATTTTCTGTTCATGTTATTTGGTGCTAGAACACATCATTTGTGAACAATGATCATGTACTACAGTAAAAGGGGATAGACTTCTGAAGCTGTGGAGTGGAACAATGACAAGCAAAGAAGCCAGTGTCTTTAGATGACATCTTACTGTCTTAGATGGAGTACTTGTGCCTGATGGAGCATTAGACCAACCATGTCGGCAAGCATACGAACATTACTGTATATAGGCATATGCCAAACATCAGCTACTCGTCTCCATTTGTCTAGTTTGTGTGATATACAACCAACTGTTTGAGTTGTACCCACTTTTGTAAATTATTATTAGAATTACTTGTATCATTTTGCTACTATATTTTTTGTCTACAAAACATTATTTGTGATTGGCTATGGTCTCACATGAATGAAGTTTTTAATGTGCGCTACATTCATATTGCAATCATCAACGTGAAATGTTTTGTTACATTAAAGATGTTTTTTTTTTACATTCGCAAGTGTCATTATTATTTGTGGCTTGCAAACTATATGATAGATTCCCTCAAGTTTACGGTTTTAAGTTTGTAAAAACTATCATTCTTGATCAAACGACTTTAATGCCTAAACATATGTAGTAGCCTCTACAAGATTTTCTATTGACTTGGACATGTGGTTCGGATTTTTTTAGTTTCAAATTTATAACCTAGGAAATTAACTGCATGCTGAAATATGGAGTACGATCGAAGTTCTTTGAACAAGACGTATAGTTACGATTAGGGCGCTCTTAACAAGTATTTGCTGATCGATCTTGCCTGATGAGAAATTATCTACTCATTTTCTGACAAGATTATCATTAATTATCTATGATTGTAAAATTTAGATTCAGCAATGATAATAAGCGTGACAATATGGCACGTGCAGCCTAGTGCTAGTGGAAAGGTTGGAACGTGTTTCTCCCACTAGCATCGTGGTCCCAGGTGGCTAGAGGCCCGTTGCACCATCGGCCGAGCGGGCGGGCCGCGTGGGTGAGAACGGTCGCAGCGTGCTCGCGGGGGCCTGCCTACGGGACGGACGGTGGGCTCGGGTACTGAATAGCTATTTAGTACCCAGGGTACTAATTAGCGTAGGCCTACACACACATATATATATATATATATATATATATATATATATGGAGGGGATATTTGGAGCTCTGGGTTTCCATTAGTTATCGAAAGCCCTAGCCAGCCCGTCCAGGTTGCCCCTGCCCACCCGCACCGGAACCCGATCTGCATGACCCTCAGTTAGAATGGCTCCGCTCACGTGGGCACTGCACGTGCACGTTTGCTGGGACGGAAACGTGGTGTTGGTTGGAAGAGTAAAAGGTAGTGGCGTGGGGCATAAAAGTTCTGGTTTATTAGCGTAGAACCTACCATATTGTGGAAACTTATGATTCATATTGTTTCCTGTAGTGTAAACACTGAGGATTTGAAAACATGACTATATTTGAGAACATAGAAAATTATCTAGTTTTATATAAGCGTAGAATCCTTTAAACATATATTGAACTTGGCCAAAATGCTGCCATCAAAAACATAAATATCAAAAACATAAATATCACAATAAGACTAGAATAAAAATTAGAAATTGTTGCCAAGGTCTATGATTCCAGGAGACCAAGTCCTCACTCCTTCACACAAAAATTGTCATAATCCTTTGATCTGGAAAACATAGAAAACTACATCAATAGCATAAATATAAAACAAAGCATCAGCTACAATTCAAAAAGCAAACAAATTATGCAAATCCTGAGACTCACGGTCACTAAACCGGTTGTCACAGAAAAGTTGAATCGGGTATAACAACATATTGAAAATATTGCAATAACTCGTGACATATGGAGCTGTAAATATTGCAATAAGATTAAATGATGAGCATTTTATGAGCCGAAAGATTAAATAATATCTAAAATTAATCTAGCTTTCCTGCGAGGGATTAAGTGTAGATATAGCCTGGTGCGAGAGATTAATCTAGCTTCATGTAACTATTGGATACACACTAATTAATGATGCATGATTCTGTTCAGAAATAGAGCTAGTGCGTGCATAAATGGTGGCGTGCTGGGCATAATTAGTCACATATGAAGCCATAAAAATTAAAACTATGTGCATAAATGATGGTCTGATGGATATAATTAGTGACATATGAAGACATAAAAATTAGGAATGAGTACATAAACGGAGGCTGGAGGGACATACGAAGGCAACAGGGCATAAACGTTGCTCCTACTTAGCCAGCTCCACACCGTCAACACGCACAACCGGGCCGTTGAAGTCAGATGAGGACAAGCGGCTTCTCGCACCACCACTCCTTGCATAAAAGGCATAAAAAGCATTGTGAGGAATAATAGAAAATAGTTAGTTTCACATTTCTGTGAACCTAAATTAAAAACAGTGATAGGAATCACAAAGAGATCACGTTCATCAAGTTTAGAAAACACAATTTGCAGATTTCTAAATACCAATATATTTTTTTAGATTGATCATAGAAAGATGCAATGACTCAGCATATATTGTAATCATAGAAGCATAGAAACTAACCGCAGCCATCATAGAAATTTAAAAATCACTGCCGTTGTGCAATGAATAACACCAGCGTGCATAAAAACCATTGTGCATAAATCATTTCCAGATTTCTCAATTTTGGTGTTGATTTCTATGCCAAAAACATCATAAAAAGGAGCAGTATAAAAAAGAGTATAAATGTGCATGCTTGGAAATCAAGGTGCATAATAACCATACATATTAAGCATTTCAACCTAGTGTAACAAGTAAACAGTGTACTTGGATCTCCTATTATTTAGATAATAATGAAGGCAATTTAGAAATTATAAAGCCTATTGACAAATGCATTGCCCCTGCGCATTAGAAATTATGAAGCCTACATGCTGCATAGTGTAACAATCATAAATATATGTGGTTGGCTTTGTACAAACTACAAAACTAGTTAATTGTTTCAAGCGTAGATTTGTTTACACCTATAACAACTCAGGATGATGGCATGGTTGATGATTCATGAAAAATTGCACAATAGAACTATAATGCAAATGATTCACAGAGCTATGAATGTGCAGTAAGCCCAGATTACGTATAACATGTCAGTTCCTATAGCAAAAAAGAGTTTAGAACACTCTCCAGCATGTTCCTACAGCTTGCAGGGCGTCCTGCTCCAAGCATTTGGATGCAGAGGCTGCTAATCAGATCTTCTCCACGGGCAAAAACAAACCTTTTTTCTCACTGAAGTTTGCCTGGGTGCATAATACAAACTATGCAGTCAACAAACTTCGCTGCAAGGTTGTTGCCGTCGCCACCGTAGGTGACGCCATCAGTGCCATGCCTAGATAAAGAAGTATGGGAGGGATGGCTATTGCTGCACCGCCGCCGATGAGGAAGCCACATCAGGCAGGGATGCCACCGAAACCTCACAGGCCCAACTAGTCTCGTGAAGGGATCTGCATAAAATTGAACAAAAATTTGAAACTGATATGAATCAAGACAAGAAAACCTTCGATTGAGAATGGGGAGCACCCTACCGACGTTCTGCTTAGAGGAGTCCCGAGTGGTGAGGGGGAGGAGCAGCGAGCACTGGATCGGAGCATGTGGTGGAGGGTCGAGTGGCCGCACCAGGGTCGCTCGCCCGCGCCAGTGGAGTCCGGGCAAGGCGACGTGTGATGGTAAGGACGAGCGAGTAGCCGCGACGGGGGGCTCCTTCTCGCCGGAACCTGCTGCCCCGGCCACTGCTAGCCGTCTCCTCGCCGGATCCGTCAGCCATGTCGCCTGATCTGGTCTCCACGGGCCGCCTCCTCGCCGGATCCGTCTGCTGCCGGTGACCACCGGGTGCCGGAGCGGGGGGCACGGAGACCGAGCGTGAGGCGGCGGGGAGGGTCGTTTCTGCGTGCGGATGGGGATCGGCCGATCAGGTTGGGATGGGTGGACTAGGTAGATCAGGACCCGTGCGGAGGTTTCGACCAGGTGGGGAGCGGTTCGGTGGACCCGGTGGTGTGTGTGGACCACGTGCCCATGCGGTGGCCGATCGGGTGGGCTGGTCCGATCGGTGGGCAGGGCTTCCACTAATAAGAAAGAGTCCAGGGCTCTTAATATACATACTATACACTAGTAAAATGTCCGTACGTTGCAACGGGAAAAAAAAGAATCCTGAAATGGAGCCCTCGTGACGAGGGAGGATCAAGTTATTTGAACCTGACCCTCCTGAAATGGGGCCCGAGCAGGCTGAGCCTCCACCAGCAGCCAAGCAGGAGGATTCAGAGGACGATAGGAAGAGGAAAAGGCGGCGTGAGCATGATTGAGAGGAGGGAGAAGGATCGAAAACGAGAAAAGCAAGCTGACAGCAAGGAGAGGAGTCGAGACAAGCACGCGAGGCACGACTCAGGGGACAGATCCAAGCGCCACCGCAAGGACAAGCAGAGAAGGCATGATTCTGATTCCTATTGATAACGCATATGCGCCTGCGCGACTGTACCCTACTGCTGTATTTCACACCAAGGATCTGATTTTTGCTTGATGTAAAATGTATGGATATTCCTATGATGCTTTTATTGTTCAAATCGCGTTGTGTAGATGTGCTAAGGGAACTAGCATACAGTACTGTGTTGGTGAAATGCTGTTATGTGCGCTTGCGGAATTGATATTTGTCTGGTGTAAGAGACACCAACAGGTGCCCTCTATTTCATGGAGATGTCCATCATGATAAGCTGTAGTAAGATGGACAGGGCGAAAATGTGGCTTGTACCCATACATGTGTATCTCAAGCAGCCCAGTAACTGCTCGGGCTCATACCATCTCCAATGGCACTCCTCAAACCTCAGTTTTTATCACTATTTTAAGTACACGTCTCTCAGTCTACGAATAGCACTCTTCAAACCCAAACCTTCTCGCTTGAATCCTACATCGGACGGTGTGTATTCATGCTCCCCACGGCTACTGTTGCTTTTCGTCGCTTGGACGGCGTGTAATCATGCTCTCACGGATACTTTTGCGTCCCGGAAAATTCGTGGTAAAAACGGTTTCTATGAAGGTGTTTAGAGCTGGAGACCTCGTATCATATCGGATGTTTGATGGCTACTTATAAATATTAAATATTGTTTAATTAAAAAACTAATTACACGGTCGAGAAATAAACGAGTAAACGGTGAGAAAATTTTATTCAACCCAATTAATCCATGGTTAACGAATGATTATTGTAGTATCAGAATTGTTAATCCTAGATTAATTAAGCTTAATAAATTCATCTCGCCGTTTAATCTCCATGTTTTATAATAAAAAACATCCAAACATCCTATGTAATGGGTAACGTCGAAACATCCTATGCAACAAGGATTAAAATTTTAGCAAGGGACGCCCAAGACCCATGCAAGCAACAGGCGGACACGCTCGATTGCCTTTTGCAGTCCGGCGCCTGTAGCCCAATACTGCAAATATATATGTGAATAAGGAGTGTGTATCTGTGCATTAGCATTAGCCAACATCCGGAGCTACATATGCATGTATAAAGTATGGCGCGCGTGAAAGCTCATGCGTCGATAGCTACCAATATCATGCTTCTTACTTCATCACACACCTGATTTTAACATCCGGTATTAATGAGCTCACGCATATGAATCCATACACATGGCTTTGGATAAATCTGATCATGCTTTGGTAAAAATATCAGCAAACACTGATCACTAGACCCAAATGTCAAAACTAAATCATTCCCCAAATTCCTTCATAATAGAACAAATTCCTTGAGTCACTGCAGATCCACTGGCCGCGCCAAAAACCTGCAACGCAAAAACATCCAGAGTGTTAACAGGAAAATATATGCTACGGCCTTTTGACAGTAGTAAGAGTGCAACAACGCTGTGCCCAACCCAACTGATAACACAAGTGATTTTTTTTCTTCAACTATTGACATAGCAGCCTCATAATAAATATAGCTTCTAATAACTAAAATATGCTTTGGGTGCCCTGGTGGTGGGAGGAGAGAGGGCTCCCAGCGTCAACACCATTCAGGGAGAGAGATGTATCCCCACCGCCCCCATGGAGGGAGCTCCAGCCATGGAGGTCAAGAGGGCAGCCAGTTGGTTGGACACGAACGCGAGCCATAGGTGCGCACGCGGCAGCTTCATATCAAAGCAGGTGGCGCAGTCTGTGCGGCTGCCCAGAGTGGATCAGGTAGAGTGCTAGCTTCTTGAAAGAATGGAATGAAGAGGTGGAACCAGGACAGATAGAGGAGACTTCAGTGGAGATTATTAGAGTACCTCCCAAATGGTGTGATTGGGTTACAATTAGCTTCTACTCTGGGGAAATTAGTGGAGGTAGACTGGTATGCTCTCTTCTCCAATTTTTCAGCACAATCAGGGTCGAGATGAAGTGGAAAGACTCCATGAAAATTTCTACAGAGTGCTAGAAATGGACGAAAAACAGTGTGCTAGAAATGGACGAAAAACAGTTTCCCATCTCCTTCAAAGCAGAAGGTTACAGGTCAAAAGGAGAAATCGGATGGGGAAGATAAAGGACATGATGTGATGATCTGGAAGAAGATATGCTAGACGATGAACCTAAACCTGATGAAGATCATAATACTGGAGCAGATTCTACTCCTGACGAGCAATTATGCAAATGATTATCATTCCGGATAATCAAAAGGTAGGCATCAAAGCATATAGAATCAATGCCAAATATAGCAAGCTGTACACCTAGGGGAATTGTATTATAGATAATCAAAGCTTACTTTATTGGCTTTCATGTATGAATTATTCAAAATGGATTGTAGTAAATATTTAATTAAAATGCATGAATCTTTCTTCAACCACTTCTCAAATCTAAATTTTTTTTTATCCCATACATCATTTCCTCCTGTGTTTATCATGAGGGGGGGGGGAGCTCTGTCCAGAGATTGAACACCCACTAGAGGGAAAGCTGTTGGCCAATTAGTAGAAACAAACGACATTTATCTTAGCCAGGATCAGCCTATCTTGATTATTTGTCCAAGTAAACTTCCTATTGTTACGACTCACCTCTATCAAAGAAAATTTATTAATCCAGTCATTAAAGAATCTGCCCAACCATGGTTAATCAGATCATTACTCTTATCTTCACTAAATCTAACCAAATTGAAATATCCCCAAATAAAGTAGGTCCACCCAGGTATGTGGATTTTCATCTAAAAAATCCTGTTTTCCTTCCTCATAAGGTGAGCCATAAACTACAACCAGTTTCTAACTGAAATTAGTTTTTTTACCCAAAAGCATTACACCAACTGAAAAATCCAACAAATCTACTGCTGTCATCAAAATAAGTCTTCTTTCACTCCTACTAAAAGACCTCTAGCTGGTAAAGAACAGCACACAAACTTAACATTACCAGTCAATCTGTTCAAGAAGCTAGGAGAAAGATTATTTTTCTTGGTCTCCACCAAGCCTAAAAATCAGATTCTCCAATTCTACTAACTACTGCACATGGTTCTTATATTTCTTAAGGCGGTAAGGCGAGGCACAACGAGATACCAGTACCACCTTCCGGACGCCTAGGCGACGCCTTTCTCCAGATGAAAACAATTTGTTGTGCCCCTCTTTCTCAGGTGGAGATTAGAGAGCTATTTTCAGTAGTTATGCTGAGGTGCCCCTGGTCCTGATGGCATCCCCTTTCTTTTCTATCAAAAGTTCCAGCTGTTCGTGAAAGATGACTTATTCAGTATGTTTGGTAGATTTGCACAGGTTAAACTTTGCCATGATGACTCTAGTTCCCAAAGTGAGCGAGGCTAGTAATATGAAGCAGTTTTAACCTATTCTTAAGGCTGGGTTCTGCTAGTTGTCAAAAGTTGGAGTCCCTTTTTATTCATCTCTGTAGTAGTTTTCGTTCTGTTTTTGAAACTCTGGTGAAGAGCTTTAAACTGGAGTGGATGTGCTTCATCCACAATGCTATAAACAGTTTTAGCCTAGGTTTTGCCTAAGACTGGGGCTCATAAAACTCCTATTACTTCTAAACTAATGTGCTTTGGGGATGAATATGCTTTCCGTAGGAAAAAGAGAGGTAAAAAAGGATGTTTTTTTACATTAATACGACATAGGATGGAATACCAACAAAAAGGTCGATAATCCTGGCCTTGACAAAACAAATGAAATGCTAAAGGAGAAGCTCAAGTTCAAGAATCAAGAATGAACTACAAGTGGTTAGGAGCAACGCATCTACCTCTTGTAAAGATTAGAACAGGTTGTTCAGGAAGAACCCACGAATCTTGAGTAAGCAGCCGCAGCAAATCCAACAATGAACACAAGGGCTCCAACCTTTTTCACCATACCAAATTGAGCAACTTGAAGCTTAAGGCTGCAACAAGAAAACCACACTCAATATTAATCGACCTATAGCACTGTCCACAGCTGCTGCAGTAACAAATTAGAATGGCAAGAACTTACGCAGAGTCATCTTTAAAATCATCAAATTTTTTTGACAAGTCATTAGATGAAGTTTCTGCCTCATCGATTTTAGCTTTGCACTGCCAAAAAAACAAAAATGTTATCTGAAAATAGAAGAAAAAGAGAGGCAGTAAACAAAGCACACAGCCGCACACACCTCAGCTAAGTCGCTCTTAAGCCTGGCCTCCATGGCTGAGAGCTTGTCATCAAAGTCTTTCTGGAGATTTTTAAGTAGAGCTGTCATCTCAACCTAAAAAAATTAAAAACATCATCATTGGTCCATGAGAAGGGTATTTTTTTCCCACTAATTTTATTTTCCTATCCCAGTCCCAAAGTATAACAAGCATGGGAATTGTTATAACAGTTGATATCCCTATCCCATGCCCAGTGGCGGAGCTAGGGGACACATCAAGGGGGCGGTTATAGGCTAAGCAAAGGTTACATGAAATCGAGGGTGCTATATAGTTCGTGTAGGTAAAATGTGTTGAACAAAATACAATTGCATATAAACATCAAATAGTATAGTATAAACAGGTATACTTATATTTGCATAATTGCTATTCACCGGTCAGGTGGTCACCAAATGAGTGCTAGAAAGGGAGCTGCATACGCACCTGCTACCTATTTACTAGTCATGCCATGCCCTTTTCTTTGAAGAAGATAGCAAAATATGAACGTAAGAATATTTAACGATGAGGCATGTATAACGTACTGGTTATCATAGGTGTGTTACAAAATCAATTGTACATGGTGCGTAGGATCACAGATTTACAAAAATAAAACTATCAAAAGGCAATGAGCATATGTGAGTAGGAAATAAACACCCAGACTAACAAGCGTGGAGACCAAATTACACAAAAATTTACACCGTGGCTAATAAACACGGTGGCAATGGCAACTGGCTTATGTGTGAACCAGCATAACGTGTGAAACAATGCATGTCTAGAAGTGTGCTCAGGCGCTCAGCTAGTCAGTTGCATGCTGCAGTCTGCAGATAAGTGCTGACACAAGATACTCCGTATAATGCAATTTTGCTCCACGGCAAGGGGGGCCGGGAACCAGGATGGCTCCCACGTAGCTCCGCCAGTGCCCATACCTCCCTTCTTATCCCATCTCATTTCCCTTTCCCAATCCTCATCCCAAACCAAACAGCCATTGAGTGTGAGTGTTGTGTCCATACCTCAGAATTCTTTTCTATACCAACAGCTCGGGTGAAACCGGTCATATTGGATAGGTCACCGTGGAAAGTGATTCTTAAAGATTCCGGTAGCTGTTAAAAGAGAGAGAGAGAGAGAGAGAGAGAGAGAGATCAAATTAAATCGGCAGGCTATCGGAGGCAGGGTTTACAATCTCAACGATAAGTTATTTATCAGTAGTGCCCGATAACGATTTTACGATCGATTATTGACAATAATCGGCAGATATTAACCAATAAGACAGATCAAATTCAAAAAATGAATATCAGTATTTATCGACGATAATCGACACATATCGACTGATAAACCAAAAAACGGTTGATAAATATGTTCTTGCAATGGAACAAATACATATTTTTCACGGATTTCATTTGCTTTTGTTTATGTATAACGTGCATTAAGAAAGTTACATATATATATACACATAAATGGCATATGAAATTGCATAAAAGCCACACGTAAATAATATAAAAGCACTCACATATGTATGCAAACCAGATATTCTATAGTCACTCACATATACAAATCATTCACATGAAGACACACCAAAAGCACACTGACCACTAAGACACGCCAAAAAAACATGAGGCCACATTAATATAATTAAGTTAACAAAAATACAAAGATGTCCATAGGTGTTATATAAAGTCCATTAAATCTCATAAAACTTTAAAGAGGAATAGGTGCAATGCATGTTCTCGTGATATCCTTGCAGCTGTTTATTTATATTGAGATGAAACGCATATGACTATGAGAGGTGAGCATAGACAAATAAACATTGTTAAATAGATATGCATATGGGACGAGTGTGGATAATGGAGCTAACATCCATCATAGCATAACCAAAGTATTTAACATCTACCTCACATCTAACAGCATATCGGGCCTAGAACAATCAAAGTATATAATATAATAATGTACAACAATATAGCAAATAGCCCATGTATATTTGGTCAAATAGAGTGAGAAAAAATGTAAATCAATGATGAAGGGTTGATTATCCACGACAAACGGTCGATTATCAATGATAAAATTGTTGATTATCTATAGTTGTTAATAGGTTTTACAGACAAAAACAAAATTTCCACTAAGTAAACGATGTTTGTTTTGAACATTTGACATTATTCAAGACTAAGAAGAAGCTCTAGTTTTTTTATCGAATTATATGTATATATATATTTTATGAATCTTATCAAAATTTTAAACTATGGATTGAAATCCTTCGAAACATCAACTGAAACCCGATATCAATCAGTAATGGTGAAAATCGATCGATATTGTGAACCGAGGTAGGCGGGGCGGGGTTTACATACAGTTGCATTTGCCTTCTTGTTGCTCGTTCCCTTTGTCCCCTCCTCCTTGCCAACGGAGGCCTGAAACAAAGCAAATCAACTCAAGTCCAGAATGAAAACCCTACCCAACCTACCTAGGGTTTACATACCTCGCTCTCCTCCTCCTCCTCCTTTCCAGATTCGTCGTCATCGCACCTCAGGGAGCCCCGAGCGCCGCTGGCCAGAAAGCGCCGCCCGCCGAACCCTTGGAGGGCGTCGGCCTCTCTGGGGAGGAAGCCCCATCCGCCGATGATGACGGAGCGCCGGCCGCCAAACGCTTGTACGGCGTCGGCATCACTGGGAAGGAAACGGAAGGCCCTTGCGCCGGTGAAGAAGCCCTGGCCGGCGAACGACGAGGCGGCGGCGGCTCGGAGACGCCGCAGGCCGGCTCGGGCGGCCATGAGGGGACTGCTGCGGTAGGCTCGGGTGGACGTCTGCCTCGTTTTGCCCGGACAATTTGTATTCCAGAAACACCAAATCCCAATTACAAAATCCGAAAAAGAAAAAAAAAACTCACCCCTCAGCTTGGGCCGCCCTCGGCCCAATTTCCTCCCCCTCTTCCCCAGCCCACTCCCCCCTTCTGCGGCCCAGCACCGCACGTCCGCTTCTCCTCTCCGTATTTCACACCAAGGATCTGATTTTTGCTTGATGTAAAATGTATGGATATTCCTATGATGCTTTTATTTTCAAATCGCGTTGTGTAGATGTGCTAAGGGAACTAGCATACAGTACTGTGTTGGTGAAATGCTGTTCTTGCAGAATTGATATTTGTCAGTTGTAAGAGACACTAACAGTTGCCCTCTATTTCATAGAGATGTCCATCATGATAAGCTGTAGTAAGATGGAGAGGACGAAAATGTGGCTTGTACCCATACATGTGTATCTCAAGCAGCCCAGTAACTGCTCGGGCTCATACCATGTCCAATGGCACTCCTCAAACTCAGTTTTTATCACTATTTTAACTGCACGCCTCTCTGTCTACAAATGGCACTCTTCAAACCCAAACCTTCTCGCTTCGGACGGTGTGTAATATTGCTCCCCACGGCTACTGTTGCGTTTAGTCGCTTGGACGGCGTGTAATCATGCTCTCACGGCTACTGTTGCATCCTGGGAGATTCGTGGTAAAAACAACGGTTTCTATGAGGGTGTATAGAGTTGGAGGCCTCATATCATGTCGGATGTTTGATGGCTAATTAGAAGTTTTAAATACTGTTTAATTAAAAGGGTGTTTAGAGCTGGAGGCGCTCATATCATACCAAATATTTGATCGCTAATTAGAAGTACTAAATACTGTTTAATTAAAAAACTAATTACACGGTCGAAAAATAAACAGCGATTAAACGGTGAGAAAATTTTATTCAACCAAATTAATCCATAGTTAACGAATGATTATTATAGTATCAAATTTGTTAATCATAGATTAATTAGTCTTAATAAATTCATTTCGCCTTTTAATCTCCATGTTTTATAATAAAAAACATCCAAACATCCTATGCAACGGGGGTTAAAATTTTAGCTAGGGACACCCGAGACCCATGCAAGCAACAGGCGGACACGCTCGATTGCCTTTTGCAGTCGGGCGCCTGTAGCCCAATACAGCAAATATATATTTGAATAAGGAGTGTGTATCTGTGCATTAGCATTAGCCAACATCCGGAGCTACATATGCATGTATAAAGTATGGCGCGCGTGAAAGCTCATGCGTCGATAGCTACCAATATCATGCTTCTTACTTCATCACACACCTGATTTTAACATCCGTTATTAATGAGCTCACGCATATGAATCCATACACATGGCTTTGGATAAATCTGATCATGCTTCGGTAAAAATATCATCAAACACTGATCACTAGACCCAAATGTCAAAACTAAATCATTCCCCAAATTCCTTCATAATAGAACAAATTCCTTGAGTCACTGCAGATCCACTGGCCGCGCCAAAAACCTGCAACGCAAAAACATCCAGAGTGTTAACAGGAAAATATATGCTACGGCCTTTTGACAGTAGTAAGAGTGCAACAACGCTGTGCCCAACCCAACTGATAACACAAGTGATTTTTTTTCTTCAACTATTGACATAGCAGCCTCATAATAAATATAGCTTCTAATAACTAAAATATGCTTTGGGTGCCCTGGTGGTGGGAGGAGAGAGGGCTCCCGGCGTCAACACCATTCAGGAAGAGAGATGTATCCCCACCGCCCCCATGGAGGGAGCTCCAGCCATGGAGGTCAAGAGGGCAGCCAGTTGGTTGGACACGAACGCGAGCCATAGGTGCGCACGCGGCAGCTTCATATCAAAGCAGGTGGCGCAGTCTCAGGCTGCCCAGAGTGGATCAGGTAGAGTGCTAGCTTCTTGAAAGAATGGAATGAAGAGGTGGAACCAGGACAGATAGAGGAGACTTCAGTGGAGATTATTAGACTACCTCCCAAATGGTGTGATTGGGTTACAATTAGCTTCTACTCTGGGGAAATTAGTGGAGGTAGACTGGTATGCTCTCTTCTCCAATTTTTCAGCACAGTCAGGGTCGAGATAAAGTGCAAAGACCATGAAAATTACTACAGAGTGCTAGAAATGGACGAAAAATAGTTTCTCATATCCTTCAAAGCAGAAGGTTACAGGTCAAAAGGAGAAATAGGATGGGGAAGATAAAGGGCATGATGGTGATGATCTGGAAGAAGATATGCTAGATGATGAACCTAAACCTGATGAAGATCATAATACTGGAGCAGATTCTACTCCTGAGGGGCCAGCTAGCGAAGGAACAAAGGTAGATGAAGGCAAAGAGGGACAATGCTCCAAGCAACCTACTCTGGTAGTAAGACTGTTGGAGGTTGCTAATGGATGGCAAGCAAGAGGGAAGGGGGGGGGGTGTCAGACCAAACCTGCACAGTTTCAACTGCTACAAAGTACGGAGCTGGCGGATTCAGAGGATGAAGGTGAAGAACAGGAAATAGTGACAGAGGAAATGGATGAGAAAACAATAGAACTGCCACCAAGCTGGATGAAAAATATCCAAAATGTTTGCAATCTGGTTGGGAAACATATCAACAAAGTAGCAGATAATGTATGTGTAAAAACTAACACTTAACATCTTAATTTATTTTTAGCATAGATTTTTAGTGCTCTAGATCCTACAAGCTTCAGAGCTTAGCCGTAAGTTTAATCTATCGATATGCTAGCAAAGTTTTGATTCAATCTAATCTGCAACACAAGCATGAGTATGGTTTCCAGCATGCAGTGTTTTGATATGCTCATTCATGAAGTCGGTCCTTTTTATTTTGGTTCTATGTGCCATTCTCATTAACTTTTGTATCTATTATAATTTTTATAGGTCGCTATTTGATAACGGTTAGAGCAAACATGAGAAAAGATCATGCTGAATTATCATCTAGGAGAAGTCATGAGCAACAGGACAAGAAGGCACGCTCAGGTTTTCTTTTACACTATGTATTTTTCTGTCAGTAAGTGTGTGCATATTACGGGTGTGTATGCTTTGAAGCCTCGCTTGGGCACCTCCGGCCAGGCCCAGGCAGCACTGCCAGCCGCAGGCATCCGAAAATGGACGTCAGGGGCGCTGCCTGTGCCAGGAAAAGATTCCAGGGCTGAAAGCAAACAAGCCCGCAAGCATGCTGTAGTTATGACAAAATTTGACAACATGGATTAGGAATATATAACTTTTGGCACCATAACAGTTATGCAATACCGTAGGGAGGTTAAGCGTGCAAGGACAAAATAAAAGTAAACTTTCTAGGCTAACAAATTAGAACTAATCAATTAACATGCAGTAGTTAGATAGCATCATAGGAATAATTAAGTACTTACTTTCCAAGCATATTATGTTAATCTGTTTCGCAATTTAGGTTTCTTTGTCTAGCATTTTTAGTTAACTATTAAACATTTTTTACCAGCTTGGGGCAGTGGTCATGATATATCATGGGAGATCTCTATCCACCACTCGAGGCTATCCTGTAGGAGGTTAAGTGGGCAACTACCTTGAAACGAACACAGCTTAAGGTTTTGAGGATGAGGAAGTATGGCCTTGATTTTACTCGGGTCAATTTCTATTCCCCGGTGTCAAATGACAAACCCTACGAATTTGCCTGTAAACTTTGGTAGCCTGACAACTAGAATCATTCAATCAACAGGCAACAGCTACAAAGTAGTGATTAGCTTTCCCCAGGCATATTATTTTATGATGTGCAGCAATTTAGGTTCCACTATCTAGCATTTTTCTAATTAACTATTAAGTATTTTCCGCATTTGATGAAACAAGAACAGAGCATATTAGAATATGAACCAAAGAAATTTTTATTTACCAACAAAGCCATATTTTTATATCTGAATTTAGAGCTATCTGATAGTAAAACTATATGAAAAATCTTTTGCAGTGATGTAAAGAACCCACATTGGTATGAGAAGATCATAACATGAACAAAAGTAACTGTACAGTGGTAGAGGTCTGATCAGGTAGAATGCTTTTTGGTGGGCCTGTGTGCCTGGTTTTATCCTGTACGTGGATGTATGCGAGAAATTGGTTCAAACTGTTGTCAAAGGCGCTGGTTTTCAGTAAAAACTGGGCGAAAGCCTTTGATCTAAAAAAAACACAAGGTATCGTTTAACATGCAGATGAACAAAAATATTGTTGGAATGTTGTGTTCATCTGCAAATTCTATAATTTCTACAACTATGGACAATGAAGTACTTACGTATAGATCTTTTAACAGCTTGTAGCTGGATCTTGTACTGCTTGTAGCGAAGCACAAAAGTACTGTTCGGAGCACAAACTATAGAGGTGTATGTGATCTACTGCAGGATTAAAAAATTCTTAGGGATCCCTTATTACAAAGACTCTTTTTCATAGTTTGCTTTATAAACATGAATGGCAGAGCTCCAACACTTCGTGTCCTATTTAGACCAAAACCGTCAGTGTGCAGGCCCAACCTCCATTTACTGTGCGTGTGTGCGTTAGCAAGATGAAAATGGGCAGGAGAAGATGTGAAAAATAAAAAACAGGCTGATACTTCTCATGTTACTACTTCTGATTTGTCTAGAGTAGCAGCCAGTACTCATGTGAAGATCCTGGATGGAAATACAAATTCTTCTGATGCTTTTGATAGGTTAGAAAGTCTACATAGAGAAAGATGTTTAGCCTTTAGTGAGAATTGTGATTTGAATCGATGTAAGAGAGTGGGAAAAATGGACAAGCTTGGCAATAAGGATCTTCAGAAAACTGGTTCACAGGGAGAGGCCCCTGTGACACCTGAAGTACATGATGCTGGAGGTAGAAAATTATCTGAAGGGGATAGCGATATGCTTAAAGAAGTGACAACTTCTTTGAACAAAATCTAAGAATAAGAGATAAAAGCAAGACAACAGGCTTAAAGAAGTGACAGCTTTTTTGAACAAATTCTAGGAGTAAGAGATAAAAGCAAGACAAAGGTAAAGAGACAGAGATATACCTCAGATCAGGGTTTCCCTATATTCTTGAGGAAATCCTTCGCCCTCATCGTAGTCAACGCGACACCACCGACAAATGATACAAGTCCAGCAATGGTTTTGACCATCCCAAATTTAGCAGCTTCCAAGCGCAAACTGTAACAAAAAATTGTACTCAATATTTTGTTCCATCACATTGTAATTGCTTACGTGTCACTTACTCGTCATTAGCTCGTAGATACAAAAGTCTCTTAGCCAAAGTTTTAGTAGTAGATATTATCTTGTTTGCTTGTCCTTCCATCTGCCAATGAACAAAATTATACACAGGTCATTAGATGAAGTTTCTGCCTCATCGATTTTGGCTTTGCACTGTCAAAAAAACAAAAATGTTATCTGAAAATAGAAGAAAAAGAGAGGCAGTAAACAAAGCACACAGCCGCACACACCTCAGCTAAGTCGCTCTTAAGCCTGGCCTCCATGGCTGAGAGCTTGTCATCAAAGTCTTTCTGGAGATTTTTAAGTAGAGCTGTCATCTCAACCTAAAAAAATTAAAAACATCATCATTGGTCCATGAGAAGGGTATTTTTTTCCCACTAATTTTATTTTCCTATCCCAGTCCCAAAGTATAACAAGCATGGGAATTGTTATAACAGTTGATATCCCTATCCCATGCCCAGTGGCGGAGCTAGGGGACACATCAAGGGGGCGGTTATAGGCTAAGCAAAGGTTACATGAAATCGAGGGTGCTATATAGTTCGTGTAGGTAAAATGTGTTGAACAAAATACAATTGCATATAAACATCAAATAGTATAGTATAAACAGGTATACTTATATTTGCATAATTGCTATTCACCGGTCAGGTGGTCACCAAATGAGTGCTAGAAAGGGAGCTGCATACGCACCTGCTACCTATTTACTAGTCATGCCATGCCCTTTTCTTTGAAGAAGATAGCAAAATATGAACGTAAGAATATTTAACGATGAGGCATGTATAACGTACTGGTTATCATAGGTGTGTTACAAAATCAATTGTACATGGTGCGTAGGATCACAGATTTACAAAAATAAAACTATCAAAAGGCAATGAGCATATGTGAGTAGGAAATAAACACCCAGACTAACAAGCGTGGAGACCAAATTACACAAAAATTTACACCGTGGCTAATAAACACGGTGGCAATGGCAACTGGCTTATGTGTGAACCAGCATAACGTGTGAAACAATGCATGTCTAGAAGTGTGCTCAGGCGCTCAGCTAGTCAGTTGCATGCTGCAGTCTGCAGATAAGTGCTGACACAAGATACTCCGTATAATGCAATTTTGCTCCACGGCAAGGGGGGCCGGGAACCAGGATGGCCCCCACGTAGCTCCGCCAGTGCCCATACCTCCCTTCTTATCCCATCTCATTTCCCTTTCCCAATCCTCATCCCAAACCAAACAGCCATTGAGTGTGAGTGTTGTGTCCATACCTCAGAATTCTTTTCTATACCAACAGCTCGGGTGAAACCGGTCATATTGGATAGGTCACCGTGGAAAGTGATTCTTAAAGATTCCGGTAGCTGTTAAAAGAGAGAGAGAGAGAGAGAGAGAGAGAGAGAGAGAGATCAAATTAAATCGGCAGGCTATCGGAGGCAGGGTTTACAATCTCAACGATAAGTTATTTATCAGTAGTGCCCGATAACGATTTTACGATCGATTATTGACAATAATCGGCAGATATTAACCAATAAGACAGATCAAATTCAAAAAATGAATATCAGTATTTATCGACGATAATCGACACATATCGACTGATAAACCAAAAAACGGTTGATAAATATGTTCTTGCAATGGAACAAATACATATTTTTCACGGATTTCATTTGCTTTTGTTTATGTATAACGTGCATTAAGCAAGTTACATATATATATACACATAAATGGCATATGAAATTGCATAAAAGCCACACGTAAATAATATAAAAGCACTCACATATGTATGCAAACCAGATATTCTATAGTCACTCACATATACAAATCATTCACATGAAGACACACCAAAAGCACACTGACCACTAAGACACGCCAAAAAAACATGAGGCCACATTAATATAATTAAGTTAACAAAAATACAAAGGTGTCCATAGGTGTTATATAAAGTCCATTAAATCTCATAAAACTTTAAAGAGGAATAGGTGCAATGCATGTTCTCGTGATATCCTTGCAGCTGTTTATTTATATTGAGATGAAACGCATATGACTATGAGAGGTGAGCATAGACAAATAAACATTGTTAAATAGATATGCATATGGGACGAGTGTGGATAATGGAGCTAACATCCATCATAGCATAACCAAAGTATTTAACATCTACCTCACATCTAACAGCATATCGGGCCTAGAACAATCAAAGTATATAATATAATAATGTACAACAATATAGCAAATAGCCCATGTATATTTGGTCAAATAGAGTGAGAAAAAATGTAAATCAATGATGAAGGGTTGATTATCCACGACAAACGGTCGATTATCAATGATAAAATTGTTGATTATCTATAGTTGTTAATAGGTTTTACAGACAAAAACAAAATTTCCACTAAGTAAACGATGTTTGTTTTGAACATTTGACATTATTCAAGACTAAGAAGAAGCTCTAGTTTTTTTATCGAATTATATGTATATATATATTTTATGAATCTTATCAAAATTTTAAACTATGGATTGAAATCCTTCGAAACATCAACTGAAACCCGATATCAATCAGTAATGGTGAAAATCGATCGATATTGTGAACCGAGGTAGGCGGGGCGGGGTTTACATACAGTTGCATTTGCCTTCTTGTTGCTCGTTCCCTTTGTCCCCTCCTCCTTGCCAACGGAGGCCTGAAACAAAGCAAATCAACTCAAGTCCAGAATGAAAACCCTACCCAACCTACCTAGGGTTTACATACCTCGCTCTCCTCCTCCTCCTCCTTTCCAGATTCGTCGTCATCGCACCTCAGGGAGCCCCGAGCGCCGCTGGCCAGAAAGCGCCGCCCGCCGAACCCTTGGAGGGCGTCGGCCTCTCTGGGGAGGAAGCCCCATCCGCCGATGATGACGGAGCGCCGGCCGCCAAACGCTTGGACGGCGTCGGCATCACTGGGAAGGAAACGGAAGGCCCTTGCGCTGGTGAAGAAGCCCTGGCCGGCGAACGACGAGGCGGCGGCGGCTCGGAGACGCCGCAGGCCGGCTCAGGCGGCCATGAGGGGACTGCTGCGGTAGGCTCGGGTGGACGTCTGCCTCGTTTTGCCCGGACAATTTGTATTCCAGAAACACCAAATCCCAATTACAAAATCCGAAAAAGAAAAAAAACTCACCACTCAGCTTGGGCCGCCCTCGGCCCAATTTCCTCCCCCTCTTCCCCAGCCCACTCCCCCTTTCTGCGGCCCAGCACCGCACGTCCGCTTCTCCTCTCCGTCCTCTCACTGACAGCGGTGGCCCACCCGTCAGCCTCCCTTCCCTCGGTCGTCTTCCTCCTTCGTCCGGACGCGCGATGCGCTCGGTCCCGCCTGACCCCTCCATCCCGTCCCGTCCCGTCGCCCACCGGCCTCCGCGCCCGGCTGGCCTTGAAGGGCACCGCGACGAGGCACTCCAGTGGAGCCCTCGCGCGTCGCATCGCAGAGCCACAGCAATGCCATCGCGCCTAGCGACACCTGACCGGCCACGCGCGCTGACCTGTCACCACCACCCGGCTCTCCGTCTCCATCGCACCCAGCTCTTCACCCTCGGCCCTGAACCATGTACCCTGGCCCGCTCTGCCAGCCTCCGCCCCGGCGACAATGGCGAAGCTACTTGTTGGTTAGGGGGAGCAGATGCTCCCACGAAAAAAATGAATTCTAGTGAAAAGGATCAAATTTCCACCATATATACACCCCCTATGTCAAAAGTCTATGCACCCACAAGTCATGTGCACCTCACTCCAATTTGCTCTAGCTTCGCCGCTGCCCGGCGATGGGCGCCCGCCCTCCTCCTCGGCCAATAAAGAGGCGACGCCGGCAAGCTCACAACACCAGAGCTCGTCGAAGCACTCACCTGCCTCCCTCCACGCCATCTCCCTCCTCTATTCTCGATTGTTCTGTTCTTGCCCGTGAGCAAGCTTGCTTCGGTGCTCTTCATCCTCGGGGGCCGCCATGGCTCGATTACTTTGAGGGAGAGTTTTTCCTCACCTTCCCCCACCCTTGCACAACTCCAGTTTCTCCTCCTCGTTGCCTCACTAGGCTGTCCGCAAAGCTCCAGTGGCCGCGGCTGATAGATAATTTGATATTCCTTAAATAGGTATACAATGACATATTTTAATGGCATAAAAAATTATAATTGCCTTATACAGTTGTAATCTATAAAACCTATATAAGTGAAACTCACTGTCTATTATATAATCTCGAAATCCCACTAAGTTGCATGCTATATCAGCATCCACTGAGACCTTAATTTATATCTTTCATCGATTTTTTATGGCATACCATGTGTAGTATTATTCTTCGTCATTGTCAAACAAACTTCATATTTTTTTTATTATCATATCATATCTGTTAACACATACATAACTCATATCCTATGGGATGTCGTCTACATTTTTCGTACAACCATCTTCATAACCCTTCAGTTGATTCTCCAAAAAAGGCCTATAACACATGCGTGCGTGCAATGACTGTGGGATTGTCTAAACCTAGAAGTGACTTAATTTATATCTATCATCAATTTTTTTGGCTCCATACATACTAAGTTTTCATATAGCATACACACATGTAATATTCTTCGTTGTCAAACAAATTTCATATTTTCTTTTTTATCATCATATTCAATCTGCTAACACATACATAACTCATATCCTATGGCATGCCGTCTACATTTTCGTACGATCATCTTCGTAACCCTTTAGTTGATTCTCAAAAAAAAATGTTCATAATATATATGTGCATGCAATGACTTATGGATTGTATAAACCCCAAACGTTTACGTAACTATAATGGACAAATATCAGTGTACAAATATCATTAAGTAACTGCCACTTAGAAATAATGCTACAAATTAATATTTTATACATCAAAGAAGAACAATCATATCACCATACCATTATTAGTCAAAAAGGCTGTAACGGCAAAAAATAAAATAAAATTATATTATCTACCTACTACACATGCAATTTATATATTTAATGTAATAAGTCCCAGTTCCATTATACTTGCTATTTTTTTTCTTAATTAATCACCGATTGCTCATCTAAAATTATTTTTAAATTGCTCATCTAAAATTATTTTTAAATTCCCGCGACAACGTGAGGCAATTCACCTGGAAATATTTAGAAGAGCGATGGCAGATAACGTAGATAAATACGTATGTACCGGACGCGGGAGGGACGCCTGCTTGCTCCTTTTTCCCATCCGTCGCCGCCGCCGCCGCCTGGGAGCTAACGTCTCCTCTTCCGCGTCCCCCGGTCCCGCCATCTCCCAGCGGCTGGGATCCCGTGCTGGCAGTTCCCAGTACGCCCCCCTTCGCCGCTCCCCTCTCTCGCTTCGGGGGAGCTGAGATCCGCCCTCGACGCGAATTGGTTCCGTTTCCCCTGGTAACTACTTCAAAGCCTGGATCTCTCTCGCTATAGGAGTCCGTTTGCTCCCAATCAGGCAAGAGAGTCCGTTTGCTCCCAATCAGGCAAGTGTCCAAAGGGGATTTGAGAAGCCACCCACAATGCTGGGGGATTACTCCCTTGGATCCTACCCAATCAGTTTCGATTGAGATGGGGTAGTGAACCCCATGCGACTGTGTTCAAATCCAATCCGTTATAATTAGGAAGCTTCAGAGGGAAAAGATTAATGCATCGTCCGTGCGGTTACTCAAATCTACTTGGAAAAATTGAAGGAACAAACAAAAAGAAGAGAGAGGGCAACTGCAAGTCCTGTACAGCATGTGACCTGCCCCACATGTAGGATGTAGAAGCAGCATGGTAAAATTAGTGCCAATCTTCTTTGTCTGATCCACCGTTTGATTACATGATTTGGCAACACGAGTTCGATTGGTTATGGCTTGTTTTTTCCAATATGCGTGCAAAAGATCATCAGGTATACATGTGATGTGCACACCGATGTCTAATGTGTTATACTGTGTCCGCTCTAGCCGGTGCTGATTATGTTCCCGTTATGTTTTGTGTTCAGTTGAATCCTGTGATTTGGAGCTCAATTGCACGATGAACCTTCGCTGAATTGTTGATCATAGGCTGCAAGAAGCAATGGTACGTTGTTCTGGACTAGAAGATAGCTGATTGGTTGTCCAGCATGGGTGAATGCTGTTCCTAACCAAATTGATTTGCAGGACAGCAATGGCCTTGAAGGAGATAAATTCGAGAGCAGGCTCTACGTAGGGAATCTGGACTACAGGATATCAGAGTGGGTTACCTGTTTCTTGGGCATCTATAGTTGCATGTTCTTTCCAAGCTTCGCCCTTGTGTTCTGTGAAGATGAGGAATCTGGACTGGTGGGAGCCTGTTGTCACCGTCGTCGAGGAAGATGGGGCGCCGCCGGCTAAGAACCGAACATACGGGCAAGGGGACACAAGAGTCATTTCACATGCCCCAAATAGCGGTGACAACTTGGCGAAGGCCACATTATCAGCAGCAATTATGGAAAGCCCACTCTTCTCATAATCCTAAAAAACCAAATCTCTCGGACACGGGAGGGACAATCCTGCGGCTCCTTCCCCCATCCATCCAGAGCCAGCATCACAGCCGCCGCCTGCGAGCTGTCGTCTCCTCTTCCGCGCCCCCGGTCCCGCCATCTTGCAGTGGTGGGATCACGTGCTGGTGGTTATCAGTACGCCCCGTCCGCCACAGTGCCGTTCCCCTCTCTCGCTTCGGTGGAGCTGAGATCTGCCTTCGACGCGAATTGGTTCTGTTTTTCGTGGTAACAGCCTGTATCACTCTCTCCCTCTCCCTCTCTCACTAGAAGAGTTCGTTTGCTCCCAATCAGTCAAGTGTCCAAAGGGGAGGGGATTGAGCTGATCCCCACCTCCACACAGTCCACTTACTTACTGGGGATTAATCCCCTAGATCCTAATAAACGTCATTTGGATTGAGATGGATTATTGAACCCCCATGCGACTGTGTTAAAATTCAACCGTTATAATTAGGAAGCTTCATCAAAGGGAAAAAAAATCAATGCATCGTCCGTGCAGTTACTCAAAATTACTTCGGAAAAATTATGGACCAAAAACAGTGCAGATGCAAGTCCTGTACAGCATGTGACTTGCACAACATGTAGAAGGAACCAGATCGTCTGCCGTAGTAGCGGATACGGCAGTGGGACGCAGAACGAAGCTGAGACATTCAATAGGGATCCGACGGCGAGAAACATCAAGATCCGCACACTGCTCACGCGGCCTAGCTTAATGCATTATGTTTTCATTGCCTAAGCACACTATTTCCCAGCAGATTTTTATTTTTCATCAGCATTAAAAAAGAGTAGTTCATTTTAAAATCTTGAACTGTACAAAGTACACTCTTATTTACAACCTTGAAGTGGAAACTAGGCAGCTAAAAACATCATACTGTCAAAACCGGACAACAAACACCTCTAAGACTGGTTTGAATGGTGGTTTTCTATTTTTTTTTAAAAAATGTAATCTTATTTAAAATCTAAAATTTCATAATTAAAATATTTCAAATCAGACAAATATGAAACTTATGCCTTTTTCCGAAAACATATTCCATCTATGGGTGTTCTATTTAAAAATATTTGAAGCTTATTTATTTCGACGCCCATTATTTTATTGCTCTAAATGAAACATTAGAAATAGGAATAAATAAATTCAAAATAACTTAAAATAGAGCATTAGTGGATATATTATTTTTTAAAAAATTATTTGTACATATTTCATATTATTTGATTTAAAATAAATTTATCATGAATTTTAGAGATTAAACAAGATCTAAAAAATAGAAAACTATCACTAAAACCGCTCTCGGGTGCAGCGGGGCGGGGCGGGGCGGGGCGGCCGTGTGCGGGCACGACACGGAGGCCGGCGTGGGCGGCCATCACGCGGGGGCCAGCGCGCAGGCGGGCATGGCGTGGGGGCGGCGGAGCGTGCACACGCGCGGCAGCCGTGGCGCGCATCACGTGGGGAATTCCATCGTGTGGAGGGCGGCGGGGCTGAGCGAGCGCTCGGGCGGCCATGGCCGGAGGCTGGTGCGGCCCAGCGAGCGCACGGGCATGGCGCAGAGGCTGGCGGGGTGGGGCAGTGGCAATATCAGCCAGCTTGCGTCCATGTAGGCGAAATTAGCCTACGTGGCTCCGTTTGAATGGCGGCTAAGCAGAAAGAAAAATAATGGATCTGTATGTACAATTCGAAAGATTATGGGGCCTAAATGGGAATGCATGATAAGTTTAAAGACTCGGCGTGCCTTTCACTCAATATAGAATAATATTCTATTGTTCTTTGTTACTGTACAGTTGAACATTTAATTAGATGATTTTTTTCATATTGAAATGAAAAATCAAAATATGCGGCAAAATGGTGTTTTGTGCTTGAACCATCGGTATACATCAGACCAGAAGACTCATCAACCTAGATCATCGCTTGAGCAGTCAGCTTCCGATCTGTTCCCATGTACGGAGCTGTTTGGTTCGTAAACCATTTCCACCGTAACCTCACTCCGTTCGGACGGTGCGTAGCCGGTAACGGTGGGAGTCGAGTCGGCTCCCCACACGGCGGAATAGATCCCGTAGCCGCGAGCCGCTCGACTCCGCCCGACGCCCGTCTCCGCGCGATTCGCCGCCGCCGCCGCCTCCTCCTCCTCCTCCTCCTCCTCCTGGTGCGGTCCTTTCTCCTCTCCTTGTCCCTCCGCCTCTCCCTCTCCGGCCTCCTCGCCCCGCCGGCGCCTCCCGCGTGGAGGAGCGAGGCTGCGAGCTCCGCCGGACCTCCCCGTCGGCCAGCGATGCCACGAGGCGCGATCTCCCTCTCCAATCTTTTACCCAAACGAAATCAGTAGGATAGAAGAACGGGGAAGGGGAGGGGGCGACCAGTTGGGGGCGACGGTAGCGTCGTCGGTCGGCACATGGCTGCTCGACGGGGCCGGCACATCCGGCAGCCGGTGGGGCGCGGCTGCAACGGAGCAAGAACCGACCCCGAGAGCTAATTCCAAACACCGTAAAGGGGTTGAATCGCGTTGATCAACGCAACCAAACAGAATCGGGCAATCATTGCGCTGTAACCGAAAGCGCTGGTAGCTAATCCCACTCCCGTTGCCGCTCGAGGTGGTGAACCAAACAGCAGTAGGATGTAGAAGCAGCATGATAGAATTAACGCCAATCTTCTTTATCTGATCCACCGTTTGATTACATGATTTGGCAACACGAGTTGGATTGGTTATTATGGTCTTTTTTGTTTCTTTTTCCAATATGCGTGCAAAAAATCATCAGGTATACTGTGTCCGCCCGCACCGGTGCTGATTATGTTCCCGTTTATTTTGTGTTCAGTTGAATCCCGTGCCCCCAGGTTAAGTTAAGGCTGCCCCTGTGATTTGGAGCTCTCTTGCACGGTGAACCTTTGCTGAATTGTCGATCGTACGCACCTTTGCTGAATTGTTGATCTTAGGCTGCGAGAAGCAATGGTACGTTGTTCTGGACTAGAAGGTAGCTGATTGGTTGTCCAGTATGGGCAAATGCTGTTCCTAACCAAATTGATTTGCAGGACAGCAATGGCCTTGAAGGAGATAAATTCGAGAGCAGGCTCTACGTAGGGAATCTGGACTACAGGATATCAGAGTGGGTTACCTGTTTCTTGGGCATCTATAGTTGCATGTTCTTTCCAAGCTTCGCCCTTGTGTTCTGCAAAATTAACAACGTGGTGTTATTTTTTTCAGGTCTGATATTATCAAGATGTTTTCTCCCTTCGGCAAGATTACAGCCGAGGATTTCTTGTGGCACACACGCGGCCCAAAGAGAGGCGAACCCCGGGGCTACGCCTTTGTTCAGTACACCACTAAAGAGGTAACGGTAGTATCCGTCTCCTGTGGCAAATAGCAGTTGGTTATGGTGTTCTCAGTTCTCACCTTTGCCACCTGAAGTAAGCATGCAGGAAGCTCAGTTAGCAAAGGAGAAGATGAACGGCAAATTGGTTCGCGGACGCCCGATGGTGGTTCACCTGGCTAGTGAGAAAAGCTCTATAGACTCTGCTGGCAATTCACGTAGAGCAGTCAAGGACAAGAAACTGGCGGGTAGTTCAGGACCCAAATCACAACAAACTGATCGCGCCACAATGATAGCTGCTATAAAGAACAAGCTTAATTCAATGGATAAAGAGGGATGTAGCACAAAAAGACCAAGACTTAATTCAGACAACTTAACAGGCACCACGGAACAGTCTCATGAGAAGTTCTGAAGCCCGTACATTTTTTTTCCCCAGAATGTTGAGAGCTCGTGCTCATGTACTGGTGACACATCTAAATCTGCTATTACATTTAGAACGTTAGTCAAGTCACGTGTAATGTTTCCATGGGGAATCAAATATGTACAATAGTTTTTACCAGTTATTACTTTTTTCTGAATGAATTGCCCTTTTGATGGGGAAGTCATAGTGACTACACACTGTCTTGTTACTAAAAATGTTTTGTCAGTCTGCTAGTGCTGAACATATGTTTTTACCTTAATTGTGTCATATAGTTTATCCACCTATACTGAAATTGTTGGCCTCACTTCTAATGTAGTAGATCGATTTATTTTTAATATTTTGGATTTGAACATGATGCCAACATTTTGAAAATGTCTAAATTTCTTATTCATTTTTGAAAGATTCAAAATTTCTGGTTGTTGATCAAATAATAGATCGCCATTCTGTTTATTATTTTGTATTCTGTATGTTCTAAATTATATATCGTTTGATGTTTCCATGAGGAATCAAATATATCTTGTGACTAGAAAAATACACATTCGGCCTTAAAACTTGGCATGAACCATGAACCCAAGTCTAAAAACTTGGTTTTAGGTGTGTGGAGCCAGCGAGATGGACTGATGGGGCACGAGATGTGGCGGTGCGACGTGTGGGAGGAGGAGTTGGAATTAGTCTGGAGCAGGCTACAACCGTGCAGAGCGTCCATCGCCAGTGTTGGCGAAGTACGAGCTTCAGACTTTAGTACGTAGACAATGTTGGTATTGGGGGGGGGGGGGGGGGGGGAGGGGGAGGGGGGGGGGTTCAAATTGTCACAATTTACGGTTTCCCAAAATGCCACATTATCAAAACTAGTTTGTAGCCACATCACGCAAACCCCACGCAGGGGGCATAGACAGATGGGTCAACCCAAGTGATCATCGATATTCTGCCTCCCATTGGCGCCCATATCGCTTGTGCCGTGTCTTATGACGGGCATACGTGCCATGCGCGCATGAGAGCACGTACAATCGACTGCTTAATACCGATGCTTATGAAAAAACCGGACTTTTTCTTCTAAACAGATCCTAGCGATGCTTAGCGAAAGGCCCAGTGCTATCTTTTGCCTCGATGCTTCCGCCTCGATGCTCCCCAGTTAGTTAGGATCGTTCGTTGCTTTCGGTGCTTCCGCGGGCGCATGCAAACTAACATGCATGCATGGAGTCTGACGCGGCCAAGGCATGCAGCAGCAGGTCTCTATCGTGTGGATAACAAGGTAAGCACCGGCTGCAACTGTAGGAATAAAAGTGCTTACACAAAAGCTAATATGTAGCGACCTAGCTAAGCATCGGTAAACACAGCTGCTTTTATTGTGAGAAACATTGCTTATGTAGATGCTTGGCGTTTTTTTTTTCTCTAAGCACCTCCCTAAGCACTATAGCATTGTACATGCCCTGATCCACCATCTCACTTGGGGAGAGGAACTTGGCGTTGGTAGCCGCCATGCGTGTGCTCCGCATAGCTGAATGGTAATGCGTCGTGATCCAAATATCTATTCACAATTTAAATGTGTCTTTAGTGTTCTCTAGCTTAAATATGAAGGCCCCTTTTGGAATGCGGAAAAAATTTCTCCAATCCTGCGTTTTTTTTCCTTGTGTCTTTTAACCGTTTTATGTGAAATTCTTGCCTAATTTTTAAAATTCCTGCGTTCCAAAAGGCCTGAATAGAAATACAATCAGGCCTTTTTAACCTAATAATATTTAAAATTTCTATGGGAAAATTTAGGCCCTTTTATTACCACCCTGTATACCAGGCAGCCAAGGGCAAATGTGTAACTTGAAGAAGTTAACTCGCAACGAAGGCAACGGCAAGGCTTCGCCCCTCTCTCTGTCCAATTAGAGTTGGATTTGGACTTGGACTTGGATTAATCCCCTTCCCGGCTTCTCCCCACAAACCAAGCTTTCTTCTTCTTCTGTCGATCGAGAGGAGGGGAGGGATTCTTCGACGCCGCAAGAGCAGAGGCTTGTCGCAGCAGGTTCGCCCCTTGCAGAGCCACCCACCCCACCCTCCTCGGAGTTCCCGTTTGACCTCTCCCTTCCCGACCGGCCCGACGAGATCCGATCCCAATTGGACTGGACTGGATTGGATTGGATTCTAGGGTTTCCCTTCCCCGCCAGCGGTCTGCGTGTGTTGTGTCTGTGCCGAGCCGGGCGCCATGAACAGCAGCAAGCAGGCCCTCATCTACAGCTTCGTGGCCAAGGGCTCCGTCGTGCTGGCCGAGCACACTGCCTTCTCCGGCAACTTCAGCACCGTCGCCGTCCAGTGCCTTCAGAGGCTGCCTCCCAACAGCACCAGATCCACCTACTCCTGCGACGGCCACACCTTCAACTTCCTCGTCGACCGAGGCTTCGGTCCGTAACCCTGCCCCGCCCCTCTTTTTTTTTTTCCTAATTTTTGTTGAGCCGTGAGCTGACTTTGCCGCGCCTCCCATTGTACGCGAACGCACCATGTCTGTGGTGGCTGTGATGCAGTGTTCCTCGTGGTCGCCGATGAGGCCGCCGGGAGGAGCGTGCCCTTCGTCTTCCTGGAGAGGGTCAGGGAGGACTTCATGCAGCGGTACGGCTCCAGCATCGATGAGGAGGCGCAGCACCCGCTCGCCGACGACGCCGATGAGGACGACTTCCTGTTCGAGGATCGCTTCAGCATCGCCTACAACCTCGACCGCGAGTTCGGGTGCGATAGCAAACCGTCCTCCTGTTCAGATAATTCGTTATTATGTCGTATGATAAATGCTTAATGTCTTGAGAGTTCTGTCGGTGCAGCCCGAGGTTGAAGGACCATATGCAGTATTGCGTTAACCATCCTGAGGAGATTAACAAGCTCTCCAAGGTCAAAGCCCACCTATCGGAGGTCAAGGGGATCATGATGGACAACATCGAGAAGGTATACACGATCAGCTTAATTTCTTCCTTCTATTTGGGTGGCATGTTATTGTGATAGTTTGAGTAGAATTTTATTTCCTATTCTTATGTTTGGGTAACGAGTTGGCATAGGCAAACCTTCTCATCACTGTGGCCATCAGATAAATATAGCTGCAGGCCTGCAACTTGGTAGGAACAATGTGTTTCTGAAATATCCCACAGGATAGCATATAAGATTATTGTGTGCTGAATCTGACCTGCGGCTACATAAATAAAGTAGTTATTATATATAAGAAACAGCTGATGAATATTTGGTGATGTTGCTAGTCATTGGAGCACCAATATCTGGTATTCTGGTGGCATCACTGGGTCCAGTTTGATCAAGTAATGGCTAAGTCCCATATAGAGTTTAGACCAAGACATAACATTGTTGTTGTCTTGACAGATCATTAGTGGTGACTAGATGATCATTGTTGTTTCTAGAAATGAAGTTTTCAAGGCTGCCTGCTTTTTATCCCAAGTCTTCCGCCTGCCAGTGTGGGTGGTTAGCTGTAGAATGTTGTGGTTCAGCAATCAGTTACATTTGGTAGGAGATCTAGCCCTGCAATCAACAGCAACAACTTCATATCGTTAAAAGCCAAGCCTAATCAAGAGTTCTGCCTTTTATGACTGTGTGCATATAAATTAGTTTCTGACTGCTGGAATTTTGTTCAGATATTGGATCGTGGTGAGAAGATTGAGCTTTTGGTGGGCAAGACAGAGACCTTGCAATCACAGGTATATATATTCTATTCAGCGTGGTTTAATGTCCATATTATTATGTGCATGGAATCCTGTCTGCATAAGAATCTGCATTCCGTTTTTACTGAGAACTGTTTTGTTAAATTTGTTTCAGGCTGATACCTTCCACAGGCATGGCAGGGAGCTGAGGCGAAAGATGTGGCTTCAGAATCTAAGGTTTAAGCTGATGGTGGGTGGTGGCATCGTGGCTCTGGTTCTCATCCTCTGGCTCATGGTCTGCAGGGGATTCAAATGCTAGAAGCCTTCAAGGCTGTTATTCTCGTTTTTTCTTTCAAGTGTTTGTGTGTTCACCTTGCCATGCGCAGAGTGGCCACCATATTCCGCTACCGTGTAGTGGACCATAATTCCGTGCAATCTTCTCATGCTTCATCGTATACATATGATAATGGTAGGCAGCTGGAGTACCCGTGAAAACTGTGTGGAGTAGATATAACGCTATGACTTGAATATGTATACATTCCAAATGCAAGCTCAGGTTATGTGGATTCTAGATGTTCTGTACTGGTGCCAATAATCATTGTAAATTCAGAGCGCGCTTTGCTGTTGTCTCAACTCTCAAGTTATGTTCCCAGTTCCCCTCCGTGTGCATGTGCGTGCATGCCTGATTTTGCAGTGATGATTGCTACGTGATTGTTCCAATTCATGTCTATAACCTGGACCCGACTAAAATTTGAGAAGATATATATACTACCTCAGCCACTTATGTTTGACGTTTCAGAGAAAAAAAAATTACACTGTACACAGCACAGTCCAATATATCGTGTCTGAAGAGTAACTGGCGGTTATACGATTCGTAATGATCTCCACCAAGCAATATGGAAGTTGAAACGACAACGAATGCCATCGAACGTTTTTGTCTCCAGAACCTGATGAACAAAAAGGATATGAATCTCTCATAACAGCATCAGATCAGGATTCGATGAGTCAGGGCCATCGCCTCACGGGCAGCAGTTTTGGAGAGGCTAAAATGGAAGGATTAGGGAAGGTTGCCATCAGTTTTTTTGGAAAGATACATTTAAATTAAGTTCCACTAATGCTAAAAACGAAATAGGGTGTTTGGTCTAGTGGTATGATTCTCGCTTCGGGTGCGAGAGGTCGCGAGTTCGATTCTCGCAACACCCCAAAACGTTTTCTCTAATTTTTTTTATTCCGATTCCTGAAAAAGAAAATTTTGTGGTCTTCTCTGACGAACTAATCTGATGATCTGATTGTTAGGTGTTTCAATGGATGCAGTTAACATCACATTACCTGACGAACTAATCTTCATAGCTATCTACGTTCGTTTGATCCAAACACTTGACCCATTTCAAATCAAATCTAAATATATAAGGAGCAACATCCTCGCATGTGTGCGTTTTCTCTAATTTTTTTATTCCGATTCCTGAAAAGGAAAACTTTGTGGTCTTCTCTGACGAACTAATCTGATGATCTGATTGTTAGGTGTTTCAATGGATGCAGTTAACATCACATTATCTGACGAACTAATCTCCATAGCTCGCTACGTTCGTTTGATCCAAACACTTGACCCATTTCAAATCAGATCTAAATATATAAGGAGCAACAGCCTCGCATGTGTAAGCCATGCTCATGGTCTCATGTGAAAGCCATGCTCATGTGATCGTCGATCCCCTTCCTTTTAATTCTGGCGGCTGCCATCGCATGTGTTACACTACACCACGTGATAGACATGAAATCAAATACCCCAAATTAACTGCCATTCGTTTTTAAAACACACACATTCTCCATTAATTTATGAACGAAGGATGAAATATGCTCAAATACCATGTTTCTCCGTACGTGGCTTATCCTTGTGATTGTGGACATGGAATGGAAGACCTACATCAGTTACATGACCTGTACTAGAGAAAGATTCATGTATATCGCTGCCACTAAATAATTAAATAATTAGCTCGTGAGTTCTTACTCAAAAAATCATGTAGATTTTTCTACGCTATAAAAAAGCAGGTTTTCTCAAATCTTTTTTATCTAAGATGGTCCCACTGCACCTCTCATGTTGACCCCACTGCACGCTACTTTTCTTGTTTTAGGATTAATGAGAAAAGAAGAATGTCAATCAAGCAAGTCTCATTCTTTTCAATTCCTATTTTTTTCTTTCTTGTTGTTCGATCGATCATCGATCATGTCACAACACGTGCGTGTTGCGCATACGTCTAAACTAGTATTTTTAAAATTTTATCATCAATGTTATACTTTTAACATGGCCTATATTTTTAAAATTGTTAAATAACACGGATGGTCAACTATCGTGTTAAAAAAAAAACAACTGTGCATTATACAATGTCATTGGTTTGTTTAATTTGCTCTCTCGTGATCACCCAAGAAATGGTTAATTGGCTCAACAAGGGATAATTTAGATCCGAATAAAGGATTCGAGCCTTGATGACGGTTTCTATTTGGGCGGACAGCCAATCGTTTTCAAATTTTGATTATTTTAACATTTGATTTGAAATCACATGACTTCATCAGAGAGCAAAACGAAAGTGGCACCACACGTCCACACCACGTTACTACAAGCCCACCTCGAGCGTCGGCACCGGTTGGCATCCAACGGCCGGGACAGCGGTGCACGGCCGGCATAAATCTGCCGCACCGCATCCCGCATCGCGCCGCTGCCCAAAATTTCGAATTCTCACCACTCTCCAGTCTCCCCCACCCCACCCCGCCCCACCCCGCTCCTCCGCTCCCCCAATCCTGGCCGCGGCGATTTTGAAATCCCCAGGCCCCCGCGCCGCCGCCGCCGCGCACGCCATGTCGTCGCGGCACGACAAGGAGAAGGCAGTGAACGTGCAGGTCCTCCTCCGCTGCAGGTGCGTGCTAAGCGCCTAGCCGCCGCCGGAGGGCGCGCTCTCTCGCTCTCCCCGAGCGCGGGTGTGCGGGCGGGCGGCCCCCAGATCCGGCAGCCCTGATCTCACCCCGGGTGTCTCTCTTGCGCAGGCCGTTCAGCGACGACGAGCTCAGGAGCAACGCGCCGCAGGTCATCACCTGCAACGACTTCCAGCGGGAGGTCGCCGTCACGCAGAACATC
Source organism: Paspalum notatum (assembly GCA_022530915.1). Classification (NCBI taxonomy): domain Eukaryota; kingdom Viridiplantae; phylum Streptophyta; class Magnoliopsida; order Poales; family Poaceae; genus Paspalum; species Paspalum notatum. The sequence continues at coordinate 669,680 of CM039691.1, forward strand.
GCCGGAAAGCAGATCGACCGGGTCTTCACCTTCGACAAGGTCTGCCGCTCCCTCCCTCGTTTCCGGCTCCGAGATCTGGCGGTCTCCCCACTCCTATCCTATGCTGGGTGCCGCATTTGGTCTCTCCTGCAGCGATGCTGTAGGTGGTGCTGTTTCGGTGTCCGTGGTGTGTGCATGGGACCAATTCAAAAAGTACCTGTTGAACGCTTGGCAAATCCCCACCTCCGCTATCCTTTTGTGGCCGTTTCCCATGATAGTGTGGTTACTTAGGGCTGATTTGATATCTAGGACTGCTTGGTAATTGGAGTCGTCGCTTGCATTGCATGATCTAGACAGGCTCTGTCTGCAGTGGAGTTAGCGAGCTGCCTAGTTTGTGGTTTAAACAGTTACACTACATATAAATTTCCTGGACTGCACATTTTAATTAGGATGCTAGTCTAAGTGGTCTGTGCAAAAAGCTAGTGGAAGCTGCCACAAACTCTATTTGTTTCAGGCCGAGCTGCCTCCCAGGTTAAAAGTTCTAACATGCATCACCCTCGTTTTTCGCCCTGTAGGTCTTTGGACCGACATCAAAGCAGAAGGATCTGTATGACCAGGCCATTATTCCTATTGTAAATGAGGTCCTGGAGGGGTTTAACTGCACCATATTTGCGTATGGCCAGACGGGCACGGGAAAGACATATACCATGGAAGGCGAGTGCAGGAGAGCCAAGGCAAGTCTATATACAGCTGGTGCCGTTTTTCATCACAGTATGTTTCTATGTTGTCTCTTTCATTGACGAGTGCTCGTGCTGGAACCCTTGCAGAGCGGACCCAAGGGTCAGTTACCAGCAGATGCTGGAGTCATACCTCGGGCAGTGAAGCAAATCTTTGATACCCTGGAGAGGCAGAATACCGAGTACAGTGTTAAGGTCACGTTCCTGGAGCTGTATAACGAGGAGATCACTGATCTTCTGGCGCTCGAGGAGATATCTAAGGTTGTGCTTGAAGACAGACAGAAGAAACATCTGCCTCTTATGGAGGATGGGAAGGGTGGGGTGCTTGTTAGAGGTCTCGAGGAGGAAATTGTCACGAATGCGGGTGAAATATTCTCTCTGTTGGAGAGGGGGTCTGCAAAGCGCCGAACTGCAGAGACTCTATTGAACAAGCAATCTAGGTCAAGTTCACTCCCTATCTTCTTTTGAACTGTGCCACGATGTTCAACTTTAAGTGCTCATTGCCATCTTTTAACATTTCAGTCGTTCGCACTCCCTATTCTCAATCACTATTCACATAAAAGAGGCCACGCCTGAAGGAGAAGAGTTGATAAAATGTGGGAAGTTAAATCTAGTTGATTTGGCTGGGTCTGAGAACATCTCGCGCTCTGGAGCTAAGGAGGTACTGTATAAACAAGCTTGAATGCTACTGTTTCCTACTTTCATCTCTACGCACCAATTCTATGGTAAATGGCATTCTGAAGTAAGACAATCCCTCCTGACTCTGTAGGGCCGTGCAAGGGAGGCTGGAGAAATTAATAAAAGCTTGCTTACTTTGGGCCGTGTGATCACGGCGTTGGTAGAGCACTCTGGACATGTTCCTTACAGGTAAGCAGCACCAGTTAATCATTGTGGTGTGAATACAGTAATTGCTGTTTTTTTACCTTGCTGAAAATTCTATTGTCTTTCAGGGACAGCAAACTCACAAGACTGCTCCGTGATTCATTAGGAGGAAGAACTAAGACTTGCATTATTGCTACTGTTTCACCCTCCGTGCATTGCCTCGAAGAAACCTTGAGTACATTGGATTATGCACATAGGGCAAAGAGCATAAAGAACAGGCCTGAGGTGATATGGCTTTACTTTTACAATTTACAGAGGCAATTTGACATTTTCATGGAGTCAATTTACTCCAAATCATGACTGAAAAGGCATATCGCAGAATAAACTTGTAGACATAATAGCTGAGGGCCTGAGCTTAGCTATGTGTAAGTGTAGGATATATTTTCAGTGCACTCTTTTGTATCTTATCTGGCCGCCTGCTTAATCATTGTTTTAGTAGTTATGCTGTTGCATATACTGTTTTAAGAAGTATGCATGTTAGGTAGCCCGCTTGGTGAAAACTGTGGCAATAGGCTTGTGCTGATGAATGTTTGGCGATGAACTGGGCTGGATTTGTTACTGCATTATGCCATCTCATTAACTTTTGATGATGCTACTTGCTGCCAGTTAGTTCCTTGTTTGAGTCCTGAAACTAATCTGTTATGTGTTTCTTTATTGCAGGTGAATCAGAAAATGATGAAATCAACATTAATCAAAGATCTTTATAGTGAAATTGACCGACTTAAAGCAGGTCAGTTGTGAATCCACATAATCAGTCTCATCTCATCAGGCTTGTGACACAATGGTCTCCCCTCACAAAACTTTATTACTTCCCAGAGGTATATGCTGCTCGCGAAAAAGTTGGAGTCTACATTCCCAAAGATAGATATCAGCAGGAGGAAAATCAGCGAAAGGTAGTGTTTGACGTGGCATGATTTCTCAGAGTTATTCAATCTAATGGGAAACCAATCTCTTTGTTACCTTTGAAATGATTTTTTTTAATCTTTCGTCATCTAGGCCATGGCCGATCAGATTGAACAAATGAATACTTCACTGGAAGAAAACCAGAAAACAATTAGTGACCTGCAACAAAAGTATGCTTCTGAGCTTCAACATTCTGCTGATTTGTGCAAAAAGCTTGAAGCCACAGAGGTTTGTTGTATTTTCCTTATTCTGGTTGCTTTATGGCTATCAAAACTGTAAGGCTTATAGCTTTTTATATACTGTGATAGAAATGTTTGGATCACACAAGCAACATACTCTCTACTACAAAAGAAGATTTGAAACAGGCACAGTATAATCTGAAGGAAAAAGAGTACATAATCTTGGAGCAGAAAAAAGCTGGTACCATTTTATTATATTTGCCATGATATAAAACAAATTTTTTGTTATTTCAACAGTAATCTAAGTCAATCTTATTACAGAAAATGCCTTAACACATCAGGCTTGTGTTCTGAGATCAGACCTGGAAAAATCTTGTCGTGATAATGCTTCGCTGTATTCAAAAATTGGTAAGTTTCTTGGATCATTTCTGTTACTGTCTTCAGTACCAGTATCATTTATACTAACATGATGTTTGACAATGATGAAATAGCAAGGGGTGACAAGCTAAGTTCCGCGAATAGGTCAGTTGTGAATACATTCCAGAATGATCTTGCATCCAAGTTGGATATTCTCTCCAACACACTCAATGCATCCATAATCCAACAAAATAAGCACCTAAAGTCTGTGGAGGACTTGTGCCAATCTTGTGTTGATTCCCATGACAAGGTAAATACACTAAACCATTAATTACCATACCTAATTCTGGACTGAATTACCTCACTCAGTGACTCCATATTGTCTGTTGACTATTTTTGTTTGAATATTTGAAGGCTACTTCTGAGCTGAAAAAGAAGATTTTGGCTTCAAAATCGTTGTACACATCGCATATGGAAGCCTTCCAAAATGTTGTCCTCCTGCATAAAGCAAGTGCGAATGCGACGCTTGAGGATATATCATCACTGTCTGCTGCAAGCTGTTGTAGTCTTGACCAGGTAAGTAGCTTGGTTTCCGTGTAGCTAAAACAGGACTCACTTCCCTCTTGAATTTAGTCCTAACCTTTGTCATATCTATTGTTGTAAGTCATAACAATATCCTTGTTTGCTCACAGCTACTAGTATGTGTTGAGGGAGAGGCACAAAATATATTCAATGATATCCATAAGTTGCTAACAACCCATCGAAGCGAAATGACACACTTCACTCAAGAATTAAGGGAGGTCAGATACATTCTCTGATGGTTTCACTCTTCAGTGCATATTTTCACATGCCAGCTCTGTTGGAGCTTACTACTGTTGTTTTGTAGAGTTTCAAAATTAGCTTGGACAGGACGAAAGATATGTCTACCTTTATTATTGGGCTCTTTGATAAGTACGTTGAGGAAACCTCCAAGTTGCACAGTCACTCAAACAATACTCATGAAGCACAAATGAAAAGCATTGAAGATTTCAAGATGGCTTATGAGGTGAGCTGTCTAACCTTCATTTCACTTGCTGGCTAAATTTCGTTGTTGTATATGAGTATATCTAATACCATCACCTGGTACAGGAACAATCAAAATCAGAAGAGCAGAAGCTTCTAGCGGACATAAGCAGTTTGGTGTCTAAACACATTACTCGACAAAGAGAGCTGGTGCGTCCATATGCTCATGATATCATTTTTGCAGGCCTTGGTTCATGTCTGAAAAAGCTTGGGGCCTACCATATAGCCATAGAGGGTCACAAATCACAACACAATGTTGTCACATGAGCCTGACATTTGTTTTCCTTCAGGTGGGTGTTAGATTGAGCTCTCTGGGTGATGCTGCCCGTGGAAACAAGGCATTTTTGGATGAACACACATCTGCCATGGACTTGGCCTCAAAAGATGCAAAGAGGAAGTGGGAAACATTTGCAGAGCAGGCAGAGAATGACTGCAAAGTTGGTTCCAGCTTCTCAGCAGCTAAACATTGCCGCATGGAAACCATGCTGCAGGAGTGGTATGTCTGAGCAGTTGTATGTATATATTTTTTTTACATTCACTTATCCATTGAAATTTGATTTCGATGAACAACTGTTTGCTTGGCTTCTCCAGCGCATGCACCGTTGATTCAGCCGTTCTGCAATGGAAGAAGTCACATGCTGCTGTTAACGATCTCAGCAGGAAGCAAGTAGAGGAAGTTGAAGCACTCGCCAGGCAAGTGATTACTTGCATTGCAACAAATTAAACCGATTAGGAACTACCTGGGGATTACCGCTTTGGTGACAATTTGCATGCCGACACCTAATCTTAGTATTATACTTTAAAACAAACCTGTCGATAAATTGATTTGGGGGGCAGCAAATCAGCTGGCAAGGAAGGTGCGCCTGGGCTTTAGAGCCAGCACTGTTGTCCTTTTAACATAGTTGGGTTGTGTATTTTTCAGGGCCGCAATTGAGAGCAATGAGCAACATGAAGCAGAGATTGCATCATCTCGAGCAGCAGCTGAAGAGCACGCGTCCAATAGCAGCAAGAACATAACCCAGGATATTGACAGTAAGCACTTCCTTTGCATTTAATATGGTCCTCTTACTCGCACTTCTAGAGCTCCTACTCCCTGTTCTGGACGTCTAACCACCTTTTTTTTTTTGCTTCAGATCTATTGGACGAGGCCCGGAGTTCGAGTTCAAGAGTGGTGTCAACGGTTGAGGCTCACTTGGCTGAGCTGCAGCAGCTCCAAGAACGCCACTCCAGCCAGGCTGCTAGTATCAACACGCACGCCGAAAAGGCTTTCCAAGACAGTTACAGGGTGAGAGCGAGTTACCGATGCGCATTGAACAAGAACCGACATCTCTCTTGCACTAATAACTACTACCTCTGCAAATGCTTTTCTCGCAGGACTACGAACCGACCGGTGAGACTCCGGTGAGGTCTGAGCCGGAGGTGCCAAGCAAAGGATCGATTGAGTCGCTGCGCGCCATGCCCATGGAGACGCTGATGGACGAGTTCCGCGAGAACCATCCCTATGAATCGACCAAAGAGCCCAAGCCGACGATGCTTCGCTCGCCGCTCGCGACAATCAACTGAGAGACGACGCAGGCAACCTGTGTGCAGTGTAGTTTTATTTATAGGGCTCCAATTCGCTGGCTTGGTGCCCTTGTGTTGTGCTAGGTTTTGAGCTGTGGGGGTGTGAGCTGCCTTAGCTTCCCCCTTCGATGCTTGCTTTTTCCCCCCGTCCGTTCGTTCGTTATATCTGTATCTCAAAATTGCGTTGTGTGATACTGGTCATGTGGAGCATCATAAATTTGCCAAATTTTCTTTGGATTCTGAGAAGCATTGCATTGAAATTTGAATCTGAATATCTCATTGCAACGCGCAAATGGTTGAGAGGGTTTTGAGCATTTGCACAGATGAGATGAGCGACGACAGACAGGGTGTTTTGACTACTTGATCCAAAGTAACAAGTGGTGTGGTACTAGCAAGCAGAGATTCGTTTCAATTCAGGCGAGGTAGAGCTGCATCTCGGAGCGGTTCTCCTGCTCGACGACCTCGAGGAAGACGGGGTCGACGGTGATGTGGCTGTCGATGCGGACGGAGAAGGGGCGGGACCAGAGCAGCACGGCGGCCTCTCCGGCGATCTCGACGGCCGCGTCCAGCTCCATGTGGCGGCGCGCGACGTCGGAGAGGATGGCGCGCGCGCGGTGCGCGAGCTCGACCCCGTCGAGGCGCGCCGGGAGGTGGAGCAGGCGGCAGGAGGTGGCGGGCTGGGCGCCGGCGTCGAGGCGGGCGGTGCCGAGGAGCGCGCCGCCGTAGTGGATGGAGACGGTGGAGGGGCCGTAGCGCACGGGCACCACGTTGGGGTTGGTGGCGTGCACGGTCAGGGTCAGCCCGATGTCCAGCGCCGCCGGCGGCCGGAAGTGGAAGGCGGACAGGCTGATGGAGATGAGCTCGAACCGAGGGTCCCGCGGCCGGCACAGCACCAGCGCCGCCGCCGCCGCCGCCGTCGCCGCGCCGGCCAGCGCCGAGCCCCAGCTCCAACGACGCCGCGACGGCGGGGGCGACGCGCTGCCCATGGCCTCTCTTTCCTGTGTGTACTGGACTGGACTGTAGAGGCAGGCAGGGGAGGGTTTGTCAGTTTGTGACGGCGACCTGATCCACCCCGGCTGGTTCCTTTCCCTGTCAGGATCACATTTGATTTGCGACGCTCATTTCAGAGCCAGCGGCTTGATTTGCCTCGCTCTCTCCGAGTCCAAGCCAATTAACCACAGACGAAGGATTTCTAGATCCGAATTAAAAGGGAACACTTCATTCTCATCTGCCTTTTCACTGTACTATCTTGGAAGGCAACATCACTCACCAACCCATATACAAGCATTGCAACAAATTCAAAGTTCAAAAATCCGCAAATACATAAATAAAATCAGCTGTGCACCCTATGGGGATTGAGGTTCATCAATTATCTTCTTCTCTTGTGAAAGAATAGAATTTACACTGCCTACACAAGATGATTACACATGACCCATGAGATCCGGCAGGTATACTCTACGAACTTGGGAAAAGGGCATATGTCGCCTTCAGGTAATCTATGATTTCAGCGCTCTCAAACATCTTTACTCCGGTGTTTGGATCTTCGATGTAAGGCGCCTGTCAAGACAGCAACAACGCACATATATCACATATTAGGCACTCAGTTAAAGAATGCTCGGCGTTAAGAGCCATCAACGACAAGGTCACAACTCACGAACCTGGAATCTTCCCATTTTCTTGAAAAATTCCTGTCGCTTGGGGCTGCCGCGCGCACAGCTGCAGGAATGAATTCTAGTTAATAACACTCTTGCAGAGTACATGTCTCACTCAGCTTACCGCTGAACATTGTGCAATGCTACTATGTGCAGTTTTTCAACAACATCCTGTTGCTAGGCCATTGCTAGGCCATGTGCCACCATGGATGGAGCAGGGCTAAACATTTTGGCTGCTGCGCTAGGCATGCCAAGATCATTTCTAGAACTGTTAGATGTCTGCATATTCATCTAGTTATTCGTGGATATGTGCTTCGTCAGCAATTAATTTGAATACCTGTGTAGCAGATGCGGCAATTCCAGCTCGACTAGGGTCTCTCGTACTAATTTACAGAAGGGAGATCCCTGAGAAAACAGATCATCAGGCATTCACACCACAGAACTGGTGCTATGCTGCAATAAACAGTAATGACGACCTACATACTATTAATAAGCAGATGTGATAAGGATGTTCAGACCTCATATGCCCATATCTCTATTGGCAGAGGTGGAAGTTTTGAAGCTGTATAGGAATTTCCCTGCAAGCAATGATAGGTTAACCCACGGTTTGAGCAAGGAGTCAGGAGAAAAACACACAGTGATCTGGGTTGTATTGTTTATCCACAATGTACCTTTCCAATACGACCAAGCGAAGCAAGCCCTGCTGTGAGTGCCTACAAAACAAAGAAAACAAAGTTCTAAAAACTGCACCACCGGCCACAGATTCTAGTCACTGGATAGGCAGAAACTGAGGCATATAGAAAAGTAAAATGAACAATAAGCGTGCCATATGTTCTTGGATTATTGGGTACCGTTAAGAGATGTCATATATTCTTGGATAATGGCTACCTAGCAAAAACATGTAATATATTCTTGGATAATTAGGCACCTAGTAACATATACGTACTTTTGGACTGTTGTAGCTAGCACAAATCATATACGCTTGAATTACTTACTGTCAATGGACCCAGTAATAGCATAATTGGAATACTCCCATCACCTGGAAAATAAGCACAAGTGAATGAAGCAAATAGGAAGAGCAATCGACCCTACAGGGGAAAGGTAAAGTGAGGCATGTCGATCAAATACACACCATATGTGTCAGCCAGGTATTTTATGATGTCATCTGATTCGTACATGGCAGCCCCTGTGTTTGGATCCACCTGCAATAGACGTGTACCTTATATAGCTATAAACGATGAACTGATTTTGCTCTCATCATCTAACCGTGCTTATTTATCAAAACAAAATCCTTGCACAACATTTCCATATTTTGAAGATGTAGAGGTGGGAGCAGTGACAATCGAATGTAAACTACAGTGCTAATAATGCAGGATTGCAGGAACATATCTAGGATGGCTGCATACCATGTAAGGAAATTGTTTTTTGCCGCCCATCTCGAGGACTTTTGGACGGAAGGTTGGGCCTTTTTGAGGACAGGGGTAAAACAATACATCTAGGTCCAAGACGGAAACCATCTCCCTGACCTGCAAGTTTTTCATGGTGAATGGAAACAGCAGAATTAATTGTTCATGTAAACGAAGAATGTCAGCTGCTAATGCAGATGCAGGAGCAGGAGACTGGAGATATTCACCTTCCGACAAAACGGGCAACTGAAGAATTGGAAGGATACGCCAACAATTGGAAGAGAAGAAACAAGTCATCACGGTTATTCATTCAGAAGAAACCATCAATTTCTTTGAGAATAAGAAATCATCAAGTTTTGGTACAAGAGAAGGTAGAGTACAGACAGGCTGGAGCCAGAGAGGTAATATTTTTTTTTTTAATTGTCAGCCGAAAGAGAAGAGGTTGTACCCTTCGAATTCATATATCTCGATGGGTTTTTCCGGGCGTTTGCACTGTCCTATCTTGGAGTCCTCCTTCACCTTCCAATCTACAATAAGAAACACGTGCGTGTAGTGTTGTCGTGCAAACTGTTTTAATTAATGACCACAGCTGAACTGACTGACAGCTTATGTAATATAAGAAAATCTATATAGAAGTATGAATCGCGTCCTGCTAAACTATCAGCATGGTAGTGACTAATACAGCAATAGCTAAAAGAATGGAAAGGAATAAAGTGAGGGAATTAATTCACCTCCGAGTTGCAGAACATACTGATCAGGTGGTATCTCTGACGGAGAAACGAGTGACGGCGAGTACCTGCCCACAATGAATTGACGTTGTGACGCGCAGGGTGGGTGCGGGCGCCGCTACTATGAGTGAAGAGCATGTAGCACCAAGACGGACGAGAGGAAGCAGGTGTAAGGTAACCCACCCGAGGACGAAGACGCCGGTGCCGAGGCGGAGCGGGATGGCGAGCGAGGCGCCGAGGATGCTGTTCTGCTGGCCGGGCTTGACCTCGAACGTCTTGGGCTCGGGCGGCTTGAACCCCGGCGGCGGCTTGAACTCCGGCGGTGGCGGGTCTGAGGCGGAGGTGGAGGAAGTGGCGGCGGTGGTGTCCGGCTGGGCCGCCCTGACGGCGACAGAAGCAGCCCTGGTGGCGCGCAAGGCGGCGGTGGCGGCGCGGCGTGGGAGGAGGAGGAGAGGCGCGGCGGGGGCGGCAGGCGGAGCCATGGGATTGGGCCGGGGGACCGGTGGCGCTGCGCCTGCGCGAACGGAGGCGTGGGAATTTCTGTGGCGCCTGCGCTGCGCGGGCGACGGGACTGGTGGTGTCGTTCGTTGGACTGGAGTGGAGTGGAGCTGGGGTACGGGCGTACAAGGACGAGTGCAGACATGATTGATTGGATGCTGCCGCATATTTCTAGTTTTCTTGAAAATACACCATCACGATTAAAAATGTCGGCTTATGGCCTAGGAGAAGAGAGAAAGGTGAGAAAACATCTGGAAACTGGATAAAAGAAAGGGAAATCAGTGTTCATACTCTTACCCTAGAGGTCAATTGTGATTTTGCTCATACTTTTCAAACTTCGTGATTTTATCTTTACGATTTGAAAACGAAACCGCCGTTTGCCTCTATTTCAGACGCCTCGTGGCTTAAAAGAAAACAAAAGGGAAAGATACACATAGGCCCCCTCGCACGGATCCCCTTTTGCGGGCCCCTGGCGTAGCTCGGCAGCGCGGCCCCCGCACACATGGATCCCCTTCACGGGCCCACGCAGCCTTTGTGGCGCGGATCTCCGTCGCGGCCCCTGGTGCGGCTCTGCGGCGTTCGGGCGGCACAGCCAGAAGAGGTAGCGAGCAGTTAGATGGAGAAAAATGGTATGAATGCTCCATGAATGGGGGCATGCAATTTTTATGAGATTTATAAAATTATATTACTATTTATCCGCATGTGCTCAGGGCTTGCTCTGTTCAGGTTCAAAGATTTGGCATGCAAAACTTTTGGGCATTTTTATTGTATTTGAGCTTAGACTAAAATTTAATCAAAAAAATAAATTTCTCATTTAGATGAGTTATTTAGGACCTAAACAGCCCATTAGAATGAAAAATTGAATGTTTAACTAAATTTTTATCTAGATTCAAACACAGTCACTTTGGCCTTCTAAAGGTTTGGACTTTAACCAAGTAGGCCCTCAATTTTTGTTGTAAACAATTCCTTTGTAACCTTCCATGATATTGGTCAACCCTTTGTGTCAAAGTAGGGATATTATCACAGCTGCTCACTTTACTCCGATCTTCTCCGGTTTGAATCGGGAAATGTATTTCGGCAAAGAAGCGCGGCGTTTGAGGACTGCGTCGGCCCACGCGCACCTGAATAGAAGAGTCGGTGCACGCGGCTGGGGTGCCGTCGTCAGTGCAGAAGACTCCATTGATTTGCTTGGCAAGGTCGAGAGAAGGCCATCACCATGGTCCATGGGCAGCGCAACACAACACGGAGAAGCAACACGATTCCTCTCCTTCCTCTCGTCTCGTCTCCTCTCAAAGAAAAGAAACGTTTTAAAGAAAACACAAAAGTAGTATAAACAAAGTAGTCGTGTTGCTCTCTCTTTTCTCCTCCGACGATACGATCCATTCCGTCCTCTCCTCTTCTCTCCCCCGCCCACGGCCCACCGCCTAGCCTAGCCTACACAACAAAAGAAAGAAAAAAGCCTCCACCTTTCCTCTTCCATCTCGATCCCCCATGGCTGACTACAACCGCTACGGCCACAACAGCGGCGGCGGCGGCTACGCCTACGGCGGCGCCGGATACTACGCACCGCCGTCAGCCCCGCCCGCGCCCGCACCCGCCGCCGGCACCACCACCACCACCACCTCCTCCTCCTCTTCCTACGGCGGTTACCCCCCGTCCGCCTACCCGCCGCCCCCTCACCAAGGTTTCGGCTTCGGCTTCGGTTTCGCCCCCAACCCCGCCCCCGCCCCCGTCGTCGCCTTCCCGCCGGGCACGCACCCGGACGTCGAGCGCGCCTTCCGCGCCGCCGACCGCGACGCCAGCGGCGCCATCGACGACAGCGAGCTCCAGGCCGCGCTCTCCTCCGCCTACCACCGCTTCAGCATCCGCACCGTCCGACTGCTCCTCTTCCTCTTCACCAACCCCGACTCCGCGCACTCCTCCTCACGGATGGGTGGGTAATCTTGTTGCATCATCAACTACTGACTGTTGTATCTGTATTTCATTTCCCTCTGCTCTGCCTGCAAACTCTGCTGTGCCCTGCTGCTGCTGCTGCTGCTGCTGCCGTCAAAGAAATCACCTTCCAATTTGTTCCGTTTCCAATCACCAACCAGCGTGAATTATTTGGACACAAGGCTAAGCTTCCTATATATGTGCATCGGCATAGAAACAGTACTGTTTTTTAGGGGAATTGTTCTTTCCCTTTGTGTAAAGCTCAGATTCTGATTACTGCACTACCATCCTTCTGTGCCCGCCCCATTTGGCAACTTATAAGACCCACAGTCTTCTCTTCTCTTTTGCTTTCTTCAAATCAGCCGCCACGGCGTTTTACACTTCTACTTGTGGAAATGGTACTGCTATATACTACAGTCTACTAACTCCGGGTGCTGCTCTTCCCGTGTTGCAGGGCCAGCACAGTTTGTATCCCTCTGGAATTGCCTTGGCCAATGGCGGGTGAGTAACCGCACTGCTTTGCTTCAATTTTTCAGACACACAATCTCTACTGTTGCCTTGTCTTGTGGGGCTACTCCAATTTTTTGTGATGAATGCGTAGCACTGGTTTTACTTCTTGATCTCACCCTATATTATTAACTGCTGTAAGAAATGGCGATGAATGCATACAATAATCTTATGCATGGTTGACTTCTACATATGAGTTATACACGACACAATGGTTATCAACTTGGCTTTCATTTATACAAGAATCTTTATGCATGATGATGGGAGTGGAGACCATGTTCCTGTTTATGCCACACTGCTGGTGTGGTGCTCTAATCAATCATATCTAATAATTAAACAAGTCAAACTGACATTGTGTCACCTGTTCATTTTGCGCTGCAAATCATCTCGCTGTTTTCTTTAAAATCTAGCGAATCTGCCTACTGATTTTCTTCTCCGCGGCACCAACTAGGGCATTTTCGACCGGTACGATAGGGACCGGAGTGGGAAAATTGACTCCCGCGAGCTGACAGAAGCTCTCCGCAGCATTGGATACGCTGTTCCACCTTCTGTCATCGAGCTTCTCATAGCCAACTACAACAATGGTGTGCCTTGCAACGGTGCGCTAGACTTTGACAACTTTGTGGAGTAAGTGTATTTGTCATGAAGGAACCATCTCTCTGTCACGCTTCTTCTCAACTGAATCCACTGACCTGATACATCTTCTTTCTTCTTTCTGCTTTTACAGGTGTGGGATGATCGTGAAGGTATGTTAAGTTTCTTCTACACTGGATTAGTGGAGTATATACAATGAAGCAAATTGGCCGAGTTCTATTTGCTGATAAGCCTTTGTTCTCCGTTTCTGTTATGTGCAGGGTTTAACTGAGAAATTCAAGGAGAAGGATACTCGCTACACTGGCTCGGCAACTCTTACATACGATGGGTTCTTGTCGATGGTCATCCCCTTCATCGTCCCTTAGATCATTCAGGATAGGCTGCTGTAAATTTGTAACTGCCCAGTCAACATGGTTATAGTGCAAGTGTTCTCCCCATAGTTTGTGCAAATGGAATTTTTGTTGTAACTAGCGAGTGGCTGAGCGCTGTTATGCAGTGGTCCCTTTATGTTGCAGATTGACATGGTAGTGTAGTGTTACTCCTACTCGTACATTATGTTCAATAATTACTGTTGAGGGTTAATTTTACAGAATTTACAGCTTTTTTTTCTTTTTTTTTTTTGAAACATTTCAGCTGCCTGTCTAGAACTTGTTGCATTATATCGGAAGTTCATCCAGGTATCAGATACTTACATGGCGCGTTGAGGAACAGAAACAGATATCGTTTCTAGTGTTTTCACCGACAGACTACAGGGTGCTGTTGCCAACAATTCTGGCCACTCGATCACAATCAAAGGTGTGTGTAATTTAACTGAGAAAATTCAAGAAGGATACACCACTGGCTCGGCGGCTCTGACGTATGACGGATGGTCGTCCCCGTCATCGTCCCCTAGCTACCTTATTTGGTTTCCTCCATCCTTTAGATCAATCAGTCTGCTTCTGATGTATATTCGCAGATTTTTACTGTAGTCATCACGTTTGTAGTGGAAGTGTTCTACCTTGGTGTAAATATAATTTTCTATGTAACTAGCGAGTGATGGGGTGCTGTTATTTGTGTCTGTTATATGCAGACGGACTTGATAACGTGCACTACTCGTAGGTTTTTTTTTTTGTACATGAATTACAGTATGATGATGGCTAGTTTCAGAAATCTACAGAACTTTATCGTCACCCTTGAAAAAAAAGCTTGTCCAGGATCATTACAGCGGAAAGTTCATCCTAAATCCTGATCATCAGATACGTATCCATTCCTGGAATGGCGCGCGTTGGGGGCAAAAATAGATATCATTTCGAGTGAAGCGTTTGTCACTGACAGACTATAGGCTGCCGTTGCCAGCAATTTTCGCGACTTGAACAAACCACCAATGGCGTCTGGGCATCCGCACTAAAATTAACCATAACAAAAAACTGCGATTGAATAACCCCAATAGCATTCCTCCATAGGTTCTATTAAATAAAGTACTAGATCAAGGACAAGCCACTTCTTCGATACTCGCTTGGATAGTCACAAAACTGATATCAATGCAACGGATCTAAAAGGTTCACAAAAAAGCCTAGTATCTTATCAACTTCCCAGAGGAGCACTGCAATAGACTTAGAACACCCTGGATGGCTTCCCCATCGTGCTCTTGATGTACAGGCACCTCACCTGCATAACAAGAATCAATCCCTTCAGCTTTGATCTCAAATGTAAAGTAGATGTAAACAAGGCAGGTGCAATTTAAAGGTATTGACACAACCAAGACATGATCACTCACGTTCTGCCAATTCTTCTTCAGAAGGGACACAAGGAAGTTGACGCTCATCTGGATGTTTTGCTGGATCTGCTTCTCCTCCATAGACAGGTTACCCACAGCAACACCCATGCAGAGTACCTTCTTCAGCTGGAACTTCACTGTAGCCTTGGTCTCATTCACCTTGGACTCCAGAGACTCCTGGTGAGTAACCAGTGTAGGGAACTTGCCTGCAGTAGTGATATCATCATGATTCAATTGCAGGTCAGTCAATGCAAACAATATACAGTAGAAGCACAAATGAGGAATGGAGCGCAACACAAGAGTTATTGGATGATTTTACAAAAGATAGCATTAAGTTTTGTGTCATTGCATAGAGAAACCCATATACCAAGTATTAAAACAGTTAAATATCAACAAGTCGTCATCATATCACTGCAGCTAAAATACACATTTAGGAACACTTTCAATGCAAATCACACACAAATATCAACAACAAAAGCATGCATGCCACAAGCATAAATATTTGAAGTGACACCGTATATTACATACAGCCCAGTATGCAAGGTACTTGCCTGCCTTGTTAAGTCCAGGACCAAGGAGACGGGGAATCTGCTTGATGATGGCCTCTGATGCTAAGAAAGCATGGTACTTCTTGGCAAGCTTCTTAACAAGCTTCTTGTTCTTGTTCATTTTCTTAAGAGCCTCAACATCCATGTAGTCAAGTCCAATCTTCTCGGCCTGTGAACATAGTACGAAGATTTGCTTAGAAGACTTGATGCAGGCAAAGTGGACATTTATGCATTATCTGAGAAAAATTGAAACTTTCATACAGTTGTGTACACAGATTCGAGTGCAGTGGAATTATTCAAGGGCAGCACATGATCGGCCTCACTGACATAGTGACACAAGCCACCGTCACAGTTGAATTATTCAAGCATCGCTGCCTTTTCAGTTCAACATACAACTAAAGTAGTACTACTGTAAGCATGCCCGGCACGGTAAGGACGTGGATTCCAAAGCACATGAACCACCAGTTGGGTGTAGATGTATCCCTACCTCCTCGACATGCTGGGCATCACCAAGCATGCAGACCTTCATCTTCGGGCGGGGGATGTGGGGCAGCTTAACAGAGCCGCTGAAACGCTTGTCCTTCTGCGGGTCATAGTTCTTCAGGCCAATCTGAAGCTCAATGGTCTCGGTGAACTTCCTGTTTTTCTCCTTGGCATCGGCAACAATCTGGGCGATGGCTTCCTTGAGAACGTCGGACTGCAACTTACTGCAGGAAATCAAACAATCTTAGCGCACAGAATTTATTTGAGAATCTGGATTGGAACTCTTCTCTACCGTTCCAGTGATTCAGTAGGTGCCTAGGTGAAATTCAAGAATAATTTCAGTCATCCAAAAGGGCCTCTCATTCTAACATAACTCAGTGCCAAGCTTAAGTATATGGTTGTTAACTTAAAAAGAATATATATGTGCGGTAGTAATTATACGTGTTCATGACCTGTGAGAGCAGATGGCATCTTGATTGATGACGGATGACTACATACTACAGGTCTACATCACCTAAAAAATTAATAGAAACAACAATTGAGCTCGACAACTGCGTGCGAACCCTAATGCTTTTTTTATCTGGCGTGTTGAACAAGTGCAGGCGCTTGGCAATGCGCTGCAGTATGGCCTACCGCCGGTGAGCCCGGGCATGGGCCCTGGGTCGCCGCCGGGCGGTGGCTCCGCCGCTGACACATAACTTCCAGTCTTACAATCAAAGGAAGAACCAAAAAATCGAACACAACCCTATCACTGCATATTGGCAATCGACAAGGCTAGTACACGAGAGGAGGAGGGTTTCTATCGCAAGTAGGAAAACTGACGAATGCTAGTACTGGAGGAGGAAGGAAGTGGATCAGCGGTACCTCATGGCTGCAGCCGATAAGTCAGCTCCCTACGAAGCCTGCGAGAAGACCACGCGAAAGAAAAAAAAAAGCAGGGTTAGATCAGGTGAAATGGAGAGCAAACAGGGCACCAGAACACGCGGACGAGCCATGGCGGCGGCGGAAGGATACCTAGCGAGCGGCGCGAGACGGGCGACGGAGTGAGGGAGAAGGGGTGGGGAAAACGGCGGCGCAAGGTTCTTATAGGAGCGAGACGAAGCAAAACCCTAGGGC
The DNA here is from genome assembly GCA_022530915.1 of Paspalum notatum. Classification (NCBI taxonomy): domain Eukaryota; kingdom Viridiplantae; phylum Streptophyta; class Magnoliopsida; order Poales; family Poaceae; genus Paspalum; species Paspalum notatum. The sequence goes on from CM039691.1 coordinate 686,562, forward strand.
GAGCATGGGCTGCTGGGCCTCTTCGGGATGTGTATGGGCCACAAGGTATTGAACTTGTTTTTTCTGCCCCCAGAAATAGGACCAAATGCAGCCCATAGTTAGTTCCTGACATTTTTGTGGCCGCCTCCTCCGCAATTGTTTTCTTCGAGCGACCTTTTTCATGCGCAATTCCAATTTTAAAAACCGATGAATCAAGGTACGAATTCATTTGCATTGAGGCACACCTTTCCTCAACTCAAGAGTGAAGGTATTGCGGATCCAAAAAAAAAAGTGGTATTTATTTGTGATTTTACATTAATTTTTGAAATAGTGGAATGAAATTGACCAATTTGAATGGCAACTCGGTCAAATGCACTCCGATCTCATGATAGAATGACATGTGATAGGATGGAATATAACACCTTGGACTTTTGGGGGACATTTTGAAAATAAATAAGGATAGATACCAAAGACACTTAGGGACTGGGTTAAACAACCGGGGTTTGAGTCAGGTCAAAGGTCAGGCTACAGTAGACATGTTAAACAACCGGGTCTAGTCAGGTTTGAGTCAGGTCAAAGGTCAGGCTACACTTGTTTAGGACGGTCCGCATCTGCCCCGTGCCTATTGTTGGGTTGGCCCATACTGTCGGGGCTTGATCCCGGCAGCCCACATCAGGGTAGGACCTGCGATGGTTTTGAGATCGGAAAGGGTGGCAAGCAGATCGATAATGGTGTACAAAACGCAGGAACACGGGCTTAGATAGGTTCGGACTGCTGCGGAACGTAATACCCTACGTCCTGTATGGGGGTCGGTGAATTGTATTGCTGAGAATGCGAGGGGTTTGAGAGAGTTCCCTCGTAGTCCCTAGCCCCCCTTATATAGGCCGAGGGGCTAAGGTTATAACAGATCCTCCGGAAGGTTACTTGCCGAGAGGTTTTCGGGGCTGTATCCCGAGATTACAGGAAAAATACTCTAACAGATCCCTATCTGCGGCCGCCCGAGTGGTTCGTTTGAGCTCCACGCTATCCGCTGCCTTAAGCCTAAAGCCAAACTACGCGGCCCACCTGTCCGGGTGACGTAAGCGGTCGTCATGAAGGACCAGGTGGTACATGACTCCCACACATACACTTCCCGCAGATGCGTCGGGTCGGTTTTTGGGGCTTTGGGTCATTTTTTTTGTTTGATTTGGTTTTAGGTAAAAAAAATCATGGCTCGTCGATTGTTGCGGTTCAAAAAATATGGCACGTGACCGATTGTTGCATTGGACAGGTCGATTTTTTTCACCAGATATGGGTTGTTCAAGTCGAGTGGCCTATGATTAGATATACGTGTGTGTCCTGTCGTATCCACAACCATATCCACCCACTTAGATCTGATTGCGTAGCCACAAACCCAGTCCGCCTTCCATTTGCTTGGAGCCTCAAATCCATCAAATTTTGGTCATGGTGTCTCTAAGAGTACATTCTTTTGGGTAGAATTTCAGCAGGTTCAATATGCAGTATAGAAGTAGGATGGCTCTGGATCTTAGGATTTAAAATGGAAAAAAGTCTAGATAACACCCTATGGTTTCAAAGGTAGTCTATCTAACACCCAACCTCTAAAACCATATGTTTTGCACTTTAAACTACAGTAAACCAGATAAAACACCTATAGGGTGGTATTCCAGTCCGGTTTTGGCCAACCGAGCGGCCACGCTGGCTGGTCCACTTGAGTGCTCTCTCCGGCGTGATGCTGACTCGTCACACGGTCGTCTTTCACGTTGTCTTGTTTGCCTCTGCCTGCACTGCATGCCTACGAATCACCAGCGGTTTGCACACTAGTCAACGCACGCGCACGTGCTCGTCGCCCGGCACGCGCGCGGACGAGCGCTCCGCCACCGCCGCAGCCCACGGGCGTTGGGTGGGGAGCAGAGGCAGCAGCACATGGGGGCGGTAGCGCTGGGGCTGAACGCGTGCGGGAGACAAGGCGCTGATGCGGGCGTGCTGACGGCTAAGGCGTGGAGGCTGGCCTGGGTGCAGCGATGGCGCGACGGAGGCGGTACGAGCACACACGGATGCCTGAAATCATCTCCGTGCTGGTTACGGACGCAGCCAGACACACCTCAAGTCGTGACAGGTGGGCCCAACGGCCAGCGTGGCTGCTCTCATATGGCCAAAACGAGACTGGAATACCACCAGAGAGTGTTTTATCCGGTTTACCATAGTTTAAGGTGCAAAACATATGGTTTTAGAGGTTAGGAGGTTATTTAGGCCTTTTCCTTTAAAATGAACAGAAATAAGTAGTGCGCCTCCCATACATTCGTTGTTTGGCGAGAATTTTCGACTCTACTGCTGAAAAGCCTGAAGCCTAAAGTCCAACCAAACATACCTCTCCCTAGCACACTAGCGGCATGTGCTAAGACTTGCAGCGAATAGCGTAAAAGAACTGCACATAGTCTAATAACGTGCTTCTACCGGCTGCCCTCCCCTTGTTAACTACTCCAATCAACATACGTAACTAGGAGCTCTAATTAATTAACAGGATTCTAATCTAACGCGGCAATGACAATCACGTCGTGAATGACGACACACACCACCCCCACATCCACTGGAACTCGACTCATCTTCCTGATCTCCTCCTCCTCCTCCTCCTCCCTGCCGTGTCTCGTCTTCCTCATCATCTTCTATCCATCTATAAAAGCCAAATCCTTTTTTTTTTCTTTGTGCCAACACAACGCAACCCAACAGTCGCCGAAAAGGCCAAGCCAAAAGGCAGAATCCGCCGCGAGGCCACGGGACTGCCATCTCCCCTCTCCCGCTTGCGGAAGGATCCAGATTCCTCGGGGTTCCGCTGCAGTTCTTGATTCTTCCCAATTCGCGATGGGGCAGGACGGCCAGCAGATCCTCCGCCACAAGCTCATCATCGACACGGATCCCGGCATCGGTGCGTGCGTCTTGTTCCCCCCATCACTTTACTTTTTACCTCCTCCTCCTCATCCCCCTCCACCATTGGGGACTGTCGTTTCCATCTTCAGAGCTCCTGCTATGGTTCCTGCCCTCCAAACTACTAGGAAAAGCTTCGGTTTTTTTCCTGTTCCTACCCCCAACGACATGACATTAGAGTCGATGGAGAGCGAGAGAGAACAGACGAGAGAGAGGCCATGCCAGCAGTTTCGTTCCCTTCTCCAACCTCTCGTCACTCCAGAGTTTCGTCGTCCTTTCCTACTGTGATTATTTACTTTACTTACCCGCCGCACGTGATGTGATGGTGTATCGTTTTGGCTGGCTTGTACCCGTCGATGAAAACGATGGCGTCGCCCAACCACCCACCCACCAACCGGACCACCATGCGTCATCGTCTTCTCTTCTCTGCTGCCCAATCAGTCACTTCTTTAGAGCAAAGCTGCTCACTAATTTGCTTATTAACAGCGCCGGTCCTAGAAAATCTGCTGTGTTGGTTATTGCCAACAGTTTTGCGCCTAATGGCAATGCTCCGTAGCTAGTGACTGACAAGTGTCATTGCCCAAGCACTTACTACCTGTCTGTTGCCTCCTAGATCCTAGCCCAATCGTACGGTTAGTTCAACATGTTGTGTTTAAACAAGCAGCCGTATGCCCGTGATGCCGTATTGAGTGAGTGTGACACACTGTCAACTCGGTAGTAGTATTTATATATATCCGAGGAGGTAGTGACCTGACACAAGCAGTTTCAAAGCTCATAACTTGTTGAATGTGTAATCGGTATGGGTATTTGATAATACTATGTCTGAGTATGATTGCGCGAGCGTGACATTCCCATGAAAGCTTCTCTTATTCAGGTTCTGAATAATCTATCCCAATCAACAACGAAGTTTCAAGGTCGAGTAAATATTCTCTTGTCTTGAAAACTCCTTGCAATCCAAAGTGAAAGAGTATACAATATTTGCAAATGGCACAGTAACTTTAAAAATTGGAAGTTGTAAGGATTAAACTACTATTCTCACCGTCTGTTGTCTCAACAATCATATTTCTAGATGATAGCATGGCGATCCTAATGGCGTTCAGAGCACCAACCGTGGAAATCATTGGGCTCACGACCATATTCGGCAACGTCTCCACGGAGGGTGCAACGCGTAATGCACTACTGCTGGTTAGCATTCGAGATGGTTGAGTTTTGTTTCTTTATTTTTCTTAGATAGATTCACTAACAAAGTTCAGTCTTACACGGGCAGTGCGAGAGAGCAGGGCATCCTGAAGTTCCAGTAGCAGAGGGCAGCCCCGAGCCCCTAAAGGTAGTTGGTTCATGATATTACCTTGCATCACTTTTACGATACACTGCAAGAAATTTGCAATCAAAAGAGTTTATAGCAATATAATACGGCAAAGCTGTCTTTCTGATGTGTTGTACGGAAGCAGGCAATACAATGTCTTTTCTTTAACGATGATGGGTGTTAGGGCTTAAGCATTCTATATTTTTATAATACAAGTTACATGGGTTGCTTGCTGATACTTATTAGTTAATAGATATAGCATTAGCCTCACATTTTACTTGTAGTACCTAATGACACTGTATTACTTGCTCAGTAATTTTATGCATATTACAGTTTCAGTCCACATAGCACTGCATTTGTCTGGATCAACTGAATAAATACTTTGTGTTTCATTAGGGAGGAAAGCCCCGTGTTGCTGATTTTGTTCATGGGTCAGATGGCGTTGGGAATCTGCTTCTTCCTGCACCCACTGCTAAGAAGGTTGATGAAAGTGCTGCTGAGTTCCTGGTTAATAAGGTCTCTGACTTTCCAGGAGAGGTCTCTGTGCTCGCTTTGGGGCCCCTGACAAATTTAGCATTGGTATGTTTACAGTTAGGATTAGACCTATTTGTGTGCTCTTTTTTTTTGCTTTATGTTATGACTTAGTGTCTGTTTTTGCTTAGGCCATCAAAAGCGACCCTTCCTTTGCAAGCAAGGTGAAGAAAATAGTTGTGCTGGGTGGAGCTTTCTTCGCAGCTGGAAATGTCAACCCTGCTGCTGAAGCAAATGTATGTTAACCTACTGTGTTATACTTGAACATGCAAACACTTTATCATATATAAGTAACCTTGAGTGCATTACTTGGCAGATCCATGGAGATCCAGAAGCAGCTGACATAGTTTTTACCTCAGGAGCAGATATCGCTGTGGTTGGCATTAACATAACTACCCAAGTCTACTTTACAGGTTTGGTCGTTGATACTCTTATTTCTGTAGTTGAAGTCTGGGGGCTCTACATTCACCATGTGAAATTCATGGTTTTAGATGAGGATCTCTTGGAGTTAAGAAACTCGAAAGGGAAGCATGCACAGCTCTTATCTGAGATGTGCAAGTTCTACAGGGATTGGCATGCCAAGTCTGATGGTTTCCATGGTATGTGAAAATAATTTATTTTTGTATGCTCTTGCCAGTTACCGTCAAATTTGAAACACTTTTGACCGGATATTACAATCTGTGCAGGAATTTTCCTTCATGATCCTGTGAGCTTCACTGCCCTGGTTCATCCCGAATACTTCACATTCAAGAAGGGTGTGGTGAGAGTGGAGACCCAAGGAATTTGCACTGGCCACACTTTGATGGACCAGGGATTGAAAAAGTATGCTCTATACTATTTTCTGAGTATAACTCATAAAAGATTGACCTAGCCATGATATAAATTTCACCAAATTACTTCAGAAATATTGGAGTATGCACCAAACCTATGCAAAATTTACCCAGTGGACCTATATTTTTCAGCACATTTCACAATTGTTTCTGAATGCTTATTCCTTCTATGGCGCAGGTGGAATTCAGAGAATCCATGGTCAGGCTATAAACCGATTTCGGTTGCATGGACGGTTGATGTGCCGAAGGTTATTAGCTTCATAAAGAAGCTGCTCATGGCACCATGAGCAAATGGCAACCATTTAACGGCATCTGCGCTTTCTGATGCCTAAGGAAATTTGTCAAGTACAGAGCCCCTCTCCCAGCTGCCTTGTAGCTGGTTGCTGGACCTAGGAAAAGCTTCCTGTTCCTCCCAGGAGAGGATGGCTTTGGTTGTTTCAGTTGAGGTCTAAATGCTTCGGATCAAACTCCATACTCTGGTGCAAATATCACAAGAGTGGATGGGTCTGTCTGACGGTCATAAATGTGTCTTATGTGAACTGAGAAACATAGGAAGCTTCCTAGGTTATGCAGCAGTCTCAAAAACCATGGTGTAAATTCTGCACATGACAGCATAATTGTTTCACTCGTTTGCCATACACCTCCTTACTGCATACTTTTCTCAAATAGCATAATCTTGTTTTCATGTGCCTGCCCTCCCGTGTTTTCAGGTGAAGAAAATGATATGTTTGACTTTGACCCGTCAGCACTAAATCTGAACAGGGTGGCAACAGTTGTTTCTTAGAGGTCAATTGTGTAAAGCAAACTGCATGCCAACAAGGCATAGGACAGATCAGAGATCCTTTAACAAGTTGGATAGAACACACTTCAGTGTCACTCTACTTTCTGATTAGTTTTGCTTCTCAGATTCATTGTCAAAGCAGATAGAGATTAGAGATCGTTTTGATTGTAATCGGCAGACATATTACAAGTTACATAGTTCGATGAGGACTCAAAATTTTAAAATAAAAATCCTTCATCAACATTTTTAAAAAAGAATCGATACGATTTTCAAAATTTAGAAAAATATTATAAAGGATATTAGCTCCAGGAAAGTACCAAAGTGAGGTCCAGAAATGTTTAAAATCCAATTTAAACATTACAGTTTAGGAGCGAAAGGATGGAGAAGTGTCCAAAAATGCTCCAGGAAAGGACACGCATTCAACAACACAAGAGCGCAATTTGAGATGCTAGCTTAGACAACTCAAGAATAGAGAACTGGGCCGAGCGTAGGACAGACGGGCCGGCCTGGGTACCTTCTTCGCATTTCGAAGCCCAAAGCCCCGGCAGATCGGCCATTTGAGCTTTTGAGCTCAACGCCGCCGCGAGCCCGCTGCAGAGGGGACGGGTGCGCGGCGGCGGCGGCGGCGGCGGTGAGGTCCTCTCTTTGCTGAGCAGCAGAGTGGAGTCGGCATGTGGTGGCGGCACCAGGCTGTCCTCCGCCGGCTCCCGCCGCTGCGGGCGGTGGCGCAATCCCCGCCACGATGGGCGGGCGGCGCGCTGGGGTGCTACCACGGCTCTGCGCCGGAGGGGAGGAAGGCAAAGACGGCGCCTTTGCAGGTCTCCTCTCCTCCACCATCCTTTCCGAATTCCCCATTCTTCCATTCACCGTTTGATTTGGTGGGTGCAGGCGCGGGGGATGGTGGACAAGTTCCGCATGCGCGCCAAGGGCGGAGACGGCGGTAACGGCTGCGTCAGCCTCAGGCGCTCCAGGTCCAACCGCGTAGGCAAACCCGACGGTGAGAGAGCACTCGCACCGATTTATAATCCAACTGTACAGGAGTATGTAGCAATGTTGGAACCAATTATGAAAGCATTGAACAAAAGTATTCTAGCCTACTGAAGACCAGTGTCTTAGTTCCACCCTTCCACTTCTACCATGCAGTGAGGAACCATAATGATCTTTACCAATTAGCTAGCACATCCAATTAGTTATCTTACTTCGTATACAATTCATTGGTTGCTGAAATATTTTCAAGCAGTTGTCCCAGCGTAAGAATGTCTTTTTTTTCCGTATCTTCAACAGTTTCAGCTAATGTTCAAGCAAAAGTGACAATGATTTGCGATTTTTTTGTCTACCTGTACAGACTTTTTTCTGCATTAAATTGGATTGCTCTTGCACCACATATTGGTACCTCTATTGAGTTTGCACTGCCATAAAGTTCTAACAGGAGCTAGTGCTTTGATATTTAATCAAATCAATTTTTACATTAGAACGGTACAATGTACAACAATTCGTCTTGTTTCTATAGCCATATCGTACTCTTGCAATGCCAATGACATTTGCATCAAAGGGAAGCATATATAAGAATATGCACTGTTAGTGTTAGTGATAGCTTATATGTTGAAAATATGAAAGCCTTAACATTAAATAAAGAAGATTACCTAGGAAGCAATTGGTATTGAATTTGCTGGAGCAATCGATCATGATAATGAATCAAAAAATGCAGGTGGTAATGGAGGGAAGGGTGGTGATGTAATTCTTGAATGCTCAAGGTCTATCTGGGATTTCAGTGGCTTGCAGCATCACATGGTATGTCCTCAAAGTACCATATGTTTTGGCCTGAGTTATATATGTTTGCTGTACTGATCGTTGTGCTTCATGTAACATCCTCTTTCATAGAATAGTGTCTAATTGAAAATTTTGTTTGCAAATGTACTGGAATTAGAATGGCCCAGCCCTAAAATTTATTTTGGTTTTGATGGTTTGGGCATGTCCAACGGAGACCTCTAGAAGCACCGGTCCATAATAGTGGAATCCTAAGGCTCAACATTGTTGTGAGAGGTAAGGGTCGACAGGATTTGACATGGAACGAGGCAATAAAAAGAGACTTGAAAGGTTCGAATGTACCCATAGATTTGTCTTGGATAGGTGTGCCTTAACCATGATTAGGTTTTCATTTATTTTATTTTCCTCTTTCCTTTCATTTGTTGGTGGCTCTTGTTGGATCCCAACTCTAGCCTACTGCAACTTGCTTGGGACCAGGAGTTTTTTTTGTTGTTGTTGTAACCTGAAGTGTGAAGCTAGACATTATGGTGTACCTCAATATGATATTGATCATTTGAATTTTGAGGAAAACATTCATAACTAACTATTAGCTTGTTTACTTTTGGTTTTCAGAGAGGAGGACGAGGTGGCAATGGAGTTTCTAAGAATCAGATAGGAACAAGAGGATCTGACAAGGTCGCCACGAGTATCTGCATATATATATGTCCTCATAGTTTATTAGGTTTACTTTTTATAAGAAAACTGACAGTCGTATATCACCTTCTGTTCTTATTTATAACAGATTGCACAAGTACCAGTAGGCACGGTGATTCATCTTGTTGAAGGGGAGCAACCTTCTCTTGTAGTAAATAAACCAACTAGAGCTCTTGATCCCTGGGACATACCTGGTTCTGATGAACACTCTTCAGTCAGTTTGAATCAGATTGATAATGCAGTGGTGAAAGATTTTGATGGTAACCTATCCCATCGGCATATTGCTCCTGAGCATAATACTGATGGAAATGAAGCTGAAAGGGAAAGCAACAGTCAGTCAGTGAAGCAAAAATACTTGCACACATACGCCAAGCCTACGTTCTCAAACACTAATTGTGAAGTTAGAACCTATCCACATCCAGAGGGTATAGATGAAAAAGATCAGACTGAAAGTGGGGATGAAGATTTTTGGGAGGACGAAGATGAGTTTGACATTGACGATGAGGTTGAAGAAGAGGAAGACAGTGATCAACAGGATGTGCAATATTCTGTTGCTGAACTGACAAAACCTGGGCAGCGGTTGATCATAGCACGAGGAGGGGAAGGTGGACTGGGGAATGCTTTTATCATGAAGGAGATGCGACCATCCAAAGAGTACAAAGAAGAGAAGATAGCCCGCTTGAGTACCGGGCTGCCAGGAACAGAGACTTTCCTCATCTTGGAACTGAAGAGCATCGCAGACGTCGGTCTGGTTGGATTGCCTAATGCTGGAAAGAGCACATTGCTGAGTGCTCTGTCCAGGGCTCAGCCAGAGATAGCCGACTATGAATTCACCACCCTGAGGCCCAACATTGGAAGCCTAACCTACGAGGACTACTTCTCAGTGAAAGTCGCTGATATACCCGGTCTGATCAAAGGAGCCCACGAGAACCGTGGCCTGGGCCATGCTTTCCTAAGGCACATAGAGCGCACCAAAGTTCTTGCCTATGTGCTTGATCTGGCAGCCACACTCAACGGCAGGAAAGGCATCCCACCATGGGAGCAACTGCAGGATTTGGTCATGGAACTGGAGCATTACCAAGAAGGCTTGACGAAGCGGCCATCACTGATTGTTGCGAACAAAATAGACGAAGAGGGAGCTGAGGAAATGTATGAGGAACTGAAGAGGAGAGTGCAGGGTGTCCCAATATTTCCCGTGTGCGCCATCTTGCAGGAGGGGGTACCGGATCTGAGAGTTGGTCTTAGAAACCTGATGGATGATTCAGATCCCCAAGGTATTGATTTGAGCAAAATCTCTGTGGAATGAGGCTGCATGATTTTTCATTTTCAACCGGGAAGATACTGACACAGAGATGTTAAGATTCTCGCCACTTAGGACCAACGAGATTTGGATTGCAAATATTTCTGTGTAGGGCGGTTTCTTTCTTCTTTTTGTGTTACTTGTATTTTAGAATGTGTTAGGAAATTAGTGTGTAATAATATCCATCAGGAACTAGTATCCCTTTTTACTTTTGTAGCTGGCACTTCACAAGAGCAGAACTGTGTTGTAACTAGAAATGGTTATTCTGAGCCAGGTAGTATACGGATTTGCACTTGTGATTTTCTTTTTTAAAAAATTGGATAATGGGAAATTCTATCGAACAACGGGTGTTGGGCTAACCCTACTGTGAAAAACTAGAGTATCTAAGAATTACATGTACCTATAGCACCCTAATAGATAAGCCCGTCTAGCTCAGTCGGTAGAGCGCAAGGCTCTTAACCTTGTGGTCGTGGGTTCGAGCCCCACGGTGGGCGTCTTTTTTTTTTTTTGCCCAGCACCATTTGTGAACATGGAACAGAGTAGTTGACAATTTTTATAAATGGCGGCTTCACTGACAAGTTGGAGTGAATAGTAACTGGTAGCAGTCACCATCACATCCTGCTTTCTGATTTGATTTCGCACCTTTGGCAATTTTATTTGACACTGCAGACAGTGAGACAGAGATTGCGTATATATCCTTTTGACTGTAATTGGCTGTTTTTTTGCCATGCACCATTTGCGAACATGGAACAATTTTTTTTTGCCCTGCACCATTTGCGAACATGGAACAGAGTAGCAGACCATTTTTATAAATGGCGGCATCACTGACAAATTGGAGTGAATAGTAACTGGTAGCAGTCAGCATCACATCCTGCTTTCTGATTTGATTTTGCACCCTTGGCAATTTTATTTGACACTGCAGACAGTGAAACAGAGATTGCGTATATATCCTTTTGACCGTAATTGACACACATTAAAGATTACAAGGTCATATTCAGATTTTGTTATTACACATACATTTTGCTTCACCAAGCCCCACGGTGGGCGTCTTTTCTTTTTTTTTTTTTGCCCTGCACCATTTGCGAACATGGAACAGAGTAGCAGACCATTTTTATAAATGGCGGCATCACTGACAAGTTGGAGTGAATAGTAACTGGTAGCAGCTAGCATCACATACTATTTTCTGATTTGGTTTCGCACACTTGGCAATTTTATTTGACACTGCCGACAATGAGATAGAGATTGCGTATATATCTTTTTGACTGTAATTGGCACACATTAAAGATTACAAGGTCACATTCAGATTTTATTATTACACAGACATTTTGCTTCACCAAACCCCACGGTGGGCGTTTTTTTTCCCTGCACCATTTGCGAACATGGAACAGAGTAGCAGACCATTTTTATAAATGACGGCATCATTGACAAGTTGGAGTGAATAGTAACTGGTAGCAGTCAGCATCACATCTTGCTTTTTGATTTGGTTTCGCACCCTTGGCAATTTTATTTGACACTGCAGACAGTGAGACAGAGATTGCGTATATATCCTTTTGACTGTAATTGGCACACATTAAAGATTACAAGGTCACATACAGATTTTGTTATTACACAGACATTTTGCTTCACCAAGCCCCACGGTGGGTGTCTTTTTTTTTTTTTTGCCCTGCACCATTTGTGAACATGGAACAGAGTAGCAGACCATTTTTATAAATGACGGCATCATTGACAAGTTGGAGTAAATAGTAACTGGTAGCAGTCAGCATCACATCCTCATTGACAAGTTGGAGTGAATAGTAACTGGTAGCAGTCAGCATCACATCCTGCTTTTTGATTTGGTTTCGCACCCTTGGCAATTTTATTTGACACTGCAGACAATGAGACAGAGATTGCGTATATATCCTTTTGACTGTAATTGGCATACATTAAAGATTACAAGGTCACATTCAGATTTTGTTATTACACAGAAATTTTGCTTCACAAAGCCCCACGATGGGCGTCTTTTTTTTTTTTGCCCTGCACCATTTGCGAACATGGAATAGAGTAGCAGACCATTTTTATAAATGACGGCATCACTGGCAAGTTGGAGTGAATAGTAACTGGTAGCAGTCAGCATCACATCCTACTTTCTGATTTGATTTCGCACCCTTGGCAATTTTATTTGACCATGCAGACAGTGAGACAGAGATTGCCTATATATCTTTTTGACTGTAATTGGCTTTTTTTTGCCCTGCACCATTTGCGAACATGGAACAGAGTAGCAGACCATTTTTATAAATGGCGGCATCACTGATAAGTTGGAGTAAATAGTAACAGGTAGCAGTCAGCATCACATCCTGCTTTCTGATTTGATTTCGCACCGTTGGCAATTTTATTTGACACTGCAGACAGTGAGACAGAGATTGCGTATATATACTTTTGACTATAATTGTCTTTTTTTTTTGCCCTGCACCATTTGCGAACATGGAATAGAGTAGCAGGCCATTTTTATAAATGGCGGCATCACTGACAAGTTAGAGTGAATAGTAACTGGTAGCAGTCAGCATCACATCCTGCTTTCTGATTTGATTTCGCACCCTTGGCAATTTTATTTGACACTGCAGACAGTGAGACTGAGATTACGTATATATCCTTTTGACCGTAATTGGCACACATTAAAGATTATAAGGTCACATTCAGATTTTATTATTACACAGACATTTTGCTTCACCAACGCAGTGCATTTAACAGTGTACTGCTCGAAACAAACATCATCCTTTTTTTTAGTATAATTACCCCCAAATTAATACATGAATGAAATGGTTTGTGTCACATATATATCGTGGGTGTGTCTGTAGGAAGAAGGCGAAGAAGCAGATTGCAACACAGGTATATATCTTCACTTGCAGACATACTTGATGACACCAGGTATGTGAATACTGTAAAAATAATCGTCCCAATCGATGCTCTTGGGATCGAAGTTGAACATTTCATCTTCAGGGGTCCTCATCACCATTGTGGACCTCAGCCGCTCCAGGTTGGAGTCGTCAAAGCTTCAGACGACGTCAAATGGAAATGAAATGATACTCATTGATAAATTCTTCAGAGAGTACAGGTACGTACCATCCTTTGAAGAATGCGAAGGGTCCATAGACGTCGACGAGATGCATGACGAACTTGTACTTGCGGTTGGAGTCGTTGTAGAACTGCGAGAAGCGGCCGCAGAGGAGCAGGTCGGCCATGTGCAGGAGCTCCAGCGGCAGCTTGTAGGAGAGGATCATGTAGAGGCGGAAGCGCGGGATGGTGGAGAAGATGCGCATCTCCGTGTTCGGGATAACCTCGCCGTTGGCGCGCACGCGCGGGTGCTCCTTGAAGTGGCGGCCGCCGGCGCGGTACAGCACGGCGTAGGTCACCGGGTTGCGCAGCGACGACGTGGGCTGCAGGTAGTGTATCGTCGTCATGGCCTCCTCCTGCTGCTGCTTGTCCTCCTCCTCCGACCTGGTGGCGGTCCGGGAGGAGTGCGCAACGATGGCGGCCAGCATGGCGTTGACGACCATGTCCCCCGGCACGACGTCCATGACGACGCGGAGGTCGGCGAGGAAGGCGGAGATGCGCTGCTTGGCGTAGCCGATGATGAGCGTGTCGACGGTGCGCGTGCCCTGCGTCCACCCCGGCAGCGGGTCCGCCCGCACGCTGGTGATGATGCTGGGGCGCACCACCACCACCGGTGCCGGTGCCACCATGCGGCTGAGCTGCTGCTCCAGCACCATCTCACCCATGGCCTTGGTGAACACGTACGTGTTGGACCACCCGAAGTGGCGAGCCCGCTGGAGGCCCAGCTCCTTCATGGCCTTCCGCTCCGCCTCCACCGCGGCGGCCGCGTCGCCGCCGCTCGCCGACTTCTTCTTGACGTCGCTGACGAGGCGCAGCTCGGCGTCGATGTCGAGGCGCGCCGTGAGGGGCTTCTCCAGGATCAGCTCCGTGCTGTCGCCGAACACGTACGCTGCAATATGCAATTATATTATGCATCAGGATCATGCATGGTGTCAGTCAGGAGCAATCAGCGATATATATATATATATATATATTATAGGGCTTTGCTACGGTACACAAATTACTCTTTAGGAGGTAAGACTTCAAATAGATCTTAGCCATCTAAATAAAAAGAGATAAAATAATTAATATAACAGATTAAAAGGAGGAAACGAATTAAATAGAAAAAAGCACCCGTATTTCAGCCCACGTTGTTCCGCAGGCTCCGCGCATGCGAGCAGCGGTTCGCTGCCTCCGCCGGCGATCACCTTCCCGAATTAGCAATGGACACTTGAGGATAGAACAAAACCGGCGATCACCTTTTCAAGAAGCGTTGGTTCTTTGCAGTAATCCAATTGTGGGCCAATGGATACTACGTGAATTTTGATCATACGGTACTTTAACAGATCAAAAGCTAGTAATTTATTACTATATCGGATAAGTTTTATTTAGCCAAGAAGGCACATAGTTGTCACGTTTAAATGTGTGCAAATGTTAGTTATCTGTACTGCCCACGTTCAGTCGTGTACAAGCGCTAAATACCCACGTTAAAAACTAGTAGATCATGGTAGTTAGTTATCCATTAGTGATTAGTCATGTTCGTTCTTGACCAGCCACGTTTAATCGAGATGGAGCTTGGAGGTGTGTCACGTTCCATGCCATTGAATCAGGATGCAGATGTCACGTTCCATAGCATGTGCAACGGCAAGATTTAATAAACAGACCAAGCTAAGCAGATAGATCATGATGAGAGAGAATAACAGCGCCATAAAAATCTCAACAGATCGCAGAGGTAGTTATCGTGCATGCCCCCATTTTCAGAATAAATAAATATTTTTATTTAATTCTATTACCTCTTAGGAGGTAATACCTTAATTAATCAACGGCTCACAGTTACTTGAGTGTACCGTAGCAATTGCCATATATATATATATATATATATATATATATATATATATATATATATATATATATATATATATATATATATATATATATATGCATATATATATATAGGAAAATTCCTTTCTACGTGCGCATGTAGCTACATTCACATATGTATCTCATGATTGAGGGCGTATCTGGTAAAACGGAAGGTACATACACGGAGCATGCAATGATAC
This sequence comes from Paspalum notatum, assembly GCA_022530915.1. NCBI lineage: Eukaryota > Viridiplantae > Streptophyta > Magnoliopsida > Poales > Poaceae > Paspalum > Paspalum notatum. The sequence continues at coordinate 701,803 of CM039691.1, forward strand.
TAGACCATCTAAAGTGGTATGTGCACTAAAGTGGTATGTGCACGAGGTATGCGAGTATACCTGAGGTATGTGGACATACCCCGTTATATGTACTAATATGAAGGTATTATCGTAATATAATAAAAATAGGGGCTGTTTTGTAATTTTTTGGTAGTGATATTTGAAGTATCTTAAAATAAGTATGTGAACATACTTAAACTGATAAATGAGTATGCGAATATACCCTGATTGATTTATTGAAGGCGAGTGTAGCTACATGCGCATGTAGATAAAACTCTTTATATATATATATATATATATGCAAATGCAGTGACTGGTGACGACAGGCTGACTGACCAGTGGAGACATGCATGAACATCTTGAGGTTGGCGCACCGGCGGGCGAACTGCCACAGGTGCTTCACCCCCATCGCGTTCACGCCCAGCGACACATCGTATCTGCATGGATGCAGTTGGAGTTCCATCTTATTCCATTTGTTTCATATATATATTGTTTGCAACAGATATATGAATTCAGATTTGCACACAGTAAGTATTTTGATTTCAGACGATGGATCCGAGACGACCTTTCGTAGAAGTTGGTGGTTGCAGCGATGTTGACGATGACGTCCATGTCCTTGGCCAGGTCGTGCAGCGTGGAGGGCTCCAGGCCCAGGTCCTCCTTGGTGATGTCTCCGGCCACAGCAACAACCTTCTCTTGGATGAACAAGTCGAAGACCTCGCCGTGCTTCGCCCTCAGGAGCCCAAACAGCTCGGTGCCCGTCACCTGCATGCATGCGGCATAAGTAAATCTTTATGCACTGGAGTTTCGGCGGCCTCCGAGCGCTTCTCCGCGCATCGCTGCCACCAATCAGCTAGCCGCGTGCACCCTACGCGATGTACATGCGATTGCCTACTCCGTGTGAAAGCAAGGAAGAAATCAGCGGCTGCCTCTTCCTCGCCACCGCCGCCACCTCCTCGCGCGTCTGGGCGACGACGCCCACAGCCTGTCCTCCAGCCGGCGCCGCTCCTCCTCCCGCGTCCAGCACCGACGGCGCCCCTTCTCCCGCACGTCTGGGCGCCCGCCCTCGTGCCCCCGTCCTCCGTGTCCGGTCGACGGCGTCCGCATCCCCGCCGTCCCACCGGCGGCGCCGCCCGCGTTCCCCTCCTCGCGTGTCCGGCCGACGACGCCCGCGGCCTGTCCTCAGGCCGGCGACGCCCGTGCCCTGCCCTCTCGCTGACGGCGCCCCTCTTCCCGTGCGTCCGGGCGCCTCCGCCCGCGCCCCTGTCCTCCGCGTCCGGCCGACGGCGCCCGCGCCCCATCGTCCTTCCGCTCCTCCCGCGCTGCTGGTGGTACGGTGTCGGCGCTGCCCTCGGGCCTCCGTCCGCTGCTCCGCCTCAAGTGTCCCGTCTTCGCTCAGCCTTCCGGCATCCTCCTTACCTTCTACTGCATCGCTTTGTGCATCGGTGAGTATCTTCACGCCTGCTCTTCCGTTCTTGCTCTCTGCGGTGGCCTCCACTGTCATGTTTGTCGTCGGTGCCGTAGGTTGGTTTCCATTCTGAGCTCCCCGCACGCTGCCGCGGCCCGTCGTTGGCCTTCCGCCAACCCATTCAAGTCACGGCTAATAGGGCTTGCCTCTTCTTTGCCATTCCCCAACCCCCTCCGCCATGGCTATGTCCAGCTTTCTTTGTTTGGTACTGTTCTTCCCCTTTTCCAGCACGTTTCCTTGCCTTGCCTCTATCTGCTGTGCTTGCTGGGCAACTGGTTTGCATTTGCAGCCTGCCAACGACGGGCGATGTGTTAACGGCTTAATGCACCGCCTGGCCTATCATCCACGAGCAACATCGGGTTTGGTTCTAATCTGGCATCTGCCATGAAGATGAACTACACTTACATGTTTCTTAGGATTACGTCGATTCATGTCAAAACTGCAAGTGTCATTCAGTTAAGTACTGATGGATCACAAAATCTTATTGATCTATCCATGGTTCTTGCTTTGGTGTTCTGAGACAATGTGAGTGTGCAACTAAACAAGTCTCAGTTTGTTTGTTATGTAACTAAGATCATTCGTGTGAAATTTTTAGTCATTAAAATTGTCAGTTTTACCTACTGGTCGATTCAGAAACTATGACATTTCATCACATATAGTTCATGTTCAAAGGCAGATTGTTTGTTGAGGTCATGATCAGAGTGTGCTTGCTGGAAGATAGAGGAGTCCTATTTCAGTGTACAGTTGTCTAGATCATGGTAATAATTTGAGCATTATTAATTTCATGATTTGATGTTTGTTCTTACTTATGAATTTCATAATTAGCATCTAATTAGTTTATTAGTTTCCAAATCAGAACCTTGCCAGCTATGGGTTGGTAGCACTGAAATAAATAATAAGATATGCTGAACAGAGAGAAAGGTATACAAGCATATACATCCTTAAACTATGTTATTGATTCATACCCTTTTGATTTAGCATGGCTATAGATAGCCTTATTATCCAGAGTCAACTATTTTCCATCGTTTAACAGCCATCGGTTTGTGGCCATTACATTTGCTGGACTCGATGATCTCTACTGCATCAGATCGATGGGCAATCCCCCACTACATGGGTCTGTCCGTCTGGGTATGTCTTCCATTCTTATCTCTCTTTGGTGGTCTAAATCTCTAAGATAGAAATTCTAAGATTGTCTGTAGAGTGGAAACTGTTCTACGATATATATTTTTTCTCTGTGTTTTTTAAAATTAATCTGTGATTTAGTTTATCTTAGTTTTGATTACCTCTTCAACACTTCTGTCTGAACATAGACTCTACCTGTACTTGATCAATGTGCCTAACTTTGAGCTCAGGCATGTTCCTTGCTTAGGGTACTCATTTGCTTTATCTAAATGAAGTTGGCACTCTTTTCTTTTATACACGCGCGTGCAATCCTTTTGTGCTCCCTTTGTTGTACTTATTCAGGTTGTCATCTGCATTTGTTGTTGGCATCAGGCCATCAGCCAAAATAATATTTTTTTCTAGAACACATGAATATGGTAAATGCCTTCTGTCAGTGTCATCTGAGAGGTCATTTCCCTGCAAAGAACAGGTGTGTTTTGTTCATTGTTTTCCTGATCCGATCTGAATTCTTATCTTCCTTCACATAAGAATCATATATGCTAAGTGTTTGTAGTTGAAGCCTGTGATCGATTCATGTTAATTTATTTAATACCTATTGTTGCAATTGTATTATCATAATAATACTTTCAGTTTGGCGATGCAAAACATGGTCCACTTTTGTTCAGCTGAGAAGGTATTCAATGCCTCCTTTTTTTTTTCCTTTCATTCTACTGCAACTTTAGTCAAAGTGTTCTGCATAATTCGATACAAATTCCGTATGAGCATCGAATGCTTACATAATTGGATTCATAATTGTTTTACAGAAATAAATTCCTAATTCTTGCCCGCATGCAAGATGGTGCTTATTCATAGAAAAGAAGAGTATTTACGATGTCATGTACCCCTTTAATTTCAGAAACCAAAATAAGATCAGGTTTTGATTGCTTAGGGAGGTATTCAGTCCCTACTCTTTCCCTTTTACTACAACTAATGTTTCCATGGACTGTGGTTTATCTGCTCTCTGTTGCAATGACCTGTTGTCTGTATGAGGGATTTTGATGTACTGCATATATTAAACATCGCTACATTGATGATCTAGCCGCTATATTTTGCATGTGTTTCCTAGCAGGATTGATTTCCTTCTCACTTCTGCACATGTTTGCACAACAATACCAGCTTGATTGTGACACTAGAAATGGTGGAAAAAGTGTCCAAGACATTCATGCTCTGAAATTTATACTCATGCACAGAATTGTAATACAACTCCCAAAATTTATATATTCTTTTTGTGAAAAGTTCAGAAGACCAGGCCTCTCTCTAAACTTTCAGTTATTAGTTTTATTATTTTAAAGCCTAACTAACCTTTGTCGGAACGTTCATATCTCATTGGAGCTTTTGTTTCGGGAATGTAGCCTTTCTCTGACAGACAGATCACCTGGTCAGATGGTCATTAACGGGAAATATAGCGAGTAGATGAAGCGGGCCTGTACTCATCTTAATTCATTGCCGTGATGATCCCACCGTCATATCTTGATAGCATATGTAGGAACATATATGTTGCTCCGAGCACCGTGCTGCTCTCTTTCTTCACCTGCAAGATGGCTTATATATTTTTTGTGTTTTATTTCTTGAAGATGAATATACACTATTGTGTGTAATTAGTGCCTTAACCTCATTGAACATAATGTTTTAAGACATTTTATTCCTTTTTTTTCTGTTCTAACTGCTTCATCCACACGTGATGATAAATGTATCTTCCCAAAGCGGGCGCAGCGTTAGCGCGCCTTCATACCTAGTTATATTCAACATGCAGGCACGCACCCACAAAGTCACTTGATCCACACAGTAACACCAGTCATGCATGGCAGAGTGTTAATTTGCTTGAGATCTAGTAACTTGTTGGAAATAGTACTTGATGAAATTTGCTTAATTGGCCACATATATACTTTCAAACAAGCAAATGCCTCTTTGATTGGAAGCCTACATATCCACCTACATATGCCTATGATCCGTAATAATCATTCTCCTCTGCATTAATTATCATTTCATTCCATCTTTTTCTAGAATTTTCTAAAAGATTTTTCTTCTCTATATGCCTCACTCTAACAACATGTTAATATCGGTATTCTTCTCTATGAACCTAGTCAAACTTAGTTGAAATATTTTGACTTAAAGGCAAAGGTGGTTCAGTACTACTGCAGAGTCAGAGACAGGGACAACAGCGACACCCCGCATTGGCACAGGAGGAAAAGCGACACCATATCAATCAGCTATTATCGTCTACATAAGTTTAATCATGCAAGGTGTAGTAGAAGCATGCATCAAGACAAGCAACCACACTACATGCCGCCGGCTGCTTTGCAGTACAAAATAAATCCAGGGGTAAGCAGCAGCAGCAACAGGTGATCCTTACTTACCACCTAACAGGCATATCCTGTGTGTAACGTATGAGCAACTTGTTGGTTTCGTGCGAGAAAATTGTCTGTGAATTTGATTGACACCGTAACTAACACTCGTTTTTTATTATTACTATTATAGTATTATATATTATTATTAATAATAATAAGAGCACTAATACTGTTATTGCTATACACAGAGCCGCGCTACAGGGATATAATAATCCTGCAGGGATATGTGCATGGTACAAATGCAGTATGCAGCGCATGGTACAAAATTATTAGAATGCAGATATAAATGCATGCGAAGGCTATACCCTCTTGTGAATTATGCATAGATTGTACGCATGTTGTGCACCACGTCTCAGTTTATATATTTTTGACAGCCTATACATGTCGATCGTGTGAAGAACGGAAGACGTCAAATGAAATGGAAGAGATGACTGGGCGGATAATCAAGGAAAGATGGAAAGCAAAGATAAGAAATAAATTAAAAGGGAGGAGACCCATTTGATTGACGTGCTTCTTTTTTCATTAATCCAATGATAAGGAAGATATCTGTTGGGTATGGATACAAAAAGAAGGTGAGAAAATAAAATACTAAATGATGAAAACATTTCTCTTCTATCAGTTTTAGACCATTTCCATTCGTTTCCAACCAGTGAAGTGGGACCAAATGCAAAGGGTATACAAGTTTTAATTGGGTCAAAATTGGTTTTATAATAGTTCACTTTTTAATATTGTAGATTAGACGATAATAAACGTACGTACGTAGTACCTCTTGTTGGAGGCGGTGGTGTGCGGAGGTAGCGTCGATCGCTCGTACGAGGAGGTACAGCTTGTTGACATGAGGCTGCACCCGCAGTATCTTCTCCACAAGAACTACATGTCGTAGTACAACAACAATTAAGGGCATGGATGCAGGCATATATATATATAGGAGAATAGTACATGGCAAGCTTAATTATCATCGATCAACACCGATGTGATCATTAATTTGCAACATAGATGCAGATAAGAGACGTAATTAATATATGTGCATACGTACTCTTTCCCAGGAAGCCGGTGGAGCCGGTGATGAGGACACTCTTGCCCTTGAAGTACCCTATGATCCTCGCCCCGTCCATGCTATCCATCATCTATATATCTTTATTATTTTGCCTAATTAATAATCTCCCTCAATCTCTCTCTCAAACGCACTCACAATCTTGCTTGTTTATTTGCTTGAGATGAGATTACTGCCGCAATGAAATAAATCGAGGCCCAGCTAGCTGCTCTTCTGTGCGTGCAGTATGTGAAGGAGAGAGGGAGAGAAGTTATGGCGGTAGCTAGCTGCTTCCTGCATGTTCTGGCACTGCAGGCAGCTGGCTGCAGCTATAGCAGGCAGGAGGGGTAAATCGCACAAGTGGTCGATCGAGAGGGAGAGACATACATTTATGCACACAGGTTCAGGCGTTTGGTATAGGCAGCTAGTTGGTGCGGTTGCTTTGACCCGTGTGTTTGTGGGGGCGCAAATGTTTTTCTTAAGAAAATGTGAGGACGATCGATCCATCAAATAAAAATAACACTGTAGTTACATTGTAAACAGAGTAAAATTTAAATATAGACGATGGAATAGACGTCTGTTAAACACAGCCTAAATATACCAAAGATCTTCATTTTTAAATATTTGAAACCACTAAACTTTGGCACGGCATAAAGTCTGGCTCTGGGCCTAGCAAGGTGAGAGGTGTGACTGCCCATGGGGCTAGAGGTGTTAGAATTGATGGCCAATTCGACAAAGGGGTGAAGCCACAAAAGCGAGAAATGTTGAGTGATTAAATCAAGGAACGTGAAATATAATGTCAGTTCGGAGATCACCATGGCAGCGCCGTCCAACTCAGGGCCAATTTGGCAACTCTTGAATTGGAGTGGATTAGGGGATTGAGGTGGGTTTAAATCCATAATATATTAAAATCACCCCTTCTCTTCCAATCTCTTCCGGTCCCATCCACAATCTAATCCTTCTCAATCTAAAAGTTGCCAAATTAGGTCTCAAAGATGTCGCTCACTGCCATGAATTATTGTCGTTGTAGTCACTAGGGGTTGATCCTTATGTGAGATAATCATACCAGATTTGTTTTGTTTACTCATCTAGTTTGTAGTATTGGCATTGCTGCTACAAGAATAAATTGTACTACCACTCTCTACTTTATCAGTTACTCCCTTCGCTACAAACTATAGATAATTTGACCTTTTTACACGAATTTTAACCACTCATCTTTTTTTAAAATACAATAATGATTTATTTTACCATAATTTATTAGTTTATCGTAACATATATTTTAGGGATGAGTTGATTTTTTTATTTTTTTAAATGGAGATAGTATTTACATAAAGCATCACCTCCTCCCCAAACAATTAGATATAATAAGCTTTAAAATCTTCATGGATAATCTATTCCAGTAGTTAATTTCCTTCTCCAATACTATTTGATTTGGTTTCCTCTTAAATCTAGGGCTCTGGACCACTGTGCATGCAAGTCTTATTTCGATCAAAGATACTATTAACGGAAAAGTACATTTCACAACAGCAAACTATTCAAGTTGTCCTATTTCAACCTTAAACTACAAAACCAGACACACTAAGCACCTCGAACTATTAGAAACATGACAAAGTTGGACCTTTAGCTGGTTTTGAAGGTGGTTTTCTGTTTTTAAGAAATAATAATATCTTATTTTGTCTCTATAAATTTATAATTAATCCGTTTTAAATTAGTAAATATGAAACTTGTACCATGTTTTTTCTAAAGATATAGTCTACTCGAACAATTCATTACTCAGGGCTATTCGAAATTTATGTGTTCATACTTAACATGTTTTTATTTGGAGCAACAAAACAATAGACGTACAAATATAAAATTTTGAAATGACTCCAGATAGATCACAAGTATATAGATTATATTTCTAATGAATTTTTGTATAGTTTTTATGTTTTTATAATTTAAAATAAATTAATCAATAATTTTTAGAGAACAAATAAGCTTTTATTATTTAAAAATAGAAAACAACTTTCAAAACTAGCTAAAGGTCCAATTTTTTCTGGTTTTTTATAGTTCAAGGTGTTTGATGTCCGATTTCGTAGTTCAGAGTTGAAAATCGATCGGACAACTTATATAATATAAAGATGTGAAATGGACTTTTCCCTATTAATTAACGCTTTTTAATGAGGAATCATTTCAAAGACAAGTTGGACGGAAGATCCAACTCATCAGCACCGTACGTATGCTACATTCTGATTATTTTTCCTTGACAATAATTTCACTTTTTCATTAATATTGCAGCCAGAGATTGATACTACTCCACACGTATTACAGATCCTTTTCATTATATTGCCACCGATCGGACGCGTACAGATTATCACACGTGTTACAACAAGTTCTCAATAATGAAGGTCGTAGCTAGGCAACACATACGTTTGATGATCAGTGTTTAAGACATCAGACATGGAGCTTCTCTTGATAATACACCTATATATGTCAATCTAGTCGACTTATTTTTCTTCTCCATCTTCTTCTTCTTCTCTTGAGTCTTGATAATAATTAATCACACACACACGCACGTACGGCCGGTCCATACAGAACGCAGGTACATCAAATGGAATATGCATGGTATTTGTTTTCTCATCATAATTAATAAATAATACTAATTAAGAGAGCCTTAGTTTTTGTATAAGAAGACCCGATCGATCGATCCAAGGAATAGAGTATGGTATATGCATGTGGATTCTTCATTCACTTGCACAGATACTTGAGAATACCGGGTATGTGGATTCTGTAGAAGTAGTCATCCCAGTCGATGGTCTTGGGGTCGAAATTGAACATGGCATCCTCGGGTGTCTTCATGGCCATCGTCAACCTCAGGCGCTCCAGGTTCATGTCATCGAAGCTGAAATGAATGGGTTTCAATAATTCATCATATTATCAGAGATTCAGAGAGCAAGGATCGTCGGAATTGCTGAAAGAAATTACTTAGATTATCCATCAAAAAAATAATAATAATTACCATCCTTTGAAGAAGGCGAATGGTCCGTAGACGTCGACGAGATGCAGGACGAACTTGTACTTTCGGTTGAGGTCGTTGTAGATCCGGGAGAAGAGGCCACAGAGCAGCAGGTTCACCAGGTGCAGCATCTCGAGCGGTATCTTGTAGGTGAGGATCATGTAGAGGTGGAACCTGGCGATGGTGGTGAAGAAGTACATCTCCCTGGTGGGGATGACCTTGCCGTCCTTGCCGACGCGCGGCTTCTCGTAGAAGTGGCGGCGTCCCGACTGGTAGAGCACGTTGTAGGTGGCCGGGTTGCGCAGCGAGGAGGTGGAGTGGTAGACCACCTGCGCGCCGGCGTCGCCCGAGTGCGCCACGGCGGCGGCCATCATGGCGTTCACCACCATGTCCCCCGGGATGACGTCCATGACGAAGTCGAGGTCGGCCAGGAAGCACGTCAGGTTCTGCTTGGCGTAGCCGATGATGATGGCGTCGATGGTGCGCGTGCCCTGCATCCACCCGGGCACCGGGTCCGCGCGAACGCTGGTGATGATGCTGGGCCGCATGATCACCACGGGAATGTCGCCGCGGAGCTGCCCCAGGAGCACCTCGCCCATGGCCTTGGTGAACACGTACGTGTTGGACCACCCGAAGTGCCGGGCGCGCTGCAGCCCCAGCTCCTTCATCGCCTTGCGCTCCGTCAGCTTCTTGTCGTCGGCGTCGGCGGCGGCGGCGAGCTCCTTCTTCACCTCTCTGACCAGGCGCAGCTCGGCGTCGAGGTCCAGGTGCGTGCCCTCGCGCAGCGACTCGCCCGGCTTGATGGGCTTCTCCAGGATCAGGCCCTCTCTGAAGCCCGAAACAAAGGCTGCAGATATGTAGTGCAAGATTGATTACTGACAAATTAACAGATCAATCTCGGCAAGAGCGAGATCGATCATCTCATTCTCATTCTCATTCTCATTCTCATTCTCATCAGTAAATTAAATCAACTGACCAGTGGAGACATGCATGAGCATCTTGAGCCTGGTGCACTGCTTGGCGACCTGGCACAGGTGCTTCACCCCCATCACGTTCACATCCAGCGAAACATCATATCTCTCGTAGAAGTTGGTGGTGGCTGCAATGTTGACGATGACGTCGACGTCCCTGGCCAGCGCGTCCAGCACGGGTGCCTCCAGCCCTAGGTTCTCGTACACGATGTCACCGGCCAACGCAACGACCTTCTCCTGCACGAACTGCCGGAAACCCTTGCCATGCTTCTCTCTCAGCACGCTGAACAGCTCCGTGTCTATCACCTGCATTCAGTATAACGTACGTACGTGTACATCCATGCAATAATGCACGCACAGATATATATGATTATTAAACCAGCTGCTAGTTTCGCAGTATATATATAATTTAACAGCTACTAGTAGAATATTTAAATTAATTACGAGAATAATATATATATATATTCACAAATTAAAGAACGCATCGATCATCAGTCGTTGGCATAGATGTATCATGGACACGTACGGTGTGGGGGCTAGCTAGGACTGCATGAAAATGGACTATCTTATAGTACTACTACTAGTCTACTACAGTAGGTGGTATGTACTTGATGGGAATATAGGTTTTACCTGTAGTGTACAACTTACCTTATTGAATTATTATTAGTGGAGGTTAGTCGTGGATAGATCTATGGGCAGGGACCATGCATGCATGCATGCAGCATATATCTCGGCACGTATGGCACAGCAGGCAGGGTGCATTGTAAGTCAAATGAATTCTCATTTACACGCATCAACCAACCAGCCGTAAGATATATATGTGGCTCATTAAATTGATACTGATGGGTGGTAGCAGCTGCGTACCATCCTTTCTTTTGGTAATGACAGTAACCAGAGTACTATATATCTTGCTGAACCTTGACAGGTTCTGGCTCTGCACTGAGCTAGCTTCAAGGATCCATGTTCTCATTTCACTGCCCCCCTGACATGCGTGTCCATCCATGTTGCTAACTTTATATATATGTGTGTTAGCTTGGGAAATTAGGTAACAACTAACAGTAATGCATCGTCCGTACGTCGCCGCCGCATCAGCTGATGGATGAGCATCGAGCTAGTAGGTGACAGTGCAAGTCGGATCGGAGGTGATGGTGAGCATCATCAAGTGCGTGCAGTGCGCGTGACAGCATCGATAATGTAGGAGTAGGAGTAGGTGTGGCGCAATGGAGGAGGACGAGGTACATCGAAGTGACGTTGAATTGAAGCACCTCTCCGGCCGCTGATTAGATCCGCCGCCGCCGCCGGCCGGCTGGCCGCCCCATGTGCACATGCCTAGCTACTCGATCGATCGTCGTCTGTCGCATATGCAGTTACTCCTCCTATCTATCCATACATCTCCATGATCGATCGATCAGATGTTTACTACGTATATGATATGATGACCAAAATTAATTAGACAGGGACAGGGCAGTAGTACGTAGCTCGCACTGTTAGCTGCTGTCATCAGTGAGCCTATCCAATCCCACATATCCACTATTCCAACTACCTCCTTCTCTGTCTATGTCTACAGTGCAAACCAGTGTTTTGGACTCTTCTTTTGGACCACCTAATGACAGCAGCCTTAGTCGTTATTGATTAATGGACGATGTTTGCGCGTAGTGTAGCTAGGTTCAATTCCTCGATGAGATGAGATTGTTGGGTTGGTATCATGTCATGCATCATGCTAGCTGCACAACACAACGCATGTTTCGTAGTACGCAGCAGCAGGAGCCTCGACAACTAACTGGAGAGTTATCTCCACCAACCAAACTTATTCGATCCGGGCCGGGTTTCTAATCTAATACAAAATCAAAGCACCATTTTACTCTACTCTACTGCTCCACGCCAAAATGAACCTTATTAGCTCCTGCTTTATACAGAGATTAGAGAGAGAGAGAGAGAGAGAAAGAGAGAGAGAGAGAGAGAGAGAGTTATTGTTGGCTGCTTTGAATAATTCAGACGATCGAAACTGATGATGCAGCTAGCTGTTGAGCTTTTTGGAAATGGAATTATCCACTCTAGTGGGATGACTACGTGCGTGTGTGAGAGACAATAACTGAACCTATCCATTTCAGGGAGCTCTAATTTTTTGTATAGAGAGTTTTAAAAAAATCCTTTTTACCTAAAATAGTTACACGTTGGTCCCATTGCGCCTAGGTTAGAAATGATTGAAAAAGTTAGAAATAATTTAAAACTGATAGAAAAAATGTTTCTATCCTTTAGTATTTTATTTTTTCACACCATTTTGTACCCACATTCATCCTATCGAGTAGTTTCCTTGTCTGGTAAGTAAGGAAAAAGGAAATACGTGTATTCTTCCTTCTGATTCTTTATTATTTTTCCTTTCCCTACATACTTCCTTAATTGACTCATACCGTACGTCTACGATATTGGAGTAAAAAAAAAGTTATCTATGCATCAGCATTAATGAATATCGCGCCATCTGGGGGAGCGGGAGACTGAACCCTGCTGATTAAGATTCATGCATGCAGTTTATTTGCATGGGGCATACGGTTGGGAAAAGCGACGACTGTCATTGTAACCAACCTAGCTCGATCGCTCACCCGAACTGTACGTGTTGAAGTTTATAGACGAATTGAAGTACATATTAATTATATATACCTCTTGCTGGACGCGTTGCTTTGCAGACGTCTCGTCGATCCCTCTTACAACAAGGTAGATCTTGTGGACATCAGGCTGCACCCGCAGTATCTTCTCCACAAGAACTGCGTGCACATGCACACGCATATATGTATTATACACACGCATATAGTACATGCTGATGCATATATTGCAATTATATATAGATATGCGTGCATGATCTACGACGTACGTACGTAGCTAGAAGAAGGTAAGATATATACCAGTGCATGCATGTATATGCATATATATAAAAACATACTCTTTCCCAGGAAGCCGGTGGAGCCGGTGATGAGGATGCTCTTGCCCTTGAAGTAGCCTATGATCCTCGCCGCGTCCATGCTATCCGCCGCCGCCACCATGTCCATCTATCTACCTATCTATATCCTCACCGGCCGGCCGATCGACCACCGTCGTCGTCGTCGTGATCTATCTCAATGCTTTGCTTTAATTTGCTTGAGGTCGTAGTTGGCAGATGCTAGCTCGAGAAGAACAAGTTCAAAGCAGATGGAGATATGATGCTAGCTTGTGTGTTGTGTGCGACTATTGCGCTGCTTGTAGTGTAGTACTACTATACGTACGTGCTCATAGAGTGATGGAGTGAAGTGCTGAAGACAGGCAGTAGAGTGGGGCGATGGGAGGGCTATATAGAGAGAGGTGGGGGACTGGGGGATGACCGGACAGAGAGATTCTTAAGCTGCACGCTGAAATAGGGTCCGCCCTGCACATGTATTTAGACCGAGTCCAACCGTTCCAGTAAAATATCAAATACAGTACAAAACGACACCACCAGTGATACTATTTGCAGAGAGAAAAATAGATGAAACGGTATCTGATGGACTCGGTCTTTACACACATAGACACATACAGCGCAGTCAGCAGAGGCATGCATGCATGCATGTTGGCAGCAGGCGAGGTAATGCTGCCACTGTGCCGGCGTGGTGGGGGACGGACGGACGGTGGACAGCAGGCAGGACGTATGGGGGCAGATTTATAACGTACTCAAGCAGAAGTCAAAATTTTAAAACTTTGACTATATATAACTTTTATATGATTTAATTTTGAATGTTGAAAGTCATATATATAGATTTGTCTTAACAATCACTTTTATAAAAATATATATTTCTTATGATATTTATTTTTATTCTAACAAAAACATTAGTCAAACTCATGTTTAGGAGATCGTGTCGATGTTCAAAACGACTCTCTTTTGGAACCCAGAGGGAGGGAGCAGTAAACATCGACAGGGACGGATCGATCGGTGCGCGTGGACCGTCTCCGTCTGCACCATATCAAATTTAAATTTTGGCACAAGATATACTCTCTCCATTTATTTTTATTCTATGCTTTTTAGTTAAAAATGAACTATTCGACCACAAATATTCAAGAAGTAGATGTAGTACGTGTAATAGCAGGCCAAGCATTGTTATATTGACCAGGTTGAAAAGATCCTAGCTACCTTTATATTAGTGATGCTGCGGGCTGCTGATGATGACCAGGGCTTCACACAAGGTGCTTTTTTTTATAAGACAAGGTGCTTTAACTTGACAAGGTCGGTGTTGTACTTGTACATGTTGGATGGCGGAGAAATCATGTCCTTTTGGCTCATGTGATGATGTGTGCAAGGGTGAGTAGTTTAGATAAAAAATTTGGAGACTATTTCATAGTAATATCTTCCATAATATCAGGGGTGGAGAATTTCGACATTGATATCAAATAAAGGGTTATTTTATGTTGTTTTCGTAACAAGGCAATTATTCAAAAAAAACATATATATGGCGAATCTAATAGCCACTGAGAAGGTTACAGTCTATTGAATTCAAACTACCTTGGGTGGAATTTCCCTTGCATTGCCTTATAGCCTTGGCGCAATTTGCTTTCCACCGCCAAGCATCATTTCCTTGGCTGTTTTAGTATATTCTTTATGGTTTTCAGCACTCAATATATATCTCAATTTTCAAAGGTAGATAATTGAAAATATCTTGATAAATTTAGTTGGAATATATCTGATAAGAGTCTCGAGTATTGGTCTGCGTGAAAGGGTCCCAATTGGTCGATCTGCTTCTTTTTATGCAAGTCTCACTACAAAACGACCTAAAAACTTGACGTAGTGACCACCGAATAAATGCACACTGTGCGTGTACGAGAGGAGACCGCGTCGGCGTTTAGTGGCTATAGTGATAGTGATGAACAGAGAGCGCACAGGATCGGAATTTAACCTGTGGAATACTTAGGGGAGAGAAGATGTAAAAAATAAGCTACGTGTATTTGCATGGAGTAATGCACTTCTTCGTATTTAGTCACTGTGTGCATGTCTCCATGCATATAGATGCCATTAGCAACTCTATGCATTCAATAATCCTTCTTGCGATGCATGTTTAATGAAAATATAAGTAGATGTTTATTTTGGTTTTAGTGCCATCTACAAATATGAAGATATTCATGGACGGAGTAATTAATTACTTCCTCCAAGCCCGAAATTTATGTCGTTTTGAACAATGATTGAGTCAAATATTTTAAACTTTGATTATAAATAATTTTTAAATTATTTGGTTTTGAAAATTTAATGTTATATCCTTTGATTTGTCTTAAAAAATGTTTTCACAAAAATATAAATTTGGTAGGATATTCATTTAGGGCCTGTTTGCTTGTGACCCAGGCCTGCCTGGCACAAGCACGATTCCCAGTCGTTGGATTTCGTCTGCTTGGGGTCTTGATCGCTGCCTGGGCTCATCTGTCTGGCTCAGTAGAACAACCAAACTCGCCCTTATATTCTAATAGAAAATATTGGTCAAAACTATGTTTTGAAGACCGTGTCATTGTCCACGCCCTTATATTCTAATAGAAAATATTGGTCAAAACTATGTTTTGAAGACCGTGTCATTGTCCAAAACGACATGAATTTCGGACCTGGAGGAAGTAATCTCGCTAGCTTGTATGGGAAGCAAGAACGAAGTTAATAGTAATCATTAAGATAGTACTATTATTTACTACTAGACGACTGACACCTTAATTTGGATGGCTGCTGCATGTGGTGCCATGTATATGTGCTTTCACAATCACAGGGGGTGAGATGGGATCGGAGCATGGCGTGCCATTCTCTTCCACCATTCCATGCATGGTTGGAGGCAGCTGGGAAGATGCATGAACTCGATCGATGATGATCATTGATGGATTAAATAAATTATTCATTAAAGCCAAGACCAAGAGCCAGCGTCAATAATCCATGCACTGCCGCTGGATCGATCGGATTGGTCATGGATGTTGCATTGGTGGTAACCTAAATAAATCGGCCGGCGGATCAGATGGAATAATTATTAATAAGTATAGTAAGATCTAGGCACGGAGTGAGTGTACCCTGCAGTGTACCGTACTGCCATGCATGGCCGCCTCTCATCAACCCAACTAACCCAGCCAGCGGACATAATGCATGCCGCCCATTCGTAATATAACAACTAACCCAAATTAAAGTGTCAATTCAACAAGATTATTGACCATATAGCAACAGCGAGTGATCAACATTCAGCCCGTGCTTTTGCCTTATGGGAAAATTGGCTCCTGGACACGCAAAGCTGTGCCGAGCTGCTGCAGGACACCTTACGATTGGAAATATGCCGCTGGACATGTCTGCACCTTGCCAATTTGCTCGTGGACACCGCACGGAATAGAATATGGTTATCTGGCTGAGTTGGAGAGAGAAATGGTGTGGATGGACAATATTGCCCCTGCGGGTCCAAGTGGGTCTAATATATGGCTGGGTTGGTTGGGTTGGACCAAGTCGGCTTCAGACGGTCCGGTCGGACCCAAGACTCCTCCAACCCTAAATCGAGCCTCCCGGCGGCGCCCGCCGCCACGGCGTTGGGTCTTGGAGCATCCCGACGTCACGTGGAGCAATGGCGTCAGGGTCGTCTTCCTCGTCCGCGCAGCGAGGTCAAGGAGGCGGAGGCGGGCGCAGTGAAGAGGACAGGCCGCAGTGCCCATTCTGCAAGACAAGGACCATCGTGGAGCGAGTCTCAAAGACGGGGACGAACCCGAACATGAAGTTCTACACTTGCACCAATCGGGACTGGGTGAGTGCCTTTGCCTTCCCTTGCCTTGTCCTTGTTTTGGTTCAATGCATGCCTTGCCTTGTTTTGATTTAGGTGATATGTTTTGACCCTAGTTTTCGCCTCTTCTGTATAGGGGAGGAGAGATTGTGGATTTTTCATGTGGAAGCCCAGTTCCAAAGAGGATGACTTGGAGGCCGCCATTTCAACGTTGGGAGAACAGATTGCAACAATGGGATAACTGTTGAGAGTTGCTGGTCGTGGCAACAGAAATGCAGGTGTAGTTGGTAGGATGGTGAAGGTTCTTGTTGTAATCACGGCTCTGATCTTAGTGGTGCTAGTAGTGCTGGTCCTCAAGTAGCATTTGACTCTTGCATTGTGTAGTTGAACTGAATGTGATGAACTGAATGCAATGTGGCATTGTGTTGTTTGCCCATTCCTATGAATGAAATGTGTTCAACTGAACTGAATGCAATGTGTGTGCCATTTCCATTGAATGGAATGTGCCAACCACTGAATGCAATGTGTTTGCCAAGTGAATGCAATGAGTCAACACAGAAATAAGTATGATGCAGATAAACGTAGTGATACATAGTTCAACACATTGATACATACTTCAACACTCCCTTGATACATAGTTCAACGCAGATATCCCTAACTTGTTCAACACAGACATAACTTAGTTCAACAACAGAGACATAACTTAGTTCAACAATACAGACTGAATTCATTCAGAGTCCAAGCATATTCTTCTTCCTGGTCTTCTTGGCAACTTTCTTGGCGTTCTGGCTTCGAGTGACAGGTCCTGCAGTGTTGGCTGTAACCGCAGACACAAATTCCTGCTGCTCCTCCATTATTGGCTGCTCCTCGGTTTCTGGTTCATCCTCCCTGTAGATAGTAATAGAACAATGAGAACAGGTACATGGTAACATTACAAAGGCAAATGCATAGTGGGCATTACTTACTGGTTGTCTTCTGTCACATAAACCACCCTTGGTTTGGTTGCCTTCTTCTTTCCTTTTGAAGCATCAGTTTTTAAAGGACCTAGGTCCACCACCTTGGGTTTGGTCCTTCTTCTCTTCTTTGCTGGTGCTAGTGGGGGAGCATCAGGGTCCAGGACAGTCTCATTGCAGGTTTTCTGTAAGTGGCCTAGTCCTCCACACCTCTTGCAAGTCTGCCTTCTTTTGGTATCTGAACCCCCCTCTTCCACCCCTACAATCCTTCTAGTCCTAGGCCTTCCTGCTGCTCTCTTGAGTAAAGGTGGCAGCAGCTTAAACCCTGTGTTCACAGGCTCCCACTGTGTCTTATCTGGCAAGGGACACACATAGCTAGCATAGGCAGCTTTAAACTTCTCCACTGAGTAATATTTGTCAACAAAGTCCTCAAGATCTACCCTTCTAGTGCCAATGAATGCAATGCCATGGACACATGGGAGGCCAGTCATCTGCCAAGCCCCACAGCTGCACTCCCTTCTCTCCAAGTCCACAGTGAACCTCCAAGGAATGAGGTCTTTGTTGACTCCTCCCACCTCACCTATCATGGGTGTACACTTAGTAATGGAGAAGTTCAAATTTCTGCTCTTCTCATGCAGATCCTTCATTACACGTGGGAGGATCTTGCCAGTCAATTTCTCTGCTATTCTCACCCTAGTGCAGAATCTCTCCATTATCATCTGCCTTATTTTATCCATCAAGTCAATCACTGGGAGGGACTTGTCATCTTTGACACAGCTGTTAAAGCATTCTGCTATGTTATTTGTGCAGTAGTCACACTTGCTGCTATGTGAGAACATACTCCTAGCCCACAAGAGCTTGTGGTTGTCTGCCAGCCATTTCATTGCTGCTGGGCATGCTTCATTCATTTCATTGTAGTGTCTTTGAAAAGTAGACTTTCTATAAGCCCTTGCTGCAGGCCACAGGTTCCTCTCAAAAACCTCCCCTCTGTACCTCTTTTGGAAGTTCTTCACCAAATGTCTCATGAACTCTCTATGCTCTACACCATTGGAGAACACCTTAGTCACAGCACCATCTATACCCTTCCCAGCATCAGTGGAAATAACTAAGCCACTGGAAGAACCTATAGCTTTGTTAAGCATATTCATGAACCAGTGCCAGTTTTCAGTGGTTTCAGAGCCAAAAACTCCATAGGCCACAGGGTACATCCAATTGTGGCCATCAACAGCTACGGCAGAGGCCAACTGTCCCTTCCACCTGCCTATCAAAAAAACTGTTGAATCAACACCTAAGTAAGGCCTGCAACCATTCAAGAAGCCATCTATGCATGGCTTCAAAGCAACAAACATTCTACTGAACCTATGCTTTCCTCCTATTATGTCACAATCTACCTCCACAATGCTCCCTGGACTTCTTGTCTCAATCTCTCTTTTCTAACTGAAAACATGCTCAAAACTGTCCTCCCACCCACCTAGCACTTCATCAAGAGCCATCTGTCTACCATCCCAAGCTACATAATAGGAGATCTTGATGCAATATTTTTCTTCTAGTTTCTCCTTAAGTGCTTTGGCACCAATGGTGGGATCAGCCCTCAAATAGTTGATGACTCTGTCCTTGAACCAATGGTTAGTGGCCATACAGTTGTGTTCGAATTTGCCTGTGCTGGCACATGTATGCTTGTGTGGAAGTTTTCTTATCTGCATTGAAAGAACAAATTAGCAGCAGCTTCATACACAATATAGGAAAAATTGAAATCAACACAATCTGAATTAATGGAGAATCCTACCATCCATGTTCTCCCATCCTGAAGCTGAGAGGCATAAATTCTCCATCTGCACCTCTTCGCCTTGCAGTACGCTCTATACCTTGTGGACTCACTGTATGGAACTGCAAGTTCAACTTCATTAAGCACTGCATACTGCCTAATGCACCTCTTAAAATAGGTGCCATCTGGAAAAGTAACTCCTTCTGCAATTTTAGAGTTCTCTAAGTCAGTGAGGTGGACAACATATTCGCAACCCTTCTCATCATCAACAACTAGTGGGTCCTTATCTTCTTCATTAGTGTCAGGGTAGTAGTCAGCATCAGCACCCTCATCATCAGACACAAGATCTCTGTAGTTAGCTTTCTCATCATCGACACCGACATACTTGATTTCGTCACACTCACCCCGGTCATCTAAGTTAGGTTCATTGCTTTTGCCTTTGCCTTTTCTTTTGCTAGGCTCTGTGTCACTGGAACTGCTAGAGTCCTCACTCTGCGCCTCCCCTTCCTGGATTGGGCCTTGCTCTACCTGGCTCTGCTGGGTGCTAATGACATTGCTTGCATTCAGTGCTGCCAACCTAGGCCCTGTGTCCTTGACATCAACCAGAATTGCAAGCCTCTGAAGATCCCAGAACATTCCAAAGGCAGTCAGCAATGAAGCATCAGAATCTATACACACAAATTTTTTCTGGATGTCATCAAAGTACATGACATGAAGCTCCTGATCTGGCCCAAAAACAATGTCTTGCTTTAGCAAATCGATCAGATCCAACCATGAGAAGGTGTCTCTATCAACAACACGAGTGTAGTCACTTGTCACATGATAATCATCTTTAGCATCTGGCCTTTGCTCCACATAAGCAAGAACCCGAATCGCCACTCTACAAGCTGACTCGGGATCCATCCTACCAACATAAAACGCAAATTTGTGCCAAACCACGTCAAATTCTAGCCAATCCTACCACATCTAGAAGAGAGGAACAAGAAAATGCACGACATACTACAACCAATCGGAATCAAACGAGAAGCGGGTGACAACTTACCCCTTTGGCACCCATTTCAAAGACACGGGCTTTGAAGGCGAATCTCCGCTGTGCAGTCGCCGGATCTTGTTCGCCTGCATCTTGTTCGCCTGCATGTACTTCACCACTGTGGTTTCATGGATGCGAACTGGATCTGGCGGAGGGGGAAACGGCGGCGGGTGCGAACTGGATGCGGCGGAGGGTGCGGCGGAGGGTGCGGCGAAGGCGGCGGCGGAGGGAGCGACCTCGCGGGCGGTGGCGAAACCCTAGCCTGCGGGTGCTAGCTGGATGTGGCGGAGGGGGCGGCGACGGCGCCGGTGGCGGAGGAAGCGAGCTCGCAGGAGGGGCCGAAACCCTAGCCTATCCGGTCGACTAAGAGTGTGAACGGGTCGTCGTGTTTGGGGACTGACCCGGCCGAACTGGTCTACTTGGGTCAAGGGGCATGGGTCGTCATTTCGAAACATTTCTCTCTCCAACTCAGCCAGATAACCATATTCTATTTCGTGCGGTGTCCACGAGCAAATTGGGCAAGGTGCAGGCGTGTCCAGCAGCATATTTCCAATCGTAAGGTGTCCTGCAGCAGCTCGGCACCGCTTTGCGTGTCCAGGAGCCAATTTTCCCTTGCCTTATTTGATTTGAATGCCGTGCTATGGTTGAGTATAGTACTTTATGGAACGGAAAGTCAAACAGTTAGTACTTAATTATTTACATGCGTACCAAAATCTTACTATTACTAATTGAAGGTTCTAAAGTTACACCAATTTTAAAACGCGCTAGAAAAAAAGATAAATCCAAGAAATTCTCACAATAATCAGAAATATCCGACCATCAATTAGCAGATTGGAATATTAATAGCCATTAGATCTGTTTTCTAAGTAATTACCCACCTCTGCCATTATGAAAGGTCTTGAGTTCAAATCTCAATGAAAGCAAATATCCTCTTTTTTTCATTATATATATATTTTTCTAAGTAATTACCCACCTCTGCCATTACGAAAGATCTGAGTTCAATTCTTAACGAAAGCAAATATCTTTTTTTTTTAGATTTTTCCCAATTTCAAATTTACCTTTACTTTTTGTCTTTTTTCCATTAAATATGCTAGAAATATTTCATGAAACAGATATTTTGTAGACTTTTTGAAATTTCCATGTCAATCCTCACAAGATGCGCTAGAAAAATAATAAAATTATAGAAATTCTCACAATAATAAAAAATACCCTATCATCAATTAACATATTGTAATCTTAATAGCCATTAGATCTGTTTTCTAATTAAGTAATCACCCACCTTTGCCATTATCAAAATAATATTAAATAACCCCTAAAACTACATATTAATTACCCACACTGCCAATATAAAGGAAAATATGAAATAACACCCTAAATTTATATCTAATTGCTCACATTTGCTATTTTGATATGATAATACCAAATATCCCCTTTAATTTATATTTGAATTGTTCACCTTAGTTATTATGACTGATAATATGATGAAAGTAACTCCTCAAAATTATATTAAAATCACTTATTTTTGCAATCGATCAAAGATTATCTAAATCAATTAAGCATACATATAAAGTAGCAAGATATATTATTATAAAAACCTAAGTAGATATATATATATATATATATACACTCGCGTATGTATCTCATGATTGAGGGCGTATCTGGTGAAACGGAAGGTATGTACACGGAGTATGCAATGGTACTAGACCATCCGAGATGGTATGTGCATGAGGTATGCGAGTATACCTGAGGTATGTGGATATACCACGTTATATGTACTAATACGAAGGTACTATCAAAATATAATAAAAATTGGGGTTATTTTGTAATTTTTTTGGATGGTGATATTTGAGGTATCTTAAAATAAGTATGTGAACATACCCAAACTGATAAATGAGTATGCGAACATATCTTTATTGATTTATTGAAGGTGGGTGTAGCTACATGCGCATGTAGATAAAACTCTTCCTATATATATATATTGTACAGTTACACATAACACATTTAATACTCTAACCCGTGCGAAAGTAGGGGTTGATTGACTGGTAGTACTAAATAATAAACGATGCGTGGTTTTATTCTATGGAGGATACCATTTAGAAAGAGATAACACCCCTCTTTTTTATTTGTTGTGTTTAGTAAAAAAATACAAATTTTACAGTGATCGAAAAAATAATAACTGCCATCAGAAAAGATCTAACAATTTAGAATACGAGAGGTACTACGGTTCCCGGTAACAGAGAGTACCAAATAGGAGGGTCTAGCACAAAAATGGTGGGACTGATACCTATGTTTTTTAATTTTTAAATCCACAAAGGTATAAAGGCTTTTAAAATTAAAAAATAGTGGTACATGTGAGTACTTTTTCAACCGCTATAAAATCTCTCAAAAAAATAAACTAGCTGACGATAAATATTCGATAACGTAGACAGTAATATACCTGAAAATGATCGATCTCTAGCATGTTTCTGACGAGTTAGCTTAATAACAAGCTGAAATTGCTTCCTCAATCTTTTTTCCCCTTGAAAAAATAGCACTGTATCTTTGATGTGTCAGAAGAGAAATTAACATTCCTGAGTACAAACGAGTAAGAACTGAAATAGCATGAAAGAAATGACCTAGAAAAATAGAAAATAATTTATTAATAAAGCACATCAAGCAAGTGAACGAAAGAAATACCGTACTGAAACCAGATTGGAGAAATTTAATTAATGCTGTCGCAGTTAGATAGATGAGCAGGGCATAGCGTGGTGTATATATGGAGCCGACCCCCTGCCAGCATGTGCTACCGCGCGTGCTGGTCGTATTCGCAGGGGCGAAGTCGAAATCAGTGGGTGCATTTACCCACGAAAAAAAATGCAAAACTAGTTATGTAGTGCAAATTTCTATCATGTTTGTATTTTCTGTAGTTGATGTCTATGCACCCACAAGGCAAGTGCATCCCCTCTAGTGTTTAGAGTAGCTTCCCCACTGCGTATTCATATATACATACATCCATCATGTATAAGTACGTAGCCACTGTCTTCTTAGCATACAGTCTATATTCATATCAGTATTGGTGAATTTATGTACATATATTATGTATGTTTTTCTCCTTAGATCTCTTCATCTATATATGCCCATATGGATATTGATAAATTTAGATACACTAGTAAGTCTACCCCATACACGTCACAAGCTAGTATTGTTATGAAACAGAAATGTTAGAAATTTACATAGATGTGAGATCTACAAGTACTTAAAATGTTTGTTATTCAATATCTTTCATATGTTCATACTTAATAGAACATCTATCTTTAGATAACATGCTCTAGTTAATATTTTACATAGTGGATATTTTATATATAAATTTAGAGGTTTATTTTAAATCATCATTCAAAACAGCACAATAGATAATTTAGGTGCAAATTTGCGGGATAATTTAATTTATCTTTCATAAAAACATGTTGGGAAATTTATATGCAAATTTCATAAAAGCATGGTGGGAAATTTGTATGTAAAATCTGGAGGTTATTTTAAGTCATCTATCATAATGGCGTGGTGGAAATTTATATGCAAATTAGATGGTGATTTTAATTCATCTTTCATAATGTCATGGTGGGTAATTTATATGCAAAATTAGGGAGTGATTTTAATTCATCTTTCGTAATGGCATGATGGTAATTTATAAACAAAATATGGGAGTGATTTTAATTCATCTTTCATAATGGCATGATGGTAATTTGTATGCAAATATAGGGGTGGTTTTAATTCATCTTTCATAATGACACGGTGGGTAATTTACATGCAAATTTAGGGAGTGATTTATATGAAAACTTATGGGATCTCTAGGCTAGTCGCTAGTATTTATTCTTGATGTGCATTAACATTTTATATTTTTCCCAAGCATTTGAGTTTCAATTTTGCTTTGCTAATGAAAAATACAAGAGAGAAGGGCGGGCCTGGTGCAGTGGTAAAGCCTACCGTCTGTAACCGGAAGGTCCCGGGTTCGAGCCCCAGCCTCTGCATAATGCATATTATGCAGGTAAGGCCTGGCGCTTAAAGATACCCTTCCCCAGACCCCGCTCAGCGCGGGAAGCCTACGGCACTGGGTACGCCCAATGAAAAATACAAGAGAATCGCAGAAACATTCGTCCTCCAATAATCCAATAGTGACGAAAATACATGATCATACCTGGTTTGTAATTTTTGCCAGCCTTCTCCAATGTACAACTAGATCCACAAAGTATGAAAAATACATTTCTAGACTACGAGTGCAAACGGATGTACAAGGTGGAGTTTGAAATAAAAGGTTGTTGCATAGAAGGTCGAGTGACAAATGGTGCCCGTGGCAATGCTGAATGTGGGTCATGTGTTTGTCTTCCTTGCACGTCTTTCTTCCATGCATGGTCTCTCTCCATCTACCTCCTCCCCTACCGATTTCAACTTGTGGCTCCCGGCCCCAACCGGCCTCCGGGATCGATCAGGAGAGAGAGAGAGTGAGAGTGAGAGAGAGACTATGTATGAAGTGAAGAGCAGGCTCTTAAATATAATAGTACCCCTGTTCAGTTTTATATGACGCTGGCTAGCTCAAATATGAGCTGCCCGATGTCAAAGAAAGAGAAACGGAGGGAGTACATCGCTGCCTGATGTTCGGTTTTATATCGATCGATCATACTAGCTAGATGATGACAGTACAGAGATATGCATGCATGCATGATGCGCTCACCATGCGTGCGTCAGAGAGATACGAATAGCTCTGAACGAGTAGTATTTGTGCCATGCTATTACCTACATCGTCAGCATATACTGTATATTATAGACTGAAACTGAAATAAAAGCAGAATGCATGATCTGCTGTTTCCTCCAAAACCAGAGAGCTGAGTGTACCAGCAACCAGCTCAGCTGGATCGATATTACCGTAGGAGTAGTATATCGATCTGTCTGCTGACCTACCTACCCGGCCGGCCGGCGTGCATTGCATTCACTCATCATGCACGTACGCTACTACCATACCATATGCATGGACGGCTCCCGTGACAGCCAGCTGGCATCCCTGATTTGGGGCTGCCGCTTGCTCAAAGGGTGCATCGCATGCATGGACTACTGATACAGTGATATATGGACACATCACACATGGTACGTACGATCATGGTCGTACATATATTTGTCGACAATAATCCCGACCCAATGCAAGATCTTCTTGTGTGTCTCCAACGTACATTCCTCTTTGCACGTCAACTCTTCCAGCTCTGAATATGATGGCGATCCCTGTACAATTTTCTTCGAGGGCAATATGTGTACGTGCGGCATTTGTCACACCAATCAATCAACCCGTGCGACCCACGGGTTAGAGTCTTAAATGTATTATGTGTTACAGTACAACATATATATATATTTATACTTAGTTTTTTATAATAGCAAATCTTGCTACTCTATATATATGCTTAATTGATTAAGATGATCTTTAATCGATTGCAAAAGTAGGTGGTTTTAATATAATTTTGAGGGGTTATTTTCGTTATACTATCAGTCATAATAACTAAGGTGAACAATTTAAATATAAATTTAGGGTGTTATTTCATATTTTCTTTTATATTGGTAGAGTGGGTAATTAATATGTAGTTTTAGGGATAATATTATTTTGATAATGACAAATGTGGGTGATTACTTAGCAAATAGATCTAATGGCTGTTAAGATTCCATCCCGTCAATTTTTTTTCTAGCGCATCATGTGAGGATTGACGTGAAAATTTTTAAAAGTGTCTACAAAATATTTGTTTCATGGATAGATTTCTAGCATCTTTAATGAAAAAAGAAAAAAACTAAAGGTAGATTTGAAAATGGGAAAAATCTAAAATAAGAAGAAAATATTTGTTTTCATTAAGAGTTGAATTCAAGACCTTTCGAAATGGCAGAGGTGGGTAATTACTTAAAAAATAGACTTAATGAAAAGAATAGGATATTTGCTTTCGTTGAGAGTTGAACTCAAGACCTTTCATAATGGCAGAGATGGGTAATTACTTAGAAAATAGATCTAATGGTTATTAATATTCCAATTTGTCAATTGATGGTCGGATGTTTCTGATTATTGTGAGAATTTCTAAGATTTATCTTTTTTTCTAGCGTACTTTGAAATTAGTGTTTTTTTAGAACTTTCAATTAGTAATAGTAAGATAAGATAAGATAAGATAAGATTGTCCCGTGACTAAAAGAAGCACTAAAAAAGGTATCTGACAAGACTTTCGGAAATCTTCTGGTTCACCTTAGCTGAAACTGGAAACCATTATCATCCACACTCAGCTTCGAACTGGGTTTGGGCCCCCATTTCGGCCCAGTGCCTTGTTTCTCCTCATCCTTTCTTTTCTCCCCGTACGCTTGCTTTGCTTCCTTCATTTTCCCGACGCCAATCTGATGTGAGCTTCACCTTTTCTTTTTCTTTATTTTTCCACTTTAAATATATTCCTACTTTATATGTTTTTTATTTTTTAAATACTAAGAATATTGATAATATGATTACAGAACATTTTATTCGTGAATCTATAATGTTTTTATTGTAAGTATAGAATATACATATGCGAAGACAAAAATTTTTTTTAGAGAAAATTATCTACAGTCCACCAGAAGATAACGAATCTTTCTCCGAACCACTCAAAACTCTTAGAGCTGTATAAACCATCGAACCAATATTTCAACTCTCTTCGTGCCACTCCGTCAGCTTTTGAAGGCACGCAGAAGTAACACATTTTCACACAAGTCCATACTGCCCCTACTCTGAGGTGATGCAACAGTTCCGGTTGTCGGCGCGGCCCCAGGCCATGTTACCTCCCTGCTTTATCAGTGCCACGCCCCGAGCCCACGGCCTCTGCCAACCCGCTCTTTGACTCCGCGGCCGTCCGCCTCGCCCTCTCCGTCGCCGGGGGCGGCTGCTGCTACTGTTGGAAAATGGGATAGGGGCCATGAGCGCTCAAGGGTGGGGCGTGCGGCGGCGGCGGCGGAGGCCGCGGTTGCCGTCCGCCTTGTGGAGGTCGCACACCTCCTCCTCGGCTGCATTGGCGGATTGTTCTGCCGCCGTTTCCGTCGTCGCTGGGAGTAGGGCTTCGCGGGCGCGGTCGGCGGTGGCCGATGACGCGTGCCACGGTAGGGGCTCTGAGGCAGCGAAGTCACGACAAAGGCTCTCAAGGTAGAGCAAGCGACGAAGGAGAAGGACATGCACATGGAGGCGTGGCCGAAGATGGGGACGAGGAGGCGGGTCTGTCGTCTACATTCTAGATGGGGAAGGATGAAGGAGGATGATGACGTGTGGGGGGGGGGGGGGCATGTGTCCGTGACAGAAGATAAAGAGAGTCAGCAGTGGTAATATTGTCTTTTCACCCTAAACTTAACTGGCATTACCGGCACTGTCGACGATAGTGGCACACAGAGAATTGAAAGAAAAAACTAATTCGATAAAGCTCCATGAATTTTCTAGTGGTCTGGCGCATAGAGCATTGAAAAAAAAAACTAATTCGATAGTTTCTATAGCTCCATGAATTTTCTAGTGGTACAGAGAGAATGGCTTGTAGAGATTTTTTTCTCTCTTTTTTTTTCATTTTTTTGGAGTTAAACCATTTTGCTTACGAAGCTAGAATATTTTTTCCATTGCACATAAAACTCTGTTTCTTTTGAACTTAAAATGTTTTTTTATAAATCAAGAACACTATTTTTTATTATTTTCATGTATAAAACGTATTTGGATCTTTCTAAAATAAGTTATGGTACATAAATAAGTTAGACTAAAAACACTTGTGAAAAGGTGTGTGCATGGGTGGTTCCTGTCTATCTAGGTGGCGGCAAGAGCCGTTCTATTGAAGCTAGTTTGGAAGCCTCGTTTTTTTTAGAGGTTGGAGGAGATTAAAAAAAAAGTTCATCATTTTTTAACTTTCTGCGGTTCTCATGAAAAATGAGATTGCGAAGCTAGCACTCTATCCAAGTGGTCCTGAACATGTCTATTTCTATGCCAAACAGATGTGTCTATTTCTATGGCAAAGGCAAACACATTCGATTGGCCGGTTTTGTGGGTCACCATCGCCGCCAGCGAGCTCGATCACCGTCCGTCAGAGGGAGGCCGGCGGGGCCGGGAGCCCCCACGCAAGAAGCCACGCCGGCCACCAGCGGATCCATCCATTCGATTCGGAGCACACAGCCACGCACGCACTGTTCTCTTCTTCTCTGCTGTAAATATCTAGATGGAAATATCTCAGGTCAGGTCAGGCGAGGTCGCCGTCCGTCGGCCGGCCGACCGCCATTATTCGGGCGCTGTCCTGTCCCCCTCTCTCTTCCCCAGCCGTCCGTCTCCCGTTCGCGCTATCCCCTCTCACTCTCTGGTGTGGCGGCCACCCATCTCCTATCCTCTCCCAGTCTCCCTCCCGCATCTCACACTCTTGACTCTCCTACTTCCTTCTATAAACCCAAGGCAAAAAGATCTTTCTCTGCCACTCCCCCCATCAACCCAGACCACAACGCGTCTCTCTTGCCGTGTTGCCTCCATCGCGTCCGTTTCTCCCAGGTGAGAAACCTTTTGCTTTTCAGTACTCTACCTCGTTACTAGCTGCATACCTTTGCTAAATCCAGTCACCACCTGTACCATGTCCCTTTTAGACAATACCAGTACCTTGCAACGGACGATTACATTTACCAGTAGCATCGCATTTGCTAATGATAGATTAATTAGGTTTAATGAATTCGTCTCTCAGTTTAGCCCTCCTCTGTTTAATTAGATTTATAATTAGACTATATTTAATATTTCTAACCAGTGTTCAAACATCTGATGTGATGGGGCTAAACTTTAGCCCACTGGATCCAAACACCCCCTAGTATTGGTTGAATACATTGATCCAGTTGTTATAGATGTCATGCGCATATTTGGAGTAACTTTTTTTGCCTCAAATGTCGCTAGTAATGTCTGTCCCCATGTACAGAATACTAGATCATCGCCAAAAGCTTTGTATACATATTCAAGATAGGATTATATTTGGAAATTCAACAGCTAGTACCAGTATCATAGCTTATTAGCTACCTACCAGACAGTACGATGCTTCTTTATTATGATATATATACGCATGGCGTACAGTTAACCCCTTCAGGGGGCTTACATGGACCTAACACAGGATTCCAGACGCTTTTCTACATCTGCAACCAGTAACCCTGTATTTTAGGTCAATTTCATTGTGTCACCTCCATAATTTAATTTCTACTTCGATTGACCAGGAAATGGCTGCACTGCAACCCTCATTTTCACCAGCAGTGGCTCTGAAGAGCGGCTGCAACGGCCCCAAGTTCCTGAAAACTGCAGTCCTGCCTGGTTTTGGTGGTGGCAGCGTTTCACGCTCTCAAGGCGTGCAAGACAGGAATGCTAGCCTCGCTACTCTGATCCCCAAGGCTGCTTCCGTGACTGAACAATCGATACCAGAACCACCAAAACCTAGGCAGAGCAAGCACACGGTCGACCCTGCTGCTCCAGAGTTTCTGCCGCTCCCGTCATTTGAAGAGTGCTTTCCAAGGAGCACCAAAGAATCAAGGCATGCATGGTTTCCTTTCTTATTTCACCTTATGACTGACTGGTCTTGGGTTCAGCTAACATTCTGATAGCTTATGTTTCTTGTGGGTTATGTATTTCAGTGAAATCGTTCACGAGGAATCTGGTCATGTCCTCAAGGTTCCATTTCGGAGAGTCCATCTGACTGGAGATCAGAAACACTTTGATACATATGACACCAGTGGTCCTCAAAATATAAGCCCAAGGATTGGTAACTCACTGCCCTTATCCTTCATTCTCGTCTTCAATAACTAACCCACTTTCCAAAAAAGGGCAATAATATCAAATTATTATATATCTTACTATTTGTGATACACTAATTTCCTTATAAAGCTGCGTGTGACAGTATCAAACAACAAAATAAGCAGAGCACTGATAAAACCAGAATAACTTATATTACGTTAAAAAAAAAAACCAGAATAACTTACAAGTGCTGACAACAGCCTGTGGCCGGCTATTTTTTCAGTTACTTCGTCTATGCACAGCTTCTTTATTTTCAATATATTTTGAGACATCATGCAATTTTATAGTAAGCGTTCAAAACATTTTCCAGGACTCCCAAAGATAAGGAAGGAATGGATTGATAGGAGGGAAAAGCTGGGTAGTCCGCGTTTCACACAAATGTATTATGCTAAACAGGGCATCATAACAGAGGAGATGTTATATTGTGCCAAGCGTGAAAACCTTAGTCCTGAATTTGTACGGACAGAAGTTGCCCGTGGACGAGCCATAATTCCTTCCAACAAAAGGCACCTGGAATTGGAACCCATGATTGTTGGAAGAAACTTCCTTGTAAAAGTGAATGCAAACATTGGAAATTCAGCTGTTGTGAGCTCCATCGAGGAGGAAGTTCACAAGCTCCAGTGGGCTACAATGTGGGGAGCTGATACTGTCATGGACCTTTCAACAGGGCGACATATCCATGAGACCCGGGAATGGATTATTCGTAACTCTCCAGTTCCTATTGGGACTGTTCCTATTTACCAAGCACTTGAGAAAGTTAATGGTATTGCTGAAAATCTGAGCTGGGAAATCTTTAGGGATACCTTGATTGAACAAGCTGAGCAGGGCGTTGATTACTTCACAATCCATGCTGGTGTCCTGCTTCGTTACATTCCTCTTACAGCAAACAGAATGACCGGCATAGTTTCACGTGGTGGCTCAATTCATGCAAAATGGTGCTTAACTTATCACAAGGAGAACTTTGCATACGAACATTGGGATGAAATTCTTGACATATGCAATCAGTATGATGTCGCATTATCAATCGGTGATGGTTTGAGGCCTGGTTCTATTTATGATGCCAATGATAGTGCTCAGTTTGCAGAACTACTGACTCAAGGCGAACTAACACGTCGAGCATGGGCTAAAGATGTGCAGGTGAGAATAAAATTCTTGTTTTGATTATACGCAAATATAGGCATTGTTTAAGTTCAAAATATTTAAGGCAAATGATTAGTTGAAGATAGCACCTATGCAGACCTGGTCAGAAAAAAATAGGGTTTTGTAACTTATGGGTTAAAAATGCGAGTTTGATTTTTTTTTAGATAAAGGAAAAACAATCCGGCCTCTTCACTCGAATTTGAGTGAATCTAGCCAAACGATACAAGTACATAGCCCTAAGGCTAACAGGCACAAAAGGTCAACAACAAAAAATGCGAGTTTGATGTAATGGAAAATAGTAAAGCAAGCTATTATATTCTGTTGCCATAACCAAATATGATTGTTGGACCTACAAATTGCACATCAAACATGAAAGATGGGATATCTAATCACTGATATACTATTTGGTAGTAGTGTATTTAAATTGCAATCATAGCCATTTTCAGTACCGCTGCTGTGTAAGAATTGGCTATTTTTCGAACCTTTAGTAGTCCATCTAGATCAACAAATAACAAGGTACTAGACACAGTTCAAACTTCAAACTGCTCTTGATTTGTTGATTGTCTATAAATGGTATTCATTTATATATTCTTCTTTTGTATTTGATTTTTAAAACAATAGCTGAAACTTTAGACTAATCTTCCTGATATCTATAAAATTTTAGGTGATGAACGAAGGTCCAGGTCACATCCCAATGCATAAAATTCCTGAAAACATGGAGAAACAGCTGGAGTGGTGTAATGAAGCACCTTTCTATACATTGGGTCCTCTGACAACTGATATTGCACCTGGTTATGATCACATCACTTCAGCCATTGGTGCTGCCAACATTGGAGCTCTTGGCACTGCACTTCTTTGCTATGTAACACCAAAGGAGCACCTTGGGTTGCCTAACCGTGACGATGTCAAGACTGGGGTGATATCCTACAAAATTTCTGCTCATGCTGCGGATTTGGCTAAGGGTCATCCCTATGCACAAGCTTGGGATGATGCACTTAGCAAGGCAAGGTTTGAGTTTAGATGGCTAGACCAATTTGCTCTGTCACTGGATCCAGTAACTGCTATGGCTTTCCATGATGAAACATTACCATCTGAGGGTGCCAAAGTAGCACACTTTTGTTCAATGTGTGGGCCCAAGTTTTGTTCTATGAAAATCACGGAGGATATTAGGAAGTATGCTGATGAACATGGTTATGGAACAGTGGAGGAAGCAGTGAGACAAGGAATGAATGCTATGAGTGCTGAATTTTTGGCTGCAAGGAAAACTATTAGTGGGGAACAACATGGTGAAGCAGGAGGGGAGATCTATATACCAGAAAGCTATGCAGCTCACAAATAAGGTCAGTCTGCTATCATGTAAAGTTTGCTTTGCGAAAGTGAACCCTTGAAAGTTCTCTTCTGAAGACGCATGATATTTTAAGGAACATAAACTAATCTATTGTAGAGGTATCGCATGGTAAAATTTTCCTTTTTGAACCAATTTCACACAAATAAGCCAGTATTAACTGAACTTTAGTAGATGATACATCACTAATAGTACATGCTAGTCAGTTAGCGTGGACACAACATAAAGAATTCTGAATTTACAGAGGTGTGTTTGTTTTAGAAATTAGAAGCACTCTGAATCGCTAACCATGTCTCATCCTTTTACATGCAAAATATTTCACAAAATTAAGTATATTATCATAAAGTTTGAGCCATGCATGCTTCTTTTTTTGTTTTGTTGTTAATCATGGATACTGATCGCATGCAGGACACAGTGCTTCTACCCTATAAAACAGTATTTGTTTATGCAATTTTTAGTGATGCCATTTTCTTTTCTCTACTGAAACTTTTATTTGTACCTTTAAGCAACTTTACCAAACTAGGCTTTAGATTCTGTGTAGTTGTGAATATAGAAGCTCTTTTACTCAGAATGACAATTTATGTTGATCTCCCCAGATCCATCCATTGAAGTGAAGCGGAGATGTGCTGGCTAGGGTATTCATCAGCTGCAAGTCTACCATCTTATGTTACGAGATGGTAAGCAGTATGTGAATAAAGCTGGTGTTGCTTACCTATAGTTTGTGAACGCCATTATGGATTGTAATAAAAGAAAAACTCTGTATCGTGCTCCTCTGTATAATATTTCTCCTTTTAAGCCTTATTCGTATCGGAATGGAATTGTTAGTGATGAAAATTGCACCAGGGGTGCCTATGTTCTCAACAGTCTTAAAGCCTTCTGGCCAGGACTGCTGTGAGATGGGCTGAGAAAGTCCCTTTGAACCTGAACAGGATAATGCCTGCGAAGGGAGTGTGCAATTCTATTTTCATGTTTTCCAGGAAACTGCTGTCAACCTTTTTGTGGAAATTGAAGCTCCAACTGTCTACGAATGAGCACATCTCAGCAACTGGGCATGCCTGTTCTTTACACCCGAGATAACATGCATGGTAGAATTCTATGGTCTTTTTCCATGTTAGCATTTCTCCAACGGGGGGAGAATTTTAACAGGTAATAGCTTCATCATGACACTTGGCAAATTCATGTGACTCATTTGCTTAAATCTATACATCCCTGAAATTTTGCAAATTATTTGTGTTCATATTTTAGGGTCATGTAATAGGGTTCAAGAGACCATATGACACTGTATATGTAGTCCGTAGTATAAAAATTAAAACAGAAGAATAATCTAGCTAGATATTTTTCCACCAAAGCACTTCACCTATATAATCTAGTTCTACACACGTCTATCTACTCTCTGATGAAGCTTGTGAGTTCTTTCTAGGTTGATTGAGTAGGACATTTTGGATGGTTTTGAGTTCTTTCTAGGTTGATTGAGTAGGACATTTTAGATTATGCGCCACAGAAATTTTGCTTTGCGTATTAGTACTTTGCTTTATTCAACTCTAAATATGAACATAGAAGTAAAAAAATTGAGTTCATGACCCCATTTGTGGTCACCGGAGCTCCAAGCATCACATGCAATGGGCTCGGTGGGTCAGGCAAAGTGGTTCTTCCTGTGAACCTCGTTCTATATAGCCGCAATCAATAGAATCAAGCTAGCATAGTGTAATTGGAGTACTTTGTTGTCATGTACTGCTGTTTCAATACCATGTTGTTGGGTGGTAGACATGATCTTCTCAATCATGTCAGCGTTGGTGATCTTCTAGCCACAAACATATTGAAGAGACAATCATAGGTAGGGGCAAAATTGTATGTGACCGAAGGTTTGAACTCATAGATCCATAGGGTGATCCACTCATGTTGTGCCTATGAAAACACAATAATTGACCATTGAGATGATTCTTTGGGATTGTTATAAGATCAATGGATCTATTTTGTCCAAATACTCATAATTTGGGTTTGGTTGGGGAGGTATTGCCATTCAAAATGTAGCGTTTTTCGTCTTATATATCAACCTTCGAAAGGTCTCTCCTTGCCAGCTTTGACATCTCTTATGTTTTATCTTGGCAAAACTTTTGCTGATAACACTTTGAGAAACTGTTCCATTGGTCAGCATATGCACATACACTCAGGGCAAAGATTGAACAAAAGTGGAGAGAATGGGAGGATTTTGTTTTTCCTCGGTGTGAAGTGTACACACACATCATATGAAATAGCTCACTGGTTCTATTTATAGGAGACCGGTTCCTTGCTTAGTAGTAAAGTCTAGTGGAGTTTTATAGAACCTTTCAAATTTATGTTTGCTCCCCACATTAAACTGACAACAACGAAGCACTTTTACAACAGAAACACATCTAGTTGACTTATACAGCGTTTTCAACCATTTCCTTGATAATCACCCATAGAGCGTATACAACGGACATATTGGTATTCTTGTTACCATGTATATGAACTTTATTTTCTGGTATATGAGTAAATCCAAGAAGCAACAAAAGGAGGTTTCACTCGCAGTACAGATACTTTTTTGACGGTCACTCGCACAGATACTTGAGAACACCAGGTATGTGGATTGTGGTGAAGTAATCGTCCCAGTCGATGGTCTTGGGGTCGAAATTGAACATGTGATCCTCAGGAGTCCTCATCGCCATTGTCAGCCTCAGACGCTCCAAGTTCATGTCATCAAAGCTTCATCACGGGCCAATGGAATATTGAGTATATACAAGCAACTAAGAAGTTAGCATTTTTTAATAATGGATGTAATTTAATAACATCTGTCCCTCTACACTAATCGATCGGCGTTGTACATGGTCGTTTTATTTATTTTGCAAATAAAGAATGAAATAATAAGATGTGTGCACTAGAATTATTACTACAGACGGTCCAATTTAATTTGCAGTTTGAAGTTCAGTTACGTTAATTTGCACACTGAAGTTCAGCTAATTGAAGCTGATGAAAGGTACTAGGAATTACCATCCGTTGAAGAAGGCGAATGGTCCATAGACGTCAAGAAGATGCATCACAAACTTGTACTTGCGGTTGAGGTCATTGTAGAGCCGAGAGAAGAGCCCACAAAGCAGCAGGTTCACCAAATGCAGAATCTACAGTACACATCGATTGATACAACTAGCCTCAATAACAATTAGCATGGCACAACAATATTGAGGACATTGCGGCCTCCTCCTATTTGAATGCATGTCGACGGCAAGGACAATTATATATATAGACACTTATTAAAAGGTGGGGCTAACAGATTCTATAAAAATAGTATTTTAAGTGAAGATGATTAATTATCTTATGATTTCCAATTGGTGCTCCTAATAAAGCCTCTACATTAATCCTAACAGCCTCACTAGAGAGAAAAATTCTGAAACTTCTAAGCGAAGTAGAAACATTGGTCATCATCTGGTAGCCTATAATAATAATAATAGTAACCACAATGCGCCTATCTTATCTTACTATCACTAATTGGAGGTTCTAAAAGTTGCACCAATTTCAAAACGCGCTAGAAAAAAAGATAAATCCAAGAAATTCTCACAATAATCAGAAACATCCGACCATCAATTGGTAGATTGAAATATTAATAGCCATTAGATCTGTTTTCTAAGTAATTACCCATCTCTGCCATTATGAAAGGTCCTGAGTTCAACTCTCAATGAAAACAAATATCATCTTTTTTTCATTATATATATTTTTTTAATAATTACCTACCTCTACCATTACAAAAGATCTGAGTTCAATTCTCAACGAAAGCAAATATCTTTTTTTTAGATTTTTCCCATTTTCAAATTTACCTTAAGTTTTGTCTTTTTTCCATTAAAGAGCTATTTTGTAGACTTTTTGAAATTTCCACGTCAATCCTCACAAGATGCGCTAGAAAAAAAATTATAAAAATTCTCACAATAATAAAAAATACCCTATCATCGATTAACATGTTGGAATCTTAATAGCCATTAGATCTGTTTTCTAATTAAGTAATCACCCACCTTTGCCATTATCAAAATAATATTAAATAACCCCTAAAACTACATATTAATTACCCACACTGCCAATATAAAGGAAAATATGAAATAACACCCTAAATTTATATCTAATTGCTCACATTTGCTATTTTGATAGGATAATACCAAATATCCCCTTTAATTTATATTTGAATTGTTCACCTTAGTTATTATGACTGATAATATGATGAAAGTAACCCCTCAAAATTATATTAAAATCACCTATTTTTGCAATCGATCAAAGATTATCTAAATCAATTAAGCATACATATAAAGTAGCCAGATATGTTATTATAAAAACATAAGTATAAAAATAGATCTATATATGTTGTACGGTTACGCATAACATTTCGCACGGATTGATTGACCAGTAATGATAATAATATTAACCACAATACACATCCCATTTTTTTTGTTTAGCGCGCAAAAGCAATATTTCATTTTTTTACCCATGGAGCACGTTCCTGCCCTAAATGCATGTACGCTTTCATGCAAAACGACCACGTGTACACATAAAAGCATCCCTTTTAATTTAACACTTAAAAAATCCATAGTTTTTACAACCAAGCATCCAAATCAAAATCTGATCACGCCATCTTGTTTGTTTCAACAAGAATTTCGAAATGAGATCTCATTTGACTATATTTTAATAATTCAAAATAATTCATGTACTTCTTACTTCATCCTTTGAAGAACATATATAGCACCATTTAGCGTGTAATAAACTCTCTATTACCAATAATATACTGTATATAAATGACGCCTATCTTTAATTAAGCTGTCAATAATCTGCACGATTTACTGTATAATTAATATTATTGGCAAAAGTTATAAAAATGGTACGGTGTGAGGTAGTACCTCTAGTGGCAGCTTGAAGGTGAGCAACATGTAGAGTCGGAACTGCGCTATGGTGGTGAAGAAGCGCATCTCCTTGGTGGGGATGATCTTGCCGTCCTTGCCGATTCGTGGGTTCTTGTAGAAGTGGCGGCGGCCGGACTCGTAGAGCACTGAGTAGGTGGCCGGGTTGCGCAGCGACGAGGTCACATGGTACACCGGCACGACCGTCTGCTTCTCCTCGGAGTGCGCCACCATGGCGGCCATCATGGCGTTGGCCACCATGTCGCCCGGGATCACATCGACGACCACGCTGAGGTCGCCGAGGAAGCAGGAGAGGTTCTGCTTGGCGTAGCCGATGATGAGCGTGTCGATGGTGCGCGTGCCCTGCATCCACCCCGGCAGCGGGTCCGCCAGGATGCTGGTGATGATGCTGGGGCGCAGGATGACCACGGGGATGTCGCGGCGGAGCTGCGTGAGCACCATCTCCCCCATGGCCTTGGTGAAGACGTACGTGTTGGGCCAGCCGAAGTGGCGAGCCCTCTGGAGGCCCAGCTCCTTCATGGCCTTCCTCTCCGTGGTGGTCGTCATCTTGTTCTTGGTCGCTGTCGCGATGCCGCCATCGTTGTCATCAACTACGGGGGAGGCACGGAGCTCCTCCTTGAATTGGGCGACGAGACTCAGCTCGGCGTCGACGTCGAGGTGCATGCCCTCCCGGAGCGAATCGCCAGGGTTGATGCGCTTCTCCAGGATGAGCCCCTCCCTGACGTCGCCGCAGACGTAAGCTGCATTCCATTATTGCATTGCATGGGCCGGTGCAGTTAGACGACAGCGACTGAACTGAAGTTATATATTACCAGAGCATCAACCCATGCACTCTCACGGATTAGAGTTTCAGGAGATATATGTATTAAAAATTGATATGTAACTAGTAGCAATAATTGATAATTTAGAAGAATATATAGGTCTATTTTTGTAATTTATTTTTTTATGACAACATATTTTTGTTGTTTAGAATTTAGATGTTATATATATTAGAGCTAATTATTTTAATCCATATTTTATAATAATTTGTTGGATACTTTATATATAAATTTAGAGGTAATTTTAATTCATCATTTATAATGGCATGGTGCGTAATTTATATGCAAATTTAGAGGTTATTTTAATTGATCTTTATAATGGCATTGATGAGTAACTTATATACAAATTTAGGGAGTTATTCAATTGTTAATACATATTTATAATGACATGGTTAGTAATTTATTTGAAAATCTAGAGAGATATTTAAAACATATTTTATAACAGCACGTGGGATAAGATATATATATATATATGCAAATTTAGGTGATTATTTTAATTCATCATTCATAATGGTATGATGAGTAATTTATATGAAAATTTAGGATGCTATTTTAGATCATATTTCATAATGGCATGTTGGGTATTTATATGAAAATTTAGGAAGTTATTTTAATAGATTTTTATAATAGCATGATTGGTAACTTATATGAAAATCTAGAGGGTTACATAGTGGTCTTTCATAATGGCATGGTCGGTATTTTTTTTAGAAAATATAATAGATCCAATGACTAGTATTATTTGATACTGCTTGATGGAAGGCCGGATGTTTCTGATTTTTTAGAAATTTATAGGATTTATCTTTTTTTTTCTAGCGCGCTTTGCAATTCATGTTTCTTTTGTGACTTCAAATTAGTAAAAGTAAGATTAGTTGCATCGACAATATTATGACATACTCCTATATATATAGTAGCGTAGTACACATCGTCTCTGTCTCGATCGGGAAATAACTAGATTTTTAAGCTGGATAGCTACTGACCCGTGGAGACCTGCATGAACATCTTGAGCCTGGGACATTGGTGGGCGAACTGACACAGATGCTTCACCCCCATCACGTTCACGTCCAACGACACATCATATCTGCAATAATAAGTTGTCGCCAAATAGATTTATTGGCTGCCATCAATTCATCAAACACCACTTGAGTTTGATCGAGGATCAATTTTGCAATTTGCAGTGGTCCTATATATATAGTACTTCACAATATATGAAGTTTGAATGGCCATCACCTTTCTTTAAATGAACTTGGCAAATCAATATATATGCGCCACATACAGATCGATCATTATATTGCCACTAAAGAGGAGGAGTGCAGAAATGATAGAGGGGAAATAATGGCATTTTTTATCCGATATATGCTAAATATATGTCTGAAAATCCATACAAGTCTATGTACTTAACTGATGGAGCTACTAGGTAAGATTAATTATTACCTTTCGTAAAAGTTGGTGGTCGCCGCAATGTTGACAATGACATCGATGTCCTTGGCCAGTTGGTGCAGCATGGAAGGCTCCAGTCCCAGGTTCTCGTAGATGATGTCGCCAGCCAATGCAACGATCTTGTCATCCATGAACTGCTGGAACCCCTTGGCGCCGTGCT
The DNA here is from genome assembly GCA_022530915.1 of Paspalum notatum. NCBI lineage: Eukaryota > Viridiplantae > Streptophyta > Magnoliopsida > Poales > Poaceae > Paspalum > Paspalum notatum. The sequence goes on from CM039691.1 coordinate 741,861, forward strand.
TCTCTCTCAGCAGGCCGAACAGCTCCGTGCCAATCACCTGCATTGCATGCAAATCATATAGTTACTACGTACTCGATCCTAATTAATCACCGCCACTAAATTATTTAAAGTGCCATAGTATATCATGTCGGAACACGACCGGATGGGGGAGTACTACAGTGCACGATATATATGGGCGCCCTGCTACCCCTGCTAGCTGGATCCGGTTTTATTTCCATGCACGTTAATAAGCCGCGCATCTAACCACCCAAAATCGGCACCCATATGGCTAGCTCATCAACCATCAATTCAACATTTATTGGTCATTAATTACCTGTGTTGACCGGCCGGGAGGGGGGGCAGAACAAGCGATATACTTTTTCGTCAAAACGTGTCTGGCCTAAAATTTTCAAAACGGGGTGGAGGTGGTTCAATGATTAGGGATGAGTCCATCTTTTTTTCTTGTTTCTCCTTTTCTATTTCTTTCTTTCTTTTTTTATCATCTCAAAAAAAATTAGAAGGAGCTGACGGGGGCTCCATTATTTGTAGGGTGCATGGGAGAAGATAGAAGGGGAGACCCGGCCTGGACGCTGGATCTGTCCCATACACCGGTGATTAATGTGCTCTTATTGGTTTGCATATCTTTCATCTTCAGCAACAGAGCTCCAACGTGAAGAATAGTATCTGCGTTAGAAAATCCTGTTGTTATTTTTCCTGCTGTTTACGGTGTTTCACACAGGGCCTAGGAATTTTCTACGACTCCCTGGTGGAAGAATAGTATCTGCGTGCGGGGAGAAGAAGGCCTCAAATTTTTGAAATAGTAGGAAACTTTGGGAATAAATTCAAGTAGAGTTGAATCTTTATATAACAAAAGAGTAGAGTGATGACATTTAACCGGAACAAATAAAATGCTACAGTAAACTTAGATTGAAATTATGAGCGCCTATAAAGATCAGGTATAAGATGAGAAGATGACCAACGGGAAGGTAATAAGCACATTAAGACTTGTACAGTAGAAATACTTCTTTGAGTAACTAAAGCTAGCTCTTTATTTTCGCGCGCACGCGTAAAGAAAAGATAACTAATTGCTGGTTTCTTGAGAGAAACAAAATAAAGACCATGGTGTGTTGTCGTTAACATACAATCTAGTGACACAAAACGACATAGAAATTACATACCACATACTTTTCAAAACCAACACATCAATGGGTTTTTTTTGCATGAGTTGTTTTCTTCTCTTCCTTTCCTAACTCAACTCTACCTAAAGCAAGAGGAACCAACCTCTTCTTCAATGCGTAGCTTTGCAGATGACGCATCCATCCCTCGTACAAGAAGGTAGATCTTGTTGGTATCAGGCTGCACTCGGAGTATCTTCTCCACAAGAACTGCATATATACATGTATGGATGCATGTCACTTATATGTACTCCCTCTGTCCCACGATAACAGTTGTTTTAGAATTCAAAATTTATCCTACAATGACTATAACTATAGTTATAGAAATTAATAGCCTAAAAAGAAAAGTGACCTGCATACAAATACTAGATAAAAAAAGTTTGATTTGTTAATCAGGGGCTTATGCATCCTTGCTCACCCTTACTAAATTGTTTGAGAATCTCTAAACATTACTTATTATGGGGCACATGGAGTACTTAACCATAACATAATTTATTATCCTCCTTCCTGAAATATAAGGGAGTGAAGAGATTTTAGGACAGATTAGTAGCGATTGTGAATGACACACATCTATCCCTGAATTAAATGGTGGGAGCTGTATTGGATTACATGTAAATGACTCTTAGCTTGAGCTCCTTGTTTTTGGAAACTTTTAAATGACAGCCTAATCCCACCCATCAGCATTTGGCCCACAATTATCTATAGTCCCCTCATAATCTATAATGTAGGATAAACTTAACTGTACGTGAACAATTCGTTCCCATGTTTTTCTAGGATGAACAGATTATGGTACAATAATGCAATCTACTCTAGCTCTCCATCCCACAATAATGACTGTATTTTTAACGTTCAAAATTTATCCCATAAAAATTATATCTTGTATCTTTGGATTAGCTAGATAGATGCAACTGCATAATTTTCATTTCCATGGTGCATGCACATTTAATTACTACCTATTTTTCTTTTCAAAACGTCTTGGTTTATTAAGGTCTACTGTTGATCAACAAATTTAATTAGAGGCACCTAGCTAGATCACTCCTTATTAATATAATATTAATCTATCTGAAAATTCTAAGAAATGCAATCACTATGACAGAGGGAGTAGATACTAGCTGGCTACTTGCAAGAGAAGGTGTATAATGTACTTACTCTTGCCAAGAAAACCAGTTGAACCAGTGATGAGGATGCTCTTGCCCTTGAAGTATCCTATGATCCTTGCTGCATCCATGCTGTCGTACATCGTCATCGATCACGTTGTAGGGCTTGGTCTCCCTCCCTCTGTTTTGTGTACTAGCCTTGCTTAAGAGAGAGAGCTATGCTGATGCTGCGCTTTCTATTCAAAGCTAGCTAGCACCGGTGAGGGGGATAGACGCAAAAAGAAAAATCACATATGTGCATCTATTTATAGGCACACAGACAGTCGCTTGCTAAAGAGAGAATTTATGATGCTGTGCTTTATATCAACAGCACCAACAGCGAAAGGAGGTCACATATTGCATCGATCTGTTTATAGGCGCGCGCGCGCGCACACACACATGTGCAATTTGGTCATTTTGGCAAGTGTTTCCTGTGTGGTGCGGTGGGATAGGGCAGTCCATGATATTAATTGTAGCCTCATACTTAGGTGACACTATATTAAATGAGAGAAAAAGAATGATCAGAGAGAAAAAAAACCAGACCTCATGCAAGACAGCAAGACATGGTTCCAATAAGAAGCAGTTGCGCGATAGACACTAGTACCAAATTTTGTATTGGAAGTGGGTGGTGTCCTTGGTGATAGGTGTGGAAAAAGGATGATCGGTGGATAGAAGAGAGAGAATTGAGTGATTAATTAATTATTGGACCAATCAATAGATATGGTGCATTTGAAACAATTGTTTCTGGAGCAGTGTTCACATGAGATGCTGCAGCTAGAAAACCCGAACTATGTTAAAAAAAATACCCAAATTTAAAACAGTTTTTTGAAATATAAATATCAATTTGAGCAAAAAAAATTCTATCTGCCCAGTCCATCCATCTTTCTCACTTGCCCTATTTTCCTTTTCTTCTTTCTCAACTTCACCTAGGCCTGAACCAAAATGGTCCATGCTATGACCCTCTTCTTCTTCCTTCGACCAAAGTAACAAAAGCACACATGTACCACCCTACTGCTCACCGCTTCTTGCCAAATCATCAATGTGCGGTACTGCTCCCGAGGCGCACCCACCATCCACCATCATAGTACCCCACCATGGGGGCCGGTTTAGATGGGAGCTTCTAGCTAGGGCTCCATCCAAACGGGCCCAGCCAAAGCCTAGTCTTATTCAAATTCATTTCGTTTAAGACCAAGTTCAGCGGATCGTCTATATCATCGTCCATAGTACGAAAATAATATTATAGCTACACCATAAATATATAGAGTAGAATTTGATATAGGTAATATGATACACAATCTGCTGGACTCAGCCTAAGAATATAGGAGGTTGCTACATGTTGTTATGGTAGGTGGGAATAGAGCATGGGTGGACTTTATGACGGAAAAAACGGTGAATTTTTTAGAAGTCATCCTTGAATCATGCATGAAACGAGGTCAGCGAAAAGGTGGTGTGTTTGTTGAAAATTCAGCGAAATTCGAGGATTTATCATTTTTTTGTGGTTAATGATATTTCACATATATGAAACCTTGCGACAGGGATTAGTGGATAAAGGATGTCTTCAGTACCCCCCCTCCCCCAATACTGTCATTGTAAAAACACATCAAAGTATGATTTCAAAACAAAAGATGGGTATATGATATGCGGAAAAGGCAAAAAATAGCATGTTAGTGGATCTATTTACTATGTATTGGATCTGCAACATGCGTCAAATCACACTAATTTTGTCTTTTTTTTGTTTCTGTTGCACAAATATTTGTTGTACCTCAAATTATGCATTAGCATGGATCTTCAGATCATTTACCCCTTCATATTTTTGTTTGAAATTTTCATGCGTATGTTATGTGGCTGTTTAATAAGCGGGGTGTATAAAAGCATGCAAAAGGATGAGAGCACCGAGTATATCATGCTGGGTAATCCACCGACCATGCTGATGGAGTTCGTCTACGTCCGTCCCAGTTATGCCACCTGTCTTGTCTTTCCTCCAGTCTTTTGGTTGCACATCAAGGACAACAACCTCCAGGTATTACTTCCCTTCAATCCGTTCCTTTCCGAATCTGGTGTTAGTTGGGCTCATTGTTGATTGCGACGCAATATGGTTTGGTTGCTGCCAGTGTGTCAGAATTAATTTGGACAGAACTTTGATGCAGTTGAGGAAATTAAATTGGGAAAAGCACGAACCAAATTTGCAGACATCAAGATGCACAAGTGCAAAGTTAGGAAAGAAAAACTACGATTGAAGATGAAAAATTATAGAGTACTTGATAGCTTAAGTTAGCCATGGACCACAAATGTATTGCCTGATGCAATTGCATCTATTACCTTACCTTTCTGAGGATCGCGGTGTTCCTAGCAAAGTGGGCTATTCATACTGAGAAGGAAATTGAACATGTTCTAATGAGACCTAAAAAAATCATCAAATCAAAATAGAAAAAAGATCGACAGTTGCACCTGCAGAGAAAAGTAAGTGAGATGTTGGGTGATTGTCGAGATCAATGCATTGCTGTCAGCATCCCCAGACAGTTGCAGAGAAAGCGAAGTGAAATGTAGGGTGATTATTGAGATCATCATATTGCTGTCACCATCCTAAAAATAAACGTTCGTTTTACATGCCACCAAATGAATGCTATAGAAACTGAAACCTCGCGATGCAAATTTTAATTGAGTCCTCGCTTAGCACTGTACTCCCTCTAGTCCAGAGCACTATCGCCCGTGATTTTTTTAAGCAGTTCTCTGTACAAACATACATAAATGAGCATGGTTAGACTATGTGCAGCAGGATGTGTAAATGCATTGTGTATCTACTATTCCACCTAACTCCCTCTCTGTGAACAATGTCGCTACAGTGTATATACAATCCATTTACCCAACCCACTGCACATAGTCTTATATACACAAACGTCATAAAAAAGCCTATCCCCAAAACATATATAAACGACAAATGTCACAAACATATATTATTAGACAAATGGTCATAGAAGAAGTGCTAGATTGATGTGTTTCCAACTTTCCATACAAGACATTACAACCATCAAAGTAAAGGACAGTATAATTGAGACAAATGGAGCTATTAGTACGTAATCTCTTCTGCTCCTATTAAGAGTGCAATGGGTATCTTCTGCGCATGTTGACCGGTGGGCCTTTGCATGCATATATATGTGCGCATTCCCAAGCACCATCAGTCCATCACGTCTGCCATTCACTCCCAATCTGCCAGGACTGCAACACCCCATCTGTGCTGTGCCCTATGCCTTCACGCACTTCTCGCATGTGTTCCTCCCCGGACCATGGACGACACGCAGGAGGCAGGATCGATCCATGCCCTATCCCTCTCCATGATGGTCGGATAGCTAGGATCTTGAGAGCACAGTCGACCAAGTTGGAGACTCTGCTCCTCTTGACTAGGTGCTCACTTGGACTTTTCAGCAAATTTGTCAGATCATCTTTTGCAACGAGGTGATTGGATTCCTGCCTTGGCAAAGGTCCAACTTAACTTATCTTGAAATAATTTGTCATTAGCTAAATTAATAGTAGAAATGTGTTCACTGTAAAATGTATCAAAAGGTCATTCTGTTGGTCTAGATCTTGAGGTATTGTAAATGTATTGTTCAGATAGCTGCTTCAGTGAAAGGCCATTACTAGAGTACGTGACGCATGCTTATTTGTCATTGTAGGTGCTGAGTGCTGACCCATGTTTCATTGAATCGGAGGAGGTCAAAAATAACCTTATGTTTTTACAAGATACTGGGCAATCTGGTCGATCATATGTTCCTTCAAAAAGAATGGCGTATGTTTTTGCCAGGGTTTACCTTTTCCTTTTGCGCTAAAATCCTGGTGTGGTCCGGAAACGGAATTTCGGACTAAATTCCACTGAAATTCGAATTTTCTGAACGGAATGAGAATTCAAATTTGAAAAACGAAATTTCGGTGTTTTCTGGCGGAATTCCGGACTTTCCGACCAGAATTCCAGACTTTCAAGTGAAAGTGGCATTTTTCGACTAGAAAATGCTCCAAACATATAAAAAATTAAATAATTTGATAGAATATTATTTGTATCTTTTATATATTGCAATGTACAATGCATATTAAATATATTACACACAAATTATTCATAACAAATGCATATACAAGACTCATTGTCATGTTTGCTACCATATATACCAGAGTTAGCATGTACAAATCGATCAAGTCATGAAGTTATAGTAATTCTAAAACTCAAAGAGAATATATTACAATCTGTCACCATTTAGCTATGTTCAAAGAATATCACTGGAAAGACAAGATAGACTCAATTGTGTTGTACACAGGCAATAGAACAGGCTGACATTCCTTATTTCCTGGAAACGGCATGCAAATCTGTTCCTTGTTGCTCTATCACAGTAGGGAAACTGAAATCCTTTTATTAGGAACTGAGAAATGTAAATTTTACTAGAGAACGTACTAATTAAGCATGTGATTATTAGTACAACTGAAGCATTTCAGTTAGCACTGTAATTTTAGTAGCTAGCTAGTCACCAGTCGCAGCAATGCAACATTTTACTATTGTCCACAGAATCAATTTTATCTTTACAAAAAGAGGACATACTTAACAGTGTCTTGTTTAAAAAAAACTCATACATTGCCAACTCGAACTTCAGAAAAAAAAAAGGGGGGGACTTGAGTCGATCTGTATGCAAGTGTAGCAGCTCAAGAGGGGGACTTGAGCATCTGCACATTATGTTAGGTTTCTCTTTTGGTCGATTGATGTGGTGGCACTAGGTACAAGTACAAAGCTTATGTTAGATAGCTATTATCTTCTGTTACGTTGCTGCTAGGACCTAACATCTGTGTGTTATACGAGCTCTAAAACAAGCATGACATCTGTGTGTGTGGTGGGGATGAAATCGCTTAAAATTTATACAATGGATATATACTATAAACTTTTTGATGATTTTGTAAGAAATTAAATAGTTCATTGTTGAAAGATGATCCTATGAAGCCTGTACTTTCTTTTGGACTTAAAATGATTTTCTTCTTCTTCTTTCTCTGCAAATACACAATATGTGGTAGACTTTGTTTCCGGGATTCTTTAAAAAAATTGATACAAGCAAGTTGCAGCATGTTACCCACCATTTAATTTTTTAAAAAGCCACATCAGCTGAAGGCCGGCTATGGCCGTGGCTTATGTGACTGCAGGTGCTGGGCACTCCACACTTTGGCGCGCTGAGCCTTTTCTTGTTGCTTACGTTGGCTGTCTTATTGGTTACTTCGCTGTTATAAAACCGACGACAACATTCGATTGATGGATACCCATCATTAAACGGACTGAATAACTGCATGTTTGGATGTAGGAATTCATCCTCTAAATTCGGAATTGATATTTTAAAATTATAATTCAATTCGGAATTGATATGAGAGAGACAACATAGCACACTGGAAAAAAACTGAACATGTCATTTCACACCAACAACGAAACACTTTTACAACAGCAATTAATTATTAATCTAGGCGGCTTTTATATACAAGCCACTTTTTCTTTTGTTTCCTTGACGATTAAATTACCCAAAGATAATACATGCATACTCAACGAACGGATGATATTGGTGTTTTCTCGCGTAACAGTGTATATGTATGAGGTTTATTTATTTTCTTTAAGAAGAAGAATTAAAGAAGGCCAAGCCAATGCAATTAAGAAGCAACAAACGGGCTTCACTTGCACAAATACTTGAGAACACCAGGTATGTGGATTCCAGTGAAGTAATCGTTCCAGTCGACGGTCTTGGGGTCAAAATTGAACATGTGGTCTTCAGGGGTCCTCATCGCCATGGTCCGCCTCAGCCGCTCCAAGTTGATGTCGTCAAAGCTTCATAAACCATAATGACCAGAGTATATAAAGATGTGTAATTAACCAATGAAATATATGGAGTTAATTAGCAAGCTTTATGAAAGCATGCATATTATTCATCAGTACTAGCTAGTAATTTATTTGGAGCCTTCAATTAGCTAGTAGTATTAAAATAAGATCAACCAGGAGCTGATGAATGGTGGTAGTACCGTCCGTTGAAGAAGGCAAAAGGTCCATAGACGTCAAGAAGATGCATCACAAACTTGTACTTGCGGTTGAGGTCATTGTAGAGCCGCGAGAAGAGTCCACAGAGCAGCAGATTCACCAAATGCAGAATCTACACAGCAGGCATCATACATATATAATGAAGCCACGTTGATTAATTATATTCTTCAGTTAACGTAATGCATGCATATTCTGATGTGATCACCGTCATCATATATATATATATATATATATATATATATATATATATATATATACCATACCATGCACCGTACGTACGTACGTACCTCTAGTGGCAGCTTGAAGGTGAGCATCATGTAGAGGCGAAACTGCGCGATGGTGGTGAAGATGCGCATCTCCTTGGTGGGGATGATCTTGCCGTCCTTGCCGACGCGTGGGTTCTTGTAGAAGTGGCGGCGGCCAGACTCGTAGAGCACGCCATAGGTGGCCGGGTTGCGCAGCGACGACGTGATGTGGTACACCGGCACGGCCACCTGCTCAGTCTCCTCCGAGTGCGCCACCATGGCGGCCATCATGGCGTTGGCCACCATGTCCCCCGGGATGACGTCCACGACCACGCTGAGGTCGCCGAGGAAGCACGACAGCTTCTGCTCGGCGTAGCCGATGATGAGCGTGTCGATGGTGCGCGTGCCCTGCATCCACCCCGGCAGCGGGTCCGCCAGGACGCTGGTGATGATGCTGGGGCGCATGATCACCACCGGCATGTCGCGGCGGAGCTGCGCGAGCACCATCTCCCCCATGGCCTTGGTGAACACGTACGTGTTGGACCAGCCGAAGTGGCGAGCCCGCTGGAGGCCCAGCTCCTTCATGGACTTCCTCTCTGCCGTCTTGGTCGTCGCCGCGTCGCCGTCGTCCGCCTCTTGGAGCGACGCACGGAGCTCCTCCTTGAATTGGGCGACGAGGCTCAGCTCGGCGTCGACGTCGAGGTGCATGCCCTCCCGGAGCGAATCGCCGGGGTTGATGGGCTTCTCCAGGATGATCCCCTCCCTGACGTCGCCGCAGACATAAGCTGCATTCCATTATTGCATGCAGTTAGACGACAGCGACTATACATATATAGACATTATCAGTGAGATTGATATAGCATAATAATCTTTTGTTGTTTCATGTCTTGATCGGCAAATAAATGGATTATGATCAGTTGGGGGGAGTGTGTACTAACTGGCTGGCTAGATAGCTACTGACCCGTGGAGACCTGCATGAACATCTTGAGCCTGGGGCACTGGTGGCCGAACTGACACAGATGCTTCACCCCCATCACGTTCACGTCCAACGACACATCATATCTGCAATAATAAGTTGTCGCCAAATAGATTTATTGGCCATCAATTCATCAAACACCACTTGAGTTTGATCGAGGATCAATTTTGCAATTTGCAGTGGTCCTATATATACTTCACAATATATGAAGTTTGAATGGCCATCACCTTTCTTTAAATGAACTTGGCAAATCAATATATATGCGCCACATACAGATCGATCATTATATTGCCATTAAAAAGGGGGAGTGCAGAAATGATAAGAGGGGCAATAACGGCATTTTTATCCGATATATGCTAAATATATGTCTGAAAATCCATACAAGCTAAGTCTATATACTACTTAACTGGAGCTAATAGTTAAAGTTAAGATTATTACCTTTCGTAAAAGTTGGTGGTCGCCGCAATGTTAACAATGACGTCGATGTCCTTGGCCAGTTGGTGCAGCATGGAAGGCTCCAATCCCAGGTTCTCGTAGATGATGTCGCCAGCCAAAGCAACGATCTTGTCATCCATGAACTGCTGGAACCCCTTGGCACTGTGCTTCTCCCTCAGCAGGCCGAACAGCTCCGTTCCAATCACCTGCATGCAAATTATGGAGTAGTTACTACTCGATCCTAATTATGGCATATTTGGATCCCTTGGGCCAGTGCAAAACGGGCTAGAAGCAGACTAAAGTATCCAAACAGAAGGACTAAAGTTAGGCTAAAGTGCTCAAACTGGCTAGAATTTTGTAGCCCCAAAAGAGGAACTTCTTTTGAGCTAGAATTTTGTAGCCCCAACTAGTTTAGCCCAAGGAAACCAAACAGGCATCACCGCCACTGAACTATACTCTTTCTATAAGTGCACCCCCTACAGCTCTCTCGAAATAAATTAAAATCAGATGAGTAACAAATTAATAGCAAATGGATCGGAGTATATACATGCATGCTGTCAATCAAAAGAACTAATAACCTCTTCTTCGACTCGTAGCTTTGCAGATGATGCGTCCGTCCCTCGTACAAGAAGGTAGATCTTCTTGGTATCAGGCTGCACCCGGAGTATCTTCTCCACAAGAACTGCATATATATACATGTGTATGCATGCATGTCACTTATTATTATATGTACGTACGTAGAACATAACATAATTCTGTACAATAATGCAGAAGCTAGCTACTTGCAAGAGACAGTGTATAATACTATAATGTACTTACTCTTTCCAAGAAAGCCAGTTGAACCAGTGATGAGGATGCTCTTGCCCTTGAAATACCCTATGATCCTTGCTGCGTCCATGCTTTCGTACGTCATCGTACCTGGTGACCTGGTCTCCTCCCCTCCCTCTACTTTGTGTATACTAGCAGTCTTGCTAAAGACACACAAGTATGGTGCTGCGCTTTCTTCTATTCAACAGAAGCAACACTGAGAGGAGAGAGACACGGAAAGGAGGCCACAGGATGCATCTATTTATAGGCACAGGAAATCAGCTAGGTTAGTCCACAGTCCCAGTGGGTGTGGGGGTGACTATGACAGTTTCCATTCCATAGCATTAATTGAGTTTCTATGTAAGTGAAATGGTCATCTCAGGTAGCAGTGTTTTAAGTAACAGGTTAGGCCTCTGAAGATGCTATTAGCGCTGTTGTAGCCCGCTATTTCCACTGCAACAGGTTGTAGTAGCGTCAGGTCTTCGGAACCACTATAGAGTGCCATTTAAAACATTGCGAGGTAGTTAAAAAGGAGATAAGAAAATCGTTTCTTGTTCTAGAAACCATTTACCAAGAAAGAGGGGGAAGTGATAAGGTGACAAAATTGAATTTATTTTGAAGAACCATTCATTGAGAACATAGTTTCTACACACAGTGGCGGAACCAGCGAATATTCCAAGGAGGGGCTGGTAGACCAAGAACAACATGTAGATTAGACAGTAGACTGACTCCGTCCGGAACCATTCAATCTGAAAAACCAAACCTAGGAGTCATTTAGTTTGATTCACTGGTTAGAGTCATTCATTGTGAAGGCCAAAGTTATCGTGCACAGCGTTAGCTCCCAGCAAGATGTGTTGGTTCCGCGAAAAACACCGGACGGACTGATTCAAAATGTATGCAGGGTTTGATGATGCCAGATGAGATCAATGTGTAGACCAAACACAATCCGAACAAATCATATAGCTCACTTTTATAATTCACAAAAGCTACCTATATAATTTACAAAATGGGTTAAAGAATTTTTTTCCCCATTTTTAGTACTCTGCGGGCCTTTGCATAAAGATTATCAACGATTAGGCATTAAGTGTTTGTGTCTTTTTTTAGAGTTAAAGGGCCTCACCCCAGTCTTTTAAAATTCAAAAGACCAAAACGTCATCTGTGTTTACAGCATTTTGAATTCCGATTTAAACCTCCTCTCACTGACACAAACCCAACACCTGACTAAGCACTAGAGACATTACCAGCCAAAGCCACACAGGGCTGCTGAAAAACATCTAACAGGCTAAACAACTCAAAACAGCCAGCTACATTGTGTCTTTTTTTTTCTTACCCGTGATTTCTAACAAAGGTCAGGGAAGGCATATGGTTCTTAAATTTGGACTGCCTACTGCAGGGTGCCAGGCTGTCACTTCTGCTCCTATGTTCCCATAGCCTGCTATCCTGCTATGGACTATCGATTCGGTGATTCACATGCACTTTTGGCCTATATACTGCGTATAGCCTTTGACTTGGAGAACGTGTCAGCTACCCTTTGACTTGGAGAACGTGTCAGCTACCTTTGCTGAGGCAGAGTCAAAAAATTTCTGCAACCTTGGGGGGTGCCATGGCCCCTGCTGGCCCCCCCTTGGTTCCGCCAGTGTCTACACAATAGCAACCATAGAAACTGTATGGTAGTTTCTCGGTTGGGCTTGTCCTTAATTAGAAGGAGTGTTTAGTGCATGGTTAGGTAATTGTTCTTATGAGAGCTAAGTTAAGAGAAGTTTCGCTATGGCAAGCAATTGTACAAGAGCTAGGGTGACTCTTGAGGCTTTGGTGGCCTTGCCATTAACGTCATCGACCCTCCGAGCTTAAATTCATTAGGAAGCTGTAGGCTGCATTCCTTTTATAAGTTAGAGGGATCACTAGACAAAATGTAGAAATTAACTTGGAGCTGTAGGATGTGTAAGGTTTATCTTTATGTAATAGATTCTCCCTAGGTTTTAGAAAGCATGATTAGCAACCCAGTTCACCTCTTCCCTCTTGGGTTGGACCAAACGATCTACTCCCTCTAACGAGGTGGAACGATGGTGTGAATTATTCAGTGTAATGTAGTGACCGTACAATACCGTTTTCTCCTTCTCCCCTTTGTGTAAATCTCCCCCTGTAAGCTGCTCTCAAGCAGCAAAGTAAGAACTTCCAGCACCAGGGTCGCCCTAGGATCAATGGAAATGGAAAAGGTGGGGACTCTCATCCCCCGTTACAATAAAAAAGCGATCTACTCACCCACAAGCAAGGGGCAAAGGCGAGGCATGCAAGAGCTCGGCGATGGGGCTTTGTGAACGAGGTGCAAGCCTGCCAGGTATACCTTGCCCTTGCCCTGGCCTCCCACATTCTCCTCCTCCCTTTTGACAGACACACCGGTGTGAGTCTATGAGTGTGATAATGGCTCCTTCCTTCTCCATGATAATGATAGTGGGGAGGGTGTCATGATAAGGAAGCCACCCTTTTGACGGTTATGTGGTTGCTAGGAATGGCGCTGAGCCACTGTGATGTGAGTCTATGGTGATGTGGTTGCTAGGAATGGCACACGGCCATAGTGATGTGGCAAATCCCTTTGAGATTTCTTGAGAGGTTGTTCCAAGGAGCTTGATGGGTCCGTATCCATCCAATGCTGGCCTCCCACCCTATTTCTCTCATGCTTCTCTTAAGGGCTTGTTTGGTTAGAAGTGTAAAACATGGCCTAGGCCAAGCATCGCTCCTAAGTATTCTATTTTGAACAACTAGGACTATAATGTACCTATCTAGATGGGAGCTACTAGGCCAAGGCTCCATCTGAACAAGCCCTTGGATCTAAACCTCAATGTCCTTCAAAAATAAGCCACTTCTTAAGAGTGTGTGGGCACTGGATGGTGTTGTAGTCAGCAAGGGAGTTGGGATGAAAATTTTGGTGGAGAAGTCAATGATTTCCAATGACAAGTCGAATCGTGGATGAAACCAGAAGTCGGCAAGAAGATTGTGCTTGTAGGATTTATCATCACTTGAGGTTGGTGAAATTCGATGATTTATCATTTTTGGTTGTTGACTATTAAAAGGTGACTCAAATCCTATTCAAACTAGGATTCACAAAAGAGGTATATTAGGGTATCTAGTTCTATATATCATTACTTTGCGTGTAATAAAATCTTTAAAATCTAAATAGCTGCCCCCACTACCTATTTCTCTTGGCATGCATGAAGCCACATCATCACAAGAGTCCACTAAGTTCTATGCCATGTCACAATCCACTATGACCTCTATTTATATTTTCTATCGATTTTTTACAACTCCATGCATGGAGTGCTTTTATGTGTCATATACATCGCTATCCCTTCTGCAGCAACGCGCGGTGAATTATCTAGTTCCATGAGAAATAGGACTCCTAATTGCATGATGGAGAGCCTTTAGAGAGGACTATACAAACAAGGGGTTGGAGGACATTTGGGTCATCAAGCCAAGATCAATAAACTCAAGCCAACCTAAGGTCTCATCCAAGACTTGTGAGAGGCAATTATGAGCACTAAGGGAATCAGACTACATAGTTTTGTGGTGCTAGATTCTTGTATGGGGAAAGAATACGAGGGTCCTAAAGGGTCGAGTAGGGTTGTGAGGGAGAGTGACAACCAATTATATTTTTTTTGGAGTTGTGCTTAAAAATTTGGGTTCCCTTTGCCAAAATTATGTTCTCTTGTCATGATTGCTTTGATGTCGTCATAGAAGGTTTTTCTACAAGGTTCATTCACGTACATCATTCTTGATACTGTATATGTACATCATTCATGTGCATATAGTTAGGGGGTATTAGATTCCAACATTGATGATATATAGCTCACGTATTTGAAGCCTTGTGACGGAGTGCCACAGGAAAATTGTAGGAGGGCTGGTGGAGTGAAGATGCCTCCAGTGGTCCCACTCGCACCCTCTTATAGGCTCCCATACTCTTGTTTTCTTTTCAAAAAAAAAACACATTAAGATGTGCATGGAAGATCATAAAAATATGGATGGATAGACGATGCAAGATCGAATACATGTTTATGTAAAATTTTAGGTAAAACACAAACATTTGTACAAGGAAATACAAAACAAAAATACAAACAAAAGCACGCTTGTTGGATCTAAGATTTTGCATGGATCTTTCCGTCATCTACCTATTCAATTTTTTTCATTTTCACCGTGGTTTGATGTGGTTTTTCAAACGGGCTGGGGTACGAGACTACAAAAGCGGCGCGAGAGCACCGAATACATTCTCCTAGTAGCCAGGGCGCTGGAATTTCCTGACAACGACACTCCCCCAGGCATGCATTATTAGTACTTCCCATCCATCGTTTATTATATATTTCCAAAGCAATAAAAATGGTTGGTGCTCGGTGTTAGTTGGGCTCATAGTTTATTGCGATGCAGCAGGATTTGGTTGTTCTGGCTTTTCAGAATTAATTTGCACATATCAATTGTTCGATTTATATATGGGTAAAGCATATATGTATGTATATGAACCAAATTGGCCATGTATGTAGGAGCACGTGTTAATTAGTGTGGACTATATATGCTAATAATCAGCTATAAAAATATTATAGTATTTAAAAAAGGCTAACTGCAGTTTGTACGACGAAAGGCCTAGCGAGCGGTACGCGGAGGGACGTGCAACCATAACCACACAAATAAACGTGGTTCATGGTGATGCCAGACATGCATGTGATAATCAATGATGGAAATACAGCAGTGTTATGGGCTACAATACTGTTGGCTGCGGCTGATGACCTATTTTATTTTATTTTATTTTATTTTATTTTATTTTATTTTATTTTTGTCCACCCTTGCATTTTGCCTCTCACCACACATGCATCATTATTATGCGGATGGAGCTTCAGCTAATAACAAAAAATTTCATGGTTCTTACTCTATGCACGTATACGTGTGTAGGCAGATATACCAATATAAATAGCGTTGACGACGACGACAGGCTCAATTGACCAAAAACTAGCGGGCAATTAACCGTGATGCGACAGCCGCCTTCTGCTAACAGCGCATATTAAATCGGCTGTTGCATCTGTTGCATGCCTTTTTCAGGATTGGACGTCGTCGTCGTGTTCTTAGCTGTACTATACATATATGCATGTTCTAAATTTCCAAATGAGACCTGGAAAATTCATCAAAAACAGAAACACAGACAGCTACCTGCCGAGAAAGGGAAGCCAAAATCTAGCCTAAATATAGAAAATATAGAAATTATGCCGAGAAAATATATTGCTATCACGATCCTACATAAACGTACAAAAATCACAAATTAAATGAGCTGTCTGTGGTACACGTTCGTTTACAAGCCGCCCAATGAATGCGCTATGGAAACTGACACCTGCTGCAGGCCTTAGGCAAATCAATAATTAAGCCCTCATCACTTATTAGCTTCAGAATTTCAAGGAAGCTGCTGCTTATCTGAAATCGTATATATCAACACCTGCAGCGAGTGTGTGTATGTGTGTTTGTGTGAGCCACAAGTAACTATCTAGTGTGAATTTGAACAGGGTTCCCTTTTTTTCAATATAAGAGAACGCGAATTGATCATTGATACACCATATCATATCGTGTCAGGAGAAACCAAACCATGCAGATGATCGAAAGTGAAGTACACCATCATCAAACAAAGTGTCACACCCCAAAATTTCCAATTTGGAATGTGACACTTTTGGCTTGAATTAATACAGTGAATTTCTTGAATATTTAAAATTTTGTCAAGCAGTTATATATTTACATAGATATTTAGTGTAGGAAATAATTATTTTGTAAAGAGAATAAATATAATCTATGTTATAATAATACATGTGTTGCATTCATGCTAGTTCACATGATGTTTTTGAGTGATAAAGATTTACTAAATGAGTTTAAACTACAAGTTTTCCATGAGCTCCAAATATTTTATTTGGGTTCATTAGGTCCAAAACTATTTCTGGGATTTTTTCTAGAATTTTTGAGACCGTCGGGATATTTTTCGGACTTCAATTATTGATTCTAGACTTATCTATAATTATTTTAATTCCGAAAATAAATAATTCTGAATTTACTTGGGCTTTCTCCATTTAAATATGCTGGAATTTTAATAAACCCTAAAAGCCCATTTATAGGTTCTCTAATGGGCTTTAAGCTCATTAAGCCCATTAGTGGAGGTGGGAGATGTAAATCAATTAGTACCACCTTCCTAGTTAACGCGCATCTACCGGCTCTTCTTCCTATATAATAAATCCAATCCCTCCTCTAAACGGTACATAAAAATATAGACTGCTCTATCGAGGTCCGGAAGTTTGGGAACCCTAAGATAGTCTGTAGCTTTTTTCCGACTCCGATGGGTGTCTCTATTGCCGGTAAATTCCCTCTCCTCTAAATATTCAAGAAACGTCTATTTCTCCCCCTCCCTTCTTTCTTTTCCCTTTTGGTCTAAGAGCGAGCAGCAGCATGGCCTGCTCTCTCTCTCGCTTTTGCCTTGGCCCAGCGCACCAGCAGCAGCTTCCCAACAGCAGATGCCCAGCGCATCACCAGCAGCCACGCCGCCCCAGCCCCACTCGTCATCCCCTCCGTGCGATTTTTTTTCCTTGCCCTGCTGCCCAGTTCGCGTACGATGCAGAATCCGCCGCGGACGCAAGTCTGAGCCGGGACGGACTCTTTCCGATGCCGTCCTTCCCATGCGCCTTCCGCAAGACACGGTGCCGCTGCTATAAAAGGGGTCGACACCGACGTCCGTGCCCTAGAACTCTATGCCCTAGCTGCCGCGTGCCTATCGTCGCCCATATAGCCGCCAGCCGCCCATCCATCCGCACGCGCCACCTGAAGGCAGATGGCTGCCTGGCCTGCGACAAGGTTCGGCAGTTCGACCCGGTGTTCGTCCCTCGCCTGCTTCGCCTTTCTGCATCGGCCAACCGAGCCCTGCGCTCTGCCGTTCAGTTATGCCCTGTCCCTGATCGAGCCTCCTCTTCCTCTGTTACCGGTAAGCTTTTTGTTGCTTTTACTGCCCTTTCCGTTCCATCTACAGCCTAGCTTGCAGCACGTTCGAGTGCCGTGCGTGTTTTTGCGGCATGCACCATCGGCCGCCTGAGCCCAGCGCTCTGCCGTCCGTCTAGCTGAGCCCTCCAATTCTTTCTCATGCGCTGCATGCTGCCGTGGGCAAAGTGCAGCCAGGATTCCAGGAGCCGCACGTCGTCGCCGGCGTGGCCGCTGCATGATGATCCCTCCGTCTCTCCCTGCACCAAAGTCTAACGCATGACAAACAGGTTTCAAACTGATCGATATCTACCCAAACAAGATAGTAACCTTGCGTACGTGTCTTTCCAGATCCTAATTGCTAGTCTCTCTGATCTATTTTGTCTGCGTCTGAGCCCTTAACTTTGAACGCATATATCTTTTACGCTTTAGATCTGTTTCGATCCGTTCTTGTTGTTTAAGATTCATAACGATGATACCTATACTTTAGTTTTCATATTTATCGTACTTATGTGTTTCTGTTTTTAAATATAAATATTAATTGGGTTAGTGCTATTCTCATTATTCTTGTAAAAATAAAATCAATTTAGGGTTTAACCTCTGGCCTTTTGTTATTAAACATTAAAGTGAATAATATCAACTTTAATGTGCTTTGTTTAATAACTTGTTTAGTATAAACCCGACGCATGTCACGCTCCGATTAGATGCTTACATGCTATCTTTTGTAACTAAATATTTAACCGGTTTAATCTATATGAAATATCTTGAATAAAATGTGACTAGCTTTAAATATGGCTTTTAATCCAAATCTAATCTGAATTAATTCCAACAGAGATGTTTCTCCGAAATATCTTGCATATGTTATTTATTAATTAAAATAAACCCAACATATAGGTCTTTATGTGTTTAATAAGAAAATCTTCCGTTAGTTGTATCTTTCCAACGGTAATTCCGTTTTCAGCGTTTCTTGCGCTCTCCTAACTGTAGCAACGAACCCTCTCTTTTAACATGTTTTATAAAGCTTTTCTTTTCATTGGTGTATTGTTTCTTATGCATGTATGATTGTCTGTCTTGTATGTCGTTTGTGTTGTCACATATAGAACGAGTATCATACGCGAGAGTGAACGTCGAGTTTTTCAAGATCTACGGCAGAAGAATTCCTTGAGCAGCTATATATACTTGGGAATAAAGGCAAGTATTGTTTGACCTATGTCCTATTTACATTAACTACACAATCTAGAGCCCAATTTGATTGCTCATAATAAGGATGACTAGCTTTATATACCTTTACATGTCTATGAAACTTGGGATGGGCTGTGATGCGTAGATTAATGCTACCGCTCAACATATTTTCATGTTGCTAATCTTGATTAATTAATGATGCAATGATGATGAAAGTTTGGTTATTTAGCAACATAGAGACTTGAGCATGTTTTTATTGGTTTTGCTCAAGTACTTCGCCCTAAGGATCGGTTCGCCGAGCGACCACCTAGGAAAACAGTGCAACCACGAGAGATGGAATGGGACATTCTTGACTGATTAATTAGATGAACTAGAGTTTTGGCCTGCTTCCCTGAAACATGGCGTATGAGGGGTCTGGGGGATATGGGACTTTGCCCTTTGCCATCGTGGTTAATCACCCTTTGGAACGGAACTCTCATATCTTTAGTTAACTGGAGTAACCTGTAACGAGTGGGCCATAACTCTAGGAATCTTTGTAAAGGTTTCGTAATGAAACCCTGCCGATTCATCAAAGGATAGTGAATATATGGGGTTTGGCCACCTCTTGGCATATGGGAATCATGACTTGTGGGTAAAGATGTACAACCTCTCGAGAGTGTTTAAAACTGATATATCAGCCGTGCTCACGGTTAAGAGTGGCCTGGACCCTCACAGATTAGAGTTTTCAAAGAAAATGGCTCATGATGATAATGGTGATGACAGTGATGATGACAGTGGTGATGATTATAATGGTGGCAGTTACGACAATGGTTGATACTCAATTATTTTATTTACTTATAATATTTCAGTTATGGGATGGGTTATGCTAATCATTACTAGTAATAAAACTTGACCAACTAAAAGCAACCGCTATGTCTGTCCACTATAAAGCTAGTCCACTTTTATCCTAAACAGAATACTTGCTGAGTGCGCCATGTACTCACCCTTGCTATCCCAAACCTATAGTTCTTCTCTATACAAGGATGATGATATGAAGACGGAGTGGATCCAGAAGTTTACAATGTGTTTAGGCATACGTGCCCCCAGTCAACCTTCCTGTGAAGATGGAGTTCCGCTACGAGATAGAAGTTCCGCTATACTCTGATATATTGATCTTTGTGTCAAATGTAAGTTTTATACGCTTATATAATGCACTGTCTATTGATATTCACTAATGAAGTCGGCTATATGTGTGTGAAATAGATCCTGGGCACACATATGGTGTCATCTGGTTTTGTTTCTAAAACCGGGTGTGACACAAAGCAATCAACATATAATCTATCCGTGCGTGTCAATGGCGATGCTGCTCATCTGCTTCTGCCTGCCCGCCTTCTTGATTCGCAGGAGCGTGACTGATGTGTACAGTGCATTAAGGCTAGCTTGCTGCATTGGGGACGACGTCGTTGACTTATACACAAATAAGCAGGTACGTCGTCCTGGAGGCACATGATCGAAGAGGCGATCGATCGCCAGCCGTACCCGTACGTACGTGCGTGTGTATCGCCCACGTACGCATGTATTCCTGGAGGAGGTACCTCTCCCGGCCCCCAGTACAATTAACACCGTACCTCCCTCCTGTGTTTCACCATGGGTTCATCTGATGGGTTGGTCGGTTGGAACAGCTTGCATGCACCTGCGACCAAATAATTTCAAGATGCAAAAAGTTCTTAAGAGAAGGCACTACTTCTGCTAGCTGCTCTATTACCCATCCTGCAAATAAGTCATACTTCCTATTTAATTAGTATATAGTGGCTAGAGTGTTTTGTCTAATCTGGGTTTCTAGCGTTTACCTTTTACATAACACCACTACATCAACACCATGCTTGTAGCAAGTATTGCTAACATAGAAATCTGTATATAGATTTTAGACCCACACAACTAATCTGCAGGATTTCAATTCTTCCCCATTTCTCATGTGATGTACTCATCTAAATATTTTTTATATTTATCCATCTACGACGATGGAGTCTAGTTAACATTTACTGCTTTGAGCTATATAGTTTTCTACTCTATATTATTAGTGGCAGATCGACATGAGCAATTTAGAAGCATATATATGCGTATTTTATATTTATCCAGTTTTATATATAGTAGTACACATCTTGGTCTGAATAATTCAGAAGTAGATTTCAGAGATATTTTACTTATTTTTAATAATGACAAAGATGAGCATTTTATATATATGAAAACTTAAATGGTTATATTGATTACCATTATAATTTTTATATGTTAATTTAGGGTTATTTTAAATCATATTTTATATATAATGGTAAGTGGGAATTTTTAGAAATTGGAATAGATATTTGAAGATTTCTTAGCGTGGGATTTTGATCATAAGGGTCTATTCTCAGTCAAATCGGCGTACATGTGCTAGTAGACAAGGAGAAACGAACACATAGGAGCCAGAGGGGAGAATCAAGTGATATGCATGGTGAAAGCCCTGAGCTTCCATGGAGGCATGGGACTGCAACCAAAGATCAGGCAATTTCTATGGCGGCTATGGGGCCTGATCGTATGAACACAACAACTTAAAGCAAATGCAAGACAGAAGAAAATGTCCACTAAAGATATTGTGCATATGGAAACAGCTCCGATTGACGATGCAGTGCTGATTCAGAAGATGAGTGCATACATTCCAGTGAGAGGGACAAGGAAATGGTCCTTCCCATGCCACCGATGGATACCTTGAAGATCAATTGTGATGGTTCCTTTCTTCATGGTCAGAAAATGTGTGGTTGGGGTTCATCATCATGGTAGCCATGGTGTGCTGGTACGAGCCACTGGGCGGCTGCAAGAGATCTCTGAAGCATGGGTTCATCATCATGCAGAAATTAAGACACGACTGTCTAATGGCTCTGGAAGCAGATAAATGGCACAAGGAATGATGTCTAACTAGGGTGATTCTGGAGTCAGACTAGCTCTCTCTCTTTGGTGATAGGGATATCTACTGACTACTGGTGTGTTTAATAGTTCAGCTAAGGGTTTCTTATTCATGAGATTATACAGTTTAGTGACCTACATTTTTGTTGATGTTCGTCATGTAATATCTATGCTCGCAAGCTTGCTAAGCTTGGTTGCTCAGGACCGGATCGCTCTGGTGCATGAAGCGATCCCCTCCACTCGTTTGTAATTTGTAAATGACTTGGTGATTGGTGATCTCATTTATCATAGTAATGTGTATAGCTATGGTGCTTTGTGAGTTAAAAAACATATCCAATTGCTATATTTTTTATTGATGGCCCAGAGTTTTTTTATGAAAAAAAAAATCTATATTTTATCCTTTTTGTGTAACGCTCTCATAAGTAGAGCTTCCTTTATAGCATCAATTACTAATAGTAAGATTAGATTTTATTACCTTACTATTTTATTAATTGAAGTCTCCAAACGAGTCTCCAAGTTATTACTACTTATCATGAGATGTAGGGGAACAACATAAAATCCTATGAATTCTCAAGATAAAAATAGAAACATTTGATCAGCAATAATCTAGAGATTATAATGATCATCATTCATAATAATAATGACATCTATTATGATTTCTAACACATTATCAACCTCCCTCTTTGTCATGGAATACTCCCTCCATCCAAACTTATAAGAGGTTGCTGAGTTATGGATACAACACGCATGGCTATTCATCTTAAATAAAAAAATAAGTAGATATAATTGTTTTATTTGTCATCATAAGTATTTTAACCATGGTTTATATTTTTGAGTATTTGCACAAAGATTTTGAATAAAAAACGGCCAAGCGTTTTTTGTCTTTATTGGAGTTAGGATATGGAAGGACCGATGCTGTTTAACAGATTGCTGCCGCCAGTCAGCCACAGAGGTCATGGAAGCGGCACCGATAACCATTTGCTTCTGACTGTCGAATCGTCTGTCATAAAAGCGAATGCGCTGCCACTAGAAAAGCCATTTTCGCTGCCGAATCTGCCAATGCTTTTGGGCATCCTCAGAGTTTAGAGTCTCAGGACTGCTACTGCGTGTAGAGTATTTCTGCAGTTGTGCAAATCAAAGGCCCAGAAGAAGCATGATAGGAATACGAGCGCCTGTGCCCATCTGGATTTTTCATGGTCACGACCAGCAGAGGCACTTGATTTTGGGCTTTCGCATGCATGCATATTCTTTGTTGGGTCTGTTTGTTTCGAGCAATCACACAGCGGTGGCTGCTAAGTTTCCACTTTCCAAACAGGAATGAGAAATGAAATGTGAAGTACAGATGAAATGAACTTCAGAAATGAT
This sequence comes from Paspalum notatum, assembly GCA_022530915.1. NCBI lineage: Eukaryota > Viridiplantae > Streptophyta > Magnoliopsida > Poales > Poaceae > Paspalum > Paspalum notatum. The sequence continues at coordinate 765,110 of CM039691.1, forward strand.
GAATATGTTTTTCAATTGCTATAAATAAAGTCGTTCAATCGGTTGTTACAGGGAACCAAAGGCTGGGGAACAACCATAGTAGTACAGTACAGTACAGGTTCACCACTTTGCCCTCACTACCTGCTAAGCTAGTACTGTATATCATAGGAATATTCAGTGGGTAACATGGTTTTCATTTAACTACGCTACAATCTTTTTTCCTTGTAATCTTCTCAGCTCGGCTCAGCTAAGGCCACCACCTTCACCACCTCATCTGGCAGAGTCTCTCTTGAGTCCTGATCGCCTCGATCCCCAGTGGGTGAAGATCCTATTATATTGCAGGGCTTTGGTGCACTGTCTGCGATGGCCTTTCTTCCTGAGGATCTTCGCCTGCATTACTGGCGAAGTAGACGGCTTCTGCTACCTGCAAAGATGACAGGGAAAAACATGTTCCCGAATGGTTAAAGGAGAACACCAACTGCAGATTCACGGTAGAGCAGAAATCATCTGGAGGCCGAAAGGCCGTCCCGTTGATTGATTGGACAGGTTGCCGCCCTTCCCTTCCCTTCCCTGAAGCGCTGCCAAGTGCCAACCTAAAACTCTGCAACCATACAATGATCCATCCAACAAAACGCTCGCTTTCACACATACACAGCGCATCGCAGAGCAAAGTATACGTTAACTAAAACAGCAAGACAACTAGATATTAACCACAGCATCGGTTCGCATCTTCACCGCATACCACAACCATGATTCCAGGAACGACTGAGTACCGACCGACCAATCAACGGACTCCTAAGAGATAGACGACCACTACTGCAAGTAACCAGACGTGCAACTGCTTGCAGGAGATCGATCACCCAGCACGGACACTTAAGACAATGACTACGACTACCACCACGGTAACACGAAGGTGTCAACGCTAATCTTGCTGCTGTTACAGACTTCCCAGAAGTCAGTTGTGGAGCTCATTCAGCATGTTCTGCAACTTGAGAGATGTATGCTTCATCCCAACATGCAGCTCCAATCCGCCACTCTGCTCTACTTCTTTGGGGTGAGATTCTGGATCTGACGCTGCAGCTGCATTAGAGAACATACATGTCAGTACTTCTATACATGGTTAAGAAGACAAAGATTCAATATCACAACATAACAAGATATATACAATGGCCAAGAAAGGAGTAACAAAGGACTAGACATGCAAAACTGAACTAAAGATTTAATCTGAAACAAACTACTGTAGTACAATGGAACATAATTTAAAACTTTTCAGAAGAATTTATTCACAAAAGTTAATACCTGAAGCATATTCTGCAGCTTGCCACGCACATCATTGAATTCAGTCCTCGCTGTCTGGAGGACCTTGAGGCACCTGTCAAGGAATATGCTTCCGTGATTTGTACAGATAATAAAATATGCATATGAATACAACAATAAGACAATGGGAAAAAACGGCAGTACATGCATATGTATAAATACTAACCCATCCTTGTTTTTCTGTTTGCAGACCTCCCTGAACTGGATACTGGCGTTATGTACCTTCTGAGCACCAACACTGAAATGTGCAAATAAACAAATCAAGGACCCACAAAAACGATTCAACAAAAGAACAAAAAAAAAAAAAAAGCAAGCATGAAATTTTAGTTGTCATCACTCATCACATCTGCGTGATGATTGAATACATGTTTAACAATTTAATCATGCATCGATATGCAAGATAACAAACCAACCTAGTACAAGCATATTGAATTTGAGAACTTTAGCGAGCAAGATTTAATACTGAAACTTTAGAATTCTATACAAACAGAGCTGAAATGTGACCATTTGGCCATCCGATCGATCAGTGGGATGGAACATGATAGATCATAGATGTTCCCTAAATGGATCTGAAGATCCACTTGAGTTATGCGATTAGTGTGATAGATGGATGGAGCATATTTGTCAGATGTATGTCAAACGGAGCACGCCTATCGGATCTACGTCATGGAACACTACAACGACAAAATAGATGACAATCCCTACCATTAACGGATCCGAAACACAACTTAAGATTGGAAAATGGCAGAAGAAGGAGCATTTTCCATCCCTACCACTAGTATGAAACATGCATTTCAGGAACAGGGTATGAAATGGACGGGGCATCACCTCGCGCTACTTCCCTTGAGCTGATGCACAAAGGCGTCGACCCTGTTAAAATCCACAGTGGGCTGGTCCCTGCACAGGCGCACCAAGTAGCGCACACGGATCAGAACAGATCGAACCAATCCAGCCAGCCTCCCTCGGGACGGAGCAACGTACGGCCCGACCATACAGAAACGAAACAAGGACTCTTACAGCAGGGTGGTGAGCTCGCGGATGATCCGGTCGCCGTCCTGGCAGAAGAGCGTGATGATCTCGGTAACGAAGTTCGGGGAGTCGGGGTCCTGAAGCTTCTGCAGCTGCGTGAACTGCTCGTCCAGCAAACCCTAGCACCCAGCACAAAGCGCAATCGATCCCGTCAGCCACCCACCACCGGAATTCCGCAAGAAACGGCGCCGGAATACGATAACCAAAGCAAAGAGGTGGCCGGCAGCGGAGGGAGACCCTTACCGATGTGAGCATGCTTTCGCGAAGGGCGGCGAGTTGGGCAACTGGATCCATGGCAGCAGGGGAGCTCGGAGCTCGTCGTGGGGAGCGGGACTGTGGTGAGAGTGGAGAGCAGGTGAAGGCTGCGAGTGAGGGGTGATTGGGACAGGAGCCGCGGGCCCCTATTTATAGGGCGGAAATGGGGATCCCCGGCCCAGTCCAGCCCAGCCCAACCCCACGGTGGTTGAACGGGAGCCTCGGGTTCTTCTCAGCTCTCATAAATTCTCCAGTGGTTTTTAGCAGATGCCACCGCACTTGATTGCTACTGTACAAAACAGCTTTCAACTATTACCTGTCCTCCAGAAATTTGATTCTCCCAGGAAACTTTTTGCTTGCCTTATTAATTGGCTGGTTATCTGTTTTCTTGCTCACAGTGTGTCATCATATTACCTATTTTATTATTATTATATAAAATGGTACCAGCAGCAAATGAGCTGGCTAGGAGTTTGGTTAGAGTGTAGACAGAGTTTACAGCTGACTCCCAACAAATAAGTTACCAACATATGTATTGCTGGCAGTTGGGCGCTGGCCGGAATTTGCTATGAGGACAAATTTTCTGGATGGATTCCAACAAATAGAGTTACCACTAGTTGTTGCCCGCTGATGACAGTCGTATGTTACAAAATGGTTGTTACACAAAAAAAACAAATATGAGCAAGGAGTATACAGCTAAGCTCTTATATTTATCAATAATAAAAAGTGTTTTTAATAAATAATACAACTATTATATTAATATACTATTGCATTAACTCTGAGTTTAGTTAGATATATTGTGGAGTATTGCAAATGTTCATTTGATTTATTTCGTAACACCATTCCTACAATATCTAAACAACTTCCTCGTGAATAGATCGTATCCAACTGATCCGGTAACGTATGTATAATAACGACACGCCTATTAATCTCCGGTGCGTTATCTATATGCGACAAACTCAAAATATGGCAACACATTCCGACAATATATATCCGAACAATTTTCTCATGATGAGATCGTATCTAACCAATGTGGTGATGTACAATAACGACACATGGATGTTGATCTACTGATCATTACCTATATGCGACAAACTTGAATTGTGCAACACCAATCCGACAACTTGCTCATGAAGGCCTTGTTTGGATCGTCGGTTTTGCAAAAGCTGGTTTCCCTAAAACCTGCTTTATCCTAACCACCCCTAAAATCGTGTTTGGATCGTCCAACTAATTCCCGTACAGGCTAAATCGACTTTCCAGAAACCCCATAAAACGCGGATTACGAAAAATGGGTCCACGTCGTTTTTAATAGAACGGTTTTCGATAACCACGATCTGGTCACGTTCCACTTCGAGGGCGGGAAAAGTATTTCGCCTTTCGCTCTTTGGTGCCCAGCAACTCAATATATAAAGGAAAAGCGTCTGATTAGAGAATAAAAAAGGCCGTCCGCCGTCGAGTGGTTGCTGCCTACTACGCCTCCAGTATTGCGCCGATCGACTCCATTAATCGGAGGTACCACCGTCTTCTTATGCTCTCTATTAATCTGAGGTAGCAGTAGCACCGTATTCTTTTGCCCTCTATTAATCTGAGGTACCACCGCCTTATTGCCTTCCAATTAAACACTGGACATCTCTAGAATCTGTAATTACGTATTTCAATTAACATGTTGCCTGCACAAAGGGTAGCAAAAAACACAATTACATGTTAGGCCATGCAGGTAGGAGTAAACGATCTACACATTCATTTTTTTATGATTTTTTATGGAAGCAATTGTGTTGTCAAGTTCTATTGGTAAAAATTCTCAATTATCAACACGTTTGAATCTGTATATTGATTGAACCTCTAGACGTTTGAGTGTAAAGTTGTACCAGCAATGATCATGCACTGCACCATATGAAGATTGGTATTTGTGTTTGTCAATTCGTTGTACTGTATTGTCAACCTAATGCTTGTTCTATTACTGCTACAACACAAGTAATCAGTCATTATATGCATGGTTATCCTAGCCTTTCCCGTGAACTATCAAATCTTTGCTTTCAGTATACATGTGTTTAATAAACATTAGTATGTACATACAAAAGGAAGTCTTGTAATTCCCAGATTTCCTAGACTAGAACATGCCAACTACATTTACTTGTGACTCATATAACTACTGGTATTGTGTGTTTTATATGACCTGCACAAGTGATCAACTTGTTATATCGGGTTTCTTTTAGAATAATATGGAGGGATATGTGGACAAAAAAGTTAAGCAGGAACAAACAAATAAAGTTTGCATAAAGAGGCACACCTGGAAATCTAGTGAGGACAAATCCCTTCTTAACATCCTGAAGGATCAAGCGCTCAATGGTGGAAAAGAGGGGACCACCTTCACAAAGGCAGCATGGCGTGAAATCTTAGCTTCCTTCAATGATGCAAGAGTTGACAAACTTGAACTACAACAACTGAAAAATCGACACAAGTACTTTAGAGCCTACTATGCTACAATGAGCAAACTTCTTAAGTACACTGGATTTGGTTGGGATGACGATGATAAAATGATAAAAGCTGAGAATGACAAATGGGAGGAGCTTATCCAGGTACGTTATATCTAAGGAATTTAATATTCTATCACTTTGTTATGTTGCAGTTATTGTTGCCAAATTCTAACCAAAACATTACCACATTGCAGAAAGACAATACCGTTAAAGAATATCGTGACAAAGTGTGGCCTAGTTGGCCAGATCTTCAAGAGATATGTGCAACTTCAACTGCACGGGGGTTTTGTGCAACATCAAGCAAAGGAAAAGGTTCAGACTTGTCAAGCAAGACTGCAGTGATTGATCTCAATGAGGAAGTTGAAGTGCAGGAAATTGAGGATACTGAGAAACATGTTAGTCAAGTGACTTCTCCCAGCAATAGTTCTCACAATAATATGAAGATGACAGAGAAAAAGATGAAGTCATCTAATCCAAATGGAAGTAAAACACATGATAATCCCAGAGGACAAAAGCGCACAACTGATGATGCAGTAAATGCAATAGATAGTCTTGCGGATGCAACTTCCAAAATAGCAGAAATGAAGAAAAGAGCAGCCCAACAGGAGGAAGCATATTCAGTGAAATCATGTATGGCAATACTTAAGAGCATGAGTGATGTTGACCCAAGAAAGAAAGTAAAGGCTGCAGCCACATTTACAAACGCTGAACAAAGGGGAGTTTTTGTTGAGATGGATGAAGAGATGCGGACTATATGGATACAAGGGCTCTAGATTTATCAATTAGAAACATAGCTTACAAAATTTAGGTTGCATTTTAGGTTGCATTTTGTTTATTGATGCACGCTCTATGAATTTTAATTGAAGTTTATGTTGGAATATTGTGATTTAAATTTGGTTTGTAACTGATTGGTCTCATATTGTTTCATAACTAGCTGCATCCCCTGTTTGTTTCAAATTATGTTTTTTCCAAAGCACTGATTATTAATGTATTATGCAGGGTCCTATGAACTCATCGCAAGTGCTAGATGATGATCTTTCTGACTCAGAGCAATTGGTTATTAACAATATTGCTGCTGTGTCATTATTTCGCAACATGTTCTTCACTAGAATTTTTAAAAGCAGTCGTAACACATCAGGTTTAAGTGGTGCCGAAAGAACGCGCCAGCTACTTGATGGCCACCCTGTCAGATTTTTTGATCAACTACGTGTTGATAAACAGACTTTCTACTTGCTAAGGGATGAACTGTGTGAGAGAAATTTGCTTCAAGATACATTGAGAATGACTGTGGAAGAACAACTAGCGATATTCTTTCATACTATTGGTCACAGTGTTAGGAATCGTGTACATCCAAGACAGATATCAACATTAGGGAGAAACAATCAGCCGACACTTTAATAATGTTTTGAATGCAATAAATGGTTTGCGTGATATTTACATAACAGACCCTCCCAATGAAGTGCCATTGAAGATTAGAGCTGATCCCAAGTATTACCCCCATTTCAAGGTAAATTTATATAGTGACCGCTCTACAATTCTTCCTATCTTACTATTTGTAATAATGAACTATTCTTGAAGAACTGTATTGGGGCTATTGATGGCACACACATTGACGCAAAGATCAAGTTTGAAGAGCAAACGCCTTATAGAAACAGACATGGTTTTCCATCTCAAAATGTTATGGCAGTGGTGTCATTTGACATGACATTTACATATGCCGTGGCTGGATGGGAGGGTCCAGCATCAGACCAAGCTGTGCTTAGATGGGCGGTTACTAGCGGAGGTTTTAATGTACCAGAAGGTACATATAAAGATATCTAGGCTTACATTTTATCATTATTATGTAGCAGTAATGTGTGATTAACAGGGGATTTATTTTGCAGGTAAATATTATTTAGTTGACTCGGGCTATGCAAATACCTCAATTTGTTGCACCCTATCGTGGCGATCGCTATCATATTGGTTCTTTCCGTGGAAGTAATGGGCACTACAAAGGTGAAAAAGATTTATTCAATCATCGACATGCACAACTACGGAATGTGGTGGAACGCACATTTGGTGTTCTTAAGGCCCGTTTTCCTATTTTAAAAGTTAAAGGAGGGATTCCTTATCCATATGAAACTCAAGTAAAAATTGTTATGGCTTGCTGCATAATCCATAACTTCATACGGAAGGCTACCCGGAATGATGAGTTATTTGGGGTTTATGAGAATCTAGGCATGCAAGAGAATGATGACCAAGGAGAGCAGCAAGTAAGGAGTCAATCAAATACATGAGAAGAAGAACGGGCTGCTGGAGAGCGTGTCCGTGCATGCATTGCTCGACAGTTGTGGACTAATCATCAACAGCGTGCTTCGCAGCCATGTGTGGATGAATAGTTGTTTTAGCATCTAATCTAGACTGTTTTCCGTATAATTATAGTTTGCCTTCCTAAGCACTGCAGGTTTGATTAATCCCAAATAGACATGTATCAATGCACTATTCTATTTCTATGAGTACCTAGATGACAGACCCATAGCATGCTATGGTATGCAAGTATTGCTATGGTTGCTATATTTGTGTGGGTAGCTAAATGACAAATTCCTATCTTGCAATATTTAAGCAACAATCTCGAATTCATTGGATCGGAAATATTATCTTGTTATTTGATTGATTATTCAACAAATAACCCAATAAAAAAATAGATTATTAGCTACAGGCACAAAGGTGAGAACAACATGAAAATAATTGAGAATAAGAATCGTTACCTAGCCAAGCCATGCAATCACTTCACGATAAGCCATGGCAGGAGACCAACGGAGCTTGGTTCTGAGATTTGTTGGGTCACCATGGAGAGAAATAGGTGGCGAATGTGGAGCAAAAGAACGAGCACGCCATTCCGCTCGTCGAGCATGCTGGGTCACCATGGAGAGAAAGAGGTTGCGGATTTGGAGGAAGAGACCGAGCACACCATTCCGCTCGCCGAGCACGCAGGTGGATGGCCCTGCCATCCCTCTGATTGAACTCTGACTTGAGAGTACAGCGAGACGAAGGTCATGAGTGGTGGAGACTGGCCTAGAGGCAAACCTGGGTCGCGGGACGGCGAGAGCGAGAGGGGCAGGCTAGTCCGCCGCCGCCGATTTGAGCCCTGCCGCCGGCGGCGGCATTTGTGCCTGCGCTGTAGCGAGTGGCTCCGAATGGGGAAAGTAGGAGAGAGACTGATCGGCCGCCGATGGGTCACCGTTGGTCAAGCACGTTTCCTTCCCAGCCAAACATAGTTTAATAAAGACCAATTTTCCGGCCAGCACCATCCAAACATTGTTTTAATAAAACGCACTCTAACTAACTCGCTAGTATAAAGCCTGTTTTCCTAAAAACACCTGTAAAACGCATTTAAGTAAAAACAGGTTTATACCCTGTAGATCCAAACAACCACGAAGAGACTGTATCTAACCGATGTCGTAACGTAAAACAATGACACATAGACGTTGAATCTCCTGATCATTACCTATATACGACAAACTATGGACGGTTGAAATGTGATACACCAAAGTGCATGACTAAATATATATACCTATCATTGGTTATAGCGGTTACAACTAGTTTCGACAACAATGAATGATCTATCAGTTATGTATGCTTTCCGACAAAACCATAACGGTTGATTGTTTGCCTCACTCCGTCCAACAAGATCTCACAATAATATTTATCATCAGTCATTGATCAAAGTTTTAGTTCGAAAATATATAGTAGTTGACGAGCAAGTTATAAATTCATTGCAAAGGCACAATCGTTATTGTGTCATGGTACCATTATCTATAATACACACATGTAAAAACACATATATTGCTGATGCAAGAATGCATGTTCAATAGACAATGCAATTACACCAACTAATATATTGGTTTGTTACATATTTGGCAAACTATGGTGGAAACAAAATCAATTTTAAGAAAAAGAAACAAATATAGTATTGATGACGTGCATAGCAGCCCGCCAAGAAAAAGGCATGTATGAGTTAAACTACCACTAGGGACTTCCGACCCATCAGCCTAGTTCACAGCTTTGCTAAATTAATTACCAAGCTGCTGGCTAACCGACTCGCTGCCCGCCTACAGCAAATGGTTTCACCCAATCAGAGTGCCTTCATAAAAGGGTGCTTCATACAGGACAACTTCATGGTAGTACAACAAACAGCCAGGTTCCTCCATCAACAGAAACAGCCTCGCATCCTTCTCAAATTGGATATTTCAAAAGCTTTCGATTCAGTTTCTTGGCCCTTTCTCCTTGAGGTCTTACAATATTTGGGTTTCGGACAAATCTGGAGGGACATAATTTGTGGGCTGTTATCCTCTTCATCTACCCAGGTTCTTTTGAATGGAATTCCTGGAGAGCAAATTTTTCATCGGTGTGGTTTGAGGCAAGGTGATCCCCTTTCCCCCATGTTATTTATCTTAGTCATGGATGTGCTAGGGTACATGATTTCCCAGGCTGCACGTGAGGGCCTTTTGCAACCCCTCTCAACAAGATCGCTGCAGCACCGGGTGTCCCTTTATGCTGATGATGTGATACTTTTTCTTCGGCCAGTAGCTGGGGACATCTCTGTGACAATGGATATCTTAAACCTATTTGGTGAAGCCTCGGGACTAAGAACTAATCTGCAAAAAAGTAGCGTGATGCCCATTAGATGTGATGACTCGGAGTTGACAACTGTCCAAAATCTGCTACCATGTACCCTATCAGATTTCCCATGCAAATATTTGGGGCTACCTCTCTCTTTGAAAAAGCTGACCAGAGCTCAAGTGCAACCTTTCATTGATCGCATTGCAGATCAGCTTCCAGGTTGGAAGGCAGACTTGATGACACGAGCTGGAAGAATAGTGCAGGTCCAATATGTTCTTACAGGTATGCTCATATACCTATTCATGGCCTCTGACCTTCCATCTTGGGCTGTCAAGGAAATTGATAAAATTCGGTGGGGATTTCTCTGGAAAGGCCGGAAGGATGTAAAAGGAGGACATTGTCTTGTGGCATGGGTGAAAGTTTGTCGGCCTTTTGAACTTGGAGGGCTAGGCATCTCAGATCTAAAAACCCTCGGCTGGGCCCTACGGATGAGATGGCTATGGCTGCAAAAAAAACAGAACCAAACCGCCCATGGGCTCATCTCCCGGTCCAGGTACCTGATCAGGTGAAAGCCTTTTTTGCGATGGCTACTATCTCGGAAGTTGGTGATGGCGCACAAACTTTTTTCTGGACGGACAGATGGTCAGATGGTCGCAGCATTGCGGAGCTGGCTCCTCGGCTCTTTGCTATTATACCAAAAAGAAGAATCAAGCAACACACTGTCCAAGAAGCCCTTACCAACCGTACTTGGATCTCAGATATACAAGGAGCTCTGAATGTTGGGGCACTCACTGATTATCTTCAGCTATGGGATATCCTATCTGATATACATTTGCAGCCGGAGGTGGAGGACAAACATATTTGGAAGCTATCTCCCAATGGCCAATACTCAGCTAAATCAGCTTATGAAGGTTTCTTCCTAGGGGCTACAATCTTTGAGCCCTGGGAAAAAATCTGGAAGTCACGGGCTCCACCTAAATGCCGATTCTTTTTGTGGTTAGTCGCTCATAAGAAGTGTTGGACTGCTGATCGACTCTTGCGCCGAGGGCTACCTTGCTCGGCCTGCTGTCCATTTTGTGACCAAGAAGAGGAAACCATTGATCATCTCCTGGTCGGTTGCGTGTTCGCAAGGGAGTTTTGGTTTAAACTGCTGAGACAGGTCAACCTTCAGACTTTATCCCCACAACCTGCAGATTCTTCCTTTCTCGTTTGGTGGGAAAAAGCTAGCAATGCTACAGCTGGGCTGGTAGTGCAAGGCGTCAACTCTCTAATCATTCTTGGGGCCTGGACTCTCTGGAACCATCGGAATAAGTGTGTATTTGATGGAATAGCGCCGAGTGTTACTGCAGCCTTAGTCATCGCTGGAGAGGAGCGCCAGTTGTGGACCATGGCAGGGGCTCGAGGATTATCCCTCTTGACTGCCCCCTCCCCGGTGATTAGTTGGCTCAGCTCTGGGCGTTGGATTTGTTTTGTTTTTGTGGCTGGGTGTGTCTTGTGCCAGTGTTTTGGGTTGTGTGTGTGCGTGTGTTGTATGGTTGTGTTGCTGGGTTCTTATACCCTTTTTTCTTCTTAATGCAATGATACGCAGCTCTCCTGCATTTTCGAAAAAAAAAGTTAAACTACCAATAATACAGACTCAAGAGAAAGTTTATGACAAATAAACCTTTCCTAAGGTGCAATTTGGTTTTTTTTTTACCATTTCAGCAATGCCTCCATACTTCGATAGCTAACTCTAAAAGAACGGCAACTTTATGCATAGACTATCATAGGGGATCCTATGCTAGAGGATCTTTTTAGCTTTTTATTCTTTACTCAAAATTTTTGAAACGGCTTATTTTGATATTTATAACTAGAGAACATTGACATTATATTTAAGTTGGAAGCCTTTTCATATCAGATACTTCTTGCTTCCAGTTTGTTTTTCTAGGTTTAGTTAACAAATTTCTATACATATGGTGTTTATATAGGAAAAATTGGAAATAATTAATAGTTCAACATCCAATGGTTTTTCCCTCATTATTGTGGTTGTTGCAAACTCATGCTTAGCTGTTTCCATGAACCATAGGTTGTATCTGAGGTTGGTGCTCCTTTGGTTATTCCCCTTAGTGATAAATTTCCAGCAATGTATTGATATCATCATCATCATCATCAATTGTATTAGGAGCAAATGAGCTGGCCAGGAGTTACTGGTGGGAGTGTGGACTAAGTTTATAGCCAGTTCAAAATAAGTAAGTTACCAATATATGTACTGCTGGCAGTTGGCCACTGGCCAGGATTTAAAGGACTCTGGACAAAATTTCTAATTGACTTCCAATAAATAGAGTTACCGTTGGTTGTTGGTCGCTGGCAGTCGTATGATACAAATTGGTTGTTACACAAAAAACAAATATGTGCATGGAGTATACAGCTAAGCTCTTATATTTATCAATAATAAAAAGTGTTTTTAATAAATAAATACAATTATTATATTAATATATTATTGCATTAACTCCGAGTTTAGTTAGATATATTGTGGAGTATTGCAAATGTTCATTTGATTTATTTCGCAACACCATTCCTACAATATCTAAACAACTTCCTCATGAATAGATCGTATCCAACTAATTTGGTAACGTATTTATAATAACGACACACGCCTATTGATCTCCGGTGCATTATCTATATGCGAGACAAACTCAAAATATGGCAACGCATTCCGACAATATCCAAACAATTTCTCATGATGAGATCGTATCTAACCAATGTGGTGATGTACAATAACGACACATGGATGTCGATCTACTGATCATTACCTATATACGACAAACTTGAATTGTGCAGCACTAATCCGACAACTTGCTCGTGAAGAGACTGTATCTAACTGATGTCATAATGTAAAATAATGACACACAAACATTGAATCTCCTGAAAGTTACCTACATACGACAAACTATGGATGGTTGAAATGTGACACACCCAAGTGCATGAATAAATATATACCTATCATTGGTTATTATCAGCGGTTACCACTAGTTACTACAACAATGGATACTACTATCGGTTACGTATGCATTCCGGCAAAACCATAACAATTGATTATTTGCCTCACTCCATCCAACAAGATCTTGCGACAATTTAGGCCAAGAAAAGACAATGTTATCATCATCGTCAACCAAAGATTTAGTTTGAAAATGTATAGTAGTTGACCAACAAGTTATTTATTGCAACGGCACAATCATTATTGTATCGTGGTACCATTATCTATAACAGCCACATGTAAAAACACAAAATTTGGTTATGCAAGAATGCACAGGGGTGGACTCACCCATGGGCAAACCTCGGCGCCTGCCCGGGCTTCTCTGCCAGCACAAGTAGAGCTACTAGTGACCAAGTTGCAGCAAGATTGATTTGGAACTAGAAGCATAGGAGTGCAGTGAAGGAAGGAATACATGTAGTACATGAGTCCATGTTGGCCTTTGCATGAACGACATGCACTCCTGCAGGAAGCAGCTGCTGGGCAGTTGATGACTGGATGGATGCCATTTTGTATTTGCGTAAAACCTAAGCTATTGGCCAATGGCTTGATATATCATTGGTGAAACACGACGCTCAAGCAAGGATGCACGCTCGGATTGATGCCAATCCTTCCACGGATGTAAAGTTTACTATACACATGTCCCATCAACAAAACGGCATTGAGCGCCGGCATCAACAATTCGTGAAGTTTAGTCATTGCAAGCGGCAAGGCTACAAGACCGCAACACTTAGACAGCCGAGTTCGTGACAAAAAACTTGCACCATGGAACAAGGGAAAAGGAAATTCAACAAATTTTAGTGTCAATGAAATAATTGTCGTCGTGTCATTTTTCTCTTATGTTAATGGACAATATGATTTTGTAAATCTGGAGTTCGTCCAGGCTCTTTAAAAATCCTGGGTCCACCATTGAGAATGCATGCTCAATATATAATGCAACTACCCCAACTAATATATTTGTTTGTTACATATTTGGCAAACTATGGTGGAAACAAAATTAATTTAAATAAAAGAAATATCATCATGTATAATTGACAGACAAATATAGTATTGATCGCGTACATAGCCACTCACCAGGAAAAGGGCACGTATGTGTTAAACTACCAATAGTACAAACTCAAGAGAAAGTTTATGACAAATAAACCTTTCCTATGGTGCAATTAGTTGTTGTTACCATTTCAGCAATGATTCCATGCTTCGATAGCTAATTCTAAAAGAACAACTTTATGCATATACCATCGTAGGGGATCCTACGCCAGAGGATTTTTAACTTTTTATTCTTTACTCAAAAAAAATTGAAATTGCTTATTTTGATATTTATCACTAGAGAATATTGACATTATATTTAGGTTGGATGCCTTTTCACAAAGAAAATTATCGGATACTTTTTGCTTCCAGTTTTATTTTTCTAGGTTAGTTAACAAATTTCTATAACATATGATGTGTGTGTGTATAAGTTCAGCATCCAATGGTTTTTCCCCATTATTGTGGTGAGTGCAAACTCATGCATAGCTGTTTCCATGAACCATAGGTTGTATCGGAGGTTGGTTCTCCTTTGGTTATTCCCCTTAATAATAAATTTCAAGCAAGTTATTCATGATATTAATTACTACTAGTATATTTGATTTCTTATGTACAAAAGAGAATTTATTGTTACCTGCATCTAGGACTGTGGTTCTAGTAGCAAAATATTTATTTATAGTTTTAATTTGGTGACTATCTATTTTCCTCCTCATAGTGTGGCATCATATTTCCTATTTCATTATTACTATTATTATTATTATTATTATAAATGATATTAGGAGCGAATGAGTTGGCCAGAAGTTATTGCTAGGAGTGTGGACAAAGTTTATATCTGGCTTCTAATAAATAAAGTTACCAATATATGTATCGTTGGCTGTTCACCGCAGGCCAAAGTTTGTTGTATGGAGTGTGAACAAAATTTCTAGCTGGCTTCTAATAAATAAAGTAATTAATATACATATCGCTAGCCATTGGCCGCTAACAACCGCATGTCACAAGTTAACTATGTGACAAAAAAAATACATGCATGGAGTATACATTTAAGCTCTCATATTTATCAACAATAAAAAGGTTTTTTAAATAATTGCATCTCTTACATATGAGTACATATACTAACAAACACCAACAGATTATATCGTATTAAGTATTAACTCTAAGTTTAGTTAGATATATTCTGGATTATTGAAAATTCTCATTTGATTTATTTCGCAACACCATTCCAACAATATATAAATAACTTCATGATAAATAGATCATATCTAACTAATATGGTAATGTACGTATAATAGCGATACACAGATATTGATCTCCAATGCATTATCTATATACAACAAACTTGAAATAATGTTTCAATAATATCTGAACAATTTCCTCATGATGATATCGTATTTAACCAATGTGGTGATGTAATAACGACACATGAATGTTGATCTACTGATCATTACCTATACACAACAAACCTTAATTGTGGCAACACCAAACCGATCGACAATATCCGACAACTTGCTCGTAAAGAGACCGTATCTAACCGATGTGGTAACGTATAATAACGATGTAATACCCCGGAAATTTACCCTAACAAATTACCCTCTAATCTTCCCCCTTAATTCAAAATGAATTTAGAAAACTTGTTTGTTTGAGTGCAAGTGTACCTTTCTGAGCTCAACCAAAAATCATCCCAAATATCCTCCATGATCTCTTCTCAAGTTTCTCCAAAATTCATTCAATTTCCTCTTCAAATCCTAGTTCAAATTCAAATCTGGAAAATGGAAAAGCCTCTTCTTTCTCTCTCCCTCTCGGGCCGAAATCCACACCCCTCTCCCCTCTCTCGGCCCGCCTGCCTCTCCTTCCTCCCTCCCTCTCGGGCCGGCCTGCCTGCCCCCCTCTCTCTTTCTCCTTTTCCCGGCCCCGGCCGAACGGCCCATCGGCCGCTCGCCCTCCTCCTTCCCCCTTCCCTGCTCGCCGCGCCGCGCACGCGCGCCGTGCGTCGCGCGCCAAGCCACCGCGCCCCGACGCCGTACCGGACCCCGGGCAGCGCCGCGCCTCGCGTCGCCACGCGCCTCCGCGCCGACGCCTCCTGCCCGGGCCATCCCGTGACGCGCCGCGCCGCGCCCACTCGCACTCCACACGCGACCCGCGCGCCGTGCCGCTCCCCGCCAGCCGCTCATTGCTCCGGTGCTCCCCGTACCCGGCCCCCTACCACCGCATCCACACGCGCCATGACAGCGCACGCCGCGCCCGATGACACCGGCCGCCACTCATCGCCGCGCCTATGAAAGGCGCCGAGCTCTTCCTCCCCGCGCGGCTCTCCCCCTCTTCGCCTCGGCCGGCCTCGGTTCGCCACGACCCGGAGCCGCCCGACGCGAGCTCTCCTTCCCCCTTCCCCCGCTGGTGCCGCCCGCGCCGCTCGCCTCGACGAGCCGCGCCGACGCTGCCTCCTCCATCCCGAGCCCTTCCCCCTGCTCTCTCTCGCGCCGCTCGCCGCAAGCAAGGCCGCGACGCCGCACCACCAAATTCCCCGTCCATGGGCCACCTCGGTCCAATTCGTTGCACAGAGAGCACCACACCATCTCCTTCTACTTCCGCCCCACTTCCTTTTGTTCCTCAGTCGCTCCGGCGAGGCTCCCCACGAGCACCCGCGGCCGCGACCCTCGGCGTCCGTGGACGCCCACGCTCCGCGCCTCCCCTCACACCCGGAGTCCCGCGGACGGACCCGCGCCACTCCCCGCGTCGCACCGGTACTCTCGGCCCCGCGAGCGGAGGCCGGGAGCAGCCTCCCCGGCGAACTCCGGCAATCACGCGCGCTCCGACGCGTCGAGGCAGGGGCGTCGGCCGGCCGAGCCGAGCCGCTCGCTCGCTCGCGCCCGGGCCACCTCCGTTGCCTGCGCCACATGGGCCGGCCCGTTGGCCCCTGTGTGCGCGTGGGCCAAGAGCAGAGGCCGGGCCGAAGTGGGAAAAAGAAGAAAAGAAGAAGGGCCCCATGGGCCGAATCCTTTCTCCGGGCCCAAGTGCTTTCCCCTCGGGCCAGAATCAAAGTCGCCAAGCAAAAGTTTATTCCTACCCCCTGAGCTATCCAGAAAGTTCATATCTACCCCTTGACACAAAATACCCCGTATCTTTTCCGTTCTAGCTCCGATTTATGTGATTCTTGTACCAAAATACTCTGTAAATCAAGCTCTATCTATTCATGTACTTTTTATAATGTTCCCACACACTCCGCCGTCCACAACACACGAAGACTCACGGTCTACGTCATTTTGGGTCGACCCGCGACGACGGGACTAGGGCACCTGTGGCAAGCCACTTGTGCGTTAGTTCCGCCCTCGCCGATCGGTTCACTGAAGACCCGGTTTGGTTGAACCGAACCGGACGGTTGTCAAACTCTACCCCTGTCCCCGTAATGCGGACGACAGGAGGGGATGGTTGGCACCGCCCGAGTTCGTCGTTCTCTCCCTCACCGCGATGTAAGCCCATCGCGCTGCGAGAGTAGACCGAGCCCAACCGGAAGGAAGAGTTGGACCGCACGCGCCAGAGCTGGCCCGTGTCGTCTTTCCCTTCTTCCAAAATTTATCTTTATTGCTGACATGCTGTCCTCATGCTGCCGGAAAATCCGTCCCATGAGCCCGGCATGGATGGCTCTAAAGATCAAACTCTTGATACCTAAAAGGGGGCCAAATGTGCCATTTATCCGTTTGACTCCCGCTCTATTTACATGCCAAACCATAAGGATATCTTTAGCTCCACAAAACCCATATCAAGATGAGCTCAGATTGTACCATGATTTGGTGTGTTTTGCTTGTCTGTACGTGTAGGCTTTCTCGGAGAGCCGTTCGGTTCCGTCTCTGAAATGGTTTACTCAGGGACCGGAACAGGAGTCTAATGATGCAACAACCGTCGTACCGGCTACCTCGACGAAATGAATGCAAGTCCACTGGAATCCTCACTTGATGCATAAATTACCCAGTTTTTATATACACATCCTATTGCCTTGTATGAACGATAAAACTTGCATGTTTTGCTGGCTAAGGTAAACATAGTAGGATATAGCCTCCTGAGCCACCTTAGAGGTAGTGCGCTTAGGTGGATCGCTCACTCAATTATATACATTAATCTTGATGAAAATGATGGGAATATGGTGATGGGTGTGGACGGATGTTTTCAGTAACACATGGGGTAAGACCCTGGCAGACGACTTCGGTTGTTGAAGCCACTACGGGGTAGAAACCCCGGGGATACGTTATCACGGATGCCCCGGTGTCCGGTCCTTGTTGCGAGGGCCGGGCTGGTGTTGGCTCAGTTGATGAGCAGTTGTGGGAGCTCTACCCTGAAGGACCGAGTTGACGTTTCATCTTGCCTAACTCATTTAGTGCAACCACTCGAGGTTGTATGTGGCAACCCTCGGTTAGAACCCGCTTTGGACAAACCAGATATAAGCCGGTGTGCTGGGATGCATGAGAGATTGGGAAATGGGCGCGGTCGCATGGCTGCGGTCAGGGGTCGACAGTTGCGTGGCTGCGGGTCTGAGCAACAGGTGGTCCCGCTTCTCTCATGGCTGATGTCTGGGGGCGCCTTGCGGGGGAAGAACCGGCGAGCGGAAAGGGGCTCACTGATCATGAGTACCTGGACCAAACTTGTGGGTAAAGTGCGCACCTCTGGCCAGAGTATAATTAAATCTATCATGATAGTCCGCTGTCCACTGGTATGGACAAAGGAGTTACGGCTTGGTTTCGGAACTAGCTTCTTATAAAATGTGGGTTGGGATGGGATCAAAATGATGGTTTTGAGGCAGCTGCGGTTGCCGAGGAGGTGTGTGTGTGGAAAATGTGATGGCATGCGTGCCACGAGCCGCGATGGACCGGCAAGTCCAGTGGCAACCTCTTTTGGGATAAAGATGTTTTCTCAATTAAAACTAAGAACTAAGGAACCCTGCATATCAAATGTTTTACTGCAAATTTACCTTCAGCACCAGATATATCTTGCATGTAATAATAGCTTATATCCCCCTTCCTATGGAAGAAGGTGGACTTGCGGAGTACGTATGTACTCACCCTTGCTTTGTTGTTGGTTTACAGAGCAAAGAAGACCATGGACGTGTGAGGGTTACGGCCTGCTTCCCAACTGTGCTGTGGTGGGAAAGTTTGGGTCGCGCTTTTAAAGAGTTTCCGCTGCTGTGTTTTCGGGCTGCGCCCCGTTTGGTCTGTCCCGTTAGGACGGATCTGTACTCAACTGATGAACAAATGTGGTTACCATAACTCTTGGGAATGGTAACAATACACATTTTAGTCCTGCTTAAGGGCTGGGACGCTTCAGGTGGTATCAGAGCCGTAAGTTGGCCGTAGGACGTAACCCTAGGTTGGAAAAAGGTTTTTGAGTCCAAAATCAGTTGAAAAACACCTCTACTCCTTATCTTACTCAGTTTCAAAAGAGTTTATCTGCTCTTTTCCCCTTCCTCAGTCAAGTGTTCCGCTTCGAAGACCGTGTTCAACCTGTCTGCAACAAAAGGTGTGCACACCCTATGGAAGTCAAAAGTGGCACCCTACCCTATGGATGACCGTGACGTGCACCGGGAAACAAGGAAGTGACCCTCCTTGTGTTTCCCGCCTTCCTTGCCTTGAAAGGCCTTGCAGTGCAGCACGGTGGACAAGGGACCGTGCATGCAGAGCCCCTCTGAATCAGTGCAACACAGTGAGCGGTGCCTAACGCCGTGTCTGCTGTCTGGAAAAGGACACAAGGATTCAGCCCCAGACACGCCGGCAAAGTGTTTAAAAGCCCACCAGAAGGCCAGAAGAACTCAAGAACTGCCCCAATACAAGCAGCCATGGCCAAGCAACCTCCAACGCTCATAGGCATCCCCACGCCTATAAAGAAGAGAAAGGTCGGAGACCTCATCAATGGAGTTCCGATCCTAGAAGGCATACCAGTTGAGGAGGGTGAGCCAGATCACCCAGAGCTCTCCCCAGTTCCTTCACCAGAGCTAGCAGAAACCCTAGAAGCTGCACCAACCTCCCCGTTGTCAGTAGAAAGCCCGAGAGCTCCGCCACCAAGTCCTGTTTTGCTCAGTGAGCTGCCTTGGGAAGAGCTGTTGAGGACGCGAGCTGCGTCCCCTCTTATGGAGTCTACCCCAGAACCATCCAGCTCTGCCTCGTCCTGCCAGGAAGAAGACTCAGTAGTCTGGCCCCCGTCGTTGCAAGAGGTCAACAGCAGATCCAGGGAGTCATCCCCGGATGAAGTCACCAGTGCCCTCCGGGAGTGAAGCCGTGTGGTCCGCAGTTAGTTGTACCCAGTTCCCCTCTTACATGTGGGTAGTGGAATTTTTGTTCCGCTTTAGTTAGCACCCTCTGTAAGAGTGAATCGTGTAGACTGCGTGTGTTGTAGTGTTGTTGTTGTTGTCGTCTGTGTTGTAGCCTTTTGTTTTCTGTTGCGCTAGTGTTAAGCCGAGTTCGGCCTGTTTTGCTCAGATGGAATCTGCCGAGTATGTCAGCTGCTGCCGGGAAGAAAGTGGCTTTCCCGAGCTGCTAAGAGATACCATGCGGTACCTCAGTATTCCAGGATACCCGGAGTACTGCGCGTTAGCATTCCCCGAAAGGGAAGAACGAGGATGGACCGTCACACTTTATATCAGAGAGAACCTCAATCTCAACGGTTGGTACTGCAGAGCCATCGGCAACGGATTCTTAGAAGCCAGCCACATTGCCGCTCGTGGGGCAATAAAAAGGTTATGCTCGACCTACCATGGGGCAGTACAAAGCAGCCCTATGAGGTTCTTTCCACCAGTGAACCAACGTGCTAGTACTTGGATTAAGAGGACAGCAATCTTAACAGAGATCAAGAAGTCCAGAGATCCTACCCTAGCCTACCTGGTCCAATATCTGCTTGCCTTGGACGACGAGTATGAAAAACTGAGCCGCCTGCATGACAGGTTGGTAGACCGACACCAAGACACAGAAAGAGAGTTGATCAAGTATAAGAGGGCGTGGATGCATCCAGGATCAGTAACAGACTCCCCTCTCAGTCATGGAGTAAGGGTAAGGGCCATGTCCGGTCCTCGCCACCCACCTCAAGGAGAAATACAGAACCCCATGATGGCAGGAAGTTCAAACCCTCCTAACCAACCAATACTGAGTCATCTTGGAAGTTTTCAGGCCCTCCTGCTCAATCACATGCAGACCAGTGATAAGAACCCAGAAGACCTCAACAGACGAGAAGATAAAACTAGCATGGGTGCATTCTTGACACTCTCATGTCCAGGAGAAGGATCCAGCCATCAGCCTCCAGTGCAGAATCAAGCCTCCAATCCTCAAAAGTTGAAAGGTGTCCTGCGCGAGTAGACGCGTTAGCGTGTTCATCCTTGTGTTTGTAGTTTCTGTTTGTGAAGTTTTGCTAATAAGGAACACATCATTTGTAGACCTAACTCTTATCCCTGCTTCCCCTTCTTACCTCAAAAAAAAAAAACAGTCTGCTAAAGAGAAGCAAAACGTCTACAAGAAGCCTTGTTCAAACCAATCAGTGCAGTCGGCATGCAACAACAGTGTGTCCATGAAAGCACAATACAAGCAACGGCAAACGAGGGGATAAAGTGTACACAGTGAAAGGAAATAGTGCCCTGGAAAAAAAAAAAGGGAAAGACCGGATAAGACATTACGTACTACAGTCTCTAAGCGAACTGTGCATGCTACAGTTCCCCGACGCTCTCGTATTCCCACTGCCTTCGTCTCCCCGCCTTATCAGCTGCCACTCCTGTCTTTTCACCGCACCCACTGCGCCTGCCCCCGCCACCCACTTGCCTTTGCCGCCGTGCAGGCATGCATGTGCCCCGCTCACCGCTTTAGCAGTGCACCCCCGCGCTGCTGCCGACCGAAACCGGCCCCTACACCATCGCAGGCATGCCGCCGCGTGTCCCCTGCACCGCCTCCACCGCTCATGTCCCTTCGATGCACAAGCCACCGCACCGCAACCACCACTCTCCCGTGCGTCTATAAAAGCACGCCTCGGGCGCCACTCTTCATTCACCCCGCCGAGCAAGCTCATAACACCCTCCCTCCACTAGCTAAATCGAAATAATTCCCCCAGATGTTCGTTGATTCTTTCATCGAACAAGTCCTCTTAGGTTTCTACGCTCTTGCTTTTCTCATTCTCATCATGTACCTCCTTTTCCTGTGGGAAGACCACCATCCTCCCTCTTCAGAACAAAGGAAGAGAGATTAGCCCAAACACCCCCGCTCACCTCAATACCCGAGCATGAACCTAACCATCATCACACTTCTTCTGATCCAGTGCATATTTCTCTACAAGATCTCAAAAGTCCTCCTCCAGCTTGCAAGAAACATAGTCAGATTCCAGGACCGCATAAGCCAGATCCTCGCGCACTATCCCCCAAATTCCTCCGAGGCATGAACCCAGAAACCAGAGCTTGCCTTCCACTTCGCTACATAGTCTTTGCTGAGATCTTCGTTCTATGCCTCCTAATCCTCCTCCGGTTAGTCACTCTCTCACGGGCAGAGAAGAAGCAAGAAGAAGCTCCCTGCTAATAAAGCGGCCCCCAGATGAAGAAGCTCCAAGAAGCAAGCAAGGAATCAAGACAACAAGCAGGCAATAAGTTATGCTTGGGATAAAGAGAAAAGTAACCAGAAGCGCTTGGGATAAAAAGAAAAGTAACATGAAGAAGTTTATCCCAAATGACCGCTTCTTCCCCGGCAACTCCCCGCTTCCAGAAGGGATATTAATCCACTTAAAGGGTACTCTAATCCTTTTAAGTGGGGTAGTCTCCCCTCTGCTAGTCCTGATGAAGGAAGATCCAGAAAGTTGAGGCATGCAAATTTCTGGATGATGCATGAGTTGCCAGTGCATGCCACCGCCTGCCGTTACCGGCCAGAGCAACCTTCCAAGTGCATGAGATGAAGGAGATAGAAATATCTCTTTGTATGTGGAAGGTTTGCACGGCAAATTCCCAAAGAAGAAACAAGTAACCAAACAAGGGAAAGCCGTGGAAAAGCAGAAGTTGAAGTTGCTTCAAGCAGAAACTTCATCCATCCTTACCGAAGAAGCAAGAGCTGTTTGTTGTTGAAATTCCATCTCCCGTTTGTACAAGGTTCGAGTTTCAGTTGTAAGCAGAAGTCGTTTAGCTGAAGTAAAGCTATCTCTATAAACCCTTCTACCCTAATCTCGGGGACGAGATTTCTTTTAAGTGGGGTAGGTTTGTAATACCCCGAAAATTTACCCTAACAAATTACCCTCTAATCTTCCCCCCTTAATTCAAAATGAATTTAGAAAACTTGTTTGTTTGAGTGCAAGTGTACCTTTCTGAGCTCAACCAAAAATCATCCCAAATATCCTCCATGATCTCTTCTCAAGTTTCTCCAAAATTCATTCAATTTCCTCTTCAAATCCTAGTTCAAATTCAAATCTGGAAAATGGAAAAGCCTCTTCTTTCTCTCTCCCTCTCGGGCCGAAATCCACACCCCTCTCCCCTCTCTCGGCCCGCCTGCCTCTCCTTCCTCCCTCCCTCTCGGGCCGGCCTGCCTGCCCCCCCCCCTCTCTCTTTCTCCTTTTCCCGGCCCCGGCCGAACGGCCCATCGGCCGCTCGCCCTCCTCCTTCCCCCTTCCCTGCTCGCCGCGCCGCGCACGCGCGCCGTGCGTCGCGCGCCAAGCCACCGCGCCCCGACGCCGTACCGGACCCCGGGCAGCGCCGCGCCTCGCGTCGCCACGCGCCTCCGCGCCGACGCCTCCTGCCCGGGCCATCCCGTGACGCGCCGCGCCGCGCCCACTCGCACTCCACACGCGACCCGCGCGCCGTGCCGCTCCCCGCCAGCCGCTCATTGCTCCGGTGCTCCCCGTACCCGGCCCCCTACCACCGCATCCACACGCGCCATGACAGCGCACGCCGCGCCCGATGACACCGGCCGCCACTCATCGCCGCGCCTATGAAAGGCGCCGAGCTCTTCCTCCCCGCGCGGCTCTCCCCCTCTTCGCCTCGGCCGGCCTCGGTTCGCCACGACCCGGAGCCGCCCGACGCGAGCTCTCCTTCCCCCTTCCCCCGCTGGTGCCGCCCGCGCCGCTCGCCTCGACGAGCCGCGCCGACGCTGCCTCCTCCATCCCGAGCCCTTCCCCCTGCTCTCTCTCGCGCCGCTCGCCGCAAGCAAGGCCGCGACGCCGCACCACCAAATTCCCCGTCCATGGGCCACCTCGGTCCAATTCGTTGCACAGAGAGCACCACACCATCTCCTTCTACTTCCGCCCCACTTCCTTTTGTTCCTCAGTCGCTCCGGCGAGGCTCCCCACGAGCACCCGCGGCCGCGACCCTCGGCGTCCGTGGACGCCCACGCTCCGCGCCTCCCCTCACACCCGGAGTCCCGCGGACGGACCCGCGCCACTCCCCGCGTCGCACCGGTACTCTCGGCCCCGCGAGCGGAGGCCGGGAGCAGCCTCCCCGGCGAACTCCGGCAATCACGCGCGCTCCGACGCGTCGAGGCAGGGGCGTCGGCCGGCCGAGCCGAGCCGCTCGCTCGCTCGCGCCCGGGCCACCTCCGTTGCCTGCGCCACATGGGCCGGCCCGTTGGCCCCTGTGTGCGCGTGGGCCAAGAGCAGAGGCCGGGCCGAAGTGGGAAAAAGAAGAAAAGAAGAAGGGCCCCATGGGCCGAATCCTTTCTCCGGGCCCAAGTGCTTTCCCCTCGGGCCAGAATCAAAGTCGCCAAGCAAAAGTTTATTCCTACCCCCTGAGCTATCCAGAAAGTTCATATCTACCCCTTGACACAAAATACCCCGTATCTTTTCCGTTCTAGCTCCGATTTATGTGATTCTTGTACCAAAATACTCTGTAAATCAAGCTCTATCTATTCATGTACTTTTTATAATGTTCCCACACACTCCGCCGTCCACAACACACGAAGACTCACGGTCTACGTCATTTTGGGTCGACCCGCGACGACGGGACTAGGGCACCTGTGGCAAGCCACTTGTGCGTTAGTTCCGCCCTCGCCGATCGGTTCACTGAAGACCCGGTTTGGTTGAACCGAACCGGACGGTTGTCAAACTCTACCCCTGTCCCCGTAATGCGGACGACAGGAGGGGATGGTTGGCACCGCCCGAGTTCGTCGTTCTCTCCCTCACCGCGATGTAAGCCCATCGCGCTGCGAGAGTAGACCGAGCCCAACCGGAAGGAAGAGTTGGACCGCACGCGCCAGAGCTGGCCCGTGTCGTCTTTCCCTTCTTCCAAAATTTATCTTTATTGCTGACATGCTGTCCTCATGCTGCCGGAAAATCCGTCCCATAAGCCCGGCATGGATGGCTCTAAAGATCAAACTCTTGATACCTAAAAGGGGGCCAAATGTGCCATTTATCCGTTTGACTCCCGCTCTATTTACATGCCAAACCATAAGGATATCTTTAGCTCCACAAAACCCATATCAAGATGAGCTCAGATTGTACCATGATTTGGTGTGTTTTGCTTGTCTGTACGTGTAGGCTTTCTCGGAGAGCCGTTCGGTTCCGTCTCTGAAATGGTTTACTCAGGGACCGGAACAGGAGTCTAATGATGCAACAACCGTCGTACCGGCTACCTCGACGAAATGAATGCAAGTCCACTGGAATCCTCACTTGATGCATAAATTACCCAGTTTTTATATACACATCCTATTGCCTTGTATGAACGATAAAACTTGCATGTTTTGCTGGCTAAGGTAAACATAGTAGGATATAGCCTCCTGAGCCACCTTAGAGGTAGTGCGCTTAGGTGGATCGCTCACTCAATTATATACATTAATCTTGATGAAAATGATGGGAATATGGTGATGGGTGTGGACGGATGTTTTCAGTAACACATGGGGTAAGACCCTGGCAGACGACTTCGGTTGTTGAAGCCACTACGGGTAGAAACCCCGGGGATACGTTATCACGGATGCCCCGGTGTTCGGTCCTTGTTGCGAGGGCCGGGCTGGTGTTGGCTCAGTTGATGAGCAGTTGTGGGAGCTCTACCCTGAAGGACCGAGTTGACGTTTCATCTTGCCTAACTCATTTAGTGCAACCACTCGAGGTTGTATGTGGCAACCCTCGGTTAGAACCCGCTTTGGACAAACCAGATATAAGCCGGTGTGCTGGGATGCATGAGAGATTGGGAAATGGGCGCGGTCGCATGGCTGCGGTCAGGGGTCGACAGTTGCGTGGCTGCGGGTCTGAGCAACAGGTGGTCCCGCTTCTCTCATGGCTGATGTCTGGGGGCGCCTTGCGGGGGAAGAACCGGCGAGCGGAAAGGGGCTCACTGATCATGAGTACCTGGACCAAACTTGTGGGTAAAGTGCGCACCTCTGGCCAGAGTATAATTAAATCTATCATGATAGTCCGCTGTCCACTGGTATGGACAAAGGAGTTACGGCTTGGTTTCGGAACTAGCTTCTTATAAAATGTGGGTTGGGATGGGATCAAAATGATGGTTTTGAGGCAGCTGCGGTTGCCGAGGAGGTGTGTGTGTGGAAAATGTGATGGCATGCGTGCCACGAGCCGCGATGGACCGGCAAGTCCAGTGGCAACCTCTTTTGGGATAAAGATGTTTTCTCAATTAAAACTAAGAACTAAGGAACCCTGCATATCAAATGTTTTACTGCAAATTTACCTTCAGCACCAGATATATCTTGCATGTAATAATAGCTTATATCCCCCTTCCTATGGAAGAAGGTGGACTTGCGGAGTACGTATGTACTCACCCTTGCTTTGTTGTTGGTTTACAGAGCAAAGAAGACCATGGACGTGTGAGGGTTACGGCCTGCTTCCCAACTGTGCTGTGGTGGGAAAGTTTGGGTCGCGCTTTTAAAGAGTTTCCGCTGCTGTGTTTTCGGGCTGCGCCCCGTTTGGTCTGTCCCGTTAGGACGGATCTGTACTCAACTGATGAACAAATGTGGTTACCATAACTCTTGGGAATGGTAACAATACACATTTTAGTCCTGCTTAAGGGCTGGGACGCTTCAGGTGGTATCAGAGCCGTAAGTTGGCCGTAGGACGTAACCCTAGGTTGGAAAAAGGTTTTTGAGTCCAAAATCAGTTGAAAAACACCTCTACTCCTTATCTTACTCAGTTTCAAAAGAGTTTATCTGCTCTTTTCCCCTTCCTCAGTCAAGTGTTCCGCTTCGAAGACCGTGTTCAACCTGTCTGCAACAAAAGGTGTGCACACCCTATGGAAGTCAAAAGTGGCACCCTACCCTATGGATGACCGTGACGTGCACCGGGAAACAAGGAAGTGACCCTCCTTGTGTTTCCCGCCTTCCTTGCCTTGAAAGGCCTTGCAGTGCAGCACGGTGGACAAGGGACCGTGCATGCAGAGCCCCTCTGAATCAGTGCAACACAGTGAGCGGTGCCTAACGCCGTGTCTGCTGTCTGGAAAAGGACACAAGGATTCAGCCCCAGACACGCCGGCAAAGTGTTTAAAAGCCCACCAGAAGGCCAGAAGAACTCAAGAACTGCCCCAATACAAGCAGCCATGGCCAAGCAACCTCCAACGCTCATAGGCATCCCCACGCCTATAAAGAAGAGAAAGGTCGGAGACCTCATCAATGGAGTTCCGATCCTAGAAGGCATACCAGTTGAGGAGGGTGAGCCAGATCACCCAGAGCTCTCCCCAGTTCCTTCACCAGAGCTAGCAGAAACCCTAGAAGCTGCACCAACCTCCCCGTTGTCAGTAGAAAGCCCGAGAGCTCCGCCACCAAGTCCTGTTTTGCTCAGTGAGCTGCCTTGGGAAGAGCTGTTGAGGACGCGAGCTGCGTCCCCTCTTATGGAGTCTACCCCAGAACCATCCAGCTCTGCCTCGTCCTGCCAGGAAGAAGACTCAGTAGTCTGGCCCCCGTCGTTGCAAGAGGTCAACAGCAGATCCAGGGAGTCATCCCCGGATGAAGTCACCAGTGCCCTCCGGGAGTGAAGCCGTGTGGTCCGCAGTTAGTTGTACCCAGTTCCCCTCTTACATGTGGGTAGTGGAATTTTTGTTCCGCTTTAGTTAGCACCCTCTGTAAGAGTGAATCGTGTAGACTGCGTGTGTTGTAGTGTTGTTGTTGTTGTCGTCTGTGTTGTAGCCTTTTGTTTTCTGTTGCGCTAGTGTTAAGCCGAGTTCGGCCTGTTTTGCTCAGATGGAATCTGCCGAGTATGTCAGCTGCTGCCGGGAAGAAAGTGGCTTTCCCGAGCTGCTAAGAGATACCATGCGGTACCTCAGTATTCCAGGATACCCGGAGTACTGCGGGTTAGCATTCCCCGAAAGGGAAGAACGAGGATGGACCGTCACACTTTATATCAGAGAGAACCTCAATCTCAACGGTTGGTACTGCAGAGCCATCGGCAACGGATTCTTAGAAGCCAGCCACATTGCCGCTCGTGGGGCAATAAAAAGGTTATGCTCGACCTACCATGGGGCAGTACAAAGCAGCCCTATGAGGTTCTTTCCACCAGTGAACCAACGTGCTAGTACTTGGATTAAGAGGACAGCAATCTTAACAGAGATCAAGAAGTCCAGAGATCCTACCCTAGCCTACCTGGTCCAATATCTGCTTGCCTTGGACGACGAGTATGAAAAACTGAGCCGCCTGCATGACAGGTTGGTAGACCGACACCAAGACACAGAAAGAGAGTTGATCAAGTATAAGAGGGCGTGGATGCATCCAGGATCAGTAACAGACTCCCCTCTCAGTCATGGAGTAAGGGTAAGGGCCATGTCCGGTCCTCGCCACCCACCTCAAGGAGAAATACAGAACCCCATGATGGCAGGAAGTTCAAACCCTCCTAACCAACCAATACTGAGTCATCTTGGAAGTTTTCAGGCCCTCCTGCTCAATCACATGCAGACCAGTGATAAGAACCCAGAAGACCTCAACAGACGAGAAGATAAAACTAGCATGGGTGCATTCTTGACACTCTCATATCCAGGAGAAGGATCCAGCCATCAGCCTCCAGTGCAGAATCAAGCCTCCAATCCTCAAAAGTTGAAAGGTGTCCTGCGCGAGTAGCCGCGTTAGCGTGTTCATCCTTGTGTTTGTAGTTTCTGTTTGTGAAGTTTTGCTAATAAGGAACACATCATTTGTAGACCTAACTCTTATCCCTGCTTCCCCTTCTTACCTCAAAAAAAAACAGTCTGCTAAAGAGAAGCAAAACGTCTACAAGAAGCCTTGTTCAAACCAATCAGTGCAGTCGGCATGCAACAACAGTGTGTCCATGAAAGCACAATACAAGCAACGGCAAACGAGGGGATAAAGTGTACACAGTGAAAGGAAATAGTGCCCTGGAAAAAAAAAAGGGAAAGACCGGATAAGACATTACGTACTACAGTCTCTAAGCGAACTGTGCATGCTACAGTTCCCCGACGCTCTCGTATTCCCACTGCCTTCGTCTCCCCGCCTTATCAGCTGCCACTCCTGTCTTTTCACCGCACCCACTGCGCCTGCCCCCGCCACCCACTTGCCTTTGCCGCCGTGCAGGCATGCATGTGCCCCGCTCACCGCTTTAGCAGTGCACCCCCGCGCTGCTGCCGACCGAAACCGGCCCCTACACCATCGCAGGCATGCCGCCGCGTGTCCCCTGCACCGCCTCCACCGCTCATGTCCCTTCGATGCACAAGTCACCGCACCGCAACCACCACTCTCCCGTGCGTCTATAAAAGCACGCCTCGGGCGCCACTCTTCATTCACCCCGCCGAGCAAGCTCATAACACCCTCCCTCCACTAGCTAAATCAAAATAATTCCCCCAGATGTTCGTTGATTCTTTCATCGAACAAGTCCTCTTAGGTTTCTACGCTCTTGCTTTTCTCATTCTCATCATGTACCTCCTTTTCCTGTGGGAAGACCACCATCCTCCCTCTTCAGAACAAAGGAAGAGAGATTAGCCCAAACACCCCCGCTCACCTCAATACCCGAGCATGAACCTAACCATCATCACACTTCTTCTGATCCAGTGCATATTTCTCTAC
Source organism: Paspalum notatum (assembly GCA_022530915.1). Classification (NCBI taxonomy): domain Eukaryota; kingdom Viridiplantae; phylum Streptophyta; class Magnoliopsida; order Poales; family Poaceae; genus Paspalum; species Paspalum notatum. Next base: position 794,734 of record CM039691.1, read on the forward strand.
AAGATCTCAAAAGTCCTCCTCCAGCTTGCAAGAAACATAGTCAGATTCCAGGACCGCATAAGCCAGATCCTCGCGCACTATCCCCCAAATTCCTCCGAGGCATGAACCCAGAAACCAGAGCTTGCCTTCCACTTCGCTACATAGTCTTTGCTGAGATCTTCGTTCTATGCCTCCTAATCCTCCTCCGGTTAGTCACTCTCTCACGGGCAGAGAAGAAGCAAGAAGAAGCTCCCTGCTAATAAAGCGGCCCCCAGATGAAGAAGCTCCAAGAAGCAAGCAAGGAATCAAGACAACAAGCAGGCAATAAGTTATGCTTGGGATAAAGAGAAAAGTAACCAGAAGCGCTTGGGATAAAAAGAAAAGTAACATGAAGAAGTTTATCCCAAATGACCGCTTCTTCCCCGGCAACTCCCCGCTTCCAGAAGGGATATTAATCCACTTAAAGGGTACTCTAATCCTTTTAAGTGGGGTAGTCTCCCCTCTGCTAGTCCTGATGAAGGAAGATCCAGAAAGTTGAGGCATGCAAATTTCTGGATGATGCATGAGTTGCCAGTGCATGCCACCGCCTGCCGTTACCGGCCAGAGCAACCTTCCAAGTGCATGAGATGAAGGAGATAGAAATATCTCTTTGTATGTGGAAGGTTTGCACGGCAAATTCCCAAAGAAGAAACAAGTAACCAAACAAGGGAAAGCCGTGGAAAAGCAGAAGTTGAAGTTGCTTCAAGCAGAAACTTCATCCATCCTTACCGAAGAAGCAAGAGCTGTTTGTTGTTGAAATTCCATCTCCCGTTTGTACAAGGTTCGAGTTTCAGTTGTAAGCAGAAGTCGTTTAGCTGAAGTAAAGCTATCTCTATAAACCCTTCTACCCTAATCTCGGGGACGAGATTTCTTTTAAGTGGGGTAGGTTTGTAATACCCCGAAAATTTACCCTAACAAATTACCCTCTAATCTTCCCCCCTTAATTCAAAATGAATTTAGAAAACTTGTTTGTTTGAGTGCAAGTGTACCTTTCTGAGCTCAACCAAAAATCATCCCAAATATCCTCCATGATCTCTTCTCAAGTTTCTCCAAAATTCATTCAATTTCCTCTTCAAATCCTAGTTCAAATTCAAATCTGGAAAATGGAAAAGCCTCTTCTTTCTCTCTCCCTCTCGGGCCGAAATCCACACCCCTCTCCCCTCTCTCGGCCCGCCTGCCTCTCCTTCCTCCCTCCCTCTCGGGCCGGCCTGCCTGCCCCCCCCCCTCTCTCTTTCTCCTTTTCCCGGCCCCGGCCGAACGGCCCATCGGCCGCTCGCCCTCCTCCTTCCCCCTTCCCTGCTCGCCGCGCCGCGCACGCGCGCCGTGCGTCGCGCGCCAAGCCACCGCGCCCCGACGCCGTACCGGACCCCGGGCAGCGCCGCGCCTCGCGTCGCCACGCGCCTCCGCGCCGACGCCTCCTGCCCGGGCCATCCCGTGACGCGCCGCGCCGCGCCCACTCGCACTCCACACGCGACCCGCGCGCCGTGCCGCTCCCCGCCAGCCGCTCATTGCTCCGGTGCTCCCCGTACCCGGCCCCCTACCACCGCATCCACACGCGCCATGACAGCGCACGCCGCGCCCGATGACACCGGCCGCCACTCATCGCCGCGCCTATGAAAGGCGCCGAGCTCTTCCTCCCCGCGCGGCTCTCCCCCTCTTCGCCTCGGCCGGCCTCGGTTCGCCACGACCCGGAGCCGCCCGACGCGAGCTCTCCTTCCCCCTTCCCCCGCTGGTGCCGCCCGCGCCGCTCGCCTCGACGAGCCGCGCCGACGCTACCTCCTCCATCCCGAGCCCTTCCCCCTGCTCTCTCTCGCGCCGCTCGCCGCAAGCAAGGCCGCGACGCCGCACCACCAAATTCCCCGTCCATGGGCCACCTCGGTCCAATTCGTTGCACAGAGAGCACCACACCATCTCCTTCTACTTCCGCCCCACTTCCTTTTGTTCCTCAGTCGCTCCGGCGAGGCTCCCCACGAGCACCCGCGGCCGCGACCCTCGGCGTCCGTGGACGCCCACGCTCCGCGCCTCCCCTCACACCCGGAGTCCCGCGGACGGACCCGCGCCACTCCCCGCGTCGCACCGGTACTCTCGGCCCCGCGAGCGGAGGCCGGGAGCAGCCTCCCCGGCGAACTCCGGCAAGCACGCGCGCTCCGACGCGTCGAGGCAGGGGCGTCGGCCGGCCGAGCCGAGCCGCTCGCTCGCTCGCGCCCGGGCCACCTCCGTTGCCTGCGCCACATGGGCCGGCCCGTTGGCCCCTGTGTGCGCGTGGGCCAAGAGCAGAGGCCGGGCCGAAGTGGGAAAAAGAAGAAAAGAAGAAGGGCCCCATGGGCTGAATCCTTTCTCCGGGCCCAAGTGCTTTCCCCTCGGGCCAGAATCAAAGTCGCCAAGCAAAAGTTTATTCCTACCCCCTGAGCTATCCAGAAAGTTCATATCTACCCCTTGACACAAAATACCCCGTATCTTTTCCGTTCTAGCTCCGATTTATGTGATTCTTGTACCAAAATACTCTGTAAATCAAGCTCTATCTATTCATGTACTTTTTATAATGTTCCCACACACTCCGCCGTCCACAACACACGAAGACTCACGGTCTACGTCATTTTGGGTCGACCCGCGACGACGGGACTAGGGCACCTGTGGCAAGCCACTTGTGCGTTAGTTCCGCCCTCGCCGATCGGTTCACTGAAGACCCGGTTTGGTTGAACCGAACCGGACGGTTGTCAAACTCTACCCCTGTCCCCGTAATGCGGACGACAGGAGGGGATGGTTGGCACCGCCCGAGTTCGTCGTTCTCTCCCTCACCGCGATGTAAGCCCATCGCGCTGCGAGAGTAGACCGAGCCCAACCGGAAGGAAGAGTTGGACCGCACGCGCCAGAGCTGGCCCGTGTCGTCTTTCCCTTCTTCCAAAATTTATCTTTATTGCTGACATGCTGTCCTCATGCTGCCGGAAAATCCGTCCCATGAGCCCGGCATGGATGGCTCTAAAGATCAAACTCTTGATACCTAAAAGGGGGCCAAATGTGCCATTTATCCGTTTGACTCCCGCTCTATTTACATGCCAAACCATAAGGATATCTTTAGCTCCACAAAACCCATATCAAGATGAGCTCAGATTGTACCATGATTTGGTGTGTTTTGCTTGTCTGTACGTGTAGGCTTTCTCGGAGAGCCGTTCGGTTCCGTCTCTGAAATGGTTTACTCAGGGACCGGAACAGGAGTCTAATGATGCAACAACCGTCGTACCGGCTACCTCGACGAAATGAATGCAAGTCCACTGGAATCCTCACTTGATGCATAAATTACCCAGTTTTTATATACACATCCTATTGCCTTGTATGAACGATAAAACTTGCATGTTTTGCTGGCTAAGGTAAACATAGTAGGATATAGCCTCCTGAGCCACCTTAGAGGTAGTGCGCTTAGGTGGATCGCTCACTCAATTATATACATTAATCTTGATGAAAATGATGGGAATATGGTGATGGGTGTGGACGGATGTTTTCAGTAACACATGGGGTAAGACCCTGGCAGACGACTTCGGTTGTTGAAGCCACTACGGGGTAGAAACCCCGGGGATACGTTATCACGGATGCCCCGGTGTCCGGTCCTTGTTGCGAGGGCCGGGCTGGTGTTGGCTCAGTTGATGAGCAGTTGTGGGAGCTCTACCCTGAAGGACCGAGTTGACGTTTCATCTTGCCTAACTCATTTAGTGCAACCACTCGAGGTTGTATGTGGCAACCCTCGGTTAGAACCCGCTTTGGACAAACCAGATATAAGCCGGTGTGCTGGGATGCATGAGAGATTGGGAAATGGGCGCGGTCGCATGGCTGCGGTCAGGGGTCGACAGTTGCGTGGCTGCGGGTCTGAGCAACAGGTGGTCCCGCTTCTCTCATGGCTGATGTCTGGGGGCGCCTTGCGGGGGAAGAACCGGCGAGCGGAAAGGGGCTCACTGATCATGAGTACCTGGACCAAACTTGTGGGTAAAGTGCGCACCTCTGGCCAGAGTATAATTAAATCTATCATGATAGTCCGCTGTCCACTGGTATGGACAAAGGAGTTACGGCTTGGTTTCGGAACTAGCTTCTTATAAAATGTGGGTTGGGATGGGATCAAAATGATGGTTTTGAGGCAGCTGCGGTTGCCGAGGAGGTGTGTGTGTGGAAAATATGATGGCATGCGTGCCACGAGCCGCGATGGACCGGCAAGTCCAGTGGCAACCTCTTTTGGGATAAAGATGTTTTCTCAATTAAAACTAAGAACTAAGGAACCCTGCATATCAAATGTTTTACTGCAAATTTACCTTCAGCACCAGATATATCTTGCATGTAATAATAGCTTATATCCCTCTTCCTATGGAAGAAGGTGGACTTGCAGAGTACGTATGTACTCACCCTTGCTTTGTTGTTGGTTTACAGAGCAAAGAAGACCATGGACGTGTGAGGGTTACGGCCTGCTTCCCAACTGTGCTGTGGTGGGAAAGTTTGGGTCGCGCTTTTAAAGAGTTTCCGCTGCTGTGTTTTCGGGCTGCGCCCCGTTTGGTCTGTCCTGTTAGGACGGATCTGTACTCAACTGATGAACAAATGTGGTTACCATAACTCTTGGGAATGGTAACAATACACATTTTAGTCCTGCTTAAGGGCTGAGACGCTTCAAACGACACACATATGTTGAATCTTCTGATCATTTCGTATATACAACAAACTATGATCAGTTGAAATGTGACGACACCCAAATTCATGAATAAATGTATATACCTATCATTGGCTATTATCAATGGTTACCATTAGTTACCACAATGATCGATAATACTATCAGTCTGACAAAACCATAACGATTGATTATTTGCCCCACTACATCCAACAAGATCTCTCAACAATTTAGGCCAAGAAAATACAATGCTATAGTCAGTAGGAGACTAAAAATTTAGTACAAAATATATAGTACTCAACCAGCCAGTTATTCATTACAACGGCACAATCGTTATCATATCATGCTACCATTATGTATAATAGGCATATGTAAAAACACAAAAATTAGTGATGCAAAAACAAATGTTCAATAGATAATGGAACTACACCAACAGATCTATTTGTTTTTTTTACATATTTGGCAAAATAAGGTGGAAACAGAGTCAATTTAAGAAATAGAAATATCAACATGTATAGTTGACAGACAAAGATAGTACTGATGGTGCGCATAGCAACTCCCCACCGAAATGGGTACGTATGAATTAAACTACCAATAGTACAAACTCAAGAAAAAATTAATGATGAATAAACCTTTCCTTAGCTGCAATTAGTTTTTGCTACCATTTCAGCAATAATGTTTTCATACTTCGATAGCTAATTCTAAAAGAACAACAACTTTGTGCATATAACATTATAGGGGATCCTAGGCTTGAGGATTTTTTTTTAGTTTTTTATTCTTTACTCAAAAAAATTTGAAACTGCTTATTTTGATATTTAGCACTGGAGGATATTAAACTGTATTATTCTAGGTTAGTTAACAAATTTCTATAACTGATGGTATGTACATAGGAAAATATGGGATTCATTAACAGTTCATCATCTAATGGTTTTTCCCCCCCATTGGTGTAGTCAATGCGAGCTCATGCATAGCTGTTTCCATGAACCAGAAGGTTGTACTGGATGTTGCCGCTCATTTGGTTATTTCCCTTAGTCATAAATTTCCAATGGTTTATTGATGATATTAATTACTACTATACTTGATTGCTAATGTACAAAAGAGATTTTGTCACCTGCCCTCTAGGAATGTGATTCTCGTAGCACACACTTTATTTATATTTTTAATTAGACGATTATCTATTTTCCTTCTCTGGGTGTCATCATATTACATATTTCATCATCATTATCATTGTTATTATTATCTCTACCAAATATTAAAGCAAATAAGGTTTTTTGGTCTGTCCTGATGGATGGGTCCCCCTGTCAGTCGCCCAGACTCTTAAACTCTTCAAACGCAGACACCCTTTCTTCGTATGTCGCAACCTTCTAACTCCAAAAGGAAAATAAACATCTTTCGCCTGTAGGAAAATAGGAGTCTGGATCCAACAATAATATTGTACTTTCAAAGAACAGATCTCATAAATAAATTGAATCTTGGTTGTCCTGATCCAACAATAAATACAGAAATATTGTACATAAATTAAATCTCAAAGAATAGATTTCATAAATAAATTGAATCTTGGAGGATGGCGTCGTAGCGACCCGGCATGACGACGCCCTGTCTCCCCTGCACAAGCTCAAAATTGCCTTGCTGCTGCTGCTAGGGCGAATCAAGAAAAAATCATAAATCAGAAAAACTTCTAGCTTTTCAGTTTCAGATCAATATTACCTTGCTTTGCCAAATCAAGAAAAGAATAGACCAACAACGTGATGTCAGCAGCCCCAGATTGCCAAAAAGAAGAAGGCCACATGTAGCCCTTCAATCAAATATATGAATAGTTCAGCAATCATGAAAAGCAAAAAGAAATAAAAAAATCAAGGAAACTCTCGTATGTGCTACTGGGATCTTCGTCAACCGTCAAAATCCTTTCTGTCTCCTCAGATGGATGGCTCCTATTTTTTCCAACCACCGTAAAATTTGTAAAATTATTATTTATTGTTATATTGTAGTTATTTGTATTGTGATATGTAATTTTGATATATAATTGATGGATTGAATTTCATCAGTCATCTATGTGGTTGTGTAAAATGTGACTGAATTTCGTCAGTCGTTCTAGGGAACCATTCGATGCACATCGTATGCTTGTATAATGGGACTGATGGAAAATCATATTTCAGTCGCCTGATGAGAAAAAAAAGTTAAGTAATGATACATTTCAAAGTTGACGTTGTGGGCGGCAGCTGCATCCGCCAAAGCAAGAGAAAGAGGAAACAACGGGCGAGGGAGGGGAGAAGGAAGAGGTACGTGTGGATGGGTGTATGGACCATGCATCGAGACCGGAAGGGCACCCACCTTTACCAACAACAACATTTGAGCATATTTCTATACTTACCTATAATAGTATAAAAGGTGTTAGTTACTTCTGTAGTTTCTCTTCCATTGAAATATACCCATGGACACACCGCGTGGTTACTGATCTATTATGGCACATGTTCTTAAATCTACTAGGGCAATGGTTCTTAACTCTGCTATAAAATCAAACTAATACAAATTTTTAATTGTAGGACATAGTGCATTTAATTCTATTAATGTATGCCGCATATAATAAGAATACATAATATTCATGTATATAGCTTGTCAAAATATAAGGTTATGTTTTCATATTTAGTAGCACACATATTTTTTCCCTAAAAAAGCACATACATATTCTAAATCGATGACATAATGTTTTCTCCTGTTGTAACCCAGGGTAATTTTGCTAGTTATTATAAATGATGTTAGGAGCAAATGAGCTTGCAAGAAGTTACTATTTGGAGTGTGGACAAAGTTTATAGCTGGCTTCTAATAAATAAAGTTACCAATATATGTATCGTTGTCTGTTGGTCGCTAGCTAGAATTTGTTGTGTGAAGTGTGGATAAAATTTCTAACTAGCTTCCAATAAATAAAGTTACTAATATATGTACCACTGGCCGTTGGCCACAGACAAATGTATGTTATATTTAGTTGTTAAACAAAAAACAAATACATGCGTGGAGTATACACAGTAAATCTATTTGGAGAAAATGAAATTAGGAGCAAGTGAGCCACACACACAAGTTACTATTTGGAGTATGGACAAAGTTTCTAGTTGGCTTTCAATAAATAAAGTTAACAAATGGTTGTTGGTGTTAGGTTTAGTCCAACATCGGTAATTGATGGTAGGGGAGCACGGCATATAAGGCGGGAGCAGCCTCTTCACCTAACGGACTAATCTTTTAGGCTGAGTTAGCCCTGTGGGCTTTATGTGTCGGAGACTCCGGCATATGGGCCTGGTGGGCCACGGCTCTGTTGACGCGGCTTATGAACGAAAATTATACATCATTTTATATTGTTTTTACCTATTATTATGCGTCAACTTTGCCTTTTACTAACAAATAACATAGATTATTGTGGATTTTGCAATATTGTCTTGGAAATGGTCTACTTGTAATTTTTGCAGGTTTTGGGCCAATTTTAAGCAAAATTCATCAAAGTCTACCTCGAGTAAAAAGACCTCTGAATATTATTCAATAATGGAAGAAGAAGCCCAATTAAAGACCCATCAAATGAAGCCCAATTCTAGAAGACTCGACAAGATCTCGGGATACAGAAGAATCTGGAAGGTTTAGAGTCTGAAAAGGACTCCACGAAGATTTATATGAAGGTTATCCCGAAGCCCGCGAAAGATGGAAACTAGAGGAGGCTGGAAGGGCCTGGGTCGGCCGAGCCAGACCCCCCCAAGTCGGCCGACCCCAGGACTCCGTATGTCGGTTTCAGTTTCCTTTTCGGCCACGTCTTCTCCAGGGTATTTAAAGCGAAGCTGAGCCCCTGGTCGAGGCATCCAATTCATTATCAAGGCGACAAGACGATGACTTGAGGGACACAACTAGAGGAGAGCAGAGGGTCGAGTTTCTAGTCTAGGTTTAGATCTTCTTCTAATCTCTAGAGGTGATTAGAGGCCTTGCACGGCTCTCTAATTGTCTAGATCCGGAGGTCTAATTGTATCATCAAGGGAAGGTATGATCATGGTTGTAATTATGATACAGTTAATTAATGAAGTATTGTTCTTGTCTAATTATCATATTCTTGTTCTAATTATGGTTGTTCTAGCTGTAATTAAGTTTATGTCTAGATGCATCTTGATTAGACCATGTCATTAAGGGTGATGTTTATCTAGCGTTCTTGATCTTTGATCTAGTTTACTAGTAATATAGTTTTGTGTCTAGTTCTTGTGATCATGGTGATTAGAAGTGCTAGTTGCTCTAATTATGTTATTAGACCAAACAAAAGTAATTGGAAGTGCATTCTCTAATTACGTGCCTGTTGAAAGTTCTTCGTCGATTACCTGGTTACCAGTGACAGTGGAGCCCGGGGAAAGGTTGAGCCGATCTAGGGGATTAGATTGATTGATCATGATTTAATTATGCTATGATAGATGTGCTTGAACATGCTTATTTGCCTTGATCTACTAGTTATCTCGCTGCTCTAATCTCGTTGTGAAACTTTATCTATCGTATGCTTTGGATCCGATTAGAGCTTGATTAGAACCTAGTTAATACCCTTTGATTAGAATTCTAATTATGTTTCTAATTGTTTATCTTATATATATATATAGTTTAGTTTATCTCTTTTACTAGACTAGGCTAAGGATTGGTTTAGTTTAAGGATTGGTTTAGAAGTAGATTAGATATCCTTTTTACCCTAGTTTTCACATAAACTCTTGTTAATTAGATCACGATTAGTTCGTTCCTTGGATTGACATAAACCTACGATACTCATCATAGGGAAAAGCTACACACGATACTGTCGCTTGCAGTATAAGGTTTGCCATGCTTAAGTGCTGTCAACAAGCTTTTCTGGCGCCGTTGCCGGGGACCTAATTATTAGGGTTCTAGTTAATTAGAGTTTATGTTTGTTGTATGTATTTAGCATTTAAATTCAATTTTATTTCTTTTATGCATTTAGATTTATTTTCTTTATTTTCTTTTAGGCGCAATAATTTTATTTTATTTTTATTTATGTTATTTTTATTTATTACTGTTCTTGCGCCATTTTTTTTATTTTATTTTTTTTATTTTTTTTTATTTTTTTCTTTATTTTCTGAATTTAAATTTTGTTTTTAAATTTTTGGATTCAGGACTAGTTTAGTGTAAATTTTGTAGAATTATTTTTGCTTTGTATATATTTTCTGCCACTAACCTGAGCAGGAATGGATGGACCACGATCCAATAAACCATCTAATTATGTGGATGATCCAGAAAAACTGCTGAGAAAGAGCCGAAACTCTGCCAAATTTTCTCGGAAACAAGAGGAAACTCTGCCGAAGATGGAAGACCAAGAGAAGAAGCTTATGGAGCTGTGTGTGCCAACATCAGCAGACTTGAAGATCAGAGACTTGGCACCACCACCCAGAGCATTTGAGATCAGGAGCTCAGTGATCAACATGGTGCAGAATCAACCATTCAGTGGAAAGGAGGACCCAAATCAACACTTGAAGACGTTCTTGCAGATTTGCAACACATTCAACGTTGAAGGAGTCACTAACGACCAGATCAGAGCAAAACTTTTCCCATTCTCTCTGATTGGGAAAGCACACCAGTGGTTGGCGACACTACCAGAGGAGACAGTGAGCAACTGGCAGAGTCTACTACAAGCATTCATCGCCAAGTATTTCTCACCAGGGAAGACTCAAGCTTTGCGCAACAGGATCTCAACATTTGTGCAGTACCCCACTGAGACATTCAGTGAAGCTTATGAGAGATTCAACGATTATGTGTCAGCATGCCCTCATCACAATTTTCAGAATTGGGACATAATTCAGAAATTCTATGGAGGACTCAACGCAGTGTGCAGAGGTCAAGTTGATGCATCATCCGGAGGATCAATTCTCAGTCTCACACCCACTGAGACCGAAGCCTTATTCAAGAAGATTGCAGAGAATGGAGCATGGGGAGCAGATAGAGTGACGCCTACCTCACTGGAGCAGCATACTTCCACTGGAACAGCGAAGAGTGTGCTGGAGGTAGACAAGATGGAGATCCTTGGTGGAAAAATCGACTCACTAATGAGGAGGTTCGAGAAGATGGAAAGTGGCAGAGCAGAGGAAGTGAAGTCTACAGATTACATGATGACTTGTGAAGAGTGTGGAGAGTATGGTCACTCAAGTGAGAGGTGTCCGGAGGAAGCTAAGGCTTTGGACTATGCCAGGAAGGAAGGTTGGATTCCCCCGTCCAATTATAGACAAAATAGACAACAACAGTTCACTGCCGGATCAGCTATTCAGAATGTCATTCCTCTGCGGATTCAGCTCAAGGACTTTATGGAAGAGCAAGCTAAAATCAACAAGGACACACACTCAAAATTCAAGGCTGTAGACAAAGTGTTAGAAAGCATTGATGGCAAGATCACTACTGTGGGAAGTTCAAATCAACAGCTCATGGGGATGATGAAGATTTTAGAAAATCAACTATCTCAGTTAGCAGAGCATCTCCCAAACAAAAATGAAGGAAAGTTGCCAGGACAGCCACAGTCTAAAGAGTCACTCAAAGCAGTTACTACCAGATCCGGGAGAGAGACTAGAGACCCAGAGTTGACTACAAAAATTGCCAGTTCAGTGGAAGCAGAGAAAGAGAGTGAAGACGAACCAGAAGTGACAGTAGAGGACACAAGAGTGTTACCAGAAAAGTGTAGAGTTCGAGCTAGCAAGACGGATGAGCATTTCAACAAGTTCATTGAAGTGATCAAGCAGCTATATATCCACATGCCACTATTGGATGCACTTCAAGTACCCACTTATGCCAAGTACTTCAAGGATATACTAGCTAACAAGAGGGAAATGCCATCTGAGTGTGTCAAGCTGACGACTGAGTGTAGTGCAGCCATAATGGATGTCCCTTTACAGAAGATGGCAGATCCGGGATGCCCCACCATCCCATGTTCTATTGGTGTACTCAACATTGATAAGGCTTTGTGCGATCTTGGAGCAAGTGTTAGTGTGATGCCGAAGTCAATGTTCGATAGACTCAAGCTGCCTAAACCAGAGCCTACATCCATATGTTTGGAGCTAGCAGATCGTTCAGTGAGATATCCAGAAGGAGTAGCTGAGGATGTGCCAGTGAAGATTGGAGATAATATTGTACCAGTTGACTTCGTTATTCTGGAGATGGGAGCAAGCTCGAGATCACCACTGATACTTGGAAGACCTTTCCTAAGGACTGCTCAAGCCACTATTAATGTGGGGAAGGGAGAAATCAAGTTCAACATCAATGGTGAATCAAGTTCATTCAAATTTCGTCCGAAGTTTGAAGTTTGCCAATCAATTGAAGAGGACGGAGCTTGAAGAAGAAGACTTGTCTGCAGTGTCTACACAAGACATTGGACAGTAAAGATTTGAAGTTGGGCTGAAGGACTCATCTTAAGCGCTATTGGGAGGCAACCCAGGTATTTAGAGTTTTTAGTTTAATTTGAGTTAGTTTAAATTGAGTCAAAACTTTATTGTTAAACATTAGTTAAATTAATAAAGTTTGAGTTAGTTTAATTTAAAGTTTTTAGATTTAAATAGGATAAGATAGCTACTCTCACTTACGTAGCTATCTAAATTTTGAAAACCACGAAGACTTTGCCGGTTTAAATTTGGTTCGATTTTATTCGGTTTTTAAATAAAAATTAGAGTAGATATGTTTTTCTAGATTTTATCTATATTGTTTGAATTTCAAAAATCATCTCTCTAATTTTATTCAAAAACTAGGCGTTTAACCTAAGCCACGCTAAAGAATTGAAGTTAGTTTATTCAATTCAATTAATGAATTGAGTGACTATCTTTATTCTAAAATTAAATCGGTTGATTAACCGAACATTTGTTTTTAATAAAAACTTTAAACATAGGTTTAATTTTCAATATGCTAAATAGGGATAATCTTTAATATGAAAATTAATTCTATCTTTTTGTGTGCTGAAATTATTAAACCTACATTAGTAGGGATATTTATATTGCTTATACGCATTAAGGACTAGAATTAGTGAAGATTAACATCAACCAAATAAAAATTAATTAATTAGGCAACATTGGATCCTCTTTTGATCTTGTAGCAACCAGCCAAGACATAGGAATAGGATAGGATTAAAACTTTTTAGGATAGCCATGATGAAGAAACATCCAAAGGGACAAACTTATGGTTGATTGAAGTTTCTGTCCAAAGCTGCATGCACGACGTTCAACTTGCAGTAGAAGCTATCCAAAAGTATCAGGAATCCAATGGGCATCTTGCAGGAGAAGGAGGAGACCCAGCAGAGCCAGCACAAGGCCAGCTCGGCAGAGCCACACCCCCCCTGGTCGGCCGACCCCAGTAGACCCTTCACCAGATGCACCTCCCCTTTCAGCAGCAGCCTTGCCTATAAATTCCAGACCTTTGTTGATGATCTTCACCACCCAGAAACCATTCCAGAGCCAGTATTTCGAGAGAGAAGAGCAAGAGTAGTAGTTCTTGAGAGTTCTTGAGAGGAAGAGTTTAGAAGATGAAGAAGACGGCAAGCTTCATCAAGAAGACTTTCAAGGGTTCTTCATCAAGGAGCAGCTCTCAACCCCAAGACGACGATTCATCAAGACTTTCATCAAGGAGACACTCTGTCTCTGAGATGGGGAGTTCCGGTTCTGAGCAGAGTCTCCGTCGGGATCAAGGATTGAGAGGATGTTCTTCTCGCTTCTCTGTTGAAGTAGAAGATGTCATGGAGCCGGTGAGGAGGCCACGCACTCGTTCTCAAAGTCAAGTCCCTCAACCGATGAACATTGATGATGATGATGATGATGAAGAGTGGAAGTATTCTTCAGAAGGATTTTCTCTCCGTTCAGCTATAGAAGAGCAAAGGTACAACAGTTGCAAAGAAAGGATTAGGTCCAATCTTGATTTAGATCATGATTTCATGAAAGTTCTAAACTTTGATTCAAGTATAGAGAAATCATTCCTTAATCTTGGCTGGGGTCCTTTCATTCATATTAGTGCTAGTTATCAGAGTGACTTAGCACTAGAGATTATGACTACTATGGATATAGTTCAGTCTTCTGATGGAATCAGCACTTTAAGGTTTAGACTTAAGGAAAACTGGACTGATATTTCTTTTGGAACTGTTGGAGCTTTATTTGGATTCCACACTAATGCACCAGAAAGTATAGAAGTTGATAATACTACACTAGAGAATTTTTGGTTGCGTATTGCTAGTGGACATTCAAAGGAGAGAATGAAAATTATCAACCCCATCCTTCGCATCATTCATAGATTCATGACAGTAAGAGTTTTGGAAAGGATGGATGACACTAAGGTGCAGATTGCTGAATTGAAATGGCTATATATTGCACTGTGTCAACCTACTTGGACTAATCCCATTAATGCAATGATTAATCATTGGATAGTCCAGAGAAAAAGAGCAACCGGATTATTGGGATATGGACATTATCTTACGGTGATTGCCTTCTCACTGATACCCAATTTGGTTTCTAGCCCCGCATACACTGTGCTACCAGCTAGTATAGATGAAAACTCCCTTAAGAAAGGGAAATACATTTTTGGGAATTCATCTACTGGATTTTATGTGGCTAAAACCAAGTTTAGAATCCCAGATAGAAGGTTGTCTCTGTTTATTCAGAATAAAAATGATTGGTTGGAGAAGTTTATGTTTGAGGAAGAACCAAGTCAGCAAACATCATCAGAATGGGACGCTTGGACTACTCCTAATCAACAGTTTCCTAGCAGTCAGTTTGGAGCAGGTTCATCACAAGGGCCAGTCTATCAAGTCAGACCCATTAGCTCTTATGATCCAACCTCTACTCCTGTATTTCAGCCATCAGGGAATATTCCTCCACCTGCAGTTTTTATTCCTAGAAATGCAAGATCCTACGATCCAGATTTCATTGCAGCTCAGCAGATGCCACACAGATCTTATTATGGCATTGAGACAATGACGGCAAGAGATTATGGTATTCTTGATCATGTTCGGGAAAATTTACAGCAGTACGAGCAAAACACTCAGAATATTGAGGAGCAATTATTCAACCTGAGGCTGTGGGACCAGAACAATCAAGGCAATCAAGAGTGAAGCTCTTAGTGGTTTGATTTTCTTTTTCTTTTTTTTTATTATTTTATTTTATTTTTATTTTAATTTCGAATTTATTTTAATTCTATATATTTTGTATAATTATGAGTGTTTAATTCGAGTTAATTTGAGTTTTATTTGAGTCATGTGAGTGAACCATGTATCACCTCCTTTGTTTAATTGAATAAAACTTGTGTTAATTTGTGTTCTAAAGTCTTTTGATTAGACTAAGTTTATGCTCTCAATTTAATGCACTTAAATTTGAATTTTGATTTGCATATATGAGATAGATTTGATATTTCATAAAGACCCATATGATATTAATATTTTGATTTCAGATTTATCATATTGAGTCTCCTTTTAAAAAAAATGATGATTTTATTTTCTAAACTTTTATGATCAAAGTTTTTCTTGTGATTATTTTATATAAGCCCTTCCTATTTAGAGCCTTATATTATATAATACACTATAGTTTGATCAAATTTAATTCTTGATTGAATTGAATTAGGATTTGAATCTAGGGTTTGAGATTTCAAAGCTGGTCATTCATATTTGATTATCTTTTCATTTGCTAGCCTTTTTATCCATGCATTGCATATCTCTACATTGGAGAAAATACAAATTTCGCTGGATATCCCTCCTGAAACCAAAATATCGTCAAAAATATATCTATCCTTACCACAACCTATTTGTTTTCTGGAGTATATCTTAAATTTATTTTTTTCAGCTGGACCCCTGTTCCAAAAAGTTAAAATACTCGAGGATGAGTATTATTCAAGAGTGGGGGAGGAAAGCTTATTTTAAAATTAAAATTTTTATAAAGTTTTTGAGGAGGCAAAGAAAAAAAAAAGAGAAGACCAAGTGGTCGAAAATTGAAAAAAAAAAGAGAGAGAAAAGAAAAAAAAGCCAAGTGGCCGCAGTAGAATTAGAAATAAAAATATATATTATATTTATGCCCCTCAAAAATCTTTTATATGAGAGTTGGTGTTTATTCAATATATATACTCCAGAAAATTTTCCAACCATATGCAATCCGATATCAGGGACTTCATTTGTGCCTTGAAATCATTGATTTATTTGCATATGTCCACCATTCTATATAATTTTTCTTTATCTTTTTCATCAATTTATTTTCCATGACCTTTTTGAGAAATCTCAGTAAAACCAGCAGATCCTTTTCCTAGTTTGATAATATATTGAGATTAAATTTTGATTAGGATCCTTACCGAAAACTCCAGATATAAGCCTACACATATATAATATGATTATGAGATAGTTTTTAGCCACATATTGAGTGACTAGAAAGATGAGTGGAGTTTTGGGCTTTATATAATCTTGATCCTTGAAAACTTTGTCGAAATAATAATTTTTGAAAAGAAGGAGATTCATTTGTGATAAAGTTTGATCTCATTTATCATACATTGTGGGATATGCTTACATGAATATCTATCTATTTTTATATTTGTAGATCCAAACACTGAAAAATATTGAGAGTATGAATTTAGTTTGATTATTTGATTTTAGTTCATAAGTTAACTATATTTTAAGTTTTTACTTACTCGAGGACGAGCAAGGTTTAAGAGTGGGGGTATTGTTGACGCGGCTTATGAACGAAAATTATACATCATTTTATATTGTTTTTACCTATTATTATGCGTCAACTTTGCCTTTTACTAACAAATAACATAGATTATTGTGGATTTTGCAATATTGTCTTGGAAATGGTCTACTTGTAATTTTTGCAGGTTTTGGGCCAATTTTAAGCAAAATTCATCAAAGTCTACCTCGAGTAAAAAGACCTCTGAATATTATTCAATAATGGAAGAAGAAGCCCAATTAAAGACCCATCAAATGAAGCCCAATTCTAGAAGACTCGACAAGATCTCGGGATACAGAAGAATCTGGAAGGTTTAGAGTCTGAAAAGGACTCCACGAAGATTTATATGAAGGTTATCCCGAAGCCCGCGAAAGATGGAAACTAGAGGAGGCTGGAAGGGCCTGGGTCGGCCGAGCCAGACCCCCCCAAGTCGGCCGACCCCAGGACTCCGTATGTCGGTTTCAGTTTCCTTTTCGGCCACGTCTTCTCCAGGGTATTTAAAGCGAAGCTGAGCCCCTGGTCGAGGCATCCAATTCATTATCAAGGCGACAAGACGATGACTTGAGGGACACAACTAGAGGAGAGCAGAGGGTCGAGTTTCTAGTCTAGGTTTAGATCTTCTTCTAATCTCTAGAGGTGATTAGAGGCCTTGCACGGCTCTCTAATTGTCTAGATCCGGAGGTCTAATTGTATCATCAAGGGAATGTATGATCATGGTTGTAATTATGATACAGTTAATTAATGAAGTATTGTTCTTGTCTAATTATCATATTCTTGTTCTAATTATGGTTGTTCTAGCTGTAATTAAGTTTATGTCTAGATGCATCTTGATTAGACCATGTCATTAAGGGTGATGTTTATCTAGCGTTCTTGATCTTTGATCTAGTTTACTAGTAATATAGTTTTGTGTCTAGTTCTTGTGATCATGGTGATTAGAAGTGCTAGTTGCTCTAATTATGTTATTAGACCAAATAAAAGTAATTGGAAGTGCATTCTCTAATTACGTGCCTGTTGAAAGTTCTTCGTCGATTACCTGGTTACCAGTGACAGTGGAGCCCGGGGAAAGGTTGAGCCGATCTAGGGGATTAGATTGATTGATCATGATTTAATTATGCTATGATAGATGTGCTTGAACATGCTTATTTGCCTTGATCTACTAGTTATCTCGCTGCTCTAATCTCGTTGTGAAACTTTATCTATCGTATGCTTTGGATCCGATTAGAGCTTGATTAGAACCTAGTTAATACCCTTTGATTAGAGTTCTAATTATGTTTCTAATTGTTTATCTTATATATATATAGTTTAGTTTATCTCTTTTACTAGACTAGGCTAAGGATTGGTTTAGTTTAAGGATTGGTTTAGAAGTAGATTAGATATCCTTTTTACCCTAGTTTTCACATAAACTCTTGTTAATTAGATCACGATTAGTTCGTTCCTTGGATTGACATAAACCTACGATACTCATCATAGGGAAAAGCTACACACGATACTGTCGCTTGCAGTATAAGGTTTGCCATGCTTAAGTGCTGTCAACAGGCTCGTAGGCGCCGAGTGAGCCGGGCCGGAAACCGCTGCACTACTCTAACAAGTGGTATCAGAGCTCATGGTTGTAAACCTAGACGATCTCAGTGTGTCACTGGTGACAATGGAGTCTGTGGAGGTATACGGTAGGTTGTGTCACTGGTGATGGTGGAGTCTATGGAGGTATACGGTAGGTCACATGTGTGGTGTGACAGAAGATGTTGACTCGTGTCAGCGGTCTGTGAGATGTTAACCTGGACGATCTCGGTTTGTCACCGGTGGCGGTGGAGTCTGTGGAGGTATACGGTTGGTCACATATGTGGTGTGACAGAAGATGTTGACTCGTGTCAGCGGTCTGTGAGATGTTTCGGTAGGTCACATGTGCGGGTGTGACGGAAGCGTGGAGCACGGCATATAAGGCGGGGGCAGCCCTCACCTAACGGACTAGTATTTTGAGATGAGTTAGGCCTATAGGCTTTATGTGTCGAGGACTCCGGTATATGGGCCTAATGGGTCACGGCTCGTGGACGCCGAGCGAGTCGGGCCGAAAACCGCTGCGCCACTCTAACAGTTGGCCGCTGGCCAGAATTTGTTGTGTGGAATGTGGAAAAAGTTTCTAATAAAGTTACCAATATATGTACCGCTGGCCATTGGCCGCCGGCAGCCATATGTTAGATATTGGTTGCTGAAAAAAATAAATACAACTCAGAATCCTTTTTTTCTTTTTTCCATCAAAGACGTAAACCAAAAAAAAACTTATAGCAACGTTTACAATGTCGCACGGCAATGCGCGGGAATTCAACTAGTTTATAAAATATACTTGTATTGAGAGAAATATGAAAAATCACCACTCTCTATCATCATTATATACTCAATAAAGAAGGATTTGCACCGCTTTATTCTCTTATTTCTCTATGCTACTCTCTCTTACATATAGAAAGTTGTACTCAACATATCACTTAGCAATATTTGTCATTTTATTTGGATTGTGAGCAATTAAAATAACATATGAATAGTCGGATACATGTGAGTAGCTGGATCGAATTACCTTATAAATAAGAATAAAAAACCAAGAAAAAAAGAAAAAAATAGGAACATTTTTCTTAAAACCTAGCGGTGCACTAAGGTAGTGAAGAAAAAGGGCTTTTGTTCTCGGATCTGGGTAACCCATGGGGATTTAGGCGGGTGAGAACACAACCAAGACATTTATATATGTATTAAAGAGTTTAGGTTGATCAGGAGCCTCTTTATTCTCAAATGAAAAGCCCAATGATGTCACTTTGGAAAAGCTAGGTGTAACATCAAGCATTTTGTTAGTCAATCCAGAATTTTTTTTTTTTTCATCAATCTTCATTTTGTCTTTTGCGTAGAATGAATGGGGAAGTAATAATAGATTTTGCTTATCTTAATTTGCTTTTCGGTGGACTCCCTTTTATTCGTGTTCAGCCATTTTTCTGGAAACTTTGCAAGACATTGGCTATGCGCAGTCGTAGAGGCCAAAGACGATTCCTTTATCTAAAATAATATACATATGGTTAAATGGATGGCAATCCCACCTTACACATCATTCCAGACTCAAGATTAATCAATGCTAATGAGTCGCAACCTGGTCTCTGCTGTTGTTTCAGCACTGCAGTCGCTTCACTTCATGAAGACAATGACTGCATTGTGCCGATCCTGGAAGCTGAAGAGAATGAGAGAATGGAAGGGGCAGTGGTAGCTAACTAGCTCATTCTCGGCATCCCCATCTGCTTTGGTTGCTTTCAGGGTGGCCATGATTCCAATTTTGATTGTCAAAAAAAAATGATTCCAATATCGACCTGTGTAGGCGGACATCTCCAGCAATGTAACTAGCTAGACCACCAGAAATATGCCATAAGAATGGTATGATATATTCACCAAGCACGTCACCATCGCCATCGATAAACTATGTATCAGCAAGAACAGAGATGACGCTATAGATACCATGATACATTATTAGTATCAACATCACAATCAGAAGGCTTATTAGGGAGGGACAAAACAACAACTATGAAGCATCGAATAGAATTGGCAAGAAACAAATTAAGCTTAAATATCGGAACGAATGCCCCCCCACCACCCTTTTCTTTTGTTGTTTACACGTACATGTCATTCAAAGAGATCAGACTTTGGCAGCGAACTCGAGCCCCTCCTTCTTGAGTGCCTCGACATCGGCAACCGGCGGCTGGGCCCTGGCGACCTTAGCGATGGCCTGGTTCTCTTCGGCTGACCCGCCCTCCAGGAAGACGCCGACGACCTTGCCGTCCTTGACCCAGTAGCTGCCGAACTTGGGCTTGGCCGAGGCCGGGTCGTTGTCGCCGAACAGCACGTCGTCGCCGACATTGTCGCCGTAGAACTGCCACGCCACATCGAAGGACCGGGAGTAAAAGTAGGGCAGGTAGTCGTACTCGGCCACCGACTCGCCAGACTCCTTGGCCTTGATCGCCTTCACGGCCTGCTCGGCCGACTTGCGGGCGTGGTCCACATGCTCCACTCTCCTCTGCTCGTTGTACAGCTTCATGGGGAAGGCGGCCACATCGCCAATGGCGTACACTCCGGCGACACTTGTTTCGAAGAAGGCATCGGTCTGAAACGAACAAATAGATACACATGTCTCAGAACAATGTCGTTAGAAGAAGAGCTCGACACAGCAGCTGGCTGATTTGAGTAACGAAAAACAAAGAAGTGAGCTGACCTTGAGACCACCTTTCTCCTCATCAACTTGGCCTTTGAAGAGACCTGTCAATGGCCTGCCACCAACACCGACAATAACAATGTCGGCTTCGAGGACTCTCCCGTCCTTCAACTTCACCGCAGTGACCTGTCGTCATCAATCACAGTGTGAACGTTAGCATCCAACCACGAGACTGAATCTGCATAGTGCTCGATTGGTTCGGTGCTCACATCTCCATTGGCATCGGCGTCGAATCCTGACGCAACCGTGCCCTTGACAATCTTGATTCCCTTGCTAGCGTAGTATCCCTCGTAGAAATGAGCGATGCCGGCGGTGAAGAGACGGGGCACTACACGAGATAGGATTCAGAATGCAAAGGAAAGGAAAGGTCAACGGCCCTGCTGTTCCAAATTTCAGAGAGAGAAATGTATAGCATGGCATGGTAGCTAGGCTCGATCTCGACTTACTGCACCAGGGTTCAGGGTACACCATGGTCACATCGAAGTTGTTGATCTTCAAGGCCGCGCTGAGCTCGAGCCCTATGTAGCCGCCTCCGACAACCACAGCCTTGCCGTCCTTCGCCTGCATAGCTGCGACCAGCTTGTCGGCGTCGGCGATGTCCCTTAGATATAGGATGTTGTTGGACTCCGCTCCTTGGACACCAAAGTCGGTGAGCTTTATGACCTGAAACACGAGGAGTGACAGGGCATGCCACCATGAGTAGTAATCAGAAAACAAGCACCCGGCCCGCTTGAAATCTACCTATTATATTATATTATATTATATTTGGTTTAGGAGAAGAAGAGTTGCAGCGGCAGCTAACTCACCGAGGAGCCAGTAGCAATGAGCAAGGTGTCGTATGTAAAGGTTGCCCCAGCTGCACTGGTGAGGGTCTTCGAGGCAAGGTCGGCCTTGACAATCTCAGTGCTGAGGATCAGTTCGATGCCTGGTAAGGAAGTTATACAGTGAGCTATTAGTCAGCTCATGCTCAGAAGCTGTCAGTTTGAAGTAAGCTGGCATGCTGTATCCAGGATCTTATTAGATGAAAAAGTAAACGGTTGATCCTGTAAAGTGGGCATTTCTGCAGTTAAGCAGGCGGTGCGCCTTAAATCCATCCATCATATCATATCGTAGTTGTAATTCAGGATGCATCTTATAAATCCATCATAGATTCACGTACGGTTGCAGGCAGCAGCGGAGCGCAGAAGTAATTGTTTCTACCGGTAAGGTAAATTAAACAGTGGTGCACAGCCCTCAACAATAGTATCAGCAGCATTTCCGTTATCTAGACTAGATAGTATGATGATCCCAAATACTTGGAAGAGCGCAGGCAGAAGCGCGTTACCTATGTCGGAGTACCATTGAGGGAGAAGCCTGTCTCCACCGGTGCCGACGCAGGTGTGGAATCCGGGCAGCCTCGCGGCATCTGTGGACAAAAGGTGGGAAGCGTGGATGGGATGTGAGTAATAAGAAGGAAGGATCCATTAGAAAAAAGAAGGACGCCGGGGCGCAGAGGTTGAGGGAGGCTTTGTTGACTTACTCTGAGGGAAGAGGTAGCCCTTGCTGAGTGCGGGGCGCTCGTAAGGAGCCACCTGCGGGGGGAAGAGGTACAAAGATTTGGATTGGTGAGGCGATGAAGCGCGGGAGATGGGAGATGATGCGTACGTACGGGTTCCTTGGAGATGATGGCGAGCTCGCCCGGCTTCACGCCCTGGCTGCCGAACTCTCTGGCCGCGTACCCCTGCGCAGGTCGTCCATCCTGTTGTCAGCACAACACAGCACAGCACAGCACAGCAGGGGATCCAAGAAGAGGAGATGAGGGAAAAGAGCACGCACCGCCGCGACGCCGCCGCCGAGGATGACGTACTTGAAGTGCTTGGCCTCGGCCGCCATCTGACCTGCTGATGGGTCGAGGGAAGGAGAGCGAGGAACAGCCGATCCCGATCGCGTCCGCGGCGGGGAAGAAGAGGAAGAGAGGAGAGAGAAGAGGCAGCAATCAACCAATCAATCAATCCAAGAGGAGGAGGAGGTGGAGGTGGAGGTGGCGGAAACCGCGCGTGTTCGCTCACTTTTTATACATTGCTGCCTGCCCGCCTCTGCCATGCCATTAGACCATTTCCTCCACCGCGGGGCGGCCATTGCCTTGCCTCTGCCTCTGCTTCTGCTTCTGCTTCCAAATGGGAAAGGGATTATTCCGTTCCCACCGTGCCGAGGCGCCACGTGGACGGGACCCATCCCCGGCGGCTTTGACCTCTCAACGACGAGTCAATCGCACACCTCACGGCTGACGCAGTCCCGCAACCATCGGAGAACCAAACCTAAACTTATTATTACGAGGTTTGGATCGAATCGCTGTAAAAATTTCAACAGATTTCAACAGCACACGGACTGTTCCTTCTTCTCTGCGAAATTGGCTGCCAACGAACGCCTCACATGGGAACTGATGGGTTTTGGGATGAGAACGCCCACGATGCCCAGCCCAGCATCCTCACTCCATCCCCATAGTCCGCGTTCGCGGCATCATACATTGGCCTGACGCTGCAGACAGCGACGGCCACCCAAAGATTCCACCTCGCTTAATCAGTTTACATTTGCCAGGTCACCGCCCAAGCCACTGTCTACACGTAAGGCGAGGGGCCCACGGTGTCTGACCTCATGTGTACAAAGTCCAAACGCCGCCAGCGATAAAAAATCAAACCGTGGAACACACCAGCCCAGACCCAGCGCCAGGCACAGACAGAATCACAGCACAGAGGACCCCGAACTAGTCCCTAGTCCATTGGCCTGGCTACAAGCTTTACGTTCGTATGGGGGAAACGATACAGGGACGTTCCAGCAACTCCCCAGGGAATTGTATCATAAACAAGTCATAGGTGAGCTGGACACATCTTTTCCACATGACGTTGTCGCGAACTTAGCACGTCCTTTTTCTGTTCCACCATGCGACTGCGAGATCCATTCCACGTTGCAGAGACACGGCCCTCCCGCTCCATGATTCTGGAATCGGTGCTAATCAATGGATGTATCAGGGCCAATCTGCAGTTAACGCGATATATAAGCTATGGAACTATGCATAGAGACAAATCTTCTTCAGGATATTATAAGCTCAAGAGCCAGGTTTACAGGAATTGTAAAGAATTCCTACCACTAAACAAGACAGGCAGGAGCTTTCTTATGTCTTGGGAACTGTGACATTCAAGATCTTTACGTCTTGATATGGTTTGTCATTCTTGTCAGTCTTCACCTTCTCAATTTGCTTCAAGCACGAAACACATTTAGTTAGACGAAGGACCAAGGGAAACACAGTTACAAAATTCAGCCAAAAAATGAATCTCCAAGAGTTCAGTACCTGGACAACGTCCATCCCTTTCACGACTCTACCAAACACTGTGTGCTTGTTATCTAGCCATGGAGTTGCCACAGTGGTGATGAAGAATTGAGAACCATTGGTATTAGGCCCCGCATTGGCCATGGAAAGCGTAAATGGCCTGTCATGCCTCAAACTGCAAGGAAAAAACACAACCATTGTCATTAAGTGCTAGGGATATCCGTCGCAGGTAACCGTATTTAAAGATTGGGGGCTGGTGCTACCATTAGATACAAAAAGTGGTTAGGTACTCCCCCTTTCTTAAAGGCACAGATGGGGACTGGGAGGTCATTCTTTTTGTTATCGTTGCAAGCATAACAGAAAGTCATCAGAAACCAACACCGGTCAACAATAGACGTCACTAAGGACTGCTGCATTTAGCTCTCTCAAATATATCCCATTATTATATTTTTTCAAATGTACAGATAGGTTGGCCACATCAAAATGACATGAGCAGAACAAGGTGAAATATATATTTGTGATAGCACGCTATTTTCTTTCTAAAACAAAATACTGCAATAAACTTTGCGGTCAAAGTCGTATCTTGGAGAACGTTACATAAAAATGAATAAATGTGTTATGGATCAAAGGGGGTGAGGAAAAAGGAAAAACCATGCTTCAGAACTCATAGAGCCCTTAGTTGACTACACAGTACAGTAAGATGTAGAACAAACTCCTATTTGTACGTTTATGTGAAGAAACAACATATAGAACTAGAATACCTCTTGTGGAATTCATCTTCGAATTCACTGCCCCATATAGATTGCCCACCAGTGCCATCCCCCAAGGGATCCCCGGTCTGAATCATGAACCCTTTAATCACACGGTGAAATATAAGATTGTCGTAATAACCATTCCGGCAATGTGTAGTGAAGTTTTCCACAGTTTTTGGACACTCTTCAGGATATAGTCTTAAGTGAATGTCACCCATAGAAGTATGCAGCACCTGAAATATGATGATGTATTTATTAAAGGCAGCTGATACATGGGACAAATTTCAAATTAAGAAATTTCAGCCCCTCACAAGTCACTGGACAAGCAATTTTGAGTAAGTAACTCAGGCATCAAAGTACCATCCAGGGAAGGAGAAACATACCAAATTATCAGGCAATGATGTCGTAGCAGTTTTTCCAAGATCTGATACTGCCAAAAGCTCTTCTGGCGGTGGTTTCTCATTGAAAACATCTCTACCCTTCGTTGCATCTTCAGGCTCCACGGGTTCCCTACGACTGGTAAGATAAAAGAATGCAAAAGCAGCACTATGTTACACAAGCAGCAAATCATAGAGCAATTTTTTGAAGATCAATCCAGCATGCAAAACCGTAAAACCAGCCAACGAAGGAACTCTCCGGATCTGATTTAATGCCATACCTAAAGAGATATATCCGATGCTTCTTGAAAGCACAACATAGCAATGTTGGGTCTGATAAGGGTTCCTTGCTATCATTGACATTGGCAGCCACTGAAGGAATTTTTCTAACCTTCTTGTTGCCATTGTCGCCTTGGTATAGAGCAATTCTTAGAAACCTCTCGTTATTCTCTACCTTCCCCAGGATCCGGGAAACCTTATTCGTCTGCAAATTTACAATCTGCACATGTATTGCAAAGCTAATAAGTTCTACAGATAAGATTTAATATGAATATGATCCATATGTGCAATAAACAAAGAAGTACGGAATGATCGGTCATCCATTTATACAATCAGTAACACAACGGAAGAAAAATGGAGGAGCCCCAGCTTGAAACACAAGAACCAAGAGAATGCATGACTTATTTGTACTATTTGTTTGGGATTCAGGAGTAACTACTAGATCATATAGTTTGAGCACCAATCAGCCCATATAAATGCAAACCCATAAGAACAAGGAGATCCTTCAATATCCTACAGCTAAAGAATCTCTGATAGAAACATTGATCATGACATGCATAAGAAAGCAAAAGGAAAATGACACATTCTAAATTATTGAAGTATACAAGAACCAAACTTATATGAAGGAAAATATGGGAAACAAAGAAAGTGTAGGATACCTTTATGCCCAAAAGGGTAGCATAAATAAGAAAGTTGCAGCTCTCATCAAAGACAGCATTAGGTTGTGGAACATTTTCTGTTTTCTCTATTTCCTTCTCCACAGCCATTCGTCGCCCAAAATCAATAGCGTCAAGGTGATACAATGGAACATCACTTCTTTGAAGATCTTGTGCCACCTAGAAATGACAATGTTCAATAAAAAATAAATAAGAATATAGCCTATGCTCTCCAAACATTTGCCGGGGGGAGCTTCTTACCTCTAGGGACTCATCATATACGCGTCTTAATTTTCCAGTTTTGAACCAAAATACACGTATCCTGCGGTCAGGGGATGTGACAACAAATTGGGCGCCATCATTGCTCACCTGAACAGAACCAGAACGTTTAGCAGATTTAGTCAGCGCATAATATGAAGTGTAATACTGGCTATCAGCCCGTTGTTTTTTTGAAGTATCAGATTTGACAATACGCTAGGCATGGTTTATCATGTCCGATTATTTACTTTAATACCATTGCGTCACGTAGTCATACAAAATTTAGAATGAAGCACTAAGTCTACAAATCCAGATACCCATCATCTACTGCCGTGCCAATAAAAAGGAAACGAGAAAAGCATGCTCATGCAATACAAATTTCATTGGGAATGCCCATATTCTTCTGCAAAGCATTCAAGCCCATTGCTACCCAATACTTACTCTATGATTGAAGAAACATGTTATGCAAATTATTCTAGGACTCAAGAAAGTACCTCAATTGCCGATACGCTTGTCTTGCATTTTGCAATTTCAAACAGATTTGTATCTGTTTTCAAACGAAACTTCACCCTGCCCAAAACAAGCAGCAATTTCGATTATTTGCAAGTCCAAGTCAAGGACTCAAGGGGGATAATTGTACATATCACAAGGGAAAACACAGGAATATGCTCACAGATTGATAGGATGTAATTAAAATCTATCTCAGAGACAACTAGATAGGTTATTTCAACCAAGGAATTGATTAAAAGGGCGTGTTTGGATACACACGACTAAAAATTAGCTATAAAATGTCCAAACACCCCTAGCTAATTGGTAGATTGTGTCTTAGCTAAAAACTAGCTACAAGCTGCTAGATAAAAATTAGTTGGTGTATCCAAACACCCCCTAAGAGGATTAATATTCCTTGAATAATTACTTGTTACTAAACACAAGGGACCTAACTAATTAGATTTCATTGGAAAGAACATCTACAGCTGGGATGTTGTTCCAATTATGGAGTTTTCGGCAGAAAAGCAAGCATATGCTGAAGCTTGCAGCATTTCTTCAGCACCATTGGAGAATGTTTTCACGAAAATAAATAGGAAGCTACATACAGTATCAGAATAAATATAAACGAGCAACACATACTCATGTTCTGGAAACTTGAGGGTAGATGGAGACCAGTATTCCAACAGTCCTTTGGCATCAACAGATATCACAACATCATAAGCATGGTTATATTTCATAACTTTGACAGGGCCGCCATGAATCTGCAGTTAAAAGAAGTGGTTCATAGAGTAAGTATCCTCTTGTAAATCAACATAAATTATACAAGCAAGCATTGAAGGGAACAGCATAATACCTCTTTGGACATGATTGGATCATTTGAACCAGAATGGGTATCGTATATGTGAACAAAAGGTGTATTTCGGTCACTAACAGCAAGTTTCGGTTTAACGTCTCCTTCTCGGTGAACCCACTCAACAGCCCCAGGAAAAAATGGGAGACGCATCATGAACATCATGTCATAGTTGACGACATCATATATCTTCACAGACTGGTCGTTGGATATCGTGCAGCAAAGCAACCCATCAACGCTCACCTGCATTACTGAACCATGCTATAATTTGCAGTTGTTCGTACTACCAATAACACCGGTAGGGCAATGTTAAGAGTAGCAACAACCAACAAGCAAGCCAAACAATACTCTATGCATCATAAGATAAGTGGCATGAAGCAATAGCAACAACCCCTTTGAATCGAGGAAACGGAATTAAGAATGAGTGCACTCACAGCTAGGCCTTCGATGGGACTGAGATGGGAGCGGAAATGTTTAGCAAATTCAATCCCCATGGGTTTCTTCTTCCAAAACTTGAGATGCCCTGAAACAGAAGAAAAGCAAGCCAATGAAACTCACATCTCGGACACTGCAACAAACAGTGTTCCATGTAATGAGCTGAACACATTGAATCTCGGCATAGTAGATCTAAGCGCTCAAGCAGTGGTCGTTCACTAAGCTCAAGTTAGCACACTCCACAGACCATAAGCCCAAAAATTTTGAATCTAGCAGTCACAGGATAGAATATTTTTCCTATATGCAAACTGAGCATGCGTTCCAGATATAAATATAAATTATAAACAGACTGAGATGTCAACTAGCTAAGTCCTCCACTATGAACCAAAAGCACTGTAACAGACAGGCGAGCAACGAGGCGAGAGTGTCTACCGTCTGCGCTGCCGGTGATGAAGAAGTCGGCCGGAGAGACGGCGACGTGCGTGACGACATCCCGATGCATATAGCTCTTCTCGTACCTGCGAAGCAAGACACTCTCGAGTCAGCAGCGCCCAGCACGCGGCGTGGCATCCCCCAGATCCTGAACCCCGAAGCTGAGATAGAGTGAGAGCGAGAGCGAGGAGGAGGAGACGCACATGGCGGCGGACGGGAGGGCGTCGAGGAACGCCTGCTCGAACTGGAGCGGGCGCTTCTGCCGCTTCTTCGCGGGCGCCGGGCCCGGCCCGATCATCTCGTCCTCCTCCGCCTCCGCCTGCCCCGCCGCGGGGGCGGTGGCCGCGCCATTGAGGTGCTCCCGCTCGCTCTCCATCGTCGCGCTCGTTATCGTGGACTGCTCCGTCGCCTCGCTCGCCGTCGCCGACTCCATCGCGAGGTCGTAGCTAGGGTTCTGGGGATTTTGGGGTGGCCCGAGGCTGCGCGAGAGCTTCACGAAGGTGGAGCGGAGGAGGGGGTCTTTCGTTATGGTCGGAGAACTTGCGGGGCCTCGTGGCAAAAAGGGCTGCGCGACGCCTCGGCGCCACGCCTCGATCTCGGCCGCTGATTCCCGATCGGACGGTCCACGTGGATCACTAGATTTGGATTGGATCCCTGAGAATCGTCCCGGGCGGGTGTTGTTGTGAACAGGACGGTTATGGCATTTCGTTGGGGGAAAGCCCATCAGGCCCAGTTTTAGCGCGGCCCAAGCACGGACGAGTTTTCAGGTTTTTTTATGATGAGTAATAAAATGCACTTTGCAGGGTTGTGTCATCCGGTCCCTACACTTTCAAAATGCACGTCTAGGTCTCTAAATTAGTAATTTGTGTTATTATAGCCCCCTAAACTCTCAATGTGTACATCTCAGATCTTAAACTTTGTTTGAATCTCACCATAGTCCAAACGGATATAAATTCATTTGTGTGACATATTGACAGTTGACTCTATGCTGTTGTAGACCTAACATGTGGAGCCCACATGACACATCTTCCTTGCCTCTTTACCTTCCTTGCAGTGAGGTGGAAGAAGTGTTGGGTGATGTTGCGTGATGTAGGGAGGAGACAGGAGTAGAGATAGCGCCAAAGTATTGTAAAAGGAGAGGTTAGATACATCCGTGGGTACGTGGCATAGGGAGATAAGAGGGAGAGAGCACGAGGAAGAAGAATACGGACACATGTCGCCTCTTATTAGCACATGAAACGGGTCAAAATTGTTTGGACCTACTATGACACTTAGGACAAGTTTAGAAACCGAGATACGCACTTTGATAGTTTATGGATTAGAATGGCACAAATTACAATCTTAGAGATCTAAATGTGCACTTTGGAAGTTCCGAGAATGAGACGGCGCATCCAAGTTTGGCATTTTATTTTTATTTCGAAGGAGCTGCCCGTCGTGGAACGTGTATGTGTCCTCGTGGACAAGGTCGTCACTGGGATTACACGTACCATTCCCATGACGCCATTATTCGATCAGGCACGGCGTTGTTCTTCGTGCGTCGATTTGGTCGACCAGTCAGTATCTTCGCTGCTGCCAACCAAACGCCCAAACACACATTCTATTTAATTTTTAAGATAATTATTATACGAGTATAAGCGATGGCACAGAGACAAGATTATAATTAAGAAAAGAAGGACATGTGGTTTGGTTAGGAGTTAGGGCGTCAAGCATATCAGGTGGGAAATATGATAGAACCGCTCTGTCACCTGCCAACATGCCATCGTGCAAAAATCATGGCCAAATTATCCCTCCTCCCGGCGGCAAAGTTATTAGCTAGCCGAAAAAAAGAATAGTAGGAGTATAGTTTTTGGTCAAATTGCCAAACGTTTTACTAGTAACTAACAAATTCCTTATTTGACCAGACCTGCAGATACCAGTGCGTTCCCGCCGTTTAATTTAATAACTAATCCTCCTCCTCTTGCCGCCTCTCTGTCTGCAAGCTCAGCCAACGACACGACACAGAGATGAGGTCGCCAATTAAAACGCCATGCCGCCCGCCTCCATCCATCGCACATGCATCGCCATCGCCGCCGCTGCAGGCCAGCAGCCTCGTCGTCGGAGCAGGTCCCCGGCCGCGCTGAACCGCGCTGCTCAGCGTCGCCGTTGCAACCCCGGGCCGGACCGGATCGCCCGGCGCCGCGAGCAGGCGGCGCAATGAGGGAGCTGTCGTGCTTCGGCGAGGCCTCCGTGGGCGTCGCGGCGGCGGCGGCCGCCGCGTCCGGCCGCGGCGCGCTCGACCGGGCGCTGCAGGCGGCCACCACCAGCGTGTACAGCGCCGTGCTGTCCTCGGGCAAGCCCGCGCTCGTCCGGGTCACGTGGACGCGCACCGCCGCGGGGGCGCCCGGCGCCGCGGTCGCCTTCGACGACGGCGCCGGCGGCGGCGCCCAGCAGGTCGTGTTGCGCAAGAGGCGAGGGACCCGGGCGCTGGTCACGGCGGCGGGCACGGCCGTGCGCGTGCACTGGGACACCGCCGACGCGCAGTACGCCACCACGTCCTCCCCGGAGCCCGAGCGCGAGTACTGCCTCGCCGTCGTGGCCGGCGCCGACGCCAAGCCCGAGCTCGTGCTCCTCCTCGGCGCGGGCGGCGCCGCGCGCGAGCTCTCCCGCCGCCTAGGCCTCGGCACCAACCCAGCCACCGGAGCGGCGCGCCTCGTCAGCCGGCGCGAGCAGCTGCGCGGCGCGGCGGCGGCGCACGTCACGCGCTGCAGGTTCCGGGACGGCGGGGGCGAGCACGAGGTGGCCGTGCGCGCGTGCAGGGCCGGGGAAGGGGAGCTGCGGGTCTGCATCGACGGGGAGGACGTCGCGGTGGTGCGCCGCGTGGGCTGGGGGTTCCGGGGCAACCGCGCCGCCGTGCTCGGCGACGGGGAGGTGGTCGACGTCATGTGGGACGTGCACGACTGGTGGTTCGGAGGCCGGGGCGGCGCGGGGGCGCAGTTCATGGTCAAGGCCAGGGCGGAGAAGGAGGGCAGGCTGTGGATGGCCGACGAGGCTGCGGCGGCGGCGACCGGCCAGTCGCCCGGCGGTGGCTTCTTCTTGCATGTGCAGTGCTACCGCCGGTGACCACTGGCTCGCCTGCGTTGGTTGGACTGTTCCCTCTATGCTATAAATTCTTCTACTCATTATGATGACTGGCGAATCATCCAAGGACAAAGTGTGACACTGGACATAAAGAGAAACATAGCAAAATTCAAACAAACACAATTGCCAATTGGTCATATACTGGAGTACATTTTATGCAGCATAGGAGTATGTTCCAAAACTGGCATAAGATTGATTGTTCGGTTGGTCCTTCTGACTGTTTCTGATTATATCTGGGTGGATAAGAATCGTTATGACCATGTTTTTATTCCATGCCACATAGCAGTACATGATTAACATCACCATTTATAAGGTAGCGCGACCTGGAAAATCGGAACCAAGACCTAGGTACACGATCAATGTTGTGACTCAAATGCACCATGGCTCCAATAGCGCACAAATGTTACGGCCTGAATGAAACATGCCTTAATGAAAATGTGGAGATTTACACCACCTACAGATGCATATATCCAAGATCATGCAGAAACACTTGCATTGTCTGCCACGATGCTATCAAGCAGTGACTCACAAGCATCTTCCAATAAATCCAAGACCTGAAATCATTGCCCCAAGATTGCTTATATTAGAAAAAGAAAGGCAAAGCATAACGAACACATGTGTGCTTCTCATGTAAATCTTGTGTAAGCATAGACAGCTACATTGTAGAAATACAAAGGGCTTAAGTAAGAGAATATCTCAGAGCTAAATGTGAATTGGTGATCCAGCATCAATTTGTCAGGGAATGTACATCAAGTATGGGAAATGATTCTGTGGTTTTTTAGTATCCTAAGTTTATGTCTGAAATTAGTTGCTTGTGCAAACTTCTGGGCATAACATATTATGCCTGGACATGAGCTGACCCACTTGTAACAGACTGAATTGCTTAAATCTCTCCAAAGGTATAATCATATTCTAGAAGTGAATTGTTGAGATGCCATGGTTATACAAAAACCATGCATGTAAAGTTCAGGAGTTGTTTACATTTAACAATAGTGCAGAAATACTTGGCAGAGCTCATCCATATCTCAGGGCCACAACCACACTTGCTTATTTAGTTAAAGGTATGCCATGTTTATGCGCAAGCTATTTTGGTTTGGTAGGAACAAAAGCAAGTGATTAATGCAGAAGGACCACAGAATTCATACTCATTGGCCACTATGACAAATCTCAACTGATAAGATCTGAATCGTACTAATTGCAATTGGTACTGCCTAGCAGCAAGAAAATCATGCCACTAACCTTTTCAAACCCCTGAGGACCACCATAATAAGGATCTGGGACTTCAGACTCAGTATGCCGCTTGCAGTAGGAGCACATCAGTTTAACCTAGTAAATATAGGAGTAACAATTCAATAGACGTGAGCTTTCAAGAATGAATAAAAACGTAAATGAATTTTGCTGTTACATACTCTAAGTAGATAATAAAGAATCAATATTAGATAACTAGTTTTCCTGCCATTCTTTAAAAAAATGGCTAGCAGGAAGAATAAAAGCAACGCAAGGCATCAAACAGGGATAGAAGGTATATATATTCTTTTACTTGTACAAGTGAATAACTGATAAAAGAACATAGTTTACACTTTGCACGTAGTGTTAACAAGGTAAGCCACTAAAATAAATTAAGCATCACTCTGGAGCATCAACCAATGTGAGATGGTGAGCTCCTATGAAGTACCCAAAAAAGAAACATCTAGAAATGTTGGTTGCATAGTCTTTCACTTATCTTATCACCTATTATGAGTCTACGAAAAGTGAAAGATAAGCAAACAAATCGAGACCAACAATCTTCATACTAACCTTGTTGGGTGCACTTTCAGGGAGGGGCTCCTTGTGTCTCCATCTCTCAAACGCGTTCAATATGTCCTCTGCATATATCGTTGTCCAAAACAGAAATTCATCAAACAAGAACGAAATTACAGGGGTGCTGCAACACAAATGACAGACAGGGCCTGAGAGAGAGAGAGAGAGAGAGAGAGAGGACCATAGTTCTGCCTGTCCATTGCAAGGATAAGATCGAAATCCCGAAAATCTGATGGTCTGATAGGCCTGGATATCGAGGTCACTTCAATCCCCCGCTTCTTTGAAGCTGCTCTCATCCTTGAGTCTGCCTTATTACCCTAAACCCACGAAACGCCTCGTCATCACTGATGCAACCAAGATGTACAGAACACAGGACAGTAAACATCTGATACAACCAACCTCATGGTACCCGATGGTGCCAGCAGAGTCGATTTGAAACTTGGAGTCGAGCCCACGCTTGCTTACGAGGCTCCTGAACACGGCCTCAGCCGCAGGACTGCGGCAAATGTTCCCTGTCGTGTGCACATACATAGCTTACATCAGGCACGAACAGACGGAGATGCAGGCTGCAGGTAGGTGAAGAGAGAAGTGGAGGGTGGATTGAGGCGACTCACCGAGGCAGACGAAGAGGACGGCGAAGGGCTTCGCCTCGGCGGCCGCCCCCGCCCCCGCCGAGCTTGCCTCCGCAGCCATCCCCTCCGCCGCCGCCGCCGCAGCCGCGAATCGGAGGCGAGGGTTCGGAGCCTGGTGATGGGGACCGGCGACTGCTAGAGGAGCGCCGCGGGCGTGACGACTGGTGGTGGTCGTGGATGCAACTGCAAGTGGGACAACACCAACAAGTGGAGGAGCAGGAGCGGCCGCATTGCGGTTGCGGCACGGCCTGCACCTGCACCTGCACCTGCACCTGCTAGTAACAAGCGGGTCTCGTCCCCGCGTTGCCGGGTTCGGAGCCAGCCCCAGCGAGGAGGCCGCCGCCGTGGAGCTGGAGCTGCTCGCCGCCGCGACCCCGGGCGGCGCGACGGCTCCACCTGCAGGCATGGCCGAGGGCGCGTGGGCAGGTGCGCGTTGTGGACGGATGAGGGGCTCGCTCGTGCTGGTAGTGAGGCTCGCGAGCGAGTGCCTATCGCCCTCGCAGCGTTCGCTCTCGGGCGGCACCGCAACCGCAACCGCAACCGCAGCAGACAGGTGCCCGCCCGCCAAGGATTTCCCCTCCTTGTTTTACTCCATTCAGCATCATAGGCTACATTTATACACATGTTTTTTTCTATAAAATTCATTCGTAGTATTATAGTACACAACTGCATCGCCTGTGCGCTGGGTTTACTTGTGCAATTATATCACTTGCACAATTGAACTCGTTAATTCTCTATGTGCAATCCAAGTAGATGAGATGAATAAGAGGGAAAAGCAACTAGAAAACCTGCAAAAAATCAGACCACTGTCATGTCCCCGTACAAAATAAATACACCAGCTGATTGGCGTTTATCAAAACTGATGATGTACATAATTTTTTTTTTTCGTCAGATCAAATACTGCTATCAGTTTAATATGGGGAAAAATTACACGTTTATGAAACATCAACCAGCCCAACAACATTGACGATGCATCATAGGAGCAAGCCTCTGTGCCACGATTATGCGGCCCAGAATTCATCGATCGTGACCGCAGTGAAATCCTCTGTGGAGGAACTAGAAGCCTGACGGTGATGAGTAAGTGCCTGGTACACCTCCTGCATGGTTGGCCTTGCCTGTGGAGAAGGTTGCAGGCAAGAGCATGCCACCTCTGTAAGGTGGATTATTTCTTTCTCTTCTTCCATGGTTGGTGCTGATGGTCGTTGGTCCAAGATTTCCTTAAGCAGCATGTCCTGCCCTCCTGATCCAAGCTGGTGCAGAAGGTCCCTTGGATGCTTCCCCATCACCACCTCTAGCACAACCACCCCGAAGCTGTAGACATCGCATTTCTCTGTCACAACAGATGTGTAGGATAGCTCTGCAAAAATGCTCACAATGCTAGCTAGAATCAGGAAACAATGGAGAGATAGGCATATAGAAATACTCCTGCTGTTAGAAGAAATGCAGTGTGTATACCAGGAGCTATGTAGCCATATGTCCCTGCTAGCGCACTCCAGTTCGACGAATCGGGTTTCAAAATCCTTGCGGTGCCAAAGTCTGAGACATAAGCCTTGAATGCTGCATCAAGTAAGATGTTGTTGCTTGTGATATCTCGGTGGATTATAGGCGGGCTGCAGTCATGGTGCAGATAACACACTGCTTGGGCCACATCTGCTGCTAACACAACTCTTTTCTGCCAGTCCAATTCCTTTGCTAGTTCCTCGCTTTCTAATGTCATACGGAGGCTCCCCCGCTCTATGTAGTCACAGACAAGAAACCTGAACTGAGAATGGGAGCAGAACCCATACAGCTTGACAATGCTTCGCTGCCGAATCTTTGTTAATACTTCTATTTCAGTTGGAAACCTTCTTTCTTCAGCCAATAATACCTCATCATCAATTTGGTGCAGCTTCTTGACAGCTACTATTTGCCCATCTTGGAGATGTGCTTTGTAGACCTTACCGTATCCTCCTGCTCCAATAACATACTTATCATCGAAATTTTCCGTTGCCCTGATGATATCCTCAAATGCTAATTTTCCATCAAAATTCCACACCGAGAATATGTGCCTTTCGTCGGTAGTAGCACTTTCTTGAGGTTTTGTCTTGTTGTGAATAAGCCTTTTAGTGATAATAATAATAATAACAACAAGAAGAATGATGGAACCAACTGGAATAACAATTGGCAATACCAATGTGAGTTGATTTTGCTTATGACGTTCTTGTGGAGTCAAGTGGCATGATGGTAAGCCTGGCAGATTACCACAAAGACCTTTATTGTGGAGAAACCAGTCCAGTGACACATTTTGAAAAAGACGCCCAGAAGGAAGTGGCCCTTCCAAAGCGTTGTAGGATACATCAAACATCGATAGACTAATCATGCTTCCAACTGAGGCCGGAATACTTCCAGTGAACTGATTGTGAGATAAATTCAGAAGCTCTAGCATGTGCAACCTTCCAAGTTGTTGTGGTAGATAACCATCAAGTTTGTTGTTGCTGATATCTAACAAGATCTGTAGGCTTGTCAAACTTCCGATTGCAATGGGTAGATTTCCACTCAAATTGTTGCTGTTCATATTCAAGAACAACAGTTTACTGCAGCTGCCAAGTTCCCCTGGAATTGATCCATTCAAATGGTTCCCTGATATGTCAAGGTACGCTAAATTGCTCATTTTCCCAAAGTCTACCGGTATAGGTCCAGATAAATGATTTGATGCTAAACTCAAGTTAAATAGTTGTGTCATAGTGCTGAGGCCCAGTGGAATCTCACCAAACATGTTATTGTCATGGAGAATTAGAGACCCAAGTTTGGACAGTTTAGATAGCTCGGGGGGTATTTTCCCTGTGATCATATTATTTGCTAGGTTTAGATACTCTAGGTTGGAACATGAACCCCAGTTCGGTGAGAGTTCTCCAGAGAACCGATTGGACATTAACCAAGCAAATTTAAGTCTCGGGTACACACCAAAATGTTGAGATATGTCTCCTGTGACCTTATTCCCAACAACTATAAGTCGATACAAGCTTGTGCATGTCCTTAGGCTACTTGGAAAAGGGCCACTAAACATATTTGACTGGACTTCAAAACTTGTGAGTTTGTTGCCTAGACATACATTTGCAGGCAAAGGACCAGAGAATGAATTATATGACAGCTCTAATCTGACCATCCCATGATTACCTAAGTCCCTAGGAAGGTAACCTGATAGTTTGTTATTTTTCATGGTCAGCTCTTGGAGGTTTTTCAAATTCTGAAATGTCATTGGGATGGACCCGGAAAGCTGGTTGTCATCCAACCACACAAACTGAAGTTGCAACAAATTTCCAATTTCAGGTGGGATTGAACCCGTAACTTGGTTTTCGTACAAGGATAGTGTTATCAGTTTGGAAAGATTTCCTAAGCTAGTGGGAATTGAGCCAAAAAATTGGTTCTCGGATAAGTATAAATACTGGAGACTTAATAGTTTGCCAACTTCTACAGGGATTGAAGTAGAAAAGATATTGTTGTGGAGACTAAGAAAGGTTAACATTGTGAGATTTGCTAGTTCTGGTGGTATAGGCCCCAACAACTCATTCCCTTGCAAAAAGAGAGTATTCAGTTGGATCAAGTTTCCAAGGGTTGCAGATATCTCACCACTTAAGGTGTTGCTGTTGAGACTAAGATCTTTCAAGTTGATAAGCTTCCCTAGTTCTGGTGGTATAGCCCCCGACAACTCATTATTGTTCAAATAGAGAGTATTCAGTTGGGTCAAGTTTCCAAGGGTTATGGGTATCTCCCCACTTAAAGTGTTGCTGCTAATTGACAGGACCCGTAGATGCACGAGTCTTCCTATCTCCATGGGAATGGCACCTGATAGCATGTTTTGGTGCAAGACAAGATCTCTTAACATCGTTAGATTGGCCAAGTTACTGGGGATGGGGCCTGTGAGATTGTTAAATGACAGCGCCAGCATTGTAAGATTTTGCAGGCTTCCGATCTCAGATGGTATTTCACCAGTAAGCTGGTTGCTACTGAGGTCAAGGTATGAGAGCATTGATAAAGAAAAAATGCTTGCTGGGATAGAGCCATGGAGATCATTGTCGCTGAGATCAACATGAGTGAGGAACGGAAGAGCCGAGAAGTTGAGCTCACCGAGTTGGCCACGTATGTCGGAGTTGGGTAGAGAAATGTTGGTGACGACCCAGGGCATGCGGCGGCCGTGGTGAAGGGCGCTACACATGATTCCAGTCCAGTTGCATGGGCTGGTATGCTCATGCCAGGAGCTCATTTGCAGTACTGGTGGTGAGCTCGGGAGAGACGACTTCCAGTGGAGAAGGGCCATTTGTTGGGACTTGAGTGAGATGCCTCCATGTCCATGCTGCACCGCTGCATCCACATGCGGTTGTTGAAGGCATGACACCAACACAGCCAGTAATAGTAGTATTGGCATTCTCGTGATATGTACTGGTGACGAATTATTGGTAGCAGAACGAATGGTGGTTTGAATTAAGTCCCGATCGATCACGTTGCATATATTTATACTGCAGAGAGAGAGAGAGAGAGAGAGAGAGCTAGCTAGAGGTGCTGGTGTGCTGCGCAATTGCCCTTCGTGTGTGTGTATACAGCATGATACGACCGTGGACTGACTCTAATCCTCGGTCTGATGGTCTCTCTTTCCCTCTCGATTTCATGATGATTCATCCATACTGTATGTTCCAAATAAATAAAAGAGACCTAGATTTTAATACTAGCACAGGGATAATTAATTATTGTCTTTGGGACATTGTGGGATCGAGCGGTCCATGTATCGCTGGAGTTGATCCAATTTTTAACGACCAAAGACACTAAGGTAAACATGTAGTCATACGTTCCAAAGCATGATGGGGATGCGTGGCTACTAATACTAATTGATTTGTTTTTATATTTGTCACAATTTATTTTAAAAAATAAACCAGTGGACTGCAAAGTCTATTTACTTCGTCCTTATCTAAGGGAGGCTACGAATGATCGATCTGCGCGACGCGTGTTGCTAGGCGTTGATCAATGGTTCCAGTTCGCTGAGGCCTAGCGTGGTCGTCACGCAGTTCGTAGTGGTCATGGCTTTGCCTCTGCAGTTCAGTTATCGGATTCTCAGTTTCACATTGCCTCCAGACGTGTTCCTAGTGTCACCAAATAATGCATTCGTGTCTACAGTACGTAATTATTACTTTTTTATTCTGTGTATAGTACGTAAATAGTGTTTTCCACATCCATTTTCATTCTCTGATGACACCAGCCCAATAAAAACCGGCGGGCGTTGTCTAGAGACTAGAGGGCATTGTCCAGCATGCATGTCTCAAGGCAAAGACCGTCTCCAGAGTCCATACTGCAGTTATTCGATCGGGAACGGTTCAACCAACCCAACATGATTGCACGACAAAATAACTTCAGTGATTATTCTTAAATTAGTACAACACATGCAGTTTGCGAATTATATGCCCCTGTACACAAAAATACTGTTGGAAACAAGATGTGTCTGTCTGTCAACCCCCGCGTCGCCCTCGCGCAGGCGACTCGGGGGCGACACAAACACTAGCGCCGCTGCCCACCTCCCCCCTCTTCCCTCCTTGCCGCCGCAGGAGAGTGCCCCCGGGAGGCCCGCGCGACGCTCCGTGATGGGGGCGGCGAGGCCTCGTGGCTGCATCTGGCGACGCACGCCGAGCATGCGCGAGAGGCGGCGCCGTCTCCATCCTCCTCCCCCCTACCTTTCCGCCGTCGCCGAAGCCCGCCGCCATGCGGCCCGCGCTGGCCGCGGCCGGATCTGGCGGCGCGTGGCCCGCGCCGGGTACAGCCGGGCCTGGCGGCGCTTGGTCCATGCGGGCGCGCGGACAGATCTGCGCGGCACGGGGCCCGCGTGGCTCACCATGAGGGCGGCGCGTGCCCCCGCCGGCGGGGTCGCTTGGTTGTGGCTGCTCCCCCCCCCCCTCATGCTTCATTTTGCGGTAGGGGATGCGCAGCGCGGCGGTCTCGGTGGGCTGTTGTACATGCGCAAGCGTGGCTCCGCTCCGCAGCTGTGGCGGAACCGCCGATTTAATACGGGCTAAGTACACCTGCCACCACTGGCCCACAGTGCACTTAGACCGAACTAAACTCGGTAGTCCGTCGAGCTACCCAGAAGGGCACTCGATGAAACCATCTCCCAGGGATGCCGACATCACGCACGTTAAGCTCTCGGAAGAGCCACAACAATTACAACAACCCACCATTTCATACAGACATAATTTGATTGAGTACAAATATTTTTGCTCAAAAGGAGTACAAGGTAGTGAAATAGAACTTCAAAATAAACCTCGCAGCGGAATACATATCGTTACAGAGATGTAACGTGCAGCGGAAAGTAAACATCAAGTATGACCTCGAGCCCACCCGGAGTCATCCTTGGTCGTAATTTGATATGCACCTAAAAGAAAAATATCAACAACAAACGGTGAGTTCGTGGGGAACTCGTAGGACTTACCCGTGGGCGGTCTCAGCCCGACACATTTGAGATTATGCACGGCTTTTTGGTGGACTGACTTCTAACCCGCATAAGCTTACTAGAAGTGGGTCCTTAGCCATTGATGGTTTATTTAAAACATGTTATCATAAGATAGCAGGATTTGACAGCTGCTACCCCTTAGTTATGATTATCAATAATTTCATAGGGGGAAAACTTGCAGGGAAAATAAAACATGAACGCATGCCCCGTCCCAAGATTCATAGAGTCCCCATCGAACTCTTGGGAGTAGCCGTCTCAGGAGCGATGCCCCTGTACGTCGGATCATCTCTCCCTCGACCTCAAAGCATCTCCCAAATCCATCAACCTCCTCTCAGTGGATGGGCGGCACTATGAATAGTCGGACGGATCATACTTATCCAAGCATGTTGTATATAAAACATAAATATAAGCATAAAGTATTTCAGTTGTTACTACGTTGCCCGTGTGCGATATCTGGCATTCTCACACCTGGTGAGCATCAGCGATTCGAATCGATTTTTAATTCCCGGGAATAACTAGAAGCACCAGGATGGCATATGCTTACTAACTCCCAGCGTTCCACATATGCTTCTCCCATCTCCACCTGTCCCGTCTCAAGTTCGATGACCACTCCCGCCTGACTCCCGGAGCGCGTTGTCGCAGGAGCGGTACCTCGGTTACGTCGGGTTCTGCCCTCCTTTGACACCCACCTCCGCGGCCACCTTCCTCTCAACCAGTGGGTAGGAACGTGCCCCTTGCTTGAGACGGCACAAGTAAGACTTTCACCGGCCCCATATACCGGATAAGCACTCTAGCAATGTTATGCCAATCAGCAGGCGAACAGCGGACGGGCCTTAATCGACTCGGGCGGAGTCCACCAACACATTATCACAATCTCATCATATCAAACCATATCTCCGCCCGGTCTCAACTTATCATCAAGTCATAACAGATTTCCTTTCGGTTCCAAGGTTTTGTAAAAACATTTGTAGGCCCTATCATCTCGCGAGTGAATACCTTCACTCGTCTTCTACCGTCTAAGCAGGGCTAAGCATAGACTTCGTTTTATCCTTTCTACTTTGGGCATCAAGGATTTATGCATGTGGGGTTTCATAAAATCCCTAAACGTAATGCACAAACAAGAATAGGGTGGTGAGACTCCCTAGATAGGTGAAAATGCCTAAGGGGCCTACCTTTGTTGTTGACAACTTGAACAAACTAAACTACTGTTAGTTTGCCGGGTTGTGAGGCTGTGCCCCAGGCAACCCCTTGTTACAGGGACGGCCAACTCAGCGACACGTCGTCTTCTTGCTTCGGGTTCCACTTGTCGTCTGGCTTCTCGATCAACGGTAGATCCTGCGTCGGCTCCTTGATCCCGTGGTCTATATGCATGCCAGATATGCAAATGAGTGTAAGGATGCAATGCAGGATAGAGTGCAGTAGAAAAGTAACCCACGGTGGATACTACATGTCAAAGTAAACAAGCCTTCTTATTTCAGGTCTACCTCCCGAGGAAGGCATTCATACTCTCCTAGGAAAATCCTGCATGCCATCTTTTAAGAAATCGTATAAACCATCACCTAAAGCTAGCTCAACTAATCATATTAACTAAACTAGCTTACTCTTAGAGTGTAATTAGCAAAAGAGTTTACCTAATACAAAACAGTGGTTTAAACCTGCACATATATACTTTCTGAGTCCTATGTATCATGTACAAGCTACCAAAGTTCTCCTGAAATTTTCCTAGCCATTTAACCCCACTTTTTCCTTATTTTCTTTCCTAGCTAGTGGCACTTTGTCCATTTCAAAACACCACTCAAACTTGACATGCACAAACTCATATTTTACCAGTGACTCTTATCAGTTATCTAGTGCATAGGAAAAATACCAGATGACTCATTCTAGCAGGTTTTGCATGGTGTTCACTTTTTAATTAATAGAAAGGTACATTATGCAAATATAATGGCAAAGCCCCACCTAACAGCAAGCACTATGGCCATAAAGTTTGTCATAGTGTTCTCATGTGCTACAAAGCATACTGACCAAGTTTTACCATTTTAGAAGTTCATCTAGATCACTTTTTTCTATTTATTTTCCTTTTACATACATGCACAAAACCGAGGGTAAAATGGTCATTTCACTCATCTTCATCATACCTAACCTGTAGATCTACTCAAGAGGAGTTCATAGGTACTGAGTTTGCCCATTTTGGATTTTTCTTTGAATTGATATGATTTTTCAAAGTTTCAGCTCAAAATAAATATAGATCTAGGACCTATACGCAATTATCTATAACTTCCAGGGGCTAGCTCGTGAGATCCGCAAGACACAGTACACAGCGCTCGGGTTGGATCTGTAAAAACGCAAAACATCAAGGGCTAAACCGCAAAGCGGCGTCTTCCTCCTCGGTCTTCTTCCTCCTCGCGACCGAGGAGGAAGACGGCGGCGCGCACGGCCGAACCCGGCCTGCGGGGCGCGGCGGCTCGCCGGAGGCGGCCGGAGAGAGGGAGGGGAGCGCGGGAAAGCTTACCCCGTTACCTACGGCGGCAGAGGGGCGCGGAGAGGGCCGGCGGCGGTGAGGTGCCCGGCGGCGACCGGCGCGACGTGGACCGGGCGATGGGGAGGCGGAGCGGCACCTAGACCTTGCCCCTCGGATCCGCGAGGTCGTGGCGGAGGTGGCGGTGGTGTCCTAGCGGCGTGAGAAGCTCGGGAGGCGGGGCGCGGCGGTGGTGAACCGGCGGCGCGGCGCGGCGAGCTTGGTGGCGCGGCGGACTCGTTCTGGCGAAAGGAGGGCGGAGCGGGGGCGAGAGCTTTTCCCTCGGGTGCGCGACGAGGTGGCGAGTGCAATGGGGGGGTCCTAGGGGCGCGAGAGGTAGCGGAGGCGGCTAGGGAGCTCGAGCTCCGAGCTCGCTCCAATGGCGGACGGCGCACGGCGCTCTGTGCGGGCGGAGGCGGAGAGAGGGCCGGGAGTGGGGCGAGAGTGAGCGAGAGGGCGAGCGGAGTCGCGTCCGCG
Source organism: Paspalum notatum (assembly GCA_022530915.1). Lineage (NCBI taxonomy): Eukaryota > Viridiplantae > Streptophyta > Magnoliopsida > Poales > Poaceae > Paspalum > Paspalum notatum. Next base: position 838,163 of record CM039691.1, read on the forward strand.
CCCGGGTGAAGGCGCTCGGGTGGGGCCGACGATCCGCGGCGCGGAGGAGCCGCCGGTGCTTGCCGGCCGCGTGGTGGCCGCCGGCCCGGACACGGTGGCGTGTCGGGTCGGTGGGCCCCACCTGTCGGCGACAGTAGGAAAAGGAAAATAGAAGAAAAATAAAAATGTGTTTTTTCCCCTGCTGAAAACCGCCATTTTGACCAATTTAAAGGCCGAATTTGGAAAAACTCCAATTGAATGAAATGTTCTACTCTTTGAACTCTACAACTTTGTCAATAGGCATGATTTCAAATTCGGCATGGAAATATGAAGTTTGTTTGAATTTATGCAGCAGCCCTAGGTAGGGACAGGGTAGGTCATCTGCTTGGGAGGGGAAAATACCCTAGTTACAGGCCTCAAATCCACTTGCTCCTTTTGACAAATTTGTTGGTTACTTTCTAAACTATATTTCATTTCATTAGGGCAGGTCATGAAAATGGCTCTATGGGTAAGAAAATCTCAAATTACCAAACTGGACAGAGTAGGGGTGTGTTTCTGGGCTGACAAAATTTGGTTGAAAAGACCAATTTGAATTCATATTATGACCTGACTCATATTGACAAAGTTGTTTCCTAGATCATTACCTACAACTTTGTTAATATGATCCTCCTCTAAATCACAACATATTTTGAAATACAACCCTAATCTTGTTTAGGATTTTGGTAAAACAGCAGATTTACTCTAGGTAAAGCTTTTCTTGTTTTCAACTTTTGAAGTATCAAATGAAGGCCAATCACTTCCACAATAAGTGCATTTGAAAGGTAAAAAGTTCAATTTCATTTCATAGAAAGGGAGAATGTAAAGTTGTATAGTGAATTCAAAAGTAATTTCAGAATCAACTTTGGGGATGAGCTAAAATTTCAAATTTGAGAAATATTACTCTCTTAAGCATGATTTAGTCTTAATTCATCATTAGCTTATGTATAATTGTGTGTACGGCTTCTGAGATGCCAGGGGCATCACAGCAGCCCTACACCCCTCGTCCTCCTCGCCGTGCTACGGGGCTGCGCCGCCATCCCTACCTTCCGTTGTCCTTCCGTTGCCGATCTGGCACCCCTGGAGCTGCCCCGCCATTTGCTATCGGCCGTCTCGCCAGTTAGTGCTGCCGGGGTTCTTGAACTGGGCCACTCCGCCAACCTCGGCGCTGTCGCCAAATACGGCCCCGGTGCTCAGGTACCCTTAAGCCCTCTGTTGTTTGGTTGCCAGGGCTGTGCTGTCAACCCCCGGCCTTGGTGCTGGTTTGACACCTTGGACGCCATTTGCACTCACAGCGCAAGGGTCGACGCCTTGGGCTTGTGGCATAACACTGGTGAAAGCCGTGCAACAGCGACGCCCACGGGCGCCGCACACCCTGCTGAGGGCGTTGCGACAGTGTCCACTACCCCCTTTGGCGATTCGATGCCCCTCCGGTCTCTTGCCCCTACGCTCCATTTCGGGTTGGGGTTCATTGGCGAAAGCCTCTACGACGACGTCGACATCCGCGGACGCCGAGAACCTCTTTGGAGGCGTCGTTACGTGGCTCCAACCCCTCCGCCGTGGTGAAGACCAGTTGCCTTCGACTTCTGTGCAGTTTTTGGCCGGTGCCCGCCCTTGGCGCCTCTGCTCCGTCGGCGCTCCTCTTGTTGATAGTAGCGTGTAAATCATATGCCGGGTTGGTGACCGGATGAGCCGTCGGGTGCTACTGTTAGCTCGAAGGGGGATCGTCGTATTCGGTATGCTACGGTCAGCGCACCTCCTGTCATCCTTAGTCCCCACTCGCGTTTGTGTGGCAGATAGCCACAAGGCAACCGGAGCGGCGTAGCTATGAGGGGTGGCCTGGATGTGCAATGGTTTAGGTGTATCGGCGAGTATGTTGTTCTTGTGTGTGCACTAGTCGGCGGTCGACAGTTGTCGTTGCGTTGTTATCTGTGGTCTAGCCACAATTCGCCCTTGTGCTGGGGCACAGTGTTTTATGTGTGGTTATGCCACTCTTCACCCTTGAGTTTGGGTAGGTGCCTAGTTTAGCTAGGTGGTGTCGTGGTTTTAGCCCGGTTTTTCCAAATTAACCGAGCGTTGTAGGGTTTTGCCTCGTTCCCCAAAAACGAGGTTGTTGATGTATGGCTTTGCCATACAAATATCAATATAATTTAAGTGGAGACGCTCTCCCCCGGGTGACTGTCAAAAATAATATTGTTAATTTCTGTGAAACAACCCGTAATCCATAAATAAGACTGGAACGAATTTTTAAGCATCAAGCCATATAAAATGAAAAAAACTTCACGAGAAGGAGAGGATACGCATGACTTACGATGCATGATCGTAAACACTTGAAAACATAAAGCAGCTCCAGTAGTACATTGTATTATATTTTACAAGACAGCGTTAAAAAGGAAATTTAAGGAATATAAGATGAAAGGCAAGGGCAGACGACCCACAAATGGCTGCCTCGTTGGTCCAGTGACATGCCTAGTTCATCTCCTACATTTTTTTTTATTTAGATATCACAAAGATAATAATAATATTGATCTCTTAACTAACCATGAATGCACACAGCTATGGCCAGAGTGTTGGTTTTCTTACGTTGAATTCACCACCAAGTCCTAGATTTTGGTAGGTGATGTGTCAGCGAAGTATCTATTGGCTCTGCCAATATCACGTTCTAGAGGTGCTCATTGTGTTTTATTTTGGTAGGTAGGGAGGGGGAGAGAGAGACGATCACAATCGATCTGGACTTGTGCATGCAATATTTTCATTATACACGTTCGTCACAAGCGCGTGCTTTTCTCCATCCAAGAAGGAAGCGCCAACCGACATCCATCCATGCAACAGAAAATAAGCAAACACAAAAGGCGGCCCCAAGCGAAACCAACGGTACAATGTCTCATAGCATAAGAAATTATCAACTCCCATCAGCTGTTAAATTTAGAAGATTGCTGGTAACATCGAGGCACTGACAGACCAAAAAAACGTGCTCCCTTGGAGATAGAGAATGCTTTTTGCAGCTCGGCAGAGTAAAGAAAACAAAAGAAATTCTAGGCATGGAACCTAGCCCCAGTAGCAAAATTGTACATCACAAATTCATTATTTTGAATGCTCCTTCTTAAAGGCTCGATATATTTAAATAATAAAAAGGAAATGGTAGTCCTCAGTTGACGACATCCAGGACCAACTTGCGCGACTTCAAGACTGACCACTTCATGCGCCGGTAGTAGGCAGCTTGGAGAAGCGCTAGTGACAGTAGGAAGATCCATTTCACTCCCATCTACAGTGAATTTTGAGTGGGTTGTGATCAGAGCATGGATGATGGCAAATAGAAAGGCGACAAAACATTGCTGTTCTGTGATCAAGTTGCAAGGTTATTACCAGCTTTCTCTCCTCCATTTCGGGCTCGGCTGCCCACGAAAGGAACGATACAACATCCTTACCCATCTGTGACAAAAATATGAGTGGTCAAGCTTTAGTCCTGGCCCCCACAAACTACAAACCGAAGGGATCAAAACAAGCACAGTAATAGTTTACCTGGGCTTCAGTTGCAGGAGTACCATCCTCGTACTCAACAGCTCCATCATTAAGCATCTTGGGCATGGCTATGGCACCACCAGGGAAGTAGGGATTGTAATGCAGACCCTCACGAATCTGGGTTGTAAATCAAAGAATGTTATTACTGTTACTTATATGATAGTAAAAACAATCACCAGGATGTAGAAGGGTATGGAAGACAATCCATCCTTTGATAGATAATCGCAAGAAGCATTCAAATCTACGGAGCATTGCGTTTGACTGGATTCTGAAATAAAGAATCATCCATGGTAAACATACAGATAAAACTATTGATGCTGGGCTCATCAAAGATTACTGACTAATGACTGCTCAGAGAAATAAAACAAAAGCTTGATCATTCAAAGCTTCCTAGTCAGCAGTTCAGTGCTTTCAACATCCGACATCATTCTAGCAAACCTTTGACGATTTGAAATGAATCATGCAATACAAGTGTTTGTAAATCAAGCAAGATATTACCCTTTAACAATTTATAAATGATGATACATCACAGAGCTGTAAAACCTAACAGATTGAAACAATAAATAAACAAACAAGGAAAGTACCTGAACACCAGCAGGTGGATCACGGTAACCAGTAAGAAGAGCAAAAACATAGTTCTGACCATTGTGCCTTGCCTGGATGAATGCATTGCAAACAGTAATAAGTCATATAAGTAGTGAAAGGCCAAACCAATCAATGCAAGACCATTAGTTTCAATTACCTTTGTGATAAGACTGAGGTCCGGGGGGTATGCACCACCATTTGCAAATCGAGCTGCTTGCTCGTTTGGATAAGGCTGGGGGAAGCGGTCACTCAGTTTCCCAGGGCGGGTGAACATCTCACCCTCATCGTTAGGACCATCAGCTACCTCAATTTCAGCAGCCATTGCCTTTGTTTCCTCTTCGGTATAGGCCACCCCAACCAAATCACGGTATGAAATCAAGGACATGGAGTGACAAGAGGCACAAACTTGTGTGTAAACTTGATGTCCACGCCGAATTCTGCACAATAATATTTTAAAGATAAATTAGAGCCGATTCATGCGGTCAAATTCAGTGTTTATTCTTGAATTAGTACTAGCAGTTCAACAAGAATTTGCCCTGGAAACAAGAAAAGTTAACTTCTGTGTTTATTCTTAAATTAGTACAGCATGCCATTTGCGAATTATATGCCCCAGTACATAAAAATATTCCGTAACCTATTGTGCAGCGGCCCAAATTCCATAAGAAAGACTAACGTGAATTTTTAAGCATTCAGACATATCAAATGAGAGAAAGCTTCATGAAAAGGAGAGGAAATGCTTGACTTACGATGCATGATCGTAAGAGCTCATGATGCCAGCATGTGGCCAGGGATAATCTGGAGCTGCCAAACCATGTTCAGCTTCATCTGCAGATGCTATTGTAGCAAAACTCAAGAGACCGGAGGCACCAACTCCAAGAAGAGCCAGTGCTTTCAGTCCAGCAGAGGGGTCCTCATGCTTCCCCCGGAATGAAGAAAGCAGAGATGAGCCCTGCAAAACATTGTGACAATGTTAGACACGGCAACTATGACCATAGAAAAAATAGAACTTGTTGAATCATTTCCAGAACAAATAATTTTGATTTGAAAAGGAGGGAGCCAGCAAAACTAGGATAACTAGTCAGCAAAACTGGAAAGAACTATAGTGTGTAAGATAGCGTGTGGATTGTAACAGCTTGGGAATGCTTAGTGAGCAGAAGTGGAAAGAACTATACTGTGAAAGATAGCACGTAGATTCTAACAGCTTGAGCATGCTTAGTTTACTATGTAATATGATCTATGTTCAGGATGAGCAATGAAATCCAGACAGACACATTGCATATTACAATGGAGGAGCCCAAACTGGATAAGTGAAATGCGAAATTGCATAATAAAAAATAGTATGGATGGACTCATTTTGAAGGGGCTGGCATACAAAGAAAGAGTTCACTGGTGATACTTACAGATGAATGGCTCTGGAGAGTTCTCCTGAGGAGCTGGTTAATGCCCCTTGCGGCAGCCATCCAGGATTCTGCAAAATCAGGTCTTGAAGACTTAGCTCTATAGTGAAAGGAGATTTGGAACAACAATAGGCATGAGCGCCAGAAACAAAATAAGCAAACTCGCAGTGGCACTAAAGAAATTGAATGATTTGATCGCATTGAGAATGAGAAAACATTCCAGTGAGTCCAAGTGGAATGGGACCGCATTTTATCACAAGCACAAAAATAAGGGGAGGTTTTGTCGCCAATTTCGTCCGTTTAACGCCCACAGACAAACGACTACCGCTTGCCATTTCAGGAATCATGACATAGAGACGGATGGTTGTGCAGAACAAAGCAAGGAGTCTAACCTAGCGCATCCAAACAAGTAGTACGTACTTAACAGCTAGAGCAAACAGAAACCGGGCTCAAGTCGGGATCTCCGCCCCGCTGCAATCCAGAGGGGGCGAGGACGCCTCACGAGAAGGGGGGGGGGGGGGGGGGGGTGGCGGGCGAATGCTCCGGATGCCTACGCCGCCTCAATCGATTGGATTCGCACAGATCTAGCCGCTCGATTCCCACGGCCCCAAGAGGCCAGACCCAACCCCGGGGGTCGTCCGCAACTACCGGAGACGAGAGCAGATCACCGGATCGGGGCGGCGACTGACACCAGGTATCTGGGAGGGGACGAACCAGCAGGAACGAACGAGCGGGTAGAGGGGGCACGATCGGTTACCTGCAGGGCGGCGGCGCGGGCTCCGGTCCGGCGAGCGGCGGCGCGGGGAGGGGAAGGAAGGGAATGGGCGAGGAGGAGGAGAGACTAGCGGGGGGCGTGGAGGAAGATGGGCTTTGTGTTGTGCCCCGATGGCGATGCCGATGCGACCCGAGCGGGGTGGGGTCGTCACACCCACTGACACGTGGGGTCGCCTTGCGCCGTGGCTTCCGGACGGGCCATTCCTTTGAGGCCCAGAATGGTCGGGTTTTCTGGAGGCCCAGGGGGCCCAGAAGAAGATATTAGAAATGCTCCAGCCCAGGCCCAGCTGTCATGTCACCGCGCTTCCTCCCTTTTTATCTGGAGTGTCGTGGGCGGTGGCCGCAAGCAGAAACGAGAGGCGCGCCGTGCACCACCACCACACCACCGGAGGAGTGGCAGGGCAGATCGATACTCCAGTTGTGCTTCTGCTGCCGGCGGCGGCGCCACCCATCCCCGACAGAGGAGCGGCATGCTGTCGGCCACGGAGCCGCTCTTCTCCTTCGGCGTCATCGCGGACGTGCAGTACGCGGACATCCCCGACGGCCGCTCCTTCCTGGGCGTGCCGCGCTACTACCGCCACAGCCTCTCCGTGCTCCGCCGCGCCGTTCGCAGCTGGAACGCCGCCCCCAACGACGGCGTCCGCTTCTGCGTCAACTTCGGCGACATCGTCGACGGCTTCTGCCCGCGGGACCGGTCGCTGGCCGCCGTCCGCGCCGTGGTGCGCGAGTTCGACGCCTTCCGCGGCGGCCCGGCCTTCCACATGCTCGGCAACCACTGCCTCTACAACCTGCCCCGCGCCGACCTCGTCCGCGAGCTCCGCATGCCCGGCGGCCCCGGCCGCGCCTACTACGACGTCTCGCCGTGGCCCGGCTACCGCCTGGTGGTCCTCGACGCCTACGACTTCAGCGCCGTGGGCCGGGCCCGCGGGGACCCGGTGGCGGCGCGGGCGCGGCGGCTTCTCGACGCGCGCAACCCGAACCGCGACAAGAACAGCCCCGCGGGGCTGGACGGCACGGACCGGCGCTTCGTCATGTTCAACGGCGGCGTGGGCGCCGCGCAGCTGCGGTGGCTCGACGCCGTCCTGCGCCGCGCCGCCAGGCGCGCCGAGAAGGTCGTCCTCTGCAGCCACCTGCCGCTGCACCCGGCCGCCGCGTCGCCCACGGGGCTCATGTGGAACTACGACGAGGTCATGGCCGTCGTGCGCCGCCACGGGCGGTGCGTCGTTGCCTGCTTCGCGGGGCACGACCACAAGGGAGGGTACGCAGTGGACGAGCGCGGCGTGCACCACCGCACGCTCGAGGCCGCGCTCGAGTGCCCGCCCGGCACCGACGCCTTCGGCCGCGTCGACGTCTACCCCGACCGACTCTGCCTCGTCGGGTCCGACAGAATGGCGAGCACCGAGATGCCGCTCGGCACCGCGCCTCCAGTGACAGCGAGCTGCCTTCCTTCCTCTGCTTGATCAGGAGCAACTTCTGTCTTCTTGCAAACTGCACTACTGCACTGCATGCGTGTGGTGACAGGAACGCATACTAGCACCACTCTGTCGTTGCTTAACGATCGACTGGGATTGTGCTAATGGACAGATCCTGTGTTGTTTGCTTACCCACAGTGACATTATTGTGTACTTGAGTGCTTGTCTGTAACGTCATAGGCTGCCCTGCTTCTGTAATCGTGCAGAAACTGGATACGGCTAGATTGGAATAATACAAACTCCAAAACTACTGAACAAGAAAAAAGATCCACAATTGTTTTTTTTCCCTGAAAGAGGAAAAGATGAGGATTGTAAAGAAAAGCGAGTACGATCCGATTCCAAGTGAAATTCACCTATGATTGCAAGAAAAACCAAATCTCCATACAAGATCAAACGCACAAACAAACCTTAGATAGTGCTACATGCCTCCACAGTCTCACAGGTCACGCGCGATAGCCTAACTTAGATGGTTCCACTTTCGTACTGGCACGGACCTAGTAAAGGGATCGTAAGGTGTTTACATGGCACTTTTTTTTGTCTACATGTATCTGAAAATATATTATTTGGCTATATGTCATGATGAAAGAACCCGCCTCTGCACGTGTTTTAAGACAAATAGCGAAAAGAGAATGAGAAAAGGCGAGCAATAGCTGCGGTGGCTCAACGCCGTCCTGCGCCGCGCCGCCACGCGCGCCGAGAAGGTCGTCCTCTGCAGCCACCTGCCGCTGCACCCGGCCGCCGCGTCGCCCACGGGGCTCATGTGGAACTACGACGAGGTCATGGCCGTCGTGCGCCGCCACGGGCGGTGCGTCGTCGCCTGCCTCGCCGGGCACGACCACAAGGGAGGGTACGCCGTGGACGAGCGCGGCGTGCACCACCGCACGCTCGAGGCCGCGCTCGAGTGCCCGCCCGGCACCGACGCCTTCGGCCGCGTCGACGTCTACCCCGACCGACTCACCCTCATCGGATCCGACAGAATGGCGAGCACCGAGATGCCGCTGGCCGCCGGCACCGCCACCGCGTCGGCACCGCGCCTCCAGTGACAGCGAGCTGCCTTGCTTAGCGATCGACTGGCGTTGTTCTAATGGACAGAATGACAGATATATTTCTGGTGTTATTTGGTTACAGTTACACACATTGTGTACGTAAGTACTTCAGTAGTACTTGTCTGTAACGTCACGGGCTGCCCTCCTCCTGTAGTTTTGCAGAAACTGGATACTGTTAAGTACTCGATTGGAATACAAACTCCAAAACTACTTACTACTCATCAACAAGAAAAACATCGAAAAATGTAGAGGAAGCAAACACGAACCATTCAATTTCAGGTGAAGGAAGTTCCCTGACGAATTTGGGAGGGACGACACATGCCTCCATACTCAGTTCATCATACCCCTCACACATCGCACAGATCAGGGACGACGACGCCCTTGGAAGCGCAGCGCAGTCATGATCACCGGCGCCACCATGGCGGGCCTCGAGAGCTCTCTCCAGTTCGATTGGTACCGTTGTCGCGCGGGCTGGGTGCGAAGCCAAGTACTCCTTCCGTTCTTTTTCTTATTTATTATAATAATGTTTTCATAATTAAATATAAACTAGCCGGTGACAAATATACGAAAACAAATACAGCAGTTCGCTTGGTGTTACGATATTAATACGCCTTATCCCAAAGATTGATCTTAAAAACTCGCAAAATTTGAACTTGAACACAAAGATAAAAGTGACTAGTAGTTTGCAATCGAGGAGTGAACGGTATGAGTTTCGCATAGTTTTCACAAGAGGGATATAATGTTTTGGTGAATTATGCACCAAGGGACTGTGGCTAGTAGAGCTCCGAGGCCGATCATAAGGCTATGGGGCCAAGACGTAGATGCTTGTTAGGGTTCGACCAACATCGACTCTTGTGGGCCATTTCGGCTTCTTGTTGAGGAGGATAGAGGCCGACACGCAGGGCCTGTTGACGGGCATGGTTGAATGTGCCCGCACGAAAACGCTTTCAACATCGACAAGGGATGAAATTTTTTTAGAATTAAAACAGGGGATGAAATTTAGATGGCATTGAAAAGTTAGAGGACCGGTTCGCAAATGTATGGTGCAGTATTTTTTAAACTTTGATCGTTGTTTTATTCAAAAAAAAAACTTAATGAGTTATCGTTTATTTTGTTGTTATTTGATTATCAGTAAATGTAGTGTGATTATGATTCGTGTTTTTACATATTTAAACAATTTTTAATATGATAAATAATTAGTTTCTTTATAAATCGCGTCATGCAATCTGTGAACGGAAGGAATATTTGGTTCCTAAATCACGCTCACGGAGGAGGGCTAAATGGAACGGAATCCAGAAATAGTTTCTGGGCTGGCCTTGTGGTAAGCACATCCGGGGCGTACTACTACTAAAACGAAGCAACGACGGCCATTTATCGCCTCCTCCAAAAACCTCACCTTCAAGCTTATCCCCTTCCGCTCCTTCCCTTCCCTTCGCCATGGCCACCATGTCCCTCCGCTGCCTCGCCATGGCCATGGCCGACGCCGCGCTCCCGCCCGCCCACAAGTTCCTCCCCTTCGTCTCCCTCCCGCTCCTCTCCTCCTCCTCCTCCTCCTCTTCCTCCTCCCGCGCCGCGCCGCTCCTCCTCCGCGCCAGCCGCCGCCTGCCCCTCGCGCCCCTCGTCGCCTCCTCCGACGCCGTCGAGGCGGGCGTCCAGTGGGCCGACGACGAAGACGATGCCGGGGAGGAGGCCTTCGGCGACGAGGATGAGGGGGAGGAGGAGGAGGTGGCCGCCTCCGGCGAGGGGGCGTACGCCGCCGTGGAGCCGCCCGAGGAGGCCAAGGTCTACGTCGGCAACCTCCCCTACGACATCGACAGCGAGGGCCTCGCGCAGCTCTTCGACCAGGCCGGCGTCGTCGAGGTCGCCGAGGTGAGCTACCCAGCCGACACCGAGCGAGCGGACACAGCCAAAATTTTCCACTTTTTTTTTTTTCTCTCTCTCTCTCTCCCAATGTCATTCGGTGCTAGGTTCAGTCGTCGCTTATAAGTACAGTAGCCATTGGTTGTTCTGTTGCGCAAAGGCAGCAAAGCTAGAATTTTTACAGCGTTTCCATGTGGTCTAGTATGTGACCCTGGCTACAACTACAATCCTGTATATGTTGGCATGTTGCCATATGCCTACGCTTCCTGCTGTCTAGTGTGGTAGGCACATTGTTTTCTTAGGCTAACACTACTTTTTTGGGAGACATTCCTTTGAGGTTGTGACCTTGGTATTGGTTGGTGCAATTTTAGGTCATCTACAACAGAGAGACTGGCCAGAGCCGTGGGTTTGGCTTCGTCACCATGAGCACCATCGAGGAAGCTGACAAGGCCATCGAGATGTTCAACCGCTATGTAAGCTCACTTCTGTCCTCCCATTTCTTTCTTCTTCTCTAGTCTCTAGAGTTAAAATAGCAATCCACATAATGGCATAGCTCTCGTCCCCTGCGGGCCTTCAAGTTGTCGCTTGGTATGCTGTCATTACAGGATCGAATTGTGCCTGCCCTTGGGAGGTTCACAACAATTTGATCAGCAGCTGCTTCATGAAATACACATTCTGTGCTATTTCTGAACCTAGCAGTAGAAGAGCATATGTATGCTGCAGGCCGTGCTCAACAGTTGACTAACTTGCTTGCTTTCTATAGGACATCAGCGGGAGGCTTTTGAACGTGAACAGGGCATCTCCTAGGGGCACTCGCATGGAGCGACCTCCTAGACAATTCTCATCTTCTTCTTTCAGAGCTTACGTTGGCAACCTGCCGTGGCAAGCCGATGACTCTAGGCTGGTGCAATTGTTCAGCGAGCACGGAGAGGTTGTCAATGCTACAGTCGTCTACGATAGAGAAACCGGGCGCTCACGGGGATTTGGTTTTGTAACGATGGGGTCAAAGGAGGAACTCGATGATGCTATTTCCGCCCTCGATGGACAGGTGAGGACAGCATCAATTGCATACCAATTCTTCTCTTAGCAGTCAAATATCAGTGAAGAAGTGCTTACTATCTTATACTAACATGAACCGCAGGAATTGGACGGCCGCCCTCTTCGTGTGAATGTTGCTGCAGAGCGGCCACAGAGGGGCTTTTGATGCAGCGTTACCAGAGAGATGGCTGCCGGTTTGTATTGAGCACGCCGACACAACAGAGGATGAGAGGAGCAATGGGGCGGTTTTGCAGAAAGCTGATGCTGTCTAGATTCTCCCTTAGCTTCCTGATGTTTGGTTCTAGCCACACAGCTTTTGATGCTTCTCTTTGCAACCGATGTTAATGTCTTAATATTCTTGTGACACCATGAGTTAAATTTTTCAAGTAGGCTTCTATCTTGATGCTCTAATCGCATTTTTAGCATGATGGGCCAAAGGTTCTGCTGGTGAAACTGAGCAACTGAAATTTGGTGCAGTAGCTAAAATGCTTTTTAATGGGATTTTTAGGCACTAAATTGATTTTTTGATTTTAAGGCACATGAACTGATCATATTTTTCACCCCTGCCCGTCCAATTGACTCAGCCTGGGCACACGATTGCACGAACCTCATCTCTCGTCAGATCTCTCCTCCCTCGCACATCCTCCCAGGCCTTCCGCCGCCGTAGCTGTGGCCCGGCAGCCGCATTGCTGCCGGACAGGACTCGGCGTCCACACCACGGCGACCCTCCACGGAGCTTGTATTAGTATCTTCTTCACCCCAGAGCTGCATGTGGAAAAAGGATTAAGGGTATCATCAATCAATCAATCATTTAGGTTTCTTATGTTGATGCCCTAATCACATTTTTGCATAATGGCCCAAGGTGACCATTTGAGCAAACGAAGAATGTTCATACCAGGCATGTAATGATGTAAAACCTTATCCATTGTCTACATTCATCTCTCGGTTGATATATCACAAAGCGTCAGCATCTTTGGCAGTGTGAGGCCCTACATAGTAGTACTAAAATAATCCAGGTTCATACACAACCAAATTGTCAAGATCACAAGATCATAGGCAGCGGTTGAAACAAGTCGAGCAGGCAAGGACACGGGAGCAGCTGAACAGGAACAAACGCTTCATGATGTGCCGTCACCATTTACATTATTTCCAAACCCAACACATTAGGGACAGTAGGAAACCCAACGCATTAGAGACAGTAGGATTAATATATTTACAGCGATGGTGATTCGCTTGAATGTCTGAGCTGACACGGCAATCATTTTGCGTGCAATTGCGCTTCCTTGCTGGTGAGCGGCACATAGCGCACAGACGTCTCGTCTCTTATGCTGACCGTGCCATCCAGCTTCTTGTCCACCACCTTCAGCTCCTGGAAGACTGTCCCAACGGGGATCACCATTCTGCCACCAGGCTTCAGCTGTTCAATCAGCGCCTCTGGGATCTGCGGCGCTGCAGCTCCGACATGGATGGCGTCATAGGGTGCCAGCTCTGGCCATCCTTCCCTGCCATCTGCATCGGTTTTAAACATCTGTTAAGTGCATCAGGTTTAGATGGTCCTAGTGTACTATATACAACAATGTTGAATGCACGTAGAGACAGACTCAGGAACACTAATGCATCAGGTTTAGAGCGGCACTTCACAAATGGAGAAGATCCATATCACAGTATGACAAGCAACAAAGCAAATCTCGCTAGGACTTCGCAGAAGTACTGAACTACCTCATTTAGCTTAGTAAGGTTCCATTATTCAACAAAAGAAAGGAGAAATGGTGTGGGAATGATATTTTCATCTGAACTATATAACTCAGCTCTTAGCGACTATGTCGTTATGTGAATACCGAAGGCTGCATTGAACGTGCACATTGCCAATTCAGTATTATTGAGCTTTATGCTAGCACGAAGCAAGCAAATACTTACCAGCAATGTGTATACTGAGGGATCCATCGTTTAGCTGTGGGGCTGCTGCACTTTTCTTGATGTTTTCAATAGAAGTAGCAACCAACTCTGGAATATGTTCGACACCAACTGCCCGTCCTTCAGATCCAACCATTAGCGCAAAGCAAGCAGTTAGGTACCCAGTGCCTGGGGAAAAAACAGAAACAAACAGCTGCAGTGAGTTCAGCGACAGACATACAGAATCGAAGACACTTAAGTAATATATCCGTATTATCAGTATGGCATAAATAAAAAAATGTTATATAAACGTTGGCTGCAACGAAATCTCCAAGCTTTAGGGTAAAAGGGGAGGATAAAGGTCAAATACGCCGAGTTCCCCTCTCATGTGTTCTGACACTCAACTGTGCATTTTTCAAATTTAGTTTAGCGTATGAAGGATTGCAGGTTGTGGTAGTTCTGGAAAAAAGAAAAAAAACCTTGTGGAAAGACAAATCACATGAACTTAATGAACCAAATCAGCAGCAAGGGGGCTGATTTACAGATGTATATTTCCTCGAAACAAGGATCAATTAAATTGTTAAAACTCTCAGTTTAGGGTCCAACTTGTAACTAGGATTGACTTGAGTCCTAACATAGCTATTGTACTGTGGAAGAGAACAAAGTAACGCCTTCGACATTTGAGAAACAATGTTAACAGCGTGTGTAGCATAACAAAATTACCTGACCCAACATCGAGCGCGCGCATCCCAGGCTGAAGGTTCTTCTCCAGGAGCTCGAGGCAAGACGCGTGCATGTGCGGCGCTGATATCGTGGCGTTGTATCCGATGGACATGGGGCTGTCGAAGTAGGGCGAGGCACCGGGCGGCACGAACAGCCCCCTGTCGATGGCCTCCATCACCTCGGCGACCTTCCTCGAGCGGATGATCCCGTACCGCTGCAGCTGCTCGACCATGGACTTGTTCCGGTCGCTGGCCCCGCTCGACCACAGCCCGTGCTGCATCAGGAGCAGCAGGAGGAGGAACGAGGTCAAAATGGCCCTCTTGTGCATTCTCGACACGATAAAAGGGGCAAACAGGACAGACTCTACGGTTGGCAAGTGGACTGAAATCTGAAGATCAAATCATGGCGTGTCAATCTTTTGCTGTGCTGTGCATAATAACCAGGGCTGACAAGTGCAGCCCGATCTAGTGGAGGCGCGTCTAAAACCTGAACGAGTTGTAATAGGTACACAGCACAGTGTCATCATAATTTTTCTCTTTTTTCTCCCCAAGAGGAGCAAACAAAAAGATATGTCACAGCTTTATCAAGTTTTTCACGTTTGCATTATGTTAACCCTCGCCTGAACCTAAGCTAGCTCTCTGGCACCGAACGACAGGTCACAGCTGCGGAAAACAAGCAGTTGTTAACAGCAACAGGCCACCATCAAGTGACAGAGAACTAGGCGACCCTGGTACGGAAACGCAATCCAGGCATCCAGGTTTCTCAGCCACGGGACGGAATCGAACGGGGCAACAGTTACGCGACCCAGGAAGCACGACCGACGATTCTATGCAGAAGAACCGGCGGCGCAGGACAGGACTTACGTATTCGGTGCCCGGGCGGGAGCGGGGGCGGGAGCGGGAGGAGAAGCAAGAGAGGATGGAGCGGAGTACCTCCATGGCTGGACAGGCGATGATGCCTGGATTCTTCTTCTCTGGGGGGGGGGGGGGGGACGAGTGGCGGCCGGCAGACGAGGGTGGGTGGAGGAATCGTCGGCCGGAGAAGGGGAAGAGGATTCGAGATGGCGCAGCGCAGGTGGGGACTGCGCGAGACCAACCGAACCGAACCGAACCGGATGCCCGCTGCTCCGCACTTGCCACTTGGCACTTCCCACGGCCCATCCCAAGTTCCCAACCCAACACGGCCCATCCAAGATGCGGATGCCTTGGCCTGGTCATCCATCTATGAGATACATCCGGTACAATCAAGCTTATGGTGCAATCACCGTGTAATCTTACAAAAAAATAAGTTTCAAAATTTTTTGAAAAAAATCATGAATGTACATTTAAGCCTACTCCATCTATATATAAAAATTCATGGTCAAATTCATTCTACCCTAACAGTTACGAAAATGACAAATTTAAGGTGCATTTGAACTATTACTGTTTGTCAAAAATTTGTCATTTTCATAACTGCTAGAGTAGAATAAATTTGATCATGAATTTTTATATATAGATGGGGTAGACTGCGATGTACATTCATAATTTTTTTCATAAATTTTTGAAATTTTTCTTAGTAAGATTGCACGGTGATTGCACCGTAAGCTTGATTGCACCGGATATATCCCCACCCATCTACCCGGCCGCACCCCCGGCCGAGCCTTCCGGCTTTCGCCGCCGCCGCCCATGGGCTCCCCTCCGGCCGCCGCATCCCAGTCCTCCTCCTCCGCGCGAGGGGAGCGCTCTGGGATGCTGCACCACAAGGAGGCCGAGGCGCAGGCCGCCGCAGGGACCCTCCCGCCTCTCGCCTCCGCGCCGGCGGCCCCACTAGAGAACGAGGATCTACTCGCCGAGATCCTCCTCCTCCTCCCGCCACAGCCCTGCTCCCTCCCTCCCGCGCGCCGGCCTCGTCTGTAAGCTCTGGCGCCGCGTCGTCACCGACCCTGGCTTCGTCATCTCCTTCGCGCTCGCCATCGGGTACCTCCCCTGCTCTGCTTCTTCCACGCATCCGGAAGGTTCTTCCCCACCCAGGACCCTCCGTGCCCCGTCCCTCTCCCACGCTCTCTGATCCCGTGGGCGGATCACGACGGCTTTGTGCTCCGACCGATGGCGTGTGCTCGGCTGCCGCCACGGCTAGCGCTATCACGACGGCTTTGTGCGGATCACGACGGCTTGCGCTGCCCAATCAGGGTGTTGGTGTGCTCATCAAGAACTTCCCAGCATTGCAGCGATATCAGGTCCAGCTCATCTGCTAGGTCCTTCAACGTTACAACGCGCTGGGTGATGTGGTCATCCTCGATGTCTTCAAGGATGACATCGACCATGTGGCGGAGCCGAAGAGCATCGTCGTGCATCACATCCACGGCCAAACCCAGGGCATTGGAGAGGGAGGAA
This sequence comes from Paspalum notatum, assembly GCA_022530915.1. NCBI lineage: Eukaryota > Viridiplantae > Streptophyta > Magnoliopsida > Poales > Poaceae > Paspalum > Paspalum notatum. The sequence continues at coordinate 854,860 of CM039691.1, forward strand.
TCCATCTGTTCAAATGGAGATGAAGATGTGGAATAGGTGAACATATTTGGGCAAAAATCTCTCGGTTTGACGTTCGTACGGTCTGCTGGATGTGGCGCAACACTACGCATAGGCCACCAATGGCGGCAGGGGGGGTCTGGATCTACCGATTCAATCAGGCCAAGTGGAACATGACCTAGGGTTGCACAAGATCTAGGACTTTGGAGTAAAAATTGAGGCGTAGAACAATTGTACCTGGGCGGTTCACAGGAAGACGACGAAGAGTTGGGCGACAGGGGTCGCGGTAGATCTAGGTTGCTGGCGGCGCGGCGGAGGACGAGTCGGCGGCGGCTTCCGAAGTCCCCTTCACTTGTCCGGCGGCGTGACGGCCCCGGTGCGTCCGATGTGGCTCTCGCCCTCTTCTTCTCGCCGGCCGCCAGTTCGCCGACGCCGGGATCCGGAAGCGGCACCTCGCGCTGCTACTATGGGGGATGGGGGCGGCGGTTGGGGAGGAAGGGCAACGGCTTTGGGAACCTACGTACTTTCTTTTGCGGGCACACGGATGGAGGAACCCGCTGGAGTTGGCTACAGTGGCAGGCCCACCCGCATAAGCGATGCGGGCGACGGATGCAGTCCCCCGTTGGAGTTAGCCTAAGCAGTGATGATGTTTTTGCTCGGCAGGGAGTGGCAAGGTTCAGCAAGAGTACCACTGCCAAACAGCCCTGCCTTCCTCTCTCTCTCTATACCTAGTCAATCTCCCCTTCCAATTCTCCGTAACATTTTGGCATCATATTCTTCATCTTCGATCCAGAGACGGTGCATCACCAGACTGACAGAAGACAGACGGGGCGGGCCACGGGCAGGGGCCACACTGTCGCGTGCAAAAATATTAAAATCTCCAATGAAAGACATTAAAAAAAAATCTCCAACAGAAAAACAACACAGTTATCTCAGCCAAGTGCTATTCAATTGCTCGAGCCATCCACAAAATGGGAATTTTACGGGCCAAGTTACAGACTCAAGAGTATGATGAAATAAATACGGCGCATTTATATTAATAGCTACAATCTGACTGACATACACAACTTGACAACTTGGTAAGACGGTGGGTAAACCCAAACCATCTGCCCACGTCGGCCGGAGAAGGGAAGAGGATTCGAGATGGCGGCATGGCGCATCGGCACCGCAGCGCAGGTGGGGACTGCGCGCGCCCAAGCGGATCGAACTGAACTGGATGTCCACTGCTCCGCACTTGCCACTTGGCGGAAGCCACACACTGGAACCGGAGTGGATGGAATCTCGGGCCTCTATTCACGGCCCATCCCAAGCAAGTTCCAAATTCAACACGGCCCATCTTGCCATCCAAGATTTTAGTATGGTCTGGGGCTCGAGTCGCTTTTGGTGCGTCCAAAATGGTTAATTGGAGTTTCAAAAAAAGGTTAATTGGTGGAAATACTTCTAAGGATGGATCAATTTAACAAATATTGATTTGAAAGGGTTACAAATTTTTTTAAAAAAGTTTATGATGGTTATTTGATACTAAGTGCCGAGGAGATATAAATCTATAAACTTTCTGCGGTTAGTGAATCTGACATGAAAAAAAAAATGTGGGAGATGGATATGTGAGCATATAGAGGACATTTTGATGAATCATTTCATTCCTATTTTGCCATTGATTAAATCAAAATTTTCTAACCAATTTAATTTATACCTGAAGTAAATTGTACCTAAGGCCTCCGTTTGAATCCATCAATAGTTTGATGTTGGTAAGGTAGCTTATAGTTTTTTTTTTGAAGAAGTCAAATTTTCAAATCTTTTGACAAACAAGTGAGTGAAATCCAAAATACCTTAGTGCATGTGCATGCATGCTATATATTTGGATTCATATTCGAAAGTACTTTAATATGATGTGGTAATTTTATCGTTATTGATAAAATGTTATAAATTTTCGTTGTAACATATGGGCATTTTGCTAGTATATAATATACATAAGCATAAATTTTTTTCCCATTTCCTTATTTGGGGGGGGGGGGAGGGGCATGGCCCCTACTAGCTTATAGTTCCTTTTGAAGCCTCTACGTTAATCCTCATCACACGCGCTAAAAAAATAGATAAATCCTCAAAATTCTCACAAAGATTAGAAACATCCAGCCGTCTATCATATAGCTCTAATAATAACAATCATTTGATCTATTATATTTTCAAAAAAATTACACACCATGCCATTATAAAGATGAAATCAAATAACCCCTAAATATATATAAAAATTACCCACCATATCATTGTAGAATACAAATTAAAATAACCCCCTAAATTTGCATAAAATCTATCCACCATGCCATTATAAAAGATAAATTAAAATCAGCCCTAAATGTGCATATAAATTAACTATATGCTATCCTGATAGATAAATTAAAATAATTTCTAAATTTATCACGCAAGTCACCCACTAGGCCATTACGAAAGGTGAATTAAAATATCCACCTCTAAATTTATATCCTAATAAAACTCTAATCCGTGCGAGAGCACGAGTTGATGGACTAGTATATACACAAGAGGAGTCGGTTCTAAAAATTGTTTTAGGTGCCAGTTACGTAATATAAAGCTGCCTTTATACTTTGGTGAAGTTAAATAAGCAGAAGACTAATCCTAAATATGATTAACTTAGAGCCTCTAGCTAGCAACCAGAGGAAGGGTGATCGAGAGTTTTATTTGTGTATCTCTGCGCCTCTAATAATTGTCTTGCTTCTTCAATTCCTCAAACAATCCCAGGCACCAGCTAGCGTGCCGCACACACATGGGACCAGCAGTTTGATCGATCTGAAGAAGAAAGCTTAATTAGGGCCTCAAGCAAGCGCGGTCATCGTCAGCTTGATAGTTGACTGGTTGAGTGAGACGAATAGGTAGCGAGACTGACAGTTGCCCTCCTAGCTTGTAATTAATCACATAGCAAAAGCAGATAGATGCTTGATGCTTCCAAGTCTTAACAATGAATATATAGACATGTTTTAATTATAGTATAGCACTTGAGTGAGAGTAATAAAGTGAGTGCGCCGCTGGTAGAATTAATGTAGATCATCAACTCGATCATATATTGGTGGTACGTACTATTACATGCATGCATGCACTGCACGGTGTATGTGCGTCGTACTGGGTGTGCCTGTGCCGATCCGTGCATACATCATGGATCATCAATTCATCATGTACTACTACTCTACATAGGAGTAGTGATTAATTAATTCCGCCATGCACTCGGTCGGTCGGTACGATATGAGAAGAGGGATCGCAGCTCTTTCAGTTCGCTAGAAAAAAGACGACAGGCGCCCCATCGGACGCTCTGGCAGGTATATGCTAAGCAAAAATTTAGACATATGAAAGATGGAAATCAAACATCAATTGCTAAACATTTCACAAAACATAAGGCGACCAATCAAGCCTAGCATCCTGGCCTCCGCACGCGGCACGTCTCGTCGCTCGCCGCTCGCATGGGCTCTCCTCTCCCGCAGCACCGTCCCACGCCCACAGCGGCTGCACGTAGGCCCCAATAGATGCTGTCCCTCCCTGTCAGACGCCCACGCGTTCTGTCGCTTGAGCCCGCGGCACCAGGTGCGCGCGAACCCATGGCGTCGTCTGCTTCCGACCGAGGCACGCATAGCCGAACCTCTGGTCAACCTGCCCAACGTGGCTGTTAGTTTGCGGAAGCTGGTCATGCACGTTGGCGCCGTCACCCTGCGGAGCGCTCTCGTGTCGTGCTCCGATCCAAAAGGAATTTCCACCCTATATACATTATACAGTGCGCAAACAGTGTTTAACCGTGCTTTATACCCCATATGTCCTGTCTGGTGACTCCGATGTTAGGCGAAGTCTTTTGACGGGGTATGACGCCTCCACCTCCATGGCGATGCGCCGATGCCCCGCAGAGGCCCTCCTTGGCGTGGACGTGCAGTGGTCGAGGTCGGTGCCGCACTTGCCGGCGAATTGAAGACGCCCTCGGAGTAGAACTGGAAGTGGGAGCCGCTGGCCTCGGTGGCGACGGCGACGGGCTGGTGCGCGACGGCTTTTTTCAGCGCCGCCTCGTCGTCGTTACGCGGCACGTCCTCGTAGCCGTCGATGGAGACACGACGGGGGTGGAGAAGGAACCGGATCGGAGCAGAGTACTGCACACCGTTATTAGTAAAGTGTGTGTACTTGATGAGATTGGGTGCCAGGCCAGACACACAGATTGGTGAGGTTGGACGTACGGCGGGAGGACAGAGACAGACCGGAGTGCTCTTTCTTCGCTGGAGCGGCGGCGACGACGACGACGACTGCTAGCTACCTGAGGCTATCCCCAATGGAGCTTTCCAAAGGGATTCACTGTTTGGCACTGTTTTGACATAAATGCTGCATCAGAGATGTATGGTTGGAATAGTGATACGAAATGGAATTTGAAAAGTATTGTTGTAGAGAGCCTGACGCGGCGTGTACCACCAGCTGCGATAGGAAGACTGAAACTGGAGCAGACGAGATTCTGCTATTCTGACGTCGATGCCGATCGGTCGCTGTGTGGCCCGAGTGGCTGACAATACTTCGATGGGAGGCTTCAAAATGGTTCCTAAAACACTGCAGCGGCACTGTTTAGCATTATTTGACACTGTTTTTTACTGTATCTGACATGACGTACAGAGTGAGATGAGATTTGAGAAACTGAAATGAGGAGTATTGTTGGAGATAGACTGTCTCCAATGGGAATCTCTAAAAGGGTTTCCTAAAACACTGTTTTGCACTGTTTGACGTAAATGCTGCATTGTAGATAAAGAGAGATAGTTAAAATAGTGATAGTGAATGAGATTTGAGGAGTGTCGTCGAAGACAGCCTACTCGTATCGTATCCTTGGGCAAGGGCGTTTCAACTGTCAAGCAGCAGGCCACAGCATCAGTAGCCACCACCACGACGTACCATGGCTCGCTTGCTACTTAGCAAGACCTCGGAGGAGGGAGGCCACTTTGAGTTCACTGGGGCTTTACAGAGTATGGTTGGGGCGATACTGGCCGGAGGGGCCTATTTCCTAGCTCGCCGTCTAATCAACCTTGCCAAGAAGTATTGGAAGAACATGATTTGCGACGGCGATGTCAGATTTAGGAGCACAGAGGGAGCTCCAGGGAAGCTTCGAGGGCACATCGCTTTTGGGGAGTGCGGCGGCGGCGGCGGCAGCGGCAGCAGCCGCTTGTACCGCGGCGGTGGTGGGAAGCGCGGATTCTACGTCGGGGGCAGGCGCCCCTCGGCAGGGTGTCAGGTATTTTCTTTTTTTTTTACACTGGTATTGCTAACAGCCGGCCGTGGGCCCCGTTTGGACGAGATAGGTAGTCATGTCATGTGTTCGTCTTCATATTTTTCTTTTTGTTATTGCTTTTTACTCCCCGATCTGGAGATGGAAACGCATTTTGTGTCGGTCATGCACTTGCTTACAACGGTTTAATCTCTCGTTTATTTCATGGGAAATGCTCCAATTGACTCCTTTTTCAATTTGCACGAATATTAAAGCAAATCTAAACAATTAAATTAATTAATTTTGAAAGGGTTAATTAGGGCCCGACTCCTGACGGGTACAGCCGTGACCACCTCCGTCTACTCATCTCATTCCGGCACCTAGATGGATTCCGTGGCGACAGTGCCGACTCCATCTCGTGGTGCCCTAGGCTATTATCCGAGCACCCTTGTCGACGACGACCTCTACTGGCTGCTCGATGATGATACCGATGGCATGATCCTTCAGTTCAAGCTAGGAGGGCAGAGGCTTGCCGTGGTCGAGCAACCACCTCACGTTCCCGAAGACGATGGGAGCTGGAGCCGTGCCATGGTTGACGACAGTCGATGGATCGTGCCTGCTGCAACGGATGACTGCTTTGGCCTCGCCATTCTGTGAGAGTCGAGCATTCAGTTCTGGGAGAGGGAGACGGACCTTAGCAGTGACGCGGCATGGGTGCTGTGCAGAACCGTTGAACTCGGCGGCCTTCTTCCGTCCCTGCAATTCAAGGAGGATATGGCATCAGATTCTCCGTAACATTTTGGCATCAGATTCTTCATCTTCGATCCAGAGACCCAGACTGACAGAAGACAGACATGCAGTCGCGTGCAAAAATATTAAAATCTCCAGTAAAAAGACATAAAAAAAATCTCCAACGGAAAAAACAACACAGTTATCTCAGCCAAGTGCTATTCAATCGCTCGAGCCATCCACAAAATGGGAATTTTACGGACCAAGTTACAGACACGAGAGTACCATGATGAAATAAATACGGCATATATTTATAGCTACAATCTGACTGACATACACAACTTGGCAAGACGGTGGGTAAACCCAAACCATCTGCGCACGTCGGCCGGAGAAGGGGAAGAGAGTCGAGATGGCGGCATGGCGCACCGGCACCGCAGCGCAGGTGGTGACTGCGCCTGCACGAGCCCAACCAGACCGAACCGAACCGAACCGGATGTCCGCTGCTCCGCACTTTCCACTTGGCGGAAACCACACACTGGAACCGGAGTGGATGGAATCCCGGGCCTCTATTCATGGCCCATCCCAAGCAAGTTTCAAACTCAACACGGCCCATCCTGCCATCCAAGATTTTGGTATGTTCTGGTGCTCGAGTCGCTTTTGGTGCATCCAAAATGGTTAATTGGAGTTAAAAAAAGGTTAATTGGTAGAAATACTTCTGAGGATGGATTAATTTAACAAATATTGATTTGAAAGGGTTACAAATTTTAAAAAAAGTTTATGATGGTTATTTGATACTAAGTGCCGAGGAGATATAAATCTATAAACTTTCTGCGGTTAGTGAATCCAACATGAAAAAAATGTGGCAGATGGATATGTGAGCATATAGAGGACATTTTGATGAATCATTTCATTCCTATTTTGCCATTGATTAAATCAAAATTTTCTAACCAATTTAATTTATACCTGAAGTAAATTGTACCTAAGGCCTCCGTTTGAATCCATCAATAGTTTGATGTTGGTAAGGTAGCTTATAGTTTTTTTTTTGAAGAAGTCAAATTTTCAAATCTTTTGACAAACAAGTGAGTGAAATCCAAAATACCTTAGTGCATGTGCATGCATGCTATATATTTGGATTCATATTCGAAAGTACTTTAATGTGATGTGGTAATTTTATCGTTATTGACAAAATGTTATAAATATTCGTTGTAACGCATGGGCATTTTGCTAGCATATAATATACATAAGCATAATTTTTTTCCCATTTCCTTTGTTGGGGGGGGAGGGGGGGGGGCGGCATGGCCCCTACTAGCCCCTTGTCTACACCACTGTTAGAGCCTATTTGATCCGTTATAATTTATTAAAAGAAAAAGACTAAAAACGCTTTAGCTAAATAAACCAAACATACCAGCTTACCGGGGTCATCAGGAGGGGCAAAAAAAAGTGCATCCGTACTTTTTTACTCTGTGTACAGTACGCAAACAGTGTTTAACAACGTTTTGCATCTCTATATGTCCTGTCTGGTGACCTCGGTCTTATAGTGACATGGTAACCTAATTTAGTAACCTAGCTAGTGAAGCGCCGATTATATGGCGTTTTGTATTTATAAAGAATGCATGTGGCCGGTGGAATAGTCATTTTGGGTCCCTTCCGTGGGTGGTGTACGAAGCAAGCTAATTGAAGGGCCTGTTCACCTTTTTTTTTTTTGTTCAAAATTGTCTATTCTCTGACGTGGAGGGGAATGTTGACATGCTAGCTTAATATCCATGTTGCGTAGGCACCCAAAACATCTAAAATTACGTACGCTTTTCCTGTATATCATCAGTGGTTCTTTTGGTAATGTACCCTCCTTGCGTGGAGCTCGATCCCTCCTTGCTCTTGAACCAGATATCGCCGTCGCACACCAGTATCTTCCAGTATTTCTTCGCCACGTTGAAGAGGCGCCGCGCTACGAAGTAGGCTACTCCGGCGAGGGCGCTCCCACGAAACTCTGCAAAGTCTCCTTGGACTGAAAGTGCCCGCCCTCCGCGGACGTTTAATTTGGCTAAGCAGGAACCGAGCCATGATCGAGCGAGGTTGCTAGTTTGTTACTGCTGACCTGCGGCTTGGCTTCACACGCGCTTCTGCCCAGGTTAAGCTACGAGTCTACTTAGTTTCCGTTTGGATCCTCGAGCTAAATTTTCAGCTTCCGTCACATCGGATGTTTGGAGCTAGTCAGAAGTATTAAATATAGTATAATTATAATACTAATTACAAACAACTAAGGACTAAACGGCGAGATGAATTTATTAAGCCTAATTAAATTCGTTTCGCCGTTTAGTCCTCATTTGTGTAATTAGTTTTATAATTAGACTATACTAGTCCATCAATCCGTACTCTCGCACGGGGTAGAGTTGTATCAAGAAATATATATTTAATCGTTAGTGATATTAGAGGTGGTTATTTTAATTCATCTCTCACAATGGCTTTGTGGGTGATTTACATATAAATTTAAAAATTATTTTAATTTATCTTTCATGATAGCATATTAGGTAATTGATATATGGATTTAGGACTGATTTTAAATTTTACAATGGCATGGTGAGTAATATATATGTAAATTTAGAGGGTTATTTAATCCATATTTTATAATGGCATGGTGGGTAATTTTTATATAAATTTAGAGAGGTATTTTATTTCATCTTTCAAAATGGCATAGTGGGTAATTTTTATATAAATTTGGAGATTATTTTATTTCATCTTTCATAATGGCATGATGGGTAATTTTCGTTAGAAACTATAACAGATCTAATAACTACTATTATTAGAGCTAGATGACATTATGTTAATTACATAGAAAACAAACCTAGTGGCTATTAAGATGTCAATCTGCAATCAATGATAGGATATTTCTGATTATTGTGAGAATTTCTGTGATTTTATCTTTTATTTAGCGCATCTTGTGAGGATTAATAAAGAGGCTTCAAAAGGAGCCTTCAAATAGTAATAGCAAGATTCGGCACAAAAATATCCGTTTCATAAAAAGGTTTAATGAAACGTACCCAGTACTTGGTCCCGTCGGCGGCGACGCCGTACCCCACCGCCGTCACGCCGTGGTCGAGGTCGGTGCCGCACTTGCCGGCGAAGACGCCCTCGGAGTAGAACTGGAAGTGGGAGCCGCTGGCCTCGATGGCGACGGCGACGGGCTGGTGCGCGACGGCCTTCTTGAGCGCGGCCTCGTCGTTGCGCGGCACGTCCTCGTAGCCGTCGATGGAGACGACGGGGGTGGATGATTTCTTGCAGGTGGCGGCCTGGCGGGCCTTGTAGGGGTAGGCGTCCTCGGCCGCCACGCCGCCGTGCTTGGCGATGTACTGGAAGGCGTAGTCCATGAGGCCGCCGTTGCAGCCGGCGTTGGCCTCGGTGTCGCAGTCCACGAGCTGCTGCTCCGACAGCGAGGTCAGGTTCTTGGTCCGGATCGCGTTGATGCCTTCCACGGCGGCGATGGTGGAGAAGGCCCAGCAGCTGCCTGCTTGCAATAATGTTGGTGTTGGTGGTTATAGTACAGTGGTGGTCGATCGATCAGTTAATTGTTGACACAGGTACAATAACATACCGCACTGGCCCTGGTCCTTGACGTCGGTGACGGCGCCCTTGAGCCTCCAGTCGACGGAGGTGGGGAGGTCGCGCGCGGCGGCGTACATGAAGGACGACGACGACCCCTCATCGGCGGCGCGGGGGACACGGAACATGCGGTGGTGCGCAGCGATCCTTGAGCCGGCGTAGTGGCGCCTGAACTCGTCGTTGGTCATGTCGGCGAAGCGGTTGAGGCGGAGCTTGTAGGGCTCGTCGCGCTGGTTGAAGTCGTGGACGAGGCGCGCGTTGGCGCGGAAGACGTTGAAGCGCCGCGCCTTGTCGGCGAGGTCCCGCGCCACCGCGTGCCGCGCGCGCCACCGCTCGTACAGCGCCCACGCCGCGTCCTCCGACGCCAGGTCCGCCTCGCCAAAGTCCATGGCGGCGGCGGGCGGCAGGGACAGCGTCGTCGTCGTCAGGGTCAGAGCCGCCGCCAGCAGCAGTAGCAGCAGCAGCGACGACGACGGTCTCGCTGCCATCGATCGCGAGCTATCTAGCTCCGATCCGATCGACTGCTGCTGCTGGAAGTGTGGAACTGTGCTGTGCTGCCTTGTGGATCGATCGGAGGAGTTACGTTGTGGTGGTGGTGATCGAGGGGATGTGGTCGTCAGTGGATGCAATGCAATGCAATGGAATGCAAGCAGGGTGCTCTGCTTATATAGATGGCCGGGCGGTGCATGGAAATGGATCAATTGAAGGACGATGGATGCAACAGAGGGATGTATGTCGATGACGTTGCTTGCCTTGCCGGCAACAGCTTGGCTCGGTTATTACAATTGAGTGATGGAGGTGGTAAGCTTTGCCTGCGGAAACAAGGAACCAGACCGAGCAGAGTACACACCGTTCGTTATTAGTAAGTGATGTGTGTACTTTGATTGATGACATTGGGTGCCTGACACACAGATTGGGCGGCGGTAGGGAGCGTTAATGCAGGTAGCATGCATGGGCAACTGATCGATGAGATGAGGGATGATCAGGTACAGCCATGGAGGCGTATACGCCACGGCCATGTACACAAAATCACAAATGAAGCTCGAAGCGTCCGGGCGGTTTCCTTGTGTTGTGTGGTCTCCAATCCAATGTATATCCAGGCGTACATTGCCTTGCCGCGGGAGATCGATCTGCTTGGGTCAGTGATGAGTGGGTGATCAACGCAACGGATCGGACGCCGCCCGCCCGGCCCGGGAATGCTGCCTGGATTAACTATTGCAGGATATCATGTCGGTTCTGTCAGGCGGAATGTCTGCTAAGAGCTACTAGTAGCATACAGAGGACAGATCCTGGTGGGTGCTCTTTCTTCACCGATCGAGCGACGACTGCTAGCTGACGCGGCGGGCGTGTACCAGTACCAGTACCAGGCCAGCCTCATGTCAACAAGCAACGGCAAGCGTACGTGTTGTTGCCCTTCATTTAATTACCCCTTGACTGGATTAGTTGGTGCTAATAACTATACAGTACTGTATTAGTATTAAACAATCACCACGCTTTACGCTAGGCAAACCATGCACACCAAATATAGGATCAACCAATTAAAGATAGATAGATATATGGGAGTCAGTTGAGTGCTACTGCTCGCTGATGAATGAGCTAGTTTCACAAGCAACGCCAACAAATGCAGGAGGTTCGTGAAAGCCCGGCCAGACGAACGAAGGAAGCAATAATAAGCACCCATCAGCTAGCTAGCTTCGATCAACGACGTAACCATCTGCTTTTGCTTCACTGACACCCCAACATCATATCTCGGAGCGAATGAATTGAAGCTGGCAGGATGTATAGCGTGTATAGGGCAAACACCAAACTGATGCATGCAGCAGGGAATAGCCCACCGGCGAGAAACTGATCCACAAAACGCCGGCGCATTATATGCACTTTCCATCCGAATATACAGCACCAATCTATATCTATATTCCTCCTAATATCAAAGAGAATAAGGTTTCTGGTCCCTAATTTCTCGGTCCGTCGTGACAGGTGGGATCAAATAAAGATTTTCGGTCATGATTACGTGGGATCCGCTTGTCAATAATAAAGAGAGGAGAGAGTTTTCTTTTTCTACCTGATAATTTTCTTCCACGCTTTCCTCCGTTCCTGTACGTCCACGAGCAAACCACACGTCCTGTTGTTTCTATTGTCCATCGATCAGACACCAGACCAAACACGTTCTCTTCATCATCCAGCAGGCATTTTAGGTGTCAAGGACTCCTGCTCAAAGTCGTCAATGAATCTAGATTCCAACTCTTACCCACAAACAGATATAATAATATATAAAGACGAGGTGTAATCGCCCCTCTTCCGGTGCGACCACGGTGCCTCAAGGCGTTTTCCGAAGAACAGTACGCCGGCGGGCTCAACTACCTGCGTCGGAGTCCCTTTCTGCGTCTCGCTTCATGTCACCGCGCCGCCGGCCATCTCGCGATTCTATCTCGAGTGGCCTCGCGGGCCCAAGCCAGAGGCCGGCACTGTCTGCGACATTGTGGCGGTGCACCGCGACTGCATGCTGTTCAGGCTCACATCTATCGTCAGAAGCAAGACCACCACCCCCTGGTATCTACAGTAACCCGACGACTACTTCCTCTACAGACCTGGCGCCGCGGACGGCGAGCCGTCCCTCACACGGCTGCCCACCTGGATCAGGCCACCGAAGCAGTAGCAACCTGATGATCCAGCCACCGTGGAGGAGTGGGAGGCGGATCAACCTGGATCAGGTCTCATTTGGAAGACTCTGTTGATGAGGTGTTGTGGGTGGAGAAGCAGCCGCAGGAGAGGCACAAGGAGAAGATGGCCTTGGGAGTGATGTCGAGAAGGAGGTTGTGCACTCATCTTTGGTGGCTGAAAAATTCGGCCTTGTGTGCGGCGACCGAGACGACGAGTACATCGTGAAGAAGCTACAACTCTACAGGAGCAACCGACACCATGTGTCAACTGAGCTGTGTGTGCTCTGCAATGGCGCTCCCAGCGCCCAGTGGACTCTCTTGCGCCTGCTAGTCAGCTACCACAAGCGTCGCAGCGGCTCCAATGGATTACACCTATTCTACCCACAGGCCGTGGTGCCTTTTGGCGACCGCCTCTGTTGGATCGACTACTACCAAGGCGTGGTACTTGTCAACATCTTGGTGGAGACCCCTGAGGTGCACTATGTCTTGTTCCCTCCTGTACCTTCGAGTGGGCGTGAGGACATGCACCGCGGCATGTGTGTCACTGACGGCAGGAGCTCGCTCAAGTTCATCGCTGTCGTCATCAAAATGGACACAGTACCCTGCAACAACACCTTCACCATCTACACCTATATACTGGCGACGACAGAGGACGACAACATGAGGTGGGACGCAGATGCTTTATTCAAGCCGATGACAGCTAAGGAGCTCTGGGGGCTCGAGGCCCCGCGCTCGTTCCGCATGAGGTGCGTGCTCTCACTCGTGAGCTTGGACAAGCCCCAAATGCTTCGCTTCCTGCTGTCTGAGTGCACTGATTACGTCGATACGGTGACGCTGGTCACCGTCGACATGGACACTAGGAAGGTGGTGCCCATGTACCTGTACATCAAAGGGGAGCAGGAGCTCAACGGTGAAGATGCTGACCTAGCCCACACTAGAAGCAGTTTTCCTGCAGCATTTTCCCCCAGAACAGTTCTCCATAACCCTCAGGTCTTTTCTCCATGCTGAGTTCTCCATAACCCTTAGGTATGTATTTCTCCAGAACCGCTAATACGTTTAAACCGCATTATGAGTATCCCATGAGTGACTGATTTTGTTGATTGTTTTGGCACTGTACAAGTCTAGATACTTTAAGCATTGTTAATTTGTTAGTTAGGCATTTGAGCATATGTTGATCTATGGCATATCAGTGCGGCCTTGGCTTTCGATGGGATCCTTATGGATTAGATTTGTTGATCTATTATGGCAGTTTAAACAAGCTTTTAGAAATAATATAGACGATTTATTGACATATCACAGGGCTATTACAAAAATGTGCATCGTATGCCCACTGGACCTCTTTGGATTTATTGACATATCACGGGGCTAGATTCTAGTGTTCGGTGATATATGAACTAAGTGTGGGTTACTTGCTTGTACATTAATGGTGGAGTCTTTTTTTTATAAGTACATATTATATTAAAACCACACAGCAGAATTACATCAAGGCCCTCAAAGAAGACCAAATTACATCAACACCCCTAGAGGGGAGCCTGCCACGCAACACCCCATGCATCACACGAATAACAAAGGGAGGCGAACACGTTGCAAGAACTGGAGAGGGGACGACCTCACCGGCAATGTCGAGCAGCACACCGGTGGGGGGGAGGGGTGCAGAGGCGTCACGGACACATGCCCCCAAGGCGGAATGACCTCACAAAGTGATGGTCTAAATTGGAGGAGGAAGCCGGCGTCAAGGATCATCTCCACCGAACCGAGGATAATGTTTAAGCTGTTGATGGAGGGTAGAAGAACGACTTCCGCAGAACTAGGAGATGGTAAGCCGCACGCCATAGAACAGAGAGATTGAATCCAGCCTGATGTTGGAGCACGTCTATCTTCTGCCGTAGAAGTGGAGGCCGTCGGGGTGGAGGTGGGAGCGACGGCCAGAGATGAAGTCGAAACCAATAGATCTGGAACGCATGTAACAAAATCTGGTCCAAGCTTGAGCAGATGAATGTCACCGGCGAGTAGATCGAGGTCCGACTCTGAGGCGGCGGCGAGGGAGAGCAGGATCCAGCAGCACGGAGTGGGAGTGGCGATGGTGAATCTGGGTCCTGCAGCAAAGGAAAGGCGCACGGCAAAGATTATTTTATTCCTACTCACCATTGCCTTGCTGCCACCGGCGACGAGGACAAGAACGAGTAGTCCGACCACGACGACAACAGATGCAAGACGAGAGCAACTTGTACCAGCCATACGGCTACTGAAGGTGCTAATCCTAGCCTACTAACCTACAGGAACTAGGGGGGCCGATCCACCCCCTTCTCATCACCGGTGGAATGCCGGAGCCGAAGGAGGAGGCTAGAAGCTGCAGACGCCTGGGGCCTTTTTTTTTTTTCTAGAGAGAGTGGAGCGTCTCCTGTGGGAAGGGTTTGTTAATGGCGGGGTGTTTGGAAAGAACGGAATGGTACCAGAAAGTTTTTTTTTTTTTCATCCAGCTGAGCATTCTATACCCAAGCCGCAGGTACAACCTTTAATAAAAGCAAAACAACAGGAGAGCTGCCCCGCATGGGTAGGAATTGTACGATATAATCTAGGATGCACTTGCCACAACAAGGACCGCGTGGCCTAATGGATAAGGCGCTCGCCTCCGGAGCGGGAGATTGTGGGTTCGAGTCCCATCGTGGTCGCAAGTTCTTTTTTATTTTTTCTTTGCATTGACTTTGCCCCCATGAGTCTGCTAGAACAGAGTTTTGTGGAAAAAAAAATTTTTGTTCTAAAAAATGAAACAGTCAAAATTGTCTTCAGATATATGGTACACCTGGCTATGTCGCATGTCCCTGTCTACCGCAGCAGGCATATCGAATGGTAGGTTAAAAAAGTTTTGTGGCAGGAGAAGGTGACCCGTGACAGGTCAACCGATAACATAAGCAACAGATGAGATTGTGCTGTAGCCTGCGTATATTGTCGTCTCGCTCCATCCACGTACGCCACGGTGTTGCCTCCTGGCCGGAATGACAACCACAAACGATGTCACGCTGACCGTATGATCCGATCCTCCTCCAATAGTCCTTTATCAATCCACCAGCATCACCAAAAAAAAAAAAGAGAAGATATTAAAAAAAAAAAGGACTTTGGACTTGGAACGGTAGCGAGGCAGGGTCAAAACACAGGAAGCAGCAAGACGTTGCCGTGCGGGAAGAGCGGTGGAGAAGGGGAAAACTTGTAGCAACGCCGCTCCGCTGCTGCGGCTGCACGACAACATATACTAGACTAGACGCGGTGCAAGCAAGGAACCAACACAAACTCTTGGCCGCGTCACGTACGCTACCCCGGCACGGGCCAGGCTCCTCGCGTCGGGGCTGGTGGGCACGGGAGTCGCAGACCCAACCCAACCCAACCCAAACGGAACGGACACCATGGGGAGGATGGTCCTGACAGGCAAGCGAACGCAGCAGCAGCAGCCATTCTCTTCTCTCTCCTCTCTCTTCTTCGTCGTCCCCGCCGCGCTCTCGCTCTCTCGTCGCCACCGCCACCGCCACCCCACGGGTGCCCGCTCGCCGGAGATGGACGGCTCCGGCAGCTGGGACGCCATCGACTGGAACCAAATCGAGGTACGCATGCATCCACCTTCGCCCCTCCCCTCCCCTTCCCTTCCATTCCCCGGCTCCCCGCTCGCCCGCCCTCCCTCCCTCCTCTCCGTCCCGTGCGCCCGCCCGATTCGGAATCCGGTTCGCAGCCGGCCACGGACGGAGCCACCGCCGCACAGCGCTTCGAGATTTCGTGCTTATATATATATATATATATAGGATGATGATGATGATGATGCCGCTTCTCTTCCTCGCAGGATCCCAGGCCGCGGAGGCCGGGCCGCGCCGTCAAGGAGAGCATGGACGACTTCCTGCTCGAGGACGAGGAGGTGCTCGCCCAGGTAACCCCTCAATTCCCCCCCTCCCCTCCCTCCTCCTCCGCCCTCATGCGCACGCCAATCGCCCGCCCAATTGTCCTCATCGCCACAACATCATATAACCTCCCTCTCTCTAGGTGTTCCTCTTATTAGTGCCCGCACAGCCGTTCGCCGAATGGTTTCAATGCTATCTGCCCTGCACATGTCCATCCCCAACCTTCATTTCCCCCACGCTCTCTCTCACCGTCTCCTTCCTTACTCTAGGGCCATGGAGTCGTTCTGCTCAACACCCGTGAGGCGGGCACGCTCTCCGTCACGAATTTCCGGCTCCTCTTCGTGGTAAGACCCACCCACGCCATTCTTCTGCCATGACTGTTACGACGATTCTGTGTGTGTACCTGCACTTTGGTACGGTTTTGTTCTCACCATGCGATGGGGCCTTTCATTTTTCCTTGTGTATTAACCATGCGACCGTTTCGCAGAGCCAAGCCAAAAAATGTGTAATAGACCTGGGAACCATTCCACTGACGACGATTGAGAAGATAAACGATGTAAGTCGACATGTCACCTGTGGCCTTGGGCCTCTTTTATTCTGCCCGGCCATCTATTCCCCTTATAAGCCAATACTTTAGTAACTAGTGCATGCTTACCATGCTTGCAAACTCTTCTTCTTCTTATAAATAAATATAAACTAGTATTGACTAAATCACTTCTTCTGCAGGATGTGAAGCTCCAACCCATGCCCCACCTCTCTGATAAGAACCGTCCCCGTGAACTTCTTCAAGTCATCGGTAAGTTCCTAGCTGCCACTGAGCCACTTCGAACATAGTTATATGGCCAACAGCTGCAACCCTTCCCTCCTTTTCATTAATTCTTTCTAGTAGATTTTTTTCTTACGACAAAAAAAATGTTCAGATGTCTCTTTAGACGCATGATACTACCAATGTCAGGGGTCCATTAATTTAATTCCACCTTTTCGATGTTTCCTTGAAATCTGTGTAGTGGTTTTCCATTAGGATAAATACAATTAGTTTGTTTTTATTTTGCTGGTGGATGGATCCATCCACAGAATTTCCTTCTATTTATCATGTTATTAATGATTCTATTCAAAGCACTTATTAAAAGATTCTGTAATGATCTTTGTGTTTTACTTCATCTACTTTTGTCAGGCAAAGACATGAGAATCATTGTGTTCGCTTTTGTTCCTAAAACAAAGCAGGTATCTAGCTTCGATCGTATATGACTCGTTTCTTTTAGCATACACTATTATTTTGTCACACATCCTGAATCTTTTGGGTTTCGCTCTTGACGCTTGCCTTTTCAGAAAAATGAAGTGTTTGATGCTTTGAGGAGATGCACCAAGCCAGCTAATTTGTGGGATCTATATGCATTTTCTTGTGATCCATCCACCATTAAGAATGACTCTGAGCCAAAGTGGCGGCTCTTGAGGGAGTACTTCCGTCTTTTTAGGAAAAATGTACCGCAGTTACATGGAACCGAGGAAGTTTCTTTGTCTAACGACTGGTGGAGGCTAACTAGAGTTAATTCTAGTTATGCGTTGTGTTCAACTTATCCCTCTGAACTGATTGTGCCAAGGGGAATAAGGTACTTTTGTGCCCTTGACATATGGCAATATCTGTTAGTTTTATCCTCTTAAACACATTTATGGAAGCATTGATACTAGCATTTTTTTTTCTACTATCCGTTAGTGATGAAGATCTGTTTCAAGCTTCTACTTTTCGATCAGGCAAACGCCTGCCTGTTATTTCATGGTGTGACCCTGGTATGTATGCTCAAGTTTCTTGTTTCTTTCTCTTTAGTGGATACATGCCCTTCTCTGTTATCTTAAGATTTCTACGCCTGTAGACTAGTAAAAACTGAGTTCTCATGTTGATGTCGAGTTTGTCAGAGTCAGCGTCTTTGTGAAATACTGTGAATAACAACTGAAAGCTATTCCCTCGGGCCTCTAAATGCCACTTGGACCATTCATTTCCATCATAAATATATGTATAACATCCTTAGCACAATATGAAGAAATTACTTTTCAAGGCAAATCTGCACATTTTGTGTTTCTAGTAGAAAGTTTTGGAGTGGTATTGATAGATAAAGTTCCAAAAGTAACTGCATAGTGCTTCTATTTCTATAATGGCATGCATTTTTGACCAAGGCAGTATTACTTCCTTGCAAGCCATTGCCGTCGCCACTTGCCACTATCAATAGTGTTTTCATTCTTGCATCTTGCTAATCATATGCATCTGGTTAGTTCCACCGGCAATTCTGTGATTCGGTGTTGTCCCCATATGTGCAACTAGTTCTGAGTTCTTTTGGTTTAAATAAATAGCAACCCTCAAAGTAGCTACTTTGAACTAGAGAATGTTGATTCCCAATCAACTTGTTTCAAGCCTGAATGAGTAAGTTGGGTTTTTGCAGGGGTTTGTCTCAAAAAAGGATTATCAGCATTAGTGTTTTATCCAAGCTGATCTAGAAATTTTTAGCTGTGTTTTATTACATGGATTTTTCTTAAAGAACTTTCAGGGGAGTAGGGGACTTGTTCATGTTCTTGACTAAACCTTTTGTTCAAGTTGATTTAGAAAACCTGTGTTGTGTTTTGCCACGTGAATTTTCTTAGAGAACGTCTGAGGGACCCTTTCATGTTCTTGACGAAAAAAATGAACTCATTTACATCACAGGGTCTGGAGCTGTTCTGGCGAGGTCATCTCAGCCAATGGTGGGATTGATGATGAACTTTAGGAAGTGAGTTTATATCTATCAAATTTGTCTTTGACGTATGCTGTCTCTTATTAATTTGGTTGGTCTAATGTTAGGATATTGTCTGCAGCAATGCTGATGAGAAGCTTGTTTGTGCTCTTAGCAGCAGAACCACCGATGACAAAGGATCTCTAAGGTAATCCTAGTATAGCATTTGACATCCATTAAAATACTGTTATCTTATAATTTGACTATTCTTCCTCTACTCACTCTTTCACCTTATAGATAATTTAGATTAGTTCCTTCTTCTGTAAAATGAACTTCTGTTATGTTAAAGATGCAGCTAACATTGACTTTTTTTTTCCTACTTTTTCTGTGGCACTAAGTATAAGGAGTTTAGAACGAGCTAAGGCTTGTGGCTAGGATTAACTGAGTCTGCCTTAAAAAAGATTAACTGAGTCTGATGGTTTACTTCAGTAACAGATGGCATGGCATAATTCATATTGGCTACTTTTATCTTTAAAAAAGGGGGATCAGCTTGATCAGAGCAGACACCAACTAACCGTTGGGCCATTGTTCTTTGACGTCCTCTCTTGACCTTTTTGTACATATATGTATATCCATTATATGAACAATGTAACTTATGCTTCTGCTCCTGATCTAACAGGAAATTGTACATAATTGATGCCCGGCCAAGAGCAAATGCTTTAGCAAATGGGGCAAAGGGAGGGGGCTCAGAGTCATCTTCGAACTATCCCAGATCTGAGGTAAGGTTAAATGTGATAGTTTCTAGCATGTAGGTTCCCTAGCTTTGCATTTTAATTCTCTTGTTTCTCTGTTTCCATCAAGAAAAGAACACATTTATTTTCTTTAATTCACTGGATCTGGGACCAGGTTCTTTTCTTAGGAATACAAAACATCCACACAATGAGAGATAGTCTTTCTCGCCTTAGGGACTACGTGGATGCTCATGGTTCAGTTTCGTCAAATGGAACCTCTTCAGCTGTATCTGTCATTGGAGATCGGGTAAGTTGATGGTTTGCCTTGCTGATAGAATGTACACCCCTTTGATGTTGGCATCCATTCTCAGGATGCATTCATGAACTTTTGGAATGTGGTATCATGCATGTGCATGCTCATTACCGCCAATAGTTATTTCCGAATGTGGTACAAAACTAAAGGATAAGCTGATTTTTTTGTTATTCTTCTATGTCAGCGGAATCGTGGATCAACTTGGGGTGGAGGCAATCTAAATAGCATGACATCGTTTTCTTCAACACTAGGGGAGTGGCTAAACCATATCCAGAATATTCTGGTTGGTGCTTCATGGATTGCGGCCCAAATTGCAGAAGAAGCAGCATCAGTTCTTGTCCATTGCAGGTATTTCTCCTCATCTCTCACCCTACTATGATGCACCTGCAAGCAGCAGTTAAATAACGATAGTCATCGTGTATTTTTGAAATGAATGATCCTTGGGTACCATGTTAGGGAACTTGTGTGATCCTTATAGCTTTGCTGCTTTGTCTTTGTGACATCTAAGTAAATTTCTTTTTTTTTTCTGCTACTTTATTTCTGCAGTGACGGATGGGATCGTACAACCCAGTTGGTTGCACTTACTTGTTTATTACTCGATCCGTATTATCGTACTTTCAGAGGATTCCAGGTACAGAGTGTAAATAGTTTGCAGTAAGTTCATGGTGTCAAAATAATGTTTATCCTTCAATGGCAACTTTAGTTTATTGGAGCGTTTCACTCAAATATGGATATTTTTAGATGTCCTTGTCATCAAAATGGAAAAGTAAATCCGTGGTGTATTTCCCTTTCTTCACTGCTTTTCTCTGCTCTTGCATATTATACTGTCTAAATCTGTCTTGGAATTTTTTATTGAACACCTTCCTTGGAATTATTTAAACATTCTTGTTGTATAGCACTCAATACTTTATAACTGTTAGAATAATTCTTAATTTCTTATTATTTTGCTCCAATAATACGGCTACCTTATTCCCTTATTGCTGATAACACACTCTCACCACTGGTTTAGGCCCTTGTGGAAAAGGATTGGTTAGCATTTGGTCATCCATTTGCAGAGAGAATGGGAGTTCCAACAGTAGCTGATAATGGGGGATCACAGTATGAGCTACTAAGGCAACCTTCCCTTGGGAATTTAAGCAGTTCGCCAAGCAGGAACACTTTAGGGACATCAGGACCATCCAATAATGCTTCAGTTCAATCCCAGACATCAAACAATTCTTCACCGATATTGTTACAGGTAGCTTGCTAATTCTGTTTTGTTTGTCCCTTGTATTTTTATACTTCAGTAATTGGTCAGTAGTTGCAATCCTTCCATCTAAATGAAGAACGGATATCTCCTGATGGGTTGATAGCCAACTTATTGTTTTGAACTTCTATTCAGTAATTAGAACTTGTTTTACTTTATTGCCTGAAAGACATGCTTTTCTGCATCTCTGCGATATGGATTGTTCATAATAGGCATGACTGAAGGCTTCTCAGCTTTTAGAATTGCGTTGCAATCTTGCAGAACAAACCATGCATGTAAGAAGGCTCCTTTTTTAGGAACTATGTTGATTAGCACTTAGCAGCATGTTAGCCAATAATCTCCTTCAAGCTTATTAATGGAGACAGCAGCATTAATGTGATGTGCTTCATCATTAATAAATGTACCCCTTTTCTACAATCAGTGCATCTATTATTAGCTGTAGATACATTCATTGTTTTCTTGATTACATGATCTTCTTTTAATCTGGCTTTTAAAATGGTGTTATTGGCGTATTATTTTTCAGTGGCTCGATTGTATCTCTCAGCTGTTACGTCTGTACCCATCCGCATTTCAGTTCTCATCTGTAAGTATTATTTTCTTCCACAATTAGAAGGTTTGGCTACAAGTAAGTTTTCATGCATTTCATAATCTTTAAACTGACTTTTTTTTTGCAGAAATTCCTAGTTGATTTTATGGATTGTGTGTTATCATGTCGTTTTGGGAACTTCTTATGCAACAGGTAAACATTTGGACCATCTTGACTGTTGTGATTTGAGCTTATTATATCTTTCCTGGCATGCCCTTTGAAATTTGAATATCCAGAAATTATCGAATCATATTAATCCTGCGTAATGAGACATGAGTTCACATTTCGAATTACCTTTTTGATGCTCATGTGTCATATATATGTGTCTTTACTTGATTTCGGAACTTAACTATCATTTTCATGTCATCATGACCACAATCACAAACCCATGGCTTTTGAAATAATAGAATTTGTATTCTAGTGGGGGTTGGAGGCGGGTTGATTTTGTCACATATTTGTTCCATATCTTGGTAAAAAAAACATTAGTATGTGGTCCCTTTTTTCGCCATGTCGTTTTGGGAACTTCTTATGCAACAGGTAAACATTTGGACCATCTTGACTGTTGTGATTTGAGCTTATTATATCTTTCCTGGCATGCCCTTTGAAATTTGAATATCCAGAAATTATCGAATCATATTAATCCCGCGTAATGAGACATGAGTTCACATTTCGAATTACCTTTTTGATGCTCATGTGTCATATATATGTGTCTTTACTTGATTTCGGAACTTAACCATCATTTTCATGTCATCATGACCACAATCACAAACCCATGGCTTTTGAAATAATAGAATTTGTATTCTAGTGGGGGTTGGAGGCGGGTTGATTTTGTCACATATTTGTTCCATATCTTGGTAAAAAAAAAAACATTAGTATGTGGTCCCTTTTTTCGCCTGTACTTTTTTTATATTTTTATATTTATTGTGTAATATTCTGCATTGCTAATTTCTGATTTCAAATGAAAGTGAGCGAGAAAGGGAGCAATCTGGTGTGACGAACTCTTGTCGTTGCATGTGGTCATACTTGGCTGATCTGCGAGCTTCTAGGGGCAGCTTCCATGAGCACTATAATCCATTCTATGACCCTGTAAAGCATAATGGCGCACTATTGCCCCCTGCTGCTGCACTTGCTCCAACCCTTTGGCCCCAGTTTTATTTGAGATGGACGTGCCCCATTGAATCACAAGGTGGTGATCTTGAATCCCAGTGGCATGCTATGAATAAAAAACATTCTGAAACAATGAAGGTAACTATAGCATTTTATTTCATATCCATTTTATTGCAGTACACAAGGGTCATATTATGCGCTCATTTGGAGGCTTTTTGGAATCTTGTTATACATGAGCTAAGTACAAAATAAATTTATGGTTGAAGCTCTTAAGTAACTGAGAGAAGTATTACAACATTCAGTTAAAAAATGATGTTTCAGAGATCCCTTACGATCTTTCCCTGTTTTTTTTGTTTTTGTCATGGGATGGACAGGCAAAGGACACTGCTGAGCGATGGGCAAAAGATATGAAAATGAAAATGGAATCTATGAAACAAGACTTGCAGAGGGAGAAACGTGCAAGTAATGCAGCCTTAGCCACGGCTCAAAGTGCTCAAAGGGAGAATGCTGCTATTAAAAAGGCGATAGAATCTATAGGGTGCACAATTAAATTTTCATCGAGCGAAAAAGGTGGCGACAGAACTGAAGTGCTGTCGTGTTCATTGCGGAGAGGCACAGATGCTAGAGTTCAGCAAGATGAAAATGGCGACTTTTCTGTATCGATCTCTGCAATTGAGGACAGCTTGGTCTCAGAAGCACCAGGGGACCATTTTTGCGAGTCACTCTGCCCCTTCCGCACAAGAGAAGGGTGTAGATGGCCAGATGCTCCATGTGCACAAGTTGGAAGCCAGTTTGTTGGTTTGAAGGCAAACTTTGATGCTTTTGATCGGTTGTCAATACAAGACTCCTATTTTGGTCCAGAGTGATCATGTGCCATTGTGTCAGCATTGAATGAACTTGGCAGTTACCAATCGATTTTTTTAGTGATTGGTACCTCCATGACTGCATCAAACAGCAGAAGGATGCGTGGAAAGCAAATCAACGACGCGTATTTGATCAGCATTCATAAATTCCTTAATTCAATTATATAATTCAACGTCTGGCTACTCCAAAATTGCATCAAGTGGAGTGCAAGTAGGAGGCGCATAATCGATATGCATTCACAGACAACTTCAATGACGTTTGAAACTTTGGATAGTCTTTGGTGGGCTTAAGCAAAATTTCTGAGGAAATTCGGCCTTGTACATTGGGAGTTAGCATTTGGTTAGGAACCACTGGGACTGGAAATTAGTCCTTGTGTTGTATATAGTTTTGCAATTGATTCATGTAATAAGTAGAATAATGCAAAAATGCGAAAGAGAAGAATAATACTCCCTAGTTCTTTTCATTGTTTTTCTGATAGCATCTGTCCTGTATATGTTAGCTCTAGAATCAGAGCCCGCAACCTGTTTGGAAAGAACACACTGTACGTAAAATATGGACGTGTGGGATGTCTTGTTTCAGAGTCTTGACATTTGCAATGATCTACACCTTTCTCTAAATTTGTGGCATAGCTATGGTAATGTTAGCTGCTTATGCAATCCAATTAATATAAAGAAATCTTGCAAATACCTTTTAACAGTTCAGGATTGACAATTATACTTACGTCTTAAATTACTAAAAGGAAGGAACAAATTAAAGACAGCCTGCAATGACTGCGTTGTCATCTGTCACAGTAGTGATCGGAATTGAACACAGCGTTTGAATAAACAGGTGAATCGATGCCACATATCTGGACTATGACGAGCGCACATCAACTCAGTTTTCTGGTAAAGGCGTTCAATGCTGATACCAGAAACCTCTTCGGCTCTTCCACACAGATCAACTATCGAAGCTACTAAAAGCACAATGTCCCTCTTCCAATACTGCAGGTATATCAAGAGACACTGGAGATCACAGTACACTTGAATCAAACGTCATTATCCGCCAACACCCCAAACAAGCAGAAACTCATGACCATGACCATTTTACTGGAGTCTTGTGTATAGAACAAGTCATGGAGTGAGCCGGGGGAGAAAAACTGTGTAGTCCAACAGAAAGATTGGTGATTATTGCCTGCTCTTAGCATCACAGCCGAACCAAAGATGTTTCGACAGAAAACAACAGCACATCGGAAAAAAAAAAAATTCGCCAGGGAGGCTAATGGTGCGCTGCGACAGCAGGGCCTCCCTCAGCTTCCTCCTTGGCCTTGCGAGCAGCGGCTCTGATCTGACGTTGCTCCTCCTTGTAGATCCTGTTCCTGCGCTGGAACTGCAGGAGAAGAATCACAAAGGGTTCAGTCAATGCTCTGAAATCAGGTCGCCTAAGTTATTGGCTCCCTCAAGAAGAAAACATATATCATCACAGTTACTAAAACCCTGACAAGATAAACCAGAAGTATACAGCAAGACAGTTTAGACAAGCAGTATTTCAATAGGAGCTCAGACATGCAGGTCATGCTATGGTTTGTGATTCACTTCTCTCATAATTGGCAGATTTGAGCAACTAACAAGTCAAGGCCTTTCTTTGTGTGCTTCAAGAGTGCGATTGGTTTCCACTTTCCAGATGTGTCTTTCCATGTTCTATTCAGTTTTTCTGCAACAGTAATCCTTTGGAATTAGCCATCTAATCATCAGAAGCGAGAGCCTCGAATAAAAGTTACCCACCTACTTGAATGCAGAGTTAGGAGTAGCCTTTAACAGCATAATAATTTCTTCCTAGCTATCGAGTCTATCAATGCACATGGGCAACTACGACATGAAATCCTCAAGGTAATAATCTGATGAATCAATTCTACTAGAATGGACTGGAAGCCCGAGCAATCAACCTGAACACGGCCGCGGGCATGAAGCCAACCCTCCAAAACAAACCGGATTGCGCCGCCACCAAATTCCGGCGACAAAATCAGGGGGAAACACCCCTAACCATTTCTCATTCCTGACAGAGGCGAGGACGGGCAGCGGGCCGAGGAATTAGCGTGCTTCGTAGCGGGGACGCGAAGAGCGCGGCAGATCTAGGCGGTCGGCCGCCCCACCCCCGCAAACAAGAGGACTGGTGGGGGGGATCTAATCTAACGCGCTAGGGTTGGGAGGCAGATCGATCGAAGGAGACGGCGGCGGAGGGACGGGACGGGACGGGACATGAGGTGGGTAGAGCTCACTCACCTCCTTGGAGTGGTGGAGGCACTCGAGGTAGTCCTCGCGGAGGAGGCCGCAGTCGGAGGGCTGGCGGCAGCGGCTCATGCACTCGCTGAAGTCCAGCCAGAAGTCGTAGCAGCGGCCCTTGTTCCCGTTGATGCCCCACCCCGACGCCATCGCCGCCTTGCTGCTGCTGCTCCTCCTCCTCCTCTGCCTCTCTCCACGCCGGTCGCCTCCTTCCCCCACCTCTGCCTGGCTACTGATCCACCTTCGGTCCCTATGACAACGCGGGCCCACCAGGTCAGGGTGTTCGCGGGCCGTGCATTTGCGTTGGGCTCAGATTCCAGTCCGGCCCACCATCTCGTTCGCACCGTTTTTCTTATTGGCGCAAGTGCTGTTCGCATGGTACTAATCTCTGGATAAAACAATCCATGAAGCAGGAGGCAATAATACATCGTAAATTCATAGTCGTACACAAGTACAGACTCAACCACACATGACGCATGCATTACGTAGAAATGAGCATTGAGCAGGGTTATTACGACCAATCCGATAGGCCGTACAACACAAGTGGTGCTTGTTCAGCAGAGCTAAGTTGTAGCACTCGCTCGCACCAAAATTCACTCTTAATTACCCACGGAAGCAAATCAAAACCCTCTCCTTGCAAACCTAATCTATCCCGGATCTATATATATCGCAACATTAACTACAGAAACAACACTATTTCCCTGGCTCCGTGCATATTTCACAACATTAGTTACAGAACAACCCAGGATTACCTGTTTTCTGTATGCATTCTAATTCCTATGCTATATGCCATCGTACAAAAAAATTTGTGAAAACCGCTACGGAGCCCTGATTGCAGTGCCTTCGGCCACCGATTCCTTCAATGGCCATCCCACACCCAAGTATGCTAGCACAAGTGAGCCTTGGGTAAGTTTCATTGTACATCTTGTTTCTCTTCAGAGGAAAGAAAGGCGCACGGCACGCGCCACATGACTTGACAAGTACGCCTTCGTCTGTGCCATGAGGCACTGGCCATAAGGTAACCATGTCCAGATTTAATGCCTGATGTACAAAGAAAAGAAGTTCGTCGAAACGCCCAGGGACTAAACTTTCTGATAACCAGTAATGATCATAAAGAGTTCCATCTTACCCGTCCGTGGTTTTTTAGGCAACGCATCAATTTTGCTGAATCAAGGCTCAAGCTAATGTGACCTTTTTGCCTTTCGACTCCCTTGCCTGCACCGAATTTTTCCAGTAATTATCCAAAGAACCTCATCTAGCAAGAATCACTAATTGGGTACTGGAAACTTTTCAACTAAAACATGAGAGGCATGATTTTTGAGGATCTGGAAATGGAAATGAGGCGCACCTTTGTAGAAAGAGACTTCCTGGATGACACAAATTCACCAAACTCACTGTCGTACCGCCTCTTCTCGTCTGCTGGTGTGGAAGGTCTAGCCTTCCTAGTGACGGACATGAGAAGTTCTTTGCTAATGCACGGTTCTCTTTCTGGAACGCCATTCTCCCGGTTGTCCAAAAGTTCATGCACCGCTGCCAACCCAGCATCCGTCAGAATAGCCGCGAGGTCAGCACCAGTAAATCCTTCAGTTAGAGAAGCAACATCTTCCAGACTGGCATCGCTTGCAAGTGAAACCTGAAGACATAAGAAGAGTGTAGATTTATGATATGCATAAATACATTAACCTTCTCAGCTTCAAGTCATTCACAAAATTAAGCAAAATTATAAATGAGTTTCCAATAAAAAAAGCTGAAAAAGTGGGCAGGATAAAAACCAAAATAGCACTGTTCTAAAGCTCTAAGATAGCAAAGAAAGCACGTAATGCCTTGAAACTTTGGTCAAATTAGATATTATTATATGAAATCTCTCAATCATGACAACAACAACAAAAGAAAACATACAGACGCAACAGCGACAAGTTTCCAGAAGAAGACTCACCGTCCTAGAATGCACCTTCAGAATTTCCAAACGTTCATCCCATCGAGGGAAATCACAAAAGACTAGACGATCAAACCTTCCAGGCCGCAAGAGAGCAGCATCGATTAGTTGTGGTTTGCTGTGCAAAACAATAAGAAAACCCATTAAAAAATGAAACACAAGATATCTAAATGAACAAGCTATTTACTATTTAGTCACGAGTTCCCTAAAATTAGTCCCCTAAAAGATTATTCACAGCATTTCATCTGTCTCAGTAGCTGGAGACTAGGACTGCAGAAAATAACATTTGTATGCTTTGTACAGAGCTAACCTTGTAGCTGCAAATACAAATACTCCAGTCAAGGTTTCCACACCATCCAGTTCTGTCAAGAACTGCATATGCACAATAAAATGCACACTTAGATAGTTTTCTTTGTTTTGTAGAAATGGCAATGAATTTACACATTTTATGATTTCAGAGGCAAGGAGGGCATGTGACAATCGGTTACCTGATTAACAACACGATCAGAAACTCCCGCACTATGGGTTCCTCGCTGGGGCGCAATAGAGTCAAATTCATCAAAGAATAATAGGCAAGGTGCTGCTGCAACGGCCTTTGCAAAAAAGTCACGAACCTGAAATTGGTTTATCAACATTAGAAACATGATGATCTGGGTGTATTTTGTGTTTCGGATGAACAGCCATATTCATAACTGAAAATAGGGTTTAGTAAAAGAAGAGGCAAGGAAATATCGTAAACCTTCAAATATCGTTAGTGCAGGAAAAAAGGGAGAGACATGGAGGTTTCATGTAATGCTCAAAGGAATGGAAAGCTCCTTACAGATTGCTCAGATGAACCGATATACTTATTCAATAGCTCTGGACCCTTTACTGAAATGAATCTCAAAGAACAAGCTGCAGCTGCAGCCCTCACAATGTGAGTTTTGCCGCATCCAGGTGGTCCATACAGGAGTATGTTTGACCGCATTCGCACAGGTGCCCTGGTAAATATGTTTGGGTATTTTGATGGCAATTCAAGAGTCTACAAGAAGGAATGCAGATATAAGTAGGAATGTCCACATACGTACCCAAATGAAAGGTGCCTAAAAACATTTAGTTTTTTTCTTCATGAGCGTATAGATGAGATCATCACCCTTAAACACAAGAAAGCGAGAGACATGCACCTCTTTAATAATAGTTACTGCTTCATTTAGCCCTCCGACATCTTCCCAACCACCATCTTTATCATCAGGAGCATATTTCCTAAGATCACGCATGGCAACTGGAAGGAAGCCATGCATTGCTTTTGAGAAATCTTCCGTCACCAAAGTTGGTTTCAGAGAGTTGGGAGAAGCATTAGAAGGTAGAACAAAGCGAGAAGCAGCAGCGTGCACAGCTCTATCAACCAAAATTTCCTGCAGCACAATAGCATACATATAAAACGAATATCCTGTACCCAGCACAACCCATAAAAGAATATTTGTCTGCTACAATGGTTGTGAATTATTTGTCACTTTTGGTCATAAGCATAGTCACCTAAGAAACATTTTTCTCTCTTTTTTGCTTGTCAAAAGAATTGGGCCATAATTATCATCACAAAACATAACATTGAATTGATTATAAAGACAATCATATAGAGTTAGCATTACCAAGTCATATGCATCATAGCCTTCACATTTTGATGCTATCTCTGATAAAACTTCCTCAGAACACTGTAATTCATGCTCCTCAACTTGATATTGCAATAGTGCTTTGCGCTCAGGGACTGCAAGGGCAGGGAGCTCAACATGGAAATCAAATCTCCCTGTGGGGGGAAACATTTTATTAGTAGATTTGAAGTCAGTGACTTAACCAGGACACTTTGAAGAAAAGTAGAAACAGGGAGTAACCAGAAGAAGTTAAGTCTTGAGGAAGACTCTGAAGCGATTGAACTGAAGCCATAAATGCGATAGGTCCATACCCGCATGTATTTCGAGTCTTGTCCTGGAAAGTGGTCATGCCGTGTAAAAATAAAAAAATAAATAACTACTCACAGGGGAAAAAGATTATAAAATAATTGACAATCATAATCAAACACTTATTCTTTACAAATTTCAACACTATGAATAAAGAAAAGTGTCATAGCTTCTCCTCACCTTGTACTCATCCATAATGTCAACCAGATACCTTACAAGAGAATCAGAAGAGCTGGACGATTGAGACATTTGAGGATCTGAAGAGACAGAAATTACACTGTCCAGATCATCAAATATGATGATCGAAGGTGAATGAAGCAGAGCTTCAGAAATGTAGTCTTCAATTGCTTGCCTTGTCTCCTTAGCCTTGCCAAGTGCAAGTTTGGAACAATTTATGTATATTCTGCTCTCCAAACAATAGATGACATAATTAGTATTGCAATGTGCTTTCTTTCAAAATAGGAAATGTAAAGTAACTCAGAGCAATTAAGATTGTAAAGAGTGTTATACATGTGTGCCAATATATCTTTATGGTCTTCAAAGTATTTTGCGGAAGCCCTGGTCAGAGCAGTTTTGCCAGAACCCTGAAACAGAAAATTAAGCCAAACCAAACTGTAAATAAATGCACATCCTAAAGTCAAGTAAATTCAAAATTATGATGGCCCACATGAAAACAGAAAACACCGCAATGTCAAGTTTCACAAATGAAATTGGATGGTGTTACTTACTCGAGGCCCATAGACAAGAACATGTCCAGGAAAGGGGAACTTTAGTCTGTTAAATAACCTTAGGCTAGTTTCCGATAAGAGCACAGACAACCCTTCAAAAATAAAAAAAAAGGAAAGGATCCAGAATATCAAGTCAGGTGAAAAAGTAGCGTCCACTGTCCAGAAAATAATTAGATGCAAAAAGAGAGTATTTGCTTATCTGGTTCAAAAGTATTACTTTTTGTCACATCTGACACTGCATTCTCCATCCAGCCTAAAGAAGATTGTGTCAGCTTGAAACCATCAGTGAACCCACCGTCCATTAGAGAATCAAAAGATACAGGCTCACCCAGCTCCAACTTCCCAAAATACAGCTCAAGATTGTCAAGATTGCCAGTTGGAACACTCCAAGTAGTCTCAACATTGAGTTGTGAATTTTCGAAGCCAGAATTTTCAGAAGTAAACGTTAGCAGGTATAGATGTTCAACTCCTTGGTTTAGTTCTTTATCAGTTGCTTCGAAATGGAGCAAAATATTGGTTGGCAAAAGTATTGAGTTTATCTCGGCAGGGCCAGCATGCAAACCCATTTCTTTAAGTTGACCGATAAGCCAATGCTTAACAAAAAACTTCTGCTTTGACACAGATTCAGAAATGCTCTCAATATCTGCACCCTGAATATTTTTGATTTCACCATAATGAGCTTGCTGGAAGAAATCACCATTTTCTGAAGGAATCCTGGTTATCATCGAAGTGTCCGCTTCCTGACTGACCAATTCGCCGCTAGCATGGGCATCTTTCGCACGCATCTTGAACTGTAAAGGAGACATTGTGACTAGAGGCTGATCCTCATTGATGTTGGCTGAATATGTCTTAATATGTACCCCTAGGATCAGTAAAAGCCTTTTCAGTGTATTGTAAAGTAAACAGCAAAAAAGATGCAGTGCACTGACAAAATAGTTACTGAGAAATGCTCTGTCCTCAGATCTGAATTCAAATACTATGAGTTGGCTGTTTCAAGGTAAATGGAAGAGGAAAGACCTGTGTACTCACATGAATGTACATCAGCGCTTATGAAGTGACGGATAGAGTAGGGAAGCATAACATGCCCTTTGGCAACAGAGTCTGAAAGTAAGATATAGACAACGGCTTCATGGGTCCTTTCTTTATCAACTGAAATTCCCTTCTTTTGTCTAACTTCTTTGCTTTTTTTAGCAAGTCCTTTCTTTGATGATTTAGGTGAAATAGTGACTAGTTGGAGATTGCCAACCGAAATACTTGCAGCTGTATCAGGATGCATTAGCACAGCGTAGCTGAGAACCACACCTATGTCAACACCTTTATATTTGAATGTATGTGCATACTTCCTATTGGCCGCTTGAACACGCAGGAGTGCCTTTGTTTTGACTTGTTCCTTCAGTGCATCCTGAGAAGGCTTCTCTTTGCGTTTTTTGGGTGCAACAGCAACTTCAGTTCCTGGCACAAGTTGAACTAAAAGAAGAAAGAAAAACACGGTGAATCCTTACAATTTTGAGAAACTAGTAGAAACATTTAATGAACAGATTATCTACTATGTATGAGATTAATAACACTGCAACTGCAATACTGTTACATAAAATGTTGGAACTAGTCACACAACGCCCCAGAATGAAAAGGGAAATTCTTTAGCACTTCTTCATAGGCTGTACATTAGTTATAGCAAGTACTCATCAGACATGACAATGCATGAATGTATCAGTTAACCCTACTTAAGTGCTGAAACATTCTATTAGAAGGGACAAGATGTTATTAAGCTGATTTTTCTATTGTACATCCAAGTTTGGAAAATGCAGTTGCTTATATATCATACCATCCCTGCATGCATTACGATGCCCAAGTTAGATTTCACTGGGAGTTAATCTGGGATGTTGTAGGATCAGCCAGTGCCAAATTCTAGAGTAAATGGAAAATGGACAATATGATCCTGAAGTTCCTAGCTTTTCTTCCATGTGATAACCATCAAAACAGAATCTGTACATCGCAAATTACTTTGCAGGCAAAGCAGGAATGACTTCTGCAAGCTTAACTCAGAAGCTAAAGAGTAATAATCATGTATGGTACAGTAACACAATAGTTGCTATCCAACATGATTACATCAAAATTGCCTATATTAACAAGTGTCAGTAACCTAATTCAAAACAAGTCCACACAGACCTAATGCCATAGAGAAAGATGAAAATAAAAATATCACCTTTGAGCGCTACAATAAGTAAAATGATACTGAAAGTTAGCAGAATGAAGCAAAAAAAAGAAGTATACCAACTGACTTCTGGGGGGAAGATGACACCACAACGAACTTCACAATGTTATGGCCATCCAACCACAATGGGAATTTCATGCCCTCATAAACGATGCCGACCTGATCTCAAGAAAAGGGGAATGAATTTCAGCACCAACAATTAAAAAAGGCAACAGGATGGAACTGGTACGGAAGAATAACAGACACATTGAAGAAAAATGGATGAATCAAAGGACACCTGCTTCAAGATTGTTTCTTCAGCCAAATCAGCACGGCTCTCCAGTATCTCCCAGTCATCCTCACTGTAGGGCTCTATACTGACCGATTCGGCTTTGGCCAGAGTGCGAAACACGCTCAGCTGTGCTACAGTTCCGTCAGGCAGTGAAATGCATTCTGCCAACTCCTGTGCAACCTGCAAGGCACAAAATTGGATGTCATATACTGCAAATGTCCACAGAAGGGCGTGTGAGGTAACCAAATTGAAGAGGACCGCCACAGTTCTACATGTAGAGATGTAGAGAGCAGTACGAAACTGACAAAGAGATGTGGAAACAGTATAAAACTGAAAAGGAAATAGGACAGAGCTTGATGGTTTTGATCCCCCTGCAAGGCTAGAATTCCTCCCGAAATTTCACACCATCAAACTGCTAAGACCAGACAACACCACCCCGGTCCACACTCCACGACCAAATTCACTCCACACGACATCGTGTCATCGAAGAATTAACATCCTCAAGTCCCAATTTCCGACGGCGAGCATCGATTCAGCTGAGGATTGACAAAGCTACGTATGCGTGTGACGGCTGGGACACCGCTCACCTCGATGGCACGGGATCGGGACGCAGCGCCGGACCAGGCGAGGGACCATCGTTCGCCGGCGGCGGGGCCGCGGAGGTCGAGCGCGAGGACGGGCGGGAGGTCGCCGGTGGCGGAGGTGCGCTCCAGGGCGTGGATGAGGTGGAGCGGGAGCGCGACGAAGCAGCTCCGGGCGCCGCCCACCACGCGGACCTCCACCTCCATCCCGCCGCCGCTCATGGCTGCTTCCTCGCTCGCTAACTGCCTCTCCCCGGCTCCCCGAGTCCCCGCCTTCTCCTCTTCTCCCCTTCACCGCTGCTGACGATAGACTCTCTATTTTGGTCAAACAAAGGTCAACCTGACTTGAAGTAGTACTACTAGTAGTATAGTAGCAATAATAATTCATCAAACTCTTGTAATCCCACCAATTCATTCATTTTTCATGAAACGTCATCCTGTACTAATAAAATCGATCAATGCCAATGAATGAGGGCCATTTGGAACGTACAGCTTTCATCATACCAATAACGTATCACTTTCACATGAAAAAAACCCAGAAGTAGGGAAACAGGCTAAGAAAAAAACATAAGCTTTGTATAAGTTGTATAGCATCCTCTATAAACTGTGACAACAGAACAGGCAATGCAACAGTAACAATTCTACAGATTTTTCTTGAAACTCTAGGCTGAGGTCTACTCTATCATACGACAAAAATTGTTCAGTTAAACCGGAACATTTCAAGCA
Source organism: Paspalum notatum (assembly GCA_022530915.1). Taxonomy (NCBI): domain Eukaryota; kingdom Viridiplantae; phylum Streptophyta; class Magnoliopsida; order Poales; family Poaceae; genus Paspalum; species Paspalum notatum. The sequence goes on from CM039691.1 coordinate 889,155, forward strand.
CTACATGAGGACGAAAATGTTGCCCCATCTTAATGAACGACCAAAGAATTTACATCACAATCAATCCACTCCATCTGATCTTCTGCTTGTTATATGCTTCCAGTTTTTTCAGCTTTTCTGAAAATGACACCAACGATTCATTTCGCCCTCAACACGGTCCAGACGAAAAACTTCAGAGTAAACATCAACCCTCCTGATCTTTTCAGATTTCTTTCCCGTACAAATTCTGCTCTGCTGGCAGCCATTGGTGATCGGAACGACGATTTAGTGCTCTCTACCACAATCCCATTCTTGTGATTTAACTGTGAGCAAATTATGGGCACCATGAGCTTATCTGTTGAATGGTGGGTTCCTCGGAAACGTTCCTGGAGCAAACACTGGGAAGGACTCTGCCGTCCGTCTCCTCTCTCCCCCAGTGCCATGTTGGTGGGCACTCAACTCCCTCCTTTCCTCTGGCTCATTCCTCCGAGGTCCAGGAGCAGCAGCAGCACTGCCACCACCCAGAAGAGGTCCGCCAAAGAATATTGACTGCCCAGTGTACGTCAACCTCTCCGAGGGCTGTCCAGATGGCAATGCTGATGAAGTATTCAAGGGTGCGAGAGTTCTCCCACGGTTGCTTGGCTCGCCACTTGTCTTTGCCAAGAAACGTGGTGTTCTTGCTGCAGGTTGATCACCACCACCAGCTACTGGTCTTGTGGGTGCAGGTGCCACTGAAACATACCGACCAGCCTCTTGATCCCAAACAACCGAGGCTTTCCGGTTCTCACGGACATAAGATGTTGCTGACTGGAATGTTGGGTTGGATACCTGCATGCTTGGAACAGGTGGCCTTGGTGGTGCCACAGGTGGAGGCCTTGGAGGCGCTGGAGGCGCCCGAGGTGGCACACTGATCTGAGTATGATGCACAGGCTTGTGAAAGTGCACCGGACTGCTTGCGCTGCTAGGACTATGCGTGCCCGACTCGTAGTCGTCCTGGCTTGCTAGGCTCTGAGGATAAGAGGAGCTCTGGAGAGACGACAACCTCATATTAGCCCCTTTTTCCTTGGTGGCACTGGCACTGTAGTCAGCACTCATGCTGCTTCTCATGCTGGCATTGCCGCTAGAGCTGAGACTAGAACCTGGACCCCCACGGGCATCAACAGGTCGGAGGACAGAGGACGATGCCCGAGCTTTTGCGGCAGCTTTCATAGCCTCATTGCTGTCCAGCTTTGCAAGCTTCCAGGCACTGATTTTGACTTGCTTTTTGGCTTTGTTAGCTCTTTCAGCATGTCTGACAGTATCAGGATCAATGGTTGACGGTACCATCCCTGGCTCCAAATGTGGGACCACTTCATCCTGTTTCAAAGTTTTGGAAAAGCACAGAAAAATTAGGAAAGGATCCCTATAGCAGTATATACCATTTTCACATTGTAATTTGTTACTGAACTTTGAAACATATACGGTGGCAGGCCAAAATTTTCAAAACGGCCTGCTAACTATTCAAAACTACCTGATCAACAAAAACCCTCGGAGGTGTGCACCATGAACCCTTGTAGTGAAGACCAAGGGAACTAGCACCACTGAATCCAGTGGTGGCTGAATTTGTTGGGGAGTAAACAATGTTCACCCCCTCCTCATCCTCTTCCTCCTGAGGTGCTTCACTCATAGCTCTCATCGCAACAACATATTCATAAGTTGTGATCCCCTGAGTAGAACATTAATAAACAGAAGCAATATAGTAAGAAACGGCATGATCTTTTTCATACATACTGGCCTTGGAAAAAAAATAGTAGCACAAACCTTTTTGATCAAGATCATGTGGAAGAAGAAAAGTTCCCCTAAAGGTATGCAAGCAACTACAGAAAGAAGAGTAAAGAAGGCCTGCGCATAAGAATTTTACGTTCAGCTATCTAATGGTGAGGTCTTATACTCTAATAAAGGCACAAAACAGAAAAATATTAACTATAACCATTGGCGTATCTTTACAGAAGTGTAAAGTTTTAGAAATCCAATCACTACAGCTGATAATTTAGCAGCAATACTAATTTATTATGTTAAAGTACTGACAATTTCCACTACAACTTACTACAATGGTAGCAAAAGCAGGTTGAGGAAAACCATTCCCAAGCTTGTCTTCAATAATACTCTTTGAATTCTTGTTGGCAAAGCATACGACAATAACAGCAATGCCCACTCCAATTTCAATAGCAAGCTGTGGTGCAGAAGATTGTAGTTTGTTTAGCAGGTACTTGAATTAAAATACAAGCCATTTGTAGAATGGAAATTGTGTAAGGTCACTTTACAGACCCAGAGGAGACTGGTAGTCATCAGAGCAAGAAAGGTGAAATAGTTCTTCCGTCCAACACAGTTATTTAGCCACTGCCCAAGATGAAAACATGAGATACGTGCAATTAAAAATTGGAAGCAAATGCAGCTTCTGTGCAAGAAATACCCGGCAATGATGATCAAATCCGTCCACACACTTGTCACAGCTCCTGCAATGTTTACTGAACTTGCAAACCTGAAAATTTTATCTCTGAAAGTCAGCAAGACCTCACAGAGCACAATTTATCATTTCTTTACCCAAGTTGTATGCCAGCTAAGACAGATATAAGCTGATGATTAAGGATAAGAGGAAAAAAAGGGTGTTATGTGGTTCAAACATTGTGCAGCCACATATATGAATGTACCTCAGCATTACATAGTGTGCAAAACAAGACATCTTCTCCATCAACCTGATTCTCTGAATCATCAGATTTCCGACAGTCCTCGTGGACAAACAAGGCACAAACAATCCCTCCAAGTAAGCAGCTCCTTGAACTTTTTGGCGGTTGAGACCGCACATCTGTATTTGTGCCTCCAGCAGCTAAACCGTCACCATTTGAACGGCCATCTAGAGAGCTCCTACAAGGAGAAGTTGGGGAATTTGTTCCAGCAGCAAGGTCCGTTTTCTTTGGCAAACTAGTGCCCTGTATGTCGGCAGCACTTGCAGTGGCATCAACAAAGCCATCCTCAAACCTTGACATGATCCCACTGTCTGCAGGGTTTATGCTAGTGCACCGGATATAAAGGATGAAAACAGCAAATGCCTGGCAGAGTTCACAAACAGAAGTACAAATTATGGCAAGGACATAAACACAGTGTAAATAACAGTGACAAAGAAATAAAATGCAGGTGGGTTCGGCAGCCTTACCACGGGACTATAGATACCGATTGCAACATACTCTAGGACCTGCTTCCCTAGAAATGGTGCGAAGAAGACATAGAATGCAACCACCAGAAGGAAGAAAACCGCAATTGCAACGATCTGTTCCATAAATAAGATATTAAGAAATTGTCGCTCCACTGTTGATAAAATGCAACACGGACGGAGAACCTTAGACAAGTTAATGTGTAGATATATGTGAAGATACCTGTATCTAGGTAATCTAGGAAAACACAGCAAACTAGTATTCAATCTTCACACACACACACACTCCACTTGTTAACTTTGTAGGATGACGATCATAGTGGCTTTGGAGTGTAAATTGGTAATTCCATTCGTTTTTGCATCTATCAGTGCTGCAACGGGAAGAGAGGATTCCTACCTCACCTACGAGAGTTATTATCCCCCAAAATCCCAATGTTGAACAGTTGACAGAACAACGCGCTGGCAGAGGTGGAGAAAAAAACAAAAAACCAAGAATTAGCAGCACCGTTGTCGCAGGTATTGCACCCATGAGGCATATAGTCTCTTTGAGTGGAGCTGCGATAAGCCACGCGGATGAACGGAAACCAGTTCTACTTGCGGTAAAAATAAGATAAAATAAAAAGAAAGAATCCTAGCAGGCGCGGGTGGTGGCATCCTTGGCGGCGTAATTCGCGAGGAACAGAGCGGAAGGCGGAGAGGAAAAGGCATCGAAATCGCACCTGCAGCGTGTGCGCGGGGAGCTGCCATCCGTGCTTCCTCGCCATGGCCGGCCTCGCCCTCCTTTCCCCCTCCGTCCCTCTGCCCCCTTCTCCAGTCTCCTCTCTCTCCTCCTTTCCCCAGTTGCCCTGCTTTCTTGTTCAGAGCAGTGGTTCAAGAGTCAATCAACCACCCCTTTCTGTTGCAAAATTCGCGCAGGTTAGTTGGGGATCGACGAAGACTCGAGTCGAGTGTGGTGTGAGCATGGTGGTGATGGAAAAGGGAGTGCAGTTTTCTCGCGGGCGCCGTGGAGCCGAAGCTATGGCAGCGCGCCGGCCGGGGGTCGGGTCATCAGGGCTTCTCGACTGACCAGAGTGTGCAGTGCAGTAGAGTCTCGACGCCTTTTCCGTTCCCTCCTCTGAATCTCGTGTACTACTGTATTATCGATTTATCATCATGGTAAACTACTCCAGCGAATCTCTAGCCATAACCTACTCCGACGGCATTTGTTTTTTTTTTCAATAAATTCAAACGAAAAAGGTATCCTACATTTGTTACTAGATCAGTCAGTTTCTTTATATTTGTTTTTTTCCTTTTGTATTGAATAATAAAGACGTACTGTACTACTCTTCTACCCCCTCTGCATAATTCGGTCCACAGGGAGGCTTCCTGAAAAGGCGTACATGCAGGCGTGCCCAAACACCAGAGCATATGCATGTAGCAGGACAAACTGTTGCTTGAGCATAAAGCACGCAGGGAATCATGCTCTCCTGCCTTTCAAAAGAAAATGCTCTCCACAACAGATAAACAACCCCATCACTGAGCCGGTGTGTAGGTCACACAGATTAATATAAGTGTAATGGGAGGAGTAAAGTGATTAAAGAATGAGAGACCAATCTTATCAAGAAATTCGTGGTATTGTCTCCTTATTAGCAGAAAGGAATAACAAAGAACCAGACCCAAGCTAGGAGCAACAAAAATAATTGAGTCGGGTATGTTATGTCTTTCGTGCAGTGCAGGGAGAAAAGTACAGGTGCATTACATGAACGGATGCAACTGGGAATGATTAGTTAGGAGGAGTTGAGAGCGGGACCACCAATGCAATGCAATCTTTAATCATTTCCATTGTAGTGGTTGCCTTTTCTTTTTTTTTTTTAAAAAGAAAACATTGGTTGCCTTTCCATGTCTATCCACCAATCCACCATGGATTTTCTGTTTCGTCTCCTTTAGCATTGTCTTGTTCCTGTTATATTCCTTTTGTTTTCGACAGCATGGAAGCAGCTCCATCCTCATTGTATGTATTCTCAGCTCATAGTACGCAGCACGGCAGCAGGGGATACCCATTCCAGATTTCCAGTTTGTGTCAAACACGGTTGCACCGCCAAACTCTCTTGTTCATCAAAATCAAATTTACACATGTAAATGCGCATTATTAGGACTACAACAGCAAGACCAGCGGATCAGCACTACCAACACCAAACTGGCTCACTTCAGCTCCCTCGCCGACGGCGAGGAAGCATCAATCCAAGATTAATACAAACCGTGCATTCACGCTTCCGAAATGGAACGGTTGTTCATCTCATGCTTTCTTCCTGTGCCTCATTATCTCCACGCCCAAAGAGTCCACAACGCCTTGCACCGACACATGGGGTTTGCCAACCTTCACTCGGACGGCGGAGATTTGAGGGAACTCGAGCAGCGTGGACTTTGCGATCGAGTGAGCCACGGACTCCAAGAGGTTGTGTGGTGGGCCTTCGACGACATCCTTTGCGATCCTGGAGAGGGAGTTGAAAGCACAACTGACTATCAATAGATGATATCATGATATCGAAGCAGAATCTTGGGGAAGTATGCTTGGACCCAGAAGTGTGTATTTGCAGACGGCAGTTCTGCACCCTCCCCCAGAGTAGGTGAAAAAGGCCTAACTGAATTTAAGACCTGGTAATGGTCCCATTCAGAACCTACATTACATACTGTATTGAGGAGATGAACAATTGCAGTTTCTTGGAGGGTGGTAAGTCAAAGAAGATAAATATATGATGCCCTAATGCCAGGTGTAACTTATAAAATCCCCACTTTACTACCAATTGGAATTTGAAAACAACAATTCAAAGGCAAACCTGTAAAACTATGCTGATTTAAATCAACCAATGCACCTAATCTTGCCTGCAGGATCGAATGACAACTAATAGCACAACTCCACAGTGTCCTAGGCTTCGAATTCAAATGCTACTACAATCGACTGATCAAATTCCAAATCAACATAAGGTGTCCCCAAAACAACAATACCCTTTGTTCTTGAATCATAAATGCAATGTTGAGTGTATTGGCTAGTATGGGTTACGATATTGCAGAATGAATCATTCCCAAGCATATACAATATACCATTTCAGATCATCATGGTCAACCAAAATCCCCAGTTCAGTTCCAACCCCCCAACTGCAAAATAAATTGTAACTAAAAAAATATAAAATCTCCCAAAATAATAACAATATTCTTTGTCCTTGAATCGCAAGTGCAAGTTAGAGGTCATAAATGCAAGTGAATCGGATATTATCAGTTAGGATATGGCTGAATCATTCCCAAGCATTTATAATACTACTACCAGTAGACATCATGGTCAGCCCAAATCCCCAGTTCATTTTCGTCCACAACCACAAAGCAAAATGTAACTAAAAAATCTTCATGTAGAGTGAGGTGAGAAAAGAACATATCATGATCAGGAAATATGCTGGGACTCATCCTCCCTAAAGCAAATGGAGAAACTCTGAAAGGAAGCACCCACGCAGGAGCTTGCACACGCCCTAAACTCACATACTGCGTCAACATACGAAATATCATTTCGCCACCAGCTAAATGACGAAAAGGATCAACAATGCTAGAGTTAAATTCCGTACAGGCTCATCTGAAAAAGCATAATAAATTGTGGTTCGTCCTGAAACAAGAAGAGTTAGTACTCGTTTCTAGAGGGAAATATTATGAGTGTATTTGGGTTCTATCCTGGTTTTGTTGTTTTTTTTCTGCTGCTAGTAGGTCTTGGTTTAGTTTCAGAGTTAGCTACTTTGGCCTGGGCTTTTTTTTTTTTGAGCACAACCTACTTTGGCCCGGGCGAATTTGAGAGGTTCTGTTTGGGCTAAAAGTTTTCTTTTTTGAGATGGTATCCCATCGTGTCTGATGTAAACGTTTCAACCGTTTTTTTTTTTTTACTTTTTGTAAAAAAAAAAAAAAACTGGAGTATGTCCCTGAAACTCTAAAAAAGATTACAGAGTGAAATCAGGGAAACCGCACATAAGACGACTGACCTAGCAACTCGATCAGGAAATTATAAAACTCCTATTTGAAAATCGAAATGAGTGTTTCAGAGACGCATAGGCCATGGGCATGGCGATGCTAAGTTGGCACCATTCTCAGCTCGAGTTTGTTGCTGTTGGTGGTGTGTGATATGCCCTTTCACCTTGGGTCTGGCTTGAGCCACGCCAGATGGAATTACCAACGGTCCTCATCTCAAAAGATGATTAAATTCCAGTAGCGCATCATAAGGAAAGAAAAAAAAAAAAAAGGCACACACACCATGGGATGCTGTGGCTTGTCCATTGGCCTTGAGCAGTCAGCACGGCAGGGGTTAGGACAAGTCTGAATTCTTTGCAGCAAGCACGCACATGCATATCCCAACCAGTCCAAATCACGAGTACATCAATCTAATACGTGGTAGTAGTAGCAGCAGCAGCAGACCTGTAGATGTCGACGTAGCTGACGGTGTCGTCTATGCAGTCGGACTCTCCGGCGGCGGCGAGGTCCATCCAGGCGTCGAGGTCGACGACGAACTTCTGGCCCAGCGACTTCTCCTCCTGCTTGACGCCGTGGAAGCCGTGGAACTGCAGGCCGCGCAGGATGAGCCTGTCACCGCCGCCGCTCATCGCCTCCTCCTCCCTCGCCATGGATGACGGGATGCGCCGAGTGCAGGAGCCTCACGCGTGGATAGGAACGAGGAGCGATTTAACAAGGGAGGTGGAGGCGCGGGAGTAGGACTTGCACGACGGGAGTGGGGTTGGTGGATGCACGTGAGAAACGGACGGACGGCGACGGCGACGGCGAGTGGCGTGGCGGCTGAGCTGAGCTGAGCTGACGGAGTGGGGGAGGAAGACTGAGGAAGGGAAGCTGTGGATTGGGCCTTCTGGGCCGTCTGGGCCGTGGGCCTCTCGTAACGTAAGCATTGCCCGCGGAGACCAGCGCCACCACCCCCTCCACCGCCGGCCTCCCCGTCCCCGTCTCCGGCCGGCGTCGCTTTGCTTCCGCCGCAGCCTATTCCTCAAGCCGCGCACTTCTCCTGGCTCTCCCATCCTTCTCCCGCTTCCGCGGCGCAGCCGAGCTCCCTCTCCCTGTTCTCCTCGGCCCCACGGCAGTTGCCTAGGTCTTCGCCGGCGACGAGCACCCACCAGGTATTCCTGTCCACCCCCATCACTTCCCTTCCCGCTGTCCAAAAATTTAGATCTGGCCTAATTACAAGTGTATGTAGGACTACGTTCGATCCATCTTATTGCTAAAACAATAAAATGAAATTGGGTGTACATCCAGCCTTAGTTTTCATGTATAAACATGCATTCTATCCGGTACCTTAGTTTTCTTTTCCAACAAAAAAAAAAAAAAAAAATCGGGTGTGATTCATTGGGCTAGCTCTTATTGAACACCCAGGAGTCAACGGTGTGTGGCCTGACAAATTTTGTGGCAGTCGTTGAGCTCTTTTGTGCGTGAGTCGTAACCCTCTTTATCCATTTCAGGCAAATGCTTTGTGTTGGGAGAATCTGCACACGGTCTGCTTCAAGAGTCCCTGTTTCTTTGTTACTTGTAAGGTCACACCATTTGTTTGGTCTTGACAGCCCGGATTGCTTGGACCATAAGCATCATGGGATGGACCATACAGGCGATAACCATGCCAAATTCTCGAATCCAAGGCTGAACACTGGTACCTGTGGCTGTTACTTTTCCACCGTTACTGAAACAGTTCTGGTCCAAGCCCGTGACCCGTCTCAGCTAGCGTTGGAGATAGAGAATGCAATCGATCAGCAGAGGTTCGATGACGCGTGGAGGGCCTATGAGAAGCATGTCCACATGGATGGACTCCCGAGGAAGTCTGTCTTGAGCAAGCTTATCACTGGCTTGGCGGAGAGCTGCGACGCTCACTGGCTTAACCAGTCCTACAATGTGGTCAGTCATGCGTTTGAAGAAAAGCACGAGTTGCTGGACAGGGAGCCCCTGATTTACCTATCTCTCGCTCTTGCGCGCTGTGCTTTGCCCAGTCTTGCTATAAATGTTGTGAGGAAGTTGGTGAAGATGGAGGCATACCCACCTGTTGCAGCATGGTCTGCAATTGTAGCGCACATGTGCCAAACCAGCACCGGCGCATTTCTCGCAGCAGACCTTGTAATGGAGCTTGGCTACCTTTTCAAGAATAACAGGGTTGATCCACGGAAGAAGAGCAACCGCCCTTTGATGTCAATGAAACCCAATGCGTTTACATTCAGCATAGTTCTGACCGCGTCCCTCCTGTTTGGTACTACAAGAAAAGCGGAGCAGCTTCTCGAACTAATGCCTAGAATAGGGGTGAAGCCTGAAGTCAACCTGTTGGTTCTTATGGCCCGCATATATGAAAAGAATGGGCGCAGAGATGAGATTCAGAAGTTAAAGCGGCATGTTGATGAGGCCTGTGGTCTTAGTGAGTCAGAGTTCAGGCAGTTTTATGATTGCCTTCTCTCCTGTCATTTGAAATTTGGAGATTTGGATTCTGCGGTTGATATGGTGTTGGATATGCTTAGAAAGGGTAAGAATGCAAAGCGGTCGTTGGAAGCAGCTAAAGCAGTTCTTGAGGCTGTTGAAAATAGGAAACTTTATTTCCCTAACAAGAAAACTGAGTCTGAAACTCCATGTTCTTCAGACAAACCTATGTCTAATGACCAGCTTCTAAGTTATGTTTCATTCTTTAAAGATAACAGCTTTGCAAGACTTGAATTAGAGGCAAGAAAATTACTCAATCTATTGTCAGATAAGCTGCAGGAACAGGTTCAGCTGGTGAAATCTGAACACGGTATCCTCCATCCAACTGAAACAATGTACGCCAAGCTTGCTAAGGCTTTTCTGGAAGCAGATAAGATCAATGCATTGGCATCTTTTCTTGTGAAAGCAAGCAAAGAAGATTCTCCTGTATCTATTGAAAGCTCCTTTGTTGTTCAAGTGATAAATGCGTGCATTTCTCTTGGGTTATTAGAGCAAGCACATGACCTTCTGGACGAAATGAGATTTTCTGGAATTAGAGTTGGTTCATCCATTTATTCAACACTCCTAAAAGCATATTGCAAAGAGGGCCAGCATGAGGATGACATAACTGCACTTTTGAAAGATGCTCAGCAAGCAGGCATTCAGCTTGACGCAAGCTGTTATGAGGATTTGATACAATCTAGGGTGAGTCGCAGCAACGCCACAGGTGCTCTCCATCTTTTTAAAGAATTGAAGAATTTGAATGTTTTGGGATCTGGTCACAAGGAATTTCAGAAATTAGTGCAAAGCACTGATGACAGTGAAGCTGCTTTGATGACGAAGCTAGTGGAGGAAGTCAGAAGTGGCGATATGGTTGATCATGCTGTTCATGACTGGAATAATGTTATCCATTTCTTCTGCAAGAAGAGATTGATGCATGATGCTCACAGAGCACTGAACAAGATGCGAGCTTCTGGCCATGTGCCAAATGCACAAACTTTTCATTCATTAATAACTGCTTATGCTGCCATTGGTGGCAGATATGTGGAGGTTACAGATTTGTGGGGTGAAATGAAAGTTCTGGCTAATTCAAACTGTATGAAATTTGATCAGGAGCTCTTGGATTCTCTGTTGTATTGCTTTGTGAGAGGTGGTTTCTTCCTTCGAGCAATGGAAGTTATAGAGATGATGGAGAAAAACGAGATGTTTATAGACAAATACAAGTACAAGTTATTGTGGCTTAAATACCACAGAACATTGTACAAAGGTAAGGCTACCAAGGTGCAAACGGAAGCACAACTAAAAAGGAGAGATGCAGCAATACGTTTCAAGAAATGGATCGGGTTGACATGAGCAGATGAGATTCAAACTCAAGCTCTATGGAATCTGTTCAGGAACTCCCCAATTATCTGGGAACTCCCCAATTATCTGCTATATGGACAGATCTTTACATATTTCGCGGAGTCTGTTAGAAGGTAACGGGAGTTTCATTTTGCAATTTGTGTAGTTCCTGGTGGAAAACTAATAAGAAACAAACTAGATTATGTGTAGAAACTAGCTTGTTATGTTATTACAACAAATGCTTCAGCTAACACATTCAACATAGTGCTCTTACAAGAAAGGGGTATTTGTGCATTTTTGGGGCATACATATGCAAATCATAATCACAGAGTTGGATATAGTTATGTAGACGATTGTGATTTGTGAATATTATTTTAAGCAATGACTTATCATATTCAAATTTTTAATGAGTATATCTCTTGTGAAAAAAATGTAGAATTCACAACAAAGAGAATCAATGTAGCTGGGGAAATTTAACATGTAACAGCGTTTATAATAATAATCCTGCCATAAACAATGTTTAGCAATAACTCTCACTTATGCTATCCAATTTGTTTTTATTTGAGTTTTCCAAGTGTGCTATCTGATTAATCTGACCTTGTCTAAGAAGGAAACCGGGAAGGCAATCGCACTCCGGCTGCTGAAGGAAACATCTTTGTCTGTTGGACATTGCTTAGGCCTGATGAGGTTGCCGGCTATTCTGCTGCCCAACACCGACCCACGAAGAAGACGGCATCAGCGGCCACCCCATGGCCATGAGTATTGCCTTTTTTCTGTGCTAGAGAAGCATGGACACACAACTGACAGATAGCTTGGCATAATGTGATGTTGTTCGTTGATAAGCAGATAGCTTGGCATGCTTTTATCTTTTGCCTGAATATCGTGACTGTGAAGTTGGTCATTGAATTCTGAAAACTGAAACTTACGTGTGTTTGGGGACTTGGAGTTGGACTGATCTGCATATGCATTCACGAGCTGCCTCTGGTGTGTGTTAGAAATACTTGGTCTGTGTGCAGGTGTCATGTATGAACAGCTATTGCTAGTGGTCATGACTGGCAAAGGTGATAGAGCAGCATCAGCCATCAGGTGGCAACATCTGTTGGATGACTTAAGAAATCAGCTGCCACATGTGACAAGTATTTTTTGGAAGTATCTGTTGTGATTAGATCCGCGTGATGCCTTGGTGAAGCATCATGGACAGCATGAAAAGAATTTCCATCAAACTAAAATTCAAGTTCATGCAAGACTTTAGTGTTGTATATGAATTTTATGGATCTATCATATTTTCTGAATTTTTTTAGAATTATTCCTATTTTGTGTTTTTTTAACCATGTTGATCCAATTTAAAAGAAATGGTATTCATTCAGTTCAGTTGATCCGATCTGTAAAAGATGGGGTTATTACTTTGAAATTTGAATTGAATGCGGTACATGTTGTCAGATCTGATGGACACCGACCTGAATTAATTAAACCAGACACCTAGATCAATCGTAGTAGATGGGATCTAATCCTAGATTAATGGAGGGAAAGATAAGTTGGTTCACGGAAAATTAGTAATCTTAGATCCGGGGTGTCTCCAGTCCTATACGACGCGGTTGACTTTTCCTATGGTTTCTATCACTCATCGTATAAAAAAATATTCAAATTTATAAAAATGTAATTCACACTCAAACTGCCTTTAGTAATAAACAAACTACAATAAAATAAATGATAAATTGCGAATTTTTTTAAATAGGACGAGCGATCAAAATTGTGAAAAAAAAATCGACCGTGTTAAATATTTACGAATAGAGTATGGCTATGGTCATCGGTCACCAGATGATACGTCTGAATATGTAAAAACGCTATACAGTCGTGTACGAATGGAGTTTGAAATATAGAGGCACAGTCACCGTTCACGAGCCCAGGCCAAGAGGGGCACCCACTCACCACAAAGGCAGGCCATCTCCTCTCGATCGGCCATCACCATCAGATCACGAGCCACACCACACCCAGGGAGTGGGAGTGGGAGTGGGATCGGGATCCCGATCCGATCGCTAGATCCGCCGGCCTCCGCGCCGATCAAGGCGTCCGTCCACCGCTCCGCTCCTCTGCCTCCGCCTCCGCCTCCGCCTCCCGTCGCAGGCAGGGGCGCCCCTCGCTGCTCGCTCACTCGCTGGACCGGCCGGACTTCCCTCCCAGCCTGCCCCCTTCAATTCCTTGTTATCGCTGCTAGCTGCTGGTAAGCCAGGAGCCCTGCTGCTCCCCTCTCCATCGATCCATCGGTCGGTCTCGTGTTAGTTGTTATGGTTTTGATGGTTGGAGCCTTCGGTCCCGACTCCTTCTTTTCCTCCTCCTCCTTCGATGATCATCCCTCCTCCGGTTTGTGTTCTTCATCGCCTTCGCGTTGACTCGCTCGGACATGCATGATCGCCAATGCATATTGCCTCACTGCCTGCCTGTGTACATGTCATGTCCTAGTCTATGCGATTCGAGATGAATGATCATGGGTTGAATTGCCTCCATCAGCCTTCTCTCAGAATTGCTCAAATTACTAGTATTACTATTTTTTTCTTTGTCAGGGATAATTATTGATTGGCTTCTAGGTACAAACGTAACATTCCTTCAGATGCCCGAACGAGCTCCAGATGCCAGTACGCAACTGCGATTGTTGGTGCAGCGCGTGCTAGAGCAGAGGGATGTGCCTGGATGCCCTGTAGAGTGAGGCTGTTATTAGTTGTGACCCAGCCCTGTTTTGACCCAACCATGCCCCATTTCTCTGCTCGTGTTAGCTTTCATAACCATGTAGGTAGGCTACAGTAGGTGGACAAGTACATGCAACAAGTAATGAGGAGGATTGGTGATTGCAGCTCCTTGTATTTGCATGTGTTTCTATCAGCGATCAATATGGTATTATGGTTGGTTGCAACTTATACAATGTCTATACCATGTACTAGGCATTAGGATCCCGTGATATCTGCATGCACATGTGTTGGGGAAGTGACCATCCTTGTTTGCCAATCAAAGCCATGTGTCCAACTTTGGCTTACTTCATAATATATCTGTGGCGTTTGAGTCCTTTTTTTTTTTTTTTTTTTTTTTTTTTTTTTTTTTGTTGTTGAAATGGGTAGGACCAAACCAAGGGGTGGGTTGCCCATGATAGGCAGCAGCAACATTATTTACTCTACTTATTATGACTGGAAAAATATTTGATAGCCTCATTCGTTATTGAAACTTGCTGTTTCAGGCTCCATGGATAAGCAAGAGCCAATAGCTGATGCTGAACAAAAGATTGGCCTCTCTGAGAAGCCTAAGGAGCAGGTCATTACTTTATTGCTGTTTTTCTTGGCACTTTGTTCACATTGTTTGCTGACTGTATCAACCATCTACTGCAGCCTGTTCCCAGCAAGGATGAGAAACCAACTGTGCCTCCAATTTCAGTTGTTTCAAATGATATCGATCTACCAAATGAAGGCCAAACCCAAGCTGGAACATCAAACGTAGATGGGGAACATAATGCTGCATATGCGCACAACTTTTATGCTTCTCAGGCGCAACCATTCTATTACCAAGGTCAGCTTGCTTGTATGCCTGAATATCTCGCATAATGTTTTGTGTTCCATCCCCATTCTTTGTTACAGAATGCAGAGCATGGACTTATGCATTGTCCTGTATAATTGATCTCATGAAATAATAACCAAGGGAAACATAAATTGGCAATGATATCAAAAGTTTGAGGAATGTATTAGGAAGTGATGGTGGCAAATTTCTCTCTGGAATTTCCTGTGACTTATCAGGCATAGAATATATTTGAAATTCAGCTCTGTTTTGGGAGTCGACTTGTTCTGCTCACCTATTTTGTTTTCTTTATATTGTATATTTTGCAGCTTTCATCTCGATTGATGAATGCTCTTGTTAGATCCTTAACATAGTTCACCCTATATGCTCAGGTTCAGGATATGAAAACCCTCCCCAAGAATGGGACACATATCCTCCTTACATGAATGCTGAAGGACTGGAAATGGGTCCACCAGTAAGTAGAGAAAGTTTTCCTGTGTTACAGATTTTCCATAGAGCACTTCTAAATTTTCCTTTTCTTGAAGGTTGTCTACAATGAGGACCCTTCAATGATGTTCCATGGTGGCTATGGTTATGACCCATATGCTCATTATTCTCCTATTACAACACCTGTACCGACTGCTGTTAGTGGAGATGGTCAGCTCTACTCCCCTCAGCAGTTCTCCTTCTCGGCTCCTTACTACCAGCAGTCAGTACCACCTGGCATGCCATATTTAAGCTCTCCTACTCCAATATCACAGGGTGAGACAATGATGCCGATTGACCCAACACAAGGAGCTTTTATGGCTGATACTCTGAGTCCGAACAGCTTCCTTTTTGGTCCAAGACCTGGTTATTATCTAACTTTGTGCTTTCTTCGGTTAATTTAGGTCCTGTGTCTCAGGTGAGATACTAACGTTGTGCCTTTGGTGATATCTTTCAGAGTGGTTCAGATCTTCAGAAGGAACTGGGTCATTTCCATCACCTGCAGCTTCACCTCAACCTGCTGGTGGTGTTTCAGGGGCCTTTGGCCAGAGCAACTTTCCAATGGCTTCAGGAATGGTATTCTCTTCGCATCCCTAACTCTATATTTCTCTTCTCTTAAATAAGACATAAGAATTCATGGATGCATGTGTTTGCACAAGTTACTATCTCTCATGAGAGTCTTGGGGCTACTCATTCACTTCAGAAAAAAAAATCTACCATAACTTTGTTCAAGAACAATGTAAAACCTACCCTTGAGTATATTCTAGCTAATGCCTTTTGATATTAATTTCCAATTATGCTGGTAGTTGATATTTAAATGTTAAAACTCAGGTTTGATTGTGCCGCCAGCTGTGATTGAAAGTCTGCTCTGCAAGCATGTGCCTGAGCCCATCTGTCATTGTTTGGCAGATGGTTCACCATTAGTTGCCCTTTTTACATCAATGTATATTATCCCAGAAAGACTGAAAATCAGTTCTAAAAAAATGACAGGAACATTCAACTGCATGGGCAATTGGATTACATGTAGATCTGCCCTTTTATATTTACTTTTGTCTCTGTTTACTTAATTTCAGCCATCGCCTCACCAGAAGCCCTTTTATGGATTTGGATCCCCAACTGACTCTTATGGACGGGGTTTCTCTCATGGTGGGATGTTCCCACAGGCTAGTAATTATGTGGGATCCTTCCCTAGTTATGGCATTAATGGTAGAAATTCCATCTCAATCGAGAAAAGGCGCATGAGAGGAAGGGGTAATGCTCTTATTTGCAGCTGCAACGGTCCACTTGACTTTCTCAATGAGCAGAGTCGGGGCCCGCGTGCTACTAAGCCTAAGAAGCAACCCGACAGTGACACTAAGGATGAGAAGCCTTCTACTGGAACTGGTCATGAGTTGTACAACAGGCCTGACTTTGTAACAGAGTACACACATGCTAGATTTTTCATCATAAAATCATACAGTGAAGATAATGTGCACAAGAGCGTCAAATATGGTGTTTGGGCTAGCACCACAAATGGAAACAAAAAACTGGACTCAGCCTATCGCGAAGCTAAGGAGAAGGAAGAGCACTCGCCCATCTTTCTGTTTTTTTCGGTATTAAAGCATCATCTCACTTTCCTATTATTACTTGGGGACAGTTCTTTTCTACTTCTCATCTTGTTATTCCTGGCTAATAATAAAATTTTTGGAACAATATATACAGGTCAATGCTAGCGCACAATTCTGCGGTGTTGCTGAGATGATTGGACCAGTGGACTTTGAGAAAAGCGTGGATTATTGGCAGCAGGATAAGTGGACTGGTCAGTTCCCTGTTAAGTGGCACATAGTGAAGGATGTCCCCAATAATCTCTTCCGTCATATAATTCTTGAAAACAATGACAATAAACCAGTAACGAATAGCCGAGACACGCAGGAGGTACTTATACTTCACTCTTTCTCTATCTCCATTTGCTTAATCTACATTTGTATTCTTGCTGTACATAGCGCTCATTTTTTTAATGAGAAATCATTCAGCTGTTAATATTCTTGTGCCTTTGTTTTTCATTTAACTCCCATACTGAAACTCAACAATATAAATGAACTGCCTATTTAGGGTGACACCTGTGCATGTTTGAGCCTATTGTAGGTGAAACTAGAGCAAGGACTGGAGATGCTGAAGATTTTTAAGAACCATGACGATGATGCGTCAATTCTTGATGACTTCGACTTCTATGAGGAGCGGGAGAAAGCGCTGCAGGAAAATAAGGCACGCCTGCACCAGCAACATCTACCCAGTTCTATTGTTGTTGAGCCCAAGAAACCTGCGACTGTTCCCAGTGAACTTGTGGGCCACATCACCAAGAGTTTTGCTCAGGCTGTGCGGCTTGGTGAGGCCAAGACCATGAGCCCTGTACCTGAGAAAGTTTCTGCGGGCGATTCATCTATTCCTGGGAAGCCTGTTGAAGTTAAGCAGAGCGGTTTGTCATAGAAACTATCAATGTGATTGGGCTGTGCTCAAGATATCACCCATATGCTTCCTGATCATCACGTTGGGTGGGTGCATATACAGATGGATTTTGCTGCTGAAAGCCAAGACACGGCGAAGATGGCTTCTCGCTCTTTTGGTCAAGCATGCATGTACACTAGTCTAGGTCTTTGCCAACCTTGGAAGCTTAGTTTCTTGAATAGTTTCTCTTTCTTCCTTTCCTCCTTTCCTTGCCTTCTCTTTGCATCATATGATGATTCCTTTAGTGGCTAGC
Source organism: Paspalum notatum (assembly GCA_022530915.1). Classification (NCBI taxonomy): domain Eukaryota; kingdom Viridiplantae; phylum Streptophyta; class Magnoliopsida; order Poales; family Poaceae; genus Paspalum; species Paspalum notatum. The sequence continues at coordinate 906,872 of CM039691.1, forward strand.
CTTAAGGAGAGCTGCAATTTTTGTGCAAGCCTCTGAAAGTTTCCCTGTTCTATCGCATATCGGCATATGAATAAGGCCATTTTGCTCCTTAAGTAAATCCCTCGTTTTTTCTACTGGCCGGTGGCTTTTTTTTATTTTGTTATGTCTGAACAAGACCTCTGTCACTGTAAGAAAGCATGAACGCCGTCCAGGTGACCTGGTTGTTGTAACTACAGTAATAAGTAACTGAATAATTATACCTGTTTGCTGTAAGCGCATGCCGTCTTGTCATTCGGTCCTGTGATGTTTATTTGCGAAATTTACATATGTTTGCCATCTCTCTCATAAGACGAGGATTTTCCTTTGCAAACTGGGCTTATGGAATGGCCTCACTCAATATGGCACATGCAATTTTTTTTGTAGTTTTGGTGCGGAGACCCTCATTACAGCTACTCCATCGTTGCAGATTTGCTAATTGGCATCCTTGGCAGTTCTATTAATTGTATTTTGAACATGCCGTGCCGAGCAACGTTTTTCATTAAGGAGGGGTTTGCACCAATGACCAAGGAACGAACAAAGTAAAAGACAAGAACTAATAGCGTGCTAATAACAAAGTATATAGGGGGCACCAGAGAGAGGGCCGGCCGGGATACAACACCATCACACGTACGGTCATACAGAGGACCTGACCCCACCTGTCAGTGGCCCAACGGCAGCGGGACCAACGTCAGCGGATCCGCTCCAAACACAGGCTCAGACTACTGCTAGAGACACCGACGTACCGCGGCAAGACAATGAACTCCACCAGGGTCTAGCAGCTCGGGCCTTCTATATTTATCTATATCTATATTCTATATACTATAAAAGAGTGAGGTTTAGAAGAAAAATGAACTATTATGATTCCAGTCTGCCCCTCAAATTGAAACTGCGCATGTTGAAGAGGGTGGAAAGTGTTTAAACCGACAGAAGAAAAATGTTTTTACCTTTTAATTTTTTATTGTCACCTCATTTTGTATTCATACCGAATCGTGATACTTTCTTTGTCTTGAAATTAATGAAATGAATGACGTCACTCGAACAGATCTCATTCCTTTGAATTCCTTCTTCCCTTCTTTTTATTATCCGGCCTACCTACACGTGCGTGTGTTGCACATAAGTCAACACTAGTATTTTCTATACCTCCTCTGTTTCTCTTCCTCTAAAAAGAGAGTTAAAGTTTACAGGGTGCAAGTTATGAGCCAAAAATCAATAAGAATTGTCATATTTAACCTAAAATTTGAGTTAAGGTTTTTAAAGTTTTTTTTAGCTCAGTTAAGGTTTTTGTAAGTATTGGGTTGCACCGAAGTAGGTCCTTTTGGGCCGAATTAATTAAGCTAACGTTTGGTTCCTTCATTTTCGGTGCACTTCGTATAAAATTTTCAAATAAAAAGGGCGTTGTTTATTTTTAGAGAATCCCAGATATTAATGCAATATTATTAAGTCGTGACCCTCTAATTTCATCGGAAAATTTAAGTTCAAATTAAGCATGACTCAAGTTTAGCGCTGCTGTCACAAACACTGAAACACACGGGCATATATGCTATACATAAAGAACGTATAGCTTTCAAACCATCTACAACGGCTTGCATATATGGCTTGTCTATTCACTGTTCCAACTATCTTTCTCTCTGTTTACAGTAGCGCTACGGTGTATAAGTGTATAGACCGTCTTTTTACACACTTCACTGAAGACAGCCTTAGACTGGCTGCACATATGGATTGACTATAGTATAAAACGACACTGTAACGCCATTGTAGATAGAGTGAGAGGTGGTTAGAATGGTGATAGGTAAAGGTGGATAGACATTCTGCTGGAGATGGTCTTATGCGAGCTCGTGCATGCATGCGATCGCGTAGCTTAACTGCGTGCTCCAATTGGTTGCATGCATGTCGGAGGTCCCACATTTTGCCTCCTTGCCCACGCCCTCATCCCCTTCCTCCTGCCTCTAGCTCTCCGTTCTCGCCTTCCACCTCTCACCACCTCCACATTGATGGCGATTCTCGATCTAACATCAGGTAGATGCCTGGTGCAGGCAGCTATCCAGATCATAGACCAAACAAACCACATGCAGGGTACAAACAACGTTTCAATCGGGTAATTAAAGTTGGTCCAGAGTTTGAATGTTTGATTCAAACAAGCCCTCATTTCTTGACAGTACGTTGTTATGCCAGCAGAGAAATATTATTGCCTTAGAAAATATAATTACTGCTAATTTTTTGTGCCTTTCAAGAAATGTCATAGCGGATGAGAAATGTGTCGTCATCCCTATTGTCCTGCCTTTCTTCCCCGTCTCTCTAGTGGCGCCCGCCGCCATTTACTACCAGGCTTCGTTAATGCAGTACAAATGGGGAAGCAGCTTCGCCCGATCTTTAGGGGAGGTCCATTTTTGCTGAATGCCGTTTGGCAGGGTGCAACAAAAGCCGGCTGCAACCAAAGTTGGCTCAGAAGCCCTCTACCAAACAGCCTCTTCTGTAGCCTAGTGGACGTGTCGTCCCGGCTCTGCCCGAGTTACAGGAAGAAGCCGTTTTGAGTTTTCTGTTTGGCACCTTATCAACTGATGCTGGAGCTGAAACCAGAGCATAACCCTTGCCAAACGGCTCCTAGTCAACTATGTTGGCCATATAGTCCGTTTAATCCCGTATAATCAATTCTTTAGCCTGTTTAAATAACGACATAATCTGACTAACGCTAAATGGAGAGTAACCAATTGTTTAGCATTTCTCATATAGACCAACGGTGCTAATGGCCTTGGATCATCAGGGTGTGGACCAGTTGATCATACACACTCCCATGCCCATCACATTAGTGGGGGAAGGTTGAAGCGCCATGAGTTTGTTTTGTTTAGGTTATGGTAGGAAGTAATGGAACGTGGGACAGGCAAATGACTATCCATCCTTGCCTATCACTATTCCAACCACCTCCCACTCTATCTATCTACATTAGCGCTATAGCGTCGTTTTGTACTATAGGCAGTCCATATACCCAATCCGCTGGAGACAGTCTTAGGCGTCTTTTGTTGTCCAATCTGGATGGCACACTGTGACAAGACTATTATAATGATAAAAAGCAGGTAACGTGTGCGCGGACGGACTTGCATGCAAAATCCTGTGCGCGTGGACTATAGCAAAATCCATATTAATAATTATTTCAATAAATATGTATCGTATAAATATGCATCAATAAGCATATCTATTTCAAACTAAGTTAGAACAATAATATGTCCATCTTTTAAAATTTCAGTGTGGGGTCTCTCCTTTCACTTGTGAAAATTAATTTGGTACAGCCAGGGGGATCCATAAAAAAGCAAAGGTGGCCATGTTGTTACCGAAACAACTAAAAGAGTAGTAGCACAGAGAAATTAAAGGTGAGTGAGAGGGCTTAAGATAAAGGTAGGTATAGAATCAGACATATAGAACGACGGGTTTGAGCAAGGAATAATGGTGGATGAAGATTTTAGAATTTGATTCAAGGAAAGAACTGATGCCTGTAGGCCGGCTTCAAGCAAGCAGATTCTATCTCTTGTTTTTTTTTTTTTTAGAATGGGCCGCCGTCTATAAAACCGATGCATGAAACTGGAAGGGGTTGATGAACGGCCGTATACAAACAATGCTATTCTAGTTCCACACACACACGCACATATTATGGAGGCATTTCAGTCTGCTACTCCCGTGGCTGCTGATGTGACGATCAACGTCGCCATCACCGGCGACGCTGCAGATGAAGAAGCATCAGGGATTATTGTTGCTGATGCCACGGTTCAGGAGAAGCTGGGGAGAGCAGCGGAAAAGCTTGAGGCTGACTTCTCCAAGATGGAAGCCAAGATGCATAGGTATCCTGCAAGTTTCCGAGGCCTGAGGAGCAAAGACGACAGCTACTTCGTCCCGCAGTATGTGGCCATCGGACCTTACCACCACGGCGCCGCCCACCTCCAGCGGGCGGAGGAGATGAAGCGTGCGGCTGCCTGCTTCCTCTGTGAGGACTGGGGCCACCCGGCGGAGGAGGTGTACGCCAAGATCCTCTCCGTGGCAGACGATGCCCGAAGCTGCTATGACGACGACCTGCAGCAGCTGCAGGACGCGGCGGACTTTGCCACTATGATGTTCCATGATGGTTGTTTCTTGCTGCACTACATCATTCACCGTACGGGCAGACCTGCTCGGCCATCCTTGGCCTGCTGGTTCGTGGTCAACCAGGAGAGCATCCTCTGGGACATGTTTCTGCTGGAGAACCAGGTCCCATGGCTAGTGCTTGACTCTCTCATGGCCTTCGTTCCCGCACCTGTGGGCCAGTTCATCGCTAATGTAGTAGCGACGAGCTTCGAGGCTAGCTGGCAAGGTGTTGGCAGGGATAAGAGTTCTTTTTCATGGAACAAAGAAAGTGGATACAAACCAGCACATCTCCTTGACCTCCTCCGGTACTACCAATCAGGTGATCGAAAAAGCCGCGGAGCTCTCACCATCCCTGGCACAGACGTGATCCCAGGTATTGGGATCACGTCTGTGCCACAATCTAGCAGCGCCATCGACCTTGCTGAAATCGGTGTCCAGCTGACCAGCAACAGGACAGCCAAGTTCAGGGACATGGGTGTGAGGAAAGGCATCTTCTTCTGCAAGCTCTTCCTGGCGCCATTGGTCATGGACGACACAAACGCACGCATGCTTCTCAATATGCTAGCGCTCGAGGTTTCCTCACGCGCTACGTATGAAGATAGTCCTGTCCGCTCCTACATACTGCTCATCGCGATGCTGATGAACCGTGAAGAAGATGTGCACCAACTACGAGCCAAGCATATCTTGCATGGACGCTTCAGCGACCAGCGCACACTCAGCTTCGTCAAGGGCCTTGTAGAGCTCAGCTTCGACACTAACAGGCACAGGCTCCTGCTGGCAGAGCTTGAAGCCTACAGGCACAAGAGGTGGATTTGGATCACACTGTACAAGTTCGTATACAACAACCAGAAATCCATCGTCACGGTGTTCTCTATCATTGGTGTCCTTGTGCCCATATTCAAAGCACTCTTCTCTATCAAGCAACACCAGCAGTAATAAGGTACTAGTACCTAGCTAGCTCCTCCTATATACCACTGCATGTATCCGGCTGTCCAAATAAAATTACTCTAACAAATATATGGCGTGTATGTTTCGGACAAAGATTACTATTCTTTTTCTTTTTATCTATCTACTACTAGATGCAGATGCAGGCAGGCAGGCAAAAAAAACTTATCAGTCCCAGAACGTCCTAGCTAGCTATGTTATCTGTTATTTGTTTTATTTACAAGTCGATCGGCAGGCTGCAGGAATTAATTGTATTTTCAGCTCAAGCTATGTTGTTGGTCTTACAGTTCTAGCTCTTGTCTATTCTGAAAATACTACTACTATATATCAGGCATTATTATTGTATAAGTACTTGTTTTTACAACTCTATCGTGAATTCTAAAAATTCTAGTCGTATATTTTTCCATGTACAGCTATTGTATATAGCTGTAATAGATCTGATCAATCTAGACCAATATCTTTATTTTACCTATTATATAGGGTGTGTCTATTTGTCAGCTGTCTGATATCTCGTGTTCTCATCCAACGGTGGTAATTACTTAGAAAACAGATCTAGTGGCTATTAATATTTCAATCTACTAATTGATGGTCGGATGTTTCTGATTATTATGAATTTTATCTTTTTTTTCCCTTAGCGCATCTCGTGAGGATTAATGTGGGGGCTCCAAAACGAGTCTCCGATCCAATTAGTATAATTAGTAATATTATGATAGCGCTAACATAAAAGGCCCTGAATGTTTTGATAACAAAAATCTTGCTAATGAAAAGTTAGTAGCTCATCCCTGCATTTTGCTTGCTCTTTTTTTTTCTTTTTGGGATTTTTGATTGTGCTACTAGCTAGTTTAAATTTAAATTCAAAGTAAAGATCAAGAGGGAATTAAAATCACGATGTAGCATTGGCACCGCTACGAGACCAAGTCCAACAAACCATTGATGTGGTTGTCTACATAGACCGTAATTGGACTGCAGAGAAAATGAATTTTGAATATATGCAATGGAATAGTCAATGTCATTGATGGCTTGATCTCATTGATTGCTCACGTCGCCAATGGAGACGGACGTAGGCACGTTGGCTTGGTTGCAACGGGACCGCGCCTTAATTTTAGGATAAATCTTTGTTTGCCCCTCTTATTGTTCTCGCTTGTCATGTGCTTGAGGTTGGAGCAGAGCAACACTGTATGTAGACTGTGTTTAGATCCAGAATTTTGAGGTGAAAAATGCACTGTAGCGCTGAAAAATACACTGTAGCATTTTTCGTTTGTTTGTGGTAAATATTGTCCTACTATGGCCTAACTAGACTCAAAAGATTCGTCTCGCAAAGTACATCTAAACTGTGCAATTAATTTTTTATTTCATCTATATTTAATACACCATGCATGTGCCAGCATTTTGATGTGACAGGGAATCTTTTTTTTCATAGTGGAATTTGGAAAAAATTTTGGGATCTAAACAGGCCGTCGTCTTCTAGTATCTCGGATTCCCGGCTGGGCTGACATGAGACGCTGACAAGGAAGGAATAATCCGAGACACCAACCAAGTCGTTGACCTGCTGTCATTCAACGGCCCCAACGGTTCTCCAGCGTGTACCGTCCCAGACTCCCAGCAGCGTCGTGCTCGTGCCGCTATAAAATAAATTGTGCACTGCGAAGCCGAACTGGACCGCCAGCACCATCCAGTGAGGACTCCTTGTGGCTCTGCTCTGCTCCAGGCCGCCGCCGTCCTCTCTACTAGCCGAGCTGCTCCATCTGCTGACCTAGATTCTTATCCTCGACGTTAGGCCAGCCCGCTCGGCCTCTCCTTCGGCTCGGCCCCCTCGCCCTCGGTAAGACCATCTCTAACGAAATGAATTATGTATATGCACTGTTTATACACTGAAGTGTTACTGTATAAAGAGAAAAAAAATAATTGAAATAGTAAAAAAATAGAGGATAAACAACACTTTTGCACATGGCGTTGGGATGGCCTAAGCACCGAAGCTGCTATGACCTGCAGGGGGAGGAGGATATTTCCCAAGCTGACTTTGCCACTATGATGTTCCACGATGGTTGTTTCTTGCTGCAGTACATCATTAGCTGTACCGCCACTGACAAGGATCCCGGCACTCAGCCCTCCTTGGCGTGCTGCTTCAGTGCCAACGATGAGAGCATCCTCTGGGACATGTTTCTGCTGGAGAATCAGATCCCATGGCTGGTGCTTGACTCTCTCATGGCCTTCATTCCCGTTCCCGCACGTGTGGACCAGTTCATCGTTAATGCAGGGAGGAGCTTCGAGGCCTGGCAAGTTGTTGGTAACAATACGATTCCTTTTGTATTGAACCAAGAAAGCGGCTACAAACCAGTACATCTCCTGGACCTCCTCTCTTACTACCAATCAGGATTATGGAGTGTGCCAGCAGGTGAAGGAAGCCGCGGATCAGCTTTCACCGTCCCTAGTGAAATCACGTCTCTGCCACAATCTAGCAGCGCCATCGACCTTGCTGAAATCGGTGTCCACCTGGCCCACAACAGGACAGCCAGGTTCAGGGACATGGGTTTGCGGCGGAAAGGCCTCTTCTTCTGCGAGCTCTTCCTAGCGCCGTTGGTCATGGACGATACCAAAGCATGCTATCTTCTCAATATGGTGGCGTTTGAGACTACTCAACGCGCTAGGTACTACAAAAATAGTACTTCCATCTCCTACGTGTTGATCATCGCGATGCTGATGAACCGTGAAGAAGACGTGCACGAGCTACGAGCCAGGCGTATCTTGCATGGACAATTCAGCGACCAACGAACGCTCGGCTTCATCAAGGACCTTTCAGGGCTCGTCTTCTACACTGAGAAGTACGATCTCCTACTGGCGGATCTTGAGACCTACAAGCGCAAGAGGTGGATTTGAATCGCACTGCACAAGTTCATATACAACAACCTCAAATCCATCGTCACGGTGTTCTCTATCATTGGTGTCCTTGTGGGCATATTCAAAACACTGCTCTCTATCAAGCAACAACAGCAGTAATAAGGTATTAACATCTATGTATCCGACTGCGCGAATAAAATATATTATATATGGCGTGTATGTTTCAGACAAGATTATTATTCATTCTACTAGATGCAGCCGGGCAGGCAAAACTTTTCTGTCCGAACGTCGTCCTAGCTAATGTTTTTGTATACTACTTCCTCGGTCCCAAATTGCAAGAGGTTCTACCTATTTATTAGATTCATTCATCAATCTATGTATGTATGTGTTTAATGTGTGTTTAGATTCATTCACATCTATATGAATGAGGACAAATAAAAAACTAACTAGAGTCCCTTACAATTTGGGACGGAGGTAGTGTGTATTGTTTTATTTACGAGTCGGCGGGCTGGAATTTATTGTATTTTGGAGCCCAACTGTGGTGTTGGTCTTGCAAGTCGATCTAGCTCATGTCTATTCTGAAAATACAACTATAGCTAGTGTGAATTCTACAAAATCTATTTTTCATGTACAGCTATATATTGTGTATAGCTCTAATAGATAGATGCATATCTGATCAATCTAGACATCAGCGAGTACAATGATCTGTACCCACCACCATGATCGTGCCCCCGATCGATAATTCACCGTTTCTCTAATTAATACGATAATTTGTAGTGTAAGCACCCAAAGGGAACGTGGTGGGTTGGTACGAATTTGTTATGAAATCTTACTATTACTAATTGGAGGTTCTAAAAGTTGCGCCAATTTCAAAGTGCGCTAGTAAAAAAATAAATCCTAGAAATTCTCACAATTTACTATTACTAATTGGAGATTCTAGAAGTTGCACCAATTTCAAAGTGCGCTAGGAAAAAAGATAAATCCTAGAAATTCTCACAATTTACTATTACTAATTGGAGGTTCTAGAAGTTACACCAATTTCAAAGCGCGCTAGAAAAAAAGATAAATCCTATAAATTCTCACAATAATCAGAAACATCCGACCATCGATTGGCAGATTGAAATATTAATAGCCATTAGATCTGTTTTCTAAATAATTACCCACCTCTGCCATTATGAAAGGTTTTGAGTTCAATTCTCAACGAAAGCAAATATCCTCTTTTTTTATTATATATATTTTCTAAGTAATTACCCACCTCTGCCATTACGAAAGATTTTGAGTTCAATTCTCAACGAAAGCAAATATCTTCTTTTTTTTCTAGATTTTTTTCATTTTCAAATTTACCTTCATTTTTGTCTTTTTTTCCATCAAAGATGCTATAAACTTTTCTATAAAACAGATATTTTGTAGACTCTTTTTGAAATTTCTATGTCAATCCTCACAAAATGCGCTAGAAAAAAAATAAAATCATCGAAATTCTCACAATAATAAAAAAATACCCTATCATCAGTTGACAGGTTGAAATCTTAATAGCCATTAGATCTGTTTTCTAATTAGGTAATCACCCACCTTTGCCATTATCAAAATAATATTAAATAACCCTAAAACTACATATTAATTACCCACTCTGCCAATATAAAAAAAAATAAAATAACACCTTATATTTATATCTAATTACTCACATTTGCTATTTTGATAGGATAATACCAAATATCCCTTTTAATTTATATTTGAATTGTTCACGTTAGTTATTATTACTGATAATATGATGAAAGTAACCCCGTCAAAATTATATTAAAAACACCTATTTTTGCAATCGATCAAAGATTATATAAATCAATTAAGCATACATATAAAATAGCAAGATATGCTATTATAAAAACCTAAGAATAAAAATAGATCTATATTTGTTGTACGGTTACGCATAATACATTTAAGACTTTAACCCGTGCTTTTCGCATGAGTTGATTGATCAGTATATACTGGCTGCGGTCAATACTACTTTGACATTGAACCAAAAACTACTTTTACGACTGCACAAAAGTTCAACTCCTTAAACTATGTGCAGCAAGTTGCCTATATGCTTCTCTATCCATTGTTCCAATCGCTTTTCTTTCTGTTTACAGTAGCGCTAGACAGTGATTTTACATGTTTTACATGTTCTACTGCACATAGTCTTAGCGTGTTTCAAATGTCATCCTTGTTAGACTGGAGGGGGTATGGATTATAATGTCCGTTACGGTCGTCCACGTACGCATCCCATTTCCATCCATGCACGCAAGCTGTTCCCATTCCGTGTACCCTGTGTCCAACATTCTGGATCTGATTGCCATCGTTGTGTTCCACATAATGCAGTTTCCACTAAACAAAACCGAGATATCAGTATCCCACACACCTCGTAGTCCTCTCCTAGTCTCCTAGTGCCTATGTGACGCAGCTAAACGAGCATTGTTCAATGTCTAAGACTAAGTTCCGTCGATCGTCTATCTGCAGTACGAAAATAACGCTGTATAGATAGAACTTCCCTTAGGCGATGACTCAGCCTAATGCCATGAATTGTCCAGTATTATTGAAGACAGAAATCAGATGAGGTTTAAGCCTTCCTCTGCCGCTGGCTTCAACGGCTCTCGCCATCCCCACACTCTGCTACCGGCCTCCACCGTGGCCGATAGCCACCCCGACATCATCTTCTACCTTCGCCGGGTACGGTCGTACGCACACAGAGACCCCAACAACTTCAGACTCTACCTCCCGCCAATTCTATCTAAAAAGATATGGGCCGAAGAGCACTTGATTTAATTGTTGTGCCCGATTGTAGAGATTACGAATTTGCGTGTATATAATGATGAAACGTGTACAGAATTACAGATTGGCATCAACCGTCCACGGAATTCCTTTTCGAGCCCGTATTCGATTCCAGTTCATGCATGGACTCAAGGAGTACTTTGCTCTACGGACGACCGAAACGACATTACTAAACAAGCGTTCCACGCGCCGGCCTGGCCAATCACGGCATCCACGTCATCCAGATTTACTGTTCACCACCGGATCCTCTTCCTACGGCTCCCCCCGCGCCGCAGCGACGCCGTGCGCCGCGCCTAGGGCGCCCTTGGCCGTCGCGCCCGTGGCCACGTGCCTCGCGTCGATTTGGGCTGGGCACGCTCCGGGCCCCGCAGCTCGCGTCCTGGGCCGGCGGTGGCGCAGGGTCATCGTGGACCCTGTTCACCTCACCGGCGCTCCCCTTGGCCGCGGCGTGCAGTGGGCCCGGCCGGCGCCTCGTCTGAGAGCTCCGTGCTGTCGGCCTCCCGTTGGCTGCCTCTCCTATGACGGATGCCCGTGTCGAGCTCCTGTTGGCTGGCGGGGAGCGGGAGGCCAGTTCGCGAGGGCCAGCGCCGCCTAGGAGCCCGTGCGCCTCGGAGGCCGGGTGGGAATAAAGGCACTGTCCGTGGCGGCATCGCCCCCTCCTCGCTCCTTCGCGCCTCACTTCAGGTGCGTTCCTCACCTTTTTCTCCCTTCCCACAGGCCTTGTGACCGGCCGCCGGAGCACGCCGCCGGCAGGTTACTAGCCAGCCATGGCCGCCGCTCCTCCTGGCTCCGCCGGGTCCGCGCAACGGCCGGCCAGATCCGCACGCGCGCCGCCGCCGGTGCACCGTGCGATGGCCCATTGCGCCTCCAGGCTCCGCCGGACCCGCGCAAGAGCCGCCTCCGGCCTCCGCCAGAGGGTTCGCGGTCGGCTCCGAATGCGCAGATCCGCGCTTGTTGTTGGTTCTCGATGCCGATTGCTTCCTGCTGTTGTTGCTGCGGTTTCAGGAGAGCTCGTCTTTCAGGAGGGGGTTCCAACAGGAGTGCAGGAGTACGACGCCCGCCAGCTTTGTCCGGTGGCTGCTCCTCGCCATCTACCACCCCTGGAACCACTACCTGCTCCACCTTGACGCCGATGTGCCGGAGTTGGGACTGGTTCGTCATGTCAGCGCCCCTGACTACCCCTTTCTCTCCCGGGACGGTAAGATTCAAATATCAGGGAACAATTGTAGCTGGTCAGTTGAGGGGTCGACGCACCAAGGAAAATCAGCTTTGTGTTCTTCACATCATGTTGGTGACTTGGCTTAACCGCTTAAGTGGTGTTTAATACCTCCTGTCAAATTGTATAGCTGTATGCATAATTATGCCTGCCTGCAGCAGCTACGCAACTGGGATTAGGAGGTATCCTGTGCTGATTCTGCTTCGTTTACGTGATTTTTGGAAGAATGTGTTTGTTTGGAAATTGGTACGGGTTGCCTCCTAATCCTAGATATGCCTCTTCCACTCCAACATTGCAGACAATGAAGATATAAAGTGGCATCACTGTCAAGGAGCTTAAGTTGTGCCTATCCTTTCGCCATCGCTTATTTATCAAAGTCATATTTGTCGCGTGTTATCTTTTTTGTTGGCCGAACTTCTTATCGTCGTTTAATATATATTGTTTATCATATTTAGTGTCGTAATTTTATATACCTAAATAAAGGCACCCGCTACTAATTTCTCTATGATTACAAGAAGCCATGGCATCCGCCCCACTGATTATCCACTAATGATTCACTAGCAGAATTAATAGCAGCTAGCCTCGACAACCTAGGTGGCCACCGTATACAACCGTCACCCGTTGCAATGCACGGACATGTTTTTCTATATTAAAACAAATAAGGATTTCCGGTCCGTCGTGACATGTGGACCCAGCTAGTCAGCCTCTTTCAGTCCTGTATCCGATAATCCGAATCACAGCTACGATACGAACTGATTCGAACTGCAGAAGGAGCCCACGCGAAAACGGACGCCCAAATCGCAAATGGACTCCATTTTCAATGTTCTTTATACCAATAGAAAACTAAAATAATAACTTTTCGAACCCAACTAAAACCACTTTAAAATCTAGTCTTAGTTAATGGAAATCTTTGAAACAATATGACGTGGAATTTATTCGCGAACCCAGAGTGCAGGAGGCCGGAAGCAGGCCACGCGAAAATGGATGCCCATATCGCACACTGACTCCTTTTTTACGTTCTACGTATCAATGGAAAGCTAAAACAATAACTTTTCCAACCTAATTGACATCACACTAAAATTTGCTTGTAATTAACGAAAATCATCGAGACAATATGGCCTACAATTTATTCGAAAACCCGATTCAGACGGCATGAGCAGCCTATGTGAAAACGGATACCCATGTCGTATATGGACTCTGTTTTTTATGTTCTATATATTGCCGAAAAACAAAAAAATAATATTTCTTACCAAACTAACACCACATAAAGTTCGGTCACATGCAAGAGAAAATTCGAAACAATATAATATAGAATTTATTTGCGAGGCTATTCTTATATGTATTGATGTAGAGGTGCTTAAAGATTTTTTCGCCCGTTTTTTTTCTCCTGTTGCAACGTACGGGCATTTTGGTAGCACAACGATACAGAATTACAGATTGGCATCAACCGTCCACGGAATTCCTTTTCAAGCCCGTATTCGATTCCAGTTCATGCATGGACTCAAGGAGTACTTTGTTCTACGGACGACCGAAACGACATGGGCATGGACTGCGACGATTTTTCTGACGCCATCGACAATTCGACATGGACATGGGCTGCGCTGCGGTGCCCCGACGCGGTTCGCCACGGGCGCCGCGTACGCGCGGCGTGCGTGGCTCAAGCCGTGCGCGGCGCCCGGCTGCGGCCTCAGTCATTGACCCGGACGGTGACAGCGACCTGGCCTGCGATCCTGCTGCACACCAAGCCGTGCCCGCGGTGCCGGCGCCCCATCGAGCGCGTCCCAAACTTCTGCCACCGGATAGTGTGCGCGGAGCCCTGCGAGCACCGCTTCTGCTGGACCTGCCTCGATCGGCACCATGGGAGTCGTCGGCGCCGGGAGGGAACGACGGCGACCACGCCATCTGCGGCGCCAACGTGGAGAAGCCGCTGCGGGCCGAGACGGTTCCTGCACTGCCAGGACCTGTGGATGGCGAGCCTGGGCACGCGGCGGTGGGCCGAGGGCGAGCTGCGCCTGCGGCGGCTGCGCGACGACGGCCGTGAGTTCGTCGCGGCGCGTGGGAGCGCATCGACGCCGTGGCGGAGGCGTGGGCGCAGGGCCGGGGCTGAGCATGCGCGTGGCGGCGGCACGGTGGGAGCTGTTGGAGTGCCAGCGCGCCCAGGTCAACGAGGTGCTGGAGCGGCTGGCGCACCGCGCCATGGATGGCCCTGCTGGTGGCAGATGAAGGATGATGGCTTTGACTTTGAGGAGTTGTTGGACGCCGAGGAGAAAGCCTTGAAGAAGGTCGACGCCGAGCTCGCCAAGCTGACGCGGCGCTGCATTGAGAGGTTCGCCAAGGCCATGGAGGAAGGCCTGCCGGACACAAGTAGTGTGCACGCCGGCGATGGCGAGCAGCAGTAGATCATATCAGGCTAGCTATCTCATCAGGATGATCGCCTATCCATGGCCGGCCATCCTCTATTGTATTGGATTGGATTGGATTATCAAAGTTCAAGTCTATACTATACTACTCCAGAGTATACAAAATGCTTCTACGGTGTATCACTTTATTGTTTTTTTAATAAAGAAATTATTATATAATAAAGTGGCACGTACTGGACATTTTGTTTGTGATGAAACTTGTTGGTCAAAGAATCACTGGATATAGCGATTTTGATATGGTTTTTGAGTATGCGAATGAGCACGGTGCTGCATAGCATTTTTTGCATACAGTTTCTACTTAAATTTTAGCACAATGTTATGTTGTATCGTACGTTTCCTGGACTTCAATGTCCATACATCAAACTTAAAATCCTAGTAGTTCTAGTTGCGTAGTTTTGGGGAAACTTTTGAATTTGTGAGTTTTCCTATCATTCCTTGCACTTTATTCAATCTGACGGCGGCCTCGACGTCGTGAGCTGTGGTGGGCCTTTGTTGAGAGATTGACCATCTTTCTGGGGAACACAGCATGCTGGGTTTTTTTTTTTACATGCTGGGCTGTCCAAGTGTGATGGGCCAGACTGGGCTGGATGAACCTTCGACGAATTTGGAGAGAGATGAATTCCAATCTAACAAGTACACAAGAACCATATATACGGGAGAATTGAAGGAATGGAATCAGATAACCCTTGCTTTGAACAAGAGCTTATATATTAGGCGGCTTTGATAGCAGAGGAGGCCTAGACGATGTGGAGGCTCTCAAGGATCGGGCCAGCACGCTTCAAGGGGACGAGGACGAGGGCGACCTTGCCGGAGGGACCTGCGGCATGCGGCGAGCCGATGCAACCTGCTCCTTAGCCTCCTTAAGACTTTTCAGGCTGCCCGGCCGATTTATATATTAAGCCCACGGTCTAAAACGTGGGATTATTTTTACAGGCCAGCCCGCGCCTGCTTACATCCTATGTGCTTTGTCTGATCAAAATGTTAAGACCGCAGATCGATCGTATAAATATGGTTGTATATGTGTGTTTCAAATATGGATTAGACAGTCCAACAAAATACATATGTGAGAGAACCTTAAAAAAAAGGTATGGTCACACACAAAAAAAAAAAACTTGAGCCTTGAGGATAATTAATAAAACGAGAACCACACCGAGGCGCAGACAGTTCTGAAAACTACCAGCGCCCAGCGGTACATAAAAGGGGGGCGGGGAAATTAAAAAAATTAGTAGTCACAGTATCACAAGCAGCTATCTGCTAGCTCTCCCCATACTGCACTCTAAACTACATGGAGAAAATATTATATAGATAGAAGTGGGTTGCGCAAGACTGAAGTAAATAATAATATCTTGTGATAATTCATGCTATCAATCAGCTAGCAGCAGACGAGCACAGTAGCCTCGCTCGAAGCTGTTGGCTGTAGATGGAGGATCATTCACGGCCATGCCGTGTCGTCTGGTCTGATCTCCATGTTGCATGAGCATGGATTATATTGCCTGCTGGGCTGCAAGCTGTTGCCGACCAAATCTCTGTTCGATCCTTCGACCATGCATGTTCCCCTGCATACCTGCAGCTATGCACACAGTGTAGTCACGCATAGAAGATACTGGATGCGTCCATGGTCCATGTGTCCATCCATCCAATAATCCAAATCCAAACCAGACTGCTAGCTTTGAGATGCATCCAACTGACCTTCTATTTTATGTTAGCAATCCCTGGCAAGTTGCACGAGGCCGACTCCAGCAGTAGAGGTAAAAGGTAAGATACAGTACAAAACGACACTGTTTACCCCCCCCCCCCCACCTGCTGGCGTCGGCGTGACGTAGGCATCTCTTTGTGTCTATGTAAGGTCTCGTCTCATGGCATGACACTGCAAGTCTCTGTACCGTGCTATATATGTACATAGGGAGTACTAAAATAGATGTCGTTCTGAACTAAAGTTGAATCCAACAAATTGTCTATTATCTCATTGTCTATATTTAAATTTCACTGTATTTTCAGTGTAGCTATATGTAGCGTCATTTTCATATTATGGAACCATATACACGATAACTATTGTTGGAATCGATTGATCAGGACACTAGGTCTCGATGCAGCAAGTACGTACTGTCATTTGGGTCCCTGTAGGCATGAATAGTATAGTACTACGTACGCGCGACGACGTCATCAAACAGGTACACGTACTGTAAAGCAAACAAGTGTAGTATACAGTTACACACAGTGCCTACAGTACCTGGCCTGCTAGTAGATGGATAGTATGCCTAGGGCTATGCATATGCAGATACATGACTAGTGTGCAAGTGTAGTACAATACGTAGAATGCATGCATGCATGTGGTGTGAGCACGTCATGTCGATCACTGTGCAAGTGATGGTGTTAATGGATTCCTATCGTCATTCAATCAATCCGCCCTGATCGGTTCCGAACAACATATCTAGACGGCAAGTATCCCATGTCTGGCCGGTACAATCCTGGCATGCAGCAGCTGGATACGGAGCCTATATATGTATATACATACATGCCCATAGCATCAACCTGATTGACATCAGGATAGGGATAGCTAGCTAGATAAAGATACAACTGTACAGTAGACGAGAGAACATGAATTATTTAAATAATATTGAAGTGGTACTCATCATTTCTGTAACAACTCTAATGTGTCTGTCCATACATGTACGAAGTGGTTGATTTTTTTCTAAAATTTTAATTATTCGTTTTATTCAAAAAAAATAAAGATGAAAAAATACAACTCATACTCAAACTATGTTCAATGATAAAAACAAATCACAACAAAATAAATGATAAATTTTGAAATTATCTAAATAAGATGAATGATCAAATTGTGAAAAATAGCCAACCGCATTATACATCTGTAAACGGAGTGAGTATATTCTTGCAAATATATTGCAGAAAACACAAAAATTAGCAGCAACGATGCTATCCGATTATTGTAGATGTGGACACCTACCCCTAGCTAGATGCTCTATCTATCATGAGTCATGAGACGAGATGAATAAATAATGTTGTTTCAATTCTACCCTTTGTTTCAATCTGCAGTGCAAGAGTTCGTAGATGGGCTGCGTGTACGTGTGCGTGTTTTTATTATCTGTT
This sequence comes from Paspalum notatum, assembly GCA_022530915.1. Lineage (NCBI taxonomy): Eukaryota > Viridiplantae > Streptophyta > Magnoliopsida > Poales > Poaceae > Paspalum > Paspalum notatum. The sequence continues at coordinate 924,332 of CM039691.1, forward strand.
CCATTTGTGCTTGGGCTTTCTCAGTACACGTACTACTTACACGTCCAAATCACGTTGTACTTGTACTTGCTTTGGCCCTGTAGCGTCAGAGTATTCAAGCTCCAATGCATGCTCTTGTGGAAACGTACGTCCACAGTAGTTCTTGTGCTTCACAACAAGCTGCAATACGTGTAAACATATCCATGTACTGCGCTCGAAGTTTTTTCTTTAAAAAAAAACATATATGTGTCAGGAATATGTGGGCTCCAATAGTTTAGTACACACTCTGGGCTCGAAAGTCACATCGTCTTTCAAACAGTGCAACGCAACTCTTATCACTTCAGCTACCCTACACACTTGTCTTTCCATTGGCCAGTCTAAAACCTTCACTTCACTTCACATCGCGACCCGTACTTTACGTCGACATGCATGCACACACAGACACCTCTACTTGTCCAATGGATTGTATGACGTCGACGCAGAGATTACGTCGTACGCAGTGAGATCGATGCTCACATAGGCCATAGATACGCAAGTGTACCTACCACTTATCTATATACACCGAGTTTTCATAATACGGTTTTCCACCCAAGAAAAACATATGCATCACTCACATTAACCCCAATGCACAAGTTGGAAATTCTTAGAAATAGTTGAAAAGGGTCTAAAACTGGTAGAGGAAAATTTGCTCACCACATTTTGTACCATACCCACTACTTTGTTTTAAAATTAATGAACAAAGAAGGACATCAATCAATTCACCACTAATTCATTCCCCCATTTCCCTTTCCTCATTCTTTGATTGCTTGGCGGGCCAATTTCTTCCTTTCCCTCGATGCTTTTCACGGTTTAAGTGAGCTGTGCATATCCATCAGAAATGTAGGATGAGATGCAGTTCATGCCGTGCATATAGGACAACTCATATCCCAAACAAAAGTGGGTATGCACAATAGAAAACGCCTACGGAGTAGAAGAGAGAGGGAGAGAGGGGATGAAACAAGATGAGGAGCTACTTCATACGGTTTTTTTTAGTATTTGCTCCGGGTGACCAAATAAGTAACGGTAAGACTGACTCAGCAGATCATCTATCCCATTGCCTATATTCAAACTTAAAGTATTATTTTTATACTATATAAACAAATATATTTAGACGGTCTGTTGGACTTATTCTACTAGGAGGTTGTAGCCTTTGCACTAGCCCTCCAATTTATAGCATCCCATTTTCTCATCTCTCTCTCTCCTATATGTACCTCAGCTTGCTAGCACCCTGCATGCAAGCAGGCTAAAGCAGGCCCTCACACCATTGGGTACATACCCTCCAAACACTTTACGCCATCAACAAATGGAGTACCATCTTTTCTATGTAGTAACAAATTAAAACTTGTGTAACAATGACATGGGCTTTGTAATCACCTCATTTGGATGTATTCATATCCCACACACATTTGAATTATCAAAAAGTAATCTTGAGTTGCCCTATATTTTAGGACAGAGGGAGTATTAATAAGTGTAAGTAACGGGTAGATCTCTTCCAACTCTAGCATAGTTCCAAAATTGTGAAGGGAAGCTTTGTTTTGGTAGGGCAAGATGGCTACTTGGCTTACCACACCTCCTAGCTAATCAGCTTGACCTCAGCAGGCACCAAACGTAAATAACGACAGGCTGTCTAGCTCTGAGGTAGGCCGCCATTGCACATGAAGTCCGATCCTATTCCTGAATAATCCTGACCACTAGCCTAGCCTGCCTCTTGGATTCTCTGCTCATCTCCTGTATATCACATATGTCCCTTTCCCCTGGTGTCAGTTAGCTAGCTCTAGCTCCTCAAGAACAATCAAATGCATAGTTTATATATTTGTAATTCAAAGGAACCTAATTTTTTTCATTTAGTTAGTAGTAGTAAATCTGGATCTCCACCTTATGAAAACAAGCAAGACCTTATATAAAAAGTGTTGCTTTTTGCTGAAGAGAATAAGCTAATACTAGATAGATGGCTTTTAAATTAGAACGGCCGACATGAGAAAAAGCCAAGCCAAATAAAGACGTACGTGGTGAGACATGCAGCCAGCTAGCTGACGACATCACTCACTGGTCATGTTGGACTCATGGCGCTAGCTAATCTAGCTTTATATATACACTACGCATCGCCGCGTGCACCGCTCATCATATCTTTCAAAGCAACCTCATCTCACTCAGCTCGATCACCACATAACACCAGGTCACCGGGGAGGAAAGCTCATGGAGAGGCAGCCAGCCGGCCGCGGCGACGACGTCAACCTGGACCTGCGCCTCGTCCACCAGCAGGCGCCGTCCAGCGGCGCCGGAAGGCAGCAGCAGCAGCAGCACCTACCGCCGCCGGCGGTGGTCGTCGACGACTCCGACCGCACCTTCTCCTGCACCTACTGCCGCCGCAAGTTCTTCAGCTCGCAGGCGCTGGGCGGCCACCAGAACGCGCACAAGCTCGAGCGCAGCCTCGCCAAGCGCAGCCGCGAGCTCTCCCACGCAGTCGCGGCCGCCGGCGGCGCGGCAATCTCCTCCTCCTCTGTGGCCGCGCCGCCCACGCCGCTGCTGGTCTCGTCCGAGCTCGGCGGCTGGTACCCGCCGCCGGCGCACGTGCGGGGATCGGTGGGCCAGCAGGCCGCGGCCGCCGCGGCCGTCGTGAGCTGGATCGCCGACGGCGGGCGCCGGCACGCGTACCGCGTGCAAGCGACGGCGGCGGGCACGGCAGGCGACGGCGCCGACGACGACATCGATCTCTCGCTCAAGCTGTAAGCTACTAGTAGCTAGTTGATGCACACAACGTACGCGTTCAAGCTGTAGGTTGATTGGGGGAGCATCGCATCCGATCCATAGTTCCATGCTCACAAACTTGCTTTGAATTGAGAATTGTTGATTTAATTAATTACTCCCTTGCAGCTTGTTTATTTATACTACGTACAGTGGTTCTTAATTATCTGATTAATCATTACCACACGTACCAGTACAGTAACATAACATAGGTTGATCTGTTGCATCAGCTGTGAAATAATAATCTGGATAGGAACTGAATGAGACCTACATCATGCATCTTTCGTTCCATCGATCCAGCAGGCATGGATGCATGGACTGTGTGCACGTGCAGTGCTGATACTGATAGTTATTACATGAGTGAGCACATCGATCCCAGAGAGGCAACCAAAAGAGTAGCAGAGCAGTGTATGATCGATTAGTTCCGCTAATTACATACTCGGTTTATGTATGTATATCGTTTAAAAAGTTTGATATGCATGCTGTGACAGAGCGATGGCCAGTAATTTTGATAGCGTCAAAGTAAGCTTAATTGCAGTCTCAAAATGCTAATACGCAAGGGAATTAGCAAGCCGTCTCACATAACAAATGATATGTTGCAATATATGCAATGCCATTTTTTTTAAACGAGATCCTGATGCATCGCAATCATTGAAGCCAAATGCAGTGGACCAGCTGCATATGATTAGTATATATAATAATAGCAGGAGAATTGGAGAGATAACCTGAGTCTGATGTTTAGAAATAATATGAGGAAGAAATGATGCTTACACACCAGAGGAAGAAGTGTGATGCAGCTCAAACTGTCAAGGATATACGATCGGTGGTGTGGTTGTACATCCTAGGCACCCAGCCACCTAGGGTTAAATCCTTTTAGACTAGAATTTTGGCTGTCTATATTCTCCTTTCGAGCTCTCTGCAGGTTGGGTTTTGTTTTTTTTCCCCTTACACGCTAGAAAGGAGACAGGAGTATGTACATCATAGTATAATAAAAAAATAATGTTGATTTTGATAAATAGATATCCTATAATGTAAAAGCCAGCATGGAAGAAACATATGCTTCATCAAACTCACAATAAAGCGCAATTCTGGTATTTTTTAAACAAATTAGTAGTATATATTGTAAGAAATGGCCTTGATGTTCCCTGATTAAAATTGTTAACCAATTATACACCTTAATAAAACCAAAACAGACAATTGAATTTACTTAGAAAGGAAAAAAAAAGCAATTAATCAATCAAATGGGTTGGTCAAAAGCTACACTATTTATAGTACAAATTTGAATACTATAAATGTGCTTTTGTGAAACGGAGCGAGATGACTGACAAGATGGTAATAGTACGTACTACGCGGCACACACACTACTACCGTGGAAAACAATTGTAATTTGTAAACAGGACGAAAAATGGAATAATGCAGGTGGTAGCTGACCTCATGCCTCCATCTGCATCTGCATGTGTTCCTTGGCAGGCACCACCACCGTCATGGCTTTTTTTTTAAGTGATGTATACTGATATATGGACGTAGTACACTTGTGCAGCCGTGCATGCGCGTGGACACTGCGCCTCCTGCTGCAATCAAGACATGCCTAGCTATTCCAAACTCCTGTGATGGAGGGATGTTAGTTAACATTTAGTTCTCCGATCCTGTCAGCTGTCATCTTGCATCTGCAGCCCAGTTTGTACATACGAGTCCATGTGATTTGGATTGATTCACTTGCATGCCCTGCATGCTTGATCACTAGTTTTAATTGAGGATCAGTGCAATGGTTCTCTTCCATGCATCACCAAGCAACAAAGAGCCAAACCTGATCTGATCACCCTTTTTTATAGTTTCGAAACGGTGCTTATTGTATTGATAAAGAAGAAGGCATGCGGCTATATATAACAAGACACAATAATGTAAGTGAAGGGAAATGCATGCATGGCCTACTAACTAAAAGCAACTGATTTGGGCAAAAGTCCCCCTGATTCCTTGTCGCTGATGAACATAGTTAGATATGTCATGTCACACCCATCTCTCTTGCATTCACATCTTGACATGTGCAGGCACAGGCACATACAACACGCAACTAAACATCAGCGCACACACCATATCTACCATCGTCAGAAACAAAAAGGGGAAATTGTACTGATGCCACTCCAATTTCTCAAAACTAAATTCCGTATTATTTGAAATTATGAAATGACATTGAGTGACCAGGTTGCTATTGAATGGAATCATTTGCAGCAATAACAAATCTAAAACCTTTGAAAAATTGGAGTGGCATCGCCCAAACAAAAAGGTTGTGTGCGGCCTCCTCTCCTATTCTTCTTGTAGGTAACACACACTAGCACGTACAGAAGGTAATATATGCATAATCCTCTGCTTTCTGCATGGTGCATTCTTGCAGCTTCTATATGTTGATGCGGCTCCATGCAATGGGACTCAGATATCTCAAGGAACGCATGGTGTTGCCGTCGTTTAGGGCAAATGGACAAACTTGTGTGGGGGCAGTTTGTCTTGTCTCCATCGATCGGCTTTATCATACAACATGTAGTAGGATCACATATTATAGAACGCCCACCAAACTATAGGTTAAAAAATACAGCGAGAGAAAACATGGTCATGGTGTGCAGATTACTCACGAACAATGTTTCAGGTTTTACAAATATATATTCTACAATATAACCTTAAGATCAATTCAACATGCAAAACGTCGTTAATTCTTAACGGGAATTACTCTATCAGTAATTAATACATATATAAACCACCTCTCACTCCAGCGAGTTCGATAAACGGCAATCTGGTGTAGACATACGGCAGTACTGAATCTTCAAATAATTTTTCACTTCACTCATCACCCAGTTAGCTCGGCTCGACAGTGGGTTAATCTTACCTTTGAGCTTTCTAGTTAAAAGGTAAGAAGGCTACATCATAGCAAACCTGGATTCAGATCTTTCACCGTTCAGGAAGAAGGCTGGATGCCAGCCAGATTCACAGGTCACTCGTGGATCAGAAAGGACACAAGACGATGCTGCATGCAATTGGTCTCCATGAAAAGGACCTTGCGTTGGTAAGGCATTAAGGGTTTGTCAATGGGCGAAGAGGACGGTTGGGCTTAGCAAAGATAAAGTCACGGAAGAGCCTGAGATAATTGATTACCCCAGTACCTTGCGTGATGATAGTTGTCGTTGGTATACAGGTGGAGACAGGGAGAAATGATAGTTGCTGACTAAAAAGGTGATGTAACTACTCATATCAAGCACAGATTAGGTAGCCAAGATGGGCACAGGGGGTTATCAACCTTGTCCTAGGGTAAAGAGTGCAAGCACATTCTTTTCCAAAAGATTGGGTTTTTAGGCTTTTATTCATAAATCATTATGGTCTTTGAGCATGATCATCAAACTCCTGATCTTCCACTACATTGTTATATTTAGCATGTTATAAAACAAGAGAAACAGAGCTAGGACTTCTGAGAAATACTGCACCTCGTTACACCCCTTCAAACTAATGAACTGAGGTAATTTCCACTTCTATGAAGAGAAAGGAAGGCAAAAAACAGATTTAGGCTCTGATATGCATGGCTGAACTTCGGCAGTATTCTGAGTAGAAGATTAACACTTCAAAATTGTTCGTAAAGAAAGGATTACAATTTGTAGGACCTCCTAAATATTGATCAGACATGTTTTTTATCGAGACACCGGGGGGAGGGGGGGTGTGGGGGGGGGGGGGGGGGAGAGACGAGAGTCCCCACCTGAATTCATTGACCAACAGATTCCGGCGGACCGGTGATTGGTACATCGAGTTTTAGGCCTAGGCAGCGGCCATGGAGGGATTACAGAAGAACATCAGAGGAGAGATTACATGGCGAATTTTCCACACCAAAAATCAACAGTAGGGCCAAAACTAGAAGGGAAACGTGCCATCCAGGTTCTTGCTTCGGTGGAGCAGCCCACATGTCCAGCAAGTATGGATCCCAGTCATAGATTGCTCCATTCTCCCAATAAATTTGCAGCCCTAATTAATTCTGGGAAGTCCGATATGTAATTGGCCACAACCACAAGGAGCACTTTTGTGAGATCACAAGTGTGAAGGGGGAAGTTACTTGTTGACTAAAAGCCACCCAGACATGCCCATAGTAAATTTCTTTCGGTCTCCCAAGTTATGGAAACCATGAAAGAACATGCATACCTAATGAGCAACACTACAACAGCACGCACAAACAGCTTGGCAGCCATGTTGTGTTCTAAGCTAAGAGAAGTACTCAGGCCATTTTAAAGAAGATACAACAAGCGCTCTATGCCTATGAATATGACTGATATGTGCATTTGAGTAAAAACATGCATTTTTTAGCATTAGTTTATACTACTGTATGTTTTATTCTTTTTGAACTAGCAGTACAGAGTAAACGATCAAAGTGAAGAAACCTTTAGATGCACCTAAACCTGCAGATTACGCAAAGCATGTCTATAGCAACTCACACGGGTTATGGAGACATGAAACAATAGACACAGGGTATGTCAGAAAAATGGAAGTAATCAACTATCAATAGAGACATGAAACAATGTCAGGCGGGCCACACAGGTAGATCCATCCACCAATAGATCCAAAAGTTTCCTTATAAACAAAAATGTAAATATGCACTAGTCTAGGTGGAACAATTATATCATGGCCCTGACTAGAGTACATTTGTTTACAGAAGCTACTAATTCAACATAACAAGGTTAATAAAACATACTTTTGAGTTTTGATTATGCCTTGGTCCCTTAATGAAGAACAGGATACCAGCTTTGCTCAGATAACACCCTGAAATAAATGTACAGAAGGTGAAATGAGAGTGGTTAATAACAAAATAAGACATCTTTAAACGAAATCAGCCAAGTGACGATGTGCGAAATACATTGAAAAGTCAGAAGCCACTCTCAGCACAAGAGTTTGGAGAAGATTTCTGGATCCAGTTTCCCCTGATGTGCAGCAGGAGCAACCTCCCTTGCCAACCTTCCAATCACGCGCTCAATGTACACCACATACAGCCCATTCATGTTTTCCAGGACTTGCAAATCATTGCGTGCCTTGAGAATAGATCTGGTAAATTCTTCAAATAGTCCTGAAAAAACAGTTTTATTGAGTTCAATCAAACTCAGCAATGATAAAGCAGTATTGCACTGGCATTAACTGCTCTGCATGTATCTTTCAGTAATTTCCCATTCAGATTTATGATTAGGAACATAATATTCAAAATCAATATACTTCCTATGTTGTGTAAGTAAATCAAAATATAGCACTTAATTATTTTATGCAAATACCAAAGTACAGAAAAGGTGTTTAATTAAGTGACAATGCAATTCATATAGCATAGAAATACTACTAGAAAATAGGACTGTCAGGGACGCGAAAGCACTAACTTTGGTCAATATGCTCGTTGCATAGCCAATCTTTCACATAATCAGATATGAGGAACTCAGTTAACTGAATCCTGCAACATGAGAGAAATGAGCGTTCACAACATATACAGTTAAGGGTCCAACTTTTAACACACAAAAAACATTCTTAAGGGAATAGTAAGAATTCAAATCTTTATAAACAATGACTACCTCCTCCCATTAATATATGAACTAAAAAAGATCATATATTAATGACCAGAGGGAGTACTAAATATACATCAACAGAATCTTCTTCACAAATAGTGTAGCTAGAGGGCATAAAGATCGTCCTAGTTCTGATGAGCCTCAGTAGACAAAACTAGCTGAATCATGACTAATTTCTTTCACAATTACGCCAACTCGAAATATTAGAGTGTAGCTTGTTTTGGATGAAAAATCATGACTAAAGACTAAAGTCGACAAAAAGGTCAATAAGAGTCGGATGTTTTGAGTGCATTTCAACCGAACAAGGAACGCATTAGTAAAACCAGTGCCAGGGAGAACCAGACTACTGACAGCCTGATGCTTCCTCTATATATGAAGACTACTACTGATTTAGTTTCATTCGCAATTCGGTGCTAAAGAAGTCAAATGGTTGTCCTCAACACTTCCAATGAAATATACATCAGAATGAAATGAAGATCAGCTTACATGATGAATATATTGCCATGCATATCCGGGAAAGCATCATCAAACGGGTCAACTAGAAGTAATCTTTCTGATACGTTTGAGATCTTTTGAGAAACTGCAAGGATTATCCGCTGACCAATGAATTCATCATTTCCTAACTTGCGGAGCAAGTGCTGCACAGAGAATTGGGCATCTGAGCAGTCAATTGGTCCTGCAAATATTGAACAAAATGGAAGGAACCACAATCAATATGCTATTGTATATATAGGAAGCAAACAGACATGACTACCACTTATCATCAGGATCGGAAATCGGTTGTTGCATAAGGTATACAGTGTACTCAACACTAGTTTGTGTTAAGGAAGTACAGCTAACTACTCATAGTAATCTTATACAGATGAAACTTGGAAGCTGTAATGCAACCTGGTGTAAACTGAAATGTTAAGGAAGACATATTGTCATATTTTACTTTGCATTTCAGTATCTACTGGGAAAACATCCATGATTTCACAAGTTTTATCTTAATAATATCCTTAAGAGAGATGTGGCCACAGAAAGGAAAAGAAAAAGAAAAAACAGGATCCTTGAAGCAACAAGCACCTTATGCTCTGCTGCAGAACGAAAGGGCATGGATGTATGACCACAGAATAAATACGAAAACAATGAAAATGAATCAACAAAGAATAACTTAGGAGCCCAAACTCCAATCAAGTTGATTGAAGATCAAGTCCACAGACAGCTCAACAAACACAAGGAGAATCAGCGATGCTACAAAATGAATTCACAGCTTCTGTAAAAACTCATTGTACCATGCCATGTGCTTGTATGGAAAAACAAATAGTCTTACAAAATAATATAAGTGACACCTGAATCTGAAGTACCAGCCTTTTCAGGAACAGTGCACATTCTTTTCATCAAACGGGTCACCAAACCATCGATTATCTCCCCAACTAGCTCTGTTTCCCTTTCTGATGATAGAATTTTCTTCAATGAAGCTGAATATGGAAAATAAACACCAATTGATTAACACCTATGGTTGTCTCAACCAAGAGTACCATTTGAATATTCATGTTTTTTTTCGATACATTGCATTTGTTTTCGTAAAAGACTAATGGTCAGATTCATCAGACACATAACAACTCAAATGTAAGTATGTAACTTACCATGAATGAAGTCTACTGCTTGGTGAGAAAATGTAGGAAATGAGAGTGCAGCTTCTCTCTGCACAAGTGAATCTAACTTTAGAAACACAAAATGACAAAACAAACGATCTTAGTTATGAACAAACGGTAGAATTTTACTTTGACAAAAATGCTGTCTGATAGCTGCACCAGGAAATCAGTCGACATGCTAAGCTGCTGCACCTCATCCTCACTGCCGAAATCTGCACAAACAAAACAATTGAAGCTGCAGCTTAAACAATTATAACATTTCCTCTTCGTAAAATAATCCCACAATCAAAAGCGAGTGTCACAGAGCAAAATTATCTACTGCGCATTGATGGGTCTATCAAATTTTGTACTCCTACAGCAGAAGAAATGCAGCCCAAGGCAAGGTTGGCTGTTCACAGAGCTCTCAAATTTTCGATGCTCAACATCAAATTATGAGTTTATAACACAGCAGGCTCGAACCAATCAGACTACTCGTCGGAATAGGTCGGTCCACTCGCCGTCGCTTCTCCTTCCACCGAACTGCCACACACACACCAGGAGTGTAAAATTCCATTAGAAGCCCACGCAAATTTGAAAACACTAGCACATGGAAGCCAAGCGAAGCCATACCCAGTCTGAGGAACCTCCTTCTGAGCACCTCGTCGATCCAGTGCTCCTGCTCCCCACCGCCGCCGCCTGGCTGCGTCGGAAGGTCCCCACACCCGTCAAAGAAGTGGCAGCGGCACGAGGCTACCGGTGGCTCCATGTCCTCCCCGCGCGCCCCATCTGACCCCCCACAGCACAGTGAACTAATTAGCACGAGGCTGGCAATGGGATTCGGCCAACCGAACAATGGAAGGGGATCGAATGGCACCGCATTGGCGGGCGCGCGTACCTTGGAGGAGCTTGAGCTCCTGGCGGAGGCGGAGGAGCTCGCGCTTCCGGTCCTTGGCCTGTGGGCGTGAGAATGAGATCGAGTGTCAGAGGTGGGGCTAGAGTTTAAGTCCGAGGGGTGCTGGGAGTAGGTGTATGGGACCTTGCGCTTCCAGTGGAGGAGAGGCGGGGATGATGTGCCCGTGGCGGCGGCGGCGGCGGCGGTGGAGGTGGCGGGGAGGCGGTTGCCGCGGTTGTAGTGGATGAGAGCCATCGCGAGGGCGGCCTTCAGAGACGGCGAGTCAATCCGCGACGACGAGGTGGCCGTCGGGACTGAAGCCGTCGGCGTCGGCGGGCGGGAGGGGGCAGGAGGAGCCATGGCGATCGGGGTGGCGCGGGTACGCGGCGGGAGAGGAGCCCGACGGAAGAAGGCCGCGGACTGTGGTCAATAAATTTTACAGAAACCACATTAAAATTAAAATAGACGGTGACAATTAATCTCGCACGATCCAAATATTTACATAACATGCACGCTACCGGCTATAGTAGCTTGGGAGATGAATCGACCATTTCTGAACATGGTGTAAAAAATACCATTTGAACATGTACCACAGTAAGCCGCTGAGCGCAAACAATTCTTGATGAAGCCAAGCAAAATCATCAACATGACCATGCAGAGGATACAGACGATCATGAGTGTGAGTAGCCATGGATTGAATTTATACACGAGTTCTTAAGGATACAAGGAAAAATTGCCCCATACGAAGCAGCTGACACAAGTGCCCTATCCTGATACAACTCTGAACCACAGTGGACATATCACATATAAATGGTTTATAAGCTAACACCTAAAACACAGTTTCCCTGAAATTTCAGGGAAGCAGAAAACAGAGGCCGATTCAGATAATCTTACAGCAAACTCTGCAGGCTGATGCAACGGCCCATGCCTAGTCGATCTTCACAGACGAGTAGATCAATCTCGTGAACCAGAAGCAGGCGGCGAAGCCGATAGTGCCGGTGAGCACGCAGAATGCGAACGAGGCAAGGAGCATATAGCCAAAGTACAGGATGCCCGACACCAGCTTGGTGATCTGCAGCTTGGTGAAGAAGTAGAACCCAGCGTAGAGGAAGAGGTAGATCGCAGATGATCCTGAGGTCAGGTAGGACCTCCACCACCACGTGTAGTCCTCACTGCAGAGTTGGAAGTAGCACAGCACGATCGAGATCTCCGCGCAGGTGACGATGAGGATGATGAACACCAGGAAGAGGAAGCCGAAGATGTAGTAGAACTGGTGGAGCCAGATCGACGTGAGGATGAAGAAGAGCTCAATGAAAACCGCTCCAAAGGGGAGAATGCCGCCGATAAGGATGGTGAAGGCAGGGTTCATATACCAGGCCTGCTCAGGGACCTGCCTTGGGATCTTGTTGGTCTTCACCGGAGCCTCGATAGCAGGCTGCTTGAAGCCCAGATAGCTCCCGACAAATACAAGAGGGACCGAGATACCAAACCAGAGGAGGACCAGGGCAAACATTGTAGTGAAAGGAACAGCACCAGATGACTTCTCTCCCCATATAAGAGCATTCAGGATGAAGAAAATACCGAACGCGATCCCAGGGAACAGGAAGGCAGTCCTTAGGGTGATACTCTTCCATTCTGATCCTTTAAACATCTTATATAGGCGTGAGGAAGCATATCCAGCAAACAACCCCATCAGCACCCAAGTGAGCAACATGGCAGTCATCAGTCCTCCTCGGTTCGATGGCGAAAGGAAACCCAGAACAGCAAAAATCATGGTTACCAGCAGCATACCAAAGAACTGAACGCCAGTCCCAACGCACACACAGAGTAGGTCAGAATTTGCAGGAGGCCGGAACACGTCTCCATGAACAAGCTTCCATCCTGTCTCCTCTTGGGCTTCTTCTTCAGTTTCAAGCTGATTGTACCTTGAGATATCTCTGTACAGAGTGCGAAGCATAATCATGGCCACCATCCCAGATAAGAAGAGTACGATCATGAGAGAGTTCACAATCGAAAACCAGTGAATTTGATCATCTGTCATTAACAGGTAGGTGTCCCAGCGAGAAGCCCACTTGACCTCACTCTCCTGTAAAGCAGTGCCAAGCAAATCAGAAAACATTAAAAACGGACTCGATTCGTAATGCATTGCTAACTACTAAGGAAAGTGTAAAGGAGTTACAGCACAAAAGAGGAGAGAAGCAATGAGAAATATCACCTCGAAGCCCACATCATAGGTAAATATGATCTCTTTTCCACCTTCAACCTCCTGAGGAGTATCTGAGTTTGTCACAAGCTTGCTGGCATGAGGATCACATGTGATCAAACGAGTGTTTTTATCATTCCATGCCCCTTCAAACTGATGATTTATGCTGGCGCCAGAAATTTAACAGACAGACAAGGGAGTAAAGTGTCAGAGTGAAAAAGATGTCATACAAATTAAATTGTGACAAGCATAACTTAAAACAAACCTGAATGGTTTGACCTCGAATCCAACAATTCTAGAGAGTTCCGAAGTTTCGTCCTTGTGGTATTTTACCAAAAATGTCAAGTGGTTGTGGATAAAGGACTTCTCTTCCTTGTTCTGTACAATATATGTTTTCAAATAAGATAACTACACCCTCTCACAAAAAGGAGACCTGGACACTGTTAAAACTAAAACGGTCAGCTGAGAGCACAAACTTACACCAGCATATTGTCCCTTGACACCGACGTGATATCCACCCTGATAAACAACAGCATCCCTATCCTGCCTTGTGATAGGAACAACTAGAGGGAGGTTGTCAAGAATCCTGTGAAGAAACTTTCATCATGTAACTCCAGCATTTATCATGCAATATAAACAAAAGTGCCTCATATAAAATCCATACATATTCACTCGATACTCATCCTCTATCTTCTCCTTGAGCTCCTTTGCTTGTTTATCATCAATTGATGCTCTGCAGACAATCTGGCACATCTTGGGCTCCCTCATCTCAAACTAGATCCCAGCCCAAGCAACAAAGTAGTAGACAACTCAGTGATTTGGTACGCTACAAATTACAAAAGGTGAATGCATGACAAGCAGTAAAGCAGTACTAACCACATAGGGGGAGTTCTCGATGCGATCGCCACGCAGAACTTCTCCAAGATTCTCTGCACTGTCAACTATCTTGTCCGGCTTGCAGAAGGGAAGAGAGTAATAGGAGTAGGGAAGCTGTGTCTTTGTGGATGTCAGCTTATTCACCTTCACCAAAAGTTGGTCTTTCTGCAAAGAATTGTTTATGGATCGGTTAGAGCATATGCAATGCATATTTTGGTTGAAGGCTACGAACGAAGAGGTGGATGCAATGCTCTGGTCATAGGAGGGATATATTGGGTGTGTTCGATTGGCGTTAATTGACGGGCTGTGGCTGCTGCTGATTCCTGTTCACTGCTGACGCTACAGTACCCCACAGGTTACTCAAGCCTGCAGCGGCAGCGGCAGCACGCCAAAGCCAGCCATTCGAGCAGGCCCATTGTGTTTCCCCATAGCTCAAAAGGTCTCTAACACGCCATTTGATATTTGCATCCCTAAACATAAGTACTAGTCGCACAAACATGCTCCGTATTGAAGGATCTGAAGGTACTGGGTTGGCATCAGATATCAGAAATAGAAGTCAATTTAATTAGCATGGTGTTGCAAGGGAACATAAGTGGCTGCCAGACACTGACACTACTGTGTATCACCACCAGGAAATAAGGATTAAGAGAAAAAAAAAATAGAAAATATATGGTCTGGGAGGCTTTTGTCAAATACAGTAGAAGACTAGCTGCAGCTGCCAAACTCAGAGTATAAGCATTCTGTAACCAAGCGGGCCATTTAATAGTTAACTAATTATCATCATGTAGAGGAAAACTGTTTTGCCTGCAGATTGTGATTTGAAACAAGGGACCTAGTAATATATCAACGTCAGCAGTCCATGACACCCATTCGCATCCCAACCAAATGTGAAGACCTACTTACTAGCAATGAGCGGCAACGCAGCAGACACGCGGTTCGTCAGATCACACTAGTGCGCACAGAAGCAGCAAGGAATCATGGTATCAGGTGAGCGAGCAGCAAACGCCAGCGCGTTCGACTAGCAACGACAAGAGCCACAGTGCTCGCGCCTAGCTCGACAGGGCACGGGCACCGCAGCGAAAGCGAAAGCGAAAGCGAAGCGCCGGATCTGGGCGTCGAGCGAGAGATCCAGCGGGGACGGAACGGAGAGAGAGGCGTTATTACGTTACTTAGGAACGGGGGGAAGGGAAAGGAAAGGGACCTTCTGGAAGTCGTTGGGCGCGACGCCGGGGAGGTAGAAGGCGGCGGAGGGCGGCGCGAAGGCGAGAAGCGCGGCGAGCGCCGCCGCGGCCCAGCGGAGCATCGCCGGAGGCCGCATCGGTCGGTGGCGGGGCGGACTGGGATGGGAGACGAGACTGGCTGGATGGCTGGATCTGAGGCGCAGGCGCTCCCTTCGCTTGCTCGCTGCAGTTAAAGAAGGAAGCACTTGAACAGGAGCAGGCCGCCCAGCCCGCGAAGGAATGGGTGGATGGGCCTGCAGACAGCCGAATTTTTTTTATTTTTATATTTTTTTAATTCCTTTTTTTCAAAAATAAATCACGGGTTAAAAAATTAGCAAATGTAGACTTATAACGCCGGCCTAGATAGCGTTTTTTAAAAAACGCCTGTTGGGAGGGCGTTATATCGACGTGGCACCTGCGGGGTGGTCGACCAATAGGCCCTGACAACAAAACGCTTTGCGAAAAAGCGTTTTTTAAAAAACGCCTTCTGCAGGGGCGTTTTTTAAATAAAGCTCCTTGGCAGAGCGTTTTTTGAATAAAGCCCCTTGACGGGGCGTTTTTTTAAAAAACTCTCGTTCACCGGGCTTTTTTTAAATAAAGCCATCCCACAGGGAGTTTTTTAAAGAACGTCCGTTGGTGGGGCTTTATTTTCCAGTAATTTTTTTTAGCAGTTTGGCATTTTATTTGGTTTTGGAATCGAATAGTTTTAGATTTTTTTGAAAATATGTGATTTGGAATCGATAGTTAAAATGATTGAACATTTTCTTGAAAAGAAGCTGTATATTTTTTGACACAGAGCGTAGATAAACGTTAAATTTAAAAATAAAAAAATATAGCAAACACAAGTTTAGTAATTAGAAAAATTTCAACCACATAGATGATACATGAAATCGAAACCCGGCTGCAGGTACATTGAACAGCACAACGTACAGGAGTAACATTTGTGAGATGAAACGAAGACTCAACTACGTGCGTGAACGAAAGAAACAAAAAATGGACACAATTACGATGGCACGTCAACAGTGTGCCTTAGGTAATTTTAAAAGCCGGGAGCCTAATAACAACAAACGAGTCATCTAGGCGAACTGGTTATAATAGTACTGCGATGGGCCTCCAGGATCGTAGTAGCCTGCATCTCCGGAGGGGCCTCCAGGATCGGGGTAACCTGCACCTCCTGAGGGCGGGGAGTTGGGAGGCCAACTTGGCCGCGGGTGGTATGGGCACGTGCAGAACGAGTCAGGGCATCTTGGATCATCTTCGAGTCCAACCACTAGGGCGTTTTTTTAGCCTCATCTTCCAGAGTTTTGACTTTGCACTCGAGCTCGTGGATCTTGTTTTTGAGGTGGCTGATGTAGTTGTCGACATGGTCGTAGTTGGGGGGATCCACCCATTTCGTGAAGTGGCAGTTTCCTATGTCATGGGAGTTCTGCAAGAAAAAATAATTTTAGACAAAGTCAGACATTTTGTTGTAAATAAACGAGGAGTGAAGGACATTAGCACTCACATAGCCAAAAGGGCACCTGTAAAACCGACGGCCACCATGGACGAACTCATCAAAGACCTGCACGACACAATACTCACCACATTTGCACTTAGGCCAGGGCTCAGTGCGACGTCGTAAGGCCTAAGCTTGCGTCCTCCAACAAACGTGTCTATTCCCTCTAGTGGGAACTCCTCCAATGGATGGGCATACCAGTCTGGGCCTTGCAGACCTCCGAACAGAAAGTCGTGGCTACGACGGCGTCGACCCCTCCCTCTTCGCCCTCGCCCCCTTTCTCTCGGCTCCGCCATTGCTCGGAGTCGGAGGTTATGTGTTGTGTTCTTGAGTTGAATGAGGCGCGGAAAGGGTATGTATTTATAGGTGGTCGTGAGGTTGAGGCATTGAATGGTCTTGTGGAACTAAAAAGGCTATAAAGTTGGCGTCGGGGGAGGCATTGAATGGTCCTGTAAAGGTTGTGTCTGTGTAGTCACATTGAACTGAAAAGGTAGCGTGCCATTGTGTCGTCACGTCGAACTGAAAAGGCTATGAGCCAATACCCAGCTAAGCATTCATGTCGATCTGAAAAGGCTATGAGGCATCACACAAAAACTTCTCAGAGATGTCACAGAACAACATGCATGGTAAACGTCAGACAAAAGCAGTGGTACCAGCTATCAACGACGCCTCTTGGCCCTACGTGCAGCTCTCACGGCCGCATGCGTGTGTCGAGACCCGTGACTAAAGGGGTCAGGTGCTCGAATCGTACGCCTGTCCTGTGGTAGGGTCTGCTCGGGTGCCGGCTCATGTGACGGCTGAGTGGTGTGGATTGGGGCGTCCTGTAGCTGCGACGAACCCATGACATCTGGCACCGGCCTGTTCATGAAAAACATGTGTGCCATCTCCTCTGCGTCTCCTCTAGAACTATGTGGAGCAACACCGGAATCTCGACTGCCTGAAGCGTCCGGGGTCCATGTAGAGTCAAGTCCTGCATGAAGTCGCACGGATTAGAATTGAAATGTAACATTATGCAAAGGATTTGGTATATAAAAGGCACTTACCCCAGCGACCGCCGTGCCCTAATGGCCCCGCGGTGTCCTGGTAGTACTGTGGCCTACGAGACGAGGACCCAACATGGGTCCCGTACTGCGTACCTACAACACCAATCGTTGATAAACATGCGTCCAAGTTATGTATATTGAATATAACGAGATTGATGCATACCTAGCCCCTGGTACATGCAAGGCGGTGTCTGTTCGTACACCGGCACCGGACGTGGTCGTGGTGCGGTGGTGCCAGCTGCACCGAACATCGGCGGCGGTGGTGCAAAGGGTTGTTGTGGTGCAATGGGCTGCGGTGGTGGTACGGCAACGTCGTCGTTACGGCAGGACAACGACCTCATCAGGCGTGTACACAGCGCCACTATCTTGTCGTACGTGGCGTTGTGGTCGTTTGTCGTCATGGCCGCAGTACGCTGACGGTACGAGACAGCGTCAGCGTGAATCTGTCTGACAACATCATGCTGCATAAAAAAAGCGAATTAGATGTCAAAGATAAACGGACAGAGTTCTAATGCGTAAACGACAATTGAGTTAGATAACTTACGGCTAGAGATGCCCCGTGATCTCTCGCTGAAGGGTACATATCTGTGATCGCCGGTGTGTGTCGTGGCAACTCGTTGTACGTAGGCAAGACACGAACCCGTGTGCGCTCGAGGTACCAACGGAGGTACTGACCCCATGCCGCATCATCGTGTGGCCTGCCCTCCATGACGATTGTCTCCAAGGCGGTGGCCCACATCCCCACGAACTCCTGAAGTCGTGGTGCCCAAACTTGGCCAATGGTCTGACCTTGTCTAGTGAACCTGTAAGAGATATTGTTACTTCCATACTATGCAGATTTGGAATATGTGAAAGGAACACGTGAAAAACCTAAGGATGGACTCACCGGTGCGCGTGCGCCGGCACCAGCCTGTGCGGCAACAAACGCTCCTGGTACAAGTCAAACTGACGCAGCACACGGTGCACTGCGTGCTCCTCGACGTAGATGTCGAACACAAGTGGCGTGCGGGTCCTCCAGTACTCCGCGTCACGCTCACAGAAGCTCGAGAGGCCGTATGGTGCGCGAGCCACCAACGCCTCTTGAGAGTACGGCAACCAACGTACCTCATCGTCACGGAGGACGTCAAACTGTCCTACGAAGTCAGGGTACGACCTCCTCGTCTGGATGTGAGCGTACGAAGGCTGCAAACGTGATTAAAGGAGGTCGTTATTTCAAGAAATTTGTTAAGCATAGCGAAAACGGATTCACGGACTTATTGACGTACCCGGCGGTTGCACCAGAAAGCCCCCATTGTTGGGCCGTCTATGTCGTCATGGGGGAAGTTCGTGTAGGGCTCCGGGTCGATCAAGGGCCGGCCAATCTGAAACCTCTCGTGAGCCCAAAGCTGCAGCAATAGCGGACAACCCATGAACATGGGCTCCGCTGCGGAACTCTTCATGCAAGTCATGCAGAGCCCACGGTAAGTAGCCGCAAGGACTGCTGACCCCCAGCTGAAACGTGCGACCTCTTCCATCGGTGCGTCGGCCACGTGACGTGCGTAGGCCAAATAGTGCTTTGGCACTACATTGCCCGATGTGCTGCAGAAGAGCACGTACCCCATCAACCACATCACGTAGGCCTCCAAGTGTCGCGCAACCTCGTACTCTGTAGCACCGTCTCTAATCCGGCTCGCCTGTAAACATTGAAAAAATATTAGGTACACGATATGAAACGTTGTCCAAAAGTACGATGACAAGTCAAACTAACCGTGAACTGCTGAATCCACCACTTCGGTGGGCCGCCTTTCTGCTGTTGTGGGATGTCCCTGTACTGGGGTGACGTCTCGTGGCGCTGGACAACACCGAACCGAGCAACCAGGTCGTCACGCCAGTTTGCGCCCACGTCCGTGGGGCCCATGGCCTCACCCCTCAACGGTAGCCCGAGCATGTACGAGACGTCCTGGAGCGTAGGGGCCATCTCGCCCACGGTAAGGTGGAAAGTGTGGGTCTCCGGTCTCCACCTATCCACCAGTGCTGCAAGGAGGGAGTAGTCGTAGTTGAAACGCAATGGCCCTTCGCCCTCTACCAACCGAGCAACACCGAGCAGTTCTGCGGCGGAAAGCCTAGAAACAAACGAATTAGTTGCATACAATTTAGCATCAATGGAAGACATAGATGAACCACAAACTAACCTCGGTAACCAACGATGGTCCAAGGCCATCGTCTCAATCGGAACACGTGCGCGAACCTGCCCAAGCTCGTTCTCCAAAACTGCACTGAAGTAGGACCGGTGCTTCTTATCCGTCATGGGATCAAGAAGCTCGGGAGTCACTTAGGCCTCTGCAGCAGCCATCGCTGCAAAACAATTGGTATCATAAGTACACTTTAAAATTGATGTATGACATGAAAAAATACTATTACATAACCAGAGTTCATAATACTATTACACA
The DNA here is from genome assembly GCA_022530915.1 of Paspalum notatum. Taxonomy (NCBI): domain Eukaryota; kingdom Viridiplantae; phylum Streptophyta; class Magnoliopsida; order Poales; family Poaceae; genus Paspalum; species Paspalum notatum. Next base: position 944,439 of record CM039691.1, read on the forward strand.
ACCAGAGTTCATAATATTATTACACAACCAGAGTTCATAATTGTATTACACAACCAGAGTTCATAATAAAATTACATAACCAGAGTTCATAATACTATTACACAACCATAGTTCATAATACTATTAAGTACCCCTAGATAACACCACCATTACTCGAGGGCTCTGCCTCAAATATGTTGGAAATGGTTCCTGTAGGTGTATTGCTGCATTTTTTATAGGTGTGGCCAAACTCGTTGCACTTGGAGCAAATGACAATTCTTGGCCCAGCTTCGGCTTCGTCCATGTCGTTGCGAATCCGACGGATTTTGCGACGCCCTATCTTCTGCTTAGCGTCAGGGTGAGGATTGGGTATGAAATCAGGAGGACCCTCTGGAGTAGCGGTGAAACTACCCGCGATAGCGAAGCCATATACCTCATGCCTCCAGGTGTGATAGATTGCATCCTTCATGTAATAGGGCGACACGAACATACGTGCAGAAAGACCTCCAACTTCGGTACATGCAGCTATGACATGTGTGCATGGCTTGTGGTATAACCTCGGCTTCTGGCAGCTGCACACACAACGGTCATTATACAAGACACATTCTTGGACGTGCCTCTCATGATTGCCCCCCCTTCGACCTTTGTCACGACATAGGACCTCGAATCGACGCTCGGCGACGCCCATGTTCTTCACACGATGTCTTGCGGCTTTTTTATTTGATTTGTCTATAATTTCTGAGAATTTCTGGCCGTATATTTGGCGCTGGTCCAAAAACACCTTCTCTGCTCTTTTAAATAACGCCGGAGGAGCAGGCGTTTTTTAAATAACGCCGGCGGGACGGGCGTTTTTTAAAAAACGCTGAGGGGCCGGGCGTTTTTTGGTGGCCTGGCCCACCACCATCCCTGGCTGCGCGGCCTGCCAACGTAAAGCCGTTTGGCCAGACGTTTTTTCAATAACGCCCTCCGACCAGGCGTTTTTAAAAAAACGCTCTCTGGGGTGGCGTTATAGGTCCACATTTGCAAATTTTTCAAACCGTGATTTATTTCTGAAAAAAAAATAAAAAAATATAAAAATAAAAAAATTTCGCAGACAGCCCGTCGTTGGGTGGGCTTGCTCGGCTCCAGTTATATATCGCGGCCCAGATGATTGATGAGTGACCAGGCCGCTCTCCTGGGCTTCTCAACCGGAACCAGCTTTCCTCTAAAGAAACAGTTTTCTCCCTGATGAGGTCATTCGTCATTGCCATCCTGGGCCCAGGACATGGACAGCACACAGCAGGTAAGGTTCAGTGGTCAGTGCTAGACTGCTCTTAGCAGTTAGCTTCATATGTTTGTTTCGCAGTTGAAGGAATCCGAGCAAACCATTGCAGCACAGCGCGTGCAATTTAAAGCAGAAAATCTCAAAGATGCATGAATTGAAACACAATTTAGGTTAATCTGAACTCCTCCTTTGGAATGGGGAATTTTAAAGAAGAGTTGTTTTAGGGCATGATCATTTACCCTGCAGCTTATTATATAAGATGCACGGGAAACCAAACATCGTATATTGTTTGTTTTGTAGTTTATATAAGTTAATTAGACCCTAGCTTATGATAAGTCTGTAAGCTGTCCAGGAAGATTATGGATGGGAAACCAAACATCGTATCTTTTTTTTAGCAAACTACACATAACCATGCAACAATCCACACCTGTTTATTATTTGTCAGACAACAATTTAGTTCTTTCCAACTTGTTATAAAGACGGCTTAATTGTGAATCAGATCAATGTGCATGTTTGCTGATTATATATTCTCAACTTCGTTAGCACGCGGTCTATATATCTACGTACGAGGTCACCGGTTTTTACTAAACGGTTAGCATGCACGCAGTGTGGACAGGACCCGATCAAAAAGGGTGTGGGGATACATTCTGATGGATGTTATATATAACTACTAGCAGGCAGGACCAGCGCCGCAGCAGAATCAGCAGCGGCAAGCAGGCAAGCAAGGAAGGAAGCAAAAGGTGTACGTGCAGGGAGATGAGACGATTGAGATCCCCTAAAAAGAAAAAGGAAAAAGGAAAAAGGAAAAGGATCGGATCGGATCGGATCGGAGCAAGCAGGTGAGCCCAAGCAGTCGAGTCCAAGGCGAGACAACAAGAACAACGCACCTTTGTCCCTGCAGCAACTGCACATATTCACTATATATCTGCACTGATAAGCCTGGCATTCATTCATTAAACAATAACGCAGTAGCATTCAGGGAGATGGGCCTCAGGCTGCACGCATGCAAGGTACCCTCTTCTGAGTCTCACCTAGCTATGAGTCTCCCCAGCTAGCATGCATCAGGAGATGGGCATGCCGTATGTATTATATATTGATATTTTCCTCCGATTTTTCTCTAATAATAACACTCTCATCCTTCTGTCATCACACGTTATATATATGTTCTTCATCGGTTTCTCTTCATGACTATGTATTTACAGTTCCTTTAGCTAGGTTGAAGTTTTGTTGCGGGTCTATGGTAGTAATAAATTGGACAGCACCTCTTCTGCCACACAAAAAATGTTAATTCCTCATTTCCATCAACCCACATGCCATGCCCCCACACCGCAGATGACAAGACGTACAGAGAGTATAATAACATGCGTGCATGAGCTGTAAAAATGTTGCCAAAATCATATGTCCCAATTTCAGTCAAATTATCTAGAAGTCATTATTGCGTAATAGCGCAAATCATAAAACTTGGATTATTCTATTAACAAAAAATGTAGAGCAGTTAAAATATTCACGCTACAGTTTTTGAAAATTTCCAGTGTGGTGCCCTTTTTTATGAATAATGACCACTGTTTATGGTCTTATTTATAATTTTATTTAGTGCAAAGTCCACCCTTAAACTATTTGTCCGTGCTCTATATATTTGGAGTTAGTTAGATATTATTTATTTATGCTACTATTGTTTTGTTTCTATCACAATAACAACATGAGCAGGAAAAATAAATTTAAATAACGCTAAATAGATTGCATTTATTATTAGACATTTAGTTTTTTCATATTTTTAATGAATTATTTATTATTTTTTGAGATAAAATTAGATTTTAAGTATTTTTTAAATATAAAATCACCTTTGAAATGAGCAAAAGGACCGAATTTGTCTAGTTTAATCAGCTTAGGGATGTGTTAATTTCTTGTTTTTGAAGTTATGCATCTGAAATCAGATGACTATGACAAGTTGAGGGTTAGAAAATAGACTATACCTTTTTCTCAATTCTCAATGGCTAATGGTTTTTCAGTTTCATGGAGCTAGAAATTCCAAATGATTGTTTATCAAGAGGCCATGTTTTTGTTGGTAAATGATATTTGAGAATTTTTAGTCATCGCTAATCTATTTCCCATCCAGGAATGTCCAAAATTAGACTCTCCGACGCTTGGGACTTTTCAAAAAATAATATCCCACGGCATTTTAAAAAACACTTAAAATTTTAAATATCATGCAGCGACATGACAATGTCACTATTGTTTTAACAACCATACCAATGGTTACAATAATAGTGTTACAGCATGCTTGAATAGAGCGACCACCTATCGTGTCCTTCAATTTTAGCATGTGAAAATAGTGTTCCTTCCTAGATGGCTTTGAGCCCCAAGAAAAAATTTGAGTGCCCATGCACTCAGCTCTAGTTGAACGTAATGCAGCTAGTGTTATTGATCTAGCCGGAAATAAGCATGGCTCATCTTTTCTTCTGTCTTTACAACTATTCCAGGCTAACAATTCTACTGACCCTCGTTATTATCAAATAAAATGACATACAACTATATAAGTGCCAGCACAAGTGTGATAGCAGGGGCGAAGCTAAGTGCTTCCATCGGGGTCAGCTGACCCCAGTGACTTTTCATTAATCCACTAGATCTCATCATTAGCAGCGGCAAATTCTTCTTCAAATTGCCTGATTGACACCAATTTAGTAGTATAAATGTATGATTGACTCCCGGTGACCAGCTAATCTAGCTTCGCCCCTGTGTGATAGTGATTGTATTCTTTTTCGAAACACAACATAGGTGTTCTTCTTCAAATTGCATGATTCACACCAGTTTAGTAGTATGAATGTATTGACTCCCGGTGACCAGTTAATCTAGCTTTGCCCCTGCGTGATAGTGATTGTATTCTTTTTTGAAACACAGCATAGGTGTAGACGCTCACACATGAACACATGCACGCACACCCTACCACTATGACATCTCTCGCATCATGATGTCTAGATCATTTTTTTTTTCATTTTCTCCATCATAAGTAGAATATGTTTGATTGTCTCCAATGCTTATAGATTATTCTAGTAATTAAGAATATATTTAGGTGCCACCTATATAGATTAGACTAAACTTACCTTTACCTATAATTATGTTTCTTAGACCATTCCTCAATGAAAATTTCATTTCTCATTTAACTCTCATTAAATAAGGCATGTGGCCACCAAAAAAGATTGGCCTGTTGAGAGACAGTGGGAGCACCCATATATCCCAACTAGATGAATTTTCCGCGCGTTGCTGCGGGAATTTGAGTGCTATCATGTACATATATGCCACGTAATAGTATTGCATGCATCTAACCATAGAGGATCCTTAGAAGCTATAAATAAATAGCTCAGTAGATGGTGATGTGGCATGCCACCAAATGGACCCCTTGGATGATATGGCTTCATTTATGTTTAGAGAAATCTTCTAATAGGGTGTATCTATTTAGAGATAAAAGATACGAGAGGTTTTTGGAGCTATATGGAGTTTTGTAAGACTGCTTGAGATGATCAAACTATACATACTGCCAGCCAAAATAAGCAAAAACGAATAGATCAGCTATTTACGAGTTGTGTTTTTAGTGAGTTTAGACCATCTCTAATGAAATGAGCAAATAGATATTTAAAACACTGTTATGGTATTGTAGACATATTGGAATTTGAAATATAAATAGTGGGATATATGGGAACGCTGCTCGAAATGGGATATATAGGGCTCCATCAGATGTACCTCTGACATCTTTTAGGTGAGAGAGAAAGTGATAGGTGAGCCTGTTGCAGTAGTGTTGTGTGAGAGAGAAACTACAACAAAGTTCAAAGTTGTGACCGATGAGACCTTTTTGTGGTCTTTCCTGTCTTTGACGACGACGAGCTCATCAGTCATCACTCGCTTAATAATAATCCATCGATCTCATTCTCAGGCACGGCAGCCAGCAGCAGCCGGCATCATCAGAGCCCAATCATCACCTCTTCATCAATCATCTACTACTTTATATCATAGCTTTTCCATCGATCCTAGTCATTCATAACATTTGTTTAATCATGCACATCACATCACACAAGAATGACTTAAAAGGTGGTACGCTAGTGGTGGTTTTTTTTATTGTTCTCTTCTAAAAAGGCCGCCTTTCTTTTCAACAAAAAAACGGAGAAGAGACATGGACATGTTCCCTCCGTATCAGCAGATAATTAATGGCCAGCTGCTCTGCGTGCTGCCCGGCCGTGCGTGTTTGACCGCTGTTCTGCAACAGTGCAAGCACGGCCGGGAACACACACTTGCATTGGCATAGTACGTTCCCTGTGCATTGTTTTGTTAATTTGTAGCCTCCTATTTAGTTTCCAAATTAAGGAATATATAATCAAAGGTATATTATTGAAGGACACTAGCTAGTCGTAACAAAATCACGAAATATGCATCGGCCGGACAATGGTTGGGAAAGCACCCAACGGTACCATATGGTACCGCTCATTTTTTTATTTTTTCTGTCCGAATTATTGAATAATTAAAATAAATAATAAAAGGGTATTATATTAGTATCTGTCCCATTGTTCTGGGTATGGACTATTGCCTGATACCGGTATCGTGGTACCGTCTATTTTTAGCACTGTTCGCCTAAACTGTCGTTTAGCCCGTTTAAACGCTAAACAGTGGTTCACCGTTTCCGTTTAATTAGCCATTTACATCGTTTAAACCCGTTTAAACGACCGTTTAGCACCGAATAATGGCTAAACAGTAGGTGACCGACTGTTTACCGTTTAGGCTAACATTGATTTTTAGAGCGTTGAAATTTTCTCGATGAGCGGTTCTCTTTTTTTTCCAACCACAAAAAAACTTGTAATATTAAAATCATTTATTTTTTTATTATCGTGGGAATTTCTATGGATTAATCTTTTATTCTAAGATTATTGGAGACTACTTGATTGATGATCAAATATTTATAATTTTTGTGCGAATTTCTATGATTAATCTTTTTCTAGAACGCTTCGTAATCAATGCTTCTTTTTTTAATTCCTAATTAGCAATAGTAAGATAAAATAAGACACGCACGGGTTACAACAGGTGGATTGGATTAAGCAAGCACAAGTCCTTGCATTTTTGTTGGCAAATTTTGAAACGATAAGTCTTTGCAATATCTGTCTACAGAGAGAGGGAGTATTATTATTTATTAATCAGTTGCAGCTAGCGGTCTTAATTAATGAGCACTGGAGATCGACGAGTCAGTGGCAGCAGGTATTAGCTTGGCCGGCTTGCTTGGACGATGCTGTCCTTACACAACGCCAATCCAGGCTACTCCCGTCGGCCAGAAACCGACGGGAGTTAGCCCATTACCGACGGGAAACCGACGGGAGTTAGCCCATTACCGACGGGAATTAGCTATTCCCGTCGGTTTCTAGCTAACTCCCGTCGGTATCTGGCCGACGGGAGTTATCCGACGGGGGTTACATTATCTCCCGTCGGCCCCGACGGGAGATAAATAACTCCCGTCGGCTAGCAGCCGGCCGACGGGAGTTATCGGGCGCCAGCCAGACCCACGTGGGCTGACGTGGCCGGCGCTTAACTCCCGTCGGTGATTAGAGCCGACGGGAGTTAATGGCCGGCCACGTCAGCCCATGGGGTCTGGCCGGTGCCCGATAACTCCCGTCGGCCGGCCGGGCCGACGGGAGTTAATCCTTAACTCCCGTCGGCTTGGCACTACTGACGGGAGTAGTTCCAGAATAACTCCCGTCGGCTTGGCAATACCGACGGGAGTTATTGTGCCCCCCCCCAAAACCAGCGCATATTCATAGCATCCCACACAATATGTGGGATCGATCATACACATTCATCCAATGACATTCATCCAACCACCACATATATATAAAGTATCCAAGCACATGCATCCAACCACATACATATGAAATATCCAAACACATTCATCCAACCAGATATATATAAAGTCCTTAAATCAAACACATACATCATCACAAAGTAAAGTGTCCAGTCACATTCACGAACCGCCGTCGTCGGGAGGATTGTTGGAGCTCTAGCCGCTGCCTCCGTCCGGAGTAGGGTACGCGAATAGCGAGTTGATGAAGCCATGCATCGTCCCACTTCCTTCCTGGTTGTTGTCCTACGAAGCAAGAATGAAATTTGTTACCAGTCATACATATTAACTAATGAACTGTCGTCGATAGCTAGAGAGTTAGAATACAAACCTGTGATCCAGGGGCAGGTAGCTGTGCCGGCGGTGTGGTAAACTGAGTCTGCTGCGGCGGAGGTGGAGGAGGGCCCATAGGGACGAACGTCCATTGCTGCGGAGGCGGAGGGGGCACGTAGGGTATGCCCTGCTGCTGAGCTAGTAACTATTGACCAAACATGTTAGTAGTGCGCATGGAATGTTAAAAGCAATGAATGCACAGTAATATGCAATATACTTACTTGAATCATCTGCTGCTGCTGCGCTTGGACTGAGGCATAGTATTCACTTTGAGCCCTCAATTGCTCATCGCACTGACGGTTCTCCTCGCGAAGCCTAGCGATCTCAAGCTCTTCTCAGTGAGCCGACGAGAGCTAGGACCAGCAGAGCTCCCGGACCCGGATGCCGACCGCCGAGACGATCTAACATCCCTCGTGTTGATCATTCCATCAAAGAGAGAGAACCTACAATTGTTATCATAGAAAGAGTAATTAAGGCATATGCTCGTTTTCACTGTATAAATGGCATGTAATGTAACATCTCACCGTCCGTGTGCCTTCCCTCCACCGCTAGCATGCACGGCTTGGGCATCGATCGGCATGGTCCTCCAATCGCAGTCCTCTCCTTGACGCTCCTTCATCTCTTCCGCATATGCCGCCTGTGATCGATTATATGACCGTAGTTAGTTCATAAGTTGCGCACATTAAGCGAATATTAAGGACAACTGCTCACCAGACGCTCGCTTTGTGTCTGGCTGCACAAAGGGTTGGAAGGGTCACTCCCCCTATGGCCAGCCTCCCACACCTCGATGGGCGTCGGCTCACGACCTAATTGAACTTCCTACAGCACAGAGTTAGTACAATAAATGCATATATGACATCTGAACAAATTTGTTAGTTTTCTTACCAGGCGTTTCGCCTTTCGCGTGAAGTTGTCGCCACCGAAGGTGTGGTTCGGCATGGTGCCTCGATTGCCCCTGTGACTTCTCGACTTCTGTTGGAAGCCTTCTGAAGCCCACCTCGTACACCAAGCTGCGTAGGCCTCTGGGCGGTTAGACATCCACGGAACCACCACCTTCATAAAAAAACATATATCAGTACCTATTCAAATGAAACAAACACAAAAGATAGAATTCAAATATAACCTGGCGGTACTGTTCCTCGCTAAGGTATATACTCGAGGCCCCTGTCTTCTTATTCATTTTTTGCCCTAAAATTTGTTGATGATACATGCACGTGGCCTGAATCCTTGCCTCGTACAGGGCCTCCTTCACCAACTGATAGGCATTTACGTGAAACACCCTTTCGGCGTGGTTCACGTCAGCCCCGTCGGCCAACCGAAAACGTGCCAACCGAAAACGGTGTTAAAGAGTGCTTCACACATGTTGCGCTCTTGGTGCATTACGTCGATGTTGTGCGGGAGCTGCAATGCTCTCATGTAAGGGAGCTCCCAAAGGCCACATTTGTGAGTCCAGTTATGGGTCTCACCGAAACCTTCAAACCCATCCCCATTTCTTTCTAGATTACTCAGTTCTTCAGCGATTTCCCACTCGGTGCGACGCTTAGGGGGTTCCTTCGTGACAATGGTGTACTTTCTGAACTCCTGTGCCTGGAGCCTGAAGGGGTGGTCCAAAGGAAGAAAACACCTATGACAATCGAAGTAACAGAACTTCCCACCCTTATCGAGCCAGAAACAATCTGTTTCTTTTCCACAAATAGGACAGCCTAGCCTTCCACTGACTCTCCACCCAACAAAGATCCCATACGCTAGATAATCATGTATGGACCACAAATATGCTGCCCGAAGTTTGAATTTTTGCTTCATGTAGCTGTCATACGCCTCCACTCCTTCCCAAAGCTCTTTCAACTCCTCAATCAATGGCTCAAGCATAACATTGAGGTTTGTGCTAGGATGCTCCTTCCCAGTTATGATGAGACTTAAGAACATAAACTCATCTGTCATGCAATCTTCAGGTGGAAGGTTGTACGGTATGGCAAAGACAGGCCAGCATGAGTAAGACGCTGCGGTCATACTGAAAGGCGTGAAACCATCTGTCGCCAGCCCAATACGAACATTCCTCTCTTCACTAGCAAATTCTGGATCAAAGCTGTCCAGGGCCTTCCATGCGTCGCCATCCGACGGATGCTGCATTACCCCATCCTTCCGGGACGTATGATTCTTGCGCCACCTCATGCGCCTCGCAATTCTCCTAGCCAAGAACAGACGTTTCAGTCTTGGAGTGAGACGCATCCAGCGAAGCTGCTTACGTGCCCTCTTTGTTTTCACCTTCTCCCCGTCTTCGTTTACCACCTCTATGTACCTCGACTGGCCACATTTCAAGCATTTGTCTAGTTTCTCACGATCTCGCCAAAATATCATGCACTTCGACGGGCATATATCGATCTTCTCATATGGCATTCCCAGAGCCTTTAACAGCTTCTTTGACCGGTAAATGTCTTTAGGCACCTTATGATCGGCAGGAAGGACATCACTAATCAAGTCCAAGATTGCCTTATAACATTTGGCTGAGAAACCAAACTTTGACTTTATGCCCATTAGACGGGTCACGAACTGGAGGATGGTAACCATTGTGTGTCCGTGCAGAGGCATTTCTAAGTCTTGGAGGAGTTTGAACAACTCTTCAACCTCTTTTGTAGGCGGATCTTCAGGATTGTTGACAAACTCGGCCTGCAGATCTTCAAGCATATGATCCAACCGATCAACGTCTTCACCGTCATCCACCTCCATCTGTGCTGATACTATACTCCGTGACTCGCCATGCTTATCCCAAACCTTATAACCTTGAACAAATCCATCCTTGCAAAGGTGTAGTGTCACAGTTCTCTTGTCATGTGAATACATGTTCCCACATTTGTTGCATGGGCACCTAATCACAGCGTGGGTCGTTGACTCTCCACGAGCATTCTCCACAAACTTCTCTGTCTTCTCAAACCATTCCTTTGTGTGACACCCGCCCTTCTTCCAACCAGTATACATCCACTCACGGTCGTCTTCCATGTTTGTGGCTACATATGCGATGCAAATGTTTCATGAGAACCATCCGTTTCTACATATCACGGCCCTACATCTATAGGTAATTGATGTGTCCTAAATCCACCCAAGGATGCCCGACAGAGTGCGTGTTTATGACGACCCTAGAGCGCTCAAGCAAAATTTTGGCAGCATAACCCCGCTGCTCTCCATCTGCACGCCCGAGTTGGTGCAGTGGAGAACAACAAGGTTATGCCACCGAAATTTTGCCTGAGCACTCTAGGGCCATCATAAACGGCACACTCTATCGGCCATCCCGAGGCTGTCCAAAAAGGGACAATTCCAGCGGTGCATGTGAGATGTGCCGGTCCGAAACGGGTGACGCATAGGTTTCGAAACCCTAACCGAGTGCATTGTATGATAAAAAATGCAACAATAACGGTATATATAATTAAACAACAACAATAATGACCAAAGACATTTTCCGTGATAAACAGAGCCATATCAACAATAATAATAGTGACTACATCAACAAGCTTAACTCTAATCATGATATTAAGGACCATAACAATAAGCTTAACTCTAATCATGATATTAAAGACTACACCTAATCTAATCATGATTAGTTAACTCCCGTCGGCTCGATCCATGAACCGACGGGAATAAACAATATTTTTAATTCAATATGCGCCTAAAGCACTCCAACTCACCTGGTCGCCTTGTCGGGCCGAAGGTGACGGGAAGGCGGCACCGGGTGACGGCGCCGCGGCGGGGAAACGCAGCGGCGGTGCCGGGGCTCCTTCCTGCGGCGGCCTGGCACTGCACAGCGGCCCTCGGGGAGGCAGCGCCGGGGTGACGGCGCCGGGGCTCCTTCCTGCGACGGCCTGCCACTGCCACTGCACAGCGGCCCCGGCGGCACGGGCCCGAGGAACAGAGGGAGCAGGAGCAGCGGACCGGGGGCATGCAGGCGGCGGGGGCGGGGCCTGCAGCGGGGAGGCGGCGCGGCGCGGCGGCTGGCCGCGGCGGGGCGCCTGGGCGGGGCTGCTGGGCGCGCGGAGCGGCGGGCGGCGGCGCGGCGGGCCGGGGAGGCGGCGTTGGGGCGCGGCGGGCCGGCAGGCCGAGGCGGGCCGCGGGGCGGCGGGGCGCGTCGGGCGGCGGGCGGCGGCGCGGCGGGGCGGCGGGCCGAGGCGGGCGTCGGGGCGGCGGGGCTCCTGGGCGCGGCGGGGCGGGGAGGCCGCGGCTGGGCGCGGCGTGGGCGGCGGGGTGGCTGGGCGCGTCGGGCGGCTGCGCGGCGGGGCGCGAGGCGGCGGTGGGCTCTGCGTCGGCGTTGACGTGGGCGTGGGCGCGGTGGGAGCGAGTGGGCGTGGGCGCGTGGGGAAGAAAGGGTACGCTGGGCTTTGGATTAACTCCCGTCGGCTGGGGGTGCAGCCGACGAGATTTATTCCGTAACTCCCGTCGGCCGCCAGGTCCACCGACGGGAGTTAATTATATTCCGTCGGCTAGCCCATGAACCGACGGGAGTTAAGTTAATTCCCTTCGGCTACGGTTTGGCCGACAGGAGTTACTTAACTCCCGTCGGCAACCCTAAAAACCGATGGGACTTATTACGGCCGACGGGAGAAGGCTGGATTGGTGTTGTGTTACTGGTTTTTGTCGTTCTAGCTTAAACTCTACGTAGTCGTCGAGTCGTCGTACGTATTATAAGTACCTAGCTAGCTAGGACTAGACAAGTATTACTGCGCTTAGGATGGAGTACAACTGTAGATATAGTAAACGAAACGAGAGAAGAGTTTTGTATATATGTTTACCGGACTCTCTGGCTGGCTAGCTCTATATACGATAGTACGTACGTATGGATGCATGCATGCATGGCCATATCGACCTCCGTCCCTGGCGCATATGGTTGGCCGGGAGTCTGATCCCGACGTGTCAACCAGCAGCTAGCTATAGCAGAGACCAGAGAGTGACCCATGCATGCCTGCTGCGCCTGCTAGCTCTCTGACCCTGAGACTGATGAGGCCATGGCCATGCATGGGAGTACGAGCTCGATCGATCCTGAGACGATCTTCAGCGCATCGTCGCCGGCCTATTACTGTTCCAATCACTTTTCTTTCTCGATATTAATACTACATTAACGTTTTATACTGTAGATAACCTACGATTCACTAGAGACGGTTCGAGCTAGCCATGCATCTATCTATCTATTGATGAGATGAGACTGGGGTATGACGGATGGATATGCAGATCGAGGACACGACGATGGATCGACCTCCTGGCTGGCTACTAGTACTACTACTTGAGTAGCTAGAGCTTAGCTATGGAGCTGCCGCTATAGTAGTGAGAAGGCTCAGACTCCGAGCGCGCGGTCAGGTCATGCATGGATGGAGGGCAACTATACTCCCTCCGTCCCAGAACTCTAGTCGGACTAGGATTGCAAATTTGTCCCACAAAGCTAGTCGCCTGCGGGACTTGCCTCTGTCTTTCCTCTGCCACCAGACGCGATGGGTCCCACCAGTACCCAAAACCCCTCCCTCTTCTCTGGTTTCTTTCCCCACCGACGCCCAACTTTCCCCACCTGGTTTCTCCGCATCGCGTTCCTCCGCCGCGCGCAGCTCCAATCCATCGCACGGAGCTCCTTCCTCCGCCGCGCGCCTCTCCAATCCGCCGCGCGCAGCTCCAAACCCCCACGCGCTGCTCTTTTTCCCCCCGCGCGCCGCTGCAATCCGGCGCGCCCAATCCTCCGCACGTCGCTCCTTCTCCCGCAGCGTGCCGCTTCAATCCCCCGCGCGCCGATCCCCACCGCCCGCAACCTTCCTCCGTGCCGCTCCCCACCGCCCGCCACCGGGCCTGGCCTCCCGCTGCCGGCCCCGCGAGGTTCCTTGGCCTCCCGTGGCCGACCCACCCTGCGGTGGTGCTAGAGGCCGTCGCCGGGGCTTCCCGTGGCCAGTGCCTTGGCCTCCCGTGGCCGGGTCCACCGTGCCTCCCGCCGCCAGATCCGGGGGCGGGCGCGGCTAGAGGCCGCGGCACAGCCGTGTTCGCAGCAGCACGCAGCTCCCTAGGCCCGTCCTTGCCTTGCGATGGAAGGCGGCGGCGACCGGCTTCACAGTGTCGGCGGCGGTGGCGACCGGCTTCGCGTTTCCGGCGAATGCGGCGACCTCGTCGATGCCGCAGGCTCCTGGATCCACAGCGTGCAAGGCAGGAAGGAGGAGATCAAGGGCGGCATCCATGGTGGCAGCGATGGCGCCAGGCCATGGAGCGGCGGCGGCGGCTGGAGGGCCATGAGCGGCGTCCCCGGTGGCGCGAGGCCCATGAGCGGCGGCAGATGGGAAGGCAACGGGGCATGGGCCAGCAGTACCTGCAGCGACATGAGCTCTTGGAGCAGTGCCTCCAACTCATTGAGCATCCTCGGCAGCCCCAACTCATCGAGTTGTAGCCTCAGCCCCATCTCCAGGACCCCTGGTGTCGGCCCCAGCTCTTGGAGCGGGTTTAGATCGGGTTGTCAACGTCGCTGCCAGCACAGGTGTTTTCCTGGCCGTGAAAGGCGTCGAGGCTCATGGTGGGATGTACGTTCTGACCGCCTTGTTGTGGAGGGCGTCGATTTCGCCCAGGACACGCAAGAAGGAGGAGCTGATGAGTACATGTTCATCCTTGATTCGGACGACGAAAGTTTTCAAGGCATAATGTGCACAGATGACTGCGAGTTTGTACCTGAGACCAAGCCACTGGATGTTGCTACCATGGTTGAGAATGAAGGGGAGATCAGCAACCAGCAGGCGCACACACCTAAGGTCGACCCACCTTCTGCGACACGCACGGCCAACCAGGACATTGTTAACAGCAAGGTGTGCGCTTAAATTTGTACAATATGGTATAGTTTCCTATCTACCATTATGAACCAGCAATTCAATCCATGGTCACTGATGATTTTGATCTTTTTAGGAGACCATGGCCATGAACCTTGCTGGACATTTACAAGAGCGAGAATATGAGGACATGGATGAATTTAAGTTGCAAATGATTCGTTTGGTGCTCCCTGGATATGTCCCATGGTCAAAAGAAAAGTTTAACGCGATGGCCAACTTCAGCATGGACAAGCAGATGGAGGTGTGTGTTTTTTTGGAACTGTGTTTTAAATAAGTAGAATACTCCTTTAAATAAGTACTACTATGCCTTTGATAGTTAGAGGAGGGCAAAGAAAGCGAGGAGGACATGCCCATGAACCTTGAAGCGTATTCACAAGGGGAGGAAATGTCCATGGACCTTGCAGGATATTCACAAGAGGAACAATACGAGCCACTGGATGAGTGTCAGCTCGACCTGGTTCGTTTAGCACTCCCCTCGTTTAGCGCTCAATTTGTTTGCATAGTTACTACAATTATATATCAAAGCTTAATTATACAATAATCAGTACCAGCTATCAATACAGCTTAGCTTTACAAACCATGGGCAAAAGATGCAGTACTAATATACACACCTTGGGCAAAATATGCAGTACCAATTAGAACAATACTATAGCAGCACTCAAGTAGGAGTGTTCAGCAACTCTACCACTTTCTCATAGAGCTGACGATCACAACCAAGTGATTTTGGTAGGATGCCTAGTGCCTCTAGCTTCTCCTTACTCATGTGAGGAATTTTGTACCGATTCCCTCCATCTGATTTCATAACCTCTAACATGCATCCTTGTAGCGTCAGGAACACCCTCCTTAGAGTGCATGGATCATACTCATTGAATTCTTTCTCCACATTTTCAATCAGCTCATCCAAGTTCCTAGAGACCCTTCTGAACGCTAAGGATTGTAGAGAAGCAAAAAAGCCTAGATCAAGACAATTCATATCAGGAGAATTTGGTGGCTGGTTGATGAGACGGATATCAAGACCTGTTTGCTGTACTGCAATATTAAATTGCTCATCATCCGGTCGCACATGTGAAGGGGCATTGTCCTGCTGAATCCATATTGTCTCGTGTCTTCCTTGTTGAGGCCATTTAGCTTGAATAGCTGGCAGGACCTTTGATATTAAGAATGATCTGCTTGTATCTCTATCAACCTTCATCGTCTTGGTGATTAGTGTCCCTCTAGGCCGGTTCTGACTGCTCCTCTGTGCTGGTTCCTTTCTCACAAATGGCCAGATGCCAATCTTGCCATCAAATATGCAATTTCCTTCATCATCAAACCAAGGCAGCCCAACTCCACACAATAACATACATTTTTCCATTGCATTTTTATTTTGTACAATTCTATAAGGATCCTCCTCATCTGGCAAGAGGTAGAAATTTCTATCCTTCTTAGTAGCATTGAACCACTTCTCATCTGTGTGGATAATATACTTCATTTCAATAAACTTGGGATTGTTTGGCAAAGAAAGTGGATCTAGCATAGAGACACACCAATGCAGCCTTTCTATTTTGTTTGCCTCCTTCAAATAAGGCTTCAATGTATTAGAGTGCCTCCTAATAAGCCCCTCTTTGTAGCACCTATGCACTGAACTTTTTGACATTCCTATAGCATCCGCTAGTGACCTTATAGTACTCCTTTGGAGCAGCGAAACACTAGCGACAATTGAGAGGTCAACAACAACTTTTTTCCGCCCACTATTCTTAGGCTTCCTGGAAGATACATCAACCGGCACTCCATCTTTAATACATTTCTTAGCCCTTTCCCATACACGTTGCACCGTACGGGGATGAATGTTAAATTTATCTGCCACCGCATTTGTGCCGCCTTTTTTTAGTACCCCCTTGCGATACCTCTGTAGTAGTTCTTCATATACATCTTGTCTTTCTCTATCTGTCAAATCTTTGTGCCTACTACATTCATTTGCATCTTCCTGGTATGAGTTGAGCTCGTCATCATCTTCGTAAACTATGTTGACATAATTGGTGTACACACCATATTCATGCCAATCATAGTCCATTTCGTCCACATCATAGTTTTCATCAACTGCATGCACAGCTGGGTTCTCCTGTTCCCTTGGATCATCATCTACAATAGACATGTGAGTACTATAAAAAGCATGCTTTAACAATCAGATATGCTAGCGATAAATTGGTCATGCAGTACACTAAGTTGAAAATTTGGGAGAAAAATTAGCAAACATGTGATTAGTCAATGTCATTGTGACATTAACTTTGATATTGTTTGAGGTACCTAAATTCCAAAATTTCAGATTCTAGTTAAGTTGTATCAGCACTAGAATAATACTCCTAAGTAACACTAGAAGGCCTTCATGTTTGTTGCTATAATAATTCTGCTAATATCAACATGTTACAATACCATTCAAAAAAAATTACAATATTAAACCATTTACTGTCTTAAGGGACCACAAACATTTCCTTTCACACTAACCTGCAAGTAATATTGCTTCCTGTATAGGTGCAACAAAGTTTAGATCAAGGGTATGGTGACCGTGGTGGGCCTCTCTTCCAACCTGTATGCCATCGCCTACATCACAGAAATAAAGGTGATGGCTTTTGCTACACAGAAAAATAACAGATTTGTTCATTACTCTGCCCAAAATTGTGACTTTAGAGTTTTTTTTGGCTGTCATTGTAAATCATGTCGAAATACTATTACACGCAAAAGAGTTCTACTTGGTTACTGACTTGTAGACTTAAATTGACTTACACCTGGAACCAAGGGGTATATATTGTACAAAATTTAGATCACACTAACCTGCAAGCATTCCTTCCTCTTGAACAGGTGAGAAAAAGTTTAGATCAACATGGCTGCCCTCTCCCTCAAGTTGGCCTTCAACCTGCAACCCATCCTCTAGAACAAAGAACTAAAGGTCATCAGCTTTGTAAAGGACAAAAGTTAAGGCGGTGTTAATTTTGTTCACTGAAAATACCTCACCTCTATGAAATTGTTCCTGTGCAGGCTGGAGAGGAAATGTCCATGGACCTTGGCTGACCTGGTGGAAGTGGCCATAGAAAGGATTGAGAGCCGATGGAGCTTGGATGCCACCTCGCTGAAGGCCACTTCCAACATGTCCATGTTCTTCCTCTTCTCCTCTGTCTTGAAGATCATGAGAAGCCTCACCAATTGTGTCTGTTGGCTGATTCAGATCGAATCTCATTTTGGTTTCCTCACTTCATGCTTGTGGTTGTGGTACTGGGGTATGGAACGCAGGAGATCCAGTTTGTAGTACTAGTCTGTATTTATAGGCCAAGAGCTGCTGATTTGTATTTTGCCTGATGCTAGTAGCTTTTGGCGCGGAGGAGGAAATTTGGAGCAAAATTTGCGGCGCCTGGTTATGTTTGTGCGGCTGTAAATGGCGCCAGGCACTTGTATAATATTGATTATGTGTATGTGTATTTTATTGCTGCATGGGGACTGCTGTATGGAACTGTGCTGTAATGATGGCAACTCCAGCCGTGTAGTACTTTCAAATGCTAAAAGCAGGGGTAATACAGACATTTGCACCTCCTACTATTTTGGCGGCTCTTACCTAGACCGACTAGTGTATTGGGACGGAGGGAGTATGCAGGTGCATGTGTACACAGGCAGGAAGCAAGGTCAGGGGGCATCGATCGATCCAGCAGCACGGTCACATGCATGGATACAAGCAGCGACAACAGTGCCACAAGTACTCGCCGTCGTCCAATAATGCAAGCGATATACTGTAGTAGTACGTACGTGGTTTTGGAGCTATGCATGCGTCATTGACGATCCTGAGATGTGTGCCTTTTAGGGGCGGATTTCAGAGGCCAATCTTGTGCATATGGCGCCATGCATGCTGCCTGGTCGATCGATGATGCGTGTGTGTGTTACTGCATGGATCGATCTCTGTTAACATCACGTATACGTACGGCCCAACACATGTCTTGTATGGAGGTTGGAGGTGCGTCAACTGTCAATTATCGGTCGACGCATCGATCGCTTGGAAAAGAGAGAGAGAGAGAGAGCCACAGTACGCATGGTGACTGTGCATGAACAGTATCTAGTACTTTTGTACTGAGAGCACTATAGCTACATATCTCTTGCAGCTAGCAGGCCTGAGTGTGGGAGAAACAGCATGTGCATGTATGGACCCGAGATCTGATGATATATGCGTGGCTGTCAAGTTCTCATTCTATTTTTACCGTACCATCTCATTTTAGGGCTTCACGATCAAATTGAATCGATCAAGAGACAAGAATACAAGATCGAATAGGTTTGTTTGGTATAGCAGTAGTGTACAACTCTCTACGACAAGTTGTGCTGGATAGGATGGTATGGTGTAGGTAACATCACTGTCCCTCCCTGCTGGGCGGCAAGAGACGAAGAGAGTACCTACTAGCTTAGCTTAGGGCGTGTTTGGATCCGGTGGCTAAACTTTAGCCCGTGTCACATCGGGTGTTCGGATACTATTTATAAGTATTAAATATGGTTTAATTAAAAAACTAATTACGTGGACGAAGACTAAACGACGAAACGAATTTATTAAGCCTAATTAATTCATGATTAACGAATAGTTACGGTTCACATTTGCTAATCATAGATTAATTAGGCTTAACAAATTCATCTCGTCATTTAGTCCTCATCTGTGTAATTAGTTTTATAGCTAGTCAATCAACCCGTACTTTCGCACGGGTTAGAGTCTTAAATGTATTATGCGTAACCGTACAACATATATAGATCTATTTTTATACTTAGATTTTTATAATAACATATCTTGCTACTTTATATGTATGCTTGATTGATTTAGATAATCTTTGATCAATTGCAAAAATAGGTGATTTTAATATAATATTGAGGGGTTACTTTCATCATATTATCAGTCATAATAACTAAGGTGAACAATTCAAATATAAATTAAAGGGGATATTTGGTATTATCCTATCAAAATAGCAAATGTGAGCAATTAGATATAAATTTAGGGTGTTATTTCATATTTTCTTTTATATTGGCAGAGTGGCTAATTAATATGTAGTTTTAGGGGTTATTTAATATTATTTTGTTAATGGCAAAGGTGTGTGATTACTTAATTAGAAAACAGATCTAATGGCTATTAAGATTCCAACCTGTCAATTGATGATAGAGTATTTTTTATTATTGTGAGAGTTTCTATGATTTTATTTTTTTCTAGCGCATCTTGTGAGTATTGATGTGGAAATTTCAAAAGAAAAAATCTACAAAATATCTGTTTCATGGAAAGGTTTCTAGTATCTTTAATGGAAAAAAGGACAAAAACTAAAGGTAAATTTGAAAATGGAAAAAATCTATAAAAAAAAGATATTTGCTTTTGTTGAGAATTGAACTCTAGATCTTTCATAATGGCAGAGGTGGGTAATTACTTGGAAAATATATATAATGAAAAAAAGAGGATATTTGCTTTCATTGAGAGTTGAACTGAAGGCCTTTCATAATGGCAGAGGTGGGTAATTACTTAGAAAACAGATCTAATGGCTATTAATATTCCAATCCGCCAATTGATGGTCGGATGTTTCTGATTATTGTGAAAATTTCTAGGATTTATCTTTTTTTCTAGCGCGTTTTGAAATTGGTGCAATTTTTAGAACCTTCAATTAGTAATAGTAAAATAAGATAAGATTAGACTATATTTAATATTTCTAACTAGCGTCCGAACATTTGATGTGACGGAAGCTAAAAATTAGCTCGCGGATCCAAACGGACCCTTAGCAGTGCCAGGTCAGACGTGGTGAAGTCCTGAAAAGGTCCTACGTCACTGTCTCCCTTGGATGCATGCCGTGGCATTTTCCCGGGATTCCCGATACTGGCCGGCTACGTGTCATAGATTTCCTGTGGTGGGGCTGGGGCCTCAAGCCGTTCGACCTCTTCCTCGACAAATTCTCTAGCCTCATAGTTGATCGTCGAAGGAATATATCGGCGCTCCTAAGGCTCAGACGTCCGATCTGGACGCTGGCCGCGCCGTTAGACGGTTCCGCAACATTAGAACTATGTATCTTCAATATTTGAAAAATAGTGTGTGCAATATTGAAAATTAATTTTTACAACATCGATACTTGGATTAAAGAAATCACCGTGTCTTATATTCCGATTCGAAAAAAATAGTTACCACAACATTGGTTCATATTTCACTCATGGAAAAACAACAGCAAGATCGGCGCAACATTGGAAATGCATATCTTCAACATCGAAAAAAATAGTGTATGAATACTCAAATTTAATTATCGCAATATTAATAAATCAAATAAAAAATCATCATGTGCACCGCAATTCAAGAGAAAACTACCGCGGCATTGGATGCAACATTAGAAATAATTGATATATTCAACGTCGCAAAATCACCTAAAAAAATGAGAAAACTCATTCATAGAAAAACATATACAACATCTGAAATAACTACTTGCAGCAATCGAAATCAATCGCTACAACATTCGACATGGGAGCATGGAACACCCGATATTTTCGACTGGTTCGGACGCCCAGCCCCAAGCATTGCCGGGTATATATATTCAAGCATTATATTCACCTGAACAAATTTTACTAGCTACTGTAGTAGGATATGTATACTTGTGTGTTCTATCTCATCATCATGTCTTGATAGAAAAACAAGAAGATTAGCTCGACCAATCTCACCCAAACCCCTTCTGCAGCACACTTCTCAAAGAGTGTGCCTACTTTAATTTGTTCCATGACTTGGTATGGTCATATGTTTAGAAAAAATGGTATATGTGTTCATAATTTTTATAATTTAAAATAAATTAATTATATAATTTTAAAGTTTAAATAAGAATTTATTATTTTAAAAAACATCTGCAAAACTAGCTAAAAGGTCTAAATTTCTCTATTTTTTATAGTTCAATGTGTTCGGTGTCCGGTTTCATAGTTTAGAGTTGAGAATCGGACAACTGAGATAATATAAAGTTTGTGAAAATACTTTTCCCATCTAGAAAACCCGTGCGCACGTTAACATAACGTAAGGCACATGTCTACTGTTCATCATCACATGCATAATATATACCACGACACACTCCTCGTGTGTGGCGCCACTATATATCCCTCAGACATCCTTTTATATGAATGAAGTGTGTAGCTGAGCTAAGGACCTCTCTCTTGGAGCTAGCTCTTTAATTTTTCGGCCGGTAGCGAATGGATGCATTAAATTTGGATGCAGGTCACTTGCTATTAACTGCATGCGATTTGCAGTATGAACCAACAATAATTTGGGCGTTTACTACTAGTACAGTACTATAGGCAGACAACAAACCTCCAAAATCTGTTACAAGTAGTCCAACGTTCGTGATGATAACTTGGACTACTTCAGCTTTGAATTTTCTATGCACTCCTTAATCAAAATAATGTGAGCCATATGACTCGACCTGGGCGGTCTCCTCCGATGGAGACGGGGGAGTTTGATCCTCTGGCTAAAATTTAGTTTCCGTAACATCGGATGTATAGACGCTAATTAGAAATATTAAATATAGTCTAAATGTAAAACTAACTACATAGACAAAGAGTGAAGGGCAAGACGAAATTATTAAGACAATTTAGCTCCCATAACATCAGATGTTTAGACGCTAGTTAGAAATATTAAATATAGTCTAAATGTAAAACTAACTACACAGATAAAGAGTAAGGGCAAGACGAAATTATTAAGACTAATTAATCTATGATTAGTATATGTGATGCTACAATAACCAACCATTAATTATGGATTAATTAGGCTTAGTAAATATGTCTCGCCGTTTACTCCTCGACCGTGTAATTAGTTTTCTAATTAAATCATACTTAATACTTCTAACTAGCGTCGAAACATTCGATGTGATGTGAACCAAATTTTAGCCCCCGATTCGACTATTACTGTCTCATATGCACTTAGGATAGTACTACTTGTATTATGTTGTCCAGCACTATGAATTTGACATTATATGGAGTCCGTTCAAATAGTAATCCAATGGTATTACAAATTTTTAAGGGTTACAGACAAATAGTCAGTGTCACCGGTCAAACTAAACAACCATGGGCAACGCATCTTGTTTGAGGACGATGCATGCGGAGGGAGTTATCGACTTAATTTGACTTCAAACATGCCCTGACAGGCTAACATGCACAATCCAACTTGGCATCCGTGCAAGTTAGAGTATCGACTTGCTTGAACACATAAATTAGGATTTTTTAAGACAAATGAAGCTTTATTTACATTAACGTGATACTGGTGTTCTAACACTACCTTGTACTCTACAGGCAGGATGTACCACTAATACATAAAGCATTTTTAGGGACGGTGGGTAAAGTTCGCCCCCTGAAAATCGATTTTTAGAGGTGGTGGTAATACTAGTCCGACATTGATTTGTAGAGACGGCTCAAATTCAACCATTTCTAAAAATAAAAGGGAGGTGTCTTGAAAAAACAATTCCGTAGTAGTGTACCTAACCTATTTAATATTACAAAAGTAGTAACATTTTGCATGTCATTACATATCATGCCGCAATAAGCACCGTACCTACACACAAACACATAATGTTCAGTTTTGTGCAATGGCATAGCAACACTCAAAGTGCGAGAAAGATCCTTCCAACTAGTAAAGGATGTACTAGAGACCAAGTGACTTAGTTTCTAAAAATGCTCTTGATTAATCTTCTAAAGGATCACCTTATTTTGTCTCAGATACGCCACGGTTACTATATATGATCCAACTAGCTAGTAAAGCATGTACTAGAGAGTAGAGACCAAGTGATGACACAAAAACAAGCTAACCTAGTCGTTTGAAGTTTTCTCTCCTTAGACTATGTACATAACCCTTATCACTTGATTTAGGCACTAAGGGTAGCTATCAAGCATCCACCTTTCTTAATAACCTCTGATTTATAGTGCATGCCAAAATTATTTAAAATGTTCAGTTTTGTTATTTTATGTTGTCTTTATACTAGTAAAGGTGGTTAATTTCGATGACATAGACTCATGGGTAACTTTATTTTTTCCTACTGGCAAAGGTGATAATTATTTACAAAAAAAGGAATATATCTAATAGCTATTAAGATTTTAGTCATATATCCAATAATAGTAAGGTTTCACTCTACTGAATTGATAGCCGGATGTTTATATATGCTTATGCTTATTGATATATTCACTACACGGCCACTCCACCAACACATGCCCTAGCTGCTAGACTATCCCAAGACGACACACATGCAAACACATATCGCTTCATATTTTCCTTTGCAGGGTGTCAATCCTTTTCGGTGTTATTCCAATGATTGGAGCCTATCTGCCACTTGCCACTAATTTTCAATCAAAATCTTTTTGCTGATTCTTTTTTAATTCCACATGCGTTGATGGATCAATCGAGCAACTGAATATGATCAAGTAGAGTAGAGCGTGGACACTGCAAGGCTACCTAACCTCACAAAGCCGACAGGTATGCCATCAAAAATGTTGTTTTCTGCATTTTTCTAGTTGGTCAGGACTCCGAAGAGTGGTCATTGCCAACCACTAAAGCATGCTTGCTGGACCAGTACAAATATACTTATTATTACAAGTTTTATGGTAGTTGAAAAAAATAAGAGTCATTATTCATCGAGCGAAATACAACAGTCTAGAAATAGGAGGGTACCATTGTCAATAATAAGCATAAACAAAAAGTATATTTGTCTGGATTTCGTTCATTTTCTTCATTATTTATTAGATGAAAAAAATTTGAGATCGATTAATTGAACTCAGCTAGTACACTTTTCAAATCCTTCTCGTGCATATATACACCACACGCAAGAGAAACTGGCTGCCCGGCCCTTCAGAGGGAAAAATAATTGAGGATGACTTCAGTATGTTGTTCTTAGAGAGAGAGGAATGCAAGTCCTTTGTTTTGAAATATGAGAGAGAGAGAGAGAGAGAGAAAGAGATTCGCCATGAGTATTAGTACAACCTCGTGACAAGAGCTAGGTTTGGCAACATATTGTTAGTTGGTCCTGTAGTTGAGTACTACATGTATATATAACACGGTACTCGATCATTGTCAACAGTACGTGGCTTGTCATTTACTTGCACGCGGTCGATCTGTGTGTGCCACCGTGTAATTCCCATTGTAATTTTCCCGTTCCCCACACTGTCATCTAGCTAGTGCCAAAATTTGGAATTCCTGGGGAGATGAGAAAAATGTGATCAGCGCTAGATGCTCACATGCGTCGTTAGCATTCATGCATGCTCTTTAATTAGTTTAATGAATTTGTCCTGCATTTCTCAGGCATCACATGCAATCATGGAGAAACGCATCACGGTGGAATTTACAAGACAATATCCTATAGCTATGTATATGGGTCGCTGACCGTCCCCTGACAAACAGGTAGGACAAAGAATGTCGTGAGGAAAAGGTCATGGATGCGTACACAAAGTGCATTGTATGATGCAGGCTAATTAGTGTGCACGGCGTTGTCTACCTCTCTTTCTGCATTTTTAGTTAGGCTCTGTTTGGATTAGCTAATTTCAACTAAGAATTAACACTAAAAATTAGCTGCACCCAACCAGCTAATGCATGCTAGTAGATTGTACACCTATTAGCTGCTTCATTTGCTAGGTCTGTTTGGACAAAACAGCTAATTTTCAGTTACTAATAATTGGTTGGGTGTATCCAAACACCCCCTTATTATATGAATTTTGGTAAAGGAAAAACATCCGGCCTCCACACTCAGCAAGTGTATTTGTTGGCTAAATACGCGGAAAATTGGTATATACATATGAGACATGCATGAATGTTAGAAGCAAGACATTTCCTTTTTATGGTTTTGGATGACATTTGACACATCACCGTGATGTATAACAATGTTCATCACATATATAAGACCAGTAATTGTGGAAATAAGGAGAAAGTAAATTTTACAGAGGTTTTTTGATCAAAGTAAGTTTTCGTATATACGACCAGTTTTTTATAACAATTGTTTTCGAAAAAATAGATTATTGCTCGTTCTATGAGAGATGATGAATATAATCAAGACTAAAGCTATTTTTAAATCATTGCATACATACTACTATATACTTATTGTGTACTATAATGATCGAGAGCACTATTATTCCAAGAGGGCAGAAATTCCCATCCATGCATATCGGGTTGCGCGCGAGGATGTCCTTTTCTCCCCGTCCGATCGACCCGGAATTGCGTACACAGTAAAAAAAAATGGATGAGATCGACGTGTGTGGTTCTCAGTCAGTGGTTTATCTAGGGCCCTGCATGCATTCATCTGGACCATATTGTACTGTGTGGCATACAGTATACTGTATCTAGTTATTACCTTCCCTGTTTCAGGTCGGTTTCCCACATATACGATGCATGTTCTCACGCAATGCAAGCTCTCAGCAGCTACAGTATAATTGTGCAGTCATTATCTAAAAAGGAAGCATAGATCGATGTGCAGCAAATTGTAAGGGTAATTGAGCAACAGCAAACTGACAATAACATCGAGAGAGAGAGAGAGAGAGAGAGAGAGAGAGAGATACAGATGAAAGGGGAAGGGGTGACCGGGTTAGCATCTTCAGGTGGTCCCAGATAGGGCTCACGCGGGTCCCACTGTCCAGGTCACTGTCGTCGATGGCTCACCGCCCCAGCTTCCCCTAGTTGGCAAGCTCGGCATGCTCGCGCTTGCCCTTGCCTTGCTTGCCTGCCTGCCATATTTACCCCCCCATCGACCTGCTGAGCTGATGGGTACGGTGTGTGTGAGGCGATAGACAAGTGTTCATAACCAACCACCACTCACTACATACACATCCCTTCCCCTTTCCCCTCCGTGTTTGTTCCAATCCGTTCCAAGAGCCGCCAGAGAGATTGAGAGGCGGCAGGCAGGGGGAGTAGCTAGCGGCGCATGCTCCGGTTGCTAGCTTTCAGTTCTACTACCGGGCCACCTGCAGTCCGGGTAGCTTCTTCCCCTCAGGCCCTTCTCATCCAGTTCGTGTGCTGCTTGATGTAACTTTGATTTTGTTCATGGATCTGTTTCAAGAAAATGATATACTTTTTTTTTTCGATCTGTCTGTTTGATTGATGCCTTAATTTGATCGACGATTATTCCTCTCTTAGTTAGTTAGATATATACCTAGATGTGGCTTGTTTGACGATCGATGCATGCATGGCTTGGTTTGTTATTATCATGCATCTGTCTTGATTAACTGGTCAGCTGCTCCTGCTCGTTGTCCATGGCTTCTCTCGAGTCTCTACACACAGTAATAGCGGGCTGCTCTCTCTGCATGCATGCTGTAGCTCTCTCCCTTCTAATTCTTTGTGCTAGGTAGGTATAGCTAGCTTCTCATACCCTTTTGCCCCTTGTTTGCAAGTGCAACAACCGCAGCCTGGTTTTGCTTGGACTTTCTTCCTCCTCCGGCCTCCCTTCCGACCCCTTTTCACCGCTTGCTTTAATGTGTTTGTTGTTGCTTGCTTTGGGGAGAGAGAGAGAGAGAGAGAGAGAGAGAGAGAGAGAGAGAGAGAGAGAGAGAGAGAGAGAGAGAGGTGTGCCACTTTGTCCTCTATCTGCTGTGTGGCACAACACACAGAGAGATCCATCCATGTCCATGATGTCTTCAACTCTCCATGCATATATGCTCCAGTCAAGTGTGTGTTGTAGTGCATGTGCTTACTAGCTACTTCTTGCTTGCATCCATCTCCTATATATCCTTTCTGGATATATATACATGCATAGATGCATTTGTTGCATATACATACATATGCTGATATGCCTTGCCTCCTCCATCTTTTCTCGTTCTAGCTTGTCCAGAAGAAGCCAGAAGCCGGATCGATCGGAGCTGAGAGCTAACAGAGAGAGTGGTCGGGTACGTAGCAGACGACTAAGTCGCAGCCTCCAACAACAGCAGTGCACGCACTGCACCACTGCTTGTCTTGGACTAGTGGGTACGGTACGGTGGTGTGCGTGACCGGCAGGTAGAGCTAGCTCCTGCCGCTCTTCTCGCTTCGTTTCCATCTCAACTCGATCGATCCTCAGAGAAGCTAGCAGCAGCAGCAGCAGCAGAAAGCAGCTTCAGCTTAATTAATTGTTGGAAGAAGAATAACCGCTAGCCATGGCGGCTGCCTCGTCCGCCGCCCACTTGTTCGGCCTCGGCGACGCGCCTCAGATGCAGCAGCAGCAGGCGGCGCCTCCTCCGCCGAACCCGCCGGCGCCCAAGAAGAAGAGGAACCAGCCCGGTAAACCAAGCAAGTATCCCTTAATTATATATTCGATCAATTCCTGCTTAATTAATTAATTACTAGAGATATATATATATATATACTTGGAGAGATTATTAATTACTGACGTCGACGGATGGATGGTATCATGCATGGTATGAATGATAATATATATATATATGCAGCAGACCCTGACGCGGAGGTGATCGCGCTGTCTCCCAAGACGCTGATGGCGACGAACCGGTTCGTGTGCGAGGTGTGCAGCAAGGGGTTCCAGCGGGAGCAGAACCTGCAGCTGCACCGGCGCGGGCACAACCTTCCCTGGAAGCTGAAGCAGAAGAACCCCAACAAGGAGGCGCGGCGGCGGGTGTACCTGTGCCCGGAGCCGACGTGCGTGCACCACGACCCGTCGCGGGCGCTGGGTGACCTCACGGGCATCAAGAAACACTACTGCCGGAAGCACGGCGAGAAGAAGTGGAAGTGCGACAAGTGCAACAAGAGGTACGCCGTGCAGTCGGACTGGAAGGCGCACGCCAAGACGTGCGGCACCAGGGAGTACAGGTGCGACTGCGGGACGCTCTTCTCAAGGTCAGTTCGTCTTCCTCCGATCCGGCCCGATTCAGATCCTCTCCATTCATCAGTTCTTCCGACGATCCGTTCTATGATCGAATGTCATCTGTCGTCAGTTCATTTACTGTTGCTTTGCTACAAAATCAAAGTACGTAGTACTAGCACAATAGAGTGCCATAGTGGAGTGGGGGAGTAGGACTTTTGAAATGAATTTTCTATACGATCTTGCTCTAGCTAGTAGTAGTAGCTGGGAATGGAAGGAGTATATGATTGGGTAATGATGATGAATTCGTTCAGCGATCGATATGATATGATGAGGCCTGGCCTGCCGGGCCGGAGAAGGGGGAGGGGGCACTGAAAGGCATGCATATGTCCCATGGTGTGTGTGTGTGTGTGTGGTGATGTGATTTGATATGCATCGCATGGGAGTTAGGGTTAGGGTTGTCGCTGCTCACCGGCAAGCAGAAGCAGGGCTGCCTGCTTTCTGCGCCTTTCTTCTTGTTCATTCATTGGGAAATTGGGGAATTCATTCAATTCAGGGATACTATATATTATTCCTCTCCCTCCCTCCTTTTGCGCGCTTGATTTTTTAAATTTCGAACCACGCATGAGAGAGAGAGAGAGAGAGGGGCGTCAGGTCACACGTGAATTGTCCTTGTTGCTACCTCCTCCTCTCGATCGAGCTAGCTCGATGATCACTGCAGCATGCAGCTGCAATGGTCGTCGAGCTGGAGAAGAAGACAAAAGGCAGACCCCTTTTTGGCCTCGGAATCCGCCTCCTGCAGGGCTGCCTGCCCCCTCCCTCCATTCCGATCTATCCCCACCTGTTCACGTGATGACATATGCATGTCTCCTCGACCGCAAGAGCCTAGCTGCAGGTAGCACGGCCCCGGCCATGGCGGCCAGCGCAGCGCAGCGCATGCAGCTGCTGCCTGCCTGCCTGCCTGCATGTTTCCCGATCGATCTTGCTGCATGTGAGCGTGACGGCCGGATGGGATGGGATGCGTCGCTTCCATGCAGCGACACTGTTCCCTCTCCCTCCCTCATCTAGTCATCTATTCTTTTCATGGCGTCCTCGTCGTCGTCCTCACTGCACTGCTGGCTGCTGCTCCCCCTCTAGCTCCTTCCCAGTCGTCCTGCTATTCCATCCGTGCATGCGAGACCGACACGACACAATCGAGATTAGAGCAGATGCCCCTCAATCGATATATATATAGGATTTTAACTTCTTTTGTTTTCCTTATTATGTGTGGTTCTATATACTCATGCAATATATAGAGAGAGCAGATGCCCCTCGATCGATCGATATATTATAGAATGAACATATGGTAAGGGATATAGTACTTGCGATTTCCATGTTACTATCTTGTAACTTAGCTCTAGCTAGTTGGGGGTAGCATGGAAATTCCTTGTATTAATCCCGTCGTCGGTACATTTGCCTTTCCATTTCTGGCTTTTTGCTTGAAAATACACACCTTGCACTGCTCATGCGTGCATGGGGTGCTGCAATTTTTCTACGTTCCATCCTATAGTGAATCCAGATTAGTTGTTCCATCAGCATACTCCATAGTCAACCAAAAGCTAGCACCTGCGGTACAATGTCAGGATCAATCATTGTACTTGACCAGCTCACTCCTACACGGGTAAACAAACCATATTAATTTGTTAACAGTTCAGACACCTAGATAGTACTATTCTTTCAAAGAATTAACGATTACCGATACTGGGATAGGGCGTGCTCGATCTGTTCATAAGTTCGCCGAAATTTTGTTTGATGTTGGTTGAATTATCTAGGGATTGGGGCGCACTAATATTTAAACTACGAAACAAATTTCTAGAGAACTACAAAAACTCTGAATTTTTTGGAAATTTAGCAAAATAAAATCACAACCTAGCTAGCTAAATCTTTTTTCTATGATGCTTTTCATTTTCTATGAACTCCAAAACAGTAATGTTCAGATCATACCTATATCATTATTCTTTTAGTACTCGCAGTCCCCTATTCTTCATTTTTATTTCAACTCTTAACATCCAATTAGACGGCACACAATTTTTACAAATAGCACAATTGATGAGAGCATATCTGAGAAGCCTCCTATCCACATGCTATAGTTTAATTCAAAGTTTTTGCAATAAAAATATTCCTTTTTATTTTTTTTTAAAGAGAACCGCACACACAACTACAGTCCTCGTACCTTCCCACTAGGGGAAACATCCACGCATAGAATTCGTCTAACATTCATCTTAAATGAACTTCTATATTTTGTTAGTGGCATCCTAATTAATAAATCATCCCCTATCCATCCTTTGAATCTGGGTTGATTATTGATCATCCTCTATGCGTTTTTAGACATAGAGGAAATTTATGAGATTATAATAAGTTTAGAAGAGTTGTTGGAAATGCTCTAAATAATATAAGTTATGATATATGTACTAATAAAATACAATTATTTTAACATGAACTCCCTGTTCGCATATTTACATATCTACGTTTCACAACACAAATGCACACGTAATATTTTTACCGTCGAGATTGTGGTTAAATGTTCACTTCCCAAGAGCGTTGATTTGTTTCCTTTCATGATGAAGCCTTTGGTTCAATATAATATGCCTGTTATCTCACATTTCATAGTGCAAATATTGCATAGCACATTGTAGTTAAAGATATGAACAAGTTCAGGCTAAGAAGTACAATCCATGTTTTTCAATTGATATAGCTTCAGGGGAAAAAATAGTAGAGTATATATATAATTAATCCAATGAGTCCATAATCTAGAAGAGGAATTTCATATCGATATGCAGGGATCGACTACTGTAATTTCAGCTTACAAATACGAATTCTTTTATGATATTCAGGAGTATTTGACATTCGATGTGTTTTTCTTTTTTCTTTTTGGCTGGGCATTGCAGGAGAGACAGCTTCATCACCCACCGTGCGTTCTGCGATGCACTGGCGCAGGAGAGTGCACGGGTGCCGCCCATCGGCGCCGGCATCTACGGCTCCGGCGGCATGGCCCTCGGCCTCTCCGGGATGGCCGCCTCCCAGCTGCAACCCTTCCAAGACCACTCGGCCACCACCGCCATCGGCGGCAATCCGGCGGCGCAATTCGAACACCTCATGACGTCCTCCGCTGGCTCCCCCGCGTTCCGCGGCGCGCAGCCGGCATCCTCTTCCTCCTCGCCCTTCTACATCGGCGGCGCCGAAGACGGCCACCAGGGTCAAGGCCAACCTCTGCTCCACGGCAAGCCTGCCTTCCATGGCCTGATGCAGCTGCCGGAGCAGCACCAGCCGGGGAGCAGCAACGGCCTCCTCAACCTGGGGTTCTTCTCCGGAGGGAGCAGCGGCCAGGACGCGCGTCTCGTCTTCACGGACCAGTTCACCGCCGGTGCCGCTGGCGGGAACGGCCGCGGCGACGGCGGCGAGCACGGCAACAGCGGCGCCAACACTGGCTCGGCAAACATCTTCTCCGGGAACCTAATGGGAAACCAAATGTCTGGCGGCGGCTTCTTCTCTTCTTCCCTGTACAGCTCGTCCGAGACCGTCACGCCGCCGCAGATGTCGGCGACAGCGCTGCTGCAGAAGGCGGCTCAGATGGGCGCGACGACGAGCGGCGGCGGCGGTGGCGGCAGCGTGAACTCTCTGCTCAGGGGGCTGGGCACCAGCGCCAGCGCCTTGAACGGGAGACCCGCCGGAGCGGCTGGGTTCATGGCCGGCGAGAGCTCGTCGAGGAGCAACTCTCATCAGGCCGACAGCGAGAGCCAGTTCCGGGACCTGATGAACACGTTCGCCGCCGGGTCCGGTGGGAGCGGAGGCGGCCATGCGTTCGGCGGTGGCTTCCCGGGCTTGGACGACGGCAAGCTGAGCACGAGAGACTTCCTTGGCGTCGGCGGCGGCGTCATGCGGAGCATAGGCGGCGCGGCGGGGATGCCGCTGCGGCACGGCGGCGCCGCGGGCATTGGCATGGGCTCACTGGAGCCGGAAATGAAGTAGGAGACCGTACCGAAATGCATGCACAACTCTTTAGCTTGGCTCTTGCATTGCATTGCAAGGTAATTAAGCGCCAGCAGCATAGCTAATGGCTAGGGCTCGTGGGGTTGAATTGGTTTATGGCGATGATGGCCATCAACCATCATGTTAATTTATGGTGCTGCACGGTGAAAGGTGATGATTCGATCCATCGTCCATGCTGTGTCGTTGAATGGAGATGCATGGGATGTGTACTGCTAGTGTAGTGTGTAGCTCCTGGGTATCATGGAATCGATCAAGCAATAATAGCAGAAGAGAAGACCAGATCATTTGTTACTTTGGCTCTGATGCATAATACTAGCTTAACTGGCACCCCGTGGAATTTGTATACTGAATTGATGAAGGGTTCTGTTTGAATTCTGATAAATTTGAATTCGGGCAAACAATGCTCGGACCTCACCAAAATAATTTAGAAGGAAAAAAAATCCTAAAAGCAGCTTTGGACACAAAGAATCTCATGAGAATAACTACAGCCCATGAAGAAAATTCTATAACCTTCAATTAAAATATTAATATTTTAGTTTAATTTATTATTTGAATAGTGTAGAACACATGTCATTAGATCTACCTATTTTTATTAGTTTTATTATGTTCATAACTATTTGTAGGATATTTTTCTAAATTTTTTGGAGGGCGATTAAGTATTTTTTTTTCTCACATCTAAATGAAAACCACTGTCATATCAGCCCTAAACCACTTTGATTCAACTCCAGGGGAAAAACAGATGGTATTAAGCGTTGGGATACCACAACTAGACGATATTGGAAGTTGAGAGGCCAAATATGGCCTTGATTAGAGTACATTTGTTTACAGAAGCTACTCATTCAACATGACAAGCTACTCATTTGATTATGCCTTGGTCCCTTAATGAAGAACAGGATACCAGCCTTGCTCAGATAACACCCTGAAATAGATGTACAGAAGGTGAAATGAGAGGGGTAATAGCAAAATAAGATATCTTTAAGCGAAGTCAGCCAAGTGATGATGTGCGTAAATACAATGAAAAGTCAGAAGTGGGCACTCTCGATCAGCACAAGAGTTTGGAGAAGATTTCTGGATCAAGTTTCCCCTGATGTGCAGCAGGAGCAACCTCCCTTGCCAGCCTTCCAATCACACGCTCAATGTACACCACATACAGCCCATTCATGTTTTCCAGGACTTGCAAATCATTGCGTGCCTTGAGAATAGATCTGGTAAATTCTTCAAAAAGTCCTGAAAAAACAGTTTTATTGAAGTTTAATCAAACCCAGCAATGATAAAGCAGTATTGCACTGGCATTAACTGCTCTGCATGTATCTTTCAGTAATTGCCCATTCGGATTTATGATTAGGAACATATAATATCAAAATCAATATACTTTCTACATTGTGTAAGTAAATCAAAATAAATCACTTAATTATTTATGCAAATAGCAAAGTAAAGAAAAGGTATTTAACTAAGTTTTGTCAATATAGCATAAGAAATACTACTAGAAAATAGGACTGTCAGGTGCGCGAAAGCACTAACTCAGGTGCCCGAAGCCCCCAACAATTTTCATTTATGAACAAGCAAGAGGAAGAAGAAATATTGAAGAAAGGAAGATAATGAATAGAAAAGGGAGTGAGAAAGAGAGATGAGCACCCCCTAACCTTGGATCTTAATCCGCCACTGCATGCACATATGTGTATTAAATATTATTTCTTTTACTACAGTAACCCATTTTTTATGTTCTTCTTTGCCTAACATACCCCGCTCTCTCCACATGTTTCACACATATACTAAATCGATTATACTTCACTAGTCCATCAAACATTTCTTCTACACATGCTAGAATCAAAGAAGACGTAGGCCTGTTTGGAACGCAGGAATTTCACAGGAATTGTGCAGGAATTTCACAGGAATCAGTTCAATTTCACAGGAAAAACGCAGGAATGGGGAGAAAATCCCGCATTCCAAACGGGGTAGGCCCCGTTTAGAACGAAGGAATTCAAAACAGAGGAAAAGAAAAAACCGTAGGAATGGAATGGAGTGAAAAGTAAAAAACTATAGGATTCTAAAACGCAGGAAATGAAACTTTGAACCGTTTGGATTGCAGGAATCCATAATATGGGAAATATCCAATATTGTAGTTATAAAAGTGTTTATTGGAACCAAATGTACCTATATAAGTTTATTTAATGGTACGAAAGTATGAGATCGGACATAAAAATAAATTAGTAATAAAAGGTAGATTTATTAGCAAACAAACAGTTTACAGAAATAAATATACATACATACTAACAAATCGTCTTAACCGTGGCCCATATAATCTACTAATATAATAATGGGGGCGATTGTTATTAGCATCAGCCTTCCTCGTTTCTCTCTCCAATAGTTGTTCGTCAACCTTATCCTCAGCAGTCTGCTCCTCATTCTTCCCCACCTCTTCTGCTTTCTCTCTCGTCTTCGCAGTCCGCACTTCTCGCAAATCGCATGCGCCGCCGGCGTTCTTGGCCCTGTTTAGTACCCAAACTTTCTCCCAAAATTCACTATGCAAAAAGAAGATTTCCCGTCACATCAAAATGCCGGCACATGCATGGAATACTAAATGTAGATGAAATAAAAAAATAATTGCACAGTTTAGATGTACTTTGCGAGACGAATCTTTTGAGCCTAGTTAGGCCATAGTAGGACAATATTTACCACAAACAAACGAAAAGTGCTACAGTGGTTCTACAGTGCTTTTCAGTTTGAAACAGTGTTTTTTTCAACCATCTAAACACACCCCTTGCCTTTTCCTGTTGTCCTTCAACATATGGATTTTGCCTTCCCTACCTCCCATAAGAAATCGATTGCCTCACTCATCAATCTCTCTGTAATCCCTCTACTGCAATCACAAAATCTGGATGCGGCCAAGATGCAGCTCGCTGGAGCCTGAGAAGTAGAGGCGTGTTCTTGCTACTGCAGTGTCATGGCGGCGGCGCCCCCCGCAGCGCAATCCAACGATTCGTCATCGTGTGAGTGTTCTCTCTCTTCTCCGCGAGCCAGCAAGCGAAGTTCTCAGCCTTCAACCAAAACTTTAGCTCGTACTGGATGTTTTATTTCCTATATTTTGTGAGCAAGGAGTTCCTTTCCTTTGGAATCGTCCGGTCGCCTTCCTCCGTTCCAAACAGCACATTACGTCAGCAAACCATAGGAACTGATTTCCTATGGAATTCCTACAAAAAAAACTCCATTCCAAACGGGGCCTTATAGATAAATATAGATACATGTTTCTTTAATGGTATTCCTTCTTTCTTTATTTTCTAGCACAATACTACTCGCTCTACCTGGTTGTTTTCCTCATTCGCATCATAGCTTATTAATTTATTTTTTTACTGAAAAACTCCCGTTTTCATATTTCATTACAAATAAGGGTTCTATGTTTTATGTGGATTTTTTAAATTATTTTTTGATACCAAGGATGATGCATTCTTGTAGTTTTGATGTGAATTTTGGCCCTAGATCATGCCACGATATACTGTTAACAAACTTATGGCTTGAGATAAATGTTTATTGGTATGTTCATTTTGTTGTAAGGAGCAATATTTTTATATAAAAATTCTACTTCATCCCCTAACTTGTTATGGTTTGTCGACTTAATCCCATCAACTATAAAACCATATATTTTGCCCCTTAATAAACTATCTGAAACCGTCTAAATAACCCCCTATGACAGTTTTATTAATGTGTTTTTTACTATGTGACATTACACGTTGACAGTGACATGGCAAAGCTATGTTTCAAAATCCATTTGACCCCCTAAACTATTGATGCACATGCATATCATGTCATACATGTATGTCTTCTAGTTTTTTCATTTAAACTTGACAATTTCCTTGCTCGCTAGCATGACATTAGGCTAAGGTCATTAGTGTGTGCAAATAGATGTACAGAACACTATACATGCACTATAGACAAAGTAGAGTTTGAAATATAGGAGGTAAGATAGATGGGCCAGTGACCTCAGCCTTAGGTGCATTATTTTATTTTCTTGTCAAGATGATATTTTTATACCGATGGAACAAAACACATGATTTATGTGAGGGATATTTTTTCTTAAAGCTAAGACAATATTTCTACTAATATATAACTATTTCACGCAAATATGTTCAACTTCATGAATTCCATCCACCATCCTTCTAATATTTATTCCATGTATACAAAACTTTGGTTCCAGGTTCCATGTATACGTTCTAGCTATCTTGTTCACCACACAAATTTGACGATGTTTTATTTTAATCTGGCACATTTTCGGAATATTTTTTCCTTATAATACAATTGTTCATCGACAATAGATTTCTTTTACCTATCTTGAAGCATTTTCTTCCTTTCACTGTATGAGTTTTTTTTTTTCTTCCTGAAGGAAAATTATTGTTGTGATTCCCTACGAACACATCTTCCATGTGCAATCTGTCCCGGGCTCGTCATCATCAGGTCTTCTCTAAAGCGTGTAAAAAAGGGTCTTCTCTCACGCAATTGCTCTCTGCTCCGGTCGTAAGGTGGGCCTAGCTGCTTGGCCCAAAACAGGGAAAGCAGGCCGAAAGAAAGAAACAGACTGAAAGATATCAACGAGACAGCGACGGCACACGTTTTTTTTTTTTTTGGGAGAGACCGATGCCACAACCACAAGGGCTACAAGCCGGCAATACAAACAGCACAAGCACGACAAAATTCAGAACCATAAGCATGCATAATAATACAGGTTGCGGCGGCATTGGAATAGTTGAAAAAAGATTGTTGTAGCATATCAACCCTTTAACAATGCAGGTTCCCCAAGGGGGTATTTATCGATCAGCTTTACCGATGGCACAAAATTTTCTATCGCCTATCTAGATCTGATTTACCCAAAAGGATACAATGTACAACACAACTTTGCTAACAAGACCAAAAATTGGATGGTGCGGTAGATACAGCTAAAGCCCTCACAAGTCGGACCATCCCAGATCAACATACCAATGCGAGTTTTCTACTTGCAGTGTTGCTGCACCGTCTTTTCTCATTTCATGATCAGAAGCTACTTGCAGGAATTTCTTGCTCAGGTTCAGGAAACATTAATGATTTGAGGAACTCGTAGGACGTAAAGAATATAGCACCTTGAGATATATACATAGCCAGCCTTGGAGTCAAACCCCTGCGAAGGAGCATGTCTCTGATAATTTGCATACTTACAAAAGCATCTTTTTTCCAAACAGGAATAAGTAAATAACTCAAATTCACTAGCGTGGTATGCCTCTGGTGACTGTTGTACCTGTAAAGACCATGCAAGCCTTCTTGCCGAAAAATTTCTTTTAGTGCATGGAGAGCACCATCATACTTGCTAGCAGGGTTTAGTGCCTGATAAACACAGAAAACTGAAGAATTAGTTCTGCTATAAACATGAGTTGTTGTTTGTATAAAAGTGATTGAAATCTAAACTGAATCACGTTAAATTGTCCATGATTAAAAGTTATAACTCTATTATCAGAATAGTCAATGATATATGATAAACATAACAATCTGGAATGTGGCATATGCACGTTTCATTACCTGTAATTGCACTCGTGTTTTGACAACATCAAATGGAGTTGTACAGAGAGCAGCAGTTGACCCAGCAAAACCTCCACATAAAAGCTGCGATGAAGCAAAAAGGGTGAAAAGGTTGGTTTTATGATTTTTATCAATTGTACTGGCCAATCATAATATGGAGCTGGCAGTTCTTTTTTCCTCTGAAACATCAGTATACATTGCAGAATAGTAATTGAATTGCCCACAGGTTCTACTTCAGTTCTAACTAACAAAAACATAAGAGCGATGTTTTAAAAAAAAGGTAAGTTCAAAAACTAACCGTCTGGCCAGAAGTGAGTTTGGCACTATCAGGTACTGATTTCAACAGAGACTGCTTCAGACTCTCATAGGCATAAAACTATAAATTCAAAAAAGGGGATCATGTTGTAAAACTTCACATACCAAAAGGAAACTATCAATGCAAAGTGAAAAATAACTCATTGGACTTGAATGCAAGTACTTAGATTTGGATACCTTTACTACTGAATGTAGGATATTTCTGTAAAGAACAGCACCCCATCCAGCATATAATAAAGCAACACCACCCTGTTCTATGCATCCCACTAAAGCATTCCTGATGGCATTGAACTTATTAAAGTGTGAACTGTGACGAGAATGATGAAAAGGCGGCATCCTACTGAAGCATTAGTTTGAAGATATCCTACTCAGCAGACATGAACCTGGTAAGTTTATGTCTATCTCTCTATTTATAAGGTTAGAAAATGAAGTTTAAATGCAGTAAAAATAAATAAAGAAATAAACGAATGAACAACCCCGGGGGGAGGGGGGGGGGTGGGGCGGTAAGGAGGATTCAAAATTGAATACCAGCAATTCTGATAACGTGAACCCACTTGCATTTGTTGTTTTATGCATTCACTGGGTGTAAAAACAAAGGATGTTGCAATACTAGAACAACCACCAGCAGCACAATGCACAATCGAATGATATTCCTGCAGAGATGAGAGATGTCATTAGATACCATGCAATGGTAACAATTAGATAACATTAGTAGAGAACTAAACTAAAATCACCTTTGGAACAGCAGGCAGAAGAGCCCCCTTGACTGTTTCATAAGTTAAGGTATAAATAGCAGAAATCGGCGCAGAACAGGTGAGTTTGCTAGCAAGCCCTCCATATAGCCCCAGAACGCCTTTACAAGAAATTCATCAAGCACCTAAATTATTATAGGAACTTATATTTCTCAAAGGGTAACGGTACATGGAAAGGAAATTAAGTTGTGGAATTGCTGTTATCGAACATTACCTCTCTTAACAAGGATGCACCTTAGAGTATGGCAGAATGAACTTTGACCACAACTGTTGGCCTGAATTATGGTTTTGACTGTATCAACTGGATGCAAAGAAACACTGACGGCTGTCCCAGCTAATGCTCCTGCCACAGCATGCTTGTTTATGGTAACAACACCGTCAAATCGATGCTGAAAAGTTGGTTGGTGCTCTTGTGTGCATTTGTCTACAGAATGCTGCAGAAACATGTCATTTCCATAAGCAAATTCATCTGCATTTGCTGAATTAAGAACAACAGCATCACCAGCAAGAGACGACATGTGTTCCAGTTTGTCAAGCTGAACATCTGTGCATGCCTTACTGAAAACCCGATTTTCTTGCATTATCGTGACCTCTTTGGCAATTTCTATTTCATGAACTGAGCAAGATAACAGATTAGAATCCTGTTGAAGATTTTCGTGATCAGATTTAGTATTGTATAGAGAACTTCCACAATTATGTGTGCTGCTAGCTTCCTCATTTGATATGGTACATAGCTCAGCAGGGATGGTTCTTGTTTGATTGGAGTAGCTATCATCCCTAATGTCCATCTTGGTGGAAGCAACATAATTTTCCTCACAAATGCTTCTTTTGCTGCTTGGAGAAGTCCCAAACTTTTCTGTCTTTTCAGTTTGTAAGGAGTATATATTTCCACATTGCAAATAAGGTGCACCCACAACCTTATTTATGGAAGGTATATGTCTCCATGTGGATGATGTGCCAAAAACGCCATTGGATGGTTTGAGCATTAACATCTTCCGTACTGACATAATGTCCTCATAAATCGCCTTCGGTGTAGACAGACAGTTTTGAGGTCCCAGACCACTTGAGCTTTCTTCATAGCAAGGTGTCAGCACATGTCCTTGTTGATCACTTCTAAAGCACACATGGTCTTCCCTACCTGAAACCCCTTGGATCTCAGATCTCTGAGTTGCGCCGGACGATTCAGTCTGCCCAACAAGATTCCAAATTCCCGCCAACGCTGATACAAACTGGGGAGTGGTCAATCTTCTATCAGCATATGCCCTGCAAGGTTGAGGACTTTGCCTTGGTTGGTGATTGGCGTCTCTCTCCGTAGTGACCAAAACATCTGGTGCCCCAAATAGCTGGTGCTCATCTAACGAAAACCGTTGATAGTTGATTGTCGGCTTTGCAGCTTTCGAAGCTCGCCGGGTCGAGCTCATCTTTACTAGCCTGCAAGCTGGTGGTATGTAAGAACGCATTCAACCAATCAGTCGCTTGAGATCTTCAGGAGGCAAGAAATGAACAAAGGCTATTTAACCAATGGAGGAGGAGGAGTTCTCATCATAGAAAAAAGAAAAAGGTGGAACTTCTCGAGCATAGTAGTACCCAGCAAAAGCAGACATGTACACCCCGACAATTTTTGGAAAAAGAATCGATTCAGTAGGCATCATACATGTATGTATACGCTTACAACTTGGTCAGATCGAACTACAAATGGCCAATTAGTACTAGCGTAAGTTAGGATTCGAGTGCTTGGTTTCGCACAGCAGGAAGGGGAGAGAAGGAGTGGGCATGCCTGGTGGCCGGTGGGTGCTGGCATGCAGCTGCTCGGGCTGCTGTCCCGCTACACGGCACCGCCCTCGCCCGCCGAGCGCCGCCACCGCCGGCGGCGGGTGCGGGAGGGAGCCCGGCCGCCGGGTCAGGTTCGTCAGAGCTGGAGAGTTGCTTGACTACCTGCGGTGGGCTGCGGCTGCATTTCTTTTGCTGCGGTTTTGGGTCGATGTGGGCCAAGAGTGCGAACCGGGAGGATAAAAGGCCCATACATGGCGTTCGTTCTCTTCTCTATTTAGAAAAAACAATGTGTTAATTATATTATCACATTATTAAATGATTTTCAATAAACCCGATACATGGTGTTAATTTTGTTCATCTGAAAAATACACACCTACTCATACTAGCAACTGAATGGTCAGCACAGCAAGCTGCGCTCCAATGCCTACAATGATACTGCATTTCCCCCCCCATCCGGTCGTATCCATCTGATTGGATTTATAGTACAATATACACTATTCAGCTAGTTGTTGTACAACAGTAGATGAGAATGAGATGATTAGCAGCCACACGGCCCCTCCAAACGCAGGTAGTCGTACATGAGACCCTGGAACGGGCTCTGGCTCCTGGCCTGCTTCAGGTAGATGGTGTTCACCCCTTGCACAAGCCATGCACCCGCCACATCGATGTTGAACAGCCAGTATAGCCCATGGATCCCGTGCCTTGCTATGGCATTGTCCCTGCCGATCAGCCCGGTGGCGAAATGTGGAACGCCCCTGTCTCGGTCGTTGAAGAAGACCTGCGCAAGAAGAAAGATCGATCGGTCGGTCATGCAGGAGCTAGAATCTTCAGACAGAGACAGGGAAGAGCAGAATCTTCAGTCCGGAACAACCTGCAGCTCGGCGAGCGCAGATGACGCGAGAGCCGCTCTGAACTTGTACGTGCTGCCTGGACTGACACTGTCAAGGCTGAACTTGATCTGCCATGTCGTTGGCTGGTAAGTGTTCTCGTCGATTTTTCTGACATGGACACAGCGGCATATGTTAGCACTTGGCAGAAGCAGCTCACATATGCATATTTCACGAAGCAGGAAACAAAAACAAAGGGCAACACACCTGTTCACTTGGGCGTAAAACCAATCGGTGCTGTAGTCGCTTTGGCCAATTGTGTACACCAGGTCACTGTCAGGGTACAGTTCTGCATAGCGCTCCCAAATTCCGTATTGTCGAAACCTGCAGTGAGTGACCAACCAGGGACACAAGATGATGAGACCTAA
This sequence comes from Paspalum notatum, assembly GCA_022530915.1. Lineage (NCBI taxonomy): Eukaryota > Viridiplantae > Streptophyta > Magnoliopsida > Poales > Poaceae > Paspalum > Paspalum notatum. Next base: position 986,142 of record CM039691.1, read on the forward strand.
TTAATGATGACTTGAGGCTTTTCGCTTCACCGTTTCGCTTTTACCTAGCATCAGGATGGTTGATGTACAATCTATTTATATAGTTGGGGTTAGGATCTGGAACATAGAACTCAGCGGCAGACCGGTCAGGCACTCCAATCTCCCAAATCGTCAGCCCGTCTCTTGGCGGTTCATACACAAGGTCACCTAGATAGATATCGTCTCCTGCGTATCAATACTCAGCATCTCAGGACACCACTTAAAGCTGCAAGAGGAATGTATGCCAAGCTAACTGAAGATGCTACCTGAAGCTATGGTCAGTGTAGCATCTAATTTGTAGTCCCCTATAAAACCTGGAACCCACGCATACAGGTTGTAGTTCCCAGTTACAATGTTCCTTATGTAGAAGCTCCCATCTACATCTGCTCTACACCAGAATTGGTATCCCTGCAGCAATGCTGGATGTTAGGATAAAGTTTGTAGCCTAACAATGAACTGCAACTCATGCATTCTGTGAACCGCGACGCAAACAGGGAATGCACATGGTATGCTGATCTACCTTGCACTCTCTTTGCCAGGATCCAGCTTCTCCTGGTAGGGCCAGGCCTACATAGGCTCCTGAGGCATAAAGGTCCTGATCATCGATATACCTAAATAACATGATAGTTAAGTATCAGACGTCAATGGATTTTGCTATATACCAGGGGTCCTAAACTAGTTTGCTGAAAAGACTGTAAAGTGGTGGTACGCAACGATACCTGTCTCGAACTAGTAATCTACCAGAGACGCAACCCCTTTGCTCTGTCTTCTGAAAATCCTCTGAAAGTGCAAAACTGTATGGCCAGCTTTCTTTCTCAATCATCATCTGGTTACACAAGGCAAAACATAAAGGAAACAAAGTGACCTCCACAGTTCTGTAATACTCATAACATGCAGAAGAGATAGCTAGGCAGCACCGCAGTAGTCATCCCTCTCCTCTGTGATTGAGAATCGAATACTATTCCCAGGCATTTATGTGTCCGAAATATTATCACCTGAACTTTTGCATCCTCCCATAGCATAGTTGGGTCACTCCCATCCCAACTGGAATTAAGGTACATGAATACCGGTCCATGGACCTTTTTCCAGTATTCGCCATTTGTGAACTTGGGTGAAAGGTCATCCCCCGCATAATGTGCACTAAGAAACATCTGTAATCAGATGAAGGAAAACATTCAGAAGAAACTTCATATCATCAAATAATCTGCACGATGCTTCAGACTGTGTGGATTCCAGATCATGAATTCATGATAGTGCCTGAACTTACAGCCAGCATAGTGGGGCCAACATGGGAAGTCAAATTTTGCTTCAGGGGTCCACCTGTCCTGAACTCATCACTTGGAGTGATCTGCCAGAAACCAATTGGAGGATCGAATGATATCCACCCATGGACATTGTTGTCCTGGTCTTCACATGAGTATTGATACTTGTCATCAACCTTGACAGACATTATAAGCATGTTCAGAAACACTGAATTAAGGTTCAGAATACAGTCAGATGTTATCTTTATCTTTGTCAGGCCAGTTTTACCTCCCCTCTGAGATCAGGATTGAGAGGATCGACAAGGAGGACAGCCTCAGGGTATGCTAATGGCTGGCCTCGCGGAGGCAATCGGTCATCAGGCATTGGCATAATTCTCTGCCTGTCGTCAGCCAATGCCATGTAATGAAACCTGCAATCGCGCCAAAGCATAGACGGCCTCCCTCAACGGACAGCAACATTCAGTGAGGAGGGAAGAAGAAAAAATTCAGATAACTAGTCGTACTTGTCTTTGCGCAGCTTGAAAGCCACCCTTGTTTCTCCCAATCCAAAATCAGGCCATCCTTGCTTATGTTCATAGATTCCATAGGTGTAAAATCCGGAGGAACCCCGGAGAACGATGAACCTGCACAGAAACACTTGCTGTGATGAACATGATTTTTCTTGGCCAAGCCGATGAAACGAAATGGGTGAGATGGCTGAATGCCTGAATTGTGATCAGTCTTCACCTCTTATCGATGTTCAAGGGGACAGCTTTGCCTTCAAGGGAAGGATCCCAGTTTCTAGTGAAGGATACCTCAACCTGGTTTTCGTCGTAATATATGATGCGGAACTCAGTGCCTTTGATCCTGCACGAGAATGCTTCATTTCAGATTAATTTGCGGTCTTGTCAGGGGAAACTACAATAATTCTGAACCAGAAGCAAAATCCATTCATAAGGACTAAGGAGGGAATATGTGAAGTCTGAATTGTGTGTGGATTAGGAGAGATGTTTTATACACGTCAAAGATGCCAGTTTTCTGTCCTGGTGGGTTCCAAACAATGTCCCAGTACCTGACAGACCAGAACATGCAGCAGCAACGTTACACTCTGTCATCAGCTCTGTTTCAGCACCAAATTTGCATGAATGAATAAATAAACAATAGTAATAAGATGCGATAATGAAGCAGTAGAATTTTAATAGTTAGTGCCAAAACCCAATTGTCAGCAGTCAGTCTCTTCCACTAACCAAAAAGAGAGACAGCAAAGTAATCATTCAGAGCAGACAAAATAAATAAACAAAAAAAAAATATTCAGAGACAGCAGCAGTATGGTACGGACCCTCTGTTGTCCTCCTTGTTAAGGATCTCCATGAGATTATCCACACCATTGTAGCGGACGCCGGTGACGATGCCGTCCGGGTTGGACAGCGTCAGCTCGAAGATGCCATTTTTAATCTCAACCTGCGCCGGCGTCCGGATGAGAGAAGAGGTCAACACGCTTGTCACTTTTGTAAAGGTTGTTGAAACAGCAGCAAAAAGACTCACATATCGGTCGCTGACCCTGACCCTGACGCCGGCGGTGGCATCGGCGGCGCCGCCCGGCCGAGGCGGCGGCCCCATGCACATGCAGCAGAGGCTCCTGCAGCTTCAGGCAGACGGACGCGAGATGAGGCAGGGAACCAGAGGGCTCGATGTGTATATATAGAAACTGCTGCTAGGTAATGGCGGCATTGCCGAAAGAAACGTATGTGCGGTTATGGATATGCGTGATTAGCAGTTGCAGTACCTAAGCTTCCCCATGGATGATGGATGGACAGGTCGATCCGATCTTCCCCTTCGTATTCCTTCCACTACTGCCCTCCTGTTGCTGCTGCTGCTGGGTGGGAGCGGATGATGTTGATGTACGTACGTGGAGGCGCTTAGAGGTACGGGCGGTTATCCCTTGGTTTGGAAAGCAAGCATGCGAGGAGGAGTGGAGTGGAGTTGAAGCCAAGAAGGAGGGCGGCCATGGCGACGGAAGGCGTCTTCAAATTCTTTGGTGGTTGGTCCGCACCCCACTGCACTGCACACCTGTGACTTGTTGCTGTCAGAGAAGAAGTCTCTGGCTGGCTTGTGGGGCTTTGGCTTCTACTGTAGCTAAACGATGCTCCTGCCTTGAAGGAGTCTCTGCTTGATCTGCCATGAGTAAAGTTGCTAATAAACAAGGGCCGTTTGGTTGGTTGGGGATATTTGATTGTGCACCAAAATCAAGAAAATTAAAAGTCTAGAACTGTATCTGATTAAGACTATGTGCAGTGGATTGGGTAAATGAATTGCCTATACACTGTAGCGACACTGTTTATAGAAAGAAAAGTAGTTGAAATAGTAGATACACAATGTATTTATACATCCTACTGCACATAGTCTAATTAAAATAACATATGAACCAGCGAGTGCTGGTTTCAAAGGCCAACCAAATAGAACGAGCTGTGCCTAATCGGATTATCTGGCACATACATGTACATGGATTAGTATAATTAATATATATAATAATTAATTAATTAAGGTGGTGGTACGTGGCCGTCCGGACCCTAGCGGATGGACACGTGGAGGCTCTGGCGTGGTGCGTGTCAGCTGGCAGGTGTCACCAGACACCACTCACCACCCTCTCGTGTAGTCGTCTCAGACTCTCAGCCAGCCTACGGACTTTGGAGACCGATGAGGCGATGACCATGGCCTTGGGGAAAGCGCTTTGGCCTCGTCTTCCTGTCCTGGAGCAACGCCTTCGCCATCGCCACCACGGAGATGGCCAAGACCAAGAGGTACAAAAACAAGCATCCAGTTCCAACTTCCAAGTCCAGGACAACAGATCGATCGACGATCATCGAGGCAAATGAAATTGAAATGGGCAAGAACAAATCGCCTAGAAATCCACAAACGGACAACAACAAGTGGGGAGGGTTGTCGATCAGATCACACCTTGGACTTGGAGTTTGCAGAGCCTGCTCACCACCATGCACAAGCAAACAGATGAAGGAGCAAGGCGGGCACGGGAGAACGAAAGAGATATCAGAAGCGCGCAGGATTGGATTTACAGCAGTGACAAGGTAGGTTTCAGGCCTCTTTTCCATCGCTCCTTGCACGGGTAATCCACGGGGCGACATATTGGATCCCCTGCTGGTCTGCTCTGTGTAAAGAAGAAGAAAAGAAAAAACTGAAAGTGAGATGTTGACACCTGAAAAGCGTGGTTTTGAAGCTGTTTTTTAATTTTGGATGGCAAAAAAGTTACAGGATCAAAGGTTAATGTCGGTGGATTTTTAGTTTGCTCTACTTCTAGACGCATTTCTTGGTGGAAAGGAAGTTTCATTTGTTATCGACATGCAATGTGGCATGAATGTTTTTTTCTAACTTTGGACGTGTGTTAAATTTCTATTATAACCTAAGTGGATATTTGGGCCAAATACACTCATCTGTGAGTGTTGAGGCTGGATATTATTTTCTTTCAATTAAAAAAATACTCTGCCTATATATACGGAGCAACAGAGTAGAATATTTTTATGCAACTACTTTGACTTCGCCGATCGATGAGGCAAGAAGTACTAGCTTCTTAAATTATTATTAGCATAGAGATACGTGCAATACGTCGAATAAAAAGAATGAACCAATCGACAATCAAAGAAATAGTAAAAATAATAAAATTGTGGTAAATCCAAAACGTTGAAAAAAACATTGAACCAATCGACAATCAAAGAAGAAGGAAATAAAAATAAATAAATAAAAAAGAAGACCAGCTCAATCCTTTTCTCCTTGAGCTCACCATGCTCTGCCATCCATTCATGGCCGAACCACCCTAGATCTAGCTAAATCCGACACCGTGTGTGGAGATGAAAGTGGAGTGACGCGCGGCAATCGATAGTGGAAGAGGATGGCGGTCGTGGCTGCCGCGATGGGCATGGGCATGGGCGCCGCGTCGCTGCTGGCGCTCCTGGTGGCCCTAGCCCGTTGGTGCGGTTGAGGTTGGGGGACGCAAAGGCAGTGACGGCGACCATCACGCGTGGAGGAAGAGAGTGACCGACGAGGTAGCCGCGGTGCGTGGATGTGGAGGGCGATCAGCTCCATGGCCGTCCCGCTGCGACACCACCATCACCTTTCTCTCTATCCCACCGCGACACCACCGCCACCTTCCTCTCCATCCCGCGTGCTGTGCCATCGTTGTCACCTTCCTCTCCCTCCCGCTGCGCCACCACCGTCGACCACTGTACTCCTTCTCCTCCACCAGTGGACGCAGGCCGCACCTACTCATTCACCGGCTCCACGTGTGACTGTGGCCACACCACGTTGCTGCTCCTCCACCGACGGACGAGGGCTACACCCTCCACCACTGGCTATTGCGCAAGGGATAGGGAAGTGGTGGCTGCGCAGTGGGGGGAGAGGGAGGCCGCGAGATGCGGAAGGAGGTGATGGCGGTGGCGCAGCGGGAAGGAGAGGGAAGGCTCGGTGGCAGGCGTGAAGAAGAGGGAAGGACCAGTAGAGGCACAGTGGGAAGGAGAGAGGCGAAGGTAGGGTCCACATGTGGGTCCTGCATGCCACACATCAGCAAAACCGGCTTTAAAACCACTTGTAACTGCCGTAGTGGAGGTTATTTGTCCAGATTTGACAATTTAGGGATGTAGCATGTCTAGTATTGGAGTTCGGGGGGACTTTCTATATTTCATGATGAGTTCAAGGGGTTAAAATAGACTTCACCCTTAAAATATTGGTATATATAATATGCTCTTATTTGGAACAATCAAAACGTGGGAGATTCTAAAATTCTAGGTCTTGTTCGCATTGATTGGGATAGGAGGGATGGATAGGATGAAATCCCTGGCAAATTATCAAACTTCTCCTAATTCTTTCTAATCCACCTAAACCGAACAAAGCCTTGGTGAGTTTTCTTCTTAAGGTGCATAAGAGTTACGTGTTGGAAAATAAAGCTCGGACCAAATACATGCCAAATCCACGGCTTATATATCTTACTGTTTAAGAAAAATACATACCCCCACCACAAAGCAACCAACTCAGCGCCGGCGAGGGGCATTTTTAGTGAGTTATTACGTCCTTAGTTAGATCTGGAGCATGCATATCGTCAAGCTTGGTTGTTGTCATTGGAGTTAGGTAAAGTGGCAATGGAGACACTGCTCTGCTCAGTGCTCAACTCACCCATCCAATACGCCAAACCATCATCGGAGAAAAATAACAGGGCGAAAATAAAATAGCTGGATGCTGCCACAGTGGGCTAAATCGGGTCCGATTCTGTAACCACGGCCCACTTGTCTACTCCTATTCGGCCCGTCCAGGAAAAAAGACACCAGTCAGTTCAGTCCTTCTGGTTTCGTAGTCGACTAGTCTACTACTACCTGCCCTGTCAGCTCGCACCTGCATGCCTCGAGTCAATAATCACTCTATCTAACATTGGGTACCTAGTACAAAAATGCATCAACATAACGGGATTCAGATTATCTATTTTGTACATGTACCCACAAAGCTAGCTAGGAAATTAAGTTACAAACAAGTCTCACAGTCCATGAGGCTTTCCACCGAAAGATCAATGGGTGCGTTTGTTTCTCCTGTCGTACTTCTCTCCATGGCGCGCGACTACGGAAATCACGTGATCCACCGTCCACCCACCCCATTTCCTTCCCATTTTCTTACCCCAATTCAGCTTAAATTGGTCCAAAAATCCCTCTCCCCGCTCTCTCTTCCTCCTGCCGTGCCGACGCGCTGCTTCTCCGCCGCCGCCTTCGGGTTCGGGGGTTCGGGGTTCGCCGCTCGCCGGCGAGGTCCCCATCCTCCACCTCCGGCCTTAGAGGGAGAGCCGGGAGAGGTAGGCCGGCCCGGCGGTGGTGGCGGGGTGGCGGCGACTGAGGCCGGCGGCGCCCTTGCCGCCGGCCGGGCGGGGCAGGACGGCGGTCGGGCCGGGGTGGGGCGGGGGCGAACGGCACGAGGGAGGCGGCGGCGAGGGTCATGGGCAGGGTCGGCACGGAGAGGGGCAGCGGCCGGCGGGCAGTGGAGGCCGCGGCGAGGGTGCCGATGCGCCGGCGGCCTCCAAGTGGTGGGGGTAGGGCGGGGGTGGGGTGGCGCCGGCGGTGGAGGAAAGGAAGGAGGAGGCGGCGGGAAGAAGACGGCGACGGAGAAGGAAGGAGACGAAGTGGGGCGGTTCAGATTCGGCCCATATGGCGAGCGGGGGAACGGCAGGGGTGGGTGGATGTAACACCCCAAAATTTGACCCTGAGAATTTTTTCTAAACCCCTCTCAAATTCAAAATCAGATTTTGAAAACCTTAATGTTTGAGTGTATGTTATGAGCTCAACAAATTCTATCGATCTCTAAAAATTCTATCTCACTCCCTTCGGATGCTTCTCAAAATATCCAGCAAAAGTCCCCACTAAAACCCCCTTGAATTCTCCTCCAAATATTCAATTTCCAATCCCAAAATCCAAATCAGAAAAAGATAAATCTCCCTCCCTTTCCATCAGGCCGAAGCCCACCTCCACCTTCCCTCTGTTTCGGCCCAGCCGGCCTGCCTCTGCCTCCCTCTCCCGGCCCAGCCACCAAGCCGGCCCAGCGCCTCCCTCTCCCTCTGCCAGCGGGCCCCGCTCGCCGTCGTCTTCCTCCCCCGTCCTCCACGTCGGGTCGCGCCGACCGCGCGCCGCTGCCGTGCCGCCTCCGCTCCGCCCGGCCCCGCTGTGGCTCCACCTCGACGCCACCTCACTGCCGCCCAACCCTGCCTACACCGCCGTGCACGCCGCGCGCGAGCCCGGCTGGACCGAGCCGCGCCGCGCCCGCCGCCCTCGCAGCGCCGCGCCCGCCGCCCTCGCAGCGCCTATAAAAGGGAGCCCAGCGAGCCGCCCCACCTCCCCCTCGGTCGCCCGTGCCACACATGTGCACGCGCACACCCGAGCGCACGCACACACACACACACCTCCTCTCCTCTCGCTGGAGTCCCGCGGTGGGGTAACCCACCGGGAGGACACGCCGTGCGCACCACCTCCCTCCACTCCAAATTCACCCTCCTCCGGCTGCCTCTAACCAAATTGAGGTGAGCCTGAGCTCCGCCGCCCTCACGCGCACCTCCTCCACCGCTTTCCCTGGCCGGAGCCGCCTCGGAACACCGGAGCGCCGCCGCGCCGTAGCCTCCCTCTCTCACCGGCGTTTGGGTCACCCGCTGCCAGGTCCACCCGCCGCCCTATCCACCTCCACGATACCACCACCACGTTCGCCCTTCCCCGCTCGACCTCCCTGGCCTACTCTCGTCGCCGGAACTGGGCCGCCGGCGGAGAACCGCCGGCGAGCCGCGGCCGCGATGCCGTCCGGTTCGGTTGAACCGAACCGTGACGCCGTCGTCACACCGCCTTCCTCTCTGCGTGGCTGACGTGTGGGGCCCACTGCCCTGCCGTCAGGCCGCGCCGTCACGCACCGTCCCGCCCCGTGGGCCGGCCTGTAAAGGCCCATGGGCGGGAAAGCGAGCGCGGACCGAGCCGGGCGACGAAGGAGTGGGCCGCGCGCGCTGATTTCTCGGCCCGCGGTGCCATTTTTCTTTTCTTTTTTTATTTATGATTTTTTTTCTAAAGAATTTCATATCTCGACCGTTCGGACTCCGATTTAGACGATTCTTGCGCCTAAATTCTCCATAAATCAAGCTCTACACATCCGTGTATCTTCCACCACCCTTCACCGCTTCCACATCGGTTCATTTAATGGGGCTACACTTGACCCGTTAACAAAACCAAACAAGCAACCGCTTCCGGTCAAGGCTGGGAACTTTTCCTCGGTCGCGCTAGTGGTTAGCCGTCAGGCACCATAATCGCGATGGGCGGGATGGTCTAAGCTCGTAACCTATAAATCGGACCGCTTAACCTATATCTGCTTCGTTGTGCTAACCATGATTCTACGTCTCTTTCTTCACCCTTGTTGACCGCAGGAACTTTCCCATCGTCATGCAAACTCATCGCTCCCTGCGCCATCACCCTCGCTATGGCCAGCCACAACTGCTGCCATGGTACCCCTCCCTCGACCATTACCGAGCCCAGCGGTATGTTCGGCCCTCGGCTCAGCGCCGAACCGTGGAGCAACATAACCACGGGAGCCAGAACCGCCGGTTCAGTCCTTCGAGAAATCTTTTGATCCTTCTCTCAACACAAACAGACCCTTGTTGAGCTTATAATATGTCTTGTTTATTTGTTCTCTGTTGTTGCACGTAGGTTAAACCGAAAATCCTAGTTGGTGCACCAATGCATCCGGAGGATGATGTACCCTCGTCCCCAGCCGTCGATGTCCCGTTAAACCCAACGAAGTGAACGGCAAGTTCATTGGAATCTCACTTGATGCATAAATTACCCAGTTTTTGATAAATAACCATTGCCCTGATTAATGATAAAACCTGCATGTTTTGCTCGCTAAGGAGAACCTGATAGGATAGCCACCCGAATCTTTTAGACGTAGCGCGCACAGGTGGATCGCTCACTTAATATCATACATATTAATCTTGTTGTGGAACTTGGGTTGGAATGGGTTGGTGTGCGTTTGCGAAAACATGGGAAAAGACCCCGGCGGTTGATTCGGTCAGCCATGCCACGTGTCGAAGGGTGGAGAGCCCAGGTACCATTCTCACGGTTACACTGAGGCCCGGCCTCGTGGAGAGGACCGAGCGGTGTTTGAAGAAGCTCTGCTCTTCTAAGGACCGATTTGGAGTCTCATCTTGCCTAACTCTTTATCGTGCAACCATTCGATGTTGTATACGGCAACACTTGGCCGGAACCCAACGGAGTGAACGGCAAGTTCACTGGAATCTCACTTGATGCATAAATTACCCAGTTTTTAATAAATAACCATTGCCCGGATTAATGATAAAACCTGCATGTTTTGCTTGCTAAGGAGAACCTGGTAGGATAGCCACCCGAATCTTTTAGACGTAGCGCGCACAGGTGGATCGCTCACTTAGTATCATACATATTAATCTTGTTGTGGAACTTGGGTTGGAATGGGTTGGTGCGCGTTTGCGAAAACATGGGGAAAGACCCCGGCGGTTGATTCGGTCGGCCATGCCACGTGTCGAAGGGTGGAGAGCCCTGGTACCATTCTCACGGTTACACTGGGGCCCGGCCTCGTGGAGAGGACCGAGCGGTGTTTGAGGAAGCTCTGCTATTCTAAGGACCGATTTGGAGTCTCATCTTGCCTAACTCTTTATCGTGCAACCACTCGATGTTATATACGGCAACACTTGGCCGGAACCCGCAAAGAACAACCTCACGATACTCGTAGGCTGGGAGCACCGAGGGACTGAGAATGGTGGAAGTCGTGTGTCTGCTGGCACTGAAGCGATGTCGCATGTTTGTTGGCACTGATGCGACAGGGCCCATGTCTCTTCTTGGTTGAGGCCGGGGAATACTTGCGGGGTAGAGCCTTAAGCGGGAAGGGCCTTATTGATCATGAGTGCCTGGACCAAACTTGTGGATAAAGTGTGCACTTTTGGCTAGAGTATAAACCTATCCGGATAGTCCGTTGTACACTGGTATGGACTAGTTATGGTTTAGTTTCTGCCAGTAGTGATTTATAAAATTGGGGTTTTGTTGGGTGAAAATGATGTTTTTAGAAGCTACGGGCGTGGCCCAGAAGCAGTGAAGAAAAATGTTGGCCTGCGTGCCGTGAGCCACGATGGACCGGCAAGTCCAGTGGCACCTCTTTTGAAAAAAATGTTTTCTGAAAAATAAAAGTGAGAATCAATGAGCCTCGCATATTTTCTGGCAAAACTATCATGAGCTCCAGATATATCCGGCATGTACTAATAGCTTTGACCCCAAATTCTTTATGGAAGAAGGTGGACTTGCGGAGTACGTTTTCGTACTCACTCCCCTTGTTGTTGTTTTTCAGAGAAGACGAAGTCGCCTTTTAAAGAGGGCTTATACGTGTAAGGGTTGCGGACTATCCCATCGGTGTGAAGTGAAAAAGTTTGGGTCTACCGTTTAAGTTCCGCTGCAGTTGTATGTTTTGGGCTGCGTCCCGTTTGGTCTGTCCCGTTAGGGCGGATCTGTACTACTCTGATGTAAGAATGTGGTTATCATATCCCTGAAAATGATAATAAAGCATATTTTAGTTCCGTTTACGGGTAGGGTCGCTTCAATGGACGGCGCGCCCCCATCCACCCAGGAGGACGCGATGAGCCCCCCGCGCGACTAGTCGTTTCCTGACCATACTATATGCAGCCTGAATTGAAAAAAAAAACATGCAATTATAGAAACGAACTCAGTTAATCAAAACTTAAAAATAGAGAAAGAAACGTACGTACCCGGCCAGAATTCATGCCACATCGCACCTTGCGCATTTCCGCGCTGTCTGTCCATTGAGACCATATTTACCTGTAATGCTCAGCTCCCAAATCGCGCATGGGCATGGCGGGGTAAACTTGACGGTGGTGCATTCCCAGTGCCCTGAAGTTAATTAGAACCGTACCAAAAGAAGCACAATGCCAATGTTCAAAGTTGAATAGAAGAAATTACGTATCTGATCTCTGTCTAATATTAAAGAGAATAAGGTTTCTTGGTCTGTCATCTCATAAATATGATATGTGAGACCGGCCATACACGTGCGACTCCAACTTAGACGGCAGAAGAAGTTCACGTGAAAATGGACGCTCCGATTGCATACGGACTCCGTTTTCAACCTTCTGTATATTGACGGAAAGCTAAAATGACAATCTTTTCATATCAATTGACATCACCGTAAAATGTTCTTGTCGGTAACAAAAATCATTGAAACAGGTCATAGACATGCGACTTCAATTCAGACTGCAGGAGCAGCCCACGCGAAAACGGATGCTTCGGTTGCATACAGATTCTGTTTTCAACGTTCTATAAATTAATGGAATGCTAAAATGATAATATTTCCAACCCAACTGACATCACCGTAAAATTCACATGCAGTCAACGGTAATCATCGAAACAATATGACGTGAAATTTATTCACGAATCTGATTCGGACTGCAGGCAGAGCCCACACGAAAACAGACACTCCAGTCGCATACGGACTCCGTTTTCGACGTTCTATATATCGATGGAAAGCTAAAGTTATAATCTTTCTAACCGAACTGACACTACTATAAAATTTACTGGCAATCAATGGGAATCATCGAAACATTATGATGGGAATTTATTCATGAGCACGATTCGGACTGCTGTCGGATCCCACGCGAAAACGGACGTCCGAGTCAAAAAAAAAAAACTTCGTTTTTTACGTTCTATCTATATCAAAAGAAAATGGTCGAACGAGACTCATTTTTATATGTATTTGATCTAAATGTGTTTAAGAATTTTTTTCTCCCGTTGCAACGCACGGTCATTTCGCTAGTAAAAACAAAGCAACGATCGAAGTCCTCACCCATCGACAGTCGGTGCGATAAAATTAATTAAAGTCCTGCATTCAGCCCGATGTGCTTTAGGTGGGGGCACCCAACCAATCCTCCGTAATTGTGGCGGAACCGCCGATTTAATACGGGCTAAGTACACCTGTCACCATTAGCTTACAGTGTACTTAGACCGTACTAAACCCGGTCGTCCGTCGAGAAGCCCTCGGCTCTCGATTTGCACCAAATCCCAGAGGAACCGACATCACACACATCCGACTCGCGATGGAGCCACAACAGTTACATCATCACAGGTAGTTGAAATATAGAACAGATAGACTTAGTTACAAACTGAGAATGTATATAGTCAAATACATGTCCAAAATATATATAATGCGGAAGCGTTTTCAAAACATCTCGCAGCGGAAACCAAATACTTAAGAAGCCTTCATACAGATGAACGAGGCGAGAAGCACCGAGCCCACCGGTGCTACCCTTCTCCGAGCAGCTATCCAAATGCCGTCAGTACCTGTGAGCCAAAAGTGGGGGCAAACCCTGAGTACTAATTACTCAGTAGGACTTAATGGACAGGGTTTACGGCTGACGCAAAGCTCAGCTTACTAGCGAGTAGGTCCTTAGCCATTGGTTTTAAACCGTAAAATGTTGCCATAGGATAGCGGGATTTGACAGTCGCTATCCTTTAATCATGATTAACCACTATGTTTTAATGTCATGTTATAGCGGGATTTGACAGCCGCTAGTCCTTATCCTGAATCTCACTGGTAATATAGAGCGAGTAATTTGCATGAAGTAAAGCATGTATAACCATTGTGTCGTATCAAATCATCAATTCCATAAAACATCTTGCCTCAAACAGTTCTACGTTGCCCGTCAGTGATATTGGCATTCTCACACCTGGTGAGCATCAGCGATTTGAATCGATTTTTATATTCCCGGGAATAACTAGAAAATGCCAGGGGCCCATATGCTTACTAACACGACGGCTTTCCCACATATAGTCCCCCTTCTCCACTTGTCCCATCCCAAGTTCGATTCACTCCCGCCTGACTCCCGGGTTGTGCCCCCAAGACGAGCCTGCCGACATCTCGGTCTCCCCGTCATGAGCACCAAGCTCCCCCGGGCCACCTTCCTCTCAACCAGTGGGTAGGAACGTGTTTCTGTTCTTCGGATGGCACAAGTAAGGTTTCACCGGTCCCATTTCCCGGATAAGCATTCTAGCAATGTTATGCCGATCAGCAGGCGAACAGCGAACGGGCCTTATGCGACTCGGGCGGAGTCCACCATACCATCACATCATTTTTCAACATAGTAATCCCATATCTCCGCCCGGTCTCAATTGAAAGCATAACATAGCAATAATAAATTCATAGTAATGAAGATTCATCATTCGAAAGTAGACCCTACGAGACGAGTGACAGTGCTCACTCGTGTCTACTCGCGCCTAACCATTCTAGGCACCCGTCCTACGAACCCTAAGTATAGGTGCTAGGGCCAGGGCGGCCGGGAAGTCTAATGCAATTGGTTTCAATCAATCCTAATGCATATGCGTAACTCGAAATAATTTGTTTGCTGGGATTTGCATGGTCCTGCCTACCTTTGTTTTTCTTTACGAAAACCAACAAACTAAGCAAATGTTAGTTTGCCGGGTTGTGAGGCTTTGCCCCAGGCAACCCCTTGGTCACTTGGACTGCTCCTCCTTCCAAACACGACTGATGGGCCCTCCAGGTCGTGAATGGGTCTTAGTTAGTCTTGTGGATCACCGTTGGTTGAAGTAGTTCCACGCGCTCGTTTTTTGATCACGTATCTGTAATGAGCGTCACTATATGATTGACACGCGGAATGGTGCAAGAAATGAGATGCATGAATCACGAAACACACGTATGGATAACCATTTCATGAACAGGCGAAAAGGTGATTGATAAACTACCTCTAAACACGGAGGACCTAGATCAAACATATACTTTCTGGACTCTATGCATCAACCTTAGGTTACCATATTTTCCAGAGAATTTCCCTAGCCGTTTATGACCACTTTTCCTAATATCTTTTCTAACATGTAGCTTTTTATTATTTTCAAATCACCATTAAAACTTAACATGCAGGGGCTCATATTGCACTAATGAGATACTTATACTACCTAAAGTATATGAAAAATGCTAAAGAGTATATTTGAACATATTCTATGTAGTCTCCACTTTCTAAGTTAAATAATGCACCTAACACATGTATAAGGGTAAAAGGGTAATTAAACAGTAAGTGCTAAGGCTATAAAAATTTACATAGTGCTATAATGCCCCAAGAAAGCTACTGTCCAAGTTTCATGCTATTTGGAGTTCATTTAGTGCACTTTTGACTTTTATCCTAATTAATAATGCATGCAACAAACCAAGGGCAAAATAGACATTTCACACCTTCACAACATACCTATCGTGTAGATCTATTTCAGAGGAGTCTAACGCAACTGAGTTTGTCCATTTTGGAATTTTTTGTGATTTTATATGATTTTCCAAAGTTCATAGTCAATTTAAATGCATCTTAATAGAAAATTACTCAGACTAAGGACCCGAACGTAATTAACCATAGCTTTCGGGGGTTAGCGTGCAAGAATCACCAGACTCATACCACAGTGCACCGAATGACTTTGTGAAACTTCAAAAGGTCGGGGGCCGGATCGCAAAATCTCCTTCTTCTTCTTCTTCCTCGGGCAGGGGCGAACGCGCGCGGCGCGGTCGCGTGTTCCGGCGTTCGTGCCGGCGTGTGGGGGCGGCGTCTTGGAGCCGAGGCGGCGGCCGGAGGCGTTCCTGGCTGCGGGCCACCTCTCGGGGTAGATCTCGTCGGCGGCGATGGAGAGGGGAGGCGGCGCGGCGAGGGTGAACCCGGGGGTGAACGCGCGGCGAGGCCGCGGCGGCGCGGTGTCGATCCGCCGACTCCGGCGACGGGAGGGGGCGAGGACGGGCGCGAGAGCTCCACGGGGAGACGGCGCGCGCGGCGGTGGTGAAGTGGAGGGGCGGGGATGGCCGGAGGAAGGCTCTCCGCGTTGAGGCGCGGGTGAGTCGGGGCGGCGCGCGGCGTCGCGCGTGGGGAAGGGGGCTAGGGCCGACGGCGGCAGCCTAGGGCTTGGGGCTTCGGTGGAGGGAGGTGCGGCAGCGACGGGGCGCGCGTTGGACGAAGGGGAGGCGGCCCGAGGCGACCGACGTAGCTAGCTCGCCGCGGGCTAGGCCATGGCGCGGCCGCGGCGTGCGCGCACGCAGAGCGGCTGGAGGTGGCAGGGCGGGGCCGAGGAGCAGCGGGGAGGGTGGAGATGCTTGAGGTGAGGCCGGTGGAGGTGGCGGCTCGGACGGAGAGGGCCGGAGGAGGCCGGGGCGCGAGCTTGCCGCGGCTCCAATGGCGGCCGCAGCTCTGCGCT
This sequence comes from Paspalum notatum, assembly GCA_022530915.1. NCBI lineage: Eukaryota > Viridiplantae > Streptophyta > Magnoliopsida > Poales > Poaceae > Paspalum > Paspalum notatum. The sequence continues at coordinate 1,002,187 of CM039691.1, forward strand.
CGGGAAGAGGCCGGGCAGGGGAAAGCGAGGGCGAGGGAGTGGGTGGAGAAGGCCGCGGGTGCGTCCAGGTGACGAGGCCGGGGCGCGGTGGGGACGTCGATCCGCGGCGCGGCGTACGTCGCTGTACGCCGGCGTCCCCGTGGCGGCCGTCGTACCGGGGTGGAAGGCGACCCTGACGGGTGGGCCCCACCGGTCAGTGACTCAGAGGAAGATCCATTTTATTTGTGTTTTCTCCCTTCCTATAAATTGCCATTTTGACCTATTTAGAGACCGAATTTGGGAAAGTGGTAATTTGATGAATTGTTCTACTCTCAGAGCTCTACAAGTTTGTCAATTGGCTCATATTCAAATTCGGCCGGCAAATATGAAATTTGTTTGAATTTATGCAGCAGCCATAGGTAGGGACTGAGTAGGTCATCTGCTTGGGAGGGGAAAATACCCTAGTTATAGGCCTCAACTCCACTTGCTCCTTTTGACAAATTTGTTTGGGACTTTCTAAACTATATTTCATTTCATTAGGGCAGGTCATGAAAATGACTCTATGGGTAAGAAAATCTCAAATTACCAAACTGGACAGAGTAGGGGTGTGTTTCTGGGCTGACAAAATTTGGTTGAAAAGACCAATTTGAATTCATATTATGACCAGACTCATATTGACAAAGTTGTTTCCTGGATCATTACCTACAACTTTGTTAATATGATACTCCTCTAAATCACAACATAATTTGAACTACAACCCTAATCTTGTTTAGGATTTTGGTAAAACAGCAGATTTACTCTAAGTAAAGTTTTTCTTGTTTTCATCTTTTGAAATATCAAATAAAATCCAATTACATCCACAATAGATGCATTTGAGAGGTGATGAGTTCAATTCCATTTCATATAAAAGGAAATTCTTGAGTTGTATAGTCCAATCAAAAGAAATTTCAGAATCAATTTGGGAAAAGGCAGAAATTTTTGACTTAGTTGTTTCTCCACCAAAACCTAATACTCTCTAAGCGTGATTTAGTCCTAATTCATCACTAGCTTTTGTATAATTTTGTGTTACGGCTTCTGAGATGCCTGGGGCATCACAGTAATCTCCTGGCCCGACATGACCCTCCAGCTCCCGACCCTCCATCTCTGACCTCCCGACCCGAGGCATGCTGTCCCAAAACGGTTGACGCATAGCTAGGTTATGTGACACTAACCGCATAATTACATGATTTTGGAATAAAAACATAATTAAAAAAAGCAGAATGTTACACATAAAGAAATTTAAATTGAATTTGCACACTAAATATTGTAAATATCACACTAATTAGGTATCTAATCAAGTATATAAATATTGTGAACATCACACTAATTAGGTATCTAATCAAATATAAATATTATAAAATCACTCTAATTAGGCATATAAACAAATGTTGGGGAAAAGGCCTAGCAAAAGCATATATGTAATAGCAGGGACCTATCTGTAGCATGTGAAATGTCTAATGAAACATGAGAAAACAGCCACACCTCTTCCACTATATAAGTAGCCTAGGGTTGAGGGGGAGAGAGGATGACGCTTTGACCACTGCTTCTCCCACGGGTCTTTTCAGTGTTGTCTCAAGTACCTTCTCTAGGGGTCTTCTTCGAACCTTCTCCACATTATATTTCGTCAACAACATCAACTATAATTTTTTTTCTAAACATCACGCTAATAAGGTATCTAATCTAATAGAAATATTTTAAACATCACACTAATTAGGTATCTAATCTAATATAAATATTCTAAAATAAGGAACTAAATATTTGCAATTAGTCTAATCAATCGGAACATTAGTATATAACCTAATTGGATCTCTAATAACCAAGATAATTAATTCTCTAATCATTGGTGGCCCAAATAGACCATAAGAAACCCACCAGAGATTTTGAATATGAGCCAAATCTGGAGAATTTCTTAGGTTGAGCTGTTGGGAAATATGTTGAAACTAAATAACTCAAAGAGCTTAGAAAATTTGGAAAAATAGTTGTGGCATTGCCTAGACACGTTATAGAAGATGCCTTCGACAAAGAATCTAGGTAGGACCAAGAATCTAGGCAGTTTCAAAGCAAACTCAGTACTAAAGCTAAGCCAAAGCGGTTGTCGTAGTACTCGCATGATCAAGTAATTGATTGTTGAGGTCAATCTTGCATGTGTACTTGTTGAAATCACAAGAGACCTTCCTCAATATGGCAACGGGGTGAGTGGATCATCCGTCCCCTGAAACCCGGGATTCAAACCCGCCCCGCCCTCGAACTCCGCCGCCCGAACAGCAATTCAACAGATTGGGAAGAGGGATGACGGGATCTAGCATATGCTTAGGTGCAGTGCAGAGTGTATTTCTAGTAAAAACTAAAGAGGACACAAGAACTTCTCAAATGAACTATACAGTAACTACACTATGAAACTTGGCGCAACGAGCACCATCAGCCCAGTCAAACTGGAAGTCTTTTGTAATGAAAGTTGGGATCTCTCTTTTGACTCGCATGTTGGAAGTTTGATCTTTGAGTGAAAAAGGAAGGGGACGAATCAAATGATGAACACTTCTACATACATTGAGATTAGTTTCGGCTCCAATTTCGATAAGATGTTGATAGGATGGATTCACAGTGAAGATTGAATCTTGGATATAGACTACATGTTCCTTGTAGAGGGTGTTGAAGCAGTTATACAGATGTTTACAGTTGTCGAGAGTCCTCATCATATGCGAGATTCATTGCTTCCAGCAGTTGTTTTGATAATGAGATTGTGATTTTCGAGAACAAGTGTGTCTAGAAGGGTGGACTATTTAAGCATACTATTGCGGTAATGACACAAGAAAAATTGAGTGTTTGCTTAGAATGGTAGAAATCACATTTTGAGTGGACATTTCAGGATGGAGCTCTTGGAGCTTTATGTTTCCCTGATGATGACTCCATTCTGTTTTATGTGAGGGTGTTCTTTGCTCCAAAAAATATGGAACGCATGCCACCTTCAAGATACGATGCCTCGAATGAGAGGTGTATGAACAATGGGAGAAAACTTCTAGCGGTGCATTGCTGAAATAGGCAGTCAGCTTTTAGAATTTATTTTGTAAGCCCTTATCACAGATGGAAGGAGTTTGATGTACGACTTTTGTAGCCATGTGTGGTTTAGATACTTTAAGCAGCTATGTCCAGTGCATTATGTTTTGAGCTGTGACTATTTCCCTATGATTTGAATGCATTCATGTATTGCACATCTCTTGTACCCTAATGGATTTATATGTATATATACTGTGGGGATCGAATGAGTTCCCAAAGCAAAAAGAGTAGTGTTGCTACATCCTGCAAATGTTTTGAGATATGTACTTGCTAGTCTAGACTAGATCTTGGCCATTCTTGTAACAGGTGAGTTGTTGTGTTGCCCTAGACGCAAGCGCTACGGGTAGTTTCTTGTGTTCCTCTTTGCCGCATGTTACCTGCGCGTGTATCATTATCAGCTGCACAGGCATAGGGGGAAGAACATTCTAATGAGCTCTGCAAACACCGATTGGAAAATCTGTGCTGAGGAGACCACATTCGAATAAGCATATGCTTGCTGGGCAAACACGGATTGGGAAGGTCATGCATGGCACACTGATTACACAGAGCATTGTCTAGCCATCTTAGGCAGCATGCATCTGGTTTTCTTTCCTAGCTACTATATCAAAAGAGTAAAATACGTCGGCGGTCCTCAAAGTTGGCAGTGTCATTTAGGTCCCCGAACTTAGAAAACCAGGAAGCTAGGTCCCTAAACTTGGCATGGGTGTCATCTAGGTCCCAAAACCGCTCTCTAAAACCGCTTTCCTCTGTTTGGGTTGTGATATGGCATGCTTCTGTGTCCCTAAACTTGGCTAGAGGTGCCATCTGTGTCCCTAAACTTGGTTGAAGATGTCATATAGGTCTCAAATGTTTTGGGACCTAGATGACACCTCTCGCCAACTTTAGGGTCCTAGATGTCATCCCTAGCCAGGTGTAGGGACTCACATGTTATGTCAGCGTGCTACATCATCACCAGAGAGTAGAACATGGTTTTAGAGAGCAGTTTTTGGACCTAAATGACACCTTAGCCAAGTTTAGGGATCTGGATTCCTAGTTTTCTAAGTTTAGGGACTAAGTGACACATGATGCTAACTTTGAGGACCGCTGGTGCATTTTACTCATATCAAAAATACCAAAAGGCATGGAAGGGTCATGCATGACGCATGATTACTAACAGGCACCTAGCTTGTTGCAGATCGGTGACGCGGATAGCGGGCAGTGGGCGGTGTTGGTTTGGCTTGGCCTTCCCACGTTCTAGCTCCCTTCTTGCATGGAGTAGTATGGTAGTCAGCAGACGACAAGGTTTGGCGGAACAAGTCCAACATCAAGTTTGTTAGCAGACGATGAGAGATGTAGTGATGGTTTTTGGTACTACATCATAAAGAAGACAACATAAGGAGGAAACATGGACGGCGAAGAAGAAAGGGATTGAAGCTTAGTCCTTCAATTGTTTTTCTTTGTCGTCTAAGTGTTTTCTTTCTTTCTTATTTTTGAGCTCCTCTTTTTTGAGGATTTTAGAGTCTAAAAGACACTCTTTGTAACCCTTAGCTGTATGCATCCATACGCATGTGGATATAGTAGTAGGCCGGATTTTATCCTTTATTATCTAAAAATAAAAATAGACCATTTTTCACTAGATAGAAATAAGATGATGCAGACGGAATTCTTGGTTTATGGTTTATGGCAAAACAGTCAACACTTAGATCATGCGGATGGAATTCTTGGTCTAACTTTTTGTTTGAGTTGCGTCGATCAAATTTTTGCAGCCTAGCCTCAGGAAATTCAAGCAAGTACTTGGTTGAGAGTAGCAGTTGCTTCCTCACATGATTCGCATGAATAGATAGAGGAACAAGTACTAATTAAGTAACGAAAAAAAAAATAAGGAATCAAATAAGTATGCTCCGGACCATGCAAGAAAACCTCTGGACAGGTGCTCTGGCTGGTTTGCAATATGACTATATGAGTGGCGCTTCTTTGGACTCATCAGAATATAAGTTAAGTGACACTTTCTTTCTTTCTTTCCGAGCTGACGAGACACACAAGTGCGCGACGAGAGGCGACAACCGTCCAAAGACAAGTTGAGACCCCAGACCAAAGGCAACGAGCTCGCAACACTAGTCAGGCAGGCTACCAGCTGATGCGGCGTATGACAACGCCCGTCGTCGAGCCCAAATACAACACGCAAGCAGGATACAGGAAACCAAATTGAACTTATAAAAGAAAAGCATGCTTTCGCGAACAATTCAACAAAATTTTCATCGTGCTGGACGTGTTAATTAGTGTGTTACGCATTATCGGAACGTGGCCGCCGCGCAACTCCTCGGCTCCGGTCGCTTTGTCTGCAGAGCGTACTGCAAATAGGAAAATATTTGCGCCTTGAATCCGAAGAACAACGAAGAGTCCGGCGCCATGGTCCGCCGCCGTCCGCGGCGAGCCCAGGGTCATCCCTGCCATACTCGATGAGGGAATCATGGAACCAACCGGAGCAAAGCTAGGATCCACCCGCCCGCGGCACCTCCCCTCTCCACGGACTGAGCTGCCTACTCCTGCACTCTTTCATTGGTGCCGTGCCATAGCCCATAGGAAAGATGTGGTGCGGTCACAGGCTTGCATCTTCGCTGCGCAAGGAGGCCAAGGTGGCGCTGCATGCGGGGACTGATCAAACTCCTGAAGCAGGCGGCGGATCGGGAGAAAGGCAAGTAGTGCCAATGTCTGGCAAGAACTTTCTATCTAGATTGAATATATAAGAAGATAAATGAGAGGCACGGTACAAAAATAATGAGATCAGGCACCTTGTCAAAGAAAAGAAAAAGTTGAGACTGAGAAAATAGACCGATTGAGGACTTGCTGAATAATTTGTTGCTTAATTCAGCTGTATAGATAATCCACTAATCAAAGCAAAGAAAACATAAACAGTTGCATGGAGCAATGTAAGCAGGATGTGTGTATAGTGTATGCAGTATACGTGCTCTCACAAGTAATGGCAAGGACATTAAAAAAAAGAAGGTAGTTTCAAAGATTATTCTGCTGCACAAATAGGATCAATACATTTATTAAGACATTTATGAATCATGACCTGAAGGCATATCAGTTTGGTTTGGGACTCAGGGCTGTTTGGATCGTGTCTTGCGGTCCTGCCCGGGGGAGCTCGCCCAGGCACTGGCACGTCAATCCAACCCCAGGCGCTAGAAATCGACAACCTAGGTTGGCTGCCTAGGCCAGACAAGATTTCCGCGTATCCATCCAAACAAGCACATGAAAAACATTTGATCGGTTACCCATTTTAGACTACATATATATCTTAAAAGTTTAGAATTTTGAATAAACCGTGGCATGCTAGTCCGGTATCCAAATTCGCATTATCCCTATGCGATCTGAACGGGCCCTAAAATAGCTGGATGCAGCCACAGTGGGCCAAATAAACCGGGTCCGATTCTGCAACCACGGTCCACTCTTCTACCCCCTGTTCGGGGAAAAAAAGCCACCAGTCAGTCTCGGAGCGGAGACTGCATGCATGGCTGATGGCTCATCAGGAGTCAGGACTCAGCAGAGAAGACGAACAGGTAACGTGGCATAATAAACCCTAGAAGATGAGTCGTCGTAACCGCGATGATCGTCAATCCTTGGTCGAGAGCGCCATCTTGTCGAGCAGGTCCGCCAGCCCAGCATGCTCCGACGATGACGCCGCCGCCGCCGCAGTCGTCGTAGAGGCAGTGGCGTTGTCACCGTCGCCCGCCGCACTCGTCGTCAGGCGCACCATCATGGAGGAGAGCCTGCGGTCGCGCGCGCGGCCCTCGTGGACGGCCAAGAGCGTGCGGAGGCACTTCCGGACGAGCGATCGCCGGCGGCGTCGGTCGCAGCTCTCCTGCGCGGCGCGCAGGTGGTCCGTGGGCACCCGGAAGGCGCGCCTGGCCGCTACCTTCGACGGCGTAATGTATCTCCGCGGCCGGAACCAGACGAGATCTAGAGGAGGCGCCGGTACGCCTGGCGGCGTACCCTCCTCCGCCGTGGCGCCGGCCGGTTGGTGGTTGATCGTCTTCGTCGCTGCCACGGGCGCCGCCGCGATGGTCACCTTGGCTAGGGCGCGAGTAAGGTTGTCGTCGTCATCTGGCGCTGCGCCCGGACAGTGGCCGGGAGTGATGGCAGAATCCGATGCGCCGGCCACCGGCGCCGCCGTATGGGCTGAGGGATTCGGCGACGCCATGCATGGACAGGGGCAAAGACCTATGCTTATGTAATATATGTACGCATCCCACAATGTTATTAGTTAGATTTAGACGAGGAAAGTTACGTAAGAGTCGCAGGCGAATCGTTTCATATTCCAACCCGTATATATTCATCAATCAATCAATGAACTCTGTAAAAAAAGCCAGTTTCGTAAGGTGACTCGGTCTCAAAACATGGAGTCTGGTCTGTGGTGCTCCCCCTGCAGCCCTGTCCACAATAGGGTCATCTATCATCTCTCATTCATTGAGATGTTGAGCTCAATCACCAGCTGCACACGAGAAAAAAATTAATTCAAGGAGTCCATCGTTCTGTGTTGCACACAAGCAATAAGGAGCAAAAAACGCATGATACAAGCTTTAACAAGGTACAGATGTTACAGACGGGCTACTGAGTTAGTATGAATGTGATACTGCGACCTAATTAAGCTAGAGGAGATCGGATGTGCCTACATCTATATATGGCCAAAAAGTATGTACAGTTTAGAATGGCGGAGCAAAATTCGTCCATCGCTCAGCCAAAACTCACAAGGTCATAATCATCTTTGACGCTGGATGACTTGACTAGTCCGAAAGAATCTGTTCCAGCTCAGGATCCTCTGGCCCGATGAACACGTCGTCGTCGTTGTCCATTTCAGCAGCATCGATCGTCTCTTTCTCTGCAGGAGCATCTTCGTCGTCATCAGACTCGCCCGCCTCTTCGTCAGTGTAATTAGGAACCGCTGGTTCACCAATGGCTTTGCCTCGGTCAGTGCCAGTACTCAACACTTGGTCGTCTTGAGATTTGGCTCTGCTGGATCCTGCTTTGCCATCAGTGTTTTCACAGATACAGGTAGAGGGGTTCTCATGAAACTCCCCTTTCCCTGGCCTCAGCTCTTTGGGCTCTCCCATAAACCCTTTTTGAAACATGTGTACTTTTGAGCAGAATGCATCCCACGACATGTTTCCTCTGTTCAAGAATAAGGGATAGAGCCTCTTGGCATTTGGTCGGATCGTTCTCTTATGACCAAAATATCTCCTGCAGCAGGCACCAAACATGGTAAGGCCAAGTGGCAAACTGCCGACGACAGAGTAATCCAAGTACAAACAGCAGAGTAATTGGTACCTTCGCCCAGCCAAAATTTTAGCCATATTGCCATTGTTGTTAGCCACAAAAGCATCACTCTCATCGCAGACAATGAAATCGAGTGCAGCCATGCGAGATGAATATTTAGAGAATGGAGCCAGCTCCCCTTTGCTAGATATTGTTTCTTTTGTGTGCAGATTGGGGAAGAGAGCTTTAAGTGGCGCCAGAGTCCTTGCACCTCCATATATCTCTCCGGAAGCTACATAAATGTGGACGTCCTTGCTGTATCCCAGGGCTTTCAACATCAGACCCACCTCTTCAGGAGTTAGAGGGCATCTACCCTGCCTTCTTCCTTTCTCTGGGTTAGGCTGAAATACAGAAGAGAAGATGTTGCATCATTAGGCAAGTTGATCTTGGCCTTTCAAGGCACATACCATATGATAGCACAGTTGCATACATACATGCAAACCTTTCCACCTCTTCCTTATAGCACCAAGTTCTCTCCTCTCTTTCTCTCCACCACCATAATAGCACCCCGAAAAGGCAAGCATATCAGGTTCAAATCTGACATTACAAAAGGAACAATGTTTAGGGAAAGGACAAGAAACAGACCAATATCATTAAGAACTGGAAAAGGAAATGTACATGAACCAGTAAAGGTGTTTTTAGCATTCAGCTTTTTTACATAAAACTTATAAAACTTGTGCAACCATAGACTAAGATCACACATGCACTTCTACTTCTACCGTATTGGTCCTATTGGCCCAAATGATGTAAGCATGTAGAGAGGCCTCTGTACAAATAAAAAAGTAGTCATTGCACCAATATTAGTTGCATCCAGACAATAACATGTTACAGTCTTAATAGGACAAAGCCTTAATAGGATAAACTGCCACATATTGAACTTAGGGCATGTTTGGATCCCAGAAGATTGCACAATCCAGCTTGTAAAATCCAACTGAGGATCCAAACACCACCAGATTGTGAAATAGATTGTAAAATCTGGACTTTCAGATTTCACAATCCTACAAGCTGGAGAAACCCAGCTTCCACCAGATTGTAGAGTGCACAATTACATAAATGCCCCTGCATTTTCTACCTCTCAAGCCTTGTAGAGTGCAGAATTACGAAAATGCCCACGTCTTTTCCCCATTTCCCTCGTCGGTCGCCGCCGGTGGGGAGCTCCATCGACGTTCGCCGCAGCGCAGGTGGGGGCGGAGAAGCGCGACGACGATGCCGCCGTCAGAGAGCACCACTACCGTCGCGCTTGCCTGCCGCCGACGAGCCGCATCAGTGCATCACCTCGCCATGGCGACCCTCATCACCTCTGCGCCCTTGCCCTCCGCAGCAAGATCCAAGACTGCGCCTTCCACGAGTTCCAAGAGCGAGGGGGAGGGCAGGAGGTGGAGGACAAGGAGTAGCCGAGCGGGCGCTTGGCACCGAATCCACCTCCACCGCCATTGCACGGTGCTGCTTCCGGCACCCATGGTCGGCGCCGCCGCCTTGATTCCCCTCAGCTCGCGCTTGCCCACTCCCGGTCTTGCCCTGAGCACCGGCACCGCTGCTTTGGAGCCCTGCCCTGCATCCATCATGCTTGGCTGCGCGCAGGGAGAGGCACCGATTGGGACACCTCCGTGGCGTTGCAGGCAGCACGGATCGAGCTGCTTGAGGGCCTAGACCTAGAGCGCGAGAGCAGGACGGAGCACAAGCCCCAGGCCAAATCCATGGAGGAAAGGCGGCGGACGAACCAGGAGAGGAGGGCTGCGTCTCGTTGGGTCAAGAACAGGTCACTGCGGCGGTGGGAGTGGGAGGTGGGCCATAAGGCCTTGAGGAGCCAGTAGCCCAGTAGTACAATCTGGAATCCAAACGCCACACGTCATTGGCTTGCAAAAGCTAGATTGTGTTTCTACCGGCTTGTAAAAGCCAGATTGCAAAATCTCGCTTGATCCAAACGCGGCCTTAATAGTTAGTACACAGCTGATGGAAATGAGTTCACTCAGCTGATGAAAGTCAGACCCTCATTTCAGTTCACTCTGACTTCAACAGGTGCTATCTGCACCCAACCCTAATCAAGTGATTGAGGCCTTGGGTCATCAATTAGGTTGGCACTAGAAGGAAACCATCAAATCAATATTCTGTCCATCCTAGTCCTAGCTCAAGTGATGAAAGTGCTCCCTATGTTCTAGCTTCTAACCTCTAAATGGGTTTCAAGTCTAATCCGCTGACATAAAGAAAGAAACTATGGTATTTGCACCATTAGAACCATCTTCCTATCAATTACTGTAAACATGGAATTATATTTGCGATGTAGAAGTGTAGAACACGAGAACTTTATATATGTGCACCTCAAATGAAGAGCAATAAAATATTTGCTCCTCTCCCTCATCCTTTGTATTAGTTTTGCACCCATCTCTTGTATTGGAGCAGTGAATCTCAATGCATGATAGTTGACTCTACACCTCAGCTTTTGCAAGTCAGTTTGCAACCTATTTGCTAATCTATAATCAAACTTCGTCAATCGAATAACCTGCACCAAATGAACGAACTGGTACTTTAGTAATAAAAAAGTCAAATATCTCAAAACAGTCAAGAAAAAAAACCTGATATATATGTGGTGCTTCATGAGTAAATATCTCATTTATATAGTTTGGGGGAATATTTACATAAGTGGACAAAATGGGTAAAGGCACGTGATATCAGCAAATAAAACTCATGTATTGGTAACAAATACAGCTATAACACAATGACTTACATGTTTCTTAAGAAGTGCAGGCAACACGCGGTTCAAGTAACACCGCTCAGTGCACTTTCGGGGAACACGCATTCTGTGAGGAGCCCGAAGTTTACCTCGTATGTCTGGAAGCTCTTTCACAATCTTTACATCCTTTGATAGAGATGAGATGAACCAGTCGATGTCAAAAATTTCAGAAAAATTGCTGCAGAAAAAAGTTGTATTAAATATAACCCAAACGCATTCAAGTCATCTTAAAAACAAAATGAGCCTTAGAATATTATGGCATAGAAGTGCTCAGTGCTCCAAATTAACCTTGAATCTTTCCAGAAAGACGCCTGGTCTAGTTTGGGAACAACAAGTGTGGCATTTAGAATGCATGCAGCAACAACAGCATCAATTATCTGAAGAATACAACACATGTTAATTGAGTTTATAAGGTAACAAACAGCAAGTGTGGAATCATAAGGACCACAAAATCCATAAAAGGATATTATAAGTATTAACTGATGATTTCTTCTGTGGATATACATTGAGGAATAATTTCTAAACTTAAGGACCACATAATCCATAAAAGGCTATAATCCAAGTTTACACAGTCAATTCTGTATACATGGACATGGGATGTCACATGGATTCTCATGCTTTGCCTGAAAACCCCACATCCTTACAAATTCTAGAAAATAAGATTGCAGACCATAGAAATATAGAATACAGATAATTAGCTTCTTTATGAATTAGATGAATCTGGTATTAGTTTGGCCACTTGACAATGTATCTGTTGCATTACTTCAGAGTATGGACCCAGCACAAGGAAACTTACAAAAAGAAACCTGGCATTTGGAGTACAATCTAGTAAAAATACAAGAGCTTTAAGGCTTAGTACAATTAGTGAACATTGAAACCATAAAATTGTGCATAAATAAATATAACAAAGGCTGAACACATGCTTTGTCCTATACTCCAATCCATCCACAAGTATACTGTTTATGGAAAAAGAATAGTGTAGCACACACCCCTGTTCTCTGTTGATTAAGGCCTCCACTTGTAACAATCATCAAATAGCGGTCTGGTTGTGTGGTAATATTTGAATCTGCACAATTTGAAACAATGACCACATCAGGCAAAATGAAATCATCCAAAAATAAGGAAGGAGAGATACTATCAAAACTATTTTCAGAATTTTAAAAGCATTAGTTTTGTAGCATTATATAAATGTGGAGCAAATAGAATGTCTTATGCAGCTGCGCCAAATTTCAACCAGCAGTGTGTTTCAAAAAGTTTGCCTACCAAGGAACTTGCTGCTTGAGTTGCTGCACCCATAATATTTGCTAGCAAGCTTTGAACCCCAAAGGTCATCCCTGACGGTCGAACCATTTCTCTACATTTTAGAGAATGTTGTAAACTTGTAATGAATTCATCAATTCCAAAATTCAAATGTCACATACTTGAGCAAAAATATGGCCAAATCATTGGGAGTAACTCAGAAGATAAGAGGCATGCGTTTTCAAATAATTTGATGTGAAAAATAAATAAAACCCAGTTAAATTTAGACATCTACAAGAGCATGCAAATTCTACTCCTCTAGAATTAAAATAACAAATAACTCAAGCTATGCTTGTCACCATGTCATTTGCCAGAAATGGCACATGAAATGGAGTCAAATTCATTTTCGAACGATTAAAGCAAACATCACCCAAACTGACCAATAAGTCAATGGAACATGTGACATGCTGCAGAGTACTTCACTGACACTGACAAGTCACAACTCTAGCAAACATAACAAAGACTGACGATCTGCTGCCCTTAATCTAACCGGAGAAGCGCATACTTACCGGAACACGGGAAATCTCGCGGCGCTCGAACTCCTCCATGCTGCCGCCACCGGAGCTGTTCAGCTGCGCGTGAGAGAGACGAGTTAGTTGGTTCGGGAACCGTGGAGGGGTGGGGGAGAGGAAAGCAGAGGGAGCTAGGTCACTGGTGCGATGCAGTACCACGGCATGGCCCGAGCCGCGGCGGCGGGAGGAGACGAGCACGGGGTGGTCGGCGAGCGGCGGCGGGGAGACGTACAGCAGCGCGACAGCGGCGAGGAGGAAGAGCAGGAGCGCCGCTGCCGGGCACCGGTAGTTGCCGCCGCGCCGCCGGGGCTGGACCATGTCCCGCGGCGAGAGGGAGTGCCTCAGGGACGCTGTGAGGGGGCGCCGCAGCGACGGCGCTGGTGAGGTGGTCCCCGAGGCGGCGGCGGCGGCGGCATGGGAGGCCGGCTCGCCTCTGGATCAGTAATGAGTAGTAGTATTGTTTGAACTGGACTGGGGAAAGGAAGGAATGGTGGGCTGGTACGGCGGCATTCAGCAGAGTACGGCGAGTGTGTTGAACGAACTGTTCGCCCTTCTCCTTCGAGTCCTTTCAAGAATTTCCTAGAAAAACATTTTGTTGGATATAAACACCGCTTAAGGAATAGAATGATTTGCAATCATTATGAAACATCTGAATTAGCTTGAATTCTCTTTACTTTATAGATACGAAAATATTCTTCTGTTTGAAAACAGGCTCAAGCAAAATAATAATTTTATTGAATTTGAAAACATTATTTTATCACTTGATATATTTCTTCTGACTCGGTTTTAAGGAAGGTTAAAATTGGAATGATATAGTATACAGCAATATACATGGTTCCAATTGTCGAAAAAGCTTTCATTATTGAACCCAGCCCAACTAAAAGATCAAATCATTTAAATCACTCGGGTTGGTTCACGTATTATTTTTTTTAAAAAAAAATGGATTGATTAGTTATAACACAACCGTATAAAAATGGTTCGTATACCACATGTTAGAAAACAACGTTTTCATTTTTATTTCTTTGCAAGTGTATAATTGGGGCATGCCAGGGAAGTGTATAATGGCTCAATTAATTCAACACATGCAAAATATTACGGTAATAAACAAATCTGGACAAGTGAGGTATAAATAACGGAAAAATGCACACGAAACAGAATACTAGTTCATAGAATAATTGATCCTGTTAATATGAATGATTTTACAGGTTCAGTTCCACTGTCCTCATCAATCATCATATAGCACAATATCCTTCCATGGGCACTTCTCAATATACAATACAACATCTAATAATCAAGTAAGAAGCGATATTTCAAACAAACTGACAATGGTTATTAACATCATTGATCAGATCTTCACAGATAAGTTCCTAGCAACTAAAGATGAAAATCCAGTGGACAAAATTTGAAGATACAGGAAAGGAAGCTGCCAATAATCTCAACTGTGCTGTACTCTCCAACTGAAGCCAGATCTGATCTTTTGCAGCCACTACTGGCCTCAATCAGGAGGGCCGAAGACCAGATGTCAGCTAGGATGGTTTCTGCAAAATTCTTGGCTATTGGTATAGGGCGGTAAGGCAAAGCTGTGCGGTAGGGAGAGAGAACAGTTTATTAGGACATGTGGTAACTTCATAAATCATAAGGACAATAAAGGAGAGGTGGAATTAATTTTACACCTTACAATGCACAAGATAGATGAGCAAACTTCACTTTCTCTGCAAGTAGGGTTTGACTGATTCCAAAACAACCTGACCACCAAAGAAATGTCATGAATAGTTACGACGTGTAAGGCCAAGTTCCAGAAAACAATAAATGACGTAATTACATACCCTTCCATCATAAGACAATGAAGCGAATAGTGCTGGGTCATGGGAGCTCCATGCAATACCTACAATTTTAATTAACCCAGCGATTCCTTGTCAAAGTTCTGATTCATAAACAAAGTAAGCAAAGTATGAAGGTTTGAGGGTACCATAGATGCTGTCTTCGTAGTCAGTATATGAGTTGAGTAATGGTTCTTCTTGCCTATTGGGTGAACCAGAGGGGCTGAGAAAACAAGATTTGTCCATTCAGGCATCAGTATCACAAATTTAAGCAAAACGACCTAATGAGCACCGATAAAAAAATAGAGACCTTTCAGTTCCAGAATCATTGCTGCTAACTTTAGCCAACCATAAATTTACAGTTGAATCTGTTCCAGCACTCTACAAAAGTTTCAATGGTCTAAGTACTCAATAAAACCAATATACCATGACAAATAAGAAACGCACATCCATGCGGAGAAGAGAGGATTGAGACAAACCAGAAGCAGCTCGTCATACTCAGGATTGTGCCGAACAGTCCATGTCCTGTAAAAAAAATAATGAAAGCATGTGAAAATCCCAGACTTTGCTGGATAAAAAAAAAACTGCTCAGTCTAATCACTAATGTTATTGATTGAGCCACATCTAGAAATCCAACTTAAAACATAATGAAATTTGAAAGGAAGGCAAGTGTAAAACAGTCCGTATTCACATCACATACATATAGAATATACTGAGGACCATTGCAATGAAAATACTCTGGTTTAAGAATGTGCTATTACACAATACACACCAATGTGAGTGCCCAGGGAGATCTTTTAGAGGATTCTTAAGCATTCTGAGATCCCACAAGCGAATTCCAAATTCATCTTCTGCTGTTGCCTGAAATTTAAGCGATTAATGATTAGAAGCGTTTTTTGGGGGGTGGGGTGGGGGTGGGGGGCAGAATACCTAAGTTGATAATTGAAAAATGAACCAGTAATAGCTATCATTGTTATAGGACATGAACATGGTTGTCCAATTAAGCAGATTGTACCAAATTGGATTGGGGCTTTACTAGATAAATTAACATAATAATCATAAACAATTAAAAAATCACAGTTGGTAGAACACAATCAAGAGTTCTAACCATTATCTAACAGTAGCAAAGTAGGTAATAACTCATGCCATACCCAGAGTGAACATGCTGCTTAACTACTGAAGCAAGGAAAAAAACTAATCAAAATATAACAAACTAAGTTGAAAGGTAACTATGAAAAAGAAAATAATACAAAGTTGTCCTTTTCAACATTACCACAGAAAGTTAATTCACAAGAATGATCCTCTGATGTAAATATATGTGAGGTAGTGCTTGATCTGGGAAACAAGAAAGGAAGTATCATACTCACAATTATGTTTTGTTTCTTGGGGTTATAATCCACATCCCGTATATGAACATGTTCAATTGCAGTTGATTTTCTGAGATTGATAAGTATAAATATAAATATATAACTGCAACATTTCATAAACTGAACTACAGACAGAAACATAGAAAATCATACAAGGACAAGATAAAGTATTAACTCCATAGAACGCAGATCCCACAACTGAAGTGCTGAATCAGATACTATTGCAACTGAATTGTGATTGTGTGGATCCCAAGCTCCACCACGTAAATTTGGAAGCATGTCAGCTGATCCCTGTGAGATCACCTGTAACGTATGAACCCCAATTAGCACCATGGTGAAATATCTAAACATATAGCTTATAAGGTGTGGATTCTTGACATTCCGTAACCTGATGCTTAAGCTAGTATTTGAAAATAATGGAAATATTTTGCAAGTAAGCTGATGATATATTGGTAAAACAGAAGGAACATGGCACACCTTAGCTGATTTGTTTGACATGTCTATGTTCCAAAGAAAAACATTTCGGTCATCGATGCTAATTAGTTTATCATGCTTTCCAAGTGGCCACCAGAGCACACTGCAAAAACGACCAGCTTAGAGGTGAAAAATCCAATAAAGATGACACACATATCACTAGCAACTTCAAAAAATATGAAGCAGGTGACGTCAGTTAAAAGATTTAGCTAGAAATAACTGTAATTGTTAAAACAAAATATTCTCATCTATTATGTCCCTGACAGAACACTAGAAAATAAGCCAACAACTCATCCTTGTATTACTTCAATGGTGCTCACATAATCTGAAACGAGCGCAGCATGCTATACTGGAAGCATTCATCGCATCCTTCTTAGTAACTAAGGGTGTGCTTGGTATGTTGCCGTGCCAAAATATTGGCATTTTGGCACCAAACAAAGGAGCCCCTAACTACCATCTTATCCCAGTGTTCATGTGTAATCACATAAGTGTTCTAAAAGGTACTATTAGGTGGGCTAGCCACAATCTCAATCAGTTTTAATAATAATCCATGCTGTTCAGGAAGAGTAGCCAGAGAGTTGCATTTCAGGTGCCAAAGTTGGGCACAGAAACTCTGAAATTCAAAACATAGGCAGTAAGTAGATCAATCAAACATCTCAGGAGCAACCAAGCATCAACAGAAACAGGAGCGCACCGTCTAATCTTGCCAGTATGCCCACCAAGCTCAACCAGCTGCTCAAGCTGCGGCGAGTTTGACTGCCCATACAGCTCTGGGATCTTCCAAACCGACGCACCATAGCCCTCACCTGTCGTTCATGTCACGAGCTTTTCACATTACAAAGGGGAAAACAAAGAACACGCTTCAGATTTGCAAATTGCAATGCGCACGAATAGAGGCAACTTTTTGCGCTTTTTTTTTTTACCAGAGGTGTAGACTGTGGAGAAGACCCTGTGATCGAAGGGGCACGACTTGAGGTCCCAGATCTCGTTGGGGTGGTAGAAGAGGCCGTCGCACACCAGCTCGCTCTCCGCCGGGGACAGCCGGATCAGGTGCACCTACTTGGACGCACAGGACGCGAGATCCGAATCAAATCTCACGCCATTTCCTCTGGGGAAAATAAAGGGACTGCAGGAGCAGCGCGCCTCCATGGCCGCGAGACACGCACCTCGTTCTCCTCCTTGAGGCTGAGGGTCCCGGCGAGGAAGGCCGTGGAGCCGGCGTCCGCGCGCACGTCGGAGATACACCGCGCCTGCAGGAGTGGGCACAGACGAGGAGGAAGAGGGGTTAAGGGAGTCTATTCGAGAAGGTTCCGTAAGGCGCCGCTGCGGCTGCTACTGCTGCTGCCTGCTTGCCTGGTACTTGAGGCCGCCGTAGACGATGCCGCTGGATCCGCCCTGCATTCTCGCGGGAGCTTGGGATCCCCACGGGCACGGCGACGCCGCCGGTCGCTCCTCGCTCGAGACGGAAGAGACTGCGAGCAGCCGGCCGCCTTCCACGCTCCTTTAGACGAAGTAAAATACGCTTCGGTAGTATCAAAACGCAAATAGTAGCAAGGCGTCTTCAGTGTATAGGTGGCGTAACATTCTGCGCAATCAACTATTTGGTGCAAGTGCGCAATCAAACAATCCCAACCATCTGATCTGGATCCAACGCTCTATTCTAATTTACACTTAGACCACCTCACCTCACCTCTCGTAACTCTTGATCCGTCCATCACAAATATGCAAAAACACCCCCATCTTATTTTACAAATTAACCTGCGGTCCTAGGCTCCTTCATTACTTCCACACGTATTCATCTTCGCGCGAAGCGGCGGCGCTGGAGGGCAAGCGATGATGCCCTCCGCCACCATGGAAGAGGTACATACTGCTTGGGTTGCCGGTGACGAGTCCGTACATATCGGAGAGCTACACACAGGTACTTGATTGATTCACCCTAGAGTCTGTATGGTAGGATCGATTCATTATCTATAACTTCAATGTGTATTCATATGGTGAAATCTGATGCAATCACTGATGTAGGATCGATGACATTTGAACAAGAGAACTACGAGTGGTCATTGCTACCGGATCCAACACCACCACCATCACCAGCGGATATTCCATTATCTGATAAAGGGTTCCATACACCAAAAAAGACCCCACGTGATTCCCTCAGTGAGTATAGGAGCTTTTTTTATATGGTGTTTTCATCACGATATTTGTAGTACACACTGCTAATTTGTTTACAATGTTGGGGTGACTAATCTTCCTTGATAAATCTAAATTCGTCTACTGTTGGGCGCTCAGGCTGTTTTCCTCTGTGCATATTGCAAATATTCATAGACATCTACAGAGAGTTATGAGAGGTGAGATGGGAGGGTCTAAGTGTAAAATTAGCAGAGAGCGTTGGATCCAGATTAGATGGTTGGGATGGTTTAATTGCACGCTTGCACCAAATAGCCGATTGCACCAGATATGTCGCCATCGTTATTTGGGTCTCAATTCAACATAAAGGGTTCAACAGGTGTGCCTTCTGTTTCTAGTAATAGACACCAAAGGCACGTGGATTTTTTGTTCTCTCCTCTTTTCTTTATTTTTAAATTTTTCTTGGTGTTATTTGTTGGAAGGCACGCTAACTTGAGGAATGTTAAACTTCAACGGAGTGTTTTCTGCGAGATCTAACACTCGGAATTTTTTAACCAATTCAAAAACGCTACGTCGCCTCTCTTCCTCGAGTTCGGTTGGCGAGATTAGAGTTTGGGGTAAGGATTAGCTACATCATACTCTAGCTTTAGAGATGACGTTGAGGAAGCCGATGGCCCGACAATAGCGGCAGCCATGAGGAGGAGCACGAGGGAGGTGAATTTAGATTTATCAAGTGAATCTTAACCCTTGATCCTATCATTTAATGGCCCAAAATTTAGGTATCAAGAAGCCATCAACAGTTCAACACTAAGGATGGGTATATACGGACTCATCAAATACTGAAATTTCTCACCGCAGATGGAGACGAAGCGGGTGGTGATGTGGCGGCCAGAGGAAACGGATGACGGACGGCGGTTGACGTGGAGCGACGGGCATCGGCTGCTCGGCATCCCTTCTCCACCACTCCTCCCCGCCCCAAAACCCCGCCGCGGCGAGCCACGCCACGCCACGCACCAGCCGGCCCCGACCTCCTCCCTCGCCATGGCGTCGACCAGCCTCGCCGCGCTGCCCTCGCAGCTCACCTCCCCGCGCCGCCGTGCCGCGCTCTCCTCCGCGAACCGCCTGCACCTCCTCTGCCGCCGCTCGCCAAAAGGTACTCCCTCCCTCGACTCGATCGCGCGCCTCCCGCGAGCAAGCGAGTCGCGCTGCTGGATCCCGGGTGAGCCAGTGGGTGAGTGACAGGGCGCGTGCGCGCGCGTGTTGCTCCTGCAGGAGGCTGGCCGCGGTGCAGGCTGTCGGTGACCTGCAACGCGCAGGCGGTGGCGCCGACCAGCATTGCGCAGGGGACGCCTGTCCGGCCGACGAGCATACTGGTGGTGGGCGCCACGGGGACGCTGGGGCGCCAGGTGGTCAGGAGGGCGCTGGACGAGGGATACGACGTCAGGTGCCTCGTCAGGCCGCGCCCGGCGCCGGCCGATTTCCTCCGGGACTGGGGCGCCACCGTCGTCAATGTAGGGCTGCCTCTACATCGCGCCGCCGTTGTTGCTGCAGTGTTCAATTTGTTTGTGGTCGCCTTTTGCTATTGGGTAACTAACTGCATTGCGGATTCGCGGCGTGCTAATTGTGTGCTTTGCCTTGGAACTAACTGATTAGGCCGACCTCAGCAAGCCGGAGACCATACCTGCGACGCTTGTTGGTATTCATACAGTCATTGACTGTGCGACAGGACGGCCAGAAGAGCCCATCCGAACGGTATGATATGACCATTTCTGTGAATACAGTAACAAATTATTGTACTACTTCTCTGTTCTCCTGAATATTTGTTCCAGCATTATTTTGATTTTGCTTGCCGTTGCTCAAGCTAATTCTTTTACACTTAGTAGAGAAGGATTTCATCTGGACCCAAACAATAGTGTGCCATTGTACTGTACTTAGATATATGCCATGGATCATTCGGTTGGTATTGCTGATGGTTATTCCATTTAGGTAGACTGGGAAGGAAAAGTTGCTCTGATACAGTGCGCAAAGGCTATGGGAATTCAAAAGTACGTGTTCTATTCCATCCACAACTGTGACAAACATCCTGAGGTTCCCTTGATGGAAATCAAGTATTGTACGGAGAAGTTTATTCAGGACAGTGGTCTGGATTATATCATCATCCGTTTGTGCGGTTTCATGCAGGTATATTTGATCATCTCCTTATTATTTCTGTGTTTGGTCAGAAAACTGCTTTCTTAGAACGTCAATGATCCTAGTGAACTATAATGATGATAGGTTACAAAAGGCAATTTCTTGTTAGTGGAGCTGTTCTGTTAATAAATTACAGCAAATACCTAACCAAATAAAAGAAGCGGCAAAACGATACATCATGTTATAGTTATATCATGGAATTATTATATCCAGAAATAAATTCATGTCTAACATTGGTTGCAATAGGGCCTTATTGGGCAATATGCTGTGCCTATACTAGAAGAGAAGTCTGTCTGGGGAACTGATGCTCCAACTCGGATTGCTTACATGGATACCCAGGTTTATCTTTCCTCCTTGTCCAATTGAAAATGAGACCACTGATGTCTTTGTACCTGTCCTTTGGCTTTCACTTGACACATTCTTGTGAAATTATAGGACGTAGCTCGACTGACATTTATAGCTATGCGGAATGAGAAGGCTACCAAGAAACTCTTGACTTTTGCTGGGCCACGTGCTTGGACAACTCAAGAGGTAATGAACTGTGCACAGTCATTTTGGAGAAATTAATTACATATTATCTCCAGAAGAGTTTCATAGATCACTTGAATAAATCTTCATAGGGTGTGTACCGTTGCTGTCTTTCTCAATTTTAAGTGATGCTTCTGGGAGTTATATTAATTGTTTTTCCTACCACCTTTTTTTTTTCTTTTGCTCTCTTCAGGTGATTACTTTGTGTGAGAGGTTGGCCGGGCAAGATGCCAATGTAACAACTGTCCCTGTTGCAGTCTTGAGATTTACTCGTCAGTTGACACGGTTCTTCCAATGGACAAATGATGTGGCTGACAGACTGGCATTTTCAGAGGTTAATATCATGTCCTTTCTGTTCAGTCGACACGTACCCTAATGGTAACTTATGTCAGGGATTGTGAAAAAACTAATGGAACAGTTGTTTAAACCAGGTGCTGTCAAGTGACACAGTTTTCTCTGCTCCAATGAATGAGACCTACCAGCTTCTTGGGGTGGATGCGAATGACATCCTCAGCTTAGAGAAGTATTTACAAGAATATTTCACCAACATTTTGAAGAAGTTGAAGGATCTCAAGGCACAATCCAAGCAAACTGACATATTCTTTTGACAAGAAGGATTTCCTTGAAACTATGGACACATTTACAGATCTGTGCCTCAAACGACAGATGAGTGAGCAGATATTTTCATCTATATTTGCATTTTGGCATGTGCAAGAATGCTCTGATCTATTAGGTGATGTGTATAGAATCTCAACATTTTGGGCTATCAAAGTTTCCAAGTGCAAAAAAGCAGTCTATGATTTCGCTGTCAACTTAAATTGTTCTATACGTTGCCTCATTGGTTATACCATGACTAATCGACAAAAAAGGATTATTTTTCAATCGACTGGGACAAGAATAAAATTTCTATTAATGGTTCTCTACCATAAAAATCAACCAAAACTACTATAAAAAAGAATGAAATAAACAAGCAACTTTTGCTGTTGCGATGTTTCCAAATGGTCCTAGTGCCAAGGGTGATCAGGGAGTTCAACCCAGCATCCATTAACTTCAGATGTAGACCCTGAGATTGATGAGCTTGCAATAAGTTTGCAAAGGAAACAGTTGACTTCGTTCACTCGTTGGCTGGCAGGCTGCAAAGCTGCGTGGTTATCTTTTTTTTTTCTGAACGCGCAGGAGAACAGTGCATCTTTTATATTATAGAAAAGATAACAACGGACCCCTTACACAGCCCAAACCTACCTAGGCAAGGAGCGCCAAAAGCACTTACACACCCACACTTACAACTGAGCCCATTGATGTTGAAGCAGGCTTAAAGCAGGATGAACTGAACTAACTTGGTTTTCCATGGCTAGTTTTATGTACATTTCTCCTTATAAATGGTAAAGTACATAGTGACTGACAGATCCTTTAAAAGGCGGATAGAAATCACAGATGTCAAGAGTGTCTAAGCTAGAGGATCTATGAGCTACGAATGTTCAGGAGTGTGACCCTGCTCTGCACTAATCTCCTGAACAGAAGACCTGCCCCATCTTCAAGATCTCTAATATTGCACTCTAACACCTGCAACTGCTCCTCCTTGCAAACAATTGAAGTTTTCTTCTGGAATGCCTTCAAGACAATAGGTGATTTGGGCATTGCAAGTTGCTTTGTCAGGAGGTGCACTGCTGACTTGAGAAGAGAGGTGGTGATCTCTCTAGCCTCGCTCAGCAGGCTCAAAATCCTGCAGTCCTCCTTGTCAGAGGTGACCTTCTTTGCAGCCTTCTTGAAATGTTTCTTCGCCTTCTTCACCAAGCAGAAGTAAGAATGGATCTTTGACTGAACTGCTGCATCATCTCCTTTTCTGAGAGACACTTGCAGATCTTGGATGATGGCCTTCAACTCGGCAAAGTCCTCATGCATGGCGTTGCAGATATCCAATAGCTCAAGAGAGCGTTCCATCTCTCCGTCCAGCATTTTTCTTTGATGGGAGGAGCAACCTTGATTGCTAGGCAGGCACATAACCTCTTCAATGGAGTTGTAGATGTCTCCAAGCCTCCTCAGACCATCGCAGCTTGCCTCGATGGTCATTGAGGGAGAAGAGGTGCATGCCTCTAGGACCTGGAGCTCCTCCTCAACTTTGAAGGCAGGCCTAGAAGGAAGACTGATTGATCTTTGGTGGCAAGCCATGACTCTTGCTGGGGCACTTTCTTCTCTGTTGTGGTTGAAGAGATGAGAGGCTGGAGTAGCTGATATGGGGTTGAATGTGTCCGGCATTCAGCTGGGGCCTATTTATACCCAAGAAGCATGTGAGATGGCACCATGTGTCCATGTTGATAGTGGACAAACAGAATACTTCCTTTTTATTTTTCCAGATGCTGTCTACTACTATGGTTTGAAACCTGGAAGGTGGCAACAGCATATGGAGTATGTTAGATGGCTCATACTTAGTTCCGGATTTTTTATGTTCATTAGCTATCCTCCCAATGAGCTATCGCATTGCCATGTTCCAGCTCCTGGCGGCAAGAATCAACAGGTTAGTTTGCCCAACTGGTGGATCTTGACATAATTGCACGCTCAAGAGCTTATTCTAGTGGATTGCTTACCATTTATTAACTGTGACAAGCGTGTTATCGAGCTGATTTGCAATTCTTAATTAGAATAGATGCTCTAATCAGTGGAATTCGGGCCACTTACACGCTCAACCTCGTGTGTTGGAGCTGACTTGTTTTAGATGTAGGAAGCAAGATCCGCTGCACGAGGATCCTTTGCTTGTTGTGGGGGCAACACATGGCATCTACATAACATGCATATCTCTACTGAAGCATTTAAAACATCAATAATGAGGAGCATCTTCTGGCTTTTTTGAACAAATTAAAATGATTGATCTGTAAAGAATTCACTGCCTAACAACTTGACAGGAATCGATAAACAGTAAAATTGGACAGCAGCAGATTGACCAAAAACTGTGACATCCTTTCAGTAATTTTCTGTACAGTTGCTTATTTACAGACATGCTACAAAATTGTATGATGATCAGCAGATCCTCTAAAAGGTGGACGCCAATCACAAGGGTGGGGCTGGTGTACAATATATCTACAAACTGAGAGTGTTGAGGAGAGAGACTCTGCTCTGGATCAATTTCCTGAACAAAGTCTCAACTCCGCTCTCAAGGTCAATAATGACCAACTCCATCTCCAGCAATTGCTCCTCGCAAACAACCCTTCTCTTCTGGAATGCCTTGGAAACAAGGGACCATTTCCTAGAACTTGAGATGGCAATTTGCTTCGAGAGAAGGTATGACAAAGATTCAAGCATGGAGATCGCAATCTCCCTGGCTTCAGCCAATTGCTTGACCACTCTGCAGCTTTCCTGAGCAGCCAATGAAGGCTTCTTGTTGATCTTCTTGAACTGCTTCTGTGCCTTCTTGGCCAAGCGGACGTAAGACTGCATCTTGGCTTGAAGAGCCGAGTCCTGCCCTCTTTTGCTTATCATCTGCATCTCCTGGATGATGGTCTTGAGCTTGGAAAGGCACTCTTGCATGTTGTTACAGATATCGAGCAAGACAAGAGAGCACTCGAGCTCTTGCTCTACCGCTTTCCTCAGTTGTGATTGGCAAAGGCAAGATGGGCGGCTGTGTGAGCACATCGTTTGCTCAATGTTAGCGTACACCTCTCCAAGCCTCCTAATACCATTGATCGTTGTCTCAATGGTAGATGAAGAGATTGTTGCCTTGAGGCTCTGCAGCTGTTCTTCGATGTTGGTTTCTTCAGAGTGAAGGTTGGAAGGCAAACTCACGGATCTGAGAATGGAGGCCATAACTGGGACTGGACACTAGAGGTGAAGAGAATGGAGAGAAGCTGAGCTTTAGTGCCTATGTCGACCAGGTTATGGTTCCCAGTATATATAACCAAAGAAGGTGAAGCGATGGCGTTGTTGGCCCTACCGACAAGAAGAATCTCACAGGCGACAAAGCCCTGTGCTGTTGCGACATAGGCATGTTGCCACTGGTCTCCACGGCTGGTTGATGCTTTCTGAGCAAGAGGGATCTCTGAAGGTTTTCTGATGAAGCTGTCATATTGCCATGTCCCTGTTATCAGCAGCAACTCTTCTGCACGAGTGTTGTTTATATTGAGATCTAGATCACGAGACATGGTTTTGGCAGAAGAAACGGTTGACTTGTTGCACCCGTAGCCTAGCAAGCTGAAGCAGATGCCTTCTTGTTGCCTGGTTACTTCTCGTGTTGGTAGCAGGGATCTTCAAGGCAGCTTAGTCTAGTGGCCTAGTGTTGTACCTTGCTTGCTGTGCTCTATCCTGTAGCATTAGTGATGTGTGGCCGCAATTTGGCTGGAGCTAGCATGCTTATGCTAGTTGGTTTGGAGAGCAAGATCCAACTCGTCTGCAAACACAACGCCTTATTATTTAATTTATTTACTAGATTCTACAAGGCCTCAGAATTTTGTTGTGTAATATTCATTGAAAGTTGAATGGAATCACGAGCTTCAGGAGTCTACAGTTAGAATATTACTCTTTTTATGTTCAAACTATATAGCTTGTTACTTGGTGTGGTTTTAATTGAGTCATTTCCTTTGTGATGCATATGACGCAGCGTGTTTTCAGGCAATGATTCACAATTTCACATATCATATTTCTGTTAGGACCAGCTGTGTGTTAAGTTTATATGCCATCGTGTTGATGGTGGGCATATAGAATTCTTCCATTTTATTTTCCACGTACTGTCTGCTATGGTTTGAGACCTGGCAGCAATATATGGAATATATTACATGATCATGCCGTCATGCGTAGAGCGTAGTTCCCAGCTACAGGCAGCAAGAATCAGCAGGTTAGTTCACTCAACTGTTGTATCTTGACATAATTGCATACTGAGAATTATTTTAGCAAATTGATAACCAATTATTTTTTAAAGCAAGTGTGTAATCGAGCCTACCCCAACTTGCTTGGGGCCAAAAGGCTTTGTTGCTGCTGCTGTTGTGTAATCCATGCTACTTGCACGCTCAACCTCATGTCTTGGAGCTACACGCTCAACCTCGTGTGTTGGAGCTGGCTTGTTTTAGATGTGGCAGCAAGATCCACTGCACGAGGATCTTTTGTTGCTGGGGCAACAAATTGCATCTGCATAACATGCACATCTGATTGTGAAGTGTTTCAAAGATCAACTTGAACAACAAGATGCTTCTTTAAACAGTGATAATCTATGAGCATATTATGGGTATTCTTGTGTCAAATAATTTAACACACTGAACCGTTAAAAATTCACAGCATAACGACCTGATTGGAATTAAACTATGAAGTTGACAACAGGAAATTTGACAACAAATTGTGTCTTGTGAGTAAATTTCTGTATAGTCTCTCATTTACAGTTATGGTATTAAATTGTATGATGATCAGCAGATTCTCTAAAGGGCTGATGGCAGTCGCATGGGCCTTAGAGCATTGAGTAGAGGTACTCTTCTCTGGATCTGCTCGCCCTTGTAAACAACTCTTATATTCTGAAATGTCTTGGAGACAAGGGACCCTTTGGTGGAACTGGGACCCACCCTTTGCTTTCACAGGAGATATGACAAGGATTCAAGTATGGACATTGCAACCTCTCTGGCTTCAGCCAACTGCTTGATCACCCTGCAGCTCTCCTAATCACCTGAAGTAGGCTTATTGCATATCTTCTCGAACTGTCTCATCGTCTTCTTGGTTTAGCGGACATAACACTGTATCTTCGTTTGAAGTGCTGAATCATGCCTCATCTTGAGACTAGCTGCATCTCCTGAATATTTTTTTTGAACGTAATGCATCTCCTGAATATTTGTCATGTGCTCTGAGAAGCTCTTTTTCATGGCGTTGCAGAGGTCAAGAAAGACCAGAGAACACTCAGCTCTAGCCCCACTGCATTCTGGCACCAAATGCTAGCTTGGCTACTAGAGGAGTACATACATTATTCCCTCAATGCTGTTGTACATTCCTCCAAGCCTCTTGATATCATCAGCCATTGTCTCAATGGTAGCAGAAGGTGAAGAGATGGCTGCCTTCCGGTCTGCAGCTGCTCATCATCTTCGATTTCGTTAGAGCGAAGCCTCGAAGGCAAACTCGCAGATCAGAGAATGGTAGACATGGCTGGAACTCAAAACTATGTCTTCTTTTCTTTTTTGTCTTGGAAACGGAGGTGACGAGAATGGAAAGAAATTAATGGAGCTTCAATGGTGTCGGCCAGGCTATGGTTTGCCTGTATATATAACCAAATAAGCTGAAGCGCTGCCGCGCTGGTGTCAGTGACCCTAAAAACAGCAAGAAGAATATCACACCGATGAAGTGACGCATTGTTGTGGCATTGCCAACCAATTCCACAACAGGTTGATGCTCTTTGTATGTTACTCAGAACATGTGGCATCTCTGAAGAGTACCTAATCAAGCTGCCATGTCCCTGATGCTGGCAGCAAGCTCATCTGAATTCATCTATAGTTTAATTTCAGATCTAGATCATGTGGTCAGTGAGCCAGCAATGAAACCGTGGCTTTTCGAAGGAAACAATTGACTTTGCACATGCACATGCACTTAGTGCCTGGCTGCCTGCTGGAAATTGTAACCTTAAGATAATCGTAATTTTGTTCAGTTTGTTAGTGCCTTAGCCCTTAGGTGCTCCTAATGAAGCTGACCACATTGCTATGTTCCAGCTCTTGGCAGCAAGAATCAGCATGGTAGTTTAGTACTTTAGTCTAATGCTGAGTCTTCCTGTACGTGCATGATATAATACTTATTTAATGTAATATTAGTGATTGCCTCAACATCTATTATGTTTACTATGGCCCTTTTGAGATGGCCTACCTATGAACTAGAGAAAATGAGGCCATAACAAGTTTTCAATGGAAAACAAAGTGCCTTAATTTTTAATTTCCTATATTCTTTTTTTCGAATGTAGTGGCAGGAGCTCTACCTTTCAATTGAGAGAGGAGAAAATCAAATGTACACGGCTTAAAGCATTAGGTTCGACAGGGCTTCGACACAGCAGAGGAGCCAACACACGCGGGGGAGGGTGAAACTCTAGTTCGCTCTAGTAAGGCGGGACACACCCCGAGAGAGAGAGAGAGAGACTATCCTTTACACAGCCCGCCACTTGGGGCGAGGGCAGTGAGCAATGCTCAAAAATTCTATGATTCCGCTCTTTCCAGATGTTCCGCATAGTGTAGATGACGACGCCATTGAATTCCTTCCCGCAGGCTGTTGGAACAAGGGCCATTGCTCTCTCCCACCACTCCCCAATGTCAGTGGCACTTATTGAGTCAGCATGCTGTGGCAGCGACAAGTTCTCCCAAGCAAGGATGCGGCTCCAAACCTCGCGTGCGAAGGGGCAGGTCAGGCACAAATGAAGCGCTGACTCTAGGGGTCCATTGCAAAGGGTGCATGACGTCTGGTGAGGCCAGCCGCGCCACGCAAGGTTATCTGCCGTGAGAACCTTATTTTGGATGAGAATCCAAGCAAAAACCTTGCACTTATTTTCCGCTCGGGCGCGCCATATGAGACGGAACTTGTGATCACTATAGGACCCTAGGAAGTGGGCTCTGTATGCTGATTTTGAGGAGTAGTTGCCATTAGAAGTCCATTTCCATGTGATGGTGTCCTCAATCTCTGGATGTAGGTGGACCTGTTGGATTCTGATCCAAAGTGAAACAAATTCCTCAATTTGCACGAACGTCATGATTTTGTTCCTTAGGGCCTTGATCTAGGCGTTGTTGGTCAGTTCCTGAAGCACCGATTTATTTTTTCTCTTGATTAGTGCAAAGAGGTGCGGAGCGAGGTTACAAGGGGCTTCGCCATCCAGCCAGCTATGGTGCCAGAACTTGGTCTTGGCTCCATTACCAACAATCACCGAGGTGGAAGCCTGGAACAACAAGCGATCGGAGTTGCTGCATGGCACTTGAAGTCCCCTCCAAGGTTTTGAGTCATCCGTCCATTCCTGCCATAACCAACGGAGCCTAAGTCCATGCCCGAATTTGTCAAGATCAAGCATTCCAAGACCACTCAAATCTTTTGGCCTGCTAAATGTTGGCCAGTTGACCAAACAGTGACCTCCATTCGCGTTATCTTCCCCTTTCCAAAGAAAGGACCGTCGAGTCTTGTCAATTTGCTTCCTATCCCATTTTGCGAGGGGGAAGACAGTCAGATGATAGGTTGGCATAGAAGAGAGCACCGAGGTGACCAGGGTGAGGTGCCCCGCACGGTTGAGAAGCTGCCCTTTCTAACCCGCAAGCCGTTGTCCAATTTTCTCCACTAAGGGTTGGACATGTATTTTCTGTAGTGGAGAGTGTGCAGCTGAAGGCCAAGGTAACGGCAGGGGAACTCCTTGCAGCTGCCTGGGAACGGTTGGAGGATGTCTGCCATGTCCATACTCTCGCAGCGGATCGGATGGATCGAGCTTTTCTCAAAATTTATAATTAGTCCCGTGGCAGTTCCAAACACATGGAGGATGTGCTTGACTGATTGGAGCTGGTCTCGTGTCGGGTTCACGAAGATTGCAGCATCGTCAGCATAGAGCGACGTTCTCAATTTTGCTGCAGCAAGGGGGAGTGGTGAAAGTATCCCTTGTTGCGTGGCAAGGTCAAGAATCCTTTGGAGCGGGTCGATGGCTAGGATAAACAACATAGGGGAGAGGGGATCGCCTTGCCTCACTCCACGCTTGTGGTCAAAGCTGCCCCTTTGTGCCCCATTAATTAGAGGCTTCGAGTTGGCCGTGCCGAATAAGATTAAGATCCATTCTCACCAACGTGGCCCAAAACCACGAGCTTGTAAATTTTCCAAGAGGTAGCCTCAATTGACCGTGTCGAACGCCTTCTGTATGTCAAGCTTTAGGAACAACGCTGGTGTTTTGGACCTGTGGAGTTGTCTTACTATGTTCTGGACATAGAGAAAATTATCCTAGATGCACCTCTTGCGAATGAAAGCACTTTGGCACTTGGAGACAAGATCATCAAGGTGTGGCGCGAGTCATATGCGTTGTCCTATATTCTGTGAGGCCTCAGATTTTGGTTGCGTCATATGCATTGAAAGTTTGAAATATTGAAAGAAATTGTAAGCTTCTCAAATTTCTTTTCTAGCTTCAGGAGTCTATAGTTTTTTTTCGAACAACGCAGGAGACCTGCGTGTCATTTCATTAAGAGAGAAAAAGGTACCAAGTATAAAGGGAGGAGTGAGACGTTCCTAAACTCATAACAGCACTTACACAACACCTCTATAAAACGACCACGAACAGCGGAGTCTACAGTTAGAATACTACAATTTTTATATTCAAACTATCGCAGCAAGAATCCAAAATATGTACGTATTATTACTTGTTGAGGTTTTAACGGAATATTTTCCTTTGTTATGCAGCCTGTTTTCAGGCAATGATTGTCACGTCATATTTCTGTTAGGACCAGCTGTGTTAGGTTTATATGCCTTGACTTGAATGATGGAACTCGGGGTGTAAGCATGTACCGGGGTTAGGGCCTGACCAACATGGCATTCTGTAGATGTTGAGACAACATGGAGATTTGAAAATGAAACAAGGAAATATGCCATCCTGGCACATTGTTATTTTCAGATCCTTTAATATTCGAAAGGAATATTACATCCATTTTATATCTGCTCATCAGTATATTTGTATTGTATCATATGCTTCTTTTGGCCATGGAATACATAAAACCACATCGTTACCACAGTACTATGCGATTGAAATCAAGCCTGGAGTAGTGGATCGACAGCATGCATTGAACCAAAACTTTAATTTTTCATTAAGCTATTTGTACACTTTCTCTATATAAATGATGAACTATATAGCGACTGATGGATCCTTTAAAAGGTGGATGCCAATCGCAAGTGTCAGGAGTGACATATATTGAGGAATATCTACGAGCTAAGCATGTTCAGGAGTGTGACCCTGCTCTGCACTAATCTCCTGAACAGAAGACCTGCTCCATCCTCAAGACCTCTGATGTTGCACTCTAACACCTGCAACTGCTCCTCCTTGCAAACAATTGAAGTTTTCTTCTGGAACGCCTTCAAGACAATAGATGATTTTGGCGTTGCAATTTGCTTTGTCAGGAGGTGCACTGCTGACTCGAGAAGAGAGGTAGTGATCTCTCTAGCCTCGCCCAGCAGGCTTAAGATCCTGCAGTCCTCCCTGTCAAAGGTGACCTTCTTTGCAGCCTTCTTGAAATGTTTCTTCGCCTTCTTCACCAAGCGGAAGTAAGAATGGATCTTGGCCTGAACTGCTGCATCATCTCCTTTTCTGAGAGACACTTGCAGATCTTGGATGATGGCCTTCAACTCGGCAAAGTCCTCATGCATGGCGTTGCAGAGATCCAATAGCTCAAGAGAGCGTTCCTTCTCTCCGTCCAGCATTTTCTTTTGCTGGGAGGAGCAACCTTGACTGCTAGGAAGGCACATAACCTCCTCAATGGAGTTGTAGATGTCTCCAAGCCTCCTCAGACCATCGCAGGTTGCCTCGATGGTCATCGAGGGCGAAGAGGTGCATGCCTCTAGGACCTGCAGCTCCTCCTCAACTTTGAGGGCAGGCCTAGAAGGAAGACTGATTGATCTTTGGTGGCAAGCCATGACTGTTGCTGGGGCTCTTTCTTCTATGTTGTGCTTGAAGAGATGAGAGGCTGAAGTAGCTGATGTTGGGTTGAATGTGTCCAGCATTCAGCTGGTGCCTATTTATACCCAAGAAGCATGTGAGATGGCACCATGTTGATAGTGGACAAACAGAATACTCCCTTTTTATTGCTATGGTTTGAAACCTGGAAGGTGGCAACAGCATATGGAGTCTGTTAGATGACTCATGCTTAGTTCTGAGTTTTTTTAAGTTCAGTAGCTATCCTCCCAATGAGCTATCACATTGCCATGTTCCAGCTATCGGCGGCAAGAATCAACAGGTTAGTTTGCTCAACTAGTGGATCTTGACATAATTGCACGCTCGAGCTTGTTCTGGTGGATTGCTAACCAATTGTTTACTGTGACAAGCGTGTTATCGAGCTGATTTTCAATTCTTAATTTGAATAGATGCTCTAATCAGTGGAAGTCGGGCCAGTTACATGCTCAACCTCGTGTGCTGGAGCTGACTTGTTTTAGATGTGGGAAGCAAGATCCACTGCACGAGGATCCTTTGCTTGTTGCTGGGGCAACACATGGCATCCACATAACATGCACCTCTCTAGTGAAGCCTTTGAAAGATCAACTTATTTAAACATCAATAATGATGGGCATCTTCTGAGTATTCTGAACTAATTGAAATACTTTAACCGTTGAAACTTCACAACATAATAGATCGATGGAATCGATAAATTGACAACAGGAGATTGACCAAAAACTGCTCCTTTCTTTTCAGTAATTTTCTATACAGTTGTGCATTTAAGTTACAGGTAGGCTGCAAAATTGTATGATGATCAGCAGGTCCTTTAAAAGGTGGACGCCAATCGCAAGAGATCGATGCTGGTGCATGGTCTATCTACAAACTGAGGGCGTTGAGGAGAGAGACTCTGCTCTGGATCAGTTTCCTGAACAAAGTTTCAACTCCGCTCTCAAGATCAACGATGACCAGCTCTATCTCTTGCAATTGGTCCTCCTCACAAACAACTCTTCTCTTCTGGAATGCCTTGGAGACAAGAGACCATTTGTTGGAACTTGAGATGGCGATTTGCTTCAACAGAAGGTATGACGAGGATTCAAGCATGGAGATAGCAATCTCCCTGGCTTCTGTCAACTGCTTGACCACCCTGCAACTGTCCTGATCAGCTGAAGCAGACTTCTTGCTGATCTTATTGAACTGCTTCTGCACCTTCTTGGCCAAGCGGACGTAGGTCTGGATCTTGGCTTGAAGAGCCGAGTCATGTCCTCTTTTGATCACCATCTGCATCTCCTGGATGCTGGTCTTGAGCTCGGAAAGGCACTCTTGCATGCTGTCACAGAGATCGAGCAAGACAAGAGAGCACTCAAGCTCTTGCTCTACCACTTTCCTCTGCTGTGGCCGGCAGCCATATGAGCACATCGTCTGCTCAATGTTGTCGTATACTTCTCCAAGCCTCCTAATACCATTGCCCATTGCCTGAATGGTAGCAGAAGAGATCGTTGTCTTGAGCCTCTGCAATTGTTCTTCGATGTCAATTTCTTCAGAGCGAAGGCTGGAAGGCAAACTCACAGATCTGAGAATGGAAGCCATGGCTGGGACTGTAGGTAAAGAGAATGGAGAGAGTGATCTGCAATTGTGTCGCCCAGGTTATGGCTTCCCGTATATATAACCAAAGAAGCTGAAGCGATGGCGTTGCTGACCCTGCCGACAATAAGAATCTCACAGGTGACAATGTACTGTGCTGTTGCAACATAGGCACGTTGCCCACTGGTCTCCATGGCAGGTTGATGCTTTCTGCGTGTTCAGCCGGAGCAAGAGGAATCGCTGAAGGTGGCCTGATGAAGCTGTCATATTGCCATGTCCCTATTATTAGCAGCAACTCGTCTGCACACAAGTGTGTTGACCATTAGATCGTTGAGCATGCAATGAAACCAGGAAAGAGACGATGTGGCTTCAGGCGGAAGGAACGGTTGACTTTCTTCACCCGCAGCCTGGCAAGCTGCAGCTGTGCCTTCTCGTTGTCTGGCTGTCTGTCATGTTGGCGGCAGGAATCAGCAAGGCAGCTTTACTCTACTATGTACCTGTAGTGCTGGACCTTGCCATGCCATGCTCTAACACTTGTCTCCCCACTTGATTCATTGATCAAGGTCCAACGATGGCTAGTTTCCGGCATTGCCGGTTGTTAAAAAAACTACATGAGTTCTATATAGCAAAGGATGAACACCACGCGTTCGCTACCCAAACTGATTTTTGTCGAAGCCGATACGCCCAGGATTGTGCTTCTTCCTGACACGCTCTGCCCACCTGTTGCATGTTCATCGTTTCACCTCTGAAAACATGGTTGTCTATATGCCTTGTCGTCCCATTCTTCTAAACTCTAAAGAGCAACCGAGTTACCGTGTCGTTTAATTGTGCGTATAAAATAACTTGCATTGTTTTCAATGGTTCTTTCTTACCTCTGAAATACCAACCCCATCCAGAAGCACACGCTTTTCAACAGGCGATTGGCCCATATCGCCCCTTCAGCAGGCTAGGGGTATTGTAAAGGGTAAAGTCCATTTTTGGCCCTTGAATTTTTCATGGTTGTCTAGTTTTGGACCTCAAACTATAAAACCGGGTAGAACACAACCCTGTACTTTCACATCCGTATAGAACACAACCTTGGGTGGTTTTGCGGCCGGTTTTCGCACTGTGGGGCCCACACGTCAGCACTGACAGGTGGCCCCACATCTCTTCTTCTTTCTGCCGTCACCCGCCGCGCGCCTCCTCTGCTCTCTCCCGCCCGCTCCTATCGCCGTCGCCCTCCGCTCCCGCTGCCGCCTGCTCCCATCGCGGTCGCCTCCTCCAGTCCTCCTGGTCGCCTCCTGCTCCGCGCCCGGTGGCCCTGCTCCATCCTCCAGTTCATCTCTCTCCCTCTCTCTCCACCCGTAGTGCAGAGGCGAACCGGGTGGCGGCCGCCGCGTAACAACGGCGGCGGCGGTGATGTAGGCCCAGCGAGTGCGACGAAGAGGGTGGACGAGAGCAGGCCGATGAGGTGGTTCCGGTGAAGGCGAGTCTGTCGGTGTAGTCTTTGAGGTGTGAGAGTGTCGCGGACGTGGCGCTCCACGGCGAGAGGTGGCTGGCGGCGAGGTGCACCGTGGGAAGGGGTGGAGGGGGCACCGAGACCCTTCAAGAAATGGTGCGGGGAGTTGTGGAGGAGGCGGCGGAGCCGATGCATGCTCGATTTGGGCCGGAGAAGTACGGAAGGGGTGGCAGCGTGAAGCTCGCCATGAGCTCCATGGCGGGGCCGCCGGGGCGGCGCGTATGGATGGCAGTGAGAGAGGGATAATAGCTGTCGATTTCTTAGGGGTTTTGACGGCGAAAGCGAGGCTACTGTGGTCCTCGTCGCGTTGATGCAGGTGAGGACTGGAGTCATCGGCGCGGTGAGCTTGAGCTCCGCCGTCCATGGCGGCAGCGGCGCACTGGTGGAAGAGAGGGAGCCAGAGGCGAGGAGGAAGGCAGGGGGTGCTGGGAGCGAGCGAGTGAGAGGGGGCCAGGGCTCGCTTCGGCTTGAGTAGGCGATGGCTGGGCGCGTGGCCGAGGCGGCACGGCGGCGGGCGGCGGGAACCAGCGCGGGGAAGGAGGAGGCGGGAACCAATGCGGGGAAGGAGGAGGAGGCCGAGGTGCTCACACCTCCCACGTCGCAGCCGGAGCATGACACCGCCGCGGGCGGCGGCGAGCAGTGGTGGGCAGCAGGCGGGGGTGAGCGGCAGGCGGCGGCGAGGAGCAGGGTGATCGGCGAGCTGCGGGTGGAGAGAGAGGGAGAGAAGAAATGGAGAGGGTTGTGATGCTCCAGCATCTCAAGTACATTACCATGTCTTAATCATGCATTAGGCATCATCAAGCATCATGTGTTGCATATAGACAAGCTAGGTTTTTCATTGGATGAGATGGAATGCTTGAAATATGATTTTTATACATGTGCTATGAGATGTTCTTGTTCATAAATCCAAATCTATTGGGATCTAGGGGAAACTCATATTACCAAACTTGTAGATAATGAAGTTTTGAACAACTTTCATAATTGGGGTTTGGCCAGATATTGAAGGCTACATAGGGTTTGGAGTCTTTCTTTGTCAGTACAGAAAACCAACTCAAATCAGCCTTGTTTAAAAACCCTAAGTTTGCTCAAACCTACAGCCACTTTCATGCAACACTCCCATTGAAGAAGTTGTAGGTTTTGAAATTCTAAGCAAGTTATACAAAAGGCACCTTGGGTGAAAAGGCTTGGAAATAGGGTTTTTCCTTTTTCCAAACAATAAAGGTACCCTGTCCCTAACTAGGGCTGATTTCAAGATTTGAATTTAAACCACATTTACACTTGGATTCTGGAGTTGGGCCTTTTGACAAACTTGTAGAGTTCAAAGAGTAGAACATTTCTTCCAATTGGGCTTTTTCCAAATTCGGCCTCCAAATTGGTCAAAATCGCAGTTTACAGTAGGAAGGAAAACACATTTTAATTTCCCCAAAATCCACAGTCGCTGACAGGTGGGGCCCGCGATCCGGGACGCGCCCGCGCCGCGAACCGGCGCGCGCCGCGTGGCTCGCCGGCGTACAGGGAGTACGGCGAGCCCCGCGGCGGCCGTCCGAGCGCGTCAAAAGGGAGCGGGGTTCCCCCGTCCAAACCCTAAGCCAAACCCTTCGCTCCCGTGCCTTCTCCGCGCCGCCCCGCCCGTTTTTCCGCCCGCCGCCATCGCCGGCCGCGAGCTCGGGGCCGAGCCCGCGCCGCCGCCTCCCGACCTCCCCGAGCCCAACCGACCGCACCACCGCGACCGCCGCTCCACGCCGCCCCTCCCCCGCTAGCCCTCGTCGTCGTTCTCCCCTTCCCCGAGGAGATCGAGCTCGGCTCGACGTCGCGTCGCGCCGAGAGCTTCAAGTCGACGCCGCCGTTCACGCTCGGTGCGCCGCCGTTCCCCGCCGCTCCACGTCTCCTCCGCCGACGAGGATACCCCCAAGGTGAAGCCCTAGCTCCCGCGCACCTCCGCCACCCCGCGTCGCGGCTCCGGCGAGCCCCAGCTCGCCGGCGCGCGCGCGCCGCGCCGCGCGGCCGCGGCCGGCGCGAGGAAGAAGACGGGGGCCGGATCTTTTTAGATCTAGCCCTCGGACTTTTCCGAAATTGCAAGCCGGTCCTCCCGCCTATTTACTGAGTCTTGCAGATCTTGCAAGCTAGCCCCTGGAAACTACGGTTAATTACGCAGAGGTCCTCGGATCTGGGTTTTTCTTTTTCTATTTTCCTTTTTCTCGGTTTGAACTTTGAAAAATCATATAAATTCAAAGAAAAATCCAAAATGGACAAACTCAGAACCTATGAACTCCTTATAAATAGATCTATGCAATGGACATGATGTGGAGATGAGCATTGACCACTTTGCCCCTGTTTTTGTGTATGCATGTTAAATATGCATAAAATGGAAAAGATGGCCTAAATGGTTTCCTAAATTTGTGAAGTCTTGGTGTTGGCTTACATATGATGTCTTGGCACTGTGTGAAGGATTGTGGGCTGTAGTGTGAGTAGTTTCACCTTGTATTCACCATGTCATGCTCATTTTGTGTATTTATGCAAATAGGAAAAATGGTGTATATGCATTGTATGTTCAAAATGGCATACCTATATTTTTCTTGTGCCACACATAGTATGGGAAGCTCACTGGTGAAGTTTGAGAGTGTACATGTATGGTTTAGTCCTTGTTTTGAAAATGACAAAAGTTGCTAGTTAGGAGAAGAAAATAGGAAAAAGGGGTCTTAAATGGCTAGCAAATTTCCGGGAAAAATATGGTACCTTGTTGGTGAGGTAGGGAACCCAAAAAGTATATATGTTCATACCAAGACCACTGTTTTGTATGAGATGGATTATTATGGCAAATAGAGGTGTGGAAAATAGATGTCCTACGAATAGTTAGATTCTAGGCTTGGTAATTTTTGTACACACTCTAAATATTCAGACTAGGCCACTGGTAAAATTCCAGGACCAGAAACCTTCCCAATAAAATAGGAAAATTCTGACAAGGTCTAGGGCTGCTAAATTGTTAGATTTTTAATAAATTCACTGTAACTCTTTTTGGGCTAAATTTTTGGCAGCGACTTATTATGTATAAGATCTGCATACTGGAAAATTTTGAAGTCATTTAGAGCAGCGTAGCTATCCAAACTCAATGGCATGTTTAATTAGTAAAATGAGTATTTCTTTATATGAATAAATGGTTGAAGGAGTGGTCGTGTTGTATCATACAAGTGCATGTTCCTGAGGTGCTCATTACTAGTAACATTTACATGACTAATTGTTTTGGTGCATGTCCTACATGATGAATTCCATGTCGAGTGATGGTCTGTACGATTTCTTAGTGCCATACAATTTAATGCATTGCATTTCGTTGCACTCACGTGCACTCTCATGGCATACACATAGATCACGTGAACGAAGAGCAGACGCAGGAGCAGCCACTGGTCGAGGAGCCCGAGGACCCGGAGCCGTACCCGCAGCAGGAGGATCTCCAGCAGGCCGCCGACTCCGCTCCCGACGACACTAACCCTAGCGAGGAAGGTAGGCAGGCCCTACATTCTCCTAGCAGAATTATAATTTATGATTACGCATATGCATTAGGTTTTGTTTGGAACCCGATTGCATTAGAACCACTGGCCGTCCTGGCCCTAGCACCTATGTTAGGTCCGTAGGACGAGTTGCATAGAAATGATAGGGCCGAGTAGACACGAGTGAATGGTCACTCGTCATGTAGGTTGACCTTGAAAAGAAAATGATACACTGGAAACTGCCTTGATGGCTTCACTGTTGATGATTAAAAGGAGACCGGGCGGAGATTAAGCTTTACTTTTCGAGGTGTGTGTTGTTGTAGTGTAATGGCTCCGCCCGAGTCGTTTAAGGCCCGTCCGCTGTTCGCCTGCTGGTTGGCATACCATTGCTAAAGTGCTTACCCGGTTGATGGGGCCGGTGAAACCTTACTTGTGCCATCCGGAGAACAGAAACACGTTCCTACCCACTGGTTGAGAGGAAAGTGGCCCGGGGGAGCTTGGTGCTCATGACGGGGAGACCGAGATGTCGGCAGGCTCGTCATGGGGGCACAACCCGGGAGTCAGGTGGGAGTGAATCGAACTTGGGATGGGACAGGTGGAGGAGGGGGACTATATGTGGGAAAGCCGTCGTGTGAGTAAGCATATGGGCCCCTGGCATTTTTAGTTATTCCCGGGAATTAAAATCGATTCGAATCGCTGATGCTCACCAGGTGTGAGAATGCCAAATGCCGCACACGGGCAACGTAGTAATAACCTTAACATTCTGCAATATGATTTCATGGTTTTGGATATCAAGTGGCTGATTATTATTTGAGACTCTGATATTTCATAATGATGACAGCTATGTACTTGCAAAGGTTTATCTCTTTCTTTCACAAGGGTAGTGGCTGTTAAATCCCACTATCCGTAAATAAACTTTTGAGCTAAGAATCAAAGGCTAAGGATCCAATGATAGTAAGCAAGCTTTGCGTCAGCCGTAAGCCTTGCCATTAAGTCCTCTGAGTAATTAGTACTCAGGGTTTGCCCCCACCATTTGGATTTCAGGTATG
Organism: Paspalum notatum; assembly: GCA_022530915.1. Taxonomy (NCBI): domain Eukaryota; kingdom Viridiplantae; phylum Streptophyta; class Magnoliopsida; order Poales; family Poaceae; genus Paspalum; species Paspalum notatum. The sequence goes on from CM039691.1 coordinate 1,041,812, forward strand.
GAGTTCCTCTTCTGCGCCTGTGTTGGCGGGGGAGCCTGTTATCATCAGGAGTGACAGGAGTCATGTCATGGCATGGGGGTGACATCAGTGGGCGTGATGTCACTCGTCTACTGCATTCTTTTGGTTTAAGCATGACCTATGGTCTTAGACTTCCGCTGTGAGACATTATTTCGAAATTCGGCCGATGTTGGCCCTATGTTGAACTTATTTTATTCAGAACCTGGTTTGTAACTTAAAGTCTTATTACTATCTATTCAAATGCCTGTGATGATGTAACTGTTGTGGCTCCATCGTGAGTCGGATGTGTGTGATGTCGGTTCATCTGGGATTTGGTGCAAATCGAGAGCCGAGGGCTTCTCGACGGACGACCGGGTTTAGTACGGTCTAAGTACACCGTAAGCTAATGATGACAGGTGTACTTAGCCCGTATTAAATCGGCGGTTCCGCCACAGCTGGTATCAGAGCCGATCATACACAGACAACAGTTATATCATCAAGTTTTAGATTACAAAACTATTTTTGAAAGCCCTTTTCAAGTAATTTGTAAAAGAGAGTATACGATATGCCCGTATTAAGGATGTTAGTGTTATCCAGGTGACATCACTGACATTTTGACCTAGATAGAACTCATATGCATATTCGGCGCTTTGAGAAACAACTTTTCGGCCATTAGCCCTCCCCAGTACTGGTGGAAGCTATTGGAAGTTTTGCGATTAGTTGTGAACTCTGCATTCATGCTGGTAGGATAGAAATTTTTAAGGGGGGTGGTCACCTTTGCGGTGTTTGTGACCACTCTTCTGTTGTGACGCAGCAAGAATTCAATTTGCTTGCGTGGGTGCCAGCCCGGTCTAGCAGAGGACCGTACAGATGCGTTGTCCACGCGGCGCAAATTGCGTGGATGCCACTTCTAGGTTTAGAGTGGTAATGTTGAAAGCATGCATTTTTCTGCAGGTACACTGACTACGTGCGATATTAAGAACGATAGTGAACGCCTAGTTGCATTAGAGAGAGCCGTGCATATATGTCACCGAATCATCGCTAGTAATACTAAATAGGGTGTGCGATGTGAGATCGATAAGGACGAATCATGCATCATGATTTTCTTTCCTGTCAAATGGGATTTGCTGCTAAAAATATGAGTATTGCATGAACTCGAAATTTTAAGACACCACTCTACACGTTCCCTCCGATCTGTCTTGATCATGATTTTAAAATCCACTCCCTTATAAAACTAAGACATCTCATTTTTATGCCAAACAGATGGTGAGGACGAAGCAGACCGCGCGCAAGGCCACCGGAGGGCGCCCTTTGCCCCCTATGACCCACACCCCGCCGGTTGCCGAGGGTGGATGGGTCCATGAGCGTTGCCGGGAGGACTGTCCCATGTCCCTGATCCTGTGCAGGGCCATGCGTGAGTTGGGACGTCGCCCCTGCCCGTTCATCTCCACGCAGCTGATCCACGAGCCGGGAGTCTGTGAGGCCAAGGTGGTCCTCACCACGGCAAACGGTAGTTTCCGCACGATCGTTTCCCGCGGAGTCAGTGGGGAGGACGCTCGCAAGGGTGCTCTCATGACAGCCCTTGCAGTACTGAGCTCTGAGGAGGAGGCGGGTGACACGGTGCTGCGTTTCCTCCCTACCCTCGGACAGGACGACGACCCGTGGCAGGACCGTCGCGACGACCTTCGGGCACGGGGTGCCTCGCGCCCCCAGATCGCGTGTGTGGACTACGCCCGCGAGGTGTACGGGCTGTACATTCAGGAGAAGGACCGCAGCCAGTTCTTCGCCGCCAGGCACAGGGACGCTCAGGCTCGCCGTGAGGAGTTGGAGGCGCAGGTGTCGGTGCTCCAGCAGCGCCTCGCGCAGTACGAGGGATCCCAGGACGGGGAGTCCTCCGAGCCTCAGGAGATGGAGCAGGACGAGGACGCCGCGACTACCGGTCACTCTGAGGCTTAGAGGATGTCTTAGTGGAGTAGTAGTATGTGGCGCGTAGCTAGCACGTTGATAGCGATATTTTGTTTCACCACGCTCCGTGCTTACCTATGGTTGTACCTAAACATTTGTGAGGTGAGAGCTCGTACGGGTACCCCATTTATGTAATATGGGACGCCACTTGATGTGTGATTCGATGGTTGGTCGATGTAACCACCATCCTGTGATGTAATGGCTAAACCTTGAGCCTTAATTTAGATCGTTTTAATTAAATTCGGAATTCGGTTTTCTACACTACCTGGTTGCATTGCACGCAAGATATGTACATGTCATGATTTCTGAGCCTATACCTACGATGCACGAAAATCTCATGTAAACCACGTTGGCATCCTCCTTGCAGATGGTGAACACTCGCAATGGGCAACACTCGGGTTCGGAGCAGCAGGCGAACGGCGCCCCACCTCCGCCGGAGTTGGCTACCCTGATCGTGCAATAGGGTGAGCTGATCCGACTGCTAGCGGAAGAGCGCCAAGGCCGCGGTAATGGGCAGCGGGAGCCTAGAAACCGTGGTATCTCATACCGAGACTTTGAGGATTTGCGCCCTCCCATCTTCAGCAAGTGCCCCGAACCGCTGGATGCTGATGACTGGCTCCGCACCATCAGATCCAAGTTTACTCTCCTCCCAGAGTTGACCGAGCAACAGAAAGCGCGCTTTGCCGGGCAGCTGCTACAGGGACCTGCGGGGGCATGGCATGCCACGTTCCTCGAGATGCAGCGGGCTGGGCATGAGCCCACCTGGGAGGAGTTCTCTCAGGCTTTCCGGGCCCACTATATCCCGGATAGCCTGGTAGAACAGAAGAAGCGAGAATTTCGAGAGCTCAAGCAAGGAAACAAGACGGTGATGCAGTACGTACAGGCGTTTATTCACCTGTCGCAGTATGCACCGGAGGATGTGCGAGATGACCCCTCTCGTGCCGCTAGGCTTCTGAGCGGCTTTGACCCCACTCTCCAGACACACTTGGGGCGTCGCTACCAGAGCTTCACCGACTTGGTGGACACCGCGCTTGATATGGAGAATCGCCTGCGGGTCGCTAATGAAGATCAGAAGCGCAAGCGCCAAGCCAACACATCTGCTGCTGGATCCTCCCAGAAGCAAAAGTCAGCCTATAGGCCCTCACAGCAGTACTATCAGCAGCCCCGTTTCACGGTCCGGCCCAATCAGCCGGGCTGGGTTCACCGGGCGCCACAGCAGCAGCAGCCACAGCAGCAGCAGAGGCTCACCGCCGGTACACAAGCTCCGGCCCCCGCGACACGTGTCCTCGCTCTCCCGGGGCCTGGAAACCCTTGCTTTAACTGTGGCAAGGTGGGGCACTTCAGTCGGGAATGCAGGGCACCCCGCAAAATTCAAGGCCCAAATCCAGCAGGCGGCACCCAGCAGGGCAAGCAGAAGGGGCCGGCACAGAGGACGGGTCGGGTGCACTACATCCACCTGGAGCAGATTCCCGCCGGTGTGCCGGTGCTCACTGGTACGTTCATGATCAACGGTCGTTCGACCGTCGTGCTATTTGATTCGGGGGCTACGCACACCTTTATTAGCAAAGCATACGCGCAGAAGCATGACATAAAAATGCACAAGTTGAGGGAAAACTACCACATCACTGCCCCAGGGTCTCCTATTGATACCAGTCTAGGGGTCAGGCACTTAAAGTTGGAAATAGGAGCCGAGACTTTTACCATCAACCCCGTGGTGCTGCCACACCAGGGGATTGATATTATCTTGGGAATGAATTGGATGACTGAAAACAACGCCGTCCTAGATATTGGCAATAGGACAATACAGTTAAGGTCTAGGGTCAGCGGCAAGGTTATATGGGTACACATGCCAGACATGAAACACATGGTGGCCACAGTAAATGCAACTGAACTCGATGAAATCAAAGAGATTCCGGTAGTGTGTGACTTCCTGGACGTATTTCCGGAAGAACTGCCGGGTCTACCTCCGGATAGGGACGTAGAGTTCCGCATTGACCTCATCCCTGGTACAGCCCCTGTCTCAAAAAGGCCATACAGAATGGCACCGGATGAACTAAAGGAGCTAAAAATACAACTCCAAGAGCAACTAGATAAGGGTTTCATTCGGCCAAGTTCATCACCTTGGGGTTGTCCGGCCCTCTTCGTAGAGAAGAAAGATCAGGGAGGTAAAAGGCTCTGTGTGGACTACAGGCCGCTAAATGCAGTCACAGTCAAAAATAAATATCCGATTCCACACATTGACATCCTGTTCGATCAGTTAGCTGGGGCCAAAGTCTTCTCAAAAATTGACTTAAGATCGGGCTATTATCAGATAAAAATCAGAGAAGAAGACATACCAAAAACTGCTTTCTCGACCAGATATGGCTTGTATGAATATCTGGTCATGTCCTTTGGGTTAACCAACGCACCGGCCTTCTTCATGTACATGATGAACTCGGTATTCATGAACGAGCTCGACAAGTTCGTCGTGGTATTCATTGATGATATATTAATCTACTCCAAAAATGAAAAAGAACACGAAGAACATTTACGGGTAGTACTCACTCGGCTAAGAGAACACAAGCTCTATGCCAAGTTCAGCAAGTGCGCTTTCTGGTTAAAGGAAGTGGGTTTCCTGGGGCATATTCTGTCAGAAAAGGGAGTAGCGGTTGACCCTAGCAAAGTAAAGGATGTTCTGAACTGGAAGCAGCCGGAAACTGTCACAGAAATTCGGAGTTTTCTTGGTCTAGCGGGCTACTACCGCCGCTTTATCAAGGACTTCTCCAAAATTGCTAAACCGATGACCTCCTTGACTAAGAAAAATGCAAAATTCGTGTGGGGTCCGAAGTGTGAGGAGGGGTTCCGAGAATTGAAGAAACTGTTAACAACTGCACCAGTACTAGCCCAACCGGACGTCACCAAGCCCTTCGATGTGTATTGTGACGCCTCCGGTCAGGGCCTCGGTTGTGTCCTAATGCAAGAAGGGAGAGTAATTGCGTACGCCTCCCGCCAACTAAGAAAACATGAAACCAACTACCCGACTCACGATCTGGAACTTGCAGCAGTCGTGCATGCCCTGAAGATATGGAGACACGATCTGCTGGGCAATACCTGTCACATATACACTGACCACAAGAGCCTCAAATATATCTTCACACAGCCCGAACTGAACATGAGGCAGCGTCGGTGGTTAGAATTGATAAAAGATTATGACCTACAGATTCATTACCACCCGGGGAAAGCGAATGTAGTGGCGGATGCACTAAGCCGTCGGGCTCATTGCAATGTGATTGAGGTCCGACCCACGGCTCGGGTGATATGTTGGGAGATGAATGAGATTGAGATGCCGGTTAAATTCTTAGTCGAACTATATAACATCAGCATTGAGCCAACACTAAGAGATCTGATCATTGAAGCACAAAAACACGACCCGGGCATGGCTCACATACGTGAGGGTATTGCTGAGGCAAAGAAGGCTTGCTTCACACTAGATGACCAAGGGGTCCTGTGGTTTAAAAACCGCCTAGTAGTGCCAAAAGATATGGAGTTGCGGAAGAAAATACTCGACGAAGCCCACACCTCCGTGCTTACCATGCACCCAGGCAGTAATAAGATGTACCAAGACCTGAAACAAAAATTTTGGTGGACTCGCATGAAGCGGGAAATCGCCCAGTATGTGTCAGAATGCGACGTGTGTAAGAGGGTGAAAGCTGACCACTTAAAGCCGGGCGGTATGCTTCAACCCTTGAACGTCCCAGCCTGGAAGTGGGAGGATATACATATGGATTTCGTGGTGGGTTTGCCTCGCACCCAGAAGGGTTATGATTCCATATGGGTAATTATCGACCGGTTCACGAAATCGGCCCATTTTCTCCCAGTAAAAACAGTCTACCGTGCCAACACGTATGCCGAGTTGTATATAGCAAAGATTGTATCCTTACATGGTGTCCCTCGGACCATTACCTCGGATCGAGGCTCAGTCTTTGTGTCTCGTTTCTGGGAGCAGCTACAGAAGTCTCTAGGCACAAAGTTGATCCACAGCTCAGCGTACCACCCTCAGACTAGTGGTCAAGTAGAAAGAGTAAATCAGATCCTAGAAGACATGCTTCGGGCCTGTGTCTTAACCTATTCCACCAAGTGGGATGAGTGTTTGCCCCTAGCAGAGTTTGCATATAACAACAGCTACCAAAAGAGCTTGGAGATGGCTCCTTTCGAGGCTCTGTATGGGAGGAGGTGCAGAACACCTCTGAACTGGTCAGAACCTGGAGAGCGAGTCACCTTCGGGCCCGATTTGGTAACACAAGCTGAAGAGCAAGTGAGGTTTATACAGGAGAACCTAAAAAGGGCACAGTCAAGGCAAAAAAGTTACTCCGATAGAAGGAGGAGACCGCTAGTGTTTAAAGAGGGTGATCACGTGTATCTTCGGGTATCGCCGATGAAAGGTGTGCACCGGTTTGGGGTAAAAGGGAAGCTAGCACCGCGGTACGTTGGGCCATTCAAGATTTCCGAGAAGTGTGGACCCGTGGCTTACCGGCTAGAGCTACCACCACGCCTCGCGGCAGTCCATGATATCTTTCACGTGTCACAACTTAAGAAGTGCCTGAGAGTGCCAGAGGAAGAGATTGACACATCCCAAGTTCAGATTGAACCGGACCTCACTTATGAGGCCAGACCGGTGAAAGTCCTGGACCAAAAGCAACGATCGACTCGACGTAGCACGGTCACCATGTATAAGGTGCAATGGAGTGAGCACACCGAAGAAGAGGCCACGTGGGAGACGGAGGAGTACCTGCGAACCAAGTATCCGGGTTTCCTTCCGTCTACCTCGAACGAGTATGTTTCGACTTGCTTAAAACCTTTAAATACCAGTCGCACTGCACCTTCTCATCTCTATGAACTCTCCACCCACAACACATCAAAATCTCGGGACGAGATTTCTTTAAGGGGGGTGGGTTGTGATGCTCCAGCATCTCAAGTACATTACCATGTCTTAATCATGCATTAGGCATCATCAAGCATCATGTGTTGCATATAGACAAGCTAGGTTTTTCATTGGATGAGATGGAATGCTTGAAATATGATTTTTATACATGTGCTATGAGATGTTCTTGTTCATAAATCCAAATCTATTGGGATCTAGGGGAAACTCATATTACCAAACTTGTAGATAATGAAGTTTTTAACAACTTTCATAATTGGGGTTTGGCCAGATATTGAAGGCTACATAGGGTTTAGAGTCTTTCTTTGTCAGTACAGAAAACCAACTCAAATCAGCCTTGTTTAAAAACCCTAAGTTTGCTCAAACCTACAGCCACTTTCATGCAACACTCCCATTGAAGAAGTTGTAGGTTTTGAAATTCTAAGCAAGTTATACAAAAGGCACCTTGGGTGAAAAGGCTTGGAAATAGGGTTTTTTCCTTTTTCCAAACAATAAAGGTACCCTGTCCCTAACTAGGGCTGATTTCAAGATTTGAATTTAAACCACATTTACACTTGGATTCTGGAGTTGGGCCTTTTGACAAACTTGTAGAGTTCAAAGAGTAGAACATTTCTTCCAATTGGGCTTTTTCCAAATTCGGCCTCCAAATTGGTCAAAATCGCAGTTTACAGTAGGAAGGAAAACACATTTTAATTTTCCCAAAATCCACAGTCGCTGACAGGTGGGGCCCGCGATCCGGGACGCGCCCGCGCCGCGAACCGGCGCGCGCCGCGTGGCTCGCCGGCGTACAGGGAGTACGGCGAGCCCCGCGGCGGCCGTCCGAGCGCGTCAAAAGGGAGCGGGGTTCCCCCCGTCCAAACCCTAAGCCAAACCCTTCGCTCCCGTGCCTTCTCCGCGCCGCCCCGCCCGTTTTTCCGCCCGCCGCCATCGCCGGCCGCGAGCTCGGGACCGAGCCCGCGCCGCCGCCTCCCGACCTCCCCGAGCCCAACCGACCGCACCACCGCGACCGCCGCTCCACGCCGCCCCTCCCCCGCTAGCCCTCGTCGTCGTTCTCCCCTTCCCCGAGGAGATCGAGCTCGGCTCGACGTCGCGTCGCGCCGAGAGCTTCAAGTCGACGCCGCCGTTCACGCTCGGTGCGCCGCCGTTCCCCGCCGCTCCACGTCTCCTCCGCCGACGAGGATACCCCCAAGGTGAAGCCCTAGCTCCCGCGCACCTCCGCCACCCCGCGTCGCGGCTCCGGCGAGCCCCAGCTCGCCGGCGCGCGCGCGCCGCGCCGCGCGGCCGCGGCCGGCGCGAGGAAGAAGACGGGGGCCGGATCTTTTTAGATCTAACCCCCGGACTTTTCCGAAATTGCAAGCCGGTCCTCCCGCCTATTTACTGAGTCTTGCAGATCTTGCAAGCTAGCCTTTGGAAACTACGGTTAATTACGCAGAGGTCCTCGGATCTGGGTTTTTCTTTTTCTATTTTCCTTTTTCTCGGTTTGAACTTTGAAAAATCATATAAATTCAAAGAAAAATCCAAAATGGACAAACTCAGAACCTATGAACTCCTTATAAATAGATCTATGCAATGGACATGATGTGGAGATGAGCATTGACCACTTTGCCCCTGTTTTTGTTTATGCATGTTAAATATGCATAAAATGGAAAAGATGGCCTAAATGGTTTCCTAAATTTGTGAAGTCTTGGTGTTGGCTTACATGTGATGTCTTGGCACTGTGTGAAGGATTGTGGGCTGTAGTGTGAGTAGTTTCACCTTGTATTCACCATGTCATGCTCATTTTGTGTATTTATGCAAATAGGAAAAATGGTGTATATGCATTGTATGTTCAAAATGGCATACCTATATTTTTCTTGTGCCACACATAGTATGGGAAGCTCACTGGTGAAGTTTGAGAGTATACATGTATGGTTTAGTCCTTGTTTTGAAAATGACAAAAGTTGCTAGCTAGGAGAAGAAAATAGGAAAAAGGGGTCTTAAATGGCTAGCAAATTTCCGGGAAAAATATGGTACCTTGTTGGTGAGGTAGGGAACCCAAAAAGTATATATGTTCATACCAAGACCACTGTTTTGTATGAGATGGATTATTATGGCAAATAGAGGTGTGGAAAATAGATGTCCTACGAATAGTTAGATTCTAGGCTTGGTAATTTTTGTACACACTCTAAATATTCAGACTAGGCCACTGGTAAAATTCCAGGACCAGAAACCTTCCCAATAAAATAGGAAAATTCTAACAAGGTCTAGGGCTGCTAAATTGTTAGATTTTTAATAAATTCACTGTAACTCTTTTTGGGCTAAATTTTTGGCAGCGACTTATTATGTATAAGATCTGCATACTGGAAAATTTTGAAGTCATTTAGAGCAGCGTAGCTATCCAAACTCAATGGCATGTTTAATTAGTAAAATGAGTATTTCTTTATATGAATAAATGGTTGAAGGAGTGGTCGTGCTGTATCATACAAGTGCATGTTCCTGAGGTGCTCATTACTAGTAACATTTACATGACTAATTGTTTTGGTGCATGTCCTACATGATGAATTCCATGTCGAGTGATGGTCTGTACGATTTCTTAGTGCCATACAATTTAATGCATTGCATTTCGTTGCACTCACGTGCACTCTCATGGCATACATATAGATCACGTGAACGAAGAGCAGACGCAGGAGCAGCCACTGGTCGAGGAGCCCGAGGATCCGGAGCCGTACCCGCAGCAGGAGGATCTCCAGCAGGCCGCCGACTCCGCTCCCGACGACACTAACCCTAGCGAGGAAGGTAGGTAGGCCCTACATTCTCCTAGCAGAATTATAATTTATGATTACGCATATGCATTAGGTTTTGTTTGGAACCCGATTGCATTAGAACCACTGGCCGTCCTGGCCCTAGCACCTATGTTAGGTCCGTAGGACGAGTTGCATAGAAATGATAGGGCCGAGTAGACACGAGTGAATGGTCACTCGTCACGTAGGTTGACCTTGAAAAGAAAATGATACACTGGAAACTGCCTTGATGGCTTCACTGTTGATGATTAAAAGGAGACCGGGCGGAGATTAAGCTTTACTTTTCGAGGTGTGTGTTGTTGCAGTGTAATGGCTCCGCCCGAGTCGTTTAAGGCCCGTCCGCTGTTCGCCTGCTGGTTGGCATACCATTGCTAAAGTGCTTACCCGGTTAATGGGGCCGGTGAAACCTTACTTGTGCCATCCGGAGAACAGAAACACGTTCCTACCCACTGGTTGAGAGGAAGGTGGCCCGGGGGAGCTTGGTGCTCATGACGGGGAGACCGAAATGTCGGCAGGCTCGTCATGGGGGCACAACTCGGGAGTCAGGTGGGAGTGAATCGAACTTGGGATGGGACAGGTGGAGGAGGGGGACTATATGTGGGAAAGCCGTCGTGTGAGTAAGCATATGGGCCCCTGGCATTTTTAGTTATTCCCGGGAATTAAAATCGATTCGAATCGCTGATGCTCATCAGGTGTGAGAATGCCAAATGCCGCACACGGGCAACGTAGTAATAACCTTAACATTCTGCAATATGATTTCATGGTTTTGGATATCAAGTGGCTGATTATTATTTGAGACTCTGATATTTCATAATGATGACAGCTATGTACTTGCAAAGGTTTATCTCTTTCTTTCACAAGGGTAGTGGCTGTTAAATCCCACTATCCGTAAATAAACTTTTGAGCTAAGAATCAAAGGCTAAGGATCCAATGATAGTAAGCAAGCTTTGCGTCAGCCGTAAGCCTTGCCATTAAGTCCTCTGAGTAATTAGTACTCAGGGTTTGCCCCCACCATTTGGATTTCAGGTATGGAGTTCCTCTTCTGCGCCTGTGTTGGCGGGGGAGCCTGTTATCATCAGGAGTGACAGGAGTCATGTCATGGCATGGGGGTGACATCAGTGGGCGTGATGTCACTCGTCTACTGCATTCTTTTGGTTTAAGCATGACCTATGGTCTTAGACTTCCGCTGTGAGACATTATTTCGAAATTCGGCCGATGTTGGCCCTATGTTGAACTTATTTTATTCAGAACCTGGTTTGTAACTTAAAGTCTTATTACTATCTATTCAAATGCCTGTGATGATGTAACTGTTGTGGCTCCATCGTGAGTCGGATGTGTGTGATGTCGGTTCATCTGGGATTTGGTGCAAATCGAGAGCCGAGGGCTTCTCGACGGACGACCGGGTTTAGTACGGTCTAAGTACACCGTAAGCTAATGGTGACAGGTGTACTTAGCCCGTATTAAATCGGCGGTTCCGCCACAAGGGTCCCACCAGTCAGTGCTGACGTGTGGGGTCCATGGTGCCACGTTAGCAAAAACAAGTCTAAAAACCGGTCAAGGGGTAATATGTCCGGATTTGTAGAGTTCAAGGTTGTGTTCTACCCGGTTTTGTAGTTTGAGGTCCAAAACTAGACAATCATGACAAATTCAGGGCCCAAAAATGGACTTTACCCTATTGTAAATGTTGGAAACAGAAGTATATTTTTGTAAATGTTTGTTTAGAAAATATAAAAATAAAAAACGCAAACAATTGCGACGCCCCCAAGCATCTAGCCGGGCCATATGGAACCAGATCCGATCCGCAGGCCAATAGGTTACGGGCCGGAGACCAGCCAGCCCCGTCCGATAGTTCATGCCTTCATAGATATCGAAAAAAAGAAAAAGAAGTAAACCATCAAACTATTGGCTGATTTCGGAATTGACCACCGAACTCTAAAACCTGGTGTTTTTTATCCAACTATTAAAACCAGACATATTTGGTCTCAATATAGTTTCAATAATAGTTTTTATTTTGACAAATAATAAAAAATATTTAATCCTTAAAAATTATAGTTAATTTATTTTAAATCAGAAAATAAACTAGTATTATTTTTTAATTAAATGCAATTTATCCATTAGCACTACGCTTAGAGTTATTTAGGTCTCATTTATTACCCCTCCTACTGTTTTATTATTCATATCCATGCCCATTATTTTATATGTATTATTGTTTTGTGCTATGTTAGATCAGCAGATCCACTAAAAAGAATTCAACCGACTAGGTGTACATAGAAGATAAGTAAGGCCGTCTCCAGTAGAACTTCTATTCCCGTTGCCTATATCAAACTCCACTCTGTTTATAGTGTACCTACAATGTCTTTTTTTACTATATATAGATGCTCTACTGGAGTCAGCCTAAGGCTACACAAATATTATATGTGCAGGCTCCACCATATATAGATCCTATTTAGGCATAACATGGCTAGAACTTTGCTTTACATTGGTTGCATGATTAACTAGTATGCTTCAAATAAACCAGTGATAAAAAACATTCAATAATCAACTAATCATGCAATCAACGTAGAGTAAAGTACAAAAAGAATGGATAGGACTATAAATAATAAAACCAATGTTATCCTAAACGATAAAAGCTAAACAGTCGGTCGTCCATCGTTTACCGATTAGTCGGACTACATGACCGTTTAAACGAGCCAAAAATAGATTACATGGGATTAAACGGGCTACACGGCCAATACGGTTGACCACCAAGTAGCGTTTAAACGACGTGTAAACAGTCTACACTGCCATGTAGGCGAACAGTGAATAAAACACTAGAAGGAATAATAATAATACTAAGTAGCTCTAAATAAAGTGCTAACATGTTAGATTATATTTTTACAAATCTATGTACTAGTTTCATATTTTTCTAATTTAAAATTGACGAGTTATAATTTTTGATAGATTAAACCACTTGGGGGACTTAATATGTCTAGTAATAGTTAGATGGTAAAATATACTTGGTTTTCGAGTTTGATGGTCAAAGTCGGACTCGACCGATAGTTCTAAGTTCAATGATAAAAATGGAGTTCTTCCTATAAAGGAAGAGTAAGTTTATGATTGTAGATATAAAAAGTAACTTCGTTATGAATAAAAAAGCTGTAGTAGAAAAATCATATACCATAATAGAAGAAGTGACTTCTCGTTACGAAGTGACATAGAGAGAAGTAACATGAGAGACAGTAATGGCTTAATCAAATGTACATTACAAAGAAAGTAATATATTACTCCCTCCGTCTATAAATGTATGACGCAGCGGGCGGCCGGCGTCGGGGAGCGGCCGGAGCTGCGTCGAGCGCCGAGAAGCTCTAGGCACTTTTTTGGTTTTAAATGCGCTTGCCCTCAGCTCGATCGATCAGATCGCTGCAAATAAAAAAAGTTTTCCTCAACCTCGCTCGCTCTCCACCAAATTTGCCCTCTCCAAGCTAAGCCTGCGGACGGCCTGCCATGGGATGGGATCACCAGTCGTCGTCAGTCACCACTCACCGTTTGGGCAGCTTGGAGGCTTGGAGCCATGGGCGGAGCGTGTATGAGCTGGCAGATCATCGTGTTGCCACGTGGGCAGGTGATTTGAAGATGATTCAAGTCAACTACATGTCCATGCTGCGCGCGTAGACAAAAATTAAAAATCAGTAGTGGTACGGCGCCATATATAAGAGCAGTAGCAGCAGCAGCTATTCTACAGTACAGGCAGTTTACAATTTGGGATGTACTGTAGGTAGCCAAAAAAAATGCATGGGTGAATGATTGAATTTTATGTATTTCGAGCTTCTAGAACTTGTCCCATCCACTAGATGAATGAAGGACAGAAGATCGTACGTCTTGGTCCATCGGTGGATGGGAGTGTGTTAGCATAACAGACCAGTCTTAATAGATCTAAATCACTCACCTCTATTATTATACAATAGCACGTCAACCCGTGCTTTTATATAAAACATTATATTAAAAATTTTTGTATAAATTTGAGACCATAGTTAATAAAAAATTTAAAAAATTTCTACTATTAATATCTCCATATACTCATAATTTAATAGAACGTTTGTATATACAAAACTTTTTATAATATTTATCTATAACAGACTTTACCTAATTAAAATATTTATATTTTATAATGGCATAATGGTAATTTATAATAAAAATTTAGGGGATGCTTTCAATTATCTTTCACAGTAATACAATAAGTAATTTATATGTATACTAAGGCATATCTTTTATTCATTTTTGTATACTTTAATTTATCTTTCATAATAGGATGGTGGATAACTTATGTTCAAATTTCGGATTAATTTAATTCATCTTTCATAATGACATGGTTGGTAATTTATATGCAAATTTATAGGCTTATTTAATAGTCTTTCGTAATGGCACGGTGGGTAACTTATATGAAAATGTAGGGGTCTATATTAATGGTCTTTCGTAACGGCGTGGTAGGTAATTTATACGAGAATTTAGGGGGTTATTTTAGTGGTCTTTTATAATGGCATGGTGGATAATGTTTTAAAAAAATATAATAGATCCAATGGATAGTATTATTAGATACTATTTGATAGATGGCCAGATGTTTCTAATTTTTGTGAGATTTTCTAGAATTTATCTTTTTTTAGTGTGCTTCGCAATTCGTGCTTCTTTTGTAACCTCTAATTAGTAATATATGATGATAAGATACAAATTGATAATATAAGGTAAAGTTATATTTGAATAACCTAAATATACCAGCCTTAAAAATAATCTAAGGTGACCCAATTCCACACATGTCCCAATACATATCTAATGTTTTCTTTTCAAGTTTGTTTGAGGTATTATTTTATTTTATTTCTTATTAATTAATTTTAAAGCTAGTCCCATTTAACGCATTGTCCTCTATTTCAGAGAGTCCTGCTGTTCTCCCGATTATTATTCTTGTTTTCTTCTTCTGGTTCTCTGATAAAGAATTCCTTTTTGTTGCATAGTTGTAATCCAAACAGTTAAGCTGTATGCAAGGAAAAAAGCATAGTCTGCTGGTCAAACATTAGCTGCTGGTCTGCTGGTTGACTGTCAACAGCAGTTCACCATCAGGCAACCCTTATCTAGCATTTATTTGGTGCTGCTGTGCACGTGATGACCATGGAAATTATCTGTCTTCAATTTGCTAGTTAACGAGACTGAGACTCTTGGGTCATTCTTATTAATTAAATGGCATTACACATTAACATCTTTGTTGGTAACATAGCAATGCAAGATAATTATACAGAGAGAGAGAGAGAGAGTTCCATATATATAAATGAAACTTGAGATACATAGTTACCTAAAAAATTAATGTGCCACTCTTTTTTTTCTTTTGAAAAGTTACGGCAGGAGCACTGCCCATTCATTAAGAAGAAGAAAGCAGTTCAGAATACAACAGTACAATGTTACAGAGGGGACAAAGCGACTCAGAAACAAGAAAAACAAGAGCAGACACATTGAACTAATGACTACTCCCTCCATGGATGCCCACATGCATTCTTCCTAAGCATCATCTCATCCTTGGTAAGATTGAACACAGTTAACGGTGATGAGGCTTTTCCGTCGAAGATGCGTCTATTCCTCTCCTTCCGAATATTCCAAGAGGTATACAAAAGAAAAGCCGCCAAGGTGCGCTTCTGATCCTTCGATTTGTTTCTCAAACACAACTTCCACCAGTCGCCGATGTTCTTAGCGACGGTGGAAGGCTACCCCCAAAC
Source organism: Paspalum notatum (assembly GCA_022530915.1). NCBI lineage: Eukaryota > Viridiplantae > Streptophyta > Magnoliopsida > Poales > Poaceae > Paspalum > Paspalum notatum. Next base: position 1,057,210 of record CM039691.1, read on the forward strand.
TACTGCCGAAGAAGCTCCCAAACTTCAAGTGCAAAGGGACAGTGCAAGCAAATGTGAGACGCAGTTTCAGGTTGCTGATCCCATAAGATGCATATTGGGTTACATGGGCAGTGACGCTTCTGTAAGTTATCTGCTGTGAGGATCTTGGCATAGGCTAACAGCCAGCCAAAAAACTTGTGCTTCCCTGCAGCGTGTGCCCGCCAAATAAGATCTGCATTGGGTGATCGGGTAGAGCCAATGAACTGCATCAGATAAGCCGATTTTGAGGAAAAAAATCCCATCCGCTGACCACTTCCATCTGATGGTGTCCACAACATCTGACAGCTGGACCTCCTGAATCAGGTCCCAAAGTTCGACAAATTCTGCCAACTGTTGCACCGAATCCATCCTCCACAACCCTCTTGTCCAATTAAGATTGGTCAACTCCTCACTAACTTTCTTCTTCCAGGCTAAGCGGTACAGAGAGGGGGCAATGTCCATAGGAGCTTTGCCCAGAAGCCAAGAGTCCGACCAGAAATTAGTCTTCCTTCCATTTCCAACTAATGTGCCACTCTGCATTCCTCTCCAATCCCCATGGAAATGAGGTGCCAAACTAGCCCTAAACTAAAAAAATATGCATTGAGAATGGTTTTAGCTGAGCCTGTGCTAAGAGATAGCTGAATATACCTGTTCTTACACCTACTTCCGGTACACAATTTGCAATTGGCTACAAATTGTGCATTGAGATAGGTCACCAACACACATAACTAATCATCTCCTTAGAAACTGCCTCATGAGACCTTCCATTAAAGATGGCCTAATTAATTCCTCATTCATCACCTTGTACCAAATCCCAACCCAACTGAATTAACAAATTCAAATCCCTTTCTCCATTTACAAGCTCAAACATGCATGTGCTTGAGCCTGCTGTGCTGTGTCCTCTCTTTGATCATTCTCCCCATTCCTTGTCTGTTTCAGGCGTTGGCTGTTCCCTTCCAATTCACAATGGAAAGCAACAATGGACGTTGACCTAGAAAAGCGATGACGAAGGATATGATACAAGCGGGCTGGTTAACGGGTCTAGCGGCAAGTCATTTTACCACGAACGTACGCGTATATACTTTTAGCTGAATGAGGCAACGACATATGCCCTTAAGTTTGTTTAATTGTAGTCAAGTACTTGTTTTGAACCTCCATATATATGCTTTTTCTTAATGAATCTGTTAGAAGAAACATTGAGCGTTCTTAAAAATTCAAGAAAACGACCCAAATAACTCACCTCTACAGTTATAAAGAATAAATAAAGTAAAACTATCTTTGAATTTAAATATACCAGCACTAAAATAATCCAAGTTGACCCAATACCACATGTTCCAATACATATCCAAGAGTTTTTTCCAAGTTTGTTTGAGTCATCTGAGCTTTGGTATCAAACTTCAATGATATTTATATAGTTGATGTGACGTGTTAAATCAGGATGGTTTGAGTTCAGAGTTGCAATTTGACAAGAGTTGATGGGCTAAATAAAGGTGGGCAATTTCCACTACCATATGCATATGTGTGGGAACAAAATTGAAATAACGCCGAGGAAGGTTAGATCTATTTGAAATTAAAACTTCAAGCATAGCACAAGCAACACATGGTAATGCAATATTATGTTGAGAGGGCCAGAGGGGGCGTGTTGGATGGAGAAATATTAATCAAGATGGAAGCCTATCTAGGTTCATATATAGTTATAGTCATTAGCTATGATGATGAAGGTGCACGCGTGCTGGTTAGTGGATAACTATCTTGGGAAAATATAACAAGAAGTTCACAGAGGAAAGTTAGGTCTGATTGGATCAAGGCCAAAGTTAACCAGGTCAAACTTTGGCCAAGTTTGACCATGTTTGAATTTCAAAAAAAATATTTGGTTAAATGATAAATTTTTTGTTCGTAGGCCTTATTTAGGTGTCAAAAAACATACGAACAAAAAATTTACTATTTAACCAAATATTTATCGAAATTCAAACATGGTCAAGCTTGGCCAAAGTTTGGCTAGTCCAATTTTGGCCATGATCCAATCAGGCCCTGTTAGCTTAATGACGGGACCTATGTCCATAACCTGTTTAACAGTGGTCCCGTGCTTATTTCAAGCCTCCATATTATTTTTAATGGATAAATTAGAAAATAGACCATTTTTAACAATTCAGAAATGTAGATCTTTATTACCCTCTTGTGCAATTGCAAAAAAAAAAAAACCTAACCATGAATCTTAATATATATCAGTATTAAAAATGATCTAAATTAGTCATCTCCAAGATTTTATTTTGTGACAACTGGGTATTTTTCTTTCTTTTTTGAGAGTATGGAGTTAAAAATAAGGTAAAATATGTAACAAACTTAAAATATGCCCAAAATATACGTAGGTCTTTTCTATTACTACTAGTGTAATGCCCATGTATTGCCGCATAAAATATGTAACAAACTTAACCCATTGATTGAAGTGATTCCACTATGCCTTAGTTCTTATCTCTAATGTGTCACAAGGCTCTCAAAGTCTTTCGTCTTTTAAATGAAAAGATACCACGGAATTAGTATTTGACAAACAAAAAGACATAGTTCGATTTTTAGCACATTGAGAACACCTATATACGCTAATGATGATGTCATGCATGATACAGAAGTTAGAAACAAAAAATAGAAATGGAGGACGAAAAGAAGAACTCTCACCAAATAATGGATGTTGAAAAGGAGATGGCGAATTAATGGTTGGCATTAATTTTAATTAATTGTATGGTACGCCATGTCTTTCTGATTTTGAGACAATCATAGAGCGAGGCGTGGATAAGTTAGATCCTAAGAAAAAAGTGATTTTTTACGGTGCTCGAGAAGAACTCAGTTCCGGATCTATACGTTTTTTCCGGTCCATAAGTTCAGTGAGACAATTGCAACCGGAGAAATCATTGGTTCCGGACCCATGAAATCTAGGTTCCGGTCCATAAGATTTAGGTTTCGGTCCACAACTTTGGTTCTTTTTAATTGATTCTTTCTAAGTTTTAGTCATTAGATTGGAACCAATGAATAGCTACAATTAATTCCAAGCACCGTATCAAACCTCAAAAAAAAAAACATGATTGATGCAGGACAACAGGGAACTGATGTTTAATAGCGTGTATGCTCATGCATGGCAACATGAGAAACAGTTAAATTAAATACTTTTGTAATGATTGAGCCTTCCATTCCATGAGATCCAATGGCTTAAAAATTGCGAGATTTTATGGTGGTCGGAAAGGTACCCATTGGCACCCGACAACATCACAATTTTTTTAATTTTTAAAAGCCTTTATGTCCTTTTGTGGAATTAAAAAAATAAAAATATGGATACCAGTCCTACCATTTTTTGTACTAGACCCTCATATTTGGTACCATCTGATACCAGTATCATGGTACCGTCTATTTGTAAACTGTTTGATCTTTTTGGATGAACGACACCTATTTTTTTAACTACTGTAAAACTTGTATTAAAAATTATGAAGTACTAATCACAGCCTGTACCGGATCCCACCTTGTTGAATTTCATATCTTTTTCATATCCCTTTCACAACACCATGCAGTATATATATTGCCCAAATATAAGCCAATGACTCTTGTTTTCTTTTCTTTGCGCATTAGCATTAGCGCCCTGGCTAGATAAGGACGATGTGTTCTGTCCTAGGACGACGCATGTGTGCCCTTGCTCCCTTAGACACATGACACATCCTCTCCCTTTCCAATCTCTTTTAATTTGCGATTCGGAGGTGATGGTGACTGCATGATGCTGGTGAGTAAGCAACGCGAGCGTGTCACTACAACGACCAACGACAGAAGCGGCTACGCAGTAGAAAACATATTGAAAACATACTACCAAAACATTGTATATTTCGTGTAGAGACGTTTTACGGTGGTTGGAATGGAACCAGGCGGAACGAGGCGGAACCAGGTATTTTTTAATTTTTATGGCCGAATTATGTATTGGAAATTATAAAATTAAAATAATTATTGGTACCGGGCCCACCTTTTTTTTTGTTCCGGGCCTACCTATTTTGTTCCGTCTGGTTCCGGTTCCGTGGTTCCGTCTATTTATAAGCCGTTAAATCTTGCTTGATGAATGGCTCTTATTTTTTCCAACCACCATAAAAGTTGTATTTCGTGTAAATAATATTTAAACTAGCAAGATGGCCCGCGCAAATAGCGCGGGTAGCTAGTTTTTATTAAAATTGTTATTTTTGAATATTCTTATTTAATATTCCTTTTGTTTTTCATGTATTGGTCCTATAATACATTCTATTTTCCTATATTTTGTTTTTTGTGTATTATTTTTAGAACATTTTTATGTGTTTTATAGACATTTAAAAAAACATTTGTAATTTTTATATAATGGTGTGTGAAATCAAAATGCATTGTTATTTATAATTTTGTTTTCAAGCTGTGTGCACCAACTAATAAAGTATTGTGATTTGGTGATTCAAATATTTGTATATACTCCTCTGTTCCAAATATAGTTGCAGTTTCTATAGCTTTGTCTACATTAGAAAATGGCACCACCATCTTTAATATCAAATTAGTCATATTAATTACACTGCTACCTGCTCCTAATAATATATATGACTGGACAAAATATATTTTGGTAGTGTATTTATTTGATATCGTAGATGTTCATATATTTTTAGAAAAATGGGCTTAGAACAAAGGCAAAGTGGATTATAATTTAGAATGGAGGGATTATTGAACAATTGAAAAAATTATAAAGTAGGCTCAATTGTTGATTCTCCAGCAAGCAGATTGCAACCTAATGGTTGCAGCAGCTCGAGCGGCACATGAGGTCTTGGGTTCGATTTCTGGTGGGAGCGAATTATTTCAGGATTTAACGGCTTTATTCTTTCAGTGGTAGGTGACGTCCACGTCAACAGTGAGACGCATGTGGTGACTTCGTGAATCTCGAGATAGCCAGCTCTTTACACGGTGCTTCGGAGGTGCTCATAGGGGCAGGGTGTGCGTGCGTGGTAAAAAAAGTTTATTTTGATATATTATATAAGTAGGCTTACAACGGTTTTGGTGGAAAAATAGGTTAAAATAATATATACATACTATAGAATAGTAAAAGGCTAGAAAAAACTAAAATATGTATCGTTTAGGTTGTTTATAAATTACCAAAATTTACTCTTTAAATTATATAAGAGTATAAAGTACAAAATAAGTAAAGATGTTTGTTACCACTGAAAATTATGTAAGCCAGATTATATAATTTAAGTGGTTAACATACAATCCTTTAAAAAAACTTAAAGTATTAAAGCAAACATGCATACATGTATGTTGCAATAAGAGAAAAAAAATATGTCCGTCCTTAGTCCTCAATAAACATGGTCTAAGACCCCATGGGTCTTAGCACCCTCCAATTTAGCAAGGTATCACATCGTGACGCCACTTCTCATTGTGTCGGTGATGATAGTTGTATTGTTTTATTATGATGTGCAGAAGGTGCACTTTGATGGCCTTATCGGCAAGGTTATTGGCTGTAAATTCAGCATAGAGAAGTTGTGATCTTGTGGATTCATAAAATTGTCCGGTGGCTTGTACAAATGGTGAAACCTTGATCTCCAAGGAGGAAGGCGATGGTAAATACAAAATACATTGTTCTCTTCTTCTTCTCCGTAGTTTTCTTTGTATCATTCTCATTTCCCCTTACATCTCAATATATTTTTAGTGTAGGTATATATATGCACATGATATTAATTTGATTTTTGAGACTATAAGATGGAAAATGAAAAACATACATTTTTTATTTTGTTATATACATGTTTTTATTTGTTGTAATCCATAATAAATTAACATTTTAAATCATGAGTTGCATTTTAGTGTGAAAGAAGCTATAGCTCTTGCTTTAACAAACTACAGCTACATGGCTATTTGGCTAAGCGCAAGACATCTAAAACAACAAATAGTGGCTATAGCGGTAATTATAACGGACCATTGTTTTTCAAAAAAAAAAAGGACCATTTGGAACCTCATAATAAATAAATATTTCTAGAAACAACTTGAAGCCACTATATTAATAACATACATTCTTATTTTCCTATTATTTAGTAAGGTAATTCGATGTCTTAATATCAAGCATCGTGCTCCGTTGTAATATATTATGGCGATTTTTGTATTTTTCACAAAATACATGTTTTCTGTCATTTATATTTAATATGAATTTCTGGATTAACTTAAATGTTGGATACTTAGATGATCATACCAATCAATAGTGTAAATATTTCTTTTTTAGTTGTATTTGAAATTGATCTACATTTAGGTTAATGTAGATCATTGGATGTTCATAAGATTCAGGACTTTAGACATTTTTCTTTATTTTTTATTAACATGGTGATTTTTTAGGTCCTCTTGATGTATGTGGTGGTTTATCTGAATAATGCCTAGCTTGTTAAGATAATAGACTTTTGATATATTTGTCCCTTTTGAAATACATTTTTTACTTGCTAGCAAAAGTACTCGTGCGTTGCAACGGCAAAATAAATCTTCACACGCCTCTCGCCAATGACTATGGCCGACGTATAATGGGACCGATGTGATGCTCCAGCATCTCAAGTGTATAATCATTCACCATAAATGAGCATTCATCTTTGTGCATCATGGCATAGCATGTGTTGGTATATTGGAAACAAATTTGGTTTAATCTATGTGCTCCAAACTTTGTTCACTGCATGTGTGGTGCTATGTTTATAGTCATAACTTTGATTCTGTTGAGAACTAGAGGAGGCTCACATTACCAATATTGTAGTTAACTAAAGGATGAACAACTTTGTTAATTTGAGCTTAGCCATATAATGAAGTTTACATGGTGCAATGGATCCATTTCTGCCAGCCTAGAAAACCAGTCCAAATCTGACCTGATTGGGAATCTCCAATTTTCTTGAACCTACAGCCATTTTCATGAGAACCTCCAATTGGAAGAGTTGTAGGGTTTGAAATTCCAAACAACATTGTCAATAGCACACTGGGTGAACATGCCCAGAAATGGGGCTTTTGATTTTCACAAACAATAAAGGTCTCCTGTCCCCATCTAGAGCTGCTAGCTAAGTTCAAATTTAAATCATGTTTTCACTCAGAATTTGGAGATGAGCTTTTTGACAAACTTGTAGAACTCTAAGGGGGGAACATTTTATCCAATTACCACTTTCTCAGAATCGGGCTCCAAATAGGTTAAAAATGCAATTTTCAGAGAGGGAGAAAACACACTTAGGGGTGTTTTTGTTTTGAGTCGATGACAGGTGGGCCCCACCGGTTAGGCGGCCACTCTGTCATGCCGCGGCGATGAGGATTCACGCCCCCACCGCTGCGCCTTTAAGGGGGAAAATAGAGCCCTCGGCCCCCTCTCTCGCCTCAGCCCATTCACTCGCCCTCCCCGAGCTCTCCCTGCCCTCACTCGCTCGCGCCGCGCCGAGCCGCCATCGGCGGGCTGAAGCTCGGGGCCGAGCTCGCGCCGCCGCTTTCAGCCCTCCCTGCGTCTCCACAACCCCACCACCACACTCGCCGCTCCACTCCGCACCCGTAGCTCTAGATCTCGTCGCCGCTACGCCCTCGACCGCCGAGATCGACGCCGACACGACGTCCTCGCCGTGCCGACCCGTCCCGGTTCAAGCTCGGTTCGCGCCTCCGCTGCCTCGCCTTCGCCTTCTCCGTCGACCACACCTATCCGAGGTAGCGCGCCGGCGAGCGGCCTATCCACCGCGCCCCGCGTCGCGTCTCCGGCCCGGTGCGCACGCGCGACGCCGCGCGTCGCGGCCGGCCGGAGGTTGAAGACGACCTCCGGCCGTTTTCAGATCTAACCCCAGGTTTTATTGTTTTTACGAATGGGTCCTTACGCGCTATTCACTGAGTCTTGAAAAACTTGCAAGCTAGCCACCGGTAGTTAGGTTTAATCACCTAGCCCCTGGATCTATGTTTTTCCATTTATTTTTGATATTTTCGGCTGAAACTTTGAAAAATTATATAAAATCAATTAAAAATTCAAAATGGACAAGCTCAGTGGCTATGAACTCATCTTAAGTAGATCTATATACTAGGTATGATGTAGATCTGTGAATGTACTGTTTTACCCCTGATATTGTGCATGCATGTTATTCAAGCATAAATAGGAAACATGGTCTAAATGAACTCCAAATGAGATGAAACTTGGACAGTAGCATGGCTAGGGTATTTTGATATTATGTAAATTTTTATAACCCTAGCATTGCTCATTTGCTCACTGTTTTACATTTATCACCATGTTTCCATGTATTTTAATGCATAAAATAAACTTGCTATATAAAATATGCTCAAAGTGACTCCATGGTTTTTTTTCTATGCTCTTGGCAGTAGGTAGGTCACTGGTGAAATATGAGTCTTTTCATATTAAGTTTTAATGGTAATTTAAAAATGGCAAAACACAACATGTGGGAGATGATAATTGGAAAAGGTGGTCTTAAATTGTTAGGAAAATTCTCTGAAAAATTTGGCAGCTTAATGTTGATGCATAAGGTGTAGGAAATATTTTTGGGAAGGTTATTGACACTGTGCATAGGTGCATCTTAGTTTGCTTAGGATAAAGATATGGAAAAAAGATGTCCTGTCAAAACTGAGAATTTTGAGCTGTAAATTTTTGTACATGCAGACCATGATAAGTGTAGCTCACTGGTAAAATTTCACTTGAAGAGACCATTCCTAAAATTTATGAAAATTCTGACAATACAAAGGGCTAAGAATTTGTTGTAATTTTAATAAAATAATGATAACTCCAATTGAGCTGAAATTTTGATAGTAGCCTTGGGTATGCAGAACCTATATGTCATAAAAGTTTGGTCTCATTTGGTGATGTTTTACTGCCTCAACTCAGGAACATAAATTAATGCACAAATGAGAATAAAATGCCCTAAGTGTGTGCATGTATAGGTGTTAGACTACTCTACCATGCGTTGCATTAGAAGTTTCTGATTTGTTAAGCATGATAAATTACACTAGGCTTGCGTGATGGCTTGCACGATTTTTAAGTGATGGTATGTATACTTTTTTAAGAAAGCACGTTGGTTTTTTCTTAAAAGAATTAGGCTTTTCTAAATGTTGGTTAAATACTTCATTTCTCTTTTGCATTCTAATCCAGCATTGCATTCTCTTGCGCTCATTCGCATACATATTATCATACATATAGATCCCGCGAGCGAGTTGCAGACGCAGGAGCAGCCGCTGATCGAGGAACCGGAGGAGCAGGAGCAGGCATTCCAGCAGCAACAGGACCCGCAGCAGGCACACGACAGCGCACCCGAAACTCTCACTGACCCTAGCGACGAAGGTAGGCAGGACCATAATTCCCCCGGCTCATAATAATTATGATTGACAGCTAGGCATATGCATCAGGTGTTGTATGAAAACAGTAGCATTAGACTCCTGGCAGCCCTGACCCTAGCACCTACACTATAGTATTTGTGGCGGAACCGCCGATTTAATACGGGCTAAGTACACCTGTCACCATTAGCTTACAGTGTACTCAGACCGTACTAAACCCGGTCGTCCGTCGAGAAGCCCTCGGCTCTCGATTTGCACCAAATCCCAGAGGAACCGACATCACACACATCCGACTCGCGATGGAGCCACAACAGTTACATCATCACAGGCAGTTGAAATATACAGTAGATGGACTTAGTTTACAAACCAAGAAGGTATATAGTCAAATACATGTTCAAAATACATATAATGCGGAAGCGTTTTCAAAACATCTCGCAGCGAAAACCAATTACTCAAGTAGTCTTCATACAGACCAACGGGGCGAGAAACACCGAGCCCACCGGTGCTACCCTTTTCCAAGCAGCTATCCAAATGCCGCCAGTACCTGTGAGCCAAAAGTGGGGGCAAACCCTGAGTACTAATTACTCAGTAGGACTTAATGGACGGGGTTTACGGCTGACGCAAAGCTCAGCTTGCTAGAAAGTAGGTCCTTAGCCATTGATTTTAAACTGTAAACTGTTGCCATAGGATAGCGGGATTTGACAGTCGCTATCCTTTAATCATGATTACCCACTATGTTTTAATGTCATGCTATAGCGGGATTTGACAGCCGCTGGTCCTTATCCTGAATCTCATTGGTCATATAAAGCGAGTCATTTGCATGAAGTAAAGCATGTATAATCATTGTGTCGTATCAATTCATCAATTCTATAAAACATCTTGCCTCAAACAGTTCTACGTTGCCCGTGTGCGATATTGGCATTCTCACACCCGGTGAGCATCAGCGATTCGAATCGATTTTTATATTCCCGGGAATAACTACAAAATGCCAGGGACCCATATGCTTACTAACACGACGGCTTTCCCACATATAGTCCCCCTTCTCCCCTTGTCCCATCCCAAGTTCGATTCACTCCCGCCTGACTCCCGGGTTGTGCCCCCATGACGAGCCTGCCGACATCTCGGTCTCCCCGTCATGAGTACCAAGCTCCCCCGGGCCACCTTCCTCTCAACCAGTGGGTAGGAACGTGTTTCTGTTCTTCGGATGGCACAAGTAAGGTTTCACCGGTCCCATTTCCCGGATAAGCATTCTAGCAATGTTATGCCAATCAGCAGGCGAACAGGAACGGGTCTTATGCGACTCGGGCGGAGTCCACCATACCATCACATCATTTTTCAACATAGTAATCCCATATCTCCGCCCGGTCTCAATTGAAAGCATAACATAGCAATAATAAATTCATAGTAATGAAGATTCATCATTCGAAAGTAAACCCTACGAGACGAGTGACAGTGCTCACTCGTGTCTACTCGTGCCTAACCATTCTAGGCACCCCTAAGTATAGGTGCTAGGGCCAGGGTGGCCGAAAAGTCTAATGCAATTGGTTTCAATCAATCCTAATGCATATGCGTAACTCAAAATAATTTGTTTGCTGGGATTTGCATGGTCCTGCCTAACTTGATTCACTTTAATAAACCATCAAACTAAACTACTGTTAGTTTGCCGGGTTGTGAGGCTTTGCCCCAGGCAACCCCTTGATCCCTTGGACAACTCCTCCGTCCAAACACGACTGATGGGCCCTCCAGGTCGTGAGTGGGTCTTAGTTGGTCTTTTGGATCACCGTTGGTTGAGGTAGTTCCACGTGCTCGTTTCTGGATTACGTATCTGCAATGAGCGTCGCTATATGAATAATACGCGGGATGATGCAAGAAATGAGATGCTTGAACACGAAATACACATATGAATATCCATTCCATGAACCGACAAAAGGGTGATCGATAAACTACCTAAACACGGAGTACCTCAATGGACCTAGTTCAAACATATACTTTCTGGACTCCATATCATGCTAGCAACACACTAGAATTTTCCTAGAATTTTCTATACACCCAAAGGTCACTTTTCCTATTTATCAATTTTAGCAAGTAACCTTTTGTTAATTTCAAAACGGTGACCAAACTAAACATGCACACCCTAAATTTTTACCAGTGAGCTTCCCATACCATGCAAGGCATAGGAAAAATAGAGGCCTGTCACTCTAAGCATACATTGTATGGGCACCATTTTCCTAGTTGCATAAATGATCAATTTATACATGAAATGGTGGAACAAGAGGCAAACTACTTAGGCTATAGCCCACATTTCACTTACACAGTACCACTACACCTTATAAAGACTAAAACAAGACCCCATCATTTTAGGGATTTATTTGTGCCACATTTTCCATTTGTCTATTTATACAAGTTAATATTTGTCCTTTCTAAATCCCCTTCCAAACCTAACATGCAGGGACTCATAGTTCATAGTTGGGTTACTTATACTATCCAAAGTGTATGAAAATACCAGAGATCCATTTTATGCACATTTTGTATAGCCTCCAATTTCTAGGTTGAATAATTGCTCATAACACCTGTATAATGGCAAAAGAGTAAATAACAGCAAGTTCTAGGGCTACAAAAATTCAGACAGTGCCTAAATATCACACTAAAGCCACTGTCCAAGTTTCACAACATTTGGAGTCCATTTGCATCACTTTTCGTAATTATTTTGCTTTAACATGCATACAACAAAACCAAGGGTATAAATGTCTTTTCACACAACCACATCATACCTAACCTATAGATCTACTCAAGAGGAGTTCATAGGTACTGAGTTTGTCCATTTTGGATTTTTCTTTGAATTGATATGATTTTTCAAAGTTCATAGTCAATTTACATACATCTAAATAGAAAATTACTCAAACTAGGGACCCAAACGTAATTAACCGTAGACTCCAGGGGCCTGCACAGAAGATTCCGCTGACTCAGTGAATAGTAAATGAAACCGTCGTGTAGAAATGGAAACTCACAGGGGGTTTTCTGCAAAACCTCCTCTTTCTTCTACCTTCGGCCGGGGGGGACGGCGCGTGGCTCGGCGTTCCGGCGCTTGCGCCGGCGCGTAGGGGTGGCGTCTTGGAGCCGAGGCGGCGGCCAAGGGTGTTCCCGGCTGTGGGCTACCTCTCGGGGTAGATCTCGTCGCCGGCGATGGAGAGGGGAGGCGGCGCGGCGAGGGTGAACCCGGGGGTGAACGCGCGGTGAGGCCGCGGCGGCGCGGGGTCGATCCGCCGACTCCGGCGACGGGAAGGGGCTAGGACGGGCGCGAGAGCTCCGCGGGGAGATGGCGCACGTGGTGGTGGTGAAGTGGAGGGGCGGGGATGGCCGGAGGAAGGCTCTCCGCGTTGAGGCGCGGGTGAGTCGGGGCGGCGCGCGGCGTCGCGCGTGGGGAAAGGGGCTAGGGCCGACGGCGGCGGCCTAGGGCTTGGGGCTTCGGTGGAGGGAGGTGCGGTGACGACGGGGCGCGCGTTGGACGACGGGGAGGCGGCCCGAGGCGACCGGCGTAGCTAGCTCACCGCGGGCTAGGCCATGGCGCGGCGTGCGCGCACGCGGAACGAGCTAGAGGTGGCGGGGCGAGGCCGAGGATCGGCGGGGACGGTGGAGGAGCTCGAGGCGACTGCGGTGGGGATGGTGGCTAGGCGAATGGCGGTCCGCAGGGGCGGCGGTGCGAGCTCACCGAGCTTCGACCATGGCGGCCCGGGCGCGTCCTGCGTTCTGCGCGAGAGAGCGGGAGGAGCAGAGAGAGACAGGGCTCGGCTTCTCCTTCAAGGGACCGGGCGAGGGGGCAGGGAGGCGCGGCCTCGGCGCGGTAGGGGCAGACCGGGCAGAGCAGGGCAGCGCGGCAAGGACGGCGGCGTCGGAGACTGGCGTCCGCGTGGCGTCGGCCGTGCAAGCGCCGGACGCTCCCTCGGATCGAAAGGCCCACCTGTCAGTGAGAGCGGGGAGAGAGAAAATGAAAGAAAATTGAAGATGTGTTTCCTTCCCACTGTAATTTGCTGTTTTGACCAATTTAGAGGCCGATTTTGATAAAACCCCAATTGGATGAAATGTTCCACTCTTTGAGATCTACAACTTTGTCAAAAGGTTCAGCACCAAATTCCAAGTGAAAATATGATTTAAATTCAAATTTGCTAGCAGCCCTAGTTATGGACAGAAAACCTAGATGGCTTTGAAAAATAAAAAGTCCTATTTTCAAGCCTTTTCTCCCAAAATGCCTTTTGAGTGAGTTGTTTAGAATTTTAAATCCCACAACTTTTCCAATTGGAGTTTTGCATGAAAGTGGCTGTAGTCTAGAGCAAATTGGAGATTTCTAAATAGGGCTGATTTGAACTGGTTTTCTGTGTTGGTAGAAAATGACTCTAAACTCCATTTAAACTTCAATATGTGATCAAACTCTAGTTACTAAAGTTGTTCTCCAGTATTTTATCGACAAGGTTGGTAATATGACTTTGGCCTGAAACCCAACAATTTTGAATTATAGACACTATTATGTTCCAAGGTTTATTAAAACAGAAATTTCACTTTGAGTAGGGACTTTCTTGTTTCCAACTTTTGGAGTATCAAATGAAGTGCAATCACTTCCACAATAGGTGCATTTGAAAGGTGATAAGTTCAATTTCATTTCATAGAAAGGGAGAATTTGAAATCATATAGTGAAATCAAAAGTAATTTCAGTGTGAAGTCTGGTGACAAGCTGAAAATCTAGACTTTTTTGTATTAGGATAGAAAGATTTTGATTTAGTGGTTTCTCCACCTAATCCTTGTTACCCCCAAAGCGTGATTAAACCCTAATTCATCATTAGCTTGTGTCTAACTGTGTGTCAAAACGCTTGAGATGCCCGGGGCATCACAGTATCGTAGGCCGAGTCTGCCTAGAATGTCAGGTGCGGATAGACACGAGTGAATGGAGTCACTCGTCCCGTAGGTGGTTCTCAAATCTCAAGCAAACTCACCTACTATGGGAGTTATTTTGATGCTCATGATTAAATCGAGACCGGACGGAGATTTTTTTCAGTATTTACTTTTATAATGTCGCATATGGACTCCGCCCGAGTCGCATAAGGCCGTTCGTTGTTCGCCTATTGGTCGGCATAACATTGCTAAAGTGCTTATCCAGGTCGTGGGACCGGTGAAAGCCTTACCGGGGCCGTCCCACTTTTCAAGATGCCGCACATCCACTTGTTGGAGGCCGAAGTACTCGGGGGGCGCTTGTAGTCTAAGGGAGGGCTGACCCGGTACGCCGTGGTAACGCTCCTTAGGCGGCTATCCTCCGGGGGTTAGGTGGAGGCGTTTTGACACTTTGGACGGGTCAGGTGGAGGTAGGGGACTATATGTGGGAACGCGATGGCTAATAAGCATATATCCCTTGGCATGATAGTTATTCCCGGGAATTAAAAATCGATTCGAACCGCTGATGCTCATCAAGTGTGAGAATGCCAATACCAATGACGTCCGATGTAGTGATCAAATTGAATATATTATGCTTATTGCTCATGTTATTAAAACTTCCACATGCTTGTATATGTTTGGTTACTTTTATTCATGCAAGATATTATTATGATGTTGAAACAAATCAAGTGATCGATAGTAGCTGTCAAATCCTGCCATCACCTACTGCTATAACAATGATTAAAATGAAATGGCTAAGGATCCACTGGGTAGTAAGCAAGATTTGCGTCAGCCGTAAGTCATTCCATTAAGTCCTACTGAGTAATTAGTACTCAGAGTTTGCCCCCATCTTTGCACGTGCAGGTATACAGTTCCTAGTTTGTTCATGTGTTGGAGGAGGGACATGTGACCACCAGGAGTGAACGTCTTCGTATGGCATGAGGGTAGCATCGGTGGGCTCGATGTTGCTTCTCTGTTTCAAGTCTTTTGGTTTGGAATAAACATCGAACTTTAAATTTCCGCTGCGAGATACTTTTGAACTCGATTATCGTATGGTACTATGTTGAAACCCTATTTTATTTCGAGCTGGTTTGTAAATTAAATCTTACTTATTATCTATGTTCAACTGCCTGTGATGATGTAACTGTTGTAGCTCCATCGTGGGTCGGATGTGTATGATGTCGGTTCTTCTGTGGTTGGTGCTATTGAGAGCCGAAGGACTCTCGACGGACTACCGGGTTTAGCCTAGCCTAAGTGTACTGCGAGCCAAAGGTGGCAGGTGTGCTTAGTCTGGGTTAAGCTGGGCGATTCCGCCACAACCGAGAACAAAAAAACATGTTGAATTTTGTGCCGGTGGCTATGGCTGATGTGCAATGGGACCGAGAACAAAAAACATGTTGAATTTTGGATTTTTCCGGTCGAGTTTTCGGAATTTATCGATTCATGCAAGTACAACGCAGGCGCTCACACACATGTACACTCACCGCTATGAATGCACACAGCACACCCCGCCCCTATGAGCAACTGGTCTAGACCGGTATCTCAAGATTTACGAAGTCACCATTTTCAGCATTTATCGATCCATGCAAGTACCACGCAGGCGCTCACACACATGTACACTCACCGCTATTCCGGTCGAGTTTTCGGAATTTATCGATTCATGCAAGTACAACGTAGGCGCTCACACGCATGTACACTCACGCTACGAATGCACACAGCACACCCCACCCCTATGAGCAACTGGTCTAGACCGGCATCTCAAGATTTACGAAGTCACCATTTTCGGCATTTATCGATCCATGCAAGTACCACGCAGACGCTCACACACATGTACACTCACCGCTATGAACGCACACACGCACACCCTATCTCTATGAGCACCTCATAGAGAACCTCCGTGCAACTGGTGTAGACCGGTATCTCAAGATTTACGAAGTCACCACACTGTCGACGGCACGATCTCGCTCGCGAAGGTAATGAAATTATCAAAGCAACTTACAAATGAAAGTCGAGGACTTAAACTCTATTGGGCAGGTTCCACAAGTTCGCACTTGCAATCATTGCTTCATGGTGTCGAGGACTTAAACTCTAGTCGCCTTATTTTGTCTTCTTGATTTATTTATCTCTTTTATTCCCCGCTGAATCTAAAAGTGTCGTGAAAGACGTGTTGATGAACATGTATATTAGAGATTCTACAACCGATGTGGTATTAATGAATCAAGACTTCTATACATATATTTTGTGTCCTGTATTTGCTATTGGTGTATATATTTCACATTGGGCCGCCGTGTATCCGTTCATGGTTGGGCCATGACCTACTGATTTTATTTGCTTCTAATATGGTTATGTTTCAAATTTTGTTTCTCAGAAGCGAGACAGGGAGCCGGAGACTTTACACTCGGATTAACAGGTCTGGTCTTTGAGAGTGCCTAGCAGCGTGTCCTGGATAAATTGAGAATTGGAGATCGATACGAACTCGGCCGTCTTTGTTTTTGCGCAAGAATACGTATCGGACAAAAGTTGAGGCACGGTTTAAGGCAGGGTGGACGGATTTTGATGGTAGAAAAAAAAAACCTTAGTATTGTTGAAACAAATTGGGTCCACCTGTCACGACGAATGGGCCGCCTTTGTTTTTGCGCAAGAATACGTATCGGACGAAAGTTGAGGCACGGTTTAAGGCAGGGTGGACGGATTTTGATGGCAGAAAAAAAAACGTTAGTATTTTTGAAAAGATTGGGTCTACTTGTCACGACGGACCGGGAAATTAGAGACCAAAAAACCTTATTTGTTTTAATATTAGGTATATAGATTTTTAATAAAAAAGTTATTTATCTTAGCTTAGACCATTAGATGATGATAAAATTTTCTTTTTTTAGTAGAATTCGATATAAAATATTTGATTTGACATAGATGGTTAGGTAACATAGTAGTTTCTAGGCTGTGGTGACTTGTTTTAATACTCATCTATTAAGATGATGCAGAGCTCGTCAAATTTTTCCTAGACCAAACTAAATTTCTTAAAGAAACGGAATATATGTGCATGTTGCCATGAAGAAATAAAATCTATTTATCTGTAAATTTAATTAGAGTTGGAAAAATCTTAATGACCGAGACTGAAAAATTAATCTCGTTGGATTTTGAAACGGGTGGTAATTGGTAATATTTTGTTTGACAGGGAGAGGAGGCGGCATGGGGTAGTACCTGATCCTGGTAGTGTGGTAGTTGAAGCAACCCCGCAGTCTCGCAAATTTGCTCGTTGACAGGAAGAAAATATAGCGTAGGGGTAGTACTGCTAAATAATTATTATTATTTGACTGTAGACGTGAAGAAGGCCGTAAAGTCTCTGATCATGTCTAAAGAACTGTTTTTATTTGGCTGTAGACGTGAAGAAGGCCGTGAAGGAGTAAGGCGTTTTTTTCGTTATCTGATTATTATGGATGCGGATTGCTGGACGATAATATTTTTGTGTTTTCTTTTGCATCCTATTGAATATATGTAGGTTTAATTTAGAGAAGAATCCGTTTCCTTTTTCCATTTGCTTTCCTTTTCTTAAACGTGTGTTTCCCACGGAGAGATAAATCTAGATTGTATTTACAACTATATAGATTTGGTATAAGTCTTTATATTGAACTTGGACAGTTAGATGTTTATAAAATCCAACAGTGGAGGGTTTTTTTTTTGTTAACGGGGGAATTTCGTGGTGATTCTTTATATTGAACTTGGACCGTTAGATGTTCATAAAATATAACAGTGGAGGGTTTCTCTTTTTTCGATTAACGTGGAAATTTCTTGACTCTCTCGGTGAACATGGTGGCTTTTTTTAACACTCTCTTATAGATATAATAGATATACATTAAACAATAACCAGAAATGAATATGGACCTTCCGTTTAGTTTGATTTGAATTAATACCCCTAAACTAAAATTTTTACTTGATGTATTTTTTCTACTCAGATACTCACCATCTCGTACCTTTTGAAATTTGGCAATAGAATTCAGTTACGGAAGGCAAATGAATAGTGTGCAGGTATGTTTAATTTTCTCCTCCTCTTATTCTTCTTTGAATTGGTTTGCCCAAATCATTGCACTATTTTCTCCGGTTTTGCTATCGAAGTATAAGATGGTCTACAATGTTGACAAGAGGAGGGCAATCTTACATTCAAAGTAGGGGCGTTGGGGCAATTATATATCCTATTTGGACAAATGATACTGCAATTATTTTATCTAAGAGTAGCTTTCTACTCTGCCATACTCTTAAGAGCCGAACCACACTCCTAAAAAATAACTACTTCCGGTTCATCCACCTGTGCTGGATCCCACCCTATCGAATTTTCATATCTTTTCGTATCCCTTTTCTTGTTGCCCAAAAATACGGTGCTTGAGCTTACTGACACTTGATTTTTTTTTTAATTTTTTCATCCATGAGGACCGCGCTGGCTAGATCCTCTCTGATTCATCATCTCCCTTTCCTATCACTTTTGGGCTTCGGCGGTTCCCTTCCCCCCATTTACATCAGAAAGCAACCATAGAGATGGGCTTTGAAAACGATACCACACTTGCCGCCATACTTTAAGGATCTTTTTGGAACACATCTATCTACACCGAAAAAACGCGAGTTTTAGAAAAATATTTTTACCTACGATGGCTTCCATGTACTCTTCACAGTGGTCCCATTGTGTTGGTTGGAAAAGATTAGAAGGAGTTGAAAAGGGTCTAATACCAATTGAAGGAAACTGTTTTCACCCTTTAGTCTTTTACAGTGGTGGGCCTGAAACGAGATTTAAAACAGAAGCATCTAGTACAACTTATAAATATTACTAAAATATCAAAATGTATTTATTGTTGAAAATATTCATATCGAACAATAAATTGTTTCAACTCCCAAGCGATCATTTGGTACGACGCTTAGGGGTCTCGCGTTCTCATCTCTGACTGATAGGTAATTCACATGGTATTTGGCTTGAGAAGCCACTTCATCCCTGATAAGTTGATCCATGTTGGATTGATCCCATGAATTATGGTGGAATTAGTCAATTTATCATACTAGCACTAATTACTTCATCCGTCCTAAATTATAGCCCTATTTTTATCCGTCCACACTCATATAGATGCTGATAAATTTAGACACATACTGAACACATATACATTGAGTAATTAATGAATCAAGTACAGACTAGAACCTCTTACAATTTTAGAACAGAAGGAGTCTTAGCTAGTGCTGATGAATGATGTGACGATGGATCAACCTATTTTATTCCATAAACTAAACAAAAAATAAGGAGTGACAAGATAATTGACTACTCTATTTTCCGAACCAAACACAAGTATAGAATCATGGTGCATATACGTGTTTAGATTTTTTCCCCTATACACTACTTCCCAAATCAAAATATCTGTATATTAAAAAAGAAACGTGCACAAACCTTTCCCCTTATAAATACATGAAGCCATATCCCACTGCTACCTCAGCCCTCTAATATTCATGCTCATGTTACTACGTATGTCGTGCCATTAGCTAGAAACAAACCATGGCGTTCTCCCTGTTGCCAGAGCTTGTCATTGTACTCGTATCGTTCTACCTGTACATCAAGCTGTGGAGATTTGAGGAACCCGCTGTACATCATGGACTGGCCGGTTCTTGGCATGCTCCCTTCCCTCCTTACCAGGCTGCAGAGCTTCCAAGACCAGCTCACGGTCGCCCTCGACGCCTCCGGAATCCGGATGCAACTTCAAGGCGCGAGGGCCACTAGGAAGCGGCATGCGCTTCTTCATCACCTCCGATCCGGCAAATGTGCGGCACATCTTCACCTCCAACCATGCAAACTACCCAAAGGGAGAGGGACATCTTTGACATCATGAGAGGCAGCCTCTTCACCATCGACGGCGAGCCGTGCCGTCAACAGCGAGCCATGTTCCACAGCATCCTCAGCAACCCACGACTGCTTGGCTTCAGGGTCAGAAGCTGCCGCGACAAGGTGGCGAACAGCCTCCTCCCGTTCTTGGACGGCATGGCGAGCAGCAGGACCCCGTTCGACATGCGGGAGCTGCTCACAAGGTTGGTGTTCGACCTTACCGCCATGCCCACCTTCGGCATGGACCCGGGTTATTTGCCCAAGTGCACCACCAGCAGCAGCTGCAGCATGATGCATATGCCGTCCATGCATGTTTGCACCGCCATGGACACGGTCATGGAGGTCTGTCTGGAAGGCGATGAGGCAGCTGAACGTCGGCCCAGAGAGGAAGCTGGCGGTGGCACACAAACAGCTGCATGGGTTCCTCAAGGAGATGGATGCCAGGCGGAAGCCCGCCAGTAGCAGGTGCGCCAACGGCGGCGAGGAGGTGGCGGCGGCCGTGGACATCCTTTTTGCTGACCCGGTGTACGGCGGCGACGGCTTCCCACTAGGTAATATACTCATCCAGTTCATGGTCGCTGGGCGGGATACGGTCGGCACAACGCTACCGTGGGTATTCTACAGCCTCGCCAACAACCCTCGCGTCGTCTCCGCCATTCGCAAGGAGCTGGCGCCACTGATCGACAGCACCAGCAACAACAACACGATGGTGATCATCTTTGAGCCTGAGGAGATTAAAGGCCTAGTGTACCTTCAGGCAGCCATATTGGAGGCGCTGAGGCTGTACCCGCCTGGGCCCTTGGAGCGCAAGGCGGTGCTGGCCGACGATGTGCTCCCAAGCGGCCACCAGCTCTGTTCCGGCGAGACCATCCTCGTCTCCATCTATGCCATGGGTAGAATGGAAGCCCTGTGGGGGGAGGACTGCCATGAGTACAGGCCCGAGAGGTGGCTCTCCTGCTCCCGCGATGGCGCTGCTAATAACAAGCTGCGCTACGTGCCATCCCACAAATTCATGGCCTTCAACTCGGGGCCGAGGCTGTGCCTTGGCAAGGACATCGCAATAGCGCAGATGAAGACAGTCGTTGCCGCCGTCGTGTGGAACTTCGATGTGGAGCTGCTGCAAGGACAGAGCATCAAACCAAAGCTGTCGTGTACCCTACAGATGAACAACAGACTCATGGTGATGGTCAACAAGACCAACAATTAGGCCGGCGGGCTCGTACGTGGAATGAATGTATCGTGCATGAACAACTAGTAATTTGTATTTCTTGTACCCACTGTTCGTCTGTTCCTAGCTTCTAGGGAAGAGAGAAATAAGCCTTATGTGTTGCACAGATAACCACACTTGATTGAAAATTTGCACCATGCTTGTGATGACAATAAAGTCGTTTTTCGCCCTGTCCATATCTTACTGTAATACTGTTGGTGCTCCTTACACCACACAAATATCAATTCCACAAGCGCATAGGACAGCATTTTTTTTTTTGGCATTTCACCCGGACACTATTATGCTAGTTCCCTAGGCACATCTACACATTGCTACATTTTTTTTTTTACTGAGGAAACCCATTTCTATTATTACTTTCATAACAGAAATACATCTAACACGAAAGGCAAGAAACAGACAGACACAAAAGAAAAGGACGCAAGTAAGGTTTTTATTCCAGTTTCCCCCTACAATACAACCCCGGATCATTGACCTATCTCAGATATTCATCCGGGTAGTTGATTGACAGGAAAGGAAAGAAAAAGCGCAGCCAAAGACTAATGTCAACAGCTAACAAAATTCACTTCTTGCTTAACATAACTATCCTGAAAGGAGAGACTTCAAACTATTTTATTACAGACTGAAGCCTATTCTCAGCTAAGATATCCTACTGCCGCATCGCAGAAACTTCAAGCAAACCCACGTCATGGAGAGCCTCGATCACAAAGCATTAACTTCTTATCCCCATCTACACATCGCTGTTTGAATAATAAAAGCATCGTAGGAATATCCATACATTTTACATCAACAAAAAATAAATCCTTTGTGTAAAATACAACAGTAAGATAGAGTCGTGTAGGCGCAGAGGCGTTATCAATCAGAATTAGAATCATGCCTTTTTCTCTGCTCGTCCTTGCGATGGCGCTTGGATCTGTCCTCTCGAGTCGTGCCTCCATTCGTGCTTGTCTTGCCTCCTCTCCTTGCTTTCGGCATGCTTTTCTCATTTTCGATCCTTCTCCCCTCCTATCGTCCTCCGAATCCTCCTGCTTGGCTGCCAGTGGAGGGTCCATTTCAGGAGGGTCAAGGTTATTTTCCATCATATTGCGTACCGTAGCACAGTTATTTTTTCCTGAAATGGAATGGAATAATAAGAGCGCCATCAAATAGATAATTAACGTTGAGGTGAGAGAACAATAAAATACGGAGTAGTAATTTATCTCATCAGTATGATTTGATTCAACACATTAGTTTTTTGAACTACGCAAAATCTTATATCTATCTAGTCGTTGCTAGCTATTCTCGTTTCTCCCAATTTTTCTGGTCACGTAAAAGAGAGAGTACATCTAACTAGCAAAACAAATAACCAATTGAGACGCCCTCTAGCAGAATGTCTATCCATCTTTGCCTATCACTATTCCAGCTATCTCTCACTTTGTCTATAGTAGCGTTACAGCGTCGTTTTGTATTATAGACAGTTTATTTAGACGCCCCGCTAAAGATGGTCTAATGGAGAAAAGCACATGATTGCGCTAGTGAACAGAATGCTAGCTTGCCGTAGGAGTAGGTAGGTCGGACGAACACCAGTCCTGCTTCGAATGGATGCGATGCAAATAGATCAGATCGGAGCGGATAATGCTTTTTTCATATTTTAATCTTATTTCTTTTTGTCAAATTCAGATCGAAGCGGATATTACTTGGTTAAATATGGATATGGATTTTTTAGATATAAAAAATAGTGCGGAATCGGATCGGTGTCGGGACGAAAACGGATTTAGAAATATCGGATAATACATGCTTACATATAGCTTTTTTTACGATGAACAATAGGTTATAACCTAAAGTTATACTTTACATATCAGTAACAAAAAAAATAATAGTGGCGGTATTTTTGGCACGAATCAATCATCATTGATTCTTATGTACTTGTCAAACTAATCGGATTATCCTATTGTAAACATCGGATAATCCACGTTCAAATATCGAATACTCTATTCTCGTCAGATTTTGGTGACGTCGTATCCTATTCCGCATCCACGTGTAAATCAGATTCGGATTATTTGTATCCACGTGGATATAATAACTCATCCTTCTCCATATCTGCATAATTAGGATTCGAATCGGATCGGATAATTATCCACCCCACTTGCACTCTTACCCAACCCTTTTGCAGAAAACCCCTTAGATATTTGCGGATTAGTCCTCGTGGCAAAATCTGTTGCCGTCCGCCGGCGGCCGCCGTCGCCGCCTCAAGAGGCAAGGACTTGCCGGAGTTCTGGCGGTGGGGCCGCGAGAGCAGATAGCACCTGCCTGCCCTTCTTCGTGCGTTTCCTGATCCTCTCCGCCCACTTGCCCCCCGCCCCTTCTCGCCTCTGTACGGCACTCGACGGGATCAAGGGCAGCGTGATCAGCGACCAAAAGGGCAGGCTGCTGCTTCGCCCCACCCTACCCGCGCCCTCTCGATCGGGAGCTTCCTCGAGTCGCCGCTTCAGTCGCCTGCGACCTACAATCCGTGATGCGTGTAGTGCAGGTTAATCCGTTTCATTTTCATGCAGGTTAGTGGTAGACTCAGAGCGCGTGATAGGAGTGGTTGATGCATACTATTGGCAGGAACAGTTGACTTCAGCGAGCGTCATGTTGGTTCATGTCACGCTGGTATGTTCTCCTGTATGCTGCATGTGATTGTTAGATAGTATGCCTCGTCTGCATTCAGCATTTAGAATCTGAATTTGCAATTTCAAGATGATGCACATGCTGTCCAAATTTATTGTGCGTTGGCAGTTAGTTTAGTGCTGACCAACTGACCATGAAAATAGCTGGCATGCTATCAGTTAAGGGGAGCAAGATCCACTCTGTTAGGATCTTGTGCCAATTGTTAATATTAATTAATTTACGTCAAAAAATTTGTTAATATTAATAGTGGCCACTAATGATGAGCATCTTCTGATTATTTCTTTTCCCGAAGAAACTTCAACTGCAGCACTCCCATTTTACAGTGATTTTGTTTTCATTTAGCTTTCCTTCATGTTGAGTTAGGAGACAAAACAGAATCAATAAAGTTGAGAGCAGGAAAATGGACCCAAAACTTTTTAGTATACTTCTGTACAATTTATCTCATATATACATAAAAAAAAATGTTTCGATGATCAGCAGATCCTCTAAAATGCGGATGCTAATTGCAGGCTGTCAAAGTTGGTGTATGGCCTCTCTACAAGGTGAGAGTGTTCAGAAGAGAAACTCTGCTCTGGATCAGTGTCCTGAACAAAGCTGCAACTCCACTCTCAACATCAGCAATGTCCAACTCCAACACCTGCAACTGCTCCTCGTTGCACTCAGTTTTCTTCTTCTGGAATGCCTTGGACACAAGTAACCACTTGCTAGCACTGGGCATCGCAATCTGCTTTGAGAGGAGGTGTGATGTCGATTCAAGCATCGACACAACAATCTCCCTTGCTTCAGCCAACAACATGACTACCCTGCATCCTTCAATGTCAGAAGTAGCCTTGCTGTTGATCTTCTTGTACTGCTTCTGTGCCTTCTTGGACAAGCGGGCGTAAGATTGAATCTTGGCCTGAAGAGCCGCATCATCTCCTCTCTTGAGAACCAGCTGCATCCCCTGGACGGTGGCCTTGAGCTCTCCAAAGGTCTCTTGCATGATGTTGCAGAGGTCCAGAAGGACAAGAGAGCGCTCGAGCTCCTCCTCTACTGCCTTCCTCTGCAGATGCTGGTTGCTGGGCAAGCATGTGAGCTCGTCAATGCAGCTGTAGATGCTCACGATCTTGTTCAGGCCATCAACTATGGTTTCAATGGCCACTGAAGGTGAGGAGATGGTTGCCTTCAGGCTCTGCAGCTGTTCCTCGATGTTGACTTTGTTGGAGCGAGGGCTGGAAGGAACACTAGCAGATCTCAGGTGGCAGGCCATGATTTGAATGGAAGCTGAGGCTGTGAAGCTTCTTTTTTCTTGAAATGGCAGAGAAGAGAAGCTGCTACAATGGTGTCTTCCTGGGCTTGGCTTCCCTCTTTATATAGCAGAAGAGGTGGAAGCAACTGCACAGCTGAACCAGCAGACAGAAAGAATCATTCTCATGTGTAATCAAGTGGTGAACTGCAACAGAAGGCACCATACCCAAAAAGCATCACTAACTAAGCTTCATTATGAGGCTGTCATGCCTGCAATATGGGTGGCAAACTCGCCTGCACTGCTGAAGGGCGGTGAGATGAGCGTCTGATCCAGATCATTAGATGATTGATTAACAGGCAAGTCGCCGCTGGAGGAACAGCTAGTTGCCTTTGCTCACCTCCAGCTCCAGCCTTCAGGTTCCCACGCAAGTTGCATTTACTCAACTGATTCTGATCTAATCACTGGATTACACGTTGGAATAGTGAAAATAGTGATAGTACTGTTGTTATGTTTCTACAGTCTACACTCCAATGCTTGCACACTGACAGCGTATATCCTGGATCATCCATATGTTTCTGCAGTTGTCCTGAATAATTAGCATAACTTTGCGTTTACCTGAACACAGTGTGGTCAGGCTAATTACAAAATGATGTGGGCTCTATCGTGCAATGAATCAACAGTGCATTTCTGCACAAGCAAACCAAGTACTGAACAAGGGTTGAAATGGACCTTGCTGGAAACACAGCAACAGAGGGAGCGGAGCACTGTTTTCTTCACATTTTTCTGTCTTTTTCCTCTTTTCTTTTTCTGCGTTCCGTTCAGCGGGGATTATCCGTGCCATAGCGTTAACAGTATGTTTGCCACGCCTCCCGCCGTTGGATTCTGTGCACGGACGGTCTGGAAGCATCTGGCTTGTTGCCGCCATTGCGTTTCCGTTCGAAGAAACAGAGCCTTTCCCTCTTCACTTCAAGAATTGGAGCTGGACAGCGCTTGCAGCCTGTCTTCCTGTCTGGCCAAGGCATGTTGCGAAATGCCAATGTTGTCCAGCATCAACCCCACAGAAAATGTGCCCCGTCTACCCAAATATGCAGTTGAAACATGACAGCAATGTTGCATAGGTTATTCATCCTGCAATATCGAAGCATCATGTGCATGATACACATCTAACCCAAAACTGCATCAAGTACGTGTTTGCCTCCTACAGTGGAGACATGACCGGACAGGCTCATACACTATTTAGATTCCTGAATCAATATATCAAATTGAAGAGAATCAACCTGCCTTGGAGGTGGGCGGCAAAGTCACAAGCAACACAACCGGCATGATTCTTTTTGTCTGCTGATTCAAGTTCTCTCTTCTACTTCTTTCGTTATATATACAGAGAAGCTCAAGGAGGGGAGACACCATTAGAGCACCATTCTTCTTCCCATCATCTCCACATAGGAAGATAGTAGCGCTGCAGTTTTTCCTCCAAGCAAGCATGGATTGCCATGCCTTCTAGCCCTTGTTCCAACGGAACTCACAGATCAGCCACAGGTCATTAAGGAACCCATCTCTTCAGCCTCTGCGACCACTGCAACATTGTTGGATGTTATTAGGAGGTGTTGTCTTCGGGGAATACTCTGGAAGCTGGCTCACTCGGTCCAGTCTTCCTTTCTTTACTTATCTTCATATTCTTTTTACATATAACTCCTTTTACATTTTAGTATTTACACCAACACTCCCCCTCAAGATGGGCTAAAGATATCTAACATGCCCATCTTGTTACAACTCAACTCACTCTCACTAGGTCCTAAACCCTTTGTGAAACAATCCGCTAGTTGACTCCGTGATTTCACATACTTTAACTTGAGAATCCCATTATCAAGCTTCTCCTTGATGAAGAATCTGTCGATCTCCACATGCTTAGTACGATCGAATTGAACTGGATTATTTGCAATATTCATTGCAGCAACATTATCACAATGAAGTGTCATGGTTTCATTCCTTAACAGCCGCAGCTCCTTTAGCAATCCTTTTAGCCACAACATCTCACACAGGCTCAACGCCATTGACCTGTATTCTGCTTCAGCAGTAGACCGAGCTACAACTGCTTGTTTTTTGCTCCTCCACGAGACAAGATTACCTCCCACAAACACACAATAACCAGAAGTAGATCTTCTGTCGTCCTTGCTACTTGCCCAGTCAGCATCACAGTATCCCTCCAAATTTAAATGTGCATTCTTTTTGTACCATAACCCTCTTCCAGGGGTTCCCTTTAGATACCTCAAAATTCTGTAAACCACATCCATATGTCCAGTCCTTGGATCATGCATGAACCTGCTTACCACGCTCACTGCATAGGAGATATCAGGCCTTGTATGACACAAGTATATCAATCTCCCAACTAATCTTTGATATGTTTCTTTATTAACTGGATCTCCAGACTGGGCATGGATTTGATGATTTTTATCAATTGGAGTACTACATGGCCGACATCCAAGCATTCCAGTTTCCTCCAAGAGATCAAGAACATACTTCCTTTGGGAGAGAACAATCCCCTTGGGTGATCTAGCAATCTCAATCCCTAGGAAATACCGAAGTGATCCCAGGTCTTTTACTTCAAAAGTTCTTCCAAGATTCTCCTTCAAGCATTTGATTTCTTCTACGTCATCTCCAGTAATCACTATGTCATCCACATAGACTGCCATAATGGTGATATACATACCCCTGTGTTTATAGAAAACTGTATGATCACCATTGCATTGAGTGTATCCCATATCACAAACTGCTCTCCTGAACCTATCAAACCAAGCCCGGGGTGACTGCTTTAGTCCATATAATGATTTTTTAAGTTTGCATACCTTCCCAATAGTTTGACTATTTGCAAACCCTGGAGGAATTTCCATATAGACCTCCTCCTGTAGATCGCCATGCAGAAATGCATTTTTTACATCCATCTGATGAAGAGGCCATCCAAAATTAACCGCATAGGAGATCAAGGTCCTAACAGTACTCATTTTTGCCACAGGAGCAAAGGTCTCATCGTAATCGATCCCATACGTTTGACTATACCCTTTTGCAACCAGTCTTGCTTTATATCTATTCACCTCACCCTTTTGGTTTTGTTTCACAGTGAAAACCCATTTACAGCCCACAGCTTTCTTCCCTTTTGGAAGAGAGACCAGATCCCATGTCTTGTTCTTCTGAAGAGCATGCATCTCTTCTTCCATTGCTGCATTCCACTTTGGATTCTGTTTTGCACACTTCCAGTCTCTTGGGATAGGCACAGTTTGTAATGATGCAACAAATGCTCTATATGCAGGTGAGAGACAAGAGTATGAGATGAAGTTAGCAATGTCATGATCCGTACTAAGATGCTCGAAACCATAGCGTACTGGGGGTTTTCCATAATTAGATCTGGTATCTCTACGTTGTGCAAGAGGTAACTCTACATGTTCAGGAATAGGAGAGACATTACCGCTTGACTCAGATGGAGAGAGATCCGAGGAGAGATTTGGGACTGGAGAGATAGGCTCCTGCGGCTGTGGTGCACCAACTTGCTCCCCCTGACTCCTGAATCTCCTCCTCTGGTACACTATGACCTCCCTATCACCTGTCTCCCCCTGTCTTCTGAGTCTCCTCCTCTGGTACACTATGGGCTCCTTAGCAACTGTCTCCTCAATATTTATTCCAGCAGTCACCTCTTCACTTTCTTTGGCAATCACCTCCTCATTCTTATCACCAATCGCCTCCATATTCTCAATTACTTCTTCATTCTCATGACCATCACTTCTCATATCCACAGCATTGTCCCGATTCACCACCTCATGAGTCATAGGCACATTCGTTGGACATGAAATTGCCCCAACAACTACCTCTCTTTGAGTTGCCCCTTCATCTTGCACACAATCATTCTCCCCCTCTCTACTATCACTCTCAGTGATTGAAGAGAATTCCTCAAAAAATGGATCAAGGTCCCATGGCTTTGTGTAGTATGGTTCCAGCTCACGAAATGTCACATCCATACTCACAAACAATTTCTTTCCAATAGGGTCCCAACACTTGTACCCCTTTTGTGTAGAAGAATACCCAACAAAGACACACTTCACCGACTGAGGATCCAATTTTCCCACTGAGGGTCTATGGTCCCTAACAAAGCAGACACATCCAAATACCTTGGGAGGTACTTTGAACTCTCTCTGTCCAAAGAGTAGCTCACTCGGGGACTTCATACCAAGGATTCTGGACGGCATGCGGTTGATTAAGTATGCTGCTGTTAGTACTGCTTCACTCCAAAGATATTTAGGGACATTCATCTGAAACATCATTGACCTTGCTACTTCCAATAAGTGTCGATTCTTCCTCTCAGCTACACCATTCTGTGGTGGGGTATCCGGACAGGTAGTTTGATGTATAATCCCATTATCCGAAAGATATGATCCTAGCGCATTGTTCACATACTCCTTCCCATTATCAGTTCGAAGAATCCGAACCTTGGCATTAAATTGGTTTGTAACCAACTTATGAAAATCTTGAAAACATCTAAGGACTTCATGCTTACCCTTAAGCATGTAAACCCATGTCATCCGAGTATAGCAATCAATAAAGGTGACAAAACCCTTAAATCCACTCAAAGATGTAGTTGAGCAGGGACCCCAAACATCAGAGTGTATTAACATGAAAGGTTCACAACTACGAAGCCCAATACTAGGATATGTTGTTCTTGTATGCTTCCCAAATTCACATGCATCACACACAAGTTTGGTCCTATCCACACCCTTAAAAGCATCAGGATATAGTTTATTCAGACTTTCAAAAGGCATATGTCCTAACCGGCGATGAAGCAAGAAGATCTCTCTCTCCTGCACTCCAACATCTGCTGCCAATGCTGATTCAGCTTGGTCGATGAACCACAGCCCGTTACGCCTGACTCCAGTCCCAATCACTCTCCCCGTCCTCTTCTCCTGAAAGATACACAGATTTTCATCAAATGTAACAGTGCATTTAAACTGATCAACAAGAGAGCTAACAGAGAGGAGATTGACTGGGAATGAAGGAACATGCAAAACAGATGATAACCTAAGGGATGGGGTACACTCTATAGAACCTACGCCATGAATAGGTTGAGAGGTACCATCAGCCGTTTGAATGGTTTCAGGATAAGAGTGTGGAGTATAACTTTTGAAGAAACTAGATGTGCCTGTGACATGCTTGGATGCTCCTGAATCAATGACCCACTCTATATTATGCCTATATGTGGATGCAAGTGCCTGTGCCTGAGTACCTTTGCCCAAATGGGCATAGTTGGCGAAGTTACCAAAGTGACTGGTGGTGGCAACCACAGAACCAACTGGAGTTGTGCTGGAAACTTCAGATGCTTTGCTCTTCTGCCACTGTTCCCACTGTTTGACCTGATCTCCAATCAAGGTGAGAGATGAGACCTGTCCTGTAGAAGCAGCACAGACCTGTGGAGCGCCATCTACTGTGGCAGCATTGGCTTGAGAGCCACCACGGCCTCTGCCACGACCCCCTGCACGGCCACCACCACGACCACCACGGCCACCTCCATAATCACCACGACCACCTCCATAATCACCACGAGCACCACCACGACCTCCACGTGTTCCACTCCTACCACCATAGTTTCTTGGAAGAGGACAATTGTAGCTCAAGTGTCCCTTCTCTCCACAGTTGTAACACAACCTCTCCGCAACTGTGGTGTAAGCTGACTTCAAAGGATTGTTACCACCCATCATCCGAAGTCTACTCTCCTCGATAACCATAGCTGATACAGCCTCCTCCATGGTAGGAAGACTTTCCTGATGACAAAAGGCAGCCCTTCTACTCTCAAACTCAGGATCTAAGTTCCTCAAGAAATGAGTCACCCTTCTGTCTTCTATCCACTTTTGAACCTCTCTAGCATCTTGTGGATCTCTCATACGAAGTGGAGCATAGTGGTCCAATTCTCCCCACAAGTATTGCAACTCGCTGGCATACTGCTCCACTGGACGCCCTGCTTGTTTCACTGCATCAGCTTTGTTTTGGATTTCCATCATCACCATCACATTCCCCCGCTTGGAATACATGTTGCCCAAGTATTTCCAGATCTGTGCTGCATTGCGCATAGCTTCCACCATTTTGCCAACTGATGGTGACATGGATGCCAATAACCATGCCACTATAGTAGAATTAGTCGTATGCCAAACTCTCCACTCTGGGCTAAGCTTGTTAGCCGGCTCAACACAATCTTCCTCCAGATAGTGTTCCACCCCTTTTCCTCCTAGGATTACCTGCACCCTTCTAGCCCAACTTAAATAATTTTTACTCCCTTCAAGCTTCACATCATTTGGTATGAGTTCTAATTTGAGTTCACGCGTCTCCCTAGTGCCAATCAAACCCATCTCCAGAAGCCCCTGAATCATGGACTTCATTTCATCTCTCAATTCACTCTTGGTAATCAGTGGATTATCTTCGCCGCCACTACCACTAGAATGCTCACCTGCTGCCTTCTTTGCATCTTCTGCCTCTTTCCTTTTTTCTTCCTCCAGCGGATCCATCTCCTCTTGAATCAGTCCTCACACAGCAGCAACCACTGCTCTTTCTCCCCCTCTCTGCAGCACTTCCACTCCACTTGCTGGACCAAATCAATCGACCCGTGTGTTGACAGCACTTAAGCATGCCAAATCCTTATACTGCAAGCGCACAGTATCGCGGTAGCTTTTCCCCAGGATGAGTATCTTGGGTTTATCAATCCGGGATTAATTATGTTTAAAATGCTATTAATCAATTATTAACAATATTACTATCTAATTCTAATATATCTAATAAGCTTAAATAAGAGATAAAGGTTATCTAATTACAACTAATAAAGACTCTAATTCTACTCTAATCAAGATCTAATCTATATTCTAATCTATTGCATAAAAGGTATAAGCAAAAACTTAAACTCGGGGTATATAGGATTTAAACAGGCAAAAGGATCCACAAGAGATATGAGACAAACTACTAAAGTACTACGAACCACCTTGACTTAGATCTAAACATTAAGCATAGAATAAGCATGAACATGAATGTCAAGAACCTACTCGAACCTTTCCCCGGGCTCCACTGTCACTGGTAACCAGGTAATCGACGAACTAGTAAACCCTAACTATGCCTAACATGAGCAGATTAAATCTACTAAAAGACATGTGAAGTACTTAACAGTGGCCACTGATTTACACAATTAGACAACAAGCATTGCTAAGCATAGATCATGAACAAGCATAAACAAGAAGCAAAGTCTAAAAGACAACTTTATAGATCCATAATCAAGGTTTTATCATAGTACAGAAGAAGTTCGAGGGGTTTACTCAAGATACATCGGAATTCGTGACCCAAAGCCGTCGAGATGAACTAGACGAAGAAGTCGACGAAAGACGAACTCGATCTGCCCTCGGGATGCCAGGGGTCGGCCGAGCCAGACCCCTAGGGGTCGGCCGACCCCCCTGGGTCCTGCCTCCTCTTGCTTCCTCCTTTCGCCGAGATGTTCCTCCCGCCGAGTTGAACTCCTTTGGCCCTCGAGCTCTGCCCTAGCCTCTCGGTTACAATGGATTTGTGGTGAGTCTCCCATCTCCCTAGATGGAGCCCTCTATTTATATCCCGAAGGAAACCCTATACATGGAAACTAATAGGTCGGTTCTAAGAGTCCTAGAACACCTCATACATCTATTTCCAAGTATAATCAAGCTTCTAGAAGAGTCCCGGTCGTCCATATCTTTCCTTGCTTGATGACGAAGTCTTCTCTCTTTAATTCCCGAAATAAACCTTCCCGGTTCTGCAACTTGTAGTAAATCGACCATAACTTTGCCTTCCGAAGTCCAATAAATGCAAACTCGGACTCTAAATTGTAGAGCTCGAAGAGATCTACAACTTTGGTATTCAAACTTTCTTCATTTGACGTCGTTAAGGTCTTCAAATTGGGCCCACAAGTTGCTGCTGTTATTGACTTCGCGAATATTTCAGGAATTGCCTTTCCTATCAACCTTCGTCTTCTAGAATACTCTTTTAATTTGGGCTTTATCCTTCAATTGGGCTTCATTATCCTTTTGCACTTGGGCTTTGCTCATCTTAGCATAAATCCTATTTCCGAGAATTCTTCAAATATATCAATTATTACCTGTTTTCCTGCAAAAAATGAATAATGCACAAAAACAAAGAGCATTCTCGAAAACGGGGTTAGTTGTTAGTAAAATAATAATAAATCACAATATTAATTCATTAAACGGCATAAAATCATATGAAATTATAACATAAATTTAGTACTTAAGCCGCGTCAACAATATCCCCACACTTAGATCATGCTAGTCCTCGAGCATAGGATCGATAAATCTTAAAATAAACTCTCAACTAAATTTATGTTCATTCTAAACAAATACCCATCAAAAATAACTTTACTTCAGAAATCACTCAAATCATAACATGGGAATATTTATTTAACTTTCATGCATATAGATCCCCACAAGATTTATCGAGATTAAATAAATCATAACTATGCCAAAGTCTCTTTTCAGAATATAAAAGAGGTTTTTTTCAATATATTTTTTAGAAAAAGCAAAAACTCTTCAAATGATCAAGAAATTACTAATCCCTTTTAATCAAGCTCTCAAAAAGACACTCTATATAGGTAGCTATCTTAAAAGATAACACTCTCTCTCTCTCAAAAAGGAAATATATATGGAGCTTGGTAAAGGCCTAGCAAAGTTAAACATTTTATTGCTCAAATAAGTTATCTTTCTAAAGCTCAATCAATCAAATTAAACAACCTTGGTCATCGAGAATAAAGAAAATAATATATATAGACAAAGGAAAAGAAGATATAGATAGTGGACATGTGCATATAGATGATGAAATTGGAATAAATTCCGGAATTTTTGCACATGGTTGGAAAAAGTGAAAGTCTTTGCCCATTAATTTTTAAACAACAATCTGTGAGACTTTCAAAAAAACTAACTTTTAATTTTATATAAATTTTCTCCCCCTTTTCTCCTTTTTCCTAATTCTACCTCTCTTTTCCTTACCCTTTTTTTTTTATTTATTTCGGCCACTTGGCCATTATTTTCTCCCTCTATTTTTTTTTCCTTCTTTTTTTTCTTTTTTTTTTTTAATTTCGACAACTTGGTCTTTCCCTTTTTTTTTAACTAGAACCTCTTCTCCTTCTCCTTTTTCATCTCAAAAAGTCCCTTTTTATTTCAATTTTAATTAATGAGCAAAAACCTCACTTAAATAGGTAAAGGTAGACAAATGAGATGAAAGGTTTATAAGGTAAAGGAATTGCTTATTATTTTTAAGCAATTGAAATATAATAAGGCTAGCAAACGATGAAAAATATCAATGACCAAGAATTATTTTAAATGATCAAAATTACTAAAGAAATCAAACTTAATCAAACTCACATGAAATAACTTGCTTATAAAGTGGACTTAAAACTAAGCTCTAATAGGTATTTAAAAACTCTCTCTTGATTAAGGGATGTAAAACTTGATCAAATAAAGATAAATTTAAACAAAAGATTTTTATAAACCCCTCTAATTTTTTTCTTAATTGGAAACTTTGGCAAAGCTATAAAACATCATCTCCCAACAGAACATGGGTTATACATTATTAATTATTTTAGTAATTCCCATATTACTCTAATCATGATAACTTAGGCAAAATTAAATATCAAAGTAATTGCATAGAATAAACTTAAATAAAGTGAGACAAAATTATCACTAAATATTAATACTTTATTAATAATAAGAATATTCATAATAACGCCATCCCAGCAACTCACACCTAATAGAAAATAATAAATGAAAAAAAAAGATAAATGATAAATGGCGTTATTATTTCAAACGCTTTATTCTTCTAAAGGGGAAAATACATCCCCACACTTAGCTAATGCTAAGTGTCCTACTCATCTTCGGTGTCCCACTCCCAGCCATCCTCTGGATCATCGAGTGGATCTTCTCCTGGCCTGTAGAAAGCTGGTTCTTCAACCTCTGGCTCATTCCAAACTTCATTTGGTTGATAATACTGAGGATTATACAGCTTGAAGTTGATGTTCTCCAGAGCATTGTTTAGATGTTGCATTTCTCTTAGCATAAAGCTCACTTCTCCTTTCATACGCCTAGAGAAATTCTCAACATCTCTCCTAATTCTGATCATCTCAGTGGAAAGCCTGTCTTCGAGATCATCTATGACGGTGAAGGTGTCACTATTCTTCCGCAAAAGAGCTCTAATGGCCTCCCTACACTTGGCACAGCAACGTTGTCCATCTCCATCTCCCAGATGATAAGTGTCAATACTAGGGACAACATGAACAGAACTTACTTCTTCATGGTCATCATCTGGATAATCACTGTCATTAGAGTTGATGGTCCCTCCCTTGCTGACTGAAGACTCTGCATAATTGATCTTCTTCTTGCCTGCAATCCGCTTAGACCGCTTCATCTCTACTGGCTCAATGGATAGCTTGGCTAACCTCTTCGAAACATCACGACGTCTTCCAGCTGCAGCACATACCCTCTCAAGTTCCTCATCATCAGAGAAGACAACCTGAGAAAAATTGTTGCGAGCACCCTTGAAAACGAGGTAGGTCGGCCGATCCTGGGCCTTCTGGTCGGCCGAGCCCCCTTCCTTGTTGCTCTCCTCGCCTCCGTTCTTCTCGGGCTGTTTCTCCATGTCTCTGGAAACTGTTGTGGCTATGATTTGGTTGTGTTTGATTTTGATGTCTTGATGTAAAGGTCTGCCTATGGTTTTATACTCCGGAGAAACGATAGTTTTGGTAGGAAAAGTTTCCAATCCGACTCGAACTCCAATCCAAAATAACTCAGAACACCGCGAGACATCGCATACCAAAAATTGAAATGAATTCGACTCGAAAACCCCCCATGTCGGCCGAGTTGGGCCTTTCTGGTCGGCTGACCTGGGCCCCCCTTCTGGCTGCTGGGCCTCAGGTTTGGTCGGAAGGTTTATTTATTAAATAAAAATATTTATGTACAGAAAAAATTTGAAAAATATTTAAACTACGCAACTAAAATATATACAAAGGATAGGTTACTTATGGAAATCTAAGGGTCATATCTATGGTAACCAATTCTAACTTCTTCGAAAATGAAAGTCTCGATATAATTGATGTCAAATTTTTCCTCTTCAACGTAGACCTTCAATCTTTGTCCATTTACCATATACTTGTTCCCTTCAAAATCCATAATGGTAACAGCTCCGGCAGGTGATACGTCATGAACAATATAAGGTCCATCCCATTTACTTTGTAATTTTCCTTTTCCAAATAATTTGAATCTTGAATTATAAAGAAGAACCTTATCACCTGGCTTAAACTCCTTCTTGACGAGCTTCTTGTCAAACCATCTCTTAATCCTCTCCTTATAAATGGTAGCATTATGATAGGCTTGCAAACGAGCTTCATCAAGGGTACTTAATTGAATCCTTCTTTTAACTAAGGCGGCATCTAGGTCTAAATTTAATTCCTTAATTGCCCAATAAGCTTTATGTTCTAGCTCAACTGGTAAATGACAAGTCTTTCCATAAACTAATTGATAGGGTGTCATTCCAATAGGTGCTTTAAATGCAGTCCTATAAGCCCAAAGAGCATCATTAAGCTTCTTTGACCAATTTTTGCCTCCTTTAATTACCATCTTTTTAAGGATTTCTTTTAATTGTTTATTTGATGTTTCGGCTTGGCCATTAGTCTGTGGGTGATAAGCTGTAGAAACTCTATGTTCAACTCCCATCTTAGCCAGATAATCCGTAAACTCCTTACCAATAAAATGCGATCCTCTATCAGAGATAATTACTCTAGGTACTCCATATCTTGGAAAGATGTTATTCTTGATCATCTCTATGGACTCTTGCGTTGATGCTTTCTTACATGGCAAGGCTTCTACCCACTTTGAGACATAATCCACAGTTACTAAAATATACTCATATCCATGTGAATTCTCAAAGGGTCCCATAAAATCCATTCCCCAAACATCAAATAAATCAATCTGTAGATTGTATGTCAAAGGCATAGAATTTCTAGCTGTTATATTTCCAGTTCTCTGACACTCAGGACAAGAAGCGACAAATTTTCTTGCATCTTCATGCATTCCTGGCCAATAGAATCCACTCGCCCATATCTTAGCCTGGGTTCTGAAATGTCCATAATGCCCCCCATATTCTGCAGCGTGACACTTTCTCAAAATCTCACTTCTCTCATCTGCAGGTACGCATCTTCTGAGGACTCCATCAGATCCAAATCTATATAAGTAGGGTGAATTCCAATAAAATTTCTTGGCTTCGGCAAGGACTTTCCTTTTTGAATTATAGTTGAGATGAGTCAATGGCTCTCCTTTAATGGCTCTAATTACGTCTAACATCCAAGAGTCCTTGTCTATAACTGCATAAAGGGTGTCGTCTCTTAATGCATCTTCAATTAGTGGACCTCCTTTACTATGGCTCATCCTAGACAAGTGATCTGCCACTACGTTCTCAACTCCCTTCTTGTCTCTGATCTCTACATCGAATTCTTGTAGCATAAGGATCCATCTAATTAAACGAGGTTTAGCATCTTTTTTAGTTAAAAGGTATTTGATAGCAGCATGATCAGTGTAGACTATAACCTTTGAATTAACTATGTAGGATCTAAATTTCTCAAAGGCAAAAACTACTGCTAATAACTCCTTTTCAGTGGTTGCATAATTAACTTGGGCCTCGTTAAGAGTCTTGCTGGCATAATAAATGGCATGTACTCTTCCGTCTTTTCTCTGCCCCAGCACAGCTCCTACGGCATAGTCACTGGCATCACACATGATCTCAAAGGGTAAATTCCAATCAGGTGGTTGAATGATAGGTGCCTTAACTAGTAATTCCTTAATTTTTCTAAAGGCTACTTCACACTCATCAGTAAACTCAAATGGAACGTCCTTCTGGAGTAGGTAATTCAGTGGCTTAGCTATTTTAGAAAAATCCTTAATAAATCTCCTATAAAACCCAGCATGTCCGAGAAAGCTTCTAAGAGATCTAATATCTGTAGGTGGTGGCAATCTTTCTACAGTCTCTATCTTGGCTTTATCTACTTCAATTCCTTTCTCGGAAATGATGTGTCCCAACACAAGTCCTCTTCTCACCATGAAATGACACTTCTCCCAATTCAACACTAAGTCTACTTCTCCACATCTCTTCAGAACTTTCTCTAAATTCTTTAGACAGTGGTCAAAACTAGTGCCGTGAACTGAGAAATCGTCCATGAAAACCTCCATGATATCCTCAATGAAGTCTGAGAAAATGGCCATCATACACCGTTGAAATGACGCTGGTGCATTGCATAATCCAAAGGGCATTCTCCTATAGGCAAAGGTTCCATAAGGACAAGTGAAAGTTGTCTTGTGTTGATCGTCTGGATGGATAGGGATTTGAAAGAATCCAGAATAACCATCTAAATAGCAAAAATGGGTATTCTTAGCAAGTCTCTCTAGCATTTCGTCAATAAAGGGTAAAGGGAAGTGATCTTTCTTAGTGGCTTTATTAAGCTTCCGGTAATCTATACACATTCTCCAACCAGTGACAGTCCTTTGTGGAATTAATTCATTATTCTCATTTTTAACTACAGTTAAACCTCCCTTCTTATGCACACAATGAACTGGGCTAACCCATTCACTAGATGGTACTGGGTAGATAATTCCGGCGTTTAGTAATTTGATTACTTCCTTCTTCACTACAGATCTCATTTCGTTACTCAGTCTCCTTTGATTGTCTACCACTGGTTTGTGGTCTTCTTCCATTGGAATCCTATGAGTACAAAATGCTGGGCTAATTCCTTTAAGATCTGCTAGAGAATAACCTATTGCCTTCTTATGTTCCCTCAACATTCCTAGCCGTCTTTCCACCTCTTCTGGACTTAGCTGGTCACTAATTATTACAGGATAGGTTTTATCTTTTCCTAAGAATTCATACTTAAGTCCTTCGGGTAGTGGTTTAAGCTCAACATCGGGCGCCTCCTGTGGATTAAGGTCTCCTAATGGTTCTACAGGAATGTCTTTGGTTTCTTCTTGATTAAGGTCAAGTTGTTTAGTGACAATGGTTGTTTCCTCAGAGAAGAATCCTTCTTCTCCTCCTTCTAATACTAATTTTAATGGCTCTCTAAAGGCATTAATATAATTAATACTCTCTATCTCCTCTATATCGGGAGTGAGATTAATAGGCACTTTAGATGCCGGTAGGAAATCAAAGTCATATTTTAATCCATTAATATTAATATTGATTTTTCCTTTATCATTATTTACTACGGCATTAACCAACTTAAGAAAAGGTCTACCAAGAATTATATTAATATCATTATCGTAGACATTAATTATATAAAAATCAGTTGGTATAATATTATTAGCAAAGTTAACTTCAACATCTTTAATTAAGCCTACAGGTCGAATTATTTCATTATTAGGAAGTTTAATCTTAATACTAGTAGAAACTAAGTGTGGTTTATCACTTAAAGTACAATAAACTTCATAGCTCATAGTACTTACCTGGGCTTCCATAGAGCAGTGAATATTGTTGAAGTCTTCTTTGTTGATGGAGCAAGAAATACCAGTCGAAGATTCTTCTGGCTCCAGGTGGACGATAACCTCCTCAGTTAGTGATGACTCCGGCTTGACACCAATCACCCGCTTCACTTCAGAGACAAAGTCACTGTCCAGCTCCTCTTCTTGGAATAATTTCTGCAGTACCTCCCCTGTACTTAGATCATCTGAGCTTCTCCTTAGTGGTACCTCTGGTGGAAACAGCTCTTTCTCTTCTTCTAAGTCTTCTAGTGGAAGTGGTCCTGCACACATCAGTGTATCTCCAAAATCTACTGGCATCCAGCTCGTCTTGTCGAATTCTGTCAGTGGTTTTGCACTAGCAAGGCTTCCAAAATCTGAACACTCTGTCTTCACTTGTGGTGCAAAACACTCGTACTCCTCTTCCTCAGCTGCATAAGACACTGGAGTCTTTCTGGCAGGTTGTTGCTCCTTGTAGATAGCATATGTAGACGTCACTCCTGCTAGCTTCTGCTCTTCACTCTCCCTCCTATCTCTTTCAGCCTTCGCGGTCAAGCAGCAATCTGACAGAATCTTCATAGCTTCATCTACATTTCGGCTCAGCAGTGATCCTCCAGCACAGATGTTCACTTGCTTGAAGTCTCTAGTGTTTAGACTGAAGTAGAAGGTTGAAATGATTGTCTCCTCGTCAAAGTTAATGGGTGGTCCTTGTGTCCTCAGTTCTTCTAGTCTGTCCCATGCTTCATCAAGGTCTTCACTCTCAAGTTGCTTGAAGTTTATGATTGCTTTCTTCAACAGGTGTACTTTTATTGGAGAAAAGAATCTTTTGGTGAACTTCAATTTGAGAGCGTCCCAATCACCTTCAGCTTCTATTGATGCAGTGTCGTACCACTTTCTGGCTCTGTCTTCCAATGTAAACGGAAAGAGATTCCACAAAACCCATTCTTCTGGAACTCCGTCTTGATGGAATGTGCGACACACTTGCACTAGCCTCTTCAAGTGAGTGTACGGGTTCTCATTGTCTTCACCACTGAACGGATGTTCGGCAGCAATTCGGATGATTCCTGGCTTCAGCTCGTAGGATCCTGATTCCGGCTGCAGATTTGATCTTTGGAACTTCAAATCTTCCGCTCTTGGAGTTAAAAACTCCCCAAGCGTCAATTTTCTGCCCAACGTAGTCATACCTGAAATTTAAATAAAAACAAAAACAAAGATCTATGACAGCAAAAATTTGCTGTACTTTAGACCAAATTAAATCCAAACAAAATAACAGAATTTAAAATTTCAGAATTTAAAAATTACTCCTAATTTCGAAAATTGTAAAATAAAATAAATCTAAAACACTAATTAATAACAAAATTAACTAAAAACAATAAACAAAACTAAATATTAAAACTAGAAGTAGCAAAACTTAATAAAAGATTAATAATAATTTAAACGATAATTATTCCCCGGCAACGGCGCCAGAAAAGCTTGTTGACAGCACTTAAGCATGCCAAATCCTTATACTGCAAGCGCACAGTATCGCGGTAGCTTTTCCCCAGGATGAGTATCTTGGGTTTATCAATCCGGGATTAATTATGTTTAAAATGCTATTAATCAATTATTAACAATATTACTATCTAATTCTAATATATCTAATAAGCTTAAATAAGAGATAAAGGTTATCTAATTACAACTAATAAAGACTCTAATTCTACTCTAATCAAGATCTAATCTATATTCTAATCTATTGCATAAAAGGTATAAGCAAAAACTTAAACTCGGGGTATATAGGATTTAAACAGGCAAAAGGATCCACAAGAGATATGAGACAAACTACTAAAGTACTACGAACCACCTTGACTTAGATCTAAACATTAAGCATAGAATAAGCATGAACATGAATGTCAAGAACCTACTCGAACCTTTCCCCGGGCTCCACTGTCACTGGTAACCAGGTAATCGACGAACTAGTAAACCCTAACTATGCCTAACATGAGCAGATTAAATCTACTAAAAGACATGTGAAGTACTTAACAGTGGCCACTGATTTACACAATTAGACAACAAGCATTGCTAAGCATAGATCATGAACAAGCATAAACAAGAAGCAAAGTCTAAAAGACAACTTTATAGATCCATAATCAAGGTTTTATCATAGTACAGAAGAAGTTCGAGGGGTTTACTCAAGATACGTCGGAATTCGTGACCCAAAGCCGTCGAGATGAACTAGACGAAGAAGTCGACGAAAGACGAACTCGATCTGCCCTCGGGATGCCAGGGGTCGGCCGAGCCAGACCCCTAGGGGTCGGCCGACCCCCCTGGGTCCTGCCTCCTCTTGCTTCCTCCTTTCGCCGAGATGTTCCTCCCGCCGAGTTGAACTCCTTTGGCCCTCGAGCTCTGCCCTAGCCTCTCGGTTACAATGGATTTGTGGCGAGTCTCCCATCTCCCTAGATGGAGCCCTCTATTTATATCCCGAAGGAAACCCTATACATGGAAACTAATAGGTCGGTTCTAAGAGTCCTAGAACACCTCATACATCTATTTCCAAGTATAATCAAGCTTCTAGAAGAGTCCCGGTCGTCCATATCTTTCCTTGCTTGATGACGAAGTCTTCTCTCTTTAATTCCCGAAATAAACCTTCCCGGTTCTGCAACTTGTAGTAAATCGACCATAACTTTGCCTTCCGAAGTCCAATAAATGCAAACTCGGACTCTAAATTGTAGAGCTCGAAGAGATCTACAACTTTGGTATTCAAACTTTCTTCATTTGACGTCGTTAAGGTCTTCAAATTGGGCCCACAAGTTGCTGCTGTTATTGACTTCGCGAATATTTCAGGAATTGCCTTTCCTATCAACCTTCATCTTCTAGAATACTCTTTTAATTTGGGCTTTATCCTTCAATTGGGCTTCATTATCCTTTTGCACTTGGGCTTTGCTCATCTTAGCATAAATCCTATTTCCGAGAATTCTTCAAATATATCAATTATTACCTGTTTTCCTGCAAAAAATGAATAATGCACAAAAACAAAGAGCATTCTCGAAAACGGGGTTAATTGTTAGTAAAATAATAATAAATCACAATATTAATTCATTAAACGGCATAAAATCATATGAAATTATAACATAAATTTAGTACTTAAGCCGCGTCAACACCGTGCAGCAGCTGATTTAAGTACCTTCTTCTTCTCTTTCTCCTCTGCGAGCAGCAGCTTCGCCCCTGTGCTTAGCTCCTGCTGCTCCTCGTCGGTAGCCGCCTCGCGTCGCTTACCGAGCAAGGAACGACCAGAACCTCACCCAAATCCCTCACAAACCACTCAAATCCTCAGTTCCCTCGAACGGCGGCGTGGGGCGCGGCATTGGCCACGTACGAACGCCGGCTCGCGGCCCTGGACAAGCCCGACCTTGTGGCCGCCACGCTCTCCTGCTCCGCCGCGACCTGGACCCCTCCGAGGGCTTCCCCTTCGAGCTCCCCGCTCTCCTGCGCCGCCGCGACCCGGACCCCTTCGAGGCTTCCCCTTCGGCTACAGCAGCAGCCGCAGCAGCGCCACTCCCTCGCCGGGCTCCGTCCTCCTCCGGTCCTCTCTGCACCTGCTGGCCGCCGCCGCCAGCTCCGTCGTCTCGTCCAGCTCCGGCGCGGGCGCCGCCTGTGCGTCGCGCCTGACCGCAGCGCCCTCTGCTTCGTCCGCCGCAGCACCACCGGCTCCCAGTCCCAGGTGATGTTCGCTCAGCCTCTCAGGGGAAGCAGGGAGTCGCCGCCGTCCTCGCCTCTCCGATGCAGACGCCGCTAAACCTGGCTCTGTATACCATGTTGTCTTCGGGGAATACTCTGGAAGCTGGCTCACTCGGTCCAGTCTTCCTTTCTTTACTTATCTTCATGTTCTTTTTACATATAACTCCTTTTACATTTTAGTATTTACACCAACAGGAGGCTTAGAAGTGTATACAACAAAACTGAGGAGATCATTGCCTAGAAGCCAAGCCACGCCAGCAAGTGCCAACCTAAGCAAAGGAAAGCATTGGAGGGTGAGCTCGAGCACTCTCTTCACAGCTTGATCTCTGCAAACGTGAGCGTTTAAGAGATGCAACGGATTACCCAAAAAAGGAGCTATTGCAGCTGTTGAAGCCAAGATTCATTTTCAGTCCTATTACCTATATCCTCTTTGCAAAGAAGACCCCAGAAGCAGTTCAAGAATATCAGCAACAAGTCTACTTTAGCTAACCAGGAGAGCTGCAGGGTGGTCAAGCTGTTGGGTGAAGGTAGAGATATTGCTGTCTCAGTTCTCGACACCTCATTTCGTACCATATATGATGCTGATTGCAATACAAAGTTCCAGCAAGTGGTCTCTCATCCATAAGACACTCCAGAAGAGAAGAGTTGTATGCGAGTGGGGCAAAAAAAACCCTTGGAGTTGGAGACTGTTGATCTGGAGACTGGAGTCGAGACATTGTTCAAACAACTGATCCAATGCAGAGTTTCCCTTCTCAATGCTCTCAGCTTGTAGATAAGAGATATACGAACTCTGAGCCCTTATGATTGGTATCTGCCTTTTAGAGGATCAGCCGATCTCTGTGTATGAGAACAATTATACAGCAAAGCAGTAACTTGAAAACAAAAAAACACAGTTTGGGTCCACTTTTTGCTATTTTACTATTATAAATCATATGATACAA
Source organism: Paspalum notatum (assembly GCA_022530915.1). NCBI lineage: Eukaryota > Viridiplantae > Streptophyta > Magnoliopsida > Poales > Poaceae > Paspalum > Paspalum notatum. The sequence goes on from CM039691.1 coordinate 1,101,605, forward strand.
TTGTTCGAGAAAAAAAAAATCATATGATACAATGGCCCAAGATTGCAGCATCGGTTCAGAAGATTTTTCTTTTTAAGAAAAAAAAGCTCCAAAGATTCTAAATACAGCTCATCAGTGACCGTTATTAAAGTAGTCAAGGCACATTGTTCAAGTTGATCTTTGCATGGCTTTATTATGAGATGGCCATGTTGCTCAGATGCTATATGAGTATATGTTGCCTCAGCAAGCAGCAGATCCTTGTCCAGTGGATCTTGCTATCTACAGCGAAAGCAAGCCAACTCCAACACATGAGGTAGAGCGCGTAACCAGCATGGGTTGTGCAGAATAAAATACCTAATGACGTTGGAGACTGCGCAACAACTGCATACATAACATATATTTCACCAACAATACCTGGTTAGTGATCACTAAACTAATCTCTTGAGCATGCAACGTCAAGATTGGCCAGTAGAGTAACTAATCTGTTGATTCTTGTTGTCGATAGTTGGAGCATGACAGTGTGATAGATCATTGGAAGACTAGCTGGTACACTATAACTTGAAACAAAATATGAGTGATGAAGGAAGCAGATTCCATATGCTGCTGCCAGATCTCAAACATCTGATAGACAGCGCGTTGTGGAGATGAAATGGCAGGATTCTCTTTGTCTACCCTTCAAATGATGCTGCCTCATACGCTTCCTCTATAAATAGGCCTCTCGGCCGAAGGCTTGGCTCATCACACAAAACATTGCCCTTCCCTTCTCATTCCTTCCACTTCAATACAGAAAGAAGTTCCACCGTTCCAGCCAGAGACTATACAGATATGGCCTGCCATCTTAGGTCGATAAGCTTGCCGTCTAGGCCTCACTCCAGTGAAACTGAAGTGCAACAAGAGCTCTACATTCTAGAGGCAATCATCTCCTCACCTTTGACGTGCATCGTCACAATGTGCGACGGTTTGAGGAGGCTTGGAGACATCTACATCGGTATCGAGGAGATGACTCGCTTGCCAAGCAGCCAAGTTTGCTCTTCCCAGCAAAGGAAAATCTTGGATGGAGAAATCGAGTCTTCTCTCGAGCTGGTGGATCTCTGCAGCACCACGCAAGAGATCTTTGTTGAGTTGAAGGCCATTATCCAAGAGCTGCAAGTGGCTCTGAGAAAAGGAGATGACGCAACCCTTCAAGCCAAGATCCAGTCCTATAGCCGCTTGGTGAAGAAGGCTAGACAACATCTCAAGAAGGTATGCAGGAAGGCCACTTCTGACAAGACAGATTGCACCATTATCAGGCTACTGACCAAGGCTAGGGAGATCACCATCTCTCTGCTTGAGTCCACGCTGCAGCTCCTGTCAAAGCAAATCGAAGTGCCCAAGCAGTCTCTTGTCTCGAAGGCATTTTACAAGAGAAAAGCTGTTGTTTGCGAGGAGGACCAATTACAGGCATTAGAGTGCAGCATTGGAGATCTTGAGAGCGGAGCGGGGCATCTGTTCAGGATATTGGTCCAGAGCAGGGTCTCTCTCCTAAACATCCTTAGCTCGTAGATACTCCTTGTTGCTGTTGATATCCTGTGGTTGGCATCCGAGTTTTTGAGGATTAGCTGATCTTGATGCAGTTTTGTAATATGCAGTTACATAGTGCAATGTACAGAACAGTTCAGAAAGGAAAAAAAAAGGAATAGTTTTGATCCATTTCATGTTTGCCGATGTGATTTTGTGCAGTAGCAGTAAGCATGCCAAATCAAAGCCACAACGGGTGAAGCTGTGATTAGCACAATAAATTAATCACCCTGATTGCCCCCTAACATATTTGTTCAGTATAGGCTGTATAACATTACCATTGAGGTATTGAACGTACAGTCCTTGTGTCAGAATCGATATAAATTTTTACTCCATGTGTTGAAAAATCAATGGCCTCAACATACAGATCATTTGGATAACATGCTATTGTGCATTCCACGTATGCATACCTTTTGAGAATACTCCGTATATGCATGCACGCTTCCATTCACCATGAGACGAACAGGAAGGAGACTTGGAGTAGATGGGCTTTTCTAGTTCGTAGGTTGCGCACTATAAATTTGGATTCAATAATTAGTAGCTTGATCATGAGCTTATTTGCCAAAATGGATGCAAGCAAGTCTATCTCAAGCAACAAAATCTCAAGCTAAGAGAATTGCCAAGAAAGAATCAAGTGATTCAAAGAGTTCTAATAGAAAGCTACTGTATGTATGAGTATACTAGAAAGCAGTTGAGAACCACCACTTGTAGTTAGTGGTGCCTGGGTGGACAGAGCATTATTGCTGAAATCATGCGGTTAGTATAGTTAGCTTCAGTGAACAGGAAATTTGTTTCCTTCATTCAATAACTACATTCTGTACATTTACAGCTACTGTACATCCATGTAGATTGGCAGATCCTTTAAAATGCGGACGCCAACCGCAGATGTTGAGAGGAGAATCTATGAGCTAAATGCACAATTTGTTGAGCATGAAAGGATGTTTGGATCAAAATTGTTTCCTTCACTCAATTGCATTGCTTTCTGTATATTTACAACTACGGTACATTTATGTAGATTGGCAGATCCTTTAAAATGCGGAGGCCAGTCACAGGATGTTAGAGTGACGACACTTAAAGGATAATCTATGAGCTAAGGATGTTTAGGAGGGAAACTTTGCTCTGGATCATCCTCCTGAACAGAAGCTCTGCTCCGTGCTCAAGATTTCCAATGATGCACTCCAATGCCTGCAATTGCTCCTCCTTGCAAACAACCACGCTTCTCTTCTGCAGTGCCTTGTAGACAAGAGACCTCCTAGGCATCACCGCTTGCTTTGATACAAGCCACAGCGTCGACTCGAGAAGAGAGGCAGCGACCAATCTATGCCTTCAGCAAAAGCCTGACAAGCTTGCACTCCTCCTTGTCGGAGGTTGTCTTCTTCCTAACTTTCTTCAATTGCATTTTAAACAGACTAGTAATAGCTTCAAATTAATCACTTGCAAAACTAACAGTCACTCTAATTTTAAATATATAATAAATTATTGTTAACCAACTTCATCTCGTTCGATTCTTTTTATAAACATATAAGAAACAAGTTATGCTCATACTCCTTATATGATAAAAATAAAACAAATCACAATAAAATAAGTAATTAATAATTTATATTTTATAAATAAGATGAATGATTAAAGTTTTAGAAAAAAATAACCATGCCATATATTAAAATGTCATATATTAAAAGTCGGAGGGAGTAATTCATTTTCTCTTTTGTGCGAAGCTTTTTTTAAGAAGGTTCTTTTGTCCAAAGCTAACAATGGAGTAGTTTCTTGCTCATGGGCTGCCACCTGTTTTCAAAGGTTCAGCAAAATTCCAACCTCGGAAAAGCCCAAGGGGCCCACAACCCACCACCACCACCACCGAGGCGGCGACACCGCTGCCGCAGCGGCGGGGCGGGGCTACCGGCATGGCGGCACGCCATCGCCAACGACTCGCAGGCTTGGCTCTCCCGTCGTCACCCATGCTCATGCTTCTCGCGGAGGTTAGTCTCAACGAACCCTAACTAACTTTTATTAGCGTTGCGACACCCTACCACCAGCCCTCCTTTAATTTGTTCCATATCGCGCTTGCAATCGGCCGGGGCGCTCCAACAAACCCAATAATCCGAAATGCTAATCACATGATAATGCCTCGTGGGCTGGAGCTGGCGTGCTTAGCGTACGCGGAGCAAGCCAGCATGATCCCCAATGGCAAGGGGATTGGGTGCTGATTACGTGACTAAACAAAAACGCGCGTGTGTCAGAAGTTGAGACCCACCACAGCCTTTAGTTAGTGGAAGTTAGTGCGTGGACAGTGGACAGAGCATTACTGCTGTAATCATGTGTTTAGTATAATTACCGCCAGTGTTCATTTCCTTTAAAAAAAAAAATCGATTCAGATACCACAGAAGCATATATAAATGTTTTCTTTTGGGGCAAACGTATAAATGGCTGAACAGGAAAGTTTGTCTGAGTCAAAATTGTTTCCTTCATTCAAGTACACTGCTTTCTGTACATTTACAACTACAGCACATCTATGTGGATTGGCAGATCCTTTAAAATGCGGAGGCCAGTCGCAGGATGTTAAGAGTGACTACACTTGAGGAGAATCTATGAGCTAAGGATGTTTAGGAGCGAAACTCTGCTCTGGATCATCCTCCTGAACAGAAGCTCTGCTCCATGCTCAAGATCCCCAATGATGCACTCCAGTGCCTGCAACTGATCCTCCTTGCAAACAACCACGCTTCTCTTCTGGAATGCCTTGGAGACAAGAGACCTCCTAGGCATCACCACTTGCTTTGATACAAGGCACAGCGTCGACTCGAGAAGAGAGGCAGCCACCAATCTAGCCTTGAGCAATACCCTGACCAGCTTGCACTCCTTGTCGGAGGCGGTCTTCTTGCCAGCCTTCTTGAACTGCTTTTGCGCCTTCTTGACCAAGTGGATGTATGACTGGATCTTGGCCTGAGTGCTTGCATCGTCTCCCCTTCTGAGAACCACCAGCAGATCTTGGATGGTGGTCTTCAGCTCTGCAAAGTTCTCATGCATGGTGTTGCAGAGATCAATTAGCTCGAGAGAGCTTTCCATTTCCTCGTCCAGCTCCTTCCTTTGCTGGATGCTGCAAACTTGGTTGCTGGGCAAGTGGATGATTTCCTCGATCTGGCCGTAGACATCTCCAAGCCTCCTCAAACCATCGCACATCGCCTCGACGGTTGCAGAGGGGGAAGAGATGGTTGCCTCTAGGCTTTGCAGCTCGACTTCGACTTCAGCCTCATTGGAGAGCCTCTTAGATGGCAAGCTAACTGATCTTAGGTGGAAAGCCATTGCTTGTAGTCGAGTATCTGAGGTTTGAAGACTTGAGGTCTTGGGGAAGATGGAAGAAACTGCGGTTTGATGGGTGTAGCCCTCATTCAAGGCCTATTTATACACCAGAAGCAGCTAAGAGAGCATCTTTTTGAGTGGTAGACAGAGGGAATCATGTCATCTCATCTCCAAGATGCTGTCTGCTGTGGTTTCATGGCAGTGCTGCAGAATTGCCACACCATCAAGGTTTTCCACGTGATTTATGTTACTTTGTACCACCAGACATCTCGAAAATGGGCGTGACACTCCGTCATGTTTCAATTATTGGTAGCAGGCTGGATGCTTTTCCTTTATCTAAAAAAAAAGAATCTGCATCCTTATAGCTCTTGAACACAGTGCAAGTAAAGTTGTTTAACAGGTTGTTAACTGGGTGTTATTGGTGGCATGTGTGTTAGTCTGATTCTTGTTAGTTAGTGAAACAAGTAGGAATAATCATGCTAATTACATGGTTATAGCTTGTGCTTTAATCTTTTGAGATCCATTATAGAAGGATTGTGGCACATGAGGCACAACTGAGTAACATGACCTTTGCTAATTAATTACTGCCATGAGGCCTGTAACCAAGACATCACTTCTTTATCATCAATGTTGTAAATTTCTTACTGCACAAAAAAAAAAAACAAGTTGGACACTGAAATACCCTCCACCGCCCCAAAAAAGAGGGGTTCAATATATGTGTTGCTTGTAAATGATGATATACTCGAAGCACACAGTTCTTAGACATGAGATAACAAGTGGTCAGGTATGGCGAAATTTGATAATTCGAACCAATCAGCAGCAACTCCAAGGGGTAAATTTTGACGGATCGATGTATGGCTGGTGGAGAAAGATAAGAGCAAGATATGATAAAAGGGCCAAAAAATATACACCGGTGGTCTCCTAGACTGTTGACGGGCTATCTTTCTGGCTTTCTTCGGCAGTTTCTTAGGTGTTTTTGTGTTTTCCTGTGTTTAGAGGGTTAGTTGAGTGGTTTTTAATAGCTATTTAATGAGGTATTTTGGGCCTGGTTTACCTTACCTTAAAAAACTGGGTCGCCCTTTCTTTCTTAATATAATTGCAGCAAACCTTTGCTGCCCTTTCGGAAAAAAAAGAGATAACAAATAGTGTAGCTAGGATATTAATGGTAGCACAGGCACAAATAAATGATGAATTTTACAACATGAACTGGCAAAGAACTTCCTATATTTTGATTCAGTGAATTTTTCTATTGATATCCACAAGTATGTGCATATGGCAAAACTGTACTGATGATTGACTAATCCTTTAAAAATTGGATGCCAATCACAGGGGATTAGAGCTTGGGGTATCCATGAGCTAACAGTATTCAGAGGAGAAACTCTGCACTGGGTCAATTTCCTGAACAGAAGCTCCGCTCCGCTCTCAAGATCTCTGATGCTGCACTTTAATGCATGCAGTTGCACCTCTTCGCACAGTATTTTTCTCTTCTGAGATGTTCTGGAGATAAAGGACCTTTTGGACATCTCAATTTGCTTTGTCAAAAGGCGCGATGTGTATTCAAGCACCGAGGTAGTGATCGATCTTGCTTCTGTGTAGATTGACCACCCTGCAATCCTTCTCATCAGAAGTAGTCTTTTTGCAAACCTTTTTGAACTGTTTGTGCACCTTCTTTGTTATCTGGATGTATGTCCTGAGTTGAGAAGCTGCATCATCTCCTCTTTTTAGAGCTAAGAGCAGTTCTTTATAATCATCTTCAGTTTGATGGAAGTCTCCTGCACGGTTTTGCAGAGGTCAAACAAGATCAGTGACCCTCCAAGCTCTTCCTCCACTGCCTTCCTTTGCATGGTTTGGAAGAGGTTAGCCTGGTTGCTTGGTGTGCACATCATCTCCTCAATGCCGCTGTAGAGGCTTCCAAGCTTGCTCAAACCACCACACATTGTGTCAATAGTTTCTGAGGATGAAGCCATTGTTCGCTTCAGGCTCTGCACCTGCTATTCAAATTCAGCTCTGTTTGAGCGAGGGCTAGAAGGCAAACTTGTGGATCTCAGATGGGAAGCCATCGCTCAATGTTGGAGCTTTGGAAAGGGAAGAGAAGATTTGGCAAGACAAGATGCAGTTTGTTGGTGCTCAACCAGGCTTCTAACAGAATGGCAGAAGCAATGGCATGACTAGAGCAAACGGCAGAAAGAATCTTGGCCACTACCCTCCATATGCTGTACACCAATTTTGAGGGATGTGCTGAGAAGCTTGGCCACCAAAGTCAGACAATTTGTTATTCACTGGCATTTTAATACTAGAAGAAAAGTTAATGAGTGAGGTGGCATGTCTCCATTAGGGTGTGTTCGGTTAGGGGAAAATCTAAGGGGATTGGAGAGGATTTAATCCCTTTCTATTCAAATTTGACTAGCAATGGATTAAATCCCCTCCAATCCCTTCCAAAACCAGGCAAACCGAACAAGCCCTTATTGGTAACAGTTCACTCTGCACGAGGGTCTATGTTACTCTCAGATTTGGATATGAGTCATGAAGGAAGAAGGGAAGAACTTGAGTCTAGGTGTTGATCAAGAGGAATAGTTTGTATTGTCTGCTGATAATTCAACCTCATGGTGTGTTCTATTCTTCCACTGCTCATGCAGCATCGCTGGAATGTTTCAACCAACTGCAGCAACAGCAAGGACAACCACATAAGCGAGTATCAATGCAATGATTGGTATGGTTCAGGTTCACGTTTAACATTAGCTAGGTATAATCTGCGGATGTGCTTGTAGCACAGTGGCTAAGGCTTGCGGTGCGCAGCCTGCCGCCATTTGTTGCTTGTGCCCACCTCCTTGAGTACCAAGGTTCGGTGGGCCCCTTCTTATATCAAAGTCAAGGGGACGTCTCTCCCCTTGATCAACTTTTTTTTTTCTTTTTTTCATTAGGTATAATCTCTATGTCTTGAGATAATCATGTAAGATTAGTTTAATATAAAAAAAACATCCCATCCTAAGCGTGCTACAGATGTGTCATCAGATGAATTGGTAAGCTGACAGCTACCCTTCTACAGCAGTAGCACACGAGCGCAAAAAAGTATTTGTTGATACATTTTAAAAGTTCTAAGCTGTAGCCTGTAGGTTTCAGTGTTCTGGTAATGTCTTTCTGGTTTCAGTTTGGAAAACTTTTGATTGTACATACCACATATAAGCACTTGTTGCTCAAATGGGCCCCTTGATCAGTAAAAGCACATTAGTGCATGCTAGATAGAGATAGCACTTGCTACTCAAATAGGCCACTAGGTTGGTAAAAGCATACATGAAACCAATTTTACCAGTTAGTAACGAAATTGAAGGACGTTTGCGGAAAAAAGTAACGAAATTGGAGGAATAACCACAGGTTAAGAATATTGTGAAATTTATCTTTCTATAGGAAACAAGCTACCACTGTTAAGATAAATATATGTGGTTTTATATTAGATAACCTATGATAGTACATACCACATAGAACAGCAGTTCTTGCTGGGCCATGGAAAGTAAAAACATGAAGTTCAAACCATTTGGCAGCAAAAATGAAGGGGATAGTAACAAAGGATATGAGATCTATGCAATTTCTTTTTCCAAAGAATTGGACGACATCTTTTGAATCATACATACTCCTTTGGTGTGATATCACCTCTCACTCCTTTGAATTGTAAAAGAAATTTGGTCTTTTGATTTTGTGAGCTTTCTATACAGATATATGCTCAAAATTGTATTGATGATTGACTAATCCTTTAAAAAGTGGCTGCCAATCACAGGGGATTATTACTCAGGCTAACTATGAGCTAAGAGTATTCAGGAGGGAAACTCTGCATAGGATCAATCTCCTGTACAGAAGTTCAACTCCACTCTCAAGATTTCTGATACTGCACTCTAATGCCTGCAATTGGTCCGCTTCGCACACTACTTTTCCCTTCTGGAATGTTTTGGAGATAATAGACCTCTTGGGTGTCTGAAATTGCTTTGACAAGAACCACGATGTTGATTTGAGCAGCAAGGTAGTGATCAGCCTTGCTTCTGCAAGTACCTTCACCACCCTGCAACCCTTCTTATCAGATGTAATCTTTTTGCAGGCCTTGAACTCTCTGTGTGCCTTCTTGGTCATTTGGATATATGCCTTGACTTGAGCAGCTGCATCATCTCCTCTTTTGAGACCCAAGAGCAGTTCGTGGACAATCATCTTCAGCTCAATGAAGCTTTCCTGCATGGCTTTGCAGAGGTCAAGCAAGACAAGAGACTGCCCAAGCTCTTCCTCCACTGTCTTCCTTTGCAAGGTTTGGCAGAGGCTAACTTGGTTGCTTGGTGTGCACACCATCTCTTCAATGCTGTCGTAGATGCTTACAAGCATCCTGAAACCATTGCACAATGTGTCAATGGCCGCCAAGGGTGAAGAAATGGTTGTCTTCAATTTCTCAAGCTGCTGATCGACTCCGGTTTTGTTTGAGCGAGGGCTAGAAGGCAGGCTTGAGGATCTCAGACGGGAAGCCATGCTTGGGGTTGAAGCTTTGATCCAATGTATGGAGAACTGGAGATGGAAGGGAAGGGAAGATTAGGCAAGAGAAGCTGCAGTTTGTTTGTGCTCAACCATGGCTTCTCTCTATATAACAGAGTTACAAAAGCAATGGCTTGGATAGAGCAAATGACAGAAGGAATCTTGGTCACCATCATCCATATGCCATGCACTGTTGGCAAGCGATTTGTCGAGAGCATAGCCACCGAAGGACAGACAAGTTGTTATGCACCCGCAGTTTAATACGGCAACAATAGTTAATGAGTGAGCTTATGGACCTGGCATGTCTCAATTATTAGTGACAATTCACTCTGCATGAGGGTTTGCATTACTTTCAGATCTAGATATGAGATCATTGAGAAACAAGGCAAGAAATAACTTCTGGTGTTGACTGAGAGGAATACTTTGTCTGGTCTGCTGATAATTCAACCTCTCAGTGTGTTCTATGCTGTTAGAATGTTGTGTATTTAGGCCTATTGGGCCTGGCTCTGTATTGGCCCTCTGGGCCTGGTAGCTGCGGCAGGGGACCTTCTGTCCCTGCCTGCGCCTAGGTCTCTTGGCGCCCAAGGAAAGGGGTGACGGCTGGACTTGTTGTCCAAGCCGTCTCCTAGATAGATTAGGATGGGACTCTAGTCCCTGGGATATATATATGTACATGTATCTGTTCCTAATCAATCAATACAATCTTTCCGAGCCATATCCTCTTTCATATGCTTCTATGCTTGTACAGCATTGTTGGCATGTTTCAGCTAACCACAAAAACAACCATGCAAGTAACGAGTTTTGACTCAACGAACAGTATAGTTGACACTTAGCATTGAGCTTCAGATGTATGTCTTAAGATAATGATGGCATATTAAATTCATAGGAAAGAATGCTATGAATGCAGTAGAAATGTGATGCTCTGAGATAAGTGGTAGGCTCTTACAGCTAACTTCTACACTAGTAGCATGTGAACACAGAAAGTATGTGGTGAGATATTTGAAAGCTTTTAGGTACATGGAAAGAAGTGTGGAAAACTTGTAATACCTTTTAAGGTACATGGTTTCAGCTTGGATAAGTTTTGACTGTGCATTATACATAGAGATAGCACTAATATTGCTAAAATGGGCCACTTAGACAATTTATCGGCAAAGTTATACATTTGCACATGCTCATTAGAGATGGCACTTGTTGCTCAAATGAACCATTAGTCGGTAAAAGCACACATGAAACCCAATCTACCCGTTGGTAAAAATACTGAGGGACTAATATAGCTGTTTAATGGTACTGTGTGATTTGTGGTTTCAATTTCAGTAAATTTTGATTGTCCATACTACATCGAAACAGCACTTGCTGTTCCTTGGACCACTAGTAGCGACTTAGTGATAAATGAGTACCCAATGGGTAGTTCTGGGTCGCCGCTTTCACCTTTGTCCACTTTTCTTGCTTTGAATCCATATCAGTTCATTTGGAGGCAAACCCAATGATCCAGAGAAGACCAAACTTTCATCCCTAGCTGCCAGGCTAATTAAATTCAAAATGAAGCATGATAAACCGTTTGGCAGCAAAAGCGAATGGATAGATAGCACAGGAACTATACAATTTCTTTTTTTCCAGATTATAGAACCATGTCTTTAGAGTGCACTATATAGTGAGAGAGATGTATACATATAATGTACTACAAAATTTCATGCTGATTGACAGGTCCTATAAAAGTCGGATGCCAATCACAGTGCACCAGTGGAGAATCTACAAGCTGAGAGTGTTCAGAAGAGAAACCCTGGTTTGGATCAAACTTCTGAAGAGGTTCTCGACTGAACTCTCTAGACCTACAATACCCAACTCCAGTGCCTGCAATTGCACCTCCTCGCATGAAACTCTTCTCTTTTGGATCGGTTTGGTGACAAGAGACCACTTGCTCGTGCTGCAGGTAGCCGCCATTTGCTTCGACAAGAGCTCCACGGCGGATTTGAGGGCCGAGACAGCGATTCCTCTTGCTGTGGCCAATAAGCTGACCAGCCATGCATCCTTATGGTGGGGGCTGGACTTGGTGACAGCTTTCTTCAGGTGATGCTTGGCCTTCTTCACCAACCGGGCGTAGGATTGAGCCTTAACTTGAGCAGAGGGGAGGTCTCGGTCTCCCCTGTTGAGAACCATTTGTAGCTCCTGGACTGTCATCTTCAGGTCAGTGAAGCTTTCTTGCAAGGCGTTGCAGAGATCCAGCACCTGAAGCGACCTCTCCATCTCTTCCTCCAGCAGACTGTTCCTCCTCTGCACCTGGTTGCTATGCAAGCATATGGCCTCATTGATGTAGCTGTATACATCGCCAAGCCTCCTGAGACTATCGCATACGGCTTTAATGGTAGTCGATGGTGCAGAAACGAGTGAGATTATGGTGTGCAGAGCTTGTTGAACTTCAGTCTTGTTGGAGTGAGCCATAGACGGCCAGCTCGTCGATCGTTGATGACCGGCCATGTTTGGGTGGGGATTAATTTGGTTTGTTGTTTCAGCGCTGAGAAGGGAGATGAGAATAGATAGGCAAATGGACAGATGACGATTTGGGTGTTGATGCTCTCTCTCTCTGTCCCTACTTATAATCAGGCGGACGTTGAGAGGAGGGTGGTGTGGGGAGGTCGGAAGGAGGGCAGGAACCTCCTCCGTGACCACTCTGATTGCGGGGCACAGAAGACAAAGTTGACATGTTGTCTAACTCAACATGCATGGGCAGGCTGGGCTGTCATGCTGGATGCGTTGCCAGCAGAGTAGAGTGCACGCGCGGGGGCTTGAATGTGCTGTTGGGATCTGAAAGCAGCAGGAACAGGAACAGCAGGGGTTTCATGGAAGGTTCATCGGTGTTGAGGCAATCCGAAGCAGGGATCCGCCATTTGTAGTCACCTGGTAAGGTGCATGTTCTAGGAATGTCTGGCTCAAGCGCCGCATACATGGATTCAAATTTAATCGGTTCCATGGCCGCCGCATGCATGGGTGGATGGACGGTTCTCTTGCTCGTCGCTCAGCAGGCAGCATCTGTCAGAATCAGTAGACGTGGAAGTACGTCCATGAACTTGTGGCGCCTTGATGATTGGATTGATTCCTTTGTATAGTAAATGATGGCAAATTGATCCAAGGCGTGCTGCTGTCTGTGTGCATTTGGTTTGGTAAAGTAACCAACTGAACTGGGAAACGTACAATCTCATGACTAGCTTGTGTGTTGTTTCTTCTCGATCAGTTAGGAAAGTATTTTGTGTTGGTGGGGAAGTCCATCTCATACACCACCACCATATACCACACTGGATTGGACTGTCCATTACACAATTGGCATGTACAGATGTATGAATTTTGATAAAACAATGCTGCTAGTATACTAGCTAGTAATTCTCAGTTTTTTGTGTTGGGATCCACGAATCAGTAAAGGGTGGCTATAGCTTGGACCGGGCGCCTGAACTGAAGAACAGCTCCGGCTGCTGGCTCAGCTCGTGTCGACCAGTGCTCTGATGAATGGCCCGACCGGCACAGCCATGCTGGCATGCCGCCTGTCACGGCGGCAGCCCAGCCGCGACGCACGAGCACGACGAGAACAATGCAAGCTAGTGTGGTGGTTGAGCTCGCGTGCATCATAAACGTATGTAAACGTGGCACGGCCAGCGACGTCGTACGTACGGCGAGCGAAGCTGCCGCGGCGTTGCGACCGGCCGGATCACGCAGTATTTGATTGGATTATCCTCCGGCCGTACTAGGGTACTACTACATGCAACTTCGTGCTTGTTGGTTGGTTGGTTGGTTAGACAGGTGGATGAGGCAGGAGGGAAGGATTTCTTCAGGCTTTGTACGTGGCTGGCCTGATACGGTGACCAGCTCCTCCAGCTAATCATGATCGTTAATTAGTGTGCTTTCCTGTTTGTGGATTATTAATTTGATTTGCATGCCGGCGTATGCTCTGGGGCTGTGATCGACGATCTAGCCATCAATTATTTCCTCACATGCGTGTTCTTTGATGGTTTCTCAATCCCCCGGTATGTGTTAAATCTCCACCAAAAAACAAACGCTTCCACCTTCCGGCATCCTGCCTCCAAGACCTCTCTTTTATATAACGTTGGCCGGATATTCTCATTCTTGAAGATAGATGTGGAATGTTGTTTTTCCATTAACTAAAAATTGTAGGTGTTAAATAGGATAAAAATCACAACCTAGAATAAAAAGAGATTTTTTTTATGAGGGTGGTAGCTCTATTATGGGTAGTTTGATGCACTTGTAATGGTTATTTTTACAAAATGATGCATTCCCTACAACTTAGGCTATTTTCACTGGTCCGCTCATCCAACCGTCCATATATTTCAAGCTCGTTTTTGTGCATAGTACTTGTACAGTGTGACACAGTGCTTGGACAGTCGGATGCACTCTTTGGTGAGCCTCGTCTTATTGGCTTTGTTTCGGGTGTTGCTACAGTGTAAAGACGCAAGAGAGATTATTCGCTCATCAAGCAGCGCGCTTAAAGTCATTGCTATTGATATTTTTTGCGAAGAATGAATGGAAAATCCGTAGTATTTTTTATTATGAACTTTTGTATATACTTTTTGCTAAAGTTTTTCAGTTGATTAGCTGAGCGCAACGTATGAGGCCGGGACTTCTCATTTTTCTAAAACTCTGACTGCAAGCAGTGGCATCAAGCTCTGGTCAAAGCGTCCAGGGGCAGCTTCAGCAGTCGCTAGCAAGCTGCGCGTGTTACAGTAGGTTTTGAATTTGGGCAAATTTAGAGTTCAAAATTTTGGGATCTACACATGTTCACAAATCTGAATGTTTTTTTTTTTAAAAAAAAATCAGACATTGGGAGCTATGGAGGCATTAGCACTCCGGGAGACCGCATCAATAACTCAACTTTTCCAATAGTGCTAATTTGATCCTTGATGGAGCACAAGTGTCAAAACTTGTACATGCAGATGTCATATGCCCTATGCCCCTACCTGATCTGCAAGCACGGCTACTTCTATCGTCTCAGGCTCTGGTGTGCAGCTTCAGCAGTAATAACTAACTAGAAGCTGCACGTGTTGAGCAGGCACACCCTGCACTGCACCAGGCGCCTGAACAGCAGCTCCATCCCGTCCTCCAGCTGCCGGACCGTGTCGACCAACGCCCTGAGCTCTCGCAGCGCCGCATCGGCCTCGCCGTCGCAAGCGTCCTTGGACGACAAGGAGGCGGTGATCATCCCGTCGGCGTCCTCACACGCCACCCGGGCGCTCTTCCGGAACAAGGCCCTCGCCACGCACGTAGACCAGCCGTTCGCCGACGGACGACGACCGAGCCTCCGGGGCGCGAGCACGCGCCGCGACAGCGCCACCACGACGCGCTCCAGGACGACAACGGTGAGCTGCCTCGCCTCCTGCAGCGCCGGCGCGTGGGCGTGGCCACAGTCCGCCGGCCGCGATCCGGCGCGGCGGCGCTCCCTTTTGACCTCCGCGCGCGCCCTCGTGGCCAGGCTCGCGTACGCGCGCGCGGCACGGCCCGCCGCGGCGGCGTCCCGGCGCCGCATGGCCGCCTCGACGCCGAGCGCGCACGCGCGCATGCCGCAGAGCGCGTCCCGCGCCGCGGCGCACGCGTCGAGCAGCGCCACGGAGGCCTCGAGCTCGGCCTCCACCTGGTCGGCGCGCGCGGACGACCGCACCAGCGGCTCCGCGTGCTCGTACACGCGCGCCACGCCCTCCAGGGCGCCGGCCATCGACGCCGGCGAGGAGAAGGATGACGACGACGCGGCGAGGACTTGCTGCCTCAGCCTGCACAGCTGCTGCTCGGCGGCGGCGCAGCACTCCATGGCTCTTCGTATGTAGTTGCAGGTACGGTCGACTTGCCTGTTGCCAAGTTACAGGTGCATGCAGCTAGCTGCTTGATCCAATCCAACAGACTCAGACTCGCCGGGCATATATACCATGCCCATGCACGAGTCCAGACACGGCAGGTTTCCCGTGCGCTAGCTGTCATGTCGGCGCGCGGCGGCGGCCGAGCCGACGGGCATGGGCATGGCCTGGCTGGCGTGCCACCCGCCGCCGCGGCAGCCGCGATGCAGGACATGGAAGCGTGGCGCGGTTGCGAACCTCGGCAGCTGAAGGGGTCGTCGGTTGGCGGGGCGTGCACGAGCGACGTATGTACAGTGTACGTGGCGTCTCCATAGCCTGGCCAGCGACGAAGCTGCCGCGGCGTTGCGCGGTACAGGAACGAATAATCGACCGGATCATCACGTACGGATTACCTTGTCTATCATACGTATGATGAGGCCTGTACTGTCTGTACGTACCTCCGATTACAAGTAGATTATATGCTGCCGGCCGGGATGTTTCAGATGGACAGGTAGACATCATGTGTGGATTATTGTTAAATGGAACGAGGAGATGCTTGGCCGGGATACGATCAGTCATTCAGTCTTGTGGTGGCCTGCCTGTCCTGATACGGTGACTAGCTAGGCCAGCTATAATCTAGCTAGCCCTTATTATGCCCATATGAGATCGATGTGAGTGGTTAGTACTGAGATAATCCACTGCATTATGAGAGAGCAGGTGTCACTTTCTTTTCTTTCGATAATGGAAGCTTATATTAAGATATACCAAGTACGTTTACATCAAGAGAATACAAAGGTTTGTACAAACTTACGGCCTCTGCCTAATGCTCAAAGTCACAACTACAGAGAGAAAAAACGCCACACCGACACAAAGCTATCGGCAATCAATTCGAAGACTAGAACGCCACCCATGTGTCCGAAAAAAAAAACGCCATGGTCACCCGCACCAAGTGTCGCGACCCCTCTACAACCAAAGGCTGGACCTCCTCCTGGAGGATAACTCAACTCGAAAGCCAATGTGTCACCGAAAAGATAACCTGCAAAGGAGAGCAAGAGAGTTTTTTTTTTAAAAACAAAAAGTTGTTTCTACAAATCCTAAGAGCCCAGCACATGACTGCCACTCCAAGTAGAAACACGGATTTCAGCATTTTATTAAAGCCCTGAAGCCAACCTCCAAACATACGGTCCACATTTTGTGGTGGATTGATGCCAGTGGCCATCTGTAAAATGCTCCAGACTGATTGAGCCAAACGGCACTCAAGAATAGATAGTTGATGGTCTCTTCCTTGTGGCAGGAGGCGCAAGTTAAACTTCCTTACCAGCTGTGTTTAGCCAAATTATCATTTGTGAGGATTACACCCTTTCGTAGATACCATAAAAAGATTTTAATTTTCAAGGGGCCTTCAATTTGTCAACATTGTTTTATAATCATGTCCAGTATTTCAAGGAAAGGATATTTTGAAAGGGTGAGTGAAGTTGGGTACCTCACATGAGGTGAGACTATCCTTGTTGGTTCGCGTAGGTGGGTTACTTGCCTCGGTCAAATAAGGACAAGTTCGTTAGACCCAGCACCTAACCATTACTCACACATACACTATCTATACATGAAGGGTTGGTCTCTAACCCTATTGGATTGATACCTTGCATCCACTCAAAGGCTAGAATGGCAATGGGTATCATAAGAAGACACGGATGCTAGAATGGTATGTGGACCATCCTGGATGCAAATGCTAGTAGCATGATCCAATGATCCATAGCCCATTTTGGTTAGGTTTAGGGGTTTATATTTTAGCCCCCTAAGGATACGTGGAAGGATGAAAAAAGACGATACACCTTTGTGTGTGTGTGTGTTGACCCTACTTTTTTTTATTTTTGGATATAAAGACCGAGATGCTGGATTAAAGACTAAGGTTACATCCTCACCATAGTTGCATGTAGACGATTGGCTACCTTTTCCGCTCCTTTCAAATATGTTTAGGTAATATATTCTTCTGTTGTATAGTTATGATCACATTTTCTATATAATATATGTGTGTCTTATCCACTGATCCAGCAGAGTGGGATGCAATGCACGGTGAAACTTTTAAAAAGAGTGGACAACACATGATTTGATGTTTCATACAAACAGTTGGTAATTTTAAGAAATGTAATGGTTTCAGTAGAATTAAATAAAATAACATGGTATTTATGTCAAAGCATTTGCAAACCATGGTATTCTATAAAATATAGTTTAAAAACAAGTATGCTCCTACCACACAGGCCAGTTTCAGTGTCACGCTATTCATATTAGTACTAGTACGTCTATGTGACATTTATTTAATTTTCTGGTTACTAATTGGTCACTTGTAAATTTTCTAGTTGGTCACTGCAAATATTTTGAGGGGCGACAAAGATCCCCAGAATGTTCGCTCGATTTAGTGGACTCAGTAGACCGAACCGATTGGAAATTTTGTCCATTCAAGGTGTGGTTCCCGTCACTGAACTACTGGGGACCCATACTTTAGCATCTTTGGATATCTCCAGCTCTAGATGTTTAGACCTGGATGTGACCACCATTATACAAGGGAGGGAGGAGTACTGTGTGTCACTTGCTAAGTAGTACATGTGGTACTGGTAGGGTGATTCAACAACCTGACCGCTGCGGCCACGTTTGTACTGAGCTCACCGTCGGCGTGGTGCTGGACCATGACACCCTAGTTTTCTGGTGTGGTGGAGCCACGGCTAACTCCGGCTACGGTTGCCGCACGTGTACAAGAGCATGCCGAGCCGACCGAGCTCCTCGCCGATTACACCAAGTCACCAATACCTTTACTCCTTTAGTTTGCGATCAATGCCCTTAGACTACCTGGAGATGATGCATTGTGGTAGATCAGAACTGAGCTCTAACTAACCCCGGCTGAATTTCTCTGGCCGACCGGCTGGCTCCTTGTTCACTCAGCAAACAAGTAGCTAAGAAACTAGAAAAACTTGTACAGCCATATATATAACGGCACACAAGTCACCAGCACCAACCAATCACATGTATACTCAGGGGAGAAAAAAAGAAGAAAAAGCAAATCAAAATGGTGATGACACAAGTTTGCAATAGCATCAAAAGTCGATCGGGAGATTGTATTGCCTCAGCCTAAATGCGTCAATATCTGAAAGGCCTTCATATATGCTTCAGCTTCACCGCTATGCTTTATGTTGCTGCTGTTGTCAGTTGCCCACATGCTGGCGGTGTCTGAATCTCAGGTACGGGGGCGCTGCCATTATCTTGATCTTCAGGTGCAGCCTTTTCTTTCTCTTCTTCTCCAGAGCGAAGCTGCTGGTCATTGTCTTCATTCGTCGTACAGGCAGCAGCGACACTAGCTGCTCCTTCTTCACTAGTCGAAGATGTGGCGGATCCTTGTCTGCATTCATCTCACAGGCTGCAGCAATCCTAGCTTCTTCTTCTCCGGAGCAAAGACGTGGATCCTTGTCTACATCCACACATGTAGCAGTGGCAAAGCTTTTTGAAACGAACCAGACAGGAGAGCTGCCGATTATATTAATATAGAAGAAAAACCCAGACAAGACAACGAACAACACACCACACAAACTCCAAGCAACACTCAATACAGCCGATTGGATTGGGACTTCAACACGACACAACAGTCACCACCGAGACAACCACGGATCCACCTAGACAAGGAACGAACTTCCAAAGCGACGCCTCCAACGAGGAGCACGACGCCACAGGCGCCGCCGTCGCCCGACCCTAAGGCCAGAGTTTTTACCCCGAAACACGATGCACAGAGGGAACGGGAAAGGAACGACAATGCTTCCAAGGAAGTAAACGGCGTCCGAAGATGTCGCCATCGTCAGCCCGGAGGACGGGCAAGGCTTTCGCCACCATCCCCAAACCCACCATACATCGAAAGCTGCAACAAACCCCAGGTCCTGCGCTGCCAAAGAAGAAGCTCTCGCCGCAACTCAAGAACCGTCAGCGAAACAAGAGGCACAGATCACACTACACCAAGAAAGCCATCGCCATGCGAGACCTCCCGCAGTGGCAAAGCTAATCCTTTCTTCTTCAGAGCGGAGATGTAGGTCCTTGTATGCATTCCTGCAGGCAGCAGTAAAGCTCCCCAATGCTTCGAAAACCTTACTCATGCACAGTTGCAAACCATCTTCAGCGGGTGGAGGAGCATCTTCATGTTCAACATGTGTAGCAGACACATGCATGCCCATCTGACCAGAGATGAGGACTAGGTTCTTGTTCCTGGCCTCCATCGCCCTGCGCATCCACATGTCATCGTTGTCCATTGCCCTGAGGTCCCTGTCTAAGTCCATACTATGAGCTAGCACAACCTTCCTCCGCTCCGACCCATGTGCTTCTCCCAGACACCCAGAATGTTGGAGGCGAGAGCCTGCATGGCGCCAACCACCTCAGCATTGGATATCCTTCCCAAGATGGTCGCCCAGTTGTTGTAGACGGTGAAGATAGGGGGTGCTCCTAGGCATCCTGGTGAGAAGGGAGCCACACCATCATCAGTGACTTCAGGCTCATACATTATCCCCCTCTTGAGCCACTCATTTAGAGTGCTAGCATCGCTCTTTTGGGCATTGAACCATGTGGCAAAACTGGTAGCCATGTCCAGCAGTTGGAGCTCTAGCTGCTTCACCAAGTCCATAAGAGTTTCACTGAATTTTGCAGCAGCCACGATAGAGTCTATGTTCTTGGCTTGGGACATAGCATGGCATTGGATCTGGTGGCATTCTGACATGGCATCCAACATTTGCATAAACCTGGAAAATTAGTGTCTAGTTAGAAGGAATTATCATCTATTCAAAGTACCAAAGTTAATATCCAGACAATGAAGTATGTAGAAAAATGCATAGAAAAAACTGACTATACCATCGTTTAACCTTAGAATCACAGGCAAATAAACATTCCCGTAGAGGCTAGGTTACATCTTTTAGTTACCTCACTAGATCTAACAATTTACTAGAAAACCTAAAATATAGAAAATCTAATTACTTCAGATGAGGATAATATATCCAACCACTGCTACTATAAACAAATTCCAACCATAGCTATTAACATACTTGAGGCCAATAAACTAGCTAGCAAATGGATAGGCTAATTTATTCATTTTCTATAAGTATCACTTTATGGGTGTTCAATTTCGAACAAGTCACTTCACATAAAACAATGTGTACAACATATATAAATAAATGTGTAGAACACATACAAATAAATGTAATGCACACTAAAACTCTTTGGTTCGTTACCCATGTGCACTTCTACCAGACTTGTCCCGTTTATTCTATGCATGCACTGTGCACAAAGAATGTATGTATGCATATTCATATGGGATCTATTATTATTATTATTGGAATGTAAGTAATCAACATTTCTTACCCCTGAATCACTTCATGTGTTTGAGGCCATAGCTCTTGGTCTCTCAGCTTGTTGATTTTATATGATATATTGTTGACAATACGGATTGAAATATCTAACTTTGATGACAGCTTCTTGATAGAGACTTCAACTTCTTCAAGCTTTTGAGCTTCTGCACCATCGTCATACAGTTTTTTAAGGGTCTTGCATCTTTTATCATAGAGAACCCTTATCTTCTCCGTAGACTGTGATAAACAAAATAATCGAGTGTAACTAACACAAACATAAAGAATACAAAAATCATACCTAAACATAAGCAATATACAAGTACAAGATCAAGAATATGAAATCTAATAAGTTGATAACCGAGTGTAAATAACACAAACATGAACAAGATATAAATAAATTATGAACAAAAGCAATATACTGGTACAAGCTAGATTAGGAATATGAAGTCTCATAGTTGGTGCATGGTATTATCTGTCAAAGGTAAATCATGATGATGGCAACATAGAAGAAACATTAAAACCTCCATCCACATACCCATTATACTACAAGGCATAATCAATACATAAAAAAACCAAAACCTATAAGGGAAATACTATCACACTTCATACACTGAAAATTAAAAAAAAAACTAAAGGCATGCAGCTCTAAATAAAATGCCAAATTGAAGTTTGTGTCTGTTGTCAAACTTCCAAATTGTCTATAATTAGTTGGATTTGCCTAGAAACAACGAGTGTACTCACTACTTAGCATTTGTATGAGTTTTGATTCAAGTTCACCTATGTTACTTGCAAACCTAGTACATTGCCACACGACAAGCACTCATTTAATGAAAAAGAATATATTCAGCAAACAGTGTAGTTAAGACTCGCATTCATAATCCAAAAATAGTACGCTACTCATTCACATAGTATGCTGCTATCTGACAAGTTTTCATTGAAAGAAAGAAAGAAAAGGATTATACTCAGTAAGCAAAAGTAGCTAAAATTCATTCAATATTGATAAACATAGTACATTACTGCTTGAAAAATATTCATTTACGAAAACATTCAGCATATAGAGTGGTTGAGACCTAAGTTTGTTGTCCAAGAACGGAAATGTCACCTAGGTGTTTTCCATCTTGCCTTCATGTGAGTTTATTTGTATGGATCAAATCACATCATATGCTCATTTCTATTTGTGGGATCCAAGGCTAGCTCTAGCCAAAAGGTTCTTCCATCTTTTGGGTGGTGCGCGACCTGTCATGCCTACATAGCCTAGGGCACCCTGATGCATGGCCTGGTTGTTAGTAGTGAAGTGGGATGATCGTTTAGCAAGCGGCAACTCCTCCATATTCTTCATCTCACAGCCTCCTCCACCCTTGCGCCTCCCAAAGTGTTTTTTGTCTCATAGAGTCAATACCTACCGCATGTTCTACAGATTGCCTCTATGGGGAAGAGGGAAAAGCGGCAAGGAAGTGTGGATGGCTAGTAGTGGAATCAGCATTGGAACCTTGCTAGACAATGTTCTCTAGCAGATCTCTCCACTTCTTCATAGCATCAGAAGCCATGCAGATTTGTCTGCATGACCGACATTGAGGTCCACCATGGGTATGCGCTTCACTGTGGATAGCAAGTTCATTGAGAAGTTTTTGGTGAGTTTGTGTATTAACTTTATGTTCGAGACTCATAGACTATATTTTTGTTGCTTGGACTCTTGAGAACACATCCGAGCATGTATTTCATTAAGATGAAAGAGATAGCATACAGAGCAGGCTTAGAAGCCTCCACAACAAAACACAAGAAAGGACTATTACAAGACCAACAAGCTATCATTAGCTATTGATCCTAAACGGATAAACCTATTATGACAAAGACCAAATTGGTGAAAACAACATAAAGACTAGTGAGCCCGGGTTAAAACCAAGCATTGGCCTCATCTCCAGTTGCCTAATATAGATGAATGAAAGAAGCAATAGCCCGGTTGAAAACTCCATTGTTTCATCTTTCCAAATCATCCACGATATGATAATGAAACAAGAATAAATGTCCTTTCTCAAGGATTTGGTTAACCCTTTTCACAGCCAAATCCCTGAGTCGACGAGTGATTGCTCTGGAGAAGTAAGAGGCAGTTGAATGCCAGAGGATTAGAAGCACCTGAACCGAATTCCTTGGCTATAATATGAATAGTGGTACATCCAATGATCAATGGACTCAAAATTCATAATACGCGATATAGAAGTAGCAATGGATGGGTGAATAGACTTTAGGTTCATTATTTGCAAAATATTGTCAATAAGGGACATTAACCATGTAAATTTCTAGATCTAACATGATATATGGTGACAGCTTACTAGGCTAGGATGCTCCGGCTTGGATCCATTCTTGTTAGTGCTTGAAATACCTTGAGAGAATGTGTGGTTAGTGATCATTTTTTATTGTTTTTTATACTTCTTTGTTTTCTTGGTCAATGTTTGTTCATTTTGATGTTTTTGTTGATTAATCAATGGATGTTATTTTTGATATTGTGGTTCTTTTTATGTGATTCATGTTTGTGTTGTATTTTAGCCTTTATTTTTGGTTCATGATGCCTTGTGGTATTGTTGTAACAAAACAATACAACAAAAAACTTTGTAGCTGTAAGATGTATTTATATTATATTTGTTAATCTTGTTGACTATCACTACAAGAAACAACTAATTTTTCATGGGCCAAACAAATATCATCAGCTTGCCAATGAAATTAACCTATATTCATCGGTTACAGGCGACCAATATTACCCTAAGCTCATTCATCAGCCAAGTCAATCGATGAATTAGCGTTATTTTCATGGTCCTGCCAGGATGGCTGGCGAAAATAGAGTGGACCAGCCTTCCCCCTATTTGAAATCGGGGTTGGTTTTTGTCGATGAAATAGGACCGATGAAAATAGGTAATTTCGTTGGCCCGTGACGTGGTTGACGAAAATAAGGCATTCTCCAACAATGATACACATTTTTGGCTAGGCATTTGTACAAATGCCTCTCACTTGGTAGTGGGCTACGGCATGCAAAATCTGCACACTCCAACAGAAGACGCAAAAACCAAATGTCTTGTCTGATAGTTGGGTCCCGAGTTTTCTCTGCCTCTTGTACAGCACTCTGCCGATGGATGCGGTGAGGAGAGAGGGTGTGCATTTTTGGTTTGTCTCTTTCCTCGGAGGCAAAATGCATGTTACATATGCATAACTTGTTGGAGACGTATGCATTGCTCTATGGTGCCATGGGAGAGGCATTTATGCATTTGCGTGACCTTTTGCCTTTTTTGTTGGAGAAAGCCTAAGGTGGCCCAAGTGTCGTTCCAAGTCCAACACACGCGGGCACACATGCACACATGTCGCATCTCCCCACACATTGCCGCACCGCGGCCCTGCAACGGTCGTCGTCGCACGCACGCATCCCTGCACCGGTTGTCACCACACGCACGCGCCTCAGGCGTCCCAGATTTAATACTTTTTATTTGTATTGCTCCGCATCAACCAGTAATATTATAATCTGGGTGTTGGCGATCCTAGAAACACCCAAGTTGTTGACATAAGTCAATCCGGGTAATTGATCTTCACCAAATACCCAGGTGTTAGAGGGCTAGAAAACACACCATGATGATTGGTGGATTTACCCTCCAAAAACAGTATGTTATTTATAGACATAGTAAACTGCAATCCAAAGTATTCAGCGAAAGAAAAAAAAAGAGCATGTTCAGCAGGTAGAAGTAGCTGAAATCCATTTATTACTCAAAAACATAGTACGTTGCTACTTGATAAGTATTCATTTAATGAAAAAATATATATATTCAGCATTCATCATCCAAGACTTACATAATTAGTAAACATAGATGCTGCTATCCAGCATGTTCAGCACATAAAGTATGTTTTATGAAAGAAACATAAGAGTATACTCCTACTCAGCAAGCACAAAGTAGTCCAATTCCGTTCGGTACTTGTAAACATAGTACATTAAGTAATTATTTAATTAATGAAAATAGAACATATTCAGTATGTAAAGTAGTTCAGACACGTGTTCATCATCCAAGAACAGCACTTTACTGATAAACATAGTGCTCTAATGTCCTACTAGTATTACTGGGAGAAAAAAAAAGAACATCCTAAGATAAGCCAAAGTAGCTGAAATCTATTCGTTACTCATTAAAATCCATATTAACGAGAACAGTACAAAAATAGTACATTACTACCTGACAAATATTCATTTAATGAAAAACATATTGAGCACATAAAATAGTTAAGACTCTGTGCATCATCCAAGAACAATATGGTACTCGTAAGAATAGTATGTTGCTATCCAACAAGTATTATTCATTGAAAGGAAAAACAGAGGAGCATACTTAATGTGCAAAAGTAGCTGAAATCCATTTCTATTACTTGGAAATATACATTACATTACTACCCAACAAATTATCCATTTAATGAAAAAACATACTCCCTCCAGTATCAAAATAATGGACGTTTTAGACATCAACACAGTCACCAAAACATCACTTCATACTACATATATTCAAAATATATCAAGTGTGTAATATTTTAAAACTATTGTTGAAGACGAATCTAACCATACCAATTTTAAAATGTGAATCGAAATATTTGAAGAAATATTGGTGGTTAAAACTAAAATATATTGTCTGCACGCAAACCAAAACGTTCATTATTTTGAAACTGGAGGGAGTATTCAGCACATAAAGTAGGTAAGATCAACATTCATCGTTCAAGAATAGTATGTTACTTGTAAGCAAAGTTTATCCAAGAATTCATCGAACCAAAAAAAAAAAAAGGCATAGTCAGCAAGCAGACCTTAATGAAATCCGTTAGATGTCCAAATATATAATAAATTACTTGTAAGCATAGTACGTGACTCAAAACTACTAACTAAATCAGATTTGATAGTATTAAGCGACTAGCAAAGTTTTTAGTCATAGCAAACATAAAGGTTTCATATAGGTTAATCAATAAAAAAATGTATAGCAGACAACCCTTGGATCGTTAGTCACACATCTAGAGGCAGCAAAACAATTCACAACATTCAGCTAGAATAAATTAAAATTGTGAAGTGCGCTGAGAACCTTGACTTCTTGAAGTAGCTTCTTCTCCCACCAGTAGAGCGGCTGCAATGAAGATGAAAGGTTGCCACATTCCATAGCCTTTTCCTCCTCAAACTCGATGAACTTCTTGCGCGTCGAAGGCACCCTCCAGATCATCATTGAGGACACTGCATGCAACAACAACTAGGTTAGATAAATGTTCTGTTTCTGTCACCAAATAAAAAAAAGACAGAATTAATTGTTGGATGTCAAGAAATCAAGTAATTCATAAAAAAACCTTTTAATCCTGAATTCTTCTGGGAGTGACGCATCTTCCCAACCTCAAGCATCTTACAAATATCACCAGCTGACTTTGAGGCATGTTCAAACTGTAGCTTGATCTCCTGTACCACCTCGACGTCGTTATTGTCGGCAAGAGGCTGTTCAGCCTCAGCGACTCTTGCATGTTGTTCTTCCACTGCATTATTGTCCTCCTCCACTCCATTTCCATGAACTGAGTTGCTTCTGTTTCTGTCCTCCTCCACTCCATTTCCATGAACTGCGCTGCTTCTGTTGCTGCTGCTAGTGGCATCTGATGATGATCCCTTGAACTCAATATGATGTTCCTCATCGTCGTCGCTAAGAGTAATGCTACTACTACATTCCTCGTCTTCCAGCTCGGGGATGTCCTCATCCTCCTCTAGTTCGGGCATGTCCTCGTCCCTGACGTCATTCGAGCTCTGGGTTGCCGGGTAAACAGGGTGATCTTGGTAGTATCCTTGAAGTGGCTCAAACGGATCCAGCAAGCCCCATGCTGACTCCATCGGTGGCGAAGGCGGAGGCAGCTGGTGGCTAGAGGAGGCTGACACATACTGGTAGGACGAATATCCTCCATTGTGAGAATGGAAACTTGGAGTAGCATCGTTGTGACCCTGACCTTGGTAGCAATGGTAATAGCCGATGGTGGCATCAGTGACATGCAGGCCCTCATCCTGATGGTAGGACACTAACGATGGCGGCGGATGGCTCTGGGTGTAGCTGATGTTGTAGGAACTTTGGCCAGAGCCGCCGCCCATATCGGCTTTGTAGCCACCGCCGTTGTATCCATATGCGGAGTCGGGAACTGGGGTCAGTGGGGTGTAGCTGCTGTAGCTGTATGGCGGAGGAGGGTAGCCAAAGCTGTAATGAGACGATGGAACTTGCGGCGGAGGACGGTGGGCAGAGCTGTGAGGCGCAGCCGCCATCTGCGGCGGCTGGGGTGGCGCCGCCGGCGTGTCCTGTTTGAGTTGCTCGGTGCGGGGGAGAGTTGCTGGTTCAAGACCAGCAGGCTCATCCTCATCGTCGGGGGAGATCCCGGTATGCCCGCCTCTGCCATCATCGTCGGAGGCTTCGCCCTCGTCCGAGCGGAAATGGATGTGCCCATCTCCGTCGTCGTCGTTAACAACCCCTTGGGCGGCGTCGGACGCCGCTGGTGCGAGCGTCGGCGCCGTCACGGCAGGAGCGCCAGCGCTTGTTGGCCGGCAACAGCAGCGCTTGTTGGCCGCGGAGGCGCAGCTTGGGCTTGGAGTGGCCGCACCCCATCGGTGGTGGTCGCACGCAGGTCACTCGGGCTCCCACTCCTGTCAGTCCGCAGTCCGCAGTCCCCACCCAACGTATACGGCGGGGCGAGAGAGAACAAAGACGGAGTTTTTGGTGGGGGCGAGGGCGAGGGCGAGGAGATTCAGGGAGGGACTGCCTGGGGGACTAGGGAGGATTCTGCTTCGATCTGTGACGGCGGCGCGAGAGAGAACCTTGGGCGAGAGCTATTCCGGAGGAGGAGGAGGAGGAGGATGCCGGCGGGCAGGCCAAGGGAGCTAGTAGCGCGTGAGGGATCGGAGCCCGGGGTCGCGAGGGCGGCATGAAACGGCTGCCCTATTCCCGCTTGGTCTTTTGTGAGCAAGCACCGGCAACGGCAAGCCACGCCGGCCTGCTTCGTCGTCATCCCACCGCCGCACCCGATCGACGGTCCATTCCAGCCTCCGCCTGCCCTGCCAAGTGTCGCGCCCCCGCGTGTTCAATTCTCGATCGGCTGGCTATTTGGCCGGGCGCCTGGGTGGCTGACGATTTAATTTGATTTACAAATCGATAACAGTGCATATACGAATAATGGTAGGTAATTGCATCTTGAATGAAATTGGTTTTCACGACTCCGTCCTGTGCTTTCCTTTCCTGGTTCTTGGTTGGACACAGCATGTACAGTGCAGTGCTAGCATCTCTCGCGTGTACTTCTTTGTCGGCGACGCATGGATGCGAGGCTGCCGCCAGCCGAGAGAGAGAGAGAGGGCGCCGGCAAAGGATCTACATCAGCGTCACGCACGCGCGGGACACAGAAACAACGTTCGGAGGATGGAGCCACATACTCCTACCTACATAGCTATGCATAGACGTATGTGCCGCAGGCAGGTTGAAGAAGACCAACCAGCCATTGGATTTCGATCTGGAGGCCCATCGAGATTATATTCATATGCATGCAAACACCATTTATCGTCTTCTACGATGATGTCATCATACGGAGCTGGACTTAATTTTCTTTCCAACCAACCGTGCATGCAAAAAAAAAAAAACGAACGGTCGCACCTGCTTCATTTCTCCATGTATAGCACTAAAGCATGCATAAATGTAAAGGAAAAAAAAGGAGGAAAGCTAAAGAACAACGCCGTTTTTATCCCCGCCCTAGTAAACTCTGCCGACGGCTTCGATCGAGAAGATTAGGGTTTGAGGGTTCATGTTTTGGGGTGGGTTTCCAAAGACTTGAATAGTGGAGGGCCGGGGTGCGTGTACATGGTTAAAAAATTTTGCTTCTAACCACTGGATTTTTCATTTTGAGAGAGGTGATCAGTACCTTGTAACAATAGTGTGCCATTTCCTTGGTTTCTTACCTTTCGGGCCTAATGGGAAGGTTGGCGACGGGTAAGAGTTAGGTGTAATACGATTACAAATAGAAAAAGGAATAATCATTTCGATTTGGTCGAGGTGGATAAAAAAAAGAGGTACAATCTCTCTCTCTCACACACACACAATAATGCACGAATATAATCCCAATGACAAAAGAAATTGGTAATTGGTGTGGCAAAGAGTCTAGAATACCAATAATTCAAAAGGAAGATTCTTTTTCTGTCTTATTCATTTCAAATAGGATGTATCTTGTTTGAAGCCAATTAATAATGTAAAATAAGATGTATCTTGTTAAGCAATTAAGCCAATAAATAGTGTTGGGGCTATAGTTAAATGAAAACCGAAATAACTAGTTAGTAGTTACAGTAAGCATGAAGGGGTTAAATTCCATTTATTTATTTTTAATACACTACATATGTTGGTAACACATTTACCCAAGTTATGGAAAAAGCATAGTCCATAAATTATCTTAGATAGTACTAAAAATAATTCATTAGATGGGACATGAGTCCATAATTCTGAACCAAGACATTTGTTGTGGAATCAAGTAAACTAATAATATTAAGAGCTAGACCATCTAACCCATTGAAAAATGAAATTGGATTTAGATAGGGCTTTGGATAAAAGATAAATAAAGAATCTATAAAGTTCTTTCTATTTTAGATTATTTCTTTTTCAATAGGATGGATTCCATCCTCGTTTTAGAGCAAAGGGTCGAATATTTCCCCAATTCCTTCTTCATTGTAATACATTTGGAATAAAAGGATGGAAATGGAATAAGAGAGGGAACTCTTTCTTGAATTACAATATTTTATTTTTATTTATCTTTATTCATTTTTTTTGAACCCCTAAAAAAGTCGATTCAATCAGTTTCCTTTCAAGTTCATCTCCTAATGTTCAATGCTTATTTGCGGTTTGGTCAAGAAAGTTAGAGCTAATCCAATAAACAAAGACAAGGATTTGTTATGAATCTTGATTCTTCAAATATTAAATGTATTCCATTTATATTTCATAATGGGATTATCCACTGTTCAATTTTCTGTTTATTTATTTTGTGCTAACCAATTAAAATCCTTTTAAGGGAAAGGAAAGATTCGATTCCAATAAAACTTTGGAAAATGCTCCAATGGACCTCTTTATTGACTTGCACGAATTTTTAAGGCCACATGGGTAATTAAAATTAATTAATTTCGCATATAGGTAATTAGCGCAGCATCTCGATGGACACGGGCAAAGGCAAGGCAAAGTAGTACTAGTAGTATCGTTTCTGGGCCACCGGTGAATCCGTAATACGATGGCAAGGATTGGGCCGGCCATTGTACAATAAGAACCGGGCCGAAATAACCTTTGGGCTTAACTAATCCGTCTCCGTACCCCTCAAAAAAAAAAAAAAAGAAACCAATCCGTCTCCGTCCCACGCATGCATCGTTAATCAATCATCATGCATCCAACCAAGCGGTGGAACAAGGGAGGGCGTTAATTAGGGTTCCTTCCTTCCCGTGTCGACATGCTGCCCGGCGTCCGATCTGTTCGCCCCGGCCCCAGCGAGGGGGAGGGGGGAAGCGCGGCGGCGTGGACGGGAGAGAAGAGGCGCAAGACCACCCATCCGCCTCCTGTCGGCACATCCGACGATGATGCGGACGCGATGATGGACGTCGTCCAACTCCAGGATCCGCCGGAGGAGGATGGGTCCCGCGTTTTCTCGGCAGAAGACGTCATCACCGACGAGGAGCTGGCTCCCTACTTGAGGCAGATGCCCAGGCAGATGCCCACCCTTTCCGCTATTCGTTTCACTTACCACCTATTAAGTGTGGAAGAGTTAGTTGAGATGAATGAACGCTTCTACAGGCTTCGCATCCAGGATTATCGCAATCTCAAGGTACTATACATCGTTTCATTCGCCTCTACTCAAACCATCTTCCGAGATCTTATCTACATGCTTATAGTAACTACCATACCACCATTGACGATGATTTAATTTCCAAATAACTCGATCTTACAGATGTGCAAGCTGGATGGCGACACTAGCATAGCAGTAGCACCAACAGACCCCAATATGTCGTGCGCTCCCTTTGACGAATGGAGTGACGATCCTCAAACAGATTGCATCTTTGATTGGACCATCCCCCGCCAGCACTTTTTTCAACTTGCTGAGTTGACAGACTACCAGCGCATAGTCCCTACAAGAAGTGTACGTACTTTAATTTTTGCCTTGGCTTAACATATCATGTCCATTCTTTTGTCCAAAATTTCATTGCTTGCTTGTCTGAGTCTTATATGGTCACTGCTGGCGTTTTCATGATAGCACACATTTATGTCTTCCCTCAGTCGCAACAGTTAGCATGAATCAGGTGGCCCTGGGGAAGGTTTTTTTTTTTTTTTTTTGGTTAACACTTATTCTGACAAAGGATGCATCCTACTAGTTGCTTTTCCTTAGACAACAGCATTGCATACTCCATATTCCATAAGTTTCCTGGTTTATAAGAACAATATATGCTGACAAGTCTGCAGGGCCTTCACATATTTCTACAAGAAAGAGAGAGGATAACATAAAAAAAAATCTGAAATGCATGCAATTAAGCCAAGCTCTAAAATCACTTTACTGGAATGCCTCCTTAATTAATTAGCAGCTTTTCTCGTGATGGGAACTTACTGGTTTTTTTTTTAGTTTTGCCTGCCCTTACAAGTCGTCAAGCATCTGACAATCTTATATTCTCAATTGCTTTAGCAGACAGGCCAAAAACTGTTCTTTCCTTTTGAGGACAGATAATGTGTCAGCTCTAGACACTAATTCTCTCTTTCATTTCCCCCCATGATACTGTCCCGTTGGCTTGCAAATGTAGTTTATAATACGGGCACTGTGGTTCCTGATGAATGGTTTTGCTGATGCTAGAATTAATGTTTTCAATTCGAGAAGTCGAGTCGAGTCGTGCGGGTACTGACTAGTCGAACATAGGTTAGTGATTATTTTCCTATAGATGCTAGACTGAAAAAAAAAATTCATTTTGCCGCAACACAAAAACAGAGGGAAGAAAGTGGGCTTCTGTCAGAACAACTCTTGAGCGCTTAGTTTGGCTTAGGCTATTTTCAGTCTTTTCCATTTGCAGAGCATGGCCACGAATTGGTTGGTTGTACACGTCTTTGTCCAGCACGTCGAATCCTTGTCTAACATGTCTTGTTGAACTGTTCCCTTGTCAGCCAACCGGTTTCAAGCACTCGATACACCCTGTGGGTTTATCCCCCACAGAACATTTATACCATTCTAATGCCAGTCTCAGCCCATTGTATACATTGAGAAAAAGTCGTGCGACTTATTTGTTACGACTAGCTGTGACTAGTCTTGACTCGTATGGGCGTACAAATAGTCACCTGACTAGCTATATGCAAACTCACGACTACCTCACCGCTGAGCTGACTTCTCGACTAGTTGGGCGACTTTAAAACAGTGGTTGGTGATCCTCATGCCTGCTTCAAAAGATCGCGTGGACTATAAATTCAGTCAAATGCCTGGGCATAGAATGTGGCGCACATTACCATGATGCTAGTCTATTGGTAAAAATGCAGGAATTGTAATGTATCGGAATATGGTGACAAAGGTATAGATACCCCAGGAAAGTGAGGTTGCACATGTCATGAAATCTCTTTAGAGTAGTGTGTATGTGTTAACTAAGCACCGAGTTTACCTGAAAACCTTGAATGTTCAGTTTCCTGTACGTGTGTTGCCGCATTACTACAAATGCACGATTCTAGTATTTTGTTTCTTCTTTAGTCATGTAATAATGTGCCTCTCCTTTGGGTGGCAGTTGTATGATGATTACTTGGACTGGGAAGGTTATTGCACAACTCTGAGCAGCTACGAAACTGATGAAGATTATGTCAAGTACATTGATGAACTATCAAAGAAAGTGAAGGTATGCATCATGTTGACTTGCTATTGAAAAATATCAAAACAATGTATGCTAGTTTGAATTAGGTTTTCTGACAACTCTTTGTGTTAGTGGATTGGAGAGCATATGCATCTGGACGAGGATGATATAGAGGTAAGAAAGAACCATTGAAAACAATGCAAGTTATTTTATGCACAGTTAAGCGACATGGTAACTCGGTTGCTCTTTAGTTTTTAAAATTGAAGGACAGGGCATATAACCAAGCTATGAAGATTGCAGCAGGCTTATCTCATTTGCCTATTAATTTGGCCATTCGTGGCTACAAGGTAAGAATTAAGACCAACTTTGTGTTTTAACTTAGTTGAGAATGCTGTTAGTAGATATACCTCACAGCCTCTTCCTCTTGATGCAGGAGTACATCTGGCACCTGAGATACTATTCTACATATCTGAAGGACGTGGATCGATTTTTTTTTTTGAGATTTGGAAGCGAGTCACTAAGCAAGAGGTTGATCTTGTGCCTGATATAACTGATGAAGTTTGTTTTTGTGTAATCTTGTTGTCTATGCCGAGTGGTTTATATTTTCTTTCTTCGATGTCCAGATGGGTTTCAGACAGGCTTTGGAGGAAATCCATGCAGCTAATATGTTTCCTTCACAGAGATGTCGGATTGAATTTGAGATGTATGTGGGAGTCATGCAAATGCAGGTAGGTTCTGTCAATTTGCGGGCGTGTCACCATTTATGTCACCGCACGTTTTGTTCTTTCTTTTGGATTATGTTTTTTCAATGCTGATGATTGCTCATGTGCTTCTTTTTTTTAGTTCAATACCTTCATGAGTCGCATGCCAGAAAATGTAAGTATGATATTATAGACATGCCATTTGGTTAATGCTTTGTTCTTTCCATTGATGTGTTTTCTGTTTACCCTGTAGGCTGAGGATGACGCAGTCTTAAAGAACATTACTTACACTGTTGACAATGAGGTTTGTTAATTAATGAGTTTTCTATTGTTTATTTTTCAATACTATACATGCTTGTTCTACAATGTAACTTGCCTTTCAGGTTAGAGTAAAGACATATGTGGATTATGCCAGAAAGAAGCTTGAGATTGGGCGACGCCTCCAAATGTTTCACTACGGTACACATTCTCTAGCCTCTATAATCATGGAACCACAGTTATTGGGTGGACTAGGTCCGCATGCTTTGATCATTAAGTAATCTTTTTTTGTTATCTACTTGTATAGGTAGGCAGACCCATAGTATCATCTCAACCGAATGAAGACAGTAAATGAAGGGCAATTGAGCATGGGAGTACTGGAATGTGAAGACTTGCCGGTTGCTGCGGATGGAAGACAACCCTGCCTTTAATGCCTGCAACTTAAACGATATACTCTTTAATGTCTTAACAATATGGTTATTGCGTTTTCTGATACCAAATCTACTATTGTTCTATGCTATGCTACTCTAATGTAGTAGTATCGTATTGTACTCTGTCCTAGAGTAACTGTGTAAGGATTTTGGGCTTTGGTGTTCATACCCTTATTTGAAGTGCAATTGTGATTTTGCCCTATGTGAGGAACAATGATCCAGTGCATTGAATCTCCCAACCATTAATAGGAACATCTAACCAAGGAAGCTCATGGCCCTGCCCCTTGCCAGCTTGCCATTTGTGATAGCCGAGACCAAGATGCAAACTCTCCAAAGTCCTACCACATATGTTTCCTATAAATACGTGATAACTGATAAAAAAACATTACCACACACAAATTGAGTCACTTCTGATCAGTTCATCACAAAGACAAGTCCATTTCCTTGAAAGGAAAGGTAAATAGCCACCATGATCAGCTCATGGAAGCTAGCTCAACTGTCCAAAAAGTGGCAAGGTATGGCGCCACTTGGGTGAAGAAGGGTTACAACAGTGAACAAGGAGATCAACCCGTCTTGCAGCAGCATAGTTGCAGGGAAGGGCAACTGCATTGTCTACTCTTCCGATGGGAAGCGGTTTGAGATTCCCCTAGCTAATCTTGGCACAACAGTCTTCGCAGAGCTCCTGAAGATGTCGCGGAAGAGTTTGGATTCACAAGTGATGGGAGGATCGCACTGCCTTGCGATACAATCATCATGGAGTATGTGATGTGTTTGCTGAAGAGAGAAGCCTTTGAAGACGTTGAGAAGGCACTCCTCAGTTCCATATTGATGCCTTGCCACAGCCAAAGCAGAATGGTGCAATCATCCAGTGGATTTAACCAGCAATTTGCTGTGTCCAGCTCCTGAAGATGAAGACATATAGGGCTTTGAGCTTGTTTCCTCTCCTTTCTCAACCTTCCATCTTTTTTTTTCGCAGCTGTACCTTGGGGCATGGTTTTTCTATAACGTTTTTCCAAGGTACGCTGTGGTTGTACGGCTGGATGGATGTAAAAACATTGTGATTAGAAAAGAAGGAATCGAGATTGCCATTCAAATAATAAAGTCTTACTGACTCTAATTAACTAATGACCTAGTGAATCTCCTTTTTCATGACTCAAGTTATTTGAACCAAACAGACCCGTGCTAACAATAATCATGATTACTGTAACAAAACTAAATCATAGTTGATCAATGTGTACAGCAAGTCTCGTTTTTCTTGGCTCAAGTTATTTGAACAAAGCAGCACCGCCCTAACCAAATTATTTTTTACTGCAAATCAGAGTTAACCAAGGGTCTAGCAAGTCTCCATTTTCTTGATTCGAGTTACTCCATCCTAATGGATATTACAAATATGTAGTTTTGGACTAGGACTATATTTATTACTTAGCTGTATTGCCTTATTACACAGTTACAGGGAGTGAAAAACAACTGCAACATCATATAAACGAAGATTTGTATGCAAGTTACAGCGCATGCTTGATTACAGTCCCAGCATGTAAATTGGTATCCCTGTATTCTTGTGCTGACCTTCTAACATATGGTCCATAGCAGCTGGTCATCTTGATCCCTAGATAAAACTACTACATTTGAGACTCAATTAAAAAACACCTGAAATATTGGGGGAAAGCACACATCACAGAACCAAAAAAAAATGTTACCAAGTATCGCCCGAAATGTCTACACAAAGAATGTCTTCTTCACATAACAAAAATGTCATAGATGAGTTGAGAACCTGATGTGCCCACCTGGAAATGGAATGAATCAGATATGTGTGTGAAATAAGCCATTTTTAACACAAAAATATGGTCATAAGATTTGCATTATCACACAACACTGGTCAAAGTGCCAATGATTTAAAAAAGAAATGGCCAAAATGGTATTCAGATAATTGTGGTTTTCTTGCAGAGGCAGGAATGGCAGGAAGAAACAAGGAAACGGAGGACACGTGAGAATGCTGGTGAACAACTGGGCCACAACGTACAATGGAGATAAGAGATTGTCGAGCGAACCAACCAGCACCGTCCCAACCAAATTAATGGTGCCCAACAACATGCAGCCTATTGGCATCTCCGGTTCTCCTTACACAACAAAGGAGGCTACTCTTAAAAATCAGGACCCTACATGCTTCCCTCATGTCTCTTGGCCAATGCAAGGTTCTGTTGTCATTGGGTAAGTAAAGACTCATGAAGCATCCTAGATGATCTTTTCGATGGTCGCACTCAAAATGATTCATTTTATGAATCTGTCCTTGTGTTCACAAGAGATGGGACCAAGATGATTGTTGGGTGCTTATATCAAACGCGGAGCCAGTAGTACAGACTGCAGATCCAATTATCCAACTACCAAGTCCCTACTATGGCCCCAGCAAGGACCGCGGTGCATCAAAATTTAGCCCAGCAATATTTGGCTCATAATTGCATTACCTTCATTGTAGCAAACATTGCATTAACAGGTTCATGGCCTTGCAGCTTGCCAACTAGGCAGATCAATAACTGCAATGCAAAAGCAATGGACCATTTAATTTTATATTGAAACCACTTGGACCATACTCCATACATATTACTCAACGCCATAATGAATACCCTCAGTCCCAACTTCGTCCACTGGACATCTTTTTAAACAGGCCATCTAGGCAGCAAATTAGCAATAGTAGATATGCTCGGGTTTAAGCACAAGCCTTATTCAAGAAGTCTGTATAGCTACTAGGTAAAAATACTGGCCAGCAAATTTCTACATAGAACAAAAAAACTTCCAAGAGAATGTGATGGGTGATTAGCAAATGATACTTATCTTGTTTCCTTCAGGTTGCAGTTGCTGGGAAAAAAAATATGAGAAGATTTGGGCAAATGCAAAAGAAAAAGTTTCAGCAAACAATATCATAAGGTCGGAGAAATCCAGCCCATATAATAAAGTAATCCTATCGAACAAAAAAAGATAGGGTTAATTGAACCTATATATATAACAAGGGAAATTAAATCATTTATCACCTTTAAATCTCAGAAAAGGCAAACTGAAAAATTGGACCCAATACGAATAGCACTTGTAATCCCTCTGTATTTAAATATAAGTCGCGGTTGACTTTTTTTCAAAACTTCAAACGCTCGCCTTATTCAAAATATTTGTAATTTGTTATTTATTTTGTTGTGATATGTTTAATCATTGTAGATAGTTTGAGAATAGCTAGTTTTCTTATATGTTTACACATTTTTTTTTTGAATAAGACGAACGTTTAAAGTTTTGGAAAAAAATCAACCACGACTTATATTTAAATACGGAGGGAGTATTAACTAATAGCCCTACGGGGACAATAGATACGAGTACATGAGTGCATATAGAAAAGGACTATACTAATGTATGCATAAAGGACTCTACACTATACTGTACCCTCCTAGTCCTAACACCACTGAGCCAAAACTAGGCCCGCTCCAGTAGGCAGAAGCAATCAGGTACCAAGCCAGTAAAGATGGCTCCACCATGTGAGAACCAATGGACAATGGTCCTGTGCGTTGAATCTCCCAACCATAGATAGGAACATCTCACCAAGGAAGCTCATGGGCTTGTCCCTTGCCAGCTTGCTATTTATGATAGCTGAAACCAAGATGGAATCCCTCCCAACTCCCATCACATATGTTCCCTATAAATACACGATCACTGATACAAACCATCACCACTCACAAATCGAATCACATCTGATCATTTGATCTCAAAGAAAAGTGCCCATTTCCTTGAAAGCCAAAGGCAGACTGCCACCATGATCAGCTCAAAGAAGCTCACTCAACTGTCCAAGAAGTGGCAGGGAATTGGCGCGATTGGGCGAAAAAGGGTCACAACAACAGAGAAAGAGATCAACACATCTTGCAGCAGCATAGTTGCAGGGAAGGGCCACTGCATCGTCTACTCTTCTGATGGGAAGCGGTTTGAGATCCCCCTTACTTACCTCCGCACAGCAGTCTTCGCAGAGCTCCTGAAGCTGTCACAGGAAGAGTTTGGGTTCACAAGCGACGGGAGGATCACGCTGCCGTGTGACACGGCAGTGATGGAGTATGTGATGTGTTTGCTGAGGAGAGAAGCCTCTGAAGACATCGAGAAGGCGCTCCTCAGTTCCATACTGATGCCCTGTCACCACCCAAGCAGGATGGTGCAGCCACCCAGTGGAGTGAGCCAGCAATTCGCTGTGTGCAGCTCCTGAAATGAATATGTCTGGGGCTATGAGCTTGTTTTCTCACTTTTTTTTTCTCCTTCCATCTTTTTTTTCCCGGCTGTACCTTGGAGCACGGCTTTTGTGCAACTATTTCCAATGGTTCGCTGTGGATGTGCAGATGGATGCATGTACAAAAAATCACACTGTGATTGGAAAAGAAGGAACCAAGCTCGCTCTTGAAACAACAAAGCATTGTTGATTTAGATCGTGTCAGACATGATTTGATCATGCTTTAAAATCTGAGTTGGCCGATGGTCTAGAACTCTAGCAACGCACCGAAACACAAAACAACTGTCACAGGCTGGGTAAATTAATTTGGTATATATCATATGACTAATTGCCAATTTGTTAATGCACCGGAATACTGAATAACTGCCACAGGATAGCCGATTTGACGTGGCTTGCTAAATAAAAGTTAAAACCTGGAAATAAAC
Organism: Paspalum notatum; assembly: GCA_022530915.1. Lineage (NCBI taxonomy): Eukaryota > Viridiplantae > Streptophyta > Magnoliopsida > Poales > Poaceae > Paspalum > Paspalum notatum. The sequence continues at coordinate 1,140,050 of CM039691.1, forward strand.
TACACCCAAATCTCAGGATTCAGTTCACCGTCCTACAACTCCTCTACTTGCACATGACCCCTGATCTTGTTGACACAATATGGGGGGCTCTGAGGCACGGACATTGTGGAAGCAGTACCATCCCGATGGAGGAAGGAAGGAAAGGAAGGTCGGAAGATCGGAAGTGCGCTTCTCACCTTAGGTCTGCACGACGGCAAGACCCTTGGACCTTGGTCTTGGTCCCTAGGACCTCACGCAGCCGCTAATAGCCGACACCTTCGGAGCACCCCCAGCATCCCTTTCTTCTGCTCCTTCTCCACCTCTCGCGATGCATCTCCGCATCCGTACCATCGACAGCGGCCACCGCCGGCAGCCGTAGCAGCTAGCCACCGTGGCTTCCCTCCTTTTTCTCCACAGACTATTCTGGGCCGTACAGAGTTGATCCAACGGTAAACCTGGTCCTCCATGGTAGTAGGACCATGGAACCCTTCTTTCTCAAAAAAAAAAAAAAAAAAAGGTAGGACCATGGAATATACTGTAGGTAGCCCAATAGGATGAAAGGAAGCTGGGCCGGGCAAATTTGTGGCCCACAAACATTGGGTCCCAAGTGGGGTAAAATTTCGCAAACTCTAACGTGCGTCGGTCGCGCGGAAGGGCGAGCGTGTAACCCAACGCGGCCTGCTCTGCGCCTGCACACCGCGTGCCCCCCGCGCGCCCGACGTGTGCATAGCGAGCTGGGCTTTCATGGGCATTTTAACCGTCCTCTCACGATTTTCAAATTGCATCTCGTTTTGCAACAACTTGCTGATTTTCTAAATCATCTACGTACACAACTTGCAGTTGTTTTACACATAATTTTTTTGCTACAGATATGCACAACTTGCTACAAAATGCCATGAACTCGCTGCGTAATCATATGAAACTTGCTTGACTTTACATAACTTGCTATATAATCACATGAACCTGTTACAACAGAACTTTTTTCTGCAAGATGCCCATCGTTACAAAAATCATATGAACTTGCTAGACATTACATAACTTGCTACGTAATCACATAAATTTGTCACAACAGGAACATTTTGCCACATACACGAGAAAGGATAATGTGTTGATCTTTTTTAGACCACTTTTGTACATAACTTTCTACCGATTCAGATCAACTTGCTATCGATTTCCACGAACTTGGTACAGGCAATGAGACGGCGTGGTCGACAAAGGGGGCGGCGCCATTGTTGGAGGGAGGCAGCACGGCATTGGACAGAGGTGCCGCGTCCTGGGGGAGGAAACCGGCGATGTGGACCAATGGTCGCCGGGAAGAGCGGCGGGCGCGGAGGGAAGCGGCACGGGTTGGGAGAGGCCGAGGGCGGACGGTCGCGGGCGCCGGTGGAGGGAGGCGCTGATAGTGGAGGGAGGAGGCGGCGCGGAGGGAGTCACGGGCAGCCGCGGAGGAAGGTGGCGCGGCTGAAAGAGGCCGGAGGTGCGGTCGGGGATGGGGTCGCGCGCTCAGATCGACCGTCGCGCGTTAACGTCCTAAAATTTTGTTCGATTTCAGGGACAGAGGAGATGGTTGACAGGATCTATGTCCGGTGACGCTAGAAACATGGGCAGATGGCAGTCATGTCGACGCTCAACAATGGAGACGAGCGCAGGGGCAGCGTGGCGTGCCGATGGCCGATGGTGTCATCCGTTGATCGTTCAGCTCGAAATTAGAGAAATTAATTTAGGAAAATGCGAACACTCGTGTGGCAGCCTGGCAGTGCAAAGCATTCGCAGCTGCAGCAGTAGCTCAGCCGAACAATTCAGAATATGTTCAGATGGATCGTTCAAACTTGTACAATTCAGTTCTGGTTGTCAGGGTTGGTGACACTTCGCTATGACTCGACGCATTTGCCGGTTGGTGAAGCATATATATGCTGCCATGCTGTGCTATCAGAGTTCAGAATTTGTTTGGACACTTCGTTATTGACTCCATTGTTTAGACTAAACATCCAGTTTCGAGTGACTGCTGCTACCAAAGAAACACGCAGATGGTTACCGAAATCCTACAGGTACCAAATTGTAATTAAGAAACTTTCTTCAGATTCCACCGCGCGAAGGTGCCAAACATCCATCACAGCTTAGCTGGTTTACTTTGGTATGAGGTAATGACTGATCCCAGTTCCTATGTGCTGTTACTTTGGATTTGTGCCTAAGGTGCCTCACCTCGTCTCCGGCGATGGTTAACTATGCATGAAATCGGTTCATACAGGTCATCACCATCATGTTCTAATGTGCAACGATATGTCCCAAGGCTCTCAAGTTTGCACTACAGCCTGGGCTAATGAGCCTGGCACACCCCCCCGACAGCGTTTCCAGTTTGATCCTCCATGCATGTGTTTCTGAAACTGAACTGCTAGTTCATCGCCTGAACACTTTTCAGACCAAACGTTCAGCTTCAGCCTTCAAGTAACTGCTGTGCTTCATACACATGTCCACAATACAAAAGGTCAAATTCTGTAGGATCCACTACTCTGCAACTGGCCAGAAAGGGCATCAAAGGAAAATGCAGTCTCCCTACTCGAGAAATCTAAGTAATATACACAAGCTGTACGTTGCTGCTGTTGTACTGTGTAATTAATCTGATCTGACCCTGTGTATGTATGTATGCACTAATAAATCCTGCTGGTCATTGGCATGGCGGCGAGCGCGCCACGGTGTGCTGCTGCATGACGAGCACGGAGCCCATGTCCAGCGAGTCGTTGGACGCCAGGATCTCCGCCACGGGCCCTATCTCACTGCCGGCCTCCGCCCACCGCTCCAGCCCGGCCATCAGCTCCGCCGGCTGCCGGCCGCCGCGCCCCACCACCACCAGTGAGAACATGCCGGCCATCCCTTCCAGCGTCTCCACCACGTCCGCCGGGTTCTCCACCATCTTCTCCACGTACATGGCCAGCTCCCGCGACGCGTAGTTCTCGTAGAACCGCCACAGGAACCGCTCGTCCACGTGGCCCTCCTCCTGGAGCGCCACGTCGTCGTCGTCGTCAACGGCGGCCGCCGCCCGGGAGGTGGAGGACGTCACGGTGTCGTACGTGCTGCGCCTCACGAACCGGAACACGGTGAGCCCGATGGCCGGGTGCTCCGCGAGCCGGGCCGCGAACGACACGGCCTCGCGGTCGTCGGGCCCGCCCAGGAACACTGCCGCCACCACGTGCGTCACCGTCCGGTCGCTGCACGGGTGCACCAGCGTCCTGCCCGTCTCCGGCGCGACGCTGAGCGGCGTCTGGAAGCTGGTGCCGGTGGCGCGGTAGGGGCGGTCCACGAGGAGCCCCACGGTGCAGCGCGCCCGCTCCAGCACGTCGTGGTTGAGCTGCCACCGATCCTCCAGGCGGCACGACATCCGGCCGTCGAACCGCTGCTCCTTGTAGCAGGGGAGGAGCACCAGGCAGGCGTGCGCGTCCTCGACGGCGCGGCAGGCGACGGCCGCGTCCCGGGCGGCGCCCAGGCTCACCACGTCGATCTGGCGGAAGGAGATGCCCGTGGCGCGGGAGAACACGTCCACCACCGTGTTCATCTGCGTGATGGCGTCGGCGGGGCCGCCGCCGCCGCAGCCGACCTCGTCGTCGCCCCGCGGGCGCTGGTGGTACGACGTCCGGGCGGAGCGGTCCTGGTGGGGGGCCTCGAAGAAATGGAGCACCGACACGGCGGGCTGCACCTGGGGTGCGCTCACCAGCAGCTCCACCAGGCTGAGCACCCCCGGCGCGGCGTGCGCGCTGTGGGCGCAGGCCAGCATGCGCAGCTCCTGCTCCGCGCCCAGGGATTCCAAGGCCTGGTGCCTGGCCCTGTACGCCTCCTTCTCCCGGCGCAGAACGGCGGCGGCGACAGGGCCGGCGATGGTGGTGCTGATCATGTTGCCGATGACCATGGCGTACAGGGCCTGCTCCGCCCACACCTGCAATAGATCGATTCAGCACGTACGACGGAATTTCATGATCTTGTGACGTGACATGCATGATTGGCCATCACAACACTAGCTACGGTCTACGGACCCCTTCCGATTTGGCGAACTTCATGTTCATGGAGTCGACGTGTCCCTTGACGTTGAGCAGGACGCTGTATCGGAGCGCGTCGGACATGGGGATGTTGAGGTACGCGGAGGCGGCGGCGGCGCCGATGGCCTTGGCCACGAGGCCGAGCAGCGTGAGGAGTATGCCCGGCACGATGATGGCCCCTGACATGGAGTTGTAGTCGAGCCTCATGCCGATGGTGGCGAAGTAGAAGGGAAGGACGATGCCGTTGACGGGCGGCAGGAGCGCGTCGGCGACGGAGCGCGCGGCGGGGCCCTCCCGGGGGAACGCCATCCCGATGGCGAGGCTGGTGGGCATGCCGTCGAAGCCCAGGAGCTGCTGGAAGCTGGTGACGAACCAGACGAGGAGGAGCATGATGACGAGGTCGCGGCTCCGGACGTGGTGCTGCCCGACGTTGCGCTTGTTGATGCGCGTGACGACGGGGCGCACCTGCCACACGGCGGCGGCGGCGACGGCGAGCGCCAGGAAGCCCTTCCTGACCTGCGGCGTGGTGCGGTACATGTCCTGGCTGCGCTCCTCGGCCAGCTTGGTGGAGGAGAGCACGGCGTCGCCGAGGACGCAGATGAGGTTGGTGACGACGGCGGCGGCGACGATGAGGCGGCCGTTGTCCGTGACGGCGAGGTTGAGCTCGCCGGCGATGCGCGCCACGGCGATGGAGGAGGTGTTGGTGAGCGCGAGCATGAGCGTGGCGGCCAGCAGCTCGGGCGTCTTGACGGGGGAGTGCATCATGCTGCCGTACATGCCGGTGGAGAGGACGGCGGCCACCAGCAGGCTGGCGGCCACGGTGGCGTAGGCCAGCGCGGCGCAGCGGCGCGTGGAGTTGCGCAGCGCGGCGAGGTCCAGGTCCAGGCCGACGAGGAACATGTACACCACGCGCGCCGCCGAGACGTAGCCGCCGTACATGTCCTCCACGTCGTCCACGTCCACGTGCAGGATGGCGTTGCGCAGGCCCATGCCGCCCACGGCCAGGCCGGCCTGCATGAAGCATTAGTTTAGTTGTTATTTGCTATATAATCGAACGTCGACATTAGCTGTAGACTTATATATAATAATAGTAGGAACGTACGAGGATCTGGGAGACGGCGCTGGGCTGGTTGTAGCGGCGGAGGAAGAGGTGGATGAACTTGCCGAGGAGGATGACGGCGAGCGCCTGGATGACGACGAGGAAGAGCATGTCGAGGGCGACGCCGGGGACGCGCGTGAGCACCAGGGGGTCGATCTGCGGGCAGAGGTTGAACGATCTCGCCATCGTGGCAGCCCCGGCATGCAGTCGGACGCCGCCGCCGCCGCCGCCGCCGCCGAGCCGAGGGCCCCCGCTCGCAGTCGCAGGGCGATGATCGGCGAGGCTCGCCTGTCGTCTCCTCTGACAGAGATTGTCTATAGCTAAACGGATTCAACTCCGGGCGCAGCGCAGTACGGCGAGCACCCAAGCATGCAGCTCCTGCTCCTGCATGCGGAGGAGGCCTGGTTCTGGACACATGTCCGTCCATAGTGGAGGGACGGCCATGACTTTCGTGGGCGGGCGTGGCCGGGGAAGACGGCCGGCGGAATAGCCATTGGTTCGGCTCGCACTTGGCGTGTCAGCTGAATTGCAAGAAGACCGAGCGATGGATCATGTGTTGCTGTACCACCAGCTCGGCTAGAAGGCCCAAAGTATAAAAAACTTTGGGCCCAAAGTAGTTACAGGTTTGCAGGCCATTCCAGCGTCGCTCTCAGCAGGCAGCCAACCAACCGAACTCCAAATCACCTTCTTATTTTTTTCAAAAAAAAAAAAAAAACCTGGCGTGTGTGTGAGGTGTGTGTTAGTGCGTGAGTTGAGATACTACAACTTTCTTGTACTTGAAGCATTGAGGATTAAAAAAAAAAGAATAAATAAAGGAAAAGGAAAGGGAAAAAACACAATCAAAAATCACATGAGGATCTGAGAGGATTCCGTGTGTTTGTAGCGCTACGTGGTTAAGGTGTTGGGAGTCACCTAGCTCGTCAAAGAAAAGGAGAGGAGATCAAGTCAGATGTTGCTGGTGCCAAAGGTTTTAAATGCCCGGAGAAACTTGTCCGCCGGCCCTTGTCACCTACTCACCTCAGCAGCTAAGCAGGCGTGCATGCACAGTGGCCAGGGGCCAGCTGCATGCGAGCTAGCAGTCCACGACTCCACGGAGATATGATGGACCGGGCAGCAGGTGATGAGATGCTTCTGAACTCCCTGTCAATCCACCGGCTGGGGATGGACGGATCGCGTGCCAACGTTGCCGTCGTCGCCGTGGTTGGTCGTGGTGTGCGGGAAGAGGGAAGCTTAGCCGTTAAGAGATGGAGCGCGGCAAGGAACGGAGGCGGCCTCCACCCTGTGCACCAGGGCACAACCACCCAGCCGGCCGCCGTCGCCATCCGCCGCGTGCCTGTCCGGGATGGTTAGCCTGCTGCATTTATGCGCACAACGCTGCCTGCGTAGCGTAGCGTAGCGTAGCTATAAGCTACATCTTGCGTGGACGCGTCCCACCGCCACCCGGCGCCCCACGTCAGGCCTGGCCCCCGGAGCAGCCGCACGGCGCACGGCTGACCTGGCGAGCCGCGTCCGGGCGGTGCCCACGCCCTCTCTCAGCTACGCCACCACGCGTCGTCTCGTCCCGCAGGTCTTGGGCGACAACATGAACAACGCGTTCTGCCTCCGTGTAGCATAGTCTTCTCAACAATATAACATATACGTATATAAATATCTCAAAAGCGCGCTAGCTGCAAAGTCTACAAAGCATCCGTTCGCCGCGGAAGACCAGAGCACCTCCTCGATCGTCAACCTTCATCAGGGCCGGCCGGTGCACAGAGTGGCCAGAGCGCGATCGACAGGAAGCGAGGAAGGGAGAAGTCGATCATGGAGGCGGCCGCCAGCACGTCGTCCTTCTCCCCCGGCGCTGGCAGGAGCGTCTCCCGCCGCCTGCCGGCGCGCGTCGCCGGCGCCGTGGTCCGGGGCCTGCTCACCTTCGTCTTCGCTACAGGTGGGCCGGGGATGGCTTTGCTTTGCTTTGCGTTCAGTCGGTGCACGCGCCGGCCTCGTGTCCTGTCCTGCGTGCATGATTCTTCTATTCTTCCTCATGGTGCTTGCTAATTAATGATCTACTCTATGTAAACGTTGCAGTTGGCATGGTTCTGGGCTCCGTCACGGGCGCGCTCATCGGGCTCGCCACGGAGAGCGGCCTGGTGCGCGGCGCCGGCATCGGGGCCATCTCCGGCGCCGTCGTGTCCATGGAGGTCGTCGACTCCTCCGTCGCCATCTGGCGCTCCCACAACTCCGGCATCTGGAGCGTTCTATACGTGGTAATAACTTCAATCTACTCTGTGCACAATCAGATTATTGTTTAATCCCAATCCAATTCCACAAGACTACTAGTTGCTTACCTGTGCTGTGCCAACAAATGTGCCAGCTTGATGTCATCTGGAGCCTCCTCACCGGCCGCCTCGTGCGCGAGAAGGTGGACCCCGCCGTGCAGAGCGCCGTCGACAGCCAGGTACGCCGCGCAGATCATCTCCTCTCCTCGCCGTTCTGTTCGGCCTTCAGTTCAATTCGACTCTCCGCCCAAACTAGCTGACGCGCCTGCGTGCTTCCTTCCGGCAGATGAACGCGGCGGACTCGCCGTACAGGGACGCGGAGCCGACGACGCTGGCGGACATGTTCGAGACGGGCGGCGCCGCCGCCGCAGGCGCCTCCACAGCGAAGGGCCTGCAGGCCGCCGCCATCGAGGCGCTCCCCGTCACCCGCTTCGCCGTCGGCGGCGCGGACGACGACCCGACCGCCTGCTCCGTCTGCCTCCAGGACTTCGAGGCCGGCGAGGCGGCGCGGAGCCTGCCAGAGTGCGGGCACACGTTCCACCTGCCGTGCATCGACGTCTGGCTGCTCCGCCACGCGTCCTGCCCGCTCTGTCGCCGCGCCGTCGTCGAGCCCGCCGCCGCCGGCGCGCGCGCGGGTCGCTAGGCTGCCTCTGCCTGGGCCATGTGTCCTTCGGCTGCGAGCGCGTACACACTGCACCGGACGGAGTACACCACACACCCCTGCAGCAGAGAGTAGCAGTAGTATAGCAGGCAGGACACCGGTATTCTCTTCTTCTTTTCATCCAGTTGATGAGTAGTACCTTTTTTTTCTTTTAGTCTCATTTGTTCTTCGTATTGGGTATGGACAGATCACAGATACTTGTGTAGTTGTATCAGTCTCGTACGTATAGATACGACATGGCTTGTAAATATGTATAGAGTCCAGCATTGTAAAGATAGATTATAATAATTGTAGCATTGAGATTTATTTTGTTTTTTCAATGATCAGTAGCGTACACTGTACTGCGTGTGCGTTCGCAGACGGATACCAGCTCCTCAAAGACGCAAAATTTAGGAATGGTGCTATTTCTGGATCGAGGGGGATATTCTAAATCACTTTTAAAATGGTAGAGTGGTAATTTAGATGCAATTCTAAAGGTTATTTAGTAATCTTTAATAATGGAGGAGGGGGTGATCTTTTTTTTATTAAAAAAATGCATAATACTAGATCCTATGGCTATAATTGTTTAAGGTTATCATATTTGATGGCCTGGTGTCTATGATTTGTATGAGATGTTTTTTCTTTTTCCTAACGCATGCGTCTTATGAGAATTAACGTATATGCTTAAATAAAGTCTAATAGTGATAACGAGATAAAACTAATGTAGATGCTTCGTCTTAAATAGTTATAATAAGATGAAATTGCTAGGCCCTCTTTGAAACACATGATTGCTTTCCATTTCCTGCGTCTTTTCTATAAAATTGAACTATTTTTTTTTTTATAAAATCACTACGTTAATCCTATGAAATTGCTGCCTTCTAAAAGACCCTAAAGCTAGGTTTGCCTCTTAATGGTAGAGATGTAGGGGCTATTTCGAACCTTTGATCAACCTTGCCTAGCCTCGGTGCTTGTGTAAGCAAGATTTCTCTTGCTTGCCCAGACAAAGCCAAAATGGCTCAGCCAGCAAATAAATCACCAAACATAGCCGTAGTATATTTTTGAAGTTTCCAACGTCTCAAAGTCAAAGGCATACCGACATTTCTCTGGAGGTCAAATAATTAAAAAAAAGTTTGGATAAATATAACTGTACGTTTCTATTGTTTCTTAGGTTTCAAAAAACTACTCCCGCCAAATGATACATTTGACGTTCATTCGGTAGTGTAGTTTTGTACTAATGAACGCCAAATAAAAAAAATAATGGAAGTCCTCTATTTAGTTATCGAAAATGTTTACGAATGTTAGCTGAACTTTCCGGTCAGACAAGTCCATTCCATGGAAAATGCACTTGCTCTAACTTGGGCGACTAACTTGGTCAGATGGCACAGACCCCATCAACTTTGCTGTAATTTCTTGTCTTTAGAGAAAAAAAAAAGAAAAACTCTGCTAGGATCTTTTTTTTAGGATCATCCACTCTATTATTAAGCGGTCACACTATAAGATTTACAAACGCCGTCTGGCGGAAAAGTTAGCCAAAGATGTCGCCCTACAGTCTTATGCAAAGAGCTTTTCGCCAAGCTATCCGCATCACCATTAGCCATTCTTACTTCATGCACAAATTCTGCAAACTCGAACGTCGCCGCTTGTGGCCGGAGCTCTTGCACTATATGGCCATAACGACCCATTGCCGCCCCTTTAACACTCCTAATCACGTTGGCACAGTCACTTGCCAACCTCACACTTCGTAGCGTCAGATCGCTCGCTAACGCTAGACTTTCTCTGCACACCATTGCTTCTAGAGTTTCGAGGTCTGTTATTTCTCTCAAGGTCAGCGCCGAAGCACCTTGGAAAACCCCCTTTTCACCGGACGCTCTCTGCTCTCAAGACCGTGCCTGCAGCTGTGTCTCATGGGCCGGTCCAGACACTGTCAGCCCACAAAAGCCCAACTGCTGCCCACATTGCCGAACGACGGCCGTCTTGTCGTGGGCTTTGGGCCTTTGGCACAGTGAAGAACGTCCCCTTTTTTTTTTATCAGCGACGAGCCAGGGCCGACGGCAAAACGGGAAAAAAAAAGGGTAGCCAGCGAATCTAGGAGGTATGTGCCGTTAGTTTCCATTAATTACAATGAATTATGAATACGTATTCGCAAGCTGCGGAACATCTCGATCGGGTGGTAGCTACTAGCTAGCGACATGGAGCGTACGTGATGAATCACGTGCTCATGTACGATCGCATGCGTGCGGGCTGCCGGCCCACGGCCCACAGCTGCCTATATATATCATTGTCCATCGCTCACAACATGTCTCGCACTTAGTATTTACATTTTTACTGTTATTATTTACACTAGATTACTATATGGTACTGTATCATTTTAGCAAATTGCTTGATATGTCTACATATATTAAATACTGCTGTATTATCACGCTAGTATTATTTATGCAGTCGGAGTAATATAACACGATGACTTGTTTCTTCGAATGAAATAATAACAAAAAACGCACTGTGTTATTATTAATTTAAAGGGCAGGGCGACCATATATCCCCTCGATCGGGATCCCCAATGCCTAATGACAGTCATTAATTTGCAAGGAATACGTCCACCAACTGCATGATATGATATGATAGTATGATACGATGGTCATTGTTTTGAAACCAGTGCCGCCGTTCCGGCTCTCTTCTTCTTCTTCTTCTTCTTCAATATCCGATTACTCACCGGATATTATATAACTAATTAAAATGCAATAGCAGTAGTTGGAAAGATGCAGACATAGTTCAGAACTCTGTCGCCTCCGATCCGATCCTGGCGTATCTCGATCTTCCCCTTCCGGCTAGTTCGTTGGAGAGAAAAAAAAGAAAAATACACGTCCTGACCTGACGACCACGCAAGCCAAATGTGAGTGCCAACAACGTTAGGAACCCTCTCCGGTCCACCATTATTAGTGGAACACTAGGTAAGATTGTGTCGTCGTCTAGTCCGTGTCTGTTCGACGCTTGGACGGGACGGCATCGTGGCATCGTGCGGTGGACGTGGAGAGCTGCGTATATTGATGGAATAAAATTGCAGACCCTTCCGCGTGCAGACCCTGCTCAGATTGACGACACCTAGACACGCGATGGATCGGACGAGCGCGCGCAGCCTTCCGTGGCTCGGCTCAACCTCGGAGAACAGCGGTTCGCGTCGGCTCGGCTTGCACACGAGCGCTGCCGCCTCGCACTCGCATCCTATCCTACCACAGGAGAGGACCTACGCCTTGGCTCTCGGCCCCCCGTACCCGCTCCCTTCTTCCCTGCCGCCGCCTTCTCTGCTCTTGTAGTCTGCTAGGAAGGCGCTATCGGAAGAAGCTAACTTGAGGTTCTCCAATAGTCCAGTGCACAGTCTTGGAGGATGTCCAGCCATGGCCACGTTGGCGGCCAGTACGAGGTCACCATACTCGTCGCCCCGCGCCAAGGAGAAGATCTGGCTGCCGTCGCCTTCTCCTTGCAGTACACCGAACGCATCCATGATGCTTCTTCATGCACATAATGCGCCTTGTGTGGCGACTGTCTTCTCCTTGAGGTCCTCCGGAAGCAACAGAGTTCTGAAAGGCGGACGCTGCTCTGGCTGTCCCCGGCATGGCGCAAAGCCTCCTGATGATCTCGTCGGCGTGCTAGCCACCAATGCAACTAGAGGTGGGCTTTCCCTTCTTCGCCTTGGGGATGGTGATGCCGTATAGCACTGCGCCGCTGCCACACGCCTCTTGCTGACATCGCGCACCCAGACCTTGATGTCGCGCTCGCGCATCCTGGCGGCGAGGCGGTGGCGCGCCGGCATGGTCTTCTGGAAGTCGATGAGGTGCGTGGTGCCATGGTGCCGCCCTCGACGAAAGCCTTCCGGTCAGCCTCCTTCCCCGGCGCCAGCGACGGATCCAAGAGCCCGTACTCGTTCTGTATCTGCTAGCGTCATCTCCGCTCGCCGGCGGGAAACGGGTGCGGAGGCGGCGGCAGGGACCGAGAGCCAAGGCGTAGGTCGAGAGAGCGGCGGCGCTCGTGTGCAAGACTGCAAGCCGAGCCGACGCGAACCGCTGTCCTCCGAGGTTGCGCCGAGCCACAGAAAGCTGCGTGCGCTCGTGTCCACACGCTCGTCAGATCGATCGTGTGTCCAGGTGTCGTCAATCTGAGCAGAGTCTGCCCGCGGAAGGGTCTGCTGGACTCCAGCACCCAATTTTACCTACCTCGCGCTTTGCATGCATATGGTTGCGTATTAGCAGCATTTTAAAGAATCAACTAGATTAGATAGTCTAGCGGATGATATATATGTGTGTGTTGTGAGAGCGTGTGGAAAATAAAATATCAAACTATGCAAAATAGACAATGAAATAGACAAGTTGCTGAACTTAGCCTAACCTACCGCTTGCCGGTGCCTCGAACATCACATGAGCCTCTCGATATCTCTGGTACTTGCAGTGTTTATTTAATTTGGGTGTCCCTGTAACACACGCACGTGTTTGGTTTCTTTGCTCTGGCTCGTGTGTCTTGCATGTGCACGCCTACGGATGCTCCGGCTCGTGTCTCGTGTACAACAGCAAGGCCGGAGAAGGCATCCAAAGTTCCAAACACACGATAGGCCAGCGTAGATGAATTGAGATCAAGTCGAGCAGGTCGTGTATATATGGTCATCTATATAGTACGAAATGGCAATGCATAAATGGAGTGGATTTTAAATATAGACGATATGATAGACGATCTGTTGGGCTCGGCCTTACAATACATTCAGCCATGCAAATTGTGGATCCTGTTCAAAATTCGGTGCATGAGTTCTTCTCTCTCCAGCTCGGAGATATAAACTGTGTCAATCAACTCATAAGTAATAGAGCGGGGATTGATCAACTCATTTTATAAAATTTGATTGGATGAATACAATCCATTCCTAGTTGTTGGCTTGCGGGGAATTGCGTGACGATAGGGATCAACTCACTCCATTATCTCACATACCAAAGGTGTGGAAACTCATTGTCCAAATCAGACCTTAGTAGTAGAGCTAGGTTAATAATAAAGCTCATATGGACTATATGATGTTGTCATGTCACATATAGCCAACTAAAAGCTCATTCATATAATAGTTATGCTTGATGTAAGCTCACAGAGTGTCTTGGAGTCCGTAAGCAGCCCGCTTTGAGCTGGTTACAAATGAGCAGCCCGCTTTTCTTCTCTCTATTTTTTTTTCCATATCACCATGAATCTGATGTGCCATCTCTTGCAGCCCGCTTACGTAGTAGCGGTCCATCCATCGTCTAGGTGTACAAAATGTTAATGCCACATGCATTTAGCTCCTGGGGCTACCATGCCTTTGTGCATCATCATTATTGGTCTAGCGATCACCATTGATATCGAGAGGTATATGTGAGTGAGAGAGAGAGAGGAGACCAACGACGAGTGTACTAGCTAGCTACGTGGAAGGTGATGAGATGTTGGTCGATCGTGTGCTCCTGCGGCCTGCTGTTCGTGGTCGATGGATGGCACTCATGATCATCGATCTCGATCGGCCCTGGTGATGATACGCGTACCATGCACAACAATATCAAGAAGGTAGAGCCTGCTGTAGGGCCGGGCGAACGATGTATATAATACTACGTACGTATTCGTGTTAGGAGTAATTAAGTGGATCGACGGTCGAATCGATGATGGGCAGTGACAAGATGCACGCACGTCACGTGGGTGCACTGGGACTGGGATTTCTCTGCTACCAGCCAGCTACGTCCAGACAGAGCACCCAAGGCCGATGGAGCTGCGAATTGGGATACCGACGCCACCCAAGGCCGGATACTGTTTCGCTTGCTTCGATTCTCATTCGATCGTCGTCGAAAGCTGCATGCCCGTGTTCGCCCGTACGTTGATCTGATAGATTGATCGATGAGATAGCTCTATTATTATTTTCAGCAAAATGCCCATGCGTTGCAATGGAAGAAAAAAATTTTAAACACCTCTAGATCAATACATATAAAAACAGTCTCACAAATAAATTTCATATCCTATTGGCTTGAATTTTTCCTTGCATGTGACCGAAATTTAGATGTGTCAGTTTGGTAAGAAATATTATTTTTTTGCTTTTCGGCAATACAAAGAACATTGAAAATGGAGTCCATATATGATATGGGTATCCGTTTTTACGTAGGTTGCTTCTGCCGTCTGAATCGGATTTCCGAATAAATTGTAGGATATATTTTCTTGACGATTTCCGTTAATTGCAATCAAATTTTAGAGTGATATCAATTGGGTTGGAAAGTCTGTTAGTTTAGCTTTCTATCGATATATAGAACGTCAAAACTCAAAACCGGAGTTCGTATACGATCTGGGCGTCCGTTTTCGCGTGGCCTGCTCCTGTACTCTGGGCTTGCGAATAAATTTCACGATATATTGTTTCAAAGATTTCCATTGACTGAGACAAAATTTTAAAGTGGTTTCAGTTGGATTGAAAATGTTATTATTTTAGTTTTGTATCGATATACAGAACATCGAAAACGGAGTCCGTATACAATTTGGACGTCTGTTTTTACGTAGGCTTCTTCTGCCGTTTGAATTTTATTCGTATTGTAGCTATGATTCAGATTATGGGATAGGGACAGACTGACCAGCTGGATCCACCCGTCACGACGGACCGAGAATCCTTATTTGCTTTTATTAGGTATATAGATGAGCTACCGTATATATCTAGAGTATCTGCGTACGAATTGAACGTCGATCTCTCTCTCTCAGCATCTCTAGCTGCTGTCATGTGACGAGAGCTAGGGGCGACGGCACGGCGACGGCCTGTGTCTGTGCGTATGAGGCCGGACGGCCGACGACGACAGCCGGCGGCCGGCCCGGCGGATGATGCATATGGACCGCGTGCAGTGGTTCACCCAACGCTTTCTCTGCTGATCGATGCACGATGCTCGTGTGTACGAATGAAGATCTATCGAGAAAGAGAGATGGATGCACGTGTTGTTGTGTGGTGCTGACCTAGCTAGCTCGATCATATCGGGATTTTGTTAATCGAGTCGAGGTCGAGCACGAGGATCGCGCCCCCGAATAAACAATCAGCTAGCTAGCTTCCGACAGTCGTCGTCCAAGTGCCAACATCAATCGATCCATTCATGAAAATAACTAGCAAAAATTGGCAGTGCGTTACTACAGATTTTGTACCACATTTCCACTTACAGCAAATATTTTTCTATTCACTATTCTCTCTAACCTTGGCGTACCATGCACTTCCCTACCAATGCCGAGTCAGCGACACCACCGTACCATATCCTAGGCCATAGTCGATACACGCTTACAAAGCGCTTCACATGATTGTGAAAAGCCACATCAGAGGGTTTCAAGATTGAATACTGTCGAGCACTATTAGTTGGATATGTAGTCGTTTTAAATTTTTTCTAAGAACTATGGAGTATCTAGAAATGATTCATTTTCCTAGTTTATATTGAAACATTATTAAAAGACTTATTGAAACATTATGAAAAGCCACATGATTAGTTGGATATATATTAGTAAAGTAACCTGTTTTATGGGGAAAAATGAATAGTAAAAAACTTATAATAAGCGGCCTTGTCTAGATAAAACGTTATAAGACGAAGTGAAGTGAGCGTTTTATTTAATTATTTTTTCCTTATTCCAATCCACCTACCCGCACTACCCTCGTCACGCCGTCACCCACCTGTAGCTGCATCTGCCTCCACCTGCCCGCCGAATCTGACCCGCCTCCACCGGTCCAAGCCACCGCGGGCCTCTCTAACTTCTGGATTCGGCATCCATGGCGCCGGCCATGCCTCCTCGACGTCGCCCCCCTTTCCTCATCAACACCCGGCCTTGATCCACGCCAGCCATGCCTCCTCAACGTCGCCCCCCTTCCCCATCGCCGGCCGGCCCTGATCCTCCCTCCTCGTGCCGCCGCCCGGCCAGGGCGCGGCGGGAGTGGCCGCTGCCGTGCTCGAGGTGGGACAGCGAAGCCCCACGAGGCCTCCTCCTCGCTACCATCGCCGCTGACGGGGGCAGAGATCTCTCTCGGTTTGGTTCTGATTGTTTCTCTTCGTCCTCTCTCGGAGTCTTGGTGAATCCCCCTATTCCCTTCTGTGACTCATGTTAAAACATGGTTATTAGTATAGTTGCGATGAATTTCAATTACGATTTGGTATTATATTGCTTTATATTTGATCATGCCATGAATCGGGTTATATGTGTATTTGCTCATAGTCTTTTTAATTCTGCCCATGAGGACTGTTCTTATGCGGCAAGGATTAGGCTCAGACGCTTCTCTCCCCCAATTGAATTTAGAAGGGACAAAGCAGACCCGTGGAGAGGAAGGACGACTGACTCCTACCAGAGTTACTGACAATCCGGATGCGGACAGAGACGACTGATAGGTAAGATCCACCTGTCACGACGGACCGGTAAACCGGACCCTACCAGAATTGCTGGCAATCCGGATGCGGACAGGAACAACTGATAGGCAAGGTCTACCTGTCACGACGGACCGTAACTAAATGGTGTCGATCATCGATCGATCGGGAGACCTCTCTGGTCCGGCCTCAACACTGCAGCTTGAGCTGCAATATATATTATTACCCCGGTCGATCCGTATATAATTATACCAACAACCACACGTACCCGGCTGGTGTCGGGCCTCGTCCGCCAAGCCATTGATCGATCGAGCAGCAGCTGGTGTGCCTGCGTGGGTGCGTGCGTGCACAAGACTACGAGAGGATCCGTCCAATAAAACCCCATCGACCGACCGACCACGCGTACGTCCTGACAACCACCACGCCAACTGTTGTTCTCTCACATATAGAAGTCCGCCCCCAAGTTGCAGCAAATTAAATGACGTCCATCGATCCACCCAGGTCCTTAGCTATTCCCACGTACTGGACCAAAATGACGAATTGACGATCGATCGATCGATAGATTTGCTCTGCTGTGCCCATCGATCCCATCCATGCATCCACCGCACGTTACCGAAACCCAAACCACATCACAAGTGTACCCATCAGCTAGCGTATCATCATGTACTATAAGCTTATAATAATTAAAACGAGACAAATAATGACAACTTACATAATGCACTCGGGCGATCCGTCGGTGTCCTCCTCGTCTCAGAGCATGTATGATGCAATGTGCTCGTAGCAAGTAGCATCACAACTCTAAATAACACCACCGGTATGTAAGCTAATTTCTACGGTGCAAACAGATGTTTAGATAGACTTAACCATCTTATTAGCACTCATTAAACACCTATATGCTAACTTAAGCACCCGTTGTTTCTTGGCGAATACGCAGAAAAATTATGTATCTTTGTATTAAAAAAAACTTAACAAGTAAAAAAGCAAGTCCCTTTGAAGCTAGCTAAGGGCGCTACATGACTACTCCCGAACCAGACAACCAAGGTACGCAGCCCTGCACCAACCCAAAGCCTAGCTACCTCGTACGCGGAAACAAGGAAGGAAGAGACATCGACGCATTTTTAGGCTAAGCACATCCTCCGTACACCCTGCATATATACACGCGTTTATCATCAATCAAAGCAACATATTTCATCATCTCCAAGCTGCCCCATAGTTGTCGTCCGTCAGAAGGTCAGCATTGAGGCCTAGACAGGCTCCGAGGAGTAGGCGAGGCAGGCAAACAAACACCTGATACAGTAGGTGGTTGTGGGCAGTGTGCCAGTCTATCTATATACGGAGTATATGCATGAGTACAAACACCCGTGGTGGCCTTGCTTTCACGTACCCGATAGATAGATATTTGTAGCTACATGACGCTTGACCGACCCAGCTCGTTCGTTCGAGCATGCATCATGAGCATCGTCGACGATGGTCGATAGATGATACCGAAGAGTAATTGTGCAATGTGTTACTCGTTAACAACCGCGCGCCGCCACGACCAGCGCACTACCAGCAATTACTCGCACACAACAAACCCGGTACCAGAGATGGATCTCGAAGAATTAATCGGGACGTTCGATTATATTCATCAATAATGGCGATCGATCCGAGTACGACCTACGCACCGCATCACGTGCGTGCACTCGTGTGTACACATCGTATGACGTGCACTCGTGTGATTCATGGTTTATACTATACTCCTATATATCTCTACTAATAAGATCATCGAAAAGCTAGGGAAAATATCATATCGGATTAATAATATCCGCTTGGGTGAGCGGTCGTCGACTGTCGATCTCAATCATCAGACTCCGTCCGACCGGCCGGAGAGCTACTAGCAACATGTATGTATAAATACACACACACACATATATAAGTTGAGCTCTCCGGCCAGCCCGCCTATTCAATTGTCTGTATTTCCTTTAAATAACTCGTCTTTATGTATAGCTTAATTTCTCTAGTTTAGCATAGGTATGCTACATGCCGATCTCCAGAAAAAGAAAGAAGGAAAGAATTTTTTTTCTTCATCAAATCAAAATAGAAAGAAGAGAAAGAGATGGTTGCGCCGATCGAGATGTGATACTAGCTAGGATGGAGCCAGCTAGCTAGCAGCCGTGCGCGATAGGATGCAATGTTGCGCTCTGGTATCTGCTCCTGGAACGACACTACTCAGGACGGAGCTTTCTCCGACGCCACGCACGCAAGCTCATCAGAGCGTGATGGATCCACCACGCGGCCCACCGTATGTATGTACCTGGCAGTGTATGTACATGCGCGGTCGTCTGTATACATACTACAGGAGTGTCAGTATGCATGCCCACATCCATCAGTTACGAATACACGGTGCGCGCGTATTCATAGGAGACTAGCTAGGAGTACGTACGTATCCCTACCTCTAGCTATAAGCAAGCGGCTGTCCATCGGTCCACACAGCGATGCAGCTGCCCAGGCCATTTATGTCTCCTCTTCCTCCCCTGCTTCCATTCCATCATCGGCTCTCTTTAGATCCAAAATTTTCTTTCAAATTTTACTATGCAAAAAAAAATTTCTCATCACATCAAAATGCCGGCACATACATGGAGTACTAAATGTAGATGAAATAAAAAATTAATTGCACAGTTTAGATGTACTTTGCGAGACGAATCTTTTGAGCCTAGTTAGGCTATAGTAAAACAATATTTACCACAAACAAACGAAAAATGCTACAGTGTATTTTTCAGCGCTAAAATGTATTTCAGTCTCAATTTCAGCGGATCTAAACACAGCCATCATTGATCTTGCTGCAGATCGTTGGATTTATAGTACTAGCACAGGCACAGCACACCCCCATCGGAGGCACAGCTTTGAGTGACCTCTCTCTCTCTTAGATATGGCGGTGAGCGGCGGCGGCGGCGGATCAGGAGGAAACTACGAGCACCACCTGCTGAGGGAGGCGTTGCTGCAGGAGGCTGCCGCCGGAAACGGGAACGGCAGCAACAACGATAGCAGCGGCGGCAATACCAATAAGGGCGCGGCGGCGGCGGACCTGGAGGAGATCCGCAGCGTGGGGGCGTTCCTGCGGCACGCGGCGGCGGAGAACCGCCGCCTCTGGTACCTGGCGGGCCCCGCCATCTTCACCTCCATCGCCCAGTACTCCCTCGGCGCCATCACCCTCGTCTTCGCCGGCCACCTCACCACGCTCGAGCTCGACGCCGTCTCCACCGAGAACAACGTCATCGCCGGACTCGCCCTCGGGATCACGGTACATACCTAGTACTGTAGTGTGTGTGTGTATATATATATATATATACTCCTAATTAAGTCGTCCTAGATAGCTAGTCATCATCATTTATGCACTGCTCTCGATCTTCTTCTTGTTCAGTTCTTCATCCATGTCTTCACTCCGTATATATATGTCGCTCGATCTTGCTACCTGCTAGATCTACACATGCACACTAACTTGCAGTCTCCAGGAAAAAAAAAAAAAAGAGACCCCAACACCTTCTAGTTCTAGATGGAGCAGCTTGAGCGCAGAGCTATTTCCAGATCCATCCATCGGCGTGTCAGTCAGTGTATTAATGGCAATCACAAGCCTAGCTTTGATCAGTCAACGGGTCCAACAAGTTGATCGGTGAACCTAGAGCAGGCCACAGTACACATGTACTTACTCCCGAGCTAGGATTGATTAACAGATCAGAGCCTATATCCATCTTGTTCGCTGCTCCTCCCATTGCCTTCAGTTTCACGTTTTTTTATAGCAAAACGCCCGTACGTTACAACGGAAAAAAAATCCTTAAGTAACTGTAGATCAATACATATAATAGTTTCGCAAATAAATTCCATATTATATTATTTTGAATTTTTTTTGCATGTGACTGAAATTTAGGCAGTGTCAGTTTGGTAGGAAATATTATTTTTCGTTTTTCTGCATTATATAGAACATAGAAAACGAAGTCCACATACTACATGGGTATCCGTTTTCACGTAAACTGCTCCTGCCGTCTGATTTTTCGAATAAATTGTAGGCCATATTATTTTGACGATTTTCGTTAACTGCAAGCGAATTTTAGTGTGGTGTCAATCGGTTACTTTAGCTTTCCATTGATATATAGAATGTCAATAACGAAGTCCATATGCGATTTGGGCATCCGTTTTCGTGTGGGTGGTTCCTGTACTTCGGGCTCGCGACTAAATTTGATGTCCCATTGTTTTAAAGATTTTCGTTGACTGACACCGAATTTTAAAGCAGTTTCAGTTTGGTTGAAAATGTTATTATTTTAGTTTTCCATTGATTATATAGAACATCGAAAACGGAATCCGTATACGACTTGAACGTCGTTTTCGCGTGATCTGTTTCTGCAGTCCGAATCTAGTTCGTATTGTAATTGTGATTTGGATTATCGGATACAGGACGGGGAGGGGCTAACCAGCCGGGTCCACATGTCATGACACCGTGAAACCGAGGGACCAAAAAACCTTATTCGCTTATATTAGGTATATAGATATAAGAGGATTCATTTTTACGTGGATTAGCACGCGGTCAACTCAAATCGGATCTTAGTTGCTACAGTTGTTATCCTACCCCCCTCCAGTTCTCTCCGTTCAAATTATTTTTTTGGATTTGTCCTCAGTTTGACCGGATTTTCAGAAAAAATATATTAACATCTACAATACCGAATCATTTCACCATATCAACACATATCTATTAATGCTGGATATAGATAAAATATATTTATAATTTTTTTCCTAAAAAGTCCGTCAAAGTTAGATAAGTTTGACTTTGCGGCAAAGCTAGGATGAGCTATAATTTGGAATGGATGATTAAAATGATTTTTTTTAAAGTTTGCGTTCTTTATATGTCAAACTGTTAAAAAAAATTATTGGCTAAGCATGTACTGGGAAAGTAAGATCATTACCAATGAACAATAATAAAAATGTATTTTGCGATAGATCTAATGCTTCTTGTTCAAATCGTCAAAGTCGTCGTTTTCTATAGTCTCAATAATTATGCAGTCTGCTTGATTTAGGACAAATGAAATCAGAATCTCTATATTTGATGACGAGTAATGCAGTGTATATACAGCATTGAACTCCTGACGAGGAACTTGGAAGCAGGGGCAGAGTCGTCGGACGACAAAAACACACTACCTGCTGTCAGCTCCACACAGGACAACAACCGGCTAGTTTTTTTTTTTTTTTAATCAAAACGTGGGGGGGGGGGGGGGGGGGGGTGTTAAACGTCGGGGGGTTTGGTGATGCAGAAAAAAAAACTATGTAGTTAGACCGGGGTTAGCGGACAGGATATATGGAGGTACAAAACACTATTTGCACACCGTATATAGAACGAAAAAGTACGAATACAGCATAGATGCACTTTTTTTCCCTCCCGATGACCCCGGTCTAATACTAGCGAGAAGGTGCTCACGTCAGCCATCGCCTCTACAACGGGCTGGTCAACAACCGTATAGATAAACAGCGTTGCGCTGTAGCTGATCAATGATCCGTAAAGCTTCTATGCAGCAATCGTGGGTTGTGGCAGCTGCTGCTACTGTTTTGTCATCTCACGAGGTACTGTAGCAGCGGGGCCATCCGCCCCCAGGTCTCATTCCAGGAAGGAAGCACACAACCGATCAGCACAGATACGACCAGGCTTGGAGTTTTTTTTTTTTTTAATTTCGAAACTTTTATTTGAAATAACTTTTGGAACGAAAAACCGAGCTGAATTCGAAACGTTGCAAATTAATTAGTAAATGCAATGCGCACCTGCATATGCACAGCTGGGGATGGGGAGCGCGCTGGAGACGCTGTGCGGGCAGGCGTACGGCGCGAAGCAGCTGCACATGCTGGGCGTGTACCTGCAGCGGTCGTGGATCATCCTCAACGCCATGGCCGTGCTGATGCTGCCGCTCTACCTCTTCGCCACCCCGATCCTTCGCCTCTTCCACCAGGACGCCGAGATCGCCGCGCTCGCCGGCCGCCTCGCGCTCTACATGATCCCGCAGCTCTTCGCCTACGCCTTCAACTTCCCCATCCAGAAGTTCCTGCAGGCGCAGAGCAAGGTGCTGGCCATGGCCGCCGTGTCCGCCGCCGCACTGGCGCTCCACGTCGCGCTCAGCTGGGTCCTCGTCGGGCCCTTGCGCATGGGGCTCCTCGGCCTTGCCGTCGCGCTCAACGTGTCCTGGTGGATCGTCGTGCTAGGGCAGCTCGCATACATCCTCATGGGATACTGCCCCGGCGCATGGAACGGCTTCGACTGGCTTGCCTTCTCCGACCTCTGGGGATTCGCGCGACTCTCGCTCGGCTCCGCCGTCATGCTCTGGTTCGATTCCTTGGTATACAGGAATAATTGATTGGACTTGTTTGTTGCATTGACTGATCGATGACACGTACGTACGTGTTCTTGTGATGATCTTGTAGCCTGGAGTTCTGGTTCTACATGTTCCTGATCGTCATCGTCGGCAACCTGGAGAACGCTCAGGTCGCCGTTGCCGCCGTCTCCATCTGGTGAGTTGAGTACCTAGTGTTGCAGATGGACAGCTTCATGTTGCAGTTTCAGCCGCATGTTCTAACTTCTAACTAACGCCGGCCGCCTGCTTGATGCATGCATGGATCGGTCGAGATCGCAGCACGAACCTATTCGGGTGGGAGATCATGGTGTTCTTCGGATTCAACGCGGCCATCAGGTGATCAACAAATTAAATCAAGGCACGCATGCATGGATGCATTGGCATCGATCAGGTAACATAACAATTCCCAACGTACTATACAGCGTGCGGGTGTCCAACGAGCTGGGCGCCGGTCGCCCCCGCGCGGCCAAGTTCGCGATCCTGGTGGTGCTCATGTCGTCGGTGGCCATCGGGCTGGCCTTCTTCTTCCTGGTGCTGGCGCTCCGCGACGTGTACGGCGCGCCCTTCACAGAGAGCCCCGAGGTGGTGCGCGCGGTGGCGAGCCTGGGCGTTGTGTTCGCCTGCTCACTGCTGCTCAACAGCGTGCAGCCGGTGCTGTCGGGGGTCGCCGTCGGCGCCGGCTGGCAGTGGCTCGTGGCGTACGTCAACCTCGGCTGCTACTACCTCGTCGGCATCCCCGTCGGGTACCTCATCGCCTTCCCGCTGCGCGGTGGCGTGCAGGGCATGTGGGGTGGCATGCTCACCGGCGTCGGCCTGCAGACCATCATCTTGGTCGCCATCACGCTGCGCACCAACTGGGATAAGGAGGCCAGCCAGGCGCACGCCAGGATACAGCAATGGGGAGGGTTGGCCGCTGCCAAACAGGTGGTCACTGAAGACTGAAGCCGTCGGTTCTTGTGCGGTGCTTGATTTTTCCAAGATAATGCGTGAAAAGTCGTGTATCTGGTATGATGAGCTTCCTATTATTATTGATCGGGTTTGGACGACTAAAGGCTCTCTCCGGCCTTCCCCCATCCCCATCCTCTATTTTCTCTCTTGTGACTGTTCCAACTATTTTTCTCTCTATCTACAGTATAACGTTAAGTTTTGCAGAATCCATATGCGGGAATGGCTGGAGAGAGCCCAAGGAAATGAGGTACTCCTACATTGTACACCATTGATACGGTAGAAAGGAACCGTTTTTTTTTTTTAAATTAGGTGAATACAATGTTGTTCCCTATTGAAATTGGCGCATTCTAGATCATGCTGGATTCGTTAAAATTAAAAAAAAAACATAAATGGCTAGCTAGTTAGCCACTTTTTACGTATGGTGAAGGGCAACTTATCTTCTGCCTCTGAATAGGTGCACATCACTATGAGATTTATCTAAATATACATGAAGCCACATCATCAAAGGGGTCCACTTAGTGGCATACCACGTCGCCATCCGCTAAGTCATTTATTTATAAATTCCATCGATTTTCTATAATTACATATATTCAATACTATTGCATGGCGTATGTACGGAGTAACATTCAAATTTCCGTAGCAACGCGGGAGAAATTCATCTAGTAACAAAACAAGAAGGACGTGAATGAGCACCAAACAGTTTTATTTCCGTGACAAAAGAGATTGACCTAGGGACAAGTTTGGATGGGATCTTAAATAAAAAGTATCTTTTCGGTACATTTGAATTTCCATTTTTTTTAGAATCAACTAGCAAGCTGGCCCGCGCAAATAGCGCATGTGTCTAGTTTTTTTCTTATTAGACATAATTATTTAATAAAAAATTTATATATTAGTGTGGAATTGAAATATTGATATTAATTTTAATTCCAGACTACATTGTGTAACCATTGAAACATTGTGATTTTGTGCTTCAAAACGTTTTATATATTCTCCTTTGTTCAAATATAACTTATGTAGTTTTATCTAACTTTTTTGAAAAGGGCACCGACATCTAAAATATAAATATGTTACATTTTTAACATAAAATATGTTTTTACAGTGCATTTATTTCATATTGAATATGTTAGAATTTATTTGAGAAAAATGGCTTAGAACAAACAAAGGCTAAGTCTATTATAATTTAGAATGAAGGCAATATTGAACAATTTACGAAACATCTAAGCCGAGTCAAGTCTCGGCTCGAGGCCTTCCGGCTAACCCCTCGGCGTAACCGCGTAAGGCTTGAGTCTAGCGGGATATCTAAATGGTTTTGCCTATCATTATTCCAACCACTTCTCACTCTGTCTATAGTAGCGCTACATTGTCATTTTGTACTGTACAACAGTCCATATATCCATTCCACTGAACATGATTTAAGCCCCACCGGCGACGACGGCCCTAGCGGCGCGGGGGTCTCGTGGCCAATCAGAACGAACCGACGAAACAGGCTCGGCCAACGATTTGGGAGCATGCAGCTGCGCGACAATAGGAACACCACATGCAGCTCTGGCAGCGTTATCCTTTAGGTGATGTTTGGTGACCGCGTTATTTTTTAGATTACGATTTGTTTAGTGAATTACGTAGAAGCTTTTTATCTCTATCTTTTCTCTAATACTAATACTAGTAAAAATGCACGTGCATCTCGCACGTGTCAAAATAGTGTGTTGCATAAACATCATTTCTAATCCATACATAGTGTGTATATAAATATTAAATTAGTAATTATCCATGGAGATTATCTATTTGATGTTTCTTAGAATAGAAATGCACGCACGTCATGCGCTTCTAAAAGAGCGATATCACATAATAATGGTTGAAGAAAATTTTAGTATAATTATTAACATAAAACTACTCTAAAGAGATTATACCTCAAATTTAGATCGAGTGTAATTTATGTTTTTTAAACCTTTACCAATTGCTTATACTGCAGAACTGAACCACTAAATCGGTTGCAATAGATATTGCATAATAAAGCCACCTTCAAAACATGCACCATAAAATCAGTTAGAATAGAGAAAGTACTTTAGTCTTAATTTCAAATTTTTCATTTAAAATTCTCCAATTAAATATTTAATTATTTTCAATTTAATTAGGAAAATAAGTGTTTTTAGTATATTCTAAGTCAAACCATTCCAAGTTCAACCAAATTAAAAATATGTACTTTCACATCTGTGGACATCATTTGATCCATCATGAACTTTATTTTCTTATTTACTTCTTCATTGTTGTTAATATTTGTCTCTATAGATCTTGTCATACTTAAGATATGAAATAAAATAGTGATATAATTCACAAAATGCGCCAATAAATAAAGTCCCAAACTTAACCTATGAAACAATTTCCGGTCCCACACATACTTACAGATTTCCGGTCCAATGTTACGAGAATATCATGTATAAATAGAAAAAATATTAGTTAAAGGGATATTTACAAAAACAATACAGTAGCTATTTACAAACCGTCGAACGGGCTCAAAAGCAAAACGGTGAGAACATTCTCGCAACCAGATGGCCCTTGACCGGGGACCACGGAGCTCGGGAGCAATGGCTTCAATGCTGCCTACGTCGACACCCAAATATTGTATAGAAATCAATTTTTTTTGCAAGTGTACAGGGCGACCTTACCGTCACTCGCCAGAGCACGGGCACCTGCGGTCCTCGCCAGTCGCTATGGCTAAGTGCAGCGGTGTTTTCAAAAACAGGGGTTCGCGCACTGTTATGGCACTCTTACGCATTAAAGATGGTGAATGGTAGCCGTTGAAATAGTGACAGAGGATGGAAGGACAGAGGAAGCCCAAATCTGCTGCTGCCCACCTCACCTCTGTTCCTATCCGTTTCGCCCCTTGCCGCCCGTCCTCGCCGGGAGCCGACGCCAGAGGCCCTGCCGCCCTTCTCTTCCTCGTACTCATTGAAGCAGCCAGCGCGTGCCGCGGCTGATGTGACGAGCTGGTGTTGTCGTATGGAGACGCCGAGCAGAAGCTGGATTCCTACTTCCTCCAGGGTGACTCTTCGCGCGGCTCACGGCGTCTGGACACTGCGCACGATCACAGCGGCGTTCAACCGGAACACGTTGTTCGACTTCATGCGACGCACGGCGCTCCCGATCCAGAAGCTCAGCCTGTGGCCGCCAACGGCGCCATCCTGGAGTCGTTCTTGGAGGCCCGCCGCGGCGTCGTCACGCCACAGCCGCAGAGGTTCCACATCCTTGACCTGAGGCGCTCGCCACGCGGTCGACCGACGGCACGCCGCACATGTCAATCACAATTGTCATGCCCGCCGCGCCGTCCGCACCCATGGACACCGTACAACATCAACGTTTGATGTTGGATATCGGCCAGTGGATGGAGAAGTTCACGCTGTTGATGGGCGTGCTTGCCTTTCAGCTTCCACGCCGGGATCTCGTAGAGCTCGACCTCGACGCGCTCGACCTCCGCAATAGAGGTGCCACCACCGCACTTGCCATCAACTGCGTCAACTCGCTCCGCGCCGTGGTGCCTGTCGGCGCCTGTAGGAGAAACGGCTTCGCTGCGTCCATCCGCGCCTCGACCCATGGGTCGTTAGCGAAGAGGAGGCTGATCCCCTGGCTTTTGACCTCGACACATCGGAGGAAGGCGGCGCCGAAGAGGAAGGGAGGTATATATGGGCAGTATGAGCCGTCATATGCAGGCCGGACGGCGGGTATGATACGGATCGGCCCCCTCGGTGAGAAAAAAAAAAGCAACTCGCGGCACAAACGAGTAATAAACGCGTAACAGTGTCTCCCTCGTAATAAAATCCAGCCGTATAATGAAAATTAGTTTAGATCTCACCGTTAAAATATTTGACAAACCATGTAAACATTTAGGTTTAATATTGTCCGTGAACCCAACAAAACCTTATCTAACCGACGGATCAGAGGACGATGCATAATCCAAAAGTGGGTATACAACTGGCTAGACGAGTTTTGGGTGAAAAATTATTAATTTTAAACTCATTTTTTTATAAGATAGATTAAAACAATAAAGATTTTTATTCTATCCTAATAAGTGGATCCCACCTGCCAGCCTCTGCACATCTGCGGAACCGAGAACGCACCCTTCTCTTCTAGACTCTTCGTTGAGCCGAACTAAACCTTTTACTGAATTTTTTTGACTGGGAAATCAAGAGAAAATGCGAGGGAAAACAACCACGGAGCTGGCCCGCCACTCTATCGTGCAAAGAAAAAAAAAATCCCAATTGTGCACGCCCGCCGGCAGATCCTCAGAGACACCCGGATCGAAAAAAACAAATCCAGTAATTTGTTGATTCAAAATCAATCCCATCATAGAATCGAGAGCATACACAGCAAGCAAGCAAGGTTGAGCCAACCCATAACACCACACTGAATTAATTAGCTTGGTCCTTCATAGTTCATGAGAGAAAGAAGTCAAGAACGGACAAGAAGAACGGGGCACTCCAGCACCATGGGCGTGTTTGGATCGGTGCCCATAGCAGCCTTGCCAAGAGTTGGTCGTTGACCATGGGCAAGCTTCGCGTTTAGATACAGGCCAATATTTGGCACCCTTTGGCCGAAACTGCTCAGCCGTAGTTTATTTTCGTGGGCAGAGGTTGTCAAATCGGGGCGGCCGATTCGTGAGCCAAATTTTGGCCGGGGTGCCGCGAGTTGGCAGGGCAAGCTTGGTCCACATCAAAGCAGACCCCATACTTTCAGTAGCGGCAAGCGGCAAGGCTTGCGGCTTGCCTACTAGGGGGTGCAATGCAACATACCATATTCGACAATTTGAAATATCGTATACAACATTTTGATAATATTAATTCAACATTTTTATCGTGAAATGTTGAGGCCGTACACTAAAAATATTGAAATGTTTTATTTAAAAAAGTTGAAATTGTATACGGAAAATGTTAAACTGTATATTAAAAATCTTGTTCTTTTTCAAAAATAAAATCACAATGATATATGTTTTTTTGCATTGATTTGACACGGAAAATAGTCCAAAACTGATTCTAGAAAGGATGCACAGTTTATTAGCAACCATTTTCTCGTTTCAATCTTATCTATTTGCAAACTAAATTGTGCAGCTTGCCTTCCTAGAACTTCCGCTTCGTGCTTTGGAAACGTGGAAAAAGATGGGTAGCCCTGCTCTACGGTACTTTTCAGATTTTTTTCGTTATCGCTGTGCTGTTTGGAGTACAATTAGTTTTTGGCTTGTTAGCTGTACAGCCAGCAGAAACGAACAGGCTATTATGCATCTCGGCCCATGAGAAAAGCTCGTTCTGGTCAGAGTGCATGAGAAAAGCAGACTGCCCGATCCACGGTCCGAATCTCAAACATGCTAGATGCAGAGGTTTAACGTCTTTCGGAAGGTGGATAGGAAATCCGTCTCCCTATTGGAGATAACTTATACAGGCCCAGAGCCTAGAAAGCCTACGTCCCATTGATAGTCCGGGCTTGCCGGCCGTACTAGTTTCCAAGCCCAACAACACGGAGTCCTTAGCCCGATCGAGAAAGCGGAGAGCAAGAGCAGGAAGTAATCGGAGGGACCCGTCGTGGGGAAGCGGGCGACCTTCTTGAGCCAGAAGCAAAAGCGTAGCCTCCCCCGATCCACCAACACCATTCCACCACGACGGCACCACACCCTGCTCCTCGACTCCTCCTCGCCGCCATCATGCCGGAAGACGTGTAGATGAACGACTCGGAGCCCTAGTCGGTGGCCCCACCACCCGCTGCCGGGCCGCGGCGCCGGCGCTCTCCACCCTCCACTGTAAGATCATGCTTTCCCTTCCCCAAAACTCTAGAGTTCTCAAATCCCGTTGTGGCATAAACTAAACCGAACTACACTTTGGTTGCGCCGCAATTGCCACTATGTTGTGGGTGTTAAGATGTCGTTATTTCCACAATTGGAAATATTTTGCATGGTGTCTCTTGTGTAGATGCATATAGTTTATATCACACTATGAATATTTTACTTGGTAGAGCACAGTTTGGCTCTCCAACTGAGGCGGATTGTAGGGCGTGTGGTGCGGTATGCTCACTGAGGCTGCAGACCGTAATTCTTGTCGCCATCATCACGCTGCACAACAAATGGGGCGAATCGGCGGCGCCCAACAAACAGGTCTCAGATGATCACTAAAGACTGAAATGAACACCGCTCATGTCATGTGTGTTTGGCCGGCAATGGGTTGTTATTGTGCAGTGCTTGATTTCTCCAAGATAATGCATGAAAAGTTGTGTATCGATCTAGTATGCTGAGCTTTCCTATTATTGGTCGGGTTTGGATGACAAAGGAAATGAGGTACTACACTGTACACAGGACTGATAACAGAAACAAGGAGGGCGTGAATGAGCGTCAAATAGTTTATTTTTTCTAATAAAAGGGAAAAACTTGAGGTACACTATTCCAGGGAGGTGTGATATTTGGAAAAGAAAAAAAAAACCACTAAAGAACAAAACCCACTGTTGTTGCTAGGATCTTTAGCTGCATCCGTGAGAGGGAGAAAGCGGCAATGTGAGAGTTCATACCCTTTCCTCTAGCCCAAGGGCTCCTTATATAGTGGAGGAAGGTAGATGTTTTTGCGTGTTCCATTAGTCTTTCCAGATATTACGAATAGGTTCCCGGTTCTTACAGATGAGCCTTCGCTAGCCCTATTTCCACCAACAGGTATCAAAGGGTGTTGAAACAAAGGATAATAACTAAACAATGGGGCAAGCTAGGACGTAACAAATGTTGCTTTTGTAATTCTAACGAAATAATTCAACTTTTGTTTTTTGATTGCCACATGGCTAGATCTATTTGGAGCATCATTTTCAGCTCGTTGCCTTTGGAATACCTCCTGTCAGGCTGCCAATGTGTCTATTATGTTTGTGTCGGAGTTTATCCCCGGCAGCCCACCACAGGGATGGTCCTACAATGGTTTTGAGATCGGTTGGGGTGGCGAGGAGATCGTAAATGGTGTACAACACGAGAAAAATTTGGTGGAAAACCTTTTCCTTACCACTCCCACAGCCCACAAGATTCAAGAAGTATGATAATGCA
Source organism: Paspalum notatum (assembly GCA_022530915.1). Lineage (NCBI taxonomy): Eukaryota > Viridiplantae > Streptophyta > Magnoliopsida > Poales > Poaceae > Paspalum > Paspalum notatum. The sequence goes on from CM039691.1 coordinate 1,170,775, forward strand.
TCTTGGAGCTTGTTCAGAGTGGTTGGGAATACATAGATATGAATCTGATACCGGGTGCGCTTCAGTCGAGTGCTTGAGTACCGGTGACCATGTGGCCGAGTGCCTTGGAGCCAAGCACTCTGTCACGATGATTGAGAAAAAAAAATTCCTGCCACACGGGAATAACCGAGCCCCCAAGTTTTAGGGGATGTTGTAGTACCTTCTCTGTCTTCAATTATTGCTCAGTATTTGTCCTCGCATGGAAACTGTTTACCCATGACTGCCGCCAAGCATTGGATTCCTCAGGCGTGAATGCTCACATCAATACTGCATTGATTGCTCCCCCTTTTCAGCTTTGACAACAACGACTTTATGAATAGTAAAAGTACCAATTGATGACACTGTAAAATGCTTGCTGTCCGCTCAGCTACCCTGGCCGCCTTTAAATATGCGTACCCGGTGCTCCTTGCTTCTCATCGAGTAGGATGGACATCACAAAGAATTCCTCCGAGGCTAAAGCCTCTCTTCAGATAGTTATAGTCTGCTGTAGTCCCGAAATCCTTTCTGGTTATGAGATTCTTCTAAGGCCCTCTATCAGGTTACCCCTGATTCTCGATCTAGTTATGAGGATCTTCTAAGGAGATCTGTCATAACCACTGGTGCTGGTGAAGTCGAAATCTATGGCCATTTGCCTCAATGCATCTTGGAGGTAACTGATCATGGATTTTGCTACATCATCACCAAAACGCGGTGCTGCATGCCCAGCGGAGAGGAACTTCCCTATTGCCGTGCTATCGCACTCAAACTCAAGTGAGGCGAGGAGGTGGAGACCTTCCTCACCTATGAGTTTTGGTTTCTCATCGTCTTCTGCATCTGTTGAGATTGTCGGGGATCTCTTCCCAAGGATGTCGATGATCTCCAATGGTGATGTGGAAGATGGTTCGCACCACCTCCACCACCCTTCATGAAGTGTGCAGATGTAGGTCGGGAGAGGGGTGCCGATCTTCTCTGGTGCTGATGTGAAGGGTGGTATAAATAACCGTAGTCCTTCGTGCTGCGGCTTCCTGTCTTAGTGCATCTTGTAAAATCTTGTGCTGATTGTAATAAATAGGTTTTTGTAGCATCACTGCAACATGCTTGTACCATATGCTTGATGTTCTGTATCTTGAGCTTCCTTCAATCCATGAATAAAGTTGGAATTTGCTCCGTGTCGTGTTAATAATTCGAACAAACAATTTTAATGAATGACATGCAATGGAGTAAGAGGGCCGAGTGCATTAAGTGAGGTGATGCGTAGAATCCGAGTGGTTTAGCACCCGGTTAGGAGAGCCGTGTACTATTGTAAGATCGAGATTACCAGCTAGAAGGGGGTGAATAGACGGTAACAACTAAAATCAAAGACACTAGGCAAATTTAATTAGAACCACAAGAGAGATAAATCCTCTATCCTAGGTTGAGCTGAATTGGGTTAGCAACCTAGGGTGACAAGATAGCAATTCAATCTCTAGTAATGTAAAGCACAAAGAAATGCTTGAATGTAAATGAGTAAGAGAAAGCTCACAACACAAGGCACACGATTTTTCCCGTGGTCTCGGTGACTTGCCGGTCACCCCTAATCCACGTTGATGTGGATTCAATGAAATCCTACTGCTCCCAACCCAGAATGCACTTGGCCAACCAAGAATCCACATGGCATACGAGACGGCTCAGACCAATGAACCTCTCCAAACCTCGATATCCACTAGAGTTGCTTTTCACCACTCCGGTGAGGCAAGCACAACGCCTCTCACAACCACCACCATGGCTCCTCCACATTCTCCTTTGGAGAGCTCAACGGCAGCCACCACCAAGCCGTCTAGGAGGCGGCAACCTCGAAGAGTAACAAGCCAAAGACCTTGCTTGATGATCTCCCTAGTGCCTCAAAGATCAAACACTTGATGCAATGCACTAGGTGGCTCTCAATCTCACTAGAATGCAATCCCAAGAAATATGAGTGAGAGAGAGGAGTGGGAAGGCTCAAGAGTATGCAATGTGTGACCCAAAGTGCCAAGAGAGTCCCCCCATAGCCAGGGACCAAGTATATATAGAGCCCACTCCAAAAACTAGCCGTTACAGAGCCTTTTGCGTGAAAACAGAGTTCTCGCGGATTGTCCACAGTATATACCTCGGACAGGCTGCCATTCAACCCAACGGTTATATTTCAAAAAGATGCTTGTCAGAGTAACTGAAAAACAACTACGGATAGTCCGCCTTACAAGGCCCGGACAATCTGCAGTTCAAACGATTCAAACCGCAGCAATTCTGCCCCTTATGTAGCATGCTGAAAAAATGAATTGCGATAGTCCGTCCTTATAAGGCCGGACAATCTGCCATTCAGAAATCAAAACCTTGACTGCGACTGCTAGAACCCTGCCCAAGTGCCAGAAATGCACTGCCAGATAGTCCACCGTTCAACCTTAAAACCTCGACAGGGAACGCTACAAACTGGTGGAATTTTATCTCTCAGCCACAGACAGTCCGCCACCTAGGGCGGGACAGTCCGCCGTGGACATTCTCGTCCACCACAAAAACCACCAGTTTCTGACCACGAAATCGTTAGCCTTGAGGACAGTCCGCCTCTCAGGCCCGAACAGTCCACGGTACAGAGTTTCAACCCTCTTTCATACAAGCTTTTGAATAGAGTTTTTCTTTTGCAAATCGAAGCATTTTATCCCTCATGCAAAGTCATCAACTATATGATCGATGAGGCACTAGAGACCCAGTCAAGTAGAGACAATTGACCCCTCTTGATAGTATGGCTATCTAGCCTATTAATCCGATCAATTTTCATCCTCCAAGCACTGCTTGATGGGTAAAACTCAAAACCATGGCTTTATACCTTTGCCTTGAGCTATCCATCCATGAAGCAATCACCATGCTTAATCTATATCAACCGAGCTCAATTATCCGTGGACTCAATTCCCTTCAATATACTCAATTGAAACATTAGTCCAGACAACGTTGTCACAATTATCAAAACACCAAATAGGGCCTAGATCCCTTCAACCACGTAGTATATATCTCCAATTTTGTACTGTCCGAGTGCTTGCAGAATCGACCAGCACTGGTAGGGCTAACATCCAGCCAACGGGATACTTGGTTAAGAGAGCCGAGTCCCTAAATTGTATGTTGCCGAGTTGCAGTATCCACTACGTTCAGAAATTCGAGTGGTATATCATCCGAGTAGGTGTAGAAATCGCTAGGTTTGGATAGCTGAGTGATACGTCATCCGAGTGGTGTGCTCGGGTAGATTGTAGCATGCGAAGAGCTGACTGCTAAGTGTGTGACGCCGTTAACTGTGATGTGACTCTGGGAGTAACCGAATGCTCCTTCTGTTAATTTTGATGGGGCGCCCTATTGAAAAAGAGAGCGCCAGTTGGAATTCACTCCGCGCTCGTCTTCTTCCCCCAAATTGTTAGGGTTTGCTGCCGCCACCCGCATTTCCACTAAGAAATCGCCTCCGCGTCACTTGATTGCTGGATGCACTTGAAATCAAAAGTGATTGACCGCACCATCGGGGAGATGGCGCCAAAGAGGAACAAAGATCCATCGTCCCTACCGGTCAGGATGCATCTGTGTCGTCCATGGTGGGAGAGCCCTTAGACCCGATACTCGCCTGGACTGCCCCGACCGTCGAAGATGATCATTTAGAGGAACTCCAAAAGCTTGGGCTGCTTCCAGAAAAGGTCGCCAGTCTGTGGAGGACGCAAATTAGGCGAGTGTATCCTAAGGTTCTTCCACATCTTACGTCCATTTTTACTTGGTATTTCTACCGCGGTCTTGGACTCTCCATTTGCTCGTTTCTGCGTGGGCTGCTCCATTACTATAAGCTAGAACTGCCTAATCTGAATTCAAATTCCATCATTCAACTGGCGGTCTTCATCCACTTGTGCAAGGCTTTTCTGGGAATACCCCCACACTTCAATCTCTGGCGTTACTTGTACTATTGTAAGCGTCACAACAAGGATGAGTAGTTCTTGTAAATAGGTGGAGCTGGCTTTCACTTGAGAGATAGCATGAAGTAGCGGTACCTTGATCTGCCTTTGCTGTCTTCTAACAAAAACTGGACTGATAAATGGTTCCTCATGGAGAATGCAAAGAATTCAATCCCTACCAATTCTGGATTAATTCCAGCAGGTACAGATAGTTGGCAGGAGATTGTGCCAAACGATCAGATGGGAGATGTCAAGGTGTTGCTCGAAAAAATTGCCAATTTAAAGAACAGAGGCCTCACTGCCATGGGGGTTGCAATTGACTTTGTGCATCATAGCATCTAGCCGCTGAAGGATAGAGTGTACCCTGCTTGCCTTTACTCTAGATTGGATGATCCCACCCGAGAGGTGAATAGGGAAATAACTCGGGCAGAAATTAAGGCCCGTATTAGAACTTTTTTCACTGGCAGAATCACAAATAATGGATGCCCTTTATCATATTTAGTCTATACCTCTCCAGATCAGGTATGAGGTTCTTTCACTAGGAGTTGCTACCTTATGTCTGTTAATGCCATAGTGCAGCTTGAGATAGTAGTTACCGATGCTGTGATGTTTGCTGCAGGCGCTCTGCTACAAGTTCTTGTCAGAACCTCCATATCCTGAAGATGCTGCGATGAAGTCAAGACGATCACCGGATCCTCAATACGCAATCTCGACCCTAGAGGACAGAGCCATCGAGGACATGCCAGCCGACTTCTATGCTGACATCGGTGATGAAGAGCAGGCGAGCAAAGAGCCGGCACAAAATGAGGAGACCACGACTAAATAGGCAAATCGCTGGACGACACTTCAACCTGTCAGGAAAAGGAGTGCCTCCACGGCTGGCAGAACATTGCGGATAGCCAATACAATTGGTGAAGAGAACGATCCTTCTAATGATGAAACTCTCCACACCCAGAAATGCCAAGCAGTTGGGAAAACTGAAGAGAAGGGCAAAAAGCCTGTGTCCTCGACTTTTGCACCGTGCGACCGAGTGGAACCACTCATCAGAGTGGTGAGGACAAAGATTCAACTGCCATCGTAAGCTTCTTGCCGTACTCCGTCTTCTGAGTTTGCTCAAGGATCAGATTTCTGCCTTCTGTATGTGTTTGTAGAGCTGCTGATATTGCATTCCAGGAAAAGGAAAGAGATGCTACTGCACCACTTCCTAGTCTTGAGGTGGATGGAGCAGTCGGAGGTGCCAAAGAAGGTGGCGCTCTACCTCCAACAGGAACTAGGCTGCCCCTTCCGGAGGGATGATGGACGTCGCCACTTCCACCGTCGCTGATGGAAGCGCCAAATGCTCGGTAGACCAAGGAAAGGACCATGTATGGTAGGCTCGTCCCGCGAGATGGACCCTCTTGAACAGACCCTTGAGGAGGCGGTCCATTTAGAGCACAATGCTCCTGATGACGACCATGTGGGACCGAGCCTAGCTGACTCCATCCCAGAGAATGCCATGGCAGATGAGTCATGAGAACTGACATTGCAGGGGCTAACCGACGTAGCCCCCGTGATGATCATAGATATGCCGGTAATTCTTCTGATATCTTCTTTCGAAAATTCTCTGCTCTTGGACATTCAGATTGATGCGTGACCTCTGGTGATTGTGACAAGAATGCTTCCATGAGATATTCCGTATATACACTAAAAATGCTGAATTAAAAAAAACAACTGGCTGCCGCAAAGCATAAAGCTAAAGGTGAGCGTCATCTGTGTTTTATTGTCCACTGTCATTACTTGGCCAGACGGGTCTGAAATGAATGTCTTTGTCTTGTCGCAGATAAAACAGAACTAGCTGAGTGTGCCTCTCAGACCATTGAAAATTAGAAGCTTGAAATTTCTACCCTTAGGAGTGAGAAGAACGCTGCTGAGGCTGAAGCCTTGAGGGTGAAGGGTGAACTGACTAACTAGAAGTCTGCTTATGAGGTAATTGCGAATGATCTTGACATGTCATATAAATTACTTGCTGAGGCCCAATCTTTATTTGAGAAACAATCAAGCTCGGAGTCTTGAGAAGAAATCGCTCTATGTCAAGAAGATCAAAGAGCTTACTGTCGCGCGCGATCAGGCGAGTGGTGACGCGAAGAAGCTTGATGCCGAGGTGACTCGACTGATAGAGTAACTAGCACTCGACAGATCTGATGGAGCTTGGTAAGCAATCAACCAACTACAGCCAACTGGAAAGGCGATATGAAACCCTGACGACTGATGTTAGAGCTCTTATGGACATGGTAGCTCCCGAAGAGGTTGGGAGGCCCATTGTTGAGAGGCTGCTTGGTGCCTTGAGTTCTACCGAGACCTTCTTTAGGGATACGATTCATGAAACTATTACCGAGGTAGCTGCCACCTTCAAGACCCATTATCCTGAGATCAACTTCTTCGCTGTTGCTTTAGGACCCAAAGCTGTAACCACACGAGAGATATTCTCCAGCTATCTGCAGGCTGCTCATCTTGTAGGCATGGCTTCTGCTAGAGCATTTTTCATTTGTGCCAGAGATGATCAAGAGCCGCCCCTGGCATAATGAGTAGGCACTGATAATTGCGTAGTTAGGTTTATGGATAAGGTACCTTGTAACTTTAATACCTGCTTGAATTCTGATGTACGTCTGATAGATGCGAGGTCGTTAGGACGTTATGTGATTTTGCGTGGCTTGGTTGTCGCCAGACACGATGTGAAGTAGTAATATGTAGGCTCTTTTCGCAGTTTGGCTGTCGCTGGATGGTAGAGCGCATGGTTGTTTATTTGACTCTTTTCGCGGCTTGGTTGTCGCCAGATGCAAGAGAGCGTATGGTTGTTTAATTGACTCTTTTCGCGGCTTGGTTGTCGCGGATGCAAGAGTTTTAATGTTAGGACCCTTTATGCAGCTTGGTTGTCGCTGGTGAGAAGTTTTTTAGGGTGGTGCGTTTAGCAATTGCTCTTTTTGCAGCTTGGTTGCCGATGGTTATGTTAGAGCGTGGAAGAATGCCTTTGCTGCAGCTTGGTTGTCGCCGGGTTGTGGTAAGGCGTACTACTCAACTAGTGCGGCTTGGTTGTCGCCATGTTAGTGAGCTAATGCAAGAGACTCAGCTTGGTTGTCGCTGGAAATTTCTCATTGATATATAACTATATTACAAGATCTTGACCAGGACTAGTAGGCCAAAATGTTAGAGGAAGCGCACGGTGAAGGAATACACTTGGCCAGGCTTACATCATAAGTTTTCCCAAATATGATGATAATTGTGCGCTCAAGGCCCAAGCCGAGATGGAGTCACAGGCCTAATCCGTTGAAGCCAAGTTTATTCGCGAGGCTGGTTCGGACTGCAGGAAGAGGCCACACGAAAACAGGTGCCCAGGCCACATACGGACTCTGTTTTGGGCGTTCTACATATGGATGGAAAGTTGAGGAGATAAGCTTTCCAATACCACTGGAATCACATCAAGATACATTTGGAGTTGACGGGAATTTCTGAAACAAGAGGACGATAAGAATCTGCCACAACTATACGACAAGTTTCGGTTGATATTTGGAAGCTTCATGAGGATCCAGACAGATGGAAGAAAGAGTCCAGATCGCGTTATCTTATAGTAGAGTCCTAGAATTACTATTGAGTTGTAATCTATTAGTTTAGGAAAGAGTTTGAGTCTATCTCTAGGAAAGGGTTTACCTTGAGGGCCAAGTCTCCGAACTATAAATATGTAACCCTTTGTTCATAATAAATCACGCATTCATCGTTCCAAACAGCGGTGTTTTGTCACCTCAACTCTCGGCGCATCGCCACCCCTAAGCACTTAGGGTTTCTAATGAAGTAAGCGCCAGGCGGTTCTAATCCTTCCTCTCGGTCGTTTTAGGACATGTTTAGCGTTTGCTTACCTGGTAGATCTCATACTAAGCGTTGCTGTTGGCGAGATCTAATAGTTATCCTAATGTATCTCATGTCAAGCTCTTCTTACCGCGAGATCCATAAACTATCCAGATGAATCTCGCGATCCGTCTTTACCATTGCATGTTAATCTATCTGTTTATGTATCTGTGCTTCATGTAGTAGATCGATATTCGGGTAGCTTGTTGTACATTACCTAATCGCTTGTTACAATCCACGACATGCTGCCGCAGCATGTACATGCGACATGCCGATAGATCAACGTACATTGAGCACCCTATCTATACATGTCGTAATTTGTATCTGTTTAGCTAGGTGGACTTCTTTGGAGATCCTGGTTGAAAGTCGATCTGGCTGCTCAAATCTGTTATATTATGCTTTCAGATAGGTTTTTCATACATCTTTTTTGTCTCCTTGTTTGTGCTTTGCCGATGAACTAACATATCAGGACGCAAGGAGGCGATCGGCCCATATGAGCTGATCTACTCGGAAGAATTAGGATGATCTACGCGATCAACTAGGATTTTACACCTGTTTGCTTGTCTATATATATGCAAGGCGATCCTTCGACCATCGCAAACCTCCCCGGTTGGAAGGTCAAGCCAGGTGGCATGCCCGAACCCCTTCGGATCCGCTTGGAGAGTCGACCACAGCGGCAGCGTACTTCCCGCATCCCATGTGTATCGCTTGTCCGGACCCGAGCGGATTTAGGCGACAACAAGTTCTGACATGTACAAGGCACTGAAGCCATACTCGGCTTGGTTGTCTCTGGAAATGGGCAGCCAAGGTGCTCGGCCCATAAACACCTAGTGCTAGGACTCGGGGTGATAGCGAGGGTGTAGTACTTGGAGGAAGTGAGGCCGAGTGTCGAAACGACTCGGTTTAAGGATAGAAGCGTCGCAGGTGCTCCGAGTTCCAAGTGTTTCGTAGCTCCCTGCCTTCTGGTTCGCTGAGCTTGAATGTGGCTCGGCCTAAGACTTCCTTAACGATGTATGCCCCTCCCATGGGGAGTTCATCTTTGACAAACCTGCTATGGAGATCTTGCGCTTGAGTACGAGGTCGCCGACGTTGTAGGAGACTGGTTTAACATTTTTGTCATAGTAGCGCTTCAAAGCTTGCTGGTACCTGAGAGATTTCAGAGCGACATGCAGGCACTCGCCTTCGATGAGGTCGATGTCTTCTATTCTTGACTGCTCCGCTGCTAGTATGTTTCTAAATGCTACCCTAGGAGCCCCGTGTTTCAGATCAGCGGGTAGGACGACCTCCGACCCGTACACCATGAAGAACAGAGTGTGGTTGCTCATGGCTTTGGAGGGCTAGGTGCGCAGTCCACAAATTACATAAGGTAATTGTTGGAGCCATTTTTCCTCATACGCTTTAGCTTGTCAAAAATTGCCGGCTTAAGACCATGGAGAATCATCCCATTAGCGCGCTCCACCTGACCATTAGCTTGCGGATCATGTACCGACGCGTAGCGGACTAAAGTCCCTCGCTTTTTGCAAAACTCAAAAAATGCTTCTGCGGAGAAGTTTGTACCCAGATCCGTAATAATTTCTGATGGGACCCCAAATCTATGCATGATTTCCTTGATGAATTCAATTTCCTTGGTTGTCACCAGTTTGTTGATTGGCTTGTACTCTATCCACTTTGAAAACTTGTCGATTGCAACGAGGACATGATCGTAGCCGCTTGGAGCCTTCTTGAAAGGGTCAATCATATCCAGGCCCCAGCACACAAATGGCCAGGAGACTGGAATGTTCTGCAATTCAGATGCTGGGAGGTGCTGTTGTCGCGCGAAAAACTAGCAACATTCACAAGTTCGGACAATAGTTTTAACATCTTGTTTTGCTGTAGGCCAATAGAATCCTGATCTGAAAGCCTTGCCCACAAGTGTTTTGGAAGCCGCATGATTGGCGCATGAGCCCGAGTGGATCTCGTGAAGTAGGGTGAGTCCCACTCCATGAGGGATGCAATTCAAGAGTACTCCCGACGACAATGCCCGCCAGTAGAGTTGATTGCCGATTAGTGTCTAGCCTTTGCTTCTTCGATGTACCCTGTCACCAGCACCCTTTGGTTTCGGAGAGTGCCAGATTTGATGCATTCGGTGACCTCTGCTCTCCAGTCGGGATCGATTACCAAGACCTGCCCTTCTGTGGATTTTGTTGTTTGAGCCGCTGCTTCGCTTTCTTCGACCATTGTTGGCTTGTCTAGCACTTGGACGAATATTTCGGGTGGTACCTCAGCTCGTTTGGAGCCCAGCTTCGGAGGACGTCCGCTGCTACATTGTCGTCTCTAAACACATGGTGGAATTTGCCTTCAAGTTTTCTAACTTCTGCGCAATATGCAGACATCCTCTCTGATGAGCAGCTCCAGTATTTGTTAATTTGATTGATTACCACCAGCGAATCGCCATAGACTAGCAGTCAATTGATGGCTAGTGACTCGGCTATACGCAGGCCGTGGATTAGGGCTTCGTACTCTGCTGCATTATTCAAAAGCTTGAATTCTAGCTGAAGGATGTATTTAAGTTGCTCGCCCTTGGGTGATATGAAGAGGACTCCAGCCCCGGCTCCTTCCAGGTTCAAGTATCTGTCAAAGTACGTGACCTAGTGTTCTGGCCTCTCGGGATTTGCTAGAACTTGCTGCTTTGTCCATTCTGCGATGAAGTCTGCCAGGGCTTGGAATTTTATTGCAGTTCTGGGCCTAAAGTCGATATCGTAGGCACCCAGTTCACATGCCCATTTAGCTATTCTTTCGGCTGTCTCCTTGTTGCGCAGAATGTTCCACGATGGGGAAAGCCATGACGACTACCACTCGGTGCTCCTTGAAGTAATGTCGTAGCTTGCGGCATGTAATGAGAACATCACGAAGAAGCTTATGAACTTGAGGATACCGTATTTTGGCTTGGCTGAGGACTTTGCTGATGAAATACACCGTGTGCTGAATCTTGTAGACGTGTGCTTCATCCATCCTCTCAGCAACGAGTGCTGTACTGACCACATGGGTAGTGCAGGCTAGGTATAGGTACAATTTTTCTGCTGGCTGGCCGCCTTGTGCTCAGATTGGGGCGGTCAGCACCAGAGAGGAGGAGAGGAAGACCTTGAGCTCATCTAGTGCTTTCTGCGCATCTTCAGTCCACTTGAAGGTGTCGAGCTTATTGAGGAGCTTGAAGAAAGGTAGCCCCCGATCGCCGAGGCACGAGATGAATCGGCTGAGTGCCGCCATGCACCCGGTCAGCTTTTGGACCTGCTTTTGGGATGTCAGCGGCTCCACGCCTGTGATTGCAGATATTTTCTCTAGGTTAGCTTCGATTCCGTGATTGCTAATGATGAAGCCCAAGAGCTTGTCGTATGGGACGCCAAAAACACATTTTCTGGGTTCAGCTTCCATCTGTAGACTCTGAGACTGCTGAAGGTTCCTTCTGTATGTTTTATGAAGTCGTCTGGGTCTTTAGTCTTAATCATGACATCTTCGACGTATGCTTCGACGTTCCTGCCCCACTTTTGGATAGGCAGGCTTGGATGCTTCGCTGGTAGGTAGGGCCAGCGTTCTTCAGGCCAAAGGACATGGTTTTGTAACAGTAAGCTCCGTTGGGCGTTATGAATGATGTCTTCTCTTGGTCTTCCGAAGCCAGCGCTATCTGGTGCTAGCCTGAATAACAATCTAAGAAAGAAAGCAGGGTGCAGCCTGCTGTGGAGTCTACGACCTGATCCATCCTAGGTAGCCCAAAGGTTTCCTTTGGGCAGTGTTTGTTGAGCTCGGTATAATCAACTCACATCCTCCACTCTTTATTATTCTTTTTCATTACAAGTACAGGATTTGCTACCCACTCGGGGTGAAAAACTTCTCTAATAAAACTGGCTGCTGACAGCTAGGCTACCTCTGCTCTAATAGCCTCCTTCTTCTCATTGGAGAAACGGCACAGTTTCTGCTTGACGGGTTTGGCACACGGGTTGATCTTCAACTTGTTCTCGGCCAGCTCTCTGGGAACGGCAGGCATATCTGATGGTTGCCAGGCGAACATATACCAGTTCCGGCATAGGACCTAGACGAGCACGTCTTCCTATTTGGGGTCAAGATTGGCCCCGATGATCGCCATCATCTTTGGGTCGCCGAGGCCCAAGTGGATGTGCTTGGAGGGGATTGCCGACTGCATTGTGTTCCGTCTGGGTCGGCGGCCGAGATTGTTGGGTGTATCTTTGCGACTAACACCTTCACTTCTTCCCGAGTGGCTTCGTGCTCGAGGTCTTCTCACGTGGTGAGTGCCAACTGGTCGCACTCGTGGGAGACCTTGAAGTTGCCCCAATTGGAGAAAATGACATGGGGACCCGGCATCTTGAGCACGAGATACGAGTGGTGAGGGATCACCATGAACTAGACGAGCGCCGGTCTTCCGAGAATGTCATTGTAGGAGGAGTCGATGCGAGCCACCTCGAATCGGATGTGCTCATTCCTCCGGTTGTTCTTGTCGCCGAAGGTGACAAGCAGGGTGATATGCCCGAATGGTTGCGTGCCCCTCCCGGGCATTGTGCCGTAGAATGGCGTGTCCGACTCTTCAAGGTCTTGCACGATGAGCCCAACGCGAGGAGGGTCTTCTCGAAGAGGATGTTGAGGCCGCTCCCCCCGTCGATCAGCACCTTGTGCAGTAGGGATGCACGGACAATGGGGCTAATGACGAGAGGGTAGCATCCAGGCTCATTGAAGTCGCACCAGTGGTCGTCCCTACTGAAGCTGATTGCTTGCTCGGATACTTGATAGAAGGTCGGGGTAGCGGGTTGCATCATCAGAACCTCCCTGTTGATCAGCTTTTGCTTGCATTTACTCTCCTTCGAGCCGTGTCCACCGTAGATGATGGCTACTTTATGACGGACGATGGGGAAGCCGTTCCCTGTTCTTGGGTCCCGGTCCTCCGGGTTCTTGTTGCCTGGCTGCTTGTCACCGTCTTTATCTTCAGGCCCGTCTTCCTTCTTTAGAGGGAGGGTTCCCCGCTGTAGTAGGAACTGGAGGCCCTGGCAGTTGCGGTACGTGTGCCCCACCCCAGGGTGGACCGAAAAGGGTTTGTCGAGGATGTTCTCTATCTTCTGCCAGGGTCGCTTGCTGGAGTAACCCGCTGCATTGACCGCGCTTCCATGGTCGCATGTCGCCTTCGCTGCGCTAGTCGCGTCGGTCGTCGCCGTCCTGCCGCCGGTCTCATTGGTCGTCGCCGTCCCGGTGCCGGTCACGTCAGTCGTCGCCGTCCCGACATCGATCACGGCGGTCGTCGTTGCCCGTCGAAGCTCGTGGTCTCCCTTGTTGCGGGTGAGGATGTCGTGGATCTCCTCGCGAGCGTCAGTGTACTTGTTGGCGATGTTGAAGAGGGACTCGACGCTGGTGAGAAGCTTCCTGGCCAACTTCTCCAGGAGTCGCTCGTCCTGGAGGCCTTCCTTGAAGGCGTTGATGACGGACTGGTCGGGTACTTCTGCCACCTGGTTACAAAGCTCGGAGAAGCGTCGGATGTACTCTTTGAGCATCTCTCGACGCCCCTGTCATATGCGGGTGAGGTCTCGCATCGTTGCCGGCTGGTGGTATGTGACGCGGAAGTTTGTGATGAACTTCTCACAGAACTGGGGCCAGGTGGAGAATGGAGGCGACTAGCAGTTTTTGGAGCCAACGAAGAGGTTGGAGTCCTAGCATGATGGGGACGTAGACCAGCGCAACGTTAGAGTCGCCATGTGCGGCCTTGACTCCCAAGTAGTAGAGTAGAGCCCACTCCTCTGGGTTCTCCTTGGGGTCGTACTTGTCAATGTTGACCAACTTGAAGGTGGATGGCCACGAGACCACCCTGATTCTGGCGAAGAAAGCTTTGATTCCATCATATTTGTTGAATGATGGGTCGTCGAAGAGGGGGTCGTAGTGCGATACTGGATGAGTGCCCTGCTCAGATGGGGGCTGTCACCGTGTCGCCGGTCGTGGTCGTGGTCGTTGTCGGGTCCTCCTTGGGTGGTATGTGGAGGTAAGAGCATCCCATGCTCCTTGTCCTAGTCCCTTCGTCGAACACATCTTCAAGAAAACTGACTGCGTCTGCAGCCAGGCCCAGGCGCCTTCCTTCATCTGCTCCCTGGAGGATGGTGGCAGCTTCTGCGCTGGCGGCGGCTTTTTGCTTGCGTCGGCGATCGCGATCCTAATTGTGTCGAAGGCGCTCGGCGTGACATCCGGTCGTCTCGTCGGTTCAGGAGGCTTCGTCGGAGAAGATCGGTGCGAGCAGTGCCGCCTGACGGGCCCGTCGATCCCTATACCGTTGCTTGTCAACGTTCCGGAGGCGGCGGGCGTCAGCGGCAGCCGGGGTTCCCCTTGGAAGGAGGGTGAGTCGAGAAATATCGGCTGCTCTTGTTCACGGAGGTCAGCCATGAACACCTCGCGAGAAGGGTCATGGACTGGGGAAGCTGCCGGCTTAGCCGATGGAGGAGGTGTTGGCGGTCCCCTGGCTGAGTTCCGCGCCACCACGCGGATCGACCGGCCGGGGTAGAGTCGATGACGAGCCCTAGACTGAGACCTGTCAAGGGCATTGGCACGTCTTGAGAGTCGTAGATGTCGTCGTCGATGAGTGCAGGAGGACTCTGGCGGGACATGGCCGCCCACACGACGTCAGAGTAGGTGGTGGCCGCGTTGAGCAAGCTGTACGGTTGAGAGTCTGGGACTCGGCGGGTACCCAACGGTGTCGAAGCCTGAGTTCCGGCGCCGAGTGCTCCCGAGGAGTGGATCGGGTCCTCCGGGTAGAGAGTGGTGCGAGCACGGCAGTGGCTGGGCTCGGCACACGATGAAACGGAGTTGCCGGGGTTGGAGCCGCGTCACGCCGAGTGGTCGATGTGGGTTGCCTCAGGCATCGAGCTGGGACGGGTGGTGCGATCTGCCCCGCTCGGTGTTGGAGATAGGCCCGAGCGACAGCTTGGGCCGCAGGATCTCTTGTTGTAGATGGGATCTAACTTGGCGATTGCTGAGATGGAGCCAAGGGAGTTTGAGCCGAATTGCCCCGAGCAGCAGATTGGATCTGCTCCGCTTTTGGCGGGGTAGGAGTCGACAGAGCCGAAGTAATTCCCATCACGATCCGTGAATCCTGCTCACCAATCCCTACCTGGCGCGCCAGATGTCGGAGCTTATCCCCGACAGCCCACCACAGGGATGGTCCTGCAACGATTTTGAGATCGGTTGGGGTGGCGAGGAGATTGTAAATGGCGTACAACACGCAGGAACACGACGATTAGACAGGTTCGGGCCGCTTAGTCGCGTAACACCCTGCGTCTTGTATGGAGGTTTCTGGATTGTATTGCTAAGTATGCGAGATGTTGAGATAGTTCTCCTGAAGCCCCTAGCCCTCCTTATATAGTCCGAGAGGGTAGGGTTACATGGCGTTGTTAGCACCAGAAATTAGCCGATAGGCCAGATCGGCTAATTGGGCTAGAAGAGCCGACCAAGGAAGATCCAGTCGGCTGATGGGCTATAAAGAGTCATCCAAGGAAGAGGCGACATGAAGGGCCTACGGGCCATATATCTTTCTTTACACATTATTTTGAGTCCTGGTAGGAATTGTTTAGATAAAAATAGAAGTTTTTAGTTAGAATTTTTAGAAAGAGTTGGACTTGTTGTCCAAAGTCTTCGGACTATAAATATGTACCTATGTTCTACGGAATAAAATTGACAGCATTATGCTCCAAGTAGCTACGTGTCTCCAACCTCTCTTTCAGCGCATCGCCACCTCTAGCTACTAGAGTTTCAAGGTAATCGTCATGCTGCTCTAATGATTTATTTCATTAGGGCATTACAGCGTTAGTCGTCTGATAGATCTCGTACTAAGCATTGTTGTTGGCGGGATCTACTAGTTACCATGGTAGACCGTGTATTGAACTGTTGTTGATGGCACGGTTTGCTGGTTACCATGATGAATCCCGTGTCGAGCCTAGCTCGGTGCGAGATCCATTAGTTATCCTAATGAAGCTCGGGTCAAGTTTTGCTTGGCGCGAGATTCTTCTGTTTATCTTGCACGTTTGTCGATCTACTTTAGTATGCATGATTCACGCTATAGATCGGTTCTCGTGTGGCTCGTTCTACGCTACCTCATCGTTTGTTACAATCCACGATATGCCGCTGCAGCGTGTGCACGCGACTTGCCAATACATGTCGTAATTTGTATCTGTTTAGCTAGGTGGACTTCTTTGGAGGTCCTGGTTAGAAGCCGATCTGGCTGCTCAGATATGTTACATCATGCTTTTAGATATGTGTTATTTATCTTGGATGCTTGCTTTGGCCTTATTCACGCTTATTTTATGCCTGCCACGCTGATGTACCGATGCCTGTGCATCGGTCGACTGGAGCGCACGGACCCCATATTTGCCGATTCGAGCGATCGGCAGGAACTTAACGTTTGCATCTGTTGTGTGCGCTTTTCAGAGAGAACAGGAGCCAGCAGCAGCATCCACCTCAACCTTCCTGGCCAGGTCAGGCCAGGTGGCACGCCCGCATCGACACGAACACTTGATCGGCTCCGCAGCAACAAGCCGATCGGAGCCTCAAACTTGGGAGACGAGTGCAGCAGCAGCGCGATCCCCAGCTCCCGTGTGCGTTGCGCCCAAGACCTCACCGCCCACCGGTATCTGGGTGCAACAGGCGCATCCCTAAAGGATTCTTTGCCGAGACGTTCTCGGGATTACATGCCGAGAATATAGGATTGGATCTTAACAATCACGCATCTGTCGACTCTTCTCGCGCCGCCAAGTCCTTTGCTTCCTTGGGCGACAAGTTGAACCACTCGGCCCACCCGTCAGGAAGACCTCAAACAGTCGTCATAGGACACCCAGGGGCATATGACTCCCACAGTTTGGTTCATGGCTAATGGGGTTTGATACTAAGCTTGAAATCTCAAATTTAGTATGTGCAAGGACCATACATTAGTCGATTTTGGTTTTATAGAAAGCTTTTAACTCATTCGCACATGTAATATTCAAGTTCAAGGTAGGGGTGTAATCTTCAAGGGACGTATTGGATCATAAGGGAGTCTTCAATGTCAGAAGAGGGAAAGAAGGGGATGATGGTCTGCTAGAAACCACAGTTTGGAGTCGTTTGAAAATTTTGGTTGGAGAAGGAATCTTAGAATTGAGGCCTAGAGCCATGTCGTTGCAATCCTTTTGGATTTTTCTACGTCTTCGCGTCACTTGAAACGGCGATTTGATGTTCATCTTCCGTGCCGTGGATCTCCCGGCTCTCAAAATATATCTATGCATCAGTATCTTAAGGTGCACATGGTGGCTAAGCGCATGCTTGGCTGCTTGCGTGCGTTCATAGGCAGACATCTATGCTAAATTGCTAAGAGGAAAAAAAAAACAGCGGTTTTTCAAAATATCTACCGGCATATTTTGTTGTCTTTTATCTTCCAGGTTTATGTAGCTACGGTCCTTCTTGGAGATTCGTGTCTCATTTTGTTGCCTAGGCTAGCACCAAAGTTTTTTGGACAGCAGCGCCAAGCGGCAACGGAGGCTTTGCCTACTAGGGGGTGCAACATCCTCCATGACCCAGCTACATCGCAAGGTTTGCCTGTGCCTTGCTGGATCCGGCGGCACTCGAGTCTCCACGGTGATTATTTGAGCAAGGAAGATGGAGAATGCTGTGGGAGGTCTGTTGTGTTTTTGGCTTTCAGGCAAACAGGGGATTGAAAAGGGATATGGGATGGGCCAAAAAATACGCATGCTGAATTTTGAGGCAGTGGTTATTTTTATTGTAAATGGTACGTATATTTTCGTCAAATGCATTTTACTGTAGAATGATTCTATATATTATGTTTACATGTCCTTTGTACGTTGCAAAGCTTATCCCTGAAAAAATACAAAAATTGTGAGGGTCATGGACTACATATTTGAGGCGGAATAGCCAGTTTGGTCCTTCAACTTATCGCCTGGAGTTCGTTTTAGTGCTTCAACTATTGAAACGGTTATCCGAGTCCTTCAACTATCGTCGGGGGCTCAGTTTCATCCTTTGACTAATGTGGACTGCCATGTCAACTGTCCAACTCATCAAGGGCCAAATGAAGTGACCATTTTGCCCTTCTCTCACACATGCATTTTCTACCCTCGTTGGAATTTAACCATTCCCAAAACTGGGCAACCACACCGGCCGTTGCCACAGAGCTTCTGCCATCCACCTCTATTCTCGGTAGGTCTGTGGCTCAGGTTGATGGCACGGTTTGTGTCCCTCCATCGTCCATGTGCCGGAGATGACGCTGAGCAGGCTGCGGCAAGGCTGAGCATAGGTGTGCTCTTCAATTCAATTGGTTTCTTCTCCAATCGCAAGCACCAGGATCTTCTCTTTCAAATCCATGTCCCGATGTATATATCTTTTAATCTTTCACCAAATTCATGCTAGCCTCTTCAATTCATACTCTTCCATATCTATTCGCAGCCACTAGGATCCATGGCACTAGCCGTCGGGAAGGAGGCAGCCAGGGAAGGAAGAAGCAGGGTCGCCCACTGCAAAAGCTAAGGCCTGGTCCGTGAAGGCACTGGCCTTGCGCTGGTCGGGTCTCTGTTTCCCTGGCCTTGCGCCGCTGCAGGCGACAGCACCGTCGCAGCAAGACACCGCCGCGCGCCTAGAGCCTAGAGCTGAGCCGTGTCGGCCGTGGCTTGGATTGGATCCGCTCCGCGCTAGCCGTGGTCTGGACCGGTTGTAGGGAGACCGTTCGTTCGTTTCGGGTGGTGGGGCAGTTGTTTAGGGGCAAAAGAGTAAAACTGAATTCTCACCCTGATGTGTTGGATGGGTGATGTGGCAGTCCACATCAGCAAAGGACGAAATTGAACCTCAGACAATAGTTGAAGGACTCAAATAATCGTTCCAATAGTTGAAGGACAAAAACGAGCTTCTGGCAATAGTTGAAGGACCAAAATGGCTATTCCGCCATTATTTAATCCATTTCCTCATTAATGCTTTCAAAATATAGATATTTGAGAAATGGGTATGAAAGGTCTTATTTTTACACATACACACCCTAATAAACGCATACACGGACTCTATCATGTGCACTCAGTGCCAAGTCGAGGGCTTCAACCTATGTTTGTAAATTCTGCCACACTTTGCCAAGGAATCCCCTCGAACACTCAGTTTAGAATAATATACTGAATAATAAACCAAATTTACTCAAATCTTTTGTTTTATCCATCCCATTGCAGCGCACGGTTTAGATGGCTAGTCAGGACGTGGTATCTTTTGATTGGATTGAAGAGTAGAAGATAGAAAACAAGCAAAATATTCCTGAAGATACATATGATAAATTGGGATTTGCGTAACGTTAGATTTTTTTATTTTTATATTTATTTATTCGTTTTTACACAAATATACTCTGGGTGCCGGCATTTGCACAAATATACCACTGGCGTCCGGGGGCTTGGCGCCCGGAGGCCAGGCGCCAGGATGGGTCCCACACACAGGCCAGCAGGCGTGGCAGGCAAGGCAGGCCTGGCGCCCGGGCGCGAGGCGCCAGGTGGGGGCCCACCGTCGTCGGGCGTGGCACGGGCGCGGCAGGGGCTGTCGGGGCGCGCGGCACGGGAGTTGTAGGCCAGGCCGGGGCCTGGCGCCCGGAGGCTAGGCACCAGGGTCCCCGTATAAAAGCGCAGCGCGCGCTTCCCTAGCTCCTGTGGCCATTTGCTCCGAAGGGAGCTGCGAGCTGAGCTCAGGAGAGGAGGGGAGGGGAGGGAGGGGGTGAAGCGGCGAAGCTCTGCTCAAATTTAGCCATGAATCAGGTAATTTTTTGTACTTAGCTTTTTAATCGCATGAAGTATTTAGTAAATGCGGTAGATCTGGTAATTTGTTTTTTAAGTAGAATATCGTAGTTTTTGTAGGAAATATAATTTGTAGTACAATATATAATGTGTTTTAGTAGATCTCCATATCAGTGTAGTATTTAGGAGTAGTTACCTTGGATCTACATATCAGTGTAGTAGTGTAGTATTTAGAAGTAGTTACCCCTAGATCTGTTATATAAATTTCAATTTTTTCGTTAATGTGTAGTATTAATTTTAGAAATGTGTAGTATTATTTTTAGTAGTGTAGGATTTAGAATAGTTACCCCTAGATCTGCATATTAGTGTAGTGTATCTGCATATTAGCGATATAACTTTTAGAAATTTGTAGTATTTAGTACTTAATATACTTAGTGTCATTATTTATGGAATTTTAATGGGTCAATATATTAGCAGAGATGTCAACGAAGTTGCAGTTTAAAATATATTATGGTGAAGGCAGTGTAGTTCACGGACCATATGGAGTACAATTGAATAGGTTTAGTCGTGCGTGGAAGGGAATAGATAAACCTTGGGATAAATCATTTGGTTCTGTGCATAGTTGGCTAGAGCGTGGGTTTAAAATTGACACAGAAACACATGTGCTCACAGTCCAAACTCTTGTGATATGGGCAAATCAAGGTTTTTTCTAGGAGTTGATGTTGATCCGCAACACCTCTGACTGGAAGATGTACATTGCTACGGCTCTTCAACGTGGGTGGCCCCTTGCTATGCTTGTCCAGAGCCTTCCAAAGGCCATAGGTGAGGCAGAAGCCGTTGGGAATTACGGCAACACAAATGGTGTGATGGAGGAAGATGTAGGGTTAGAACATGGAGACGCAACTATGGATGGGTACAATTTTTCTGGAGCTCCAGTTGTTGGACATGGGGCAGTGGTACTGAAGTTGATGACGAAGGCAATGGTGGTCAACTAGAGGTGCAGGAACAACCTGATGAGGGGCATGGTAGTCAGTCAAAGACGCAAGGACAGGTAGATGAGGACCATGGCAGTTAGGCAGAGCCGCAAGGACAGGCAGATGAGGGGAGAGGATACCAAGCATTGTGCAACAAATAGAGAACGAAGATGAGGAGTTTGCTCAGGTGCAGGAATCCAGAGAAGGGTTTGATAAAGATGAGGACTACCCAATACCAGGAGAGTGGAGAGAACGTGGATTTGGTAACCCTGTTGTGCAACTGGAAGGGTTGACCACGGCGAACGGAAGAATCGTTTCCATGATAAACGGATGGGGTATATCCCCTAACTTGCAGGATCCCGCTGTCCAACAGCCACCGGTTCCTCCACAGTACACAGGTACATAAAACATATGCGTTAAGTAAAACAATATTTGTTTCTTTCATGTATTATTCTATGCCACATTGTTTGGTTCTGTTGCAGCCTCCTGTTCGTACATGCCAATGGATCCTCCATCGTCGTCATACACGCCGATGCGTCCATCTCCACAGCAGTTCGCACCGATGGGGACTCCACAGATGCCTCCTCCATCAATGTCGTACCAGCCGATAGGTACTCCACCGATGCCTCCACCGTCCACGTCCTATGAGCCGATGGGTCCTCATCCGTCAATGTCGTTCACGCCAATCCGTCCACAGACAATAGGTTATATTATACAATCCTTTGTTTGGTTCTGTATTTGTGCTATAATTAACTTGTATTCACAAACACATAATATTATCTTGCAGGATTCCACCTATTTCAAGGCATACAAGACCAGGCGCTGGGGTTCTCAGACATGGAAGACGAGCAGCAACAGCATGTCATTGCCTCGTCACAGTTGGGGTGCTCCACTGTTTGCAACACAGGAGGCCACACAAACACCTTTGGAGCAGCCACGCCCACATCTAGTGCATAGGTCCTCTGATCATTTAACGTACTCTGTGGGCCATGTGCACGCGCAGCAGAGGGCAAAGCGAGGTCGGCCTCATTGGGGAGGGTAGCTGTGTCGACATGTATGCTTTTCATGTGACTGTACGGGATTGACCCTGCATTTATGTGACTCTGTTTCTTTTGGCCCGTGAACCGTCGTAGCAGGCTTTATTGCATTGGATTCTCTTGAGTAGGGCATCAGATCCCCTTCGTCCCTGCCTTGCACTACATCTCCATGGACCATGATGCCATGATGCCAGATGCAGAGCCATGTAGGCATCGGATTCCCTTCGTCCCTCCATATGGGCCATGATGCCGGATGCAGCAGAGCATGTTGCGCTCGGCTATAAAATAAGAAGCTCAACCATGTCTACCTCCGCATCGAACAAACTCAAATAAACTACCAGAGCACACCTTACTCCTCAACAATGTCGTAGAAGGATGACCCATTCGGGGTTCCACTCTGGAGTGAGCGATCTAGGTGTCGTTGCGGATTCTGTGCTTAGATGGTAACGATCATGGATAGAAACGACCGCAACTACGGTCGTAGATGCTTCAAGTGTCCTTACGTGGACGACGATTTCATAGTTAGATTCTCTCTATATACACCCGTCATCTCCAAGTATGCTAACCATTTTTTTTCATCCATAGCCATACACTTTTTTAGAGTGGATTGACACTCCAAGTGCACCTGCTTGGCCTATGCGGAGACTTGAGGAGACAGAAACGAAAGGTCAATACATGGCCCGGATGGATGAGACCCGTGAAGCTGAGCGTCAAGCAAGACTTGAGCATGAACGTCAACTTAAGCAACAACAGATCCGTCTTAATGGAAAAGATAAACAGTTGAATAGAAGGCGGGACAATATAGTTGCAAGGGAGATAGAACTGAAGAGAAGGGAGGATGAGCTAAAACGGCGCGAAGATCTGCTTCGCGCAGCAGAACAACGTGAGACAACTGATCATGAGACATCATCCTCGAGGGGAGATAGGAAGGAAAAAAACCTGCGCTTCACGTAGTAGGTTGTCTCGTGAAGCTAGTATTTCAATAAGTCTAAATCTAATGAGTGCTATGTAGTCCATAGTTAAGCAGTTATCTCTATATGTCTTAATGTAATATGTCCTACTATATTTATCATTTTTGTAATGTATTGTTGCAATAATATTAGACCCGTTTTTTGTCATATTCAATTTATCACTCTATGACACCTTTCAGCTACAAATATAGGCTTTTGCAGAAATAAGTGCCTCAGCATGATAGCCTTCTCAGATGAAAGTGACACATCAATGCCGGGTACTTTCGTCAGGTCGATATGAATATTCAATCACCTTTTCAGAAAGAGGTGATGCAGTATTGCCCGGTAGTATGTTGTGGTTATTATCTGCAAACCCTGAGCTGGGTTCAGTTTCAGGTCTTATTTATTTTTGTCATTCTATTTTCTTATTTAAATCCTGCATTGCAATACCAAAATAATTCTTACTATCTCGCGTCAAGAAAATGAAGTCTATGCTATTTACAAAATTCATGTGTTCCCTTTTAAAATAAAAATTGTTAAAATAAAATAGGTTGAAAACTGTCACAATAAAAAAGTTGAAAAATTTATGTTTTCCTTTTTCAAATTAAAACTGTTAAAATAAATAGGATCAAAAGTAAGGAAAAATTTTTTCACAAACTAAAACTGCGTCTGGCCGACAGCTCCCGAGCCGCGCGCCCCGACAGCCCCTGCCACACCCGTGCCACGCCCGACGACGGTGGGCCCTTACCTGGCGCCCAGCGCCCGGGCGCCGGGCCTGCCTTGCCTGCCACGCCTGCTGGCCCGTGTGTGAGACCCATCCTGCCGCCTGGCCTCCGGGCGCCAGGCCCCTGGCGCCCAGCCCCCGGGCGCTCCGGGCGCCAGTGGTATATTTGTGCAAATACCGGTATCCGGAGTATATTTGTGTAAAAACGAATTAAAAAAATAAAAAAATCGCGTCGCTTTGCTTAACCCGTTCGGAAAGCGGAGAGCAGCAGGAAGCCCAACCGGACCCGTCGGGGGAAGCGGGCGACTTATTGAGCCGAAGCAAACGCGAAGCCTGAGACCGATCCGCCACAACACCAGTGCACCACCGCACACCATCCTCGTCGCCCGCCGCCGCCGCCATGGACTCGGAGCCCCAGCCGGCGGCCCCACCGCCCGCCGCCTCCGCCGCGGCGCCGGCGCCGGCGCCCTCCACCCTTCACCGTAAGCTCGTCCTTTCCCCTTCCGAAACCCTAGCGTCGGATTCGCCAGATTTGCCGTGGCTGACGCCGCGCCTGTGCAGATCTGAAGGAGATCGCATCCGTGATCGAGGCCGGATCTCTGTCCAAGGAGGTCCGCCGGATCTCTCGCGCCGTCCGTCTCACCGTCGCGCTCCGCCGCCGCCTCGCCGCGCGGGACGTCTCCAGCTTCCTCGACTTCGCGCTCCCCGCGACTTCCGATGCCTACGCACGCCTCACCGCCCTCCTGCCCAAGGTAGATTAGATTCCCTGAATAAGCTATTTACATTGCGCTACCGGTGGTTTCCTAGATCTGCTGCAGCAGTATCGAAAGCGCCATTTCAGTATCATGTGTTTGGAATTTTGTTCACTGTCTTTCTATACCTGGATCCTCACACTTAGTATAGAACGAAGTAAAAAATCCTTCTTGGAGTTGCATCTTCAGGGCTGAGTATTCCTGCTGCGTGATTAGATTGCTTCGGCACCAATCATTTCCGCTAACAGTATGATGAGTTGCTTGCATAGTTGCATTTGGTAGATTCTTAACCGACCTGTTTTTTGTGTATGAAGAAGTGAAAAAGGCTCTTTATGCCATGCCTGTCATCTGTACTAATGATGATGCTTCCTGTGGACATTTGATTTGGCACTGACCCATTGGCTGTTCTACTCTGGAGCTAAATAGAGGCATAATTGCTTTCTCCATGCTATTAGCTTTTTCTCCTGAATAACAGAATTGTATGGCACTACTGTTTTTCAAGATGCACTGTTATTCTTCTTCAAAAAAAAAAAAAAAAAAAGATGCACTGTTATTAAGCAGTATGTGCCTCTCATACTGCTTCAGCTTCCAAAAGTGCTGTTTCAGATCATGTTGTCTGTAATTTTGATCACTGTCTTTCTATACCTAGATTCTCACACTTGGTTTAGGAGGAAGGGGGAAGATCATTCTTAGAGCCGCATCTTCAGGGCTTAGTTTTCCTGCTGTGTGACTATATTATTGTGGCACCAATAATGCCGAAAAGTTTTTTCCAATAGTATGATTAATTGCTTGTGTTCGGTAGATTCTTGATTGACTTGACTCTTCTGTATGTGAAGTGAAAAAAGCTCTCCATAATATCGATTCTGATATCGCTGCTGCTTGTTCCGTAGTTTATAACTAGAGCCTATCGCACTGTTCCTCAGTTTTGTACAATAGAGCAAAGCAACAAGGAGGCTGAGATTTGTTTTATTTATTGCATTCAAGATTTCTAATTTTCATTTGTAATATCGTTTAGGAAGATGATACCGAGATGGACGTTGATGCTGCGGCATCAGCAGCTCAGATTTCAATCAAGCATGGTCTCCCTGAGATTGAAATATATTGCTACTTGCTTGTCCTAATTTTCCTTATCGATCAGAAGAAATATGATGAGGTACATCTGGGACCGCCGATTTTCCTTGTTTGATTTGTGAAACATAATAAATTAACTTCATGTATTTGTATCAAGGCTAAAGCATGTGCAACTGCAAGCATTGCTCGTCTGAAGTACATGAATCGAAGAACTGTCGATGTTTTAGCTTCTCGTCTGTACTTTTATTACTCGTATGTATATGAGCTTACCAACAGCCTTGCTGAAATCCGTGGGTAAGTAAAATGTTTCATTATTACTTACTGTTCATTGTCAGGACCAACCTTAGTTTACTCATTTTTGTCTACCCTGCTATTTTCTCAATCTCACCTACATTTGCTTTTCTTTTAGGAATCTTCTTGCATTGCACAGAATGGCAACTTTGCACCGTGATGAACTTGGCCAGGTAAGTCTGATTTTCTGGTTCCCACTGGTCTGTTGTTGTGTTGTGGAATTCTGCTAATCACTTGATTGTATCTATTTTGTTCTCGATTGCAGGAAACTCTGCTTAATCTCCTCCTCCGCAATTACCTCCACTACAACTTGTATGATCAGGCAGAAAAGCTTAGATCAAAGGCACCTCGTTTTGAAGCCCATTCCAATCAACAAGTAATCCCTTGCTTATTCTATCGATTCAGATACTGGTTTTGGATTTTACTATATTTTTAGATCTATCTGAACCATCTTCATAACTATTTATGTTAAGATATTAGTGATTGCTCTGTTGATGATTCAAGTATGAATGAATAATATATTTCTTCAACAAACTGTCTTGTAGCAAAGCCTTTCTAAACAGATCTTAACGGTTCCGTTTTGATGCAGTTCTGCCGATACTTGTTCTACTTGGGTAAAATTAGGACAATTCAGTTGGAGTACACTGATGCTAAAGAAAGCCTCCTGCAAGCTGCTCGGAAAGCACCCACGACTGCCCGTGGTTTTAGGATTCAGTGCAACAAATGGGCTATTATAGTAAGGCTACTCCTTGGAGAGATTCCAGAGAGGACTGTTTTCATGCAGAAGGGAATGAAGAAAGCTCTGACACCTTATTTTGAGCTTACGAATGTAAGTATCTGGTCTTTCGTAAAACTTATGTACAATAGACAAAAAACTTATATTTTACATTTGTGTCCTTTAGGCTGTCAGAGTGGGGGACCTGGAACTGTTCAGGGCTGTTGCAGACAAATTTGCAAGCACATTCAGTGCAGACAGGACTCGCAACTTGATTGTGAGGCTGCGCCACAACGTCATTCGAACTGGACTGCGCAACATCAGCATTTCATACTCAAGGATCTCCCTTGCTGACATTGCCAAGAAGCTAAGACTAGACTCTGAGAACCCTGTTGCTGATGCTGAGAGCATTGTGGCCAAGGCCATAAGGGATGGTGCCATTGACGCCACCATAGATCACGCAAATGGCTGGATGGTATCGAAGGAAACCGGTGATGTCTACTCGACAAACGAGCCGCAAATTGCATTCAACTCCAGGATTGCATTCTGCCTCAACATGCACAACGAGGCAGTTAAGGCGATGAGGTTCCCCCCTAATTCTCACAAGGAAAAGGAGAGCGCTGAGAAGCGCCGCGAGAGGCTTCAGCAGGAGGAAGAATTGGCTAAGCACATGGCTGAGGAGGATGACGACGACTTCTAAATTAGCTGCCTTTTGAGCAGCCACTTGCATTGGGGAGTTGTTCGATTTGGGCTGGCCTGGCTGAGAACGATTACCCTGCTAGGTCTACCCGAGCCTTGCATAATTAAAGCTTGAATTCATCTTTTGTAACTTTGTGTTCATCAGGATTTTGTATTAACTTCGTAAGTGTCCAGGTGGATACTTGTTTTACCCTTGCTGAACTGCTGAATTGTTGAACTGGAGAATTTGCCTGTCACCATGCAAGAAACGGCTCTGTTTCATGAATTTCTTTTGCCCCAGTTCGGGCCATCGGAAATACCGTATTGTGTTAATTATTTGCGTGCCTTGATGTTTGTTTCTTCACGATAGTTATGCTTGTGTTGGAGCTACCCTGTTTATGTACTCTATTTAATAATAATAATGTTTTTCAAGCAACCTTCGAGGATGCAAGGAACACGGAGTTTGCGTATGATTCCGGGCAATTGTTTGCGCCTGTACAGTGACTATTCCTGGGTCGCGAGCTTCGCCGTGCTGCATGCGGTCTCGCGTGGTTGCTGCATGTGGTAGTATTTCCTTCTTTTTTGTTGTTGCTGACTTTCTGTGGGTGAACCGTAGGCATGTGTTATATCTGGGCTTTGGTCCCTGCGACAGACTTGCATGTTGTATGGAGGCTACCTCCAGAACGTATCTCAACTGTGCATCCGGATACTAAACTATGTGGGATCCGCATGTTGTATGGAGGCTACCTCCAGAACGTATCTCAACTGTGCATCCGGACACTAAACTATGTGGGATCCTAAATTGTTTGAAACGCTTTGAATATGCCAATCGATTATTCATCTAACAGAAAAAACCTTTAATAATACATAGCTTGCTTCAAAAATTAGAAGCACCAAACAGTTTAAAATTATGGAAATTTGGGATTAAATTAGCAAAATTGGACATGTATCAGTAAAGTATAATACGAAGCACCCCAAAACCAACTCAGGGGATGTAGCTCAGATGGTAGAGCGCTCGCTTAGCATGCGAGAGGTACGGGGATCGATACCCCGCATCTCCATTTTTATTATTTTCCTGCAGTACTGTTTTTCATTATTATTTTTCTTATCTGGTTGATTTTTTTTTTGCAGGACGCCACGCTAGCATTTTTTTTTTATAATTTTGCTGCTACTTTTGGCAGGAGGCCAGCAGTACGTATGTTTTAAATTTTTTATTATTTTCCTGCAGTACTGTTTTTCATTATTATTTTTCTTATCTGGTTGATTTTTTTTTTTTGCAGGACGCCACGCTAGCATTTTTTTTTTATAATTTTGCTACTTCTTTTGGCAGGAAGCCAGCAGTACGTATGTTTTAAATTTTTTGAGTTTCTTGGGCAGGAGGTCACAGGTCAGCAGTATGTTTTGGCTCCCTTCTACCATCTCAACAATTCTGAACTGCAAGATACTGAATCAGTATACTCGCAGCCAGACTCATCGGTTCAGTTAGCGACTTACCGTGCTAGCACCTAACAAAAAGCTCACAAACTCAGTGCCACAATCGCCCCCTCGCTTCTTTCTACAACCATATACGCTGGTGCTATTATTAAAGGATGCTTAGAAATAAAGCAGCAGATAACAACAACTGTCACAAGATTTATTTCTGTCCTGGGGAAGTATATACTGTACATTGCAGTACGTTAATGTAGATCTTCCTACTCGAATTCATTTAATTACCTGAAACTGAAATGCATCTTGTCTTTGCGCTGCACAGCTTTATTACAGCATATATAGGATGAGAATCAACTTCCATGCAAAATTTAATCCCTATTACTCTGTTGCTGATCTCTTGGTTCGGATCAGGGTACGAGTTACCAGCTGACCGAATAAGGATAAAATTTGGATCTGAGAGGCAAAGAACAAAGTATATGATTATATTATAAATACCATAGTGATTGATATAATAATGCGCATGATTTTGCTTACTTCTGGAGTTCTCTTTTTCTTTTTGCGTAGGTGTCCTCTGGCGAGCTCAAGCTGCTAACATGGATGGATTATTGGTACATGCAAGGATTATTGCAAGAGATGAATCGTTTAATTTATACTAGAGGTCTTGAGATGACGAGTGGAACAGCCGCACAAGATAGGTAAAAGGGTCGAGGCAAGAGAAGCAATGGTGTGTGTTATAGCTGTATTAGCGTGGCTGCATTAAATCTGACTAGAGCATGGCAAAAAGATGACGCCCATCGAGTGCTTTATTTGATACCATGCATGGTCTGGGAGATGATCCCTCTTCTTCGATCTTGTGAGATATATATCCGAGACTGAGAAGATTAAAGGTTCTTCGGTGGTTTGCGTCACCCGGCCCATTGACAATTAGATTAAAGGTTCTGCAATAGCCATTATTGACAGTTTACGCTCCAAAATGCAACAGGGCCGGCCAGGTGATAAATAAAACGACGCCATCATCTGTACTGAAAAAGAGTCTAGCCAGCATCTGTTTTTTGATTGTGTAGCTGCTAAGCAAATGTGGAGTGTGATCTCAGAGATTTTGAGGGTAGATGTAGGAGCTAATTTTGAGTCAATTGGACGATTGTGGCTTTGTAAGCAAGAAATTTCTGGTGCATAATATGTTGTGCTCGGCTGCCCTGTGGGGGCTATGGAAACTAAGAAATGAATTGTGCTTTCAGTCTACAGTCTGGAGGAGCATGGTCCATGTCCTGCAATGCATCTGGAAGCTGGTGGAGAATTGGAAGGTACTCTGTCCGGAGGAGAAGGCGCAGGAGTTCACTGAGTTCCTGGGTGAGCTGAAGAATAGAGCGAGCACTAAAGTAATCCTGCTGTGAAGGGGAGAGTGGAAGCTGGATGGAAATCCTCCTATGGCCTTGCTGTTTGCCGCTGCTTATATATAGAGCAGATGTTGCTTAGCCTGAGAGGCTTGTGTGCGGTGCTTTTGTCCGATGTGGACGAGTGGGTCTGTTCAATTTGGCTCGCGTCTGGTATGCTTGGTGTAATGGGGATGTCCTGAATGCTGTAAACTCGGATTCTGGATGGTTGGTCTTTTGTTTACGCAAAAGGCCGGGGCGAGGCCCCGTTACTCTAAAATAAAACGACGCCATTTTGCATTATTCGTCCAGGATCAGCAGTGCCGCATCGGGTGATCTGAACTGAAATGCCGTAGGGTGCCCGATCAATAGGTGAACTCATAATGGGTCATGACACACACACACATGCATCAAATTGAGACGACGATTGAGATGCGTATATGAAGCATATCGTAATCGTATATACTATATTGATAATAATAAAGAGCTAGCTAGCATTAGTTAGCAAATCCGAATCTATTCCAATTCCCGATCATCCATCGTGCATCTGTACTAGAGGGTAGACTAGCTCGCTGAGATTCTGATTACGAGGTCTTCTCTCTACTCTCTAGCCAAGCTAGCTACTAGCCCATTTAGCCCCTGTCGTCGCGTCGGAACTGCATGCGCCCACGCTAAGCCCGAATTGAAGCTTGGATAGTTTGTCGGCCGGTCGATCGTGTAATCATATCGACGCGCACAACATATACGTATTCTACGTATACTACAGTACAGGAGCTCAAACTGATCTGACAGAGATACTGTCTGCAAAGGGAGGCTTAATTAATTCCCTTGCTTACTTGGCGACCCAGAATACAATTACGTAGACGTGTAGTAGTACGTACACAATATAATCATGGATGGATGGTCGGCGATCATGCATGGGGTCTCTTATTAGACCATGCATCTCGATCATGTAGCAGTGTACATGCTTGGTAGCTTTGCATCACATGTGTACAGCTAGCTGAGAGAAGACGATGATGATACATGCATGAGTACACAAGAAGAGGATCATTTGACGATTTGGAGTGCATGATCGATCACCCAAAGCCAAAGGTATGTAGCAGCTGCAGATCATACATACAACAACACAAGATCGATAGGCTTAGGCGGCTAGAGCAAATAAAGCCCTCATCATCACACATGACACACCTGATATATGGAGGATCGATCCATTCATCTCCTCCGATCTGATAGATCCCTACTAGTAGTAGTATCCCTATATATAGGACTATATACCAAAGCTAGGTAGCTAGCTAGTCCCTGCAGATTAATATCCATAATTACAGGCAGGGCAGGTGCAGTGTGTACTTCCTCGTCGGCTCCGTCCTCCTGGGCGGCCGTCCCTGTCCTCCCCCTTGACCTTCCCGCGGCGCGGTGGCTGAGGCGGGTCCGTGGCGGCGTAGATCTGGGCGATCGGGCGGGAGCGCCTGTTCCTGCGTGGCCTGCTCCCGCCCACCTCGTCGTCGTCGCCCTCGCCCCCCTCCGTCGGCATCGGTGCGTGGTTCACGGAGCGCGGGGACGAGGCCGAGGACGCCGGGGCGACGGAGGAGGAGAAGGCCGCCGCTGACGCTGAGCCTGAGCCTGAGCCTGAGCCTGAGCCTGAGCCTGAGCCTGAGGTGCCGGAGCAGCTGCTCTCGCTGAGGTGGATGAGCTGCTCCGCCGCCGCGAGCTCCAGCGCCGTGAACCGCGCCTGCTGCTCGCCGGCGCCGGCCATGGCTCTCGATCGGCCGGCAGAGGTGGAGGCGCGGGCGCGTGCAGGAGGGACGACGGTGGGTTGGGCTCCGTCGTCCGGCTAACTAATTAATTAATTACTGTATAATTTTTTTTCACTGGAGATATCTGTGGAGGTTGCTTTGATGCTGCGTGCGCTGTGACTCGGCCGCGCAACGCCAACCGACTTGCCATCGTCTGCTGGGGGGTTCGTCGAAATTAAACGGAGGGGGCTTTATGGAAAACTGCGTGGGCCCCGTTGGTTATCGTGCGGACCAGGACGGACGACGGAGGTTCCGACGCGTGGACCCACGACGGTCTTTCTTAATTTCCGTGCAAGTCCGGGTGGTCCGTGCAAAACCAAAGGCAGGCAGAGTGTGGTGTGTGGAGGAGATGAACAGCCACGGGCCACGTCGCCCAGCCGCTCGTCTCGTCTCCGGCCCGGCTGCTGGTTCGTGTCGTGTGGCCACAGTGCGACGTACGGGCGGGCGGGCGGGCGGGCGCACGGAGGCCCCTACGACTACGAGAATGCGCACACCCAGCATGCTCTCGGGCTCCTGGCCTGGTTCATTTAAAAAAACTTAAAAAAAAAAAGAAAAGCATGGAATGGAATGGAACTGAACTGCGCTGGGAGAACGACTCGAGATTTTACACACAGTTACCGGCCTTTTTAGTTGGAGATTCAACATGTCAAAGCTGTTCACGTACTCAGGTGGCTACAACTGAGCGTTGGCCCCACTCGTTTGGCTCAACGGTACGCTAATATAATGCAAAGAATAATTAAACTACCGAAACTAATTATGTGGCCGTATTTTGCTAGCGGTTATTAACTTTGCAAAATTAATTATCTAGCTGTGGTTATCTTATAGTAGATGGGTCGGTTGTTGTTTTTAAGATAAGGTGTGGGTTGCGTACGTCGCCCTGATGCTCTAAATAATACCGTTTGTAATCTTTGATGGTGCATGCATGTTATGGGTCTGTGTCTATTTTCTGGGCGAGAAATCTCATTTCTATTACTACCATGTAACAGAAATACAAGCATCGTCCTAGACAAAGGCAGAACAAAGAGCTACGAGAGAGGGAGGGGATCGAGAGGGGGCGCAAGGGAATTTTATTTAATTTTCCAGTCCTATCCCGGCACAACGACTTCTACTCAACACCTTTTGTGACCTCTGATTCAGGTTCGATGCCAGAAAGTGCAAAGGTGATAAGATGTAGAAGCAAAAAGATAAGGGGTGGCCTCCGCTGTCACACCACGGCTCGGGGGGCTCGTCTACATCCACGGCGGCCACGCCTCCGCCGAGAGCGGCTATGGCGCCCGCTTCGCCTCCGTCGACACGTCTCGGCTCGAGGGGCTTGACGTCCGCTTTGGCTCCACCGACACGCCTCGGCTCGAGGGGCTCGACGTCCGCTTTGGCTCCACCGACACGCCTCGGCTCGAGGGGCTCGACGTCCCCTTCGGCTCCACCGACACGCCTCGGCTCGAGGGGCTCGACGTCCGCTTTGGCTCCACCGACACGCCTCGGCTCGAGGGGCTCGACGTCCCCTTCGGCTCCACCGACACGCCTCGGCTCGAGGGGCTCAACGCCCGCTTCGCCTCCGCCGACACCCCTTGGCTCGAGGGGCTCGACGTCCGTTTCGCCTCCGCCGACACGCCTCAGCTCGGGGGCTCGTCTACATCTTCAAAGGTCATGACTCCACCGAGAGTGGCTACGGCGCCCGCTTCGCCTCCGTTGACATGCCTCGGCTCGAGGGGCTCACCGTCCGCTTCGCCTCTGCCGACACGCTATAGCTCGGGGGAGGGGGGACTCGTCTACCTCTTCGGCGGCCATGACTCCGCCGAAGAGGGGCTCGACGACATCGCCGAAGAGGGGCTCGACGACATCTTTACCCCAGCCGATGCGCCTTGGCTCGAGGAGCTCGATGATCCGGGAGATATAACGATAGTATCTAGGCATCTTTTCCATGTATACACCGCTTCGCCTTGCTGAAACAACCAAGGACCAATTTTCTCCCCCTCTTCATTGTGCGAAGATGCTTGTACAGCTTCGATTATCATGCTTCAAATCTCACACGTGAGGGGCTACTGTTGGAGGAGAAAAAAATATGCCCAGTAGGGGCTATTTGTAATAGCAAGGACCTGGTTGTAATTTCTGAAAAGTATAATGAAATGAGAGAAAACAACCACCTCTCCCTCACTATATAAGCAGCCCAAGGGTTGAGGGGGAGGGGATGGCGGTTTGAGACTTTACTCACACACTCTCTCATTCTTCTACCCACTGTTGAGCCGAAAATCACATCTCCAACACTATAGATTAGACAAATAGAGTATTAAATTTTATTATTATTGACGATCACTCCCTCCATCCTAGCTAGTACAGTTTATTAATTGATGGGAAACCTGCAGGACAGTAATTGAATAATTGATCGCAACATGCTTGCTGGAAGTGGAAGGGCTGCTCATCCCTTGCATGCAGTGTTGCGCCTGGTTATGGTCTAACTTCAATGGACTCCCATGCATGAAGATCAGCTCTCATTCGCAGCACATGAGGATCCATGGATTGCAAGCACTAGGTGACTTGATGCAGGAAGTGCCCCGGTTAAAGTTTTCACTCCTCGATGATACGCCCGCTGAACTGCGAAACGCCTGCCTATCAACCCAGCCGTCCCGATCTGATGTTCCATGGATGTGTAGTCTAAATAAAGTGCAACAGTAATATATTAGGTCCAACCATGTATGCACAGAACGCGAGTAATTTTTAAATAAGCAAGAAACGATCTTATCAGCCATACCTTAAGTTTCATGATGCCTTCCAAGCCTACACGCGCAGGAGGATACGACTCGCTCTAAGTTACCACCAGCTTAATCTTGCATATGTTAGTCTTTGTAGTATGCAGCACTATTCTATATATGCATATTGCTGCTCTAGAAGTGATATAATCAAGAGTATTTATGCAGTGCTCTCGCTGTAAAGAGCACGGATCAATCCTTGGAGTAAATGGGCCAACGACCTTAACGATGACGACCATTATTGAAAAGATTTGCCTCTTTTACATGGTGGCCAATTAACTCTCATTGACATGTGTGGACCCATATTTGAATCACGAAAGGTGTGGACCCATCCTTGGAGTAGTGAAGAATAATAATTACATATGCATACTCCATTAAAGAAAATAGAGTTTTTTAACCACCTTAATCGTGTGTGCACAAGCCGAGAAATAGATTTTATATTTGAGATTGGACTTCTTCCATCGAACGCAAATGTAAATCCGTTATTAAGATATGAACATTGCCTCCGATCCAATATTAATACTACACACAGAATTAACGCAATTAACAATACCATTACGTGAAGAATATATTATATTAAATAAGCATTGGTTTATATTATGGAATCATTATGTTTATGAAAAATCTAGTAACACCAATAGCGCATAATAGTGATTTATTTTTTTCTCGTTGAAGATTACTCCCTCAGTCCTAGTTAATACAGTACGTACGTACAGTTTATTAATTGATGATAGGCTACCGAGAGTAGCGATGGAGTCAGAAAGTGTTTTGATGGACGCGTAGGAGCATGCAGCATTTCATTTGCTTGCAGACGAAGGTTATTAGCTGATGATCGTCTCACAAGTTGAAGGGAGCCGCGCGTGTAGAAGGTTCCCAGCAGAGAAGA
Source organism: Paspalum notatum (assembly GCA_022530915.1). Lineage (NCBI taxonomy): Eukaryota > Viridiplantae > Streptophyta > Magnoliopsida > Poales > Poaceae > Paspalum > Paspalum notatum. The sequence goes on from CM039691.1 coordinate 1,205,785, forward strand.
AACCGCGAAGAAACAAGTTTACGGTTGAAGGCTACCACGTTATTTGAACTTTATTTTGACCTCAACATTATTTGAGCTCGAGAACAGGTGCACAAGTTCAAAATTTCGATCTTTTTTACAGACGGAACAGACGAGTCTTCGATCGCCCAAAACTGTTGTTTCAACGAAGAAAGCCAACAACAAGAAATAAAAATATTTATTTACACACACGGGCCGGGGCTCAGCTCAAGAGGCCCAATGCATCTGCGCCGGCCAGGCGGCTAGAGCTGGATGACTGGATCGATCCGGCCGGCCGGCCGGCCGCCTCTGGATCTTGATCAATTTCCCGTCCCGTGGCTGCCCCTGCTACTCCGCCTCTTGCCCCCGGCGGCCTTTGGCGCGGTGGCGGCGTAGAGCTCCGACACGAGGCGATAGCGCTTCCTGGCCCTCCGGTCCACCACCCCCTCATCGGCGGCATCCAGCTGATCCTCCTCCTCGTCGCCGTCGTCACCCCGCTCCCGCGCCGCGCCACCCTGTTCGTTGTTGACGGACCGAGCCGAAGACGAGCAGCACTGCTCCTCCTCCTCCTCCTCTTCCGCACCACCTCCGCCGCCGCTGACGCTGAGCTGCACGAGCTGGTCCGCCGCCGCGAGGTCGTCCGCCGTGAACTCTTCCCCCACCGGCCCGGAGCCGGCGCCGGAGGCCGACGACGCCAGCGACGACGACGTCGCCGTCGTCCTAGACACGGATGCCTCCGCCGGAGCCGCCGGCTGCTGCTTTGCGATCACCACCTCCATCTCCATGCGGCGCTAGCTTGCGGTCGTGGTCGTCGATGGGAGAAGGAAGGATTTGAAAAATGGTCGATGCCGTGGCATGGAAGATACGAGAACGGCCGGGACCGGGACGGCGCTAGCTGCCTATATTTATACCTAGGCTAGGCGGGCGTCACGCACACGGGACGGGAGGGAAGGGAACCGACCTTGCCTGGGTCGCTGGCGTGTGGGGTCACGGGAAGATGGATGTCTGGCTGACGGTGGGGCCCGCGTGCCGGTCATTCGTGGCGGCGATTGGTGAATGGTCGTGCGGGGTGGGGGGTGGGGCTGACGCGTGGGTGGAGCGTGCCGGCTGTGGCCTGTGGGCTGTGGCTGGTGTTCGTGTCGGCCGCTGGATGGCGGCGCGCGAATCCACCACAGGCTCACCGGCGCTGGATGTTGAGCTCTTGGATGTTCTGCGCCGCGCGCGCCGTCAGGACTGGCCGTGCAACGCGATTCATGCTTAAGATGCCCGTGTTCAAGTGCCGCAATGGATGCATCCAGAGCTGCGTAAGTTTCATGCTGCGGCTGGGGATAACGACAAGCAAGATATTTTCAGTACCCAGCAGGCAGCGGCTCCTCCTCCCTTGGGATTCAAGAGAGCCCTTCTCTTGTGTTCTGGATCCTTCCAGGCTGGCTTTCGTTCGTACGTAACAATGGGCTGTGTATATCAGCTCAGCCCAGCAAAAACTCCGACAAAATGGCCCAGCCCAGTTCGCCGTGGGGGTTTCAGGCCGGGCCTCTCACCACGACACGAAATGCTCAGTTCCTGTCGGACCCATTTGGGCTTGCAAGTATACTAGTTCTCTCTTCAAAACAGGCAGACAGTAATTTGCATGTTCCGTCCGTACGGGCGTAGCACCGAGAAATGCGACGAATCCAAATTATTGCGTTGGCTTTTATTCGCCGGCCTGCAACTAAAACTGCGCACAATCAATAAAGCAGCAGTACATATGCACTTTACTTTTTACTGTGGCTACAGTAAACAGCAAAGCAGCAGCCCGCCATGGACGGATGGATAGATGGTTGGACGCGCAAACATGGGAGTCTGAACGGCGATCGATCGATAGCATCTCTAGGGCTCTTGTTCTGCTGTTGGCACACAGACGAGCTAGCTAGGGTTCAGACGAAGACACTTGCTTCTACAGCTAGCTACTTGGCATATTGTGAGCAGTGGTAGTGAGACAATATGATGGACGTACGCGCGCCATTGGCGATCGAGCGCAGATGAGATGATGGTGCGCGCGTGGGGACGAAGGCAGCATCGATCGACCAAACGAACGTATGCACGTCAAGGAAGAAAAAGAAGACGAAAGGAGACGATCGGTCGACCGAGCTCTAGTCTAGCTCAGTCACAGTCGTACGTAGTACGTCGCTGGCAGGCAGCAGCATCGATCATGTCACTTGATCTTACTCTCACGCAGTGGGCACCCCACACTGTCGTCCACACTCCACACATAGACACAGTACATGATACAGAAACGGCCGGCCACGGGCCAGGGGCCGGCTCCGATCCACCACCGTACCAATCATCTCGGCTTCTTCCCCGAAACGTGGTGCGTTTGAGGAACCGCCGCTTTTACCATTTCTGTCCGCCCCGCCCCGCCCCGCCCCAGCAGAGGCAGCAGAGCAGAGAAAAGATGGATAGATGTCCGCACGCTCCGAGCTGATGAAGCTAGCACGATGATGATGGTGGTCGCCCTCCCGGCCCGTCGACGATCGACGTACTTCCTCCTCTGTGTCGATCGGTGCCGCCGGCAGCTAGCGCACTACATCTACATTGGCGCGGACGACGTCCGCTGCAGCTGCTGGTGGTGAGCAGGCCTCTTCTTCACGGGCACGGGCACCGGCACCGGCACCGGCACCGGCCCCTCCGCTGCTTTCTTCAGCTGCGATAGATCGATGCGTACCACACCCACATGTCAATCAAAATCACCTGTATATTCTGTTCTGACGAGACGAGAGCATTCCGCTCCTTCCGCTGCATATATTAGATCGACCGCGGCACAGTACGTTCGTGCGTACCTCGTGGTAGAGCCTCCTGAGCTGGTGGTTCTCGGCGCGGAGGAGCTCCACCTCCTTCTCCAGCTCGCTCACGTACGCGTGCCTGCGCGCGCGGGACCGCGCCGCCGACTCCCGGTTCTTCATCTTGCGCTCCCGCCGCGGGTCCCCGCCCTGCTGCTGCTGCTGCTGCTCGTCGGCGCGCCGCAGCATCTCCTGCTCCAGCGCCGCGTGCCGGGGGAGCACGAAACGCGGCGCCAGCTGCCGCTCCTCCTCCTCCTCCTCCTCCCATCGCTCTGGCGGCGCCATGCCTATGCCTTGCCTGCTGCTCCTGCGTGATCCACCACCTCACCTATGGGGCAGGCAGACGCGGCGGCACAGCGTGTTAAGTAGTAGGCGGAGGCGGAGGCATCAACATCAGGCGTGTGATACCCATGCAATTTCATTTCACTGTAACAAAAATTTCGATTTAACAAAAAAATTTGATTTGTATATTTTTAATTTGAAATCGGAAACCCCGCTTTGCGGACCGAAATTCGCTTTCCGGTCAGTAGCGGAAACGGAATTCCGATCTGAAAAACTGAACTGTCCGATCGGAAAGAGAATCCTGGGTGATACCTCGCTAAAGACCATCTCCAATCTACTTTTTTTCCACTATTTCAAATACTTTTTTTCTATCTACAAGACTATGTGCAGTGAATTAGATAAATAGATTGTCTATACACTGTAACGACACTATTCACAGAAAAAAACAGTTAGAATAGTAAATACACAGTACATTTACGTATTCTGCTACTAACGAGGTACTACTGTGACGCTGATGGTCGAGTCTTGCCATGCATGTTGGCAGAGGCTCCGATTGCTTTGCGTTTTACTACAATGAATCATATCGCATCTCCACCGATTATATCTCCACCGATTATGTATCACTGCAGATACAGGGAGTAGGGACACACAAACACACGCAGTGGCAGTCAGTCATCAGACTATGCAATGCATTGGGTATTCATTATTTTAACAATTTTTTTTTACGTACAGTGTCGCTATAGCGTATAGACAATTATTTTACTTATTTCACTGTACATAGTCTAATTACAGCGTTCACGGGAGTGGCTGTGTTTAGATCCTGAAATTTGGCACTGTTCTGAACCGAAAAGCACTGTAGCACTTTTCGTTTGTTTGTGGTAAATATTGTCCTACTATGGTCTAACTAGGCTCAAAAGATTCGTCTCGCAAAGTACATCTAAAGTGTGCAATTATTTTTTTATTTTATTTACATTTAGTACTACATGCATGTGTTGACATTTTGATGTGATGGAGAATTTTCTTTTTGCATAGTGAAATTTGGGAGAAATTTTTAGATCTAAACATAGCCAGTGATAAAACTGTGCCCAGTTTCCCTGCAAACAAGCCGCTCCTAGATAGCTTTTGGTTGAAGAGCGGAGAAAAATGGAATGGTTTCATTTTAAATTTTAAAAATGCAATGGATCTGTTTTAGATTTTAGAAATGGAGTGGTTCCGTTCCTGATTCCGAACTCGGATTCACTGTTAGGCGTTCTAAAATATTTTCGGAACATGCCCGTTTCAAATCTGAAGAGAATATTCTTTTTTCGGAAACGGATCCATTTCTCAGTCTTTCAACCAAACGCTAGAATTGTTGGGATGGAATGTTTCCATTCCACCCTGTTCCAGTAACCAAACACTACCTATCTGCCAATTCAACTAGCCGCTATGGCGAAACGAAATGGATGAACCTTGACCATCCCAAACCCATGAGCATAATTTTTGCATATTCCGCTATTTTTTTACTATTTCAACTATCTTATTTTTTATCTATAGTAGTGATATACTGTCAAACAATATTATAGACAACCTATTTTCTATAGTAGTGACATACTGTCAAACAATATTATAGACAACCTATCTGCTCTCCTGGTAGAGCACAACACGTCCTGCCGTCGTCCGTCCTCATAATGACCGATCATTATCGTACCAGTACTGCATGTCTGCATGCGTGGTTCCAGCAGAGAACAGCTTTTGATGACACACATGCATGCATGCATGAGCATGACCGGAGGGAATCGTGGTCGATCCACCATGCCCAGCGACGCATGCTCATGACCCGGGGGGCCCTGGCGTTGGTGGCTGCGCCGCCGTACGTGGCGGACCAGCCGCGCGCCCCGAGATGCTGATGCAGCACTATGGATTATTGGATTCGCATACTTTTGTCCTTCAGTATAGGGTGTGTTTAGATGGTTGAAAAAAACACTGTTTCGAACTGAAAAGCACTGTAGAATCACTGTAGCATTTTTCGTTTGTTTGTGGTAAATATTGTCCTACTATGGCCTAACTAGGCTCAAAAGATTCGTCTCGCAAAGTACATCTAAACTGTGCAATTATTTTTTTTATTTCATCTACATTTAGTATTTTATGCATGTGCCGGCATTTTGATGTGACGGAAAATCTTCTTTTTACATAGTGAATTTTGGGAGAAAGTTTGGGTACTAAACAGGGCCATACTCCAAAGAACCAACGTTACCGCATCCGTACTGTGTGCAGTATACCATCATTGTTTTTTCACTCAGTATATAATACGCAAATAGTGTTTTAATGAGCTAGCAACAGCCTGACGACGTGGCCAGCATTCGCTAATTACTACGTACGTACATTTGCATCACTGCATGCATGGTAGAGGTAGACACAGTGGCGTGCAGGCACACAGCATTGCCCCATGCATCCATCATGTGCCACATCAATGCCCACAGCCAGAACGAAACCAGATGAGGCAGACAAGCCCACGTGATCGGCCGGACTGGTGTGTACGGTCGTTTCAATTCGGTTCACTGGCCAACTTCCCAAATCCAGCGGTGTGTACGGTGGTGCTATTGTTTCTGCATCCTAGCTATCTACACGTACCAACGTATAACTCCTATATATATACGAGATGACACACAATACTAGCTAGCTAATTTGTTAACTTAAACGCGACAGATTCAGCCAAAATTTGATAATGCTTGGAAGAGTTTAACACCAACTCTACCCTACGATTCAAATGCATCGTCCGTTGTTGCCTCCATCGCTCGGGGCACGGGCATGCTCCATAATAAGACCATAAAATGTAGAGCACAACCGCAGCCAACTATCATTGACACGTACGTACGACACATTAACCACTGCTCCCGTGTTTTCGTTGCTCGTCTCGAATTTCCTGTCTTTTCACTCCAGAACCGGAAACACATGAACCATGTAGATTTGAGACAGGGCTAGTGGGCTGCATCAACAGTGTACGGCCCCGTAAACTCACGAGAATTGATTTGTAGATGGGCCGCGGCCCGTCATAAGATATGATGGGCCTCACGCGAGCCCCCTCCCTCGTCCGTCCCCCATCTGGGCTCGCTCATTAAAGGAAGGAAACGCAGCGTGGTGATGGGCCCAACAGAAGTTCTGGGAGCTTCAGGAGGAGTAGTAATAACTGCTGGCCCATCCTCCACCCGTAGTACGGCCCTACCGCCCAACTGCCTCTCCGCGTGGTGGGGCCCGCGCTCCGGCCTCGTGGACCCCGCCGCCCCGTGCCCGCGTCGATACTACCGATGCGATGCCCCGCCCCCGCGCCGTCGCCACCCTCGCCCTGTATAAAAACCCTCTCGCTCCGGCCAGGCCAGGCCAGGCCAGTCACTGCTACACCCACCCGCCACCTGCCTCCGTCCGTCGCCCTTGACCACGCCCTTCGTGCCCGCCGCCGGACGCCCACATGGCCTCCATCGCCGGATCCGCCCTCTCCTTCGCCAGGCCAGTCAAGGTAACCAGAGATCCAACGCCGCCGCCGTCCGCTCGCCCTCGCCGTTGATCTGTTTAGATCCTTCTGTTCGGATCTGGGCCTCGGTGCTCGCTCCGTCTGCGCGCGCAGCGTGATCCCGGGAGCCCCTCCGAGCGTGCAATCGACTTGGTGAGATTTGCACCCGCAGCGGGGGTTTTGGGGTACGGCTCGGTGAAGCCTCCGATCCACCCCTTTTCGTTCCTTGCGGAAAGCTTGCCTTTGCCGGGCGCGTATGGCTATGGCTTCACTGAGCCGTTAAAATAAAGCGGATTTGGACAGATCTGCTCTCCTGCAAAGCTGGCCACCTTTCATCACAACCGAAGGAATTCCTTTGCATGCAAATGATGAATTTCACTTGCTTAAGAACTTTTTTTTTTCCTTTGCACGTCGTACACGATGAATTTCACTTGTACCACGGGCGCTCTAGTTTTGATGCCCTGTTTTCAAGTGTTAGGTCGCGGCATACTGCACATGATCCATGATTTATTGTCGGCGTGGGTTCCATTTAATGAATAATCCTAATCCTAGTACTAGATCTCCTGATCTTGGTTTTAGTCACTCAGGTCAAATATTATTCCTTCTTCACGCTCCTTAGCTGTTATTTCGGCTTATGACTGTATAATCGATATCGGTTGAATCGATACGATTTATATCAACGTCATCCTAACGGTCCTTGCGTGTCTCTATCCTGCCTGGTACAATTGAGTCTTATGGATGTGGAAATTTTAGGCGTGTTTACATTGATCATCAGTTCATATTATTATACCGGCCCTGTTGTCTAAAGGAATTTATCCCTCGAATTGCAGGCAATCAACACGAGCTCGGTAGCTTTCTCCCCAGTGAGGAAGGGTAATGCATTCCTCAGCCTCCAGCCAGTGCCAATGAGATCTGCTGTTTCCTGCGCTGTGAGTTTCATTCCTTACCTCGACACATTGAGCAAACACAGCTGATCTTTTTTTTTTTTTATCATAACGCTACTGATTGTCCTGATTTATAGCATATGTGCATTATTGCGACAAGGCTAACGAATTTCCTGATCTACTCATCTGTGAATTTCAACTAAACTAGTAATGCATGTATATGTACTAGCAGTGAGGAATTCACCAAAACCCCTTATTGTTTCTATAAGGAGGTTTGTTATTTTTCCCCTCACATTTATTGTTGGCACGTATTTTTCTAGAATTCAAGGGGAACTTTTTTTTTTTTTGTTTTATATCTGCTCATGCGGCATTTTTTCTAAAATTTCGATGGAAACTCTGGTTTTACTTGTATCTGCTCATGGTATTGTGCCATTGCTGTTAATCTAGCAAGATAAGCAACTCTTCCAATGATACAGTGCCCTTTTGCAATATATGTTTTCTTACCACAATTATATAGATGATTCATTGACCGCTTCGAGATATGCACTGACAGGCCAAGAAGGATACGGTGGACAAGGTTTGTGAGATTGTGAAGAAGCAGCTTGCTCTTGCTGACAACCATGAAGTTTGTGGCGAATCCAAGTTCTCTGAACTTGGTGCTGATTCGCTTGACACGGTAATCCTACCCGCTCCATTTATCGCCGATGCCATGCATTTAGATCATGTTCAATAAAGCCACTCAGCACCTTGCCCCAAATGGGCCATAGTCACACCTTTTGAATTTCAAAATGTTTTACTTATAACTATTGGTGCATATGAAAAAATGATGTCTAGTATCGTAGGTTATAAAATGTGATTCTGTAGGCGAATGGCTCACTCTTTCCAAATGCAATACAGGTTGAGATTGTGATGGGCCTTGAGGAGCACTTTGACATCAGCGTGGAGGAGTCCAGTGCCCAGACAATCGCAACGGTTGAAGATGCTGCCGACCTCATTGACAAGCTTGTTGCGGAGAAGGCATAGTGTTGGATGCTTGCAAAACTAGTTATGTAGTGCGTCTATCCTTGTCCTACCACCCTGGGCCTCCCCTGATCTAGGTTTTTATGCTCCGAAGGCTTGGTGATTTTCTCTAGACTGTTGTCTGTCCCCGTGTGGTAATAATACGAGATGTTTTAATCTGTTGAACATTACGGTGGTGTAATCTGTTGCTGCTAAGGTGCATTGTTGATTTGTTGTATGAGTTATTGCCCCACAAAAAAAGAATATGCCCATCAAGGATTTCTGGTATGATATCACTGCTTAAAAGACTGCGTGTTTGTGTCGGGTGCGTATGAAGCTTTTGGATGAACCCTCGGAGCCGATTTTACATATTCATGATTTTTTTTTTTTTGGCTGTCAGTAACTCAGTATAGCCGTACTCTACCTCTACGTGATAACCAACGCCTATTCGCGAAATTCTCACTTCTCTCGGCAAGCAGAAACTTCATCCGAGCAAAGGAACGTTGCCGCTTTCTTTAGGCCAGTCACTGCCTCAGCTCGAAGGATTCTTGTGGAGTAAGAGCTGGGTTGGGCACACAACCAGCACCTCAGCGAGTCCTTTGTTTGTTTTTAATTGAGTTCATGTTATCTCTTTAATCTCGTTGGTAAATATGAAAACCCTTTCAATCCCAAATGCTAGATAAGGTACACAATTGTTGAAAACTGATCCAACAACTTCGACCATGTGGTTTTGCTAACATTGCCATGTGACTTAGTAGAATCCACCTCGCCGATCATGCGACAATAGGTCCAGCATGTTTAAATCCACCTTTTAAGAGACTTGGGACGTGGAGCTGATCATTGCTGGACCAAAAGGAGAGTAGAGAAGTCAGAAACCAAGCTGGGACTGTTTCACTTGCACACGCAAAAAGTGAGAAACAATTATGATGATTCACGTGTGAAGCAATTCACTTCTCGATCCCAACAATTCACTCACATCCCATTTGGCATCGATTCTAGGCTTCTAGCATTCCTTAGGCTACCAAACGAGGCCTTAAGATGGTTGTGGGTGGAATTGTTGATGCAAAGGTTGCATCTTGATGAATGTGTTACTACTATTGTAATCCTCTAAAAGTTTTAGAGAAGACCATCTACTTGTATCATTATTGTTTTCGGTGAAATTGTAGTGTTAACCAGTTGGTCCTATGTTTTTCACTTAAATCTTTATGTTTTTGGTTGGTATTATTATTATTACTACTACTACTAAGAAAAATGCCCGTGCGTTGCAATGGGTGAAAAAAATCTTTAAACACCTCTAGATCAATACATATAAGAATAATCTCGTAAATAAATTCCATATCTTATTGTTTCGAATTTTTCCTTGCATGTGACCGAAATTTAGATGGTTTCAGTTTGGTAAGAAATATTTTTTTTTGCTTTCGAAAACGGAGTCCATATACGACATTACGTAGGTTGCTCCTGTGGTTTAAATCGGGTCTCCGAATAAATTGTAGGCCATATTGCGAAATTTAGAGTGATGCCAATTGGGTTAGAAAGGTTATTGTTTTAGCTTTCCATCGATATATAGAACATAAAAAACGGAGTCCGTATGCGATCTAGGCGTCCGTTTTCGCGTGGGCTGCTCCTGCACTCCGGACTCGCGAATAAATTTCACGTCATATTAGTTTCAAAGATTTCCATTGAGTGAGACCGAATTTTAAAGCGATTTCAGTTGGGTTGAAAAGATTATTATTTTAGCTTTCCATCGATATATAGAGCATCGAAAACGGAGTCGATTTAGACGTATGTTTTCGCGTAGACTCCTTCTGCGGTCCGAATCTAATTTGTATTGTAACTGTGATTGGGATTATCGGATACAGGACGGGGAGGGACTGAACAGCCCGGTCCACCTGTCACGACGGACCGTAAAACCTTATTTACTTTAATATTAGGTATATTATTATTAACTGGTCGAAATTCTAATAAATATTAGATGAGAGACTAAATGATGCATTTTTACTGTCCTTTCATCCCAATGAAAAGCTGGACAAAACCATTGACGAATATAACATGTAGAGCTTGAAGCTAAAATGTCACGACACATGGAATTGAACGGTGCAGGCAATAATAATATTAGTTTATTAGTCACAAAGCCCTTTTTTTCCGGTAGATGCATGCATGTCTTTTGACCGCATCTAATCCTTCGGCAGTTCAGCACCGATGCTGAAGGCAGGTTTAAGCCATCCGCATTGATTCTGCAAAAGCGGATTTATTAACATAAATAAATGTAGCTACTGACTCGGGCGTTTGGTCTAGTGGTATGATTCTCGCTTTGGGTGCGAGAGGCCGCGAGTTCGATTCTCGCAACGCCCCTTGGTAGATTTTATATTACTTTTTTACCACGGTTTTTTTAGGAAACATTCCGTCACGAGTCGTTCAACTTGCCACGCCAGCGGTCCACGTGTGTCCGAGCCCACCTGCCAGTGACGGGATCATTATATCAACCGTCCGATCTTCCAATTCGTGAAATCGGGCACACGTCGTCCTCGGGCCAGACCGACCCCGGTTTTCGCTAACGTGGACATATATACACCGCGCCATGTTAGCAATCCACGAGTATCTAGACCCACCTGTCAGTGCGAGATTGTTATATCCACTGTCGGATCGCGTTTGCTCCTCCACGTTGCGCCCGCTCCTCCCTACTGCCGCGTGCCCCCTCCTCCCGGCCGTGCGCCCACTTCTCCCGCCGCGCCCTAGGCCCCGCCCCGTCTCTTCCCCTGCCACGGACCACGCTGCGCAGTATGCCTTCGCGGTGCCCAATCTGACTCCTACTACGTCGCCAACCACAGTGATGGATGGCTCCTCGGTGATGAGGACCCAGGCGCCGTCGCCGGTCTCCTCCTCGACGTCGCGGTGGCTGCTCGACCCATGCACTCCGCGAAGGTTGGCCACGAGGCGAAGGACGGTGGCTGGGTCGGCGACCCAAGCGACCGCCAGGAGTGACTCGGAGGCCGCTGTGTGTGCCGAGCACCACATGGAAGAAGAAGTCGAGGCATGGGTCTACCGATGACATGAACGTCAGGGAAGAGCTTGGCAAGGGCCTGCGCACGTAGTGGAGCGAGGGCGCGAGGAGGCAGGAGGCGGCAGTGAGCGCGACGCATAGCGTGGAGTAAGGAGAGCGCAGGGAGACGACATTGAGGACGTCGAACGCCTTGACGGCGCAGTCGAGGAGGTCAGCGGCGAGGCGGTCGGCGGAGACCTTGGAGACCGTGACGATGAGGACAGCGTCGAGGAGCTCGGAGGAAGGAGACGTGGATATAATGTTCCATTGACATGTGAGCCCAGGTCCACGTGGACACGATGATGTGGCCGAGGATGGAGCGTGCCCAGTTTCAAGAGTTCAAGGACTCGCTATATCTGGTTTTTGAGTCTAATGATGAAACTTGGATTTCGCTACAATTTAAAGGACATGTGGCAGACTCTTTCCTTTTCTTGATAGCTATTGCTGAGCGCCTAGCCCCTCGTGGCCCGGCTCAGGCAAATGGTCGATCGGAGAAAAATATGTAAATAACCACCCAATTAAATATTTTTTTAGGAAACCACCCATTTAAATATGACCTTGAGGCTAGAGTCTAGGGGCACGTGATAACAATTCGGTGAAACCACGGTTTTTTTTCTTGATAGTTACTATTTGGGGAAGCAGGCTTAGCCTCTCGTGGCCCGGCCCAACAAATGGTCGGCCCATGTGTAATCGAGACATATTTGTAATTCTAGAGTTCCTCGGGAGAATTCGAGTTGATTGAATAAGGAAGGCTGACACACTTCTCGGTTGTGGAGTCAGTTCTCGGTGGTGGTGCCTTCTTTTTTTTTTCTTAGAATAGAGACACGTACATATTTACTTGTTGACTTGATTTGAGAATATACTTCATTTACTTTCTTTCATCGTCGACAGAAACTGAACTCAAGACAGACCTTCGAGCTTGATCTTACTGATGGATCATTCACTCAATCAAAACATTGACGCACGCGCCTTCTTTCTTGGAAATTGTAAATATGACCCTAAGGCTAGGGATTGGGGGCACGTAATAACAATTCGGTGAGTAGTAAATTTTCGTCCGTCTTTAGCCATCTTTCATTTTCTAACATTCGTCATCTTTCCCTCCCTAGCGAAGGCCTTCGTCTCCAAACCTGCTGGGTTTCCCCTAGGATGAACCCAACGATTACGTACTACTGTATAGTTTTTTAGTGTTTTTTAGCATGATCACACAATGCAGCGTATTTTCCACCTCTGCTTCTCCTTTTTCAATTGCGGTTAGTTAAAATTCAGAATCAAGTGATCTACGAAAAAGGTCGTACTGCAGTATTGTGCAGGTAGTCAGCACATACAATTGCCATTATTAATCACAAAAATCGACCATCTGCATACATGTTTGCTCATAAAATTAACAATCTATTCCTACATATAGAGATAATTAGATACATATACTTAAAAGCTTACAAGAAAAGCATCACGCAGCAGTGCGGCCTGGTACACAGGAGCTCGTCGAGCTCAGCAGAACGATGACGGAAGGCGATGACTGACGATGGATGGGCAGCACCAGCAACTAGCTAAGCCGATGATAGATCAACCATGCATGCATGCATGCATTGAATCTGAATTATTGCGCGGCCTTGGGCGTGGGCGGCGGCCTCTTGGAGCACTTGGCCTGCACGGCGAGTGTGGCGGTGGTGCCGGGGCAGTTGGCGTCGCCGCCGAAGACGTTGGCGGCCACGGGCAGCGAGCAACTGGGTTTGCCGAGGCAGGCCTTGTCGACGACGTCCTTGGCGCCCGGCGCGTGGCAGCTGCCGAAGGTGTAGTTGCCGCAGATGCCGGCGGGGTTGCCGTAGCTGGCGAATACCACCTGCTGGATGACCTTCTTGGGTGGGCACTCCAGCGTGGCCTGGGGCCGGACGTTGCCGCCGTCCTTGACGGAGATCTGGCTGCCCTTGCGCTCCCACGTCCGGATGTGCGCCGGGTTGCGCTCCGAGATGTAGGTGCAGATGTTGTCGCGCTTCACCGTCAGGATCATGATGGCGTCTGGCTTCCCGCCTTCCTCCTCGAACAACACCAGCACGTTGTCTTTCTCACGGAGGAAGGAACGGGGCATGTGGTAGCTGAAAACCATGTATAGTTATTAGCTGATCAGCAAGCAAGCACTAGGATCACCATATCATATCATATATCAAAGACGACAGATGGAACAACCATATATATATACTTACAGCTGCTGCGATGGTCGGCCGAGGGCGTGCTTGTAGGAGATCCAGTAGCGGCAGACGCCTATGCCATTGACGTAGACCATGCCCTTGCCCATGGGGCTCAGGTCCAGCACCACCGGATCCTCTCCCGACGGCATGTCGAAGTGCCTCTGCAGAAATGTGTATGCAAATTATGAGTAGCAGAGAGCACACACTCTCCTGCCGTTCCAAGCTTATATATAGGTCATCATCAGTCAATCACCTTGTACCAGACGAGCGGCTTGTCATTGACGGCCGGCTTCCATGTGACGCTGCCCATTCCTTTTTCGGAGTAGATCTCCTTCTGCTCGCCGACGAGGCCGACGATGTGGCCCCAGCCGTTATTCGTCAAGTCCAGCGTGCCGGCATCCAGACCCTGGATCTGCACCCTGTCGATGCCCGCCAGACGGTGCTCCAGGTAAGCGCCACTATCCTGAAGATGGACAAACAACCAAATGTATTCTAAGGATCGGACGCACGCCACGCATGGATGAATCTACCTACCATCTACACTAGTACACTATATACTCACCATCATCCCCAACGTGGATGCCAACACGGCGATGTGGTTGACGCCCTTCTTCAGGTTCGCTGCTTTCTCGAGCATGAACGCCTTGTTCATCTTGGTCCCGTGCCCGTATCCTGATCGATGAATCAGCATGCAGCGGAGACCCCTCAGTTGTGTTGATGCAGTCCAAAGAAGGGTGTTTGGTCGAATGATGGATCGAGGAGCAGGCCGGCCGTGCAGGAGCTATAGCTCCAAGAGTCCAATAAGTTACCTACGAAGACGTTGTTGACAAACGCCACCATGGCGTGTCCATGGCTGTTGACCTCGAGCACCGGCCGGATGTTGCTGCGGAACGGCATGTCGTCGGCCTCCAGCTTGAAGCTGGACGTGTACCACACGTAGTCCGTCTTGTCCTTGGTGAGGTTGTAGAGGTCCTCCGCCTTCCGGGTCCTGATCTTGGCCTGCTTGTACTTGGGCACCTTCTCCTCGTCGAACATGTGCCACATGTTGTTCTGCACCGTCTGGTCCGTGAAGTGGAAGGTGCGCTGGTTGTGCTGCGCGTTCACGTGCTGCGTGTTGAACACCACCGTCTTGCAGTCCGCCAGGATGCTGATGGAGTGGCGCGGCACGAAGTAGTTCTGCCCACGGAACGCCACCGTCGCGTCGTCCTTGGTGTTGTGGTTGGACAGGAACGCCACGCACACCTTCTGCTCCGGCAGCTCGAACACCCGCGCCTCTAGCTGCTTCCCCAGCGCCTGCGTCGACGCCGTGCCCCACAGCAGCGCCTTCTTGCACAGCTTCAGAGCCTGGTGGAGGTCACGGAGGTGGCCCCACTTGGGCTCCTTGTGCATACCTGAAGAAGGAGGAGGACCATCTTATTTCAGACTTCTTTCAGAGTCTTCAGATCCATCGATCGAGTTGACGACAACAAACAAAGGTGATCGTCTTATATAGTATTACCGAACTCGTCCAGGGGCGCCTCGTCGTAGTACTTGGGCATCACAAACGCAGCGCCTGTCCTCCCAAAGTTTGTCCCGCCATGGTACTGTTTTTTTTTTTTTTTTCCCATGCATCAGATGAGGAGATAACAGTATTATTGGACATATATATATTCAGAGACCGATCGACAAGACACAGACGAACGCATAATATATGGATGAGAGGAGGTTAATTTGTTTTCGCTACGAGTATACTCCTATATTTCTTTTGCTACTAATACTACTGCTCACTGCTGAGTACCATGTAATAGTTTGTCATAGTACCGCCCACGGAGAAGAAGCGGGACACGGCGAACGCAATGTCCTCGGCAGAGCGTTGCGACGGCGGGTCACCGAACACCCTGTACCTGTTTTATTTACACCAAGCAACGAAATGGCTGAGCTGCGATGACGAAGATTACAGTGACGAAATGACAAGGACAATCTCATCAGCATTGTTTTGTTGAACAAAAAAATGTATGTATGTTGATGGGTTGCCTGCCTTCTGGAGTAGTAATGATCGACTTACTGTGCTGTCCAGTTCTCAGTCCACAAGAGGGGCAAGCTCTTGTTCATTGGCCCCGGCCATGTATCTCCACAGTTCCTCCCATTGCAGGTAGGGATCTATACGTACAGGGAAGGAAACCTCAGCATATATATTACTGCTAGCTGGTGTTCATTCTTTTTAAACTACTTTGCAGAGTACCATGCATTTCTTTAGCTGAAAAGGCTATCTTTTTTTTATCGTCCGTGATTCATTACAGCTACTGAACTATACTACTAGTAGTTGTTGTTGTTGTTGTTTTTTTTTTTTTTTTTTTTGTCTTTCAGAAACTCTACTGAAAATGCAATCTGAATGCTGAGGCTATACCCTGTGTTCAATCTCTTGGACAGAGAAACACAGGGTATTAATTAATTCGGTCACAAAAAACAAAATAGACGTCAAAGTTACCACATCACCAGGAGCTCTGGTCTGCTTGCACATGATCCAGGGCACGCCGATGTTGGTGGAGAGCGCCATCTCTGCTGCCCAGTGGATGTACTTGGTGCCCTCCTCTTTGAAGACGGCCTCCAGATGCTGGTACTCGTTCTCGATCTGCAAGGCAGGTTAAGCGACATTCCATTCCCATCAGAGAGAGAGAGAGAGAGAGAGAGAGAGAGAGAGAGGAGAGGACATTGGTCGTCTGCCTGGTCAATTAAGCAACCTGTGCTAGAATGATGGGGCCTCCTTGTGGCGCGAACAGGTTGGCGTCCTTGAGCTTGTTCACTATGAGTTTCACAAACTGCTCCATGTGCGTCTGCATACATAGACGATCGAAAACAAACAGGTCGCGGATAATGTTTGTCAGAAATCAGACATCAGATTCAGATAGCAGATATACTAGATAATGACCTTGAATGGCTCGTTGTTGGTCCGGAACACAATGTCAGGGACCTCCCGTAGCCAGTAGGGCAGCCCTCTGAAAAAGGAAGAGCAGGAGATCACATTAGACAAAACGACTTTGGATTGGAAGATGAGATGAGATGCAACGAAACGACGCGCGACGACTGAACACACGAACAACAAACCCATGGTTCCATTCGGCCTGGATGAAGGGCCCGATCCGGACGACGGCGTACATGTCGTGCTCCTGGATGAGCTTGAAGAACTTGACCAGGTCGTTCCGCCCCTCGAAGTTGTACTGCATGATGCAAGGAAACGTAATAGCCATTTCCTCTTCCTCACGGCACGACAGACGCAGATCTTCACATTGCAAAATGGATCGAGATAATGTGCAATTGATAGCAGCTGCTTATGATCTTACATACCACGCCCTTGTCTGTCTCGTGCACGTTCCAGAAGACGTAGGTCTCGATGACGTTGAGGCCGCCCTCCTTGGACTTGGCGATGAGGTCGGGCCACATGTCCGGCGGGCTCCGCGGGTAGTGGATGGACCCGGAGAAGAAGATCTCCCGGCGGCCGTCGATCATCAGCGACCGCCGGTCGTAGGTCACCACGGTGCCCTTCTTGGTCAGCTCCCACGCCGCAGCGGCGCCGGGGACGAGCGCCGCCGCCGCGGCGGCCACGAGGAGGAGGAGCCGGGGCCGGGACATGTCATGCATAGGAACGGACGGGGGCGTGCGTGAGCGCGGGACGGCGACGGGGACGGGGACTAGGGGCTACGGGTTCGCGGCACTAGCGATCATGAAATAGGAAGGGCGCGGGAAGCGAGGGGCCCCGATCGGTGAGTTGAGCAGGAAGGGAGCGGCCGCCCGGGAACCACGCGCGCGGCCGGGCCGGGGGAACGGCTGCCACCACCACCACCACCACGCCTGCACGAGACAAGGAAGGCAGACGGGCAGAGAGGAAGGTGTTGGTGCGTGTGGTTTCCGATGGACATCATTCAGAAACACAAACACCATCTGTCTGCATGCATTGCATCCCGGCCGCCGCGAGAGAATGGCAGGAAATCATTTCGGTAATAAATATATATATGTGGATGCCAGTTCATAATTAATAAGTTTGCCGTTCTTGACGACACTAATTTCGAATTATATTATTATGGTTGAACCCATCCTTTGTTAGCACAATATAAACGTGGATGGTTACACAAGCAGTGGTGAATCCAGAACAATATGTCACCGGGGTTAAGTACTGATTATTGGGGTCAAACATGCTTTATTGTCTATTTTGTACCATGATTTGCAAGCTCTGAAGAAGAAATTGTAAGGGAATTTTCAAAAACCATCGGGGTCGGCTGAACCGTGGATATACGTAGATCCGCCCCTGTACACATGTACATAGATTCGTTCCTTATGAAAGTAGACACGCATGCCACATACTCTTCGGTGTCAACAGAAACACACATACCACTGAAAGAACAAAGCCGTTAAATTTTGAAATAAATACAGAAATGTGAACACCCGTGCCAAATGGATCTGTTAATGCAACCGCCTTGTTAGTGTACGTTATGTACCATGCTAAACTTTAAGCATCTTGAGCTCCGTTTGGTATAGTTAAACAGATTTGAAGTTGGTATGTTAACACCTATAAATAAAATAACTATAACGCTATATCTACCGTAAAAAAAAGGGTTCGGCTGACTATACACTATAGCGCTACCGTAGACCGACAGATAGAAAGGTATTTGAAATTGTGGAAGAACAGTGGATATACTTTATGGATAGCCAAAGTTAGTCAGTGGGTTCGAGTTGGTCTAAGAAGGTCAGAGTCCTCGACTTGAATAAACACACTTGTCGAAATCTCAGCACGAGATGGGCGTGGGCCTGGCTCAGCGGAGAAACCAAGAAAGGAGCAAAGGACACTGACACATGGCCCCGCACGCACGGCGCACGGGTGGTTCGTTGGCGCCGGCAATCCAAAGCCAATCGATCGAATCGCCCGTCGCTGGCTCGCGTTATCTTCTTCACTCACCTGCCCATCCCGCATTCCCGCTGCTCTGCAGTCAGCAGTCGACTCGAGTCTTCTCTTCCCCCGCCCCACACGCACCTCGGCGGCGGCGGCGGCGGCGGCGGCGATGGCTGCTCCCGTGGTGGACGCCGAGTACCTGCGCCAGGTCGACAGGGCGCGCCGCCACCTGCGCGCGCTCATCTCCAACAAGGGATGCGCCCCCATCATGCTCCGCCTCGCGTACGTGCATACTGACTACTGTGCTGCTTGGTTTCGCTTGGTTGCTTCCGCTCCTGAGCCCTGATGTGCCCTTTCGTGCTCCACGGCCGAGCCAGGTTTCGTGCTCAGCCATCATCATGGTCTCGTCTCCTCTGGCTTCGCGTTTCGGCGAGGCGATTTATCAAGCACCCTGCGCGCGTGACATACCGGCTCCTACCTAATCTTACTTGCCGCGGGGTAGCAAGGGGGTGATGGATTCATGGTCTCCAATTCACAACCGATTCCGTTCGTTAATGTTGTGTGAATCGCGAAGAGAGCGCCCCTCAGTCAAATCACGGCCATAACACACCCTGTGTGGTAGATGCAAATCATGAAACTGTCGCAACCACTGTTTCCTTTGCTTTAACTTTACTTGTGTCATTATGTGAGCTGTGGAATCACCGGAGAGGCGGTTAGGGTACCTCTGTATTCTCGTATACGCTCCAACACTAATAGGGGGGAAATTGTTGCTGCCTTGCTGCTCACTTATTAGGAACAGCTTGTGACAAGCTTTGATCGAGCACAATTTTATGGCTCATGCGGCGACTAGTCCGTATGTTGGAGTTCCTGTTTATTGTTTCTAGATACATAGCGTTTCTCCTTGTGGCGTCAGGTCTGATAACTAGTTAAATCTCCATTTTCTGCTCGACTGATCCAGGAGTCTAATGTGCTTGTTGTGGATTGTGCTTTACACCATTGAACCCATTGTTGTTCAAATTTGAAAAACCAAACACTTATGAAAATCATTTGCTCTCCCTTGCAGATGGCATGATGCTGGAACTTATGACGTGAGCACTAAAACTGGTGGTGCAAATGGTTCAATTAGATTCGAGGAAGAGTACACCCATGGTTCAAATGCTGGTCTGAAGATTGCTATCGATCTCCTCGGTATGCATCGTTCATACTCAATATGGTACTGTATGCCTATGCAAGACTGTTCTTCCCTTGTGAGAATATATATCAACATCAGCCTTTATTTAAACCTAGTACAAGGCTATGAGCTACATGAATGATGACTGAAGAAATTAATCTGCTCCTTTTTCTAGTTTCTTTCTGGTAAATTGGAACTCTTTTTCTGTGGCTCTTGGTTTCTACTATATCTTCGTGGTCAGACTGCAAAAGATAAATGTGAGATGATAAATTGGAAAAAAAAAAACTACTGTGTGTTTTTAGGCTTTAGCTATGAAAGAGGTCCTCCCATAAATATATGCATTGTTGGGACTATTAGTCTGTAGATCTGTGCCCTGTGCCCAGTGGCGGAGGATGGAAGAAAATTAAGGTGTGGCGAAGTCGATAGTGATAAGATAATACTTGTATAAATACAAAATTTATATCTTTTGCAATGTAAATAAATTACAATAGTAGGGGGTCTAATTATGTATTGACTTTGTCTTTTGCCCGTTCTCCGTTCATCCATCTTTACTTAAATACTCTCACAACACCCTGCTTCCTAAATAAACAAATAATTCACTAATGAAATAAATTAAAAAAATAACTAAAGTACTAAACAAGCACACAATGTGCAATGCGCTAATCAGCTAGCGCCCTTGCACATGAACTCGGCATTCCTGGTGTGCTAATTAGTTAGTGCCCTTGAACATGCACTCAGCACTCCTGCTGGTGGTTACATGTTGCTCTTCTTATGCAAATCAAGAGACTGATTTGCTAGGATTAATCACGGCGGAACCTAGGTATGGCATGCGCCATAGGCCGCCATACCGGCCTTGTTACACAGTTACATATTTACTCATGGAGTGGTTACTTGTATGTATACCATAAAGTCTCAATAGTTATCAGAAGGTGCCTTGAATAACTGCAGCATGTGAAAATACTACAGTATTTGTTAGCTGCACTCCATGTGGAGTGATGGTGATTTGTATTTCTTGTTTTGTTCTTTATTTTTTTTCCACTCCTAAAATAATGAAACCGTTACTATTGCTTATCCAACTGTGTTTTGTTTTTCTTTAGAGCCTATCAAAGCAAAGAATCCAAGGATAACGTATGCAGACCTTTATCAGGTAATTTGGGATCACCTTGAATTTGCTCTTCTATATGATGTCTGCCTTATTTTCTCCCCTGTCGTGATTGAGCTCTTTTGTCTTGTCGAGAAGCGTGAAACTGCAAATTCAAGATGAATACTAACGTGCTAGAAATTTACAAAACAGCTTGCTGGAGTGGTTGCTGTTGAAGTGACTGGGGGCCCAACCGTTGAGTTTGTTCCTGGCAGACGTGTATGTGAAAAATACACTTGTTCTTACGTGGATTAATCTTTCCTGATGTTTACCCTTCAACTGCTTGACATGAATCAGGATTCGTCTGTGTGCCCCCGTGAAGGGCGTCTGCCAGATGCTAAGAAAGGTATTTACTAGCCTTTGCCTTGGGCTATACTTATGTGATTATTCATTCATGTATCCTAACATTATTCTGGAACTGTGAGAGGGAGGGATGGAGCTATGGAAGCAGGGTACTTTTGTGATTCGTGTGTAAAATCTTCTTGCTTCTCAGTGTCAAAATCTTATCTGTATCTGAGCTCCTTATTAGCTGCATGGAATCCTTACCCTGAAGTAGTATTAAACAACATAAATAATTTTCTCTATTAGGAGATGGTCTTTTCTTTCTCCGTGTAAGCAGTTACTGTATGTACCAGGACTGTGTGTACAGCTTTCATGTTTTTTCCTGGTGGTTTCTGGTTGTTATTATATAGTACTTGTTATTTCTTCATCTCTCTTGCTGATGTACATCTCTTGGTTTTGTACCTGTTTGCATGAATAGGTGCATCACATCTGAGGGACATCTTTTATCGGATGGGCTTAACAGACAAAGACATTGTCGCTCTATCAGGGGGCCACACTCTGGTAAATTGTTACAGTCTCTGCAGAAGTACTCATTTGTTGAAAAGCACATCTTAAAACCTTTGTCCTTTTAGGGAAGGGCTCATCCAGAGAGGTCTGGATTCGAAGGTGCCTGGACAAAGGAGCCTCTTAAGTTTGATAACTCGTACTTTCTGTAAGTGGGACATAAGCACAGAATTTCTACTCAGTTTATAGAGTAGATTCGATATTGTGAGTGTCGTGTTGAATGATTTTGCGTGTTACTGCAGGGAGCTGTTGACCGATGAATCTGAGGGCCTTTTAAAGCTTCCTACTGATAAGGCACTGCTGTCAGATCCTGAATTTAGACACTATGTGGAGCTTTACGCAAAGGTATGTAGGACTTGTGACATATCCTAACATACAACCGCACTTGATCCTTAGTATGTCAGCGCCTCGTGTCGCCATACACCATACATATACAAGCTTCAGACCCACTGATTCAAAGCCATGCCTCTGTTTGTACCGCAGGATGAAGATGCCTTCTTTAAAGACTACGCCGAATCACACAAGAAACTCTCGGAGCTTGGCTTCACGCCCCGCAGCGCGGCATCAGCAAAACTGGATCTTCCTACTGGCGCTATTCTAGCACAGAGCGCCTTCGGGGTAGCAGTTGCTGCAGCTGTAGTCATCGCGGGCTACCTGTACGAGGCTTCCAAGAAGGCCAAGTAGATTGCAAAGTTCCTCGTCCCATGGCTTTGCTTAGTACAAGTATCAAGATCGAATAACAGGGCACTACTAGAGTACTAGAAATGAAATGAGGGTACTCAAGAAAATATATTGAAATAACCCCATGTGAACACAGCATTCCCTTCTTGTTTATTTACACCGTACTCATTGAGTCATGAATATTTCGACTACAATGATATGGAGACGGCATAGCCTATTAATTGGAACTGTCTGCCTTCTACGTAATCTATTGTAGTATTTGGGGAACATCTATGTGGACATGGGAACAGTGATGCGTCTTGCATGACGGCATGTTTTATTGGCGGAATGAACACCGCGTGGAGCTTGGGAGTATACTCTGCCATAACAACTGTGCAGTTTGGCCTGAAAGCAAGGGCGTAGCGTTCGGTGAGTGGATCATACTTGTACCTACGTATGGGGAAAAAAAACCGATACGTCTCTAGCTGCTATATAATCGATGGACAAGTAGACCAAAGGACGGAGCAGGCGGATAAACATGTCTGAAAAAAGGTTCAGTTCTCTGCATAAACACATCAAGAGCGAGGTAGCTATCAATCAATGCGATAGCCTTACCATTCCGAGAGGTACGGTTTCCTCGTGTTTTCGTAAACAAACCTGAAGTCCTAGTCGTGTGATGCAACGGAAAGGGAATAGAAGCACACATCTGGTAATACAACGTGCCTTGTTCTTCTTCCGCTGCAAAGTAAACTATAACAACAGAGATGCGGCGGAGTTGGTCAGGAGTGGGTGCACCAACGACGCCCGACACGTCACACGTGCGAGAAGATAATAACAAGAACGTCTTTGCCTGCCTGCCTGCCACTCTTCTACTACATTATTAATTAACCAATTAATTCGTACCATTCCAGGCTCCTCCGCCCGTGTGCCTGGGTAAACCTGGATCTGGTGGCTATATCTGTCTGCACCGTAAAAGGACGAGTTTTCTAAAAAAAATTTTTTATCTAGGAAAACATAAGTATACCTTTCACGTTGGTCTCAATGTGCACTTTGAAAAAAAGTGGAAAGACCCAACATCTATAGATGCAAAATGTTTCATCCACTTTTTCTTTTTATTTCTCACTTCATTTTATACCAATATCCACCTGTTAATTTCTTTCTCTTGGTTTTAACGAGACAAGAATGACGTCAATCAATTAGGTCTACTTTTTTTTATTTTTTTTTTATTGTCTCTTTAATCATCTCACAACACGTGCGTATAACACATACATCTGTGCTAGTATAACTAATGTGTTGGGTTACTGCCGGCCGGTTTAATCCGTGCAAGTGTGTAATAATATAATAAAAAAGAACCCAGAGCTCAGTCAAGTGCTCCGACCTAGCTCCTAATTAGCCATCAATCAGTGATGAACCAAGGAAAGGATGTGCTAGTGCACGTATTATGCATGGTGTGTGTGTGTGTGAGTTGACTAGTGTAATTTGTTCCGATCGGATGATGAACCAGCAATTGCATAACACGTGCCGCGTATTCGAACTGCGGGTTGACGACGGATCCATCGTCGATCGATGCGGAAAGCCACGCCACTCGTCCCACCGCCTGGCCGCTGCCTTCTCCTTCCGGGCTGGACCTGGACTCGACACCCAAGTCCCCAACCCCACGCCGGTCGCCGCCTACCCGCCCACCACCCCCACCACCATGTACTATCAAGCATTGTGTTGTTGTGATCCTCACCGCGACGGCGCGACCAAACAACCATCCCCACCCACCTCTCTTCATTCATTCCCTACTCTACTCCTATGGGATGGGGCTATATGTTGGACTGTGCTCCGGTACACATTTTACTTTGGAGGATGTAAGATGTCTGGGCAAATCTAGACCTTTGATTTTAAAAAGAAAAAACAATTAGAAAAAAGAAAAATCTCCATTTATATTTGCATGGTCCTTAAATCACGTTGCCGTACGCCGTTTCAACGGAAAAAGGCGTGCATGCCGGTTAATTAGGATCTTAACAGACGAAGTAATGGCTGCGAAAGCTAATAGCTTTGTTTATGAAACATTCTACCCGTATGGCCGTATCGTGTCTCAAAAGACACTTGGAAAAAAAAAAGCATGTTACATCTCGTGTATGAAAAAATTAAGAGAAAACCCATGTTATTAGATTTTCACGTTATTAGATCCAATATAATCAAATGTGATAGTCCCATATTCATTATATATTTGAAACAGACAAATAAATTTTAAGATATATAAATTGATTATTGAGAGCGGGAAAATAGCACGATTATTGTGCGTATCAGTTCTAAGCACGCATTCTGTGTGAAGAATACCAGTAATTCGCTGCCCATACCGACGTTAATTGATGCTATTCACGTGTGCTTACCATATTTTAATTTAGTATACTCATTATGCATATATTTTAATTTATAGTGCAGTTGTCACGTTATAAATTGTTGTTGAAAAATAATTAGGCAGTTGTTACGTTCAATACAAAGTAGTCACAATGGAATGAGTTAGTTAGATTTATTAGGGATATTTCTTTCTTTAAACTATTACCTCTTACTTCATTTAGATTTATTAGGGATATTTCTTTCTTTAAACTATTACCTCTTACTTCATTTTATCTATCGAGATCTGGTATAACGTACGGTCCACATTAATTCCAGTGTAGCGTAGCGAATGCCATATATAAAACGAACCCCCCTTCGAGTTCCATCCATTCCATTCCTTGTCCAATCCAATCCAGCAATAATCCACCACAACAGCTCCTGCTGCAAGCGGACCATCGAGCTCCCCGCCGTCAAGAGGATCGCCGCGCCCGTCCATCCACACCCCCACCCCACCCCCAACGAACAACGAACCGGCCATGGGCCGCTCGCCGTGCTGCGAGAAGGCGCACACCAACCGGGGCGCGTGGACCAAGGAGGAGGACGACCGCCTGGCCGCCTACGTCCGCGCCCACGGCGAGGGCTGCTGGCGCTCGCTGCCCCGCGCCGCCGGCCTGCTGCGCTGCGGCAAGAGCTGCCGCCTGCGCTGGATCAACTACCTGCGCCCCGACCTCAAGCGCGGCAACTTCGCGCCCGACGAGGACCGACTCATCGTCACCCTCCACGGCCTGCTGGGGAACCGATGGTCCCTCATCGCAGCCAGGCTGCCCGGGCGCACCGACAACGAGATCAAGAACTACTGGAACACGCACCTCCGGCGGAAGCTGCTCGCCACCGGCATCGACCCCGTCACGCACCGCCCGATAATAGTAACCAAAGACGCGGCCGACGACGATGAGGAGGAGAAGCCGAAGCCGAAGCCGAAGCCGCCGCCCATGCCGTCCCGGTGCCCCGATCTCGACCTGGACCTGGACCTCCGCATCAGCCCGCCGTGGTGCCAACAACACGACCAGGGTCAGCAGCAGCAGCAGCTGGTGGTGGTGGGGGAGGACGACGTCAAGCCCGCCGTCAAGCTGCGCGAGCAGCTGGTGCACGCCAAAGGCCTCCGCTTTGGCGACGCCCGCGGACACCCGCTGCTGGGCCTGGGCCTGGGCCCGGGCCTCCGCCCCGCCATGCTCGACTTCACAGGCCTCGAGACCAAGTGAAGTACCAAGCGACAGGGATGATGGCCGCGCCGCGCGGTTTCTTCCGTCCTCTGCTTGGTTTTTTTTGGGTTGTCGCTAGCTTTGTACTAGGGTGGGGTGATACAGTGTACTACTACAGGTAGTTTAGTTAGTTTAGAACAGAGGGAGGCCGGGCGAGGAGGAGGAGATGGAGCCCAAGCAAGATCCTCCCAGGCCTCCATTTTGTGTAAATTACTGTGGCTCACTGATGGCCCGGAATAATAGCCTGCCTAGGTCTAGGTCCCCATGTAAATAAATCTTCGGTGAAGTGAAATGAATGAAATGAACGCTTGTTTGTTTGATTTCCTCCTACACTCTGTTCTGTTCTTCTGGAGACTACTGCACCCTGCCACTCCGTCCGTGTGTTGCCACTTTTCTGGCCTCTCCTCTTTCGAGCTGCCATGTTGCCGCTATTGGTCACGAGATAGATCAAGGCTCCAATCCAACAGGTGTGGTGGCATGCAGCCGCGGATTTGGGCGCCGGCGCCGCTTTATTTGCGTCGCCGTTCGTTGCCGCTCCCGCCGTGAACGCAGCAGCGATGCCGATGGTAGATAGGAGGAATCGTCGGCATCGTCTTGGCCATGCTTTCCCGCCAGATCTCGGACTCCATGGCACAGCGCAGGGTTCCTGCACGAACCCTGAGACGGCAACTAGAGTGTAGAGCAGGTGTCGTGGATTGGATGGATGGGCGACGCCGATCGACGACGCGAGGGAGCTCGTGGCGCGCGGACCATGAGGATCGGGATATCATGAACCTGATCTAATCGGTGGCTACTAGCTGCTAGTAGATACACACGGCGGTGTGGATCGGCCGGCCGGGGCGACACCTGTCGTCGATTCAGATCGGTGCCGACATGACACCCCGACCTGCAGCGCCACCCATCCTGCCATACCAATATATAGTAGAGTACCATGCAAGGGCGACGACATCACAACAAGGCCACCTATACAGCTCTATTCCTGTCGAGCTGGAATTTTTTTTATAAGGACGTCAGCTATCATCGATTAGAAGTAGATTACAAGTTTGAAGACTCCGCACTCAATGAGAGCAGCGGACTGAAACCTAGCGATTACAGGACACATTCCGTGCAAGGAATTGGAGCACTTGAAGGTACAAGAATTTGACATAGGTCTGTCTGGCCTTCTTTGTTAGGTTGTGAGCGATGCAGTTGTTTGCTTTGGATATCTTTTTGAATCTGCATATGCTAAAGTTGTGGTGACCTGTGATCTGAGCTAAGACCGATCTTATGCTCCAAAAAATTGCATTCTGTATCGGATTTAGGTAATTTAAAGTAGTGACAAGCTCTTGGTTGTCTGAGTGATTATGCAATCCTGGATCTGCAGGACGAAGGAAGTGAGCAGGCCAAAACCAATCGTCCAATCCCAAGGCTCCGGCAAACTGCGAGGTCTCCTCACTTGTACCCTAGCTTGTAAATCAAATCACAGGCAAATCAAAAGCTGCCGTCATCTTTTAAAAAACGACCGGCGCTGAATCGAAAGAACTCGATGTAGAGATAAATGAAGTTTACCTAGAATATATAGTGCCTCATATCTGAGCACATTCGATTTCTAATAGTATACTGTATTAATGAGGACATAGTAATAGTTAGGGTAGCAAGCAAAAGCTAGGTTGTCCACGAACAAGCTGGTCTCGTCCACTGGTATCCCCTGATCGGCAGATAAGAATTATGGGCTCTCAGCCGCACGCTAAGAGCTCTTTTATAACAAAACTCAATTCCGATCGAAACTGGAGCGGATTGGAGAGAACTAAGAAAAAATTAATTCATTTTCTCCATCCATTTTCCTCTGATTCCGATCGGAAATGGTTGATCCAAACAAACCCTAATTATAATCTGGATCGTGGTATATTTCACGACGACAGGAATTAATTATAAACTATACACGGACACATTAGCGGGTAGGTCAAAAGAATCTACGTACTGGTATGTTTGCTCTATAAAATTATCCACGCATCTAGATCAGGTACTTTGCTCCAAGTCGATGGCCAGCTTTATATATGCTCTTTCGGTCCATCTTGTGCTGTGTGCTATGCCAGGCTAAGGCAGCTGCAAGCCCCGGAATTGGGTATGGTGGTTTCCCCTTCCGTCCACTGAACCTGCCCGATTCCATCCTTGCTAAATTGGTGTTGCAAATTAAAATTGCACTTTCACCTACTCTTTTTTCTCTTCACTATATGCGCTTTCACCTAGCCACTCTCTTTATTATATATTATACTAGTCCCAGTTTCAATTTATGCAGCGGCGGTTAGGTTGCCGATTTGGGGCAGCCGAGCTGAGCTGAACCACCTGCTGCGGCCGGTCCCCTGACCAATCAGCTCGGCGATGCAAACGCAGTGGTTGCCGATTCCGGCGGCCTCATCCCTCATGTTGCTCACTGGCTAGTACCGCACCACTTGTGTTAGTGCGGTGCATTCGGCCATTGGAACTGGATGGGTAGGAGTATTATTAATGGTTGCTACCTACGGAGTACCGTGTATCTTTCTTAATTTATTTCACTAATTAAGTAACCTGCTTATTAATCCTGCATGCATGCTGACCGTCGTTTGTTGTCGATTCCAACGGATCGGGTGAGCTTGTCAGAGTCCGTCCGGCCTCATCAGGCCTGTGCTGTGACTCCGGACGTGTCAAGTGGTTCATTAGCTGCCGATTAGAAGCTGTGCACTGCAGCAAATTAAAAGCGTGTCGTCAAGTGGTTAAACATTTTAGCTGCCGAGATAGATTTATGACGACCTCCGTATATCCATCGATGGGACTGCAATAATCTGCAGCACAACTGCGTGCTTGTCTGCTTGATCAGATGAAGCGGCACGAGCTAGGGAGCTGGTGGCATGCATGCAGTAATAAGCTAGCTGGTGCTATCAGGTTCCGTTCCGGTAGGAACGGAGAGGATAGCAGTAGCAGCCGCGTCAGCTGGACCACACATGCAGCAACCGTTGGGAGTCAGTTAGCAGCAGCAGCAACAACGGTCCATGACCATCCTCTCCATCGGCTTGTGAGGCGAGCTAGGCCTAGGCGACTTCTGTGAGTGCTATGGACCGTCGTCGTCGCTGATATAGCGCTGTATCTCAGATGAATGGAGTGGAAGTACAGAAGCACAAAAGGCAGGGCAAGCAGGCCTCACTGTCAAGGGTGTCAACCATTTCCATTTGGCTGCGATGCGATCCGCCGATCCCCAGCGATACCACAAGTAGGTGAGGTGAGGTGAGGTGAGGTAAGGTTATCCTCCTCCTTATCCCCTCGAGCTGGCTGGCTGGAGGTGGAGCTGGAGCGAGCGGAAGAAGAAGAAAAAAACCCCGGAACGGCAGCCGGATTACTCCAAGGCAGTGAGGACTGACGAGAGGCAGAGGACAGCGACCGTCAAGCTTATCTGCGCGCGCCTGCCTATTATAAGCTTGTCACCGCCGCCGTAAAGGTGCCGCCTTTATCTATCTACGTTCCCCATCCAACCCAGATGATGCCTTGCCTACCATCCAATACATCCATCTATCTGCGATCAATCTATCTGCATCCTGTGTGTGCGGTCACTGGTCAGAGACATCTCTTGTCCTGGCGCTAGCTCCCTTTTATAATTGTGTCGTCAGGTGAACAGCCTGCTGATTGTCCTAACTAAAAGTAGTAGTAGCACTAGGAGATAGCGTTACTAATCCAGCACATATCGATCTGATCTCCGACGTGTCTACTAAGGTTTCCTGACAAAACCAGATTTTGACCGGTGGACTAGTATATGCAACGACGCTTTGGTCGTCTGCGATCACGATCAGCTTTGTTTGTTGCCAGGTGACACTGACAGTTGACAGTGTTGTTGAGTACTACCTGTTACTACCATGCGCCCAATCACACGGACGGGAGCCTGACGAGGTTGGCTGGCTGGATTTTAGGCACCTGCCGGGCCGGCCGGCCCCGTGTAGCACCCACTACCCAGACGAACGAGCGAGCTACCACCAACCTGTTGCCCTTTCCCTTTCTGCTCCTTGTCTCCTTCTCCTTCACCGTGGGTCCTGCCGTCTGGCCCGCCACGGCACCCCGACGTACGAGTCTTGTCCGATGCCGCCGTCAGCTGTGTTGTGTGCGCCAGATTAGCCGGTTTTGGTTGGGCTACCCTGGACTGGACTGGCCTGGTTGTTGCCATCGTGCGTCGTCATGCCACCGTTGGGGAATGGGGAATCCCGTTACGGTGCCCGACCTGATTGGCCAAGTTGCTTTGCTTTCGTGTTGGGGGTGTTTGTTTCCCGTTTTGCTTTTTTTCGTTGAGATTGGCCATCCATCGCTAGTTTGCCTTGGTGGCTGCTGCGTCTGCGTGGGTTGGTGGGTGGCTGGGATGGGGCCCGAGTTGCCTTGCCCGCTCTGGACGTGCTTTTTTATTTTTTAGATTTTTATTTTTTCGTTTTTACAAAAATATACACCGGTTGGTAACATTTGCAGAGTTGGTCGACCGGCGTCCGGGGTCCGGACGCCAGGGGCCTAGCGCCCGGTGCCCAGGCGCCAGGTGTGGAGCCGTCCACGCCGTCCGAGCCGACGTGGGGCCGTCCGAGCCGACGTGGGGCCGTCCACGCCGTTCGGGCCGACAGAGGCCTGGCGCCCAGCCACCCGGCGTCAGGTGTTTTTTTTTTTTGATTTATTAGCTCGCTAATCTAACGTTTAATCGCTAATCTCGCTGTTTAATCTCGTGTTTGTTTAATCTCGTTGTTTAATCTCGTGCATCCGATCCGAGTTAGATTCTAACCATTTAGCTTCAACCTTGCCTATTATATTAGCATTCTAAATTAGCGTTTCGACCCTTTCACCAGGACCCCTCCAGTTTATTTTGACCCCAATTTATTTTGAAATTACAAGTATTTTGCTCCATTTTCTTTCTCCATTTTCTATTTCCTATTTTGCGTATGTTTATTTTGAAATTATAAGTATTTTTAGGTCACGTTGTTCTGCTTCGCGAAGCAGATCTTGTCGGCGCTTTAGCTCATGCTCCCTCCTCTTCAGTTCTAAATACTACTAGATGTAAATATTACTACAATATATTACTATTAAAACTTAATAACAAATACTACAAATAAATACTAAATATAACAGAATATATATTCAACTAAATACTAATACTAAATACTAAATCCAGTTATTACAACGGGTTATAACTGCGCACTACTACACTAATACACTGCGCACTATTACACTAATACATACACTAACTACTACTACACTAATACATACACTAATACACTAACTACTACGTACACTAATACACTAACTAATTAATACACTAACTAATCCCCCTAACTAATGCCCCCTGGCGCCCGGGGCCCCTGGCGCCGGGCGCCAGGCCCACGTGCGTCCCTCCGTCGGACGGAGTCTCCGACGGACGTCCGGAGACGGACGTCGGACGTCCGTCGGAGACTCCGTCCGACGGACCGACGGCCCCACACCTGGCGCCTGGACACCGGGCGCCAGGCCCCTGGCGTCCAACCCCCGGACGCCGGTCGACCATCCCTGCAAATGTTACCAACCGGTGTATATTTTTGTAAAAACGAAAAAAAATCTAAAAATAAAAAAAAACGCGCTCTGGACCATGCAGCGAAACAGAAGGACAGCTTATAAAAGGAAAAAGGCCGGCCTAGTACGGCTACCGCATCATTCTTGGCCCACACCGAACCTCAACGTAAACGCGCACGCCTCGCCAGCAGGCCAGGCCCAGATTCAACCGCGCTCCTCCTTCCGTTCGCAATCCTCTCAAACAACACATACAACTTTTTATAAAAAAGAAAAAAAGAAAAAAAAACAACACATATACAACCATCGTCAGGTTTCTGCAATATCTCTATGCTGTCAGACCAAAAGGACACTGCGACAACATGCGCACAACCAACCATGGTCGATGCATAGCGTCAGTTCATCCAGGCACCTTCATAATCAGAGATTAAAAAATAATAATAAATCCCTTTATCCAAACAACAAAGGCATCCATCCGTCTTTGAATCACTAGTATAGTAATTAATAGAGTAAAATGTAGTAGCGGTCCCTAATGTTGGCACGCTGTGTCACTTAGGCCCCCCGAAGTTTAGAAACTTGAAGTGCGGGTACAGAAAGTTGGCTTTTGCATCATCAAAGGTCCAAACGGGTAGAATCCGAATCCGTTAGGTCTACGTGGCATGCCACGTTGTTTTAGATGGGCCCACCCTTTCTCACCCTTTCTCTCTCCCCTGATTCTCTCTCCTCGTTCTCCCGTCGCCGGCCGCCGCGCCCTGCGCCCCTCGACTGGCCGCGCCCCGCGACCCTGCCTCCCCAGCCGGCCGTCGCGCCCCTTTCCGGCACGCCGCCGCCAGCTCCTCTGCGCGCTCCGTCACCTCCCGCGCGCACTCCTCGCCGAGCAGGCTGTTGAGTTCGCGCGCGGCGCGATCGACGGCCTGCATCTCCGCGAGGAGCCCGGCCGTGCCCACGAGGCCGCCGCCGGAGGTGGACCCCTCTTCTCCCTCCGCCTCCACTCCTCCGCGACCCGGTCCTGCAGCGCCGCCATGGGCGCGGCCTACTGCGCCTGCTTAGGCGGCGGGGCCGGCGCGCCGATGGCCGCGGACGCCCGGTCCTGGCACGGCACCGCGGCCACCAGCGCTCTGGCGGTGAAGACGAGCACGGAGCTCATGGTGTGCAGCGCAAACCCCAGGCCGGTGGTGGGCGCCTGCGCGGGCGGCGGCGCGAGGTGCGCGGCCATGGCGCTGACGTGGTGGCGGCTGGCGGACCAGCTCCTAGACACGCTGAGGGAGAGCGCGCGCATGGTGCGGGTGGACAGCGAGGGCACGCCAGAGCCGCCGCCGCCGCCGGACTTGCCGTCGGGGAAGAGCCTGGCGAGTGCCCTCCGTGCGCGCGAGGGCGCGAGTAGGCAGGATGCGGCGGTAAGCGCGGCGCAGAGCGAGGCGAGCGCTTGGGACGTGGCGTTGAGGACGTCGAGCGCCTTCACGGCGCGGTCGAGGAGGTCGGCGGGGGGCTTGGCGAGCGCGGCGGCCACGGGGTCGACGGCGAGCACGGTGCGGAAGGCGGCGTTGGAGGAGAGGACGGCGTCGAGGAGCTTGAAGAGGAAGGGGAGAGAGAGGAGCGGGGCGCCGGAGGGGCCGGCGGAGTAGAGGGCCTGCAGGCGGTCGGCGACGTGGGCTTGGAGCGCGTCGAGCGCGAGCAGCTCGTCGTCTTACGCCAGGTCGAAGGACGCGACGGCGGTGGCGCTGCGGTGGAAGCTGAGCATGCCGAAGAAGCGAAGAGAGAGGAAGAGTGGGTGAGGGGCTGACTTGTGGGCCCCATGTTGGGGTGGGCCCACCCAGAACAGCGTGGCGTGCCACGTAGGTCTAACGGGATCGGACTGTACCGGTTTGGACCTTTGATGATGCAAAAGCCAACTTCTTGTACCCACACTTCAAGTTTCTAAACTTTGGGTACCTAAGTGACACAGTGTGCCAACTTTAAGGACCGCTAGTGCATTTTACTCTAATTAATAGTATGAACCACAAGGCATGCTGTTGAACAAGAGTCATGATCTAAGGCAGCTGCGTGCGCTGAATTCAATCAGGTCTCCTTTGCCGCCGCTCCCTTCTTTGCAGCCTCGGCAGCGGCCTTCTCCGCCTCGATCTCAGCCTCTTGGAGCTCCCGAAGGCCGTCCTCGTGCGTCATCACCGCAATCTCTATGTTCTTGCCGCCGCTCTCCACAACCTGGAGATCATCATGGAAGGTCAATCGGTGCGACCTAAGACAAAGTGAAGGTTTAACACCCAAAACAATTGCGCTGGGTAAGGTGATTTAAGCAAAACAGGCGCGCTGTGAAGATAGTTCAGTGGAAAGCCTATATATATTGTGGAATAAAAGCTTTATTTAGAGCTTGTGAACACATTCACAGTGGTTTACAGCTACCAAAGAGGACAGTCCAACAAAATAACGCAGGTTAAGAACTGAAGCTTGGCCATCAACTGTACATCATGCAGGAAGACAGGATGACTTGAAGTTGTCCACACAAAAAGGGTACCAATGTGCTAAGCAGAAAAGATACTGCGCCAGCAGAGAAGTTGTGATCCTTGTCACATGCAAACTTCACTTCTTAAGATACATATTTGGAGTGATATATACTCATTTCCCTGTAAATCAGCACCTAATGTTTCCATATCGATGCCCGAATAATGCTAATAAAAAGCTAAAGCAACCGTGAATTCGGCAGGACCGCAGGACCCAATTTAGGCAAAGAGGTCAGGGTCAAATGAACAATTTCCGACACAGAGAGCAGAAATGGACTTGCATAAGAAGCCTATTAGTTGCTCTGTTTGGCCCACCCGATCACAAAAGGTTTCATGGAAGAACTCGATCTAATTGGCAGTCAAAATCAGGATCTACAGCGGATGATACTACACTAGTAGATATTCAGTCATAAACAATCTACCATGCATCTGCATCGTGTTGGGCAGCATAAGCTTATAGGTAAGTCGAGCACCACATGGCACATCATTCAGATCAGTTGATTCACAAATTATATACTACTAACTGATGATACGTAAAGTAACTAGCCTGTCTCCTGCTATGCTAATTGCAGACAACTGACACTATACATCAAATATCTGTGTTTCTCTGAACAATCACTGCTGGCTGTAATAGTAATACGTACTATCATCACTCAATAGATCATCAAAGTGGATAATTAATCGAGTTGGTTGGTAATGGTAGTTACTACCTCAAGGAGCGCTCTGATGGCGAGCTTGACGGTGTCCTTGCCCGGCGACGTGTCCCTGTAATTCTTCTCGAGGAACTCGCGCACGGAGCTGGAGTTGCGTCCCGTGGCGGTGGCCTTCCACGCGGAGAAGGTCCCCGAGGGGTCGGTCTGCGTGTACCTCTGCTGCAGGCCGGCGACGTAGCGCGTGATGTGGTCGACGCCGGTGACGGGGTCCTCGAGGGTGAGGCGGTGGCTCTGGCACTCGAGGCGGGCGCGGTTGATGAGCACGCGCGCGTCGGCCTTGAGCCCCGCGCACGCCAGCGCGACGTGGGTGTCGAGGCTGGCGATCTTGCGCACGGACCTGCGGAAGGCGGGGGCGGCAAGCAGAAGGGACGGACCTGGAGTCGTGGAGCTTGGGGGTGGACTTCTTCTCGACGGCGAGGACGACGGTGTCGAGGCCGCGGACGCCGACGGCGGCGTTGCCCTTGCGGACGGCCTCGAGGGCGTACTCGACCTGGAAGAGGTGCCCGTCGGGGGAGAAGACGGTGATGGCGCGGTCGTAGCGGGCCATACCGGATTTTCTGGTTGCCGGCGGCGAGAGAAAGGGAGAGCGTCCGGGGTCCGACGAGGAGGGCGGCCCTGTTTTTGTGTTGCGAGTCTGTCCTGTCCTGTCCTACTTCAGTTAAGAACTTGATGATAGAAGGAACTGCTTTTCTTGGGAGAGAAGAAGAAGGAGGAGGAGGCGGCGGGCGGGCTGGTCATTTCATCTGACTCGTCGTGTCGCTATTGCCTTTAATTTGTTGTTGCAACACAAACACTAATCTAATCTCAGTGTCCCTTTTCCTTTCTAGCAGTACAATGATACGTTTTTCAAAACATAGTTTTATGAAAGCTTTTGACCATTATTTTTTATTAGAATATAAATGAATATTCTACCAAACTTATATTTCTGTGAAAGTATCTTTTAAGACAAATAAAATGATATGATATTGAAGTTTCAAAACCAAATAATTTAAAAGTTACTTATAGTCAAAGTTTAAAATGTTTGGCTCAATCATTGTCCGAAACGACATGAATTTCGGATATGAAGAGAGTACGTGTGTATGTGTACAAACGTTTGCATTGCTGGCAATTTGGCATCTCCACCACCATATATCATGTGTCATTCGCCATTGATTTCAGAGGCGCCGATCAACGGAATTGCATACCGAGGCAAGAGCATGCAAATCGCGTCACCCAGTGCGCAACACCATCAATCAATCAACGATGTACACCTAATACAGTAGTAGTCTCCCAATTCATGATCAGCCCTAGCTAGGTAGAGATCGAGGCGGCGATCTATCTACTATTCTAACTATCTTTCTGTGAACATGTACTGTACCCGACCATATACCCAGACTGCTGGACTTAACTTAAGAACGAAGAAATTAATCATCGATCAGGGCGGACCGGCGGCCGGCCGCCGGAATGAAGCTAATCGAATTACTATTATATATGGTCAGGCGGCCGGGTTTACAATTTCAGGGAAGAAAAAAAAATTCAGGCACCCACCGGAAAAATATGAAATTTCGGACTCTTTTTTAATATATTTAATAAAAACTTGAAATTTCGGAGAAGAAAAAATTTCGACACCCACCGAAAACAAGAAATTTCAAAAATTTCAATCCGAAATTTTAATCCCCAGTGCCGGCAGTGCTCAAGAGATGCACGTCGACCTTCATCGGCGGCGTCGCGCCAGGAGGATGATATGGAGACGACGACCGACATGGTCTACCACCCATCGTCCGACAAGGAATCACGTCCGACTCAAACTTGAAGATTTCTCCCGGGTGTGCATGATTAACTTGCACTTGTGCAATCCTGTTGCACCTCTGCAGATCGTACCTGCACATCAATCAAATTTAATTAATTAATTAATTAATAGACACACAGTACAATGCAAACGTGAATGTTCAGAGCCATGCATGAAATAATGGGTGTGTTTAGATGGTTGAAAAAAACACTGTTTCGAACTGAAAAGCACTGTAAAACCACTGTAGCACTTTTCGTTTGGTTGTGGTAAATATTGTTCTACTATGGCCTAACTAGGCTCAAAAGATTCGTCTCGCAAAGTACATCTAAACTGTGCAATTATTTTTTTATTTCATCTACATTTAGTATTCCATACATGTGCCGGCATTTTGATGTGACGGAGAATTTTCTTTTTGCATAGTGAATTTTGAGAGAAAGTTAGGTACTAAACAGGGTCAATACTGTAATAAGTGGTAGTAGTGATGTAGCTATCTACCGTACCACTGCTAGAGCTTATTACCACATCACACACCAGCATGCGCCGAAGAAGACGACGTCCGGCGAGTCGAGGTGCTGGAGAATCACCCCCCGGCCTTCCCCTTCGTGCAAGCTCTTCAAGCTCACCCTCCTCTTCTTCTCCCACTTGGCATTGGCGTAGCTGGCCATCTCCCAGACATGCAGCACCTCCTCCCCGCCCACGTCGGTGGTGGTGACCATCATCAGGCACAGCCGCCCCTCCACGGCCGTGATCTGCTTGCGCGACCAAGGGTCCCGCGTTGTAACGTCCTCCACCTCCCGCGGCAGCGCGATGAGGCGCCACACCCCCGTGCCGACGTCGAGGGCGAACACGTCCTCCACGGACCCGTCCCGGTGGTGGGGCCAGCGTAGCCAGTGCGCGGCGCCGTGGGCGTGCACGGCAGGATCCCCACGGCAAAGCGAGATCGAGGGCAGCCGCACGTCGGCGGCACGGCGCCATGTGAAGCGCCGCGAGTCGAACACCTCGCACCGCATCGAGTCATAATTCCCCCGGACGTAGCTGGAGAGACGCACGATCTGGAACTCCACCGCCCTGCCGTCGCCGGCAGAGGAGGGCCGCCGTGTCGCCGTGGCCGTGGCGACGGTGGAGAACCGCAGCCGTGGGTTCGGCAGCGCGAGCCACTGCCGCGTGGCCGGCTTGCACACGTAATAGCGTGCCGGGACGTTCCACGTGCGGGCCGAAACGCAGCACGCGAGGCCCATGCGCGGGGCCACGGCCACCACGCGGACGTCTTCCCGGCGCCATGGCCGCCCCGCGCGCGGCACGAAGTCCAGCGACAGCGGCGGGGTGGTGGCCGGCGGGTGGTGCGCGGAGACGAAGTCGGCGCGGTGGCCGTACCGCGTCATGCTCTGGACGAGGTAGCCCGAGAAGGCGCCGGTGCGGCGGCAGTGCAGCGGCGCGAACGTCGGCTCGTAGGTGACGGCGCGCCACCGGGTGGACACGACGCGACACGCGGGGAGGTCGTCGAGCGGCACGCGCGTGAGCACCTCGAACACCTGGTCCTCGGGCAGGTTCGTCGTCTCCTCATTGTTCTCGCTGCGGCTGCCTTGTCGCTTCGGCGGTGGCGGCGACAATGTCGACGGCGGCATGGTTGGCGGGGCAAGGAAAGGAGTATAAACGTGGTGTGGGCGGTAATAGGAGCTAGGCAACAACGGCCTTCCGCTTGTGCTAATTAACCCGGTGGCTAATGCGACTATATATATAGTGAGCTAGGGATCGGACTCGGACGGCGTACGCATACTACAGATTCATCAGCATATAAAAAATTACGCATTTACACGTACGCTCATGCTGTCATGCACATATAGAAACTATACTATTTACACATGCACACGCGCGCCGCCATGCATGGATGATGAATCAGAGCAAGCAGTGAAAACTTGGCATACAAGTATAGTTGACATCCCAGTATAGTATACATGCGCGTTTATACATACATGATCAGCTAGACCAGCCGGCATGCAGTTAATCGGACGATCCGTGAACAGCTAATGACCCGCGTGCACCGGCCGGCCGGCAGGCCGTTGCTTCCGTAGCAGCCAAGGGTCGATCGCAGGCAGGGCATTGGGAAGGCACAACGGCTAGGAGTCTAGGACTAGGAGCTTCCCTGCCTGCTGCTGCATGCAACTGCAATGGGCCGGCTGCGCGTTTATACACTTGCAAACGTCTACCAGCTTGACTTGACTCTTGCAGTTTACCGTCGTTGCCAAGAAACGGTCTACTACTGATCGAGCCGAGAAGGCCGGCCGAAAGAGAAGGAAAGGGATTCATTGTCAGCTGTCACACAACAGTCCTATCCTGGACTGGACTGAACGGCGCAGCATTGCAAATGGCTACAAATTAAAGCAATTTGACTCCAATCTCCAATCCACCGTACGTTGATTCTGATCGACATGCAATGGAGATACATAGTTAAGTTATGCTCAATAGTTACGTTGTCGAGCCGTATAGCTAGCTTTGTTGTTCTCCCGCCCAAAACTTGATCAGCTAGGCCGTTGCTCCCGTAGCAGCCAAGGATCGATCGAGTTCGCATTGGGAAAGGCACAACGGCTAGGACTAGGAGCCTCTGCTACTGCTGCATGCAACTGCAAGACGAGTTCGCATTGGGCTAGCTGGGCTGGCTGGCTTTCCCCTGCAGTCAGACTTGCAGGAAACGTCTACCAAGCAGTGCAAGAAACGTCTGATCGAGCCGTGACGGCCGGCCCGGCCCGAAGACTGTCAGCCAGTCAGGTTGCTTCGCTGCCTTCGCATATATTGGGTGGGTTCCCAAGAGAAGGAAAATGGACGATTCGTTGTCAGTTGTCCTCCTACCCTGGACTGGACTGAACGGCGCAGCTAGCATTGCAAATGGCTAGTACAAAGGAATTGGACTCCAATCTCAAAACCACCGTTCATTCAGACATGCAATGGAGACATACATATAGCTGTTGTTGTCGAGCCGTATAGCCGCTAGCTGTTGTTGTCCCGCCAAAAAATTGTTGCTACCATGTTCTGTCACATGAGTAAATGCCAGTATATAAGATCATTCAAGCATCATCCATATGGATTTCCATCCTGGAAAGCTGTATGTATAGTGGGGCAGGACTACAAAAATCATAAGTACGGTGTGCAAGATTTATATTTGCCGGTTTGCAGCTGTGAAAATTCAGACTCTACTCTATGCATCCCCTCCTCTTCAACACAGTAAACAGAGCATCCCTCAGCCAACCATGCAAGTCATCATATATGTGCATGGAAGCACAACTATAAGATAAGCTGCACAACTGAAGCTAGCACTGTACAGCATTTGTTTTCAGAGTTGCAAAGCAAACCGCAATGCCGTTATGCTGTTCATACACACAACAACGACAAAGAATAACCTAGAAGCGTAAATGCGCACGACGGATAACAGTTAGCATTACGTAGATTCTGACAAGTTTTTCCGTAACCGCTACTACAAGATAGTACGACCCGCTAGATGCAGATAGTTCTTCATTTTCTACACAGCTACCTAAAAGACTACTTTGGTAAAGTTCATGGTAGCCGACACAGTACACAGGTGTGTAAGCTGGCAGGTATACAGGTATGATAAACTACCATGTATGTACATTCAGATTGAAGGCATCTGGTCTCGTCGACTGATGTGCTAAAAGTAGCTTGGAGTGGTCGGAGGGAAAACAGAGCGCCATTAAGATCCCGCACCTTGAAGCAAGTCAAATAATACAAGTAAGTATCATCTGAGATAAATACTTGCCAGAACTGTGTCAAAGATAGCAATTTCTAAATACTTGCCAGAACTGTGTCAAAGATAGCAATTTCTAGAAAATTACTAATTTATGCGCACATAGCAAAGTTGTTCATCAATAAGAAAAAAAATACAATATACGCGAACACACACAACCAGTATACTAAAAGCAGGTGATAAACCATGATTTTTTTTTTTTTTTTTTTGTAAATTTGATAAGAAAACCATCAAACCCACCAAGGAGGGAGAGGTCTGCCAATCCTACAACTATTCTACATTTCCGCTTATATTTAAATTGAGAAACATGTGGCCACAATCTGAGGTTGCAAGAATCTTGTTGTAATAAAATTGAGGGCCACAACTTAAGTATCTTTTTTTTTTGGATTGTGGTTTGTTAGGATTAGAACCACCAATTACTCAACCCATAACGTTTAGCAGCTCGACCATTAGACAATCGGCATTCTCCACCCTCTGTACTACTAAAAAACAAACAAGAGTTGCCCCCTACGGGAGGACAAGGCCAAACCAAAAGACCATAATTTAATGCCATTTGCGCAAGCAAGTTAGAGATGATGCTATGGAAAATGTACAGATCTAATTTCAACACTTCTCTTCTAATAATTATCTTTTATGTGCTTCAATAGTTCAGTCATGAAGATGAATTACACAATAACCTACATCGTCAGGAAAAAGTGAGCTTCAGTTTTCAAGAAACCAGTAACGAGCATGATAAGTGGCAACTGCAGAGCTTCTTTTTTTCTATGACAAAGGTATATTGCTATGCCACAGCCCGCATGGCAGTACAAGACGTCAGAGTATACAGATCTTGTATATGAAGGATGTTTTTCTTGCAGTACTATTAATTTCCTTCCATCATGGAGTGTGATTAACAAACAACATGCAGGTGGAATATACAAATGTTGTTATCAAGATATCCCTTTCTGATTTTTTTTTCTCATAAAAACATGTGGCCAACACCCATTTCTGTAAGCATGTTGCAATTATACATACATGTAAGCGCTACTATTTACTGCACAAGTGAAGCAGTTGGGCAAAGGAAGAAGCATAATATGCTTAAAAGTAAAACCTATCCATAGGAGTAAAATAGATAGGTGGTCCCCAAACTATTATAACCCCTTTGGCTGCTGATAAATGTCAATGCTAACAAAGTAACAAGTAACAGTTCATGAAGTGGAGAGGGAACATGCAACACCATGATGTCTAGTGAATTACTTAGCAAGTCAATAAACATGAAACTGCAAATTTACAAAAAGATGATGCCGACATTCCAACAAGCAAATAGGTTTCCCATTTATATACAAGTCCAAAAATGTGTGGTACGTATACATTATGTGTCAATGGAGATAACAATACATAACTAAGCATAAAACAAGTACTGGGCCATGAATGTACCTCTCCATAAGAACCTTGCACAGCTCCAAACTCATGAGTACATCACATCAGCACATACTTGGAAAAACCCAAAGCGGAGGCCAACAATACGGTACTGCTTCTCTTGGGTTATCAACAAAGACAAAATCAGTAGACTGATCAATCAAAGACCACACGAAGCAACCCCATGGACTTGTCATGTATATGCAGTCGCCTCGAATCCTTGGATGACCAGGACCTAGGCATCCTGCAAACAAACAGCTACCCACCAAAAACAGCGTGCACCCTCCGAGGCTGGTAATTTCCTCCCACTTTGCCTCCCCAGATTGCCACTGCAAAACAAGGAACCCCTTGTGTCTCTGACTAACAAGCAACAGCTCACCACGACACTCCGCAAGACAAAGCATCCATGATTTGAGCTCTGGTGTAGCGATTGGGCGTCCAAGAAACACCAATTTGAAGTCTTCCTTCTGGTCTGGTAGCTCGACAACCGCGAGCCGGTGGCCTGGATTGACC
Source organism: Paspalum notatum (assembly GCA_022530915.1). NCBI lineage: Eukaryota > Viridiplantae > Streptophyta > Magnoliopsida > Poales > Poaceae > Paspalum > Paspalum notatum. Next base: position 1,247,918 of record CM039691.1, read on the forward strand.
AGCGCGTAGAGAGTGCCTTTCACAAAGATCATATCTTCAAGCTCATTTGGTAAGCTGATCGACACCAAGCGCCAGTCGGGGTCGAGAGCACCGATCCGGCAGTAGCCAACTTGGCCAGGGATCCCGATACCATCCGACTCGCATGCCCAGGCAACGACGAGGTCGCCGAAGAGGAGAACGCGGGAGACATGAAACGGGGGGCAGGGAGACATGATTCGCTCTCCTGTGAGGAGGTGAATGATGCTTAGGTCGCGTTTGGGCACACGGCAGTTTCCTAGGTGGGAGATGAAGAGGCGGCGGCGGTATCTTGTGTAGATGGCAAGGCGGCAGCCGAGCGGGTGGAATACGGTTTGGATTTGGTCGGCGTCGGCGTCGTGACGGTCGAGCTGGGGAGGCGGAAGCGGTGGATCCGGCGGAGGGGCAGGTGGAATAGGGTATGGGATTGGGGTTGGGTGGCATCGCCTGGGACGAGGAGGAGCGGCGCCTGGGAGGCGAGGTTGGACGCTGTCAGCGGGAGGAGGGCGCGGCAGGCGGCGCGGAGGGCGAAGAAATCCTGGAGGTTCGTGAGGCGCTTCGCAACCTCAGGGATCAGATCTGGGAGGAAGTAGGGGGAGGAAGCGCAGGCTCCGGGGCTGCGGGGCGAGGAGGCGGTGGACGGAGGCAAGCACCCCCGACGTCGGCGGTCGGCCGTCGCCATGCTTGGCGCCGAGCAACCGGCTCCGACGCCAGTGCTCCGATGTTTATCTGCACCGCGCAGGAAGGCAAAATTGGCTAGGACCAGAGGAGGCGGGAGCCATAAAAAACATGGCTTTTGTCAGATGCCACCAAAAAATGATGATTTTATCTAAACACGCTACAGTTCAATAATCATTTGCTATTGAACACTATACCTTATATAATATTTTGGTAAAGTAGCCAATTTCGTACTTAACTATTGGCAAAAGCTCAAATTCGTCCTCGAATTATCGAAACGGTCGTCCTAGTAATTGAATTTTTCCTCCTGGCTCAATCTCATCCCTGTACTAATGTCGCGTACCACATCGCCTGCCTAGTCAGCAAACGCTCTCTTCTTCCTCTTCTTTCAGGAGCAGGAGGCCGCCGAAGATCTCTGACGCCGCGAGGGCAAGGACGATGGGCACGACGTGCGGCCGAGGAGCGCGCGGGGCCACCGGCTCCGCCACGCTGACTAGGTAGGTGAGGTGAGGTGGCATGCCGCAGCAGTCCAGGGATGAGATTGAGCTAGGATGAAAAGTCCGAAGACTACGATGGTCGTTTCGACAGTTCAAAGACGAATTTGAGCTCTTGCCGATAGTTCAGGAACAAAATTGGCTATTTTCCCATAAAACTATGGCTGTTTTGCCCGATGGCCAGCCTCAATAATCGTGCCGAGCTGCTGGCCCGATGGCTGTTTGGCAGCATGTATTTCTTGGTTTCTAAGTAAAACCATCGTATTGCTGGATGATATAGTATTTTTTATTTTAAATGTTTGGTAGTTTTTTTAAAAACACAGTATTCAAAACTATGGTATTGTCAATACTATAGTATTTTAAGATTATTTGAAACTTTGATTCAGATCAAAATTTTTGCTGGTCACGATGGCTTCGCCTCTTCCTCCACACCCAACCAACCCCCCTCGTGCCGGCGGCCTCTCCCACGGCCGCGCACCGCCGGACGCGCCTCCCACGACAGAAGGCGGCCTCTCCCTCGTCCGCGGTCTGGAATTAGCATTTGGCATATTTTTTTATGGTTTATGCAAAAACCACCTTTTCCACATGTCTGTTGGCTAATTTTGCCGTACCAAGTGGTAGAACTGGCCCGTCGGCCACAGATTATGCACAATATAATTGTGCATTTTAAATTCAGCTAGATATATAGCGTATCTACTGTACTCAAATAGTGTCATATACTACTGTATACTTATATACTATCTGGTGCATTCAGCTCACACGGTCGTGTATTTGCAAGAGCTTTAGTTCATCACTTCTACGAGACCCAGCAGGGGCGGGCGTCAACAATAGAATTTGGTAAACTCGATAGAAGTAGCTACTGCTTATTAAACGTTAGTGCTAATTAGTTGAAATGATGACACCACGATCAACCCCGTCCATGATCCGAGTAGAAACATAATTTCTATATAAATTTAAGACTCCGAATTAATCAAATTATTATTATTCAACATTTTTAATATATTAATGTTGTAATAGAACATCTATATACATAATTGTCTTACCTTATCTATATTCTGTAACAATCTCCCGTTAAAATTTGTATTTTATAATGGCATAATGGATAATTTATACGCAAAATTAAAGTGTTAATTAAAATTACCTTTCATAATAGCCCGATAGATAATTTATGTGTAAATTTAGGAGATAATTTAATTCATGTTTCGTAATGGTACGGTGGGTAATTTGTAAATTAAAAATTATTTTAATGGAAGAAGTTTAATCTTGACCATCAAACTATTTTTCTGGGTCTGGCTGTTGACCATTGAACTCTAAAACCCATCCAACTATTGAAACCGAACATATTCCGTGCTTTGACAGTTTTAAGGGTGGTTTTCATTTTTTCAAATAAAAAAATATTTAATCAACAAAAAATATAACTAATTTATTTTAAATAAAAAAATAAAATTAGTATAAAAAATCCTAAAAATGCAATCTATCTACCATCACGCTGCTTAGAGTTATTTGGATCTCATTTATTATCTCTTCTAATGTTTTATTGTATATATATGTGTCTATTATTAATATACTCCCTCCATCCTAGAAAATAAGGCCTACATTTCCAAAAAAAATTCAATATCTTTATTTTTAACTAATAATTTAGTCAAAAATATATACATTTTATGTATGCATGTTATATATTTAAATTTGTATTCAAAAGTACTTTCAGATGATAGTAATTTTGTGTTTATTGATGACATATTTTAAAAGATATATATGAATGATCAATATTTCGCTTTAAAGACGGTGCTAAAAATTTATATGTCTTGTATTATGGGATAGAGGGGGTATAATATTATGTTTGCACTGTATTAGATCAGGAGATCACCTAAAGGAATTCGATAAACTAGAAGTACATAGAAGATAAATATGTCTACACAAATCTTACCAGTGTAGGAATCACCATAAATAGATACTATTTAGTCGTGATATGGCTAGAACTTTGCTTTATATTGGTTGCATGATTAAGTAATATGTTTAAAAAAACTAGAGATAAATCATACAATCATGAAATAGATATAAATTAAAATACAAAACGACAGCATACATAAATTACATATACAAATATGAACGATAAAACACTTTGAGGAACAGTACATAAGATCCAAATACTCTAAACAGAGTATTGGCTGATAGTTTATAATTTTTTTTGAAAGAATCGATATTAGTTTCACAGTTTTTTATTCAAAATGGATAAATTATTATTTGAAGAGATTAAATCATTTTTATTATTTTCATAAGTAAGAAACCATCCTTAAAGCCATTTGGAGGACCAAATATGTCTGGTTTCAATGGTTGGATGGTTCAAAGATACCCGATTTTAGAGTTTCGGTGGTCAAATTCGGACTCTGACAATAGTTCGATGATCAAACTGGATTTTCACTATTTTAATTCATATTTGATGGCATGATGAGTAATTCATATGTAAATTTAGAAGTTATGTTAATTCATATTTTATAATTGCATGGATGTATGGCTACATGTTTTTTTTTCTAACGCACGCTCCGTGATTAAGTATTGTTTTTTTTCTGACTGATGACAACACATGAGGACGCCAAGAAATTCCAGGACAACGGAAGCTTCTACGAGCTGATGCCGAGGACTTTCCTCTGGCGATGTTAACCTGACCGATAACAATAGACGACGCCACGAAAGTGTATAACAGCCGGTACGCCCGCGCATGGCGGTACGATTCTGGCAATGCCTTGTGTCATGCATCTTCGGATCCTTCCCCCAACGATGAATTTGACAATTTGTCATCAGCCATCATGGATCTTCAGCTTACTGATGCCAACCTGGTAATTCTCGATCCGTCAGCTTATACTTGAAGCCACCTGGTAATGTTGTCAGTTTATATGCAAACACCCGGTGTAGTGCAGGCGGACAGAGTGTCGTATGATGATCTGAAGATATCGGCTGGGTCTCAGCTTGTTCTAGGTCATCGCCCGATTGAAACATACAAATGTACTATGTCACTTGCTAACTGAGTACCTGACAAGAGCTCCGGCTATCTAATCTATCACTGCGCGCGATCATGGGAAACAAAAAGTTCATTAGTGAAGACGAAGCAATTAAAAGTGGTGGCTAGGCTTAAATCTTGTTCGATGATCCGTTGGCTGTTGCTGCACGTGATAGCAAAAAATCGCGATTTCAGGGCAACCATCGCAGCTCTCTGAAGAGTGACGACCCGCTATCGCGACGAAAAGCATAATAATTAAGCTGAGATGGACAACGCATTGATTCTGTTTAGATTGAGTACTACATGTCTCAGCTTCATTCATGCCGAGATCACGTACGATTCTTCACGGCGCGGCGCATGGTCAGCAACCGCTTTCCCACGCCACGAGCGGGCGCCATTGATTTCAGAGGCGCATGCAGATCGAGCAACGGAATTAGTTAATTGTGGAATAAGCAAGCATATATATATGCAAATCGCATCGATCACCAGCGTGCAACACGATCAATGATATTCGTATACGATACACGTACTACAGTATGTAGTACACGAATTCATGATGTGCACTAGCTAGGTAGGTAGAGAGGGAGTTGTCATCGATCAGGACGGAACGGAGCTAACTAAATGAGATGATTAGCCGGTGTCAGTCCTCACTAGATGCACCTCGACCTTCATGGCGTCGTCCTCCTTCGAGGAGGCGAAGGGAGCAGGAGACGACGACTGATAACACGGTCTACCACCCATCATCTGACAAGGAATCATGTCCGACTCAAACTTGAAGGTGTCTGTAGTGTTTCCATGATCCACTTGCACTTCTGCAATCTTGCGGCCCCTCTGGAAATCGTACCTGTATGCGCATCAAATTTAATTAACAGACACGCATGCAATAATATTGTACTCCTATAGCACAATTCACAGTTAATTAGCTACGGGCACAAATTACGTACCACAACGCACGCCGGGATGTTTCCAAGAAGGCGACGCCCGACGAGTCAAGGTGCTGGAGAATCAACCCCTGGTCTTCCCCCTCGTACAAGCGCTTCAAGCTCACCCTTGTCTTCTTCTCCCACCTGGCCTCGGCGTAGTTGGCCATCTCCCAGACCTCCAGCACCATCTGCATGGCGAAGCCCGTGGTGACCATCAGGCACAGCCTCCCCTCCACGACCGTGATCTGCTTACGCAACCTGGTGTCCCGCTTCTTAGCGTCCTCCAACTCCAGCGGAAGCGCGATGAGCCGCCAATCCCCCGTGCCGACGACGTCCAGAGCGAACACGACCTGCGCGGCGACCCGGTTCCAGTCGGGCCAGCACAGCCAGTGCGCGGCGCCGTGGGCGTGCACGGCGGGCTCCCCGGCGCGCAGCGAGATCGAGGGCAGCGGCACGTCCTCGGCACGGCGCCACGCGAAGCGCCGCGAGTCGAACACCTCGCACCGCAGCGAGTTGTACTGCCCCCGGATGTACGTGGAGAGGCGCACAATCCGGAATTCCACCGCTCCTTGGTCGTCGGAGGAGGGCCGCGCCGCCATGGCCGTGGCGCGTGTTTGGAACCGTAGCCGCGGGTTCGGCAGCGCGCGCCACTGCTGCGTGGCCGGCTTGCACACGTAGTAGCGTGCCGGGACGTTCCCCGAGCCGGCCGAAACGCAGCACGCGAGCCCCATGCGCGGGGCCACGGCCACCACGCGGACGTCGTCCCGGCGCCACGGTCGCCCCGCGCGCGGCACAAAGTCCAGCGACAGCGGCGGGTTCAGAGGGTGCGCGGAGACGAAGCCGGCGCGGCGGCCGTAGCGCGTCACGCTCTGGACGAGGTAGCCGGAGAAGGCGTCGGCGCGGCGGCAGTGCAGCGGCGCGAACGCCGGCTCGTAGGTGATGGCGCGCCACCGGGTGGACACGGCGCGGCACGCGGCGAGGTCGTCCAGGGGTACGCGCGTGAGCACCTCGAACACCTGGTCTTCGGGCAGGTTCGTCAGCTCCTTATTGTTCTCGTTGCTGGCTTGTCGCTCCGGTGGTGGCGGGGGCGACAACGTCGACGGCGGCATGGCTGTATGGCGTGGTGCGGGCGGTAATAGGAGGCAACATGCGACTATATATAGCGATCGAGGAGGATAAAAAAAAGGAACCCTAGTCCGTCTCCGTCCGTCCAGGAAATTAAACTTTGTAGTGAACTAGGGATGGGACTCGGACGACGTACATACATACAGATACAGCATACGCATTTACACGCACATATAGAAACTATTTACACACGCACGCCGCCATGCATGCATGGATGATTAATCAGATCACCAAGCAGTGAAAACTTGGCATATAAGCTTATTAGTAGGCATCCTGTATAAGTAGGTATATATGCGCGTTTATACATACTTGATCAGCTAAGCTAGCGATGGATCGTTCGCATAACCACCCTGGACTGGATCACTGAAGTCTGTGGTCTCTGCAGTATGTGATCCAGTCATTCTGTGGTCGACTGTGGATAGCTATCAAGCTAGCGATGATTTCTGTTGAATGATGCTGTCGCATTACACGAGCTTAACTTTGGGAATGCCATGGCCAAGCGATCCGATATGATAATGGCCCGAGACAAACGTACAGCATTCCATTCCAACCATGGCATTAGCAAAACCTCGTGGTGGTACGGTCGCCTAGAGCTTGGTTGACAATGTTATCCAAGTGTTACTGATGTAGACGAACATTGGTGTATGTGCTACGTCAGTACATTCCATTCCTAATTTCCTACCATTGCACTTGGTGCTAGTAGCTCATGCATATCATGGCCATGGTCATGGGATCATGGCGTTGGCATGGCAGACTCTCCCCGGATCCTATAGCATCTGCATCTAGATTTACGTATTCAACTTCTGCATGCATTCCTAGCTCACGGCTAGCTGCTAGCCTCTGCTTGTACAATGTGGTTCACCCCCTTTGGTGTCAGCATATGCCCAATTGCATCTGTGCTGTGCGTGATTACAAATGTAAGTAGCAGAGGAAGACACACACATACGTACACATGAAACGCTGGGCCTTTGGCTGATGCAATCTAGCCATCTAGGCTTTCGATAGGCAGGCAGTAAGGTCAGAAATTGGGCCAGCATTGCAAATTGATCCACAAGGTCCATATGGGCTATGGCTGTACCTCTGATATTTTACTAGTGATTGCAAGTGCCCACGACCTGCTTACTTGATTATAATCGTACGTGCTTTGTATTGCTCTTTTGGAGGACGTAACAGCTACATATATAGAGGTTGCAACCAACGTTGCTTGCATAGGCTGGTGCTCCAAGCCTGATATGCTCTGCATCACTAACCAGCACGCTGATTCAACTAGAACGTACCACCTTTGTTCTCGAATATTTATCGTCCGCTAATTTATTTTTTAACTAAGAAGCATCAAATAATAGTCCACACCGGTAGATTGGTGTCCACAGCAAACTTGATGTTCAGTGACATCATGTTAGATGTTGTTAATTTTGATTAAAAAAAAAAGAAAGTATCGGTTGCAAGGATTGGATGTTTGAACTATATGAGGTTAATTCCTTGAGCCATCAGAGACACTCTCGATCATATATATATGATGGAGTAACAAGTAGTGTATACGGTCAGCACATGCTTGGAAAGATCCAAATCGGTTCTTTTCCTTGGAATCTAGCATCATGAAATTTATTGAAAGAGCCATCATCCAAAGAATACTTGCACCAACCCCCATTGTAATTGGTAACATCAGTCATGCATATGGAGTCCCCTTGAATGCCTTTATGATGAGGGCCGAGGCACCCAACAAAACGATGATCTGAAAGAAACAGCGTGCACCCTCCAAGGCTGGTCGTCCTCTCCCACCTGGCCTCCCCAAATTTCCATCGGAAAACGTGGTACACCCGTGGATTGTAATTGGCAAGCTCCACAAGCATGAGCTCACCACAGCACTCTGCAAGGCTCGAGCGCAGCGTCGTTGGCGACCTCTCCCAACAGCCTCCGAGAAAGGCCAGCTCGGCCGGACCGTCGTCCCTGCCGTCTTGTTGGGACAGCGGCAGCTTCACAACGGAGAGGCGGTAGCCTGGGTTAACTAGTGCGTAGAGGGTGCCATTGACACAGATCAGATCCTCGAGGTAGCAGTTTTGGGCGATACGCGCTTCATGCCATACGTCGTCAGCGGCGTCAAGGCGGCAATACCGGATGGTTTGTTCCGACGGATAAAAGTCCCAGGCGATGACGAGGTCACCGAAGAGGAGGACGTTGGTGATGCGCCCTGGGGGGTTGCTGGGCAGGGTGACTCGGTCGGTCGCCGGTGAGGAGGTGAAGGATGTTGAAACCGACATGGGCTAGCTCGGGCCTGAGCTCACTGTATCTGTATTCAACGGTGGCAAGGCGGCAGCCGAGCGGGTAGAGTTGGGCAAAGGTCACGAGTTCTTTGGTCGGCGTCGGCGGCACGCGGCGTAATGCTGCTGCGAGGGATTTTTGGGGGCGGAAGCGGTGGCGGTGCATCTGGCCAAGGGTGGGGTGGAACAGGGCACCTGATGGTTGGGTGGAGTCCAAGTCCAAGCGGGCGAGGAGGAGCGGCGACTGCGAGGCGAGGTTGGACGGGGTGAGCGGGAGGAGGGCGCGGTAGGCGCGGCAGGCGGCGCGGAGGGCGAAGAAGTCCTGAAGGCTCGTCAGGTGCCTGGCCACCTCCGGGATCAGCTCCGGCGGGAAGTACAGCGAGGAGGCGGTGGTGGGTGGAGGTGATGAGCGTCTCCGGTGGCGATTTGCCTTTGGCTGACGGGAGTAGCTCCGCCGCCGATTAGCCATCGCCGATGTTCCCTCGCTCTCGTCGGGTCGGACTCCAACAACGTACGTGCCGTGCGTGTGCTGCGTGCAAGTTCTAGTTGCAGGCTCTCCCAATATTGTGGGCTCTCGTCTGTTGTTCAACTGGCATTATATTAGGGCCCGTGCTTCGATTTCGTTTTGTGCGGATTGAACCAGGATTTCCGTTGTTCCCCGTAAACCATCCGAGCTAATATCCCACAAGCACTCCGAAAAGACTTGTTCTTGTTCCATTCCATATTGACCACGCCAGTGCCACCGTCCTCGTCTTGGGAACCCAACCCACCCAATGTGACGACGGTGCGATGGCGGTACTCTGGCAACGATCGATTTGCGTTCATCACTTTGTCATCATCCATGGGATCAGCTTACTCAAGCGAAACTGATAACGCTGTCAGAAGCTTATACTTGAAGCCACCCTGCTAATAATGTTGTCAGTTTATATGCAAAACACGGTGCAGTGCAGGTGGACAGAGTGTCGTCTGATGATCTGAAGATATCGGCCGGGGGCTCAGGTTAATTATTCTTGGCCATGGCCCGAATGAAACGTATAAATAAATGTACAGTATGTCACTAGCTTGCTACCTGACAAGAGGTCCAGCTATCTATCAGACTATCACTGCAACTGCGGTCATCGGAAACAAAATGTTCATTAGTGAAGATGAAGCAATTAGGCTTAATAAATCTTGTTCGATCTGTTGGCTGTTGCTGCACGCGCCACGTGATACCAAAAAGTCGCGATCTCAAGGCAACCATCGCAGCTCTCTGATACGATGACCCGCTCGATCACGACGAAGCACAATTAAGCTGAGACGGACAACGCATTAATTCTGTTTAGATCGACGATTAATACATGTCTCAGCACACACCACAGCAGTACGTTCTTCATATGAACTTGTAGTTCCTTCAATTCGAGGAGAGACCTTGCAGTTGGGCCTAGCGCCCCAGCCTGCAGCCTACCAGTTTCCCATCTCTAAAACTAAAAGACCAATTGCCCAACTAAAATCCGTTTTTGGTCTCTACTAGAAGCCCCAGCCCGATCACCGCTCGGCGGCCACCGCCCCCTCACGCGGTCACGCCGGAGAGTGGAAGACCGTTTTTGGGTACGGTGTAATCTGATAGCACTGCAAACAGAAAACGTTTGTTGTCGTTTGGTTGGAGTGTTCCGTAATTAGATGCCAGGGTATTCGATAACAGCGCTTCACAAAGCCAATACCGCTCCAATTCCCCCATAATGCCGGTGTATGGGGGCGATGCGTGATAGCCGGAGCTCTTCTGCACTCGAACCAAACAATCTGTAACCATTCCCCCTCCGATCCCACTCAATTAAATAGTGGCTCAGAAGCATCAAATAAATAACAGAGGGAGTAGGTACCAAATAGCGTTATAGTTATAGATACTTAGTATAACAGTCCACGCCGGTACATTAGTGTCCACAGCAAGCTAGATGCATGTTCAGTGACATCACGTTAGCTGTTGTTTTGATTAAAAAAAGAGAAAGTATTGGTTGCAATGATAGCAATAGGGATGTTTGCAATATATGAGGTCAATTCCTCGAGCTAGAGACAGTCCCGATCATACGATCGAGTAACAACTAAACAAGTGGTGTATACGTCAGCACATGCTTGGAAAGATCCAAATCAGTACTTTTCCTTGGAATCTAGCATCAAGAAATTCATTGAAAGAACCAGCGCGTAAAGGGTGCCATCAACACTGATCAGGTCCTGGAGGTAGCAGTTTTTTTTTTTTTTTTTGAAGAGACAGGAGAGGTTTTCCCCTACTGGTATATTAAGATAGAAAAAAAAAGGAGTACAAAGTTACAACCCGAAACAGAAAACCGAAAGAGAAGCCGCCAGCAGCGTCAAGGCGGCAATATTGGATGGTTTGTCGCCAGGGATACAAGTCCCAGGAGATGACGAGGTCACCGGAGAGGAGGACGTGGGTGATGCGCCCTGGGGGGTTGCTGGGGAGGGTGACTCAGTCGCCGGTGAGGAGGTGAAGGACGCTGATACCGACTTATTGGGTTAGCTCGGCCTGAGCTCACTGTATCTGTATTCAACGATGGCAAGGCGGTAGCCGAGTGGGTGGACTTCGTGAAAGACCACGAGTTCTCCGTCGTTGTCGCAGTCGTTGTTGTCGGCGGTGCAGGGCGTAGTAATGCTGCGAGGGGTCTGTTGTTGGAGGTGGAAGCGGCGGCGATGCGTCTAGCCAAGGGTGGGGTGGAACAGGGCGCCCAATGATTTGGTGTCCAAGTCCAAGCGGGCGTGGAGGAGCAGCGACTGCGAGGCGAGGTTGAACGGGGTGAGCGGGAGGAGGGCGCCTACTCGCAGGCCAAAGCCCTAACACTCATTGTAATCTCGAGGACTCGTAATTAATACAATCAGCAGCAAACAGGACGTAGGGTATTACGCATCTCGCGGCCCGAACCTGTATAAACCTCGTCTCATCTCGCATCTTGCGCAAACCATCGAGCTACGGTCGGACTCGGCTGCCCCAAAAGCATCAATTGAGGCATCCCGTGGTGCACTGCTGGACTAAAATCCTAACATGACGGCATCTGCACACCTGCATATGTATGGCACCATATATACCGTATTGGTTGATGATATATGTATATGTATCGTACCATACAAAATACCTTATTTCGGTAAAAAAAAAGAAAATATATAGTATATGTATTGTACCATAGAAGAATTTGTTTTATTTCTCAGATATAAAATAAATCACAGCTGCACACTTGCATCAAACATGTTGGATCTGACAACTCATTGATATGGTAATTAAAGAGTATATGCTGTAAGTTAGTGTAGTTATTGGATAAAAAATTGGTTTTATAGCTGGAAGTTAATAATGGTTTGGGTCTCCCTATGAGGAGGGTAAGCTGGCCTTCTCAGAAGAGTTGGATAAAGTTGCCAATAGTTGGAATGGACCTACTTTGTTTGGTGGTGACTTTAAAGGCCTATTTAGAATGGACGAATGGAAAACACAAGAAATGAAAAAACCGCAGAAAAAAGGACTTGGACTTGGTGAGGGAAAGAAAAACATGAGCTAGGACTAGATTCTTTCATTCCTTTGAAATTGTACTAGCAATTGATCACTACATTGCTACGGGACAAATACTATTTTCCTAAAAAGCGAAATGTAAATAAATGACATAGTTTTATGAGAATATTTAAAATATAAAACTTCCTTAGAGAACAATATTTAGAAATTCACTTTTGAATCATTTCAAATACGAGTAGTGCATTATCAAAATTTGAACATTGAGAAAAAAAGAGACAAGACAAAATAAAATCGGTGAATATATCATTACCGTTAGCTTAATACAATTGTTCCCTGCAAAGAAAAGAAACAATGAGCTAGACTTAAATCATAACCATTAGCTTAATACAATTGTTCCCTACAAATTGCTCAGTACAATCGTTCTAGCAGTCACTGTACCATCTCACGTATCTTTATCCCCACAATGCAGAAAGTGAGGTAGAGTTTAGTGAAGTCCGGCTTTGCTTCCCATAACGATTCCCAATCACGAAAATGATTCAGAACCTTTTTTTTCCTTCTCTTAAATACAAATGGATTGAAGATGAGCAACAGTACGTAGCTAGCCATGGCTTTCTCCTTTCCATAACCATGTTTTTTTCTCCTTTACATAACTTTGCTAAAAGAAAATGAAAGCCGCTAGCTAATTGCAACCATACATACTGCATTTTGAAGTTCCTTGACACACAAACCACAGAAATTGTGGGGCTACTATCCCTATATTGTATAGTAAAGCTCAACGAGCCTTCGCAAACTTAGTCGTGGTGTCATAGTCTACTCTATATGCACGGGAGGATTGGCGCCTCCCAGTGAATTCTGTGGTTCTCAAGATTACTGTCCTACAACATGGGGTCTAGAATACAACTGCTGACCCCTCGCGTCTATCGTATGCACAGCCCGCCTGTCCAGGCGATGGCCTCCTACATGGCGTGCATGGTCATGTTTTCTTCCATCCTACTCCGGCCCGTACGTTCACTTGCCTGCTGCTAGCTATATGCATTGCAAAGAAGGTCCTTTGCTTTCGCTCATCTTGCGCACAAACGTGAACCAGCAGCAAAATGATGACAGGCCCACCTTTCAGTACATGAAAAATGCCTACATCATTTTCCATGCATTGTTGACCTTCACGTTTCTTTTTATACGATAAACCAAAATAGGCACTCCATACACTACTGTGTTATTTACGCTAAAACAGATCCAGAAACTAACCACGCAATATTAAAGCCGAGCGCGGCGTTAGCGCGCCACCCGACCTAGTGTATCATAGTCTGAATGTCTGTTGCACTTCACGCTAAAAGAAGTGAGTGCAGAGCTAGTTTTGAACTCCATATCACTTCAGCTCCCAGCTCCATTGCTAACATAACACAAACCATTCTTATGGTTGTAAAAAAACATAGCCTAGTTTTTCAATTATTTCCTATTCATTTTTACTGAAACCGTCCTCAATGTGCCAAGAACTACCTAGAAGAAGAAGACCCAAGAATCTGCATGCAGGTGAGGAAGATGGGGAACCTACAGCTTGGCGTATTGCGGGTTTGTCCTTGCATTGCAATCTGAAGCGAGAAAAATGCAATGTAGGATAAAGTGTTCATATTGGTACAAGTGATTAAGTTAACAGCACAAAAAACATGCTATAGGTCAAAACAAAGTTGGGGCAAGGATCTAGGCGTCGGATCCGAGCAGAGCGAGGGTGGTGGGGGCGAAGGTCGGCGGGGGCGAAGGGACGGGAGTTGGAACTGTATGAACTTTTAAAGTAGCATTCCATACTCCATAGCAAAGGAATTGATCAATCCTTTGAACCAAACGACATTCCTCCAAAACAAAGAAACTTTCCTTTCCTGTAAGAAAGCTCCATTCCTAACGGCCCCTAACTTGGTAAGGTACAGTTCGGATGAGAGTAATGGTGATCAATAAGTTTGCTCTGATAGAATTTGATCCTAGTAATATATAGGAAGTTTACCTAGACCAATAATCAAGATAAGTTGGTCATGGCTAAGATAGAGGTATGAGGTAAATTCCTTGAGCTGAATCATATGATCGAGTTACAAGTAGTGTACGTCATCACATACTTGGAAAAATCCAAATCGGTACTTCTCCTTTCAATCTAGCATCAAGAAATTCATTGAAAGAGCCATCATCCAAAGGATACTTGCACCAACCCGCATCGTTAGCAGTAGACTCCGTTATGTATGCCAGACCAGACGGTAACTACAAACCAGACGGTGGATGCCATGCCATTGCCCCCGAGTCTTCCAGTCGTCTTGCATGCACCCGTCTTGCCGCCGCAGGCGCAGGGGCTCCTACCCTACCTTGGCGGCTACGGAAGCATGCAGCGGCCACGGATCGTCACCTAGCTAGCTGATACTGATCATGTATATATTCATGTATATATGTATATAATAATAAACGCGCATCCAGGATGATGTCGATTATGTCAAGTTTTCACTGCTCTGATTCATCTATCCAGCATGGCGGCCGGCGTGTGGCCGCGCGCGCATGTAAATGCGTACTGTACTGTACCTAGTTTTTCCATAGGCTCGTGTGTAAATGCGTAATTTGATGTGTATCCCCTCACTATGTATAGTCGCATTACATGATATATACGCACGCACGCCGCTGTTCAAGAGGCAGGCTGCCGTTTCCTCCTATTAATTACCGCGCCCAGACCAGCAGGCCACGTTTAGCTAGCTTTACTTGGCCCCGCCGCAACGCCCACCGCCAGCAATGCCGCCGCCACCGCCAGAGCAAGAAGCAGCAGGCAGCGAGGACGACGACGAGGAAATGACGACGACGCTGCCCGACGACCAGGTGTTCGAGGTTCTCACGCGCGTGCCCCTCGACGGCCTCACCGCGTGCCGCGCCGTATCCACCCGGTGGCGCGCCATCACCTACGAGCCGGAGTTCGCCGCGCTGCACCGCCGCCGCCCCGGCGCCGTCTCGGGGTACCTCGTCCAGAGCGTCACGCGCAGCGGCCACCGCGTCGACTTCGTCTCCGCGGACAGCTATCCGGCCACCACCCCGCCGCTCTCGCTGGACTTCGTGCCGCGCGCGCTGCGGCCGTGGCGCCGGGACGACGTCAGCGTGGCGGCCGTGGCCCCGCGCATGGGGCTCGCGTGCTGCGTGGCAGACGGCACCTGGAAGGCCCCGCCCCGCTACTACGTCTGCAAGCCGGCGACGCGGCAGTGGCGCGCGCTGCCGAACCCGCGGGTGCGGTTCCCCACCGTCGCCACG
Source organism: Paspalum notatum (assembly GCA_022530915.1). Classification (NCBI taxonomy): domain Eukaryota; kingdom Viridiplantae; phylum Streptophyta; class Magnoliopsida; order Poales; family Poaceae; genus Paspalum; species Paspalum notatum. The sequence continues at coordinate 1,263,163 of CM039691.1, forward strand.
GCCATGGCGGCGCGGCGCTCGCCCTCCGACGGCGACGGCGCGGTGGTGGAGTTCCGGATCGTGCGCCTCTCCTACGTCCGGGGGCAGTACGAGTCGATGCGGTGCGAGGTGTTCGACTCGCGGCGCTTCGCGTGGCGCCGCGCCGCGGACGTGCCGCTGCACGGGGCCTCGCTGCGCGTCGGGGAGCCCGCCGTGCACGCCCACGGCGCCGCGCACTGGCTGTGCTTGCCCGATAGAGACCGGGTCGTGCAGCAGGTGTTTGCGCTCGACGTTGGCACGGGGGACTGGCGGCTCATCGCGTTGCCGCGGGAGGTAGAACCGGAGGACGTCAAGAAGCGGGACCCCTGGTCGCGCAGACAGCTCACGGCAGTGGAGGGGCGGCCCACCGACGTGGGCGGTGAGGAGGTGCTAGAGGTCTGGGAGATGTTCAGCTACGACGAAGCCAAGTGGAAGAAGAAGACTAGGGTGAGCTTGAAGAGCTTCCACGAGCGGGAAGCCTTCCTCGACACATCCTGGCGTGCGATGTGGTAAGCTGCTCTACTGGAGCTCCTATTAATTAGTACTACAGTACTTCGTATTGTTGCATGATATATACACGATATATGATCCATCCCTGGCATGTGCATGCATGGTTTTGAAGCTGCACATACACGTACGTTTACATTGTGTGTTTGAGTCTATCCATCAACCAGGTGTTGAAATGAAATGCTTTTTAATATCTGAATTTTTAACCATTAAATCCTACTAGATTTATACCGTAAACATACATTGTCCCTACCCCACCCCCACCCCCGGCCAGATGCGCGCCCGCCACCGGGCCCCCGGCTCCCCGTCGCCCGCCTCCCCCGGCTGGCGCGCGCCTCCCCGCCGTCGCCGCGCCGGCGCGGACGGCCCGCCGTTGTCGCGCTCCCCCAGCCGCCTTTGCCCTCCCCCCGCCGGTGCGCGCCTCCCCCGCTCGTCTCGCCCAGATCCGGCGCCGCTCCCGTCCGCCGGCCCCAGCTCCGGCGGCTCCCCGTCGCCGAGTCTCCGCCTACGGCCTCCGCTCACCTCCGCCGCCGCCCCGATACCGCGCCTCGCCGCCTCCGCCTCCTGGCCCCGCCGGCGCACGCCTCCGTCTCCGCCTCCGGCCGAAAATCCGGTGAGGAAATCGATTCCATCAACCGGTTTTTCTCTTGTGTTTATGTGATGCACATGCAGGTAAGATTTCCAGTGGGACTGCAAGATTGCTGAAGTGCAAATGGATCAGGGAAGCCCAAGAGAGATCTTCATCTTTGAATCAGACATGATTCCTTGTCAGATGGGCGGTAGAGCCTAGAGCCAGGCTCGACCAACAATTTTGAAGGCGAATGGAGAGATGCGAGTGAAGGCGGGGGGAAGAGAGCACGTGAAAGAAACGTGACTTGCGTATGGAATACTGGACCTGGTTCTCGAGTGTGGCCTGTTATGTATTATGCTTAGGTTCTTGCTTTTGAAAACTTAATTGGTGGTATACCCAGTATGTACCCAAAATTATCGTAAGAGCAGAGCATTCAGAGTTCAAAAAAATAACATAAAAACAAACGAGTGCGGCCTGTTTGATGAGATGAGACATGATGACCTTTGCTAATGAGTCCTGGCGAGCAAAAGTGGAATTATGGTTGTTCGATCAAAAAAACAAGCACTAAGTTAACATGGTTAAGCAAAAGCATTCAAATCCCTCGTCTGCTTCGGATTCATTCACACATGGCCGCATTGGATTAAACTACACGAGCGATGATAAAAAAAAAAAGTTTGTGGTGGTCTAAGCCGACATTATAGCTACATTGGCTGCCAGATGCACTCCCGATAAACTTCGTTTTTGCCTCCACCATGTACAGGGCAGTGCTACGTGCTTGCATTCTGATCGAAGGTCATAACATGCCACTGTGACGGCTGCTCCACTCCAAAGCATTGCCAGAGACTAGTTGAAGGCAAAAGGCACCATTCAGAACTGAGATAATGTACCTAGAACAAAACCAGTTAATAAAGTGGGATAATGTACTCTCTCTGGGCATTGATTGCTATAAGGTAAAAAAAAAAGAAAAATCAATTTCTGTTTGGAAACTGCAAACATAAACTGGCTGATTACAACCCTTAAAATTTAGAAATCATAAAGCAAGGTCCACATATTCAGAGGCGGATATATTGACTTCTATGCAAAGGATATAGAGCAGAGAAGTGCAAAAAGGCAATCGCTGGTCAGAAAGAACAAAGTTACTAATGTAGGAAACATGCACATCCTTGGAAATCAAAAGCAGAAAATTAGAGTTGAGTCCAATTTATATTTTAAAATAGAGCCTAAGGCTATTCTCATCAGTCCACCCATATTTCAAACTCCTCTCTGTGTAAAGTGTGAAACAGTGTATGCACGGTTCGGATAGATGTCTATATCACTATATGGGCGTGCTGGTGAGCCTCGTTTAAGGGACCCTACCAAGCGAGCCTGGCCAAATATTGATTATTGACCAACACAGATGACTCTGTTTGGATGGTGCCAATTGTTTGGCCGGCCAAATCCAACCCTGCTGATGCCTAGTTTGATTTTGTGGCCAAAATCAGCCAAATCAGGGTGGACAAATTCAGCACCGAAATTTGGCTGGGCTGGGTATCATTGGCAGGGCAGCGAATGTCATGATTCAAACAGACCCTTAGTATCGACATGCTGCCCCCGTGCCCCGGTCAGGTAACGGTGCTGCTACAACCACAAATCCTCTAAATACTCTACTATATTCATATTAGCTCCATCGATGCAATCTAGAGGCTGCAGAGTCTGGCGCCCAACAAAGCTAAAGCTCATAACTAATATGTTCTTCATAAATCAATGAAAGATATAAAGAAGATTAGTGATCCACTTCAGTCAACAAGTTCAGCGTACAATCTAGATAGGGTATAATAAGTGCTTGTAGCTTTAGGCATTAGTCTTTGACTGTGTTATCTATCTATCTATGATATAAAATAACTAGCATGGTACAATTTCCATTAGTAAACTAGGTAGTGAATCGCGTAAAGGAATTGTATCTCTGTATATATTGGAAAGCAGGAAATTTCTCATTAAATAGTATAATTTGTCACCCCTGATAGTTGTAGAGCTACATTCCCTCCGTCCATTAATGTAAGTTGAACTAAAAGCGTCACATATTAATGGGAGGAGGCAGTACTATCTCTCTTTCCAAAACATGGTTCTAGCTAACATGACATAACAAGATAGTTCAAGCCCACGGGACTGAGTATAAAAAAGATGCATCTGTTGCTGCATTACGAATTTCCATACTAGCAGCGGTGCATGTGAGTGCTGCTAGTAGCAGAACCTCATATGAAGCGTTTTCAGAGGAAGAAGTGAAACATGCTAAAAAGGCAAGACTGATCTTCAAACTTATTAGTACTCCGTACAAATTATTGATATCAGTACTTCTAACACTTTGGAGGCTTGGCCATTCACATATGCAAGCTGAATTGAGCTCATACAAACATAAGACTAACAATAATGCCAGGTAAATAAAGGAGGAAAGTGTACCCAAACTCTTGAGGGAGTAAAGAGTGCATCAGCCCATGCTCGGCAAGACCCAAGTGAATGCCCAAATTTCCGACGATGCTTCTCCTCTTGAGCATTTAGGATAAGATCTAGTTAAAGACCCATCAAGCAAAGAATACTCGTACCAACCTCCACAGTTATCCTCAATTATGTATATGGAGTCTCCTCGAATGCCTCTATGATCAGGACCGAGGCACCCAACAAAATGATCATTTGCGAAAAACAGAGTGCATCCACCAAGGCTGGTAACTCTCGCCCACCTGGCCTCGCGAAACTTCCATTGGAAAACATGGTACATTTGTCGTTCGGAATCCACAAGATCAACGAGCAACAGCTCACCGCAGCACCCTGCAAGGTGCGCTGCAAGGTGCGCCCATGGACTGTTGTCGTCCCAACAGCCTCCAAGAATCACCAATTCCACCGAACCCTCGTTTTCTGACAGCTCCACAGCAGCGAGACGGCAACCTAGGTCACCAACGACCAGTGCATAAAGGACGCCATTTACATAGAGCAAATCCAGGATGGAGTAGGGTTGGGTGATGGCCGCCAAGCGCCAGTCGGCGGCCTCAAGGTGGCAATACTGGATGGCCTGCGGCGAATTCCAGTTGAAGGTGAGGACGAGGTCGCCGGAGAGGAGGACGCGGCAGACGCGATCCGGCGGGCTGGAGATGCAGGTTCGTTCGCCGGTAAGGAGGTGAACGATGCTGAAACTGGTGTGGGTAGGCGGTCCCCCGGGAAGCATGTATTCAGTTTCACAGACGGCGAGGCGGCAGCCGATCGGGTGGAGTTTGGTACTGACGCAGTAGCCGTTGTCGGCGAGGGGGCTGCGGGAGAGGCGGAAGCGGTGGATCCGGCGGATGGTGGGGTGGAACAGGGCGTAGCTGAGGGGAGTGGATCCGGAGTCGACAAGGATGAGCGGTGCTTGGGAGGCGAGATGGGATGAGGTCAGCGGGAGCAAGGCGCGGTAGGCGCGGCAGGCGGCGCGGAGGGCGAAGAAGTCTTGGAGGCTCGTGAGCCGGCTAGCGACCTCCGGGATCAGCTCCGGCGGGAAGTATGGCGAGGAGGCAGCAGGAGGAGAGGAGCGGATCCGCTGGCGGTTCGCCGGAGGGGAGCAGCTCCGCCGGCGTTTGGCCGTGGACATTTTTGCTCGCCGGCGTTTGACCCTGGCCGCCGGCGCCGGCGTTTCACTCTCCTCCGGCACTCCGCTCCGCTGTACTACTGCAGAGCAGGCTGTCGCTCCGAATATTCTGGGCTGGGTTGGGCTGGGCATCAATCATCTTGTGTAGCAGCAAAGGATGGACATTTTTGTTCTTTCTTTGATCAGCGCTATCAAGCACTTTGCCTGATTGCCTTCCTATCCATCTCCCCCACTTTTCGTTCTTTTCAACAAAGAAAAAAAAATCATCTGTTTCCTTTTCCCCCCTTTATTTCAGATATATGTTGCCTCCTGATCAGAAGGAATATAGGGCTGCAACCCTGCCAATAGAATCTGAAACTTTTCCCTCTGTTGAAATTTGTCACTACTTGTAAACGCGACATTAGAGGAGAAAGCAGAACGACAGCGCAATGATGGCATGCAGACTTCTAACCTGCATCACATATTCAGAGAGTAACAGCACGTGCCTTTTAGGTTTTCACCTTCAGAAGTAGTGCTGTATTTTTTGCAAGCGTTTTTTTTTTTTTAAGCAGAAGATGAAATTGAATGCATTTCTGCGTTGCTTTTATGCAAGATGATGTCTAGCCTTCAGCCCTTCACCATGCTGTTTTTTCCCTTCTTCTATTCTCGACGTATGATCAAACAGGCCAAATTGTCTAGCATCAAGGGTGGACAGTTCTTCTTTTGATCAGCACTATCAAGCACTTTGCCTAATTGCCTTTTTATGCGCATGCAGGTACGATTTTCAGAGGGGCAACAAGCTTGCAGGAGTGCGAATGGATCAGGGAAGCCCAAGAGATCTTCAAGTTTGAGTCAGATATGATTCCTTGTCAGATGGGTAGAGTGTGTCGGTCTCCAGGCTCCAGCCCCTCGTCGCATGACGCCCAAGATGCTAGCTTTATTTGAGCATAACTTGCTTTTTTATATATTTATACAAAATTTTTAAACAAAAAGAATGATTGAAGTTGTGGGGAAATAATCAACCACGATTTATTGATTGCCCCTGTGTCACCACCCTATTCACTGGTCTCACTATCCCTCCCCTACCAGCCTGTTGGATGAGATGACCTTTGCTGATAGAGTCCTAGGCTCCTAGCGAGGAAAGGTGGAATTATGTTTGTTCGAGCAAAAAAAAAAAAAAAAAAAAAAAGTTAACATGTTTAAGCAAAAGCATTCAAATCCCTCGCCTCCTTCGGACTCATTTACACATTGCTGCATTGGATTAAACTACACGACCATGATAAGAAGTTTGCGGTGATCCAAGCCGACATAGCTACACTGGCTGGCAGATGCGCTCCTGATAAGCTTTTTTTTTTTTTTTTTTTTTTTTTTGTCTCCGATCCACCATGTACATGACAGTGCTACGTGCTTGCACTGTGATCGAAGGTCTTAACATGACAGACGGTTGCGCCAAAACATTGTCAGAGGCTAGTTGAAGGCAAAAGACACCATTCAGCACTGAGATGATGTACCTAGAACAGAACCAGTTAATAAAGTGAGATCATATACTCTGTCAGGGAATTGATTCCTATGAGTAAAAAAAAAAGAAAAAAAACATTTTCTTTTTGAAACTGCAAACATAAACCGGCTGATTATAACACTTCAAAATTTAGAAAGCATAAAGCAAGGTTCATATATATTCAGAGGTTGACATATCGACTTCTATGCAAAGGATATAGAGCAGAGAAGTGCAAAAAGAACAAAGTTACTAATGTAGGAAACATGCACATCCTTGGAAATCAAAAGCAGAAAATTAGAGTCGAGTGCAGTTTATATTTTAAAAGAAGAGCATAATGCCCCCTTTGGATGAGTGCCACTGGTCACTGCCATAGCCAGCCCGGCCAATAATTGGTTGTTGACCAACACTGATAACTCTGGATGGCGTCTATTGTTCGACCGCCAAATCCAATCCTGCCGATTCCTAGTTCGATTTTGTGGCCAACATCAGCCAAATCGGGGTGGACATATTCAACACCAAAATTTGGCCGAGTTGAGTATCATTGGCAAGCCAGCGAATTTCAAGGTTAAAGAGACCCTAAGCACTGACATGCTGCCCCGGTCAGGTCAAGGTTCTGCTACAACCACAAATCCTCTAAATACTGCAAACCTCTTGCAGAGACCGGAATAAAATTTCCCTTTCTAAAAAAAATTCATATTAGCCCCATCTGCATCTATGCAATCTAAAGGCTGTGGAGTCTGGCACCCAACAAAGCTAAAGCCCATAATTATTATGTTCTTCATAAGTCAATGAAATATATGAAGATGCAATCAGATAGGCAAAACACTAAGGCACTGCTAGTGATCCACTTCGGTCAGCAAGTTCTATGTACAATTTAGATAGGGTATAATAAGTGGTTGTAGCTTTAGCATTAGTCTTATATCATATAAAAAAAACTAGCTTCGTACAATATCCATAGGTAAACTAGGCAGTTCAATCACGTAAAGGAATTACATATCTGTGTATGCTGGAAAACAGGAAATTTATCATGAAATAGTATAGTCTGCCACCCCTGATAGTTGTAGAGCTATACTATTTCTCTTTCCAAAACATGTTTCTAGCTAACATGACAAGAGCAGGACAGCTCAAGCCCATGAAATTGATTATAAAAAGGGGTGCATGCATTGCTGCAATACGAATTTCCATACTGGACAGTAGTGTAGGCCAGTAGCAGAACCTACCTCAGAGGAAGAAGTGAAACATGCTAAGACTGATTTTGAAACCTGTAGACAAATTGTTGACATCAGTACTTCTAAAACTTTGGAGGCTTGCGCATTCACATATGCAAGCTGAATTGAGCTCATACAAACATAGGACTAACAATAATGTCAGATAAATAAAGGAGGAAAGTGTACCTAAACTCGATCGAGTAAAGAGTGCATCAGAACAAGCTTGGCAAGAGCCAAGTGAATGCCCAAGTTTTCGATGGTACTTCTGCTCTTGAGTATTTAGGATCAGATCTAATGAAAGACCCATCAAGCAAAGAATACTCGCACCAACCTCCACAGCTATCCTCAATTACATACACGGAGTCCCCTCGAATGCCTCTATGATCAGGACCGAGGCACCCCACAAAATGATCATCTGCAACAAACAGAGTGCATCCACCAAGGCTGGTAATCCTCACCCACTTGGCGTCCCCAAACTTCCATTGGAAAACATGGCACGCCCGTGGTTCTACTTCGACAAGCTCAATGAGTATCAGTTCACCACAGCACTCTGCAAGGTGCACCAATGGTCCGGCGTCCCAATAGCCTCCGAGAAAAACCAATTCCACCGAATTGTCGTTTTCTGACAGCTCCACAACCGCGAGACGGTAACGTAGGGTACCCTCAACCAGGGCGTAAAGGACGCCATTCACGTAGAGCAGATCCTCAAGGGAGTAGGGTTGGGCGACGGCCGCCACGCACCAGTCAGCGGCCTCGAGGTGGCAATACTGGATGGTTTCCGGCGAATTGCAGGTCAAGGTGAGGACAAGGTCGCCGGAAAGGAGGACGCGGAAGACGCGATTCGGCGGGCTGGAGATGCAGGTTCGTTCGCCGGTGAGGAGGTGAACGATGCTGAAACTGTTGCGAGTAGTCCGTCTCTCTCCCCCGAGTGACCTGAATTCAGTTTCACAGATGGCGAGGCGGCAGCCGATCTGGTGGAATTTGGTACTGATGTAGTCGCCGTTGTTGGCGAGGAGGGTGCGGGGGAGGCGGAAGCGGTGGATCCGGCGGAGGGTGGGGTGGAACAGGGCATAGGGCATGGATCCGGTGCCGACGAGGAGGAGCGGCGCTTGGGAGGCGAGGTTGGATGAGGTCAGCGGGAGGAGGGCGCGGTAAGCGCGGCAGGAGGCGCGGAGTGCGAACAAGTCCTGGAGGCTCGTGAGCCCGCTAGCCACCTCTGGGATCAGCTCCGGCGGGAAGTATGGCGAGGAGGCGGTGGCCGGAGGGGAGCGGCTCCGCCGGCGTTTGGCCGGCGTCATTTTTGCTCGCCCTGGCCGCCTGCAGTCTGCCGCTTCTGTACTGCCCGGCTGCGGCTCCGAATATTATGGGCTGGGCTAGGGAGATCATGTGGGCTACTCCGTACTTCCTATTTGGGCCGAACTGGCTTGACATCAAGGCTGCGCCTGCGCATCCATCATTCTTGTGCGGCATCAAAAGGTTGGACATCTGTTTTGATTTCTATCTAACTCCCCACTTTCCTCAAAAAAAAAAAAAAAAATCTAACTCCCCCACTTTGTTCCTTTTCTTTTCACCGAAGAAAAAAGGCCATCTATTTACCTTATATTTTTCCCTTTCTTTAAGAATTCAGATATTTGTTGCCTCCTGATCAGAAAGATTATGGGGCTGCCACCCTACCGATAAGATCTGGAACTTTTTCCCTTTGTTAAGATCTGTCACTAACTTGCTGTTGCTGATCATTCAACTTATAAATGCGACATTACAGGACAAAGCAGAATGACAGCGCGATGATGGTATGGTATGCAGAGTTATTACCTGCATGCATCAAGGGCAGACATTTATTCTTCTTTTGATCAGCACTAGCAAGCACTTTGCCTAATGGCCTTTTTATCCTCCCCCATCTTTTTTCCCTTACGTGGCATCCTGATCAAAAAGAAGTGTGCTTCTCGGCCTGGCTAGGCGCGTGCACGAGGTGGCCTTGGGCCTGGCTGGGCGCGTGCGAGAAAATTGAGCGTATCCCACGGGCCTGGCTGGGCGCGTGCACGAGGTCGCCTTGGGCTTGGCTGGCTGTGAGAGACTTTGCATGCAAACCAGCCTACCAATCACCATCTCGACTCGGCCAAGCTAAGCGCATCCGAACAACCAATCAAACCTTATTCACATGTATTGGGTCAGGCTCTGAAGGACTAGGCTCTATGGATCGGGCCAGGCTGGGCACATCAGGGCAACCAATCGGACCCAAAGTTTTTTTCCTCTGAATGGGATCTGTCACTGACTTGCTTATCATTCAAGTCGTAAATACTCCTACTACGTTAGAGGAGAAATCGAAGTGACACTTATCTGCAGAGTTCTAACCTGCATCACATCACTCATTGCACATCTGCTGATCAGGTCGTGCAATATCCATTTGAGATATTTTTATGCGCCTTGCTAAAAAAAAAATAGAGAGGAAGGGGCCAGCCTGATGGCAACAGAGTATCAGATCTCATATTCTTCTCATTCCAAGGCGCCGCCGTATCAGCATGCGACATCGACCTCGCCTCAAAAGAAAAAAAAAAAGAACAGTTGATGCACAAGGAAGAGTATAATGCAAAGAGCAATGAACCAATGCAATGCATTCATCGAATTCCAGTTGCCAACTTGTAAAATTCCTTCTCTAGCGCCTATCCCACAAACAAAAAAAGGCTACAGAATCTTCTCTCCCCATTCTTCCTCACTACTGTTCTAACCCTCTTTCGGGCCGAAGCAACTTGGATGTCTCCTATGGATCGATCAAGAACCGTAGCCTTGCCCAGTCATAGCAAGCCAAACAGAGGATGATCCAGTGCAACAAGCACGGTCACCACTGCAATTGCCAAGGCAGATTGGAGCACAATAGACGCCGGCAGTGACGTTCCTGTAAGAAGAGCACCGGCGTCGCTTGCCTTCAAGGAAGCAAGCCACACTGAATCTTCCAGCTGCTCGTGGCTTGGCCTCCGCGACGAGTGCTTGGATTTATCACTGCAAAATGTTTAAAAAAAAAGATTGCTCACGTAAGATCAGATTTGCATAGTACTGTATTTTAGTTCATGGCTAAAAGGTTATTATCAGGATCAGGACAGGACAGGTTAATAAAATACTATGCACTTGTGGGGTGTGAAGACCCTCGGTCAGTCTAATGCGTTCCTTGCAGCTACAACTAGGCAGTCGCAGCTTTCTAGTCACACACAGCACACAGAATGGCAAGGTGCTGGGTGGGGACAGACTGAAGGAAGAAAAAGATGGATGGCAACAGAAGAGTACAAATCAAAGCTTCTTTGCTTCGCAACAATTCCGAATCAAGATCTCGCCTTTCTCAAGTAATCGTCCATGTCAAACAAACAAGCGTAATGTTGAAAAATCCGCAGGTCAAAATTGTAACTGAAATCGAAGGAGGTAGAAGAAGGATTGATTTGGGGGAAGCAAAGCAAGAGGGTATATATAGTACACAAACGAAGGAACGAACGAACGAACCTGGTGGGCGTGGATTTGGGGCAGAAGGTGATGGTGTAATCGGTGTGGTTGCAGGTGAAGGTGGAGGTGGCGTCGTCGTAGGCGTAGCTGTAGGACTTTGGGCAGGCGGACTTGAAGAGCTGCGAGTACTGCGAGGGGCGGCAGGTGTTGGGGTTGCCGTAGGCGCCGTTGCAGCAGTACTCGGGGCTCCCGAACGCCTCGCACGCGCTGCGGCAGGCGCGGCCGTCGTCGGCGCGGAGCTCCTGCGGGCAGCGCTCGTTGAGGTCGACGAGGCATCCCGTGTCGGGGCAGTCCGCCGCGGCGGGCTGCACGAGCATGGGCAGGTTGTAGCCGTCGACGAGGCTGACGTCGTAGAAGTCCTTGCCGCCGGCGCCGTCGAGCGTGAACTCGGCGAGCGTGGCGGGCGGCGACGCCCCCGCGCCGTTGCACTCGATCTGGCCGGACCCGCAGTCGCCCGTGGCGCAGGAGCCCTTGCCGGAGCCGTCGAAGGCGCAGCCGGAGCGGCCCCAGAAGCGGCCCGACCACCCCTGCGGCGCGTACAGCGACCGCGACTGCCCCGGCTCCAGCGCGAACCCCGTCGTCTCCAGCGGCGGCGTCCCCGACCCCGACAGCAGCCCCGGCCACACCGTGTCGCCGCACCGGTTCGTGAACGTGAACGTGATGCCGCACACCGACCCTGCGCCAGCCACCACCAACCAATCCACCGCATCGGAAAAAGCTCGCGAATCCAAAGCAATCAGAGGCTAGATTGGAGGGCCGCCGGCGAACATTAGGTAGGGGAGCACCGCAGACGAATCGATCGATCCGCACGTACCTTGGAAGAAGGAGAGGATGAGGACGGCGATGGAGGCCGGCGACCCGGGCAGGCGCGGCGGCCGAGAAGCCATTAAAGCCACCATCTTTGAAGGGAGGGAGGCTCGGGAGCGCGGCGTGCCGGTGGTTGGGGAGCTGGCTGGACCACTCGTCCACTCGTGCTATCTAGCTGAAGGGAGGAGGAGTCGGCCAGTCGGGGGGACGGAGGCGGCCGGGTAAATAAGGCGGCGGCGGCGCGGCGATGTCGGCTGCGGTTGGGGGAGTGGATGAGGTGGGGGAAGTGGGCGCGACCGGCACGGCACCCCACCTCGCCTGCCTCGCTTGGGGAACGGGGGGAGTGGGGATTGGGGAGTGGGGAGGTGGGGGGTGGGGCGCGGCCGTCCCGTCGTGTTCGTGTGTAAACCTTTGAGTTCCCCACTGGCGGGCTGGCGCTCGCCGGCTTTATAAACCGCCGGCGAGATCGGCCGGCAACCACACCGTCAGGCGTCAGCAATATGATGACGAGGATTCCGTGTTTCCACTCGTCACGTAGGTCAAAGCTACAGGCATCAGCGATTTGGAACGGCCCCTGTCGTGAATAAAACAATACAGATTTGGAATGGCTCGCCGCTCTTTGGCCCTTTTCCTTGTAATAACCATGCGTGAAATTTTGCAAATCAAACTCTACAACACAAGGAAAGACAGCTACGGATTCGATTCGCGGAGCATGTCATACGGGATCCAGTGGCTGGGCGATTATTGTTTTTTCAGTTGGCCTGTTATTATGTTGGTGAGCAGCTGACGACGACACTCTTGTTTGCTTTTGCTGCGAGTTAAGGTTCTGTTTGGTTCGGTTCAGGTAACGTGAACGTGAATGGGAATGGATCCCCACGGCAACTGTTACATTGGAGTGGAAACCGAACTTTGTTTGTTTGTTGGCTGCAACGTTTTTTGTTTCCTTCCCGACGTTTGGTTGGAAGCGAACAAGCTTAGGGATCGGAACGAACGCCGAACAGCACAGACTTGCATTTGCTCACCCGTTCATCAAGCTCTTGCCATACAATTAATCAAACCATTTTAGGATAATAAAAAATAACGATAAATACAATTTTCAAAAGGAAAATCTAACGGAAAAATCATCTGCCTGTTCTGTAAATGGCCAAGAATAAATACTGTATGCATGAAAGTCCATCCGATCAGAATTTTTAGAACAGATAAATCCCAAATTAAGCAATATTTAAATCTCTAAGAGCACGAGCTAACAAAAAAATTCTCTTCCTTATCCATATCGTATGATGATCCATCACAAAATAAACTAAATTAGATTATGATCACACAGCTTCCAAAAAATGGCAAAATAACCGAGATATCCAATTGCTTCCAAAATTCAAGAAAATTAACATTCTAAACAAGGATGATCCTATTGCTTTCTCCAATGAACACCGGCTTCTTAACTTCTTAAGTGAAACGATGTCATCAGTAATCTGGACTCACTTCAGCATCTAATGAGGGAAAAAGTACAAACATAAGCGCAAGTCATATTTGCATATGTAACAAATGCAAGTAATTATATAGTGGAAGGAAATTAGAAAAAATCTAAGAAAAAATATAACTAATTTGTAAACTTTATAAAATACCACTTTGAGCATCATCTAATGAACAAAACAGAATCATGCACACACTAACACCATGCTAAATATAACTAATTGTAAACTTAGAAAAAAATTATGGTCATAAACTTAGACTTGAAAAGCAGGCTGCTGCATGTCAGACATGTGGGTGCATAATTTCAGATGTCATATTATGCACATATCTTGACAGGCAACAGCAATATAAGATATGAACATGCAAAAAGACAACAAATTAACTTGACCTAGAACATTCGCTCCACAGGTTTTCAAATAATAGCAAACATTCATTTGTTAATTCAATGTTCACGCCTATAGAACTGGACACAGCCCATGTTTGAGTCAGGTTAGTTCGGTACTCAAGTATTTAATACTATGATTGTCAATTCCTTTAAGAACATAAGCTGGATGGTGAAAACATGCTGCTTGCCTACTTCAGGTTAGTCCTGAAGTCTTGCTAGTTGGTTCTGGACAAAAGAAAGCAGACAACTACTGAAATGTTATGTTGAGCTATGCATTATGACAACAGCAAAAATCAGACAGTATGATGTCAGTCTTGAATATAATAGTGTTTTGTGTCTGTCTACTTGAAATTTGCGAGGGGAAAAATAACCATAATCCTGCAACATGTCAAATGAACAAATTAGCCAAAAATTAAATACATGACAAGTAATAGCATCTAGCAGGTCAACATGATATAGCAGTTTAGGCAACCATTTAGTGCTTGCAAGTTGCAACCATGGTTTGCGTGCTGCTGCTGTCTACTGCCCATTAAAATATATAATGGTTCATAACTTAAAAGTATTTGTACTTAAAGAATTAAATAAAAGTCAAGGTTGCACAATATGACACAAAAAGACAGCTCAATGGCTTGTAAATCATATACTAAATCATGAACACAATATGACACATAAAAAGAACTAAATCATAAAGATATGAAGTGACAGTGACTGATTATTAGTTGCCTTGTTAGCTAACAAAAATAAAAAGAACACCTAACTCCCCTTGGCTCTTGGATGTTCAGAACAAAAATAAAAAGAACATCTAACTCCCCTTGGTTCTTGGATGTTCAGATATAATTTTTCACAAATTGCTTACATGCTAGCATCAATAGTAAAGGGCCATGTTACTCAATTTGACACCAAGTGGAGGAGTAAATCAATCCAAGGGAAATCTGGTGTACCTATGACACGCAAGGTGACGGTTTGCGGTGGTGCAGTAGCTAGCACGGGGAAGAAGAGACGATTCAGCCGTGCTGCTCCTCACGATTTTGCTGCGTTATTGTACGCCTCCGGTCTTCTTTCTTCCCTTCCCCTTCCTCTCGGCCAGTGATGTGAAGCGTGGTGACGGATCTCGTGGCCGAAGCACCTTCAAGAATACACAACAATGGTTAGGGTTTGGGTAAAGATTGAAGAGGGAGAGGGAGAGTAAGAGGGGAGAGACTCGCACCAGTTGCGTGAGGCGGCAACGGCGGCGGATCGGGCGGCAGCCGGCAGCACCACCTACAAGAACATTGCAGTGGAGGTTAGGGTTTGGGTAAAAGATCGGAGATGGGGAGAGAGAGGGAGAGGGAGAGGCAGAGGGAGAGGGAGAGGAGAGAGGACGCACCAGGAGGAGGCGGTGGCGGCGGGGCCTCGCGAGAGAAGAGTCGAGCGCCGTTGTCGGAAACGGACTGCGGCGGAAGGAGAGCGGTAATGAGATGATACGGGCCGGAACCGATTCCCACCGCGATGCATTACGGGCCGTCCGAAACAAACAAAAACAATGGGGATGGGCTGCGGTGGGAACAGTTACGGGCCAAAAATGGCCGAACCAAACAGCACCTAAGTGATGTTTGATTCCGTCTTGTCTTGGCGTACTTCGTGCTGTCTCTCACGCGTCGGCAACATAAGTGACTGGACGGCTATGTACACAAATGAAAAGACGGGGACACGTATAATAGCCGTGCTGTTTTAATTTTAGCTCTGCTAGTACGTCCACTCGTGTAAAACACGTGTTAGTATTAAACATAAATGTTTAAAAAATTATATAAATATGAGATCCACAATTACTAAAATTGATATTATTCAATGTCTCTTATATGTTTATACTTTATAATAGAACGTATGTGTATATATACATACATACTTTCTATCTTATCTATTTATGTAGTCTCTAGCTAATTAACATTTATATTTTTAATGACATAGTGGTATTATATATGCAAATTTGGGGGTTGTTTTAAATTATCATGCACAATAGGTCATTTATATAAAATGAGGGACACTTTTAATTCATTTTTCATATTGGTCATTTATGTGCAAATTTAGATGTTCCTTACCCAATGGCACGATGGATAATTTATATTCAAATTTTAGGGGTTACATTAATTCATCTTTAATAATTGCATGATAGGTAATTTAGAGTAAAATGCAATGGCGGTCCTCGAAGTTGGATCGGGGTATCACTTAGGTCCCCGATGTTAGGAAACCTCAATTTCGGGTCCCTAAAGTTGGCTTCTGTGTCATCTAGGTCCAAACGGGTACAGTCCCAACCCGTTAAGCCTACGTGGCATGCCACGCTGGCAGCCTCTACGTAGGGTCCACTTGTCAGCCACTACGTGGGCTTCTTCTTCCTCCTCTCCCCCACGCGGCTGCTCCTGCCCGCGCGCCGGCCTGCGGCAGCGGCAGCCCGAGCGCCCTCGCCGAACGCCGGCCTGCCGCGGCTGGTGCTCCTACCCGCGCGTCGGCCTGCAACAGCAACGTTGGCCCGACGCAGAGGACAACCCCGTCCGGTTGCTGCTCCTCCCCCACGACCAGGGCGCGGTCGGGTCGGGTCCTCCCTCACGAGTTCACGACCAGCAGGCAGCGGCGCGTGGGCGCCGGGCCGCGACACGACAGGCAGAGGCGCAGGCGGCGCTCCACCGCCGTCGTCGTGCTCTCCACCGCTGCCGTCCAGCAGCAAAGTACTACTGCTCCCAAGGACACACTGAAGTTGGGCACGTGTGCCAACATGCTAGGCCTCGTCGGCAAGATGTCCATCGGCAAGGTGGAAGGTGTCGCACCGCAGCAGCAGCAGTGCAGGCCGCACGCTTCTCCTCCCTTTCTACCTTGCCGCCGTCGATGGCCCCATCCACCGCCCGCCATGGCTCGCTGCTACACAAGGCCAGCACGCGAGCAGGTGCAGGGGCACGCAAGCGAGGGGCAGCGACGCGGCGAGCGGAGGCGCCGGACAGCCGCGCGCGTGAGCGGCAGCAACGAGGCCAATCGGGATGGAGGTGATGGGGATGGAGGCCAGTTGGGCCCACACGGGACAACGTGGACTGCCACATAGATTTTAGCGGGTTGAGATTGTACACGTTTGGATTTGGATGGCACAAACCGCCAATTTTAGGGAGTGATATGACATAAGAAGCCAACTTTATGGATCCGGAGTTGAGGTTTTCTAAATTCGGGGATCTACTCGACACTCCGATTCCACTTTGAGGACCGTCCGTGCATTTCACTCGGTAATTTATATATAAATTTAAAGGTTTATTTTAATTGGTCTTTCATAATGGTATGGTGGACAATTATATAAAAAATTAAGTGTTATTTTAACAGTCTTCTATAATTGTACAGTGGGTAATTTTTTAGAAAAAATATAGGTAAATAATGTGTCTTTATTTCAAGAAAAATCTACATATAACCCTAACGTATGAATAGTAGTCTATTTCACTTTTCCGTCTAAAAACCGAATGCTTAGCTAAACTTTGTAATATGCGACAAATAGCTAGAGCTAGGCACGCGTGGTACTGGTACGGTCGTCGATCGTCGTGGTGTGGTGGTTCTCGCGCTAGCTCGTCTGGCCGATTGCCCGATCCTTCACACGTAAGCAAGCAAAGTAGTGCCTTTCTTGGATCGATCATGGCTACGACTAGGACGACGACGATAGATGGTTCAGCCGCACTGCCGAGCGGGCGAGAGCGGAAAGCTAGCCAACACGAGCCGTGGAAAGCCAGCCGTACGTGATCACCATCTTTTTCTTTCCATTCTTTCTGAAAGGAACTGAAAGCCGCGTGAACGAAAGAAATTAAGCATCGCTGCCGGAGCTCCTGTGTCATTCATTCCCCGGCCGACCATCGCCGCGCGGCCGGCTTGCCCGCCTCCCGGTCTATCCACCGCCGCCGCTGCTTGCCGGTGCCGGACGACTGCTACTGCCGACCGACGGGGAGCGATAGACGATCACACCGACGGGGAACGAAAGAAGGCGTACGTACGTCGTCTCGATCGTCTCGTCGTGTCAGCGCCACGTCGGCCGGCGAGGACGTGACGAGGCGCTGTCCGCCGCGCAGACGTTCATGGATCTTGAGACTATCTCATATTCCGGTAGAATATCTATCCACTCGTGTCTATCACTATTTCAATCATCTCCCACTCTGATCTACAATAGCGCCGTTTTATATTATAGGTAGCTCATATACCTAACCCGCTAGAGTCCTGTGGATTCAAGCTTAGATTCCGGACAACGCATTGCAACTAAGGCTGATCTTACCGGCTCGCCTATCCCATATAAATCAAATTCCACTATAGCTATACTTTGTGTATAGCATTTTGTGTATTTATATACAATCTCTGATGACATTAAGCTAACGGTCCGCCCGCTCCATGGAAGGATTCGGTTCGGTCCGTATTTATTTCCCTCTTTCACCGGAGATGTTTCGCAAAAGGATTCATTATAGTATTTTCTAGACTATAGGATGTTGATTTGCATGTCTGATTCGGATTCAAGCAGAACAAACACCAGCTAGAACGGTCGGGTTGGAGCGTGATATTCCCTCCGTTCTACAATAAATGCTGTTTTATGATTCAAATTTTATCCCACAATAAATGATTATTTTAAAAAATTAGTTTTTTTTAAAAGAAAAACTAATTTGCATGTGTGCATGCATATACCAATAAGAGAAAGATTAGTCTATTAATCAGGGACACATGCGTCATCTCCCACCCTTCTTAATCTGTCCTAAAAATCTTAAAACAACACCTATTGTAGGACAGATGGAGTACTAATTAAAAGATTGATATCTTTGGTATACAGACAGTCGAACTTGTGCCTTTTTTTTGGGTCCGTAGCATGGCTATCATTAGTCTTAGCAACATATTTATCCATATGCATCTACATCTACATCTACACTATATAAAAAAAATGAGTTTTAAGAAAATCTTTATCTACGAATTACGATGATCCTAATGTACTTACGTTGGTTCTACTGCGCAGGTTGAAAATAGTGTTAGAAATTGTTGATAAAGGTCTAAAAATGATAAAAAGATATTTTCACCTTCTAGTTTTTTTTATTTTTTCACCTCATTTTATACTCGTACACACTCATACTTTTCTTATATTAGAATTAACGAAAACGGAAAAACGTCAATTTCTTTTCTTTTTCAAAAAGTTCCTCCTATTTCTTTTTTCTTTTCCTCCTTCCTGATTTGTCCAGCAGGTCATCTTATCCCTTCTTCGGCACTTTGGACCAACTGGATGGCTCGATTTAGGCTTACGAGCAGCCACTTTCGTTTGTAGCCTAGTCGTTATCTCTACCCGTTTAAAAGTATGGATTGTTTCCCCACTTTTCCCTTCTGCGTTCCGCTCTTCCGCCCCGCCCGCCCACCAATTCGCCACCGCCTCTGCCCGCACCGCCTCCCGGCCGCCGGCCCCCACCCCTACCAACTTTGCACATGCGCCTCCGCTCGGGCCCGCTCCATCGCCTTGCCGCCTCCATCCCGCACCGCCTCAATCCGCCGGTCCGCACCAGTCCCCGCACGTGAAGGGAGCCGAGGATGAGGACCATCCCGCACTGCCATGCCGCCGCCACCGAGAAATGACCGGGAGAAGGAGGATGCTGGGCTGCCGCCACCGGATCCGCTCACCATAGCGTCCAGTTGCGACAGAGGCGGTGGGCCCCGCCGGGCGGGCAAGGCGCGGGGGCCGTCTGCTGCGGCTGCTGCGTCGGCGGGGGTGCAAGCGCCGGGGTGGGGTCGGAGGCGGCCGGGGAGTCGTCGGAGAGCGAGAGGAAGTCGAGGCCGGAGAAAGCGAAGTCGCCGTCCAGGTCGAGCAGGAGGTCCGCGTCGGGGAACCGAAGGAACGTCTCGGCAGCGGGAAGTGCGGGTCCATCTCGTCTGGCAAGGTTGTCGGCTCGCTCTCACCCTCGCGCGGCGGTGGCAGCGGGATTGCCGCAGCCGGTCCTTGCGATAGCCCAGATCGGACAACGACGCCGGCACGCCCTCCTCCTCTCGCACGTAGTGAGTCCACTGCCTCCTTTCGTCCATCGGTCCGACCCCTTCCCCATGCGACACGACCTGCCTTCCGTCGCTCCCCTGCCCCAGCCGCGCGCCGCCCCTGCACACTGGCCCCACGACCGGCGCTCTCCCCCACATGACCGGGCACCAAGAGGCGGCCAACTTGGCCCCGCCCGTACATCCGAAGACTGGAGGAGGCGACATGCTGGTGAGGAGCGAGAGGGCCGCGGATGGTAGAGGCTCGGTTTGCGCAATCTCACCTCCTCTCTGCAGTCGCCGCTCCACCAGCGCCGTCCACCTCTACTCTTGCCAAAATCCTACCGCCGCCAGCTCGCCTCCTCAGCCATCACCACTCTTGCCTCTCTCCCCCGCCGCTGCCTCCTCCCCGCTTCCCCTTGTCCTACTTGTTCCTCTAGCCCCTTGATTCGCGCTGCCTCCTCCTCCAGCTAGCAGCATGCTAGCGATGAATGGCCGCAGGGTCGCGCCGGCGTCCGTGCCGCACCCATGCAACTGCATGTGTTGCGGTAGCTGCGGCCGGACAGCTTGGCCACAAGGTGCTGCTGGGCTACCTCAATCAAAAAGTGGCAACGGCAACACCATCTTAGGCAACATCTCATCTGACGCTGGACTCAACATTGATATGGTTGCCGCACTAGACGTGCTCGACGAAATGGCTGCAAAGTATGAAAATTGTGTGTTTTTTGTTGACCTGGACAGGTCACAAGAAATTTTTGAAGACTACACTCTGATCACATGTGCTAAGGGAGCATAAATCCAAACTTTTGCAGGCCTTCGCCTTACTCTGGTTATACGAGATAGGTACAATAAAAGAACTTTACTGTACACTTTAGTCTTTTTCTTTGTAATATAATCTTCATAGAAGATGTCAGTTCTGCAGATTACGATGGCGGTATTACCTTTTGACTTTACTGTTGGCAAGTAATGTTATTTTTCTGTATTTTTTAGCATCAATAGATTACATATAATCTGTTGACCAGTTCCAGTTCCGTTCACACAAACATATTGTGGGTTTTTTTCTATTTCTTTCCTTTATCTTATATATATATTCAATGTTGTTTTCATTCTATCCAGTGAAACATGCTTGAAAAAATAGGAATCATTAACTTCAGCCCAGATCATCTTCTTAAAATTTCAAGACACATTGATGAATTACTTTTCGAAAATGTTCCACAGGTATGTTTTTTTATGCTGCCATGCAACTACAATAATTAATAATATGCTGTCTTTTATTTAGGTTTAGATCTTTCCTCTTCAATAATTCAATTACACCATTGTAAGAAATAGCTACGCCTCCCACTGAGGTCTCCCTTGAGGAATGAATAATTGAAAAAAACCCAGCTAGCTCTTTTCCAATTTTGCATCAATGTGATTATTTACTCAGAAGTTTCAGACATGTACTCTTTGTACGATGATGCAACTATTGTCAGTGTGTTTGATAGGAGCAAATGAATATCGAAAATTGAACGTTGTCCTCAAGCGATGTCTAACAAGTTTCACCAGATGACAATATGTTCTGCCATGAAAAAACTGTACTGAACAAAAAGCAAGAGTATGGAGCCTTTAATTTTCTATCAGTTCTGCTACTACAATTATCTTAGAACT
This sequence comes from Paspalum notatum, assembly GCA_022530915.1. Taxonomy (NCBI): domain Eukaryota; kingdom Viridiplantae; phylum Streptophyta; class Magnoliopsida; order Poales; family Poaceae; genus Paspalum; species Paspalum notatum. The sequence continues at coordinate 1,284,322 of CM039691.1, forward strand.
GCAGTACTGCAATGGTAGTAGAGTTTCCCATAAATCAGTAATGCCTTGGTTGCTTTCTACTGTATAACCTGTTGCTTGTAAAACTTAGATGTCTGCTGTGTTGATTGATTGGTCGACTCATCGACTGTTTGGTCAACCCAATTTAATTATTTTGAACCTAGCTTCAGTACAAAATATTAACCATGTATGTTAGCTCCAGTATCCACTTAACTATGGAAACACACATTTAGTAGAACAATTATCATACTTTTTTTTTTCAGATTCTTCTCTTTGTATGATTTGTCGTGGGAATGTTCTTACTCTATTCAATGATGCCACTTATACTCAATGATCCATCTAAATTTCTGTTTGATTCATGTTGTGATAAAGCTATCGAGCAACTGCCTTTATGTATGTCACTGTTCAGTTTCTTCGTTAACTGGTAGCTGAAAGCAGAAACAATTTCACATTGCTAACTGTTTACTGGTTATTGGAGTGAGCCGATCATAACAGCTTGCTGCATCTAAGGCTTACTGGTATTTTAAGCTGTCAAGCTAATCCATTGAGAGAAATAAGAAACAAGTAGTGCTGCATCTTGGTAAACCATCGATGAGCATACCAGCTTGTTTAACATGTGCAAAATCATTCTCATTCCTTACAGTGCATCAATTTCACTCTTTTGCTCTCTTCAGTGCATGTGGCGTGTCGTCGTGTACTATAGGTGGTTTAACTGGCCTATTTAACAAGAGTGCCGATGCCTATTATATGTTGGCCAGTGGCAAAGCAATATAATTAACCGAGCACTCTTTTTCTTCACTATAGGTATAAAAGGTGTACTGAGTATTTTTTTTTTCTTTCCCTTAGGATCTGGGCATCTATTGAGGTAGCTTTTGGGTGCTCTGGAGTTAAGTGACCACCGAGAGGTAATTTAGCTAAGCACTTTCTTTTTCCTTTATAATAATCTTAATCTGGTGCAAAGTATTAGTGTAGGCATGAAGAACTATATTAAATTTGGTTGGTTAGACATGTAAGGTTTGGATTACACAAATATTTCAGGGCAGAAAATTGTTAGTGGTTTCATAGTTTAAATCTTATGCTCTTTGTGGGTGTACCTGTCTCTTTATCAGCTACCTCTCTAATTTACCTTCATTTTATCTGCTTCCATATATTACGAATTTCAGATTCTGAAATATAAATTGATCATGCTTAATTTGTTTTAATAAGGTTTTTTTGTGATCGTGTATGATAGGTCATAATACTTTTGATGCATAACTCCAGTTATGTTCTTATCCAACAAATACAGCGGAAGTTACCTATTTGAGCACGGCGGAGCGAAAGATTGAATCTCTGATTAAGTAATGTGCATGTAAGGAATCTGTTTTGAAATTTTGTTATCTCCCGTTGCAACGCACGGGCCAATTGCTACTTTATACAAAATTTCAAATATACATACACATTATACGATATCCAACAGCAACTTGTCTCTTCTTCGGCACTTTGGACAAGCGGACTCGACTTAGGCTCGCGAGCAGCCACTTTCGTTTGTAGCCTAGTCATTATTTATACATAATTTCAAGATATATTAGCTATATATATAATTTGGCAAATATATATCTGGCAAGTTTAGCAATGATTTGACACATATATAACTGTCATATAGTTCTGTATATAGCTTGCTACTAACATTAAATGTCTTCAAAATATATGCAACGTGGATCTAGTTTTGTACACCTCATCGTAAGGAACATAATATTATAAACGGATTTGAAAACGAGCACCGTATAAGAAAGAAAGTATCAGACAAAAAAAGAAAATAAAATAAATATTTTATTGCTTACATCATTGTTGACACTATGTTGATCAAGACTTGTTTTGTCCTTTTCTGATTAATCTCAATATAAAAAAAGAATATAGAATACACAGCTGCAAAATATTTTGAACTATTAAAAAAGCCCAGCCCAGATCTGCGCTCCGCCATGGGCCGTGGGGTCGCGACATACACCTGCAGCGCGACCCGTGTAGGCTATTATAGTCCAGAGCCCCAGACGTGTTTAGGCCCAAAACGCCGCTCCTTCCTCCACTCTTGAAACTTGTTGAGGCGTGATATATTTGCTTCGGCTTCAGAATCGCTCATCCCCCTGCGCGGCGCCCTCAGCAATCAGCACCGCGTCGCGTGGCCCGGCCGCCGGCCCCCAACCAGGCAGCCGCAAAATTCTTTGGGTCACCCCTGCCCTGCATCAGGTACACCGTTTGAGATGGCGAGCCGCTTCATATTGCGCAAATTCTCCTCGGGGATGTCCACATCGACAAGCCTCCTCGGCGCTCATGCGTCTTCTTCCGCTAGAGCAGCCACTACTCCGGTACGTACCAACTCCGGTTGCTCAAGGGCGGGCTTCTTATGGGGCAATTTTCACTCGAATCGCCTGTAGGAACTTATTACATCATTGATCGATCCGGCATCCCCACACCGGCCACTTTGTTCTTCGTTTCTAAAATTTCTCTCTTTTCTATCTTTATATAGGCCTAAATTTCTGATTTTTTTTTAAAATAAAAAGGGGGAAGGACCAAATAAAATTCTCATCTTGTTTTGTCCTATCAGGGGATCCTCACGAATGTCTTCCATCGAGACACAGTTGGTCATCCCAGTATCGTGGGATTCATATAGCTTTGTAAGTAGTTCTGTTTTCCCCCCTCCATCCACTGTTCGTTACTCTTCAATCTTCATTAGCAGTAGTGTATCCTTTCACAGCCATGTCCAGTTTTCCGCAGCATTCCATGCATCATGTGCAAAGTTTTCCTCATTCTCTCCGGGGCACCCCTGTCCACATTGCGCAATTTATTTTACCTTGTAGTGCATCCCTTAACTCTCTCTCTCTCTCTCTATCACTATATAAGTTGTTGAATTTTGGCCTTTTATTGTTTTTAACAATCAAGGATACTTTCCATCTTGTTATCCTATTCCTGGTCCTAGAGGCAGTGTTCAAATCCGCAGCGATATTAATTTCATGTCTATCTGCTGTGCATCCAGGCATGGACACAAATTTGTAAGGTCGCGCGGCAAGCAAAGGATTCAGCTTCCAAACCAAAAACAGAATTACCAGTGTAAGTAATAATCAAACCTTGATGTATGGGTGATAGGCCTATCTGGTTGAACCATGCATGCTTTTTTATGTATGAACACAGCTCTCTGCTTGTGTTTTTTTTCGTTAAAAGCACATGAGCGGATTGAGGTTACTGTGCTATTTTTAAGTCTCTTGCTGCCGTTCTTTTCTTTTTAATTAGGAGAACAGCAGGAGCAAGCTCCTCTTGCTGCCATTATAATTTATAGTTAAAGTCAAAAGGAATTCTTTACATCAGCAATGGAACTTACCTTCGAATCAGCTTAATCCTGTTGGAAATTATGCATATCGCCCATAAAACAAAGTTACCAGCAAAAAATAAGAAAACTTTGGAATACCACCACGAGAGCGCTGAATGTCAATTTTTTTGGGGTAGGAGTGGGCGTGAGTGGTGGTGGTGGGGGGGGGGGGGGGGTGTCTTGGTGCATATTAGTGACGATGCATATTCGAATTTCTGCTTTACATCAACAAAAAAAATAAAGGCAGAACCAATATAGCCTCCTCCTCTCTATTAATGTATGCCGGGCAGAACTCCTACCGGGTGTTTCAATATACAGTATATAAGAAGCAAGCAAAAGAAAACGAGCCTTTAGTTTGGCCCTGAGTTGTACATCTGAGTTAAAATCATATGAAGTCAAGTCAATATGCAAGCTGAATTTGGTATGTTTTTGTTTTATATGCTGCTCTTCGGAACTATTACTGTTTGATTTCCCTTTTATGGTGGCAAATGTGCAATACTGAAACAAAGAAGGGGCATACACATTATTTATTCTTATGAATTGAGCTCGTCTTGCCCAACACCATTTTTCTGTTTTTGATTTACACGGAGAAAAATCGATTGTGCCTTGAATCCTTCATTTGAACAAGCAACTTTAGTGTAATACTTGAATCTTCATATGCAAACTGATTTGGGATGTTCAATCTTTTCATCGATTTCTTTTTCCTGATGTGCAGGGATGAACGTATTAAAAAAAACGTGGACACCACTATATGCTTGCTTGCTTATAGTTGCCTTGGCTGGATCTATATATTCTACAGGGCGCCTCCTGTTGGTAGCTCAAGTAGAAACAGTGGTTCGAATTGCTGCTCGCATTGCTGCAAGTGCAACTGCCAGTGCCATGGTCCAAATTCTGAGGTTCAACAATATTAGAAGCTGCTTAAACAAAATTATCTTGCTGCCACTTTTTATCTTTTTAGAGAACAGGAGGAGCAAGCCCCTCTTGCTGCCATTATAATTTATAGTTAAGGTCAAAAGGAAATCTTTACATCAGCATTGGAGCTTTCCTTGGAACCAGCTTAATCTTGGTGAAAATTATGAATATTGCACATAAAACGAAGTTGCCAGCAAAATATAGGAAATTTTTGGAACGTAGCCACGAGAGCGCTGCATGTCAGATATTTTGGGGGAAAAACTTAGTGCATATTACTAATGCAAACTTCATTTTCTGCTTTGTATTAACGGAGAAAGGCAGAACTCGTACTTTGTTAAACTTCCTCTTCTTTTTTTTTTTTTTTTGAAACGAACCGGCAGGAGAGCTGCCTGCTATATTAAAAAGAGGGAAGCGCAAAGAAGCGCAAAACATTGAACAAGGGCTGCAAGGGCAGCAAACAAGCAAAAACAGAAACAAGACACGCAAAGTACTGAACTACTCACGCAAAGAAAAATCTATTGTGCCTTAGAATCCATGATTTGAACAAGCGACATAGTGTAGCACTTGAGTCTTCATATGCAAACTGAATTTGGGATGTTCAATCATTTGATCAATTTCTTTTTTTCTTGATGTGCAGGTATGAAAGCATAAAAAAAAAAGATAAGGATACCACTATATGCTTGTATGCTTTTAGTTGCCTTGGCTGGATCTATATATTTAACAGGACGCCTCCTGGTGGTAGCTCAGGTAGAAAAAAATGTTTCGAGTTGCTGCTCACATTAATGTTTCGAGTTGCTGCTCACATTGCTGCAACTGCGAGTGCCATGGTCCAAAAGGTTGAACAAGATTAGGAGCTGCAAGTACTGTAAGTACGTTATCATGATGAGTCCTTGCAGTGTTTGAGTAGTATATGTCATTTTTTTGTTGCATAAGGGTAAACTCTCACAGCAACAGCAACTGCTATCTATCTGCAACTGCAGCTAGCTACCGCCTACCAGAACCCCAAAAGTGCATTTGATGTGTGTTTTCATCTGGTTCTCGGTTGAGGTATGATTTGATTTCGTGCTATCAGTAGAGTTTCCTCTGAACCATCTACTGTTGGAGCAGAGTGCAGTAAGACCAAGGTCATCAGATAGTGCAAACGTACTGGCTACAGTGCGCAATCATTACTTTTCCACTCTGTGTACAGTGCGCAAACAGTGTTTTCACACTTATTTCCACCCTCTAGTGACCCTAGCCTAAGGCTGGCCCCCTCGGTGCTATGCCACCATCCCTAGCTAGCTCCCTGGTGCAGGCAAGGAATCAACGCATCGACAAACAGACAAGAGCTAGCTAGAGAACGAACCACCGCGCCAACAGGATCCTTCGGCAATAAGCTTCCTTCATCAACCTCCTCTTTTGTGAAATCTGAGATTAATTAGATGCGTTGTTCCTTCTCTAATACAATATCTCTATCTATAATCGATCTAATTCAAAACGGAGGCTCACACCATAGAGCCTCCTCCATTCCTTCGAGACTCTTCAGGCCGTGTTGTACAAGTCTGGAATGCGTAGGGCAGACGTGGATGGGTAAATAGAGATCAGGCTCTTAGCTTGCAGATTTTGTATTTTCTGTTATATACTCCCAACCCCTCGGTGTCGTGTGATGGCGAGTCGCTTCCTATCCCGTAGATCGGCAAGACCTCCCCGGCGCTCATGCCGCCGCTACTCCGGTACGTACCAATTGAGATCACTCCAAATTGCAAGTACAAACTTAGGTCACTGATGATCTGGCAATCCCCACGCCACTATCGCTTTTGCGTCACTTTGTTCTTCGTTTTTTAAATTCCCCTCTTGTAAGTCCAACGTCAATATAGTTCAACCAAAATGGTTGCTGTAGTTTCCTTTGGTAATAGTTAGAAACTTTCAGCCTTTCTGAACCGAAAATGCCAGGTTTGAGGAAATAAATGAACTTGACATTTTGTATAAAGGGGCTAAACTGACAAACCGAGTCAAGAATAATCCTAAAATAGACTTTTTTTCCATTTTTCAAATTTGCAAATGAAGGTGCAATTTACCTTTTGTCCAACCAACAACGTTTTCAGCGTGAAGAATTTAGCACTGTATATGGTACAAGTTTGCTGAATTGGCACAGTGTATGGATGGATTTCTTAGCACCAAAACAGAAATCACGTGATTCACAGGTCAAGAAAAGTGTTCTCACTTCTTAGTACATGAGTAAAACCAAATATACATCAATAAGCAAGGTCAAGTGAAAGTACAATACTCCGGTCTTCCCCAAAATGGGGTTGTGCTACTGCTAGTCACTAGAAGAAATACAATTTAGAATGAACATATTTAAGTTAAGCCTACAAAAACTACTGATATCCTCAAACAAAAGGTATCTGAATGCCTCTAATATAGGCATTCTAACTAGGGTGTCACCGACTACACACATTGGTCGAATTCAATTGGATTTGTGAGATATGGTGGAATTAGATTTGTGAGATATGGTGGAGGTTTCTATATTTATTTAGCATATAGTGATGCAGGCTTTAACTAGTACACTGTATATATCTATTATGGTACGACAATGGCTACTTTGATTTAATGAAACTCATATTAGTTGAAATAATGTCTTTCTATGTGAATTCCCCATATAAGTTTGTTTACCTTAATAACAAGCCATTGTTTGTGTTGATATTTACTGCTATTGTTACTTGCAGTTTTTCAACCATGTCAGCAGATACAGAGTATGCAAAGCTTACGAAAGATGGACATTGAAGAATCTAGTGCTGAATGATAATATGACAAAGGCTTATCGCCTTAAAGATTCAAACCCATGGTATGCTTTATTTAAAATCTGAGAATTACCTCCCCAATTATATTGCTTTACATACATGTCACGGTGTGTGTTTAATTATTTGTTAAAATGATAAAAAAATTTGCACTAAAAAAATCTTAAATTCTAACTATATTTAATTCTTTTTTCTCATTTTCTTTCGATTACCAAGTCTAATCTACTTTTAATTAGCAATATAATAACACTTTCACATCTATTGCAGACGCATGTGCCTATTTGTTTTTACAGTCAAAATGGAAGCTAACTTGAAGACTTTAATGGAATCGGAATGTAAATCTTTCCACCGAGCATCTGGAGCGGCATGGTAATGATTCTAAGAAAAAGATGTCTAATAAGAGAGGAAAAATGAAGAGACTACTATTGATGATTAGAGATGAAGGAGTATATGAGAAGACCCAGTATAGAAAACTTATGAAGATAAAACTCATGAAGATAGTTTCTTAAGAAGTTTGAACCTTAGTATCGTTACATACTTTGATGTATATGTTCATGTGTGTATTTATCCACTAGAGTAGGATGCTCTTTGCACTTTGTATATCTTTATATTCGCCATTTTTTGTTGTTGTTGCCTAAATATGAGAAGATACTATAGATAAGGTATCTTGAGCAACGGTGAGAAGATACATGACTAAGGCAGTGAGTAGTCAAGGTGTTATTCCCCCTCCCTCTCAGCCCTTGGGCTACTTATACAGTGAGGGGGAGGTGATTGTTTTCCCGCATTTCATTAGCCTTTCTGGATATTATAGATAGGTCATCAGACCTTAAAAACATACCCCCGATCTTTACAAATGACTCCCTGTTAGGCCTATTTCCCCCAACATTAGCCTCTCAACTGCTTTGGCTTAGTTGGTACAACGAGACAAAGCAACTAATACATGGAAAAGGCCTAAATTCTACTGTTACATCGACGGTGAGGAATCCCCTTTGTCGCCTTCTAGGCCTGTATAAGTATGAGGTACATAATCCAAGCTCTCTATGTCTATTCGAACATCGAAGAAGGAGGGTCGTCGGAGCTGCTCTTCTCAAAGTGGAAGTCGCCGAAGGTGCAAGTGAGCCCCTCGAGGTGAGGCATGCTGATGGAGGAGAAGTGGGCATCGGAGCCGTTCTTGGCGAAGTTGTGGCCGTCGAAGTTGTAGGCGAGCCCCTCGAGCCGAGGCGTGTCGGTAGAGGCAAAGTAGGCATCAGAGCCGTTCTTGGCAGAGTTGTGCATCTTTTCATCGATTTCTTTTTCCCTGATGTGCAGGGATGAATGTATTAAAAAAAAGGTGGACGCTACTATATGCTTGCTTGCTTATAGTTGCCTTGGCTGGATCTATATATTCAACGGGACACCTCCTGGTGGTACCTCAGGTAGAAATAGTGGTTCGAGTCACTGCTCGCATTGCTGCAAGTGCAACCGCCAATGCCACGGTCCTGCAACTCTAGGTGGAGAAGCGCCAGATCCTGAAGGCGAAGGTCCTACTCCATGCTGCTGATTTGCTCAAGTTGGCCTCCACGGCCATGGGCTCTGAACAAGGTGCTTCGCGCAGTCAATGTTAAGTGGTGGTCGCCTCTCAGTCTTAGGTGTGCGCCTCGTGCGCGGTTGTCATTCCTTGTTACTGTTTTTCTCTAGACTTCCTGTCATAGTGTTGTTGGATGTGCTTTGGCTTGTGTTGTGGTCTAGCCAGCCACCTATTGTAGGTGTTAGAGTGTGTTAATAGCTAACAATCTAAAGCACATCAATGTTGTTTCTTGGAATGTCTGTGGTCTTGGTGATTCCAACAAATGTTCGTTAATTCTCGATACGCTCCTCTTTATCCCTGTCTCTGTGCTGTGTCCAGGAAACCAAGCTGGGAGCCCCCTCTCCAACTCAACTCTTCTCCTTCATACCCAGCTCCCTCGGAGACCATCTTTTCGTTCCCGCCGATGGTACCCGTGGTGGCCTTCTCACTGCTTAGGATACGCGCTGTCTAGATCTAACTAACAGTATTGCGAGACTTTTCTCCCTAACCACTGTCTTTGATCTCTTAGCGTCCAAGCTCACGCTTACTGTCACCAATGTCTATGCCCCCTTTGACCACTCGTTCACCACTGTTTTCCTTGGTGAGATGGAGGATCTTATCTCCTTCGTAGCAGGGCCTTGGCTCATCATTGAAGACTTCAATCTCCTGTGACATGCCTCAGAGAAAAACACTCCAAATTTCAACCAAACTCTTGCTGACACTTTTAACGAATGGATCCACACGTCAGCCCTTGATCGTTTGTTTACTTGGTCAAATAAGTGGGCTTTCCCCCACCTTCGCTAGGTTAGATCACGCTTTCTTTAACACGGAGATGGGGGCTGTCTACCCAAACTCCTCACTCACGTCTCTGGTTCACCCCACCTCTGACCGCACACCCTTGTTGGCATCAGTCACCACTTCCATCCCTAAATCCTCCCTATTTAGATTTGAGAATTGCTGGCTCTACAATCCCACCCTCCTTCCTTGTGCCTCTCGGGCTTGGTGTGCTGTCCCTTGCCTGAGTGACGCTGCCAGTGTCCTTGCTCACCGTTTAAAGGAGGTCCGTTGCGCAGCTAAGGTATGGTCGCGGTCGGTCGTGCCCTCCCCCCTCCATCAAAAGCAATTGTAAATTTATTTTGCATCTTTTTGATTTCTTGGAAGAGTCCAGACCCCTTACTGTAGGCGAACAAGCGCTAAGGGAGCTTGCAATAGACAAGCTGTCCGCCCTTGCGCGTGCTCGGGCAGTGCAAACAACGAGGCAAAGTCATGGTCATGATGGAAGGTGATGCATGCACCAAAATTTTCATGGCTAAGGCGTCGCAGAGGCTCGGGAAGAACCAAATCCGCGGTGTGGAATGCCACGATCAGATGATTTATTGTTTTTTTGAATGTAATGGTCAGGTGATTTATGACCACCATTCCAAGACAAAAGCCCTCTCTCGGTACTATGAGCAGCTCATTGGCACTGCTGCGGACCTCCTGGGGTTTTGACCTTGGCCAACTATATGAAGGATGTGAGCAAGCCCAACATGATGATCTCATTGCGCCATTCATTGACATGGAATTCTACCGTGCTCTGAGGTGCGTCAGCAAAAATAGCGCGCCTAGTCCTGATGGTTTTGGTGCTGGGTCCTACTCTGGTAACTGGAGCTTCATTAAACCGGTGGTGATGTCTTTTGCACATGGCTTCTACAAGAGTGAAGTTCAGCTGGGCAGAGTAAACCGTGCCTATATAGATCTGCTACCCAAGAAACAAGGCATTCCAAAGCCCAGTGATTTTAGGCCAATCTCACTTCAAAATTTAAGTGTCAAGTTGCTAACCTAAGTTCACGACGCGGCTGTAGGCGCAGATTCAGAAACAGGTCGCCGTCAATCAAACTGGGTCTATCCGTGGTCGCTTGATATCTGAAAACTTCGTGCTTGCTACAGAACTCGTCCAGTGCTGCCACTGCCACAAGCGGAAAGCTGCCACGCTGCTGTTTAAGTTAGACTTTGCCAAAGCATTTGATTCAGTCAATTGGTCTAACTTGATCCGGATTCTTGAGGCACATGGTTTCCCCACAGTTTGGCAGGAATGGATCAGTGACCTGCTGCGCTCCTCTCTGTCTATGTTACTAACAACCTTGCAGAGGTTTTGAACAACTGGGTTAGAGACATAAAGGACTAGTACTATGTTGCACAGTTCAGGGAGATATATAAAAAATGAAATAGTCATTTCTTGAAGTCACAATGGCCAAAGGTGGACTTTCCATTTGATATTTAATATGAGTGCAGCAATTGGCAAAACAGGAGTTTGCAGATAGAAAAAATTGAGGTTCAAAATTTTTATTGAAGGTGGTAGAGTTCAAAGGCAAAACAAGATAAAGGCAGCAGTGATTCATCAAAGGCAAAATAAACTAAGCAAAAAATCCCAAAACAATGATTAGAGGCAAGTGCAAGTGCAAAAGATGTGGCGCATTAGGTCATACAGAAGTTATTACAAATTCCCACCCAATGACACTAAGAAAAGGAAGAGAAAGCCTAGAAAGAATAGTACTAAAACAAGTGGTAAAAGTCACCTGTCTATACCAAATAGGCCAATAACCACAAGGGAAACCATAATTCAAGAGAGGCCAGGTGCTACAATGACTAGAAGGTATCCATTGCTCCGTAGTCCCCCGATCATTCTTCGGAGTAGAAGGTATCCATTGGTCCGTAGTCCCCCGATCATTATCATTCTTCGGAGTTTTTAGTTCGCTCGGTAGTTCTTCGCTCGGGGGCTATTTGCTTTTTTTTGAACGAAGCCATTTGGATTTCATTCTTCGTTTTTTTCTTGGAAGAGGCTTTTTGTGTTTCGTGATTGGCACGTGCAAAAATGGTGGACCCCCTAAGAGAGACAGTGGTCAAATGGTCTAAGTGTTGTGCGTGTTTATTCCCAGCAGCCCACCACAGGGATGGTCTTGCGATGGTTTTTAGATATGTACGGGTGACGAGGAGATCGTGAATGGTTTACAGCACGCAGGAACACAACGGTTAGACAAGTTCGTGCCGCTGCGTAGCGTAACACCCTACGTCCTGTATAGGGGTCTGTGTATTGTATTGCTTGAGTAAGCGAGAGTTGAGAGAGTTTTCCTGCGGTCCCTAGCTCCCCTTATATATGCCGAGGAGCTAGGGTTACAAAGTGCGCCCCCGAGGGGCGGCCTGCTACGGAATTACAGGGATTACTCGCCGATTTACAGGGATCAATTGCTGATTACTCGGGACTAGATCCTATCTGACTAGATCTGAGCTAATCCGAGTGGTTTGCTTGGGCTTTACGCCAATCACTACCTTGGGCCGAGGGCCAGGCCATCCGGCCCTACCTGACAGAGCTGTGTGATCAGTCGTCATAGGGCACCCATGTGCATATAACTCCCACAAGTGTCATCCCCCTCCCCTCAGCCCTAGAGCCGCTTATAAAGTGAGTGGGAGGTGGTTGTTTTCTCGCGTTTCACTAAACTTTTTAGATATTACATAGAGGTCCCTCGCTGTTACAATAGAGCCCTCTCTAGGCTTATTTTCGCCAACACAAACCTTGTGCGGCTTGAGCCGTAGGCGACGCGTGGCCACTCTCGCTGTTGCCGCCATAGCGCTCTCCCCCCTCATAGACGGCAGAACGTCGCTGTCTCCCTTTCCTACTTCTTTGAGGTCACCTTCCCCTTTCTCGGCTTCTTGTGCCTTTTTTTATGAAAAAGGCGGCCAGCTGGGCCAGGATCGGTGGCTGATGGGCCAAGCCACTGAGGGATTGTTCTTTCTGACCTTTTTTCGCAAACCTTAAGCGGCGACGTTGTCGCGCGATGCACGAGGCTGCGCGCCTACAGGACTTTGGGCCTTCAACCGCGCGCACGCCCTCGCGACTCCAATTTGCATCTCGTTTTGCAACAACTTGCTGATTTTTTAATCATCTATATACACAACTTTCGATGCAGATATTGCATAACTTGCTATACAAAGCTGCACACATTGCACAACTTGCTACACAAGAGATGGTGGAAAGACAACTTGCTGATTTTCAGGCTATCTTTATACATAACTTGTTGATTTTTTTGCAGGACATGGTTTCAAAAAGAGCAACTTAAAGGAAGATAACTTTTTTTTGCTGCACATAAATTTGCTGTAAACATTACACAACTTGGTACATAAAAACATAACTTTTTATTGATGCAAACACTGCATAACTTCCTACACAAAGGGGATCATAACTTACTGTATTATGCGACAAATTTCAGAACTTGCTACATAATTTCACGAACTTGCCACATAATTCAACGAAACTTACTGCCGACTTTCACGAACTTGCTATCGATTTTCCACGAACTTGCCACAGACTTTTCGTTCAGATCTGTGGAACCCTAGAGTCAAAGGGGCGACGCTGACCGGCATTGACGGAGGAGCCGTCAGTCAAGGAGGCGGAGGGGAGGTGGCGCGGTCATCGGAGTGGGGCGCAGTGGCAGGGAAGGGTTGCGCAACGGTGTTGGAGACGATGGCACGGCGTGGTCAGGGAGGGGAAGGGAACGATGTTTTTATAGAAAAAACGTCACGCCACACGGCGATATATCGACGTGGCACTCCCTAAACGACCAGCTTACAAACCCTGCCAACATAAAGCCCGTGGGAACCATTTTTCAAAAATCGCCAGCCGCAGCAGCGTTTTTTTTAAACTGCCGGCCGAAACGACGTTTCTAAAAACTACCATTTGACCTGGCTGTTTTTAAAACCCTCCATGCAGAACGCTGTCTTTTGACTCCCTGCCCATTTTTGTTAAACTAGAGATGTGAGTAGTAGAGAATTGAAATTAGAAAACTATTTTTGCAGAAATTATAAAGCAGGAGTGTATTTGGCTAAATTTTAGTGATTCAGGAATACGAATATACACAGAGAAATGTTTAGTCGTCTAAAAACATAGATGATACATTAAATAAAAAATCTCGGTGGTACATTGAATACAACATGCACAAGAGCAGGCTAAGTTGTGAAATACAATGTTGATTCTACTCTGATACATATTTCAACATGCTGACACCACATAAACGACATATACAAGGTTGGACATAATTGCGATGGCATGTCGGCATAGTGCGTAAGTAGCTCGGCTACAAATTATTAAATGACATGCCTTAGTTAAATTAAAATGCCGGGAACCTAATAACAGTAGCAGATTCGTCTAGGCAAATTGGTTGGAATAGCACTGCGATGGAGATTTTCCTAAATCCCTTGAAGAAATGTGGTTGCCAAACTAGCCCTAATATAACGACCAGGGATACTTTCCATCTTGTTATCCTATTGCTAGTGCTTCCTTAGGAACATTTCATGTCGATGTGCTGAGCATCCAGGCATGGAGACAATTATCTAAGGCTGCTCGGCAAGCAAAAGATGCAGTTTTCGAACCAAAACCACCGTAAGTAATAATCAAACTCTTGATGTCTGGGTGATGGGTCTATTTGGATGAATCATGCATGGTTTTTATTTATGAACGTTGCTCTCGGCTTGTGTTTTTCCAATTAAATGCGTTTGAACTAATTTAGGTTTATTGCTTAACTATGTTGAAAATTATGCATACTGCGTGCAGAAAACAAAGTTACCGGTGAATGATAAGAAAATTCTGGAACTTTACTGTGTGAAGCTTGAATGTAGCCTTTTTTCCTTTTTTTTTTGGCACGTACTTCACCACACAATAATAAAGAACTTGGTGCATACAAATGCAAAATTCATTTCTCTGCTTTGCATCTACACTATAAAAGGACTACTAGTTTGCCCTCCACCGAGCCGAGTATGCGCAAGACAAGACACGGCTAGGGGGACATCTAAGGTCAATATGCAACTTGAAATTGAATATGGTAGGGGTAGACTTTGTTTGTGTATTGCTCTTTGGAATTATTGTTGTTAAATTTCCTTTTTCCTTTTTAAGGTGTCCAATGTGCATAAGTGAAAGGATGAAAATTTTGATATTTTATTTGGAAGTTTAGGAGCACCAAAATCTTTAGGCATTAAGACGAAACAAACTCAAAGATTTCTAGATGTTACTGTGATGATCTAGTCCTATTGACCCTTCAATTATTTTAGTAGGTTGTTTCCTTTTCAGCTCGCCTCTCTTCTGTCTATCCCTTGATCAGATGAGGCGGATCCTTCCTCCCCTCGTAAAATCTTACTCTGAACTAGAAGCCAAACAAAAATGGTCAAATGAATGAAGCGAGAAAGTTGCTATGACTCGCAGAATTTGTGCTTTATTCCCAGTTGGCAATAGAAACCTTCAGACTTTCTGAACTAGAAATGGCAGGTTTGAGGAAATAAATTGAGTTGGTATTTTGGATAGAGGGGCTAAACTGACAAACCGAATAGTCAGAAGTAATCCTAAATTGACTTTTGCCATTTTTCAAATTTGCAAATGAAGGTCCAATTTACCTGTGTCCAACCAATAGCGTTCAGCAAGAAGAATTTAGCACTCTGCCGACCTAGCATAATCAGGGGCTCTCTTGAACTGTACATCCCACACTCGTGCATGTATTTACTTGGACCTCAATTCCTGTTGCTCTCACTCCAAGGTTCTTGCGTAGTCTCTCTTGCGCACCTTCCAATATCGATTGTCTGAATTGGCAGCTGAGCCGGCTAATTTAATTTTTCTACACCAGGACGGAGTAGACTGGAGCAGATATGACGGATTGGATGAGAAGGAGCTAGATAGATCATGCAATAGATGCTTGAGGAATACATGCATATGGCCAATTGAGTTGGCCTTGCTATCGCGATCGATCGGTGTAGCAATGATGATGAGAACGTGTCATCGGTCTACACATACATATATGCTTATATATATATATACATACATATATGCTTATACATATACATATATATATATGTATAAGCATATATGTATGTATATATATGTATATACATATGTATATATGTGTGTTTATACATATATATATATATATATATATATGGTCACACCAGGCGTAGATGGTACAATTTTCTGAATTGGCACAGTGCATGGATGGATTTCTTAGCACCAGCACAGAAATCACGTCATTTACAGGTCAAGGAAAGTGTTCCTCAATTCTCAGTAAATGAGTAAAACTAACTATACGTCAATAAGCAAGGTCAAATGAGAGTACAATACTCCGGTCTGCCCCCTAAATGGGGTGTTGTGCTACTGCTAGTCACAATCCGGGTAAGTGAGAGACACAATTGTCCAATCTACGTTGTACATAAGCCGGGTCAGTGGTGCTCCATCTTTACGTTGTTCAATCCGTCTAATTAATAATCATGTAAATTTGCTTTAAAAAAGGGTCTCTGAACCGGCTCATGTACTCGACATTATAGGCCATTCCTAGGGCCACATGATGAATGAAAATACTCAAGTTGGGACTCTTCCTCCTCCGTTGACAGTAAAAAAAAAAAAGATAAGAGACATGGTTCAGAATGAACATTTTAAGTTCATTCTACAAAAACTGCTGATATCCTCGGATAAAAAAAGTAATTGAATGCCTTCAGTGACAAGGGCTAATTATCCCCAGAAGGGGCTATATCTCTGTTCACCACCAATTGAGATACTGTTGAGAATGAACCTATTAGAAAACCTATGAAACAAAACTTTCTGATATTCTCTCCGGTATGAAGAACCTAGGTCCCAACCAAACATGGAAACTGTTCAGCCTGTGTGTGTTGTTGTTGTTTAAATAATGAAGGTAACCAGATTGTGAGTAAAGATACCTGAATATATGTACACTAGTCAGCTGATGTGAAGTGAAGCGGCAGACAACCAGGACCATGATCTATGTTAACTAACAAAACTGACTGTTTGATGTTTGATCAGTAGTATCCTTTGGCTACTCTGGACTGGTAGAGCTCCATCCTAATCTTGGCCTCGGGCAACCAGGTCTCGATCAACGGATCCTGCGACATGTAGCCTTGCTTCACCGCCCAGTCGAGCACCGTCAGAATCTCGGCCTGCGCGAGCTCCTCGCTGTCGGGGACGTTGTGCGCGAGGAAGCACACGAGGATCAGCGCCGCGGTCTGGACCGCCTGCTCGCCGAAGTAGACGTGCTGCACCAGGTGCTTGGCGCCGCCGCTGGCGACGATGGACCTGCAGTGGTCCATGTGCAGGTAGTTGTCCGTGCACGCGAACTTGGCCAGCGCCGCCGCGGCCTCCAGGGTCACGTCGGTCTCCCGGTCGTCGAGGAGCCTGACGAGCGGGCCGATGACCCTCGTCTCCGACGCGCGGAAGGTGCGGGACAGGCACCCCAGGCACGCGATGCAGGGGACGAGGAGCTCGTCGTAGTCGGCCTTGTCCACGACGCGGAGGAGCTGGTCCACCACTGCGCGCGCCGAGGGCGACGTCGGCTTGAACGCCGACCGCCGGAGCTCGGCGTTGTCCTCGGCGACGCGGCAGATCTCCAGCAGCGCCATCGCGGAGTTGTACTGCACGTCGCCCGTGGCCTTCTCGAGCAGGATGGCGAAGCACAGCAGCGCCCTCGACTCGGTGATGTTCTTGCAGATGGCGGCGTTGCCCGTGGCGAGCGTGCCCAGCGCCCGGGCGGCGTGGCCTTTCAGGTAGGCTTTGATCTCCTGGTCCTCGTACTCCCTGCCCCGCGTGCTCGCCGCGGAAATCGACGCGTTGTGCTGCCTCGTCCCCGCGAGGCCGACGGGTCCTCTGCAGGCGGCGCCGCTGGGGCCGGGAGCCGCCGCTGCCGCGCTCGACGTCCCGGCAGTACTAGTACCGCCCACGGTGGGTTTTGCTGCCATGGTGGCGGCTTGCTCCGAGCAGGGGCCCTGCTGCTGCGACTGTGAGTTCTTGTCCATGACGACGACGGAGTGGATGGACATCTTGGACGCGACGGCGTACTTGGAGTGCTCCTGCACGGTCTCGAAGGCGAGGTGGGAGACGAGGAGGCGGATGACGCTGTGCTGGAGGAAGGCGTCCTGGCATTTGGGGTGGTTGGCGGCGAGCTCGGAGACGGCCCACGCCACCATGCCCTGCACCTTCATGGGCGCGTCCTTGAGGATCTTGACGAAGGAGGTGCAGACGCCGGCGAGGATCATGAGGTCCACGCACTCGGGGTCGCGGGCGAGGAGCCCGATGGCGAGCGCGGCGCTCTCCTGCGCGTCGGCGCGGCCCTCCTTGATAAGCCTCAGCAGCGGCGGCACGCCGTCCTCCTCGATGATGAGCCTGCCGTAGCGGTCGTTGTCGCGCGCGAGGGAGACGACGCTGGCGGCGGCGTCGGCGCGGTCCTCCAGCCCGCCGTACTGCAGCACGGAGATCTGCTCCCAGATGAGGAAGAGGATGGGCTCGTTCCGCGCGATGGGGGGCAGCCCGATGTGGTCGTCGTCGTCGTCGTCATCCCGGTCGTCGCCCTCGTCGTCGTTGGCGGCGTAGTTGGAGACGCGGAGGATCCAGGTGAGGTCGCCGAGGGAGTTGTCCAGCAGGCTGGACGCCCGCCTGAAGGACCCCGCGGGGACGATGGTGAAGAAGCGGCGGACGAAGCCGCGGCCGCAGCAGCGCTCCAGGAGCGCCGCCGCCTTGTCGAGCGCCCTGTCCGTGTCCCGGAGGATGCGGCGCGCGGGGCGCTCGTACAGGTCGACGCGCGCCGCCTGCCGGAGCAGGGTGGAGACGCGCTCCAGCTTGGCCTTGAGGTCCTGGCACTCCTGCCGGCACGTGTGCGCCTCGTCCGCCAACTTGATCACCTGCTCCGCGAGCTGGATCGGCCGCGCCAGGCTCGCCTTCAGGTCGTCCATCCGCCGATATGATCGATCGGTCAGTCCCAGCTACGAAAATCGATCGTCGGTCGACGTCGATCGACCAATATAATGGATGCCGCGCGCGATCGAGGAACAGTGACGAACGAACACTCGGCGTCGCGGCCGGCTTGCCGGCCGGCTGTCGTCCGGCGGCGGCGGCGGCGGCGGCAGCGGCGGATCGGAAGAAAGGGCACCGTGCGTGATCGCGGTGGGTGATGCCGGAGGCGAGGAGCTAAATTTGGAAGCGAGACTGTGCCATTGCGAGCGAGCGATCGTGGGGTGAATGGAAAGAGGCGCTCAGCTCTGTTCCGTTCGTATTCTCCGCAGTTGGATCAACGGCCGTTCGATCAAGAATCGACGGCACGAATGCAGTACAAAGAGATGAGAGAAGCACACAATACCCATGCCAAACACTGGCATGTCAGTCGGTCACTGTACTAGTATCAACATGGAGGCGCTCGACGTGGTCTTCCGTATGTCCTCCATGTTTTCAATCCGGTGTGACCAAATCGTGTCTCGTGGCTCTTGAAACTTTTTTTCTTACCTATTCCCAACAGGGTGCAAACGTGAAGCCTTACCTAAACGCATTCACAGCTCTATGACCGGACGCATATACGGAGTACGTGCTCTCTTTACGTTGACAAGCTAAGTCGATATATTTGTCGACTACTACTAAGATTAATTAGCCGTATTTACGAGCACACATGCTAAGTCGTGTATTTTGATCCCTTTGATTAGGTTTCAACTAACTGACTGAAGTCAAACATACGTCATGCTTATCTTGCCTTGTCTTGCTATATAATGCAGACTTTTTTTTTTCTTCTAGTGATAGATGCTAATTAAGCGCATCAGCACTCGACGACTTGGTGTATGTTCGTCAATCTCAAAATTTGTCGCCTCAACCTCGCTAGGGTGTCCATAGAGATACCATGCTCGCATACACCAATGTTACCAATACAAACATTCATATACATACATGCACATGCACTCAATGATTGCAGGCACACACGTGCTATCCTTACAAACACGTTCGAGAAAATAGACCGGCATGTCTTTAGATTGATGAAAATGAGCACAAGCGTCTCACTGCTGATGGGCACGCCGCCTACCACTGAAAGATTAATTAGCTATAAATATGAGACCAGTATCAAGTCAAAGGCTCAAATCCAACTGGGTAGGTTTCGGTCTAACCAATTGAGGTCAAACCTACGACATGTGTGTCTCACAAATACGACTATTTTCTTTCAGTGATAGGTGACATGCCTATCGATAGCTAGGCGTGTGGTTTTCATCAATCTCAAAATATGTCACCCCAATCTCCAGAGGTGTTCATAGAGGTAGGACGTGAACACATGTTTTCGTAAAAGCTGTATGTGCATGCTTGATCTCATACCATGGTTTGAAAAATTGAGGCTCCAGAGGCGTTATATCTACCACCATGCTCGCATACACCAGTGTTGTGAATACAAACGTTCATACACACACAAGCACATGTTTACTTGATGATTGTACGTACACATGCTATCCTTACAAACTCATTCGAGAAAATAGATCGGCATATCTTGATATTGACAAAATAAGCACAAGCATATCACTGTTGACGGGCACGTCGCCTACCACTGAAAGATTAGTTAGCCGTAAATACGAGACCAATATAAATCGAAGACCCAACCCAACTGGGTAGGTTTTGGCCTAACCAATTGAGGTCAAACCTACGACACGAGCGTCTCACAAATACAACTATTTTTTTTTTCAGTGATAGGAGACATGCCTATCGACAGCTAGGCATGTGGTTTTCATCAATCTCAAGATATGTCGCCCCAATCTCCCGAGGGTGTTCATAGAGGTAGGATGTGAACACATGTATTCATAAAAGCTATATGTGCACGTTTGAGTATGAGAGTTTATTCATGGTTTGAAAAAAAAAATGTAAGGTCCAGCGTCGTTATATCTACCACCATGCTCATATACATCAGTGTTGTGAACACAAACGTTCATACACACACAAGCACATGTTTACTTCATGATTGCACGCACACACATGCTATCCTTACAAACACATTCGAGAGAATAGACGGGCATATCTTGAGATTGATGAAATGAGCACAAGCACATCACTGTTGACGGGCACGTCGCCTACCACTGAAAGATTTGTTAGCAGTAAATACGAGACCAGTATCAAATCGAAGACCCGAACCCAACTGGGTAGGTTTCGGCCTAACCAATTGAGGTCAAACCTACAACATGAGTGTCTCACAAATACAACTATTTTTTCCAGTGATAGGTGACATGTCTATCGACAGCTAGGCATGTGGTTTTCATCAATCTCAAGATATGTCGCCCCAATCTCCCGAGGGTGTTCATAGAGGTAGGACGTGAACACATGTATTCATAAAAGCTATATGTGCATGTTTGAGTATGAGAGTCTCTTACATGGTTTGAAAAAAAATGTAAGGTCCAGCGTCGTTACATCTACCACCATGCTCATGTACGTCAGTGTTGTCAATGCAAACGTTCATACACACACAAGCACATGTTTACTTGATGATTGCACGTACACATGCTATCCTTACAAACACATTCGAGAAAATAGGCCGGCATATCTTGAGATTGACGAAATAAGCACAAGCGCATCACTGTTGACGGGCACGTCGCCTACCACTGAAAGATTTGTTAGCCGTAAATACGAGACCAGTATCAAATCGAAGACCCGAACCCAATTGGGTAGGTTTCGGCCTAACCAATTGAGGTCAAACCTACGACATGAGTGTCTCACAAATACAACTATTTTTTCCAGTGATAGATGACATGCCTATCGACAGCTAGGCATGTGGTTTTCATCAATCTCAAGATATGTCGCCCCAATCTCCCGAGGGTGTTCATAGAGGTAGGACGTGAACACATGTATTCGTAAAAGCTATATGTGCATGTTTGAGTATGGGAGTCTCTTACATGGTTTGAAAAAAAATGTAAGGTCCAGCGTCGTTATATCTACCACCATGCTCATATACGTCAGTGTTGTGAATGCAAACATTCATACACACACAAGCACATGTTTACTTCATGATTGCACGCACACACATGCTATCCTTACAAACACATTCGAGAGAATAGACCGGCATATCTTGAGATTGACGAAATGAGCACAAGTGCCTCACTGCTGACGGGCACATCGCCTACCACTGAAAGATGAATTAGCCATAAATACGAGACCAATATCAAGTCGAAGACATGAACCCAACTGGGTAGGTTTCGGCCTAACCAATTGAGGTCAAACCTATGATATGAGTGTCTCACAAATACGACTATTTTCTTTCAGTGATAGGTGACATGCCTATCGACTGCTAGGCGTGTGGTTTTCATCAATCTCAAAATATGTCGCCCCAATCTTCTAACGGTGTTCATAGAGATAGGACGTGAACACATGTATTTGTCAAAGCCGGATATGCATGCGTGCGTATGAGAGTTTATACCATGTTTTGCAAAAAAAAAAGCCCTCGTATTGGCTCATCAATATCGTACCTAACATCATGCTTGGGCTTCGTTCTTTTCACCGGGAGGTTCCCGCACCACAACACCTAGGACGTTCTTGACACTAGGATCCCCAAATCGGGTTGTGTCCAATAATCATAACCTCCACAATTGCTCTTGCATTCTGGGAATTTCCTAACGAAATGAACGGTCTTAAATATTCATATACACACGCGCATACTTGATGATTGCACGCGCACATATGCTATCCCTACAAACACTTACCCAATGATTTTTTGCAAGCCTTAGTTGAAGCTCACTAGTGACTAAAGTAAGTTTGGAGTCTTACCCATCGATCGACAAAAATTAATGATTTTTGGGTCTATGAATGAAATCTATAACATGAGAAATCAAGGTAAACGAATAAATTGAAAGGGCTCTTGATTTGGCTTTAATACAAGAGCCCTCCAGATATGGAAATCAAGCAGTGTAGGACTCTAGATTTGAAATTGAGCCATGTAGAAATCAGATCTGATGCAGAACAAAATAGGGAAAGGACAAGAGGAGGTGGGGCGCTCAGATGCATTAGGGTTAAGATTCAAGTTGAGGATTTGACATTGGAGATTACCTGTGGTGTTATCGGAGTAGATAGAGCTTTATGGGAGTTTGCTAGCGTATTTACACCATAGGGAGGGCATGTATGTATCAGAATGTTCAGCCTTGGGCTCTTACCTATCGATTGACAAAATCGGTGATTTTTAGTCTATGAAATCCATAACATAAGAAAGGTAAAAAAAATAAATCAAAAGGGCTCTTGATTTGGCTTTAATGCGAGAGCCCTATAGATATGGAAATCAACCCATGTAGAACTCTAGATTTTGAAATCGAGCCATATAGAAAACAGATCTGATGCACAACAAAAAAAAAACGGGGGGAGGGGGAGGGGGGGATAAGAGGTACGGAGCTCAAATCCATTAGGGTTAAAAGTTCAAGATGAGGATTCGACATTGGATATTACCTGAGGTGCTGCCGGAGTCGATAGAGCCTCAGGGGACGTTGCCAGCACAGCGACTCGTCAAGCTCCGCTCATTATGCAAGTGCGGCGCAATGCGACAACTCCGTTGTCTTCCCACACAGAGCCGCAAGAAGCCTCTAGAACGAGCACCCTCTCAACACGCAAGAAGGAGAGCTCATATCTAACTGAGTGGAAGTGTGTGTATGGAAGGGAGGGAGGAGGGATGAAGGTGGGTGGTTCTTATTAGGTTAGGCGATGAGACCGAGGCTAGGCGATGAGACCGAGGTTGGTGTTGGAGCGGAGGTGGGTCAGGATGCATGGAGAAAGGACGCAAGTCCATAAGAAAAGTTGTGGGCCAATAATTCTAGATGGGCCAAAAGTAGATTATTTCCTTTTATCCATGATGGTGGCAGTCTCTTGATTTAGTTGCATTCAGCCAACATATGGGAGGAATCAACAATTTTTTTTATTTTTCATTTGTGTGGAAGAAAACACACATCCCTCTTTGCTCGCAAAAAAGAAAATAAAACAACAATGACTACATGTACAATGACTTAAGTACATGCCCCAGTCGTTTTAGATTGCTGTGGCTACTGCTGCTCGGTCGCTACCGTGAAAACCTGCACATGTGACATGTCCATTCAACAAAGAGATTATGAGGAAATTATGAGATTTTGGCCTATTAAAAAATTTAATCCCTTCAATTTAACCCCTAACCGAGGCACGAACTTAATAGTGGAAGGGTGTTTTGCATTGACTACATCGGCTAACATGTCGACAGAAATGAGAAGCCACCGGTGGCCATAGCGATTTGCCATGTTTGGCCTTGGCCCTTGGGACAAGAGGAAAAGCCCCTGGCATATGAACTTCCAAGGTGTGTCATGAATGAAGTATTAGAAAAAAGAAAAGCATATTTGGGCACCTTCCACCAACAAACTAGACAAGAAGGTGTGCTAATAAGGGTTTTAGAAAACTACAACTCTCTTTTATGGGCCTAATCGTTTGTGCTGCTCTGGCTGTAGTTTGAAACAGCGATGCCACTGTACATGAATCTAGACGCGTGAGACAGGTGGAACCATGTGTAAATAGTCCATCAATTTGCTAATAAAAATACGAGGACGAGGCACAAGGAAATTGGTATTTTTGGCGAAAGGGAAAACTTGGCACTGGGGGCAAAAGTCCGACTTTTCTTGTGGAAGTGTTGCCGTGGAAGAGAAATCGAAGCGAATGTTGCTTGGGTCTCGTACGCTGGGTGCCCTGGTGGCATTGGAAGAAGAAGGGCCACGGAGAAAGGATGTTTCCTTCCTAGTTGTATCCAAGAATGAAGTCAGCTTGCCGGAAATGTCAAAGAGACGGCAAGGCAACGGTATGTCACAAAGACAAGAGAGCAGAGGCCAGAGGCAGGCAGGCAGCCAGGCAGGGCCATTTCCTTGAATCAAACTAGAAACCTCGGATGAGCAATCTCAGTATTTACATGCTCGTAATCGATTATCATGATCATCACACGCGGGAACGGGATCGCATGGATTGGCCACCGAAGCTAAAAAAAAAAAAAAAAAGTACCAAGGTGAGCCGCCATGGCCGCACGGCGGCAGGACAGAAGAGCTAGCCTAGCAAGTATACACAAGGATCGAGCTACAGACGCGCGACGGCGGCGACATCACCTATCATCCTCTAGTCTCTGCTACCAGCACTGGTCCGTCTCCCAGGTGCGGCGCCGTGGGCGGGCGGCGCCCCAGCCCGGGCGAGGTCGCTGCGCCGCCACGGCGGCGGGCGCGACGGCGCCGCGGTCGTAGCGCGCGCGGGTGTCCGGGTCGGAGAGCGTGGCGTAGGCGTCGTGGAGGCGGACGAAGTCGTCGGCGGCACCGGGCGCGACGTCGGGATGGCGCTCCCGCGCGAGGCGGCGGTACGCGGCCTTGATCTCGCGGGCCGTGGCGCCGGCGCGCAGGCCCAGGACGTCGTACGGCGTGGTGGCGGTGGAGACGGCGGAGGAGGCGACGGCCGCAGCAGCCGGCGGAGGCGCGGCGCAGCGGACGTTGCTGGGCCTGGAGCCGGAGGAGGGGGACGCGGTCGCGCGGAGCCGGAACGGCGCCCCGACGGCGGCGGCGCGGTTCGGTGCGGCGGACACGCGCAGCAGAGGCGCAGAGATCATGAGACGAAACAAGAACCAGCAGGCAGGAAGAGGCAGATCTGAGGAGAATGAGATTGGGGAAGAGAACAATGGCGGAATGGGAGGGAGGATACAATTCAATACATACAGGTGGTGGGTGAGGCGTTGGCGTCCGTGCCTGCCCTGCCTTGTTTATATCTGGCTGGCTGGCTGGCCTGGGGAAGAGAGGCCATTTTCAACGCGCCGGCCGAACAGAGGAGCTGGGTGCGCCGCGTCAGCGTGGGGCTGGCTGGGCTTGGGCGACACGGCCACGCCGGACGGAAGGCGCGTCGCTGTCCGGCGCCCGCGGGATTCGCCTTTCCCTTGCTGCCCCCTGCCTGATCCATGGGAGCCTCTCAGTCTGTGTGCTGCCAGGTTTGGCGGTTGCCGCCACGCCGGCCGCACGCTGATTCGCGCGCGCGGGGCGGCCAGGCCCGCTCATGGAATGGCCGGACGATTGACTGGCTGGGGTGACTTTGGAGCGCCTTCACCTGCAACAGTCGGCCTCCCTGCCGACTCGACACGATCCACCCTGCTGGCTGCGGCCGTCGAGGGCCATGGGTGGCGGTCCACAGCTCCTCCCGATCCACCGGCCACCACCGCCAGGCACACCCTACCGGTCCAACAGCTACCTTTTGTGAGTTTGTCCCATGCACAGCGGCACCCGACCGTGTACACATCACACGGCCGGGGAAGGGACCCGCGCCGACACCCAAGACACACGGCCCGACGGCCACACACCCTACCGGTAGTCGTGCTGTGCCGAGTTGGCACACGGACCGCTGTTGCTGTCCAGGCATGACGTGCTGGAGGCACGAACAGCACGGCAATGTCTGTGTCGTGCCAATGCCCAGCAATAGATCAGAAATTCGAACTTCAAAGTCCAGAATGCAATATAACATCAACAAGCACAACAACAAGTCTTCAAGCAAATCCATACAAAAAGTGATCTATACAGCAAAGGACAACAGAGGTTAGAGAGGGAGAGAGACATAGCGGAGACGGGCGGCGCAGGGTGAGGCTCCGGCGGCGGCCTCCAGTGCAGAGACGGGTGGCGCATGGGTCGTCGGCGTGGAGATGGGTGGCAAGGGGCGAGCGGGCCGCCGGCGCAGGGCATGGAGACGGGAGCGGAGGCGAAAGAGACGAGAGGAAAGCAAGGCACCTGAGATCGGGAGGGGAATGATGTGGGTTAGGGGCACGGTGGGTGAGGGTCGGCCGATGGGGTATATACGTTGGGGTTCAGCCGGGCCGACCATTTTACCAAGTCGTGCTCGTGCTTGCACCGTGGACCTGACTCACAGCCCAAGCACGGCACGAGCACCGTGCTAGGCCAGCACGGGCAACGGGCCGGCCCGGTATGGACATGTATAGCTAGGACCGATGCCTCCCCTTGTTTGCTCCGGCCCAAATACGAAGTGCTTGAAATAATAACGATAAGTCTTTTTGGATATAATACTGGGACATGTCGGATAGTTAGAAATCGTGGTTCAATTCATACGAAACCCAATGAAAGCCTCACCATAAGAGCCTCGCCGATTTCTTCATCACTGACGTACAACCACGGCAAAGGGGCTCCGCCGATCAACCGACGGCTTCGCCAATTTCGTCATCCGCTCACAGCTCAAGCCATGCATCAATAGCCACAAACTCAACAACAAGAACATCGTCCTCCTCCACATACAACCCTCGCCTACGAGCACCAGCGAAAAGGGGCTGAGGAGGGACATATTGGTGAACCTCAATCTGTCCCAAGGATCATTGTTGCCTGGTGCCCGTAAGCGAGGCCACAAAGGCAAAAGCGCAAGCTTTGACGACAACACCATCGGCTTCGCCCACGAGGCTTCGCCAACGCCTTCATCAACTACTTCGCCTCCACTGAACACCTACGGCTTAGGGGCTCCACCGACGTCTTCGCCTTCGCTGAACATCTACGCTTAGGGGCTTCGTCGACGTCTTCGCCTCTGCTGAACATCTACAGCTTAGGGGCTTCGTCGACCTGTACGACTCCGCTTGTGCGACTTCGCTCAAGGGTTGTATCGGCTTCTCCAACTTCAGTGTGCTGCAACAGCTCGAAGACTTCGTCGGAACCGAACTTTGACATTGAGGGATCGTTGGGACCTTCGACGATGACTACTTCCTCTACATCGTCTACTTCGGTGATGAACGGTCGCGATGGCTCGAGCGAGGACTCGAGCGATTGGAGCAAAGAAGATGAAGCAGAAGATCAAGAGCAGATAAGCACGGCGACACAGCAAAGCTTGCCTCCTCATCATCGTGAAGGATCCATTTCACGTCTCCGCGCGAAGGCTCTTCCCCTCGTTAGATGTGATCAGCATGTATGCTAGACCCAGGAGGCATACGTGCTCTTTTCTTCATCCTATTTTTCCTATAGGGTTTTGGGGATGGAGTTTTTAGTGAAACGTACGTACGGGTACGGTCGGAGGACATTCCTCTCGACGTGGCTCGAAGTATAGGCCAGGCATCTTCCTTTATTCGCAGCTACTCCGTCTTGATGTAATCCCAACGAAGTAGCTGAGAGGCTACCGTTGGGGGAAGTAGCCTAGCCCCTCGAAGACCCGGCATAGTAATTGATCGGCTTTAGAGTTCGTCAGAGAAAAATATGTCAATAACTACCCTCTATATATATATAACCGTGACGAAAAAGAGTAAATTGCCATTTTAACCTTCGTATGTAAGTCATTGATTACCTTTTCGATGAAGCCTTTGTCGCCGAGACCTGCCTAGGGCGAACCCAACACCAATAAACATCGAAGCCCAGATTATCACCAATCAATAAAAAATCAACAACGAAGCCCAGATTATCACTAATCAATAAAAAATCTCAAACCAGAGCTGATTCTCAATATTGATCCGAATGCCACCGTAGTTGAAGGTAGCCAGCGAAGCCAATCTACCAGCTACAAAAAATTAAGGTAACTAGATAGTAGTTTAGGTGCACTCAATTTTGGAAAAAAATTATTCAGAAATAACAAGACATATTTGACAATTAGAACGAAAATCAGAGGAAGCTTCACGCATGACAAGTTGTGCTATGTAGTAAAACATTTAAATTAATTAACAAGCGAGAACAAATAGTAGATCGAAAAGATATATGTAATCTCAAAAAACAGTAAAACATTTGAATTAATTAGCAAGCGAGAACGGATAGTAGATCGAACGAAAAGATATATATAATCTCAAAAGACATTTCATTATGGGCTTTAAATGTTGCCGTATACTATCCATATATGGATACGTCGTTATTAGTTTCTATTATATACTCCCTCCGTCCAATATTCTTAGACGTATAAGGTCTGATCGTTATTAGTTTAGTCTATTATATACTCTCTCCGTCCAATATTCTTAGGCGTATAAGGTCTGAAAAAGTATCCATTTTTCTTATGCGTAAAAAGGCCTGTTTGGCATGGCTCGACTCCACTTTTTTTTACTCCACTCCCACAACTCGAACATGGAGCAGCTCCACCTCAGATTTAGAGTGGGTAGAAGGAGTGTTTGGCTTAAAGCTCTGCTTTAGGTTGTCTAATACATGATTTTTTTGTACTTTACCCACTCTACCCTTAGATTTGGTAGGCCGAATTGACTAGACAATTTCCGGTGATGGGCTGTTCCCTACGCAAATAGGAGTTGCAAGTTGCCAGACAGCCTCAGTTCGCGAGCTCGGCGGCGTCAACGCCTCATACTGCGCACCTCACCTTCGTCTACGCCGTGCTCTACCTGCTTCAACTCGTTCCACTTCTCCATTTCTTGGGGCTACGCGCTGTCCATGGCGGTGCTGAGCTACGTCGAGGACAACGCTGGCTGGACCGTTGGGTTCGGCGCGTGCTGGGCCACGATGGTGCTATGCCTTGTCGTGTTCTTGCTTTGGCGCGTGGACGTAACGTACCGAGCAGCCCGTCGACGGCCGCTCATTCGTTGCGACCGTGGGCGCATGGGCCTCGAGGGTCTTCCGGCGGCGCAAGAACGCCGACAACACGGAACGGTGAGCATCCGTGAACCGGTGAACCCCTGCAACTTCTCACGTGTGCCAACTTCTGTGCCATAACCCATAGATCGATCTCGTTCTTGATTTGCTCAGGGTTCTAAATGGAGAGCTTGAGGAAAGCATTGGACTCTTCGGCAAGCTGCTCCCGATATGGCTGTGTGGTGGCCCGCCGTCGCCGCCGGTCGGTGACGGAAAGAAATCATGATTTTTTTTCTCGAACCGATACGGAGGGAGGATGGCAGTGGCTGTGTGGTGCCCCGCCGTCGCCGCCGGTCGGTGACGGAAAGAAATCACGATATTTTTCTCGAACCGATACGGAGGGAGGATGGCAGTGGTGGATAATTTTTGCGTAACTCCATGTCTAGCCTCCAAAAAAAACATTTCGGGAGCTCCCTTTTATGGGATCCAAAATTTTTTTGAAGTTAGGCCAAAACTTTAAGTTTTTTCTAGAATTAGAGTTCCTAGAGTTATACCTGTTTGGCTGAAAAAAATTGAGTTAAAGCTGAAAAAGTTGAAGCGGAGCCATGCCAAACAGGCCCTAACCTGCATGCATCCTCTTTTTTCTCGGAGCGAGTCCGGCCTTAATATTTGCATGTGCATTTACTGTATCTCTTAATCTTTTTGGCTGACCAAGTTTGTATGCATGCTTACGAAATAAATGAAAGACGCATGCACATAGCATATTAAGTGCTTCTTGGTACTGTTTATACGCCCAAGAAACTTGGATGGAGGATCTCTCAAATCTATCATCTCTAACCAAAAGTATATACACTTTTGACATAAATTTTCTACACATCCAATAGAAATCGCACCGGCGTCTCAAAATCAAACAGAAATTTCTCCACCAAATATATAGCACTCATTCTTCTGACTTACCAGTCACCATACATAATGGATGACAACACATTCCAACACAAGCAACTTCTTGTGAAGCAAAAAAACGCCACCATTCAAACATTGAGAATAGCGCACTATAATAAGATTTAAAGAACGACTATTGTCTATTAATATGGCTGTTATTTTACATCTACAAACAATGAATTCATGCACGAACTATCAGCGTCTAATGCAATGCATAAATAACCAGCAGCATGGTCATGAAAGTTAGCAATAGGTATATGCAGGGACTAAAAGCTGTTGAACTGAATAAAACAGAGGCTGTATCTAAAACCATTCAGAACTTGCGTTGGTTTTATTTCACCAACAGCAAATAAATATGAAGCCGCCGCCGTTTTATTCCATTTGAATAGTCATGTCTTCTTGTTCACAGAGGTGGAAACTTCAGCACTGCACATCGGACATACCTGGATCAAAACCAAAGGATATATGTCAAATGTTTTGTACAATTTAGATAATGCATATTTGAACCGTGTGATTACCACAAGCTGTTCTTGCTTGTTTTAGAATGCCACATGGTGTATCTTTGAATGGAGTGTAGCATTATGTGGTCTGATCGCCGTGGTAAAAAAAAACTTTAATAATACACTTCTAACAAATTACTACCTCATCTAGTCATTTTTCTTTTGTTTGTAGTTTAGGGGTTTGGGCATATCTAGTCATCTTTCTTTTGCTTTTAGTTTAGGGGTTTGGGCATTGACATGGTACTCCATTTTTTTTAGATAAAGCAAAAACAATCCAGTCCCTTCACTCAAATTTGAGTGAATCTAGCCAAATGCTACTTCAAAACATATGCGAGATTACATTTTTGGACAATTTCTTAAAAGAACTTATTGAAAATATAACCATATGATTTTTTTTCATGGCGAATTCGCATGATTTTTATGTGTCTAATTGTAACCATTTTACGTATTGATGGTCAAAGTTTTTGAAGTATTAACTGCACATATTCTAAAATGACATCTATTCAAGGAAGGAGTATTTGCATCTATTCAAGGACAATACTTTGTGAACAAAGGCACAAAGCTCAGTACAGCTCATCCAAACAAACATCATTTGAAAATCATGTATGACAAGGGAATTCAGAAGATGGTGGTTAAGATGGTTATACCTTGTTTAATTGCAGCCACTGGTTTATGCACTCAGAATGGTATGGATGCTTGCAAGGAAGTGCAACCAATGGTTCACCTTCATCAAACTCCACACGGCAAATAACACATCTGCAAATTAATTTGAAAAATCAGGAGATACCAGGATATCATTCCGCACATGGATAAAATTTTTGGGAGATAAGGCATAACAAAATGGATTCCATACTGTTCCATGTTGCCATCTTGCTTGTCTTGGGCCTGGTAAGTAACCGAAGGCAACGAAGCAATAGTATCAGCAGATAAGCCTTTGCTTTCCGTACCCACAATTTCACCTAATGCAATTAGCTCCTGAAATCACCACAATGATTAATGCTTAGTAATGCATCATCCAGCTTGACACAATGGATCAAAATGCAGAGAACATTTTAGTTTCTTCATCAGAAAAGATAACTCACCTCATAAGAATATTCATCTGGGTCAACATCTTCCCATGCATCCTAAAATTTGAAATAACATCATCAATATTTAAATGTCAGAGACTAGCTTCGTTCCCAGGGGATTTTTCTATGAATATACTGAAGGACATGTTCCAAAAAGAAGATCTTTCTTAATATGAGATTTCGGATGGAAGTAGCAGTATGATTATTTCTCAACAGCCAACTCATCATCAAGAGGAACATGAAACATTAACTCCCAATCATACCCTTTTTAGTAAATTCCACTAGCATTCTATTTGTTACCAATAACCAGCACAATTCTCACTACCAGCTTAATATTCAGCTGTAGGAGTACAGCTAGCACCGTTTCAATTCTAGTGTCCTGAGAAACAATGTGATGAAAGGAAAACATTTCGCTACCCATGGCAGGTAATGGAGAAACCAACTACCGCCTGCACTTTGCATCATTAATCATTTATATAACAAGCTCGAGTTTTTCATTACTACTTTACTAGTCATTACCAATAACAAAGATTAGTTTTTTTTCATGATGAAACTATTTAATAAAGGCTAATTCAGTCAGTTGGGGCTTGCCTGCACAGCCCATAACAATCTAATCAGGAGGAAGAGAAGAGAAAGAACCATCACCTGTGGATCATCCCCGTCCTCTTCATCCTCGTCCTCCTCCTCATCATCGTCATCCTGCTCCATCGCTCCCGCTGGCACACAGGGGTAGACTAATAGTAAGCAACACAGGAGTATATATACATACGTACTAAGCAAAAGGGGAACAATGGAAATGAAACGCGACAGGAATTAGAAATCAGTGCCGCGCACTCACAATCACCTATCCCAGAGAGCGCCATGAGCCTGTCTGCGACGTCGCGGCGCTCGGCGTCCTGCAGGGCGCGCGCGAAGGCCTCGTCGTCCTCGTACTGCGCAGGGTCCAGGTCCAGGTCCAGGTCGGCGTCCCCCTCCCCCTCCCCCTCCCCCTCCCCCTCCTCCTCGTAGTCGCTCCCCTCGTCCTCTTCGTCGTCGTAGTCGGAGCTCTCGTACTCGTCGCCGACGTACTGCCCCGTGAGCATCATGTACGCCCGCTCCTGCAGAAGAAGGCGCGACGAACGAATCAGGGGCGCCGCGCGCGAAGGCAACCCCCCAGCCAGCCCTCGAGATCTGGGGCGCGTACCTGCTCCTGGAGGACCCGGGCGAGGGCGAGGTCGGCCTCCTCCTGGCTGAGGCTGGTGAAGGGCCGCCTCCCCTCGGCGGCCGCGGCCAAGGCGTCGTCCCCGGCGGCGCCGGCCGCCGGGGGCAGGTTGGGGCTAGCGTTCTGGTCGTGGCCGAGGGAGCTGGCCTTGTCGTTGTCGGCGGCGCCGCCGCCAACGCCGGTGCCCTTGGAGGAGCCGTCCATCGGGTCCGCGCACGAAGGGGGCTCGAGAGGGACGGAGATGGGACGCGGTGGCGTGCGTGTGTTTTTCGCGGAAGGCGTGCGCGCTGTGAAAGCGAGGGAGCGTGCGTGCTCGGGGCCTCGGCTAATAAGAGGCGGCGAGCGTGGGTGGGTCGCGGGGTTATTGTGGCCCTCGGATGGAGGTGTCGCGTTCCGATTTATATATTTATTAAAAAAACAGGGGGTCGGTTTTGTGTGGCGTGGGACCGTCTTGTCGGCCACACAAGGTTCGCACGGCCTGGACTTTTTGCAGCAGCAGCTTGGGAAATGTTTGCTGCCGCCCAAGCCCAACCCAACCCTTTCTTGCTGCTGCAGCTGAAGGAAACCAAGGCAAGCTTGGGGAATAGAATGGAATAGGCACGCCGTGACGGAACGGAAGACGAGTTTGATCCAAACTTGTGGTCGACTTCTACCTTGCCGGCGAAGTTAGAAAGCAGCGGGGCGCGAGCGCACGGCAGAAAACATGCTTGCACGGGCGTGCCGCCATGGACATTCTTGGTGTTTGCAGGAACTCGGTTGCTGACGACCTCTGCATCTGGAGTTGTGCACGACAAGCAGCAGTACGCAATGTTATTAAAAACTGAACCAGGCAGAGCCAGGTTATCGAGTTAACCTGTTTTTTTGGCATCCAAGAGACCGGAAGCATTGCTGGGCTAAACATCGAATCAGCTGCCCAGAGACTTCGCGTCCCGTCCCGTAAAGTCCAGCGCCGAGCTGCGAGCAGAGCACCAACCCCCCAACGGTGACGCAAAGAAAGCGTCGCTCCAGACCTCCAGCGCCATTGATTAACAGCCACGACACCAGTAAAACGAGAGCGACCCAAAGATGAGCAGTCATTCATCTTTACTCTGGAACTGCGACAACCTGTAGTCTGCAGAAGCACCGCGCTTCAACACCAGCCCCCTGGATGAAAAAGTCAGATGGACAGCCTACGTTTGTTTTCAGTTTTCACAGTATCCGGTACAGTTTTCACGTAAACTGATTACAACTGAACAGAGAAAAAAAATTCAGAGCGGACCGAGCTCTGCTATCCACTTTAGAATCCAACAAAAACAAGGGTTCTGTCACTAGGGGCATAAATAACGGATGTTCCATGGAATGGAGAGCAGAGAGGAGCCCAACGGTATACTTCTGTATTCCTGCCGCAGTTTTCACACCACCCCAGACGGAAGCCGCAGCACCAGCTGCCCACCGAAAACACTGC
This sequence comes from Paspalum notatum, assembly GCA_022530915.1. NCBI lineage: Eukaryota > Viridiplantae > Streptophyta > Magnoliopsida > Poales > Poaceae > Paspalum > Paspalum notatum. The sequence continues at coordinate 1,318,358 of CM039691.1, forward strand.
GTGCGCCACCAGAAACCACGCGTTAGTCAGTGCTCGTGTGAGTGATAAGAGAGACGCTGAACTATGTGTACCTCTTCACGTAGTAGTAGCAGAAGTCGGCGAGGATGAATGTCTGAACGATTTCAGAGAGAAGCACCATTGACGGCCACAGGCCATAGCCCAGCGCGGTCAGCAAACGGCCGCGGGTATCCAAAACCTATAAAACAGAGTAATCGAAACTTATTCCAGTGAACTGTAAAGCGTTAAATTCTGCAAACCACAAATTCAGACTTTTATTCTTCTAAAAACCACACGGGTAATTAACAAACAATGGAGGATATTTCTTCCATTTCATAAACACCACATGTTTCCTAGACAACCTCAAACTGGAGATGCAGCACAGATGCAATCATAAGGAATCAATGTCAACAAATGTTGTTCTTCAAACGTTAACAGACTAGTAATAAAATAGGTGATAAATTTGAGCTGATAGCGTAGATACTGACGATGAGGTAGAATAAAGTAGACTACTTCCCAACACAATTTGCATTGCACATAAAGCACATATGACGATAACGACAATGCAAAAACACCTAAATTGAAATCAATGCTTTGCTGTTTCATTTATCACTGGTCATCTATATTCTATCATTGTACTGCATAGTCTGAATTCTTTTGTATGATTCAGCTTCCGCAGCATTGTTCTTTTCAGCCTGGGATGTCTGTGAAGCACATACACCTTTGCTATTGTTTGTTTCATAGTCTAACTAATGGGGAAATTTTGGTCCCTACTCTAAGAACATTAGGGCCTCGAAATCAGATGACTCTTTGGTGCGGAAAGGACGAAACTAGCATGGTAACTCTTTTAAAAGAAAAAATAAATAAATAAAAGGCGGGAAGGGAGACAGAAAGAAGAAAAACCTGAAGAACCCAGTGTGCACAGCTAAGAAACCTTGCAACACCCAGGGCAAACACATAATGGGCTGTAAACGGCTCAACAATCTGCAAAAAAGAAATGAGCCAAACCAGATAAATATTATTATTAATTGATATTTGGGCTGTGTTTGGCTGTGTCACCTCCTAACCAAGCCAAATTTTGTCCATTAAATTAGTGGCCATGGAGATTATGACAACCTTGCCCACCAAAATGAACTAAGGTGGTCAAAGGAGAAGGCTGCAAGCCAAATTTTGGCATCCATATTTGGCTCGGCTAGCTTGGGCATCAAACCAAACACATCCCTGGATATGGATTCAAGGGCCCATGTATTCTTAGAGATTCACCTTAGTATTTTGCATCAAGCGCAACTGAGGCAACACTGAAACTGCTTCCAAATAAACACAGAACGCCCAGCAGATTCTGTTCACTATGTTGTGCGATGTTGTGGGATGAGCAAAAAACGATAGCGCAAAACAAGGTAATACCTGGAAAGAAAGTCTAGTTAGATACTATGTGTGATCATAGGAGACATTTATTTAGGTTACACAGAAAGGGCCTTTCATATCGTTTCCTTTTTTTTTAAAAAAAAAAAAACAATGCAGATGATAAAATAGAGCGCAAGTGTGATTCGTTTATCTGAGGTGAAAATTTCATTCTACAAATTACATCATCAAAGCGGTGATAGTGATTATGTGGGACTTACGACATAGTACAATGCAAAGTTATCCTTGTCCACCATATATGTTGACCTCAGTTTGAACCGCATCATGTATATAACAAAAAGAGTAGCCACTAGTGTAGCTGTATCCAGAATTGTATGGATGTCATACTCCATAACAAAGCTGCAGTACAATCTAACAGCAAGAAACAATGCAGTCAAATCCTGAGTCTTGAGTGACAGTCCTGCAAAAAGTCAAGAAAGAGATACAAAATTAGTGTGAGTATAAATCGAAACATCATGAACCAGGAAAAGAAATGTCAAACTTATCTCAGGGTCGATTTTCAACCCTAAAAAATATATATATATATGCCAGTTTAGTGCACAATTCTTAATATAGCCATTTGTCTACACTTAAATGCCAGAAGCCATGTATGAAATATATTGTTAGACCATCCAGATATCGTTACACAGGACGGCCATTATACCAGTAATCTCCTGTCCATTGCCTGCCTTTTAATGCCAAATTTTCCAGATTTACAACCCTCATCAAATCCTTGATCTTTCGCATTAGCAAAGCATTAAGGTGCAGAATAATCCATTTGAAAAGTGATCAGGAGCGATGCTGAAAGTAACAATTCCATAAATGAGAAAGGTGTAGGGACAGAAGGAAACTCAAACCACCACTGGCATATCTGCACCAGAGCATGAGGGAAAGCATTCTCCCAGCAAACACATCTTCCCGGATTTGAATGAACCAACCAGAGCCAGCAGCTCCCAGAACTAGCTATCCTAGTGGGTCATACAAACCATTAATACTACTGCATTCCTACAATAAGTGGAACATTGCCTGGGATGAGCTATTTGAAACTCCAAATAGACGAAACGTGGTTGACTTTAAGCAAAGGAAGCCATGAAATCAAGCAGGGTTAAAGAAAATCCTACAATCCTCCCCCAAAACAGAAAGGTCATGTAACCTCACTACAGTCGCAATGCCCCCCCAACAGAGCACAAGTCGCATGCAGGATTGATCCTATAACAAATTAACAAAATTATTGTATTGCCTCTCTGTGGAGACCCAGCCCGTCGATACATACTAGGTGGAAGTGAAACAACACAGAAACTGTCTAGTAGGAGTACTTCCCTCCTTGATGGAACGGAATCAGGCCCCGCCGGAAATAAATAAAAACCCGTGGAAGCAGGCAACAGGATCCCCAATCTGGATGGATCGAGGAGCGGCGAGCCCGACGGCGGATCGAGCGCAGCGCACGGCGGCCGGCAAGAGAAGAAAAGGGGGGGGGGGGGGGAGGGGGGGGGGGGAGGAGGGGAGGAGGGGTGGGGGACGAGAGAGACGGACCGGCGCAGGTCTTCTCCTTGGTGAGCTTGTAGATGAGCACGGCGATGCCGAGCGCGTGCGCGGCCTCGGCGGCGACGAAGAGGTTGTCGTGGTCGTGGACGATGAAGCGGATGAAGACGAGCGCGGCCATGCCCGCGACGACGGCGAGGAAGGCCTTGACCTTGGGCGGCTGGCGGCGCAGCCAGGCCAGCACCGCGGCCAGCGGCCTCCGCGACGAGCCCCTCATGTCCTGTCCTCTTATCTCTCGCTCCGGCCCCCGGACGGGTCCCTGTTCTTCTTCTTCGGTTCCGGCTCGTGCGCGGCGCGGCGTGACGACTGGGAGAAAGAAGAGGAGGTGTAGGACGGGGCGAGGCGGAGGAGGATTCGACGGGTCGGGTCGGGTTGTTGCAGCGGTTTTCGATCCGTGGCATTGATGAATTGATGGACTGCGCCGCCTGTGGGCCCCTTTGGACTGCGAGCAAGAAAATCTTCTTGTGATCTTATAATATTAATTAATATATATGTATAGCGCATTGAAATCCTTTATAATAATAATAATCGTTTTTCCCCTTCTTTAAATGCACATTTTATTGCTACGCCGTACACAGGAAAAGAAACACTGAAAAAAAAAATAGGTGGCCAATTTGTGAGCAGGAGCACCTAAACAAATGCCACGGCCACGGGGGGCGTAGTAGCTCCACTGCTGCCGACGGAGTGATCCTGGCGACACCTCGTCAGCGCACAGAGAGAGATAGATAGAGATGCGTTGTTGGGTTTGGTTCGAGTCAGCGCACCTAAACGCGGCCCGGTGTTTGACTCGACGCGAGTTGCTAATAGTGCTCGCGCCTCGTGGCGCGCGGTGGCACTGGGAGCTGCGCTCGGCAGGTGCATCAACAGGGGCCACCACGACGACTTTTGCACGGGATGGATCGCCACTGGTCAAGCACACAGTCCGTGTAGCTGATTGATGAAGCCGGAGCAGAAGAAGAAGAAGAAGAAGAAGCAATGCACACACACACACGCCACAGTCCTGGGGTCTGGGTGGGCCCGGTGCGTACAGCCTCGTGTAAACACAATACAATCTACGGGCGCCCGTGGCCGCTCCGGCACGTACGCCTCCCGGGTCTCGTGCCGTGCGCGCGGTGCCGCTCCGGTTGGTCTACGGGCTACGGCTGGGCTAGGCCTAGGCGCGATCTATACTCGAAGGGTGGGCTGGGCTGGCTGGGCTGATGAGAGAGTGTTTACGCACGTTGACCCCAAGGCCTGGGCCGTATGGATGCGCTCGCCAACCATTTGACGCCCGAAATTCCATAGGGCCCAGGAAGTTGGGCTGGGCCCGCGGTGCCTCGCGCCGCGCCGCATCCTCCTCCTCCGTCCTCCCCTTCCCCGCCGCCCCGTCGCTCTCCGTCGGCGGAGCCCGTGCAGCGGCGCATCCGGGTTCCACTCCCCCTCCTCCTGAGCGAGCCCGTGCAAGGCCATTGGGGAGGAAGGGTGCGTGGTCGCCGTCCGTCCCTGCGCCGTCTCGTCAGGTGTGACCTGTCCCCCTCAAAGCTTCCGCCTCGCCTCGCCTCTCCCCTCCTCTCCTCGCTCGCATTTGCTTGCGGGGCAGCCACACGTTGCGGTTCCTCGCCTAGCCTTTTCGACCCCTTGCAACCAATCCCGGTGGGGTTCCGTCCGGGGTTCCGTTTTCCCGCATCTCGCGTAGTTGGTTGGTTTCCGCAAGCCGATGATCTCCCCGACTTGAAAACACGCGGCGGCGGCTTCCTGATTCACTGTCTACTGTAGTCGGTTGGTTTCCGCAAAAGATGACCTGTACGTTTCGGAGTGAGAGTTTGTCTCTGGCACAGCTTGCGCAAAGTCGCGCGATTTGGTCACGGAGAGTGATCGAGTAGGTGCTAGGACGGTCCTGTCCCCATTGTCGGTACTGTTGCTCTCCGCTGCCGAGACTTGCGCCTCTGCTGCTCAGGAATTTTTGGCATGTGCCGCATTCAGTCACCGCCAAGACTTGAATCGTGGCACGTTCACAGAAAAAAAAAAATATATATTGGCGGGTATCGAGTCAAGGCATGTCGTACCGGCAGCGGCCTCTGCTTCGCGTGCCAGGTCGCGTTCTGTCTCGGTCTCGCGCGGATGAATGCGAGAGAGGAACGTTCCAACTCAAACGCTGTGACTAGGATGTTGCCGTCGGTATCGGTTCGTCATCGGGATGTCAGCACAGGCTGCTAAAATGGAGCCTGTCACCCAGACAGAGTAACCGATATTGGAGCGCTTGGGAGGTGTCAGGGAAGAGACATTTTTACTAGCGAGTTTTGAAATCGGTTTCTCTTTTCAAGAGGCAGGCAAAGATGCTTTGTGGAAGCCTAGTTGATTATGATTTCCAGGCTTCCTAGAAAGTCTTCACATTGAAGCTAGTGGGATGCAATACTGAGGACCTGGCTGCTTAATTCAGGATTAAAGCAGCTAGGACATCATGTTTCAGGGCCTAAATATTACTGTAGAACGTCTCACCCCCTAATCTAGTGTGTTGTTTCTTGTCAATCTACATCGCTTGCACCGTTTGATAGCTGGAAGGTTGGTAATCCAGGCTGTCATTCAGTGAATTTAGTCTGATGGGATGCGCTGATACTCTGCCCATTCTCTCTTAATGTCATCTCCTAAAGGCAATCTTCTCCATAACATGAGCAGTAATCATATCCACCGAACATTCAGGATGACCAAGTCTTTTTGCTAAGGTGTTCCAGCATACTGTGGTTTTATCTGTAAGTAACTGCCCAGGCATGAGATGGTCGATTTCCAGTTGCTTCCCCGTTTCTCCTCTACATATATCACTGAATCACAATTCCAACTTGACAGTGATAGGTTAAGACTTCCTAGCTCGGACTTTAATGCTTTGATTCATCTGAGATAGGATTTCATGAAGACTGAAACTCAAATGGTTTGATAAGAAGAACATAGGGTACAAAAGTTTAGCACATAAATAAAGACATACATGAGATAGTATCACTTGTTAATATGCCACTTCTTTCTATTTAGTTATACAAGGCATGTATAATAAGGTGCTTAATTCGATTGATGATATCACGTGTTAATATGCAAAAATCCTTCCGCATATGGGGTTGCGTTCATCTAGAAATCATAATTTTCTCAAGTTTCAGTCTTGTTGTGCTATGCTTGTCTACAAACAATAAGGTGCTCAAGTTTTAGAGGACATCCTTTTGCAGATTGAAGTTTCTTGCATATGCAGATTCAGCAAAGGCCAGGTCAATGCATTTTATGTGATTATGGATGGGTTAGAATTGTGTATCAGAAGATTGCTGCTATTATATCAGCAGTTGCAAGACTTTTGCTTGCAAACACAGCATAAATTAGCTCCTGTAGGCTTTAGCTGTCCACAAATTTTGTCCACTGCTGGCCAGCACAGTATCTGAATAGCATTCGTCTACAAGTTTAGTGGTTGATTGATTGATTATGCCCCTTGTTATATCAAATTATCAATATTCAAAAGCATGTAGCACTGAGTTGATATTATTTTTATGATTGCAGAGCGCAGTCATTTCTTCCTCATGTCGGCAGATGTCTTTAATACCCACAGATTCTTAAGCTGTCCCTTGCTGTCATTTCTGAGTAAAAGTAAGTAATTAGATGGGTCCTTTTTGCCATGTTTTACTAAATAGGTTCGTAAGAGTCTGGTGGGTTGAGAAACTATAATTCTTTGCATCCAGTAACAGAATAGCTACTTACTTACACAGAGTCAGTTGTGTATTGTTTTTCTTTTTTACCAAACATGAAAGTGAACGGCACATCTTTGCATCACGGAGAAAAGAACTAGGGTGATGCACTGCTTTCCGTGTCTTAATTAGATGCTGTCTTTTCTCATCTGATATACTAAGCTTATATGTGAATAGAACTCTGCAGAGGGTAGATGCAGAGGCTAAGCTTACCCAGAGGATTATATGTTGGTATCATGAGTCTCAGCGAACTAGGATGCTGACTGCCTTAATGTTTCACCTTTCTTGACAAATTTCTATGCAACATTTGCATCATGGTGAATGTCATCATACTGGTCCATACACATATGTCAGATATGCAGCCTGCAGAGCACACATGAAGGTCAGGTGTCAGTCATGGTTTGATCTGTTATTGTGCACCACCAACGATAAAAAATGCGTTGATATATAGTTGCTTAAGATGGCAGCGTGGGCGACACATGTATATACCCCTTCATTGAAATGCAGCAGCTTCGGAACCACCAGGTGTGCTACTCCTCTAAGAGAATTGTACTTTTGGTTCCTGGTGCATCATTTGCAGACAAATTGTTGTGTTTAGAAATGGATAGCTTAACTGGGGACTGTAGCTAATCTGTCTGCAGGTTGAATGTTGTTCATTGCAGACAAATAAAGTTTGTACCTCCCTATTGTACCATTTAGAATATTGAAGTACAAGAATTGGCTTGGTCACAGATTGGACACATTACATTTTAGCGAACATGATTATCAACTCTATTAATAGTAGCCTACAGTGCTGCAGTACAATTTATGACTGTTTTTTGTTACTAAAGCTTAAACACTGTACAATTTATTATATGTCAGTCTGAGACTCTTTACTTCCAGATTACACTAAATTAAGCAAATCACAATCACTGTCTACATCAGCAAATAGAAAAGCATGAAAGCACAAGATTTTCTTTTTTGTGAAATCACAGAGCTATACACATATGCAGGCACACATCCATTGCAGTTGCGACGGAGCTTTCACAGCCCTTTTGTCTGATGCTTGTCTCTGGAGTTTGGTGGCTCACAACATATATAAAATGCATTGGAAGCTTACTAATAGCCTTGTTAACTCACTACTTAATCTGGTGCAAGCTACCAGCTGATAGTAAATTGATCTATGGGGAGACAGCCATGCTGTGACAAGCAGGGGGTGAAGCGGGGGCCGTGGACAGCGGAGGAGGACAAGAAGCTCATCAGCTTTATCCTGACACATGGCCGATGCTGCTGGCGGGCAGTGCCTAAACTGGCAGGGCTTCTTCGCTGCGGCAAGAGCTGTCGGCTGCGGTGGACTAACTATCTGCGCCCTGACCTCAAGCGTGGCCTCCTCAGCACTGCCGAGGAGCAGCTTGTCATTGACCTCCATGCCAAGCTCGGAAATAGGTAAACTAGCCTGCATGGTATATATTACACGTGTGCATGGATGCATATACATAATTTTGTGTTAATCCATCTTCGGTGTGCTATGGTAGAATAAGCTATTTGCATCTGCTCCTCGGCCTGGGTGCATTCTCTTGGTTACGTTTTGAAGTTCCCAGGAAACCACAGAGCACATTGATCGATAAAACTTGGTTTAAGAGTAGCTAGCTTTTGGTCATAAGTCTACACGAAACACGGCAGTACTGCTTACTGTAAAATGATGGCAGAAGTTTAGAACCAACTGAATTCATAAGCATGAATTAATAGTATCAAAGCCACAGGCAACAAGGCATGTGGTATCGTTGCAATACGCCGTTGTGCTCCACATATATTAATTAAGACATTTCTCTCTAAATAATATATAGTCGTGAGAAAGAAACAAGTCCCTGAATACCGGGATCAGTTAATCAAGTTTGCATGGTTAATAAACATTTGCTATAGTTTCAACAGCAGTTTTCATGGTGATTGAGCTTACTACATTTTGTGTTGTAGTATAACCCTATTGTTGGGAAAGCATTTTTGTTTGTTTTTGTTCTTGTCCCTAGTTTAGTGTTTACCTCTTGGTTGTTTCATGCTTTTGGTGCTCTTGCAACTGCCAAGTTATCCAAAAAAACACCAAATTTAATGGCTTTCTTTTCTTAGTTGTTGCACTTTGAATCGATAGTTAAGGATACATTGATGTGGACTTCATACCTGCACGCGAGTTGAAGCGCGTCCCAAAAACTGAATGAAGTTAATAATAGAAATGCTCAGGTCACTCTCAAACTCTTGACGTGTAGCACAAACTCCACTTGTAAACCATGAAGCATGCATATGCAAAAACAATGGAAATTTGTAGATTAATACATTTGCTTCAAATTCAGCAGCATCAAAATGAATGAGAAGGGTTGGTTAGGAGCTCCCTTTTCACTAACATGACATTACTACCGTGCTCTTTGCTCCTGGTGACTTTCATCTCTGTGCAGATGGTCCAAGATCGCTGCCAAATTACCTGGGAGAACGGACAATGAGATCAAGAACCACTGGAACACACACATCAAGAAGAAGCTCATCAAGCTGGGCATCGACCCGGTCACGCACGAGCCTCTAGCCAACATCAAGGCAGCTTCCTCACAGTCCACTGTTACAGACGAGTCTGCTAAATCCAGCAACGCCAAAGACGAGCTGAGCTTGAAGGAAGGCAGCCATAGGGAGGTTCCGCTGCCCACCGATTCATCCGAGCAGTCCAGCTGGCCAGATTCTGGCACCAACATCTGCAGTGGAGAAGACCCTGAACTGCTGGTGAATTGGCTGTCGGAGGCAGACCTGTGCGTCGAGGAGCCGTGGCTGAATTCTACGAGCAGCAACATCGAGGGGCCATTGCCATGGGATGGAGCGACAGATTGGCTGCTGGACTACCTGGATTTTGGCATGTGCAGCTCGAACTCGGTCGACGATTAAACATTCCGAGGCTCAAATGGATCAAACATCTAAAGATCGGAGAAAGACAGACTGTCCAATTGGGAAAAAAAAGAGGAGAAATGCTTTTCTTCCAGTAGAGACTAGAGACAATAGGTTTGCATTTGCGAATAAGATTGCCCTTAAAAGTAAGGGTTTTGTATGTTGTAGAACCCTGAAGATTCTCGTCATGAGAAGTTGTAGAACTAGAATGAAATGTCGGAACCAAGCGATGCATCATATACAGTATGAACGAAAATGTTAGCGTATGCTCAGCAGGTTGCTGCTTTCAACTGAATAAAATAGTCTATTGTTCTGTGCAAGCTGAGGCTGTATTTCGAGCCGTGCAGCAGATAGATTTATCTGACATCTCCCTGCCCTAAACGTAAGCATTGCTATTTGTAAATTGGAGGGAATATCTCGTAAAATTTGTTCATGGGTAAGCGGTAGCAGACTAGCAGACCAGGAATAGTGGGAACAAGAAGCCGAGGCTGTAGTCCGTACATGAATATGGTGAATCGGCAAGGACCTGCCATGGACCCTGCAACGAGCACCCACATCAACTGTACAGTAGGGCAGTCCAGCTTCCCACGAAGTGAACATTCATCAGAAGGCCAATTGCGACGCAATGACGTTGTCGTCCATGTCCCTGACAAAGATGCAAGAACCCCCTGATAAATACAATGATGAAATCAGCTAATCAAGGTACGAAACGTAATGCTGATTGCGCCGTTGTCGGTACGACGTGCAGTGCGTTGACAGTCGCGTAATGCTGACGTATTCCTTCCAGCTCCGCACAATGACAAAAAGGATGGGAATGGAAGTCTGAAACGCTAGTGTAAACCAAACCAGCAGGCCGTCACAAGTCACAGGGCACGAATGGGGCTTGTCAGAGAACTGGACTTGCTCAGCCGGCTGCTCGATCGCCGTCAGGATTTCTTCGGGCTGCAGTAAATTCGGGTGTTGTTAGGTGACCCTAGTCACATCACTGCCTGGTTTTATCTCCCCACTGCACCGAAGGCGATGGGGGAAAACCTGGAGAATTTGGGCATGCACAAACTCCTGTTGCTGAAAAGTCTGACGAAGCTCAATTACTTACTCCATATAAATTCGTGAGCAGGTTCCGTGGAGAGGTGTTTTGTGATGGGGCTAGACGTACCCCAGCTAGCAGCTGCGCTTGTTAGACAGCGGTGTGTTGACACGAGTATGATCTTTTTTCTAAATAATGGAGGTGGACGTGCGTATATTCGTGAACATACGTACAAACCAAATCTCATACCTTGAGGTATAATCTGAACTTGCAAGTGACCAATGCAAAATTATGTGGTTTGATCACTAGCATGAGTACATACTTTCCTTGTATTAGATATTTTACTTTATTCTTTTATTTGAGAACAACTTGTGTCACAGCTGGATCGGTCCACATCAATCAAGTTTAGTAAAATATACAAAAGATTTTTTTTTTCAGTCAGATATTCGCCTATTAACTTGAAGAGGTAAATTAAAGGCAGTTCTAATACACAGCTACACTTGTAGTACTTCCTAAATCCTATGTAGATACAACTGTAGATACAGTTTGGGTGTTGTTGTTTTCCTATATACGTCGAGGAGCCCAAGACATCTCTGTAGTGCAAATGCCTGTGCTAGACGAGGTGCATGCACCTCCGGTTAGCACCTATAGGCATCAACTTTTTTTTTAACAGAACTAAGGAATGCATGTATGACTGTACGATATAATACGATAGAGACTGAAACAGGAGAAGGGTTGGTATCGAGGATGGAAACTGGACGCTAGCTCGGTCTCGGTGTTGTTGCTTTCCTATTAGAAGATTGTACGTATGTAGTACGTGACAGGCACTGTGAAGTCAGGGAAGGTGCAGTCGTATGGAGCATTGGAGCCTGGCCGGGTTGCCGGTGGTCAGGCTGAGGAAGCCTGCCGAGGCCATGGTTGTGTCGCCGTGCTTGTCTGAATGCCCGTGGTCGCTCGCTGCGCAAGGGCAGACGGCACAGACAGACGGCTGCTGCTGGATGTGCTGCATGGCGGCCGGCCCAAACCGTCAGAGGTTCGCGGATCAGGATTTCTCAGCCCATGTCGCCGAGCGATGGGTTGGGCGGGCCTCTCGTCGGTGAGGGGCCGGGCCACTCATCGTCTGTGCCAGAAGCCCTGGGCCTGAAAGTTGTTGGGCTTAATAATAAATAAATTAAAAGAGGGCCGATGCCTGCTTTAAAATTCTCCTCCGCTCCCGTCCTCCGCTTGCCTCTCGGAAAGGTGGTGGTGTTGGCACTTGGTAGACGCGTGGAAGGAAATGATGACGTCTCTATCACTTGGCTGGCAGCCCGGGCCCGCCGTGTCCTTTTCTTAAAGCGCGCGTGCACCGCGCGAAGTAGAAACAAAACCCATGCATGCGCAGCGTGAGCACGCAAATAAATAGTTGAATACAAAAGACGGCCGCATTTCTTATATATTGCTCAGATCGTTTTCCTTTTCTTAAACAATCTGTTGAACCGAGAGATGGAGGTGAGGTCACGTTGCGTGATCGCGTCATCGTGGTGGTGGTGGCACGGTCGCCTCGGCCGGCGCCGGCGGGGCGGCTGGGCTTGTATGATTGTCTCCGTCGTCCTGATGGTCCATATTGGGAAAGTGGAATCACCATCCGATGGATAGTCCAAATCCCATGCCATGCCATGCCCGCCATCGGTGCTCCCGTACCCGGCCGGCCGGCCACGCCACCACCGAAAAAGATGTGTGATGTGATGTGAAGTGAGCGAGAGCCGAGGGGTGTGTGGTGTGGACTTGGAGTGGCCACTGGGCACTGGCCGCCGGCCGGGCCGGGACGCGACAAACGCGGCATCTCCGTTGCCGGCCCCGGGAGAGGCCGGGACATCTCTACTAGTAGAAGATGCCAAAATATCATATCATCGCCGGCCGCCCGGCCTCTGGTTGCGTTGCGCCGCTCGCCGCTCGCCACTCGGCACCCCCACGGCCCCACCATCAGACTATTTTTATAGTATATCGCTCCGCCCTAGGCCGTGCCAGATCGACCAGCCCATGGACTCCTCCACGCTCCTCTACGCGGCGCTGCTCGCGTCCGCGCTCCTCTTCCTGCTCGTCTCCGCCGCGCGCCGCGGGAAGAAGAACCTGCCGCCGGGCCCCGCGGGCTTCCCTCTCGTGGGCAGCCTGCCGTCGCTGGACCCGGAGCTGCACGCCTACTTCGCGCGCCTCGCCGCCCGCTACGGCCCCATCTTCTCCATCCGGCTGGGCTCCAAGCTGGGCGTCGTGGTCTCCTCCCCGGCGCTGGCCCGCGAGGTGCTGCGCGACCAGGACCTGCTCTTCTCCGGCCGCGACGTGCCCGACGCCGCGCGCTCCATCTCCTACGGCGGGGGCCAGAACATCGTGTGGAACCCCGTGGGCCCCAAGTGGCGCCTCCTCCGCCGGGCCTGCGTCCGCGAGATGCTCAGCCCCGCGGGGATGGACGCCGTGCGCGGCCTGCGGTCGCGGGAGTTCCGCGCCACGCTGGCGCACCTGCACCGCCAGGCCGTGGCGGAGGGCGGCGCCGTCCCCGTCGACGTCGGAGCGCAGATGTTCCTCACCGTGATGAACGTCATCACCGGCACGCTGTGGGGCGGCACCATCGGCGCCGAGGAGGAGCGCGCCGCCGTGGGGAAGGAGTTCCGGCACCTCGTCGCCGAGATCACCGAGATGCTCGGCGCGCCCAACGTCTCCGACTTCTTCCCCGCGCTCGCGCGCTTCGACCTGCAGGGGATACGGGGCAAGTCTGACGAGCTCAAGGAGAGGTTCAACCAGATGTTCGCGAGGATCATTGAGAAGAGGGTCAGTAAGCAGGACGGCGAGGCAACGCCCGCGCCGGACTTCTTGGAGTACATGCTCAAGCTCGAGAAGGAAGGCGGAGACGGCAAGGCAGAGTTCACCATGACCAACGTCAAGGCACTGCTCCTGGTACGTACGGTAATCTTATCTACTAGTTAGTAGTAGATTCTACTAACATAGCCTATCATCATCATCATCATCATCATGCTGCCAATCAACATGACCCACTCCCTCCGATCCCTCCCCCAACTACACAGGACATGGTGGTTGGCGGCACGGAGACGACGTCCAACACGGTGGAGTGGGCGATGGCGGAGCTGATGCGGCAGCCGCGGCTGCTGGGCAAGGTGCGGGAGGAGCTGGACGCCGTGGTGGGGCGGGACGCCGTGGTGGAGGAGGCGCACCTCCCGCGCCTGCGCTACCTGCACGCCGTCATCAAGGAGACGCTGCGCCTGCACCCGGCGCTGCCGCTCATGGTGCCGCACTGCAACAGCGCCGACGCCACCGTCGCCGGCTACCTCGTCCCCGCGGGCGCCCGCGTCTTCGTCAACGTCTGGGCCATCATGAGGGACCCCGCCGTGTGGAAGGACCCGGCGGAGTTCATCCCGGAGAGGTTCCTCGGTGACGATGGGGACGGCGGCGGCAGTAGGTCGTCGTGGGACTTCAACGGCGGCGGGGAGTTGGAGTACCTCCCGTTCGGGTCCGGGCGCAGGATCTGCGCCGGCATCGCCATGGCCGACCGGATGTCCTCCTACTCGCTCGCCATGCTGCTGCAGGCGTTCGACTGGGAGCTGCCGCCCGGCCACTGCCTCGACCTCGCCGAGAGGTTCGGGATCGTCATGAAGAAGGCCACGCCGCTGGTGGCCGTGCCCACGCCAAGGTTGTCAAGCCCTCACCTCTACTCTGCCGCCTAGTATCAGTTTGTATGTACTCCACCACCATGTCCATCATCCACTGAATTATACTTGGACGCTGTGTTAGTTGCTCGCACGACGACACCCTATATATATCTTGCCGCTCGCCATTGGCCAATTTACAGCTACACATGCACCGAGCTTTTCATACGGGAATGAAACATGTTCAAGTATTTTTCTTATCTCCTCGATCGCACACGAATTTCTTCACACCCTGTTTCAAGCGAGGAGATCCGCGCTAAGATGGTCTTCTCCGGTTCCAGCAAGTCTTGTTTTTCTCCATGGTAGAAACTTAGATTTTTTTTATAGTAACAACTTAGCATGTTTGCATGATTACATCCATTAATTAAGGGGGTGTTTGGATCCACAGATCGGCTAAAAGTCAGAGAAAAGAGGAAAAGTCTATAATACCCTTTTTGAGAGGCGAGCGGATCGGTCTCGGTAAAATAGCAGGGGTACTGTGGGCATCTCAGCCGAATAATTTCTCATATATGATATTATCTGATATTATCTAAGTTTTAGTGGATTATAAGATAATGAGAATCTAAATGTAGATAAACTTTATCTCTCCTATTATCTAGGTATGTTTGGATCCATAGAGCTAAACTTTAACATATTATGATTATCTGATTGGATCCAAACAGACCCTAAATGTTGAAAATATGCTTGTACTCTTTTGTGTAAGGAAAATACATTATCCCCTCCACCTCTTCCGCCCTTCTCGGTGGATTATAAGATAATGAGAATCTAAATGTAGATAAACTTTATCTCTCCTATTATCTAGGTATGTTTGGATCCATAGAGCTAAACTTTAACAGATTATGATTATTTGATTGGATCCAAACAGATTCTAAATGTTGAAAATATACTTGTACTCTTTTTGTGTAAGGAAAATACATTATCCTCTCCACCTCTTCCGCCCTTCTTTCCTTTCCTTTTCTCTCATGAGACTTGCTGGCGTCTCAACGTCCGGACGTCTTATCAAAAAAAAAAAAAAAACGTCCGGACGGAGCTCCCAACAACGAACGCTCCCGCCTATCCTCGTGCGTAGTCGCTGCCCCCTCCACATATCCTTGACGCCACTTCTCCGTTGTGTGGTCCTAAGCTAAGATCCCCTCTGCTATCTCCAAATAGCTAGGTCCTGCAGTCTTGTCGGATTCTAAAGATTTAATGTAATATGCAGATCGAAGTCTAGAACGTTTGGCGTCTTGTGAGATTTTATCAGTTGCATTTAATCTTTCCCGGCAAAAAAAAAATATATTGTACTCATACTCGATTGGACCACATACTCGTTTCGTGGTGCTACTGCTACGTAGCCGTGGCCGTCGTGATACGGAAGGATCGATGGGCATGAGTTTGGACTATTATCGATATTATTATTATGAGCGTACTTGTGATTGCCTCCTGAGCCAAGCCAGACAAATCGACGATACCAACCACGCTGCAGCCCCATGTGCGCAAAGAATCTGCATGCTTTGGGAACTTCTCCGTGAGCAGGCCCGCACGGGGTACACCTGCCCATCCCAAACCCATGATTAATAGCCGTCCGTCTACGTGGCACTCGAGTGTTTTAGACCCAGTCAACAACCGGTTGTTTCAATATGCATGAACACACAAATCCCGATCAAGCAAAAAGCCGGTTGTTTCAAACAAAAGCAGGCACCTAAATTTCTCATCCAATACATACAGTGCATGGAGTTAATCACAAACAACGACAGCCCTAAGTCCCTAGCCTTAATTCATGAATACACCGTAGCAGAACCACCTAAAAATGGTTGGTCAGTTGTTAGGAAGAAGTGTAACACTGTAACTAAACAAAAATTATGGTGTAATTACAAAAAATTACAGTGTAGTTTATATAAAATGTATAGTGTGATGTTTAAATTTACACTGTAATTGTAATTTTTTGCCGGTGAAGATAATCACATGAGAAGCTGAAAGGCGCGATGGAGAGACTAGAAAATAATATGTAAATATATAGGCCAACCTTGTCAGCCAAAAAAAAGCCTGCTCGTGGTCAGAAGCTCTTTTATGCTGGACCAAACGGACAGGACATCCAGACTGACTGACAGCGGATGCTTGGAGGGAGCTAGGCTGTGTTTAGATCCAAACTTTCCCTCAAATTTTACTATGCAAAAAAAAGATTTCCCATCACATCAAAAATACCGGTACATGCATGGAGTACTAAACGTAGATGAAATCAAAAAATAATTGTACAGTTTAGATGTACTTTGCGAGATGAATCTTTTGAGCCTAGTTAGGCCATAGTAGGACAATATTTACCATAAACAAACGAAAAGTGCTACAGTGCGCTACAGTGTCGGATGTGATGTTTTTTGCCAAATTTTGGCAGATTTCGTCTGCTTTTCGCCTTCACTTTTTGGATCTAAACACAGCCCTAGCATGAGGGGTTAACGGATTCTGAGGGGTTATGGACCTGCGGTCAACAACTTGAAAAAGTTGTGATGGACCTATTTGACACCACCCGACAAGTTAAGAGGTCTGTAGTGCATTTCTCTCATTTTTTTATTTGTTCCGTAAACTGTTCCACTAGAAAAATTAAAATTGAGATTTGGAGGGTGGAAAAAATTTCGCTCAGTAAGATGAGACATGCGCGCACGTTCCAAACTTTTAAAAAAAATGACCCAGACAACTGTGATTTGCTCCACGAAATATGGCAGGAACAGAAGAAAGACCCAAACAGAAAGAGGTACAGCCAGGTGGCAGGATAATCTAATAATGGTTCAGAATAAACAACATGCACTAGAGTGTCTTGGAAGGAGACACTGAAGTTTGCAGGGCTTTCGAGGTTTGACCTTTATTACCTGCGAAAAAAAGAAAGTTTTAACCCTGGCGGCATTCATTTTTTTTTTCTCTCAGGAGGATGGCAGGCAAAATGCACCTGATGAGTGACGACTGACGTGAAAAAGAATAACGTATAGTCGTGACCGACGTAAAATATTACAAGGAACCGACCATGTTATTTCAAGGCCCGCGCGAGAGTCATGAGCTTTTTCCATTATGGCCCGGCCCAGTATTGCGTGGACAGGCCCTGCATTAGCGTGGGCTTGCGGCAGGGGAAGATGCGGGCCTGATGGTAGAGATGTCCCAGGTATTTGCGGTGGATTTTTTTAAGCCGGAAAGCGTTCCGTTTAAGTATCCCCCTAGTCCCAATCAAATCGTTGGGAACTAAGGGAGAAATAAAGCTTGGTATGTGGCTCATATAAAGTGGTGAGCCATGATCCAAAACATACCCATAAATAGCTAAACAGTCAGTAACACTATTATATGATTTTGGGCTAATAGATACATAACAATACTGAAAATGGAACACAATAAACTCCTGAATCTGCCTAAACAAGTAGCCATTTAAACTTCTATCTAAGCAAGAAAAAGTAAGCGCCTTTCCCTAGTGTTGATACATCAGTTTCAAGAATAATCCTTGTCATTCCCTAATCAGCTGCACGTTGCAGGCATTTTTGGACTCCAATAGTTTCTGCTTGTAGAGCATTTGCCACTCTGACAATTTTTCCAGCTCCTCCTTCCAAAAAAAAATTCTTTCACTTTCTCATACAATGAAGCCCCAACCACCTTTTTTTTTAGAGTCATAAAAGGAAGCATCGACGTTGATCTTGTAAACATCTATAGGAGGAGGTTTCCACTTTGAGTGTGCAACACTAATATCAGTTCTACATTTTGCAGATAGCTTCTCAAACTTCTAGAGGTAGAAATAAACAGAGTTGGACAACATAACGAAGGGAAATAGATATGAGAGCGCAAAGTCTACCAGACGACAAGGTCGTGCGTTCGCATAGAATGTGACCCTTGCGCGCCCGGCCCACGTGCGTTCATACGCTTCGGCCCATGCGCGTTCGTACAGTTGGGTCTCCATGGGCCTTCAACTATTTCTTCAGCTTTCAACTTACAGTCAGTCTCACAATAAATTGCTTAGTTTTTAGATTATATATCTACACAATTTGCTGTTATTTTAGATCATCTACGCATATAACTTGTTTCAAAATAATGACTTGCTGCACATAATCTAATCTGCACATATTTGCTATAGATATCGATAACTTGTAAAAAAAGCTCCAAAACATAGGATGAAGCAAGTTGCACATCCACACCATATAACTTACTACAAAGTTGAAATAGGACAAAACCAAACTTGCTACATATTATTTTCAGAATTATTTCTACAGGCATTGCACAACTCACGCATAGAGGAGAAAGATGACTCACTGATTTTTTTTAAACCATCTACGTACACAGCTCGTTACAAAAAAATTGCCTAGCCCAACTTGCACCAAAATCAGCAAAATACAAAATAGCTACAAAACGAGCAAACTTCATATGGAAAAGTGTCGAGTTTAACTATGATCTTACAATACTAACTTGCTACTAGTTTTGCATATAACTTTCAATTAATTTTATATATAATTTTATCTTGATGTTTAATGTCTATAAAATGGATCGACACAAGCTAATAAGCAGTACTCACTGAAACTGAATTGGACATGCTTCGTACGGGCAGAGGGGTCCGTAGACATGCTTAGTACCGACAGAGGGGTCGCGCGCATACTTACCGCGGGACGGGTGGCCCATATAGGAGGCATTGATGATAGCCGTGTACTACATGGTCTGGTTTGAAACCGTTTAACCCATGAAATCAATCCAGACAGACCGTGCTTGCATGCTATATGCCTGAGTTGGGTTGAGCACATGAGTCAGGTTCGAAAACAAATAACCCGTTCTTCTCGTACCCTGAGGGCAACTGAGAGCTCAAGCCGTAAAACGTGAGTCTGCCGCCTGAACGCACAACGGCAACGGCTGCTCCAACTCCGGCACGCTCCGCTGCAGCTCGATCTGGTGCGCCGACTCGGTCTCGTCCGCCGCCACATCGAGGCGCACCCCATGCCAGCACCAGCTTCAATTCGGCACCGTGCAAGCGAAGGGCCGGCCGGGGTGGGTCTGTCCTTGCCGCGCAGGGGCAGGAGCACGTCGATGCCCCCGCCGGCGGTGGCCACCGAGTGCCACGAGTTCACGAGCGTGGCGATGAGGACTTGCTGATGATCAATCAGATCGTTGGACTCAGCTCAGGGACGCTTTTCCTAGTGGAAAAACAAAGATAGATGCTACTTAAAACGTTGGCATCGAACTGGATTAATTTACGCTGTGTGTGTTTCGTCACGGGGGTTACCTCACGAACGAAGAAGATTGAAAAGGGAGAAGAAAAATCATGACCCACTTGCAGGTCCTCTTTGTACTGCACGTGGCCCACCAAGTGTGCCCCCTGGCGTATGCCTCTGCCGTGGGTTTACACGCAGCAGGACAGGACAGCCGATCATGTCAACTCTGCACAGGGGGCGCCTGTACTGTACAGTACGTGATCACTGATGGAATAATATAATCGAGCGATCGATCCAATTGGCGACGCAAGCCGCGGCAGCGCCGATGACGGTCGACGACGGAGATGCGCTCTGTCAGTGTCAGGCGACCGGCGGCGCACCGTGCCACCGTTGCTGGCGATGGCACGCATGAGCGGCCGGCGGTCGCTTTCGATTGCTCGTCCGTGGTCAGAAGAATGAGATCCGCGCTGTCAGGTTCGGGTGCATGTCCACAGGCAGCGTAGTAGTTTCGGGTCTCTTTTTTTTCTCGAGAAATTTAACCTAAAAATTGATGCTTACTTTTTTGTTTAAAAATTTTACATCTTATCTATCTAGCCAAAAATTTTGTTCTGGTTACTTCCATGGCCTTTCCGTCCACGCCATCGGTCTTTCCGTCCACGCTGGTGGCGGAAAGACCAACGGCGTGGACAGAAAGACCAACGGCGTGCACAGAAAGGCCAAGAAAGTAACCGGAACAAAATTTTTGGCCAAATAGGTAAAATTTTTAATTTTTTTTCTCTCCCTAGCTATTTCTCCTCAACCGTGACTCTTGTCGTCTCATCGGATCCATTGGCGTGGTTGAAAGGAAGAGAGGCACTGCTTTTTTTGTGCGAACATGCTTCAAGCATGTTTTTCAGTAAGAGCGTAGAAAAACTACAACTACAAAGAGTAAGTCGCGACTTACGAACCATGAAAGAAAGAAAAGATACAAACACCACATACACCAAGCCACCAAACGAGACACCCCATACACCAAGCCACCAAACGACGTTCACAGGAGCAACAGAACGGCTCCATGAACAAGTGAGACGACGCCCAAGGACTCAATACCCCGCCAAGCAAACGACAGCGACTAACATCTACAACCCTACTAACAAAGAGCACTGTCCAAGCTTAACCAGCGAAGGTGGCCAAAGAGCTAGATCCATTGGCTTCCCAAATCGATGTCTCCAACACGAGAGCAGTATCCAAGGTACTGCCGTCGACCATCCGCACAACAGACCGAGTTTTCACCCGGAGAAGCGGCATAGCGACCAAGACAACGCCTTCAACAAGAAAGCTACGCCCGCGGACATAGCCGTTGTCGGCACTAGCCAGCACTGTCAGCAAGGCTTTCGCCCATAATGCCACAGCACCCCAACAATCTAGAAGACCTTACTGACGATGAAAGCACGAACAAGTGAAGCGGCAGGAGACCACAGCACCATCAGCAGAGCACGCAGAGTGTAGAGCACCACGTCACCTAGAACCAACCAAGCCTCGAGACCACTGTCAACAAGAGCAACAACAGCGAGAACGGCCACCATCTCCACATTGCAGCGCAGCCACAAATGGCAAACAAGAATGAAGGAGGAAGGGCCCCAACACGAAATGATCCCGCATCAACGACGACCGGGCGCAAAGGCACAATAGCGGTCCAAAGACGACGACCTCAAGCAACGAGAGGCTTGAGGATCTAGCAGCAACGACGACCGGCCGCATACTCAGGCGACAACGGCGGTCCAAAGATGACGACAGTAGAGGCTAGTGAAGGACCGTGGAAGGACAGAACTGCCTAGAACGGGGCTCGAATCCGAACCACGATGGGGGGAGCTGTGCCGGCCCCAAACCTGCAGCACGACGACGATGACGGTGCGAGAGGGCAAGAACAACTACCACCAGCGGTGGCAGCCCAGGGGCTAGTGGATCTGCCACCCAGGAGGCCGGATCCGGCGAGACGGCGGCGGTAGCCCCGGGACGAGCGGATCCACCACCTAGGAGGCCGGATCCGGCGAAATGGCGACAACGCCCCGAGGGCGAGCAAATCCACCACCCGGAGGCCAGATGCGGCGGCCACAGGACGACGGTGGCGACGTAGAAGCCCGGGGCAGCTTCGGCGACCGCAGCCGGATCCGGGTAGAACGACGGTAGCGAAGGTGTGAGGGGTGCGAGGGCAGCAGAAGGAAGGAATTGGAGGGGAAAACGCGGGATTACCCGTTGACGGGCGCCGCCACCGCCGCGGCGGCCGACAAGCTTGGGTATGGGGGTTTGCGGCGGCGGAACGGCGCGTCGCCCCGAAGAGAGGCACTGCACTTACGACGCGCAGGACTGCTAGTTCGTTGCTGCACCGTGCCCGTCGCAAGTCAATGTTTTTAGTTTTCTTTTTCTTATGAATAAAAACGAGACGAGACGAGTTAATGGGTTGGCACTAGTGGCGACGGGTGAGGAGCCACCGGACCGACGAAGGAGGCGATGGATCGAGCTTCGCTGCGCGTGTTAGCTCGTTGACGTCGCCGGCGGCGGCGGCGAGGTGTACTATATAGCTGCCGCGCCAGCACGGTAGCCAAGCCAACATAACCCTATTATTAATATAAAACAAGTTGTCTTTTTTCTGAACCTCAGATCAGAAGAGTGAGTGCTCGAGAGTTGTCTCTCGCAAGTCGTAATCTAGAACCGGCTGTTGGTGGAAAAAGGTGATGGCGCTTTTCTCATCTGGCATGACTGCTTCTCAGGCAATGGCGTGCGTAGCAGAGAGAGGGTCAGGAGTCACAAAGGAAAAGCAGAGGAGCGCCTTGGCGTACGCTCTGGCGCGTGTGGAGTGAGTCTGGGCTGTTGGTCGTCGCTTTCCTTTCTGGAGAGCGGGAATGGAGCGGCCGTTTCCTCTCTCCCAACTGCTGCTCAGCATATATTTCCTCAACCAAAAAGGCCCGGCATTTCTGGCCTCGGGAGGTCAATAAAAACCACCAAGGAGACGCCCGCGTGCGCGTTTCACGGCATTTCCAGCTCCAGTTCGGCAGTTCCAGAGCGGACGGCCGACGGGATGACGGATCAGCTATACTCCAGACGGTAGCTGGTGCAGCAAGCACAGCCGCACACCGTCACCATGAATTCTGGCCGGGGTGCTGCAGCCCATGTGCGCTTCGGATCAGGTGCCAGGCCAATCACCAATGCACACAGCGTCAGTAGTACTCGCCGCCTCGGCTGATGGCTCCATGCTATGGCGATTGCCACCGCACTCCGCACACGTTGATTTCCTTCGTGTCCCGCCGGCCGCCGGCGACCTCCGCCGCTACCACGTGTGACACTGACACCACAGCACAAACACAAAACGCCCCCACTCCTCGTTTCCGTTCCACGACAGAAGAACAAACGGCCGGTGTGACGGAATCGACCTACGCAGGCGGCACCGCGCAGCCCGCCCCGCCTTTATAAATGTCACCCCCACCATCGCTAGCAGCAGACCAGACACTCCTCAATCCTCGTCACCACCCAAGAACACAGAGCAAAAGCCAAAGCCTAGCCGACCATGGGCGACATCACCACCGGGCCCGGCGATGCCGCCTCCTGCCCGGCGCCGCAGCTGACCAAGGAGAACAACCTCTTCATGCAGATCAAGGTGCTCCCGGACGGCACGGTGATGCGCCCCGAGGTGCCCGCCGTCCCGGCCGTCCCGGACGCCGGCCACGGCGCCGTGGTGTCGCGGGACGTGCCGCTGGACGCCGCCCACGGCACGTACCTGCGCCTGTACCTGCCCTCCCCGCCGCCCGCCAGCAGGCTCCCCGTGGTCCTCTACTTCCACGGCGGCGGCTTCGTCATCCTCTCCGCGGCGTCCGTCTTCTACCACGCGCACTGCGAGGCGCTGGCCGCCGCCGCGCCCGCCCTCGTCGCGTCCCTCGAGTACCGCCTCGCCCCCGAGCACCGCCTCCCCGCCGCCTACGACGACGCCGCGGCCGCCCTCGCGTGGCTGCGCGGCGCGGGGGGAGGCGCCGCCGACCCCTGGGTCGCGCGCCACGCCGACCGCGAACGCTGCTTCCTCATGGGCAGCAGCTCCGGCGCCAACATGGCCTTCTTCGCCGGCCTCCGCGACCTCGCCACCGCAACGCCCACCGCCCTCCGCGGGCTGCTGCTCCACCAGCCCTACCTCGGCGGCGTGGAGCGGACGGCGTCGGAGGCGGGGTCCGAGGACGACGTCATGCTGCCGCTGGAGGCCAGCGACCGGCTCTGGAGCCTCGCGCTGCCGGTCGGCGCCGACCGCGACCACGAGTTCTGCAACCCGGCCAAGGCGCTGCCGCCCGGCGCGCTCCGGGGCCTGCCGCGCTGCCTCGTCACCGGCAACCGCGGCGACCCGCTCGTCGACCGCCAGCGGGGCTTCGCGCGCTGGCTGCGGGACCAGGGCGGCGTCCACGTCGTCGCCAAGACGGAACACGAGGGATTCCACGCCTCCGAGCTCTTCGTGCCCGACAGGGCGCAGGAGCTCTTCGCCGCCGTGCGCGAGTTCCTGTCCGAGTCCGACGCCGCCGACGACGCAGGCGCCTGACGCGTCGCGCTGACATCGATACACCGAGTGGTGGACGAGTATGACTGCGAGTGGCTTGTGCAGCGGGGATGTCCTCAAATTAATTACTCCTCCACTACAGTCTCAGTTGCGTCGTATGGATGTGCCGGCGAAATCGTGTCATCCTTTTCCTTTCCCTCAACATTTGTTCCTGTATGTAAATCAACAGAGGTTAAATGCTTATGGTCATATTTGAAAATACTAAATAAATAGTGTTCGTCACATTAGGAAATACAAAACACAAATGCTCGGGATAAATACCTCCACGTCTCTTTCTTAATGCTGTGTCAATTTTGTACTCATAAAGTAGGAACACGATTCGTTAAGTTAATCCACGCACTATATTTTAGAACGGGGATATATGGTGCATTACTCAGAGTACACCAATAGGAGTACGTACGCAGTGAGACAAGCAAGGTTGGTACTCTTTCTCAATCATACAGTATATTGTACTGTACCCCCTACATATATAATGGGTGTGATCGGCAGCTATGGCTGTGGCGGCGGCTGCTGCTGCTAGAAGACAAAAGATTGCGGTCTCTAAATACTGTAGAAAACAAGCAGCAGCAGCCGCAGCTATCTATACCGATCGCAGCCATTGTTGTGATCTTGATTGGTTGTTTAGCGCTGACCGTCGACTGTCTCCGCCACTCTTATCAGCTGCGTGATATATATACAAATAAAACCACAAATTTCCAGTCAGATGCTTCCTATTACAGCCGGCCCCCGGGATCCGGATGAAGGTCCCGACAGCGCAACGGCCGGTCAGACAGGTCGAGTGGGTCAGAGGAAGAAAAACAATGAGCAGCCGTGACCGTGATCTCCATCCACCCCCTCATTATCTGTTCTGTGGGGATACTCCCATCTTCATTTTGGCTCGATACCTTGTCGGATCCCTGCCACACACACGCATCAATGCGTCATCATGTCGCTGTTGGGTCCAGTACAATTTGACTTTCGTTAATCTATGAAATGGACCGACGGCCTGGCATTCGGCCGTCCATTGATCGGGAATGAGTTCATCTGCCTGTAGTTTTAAACCTTTGTTTCTGACATATGGAGCAAATACCAATGCAATTACTGCAGAGGATCCACTTCAGTTTAATCGATCCACAATCAGATGGTTATGGTAATTAATTTGAACAAAATCAAGGTCAACCGATCGAGTGGATCTCCCGAACACGTTACAGGAGTAAGACCTGCGCACTGCGGTCTGCGGGGTTGTATGCATTTTTATCTGCACCGTAAAAGAACGAGTTTTCTAAAATTTTTTTAAAAAAAACATAGGTATATCCTTCACGCTGACCTACTGTACAGTTTGAAAAAAGTTAAAAAGAGGTGCAAAGCCCCAAAACATATAGATACAAAATGTTTCATTCCCTTTTTTTTATTTATCACCTAATTTTATAACCATACCCACCTGTTACTTTCTTTCTTTTGGTTTTAATGAAAAATGAATGACATTAATCAATCAGGTCTCTTTCCTTTTAATTCTTTTTTTCTCCTTTCTATTGTCTCTTTGATCATCTCACAACACGTGCAACGCACGTAAGTAGGAGAGAAAAAAAACGTGTGTATTCGCGAATTTCTTTTTATACTACTGACGTGTCCCGTAAAAATACTGCAGGAGTCCACATCCTGTCTCTATTGAGCAGCCAGCTGCCATCGTCGCTCGCTCCCATAATTGCAAAGCCCATGCTTCGTGTTAATCTCCGTCTCTCCGTCGTATTGTCAGTATCATAGAGTCCTCGATTGCAACTTCAAACCCTACGCAACTTGGACAGACAGAAGTCTCTGTTTGGAACACAAATTTTTTTTAATAATCACACAGAAATTTCACAAGAAACCACTCAATTTCACGGAAAAAATGTGGGGATATAAATTTTTCCTCTATTCGAAACAAACCCTAAAAAGATAGAAGTACTCTAATAATATAATACACTACACCCTGTTTGGCACGACTTATCAACAACTTATGAGAAAAAGTACGCTGCTAACATCGCCAAACACCTAACTTTTTTCGCAGCTTAAAAACTAGAGCTTCTCAAATTCAATAGGCTTGCGGCCATAAGCCAAAAGGGGTTGGAGGGCAGCTTTTTTTTCTTTGAGCTTCTTGCACTTTAAAATATTTACCTGCATGCCACTAAATATATACCGGCCGTCCCCTTCGGTCCTTCCCTCCCATCGGCTCCCTCTCCGCCCGCCCGCCGTCACTGCTCTCACATCGGCTCACCTATGCATCTTCCGCCACCGCTCCCTCCCTGTCACTACCTGAAGACACTGCCCTTCCCTCACCCGGTGCGCCGCATGTCACCACCCGACGTTGCTCCCTCTCCCCGCCCAGTGCGCCCCTCCCTTCCCTGTCCGGCGTGGTGCCCCGCCGCCGCTCCCTCCTTCCCCCTCCGCTGTGTCATCCGCCGTCCCTTTCCCCTCCAGATCCGGCGCGCTCAATCCTTCCCGTCCGCTGTCCCCTCTAGCTCTGGTGCAGCTCCCTCCCCCTCTAGATCCACGGTTGGGCCCCAGCGATCTCTTCCTCACCGACTTGAGCCCCGGCGAGCCGGCCACCGGCGCTCCCCGTGCCCGCCCGGCAAGCCACCCGCCGACGCTCCCCTCCCCGCTCGGCGAGCCACCCGCTGACGTTCATGTCCCCGTCCAGCGAGCCACACGCCGCAGATCCCTGTTCAAGTCACCTCCAAGTGGGTTCAGCGTGTCAGGCTTGGATGAGAAGCTGAAGAGAAGCCATGTGCCAAACACCCTGACTTATTATCTGACAGTTTTTTTTGAGAAGTGACAAAAAACTTAAGCTAGTAAAAAGCTAGCTTCTCTGTAATTTGAAGTCGTGCCACATCTGATGGAGCAGCTTGTTAACTAGCTTGCCGAGTCCTGAGTTTTCCGTGGGACCGACCCGGTCAGGGACAGTGTGGAACGGACTGGCGCTTGCAGTTGCAGAGCTGCGCGAAAAAGAGCGAGGAAGCAGGTAACGGGCTTTGGGGCTGACTACAGGCCCTTGGCTCGTGTAGTTGCAGGCCGCGCCGTTCAAATCCGAACGGGCCGTGGCGAGCACTATATTAGGCCTGAAGCACGTACAGCTGGTACCGACCGTACAAGTAGATTGGGCCGGTCCACCTAAAAAAAGTAGATTGGGCCGCGGTAACTATGCATGGGAATGGGAAGACTGAATTGCTACCTTGTCCTGTCTGCCAGCTTATTTATGCTCACACCTCACCTGCAGTAGTGTAGAACAAGGATGATCTACTGTGTGTAGTAGTACTCCTTGTAAAATAGAGAGAGAGAGAGAGAGGTATCTATGAGCTCCCGGCCTTGGTGCCGCCAACGGCATGGCATGTATGCATTGCGTTGCATAGTATCCTGCCTTTTCTTTGACGGCCTCTGCCATGATAGTGATGATACTATGTCGGGCGTCGTCAGTCGATTCCATCTGCTAGTATAGCCCAAGGTGACTCTGAGAGATACTGTATCCTACGGAGCCCAAGCCCAACCCAATCAACAAATCCGTACGTCTCAACCCATATGCATTCTCGACTGGAGTGGCCAGAGGGAGGAGGAGGAGGTCGTGACCCACCCACCCACCCACCCTGCGGCTGTGCAGTGGTGCAGGGGTTCGTTAGGCGTTGGGATCCGCGGCGCACGGCCCGCCCGCCCGCCCGCGGGATTTGGAAAAGACAAACATCTGATGCATGGCTGCCTGCGGTGCTGCCCCCGTAGTCTCGTATTCCTCGCCGCCCGCCCCCTCGGGACTCCTACCATAGCATAGCATGGTGATGCTCGCTCGCTGGATCGGGCGGATCGCATTGGGCTGGGCGGCGCAGGCGCAGGCGCTGGCCGTTGGCCGTGCATGCCCGGCTGTGCCTGTGAGGAGGCCGGTGGCTGCCAATGCCGAGCGTTGGGAGGCCGGGGGCCGGAGGAGGAGTGCGAGGCGAGTCAGTCAGGTCAACCTGCTGCGTGCTACTAGCACCTAGGAGTAGCTAGCAGGGTGGGGTGGGGTCGGGTCGTACAGCGTGCACGGCTCGAGGCGGCCGCTCATAGGACGCGCCATTATTGGGGCCCCCACTTTTCTGCGCCTCCTTAATTCGCTTTAACGCCTTCCCAGATGAGAGAGATGAACGAGATCGAAGATGCGCCTGCCTGCCGCTCCCTTCCCGTCCGATCCTCCATGCCCAAGCCATCGCATGCATGTCGTCTCTCCATCTGATGCTGCTCTAAAGCAAGACAAGAAGGGTATTTAAACCACGGCACATGTACTATGCCGGATCAGATTCCTCAGACGACGAGAGCCGAGCTGCTCCTCCTGCTCCACCCGGTGCGGAGGCAACAGTCGGCTAGTCCTCCACAAGAAGCACGCAGCCGGTGGTCGATCCAGATGGTGGCCTGCACCTGCAGGCGCAGCTGCAGACGCAACGCAGCAACAGAGCCGCAGACACCAGAGCATGCATGTTAGCGCGTCCAGGCCTCTGCCGTACGTGTCTATGTTCGCCGGCCAAACCCAGTCCTCCCTGCCAGGCTCCCAGCACAGAGGCAGCAGCATATAGTAGTATATGCTGGCCGTGGCCAGGGCATTCACGAACCACGTACCAGTACTACGTATATATAGTACCACCATGCATGGATCCAACCTCAGACTGCATCATATCAGTGACGACCAGGCTAGCTTCTCTCTATGTCCATGTATATATACTCTTGTGTCTGATGATGAATCGTCAGTAAGTTCTGAGCATCGATCCCAGCAGTTCCTACCCCCGCCGCCTGCCTTCTTGCCCCAGATCTAGATATATATATATATATATGCATGCATGCGCGCCACCCACATCCTGATCGATGATCCTTCCCACCATTATATTTTCAATGATCGATTTTCTTGTTTCTTGAGGGCAGATGTGCCCCCAATAAGATTCCTTTTTCACACACTTGCCCTGATGATGATGGTGATGATCCGATCCTTATAGCTTGAAACGTACAGCAGTTTTACTGTGTACTGCATTATTGCTAGTAGAGAGCTGTAGCACAGTGTCAAACACAATGACGGCCGGCCGGCCCGGCCGGCTTTGTTTGGTGGCCTGCACTGCACTGCATGCAGGCATTCACACACCTCAGCTCCATGGCCTACATACCGGCTGCAGTTTTAATCGTCGCGCGCCTTTCTGCATGCTATACCCCTTTGAAGAAATCCAACTGTTGCATTGGCAACGTTTACATTGTCTTATTTGTGCCTGTAATATAAAGACGTGCCCCCCTGCAACGTGGCCCGGCCAGGCCGGGGGAAGGCTGGGATCGACTTCCTTTTTGTGTTTGTGTACCACCTCTGATGACCTCTCTGACATGTGGAATGAATGTTTAGGACATATATGTAATGGCTCCCACCTAGCCAATAAACTCCCCTGCAGTGCATATAGTAGGTACTTCTTCCCATTTGACCCTGCTGAGTACTCTACGTAGGTAAATAAGCTGTTTACTCTCCCGGCCCTTATGTCGTGTCCCGCCCGCCCGTATCATCTCTACCTAATATCAAAGAGAATAAAATTTCTTGGTCCGTCATCTCACAGATATGACATGTGGGACCGGCTATTCTCTTGTACTTCTCCATCCCGTAGAACGGTCGAACTCAAAGTTTCATCCGGATTGCTCTCGCACTTCTCCGTCCTTAGAACTATCAAACTCAATGTTTTATCCGGATTGCTATACAACTCCATAGGATCCCTCAATAAAGATCTCCATGCCGTCATGAGCTGTGGATGAACCCAGCCAAAGTCCACCGGTCCGCCTTGAAGCTGAGGAGGTGGAGCTGGTCGGATTGAACGGAAGCAATAGGTAGAGCTTGTCATCAACAAGCTAAGCCACAGCCTAAAGACGGTGCCGACATCGTCCGTGGTGGCGCGCAGCGGAAACGTGCTGACCGGATGGAGTGGACGGGACGACAGGCAGAGCTTGTCGCTGAAAAAAAGACAGTGCCGCCACCATGGTGCGGCGCAGCGAACCACAGCATGACAGAGCCGGGCATCGTCCTCCCTCGCGCAGTCACCATGGAGCAGCCATGGTGCGTCAGGAGATACGTGGTGAGAGCAAAACGCATTGCTAGCCGTCGTTGTTCCTCCAGTGGCCTTCCCCGTCGATGGCTGGCCCGCCCCGCCACCTCACAACCCTTTTAGATCCAACCTGCCGACGCCAATGACCGTACGCCTCTCCTCTCTGTATCCACTGCGCATGCTGTGTAAAAAAAATAATGTATGTCTTAGCCACAAAACAAATCTACCAAAAAGAAGAGGAACAAACAAATTAATTAACGAATCGCTGCATACATCAGACACTCGCCTTGGATCGACTCCGCAGGCCCTCAGTATTGCAGGCCACCTCTGCCCAACTCGCCTTGGATCACTGTGCTAGGCGACCTCAGCTGACTGCCATCTCTGTGCTGGGACTGGCTCACAGCTTGATGACTCAACAGATTTGTAGAGTGGGAGAGAAGAGACCAGAGCGGAGTGATCCATATTCAGACGCATTGTGATCAGGCATGCAAAGTTAGAGGTACGCGATAACTTTTTTATTCCATTGTAACACACTGCGTTTTTTTTCCTACTAATCTCATTTCAAACGAACTCACCATCCCAAAATTCAGTCGGAATTCACATAAATTATTGAAAAAGATAATTAACACCATAAGATATAAATGTTTTTTCTTATGCAAATGTTTGGTGTGTCACACTATGCTATGTATGTATCGTATATATCCTCATCCTCTACAGAAAAATCATAGCAGTCATTGTAAAATAAATCAAGAAAACATATTAAATCAATACATAAACATGTTGACACAGACACATCGCTCAATACAACACACGTGCGCTCGATACTATGTCTAGCTACCGTTGCAACGCACGGGCATTTTGCTAGTTGATATATAATGTTGGTGCGATTGTTCAAACCTTTCAATTGTACTAGCAGCGCGCTTCATCCATCTAGCTAGAGTATATATTCGTCATCTCCAATTCCTATAGCCATGTTTTTGGATTCTGAAGCATGGACTATTATTAACTCGTGTATCAAGCATTTTTGGTGTTTTTAAGCTATCCAACGCCCGGTTCTTTTCCTACCATTGGATTTGAAATCATGGTATACTGATGTTAAATGTTAACACTCGGCTAGAGGTAGTGTTCCTCCCTACCAGATAAACCATCTAGGGGTCTAATTGGAAGCTATGTATTTCCATGGTTCCACTTCCAGTGCAATATCATGGTATATGGGGATACCGTGATGTTTGGTTGCTGTTTAGAAGACTTTGTTTTTAATACCTAGTATTGTGACGATACTATGGTGTCTTTTGAGTATTGTAAAATCCACTCCGCGCCAAAGTTTTCTCATCCAAGTGATCAAAAGACTAGCAAACCATAGTATAGCTATAAAACCAAACAAGTGCCAAAATGCCATGCGAGGACACCCGAGCTAGCCACGAGTCGAACCTATGATAAAGCATTGCTGCACACACCGTGACCAAGTGCATTTATATTTGGAATGCCATGTCAAGAGATCCCAATTCTTAGCCACAATAAACGAGGTGCTCAAGTGTGAGTGACACGTCCTCGTTTGTAGCACACTGTCATTATATTCCGCACTATGTGGTTTGCGTTAATTCCCTGCAATAAAATTGGTGGCTTTGTTGATGTGGCTGAAATTTTGGTTCAAAATAAACTTTTTGCATATGGTTAGTTGAAGCTCATCAATCAAGGAGCTCTCTATTATTAGGCACGTGATCAAGCGATAGCGCTTTTACTTGCATGAAAATAAATTTAAACTAGGATGCATGGCTGCGGCTCGATCTTTTGATCAGAACCTTGATCCTTGCTTAGTGAAGAACACAACCAGAGAGATCGTCGTTGGCCTGCTAATCTACCCCACCCGCAACCACTTTTGTCTGTTTGCGGCCGAGGGAACATTGCTGCCTGTATCACTGTTGAATCCCACTGTTTGGGGGGGGGGGGGGGGAGGGGGGGTGGAGAACACACATGTTACTGCTGGTACGAACGAAGGAGGCTCACAGCCAAAAGTAAGCAACAGTCTTGTTCGGCGGCACGCAGTAGAACGAAGAATCTACCCGTGCGTGCGTGGTGGTGGGTTAATTAGCGCTGCATCCTCCTCCTCCCAGATTTCACTCGATCTGGGGCCACTAGCTTGTATGTTATCATACTGTACTACACTACTACGAGAGCATGCAGCATGTATAACTAAAAGATTAGAGAGAAAAACATGTATCAAAAGATTAAAGGAAAAAATCATGTATTGTTCGGCAGTAAAGATGCGAGTGGATTTACTGATAGACATTGCAGCAAATCACTCTTCTACGAAACATGTAGAAAAATTGACTTACCACAATGTCCGTACAAGTGAGTCCGCTTACGTCACTATTCGCTGATATCAAACATGCGGGCCGGTACCACCGCTGTTTGATATCAGTGAGCTTGCCAGTTCATTCGCGCGGTACAAGTAAAAAAATTGGCAGGCTGATCCCCATTAGATTTTTTTTTTTTTGACCAACTACTCTTTCTGTATCCTGTTTGAAAGTCAAAACCATTCTCGCACCCAACAAGGAAAACGTTGGACATATGCATGGTTGTGGCAGATGGATTTTGAATGTTAACGACACCCATATGTCAGTACGAGAGTATCCTGTGTGCTTTTCTGGACGACGACAGAGATGAATGGTTTTGCTGTCTCCAATGCAATAAACATAAACGGTCGCATTGTTAGGCATTAGCAGGGCTCGAGAGACCTCGCTCTCTACTTTGGAGGAGGACCCGATAATCCATTGGTTTTCTGGAGAGGAGATCACAAAACCGAGAGTGAGGAGGGTTAACAATATGTTTCCTTCTTAATTCTCTGTACGTAGTACCTGACGATCGAGTCGAGGTCCCTACAAACCGGCGCGCGGCCGGCCGGCCGGGGCGGAGGGCCGGACGACTCGCGGCGCTGGTCGCTGTCGCTGCTCCCGACGTCGCGTCCGGCGTCCCGGCAAGGGGAGCAAATTAAGGGTGCTGGCGCGTACGACGTCACGCAGATCTGCGCTAGATCGCCTGCTGTCCCGTTCGATCGGTCCCTCCCCAGCCTTTCCATTCCCCTTCCCAGCCCAGCGCCCATGCATGCATAGGTATTCTTTAATTAATTAATCTATCCAGTATCCACCATGGCACCACCCGATCGACCTGCCTTGCCTCCTTGCATTGGCCGCTTGCTCTCGAACGTCCGTCGTCATCCACAGGAAAGCGCACGGGGCGCGCGATCCGTCCACCAGCCGGCGACGACGATAGGCGTCCGGGGAGCAGGATGAATCCAAGAGACGGGCGGCGCAACCGCAAGGCCGTATACAGTGCCGGCGGCGGCCGTGGGCGGTACCAAAAGGAGCTAGCCCCCGCCGCCATCGATCAGCATACGTATCAAGCATATAAATAGCCGGCTATAGCTACCGCTATAGCCGTTATAGAAAGCTTACGCTAAGCCAATATAGCCCGCTAAATTGGTCACTATAGCCTTTTCAGCTGCTAACCGCTAAATGGTTTAATTCGCTATTTAAAACCTTGATACGTATACATCGCCTCGTGCCGCAGCCAGGTTTAATATGCGCCACGAACCGTTATCGCCCCTGAGAAAGGCTTCGAAAAGACCCGCCGGCCAATCATCCTGCCACGTTATTTATACACTAATACCAGTATTTCTTCCTCTCCTTCCTTCTCAAATCCGAACTTTGAGTGACTGATGTTCGGATAAGTCAAAACGCTGCCATCTTGTCTTACTAATACTAATTTATTTATTTTTACTAACACTTTTATTTTCACCAGACGCGCTAGAAGAAAAAAAACGAATCTTAGAAATTCTTATAAAAATAGTACCATTACATCTATTATATTTTAAAAGGAAAAGCATCATGCTATTATAAAAAATTAAATACAGATTTGTTTTTTTCATCATGCGACTGATTTTTTGGTTGTGTATCAGCCGAATTTCTGGGCCGTGTGATGGAGATCCATGTAATATGTTAAATTGTGTGTTTTTTCTCTTTGTGTTGACTGATGCATATGTTTTTGTCAATCACATCTTCCAGCCATTGGATGCAAATCATATCGTTGAAAAAAGACGACTGATGGAGTGTTATATTTCAGTCACCTAATGGGGAGACACACTCAATATTTCATATAAACTACTCCATCCATCTCAAATTGTAAGCGGTTCTAGTCTCTTTTTATTTTTACCGTACTTTTATTCATTAGAATTAATGAAAAAGAAAGGAAATCAATTAAGCGGACCTTCTTTCTTTTAATTGCATTTTTCTCTTTCCTTTTCCATCTTCCCTTGATTGCATGCCCGGTCACCTTATTTCCTTCTTTCAATGACTTCGGCTCTTCACGCAATCTGGGTAGCCTACTTAAATATCGCGGTTCACCACGTGCGTGACACGCATACGTCTATACTAGTATAAATAAAAGATGACCTAACATAACACCCAAATTTATATGCAAGCTATTGAATATGCATTATGAAAGGTGACTTGAAAATAACACATTAAATTTATATTTAGATCACCCACTTACGCATTATGAAAGATAATTTAATATAGTGGCATTAATTAAAACTAAATTGCCATATTTGACATCACATTAGCTAATCTATGTCATTTTTAACTTTACATATAAATTGCCCATTTCTGCGACAGTTTTTCCCCTAGTTCGGATCTGCATTCAAAACTACCAACATCTACTATTATAAAAATGATAAATAAGAGTATGTCTATATATTATTCTAAACCACACCTTTCGTATAAAATATTAACTTAGGTAGTAATTGCTAATTATATTTCACTGCAGAAGGATAAAGATAAGGAAATATTTGTATGACTATTCCGCTGAGTCCAATGGGACTCTCTATCCCCACTCCCTAAACACTATTCCAACTACCACTCTCTCCCAGCATTTATGTCAAACAGTGCAAAACAGTGTTTAGAAAACCCATATAGAGAGTCCTATTGGACTCAGCCTAAATAAGTAAAAGAGAGCGAAAAGGTTAGCAACTTCAAGTAGTTGTGGCCTCAAATTTATCCATAAATGTTTACCATTGACATCAACCAAATTCACATTGAGATCGTACTAACATCTACTCTCTTGCTACTGCTAATTAGATGTTCTTTTTGAAGCATCCACGTTATTCCCACCAGACGCTTTAAAAAAAATAATTTAAAAATTTAAAAACCCTCGTTAACATTAGAAACATCTAGCCGTCCATCGGATATTACCCACGGTACCAACCATTACGAAAGTAGTAATTGTATCCAGCCACGTCAACGGAGCCAGCTAGCTTACGCCACGTGTCACGGTCTCTCTACGTTTTCTTTGTGAGAAACCCATCAGGTGGTGTGTTTTTCCATGCGCGAGAACGACTGAGAGAGAGGCAGAGGTAGATAGCACAGTAACCCGCGAGGAAGGAAATAGAGGAGTACCAAATACGAACACGGCGTGGTATTGAATGGGTCCGGGCCGGGCCGGGCCGGGCGTGGCGCGGGAGTACGCGCAGTGCAGGATCGTTGGCGGCGGGTCAGGCCCCCTCCGCTGTCGTCGTCGTCGTCGTCGCCTCTCCACTTCTCCAGGCCAGGCCTCCCCTCCTCCATCACACACACTCACAGCTGAGAGAGAAATTAAAAGCTACTATCAGCTCAGCTGCTGCCTTCCTCTCCGATCCTCACCTCCTTGGCCGCCCGCCCGCCTAGCTTCCCCTCGATAGGCAGCCAAGCCACAGCTCCCTCCCGTCCTCTCTCCTAGCTACCTCACGCGCAGGCAGCATAGCAGGCTGCCAGACACGCCAAAATTCTAGGGAACCCCCACTACTCCCTCCCGCCGCACCCCTAGCAAGCTACCTACATCCATCGATCCATCGACCGACGATACTACAACACACAGCGAGCCAGCTTGCTGGGCTGCTGCCGACCCCGAGAGAGAGAGACGCGCGGCAGCTCGCTCGGAATTCGCGGCTTCCGTGCCCATGTGGACGCCGGCGCGGTGGCGGGCGGCGGCCCAGTAGCAAGCCGATCCGCGGGGGCCTATGGATCTGGCCGCATGGCGGGCTTCCCTCTAGGCGGCGGAGGCCACGGCGGCCGCGGCGGCGACCAGCACCACCACCCGCACGTCAACCCTTCCTCGGCCGCCTCCGACTCCGACTCCGCCGCCGCCGCCGCCGCCGCCGCCGCCGCCGCCGCGGCGTACCTCTACGCGGCCGCGCCACGGGGCGGCGGGTTCCAGCTATGGCCGCACCACCACTATCCGGCCCAGGAGCACAACTTCTACGCGCCCACCAACATCATCCGCTTCGCCGATGACCCCGCCGCGGGCTCCACCTCGCGCGGCGGCGGCAGGGGCTCCGCGTCCGGCGCCGCCGCCCCGGGCACCATCAGCTGCCAGGACTGCGGCAACCAGGCCAAGAAGGACTGCGTCCACATGCGCTGCCGCACCTGCTGCAAGAGCCGCGGCTTCGACTGCCCCACGCACGTCAAGTCCACCTGGGTGCCCGCCGCCAAGCGCCGCGAGCGACAGCAGCAGCAGCTCGCCACCGGCGCCGCCGAGCCGTCCAAGCGCCCGCGCGACGCCGGCGCACAGCCTTCTTCCACCACGGCCACCACAACTTCCTCGGGTACATACATACATACATACATACAGAATTATTATTGCAGATACAATACAACTGCACCCCACTCCAGTCCACTGGCTAAAAAGCAAATTCTGATAATCAATCACCTTCATTCGCATCCATCTGAATTCTGATTGATCAGGAGAGCAGCAGCATCACCACCAGCAGCAGATGGTGGAGCGCTTCCCGCGGGAGGTGAGCTCGGAGGCGGTGTTCCGCTGCGTGCGCCTCGGCCCCGTCGACGAGGCGGCCGACGCCGAGGTGGCGTACCAGACCAGCGTCAGCATCGCCGGCCACCTCTTCAAGGGCATCCTGCACGACGTCGGCCCGGACACGTCGTCGTCGGCCGCGGCGGGCGGATTATTCCGACACGCCGCCGGCGAGGGCTCCTCCCCGAGCACGGCCGCGGCGGGCGAAGGCAGCAGCGTCGCGGGGGCGGGGCCCGTCTCGTCATCGGCTGTGGTCATGGACCCTTACCCGACGCCCGGCCCCTACGGCGGCGCGCCTTTCTACCACGGCAATCCGAGGTGATCGATCAAAACGACTACACACCTCCAGCTCCAGTCCATTGACGACTGCCTTCCGTCCTTCTTCCATACTCTTTTTAGATATGTCAATGTTATCTCTTCTCTTCAATATTTGCTTTACTTGTAGAAGAAGTGTTAATTACCATCCCCAATCCAAATTGTCAGTGCGTAGCTATCACTTCCCTATGGATTATCTCTCTCCTCAGTCTCAATGATGCATAAACTGATAATGAGCTTGCTGGTGACTATTGTTACTTCATCACTGTTTCTTTAGGATCATACTACTACTGTACTGTAGTAGCTATACTAGCTAGCCCATCAGGTTACTACTGCTAGAAGTATAAAGCTTGTAGTAGCTGCTGGGGAGGAGCAGTGCTGCTCATCATGATTAAAAATATTAAATCTGATCGACAGTTAGGTAATCTGCTGCTGGTGGTGCCTTGGAAGAGTGGCTATCTTGATTGATACTCATCTCTCCTCCTCTTGCCATTGTTTCATCCTTTAATCTTAGCTTGTTCCATGGTGGTGATGATGCTGTCCCCTGGCTGTGCATGTTTTGCAGAGATATAGAATGTGCATGTGTATATAGTTTCGGTTTTTTCGCACGCATATATATTTGCCAAGTATATATACATGAGTAGTACTGCATTATTTCGACTCCTGTGTCTCTGGTTATTCCGTAAGGTGTGACACCTTTGCTTTAGCTTTTCTCTTCAAAAGCTGAACCCTAGTTCCTAGCTACTAGCTACTGCTGATTCCTGTTTGGAAAATTTGGTATGAATGATTGCTGTGTTATGCTGGGTAGAAAGAGAGAGAGAGAGAGAGAGAGAGAGATTGGAGGGAGGGGAGAGATTGAGATTTCTTCGAGTCATCATATGCTCAAGGAAGGCTGCCAGAGTCAGATATCTGTGTCTCGGGAAGAATCAAATAACGAGATGCTTGGAGAAGAACGCTGCTACTGATTAGCGTTTGCATCCAAGTTTGGTAACCGCAAACAGTATCCGTGACTGTCTGATCCCATCCCATCCCATCCCATCTCACCCCCATTCCATCATATCATGGCGCATCACATCACAATGCAATTGTCATTTCAAGTAAAATTAATTTTGCCACCCTATTTAAGTGTCATTTCAACCGTTGCTGGCCGTGCAGTGCCTATGATTGAAAATACAGTTGCATATATACACTGGGATATTTGGCCCTAGCAAAACTAGCGGTATACTAGGTCTTTATCCATTTTCTCCCAAATACTGGGATATTTTTGTTTTCAATATCTGACTGGCTCATTTCTACTATTGCTTCAATTTTTAAGGATTTTAGTATAGTTAATGGTAGGACATCAAAATCAAACTTTTTTTTTCCAGCACAACACCATGGACTGAAAATATGCATTGCTTCCAATTGGCAACATTATATATTTTATATACAAGACTGTATATATATATATCTCTCCATATTCAGAGATTATCATTTATATACGTTTAAAATTTCTTGAGATACACATTTATTGCTTCCTGAACAATGAGCAATAAGAAAACCAGATGATTGGTTATGCAAAATATGCATAACATAAGGCATTTGTGCGTGGAATGTCAATCATCGTATGACAATTTCCTGCCACTCTTCAATATTTTTTGGATATCAGATATAAAGAACGGTTGATCTATTAGCACTGATGTTGTGATAAAATTAACTATGCTTCATTAAGGACATTTACTGTTTGTAAACGATGCAAATTATACCAACATAACCATGTTTGTTGTCAGTATGTGCCATATTTATATGCTTTTTTCAAATGTTTTGTGTGTATATATAAAGAGATTTAAGAATCGAGTATTATGATTGTTTGTTACGAATAAACAATTTAGTCAGTGTCCTAATTTCATATGGTACCGGCGTTATTATTATCTTCTTAGAATTGTAGTACTAGTATACAGTTTACGGCTAGCACATGTAGTAGGTGAATATCATGTTAGAGAATATTGTATTAGTTAATGCTACTGCACCTTGAAAGCATATAATCATATTTTTTAGATTTGGTAATTTTTCTTTAATTAACGTTGTGGATTTGCGTGTTGAAATGTGTGGTATTGTCGAACTTTTAGACCTGTCTGACACATGAGATGGGTATAGACTTGTATCAACATATACATCAGCAATAACTTTTGTTACCATCTTTGAAAAAAATTCCGAAAGGCTGAAATTTTTCATGAGCTTTATTCCCTTTTTAAGTGCAGCTGCCCACAGCTCCACTCCCAGATTTAATTGGAATAACTTGAGTCATTATACTGAAATTTAATACTCCTTCCATCCCAAAAAGGCATATTTTTTTCAAAAGTTAATGTTTTAAATTTTCAACTAACAATTGAGTCAAATCTATATATTTTTAGTGTATGCATCTTATATATATACTTGAATTCGGAAAGTACTTTATTATGGTGACAATTTTGTTTTTGTTGATGACTTATTTTAAAAATAAATGGTCAAAGTTCTATTTTAAAGACCATGTAAAAATATGCATTCCTTATTTTTTGGATGAAAGGGGTATTATAGTTCCTCCTCTATCTTCATCTCATAGAAAAGTATGGATTCAGTTTTCTAGCCTTATATAATGAATGCTATAGAATCTCACAGATGTTTTATCCATGTCATGTGACACAGCAACTTTAGCATGCTTATATATGTATACGACATTTCTGTCAAATTATTGGCAGTCAATTATATATGTTTACTGCTGGTGGTTTATTTAAGGAACACAGAATGTTCTACCGGAACATGATGAAGCAATTGTTTAGGACAAGACATGACCTAGGGCAGATCTGGAGTATCATGGGCACTGTATTAATTGACCTTTCCTTGACTACATTATATATGTTGACAACATTACCAAATCCAGAAATTATTGAGAATTGTCCAAAGAAAGCCTGATATAACTGTATACAAATAGTATGTTGATTATATTCATGTGTGCTGCATCTGAGAAAGAGGAGCTAATCTACCAGCCTACCAGCTGCGTCATTTTCTGAAAAAAAAAAACTTGGAGAGAGAGAGAGAGAGAGAGAGAGAGAGATGCACGGTAAGTCTTTGTGAATGATTGCGGATAAAACAAGTGAATTAATTAGTTATCGAAGCCTTAACACTTGTTCATCAAAGTTTACCGCATTCTTGTATGCACACGTCTCTAGACATCGCCATCAGATGCATATAGTATTTGTCACGCAACTTGAAAGATGCATGATGATTCGATTGGCCTAATCTCTTTGCCTTTGATATGTTCCTTTCAATCGAAAGGCTAGGTGGAATAAAAATCAGTAACCCCATTGGAACTTTGTTAAAGAATTTTCATGCGTATGTTTCCTATTCTCTGGATCATGCATATACGTACTAAAGTCAAGGTTGTTAACTGTTAGGCTATGGTCACCAGAGAGTGGATATGGGTATGGAAAACACTGTTTGCGCACTATACATAGAGTGAAAAAACACTGTTTGCACATTGTAGACCGTACCGGTGCACGCCCTGGTGACCATGGTCTTAATACGTTAGTTTTATGCTTGTGTTTTTTTATGCAACTTTTGAACGCTTCAACTAAGACTGACCGTGAGCCTACCAATATATTACCTGCTCCCATTAATATATGATACTTTTGGTTCAATTTTAAGTAGGCAACATATTCAGTGCAATCTAAGTTTTGGTGCAACCACCGTGCAACCCTACTAAAAGTGTCAAAAATTTTTGAAAAAAAAATCATGAATGTACATCACAGCCTACTCCATCTATATATAAAATTTCAGGGTCAAATTCATTCCACTCTAATAGTTTCAAAAAAAGGCATTTTTTTTCTCACAAACAATAATAGTTCAAAAGCATCCCAAATTTGTCTTTTTGTAAGGAGTGGGACGAATTTTATCATAAAGTTTTATATACATTCATAATTTTTTCAGAATTTCTTGACACTCTTTTAGTAGGGTTGCACGGTGGATGCACCAAAACTTGGATTGCAATGGATCATATGTTGCCTTTTAAGTAAGACTTAACTAAGCTTAATATGTGGAATACAATTAATCATATCGTTAAGACTTAGGTAAGCTAGCTATTAATATCTCTAGATCCATATGGTATGCTAATTGATATGGTGGTGCATGCATGGAATGCGTAAACAATTATATATTAGCATGTGTGTTGTGGCTCACTATATGGCATGATTATTTGATTATTATTCTTTAATAATCATGGTTGTGTGTATTATTCTAAGTTTCTAACAATGCAAGGACAAGAGATAAATTAAATTGGAATCATGGATTGTTATTCTAATTAATAATGTTTATATCTCATTGCTAGGAATTAATGCTGATTCATGGGAGTCTGGGTTCTATTTTTGTTTTAAAATTGGTACTTTTCCCTTACAGAATTTCAACGCTACTGCACTGTCACATTTGAATATGCGCAACTTGTTACCCCTGAAGGCCAACTTGCATTTTCTTTGGAGGAAGCATTATGTAGCTGTCACCTGAAAGTTACATAATGGTTAGGAGCTATATATATGGAAGATGTGTCACTATGCTTGTGCTTCTCCACCACTTTTGCGGTCGATGGGCATCCATCATCTGTAAATTTATAATTGCTAAAAAAATTGTGTCCTAAGCTAACATAAGATTGGACACGGTAAGGTACAGCTTGTCCAAATAATAACTTATCCACAGCGTAGGATGTGGGTTATTTATCTATAGTACCAGGGGCATCGTGTGCAAATCTGCCATACGTATCTTAGAAAGCAGCAAACAACTGTTTAATATATAGGATGGATCTTTTTGCACCGTATCGTATTTGGATTTTGATATATTCAAGTAACCAGTACGTACTAAGCATCAAATTCGTGCAACCTTTTATATTTTCTTCCTGTATGGACTATCTTCTTTTGGGAGCCAGTAACTCTATAGGATACTGTTAAAATTATCAATCAAAGCGGTTTCAAAACGCCTATTTGTAATAAGGAGCCGTACAATAATCCTTCTAGCTAGCAGGATTCATGCAGATCAGTACATCCACCATAAAGATGTTTCCTAAGAAATAAAACACCCAAATTATATTAAAACAGATTGATGCTATATGCGTGCTATTTCCATCTTAATTTTTAAGATAACTTGGTTATTCCCTTTGTTCCAACTGGTAAATCGTTTAAGTTTTACCTGGTCCTAAGCCAAACTTATTTAATTTAGATAAACTTTAAAAACTTTAAAGGAAAATAAACTAACATGTTCGACATCAAACTAATGCATAACCTATATACATTATTACATGATGTGTCTAATGAAAGTGGTTTGATGGTGTAGTTTTTTTTTGTATTATTTTATTAGCTTGGCTAAACTTGTAGAAGTTTGGCTTAGGTCAAACCTACAGTTATTAATTTGGAACCCACCATTGTTAAAAATAAATCATAATTTACCAACATTACATTAGGAAGAATCCTTTGGATATCGCAATCAACTAATATAGACTCATGGAAGGGTTTCTTTTAACAATAGTGTACCAATGAATCTATTTGATGTCTCTTATTTTCCGGACAAAATTTGAATGCTTGGATGCCTTGTATTATCCCAAAAAATAAGACTTCTAGTTTTGTCTTAAGTCAAAATTTTATAATTTGATCAAGTTTATAGAAAAAATGTCAATATCAATGACATCTCATATGTATATTATGAAAATATATATTACAGTGAATCTAATGATACATATTTTTATGTCGTTTTATATAAATTTGGAGTTTGACTTAGGACAAATGTACAAAACTAGAATGATTGACTTATTTTTTGGAAATGCATGGAGCTAGTATTTCACAACAGATAGGGAGTGTATGACAAGATCGGATAATAGTGTAACTGGGTGATACCCTGCGTGTTGCTGCGGAAATTTTTGAACTAACTTTTAAACTGAACTTTTATACTTCGCATGTTGCTACAGAAATTTTTAAATTGAACTTTGAAGGCGCCATGACTTCTAACTTAGTGGAATCAAAGATGACGTGGATGTTGAAGATTGAAATATACTTTTAAATGATTGATCTTCTATGTGTTTATGCTACGAGAATTTTATAGCGAAATACTTGCAAGGACTAACCATTGCATGCATGGATGTTATTATCCATAGAAGATTGACAAAAGACATCAATAGAACGTTCTATTGGATGGTTACATTGTTTCTAACTTAATGAATTCAAAGATAACATGGATAGTTTGCATGTTGAGAAAAACTGAATTAATGATCCTTAGTGAGTAGTGTTTATATAGGTTAAATAAATTGATAGATATGCATTAGTGTGCAAATGATGAGGTGGAGCTGTTTCGATGTACTGGAGCGAGTGAGTGACACTCTGCCCCCACTCCTCTTTTCGCCGTTAGCCATTGGTCTGGAAAAAGGAGGAAATTAAGGAGGCAGCAAGGACACGACGGATGCAGCACGCAGCAGCAGCTAGCGTGAAAGGGCATGCAAGAACTGTTCACCTTGATTTCCTGTAGATACGATACGATCATCAGAGCAGGATTCCTGTTTCCTACATTGCATGTACGTACACGCGTATTGATGATATATATGGGCTTAGATGGCAGACGCCGCATGCAAAAACTGCGAATGCATGCACCATGTATCATGTATGTAGAGATATGCAGCAGCGCGGCAGCCAGCTAGCAGTGTGGCGTCGTCTCATCTCATCGATCTTTACCGCCGTCGCTACAGTAACGCATGCATGCATGCATGCCCCCTAGCTAAGCAGGCTAGCTCTTTGTCCTCTTTTTGATCTGCCTCGTTCTTATTCCGTTCCATGAGCACGAGACTATATGTGCAAAACGACATTGTGACGCTATTATAGTAAAAAATTAGGTGTAAAAAATTAGGTGGTTGAAATAATAATAGATAAGGATGGATATACGATTCGTTGGAGACGATCTAATGAGAGGGGATGGTGTAGTGGAGGCATATGCATGTTTGTAGTTGGAAAGAAGAAGCTGCTCGTCCTACTCCTACCATGCATTGCATCCTACTACAGGTAGGAGGTAGGTTGGTAGGTAGTAGTGCAGTAGGGTAGTGTTCTTCCATGGCTGCTTCATGATGCCCAGCCCTGCTGGGGAATCCTTTAGCTAGCTAGCTAGAGGTCGAGTCGTAGAGGAGGGTAGTAGGGTGGGGAGAAGGAGGAGAAGAAAGGGCATCCATGCATGGTGCCATGGTCCCTTCCCTTACAAACAGAGAGGACGACCGACGTGCGTACGTGTAGAGAGAGGATGAGCAGTACAACTGAATCGGAGGAGCTAGTCACGTGCCTCATCAATTAGCAGGCGCCCAATGCAATGCAAAAACCCACCGCGAAATCAGATTCTTCAGACAGGACAGTGCGTGCAGTGCAGTAGGCAGAGAGCTTTCGCTTTCACACCATCCCAATGGCTTGCCTAAAAAGCTCGTCTATACACTATTTCTCCATTATTCCAACTATTTTTCTCCCAGTCTACAGTAACGTTACAGTGTATATGCAGTGTTTTTAGACAATCCATTTGGGATAGCCTTACCTTGGCCCGTGGGCGTCTGGACCTGGATGGACCAGCATCAGTTGCGTTCAATTCGTCGTTCCCCAAAATCTCATCTCTAGCTTGCTTGCTTGATCCCGGCCGGCCCGATGGAGGT
Organism: Paspalum notatum; assembly: GCA_022530915.1. NCBI lineage: Eukaryota > Viridiplantae > Streptophyta > Magnoliopsida > Poales > Poaceae > Paspalum > Paspalum notatum. Next base: position 1,363,210 of record CM039691.1, read on the forward strand.
TATGGAAGGGCTTCGTCAGAGAGCTCCTGGTCGGTCGGTCGGATGATCAGTGTGCTGTCTCCGGCCTGGAACAGCGCGCGCGTGACCATATCGTCCTCGATAGATCGATCAAGTTCGTTGTTGTTCTTCATCAGTGCCGCCAGCCGCCGAGATCGATGCCCCTGCTGCCTCTGCATGCCCGGCCCTGCGATATGGTCACCATCGCCCCCTTCTGGTCCTAGCTGCATGCCCTGGAGGATCGATCGTCAGGATCACACCACTGTTTTATTTTATGATATGCTCTGGTCATCTCATCTGGTGTGGCAGTAATTAATCCCCCAGTGCGTACACACAACACACCCATCCACATAAGACAGAACCGTACCCGTAATTGCTTTGCTCCCAGTTCTTCAATGGCGGACGTACCTACAGACAAATGCGCCTTCATTCGATCTTCTGCTGCTCGAGATACGATCTCTCATCGATCTGTTCAGCTTCTTTAATTAATTCTCTTAATTTGCCAGCATCAGCAGAAGGGCGCGCGCAGCCTGTCGTCGTTCAATTACTTGATGCCAGCTGCGAGCAGAAATTAAGATCTTTGTGGCAGATCGATGGTAGTTAGATTGATGAGCATCATCATAGTTGGTATATATGCTCTTTCTCCCTTCGATCTCTACAGATCGAGGAATATATATAGCTTAGCTTAGGGCGTGTGACTGTCGTCGATTATATTCACTCACCAGACCACCTTTCTGCCCCCCGAGCCCGGCCGGTGCAGGTGATCTTGGATCCCATTGCAGCTAGCTAGCATCGATTCAGCTTTCCGGGGGTACGGACCCTGCATGCCGCAATATGATATTTTGATCCATGATACCCCGGCCCGGCCCCCATTTCATTTCTTTAATTGAGCAGCTACAGCTAGCTAGTGCCTACAAAGGAGGTCAGCGTAGCTTGCGTTAATTAATCAGCCACTAGCTCGTTTAATTAAATTTCTTGTCCCAAACATGCATGTGCTGGCTGCTGCACACGAAAGTTCATGCACGCATGCATATGCGCCGCATGCATTCTTTTCCTTTTCAATATCATATGCACCGGCACGCAGCAGAGAGATGAATTAGCTCCTGTGTTATCTATTCATGTAACCTATATGAATCTATATAAGTGAAGCTCACTAATTATAACCAACATTATTTATATTTTTCTCAACATACAAGCTGTCCGATCTTGTTATATAGGAGTCTACTAAGTTAGAAACCATGTTACCCGCTAGAAACATTGTGTCTTTTCTAACGATTTTCTGTGGTTAGTAACATCTATGTATGTAACTATTAGTCTGTCCAAGAACCTACATCACAAACACGACCAATCATTTAATAGTCGGTCTATCTCAATCAAGATGAAGATGCTATCAGTTATAATAATACCTTTGAAAATTTGTCAAAAAAAAAACCTTTGAAAAAAATATTCGTTGCAATCATATCAATGTTACCACTGTCAAAATTTCACTTAAAAAATCCGCAACAATCTAGTTTTATAAAAAACACAACAACCGATGACTAGGCCAGAAATGTACTGCTGTAAAAATCAGTAATTATTATTGTTAATGTTATTTAATTAGAACTAATTGAAACTTCCTCGGGTTTTAAATATAAGTCGTGTTGATCTTTTTTCACAACTTTGAACGTCAGTCAATGATTAAAGTTTTAGAAAAAAAACAACCTTGACATATATTTAAAACCGGAGAGAGTACCATGAATTGTGCTGTTGGATGTTTCTTTAGTTTTTTAAAGAAAAATATTTTTTTTTCTCTAACAACACGCCTTACGAGAATCGGCATCCGGCTGTGGTTAGTAAGATTCCTGGAATGATTCAAATACTTATATATATATATATACCATATTGCAAAGGTTGTAATACGCATGGGCTGGACACACATATAAACTAATGAATCGAATTCGTACAACGTAGCACCTCGAGCTGTCCAAAAATATGGCCTGTGAGGGATGCATGCATGTACATGTATGGAGCGGCAGCTCGCATAGCTAGGAATCTAGAGCTGCAAAATTTGTTAATCCCAAGGATAAGGACACTCAAAAGAAGTTGGACATGCACCGTAGTACCCCCTCAGCCAGCAGGCCCTCACACACACATCCTTTGTTCGTTCGTTCCGGTGGTCGTGTGTGGACGATGCAATCATGCAGACATCTTGTGCCGCAGAGCCCCGTGCATGTTTCCAGCGTTGCCCGCACGCGGGCTCCATCTGCTCGAACCCCTAACCCCTAACCTACCTGCTGGCCCCCAAGAATCCAAGGTTATATTATCGGTGTTCTCGGCTACCATGCATGCGCACCCAGTAGCCTTGTACGTACACTTAAGGCCAACGGTCTTGATACAAAAGCAACACTAGTGCTGCTAACTAGGAGTAGCTAGCTAGTCAGTGCTCAGTATAGAGACTACTTCATGGCTACCTAGCTACGACCTTTCGGTAGGCAGCCTATTCCTATTGGAGGTTTATTTCAATTCAATTCCCCGTGTGAAATCCCTAGACACAACTGATGACAAGATGAACATTTATGAAGTCAAACCTTCTTTGAAATAGAAGAAAAGCAAACAAAATTTTAAGGATTTAATTTTTGTGGGAATGTTTTATATGGGACCCTTTGGAATTCCAGAGGATTGGATCCTACCGATTCCTTTGAAATTCTAATCGCAAAGTGGTATCCTTTATAGCAATTTTGATTATGGAAAATGAGCATGAGGCCCAATCTTATGTTTTTCTTCCTTTGCGTTTTGCATTCCTGTGTTTTTCTTGTGCTTGACCCAAACACATGTTTTGTGATTTTCCCGTGATATAAGTTAAATCCCTATAAGATTTCAGTTGCACGGACATTTTAATCATGTACTTTCCTATTCTTACATCCTGAGAATCATGTGTTCCAAATGGGTGCTAATAAAACGTGTCGGAGCTGGAATTAGAGGCTACAGGGTTTCATTTCGTCGGACTGCATCCAATGTTGTGTACCACGATTGAAATGTTTATTAGGTAGCGTATGAAACAAAGAAATGGAACCGTGCGTTCGATGCCTCGTTTCATTCACTAGGAAAAACTAACCTAGATGACTCGGCATTCTCGCAAACGGCAGAATGAAAGAAAAGAAAACTAGAGAGCTATTCCATTTCCATATAGTGTGATACCAGTAGTACGAGAGTAAGTACTTCTACGTATACTCGCGGGCGCCTGCTGTCTCCGGCCCGCATGCCGTGCGTCGGCTTTTGGCCGTCGCTGCTCAATCGCGTGCCGCGCGCTGCCCTGCGGTTTAATTTCTCTGACGAGCACGGCCGATAGATCCATGGGGACAGACTGCGATGCATGCACGATCCGATCCGCTTTTTGCAGCGGAATTGTACCGCCCTGTACCAACATGCCGCAGAGTAAAGGAGCTCCGTGACGTCCATGCATATCAGCGCCTGCAGGTACCTGGCATGCAGCTATATATGGAGCGCTGCTAAGGGCGTATTCTAACAATTAAATAGCTAGGTGATTCAGAAGTAAGAGAAGAATGAAAATGATAACTTATCTCACGATCAGGCATGACCCCATACGTGAAAATTTCTCGTGTCTATTTGGTCGTTGCTAGTTTTTTTTTTTCCATTGTTTCTGTCAGCGTAGGAGGAAGAATGTATCTAACTATTAAAATAACCAACCATTGAAGACGCCTAACTATATATGTAGTCAGTGGCGGAACCAGGAAATATTCAAAGGGGGGCCGGTAGACCAAGATCAATATACCTAAGATAATATCTTAAGTGTATCTTAAACTATCGACGTGTTTGGATCATGAGATTTTCGGAGTCATCCGATCCTAAAATACCAAATCTAGGAGTTATTTGGTTTGCTTTGCGGGTTAGAGTTGTTATCGCGAAGGCATCCTACGCAGCGCTCCCAGCAAGCTACTTTTGCGAGATGGGCCGCACAAACCCATTCTAGATACATGTAGGATAAGATGATGCTGAGGATTAATCCGTAGACCAAATATACTATTTCTTGGTGTATATATGCAACCACGAATTAATCGTGCTTATATAATTTAGTATTTTTCTATATTTTGCACAAAGATTGTTAATAATTAGGCATAAGTGTTTGTTTTTTCTTTGTGTGTCGTGATTTCCAACAAAGGTCAAGGAAGACATATAATTTTTAAATTAGGTACACGTGATTGTACACTTAACACAACAGAGCATGTCCCTACCAAAATATAATAGAAATGGAGGAGGCTTTGGTTAGGGATTTCATTAGCTGTGCGGGTTGCCTACTAAACAATGCAGACTAGAGTTGCTATTCGTTTCCTACCATGGACCATCTATTAGAATTTTAGAACATGTGTCATTTAGAAAGGGGGTTAAAAATTTTCTACAACCATAGGGGTGCCATGGCCCCTGCTGGACCCCCTTGGTTCCGCCAATGCCAATAGTCATGGCATAAGGCTGCTCTCACCAGTGGTGTCCATTTAGGTGTCCAAAACATTGTTTCGCGTTGTGTGTGCATTGTAGACAAAGAGGAGTTTAAAATATAGATATTTGGATGGACATTCCGGTGACAATAGCCTAAGAAACAACCTACGTAGGAAAGAATTAGTAACAGTATCGCCTTTTGCATGGTACGATTATGGACGAAAGAATATCGATTGCTGGTTGCTGCAAAGTGTCCTGATATGGCTCGACCATTGTGGCTAAAAAAGTTATACTGTACTACTACTAATTAAAGCGAGGAATATATGCATGGTCATTTTATGCACCTAGAGTGATCCTATATACTATATTATATATGTCTATGAATCTCCGTTGCTTTAATTTGTTATACTCCTGCACTAGTGTACATACATTGTATACCTGTTGACGTCAAAGCTTTTTTCACAATGTATAGACTATAGAGGTTATGCATCATTTCTGGACACCGGAGAAACCAAACATATATCCCAGGTGCTTTGGTGGAATCAATGGACAACGGACACGCTGGTTGTACAGCAAAGAAAAAAAAGGGAGTGGCTATTTATCTCATGGGAGACTTTCTTCTACCCATGTGGCTATCTTCTCCGTATCCAATAAAAATATTAAAATATATAAAGAGAGATGAAAAAATAGAAGATGTGAAGTGTGCGAAATCTGCCCGAAGATGTTTAGAAATTCTGGGAAAAAAATGTTAAATGGGGCCGGCCTGAATTGGGAACACTTCTTGGGCCTTTCTTTTCCTTCCTCTAACGATCGGCTCACTGGCCGCGCGTTCGCTCCCAGTCCCAGGACGTGTAGGCCAGCCTGGGCCGAGCCGAGAGTTGGGCCTTTCTGCACTCGAGCCCACTAGTTTTGCACATGGCTGTGGGCTGTGGTAGCAATCCCAACCACAACCTGGAACGCCATGCCCATGAGTACCTGGCTGGAACTAGAAGCTCAGGTGCTCAACCGTGCATCTACATGCCGACAACTTGTATGCCCCTGAAAGCCAGAGAGGCCGTTTCAGAGTTCAAACCTGAAGCAGAGATCTCTCTGCAAACTATCAGCACAAGGAACATATCACCACAGGAACGATATATATATACAGCAGCCTGACTTCTGTTAGCAGCAGTGGCATTCAGAGCTTCACATGGCAAGAATATCTCTCTTCGTTTCCTTCCTCTCCGTAAAGTTCACTACTCTTCGTTTCAGATGTTACTAAGCTGTTGCTCCCTGACAGCTGCGTTCTGAAGTAGACATCATATCCTCATATATATATGCACGTAGCTCGCACGGCACTGAACGAACCCACATCTGCCATCTTAGCAAGAAGCCAAGATACCTTTTACCACAAAAATCGTCAACGTCGCGTGAATGTTATTCAAAATTAGTATAGTCATACCCCCTAAAAAACGTTTTATACTAATTACAACATTTGTGCAATCTAATGCCACTAGATTAGAGATGTCGTATTTGATGCAAAAACTTGTAAGCAAAGGCTTAGAACAGGTATGTCGCCTAAAAAATCTTCAGCCTGAAAAATGTAAGATGTCAGATATCTTCTAGTCCTAAGTTTCTAGGTGTGCGCGTATCCTGCCCACCATAGCCTAGTAGCATTAGCTATTCTGCCCACCGCATCCAGCTCTCTGAAAACAAGAACTGCTTGTGTTACTCCGTCTGTGCCTGTCGCCCTGTCCAAATTTGTTCGCTGTGCCCCCTTCTAGCTGAATACCCAGACACTTTCACATCTCCAGCAGCACCAGACATTCCGTTCCTGCCTTCCTTGATTGTTGTTTATCATCAACCAGACAACCACGATTGTGTACTGTAACCACAAGTTCGTGCCATCTTACCCAACCAATTAGGACGGGTGGCTCGCAATGCCAGCCGCCAGTTGCAACCTCACCTGTAAGAATGGTCAAACTATTCCAGTGACAGTTCTTCGAACCTTACTCCATAGTAGGCATATATGATTTCAGACTACCAGTAGTCTCGACAAGAGCATGAACCTTTACTGAAATGATGAAATCGAGATGGATCTCTGATAATTATTTCCCTGTTTTCACTCTCAGATAGCAACTTCAGTGTCTCATGGCTTTCCCAGGACATTATCTGGTTCTTCATAACTCTTACAACAGCAGTGTTCGGCAAAGTAGACAGCCCAAGAGCCACCGCTAACAATTCACCATGTTTGCTAATTGAGTTCTCACTGACCTTTCCGCTTTGGAATCCTAACTTCCAAACGTCCAGTCCGCCATGTTCAGTTTTCTGTTTCACCTTGACCAATAATTCTTCCAATTTTGTGAAAGTTGTATCTTTTTGTAAGCAAGAGTTGTCTCCATCGACAAAATGATGGCTGGATCCTCCAAATTCAACCCAACTAATCCCAGCCTCCTTAGTCATGCCTCGCTCTCTCATCTGCCCTCTTGTCCTCATAGCAAGTGAGATTTTGCCAGCATCCATGTACAAGTTGTACAGTATGACATAGGAGCTAGCAGCAAAAGGCTCAAGCATCATTAGTTTCTCTCCTATTTTTATACCTCTATCTTTGTCCCCATGGATTCTGCATGCATGCAAAAGTGCATGCCAAAGTACCGCGTTGTTTTCTAATCCAGACCTAATTATGAAATCTTCAGCATCAGCCACCTTCCCAACATGGCCTAGGAGGTCAACCATGCAGGCTATATGCTTCACATCTGGGATAAACCCATAATCTGACACCATGCTCTCGTAATACCTACATTTCAATAGAAAAAAACATGTAATCAATTTTACAAAAGATATTCAGAAGTGGGAAAGAAGTGAAAAAGAAGCGGGAGATGTGTTCATTCTGTCCATTCCTGCGTGGTTGTATAGTAAACTTGGCAATTAGGACCACACGCCAAGTTGTAGACATCTAAAATTCTTCAAGGCTTCAATATGATTACCATTATGTGCTAAGTGGGAATAGGTAACAGAAAAAGGTATGTCAAACCCAAACACTCCACCTTTTACATATGGGCTTAGGATCAGTTAATTGCAGTGTAGCTTCAAGTTTGACAATTCTACAAGTTTTGGAAACTGTTAGTTAAATGCATGCCTCAGGCAGCCAGCATGCACAAATAATTTGCTACCTTGGGGGAGAGTATGACACCATCTTATGGAAAACCTTGGGTTTGTCTTTAGGTTATGCATATCAACAAATGCAGCATGCTATTTTAGATTATTGCAGGAGCAAGAATTCATGGTATAAAATATGGATTGATGTCAGCTGATTTTTTTTAGGAAGATTTTTGTTCTATCCACCATTGGCATTGCTAATTTATATCTACAGTTCCAATACTCTGATCTCCACCTTGCTGTCACATTAAATTTTTTTGTAGGATGACTACGTAAATCCCTTGTAAACTGCCGCAAGTATGTTGTTACAGGTAGGCAGGTGGAAGGTAACGGCATATCTAAGAAACAATAAGATATTGTGCTAATTTGGAAAAAAAGAAAAGACACACCTGAAACCTTCATCTACCAGTCCCTGATGGCTGCAAGCAACAAGAACAGCAAGAAATGCAAAATCATTTATCATAACACCACAATCCCCCATTTTCTTAAATAGACGTAGAGCCTCTCTTTCATGGCCATGCACTGCACAGCTCAAGATCATTTGAGACCACGAGAAAGTATCCAGACATGGTATTCTCTCAAATGTCTTCTTTGCAGCGTTAAGATCACCTGTACACCTATACATCTCAATCTGCGAATTGCCACAAAGAGTAAACCGATCCAATCCAGATTTGACTGCATAACAGTGTATCTGCTCACATGCTATTGGCACACTCAGATCAGCGCAAGCGTGCATCACACTTGACATGGTGAATTGGTCTGGCTCCTTTCCAGCATAACGAAGCTCTTTGAATAAGTCTAGTGTCTTATCAGAATGCTCATTGCGCACATATGCTGTAATCATAGATGCCCATGTGAAATTCTCTTGCTTGAGAGTCCTATGGAAGCATCTCAGACTATCATTAACTAACCGTGCATTTGAATATAGATTAATCAGTGCATTTCCAATGAACTCGTCGCCTTCAAATCCACTGAGTATAACATGGGCATGTATCTGCCTCCCACATCGAACAGCATTCACCAAATTGCACACTTCAAGCACACTCTTGAATGTAAACTTAGTCGGTCTTATCCTCCTCTGGAGTAAGTTTGAATAAAGCCTGATTGCTTCCATTCTAATCTCAGGGCAGGGACCATTACCTAACCGAGCAAATCCAGCTATCATGGCATTGTAAATTACCACATTCTGGTCTGAAATGCAGTCAAAAACCTTAATGGCCTCCTCCAATCCTCCATTCTTTGCATACATGTCCACCATGGCACTCCCAACAAATACATCTAAGTCCAAACCAACCTTAACCACACAACCATGCAGCATCCTGCGTACATCCTCTGAATCCTCGAGCTCAGAGCAAGCCTTCAGGATTCCACCCAGAGCAAAAGCATCCAGCTTCACCCCTGACCGGTGCATCCAGATAAGCACATTTGCCGCCACCTCTGGCCACCCCATGCGCACATACGCCGACAACAGCAGGTTCCATGAAACCTCATCCCGACAATGCTCCTCAGCTCGATCAAACGCCAGCCTCACCTCATCAATCATCCCACACTTGGCGTACATGTCAATCACTGAGTTGGTCATGAACGCGGTCCGCTCAAGCCCACTCACTACAACCAGACCATGAGCAGCCCTGCCGCTCCTCCCATCCCTGGCACCACCACATGCAGCAAGCACTGCGGCGTAGGTGAACCTATCCACGGTGACGGCATCACGCCGTGCGTCCCGAAACGAGCCAAGTGCCAAGCGCGTGGAGCCCTGGCTGGAGTAACCGGCAATGAGTGTGTTCCAAGTGACGACATCCCGGTGTAGCATCCTGTTGAACAGGAGGCAGGCATGCCACATATAACCACAGCGGGAGTAGGTGGCAAGCAGGTTGTTGCTTAGGAACAGGCCCGGTCGGTAGCCAACACGGATCATGTGAGAGTGGGTGAGCTTGGCCAGCAACAGCGACCGGCTCCGTGATGCGCACCGGAGGAGGCCAGCATAGACCGACGGCTTCAGGAATGAGGGATGGCAGGTGCCACACGGTGAAGCTTCAGGCGGTCGCAGGCGATTTTGGTTTGGATGTGCCTCTGTGATGTCAGAAGAAGTTAAGATGCCTGAACTGATCAACAGCTGTGGAATGCCTACACCATTATGTCTATACATCAAATGTTACTCCATGGTGAAAAGGAAAGTAGATGTTATAATATTGCTAACCAAAGAAAACAGCCCAGAGTGTCTCAGACAAGCAAAAGATGATGTTATCTCAGTAAATTACACTTCATAAACCATGTGGAAAATCAAACAGGTAGTCTATAAATTGCCTGTCAGCAACAGAATACCGTTCACTCTTAATTGAGGAGTATCAGAATTAGGTGGCCACATAACAAGACTGAAATCAAGTAGTATCATAAGCATGCGTAACATATGAGGCACAGAACCAACCTGCATCCGAAGATAGGTAGAGTGCAACCATTGGCTATGCCTCCATGGCTGAGGGGAAAGTGTTAGTACAGTGCTGTTCACTGGGATCTTACCTGCAATGCAAATGGTAGCACGGTCAGTTCTTAAAAAGTTCAAATAACAATGTAAATATATCAACTTAAAGGAAACAACCATTATACCTTCGCCCAGCACATGTTTTTACATTGAACAGCCAGTCTTTCTCTCTATGTAAGCATAGAAAAATCCATAATTCAGTATTTACCTTTCTGTGACTACCAAGAGGAACCTTAACACCATGAACAAGGCGATTCTCTCAATGCTTGTCAACCTTCACATCATCCCATTTGAATTCTGCAAGAATAAAATATAGGCTTAAAAACCACTGACCCCTTTTGATTGCATAGAAACTACTATTTGGCATGCATGATATCTCATGGTGCTAATGCACATAGTATATGCTGGTAGCAAATATATCACGTAACTGAGCATAATTCAATAGATTCTCACAATCGATCAGAACATAAAAATTGTTTACCATATAGAAATACTAATTGTTCAACAAATCAATACGGTAACATAAAATAAATTGCCTCAAATTTAATGCAAGTCATTTACTTAACGAAATGGCTTGCAATTGCAAGACTCAATTAATTCCAAGCAGAATCGCATTGGCCAACAGGCTACAGAGACCAAATGGTACTATGGCAGTCTACAATCATAACAAAATTCAAAATTGCAAATGCTACAAAAAAAAAAAAGGCCCTAAGTTTACTGTGTTTTTTCCAATGAAATTGAACTGTTCCAAAGGGCCCTAAGTTTGCTGACAAATTGCAAATGAATTTCACAAATTCATACTCATTCAAAGTTTCAGAGACAGACCAAAACAAAAAATTGCCGTAGAGAGCAGACCTAGCAGAGAGTAGACAGTGTACACATTAGACGCCGGCACAGTGCACACCGAGACGGCGCTGCGCGTTGCAAGCAAGGCGGCACGGCACTCCGGCTGCTTTTGGCACGGGGCGCCGGCCCTCCTCGAGCCACGGCTCGCCCACCCCAACCACCGGCTCTCTAACTGGCCGCCTGGGGCGCTGCCTTGCCTCAGCTCGGCTTCTCTGGCGTCGGTTGCCGCCGGATGAGGAATGAAGAAGATGCCTCCGCCTGCCAGGGAACGGAGAAGAGGAGAAGGCGCCGCGGCACCGCCGTCTTTCGTCCACAGCCGCCGCGCGCTCCCTCCGCTCCACGAGCACGAGGCTGGGGACGAAACAGCTGCTGCCCGTGGCTTGTGGGCTGTAGTGGCTTGCAGAATTGTGGGCCGTAGAAAGGGCCAAAGGCCCAAGAAACGAAGAAGCTGGTCTGATTTGCTGCTGTTTGGAGTCTGAGTAGACGATTTTTTTTTTCTATTATTACCAGATGTACGTGCAACACGAAGTATGGATGATCAGCTAGATAGTCAGTGAAAGAGGGGAAAGAGGGTCCAATTGATTGAAATTCTTGATTTATCATTAATTTCAATACATGAAAAGGACTAGGTGGGTATGGTACAAAATAAGGTAAGAAAATAAAAAAAAAAGTTAGGATGGAAACATTTTTCTCCTATCGGTTTTATACCATTTTCAGTCATTTTCCACTCTTTCCAAATTGTGCAGTAGTACCAACTCTTCTCCGCTTGTTTTCTCAAAAGGAAGAACAAACTTACCCACCTGTACGTATGGCGTGGGTGCATGTTGTGTGATGGCTGTCGTCACCAGACCTCCATCTAACATTTTTATCTCACATTCTATTTTAAACTTCACTCAGTCTACCATGCCTTTACAACCTATACTTGAAGCATTTATGATTAATTAAAAAAAAAACCTCTATACAATGATGATGGATTCTTCTTTGTTCAGATAGGGCACTTCAAGAGTTCTTTTTTTCCTGGAGCAGATTCTTAATCTCTATGAATTTTTCAATGAAAAGAAAAACATGCAACCAGACTAATTGGGTTCGTTTGTCATACTATTATTATGAAGTCATGCCTTTATTCCACACAAAAAGGAGAAAATAAACCTAGTATGAATCAGACATGGCACCGACTGTCAGATGTCTGCCAAAGACGGCTCAACCTCTGCAGCAGATAATATATCATGTGACTCACAAAGTCACAAAGCAAAAAGCCGGTAGCGCACGAGGCTCTGCTACGGTAGTATGTATTACGTATTGCACATCGTCGGCTAGTTTCAAATTGACTGAAGCTGCGAAATCTCTGCACACACACACAGCACCACATATCCCAGGGTTCAGAAGCTTCAGACGAAGGTGATGGTGTTTGCGCCACTGTGTGGCCTGCGATGCATGCAGCGGCGTGCGGCCTTTTCCTCTATAGCATCTCCATCACCTGGCAGTTGGGCACTCGGTGCCTGCCGTGGTCCGTGCAGGTTTTCATCGATCAGCAGCAGAGACATGCATTAATACTCCATTCAGAGTTGCATCACACGACGCAAGAGAAATATCCGCAGTCTATCTGAAAGACTGCACGCATATTGCTCTGCCTTTTCTGCTCTGGTGCAAATTTGCCCACCCTCCGATCTGGCTCCTTTGAATGACGACTAGGTACAATATTCTACTCGCCTGCGCTGTGCTGTGCTACACGTTTCTCCAACTTTTTCATCTTTTTGACAGGAATTACTTTGTAGTACATATACACAATGATGACAGCCCATTTGAGGTTCTAGAGCAAAGGCCAAATACTCCCCATCTATGTAATTAGTAGGGATTCAAGTCCCCCGGCCTGTTTTATAAAAAAAAGAAAGAACAGTATGAAATCACATAGTCGTCAAACCCCCACCGACTAGTAGTAGTGATTTAACTGAGATGTTCCTATGCTGTTGCTTTCTGACGACAGCTGGGTTCAGAAGCAGACAGCAATAATATCCTCGTAGCTTTCCTGCAATCTAATACCACAAGATTAGACGCCATATTTGCCGCTGCAGAAACTTCTAAGCCAAGGCTCACGCACGCCGTCTGGTCATCATATGATGATCAGGGTCGCCGCTCTCGCCGGCCGGCCGGTGTCTGATGGACACCCCTATGATTAATATGAGGATGGGGATCGGCGGAGCACAATGTCAAAGAGACAGGGCCAACAGAACGGATGATGAAAGGGTCGTCTGGCTCCTGTCCTTGACGACGTGCCGCGCATGCAGTACGCCGCGCCTGCTGCTGCTACGGCAGCGCGCGTCCATTGAAACGCCGGAAAAAACAGCGCCACCGACACTGCTACCTGTCCGTATATATATTCCTCCCTGTTCGTTTGACCACGACCAATTTCCCCATTCATTGATTTTTGTTGCCCGATCCCTTGCAAATTTCCATGTATATCGGCACTAGCTTCGTCCTCGATACACCAATGATTATCATACACTGTCACATGATGATGTTTTGTATAGAATAGATGATGACGATGATGATAGTACTTGCAATATATGCAGTGCTCCCGACTGTGAATCATTAACGGATAATGCCGCATGATCAATCGAGCTGCCGGCCGGCCGGCCGGGCGGTTCATGCATGCATGGATCATGGATGGATAGCGGCACATGGCGAGAGCACCGAACGTGAGGCAGGTGTGCATGATTCTCTCCGTTTGTCCTTGTTGGGAGCCAGTAGCAGCTAGCAGTTGGGGGCTCGATCGGTAGGTCTCCGTTCCGTCTCAACAAGTTTCAAACCCCACGGCCACGCGCCAACAAGTAAGTGCATGCAAGGAATCATGGCGTGCATGGATGATGGATACGGATGGTTTCAGCTAGCTCTTTCAGCTGCAGAGCAGCATCAGCTGGCTAAGCCGCACTGTACGAGCAGAGCAAAGAACACAGTCAGTCAGTGCATGCAGCCGGCCGTTTGCGGTATCATTCATGGCATGTGGAGTGCTGCTCACGAGTCTCGATAGATGCCCCTCGATGGAATGATCATAACAATAATCTCGCTAACAAACAGGGCCACTGCCATAATAACCACACTCACTAATTGCAATGCTTAACAGTGAGTGCTGATTGCTGGTACATACTATCAGGTGACCCACGAGTAGGCAAGCATGCATGGCACTATGCCAGTGACACAGCACCTGATAGATACTCTGAACAAACGCAAGTGTCTGAACAAACGCGTTCAGCTAAAATGCTTACTGTCTGACCGGCGCCCCACCAGAATTCAGAAGCCTTGCGGCTGACCAAAAGCTTCAGTTAAATTAAACGCCGGCAGTAAAATTCAGAATCAGGCGTAAAAGTTTTCAGATAACAAACATTGTGGACTAGTGAAGAGCCGATCGACATGGGAGGCAAGGCAGGGAAGGGGGAATCCTCGTCACTGAGAGACTGACATCTTTATTTGATCTCATCAGCGCGCGTCGTTGCCGCCTTTCTACTCGACCGATCTACTCAGCTTTTGTGCGCTGGAAATCAAGGACGGGGATTAAATTAACCGGCCAACAGCAGTGCCTGCCTGCCATTACTGGGGTCTGGCCGTCTGGGGATGCTGATAGATGTGCTTTTCAGCTTTACGCCGATCTGAAGATTTAGTTTTAATTCGCATGCATGTGTATGCTGCCAGTGCTACCCGATCGATCAGCTAGCGTCCTTTGTTTAGGGCTTAAGCAAAGCCTTGGGTGTGTTTAGAACCCAAAAAATTCTCCTAAATTTCACTATGCAAAAAAAAAGATTTTCCGTCACATCAAAATGTCGGCATATGCATAGAGTATTAAATGTAGATGAAATAAAAAAATAATTGCACAGTTTAGATGTACTTTGCGAGACGAATCTTTTGAGCCTAGTTAGACCATGATAGGACAATATTTACCACAAACAAACGAAACGTGCTATAGTGCTTTTCAGTTCGGAACAGTACCAATTTCAGCGTTCTAAACACACCCCTTCTTGCACAGTAGCAGTACCTTCATCGTCTACTAATCTTCCTCTCCGATCCTTTTAAAAATCGCCACGGAGAAGACGACGACTTTTGTTGTTGATTCAGCTTAATACGGGTACTGTGGTGAAATATTTACAATGTGCTACCCACACAGACACAGTGCCAAGTCCGTGCAATTCATATGGCTCGAAAATAAATACTCCTACTGCTAATAAATAAATAAACAAGATGCCAAGTCTTCGGTGATGCTTGATGGTTTGCCCCGTTTTCAGTTTCCTTTTTTATTTCCTGAAGGAAACCTGGAGCTGGGGCGTGCCCTCTGGATTTTATATTTTTTCTGGTAATATAATGTGGATGTATAAAGAATGGTTCCCCGGGTGTTTTGTGGTGGTCTGACTCTCTGACAACGATGAGAATGTTTTGTTTTAACAACCAGGAAAGTGACACTGGCCAAGAGGATCCAGAGATTGTATATTGCGTCTGGGAATGTGTAAGGAACAGTTCATGTTCCACGCCAGGAAACTTCCTCTCCTAATGTTTGTTGCCTCTTCCTTGTTTATACTTTTACATTCTTTTTTATTTTAAAAATAAATTAAACTGCCACAATATTCGAGAATTGAGATAATACTATTATATAATTATAAAGTAGCAAGCAAAATATAAAAGGATAGAAATATTTTAACCAAGAAGGGCATACCTTCCGGCCACTGCAGCTATGTGCTTTGATTTACCCATTCCAGGGGACGCAAGTAGAGGCCTGCTTGGTTCTTGGCCAAAACGTGGCAAAACTAAAATTTTAGCACATTTCGACTCTATTGAATATATATTAAATTTTAGTCAAACAACATGTTTTTCATTGATATAGTTTGTTTAGGTCATAAATAAATCACATGAATAAAAAAAATACTTAATTAGTTAAAATTGATGTATATTTAACAGCGTCAAAACGTATCAAAATTTTAGTTTTAGCACATTCCGAGCAACAAGCAAGCGTGTAAACAATTTTGCCATTCGAGCCGAATGGTGATGTGAGAGAAACGACGACCAAAGTGGCCCCGCGACCGATGAGGCGATGAACACTGGTTCAACACTCACCAGCACAGGACATCAGCAGAGGCAGACAGGGTGGTCCCACAAAAACTTTCGGCCGGGCCCACGCGCGCGCCAGCCCTTGACCGCGATTGGCCGATGGCCCGTCCTGTCTGCTACGGGTAGAAAGCCCCCCGTACCCACAGCAGAACGCCTCTTCCTCTCTTTTTTATTTCTCCTTTTTTCTTTTTTATTTTCACCAAACCACCGTCTCCAGGGCGGCCGGCCGGCCAGCCACCGCAGGCACAGAGAAGAGACGGCAAGCTCGCCGTTCACTAGCCGGCCGCATTGCTCGTGCTCCCCCCGCCGGCCGATCTACCCCAAGTAATCTCCGCGTCCCTCGCACCGGCCGCCTAGCTTCGGTTTCCGCCGGCCACGAGCTCCCGCGCGCCTCTTCCTCTCGCCGGCGCAGGTACTGTGTGCTGCCTGCCTCACGCCTCCATTGCTTCCCTTCCTCGTCCGCTGACAACCTCGCGCCGGATGCTAGTTCTAGTTGTTGGTGAGCATTAAAGAAAAATCGTGGCTTTGGCATGGCTGGCTGGGTCTGTCTGTTTCGCTACCACCGCGCGGCCGGGTCTTCGGTCTTCCTCCCTCCGTCCGGCCTCCCTTCCCCATGTGAGGCGCGCAGACAAAGCAATAAAAGGATTAGTTTTTTATAAGAAGCGGCCAGACGCGCGGCGGGGACCATGGTCCGTCGCGGCAGCAGCGCAGGGCTCCAGCGCGGTCCGCGGCGCCGGCGGCGGCATGGCATGTCCTCCCTCGCGGAGATTAGCTAGCATAGCTGGTCAAAAAAAGTAGTAGCAGTAATGCCGGTGGCATGTGCGAGCGAGTGAGAGGAGCCTATCGCCTAGCGCGTCCTTGCTGCCGTGCCGCCCGTGTGCCTGCCTGCCTGTGGTCTCCCGCCGGATCGCCGTCCACTTCCGTCCAGCGCCCGGTGGCGGGCCGCTTTCATTCGCCCGCGCGCGGCCCGGGCAGGGCACCTACCGCTCGCGTCCGAAACTCGCCGTTTTCCCAGCCAGCGGGGGAGGAGCGAGCGTCGCTTTCCCGGCAATGCCAGTGTTGTCTGGTTCCGGAGGAGGGAGGGATTCGCCTCGCCGCTGAAACTGGTGGTATAAAGAAAAGAAAGGGGGAACGAGGGTCTGATACTGCTCTTGGTTCCGGAGCGTGCAGCGCGGGGGAGGACACCGGCGTCTTGCCATGGGGGCGCCGGGCGAGGAGATGGCGGCGGCGGAGGCCAAGGAGGAGAGGATTATGGTCTCCGTGCGCCTCAGGCCGCTCAACGACAGGGAAGCCGGGGACAGCTCCGACTGGGAGTGCGTCAGCCCCACCACCGTCATGTTCCGGAGCACCGTCCCCGAGCGCGCAATGTTCCCCACCGCCTACACCTACGGTGAGTAGCAGCAGCATTCAGCAGAGCTCAGTTTTGTTGCGAAATTGGAGATACCGGTAGCAGTCTCGTCACTAAACTGTCGGTGTTTTGTTGCTCAAACAAGTTTCTTGGGCAAATTTATCGGCAGTTGGTTTCTCACATCCACATTGTGCCTCTTTCTTGTCCCCATCAGATAGGGTGTTTGGCCCCAGTTGCTCTACACGTCAAGTCTATGAGGAAGGAGCAAAAGAAGTTGCTCTTTCAGTCGTCAGTGGAATTAACTGTATGCACATGACGACTCGTGGTTTTGTTCTGCCACTTCTGTTTCTGATGAACCGGTGTAAGCTAACAGCTAGCCTAACACATGTTTTCGAATGCATTTGTACTTGGCAGCAAGCATATTTGCCTATGGGCAAACAAGCAGCGGAAAGACTTACACAATGACGGGAATTACAGAATACAGCATGCTTGACATCTATGACTACATAGATAAGGTGTCACTATGATCATTGTTCGCTTTTATCATCTCTTTGTGAAACACTTTTGTGTCCTTAACTAGTCTTTCTTTGCATATTTGAACCTTTTCTCCGTGCTGCAGCATCCTGAGAGAGAGTTCATTTTGAAATTTTCGGCCATAGAGATATACAATGAAGCCGTGAGGGACCTTCTGAGCCATGACCCAACACCTCTTAGACTTCTTGATGATCCAGAGGTACTATATTCTCGATTTTCACTCACCATAATTTGTTATAGTTTTTCATACTCCTATTTAGTGTTCTCAAAACTGTCTGTTATTTCACTTCAAATAGAAAGGGACTACTGTAGAAAAGCTCACTGAGGAAACGTTGAGAGATTATGGCCATCTTAGGGACCTTCTTGCTGTATGTGAAGGTGTGGAACTGAACTTGCTAGAAACAAAAGAGGTGTCGCCATTTCACCCACCTTATCTGATTCAAAATTTTTTTGTGCTCCAGCTCAAAGGCAAATCGGAGAAACTGCTTTGAATGAAACAAGTTCCAGATCTCATCAAATACTCAGATTAGTTAGTGTTCCTCTTATACTGTATGTTCTAAATTATTCTTTTATTTATAAAACCTTGTTTTTGATATATCCTGTTAATTTCAGACAATTGAAAGTTCTGCTAGGCAGTTTCTAGGGAGAGGCAACTCGAGCACCCTTGTGGCTTGTGTGGTACGGAATGTCCTTCTATATTATATTTCTTTTTTTTTTCGAATTGTTCTTTGGTTTATATTCCTTTTCTTCTCGTGGACAGAACTTTGTTGATCTGGCAGGAAGTGAGCGCGCATCACAGACCGCCTCAGCTGGTATGAGGCTAAAAGAAGGCAGTCATATTAATAGAAGTCTGCTTACACTGGGAAAAGTTGTCCGTCTACTCAGGTTTGTTTTCCTCTACTAAAGAACTTGTAACTACAGTGAGTTCATATTCTCTATCTCTTTCAAAAATTTCTGCTCTAAAATTTGTAACTGCAGTCAGTAATACTCTCTCTATCTGCTCCAAAAACTTCTGCTGCAAAACTTTGGTTTTAATACTTGACTTTTTTTTTTATGTGGCATGCTCTTCGACGGTACCACTTTCATCTGCTAAAGTCTGAATTATATGTTTGTGCTGCAGCAAAGGAAGAAATGGCCATATCCCTTACAGAGATTCAAAGCTGACCCGTATATTGCAGTCCTCTCTTGGTGGCAATGCTAGAACAGCCATTATCTGCACAATGAGCCCTGCACACACTCATATGGAGCAATCCAGGAACACCCTTCTGTTTGCAACCTGTGCAAAGGAGGTTGTTACAAATGCACAGGTCAATGTGGTCATGTCTGACAAAGCACTTGTGAAGCATCTTCAGAGAGAACTTGCAAGATTAGAAAATGAACTGAAGTTTCCTGGGTCAGTTTCTTGCACTACTCACACTGAAGCTTTGAGAGAGAAGGATGCACAGATTACGAAGGTACATTCCCTCACTTCTAAGATTGTGTAGTCCTCAGAACACTGTTAGCTGCGTCACCCCAGTTTCTTATGCACTGTGCACTCGTCTACTTTTTTTCAGCTTGAAACACAGCTTAAGGAATTGATGGAGGAAAGGGACAAAGTTCAGTCTCAACTTAATTGTTTGCTAAAAGGTGATGCTGACAGCCATGGCAATGAGCGCACTGCAAAGCGATGGGTATTTGTTCTCTTATACCTACTTCCCTTTAGATTCATTCTATTGCAACATCTAACAAAATAAATTACTCTTGATAGGATGAGCATAGTCGGTCATCAGAGTCACTAGCACGAAATATGTCGGAAGAGGCACTTTCAGTTGCTGATGCTTATGGGGTTGGTCATCAAGATCAAGATTCTGCATCATTTAGTGGATCATTTGTCTGCAGTAGTGATCATAATGACTCAGCATTCCTTGAGACAAGGGAACATCCTCGGCAAACATGGGATCAAAAGTTGATCCCACCTTGGCATACTCCCAGCAATCATAGCTTTGATGGCATAGAGCCATATCATATGAAAGAATCACGATCAACAACTGCATCTGAAGTCTCTGAAGAGGACTGCAGGGAAGTCCAGTGCGTAGAGATACATGAGCATGTACGAAGCAGAAGCCATGATTTCAACCATTTACCCCCTGAGGACACTAAGATCCAAACATCTGATGTGGAGGTGATCTCCAATGATGCAGTCCCACAGCCTGATGAACAGCAAGGGCTCGAAAGCATACCAAAGAAAATAGAAGATCATGTCAGATTGTATCCCAACAATGACGAGCAACAAGCTGAGAATATAGCAAAGATAGAGGAAGGTTTGGTCAAAATGTATCAATGTGAATCAGAAAGAATTATAGAAAATGCTGTCAAACTATATACATGTGATGCTAACCATTCTTTTGACATTGGCAAACCCCCTCATGAATGTTTGAGTCTCAAGAGGTGCATAATGAGCTCCAAGGATCGTGCGCTGGCCAGAAGTAAAAGCTGTAGGGCTACCTTCATGGTGATTCCAAATAGTTGGTTTGATGATTCTGATAATACCAGCGGGACACCACCTGATGAAATCTTTAGGTATGCTCCCAGAAGGGTTGATAAGGTCAGGAGAAGCTTGTATTCCGAGAATGATGATTGCCAACATGAGAACCATTTACTGGACAGCTCTGTGGTTTCTTCTGAAGTAGCATCT
The DNA here is from genome assembly GCA_022530915.1 of Paspalum notatum. Taxonomy (NCBI): domain Eukaryota; kingdom Viridiplantae; phylum Streptophyta; class Magnoliopsida; order Poales; family Poaceae; genus Paspalum; species Paspalum notatum. The sequence continues at coordinate 1,383,751 of CM039691.1, forward strand.
GATGAAGTTGTCAAGGACATGAGCACCAGTGATGAAGTAGTCAAGGAAATGAGCACCAGCGATGCAGAACAAGAAACTCTTGTCAATGACATCAGTTGTGTTGTGGAGTTGAAAGAAAATACAGAAGATCGCCATGAAGATCTACTTGAGGAATTTCAGGCACAGGTAAAAATGGATAGAGTGGGCGCTTCATAGATTTGATAGCTCCAGGGTCACTCATAAGCTTGCTTAACAATGTACTAGAAACTAGGTATCAGCATCATGCTGTTTACTCGTCTGATATGTTTTCTTACTATGCATATTCTTACAATTGAAACATGAGAACTAGAATTGGCTGATCAGCTCAAAGATTGCAATTTGTAAATATTTTTTGCTAACATTTGATTGGTTTAGCTTACAAAACTGACTTTCCATAACTCCATATATTTGATTCAAGGGACAGGCCATTGCAGATGACAAGACGGCCATGAAAACTGTCAGAGACGTCGGCGTTGACTCAATAATGAGTCCAATCGAATCTCCTTCTCATTTGACAGTTGACTTTGAGAAAAAGCAGCAACAAATTATTGAGTTGTGGCATGAATGCAATGTCTCCATCGTGCACAGAACTTACTTCTTCCTCCTCTTCAAGGGAGATCCAGCGGATAACATATACATGGAAGTGGAGCACAGGAGACTGGCCTTCATCAAGAGCTCATTCAGTGCACAGCCTGCAGCAGAATGTGAACTTAATCCTGCCATTGCATCAAGGTACATACTTTTTCTTTTGTAATGAAATTATCAAATCGATACTTTGCTTCTACACTGCATTTTAAACCCCATATATCTGATGGCATACTTGAACTCATTCTGTCGACAGCCTGAGGAACCTTCGCCGGGAAAGGGACATGCTCTACAAGCAGATGCTGAAGAAGCTGCCCTCCAGCGTAGAGAAAGAACGTGTCTACAGAAAATGGGGTATCGATCTGAGCACCAAGCAACGAAGGCTTCAGCTCTCCCGCCTCATATGGACACAGATCGACCTGGAGCACGTCAAGGAGAGCGCGTCTCTTGTCGCGAGGCTGATCGACCTCCTAGAGCCCGAGCAAGCCCTCAAGGAGATGTTCGGGATGAATTTCACGCTGGCTCCACGAGCTGACCGGAGATCGTTCGGCCTGGTATCCTCTTACTCCATGAAGTGAGTGCTATATATGACGCACAGCGACATTGACATGGACACATGGTGGTGGTGGTAGAGAAGACGACGTAGTGCAGGAGTTTGACTTGATTGGAGAGGAGGGAACTTGCTCCCCATGGCTGATTGATTCCACTGATGCCCTCACTTGTTTTTACGTGCGCGCGCGTGTGGTTGATTTGTTCATGTGTAATTTTCACAGAAGTGGATACTGTAAAAACATCACCAGTTCTGACTCTCTGTATGTGTGTCGGTGTCTGTAACCACGTTTGTTAATAAGGATCTTGGGAAGCGTGTCTCAATGCATCCCCGAATGTTACTGTAGCTTACAAGCACTGAACCGATTCTCATGATTCCATTGCTGCAAGTTTTATTCAGTAGCAAGCACCTTGGCATGAAACAGTGGTAAGTCTGAAATTTTCCCATCCTTCAAGTTGAAACGGGCCTCCGGAGCCCACCAGGCCTATATTCATGGGCCTCACTGAAGAAGCAAGCTGGGCCCAAACAGGCCCACAGAACCTGCCCGTTTCTGCTGGCTGGCTGGACGCGACGCAACAGCAGCGGTAGTACGTAGTACTAAGCTGCAGGAGTACTGGCAGTCTGGGGCAGATCGATCGTACAGACTGAAAGCTGATTGCCCTGATGAGTACGCAGCCGGCCGGCCGGCCGCCCACGGTTTTGCGCCCCCAATTGCCATGCCTGTCCAGTTCACCGATCGCATTCGATGCCGGAGAGGCAGTGACAGACAGCGGAAACCAATGTGCGTACGGTACGCAGCGGCAACCGGCAGGAAGCAAACAAAAAACTCTCTCTGTTGGACTCGCCCTTCGTGATCAGACCATGACCATCCACGTGCATGTGCATGTATATAGAAGCGAAGCTGGAATAAAAAGGACATGGAACCTTCTCTCGCAGGAGTATTCAATTCAACAATGGCGCGCGCGCGGCCGGCCTGAAGAAGAAATCAAGCTGCAACGACGACTGCAACAGATGGATCGGCGAGCAGAGCCGGATGTAGCCATCTGAATGCTGTCAACTGTCATGCATGGAGTGGAGTGGTGGTCTTCGTCGTCGTCCTCCTCCTCCTCCCTGCCAATTTAATTTGTGTAGTGAACCATGCATGCACGGATGAGTCAGCCGGCCGGCTGATAATAAACAACGTACCTAACAATGAGCTTTCTGCTACCTATTGGACGTACTGATCAGCAAAGCAAACGTATAGCTGCGTACTCACGCGTGCATACACTCAGACGTACGGGAACACGACGTACGGTTGGTCGACCTTATCTACTACTCGTACTTGCATTGGTCCCCGATCGATCGATCTTTAATCAGTTTGATCTTTGCTACTAGCTAGCTCTGTCAGCAGTACGTACGTGGTCATCAGCAGCTGAGATCGATCGGTCGAGGTGATGGGGCGGCTGGGGGGGGCCCGGGGCGAGCGCGACGACTGCGACGTGGTTGGATACGCTGTCTCCGATCGAACCCGCCGGCCGGACGTTTTTCCGGCGACGACAGCGGCGGCTCGACTGTATGCACTGACTGACTGCGCTGCTGGTCAGGGACGACAGCGGCGCTACTACAGCTAGCAGCAGTCACCGGCAGGCAGCCAGCAGTGGTGCTGCTGACTAGCAATATGTTTTGCTGATACATGGTCTGATGGTCACTATGAAAAGGAAAATGCATGTATGCAGCTAGCAATATGTTTTGCTGATACATGGTCTGATGGTCACTATGAAAAGGAAAATGCATGTATGCAGCTAGCAGTGGCGGTGGGGGTGGTACGGTAGCCCAGCCACGGGACACGATCGGCATCAACAGGTGCACAAGCATATGCAGATCTTGACCTGCGCACAGCCATCGGCCCCACGCCTGGATCCGATAAGATCTCCGTCACGCTCGATCTATGCTGCGTCCAGGTGGTGAACTGGTGGTGGTGGTGGTACGATACGACTCTGCTAGACAGACAGACAGACAGACAGACAGTGAGCTAGATATGTAGTGGCTACTGGCTAGCTAGTGAGGTAGCAGCAGCAGCCCACAGGATTTCTGCTAGCTCGATCTGTGGTTGTTGGTTGCTTGCCTCTGCCTGCGACCACGCGCCCAATCAGTAGTAGCTAGGGTGTCTAAGACGATAGTAGTCCGCCGGGGAAAATATCCTTCACAATCACTTCTTCAATTTGGGCAAGCCTGCAATCAAGCGGTTCGGAGCATCTTGTATGCTACCCATTATACTCTCTCTCCATGCATCTCTGGTCAAGATTACATCTTTATCTTACTATTACTGATTGTAGTTAATAAAAAAAACACGAATCTGTGAAGCGCGCTAAAAAAAGGTAAATTATAGAAATTCCTATAAAAAATCAGGAACATCTAGCCACTGACCTTCTGTCAAGTAGTATCCAATAATACTAGTTACTGGATCTATTATATTTTCTAAAAAATTATCCATCATACCATTATGAAAGACTGTTAAAATAACCTTCTAAATTTTCATATAAATTACCCACCATACCATTATAAAATATGAATTAAAATAACCCCCTAAATTTACATATAAGTTACCCTTCATGTCATTATAAATGATGAATCAAATTAACTCTTAAATTTGCATATACATTACATATCATGCCATTATGAAATATAAATTAAATAACTCTTTAAATTTTCATATAAATTACCCTTCATGCCATTATAAAAGATGAATTAAATCCACACAATAGCATTATAAAATATGGTTTAAAATGATCACATCTAATATGCTATAGATAAAATAAAATATAAACTCTGAACAACAAATACATGTTGTTATAAAAAATAAATAATAAAATAGGTATATATACTTCTAAATTATCAATCGTTGTTATTATTAAAAATATCTATCAACCTTTAACATATATATCAACCTTTAACAAAACGGGTTGATGGACTAGTATATATAATTAGAGCCTCTACCAAACATTTTTTCTAAAAAAACGGTTTCAAGAAAAAGCCATAGAGAGAAGAAGCCGTTTTTACACTAAAGAAGAGAAGTCGTTAAAACATGGCTTCTCCGATTTTATTTCTTTTTGGTTCATAGGTTGAAACCATTTCTTAGAAGCTGTGCCAAAGAGGACCTTAGTGATGTCTGTTCTAGCTAGCCAGAGTTCTCTCTACAAACGATGGTCCCCACGAGCTCAAAGGTCCCGTTGGATTGTGCAACAAGGTTACATTTTGCGAGGGTTCTCGTAGGTTATTAACAACTAGCATAGATGTACGTGCAACCTGCACGTGTTGTGAAATAATCAAACAGACAATAGAAAAGAAAAAAAGAAAAATAAAATTAAAAAGAAAGAGTCCTGATTGATTAACGTCATTTCTTTCTCGTTAAAACCAAGAAAAAGAAAGTAACAGATGGGTATGGGTATAAAATGAGGTAAAAAATAAAAAGAGAAAGTGGATAAAATATTTTGCATCTATGGGTTTTGGGTCTTTCCACCCCTTTTCAACTTTTTTCAAACTGCACAGTGGGATCAGCGTGAGAGATATACCTATGCTTTTGTAGGTAAAAAAGATTTTTAGAAAACTCGCTCTTTTATACAGTAAGTATAGACTCTACACGGAGGAATTGGGTCTCGGCTCTCTCGATCGCAGCAGCAGATAGAAAATAAAGGAAGAACAGAGGACATGGCGTTGCTACCTAACTGCTCAAGTTCTGATAGTGGGGTTAACGTACACGTAGTTCTGCGGCAACGCTAATTAAAGGATCGGCGATCTGGAAGTGAAGTGATGAACCAGCCAATCATATATAATACATGCTAGCTCTCTCTGTCCTCGTGTACAGTACTTGGTTAGTTACGCAGTACGCACACTGCCACTGATGGGACTGATCGAACTGAAACACATGATGCCTGGGCCCTGCCGGATCCATCGGATTATTCGTTGATCGTCGTCTTATATATACAAACTGACACATAGATTTGTTGGGGAAATACATAAAGCTGATGCGTGATCGTCTGATCGATGCCTGGTGGGTGGCGGTGCTGCAGGTTCTGTGGATGGATGACGTGTCCTTCAAAACGCAATCGATATATACTAGGTTCGTTGTATATGTGCACGTACCTAACCTAGCTTGTTTGTTTCTACAATCATCGTCATCGCTCGCTACTAGACTACTGGAGTAGTAGTATATCTGCAATAGGTAGGGATACGGTACACTGACCCTAAAAGGAAAGCATGCATGCAATTTGGACACATGCACATGCACGGGTCGATCGAGATCTGTTTCTTCTCTCTTAGTACGTAGCTCCTTTGGCCAGGCGGTCCCAACAGTTAACTATATGTCCGCTGCCTCTATATTCAAGGATGGCCGTTGCGCTTCCCTTTATTTTTGATCAACAGTTTTTTTATTCATATGTTTATTTTGTAAGTATGAAAGTGATGTTATTAATTAGACTCGTCTTGTAAAATTCATAATTATGATTTTATGGTTATATATATTTGCATCACATATATATGCACGACGATATAATTATTGGCTTTTGATGTGGATTGATGAAGGGCAATTAAGAGGGATTAAATCCATCCTTATTCACATTTGACCACTACTAGTTCAGAGAGCACGGGTTAAAATTTTATTGGGAGATATAGATTTAATCTTTAGTGATATTACATATGTTGTGGGTGAACGTGCAAATTTGGAAATTATTTTAATTTATATTTATTGATTGCATATTGGTTAATTTATATGTAGATTTAGGGTTTACTTTAATTCATATTTCTTAATAGCGTGGTGGGTATTTTATATGCAAATTTAGGGGATTATTTAATCAATATTTTATAATGGCGTGGTGGCTAATTTTTATATAAATTTAGGGACTTATTTTATTTTATTTTTCATAGTGGCATGATTGATAATTTTTTAGAAAACATAATAGATCTAATGGCTACTATTATTAGAGCTACACGATGGACAACCGAATGTTTCTGATTTTTGTGAGAATTTCTAGGATTTATCTTTTTTCCTAGCGCGTCTGGTGAGGATTAACGTGGAGACTCTGCCAAAGGGCCTGTAGCCCAGTGGTTGCAACAGCTCGAGCGGCACATAAGATCCTGGGTTCAACTCTTGATGGGAGCAAATTATTTCAGGATTTAACGGCTTTATTCTTTCAGTGGTAGATGACGTTCTCGTCAATAGCGAGGCGTCTGTAGTGACTTCGTGAATCTTGAGATAGCCGGCTCTTTACACGGTGCTTCGGAGGTGCTCATAGGGGTAGGGTGTGCGTGTGTGAGTTCATAGGGATGAGCGTACGTGCGTGTTTGTGAGTGTCTGCGTTGTATTGTGTATTCGCAAAAAAAAAACGTGGAGACTCTGAATGGAGCCTCAAATTAGTAATATTAAAATTAAGATGTAAAGAAATCAGCCAAAAAAAGAAGAAATATGCTTTTCTGTGGGAATTGAACTCAAAACCTTTCATAATGGCAGAGGTGGGTAATTACTTTGAAAACATATTTAATGACTACTAATATTCCAATCTACCAACTGACGGTCGGATGTTTCTGATTAATGTGACAATTTTTAGGATTTTATCTTTTTTCTTAGCGCGTCTCGTGAGGATTAAGTGGAGGCTCCAAAAGATATATAAAAAAGCCTCCAATTAGTAATATTATGATAAAATAAGGCACTGAATTTCCTTCAATCTCTATGCAACCAAATAAGACCTCAGAGTGATTTTGTCAAAGTCGTTTTGTCCCAACGAAACAAAACACATGTGCATCATCATGCGTTCAGAATTACAGATTACTTACTGTTGTTCGGACGATGATGAGTATTCCAATCGAAACTTTTGGTATTTGATAGCCTTTACCCAATACAAACTCAGGAGTACAGGACTTCCACCGGCCGGGTCGTCGGACGTACTGGCGGCGATCTAATAGTTTGTTGTCTATAAACAGAGATGATGAAGTACTATATATGGATAGTCCTTTGTTCTTCCCTCTAGGCTCTGAAAACATGCAACCTTGATGAGTGGTTGCAGCTTGACATTGACAAAGAAATAACAGGAGAATTCACTCAATGGAAGCAGCATATTCTATATATGGACTAATGGAGAGAGATCTGCATCAGAATCTTGATGGGTGAACACACAAGTTTCAGACTTTTGGATCGTTCTGATCCATGCCCTATTATATTGAAGTACATCCTCATTGCCTCCTTTGAGCTTAATTAGTCATGATGCTGACGAGTCTTCTTTTTATATTCAGATTAACACGTTTCTTAGCGCTGGCTTCATGTGTGTTATTGGCCACAACGAAAACTAGGACCAGGTATAATACACATAGCTAGCTCATTACACAAGGAAGAGATCTCTATTAATATGGTGCATAATGCTCACCTCGGTTGACTTGAGAAGCTGCTGAGACAGGTCAGTCCTTAAATCTATAGATTAGGTGCCAATTTGGCCACTTGATTCGTCTTTGTGATGCTGAGACAAGCTGGAACCAATTCGGAGCTGACATAGTCTCTAGTTATCCATCCACTGCAGCGCCACTCCTCTCTAGTACGATATATACACACATCACAAACCAGCAGAAATATTCCCATAATTCGTTCCCACGCATTGTTTCGTTCCTCACAGGCAGCTAATAACCATCATCTTTTTTTTTTTTTTTTTTTTTTTTGCGAACGTGAAATAACCATCATCTTCAGTTCTGCACGATGGAGGGAGACAGCCGCGGTAAATAGATTATTGTTGCATTACATTTTTGAATGGAATAAGCAGACAGCAGCCTTGCTAGCTAGAGGGAGATGTATTATTTTTATGTTTAGGAAAAAATCCATTTTATATTGGTGACGATGCAAGAGATACATCAATGATAGCGGTTTTGACTCGTCCTAAACCACCTGTGTGCTCACATCAGTCACGATCCAACGAAAGTTCTTGAGAACCAGCACAAGGCTGATCAATCCAAAGAAATATATATTATACTAGAAAGTCTACATATATATGCTTATTATTATTGGGTTTTTGTTGCAACTTGCATTAAGACATGACACTAATTAATAAGGCACCTTTTGAAGCACCAACCAGCCGGGTTTGTGCCGCTTGCATTGGTTGAGCTTCTTGACCGCCGACTGCATTGTTGGGCGGACTGTTTCACATACGATGAACACTCGAGCAACTTATTAGTTCATCGATCCGTAATAGCAATAATAGCACCTAGTCAGATCTGGAAAGGGCGAGATCGAGAGCCGATGAACAGGTTCAGGCAATCTCGTTCTGTCGACATATGCATGGTTGGCTGTATGCACATTTGGAAGGGCACACTGATCATATACTCATCATATTATACAGCAGGTACAATGCTCTTGAAGTAAGCCGACGAAGTATTGCTACTACATAGGAGTATGTTTCTTTAATTTATCATGTACTTTTATTCCGGATCCGGAGCTTTTTTAATTCAAGAATAAATTCTTTTTTGGCCATGTCTACATAAAATCCAGGTGTTATAAAAGGCCACAGATCAACTACTACACTATTTTTTCGGCCGTCGTAATCCAATGGTTAACTTATTTCTTCTTGTTATTTAATTTTACGAACCTCTGCAGCTCAAAGCTTTTTTTTAATGTGCTTTACGTGCATTTTTTTCCATTAAGAGGGGAAGCAACCAAACAGGAAGTACAACAAAAACACCAATGGTAGTTTCAAAAAAAAAAAAAACACCAAGGGTAAGTCAAGGCTCGCTGAGCATGCACACCACCGTACCCCTCATAAATTCTGTTTTGTACTACATCAAAGATTGGCGACCAATAAGGAACCAATAGCGACCAGGGTGCTGAATGTGGTTGAGAGCGTAAAACACACTTGCTAGCTTGGTTGTTAGCACTTTTAACGCCTTCCTTTTAAGAACTGATTAGATCACCATCCTTATGCATGTCCCTATATAAGGTACTAGTAGGTCGTGTAATAACAATAATGCACAAATTTAGGAAAACTGAAGAAGAAAAATCGCGCATCTTTTTTGTTGAACACGCAGGAGAGCTGCACATCTTTGTTAATAGAAGAACAGTTCGAATACAGACTTAACAAAAGCACCGGCCGAGCCGGCGCTCGACACAAGCTAACTACTCCCGAACTAGACGACCGAGACACCTCTCACCCGCTGTCACCCACTCGTCGGCGCTGCACCTAATGGAAGAGACTACGCGGCCAACCAAGGAAGCTTCATCCCGGAAGCACCTAGCATTGCGTTCTTTCCAAATCATCCAAGTAACCAGCGCAAAGAGAGAGTCACCGCCTCGTTTGGCGCTGGCAGGCCAAACCCCCCCTCAGCCGCTGCCACCACTCAAGAATGGAGCGGCAGCCGTCCGCCGGTGGTCAAAGCACACCAAACGGCGCTAGAACCTGGTCCCAGACCTGATGGGTGAAGCTGCATTCGATCAGCAGGTGGTCGCAGGTCTCATCAGCCGAGTTGCACAAATAGCAGGCTGCCCTAGCTTCAAGGCCATGTCGTCGTCGCCGATCAACTGTCCAGATTCGCCGCTGCCAGGCCAGCCACAAGAGCAGCTTCACCCTGAGCGGCGCCCAAGTCTTCCAGACGATGGCGATCTCCGGTCGGTGGATGGAGCCCTCATGGAGAAGACGATACGCCGAGCGAACACTGAACTGCCCGTCGGGCGACCACCGCCAGAGCAGCCGGTCCTGAGATTGTGAGATGCTGACGTCTCGGATCAAGTCCCAAAGCCTCAGAAACTGACTGATCACTTGAACCGTGCGTCCCCCCTAAGCTCCCTGACCCAACTCCCATCAGACAGCGCCGCGGCGACGGTCTGCGAGGATCTGATTCACTTGGAGACCATCCCCAGCAGCGCCGGAGCCACATCCTCGACCGACTTGCCATTGATCCAGGAATCCATCCAGAAGAGAGTTCACTGGCCGTAGCCTACTACAAAGGTCACAGAAGCTTGGAATAGGCAATGGACCTCGGGTGCGACCTTGAGAGGCAGTCCTGCCCATGTACGGTCTCCATCTTCTGGGCATCTTCATAGCAAAAGCCATCGGACTTGCAAGGCTAGACACATGAGGCGTAGATCAAGAACTCCCAGGCTGCCGAACTCCAGCGGTCTCGCCACCACCGGACATGCACGGCACACTTGCCACGAGACGATGCGTCTACGCCAGCCTAGAAGAACCTCCTGCAGCAAGCCTCGATGTCTTCCCTAGCCCAAGCCGGGAGGCCATTCGCCATCATAGTGTAGATAGGAACTGCGGTCATCACTGATTTGATCCAAACCAGGCGCCCGCTCCTGGCCATCAATGACCCCCGCCAAGTTGGTAGCCTCGCTGCCACAGTGCCACTTTGTCGACCAGGCTCTGCACGCACTTCCTTGGGATGGCTCCATGATGTAGCGGTAGACCGAGATAGTTGATCGGCAACTCGACAACTTGGCAACCCAAGATGTTCACGATGTTGTTGACGCGGCTTATGTACGAATATTTTGTATCATTTTACATAGTTTTTCATTGATTTTAAGCGTCAACTATATCTTTTACTAACAATTATCACTGATTATTGTGGATTTTGCAACATTGTCTTGGAAATATGCTATATATGATTTTTGCCGGTTTTTGATCTATTTTTTGCGAAATTCACAATGATTTACGACGAGTAAGAAAGGACCTCTAAATCGACATTCATGGAAGATGATGATCAAGGAAGGCTTGGTTGATTTATGATCCCCTCTGTATTAATCAAGGCTTGCTGATCAGAAACTTCAAGAAGGTGTCAAGAGTTACAAAGATTTAGAGACAATTATTCAATAAAATCATCAATTAATGTCAAGACTAGAAGACTTCGTCGAAGCTCGGCCCATAAAGGAGATTCCAGAGGCCCAAGAGTCCACAAAAGTCCCGCACAAACATTACTTAATCATCAAGGAATTACCCCGCGGAAGATGAAAAGAAAAGGACGCAGAGAGAGTCCGAGTCGGCCGACCCTGACCTTCCTTGTCGGCCGACCCCACCCCCCTGACGTAGGTTCGAGTTGCTTTTTCTACCACGACATCTTCAGGGTATAAATAGCGAGCTTAAGCCTCGGGGCGGGGCATCCAATTCATTATCAAGGCGTGAAGACGGTGACAAGGGGGACCACAACTAGAAGAGAGTAGAGGGTCAAGTTTCTAGTCTAGGATTAGAGTTCTTAGTTCCTGGAGGTGATTAGAGGCCTTGCACGGTGTTCTAATTACCTAGCTCCAGAGATTTAATTGTATCATCAAGAGAAGGTACGATCATGGATGTAATCTTGATACAGTTTATTAATGAAGTATTGTTCTTGTCTAATTATCATGTTCTTGTTCTAATTATGCATGTTCTAGTTCTAATTAGTATTAGAACTAGATGCTTGTTGATTAGATCATGTTATTAAGGGTGTTATTCATCTAGCGATCTTGATCTCTGATCTAGTTTACCAATGATATGGTTGTGTTTCTAATTCTTGTGATCATGGTGATTAGAAGTTCTAGTTGCTCTAATTATGTTATTAGACTATGTGAAGTAATTAGAAGCGCGTTCTCTGATTATGTATGTCTGTTGAGAGTTTCTCGTCGATTACCTGGTTATTAGCGACAGTAGAGCTCGGGAAAAGGTTAAACTCAATCTAGGGGGCTAGATTGGTTGATCTTGATTTAATCATGCTATGATGATTATGTTTGAACATGCTTGTTTATCTTGAGCTGCTAGATATCTCGCTACTCTATTCTTAAAGTGGCGTCCATATATCGCATATGCTTTGGATCCAATTAGAGCTTGATTAGAGAGCTAGTTAATACCCTTTAATTAGTGCTCTAGTTATGTTCTAATTGTTTATCTTATATTTATAGTATAGTTCTTATTAGATTAGGCTAAGGATTGGTTTAGATTAAGAATTGGTTTAGATATAGATTAGGCTATCTTTTTACCTTTAGTTTAGCTTAAACTCTTGTTAATTAGAGAATACTAGTTCGTTCCTTGGATTGACAAAACCCATGATACTCATCCTGGAGAAAAGCTACATACGATACTGTCGCTTGCAGTATAAGGTTTGCCATGCTTAAGTGCTGTCAATAGATGTTCGCGAGATCCGGCTCCTTCCCAGAGAGGGGTTGATGCTCAGGCCAGTGGCGTCGCCGAACAGCTGCAGGAGCGCCCTGATAGCTCTAGCTTCCCCCGTGTCCGGGTCCATGAACAGTATCACATCGTCCGCATAGAGACTGCACCTGGACTTTACAACAGGCAACCCCAGCGGCCTCAAGGCGCCGGCACCAGCTGCACGGCAGAACAGCTTGTTGAGGACCTCCATGGCGATGATGAACAACAGCGGGGAGAGGGCATCCCCCTGCCGCACACCTCTCTGGTGTTTGATCGGGGGTCCGGGTTGCCCATTGACTAGAATCTTGGAGGACGTAGTGGAGAGCAGTATGGAGATCCAATTGCACCAAGATGTGCTAAATCCGATGTAGAACCTCAAGTAGAAAGCTCCAGGAGATAGAATCAAAAGCCTTGGAGATGTCGAGTTTGAGCAAGAGCTTTGGGACCTTCTTTCTGCGGAAGGCCAAGGCGGCGCACTGAACGAACTTGTAGCTGTCGAGGATTGACCTTCCGCGCACATATGCCGTCTGGTTCGGGGAGATCAGATTGTGCATGAAAGGAGCCAACCTCAGTGCTAGGATCTTGGACACCAGCTTGCCCAACCCGTGCACCATGGCGATGGGTCTAAAGTCCCCAGGCGCCGCAGCATCCGGTTTCTTTGGCAGTAGCACGATTAGCCCATTGTTAAGCTTCTCAAACCCTCGCTTGCGGCCGGAGTGAAAAGCGTTGAGGGCCGAGAGAACGTCAACTTTGATGACACTCCAGGCGGCCCTGTAGAAAGCACAGGTGAAGTCGTCCGGGCCGGGGGCGCGATCAGCAAGGAGTTGCATAATGGCAGCCAGAACTTCCTCCTCCGAGAATGGAGCATCGAGCGCCGAGAGGTCGGAAGGAGAGAGCCCTAGAGCATCAAGATTGATCGCCCGTTCACGCACTACAGCCGTGCCGAAGATGTTGTTGAAGAACTGATGCACCAGTGACGACACGTCGTCGTGTGAAACTGCGACATGATCCTCGGAACGCAGCTCAAGGATGGCCAGATGCTTCTTCTTACCCCTCGCCATGGCATGGAAATAGCGGGTGTTTGCGTCACCATCCGAGAGCTGGCGCACCCTGGACCGCAGCCTGGCTATCGTGCGCTCTAGTGAGGCCAGCCCGAGACACTTGAGCTTGACATCGGCGCGGAGTCGGAACTCGTCGGCCGACAGCCGCCGCGAGTCTTGAGCTCGATCGAGTCTCAACACCCGAGCGACAAGGAGCTGGTCCCTGACGCAGCCAACCTTCTTGGTCAACCAACTTTGAAGAACACGCATGAGGTTTCGGAAGAGCTGATCAAGACGATTGTAAGGGTCGGTGGTTGGATCGCTGCACTGCCACCCGTGCTGCAGCGCGTCCTCAAAGCCAACGAGCTTGGGCCAAAAGCTCTCGAAATGGAACCTGGGCTTGCCCCCCTAGCCTGCGCCCCTGCAAGTGTGTAGCAACAACGGGCAGTGGTCCGAAGCATCGGTCGAGAGGCCTTGGAGGAAGCAGTCCGAGAAGCGTTCATCCCACCCAAGCGACACCAGCGCCCTGTCGAGGCGAACCAGTGTTGGCATCTCCCTCTCGTTGCTCCAGGTGAAGGATCTCCCATGTAGATGCAAATCTTGAAGCTCTAGGTCGCTCACATAACGCCGGAATTCCCTCATGAAACGCCAGCGGATGTTGCCATTGTTCTTGTCGGCCTCATCAAGAATGAGGTTGAAATCGCCGACCACCGCCCCATGAGCCGTCACACGCGTCGTGGGCAGCGGCGAGCTCCTCCAAGAACAACTCTTTCTCGGTGTCACCTTGGGGCCCGTAGACCGTGGTGAGCCACCACGGCTCCCCGATCCTGGGACCGGACAGCCGGATGGAGAGAGAGAAACACCCAATGTGCACGTCGGCAATGTCAATGTCGGGTCCACGGACCGCAACAAGCAACCCGCCCCTGGACCCATTCGCAGGAACGAAGGCGTAGTCCGAAAAGCGCAATCCAAGCATTGAGATTACAACATCACGGGGACGGAACACAACTTAGTTTCTTGGACACACACGATATCAGCTACCACATCATCTACCACCGTGCGAACCGCGTCGCGTCGCGCACTGCAGCTAATTAGTTTAATTGTGTCATTATTGAGTTGATTGTTCGCCTGAATATGTCGTCATGACAGCGCTGAAAAAAGAAATGCTATATATTATATAATAGGTTGTCATTCCGGTGATAGACGGATGATAGTGGTGACCGTTAGTTTGTTCGATCATCGTAACCTCGATCGGTTGAACAAGTCAGGGAAACATCGTCACGATCAGAGCACGTTCATACTGTACAGTGTTTAGCGCACTGCTGCTGACGACGGCACTGTTTGTTCCTTTTGTTTATTTCCGTGAGGCGCTGCTGACTTGCATGCACTGTGTATATTGTCGCTCATTGTTGTTATTGTCATCGCCTCCTTCCGTCGTCACAATTCCATCAGTCCTACGTACTACTACGCCATCAAGATTATTAATTATTCAAGACCAAGAAAAAAAACAAGAGTGATGAAATCTAGGAGTACTAGCCAACTAATATGCTACTAGAACGAACGAATTTAATCCTCCAGACGTGGAGGAATTGGAAAGGAAAGCAATACGTACAATGCAAGCTTGGTCTGAAGCAAAGCAACCGTACGTGTCGTCGACCTTTTTGTGTTTTTTTGTCGAATACGCAGGAGAGCTGCGTATCTTTGTTAATAGAAGAAAATTGTTTACAAGACACAACGACCAGTGACTGGCCCGTCCCGTCCGGGGAATAACAAAGAGCTAATTACTCACGCAGGAGACACCCAAGTTGGTGGCTCCGGCGCTAACCAAATCGCCAGCCGTACGATCTACAACTCCTAACACAACATTGACCATCGACGCGTCCCCTCGAAAGCACCTAGCATTGCGTTCTTTCCACACGATCCACGTCACCAAGGCATATAAGCTGTCGGCCCCTTCCTGAGGTAAGCCGGCCATAGGCTACTTACCCGCTGCCACCAGACAATAATGGAATCACATCCCACTATTGGGGGACAACTCCGGCCGCGCTCCGCCAGAACCCCCTCCCACACTTGCCGTGTGAAGGAGCATCCAAAGAACAGGTGATCACCGGTCTCTTCCTCTGTGCCGCAGAGGTAGCACAAGGCGTTCGCTTGCAGCCCGTGGCGACGCCTCCGATCAGCCGTTCAGTGGCGTCGTCGCCACGCTAGCCATAGGAAGATTTTTACGCGTAGGGAAGCCCAGATCTTCCAAAGTGCAGCAACTTTGGGAAAGCATGTAGAGCCCTCGTGAAGCAATTGGTACGTCGACTTAACTGTAAACTGTCCATTGGACGTCCACCGCCACACCGGCACATCCTGTACCAGAGGTTGAAGGCGAACTCCTCGCAGCGCCTCGGCAAGCCTGAGGTAGTCGACAATGGCGGGCACAGTCAGCCCACCCGTAAGCTCTCGTATCCACCGTCGCGTCAGCGACCGTCTGCGTTGTCCGGACCCGACTGGAAACTAAGGCAGGCAAGTTCGGGGCAATGTCTGGCACCGATTTACCATCGAGCCAGCAGTCGACCCAGAAGAGCACACTTCTTCCGTCCCCAACCACAAAAAGGATGGAAGCCTGGACCAACTCGCGGATCACAGGCTCAACCTTAATCGGCAGCGCGCTCCATGCTTTGTCGTCCGGGCAGCGCTGCAGCCAGAGCCAGCGAGCTTGTAAAGCCATTCCCATCAACCGCATATCAGGCACCCCCAGGCCACCAAAAAGTACAGGCTTGGTCACGGCTGGCCGGGGCACGGTGGCCGGCCACGTGCGGGCGACGCCGCCTGGGGCCCCGCCGGAGCTCTCTCGCCGTCGCCGGGCGCAGGCTCCACGCGCGCGCCGCTCGCCGCCCATGCTGCCCCCCACATGCATGCCCGTGCACCGCTGTCTGTCGTCAGTCTCCGTCTCCGTCTCTCTCTTTGTGTGTGTGCTTGCTTGTCTGCTTCCGCCTCCCGCCATTAATTGCGTAAAGCTAAGCCTAAGCACTAATCTGTGCTTGCAATTAGTCAGCTGCAAAGCACTTTTAGTCTCGCACTAAAATAATGCAACGTCAACGTCGGCGCCTCGCTCTTCAGCAGCACTTACCGCCTCTAAGCTTCCTCCCCTCCCTCTCTCCTGTCCGGTCGCCGCCGCTGCTATAAATTGAAGGGGCCGCCATGTCCAGTCCTCCAAGACCCGAACCAGCAGCCCTCCCGCGGTCCTAGTTCTTCTTCCCACTTCCATTCCAATTTCCACACGACCGAGAAGCAGCAAGGACCACCGCCACCAACCTAGCTCGGTAGCTTGAATTGATCGAGAAAAGCACGACGACGTCCTTGACCTTGAGCTAGCGCAGCCAAATAAAAGAGGTAATAGATCGAGCTAGGTTTTCTTGTCCATATATAACATGGCAGCGCCGTCCTCAGACGACTGCGGCTGGCTGCTGTACCTCTCGCTGGCCGCGAAATGCGGCGGCGACCACCCCCACCGCCTGCTCGGCCTCGCGGCGGTCTTCGTGGCCGCGTGCGTGGTCACGTCGCTGCTGCACTGGGCGTGCCCCGGCGGCCCCGCGTGGGGGTGGTACTGGTGGGCGCGGCGCGGCGGCGCGGGCATTATCGGCGCCGCCATCCCGGGGCCCCGGGGCCTGCCCGTGCTCGGCAGCATGGGGCTCATGACGGGCCTGGCGCACCGCAAGCTCGCGGCGGCGGCGGCCGCGGGGGGCGGGGACGACGCGGCGCGGCGCCGCCGGCGGCTCATGGCGTTCTCGCTGGGCGAGACCCGCGTGGTGGTCACCGCGGACCCGGACGTGGCCAGGGACCTGCTCGCCAGCGCCGCCTTCGCAGACCGCCCCGTGAAGGAGTCCGCGTACGGGCTGCTGTTCCACCGCGCCATCGGCTTCGCGCCGCACGGCGCCTACTGGCGCGCGCTCCGCCGCGTCGCGTCCGCACACCTCTTCTCGCCGCGCCAGATCGCGGGCTCCGCGCCGCAGCGCGCGGCGATCGCGCGGCAGATGGTGCTGGGCGCCGCCGTGGCGGCGGAATCGGACGGCGGCGTCGTGGTGGCGCGGCGGTTCCTGAAGCGCGCGGCGCTGCACAACGTGATGTGGTCGGTGTTCGGGCGGAGGTACGAGCTGCGGCGTGCCGGCGGGGAGGGGGAGGAGGCGGCGGAGCTCAAGAGCCTGGTGGACGAAGGGTACGACCTCCTCGGCCAGCTCAACTGGTCCGACCACCTCCCCTGGCTCGCCCGCTTCGACCTGCAGAGGACCCGGGCCAGGTGCGCCGCCCTCGTCCCGCGCGTCAACCGCTTCGTGGGCCGGATCATCGACGAGCACCGCGCACGCCTCAAGCACTCCCACGCCGACGCCGACGCCGACGCCGCCATGGACTTCACCGACGTCCTGCTCTCCCTCCAGGGAGACGACAAGCTCTCCGACGCCGACATGATCGCCGTCCTCTGGGTACGCACGCCTTAACTATTTTTAGGTGCAGATCGAGTTGAGAGACGGACCGTATGTGCCATGTGTCTGATTTGTGTGCAACTCTGATGGCAGGAGATGATCTTTCGCGGCACGGACACGGTGGCGGTGCTGATCGAGTGGGTGCTGGCCCGTCTGGTGCTGCACCAGGACGTGCAGCGGCGGGCGCAGGAGGAGCTGGACCGGGTGGTGGGTCCGGGGCGGGCCGTGGCGGAGCCGGACACCGCCTCGCTCCCGTACCTGCAGGCGGTCATCAAGGAGGTGCTGCGCCTGCACCCGCCGGGCCCGCTGCTGTCGTGGGCGCGGCTGGCCACGTCGGACGTCCACGTGGCCGGGCACCTGGTCCCCGCCGGCACCACCGCCATGGTGAACATGTGGGCCATCACCCACGACCCCGCCGTCTGGGCCGACCCGGAGGAGTTCAAGCCCGAGAGGTTCTTCGTCGTGGCCGGCGCCGACGGCGGGTTCCCGGTGATGGGGTCGGACCTGAGGCTGGCGCCCTTCGGGTCCGGCCGCCGGAGCTGCCCCGGCAAGGCCCTGGCCATGGCCACCGTGGCGTTCTGGGTGGCCACCCTGGTGCACGAGTTCGAGTGGGTGCCGGCGGCCGGCGGCGTGGACCTGTCCGAGGTGCTGAGGCTGTCCTGCGAGATGGCTGCCCCGCTGGAGGCGAGGCTGGTGCCACGTCGTCGTCACGCGGAGACGGCGTGAGGGAGGGATACTGTAGGAGCTGCTACTATGCCCTGCCGCCACGTGCCACACCCCTACGCTAGCTGCATGTGTTTGTAAAATGTACCCGGCGCGGCTGGTGACGGTGAGCCTGAGCCCTTACAACGCGCGCGTGTAGAAAAAGAAAAACGCATACGCATGCATGTTCATTCCCGCTTTAGAAATGTGCCCATGTATGCTGTCCGTCAGTGTTCATCAGTGTCAGTGCCATCCGTCAGATCAGAGCCGCTGTCGGCTTGCTTGATGTGTGTAATGTAACGGAGCTTAATTAACCTGCGTCAGCATGCATGTAATGTAAAGTCGATGGATCAGCCTGTTAATTATATTTAGGTAGTGTAGTAGTGTACCTGCAGAGAGTTGACCCACCAGGGAGACGGTTATCTTTTGCTTTCCAGTAGCAGTACTGCCTTCTGCCTATATATAAGTATGTATAGAGAGAGAGAGAGAGAGAGAGAGCTGCTGCTACTAGAACACTAGGTGGATGCATATGTATATATGGTATTATGTATATCTATCTCTATCTATCCTAATGCAAGCGTGTGTACGTGTGCGTGTTTACCATCATCATCAGACTCAGAGTGAGATGTACTAGTACGTCCTTATCGATCGCAAATAATGCAGCGCAGAGCAGAGACCTGTTTTGGCACCAGCATATATGGTGAGTGGCTTTCTTGCTTTTCCGGCAATGCCAGCAGGGGCCCTCGACATCGATCGACGGCGACAATGCGAGATCGAGGCAATAGCTCTACAATTCAATCATGCAGCCAGCCAGCAGCGGCACCTGAGACCTGACGCCGGAACCGGACGGAACATCTGTTCACTGCATCAGATCAGGTTGTACTGGCTGCACTGCAGGAGCCGCGCGTTGCCATCCGAAGGGCCGTCGGCTTCAGCTGACAGGGCCGGAGAATCTATAACGTCTGGTGGCTGCTGCTGCATATGGATGGGTCTCACGATCACTCGAGTCCTCTTGTCCCGGCCGGTTTTGATTTTTTTGCTGAGTTGTGTTGTGTGGTGTGTGTTGATGTCACAATCTAACCGTCCATTGTTGTTATTAGTTTGTTGCGTCCAATCTGGACTTCTTCTTTTTAATATAATCGGCAAGCTTTGTCTGGTTCGTTTAAAAAAAAAAACTCTAGTCCTCTTGTCCGCACGCTGGCAACTGAGATCGGAGCGCGATCGGGCGGAAAGAAACATGCGCGTACGCGTGCGTGCGGATTAGATCGATCGTCGGCGTCGCGCTCGTCCCTCTCTGGTTTGGTTTTGGCCAGGTCACTGGTTGCAGTTACGTCGTGCGTGCGTGCCAATTGAGCGTGGATAGCAACTTTATTTGGAGCCATGGACGATGGATGGCTATATATATATATATATATATATATATATATATATATATATATATATATATATATATATATATATATATATATATATATATATATATATATTCCCAAATTAAGCTGGCCAAGCAGCAAGCAAGCGAATGATCGAGGCCCTCTCAGCTCGCTCAATACAATGCAAGACGACGACGACGACGCTGTGTACGTTGCTGTCGAGCAGGAGCCAATTGAGGAGCCAGCTAGTGTGCAATGCAACTTGAACTTGATGGTGCACGGCGACGACAGGACAGACACAGAGCGAGCTATAGCGATCGAGCATGATGGCGACGATGCTAGTAGGCTGCTAGCTGCGGCTGCTGCTGCCCGGGGCGGGGCTGCTGGCTATTGCAGTATTGCCACGATCGACCATCTTGCAGGTAGCCTATTGGCGCCATGCTTCCGCCAGTGCTCTAGCTCCAAAACGGCAAGCTAATCAACAAGTACGACTCCTTATTACTCGAGCGCGACACGACACTCATCAGGTAGAGGGCGTACGCTCTAGTAATGATCTTATCCGCTCCGATCTGATCTTTGCTGCAGTTTATTTGCGCCGTCCCGTCTAATCGAGTGACAACCACGGAAAATGTTTGCTTAAGGCCGGGTTTGTTCGCTTCGGATGGGAACGGAGGGGTTACAAGTCAAAAATCTCCATCAATCCCACTAATAATACCCTCTAATCCAAAGCTAACTAAACAAGGCCTAACAATGATCACGTGGCAGTCGTTACATTAAAATTTAAAAGCTAAGCCATGGCAATATATTATATATCGTGATGTTACTCTATGTAAATTTATTTATCTTTTTATCAAAACATTAAATATCTATATGTTAATAATTTAGCATATTTCTTAATAGAGAAAATGAATCGTCCACTTCAATGCCGTGGCGTAGGATGAAGCAAATATATATATATATATATAGCTATCCATATTTAAAAAAAATACAACCGTGGAGTTTTCAATAAAATATACGAAAGCACTAGAATTTTAAAATAACTAGTCCATCAACCCGTGCTCTCACATGGGTTAGAGTTTTAGAAGATATAGATTTAATCCTTAATAATATTAGATGTTTTAGTTCATCTTTAGTAATGTCATTGTGGTAATTTATATGCAAAGTTAGAAATTATTTTAATTCATATTTCATGATTTCATATTGGGTAATTTTATTTGCAGATTTAAAGCTTACTTTAAATCATCTTTTATAGTGCTATGATGAGCAATTTATATGTAAATTTAGGGAGTTATTCTAGTTCGTATTTCATAATGGCATAGTGGGTAATTTTAATATAAATTTAGGGATTATTTTATTTCATCTTTCATAATGGCATGGAGGGTAATTTTTATATAAATTTAAGGGGTTATTTTATCCGATCTTTCGTGATGGTATGGTGGGTATTTTTTTAGAAAAATATGATAGATCTAATAACTACTATTATTAAAGCTACGTGATGGACGACTGGATATTTCTGTTTTTATTAGAATTTCTAAGATTTATCTTTTTTTTTCCTAGCGCGTCTGGTGAGAATTAATGTGAAGGCTCCAAAAGAAGCCTACAATCAGTAATAGTAAGATGTATAAATTTTTTTTAATGTTGTCCATTGATGGCTCCATAACGGCGCATGTGGGTTGCAACAACCAACCAGAGATTACATAAGTGGGATTGTCACAAAGCTACGTGATGGACGACCGGATATTTCTGTTTTTATTAGAATTTCTAAGATTTATCTTTTTTTTTTCTAGCGCGTCTGGTGAGGATTAACTTGAAGGCTCCAAAAGAAACCTATAATCAGTAATAGTAAGATGTATAAAAAAAATTTTAATGTTGTCCATCGATGGCTCCATAACGGCGCATGTGGGTTGCAACAACCAACCAGAGATTACATAAGTGGGATTGTCACCTAAACAAATACTAAAGACATGCAAAGCAATGATGTAACAGAAACAATTTATGACTACTAGTCCATCAATCGGTGCTCTTAGATGGGATAAAGTTTTAAATGATACCGTATATTCATGAGAAGTTGATAGATAACTTTAACAGCAGCAACAATTGATAATTAGAAACATATATATGTATGCTTGTATTTTAGAATTTATATATTATTCGATTTTATCTTTAGCTATATCGTAGGTGATTATTTTAATTCATCTTTTATAATGGCACAGTGAGTAGTTTATATGCAAATTTATGGGGGTTTTAAATTTATATTTTATAAAGCCATGGCGTGTAATTTATATGTGAATTTAGGGAGTTATTTTAATCGACATTTTATAATATTATGGTGGGTAATTTTTGGAAAATGTAATAGATCAAATGGCTGCTACGTTAGAGCTATATCATGGACGGCTAGATATTTCTGATCTTTATGAGAATTTTTAGAATTTATCCTTTTTTCTATCGTGACCGGTGAAAATCAACATGGAGGCTCCAAAAAAAATTTCCAACTAGCAATAGTAAGTGTGAGAAAAACATATAAACTAGATATTATGTGTTAGCAGAAATATATAGGACTACCATCTTAATATAAAATACTGAATGAGCAAAGTGAGTGCATGAAAAAATAATAAATTCTGATTCACTTTATGTAAGTAGTAAAATTATTTATAAAAAAGTTTTGCTACTTATGTCTCATAACATGATAAAAAAAATTGTCTCATAACATTATTTTACTGCACCAATTGCACGTGGGGCCGTTATCTTCATCATCCCTCCACCGCTCACATATACTTGACTTGTTGCTTTCAACCAAAACAAATAATGTGATACACGACTCTCCTGCACGACGTGACACGACGACGCGACGTGACGTTTAGAAGAGCACACACCATCTCGATCGATCGGCCTGTCTATGGTAGGGTGGTGCATTGCACTGCTAGCAGCTGCTAGTACGATTCATGTGTGTGCTGAACGAGCGACAGAGCTTGTTGCTTTGCTTCTCTCCCGGCCCGGCCGCCCTTGCAATCAGATCGCGGTAGATTACCCGGCCACATGTTGTGCATGTGCTACGGCACATCAAAACGGGCCTTGTGTCGCCTCGCCACTCGGTCGTGCAGTGCAGGCTTCACTACGTACGACACGGCCAGCTTGCCCTATTAGCTACAAGCTAGGTGCACCTGCTGGCTGTCTGCATGCTGCAGCACCCCGACCGTGTCCTTATGAAGAAGAGAGCCAACTCGATCGATCGATCTGTTTAGGATAAGATCGCCAGAAAGACCTGAGGCAACAACGAACAGCTTGGCCCCATAGGCACGAGCACGACGGCGCAACACAAAGTAAAAGCGACAGTACAGTGGACTCCATTTGAGCTTGTTCCCGGCGTGACACACGTATATGTGTGCTGTAAAAAGATATATATGGATGGATGGGGGTGTGATTCAGCAATCAGCACTCATGTCATCAGATCAGTGTGATGAACCTGCTGTGGGTGGCGATAGATGCAGGATATATGCACACCACTAGGTAGCTCTCCAAGTCTCCATCGAGGCCACCAACACAAAAGGACGGATCCATCCACGAGGGAAGTTAAAGCTAGCTAGCAGCGATCGAGAGATCAACTCTTTTACAGATTTAAAAAAAAATGACTTTATCACCAAAACAGTTTCAGGTCCGATCCACCAGAAAAAAAGCTATCTTAGTTAAATTAATTATTTTCAAAAAAACTTTAAAGTCTACTATGAAAAGTTAGTTCACTAGGAAGTAAAAGCTATCTTAGTTAAATTAATTATTTTCAAAAAAACTTTAAAGTCTACTATAAAAAGTTAGTTCACTAGGAAGTCACATCCAATCCTTGCGCGGCGCGCGCCCCAAGCTCATGCCGCCCACGCCCTCACTGCCCCCTCGTGGGCCCCTTGGCCGTGCCGCGTGAGCGACAAGCGCGCGCGCCGGGCAGTGGCCCTAGAAATCACAGAGCCCGAGCGGTGCCAAAGTGCGCCGGGCAGTGGCCCTACAAATCACAGAACCCGAGCGTTGCCAAAGTGCACGCACTATGGCAACTACTCGCTCTAGAGTTGTTTCAAATTTTAAAGGGTTCTACGTTTCGAATAGATTCGTGCAATATTTTGTACGTGCAAATAGTTTATATATACATATATCATAGACATATTAACATCAATATGGAAAAAATAATTAAAATTGTCCTTACTATTTGAAACGGAAGGAGCAGCTTGGATAGAATCTTATCTCACTCCCGTAGACTATCTTCTCTTCCTCTAGCACCTCATCCCATGTGTCCCTTTGATGAACGAGAACACATGCGGAGTGTGGGGGTGCTGCAGCTTCCAGATGTGACGTTAGCCATCCAATAAGCCTAAGGATTTGAGTTTAGTTCTATTAGTGGCTAATAATTAGCTAGCTATAGTTTTTAGCTAGAATTAGTTAACAAATTATTAGCCGGAGCTAGACGGTGTTTGGTTTCAACAGCTAATATATCAGGTAATTGGTGTAAGATCTATTAACTGAATTAGATGCGTTGAACCAGCTATATTGTTAGTTAGGGTCCGGTTAATGGTTAGCTGGTCCTGTTTGGTTCTATATAGCTGTTATTTTTTAACAGCTAGTAACTGTTAGCTCATGGAACTAAACAGATCCTAAATCTTTAATTAAAAAAAAACATCCCTCTTTGCGTGAAACTATCGATCGTAAGGGATATGCATACAAGCGTTGCATGCATGCGCGCCCTGTGGACAGGCGGCTGCTGCTTTTGGGGCATTTTCTTCACACTGCAGTTCGAGGAAATTTCTAACTTACCTGCAATTGATGCCTATGGGGGCAAAAACAAAAGAAAAGAAAAGAAAAGCTGGAAGTGGCTGAGGATGAGAGATCTTTATCCAAGCATGCAACACACATTGCACCCACTGATGATCGACCGCAGATAGCAAAAGGAACGAAAGAAACATGCATGGTGTGGGAGAGAGACACAGACACAGACACTGCATGCAGGGTGCAGCACGAGAGATGGATCGATCGATAGCGCTTGTAAATTGTAATAAACTCGATCGATCGATCAGAGAGATTCATTCAGAGCTGCAGGGCATTATGCAGTTGCCACTTGGCCAGTAGTAGTAGTCACCACCAGCACCAGCCAGCCAGCAGGTTGTAGTGGTGGCCTTTCCAGGCAGGCGTGTGTATGGTCGGAGGCTTCGAGCGATGGAGGCGATCGAGCCAAGCAGAGGAGGGCAAGTTGCGATGCTGGGTCACACCACTACTACGTAGCTTAGCTATCGAGCGCGCCATGATTGATTGGGCCGCCTTTTCGCGTCACCGTTACCGGCCGGCCGCCTGTCCGCGGATCGGAGGAACACCTAAGACGACGACGCGATTCTTGCTTACTGAGCACCACTAGTGCTGTAATAATTTGGAGCGTATGTATTGTAGTAGTAGTAGTAATTTACATACTGACAGACAAAAGAAAGCCATGCTTGCTTTCGTGGCTAGTATACGTAGTAAGTGCGTGTGCGAAAAATGACAATCAAATTAAATAAGCTGATCGATCGATGAATCAAACTGCATGCAGAATATATTGATCATCACCCATGCATGTAACCGGAACTGGCGGTCAGGGATTGCATGGAATAACTGAATATATCTTTGATCGCTGCGGCGGCCGGGCCTCAAAGTGAAGCTTTGCGTAGTACTTTTTGTCCTGGCCAGTAGCCATAGCCACCAACGACGATGGGTTGAGAGCTAGCGCGGTCGGTCCCGACGACGGCAAAGCAGGCAGTGGCCGCCGGCCGCCGTACCAAGCTATGCATGCATGGCCTGCAGCCTGGGCTCCAGAAACAGCTAGCGATCACCACTCCCGGTCCCGGTCCCGGGCAAGCAAAGCAAAGCAGGCCAGCTGCGAGCTGGAAGCCTCCGGCCAATTAATAATCCCGGCCGGCCGGAGACGACGACGGAGATAGATGGACATGGACGGAGCAGCAGTGCACTGATGATCCAGGTCAAGGATTGGATCGCCTTGTCGCACGTCAGTCGGCTCAATCTCTTCCAGCATATGGCCAGAGTGGCCGGTGTACGTGGCGCTGGACTTCGGCGGGCGGCCAACAGAATCGCCCGGCCGGCCAGCCCACAGTTCGTGCGCCGTTCCCTGAGCTTTCAGAGCCTTCCTTGTCGTTCCTCATCGAGTCATCGGTCCCTGTGGATAATCGCTGCTGCACTATATAGTGCAAACACAGGTGCAAATGGGGGACGGATGTATATAGCTCATGGTTTAGGCGACCAGTCAAGGGGCCGTGTGAAATTAAAGAAAGTGATCCTTCAACTTGAGGCTGCTATAAATTTAATAATTGCAATAATTAGTTATTTACTTTTTAGAAACATATGCCTATTTTTTTAATGATAACATATGTTGATAATTTAGATGCATTTTTTATAATACCATAAATAGGTGATTCATATAAATTTTTATAGTTTCTAATGCTTATTTACCATATAAGCAAAATAGGTAATTTAGATATAGATTTAGATGCTATTTAAGATTATGTATCATAATAACAAATTTGGGTGGTTTACATATAAATCTAATTTTTTTTAGGGGATTGTTTCATATTATCCTCGTAATTGCAAACGTGTGTAATTTAGTCATAAATCTAAGTGGTTATTTTAGATTGTATATCAAAATGGTCAAAGTAGGTAACTTATTTATAAAATTTTTATAAGGATTATTTCACATATTTTTTTCATAATAGCATAGTAGGGCTATTAGACGTAGATTTAGGTGCTTACTTTGTGTTGTTTTTATAATGATAGAGATGGGTAATTATTCAGAAAACAAAATAGATCTAACGGCTATGTATCAGTTTATTGAATTGGCAACATGATGTTTCTAGTCATTGCGAGAACTTTTATTGGGTTTTTTTTTTCTAGTGCATCTCACGAGAATTGACGTAGAGACTCCAAAAGAAACAGAGGCCCCGAATAGTAATGGTAACATGTTGGTAATTTAGATATAAAATTAAAATGTTATTTTTAGCTTACCTATCATAACAATAAAGTTGGGTAGATTAGATACAAATTTAGAGAACCCTTTCATATTTATCTTTCGTTTTTGCTAAGATTTTAGTGTGGTAGATGAGATGAGAAAAGGAAAAAGGTTTTAAATCTTTTGGCACCTGGATATTTTTTGGTTTATACTTCAGTTGTAGTTAGCTTACTGTCAATTCAATAGAGCTCTTTCTGATTCTAATTGTCCATGGTTATAAAGGATAAATAGTTCAAAGAAATTAATTTTATGTTGGAAATATATTAGAGAAGCTATTTTTCCGGCCCCTCGATCATTGAGTTCATTTCAAAGAACTCCATGAAATTTACTTCGCTGCACAGTGCCGTACCGCTGAGCTCCCTCCATATTATGATGTCTATAGACTTTATAGTTGCAAATTAAAAAGGGAAGCAGAAAGCTAGGTGCTAAAAGCACCTGGAAAACTCACTGTTGTGTATGGGCCGAAGAGGCATTCTGACCACCGGACATAAGGAAGTGGAGAAAATGATTGAACACGTGTTGTGCCCCATGGGGCCATGGGCCATGGCAGCCGCTGTCTGTCCCCTCACGTTGCGGAGCATTGTTTCAGGTAAGATCACATCAAAAATTTGGACGCTGGCGCAGGTGTCCCCTGAGCTGTACGACCCATACCTCTCCATGTTCCACGGAAGAGGACGCCCAGGAAGTGACTGGACGCAGATGTTCACTTTTGTTGGGATGGCGCACTGCGGCAGTGCCCCGAATAGTACACGGCAATGCAGCATGATTCAGCCAGCTCGCATGAGGCGCTGCCAAGCTGTCCAGATCAAAGTATATACATAGGTTTGTTTCTGTGGCAAGCATATGCTCATGTGCTTCGCACAATTTTTAGCACCTTACCTTGCTGTGGCATCAAACAGATACTCACAAATAAATCAGGAACAGGAATGAAGAAAATGATCTGCTGCGATGTGATCTCAAGCAGAAAAATCAAGAAACCAAGTGGTACTGGCGTGTCAAATGACAGCAAAGGCTTTATTTAGTTATTACTCTACATACATCACACCCAACATGTTGTAACTTACTTTTCCTATAGAACACTCTAGGGAAAATGTTGTTTTTGCCAAGAACAGACATTATTAGAAGCAAAAACAAAATTTTCCATGGAGTTGGGCTATGGATGACTTGCAATCACAGAACCACGGCGATATGCAATGGTTTATCAGCTTAACCGAGGTGAGACAACTTCATCTTCACCTGAAGCTACAAAGTTCTCTATACGTATACCCATGCAAGGGTTTTTTTATTCCGGGTGGCGAACAGTAGGTAACAGACTACTAAATACACCTCGGAAATTTTTTCATATGTCTGCATATATGTTCTACCAAACCTATAACAGAGGAAAGCAGTCGCATCAGATTTTGTCATGAAGGTTAACAACCAAGTGGTGCGCATCATCTAGAAGCTTCCAGACATCTAGCTGCCCGGCCATGCTATTACACTCGCGCAATATCTCATCCATGCTGCTGTACTTCTCGATTATCAGTTTCCTTCTCTGCAAGACACAGGCCGCGATAGCATAGAGCAACAAGTCGTCAGTTGGAGGGGCATGAAGCCTTATCTTTGCCCAAGTGGACCTTCCAATCCCAGCTCGAATTGCGGCCTGGTCAGCCCACATGACCTCCCACAGACACATGGTCTGCTCAAAGGTGAGCTCCCTCCTGAAGAGAACCACTACCATTCGGTACAGAAAGAAGCAGTCTTCAGCCTGAAGTTTCTGCAGGTGCCTATAGAGGTGTGAATCCTTGCGCTTGATGATCTGCGAGACGGTTTTCAGCTGTCTTATTATTCCAACCTCATCGAGTCTGAAGTTGTGCCTTGCCTTCCTCATGAAACCCACGAAGCACCAAAACGCTTCATGATCTTCCTCCATCACTGCAATTATTGGTGACAAGAGATCACTCATTCCTTGACAGTACCCAATCTCTGGATCATAGAGTGCATATGCCTCAAGCAATGCAACTAAACGTGCAGCATGATAAATCATATAAGGCTCCAGATGGTCATAATCTTTCAACCCAACAGATATTGCAGACCGGAGTGCCTTTTCTTTAGAGACTTCAGCCTGGTTACGGGCAAATAGAGCCCATTCTGTATTTGCTCGAATAGCATCTACACGTATAATGCGCTGCCAAGTGGTAAAATCCTCTGGAGTTCTGTCAGTTATAAAAATGTCCGACTTAGACGAGGTGCTTCTGACAAATTTTGGCTTGGGATCACAGTTCTCTTCAATATTGGTAGAGACGGATGTTCTGTCAGGTTCATCTTCATAGGAAGACTCAGAGTCAGAAGATTCTGATTCTGCCATACATGGATCAACACAAGTTAACTCACTTGTACCTTCATCTATGCATTCCACAGAAACGCAGTTAGAACTCTCTGATTCTTCTGCCTTACTGCCAAAAGATTTCAATTCTTTGGGCAACACACAAGCCCTCTTACTAACACCTTCAGAATAAGGTGACTCTGATCCTTCAGCCCCGTCAGAAAGATCCTCGCTCGTGAACTCATTTATAACATTCAGCCCATTTCCTCTGTAACAATTCAGAATGCGATGACACTGTCGCCTCAGCTTTTCATATTCTTTCCTGCACCAGAAGTTGCGACAGTTCATTTTTTTTCAATAAATAAAGTATCAATGTGAACAACACTAGTGTTGTTATCTTCTTTGATAGTAAGAAAGCACAGTATGCCTTATCAGTCATGGAACCAAAGGTGTAAACAGCTGTTCTACGATATCTGCTTATTTACACTTGTTATCTGGAATTTAAAGGCAAACTATTCTTATCCAAACTGTACATTCAACTAAATCTAAAACGCAAAAGCTGATGGAAGACAAATAACGGAGCTATGAGCACAATACCTTTTCTTTATCTTGATGGTATTTCTGTCCTCTTCAGAGCTGTTAAGATCATAACTGCACATAACAGGGAATTGGTCAGTATGTCGACTCAACATATTAAATAAGATATATATCTAATAACACAAAGCTAAAACAGGACTAATTTGTTAACCATCATCAATGAAACATAACATCTTTCTAGTCGTAAGTTGCATATTTTTTGTTTAGCAATGTGCTTTTCTTGGCTTTCTCCTTTTGGCCTACCTGAGATAAATTCAGTTTCACACACAAACGCATCTAGTTTTAATCAATTGACCCAAGAAGATGGATTAAGATAAATCAACTACTTTACAAACTGACACTAGGCAGGCCACAGGCCCATAAATAAAAGAGCAAAAGGTTAGCTCAGCAAGATAGAATCATAGAGGACTAGAGGTATAAACTAAAAAACTCCATTAAATATTACTATATAAGGATGCCATGTGAAGCCTAGGGACGCATCGTACCGACACACTGGACAGAATTTTTCTCCCGTAATAACTAATAAGTCGCATTCGTGAGGGCACTGAGCATATCTAAATGTTAATATTTTTCAAACCCAACTATTGACTTATGAGAGTAATCCCTCAATTTCTTTTTCATAAGGCATATTTGTCTAAGCACAGAGATAAAATATGTTACTAGACAAGGAAATGTTAGAGCGAAATGTGAAGATTAGCTCGTAAATGATGCAGATAGAGCGAGTAGTATAAACAAGAAAGAAGAGAAGAGAAAGGATCAAATCCATTGTATGTCAAAACAGGATAAATATCATAAGCCAACATTTTGAAACATAGACGGTATGATGGAAAGATTGGTTTTGGCAAAGAACATGAAGCAAAAAACAGTGTAAGAATCTAGGTCACCAACCAGGTTGAAGTTTTGTGTGCATAAAATCATAGAAGTAATCTATTTCACAAACTTGTACAAGCACATGTGTCATAATATGTTACAATTTCACAAAAACAGACGAGTAAAATGTTCTCTTTTTTTAACCACAGCGGCAGGAGCTCTGTCTTTCATTAAGGTAGAAAAGAAGTTAATATTGAGCAAGTACAATAAGCAGGCTATAAGCAGGCTAGGAAGACAATGGCCTGAATGCCTCCCCACACTCAAGCACTCACTCATGCCATGAAAAGGACAGAGGCAAAGAGAGAAAACAAACGAGAGAGGGAGAGAGAGTGAGAGAGAGAGGATCCTAGGGGTATCAAGGTAACAGCATTGCACGGGGCACGGCCTTGCTGCAAAATGTCATCCTTGGTTTTCAAGGCGACCTCTAACACCGTAAGGTCGAATGTTGAAAAATGCGACGGTTTCTTTCTTTCCAAATGTTCTACCAAGCATAGACGACCAAACCGTTGAAAGCACGGCAGGATTCTTTAGGATGCGAAGCCGCAGCAGCTTCCCACCAACTCCCTAGGGAGTCAAAGGACGAGAAACTATGTAGGTCCAAATGTGACAGTAGAGTGATATGCTCCCACGCCAGTACTTGAACCCAAATGGAATGTGCAAAGGGACAGTGGAGACAAAGGTGGAGGGCGGACTCCAAAAGGCCAGCACAAGCACACATGACGTCTGATGTGGCCAACCCTGGATTGCGAGATTATCCGCTGTGAGGATTTTGTTTTGGATTAAGGTCCAGACAAAAAACTTGCATTTATTTTCCGTGTTAGCTGTCCAGGTCAAATTCATTTTATATTGGTGGAAGGAGTCAACGGATTGCGCCTGGTAGGCTGACTTGGCCGAGCAGGTCCCTTTGTCTGTCCAGCGCCACCGAATGGAATCAGCAATGCGTGGTTGCAGTTGCACTTCCTGGATTCGTATCCAGAGGGAAATGAACTCCTCAAGTTTTGATTTTTACATAACATTCAAGTTATACCAACTTTTTGAACTAAATTCATTTACCACCTAACAAAACGGTTCTTACATAATATTTGATACATAAACAAAACAGGAAAATCATCTTACACTCCAAGTAGAAATGGCCAAACTTCAGCCCTGATGCCTGGTTCAATTCCCTGGAAATGTTGATAGAGTTGATTTAGTTTACTGTTGAAGTGGAAAAAAGCTGCACGGCATGCAATAGGATGCATAATTTGTGTAGCTAAAGATAAAGATCACAGCATATATCAGTATGCTTACCCCACTGCGAACTTTCTTTAGAAACTTTCTTCCCCCATCACGAAGCTTCCCATTCGCTGAAAACAGACGATTCCAGTGTTGACAAGACAGTGCTCCTTTTCTTTTCCTTCTTGACCATGGAGATTTAATTCCACTCCTAGAATGAAATGTGGTAGGAAAGAAAGAGTAAGTTCAAATCGGCTGATGATTCCATGTTCTACACAACGCATTGCGGCGCGCCAAAGATACAACTTTGCCATAGGATATTAGCATTAACGGACTTTCATTCCCAAATTAAAGAATGAATTTAATGCTAGCCTTAATATCAGAATGTGGTACTGCACTTTATTGGTTGCCACGAATGTACATGTAACACAAGTCAAAATCAGTAAGCTATTAGAACAAACGCTCCAGGCATGGAATTCAAGCCATCAGCAATCAATGCCAGGTTAACTAACCAGTGTTATGAAATACTATTCATGACACAGTTCTGGATGACATGGTTTTGAATTTCACCAGACTACCACTGCTATCAAGTGAGACCCTAAAGTGGAGGCCGAAGGTATCAAAACTGGGCCTTTCTTAGGCTGAAGCGCTCCTTTCGGTCTCATACAAATAGCACTGCAAGTGAATCAGAGCTCTGCGCCTACTACCGAAAACCGCTGAGCGAGGCTTCACCAGATCAAAGCGTACAAAAATCGCCTGGCAGCTTGTTCCGAGCACTTGAGCAGCGAGAAAAAGTTAGCTTTTTAAAATCTAAAGGCTAAAGCAGACATTCTGTAAGAATCATAGTACTGGTACCGGAAAAACTGCACGCTTCAACTATGCTGACAAACGAGCATAATTTTGATAATCGGCGCGCAGATATCACCGTTCGAAAAAAAAAAATGCTACAAACAGGCACGGTACCCAGCAAAAAAAAAATTCCCCATTTTGGGACGCGACCCATTTGCGCGCACCAACGGGAAAGCCCGAGCAGGAGAGCTCACCGGTCCACGCTCGGAGAGGACGGGGCCAGCGAGGGCGACGAGGAAGCTGCCGCCACTGTCGCCGGCGCCGACTCGGAGCCCTTTGTGGCCGAATCCGCCGAGGCCGCCGACGAGGTAACGGGGAGGGACCTCCGGTGGATCCACGAATGGTACCGCGGCGATGCCGACGCCCTCGGCGACGCCGCGGCCGAGGCGGTGCTGGATCGCCGCAGGGCCTTCATCGCGCTGCCCGCGCCGTGCCCCGCCCCGCCCCGCGTCGCCAAAACGGAACCTGCCTACCTACCTAGCGCTTGGAAAGTAGCGAGAGGCCTAGTCCACCCCGACGACTGCTTCCCGCTCCGGGGCGGCGAGCTTCCCCATCCACGCCGCCGGCGGGTGGCGGACGGGGCGCGGAGCACCTGCGCGACGACCGGGGAATGGGATTCGGTTCTCCTCTCTCTCCTACCCCAGACAGAAGAGAGCGGACGGGAGTTAAAAAGGAGTTGGTGCGGTCGTTCAGAAACGAGTCGCCTGGTTACGGAAGCCGCCATGTGGGTCAGGGAGGCGCCGGGCCCCCTCGTCAGTGGTGCGCGCGCGGTGCCAGAGGATCTGCCCTAATAAATACCATCCATTTTTTGACAGCAGTCATTTCTGAACGATGTTTTCTCATGGTAAAAAAAAAAAGTCTGCTGTTTTTCCTCTCCCAAGGTATAGTACAAGAAATTACGTATCATTAGTACAGTACTAGTAGCACTGGTAACTGCCATGAGCAACTGATGTCGTGGCTAATGAATTAATCTGCGATCTTTTGTACAGTAGGCTGTAGTAAAGGAAAAAGGATCAAATTGTGATCTGGTATTAATCACCAAGTGCGCCATGCGATCCTTTTTCTGTCCCCCTTTTAACTTTTTACCATTTCTGAGAGATTAGGTTTGGCGCGGCTGCTCTTAAATGGAGAGGAGATTTGGTTTGGTATCTGTCTATTTACGATCGAGCTCGCTTATTACTCAAGCCCTGGCAGGTAGGAGTACTTCCAGTGATCATATATCTTCCTCCATATTATAGGAAGGATATATATCGTCACTTCGTCGGTCAGTGCCGTATGTGTGTCTATATATATATATATATTAGAAGCCCTGAGATTTTTTTTTTATTATTATTGGAAGCCCTGCCCACCAGCCGGACCACTCGACCGACCAGGTGGTCCACAGGCACCACCCGGTCCACCGCGCCCTGATCCACCCATCCCTGCCCGATCCTCAATTCCCCGTCCCCGTCCACACGCAAAAACCTAACCACCCGACCCTCCCCGCCGCCTCACACCGCTGCGCCACCCCCGCTAGGCCTCCGTGCCCCCTCCCCTGCTCCAGCGCCCGGTGGTCACCGACGGCGGACGGATCTGGCGAGGAGCCGGCTAGCAGCGGCCAGGCAGCAGGTTCTGGCGAGGAGGCCCCTCCACCCTGCCACACATCGCCCGCGCCGTCGCCTGGAAGAGGGCCACTAACGGCGCCTCAGGCAGGACCGCGCTTCCCTAGGTCGGATCTGCACCGGCCGCGGCTCCTCCTCTTCCTCCTCCGGCTCCGCCATGGCCCAGGCTGCCGTAGCCCAACCACGCTCCGCCATGTTCGCAGGTCGTCCGAGGTCATGCCACCCGCAGCGCCGGCCGAAGGAGGACGCGATGCCGAGCCAGGTGGAGGCGCCGCCGCTTGGAGGTTGGTGCCAGCCCTCTTCTTCCTCCGGTGGAGATGTTGCCTGGCGGCCGGATTCGAGCATCTAGCCAGTGGTGGCTATGGACTACCAACTCATGGATGTGTGACCAGCGGCCTGTTACTCGAGAAGCTGGTGTCCGTCTCTATTGCCATTCTTGATTGTTCCCGTCACAAACTGGTTTATGATTTTTTCTGTACCAAAAAATCTAATTATTGAGCTTCTCTTATTCCTTATGTGCAATTGAGTGCAACTTTTGGTATGATTGTGATTATGTTAGTACTGGTAATCATACAACTAAATTATGTGCAGATTAGATTAGAAGAAGCAGAAAACCATTGCACTATTTATGCATTTTTTATTTATATATGTAATTTGTCTACAATTACTAGATGTATATGCTTCTCTAAACGTGTACTTCTGACTAACATTGTACAATTTATGCTCTTATATGCCTGTGAGAACTCAACAAATTGCTGTTCCTTTCATGCTTGTTCTTGGTATTGCAGTTATGGATCGTTGCATGTACGAACAAACTCGATGTGTTCTTCGTGGGTCCGACCGTCATGGCTGCCTCCTCCATATCTGTTGAGCTATGGAGTTCTTCTACACATCGCCATTATTCAGATATGTTGCGGTCCAGGTGCCTATACTGGGCCAAATTGGAAAGAACAGTCTGAAATTGTAACTGTGAATTTGTGATTCCTATTTTAGGCTGCTCACACATAGTTCTTTCCCAGACCGACCTATGGTGGCTCCTACCAATTGTTTTTAACACAAGCTGGTATTTCTCAATGGCCTCAAATTAGCTAATTCGGTCTATTTATGCAGGCATTAAGATTACAGAGATGGATGAGATCCTTTGTTCCTGGTGGCTATCGACGTTTTAAACCTCTGATCTTGCTAAGGTATTTACGACCACATTATTTGATTCTGCCGTGCACATCTAACGTACTATGGTTTGCCGTGAGATTTATTTGTTGCCGCAACCCATGAGATGATTGATTTCTAAAAGTTTGGTTACTTTGTTAACCATGTCTGTACACTACGGTTCCAACTATGACACAGATGTAGGGATTAATTCAATCAGTTAACTATATGCTGATTTTAGTGTGTAACGAGCATGCATCATCAATCGTTGTCATTTTATTTTCTAAACTTGTCTTGTATGCCGATTTGAATGTTTTTTTACGCACAATACTACCTTGTTTTATGATACTTCACTATGCTTTTATGCTGATTCGAATGTGCCATCCTTTTCAGAACAATGCACCCCCGGGTACCTAGCCCACTTCGGAGCCACATATGACTGATACGCAGTTGGAATAGATGAACAATAAAATTTACCAGAGGCAACAGCAACTCCGGCAAGCGATTCAGAACGACCCCGATGATGACCCCCTCTCCGTTGCCAACGAGCTTTTAATGAACCTCAACCTCACGGCTCAACGCATGGCAGAACGCACCTATGCCAGCGCACTGCATGCCTCCTTCTTGCCCAAATTTGATGTCATACCACAAATTAATGTATAGCTCAACCTGACGATGATGTGTGTAGAGATGCATGAGATTATGCTATGTTCATCATGTGCTTGTAAGCATTTAGTTGAGTGACAGGCAGCTGAAAGCCGTAGCGAAGAAAGGGTTCTTCGACATCCTTACATCTTTGCAGATGAATAGCACAGGTCCAAACTTATCTGTGATTTTGCGTTGAACAACTCATATCACTACCACCATTTATGCTGATTTATACATGTATCTGTGCTCCAACGAATAACTGTTTGTGAATTGGATGTTCCAACGAAGAATTATCGTAACAAACTAGACACACTAGATCAACTCACATTTTTATGATAGAGTTTATCGACGTTTATACCACGACACATGTCATTTATGCTGATTTTTACATGTAATATTATGTTTTCAAATCAATTTTTCTCTAAGTACATACGATTGTACAGATTTGAGAAAGAAAATTAGAACAACTCCATATTTCTATGCTTGTCTCTTTATGTCTTTATGCTCAAAAACTACCTCTTTGAGAACTTTCAACATAAAAGCGTAAATTTACGAATTTAAAAAGTTTCAAAAAATATAGTCACAATGAATGTCAAAACGTGCAGAAAAATGTCAGCATTCTATTGGTGAAAACCATTTGTGAATTGGATGTTTGAATAAAAAGTTATCGTAGAAAAATTAGTGTGATGGAATGAGCTGTATGCATGCATGTGTGCATCAGTTGGGCAGAATGTGTCAGAGTCGTCGATTCATTCCGCTATAGAAGACGGAGTTTACGCTCATTTATACAAAGTCTTACGCTACTTTTGCTTACGTTTTACGCTAAATGGACCCTGACCCAACTCCTGCCCCTCGGCCATGCGCGCTCACTGACCGCATGTGGCGGAACCGCCGATTTAATCCGGGTTAAATACACCTGCCACCATTAGCTCTCAGTGTACTTAGGCCGTACTAAACCCGGTCGTCCGTCGAGAAGCCTTCGGCCCTCGATTCGTACCAAAACCCCAGAGGATCCGACATCACACACATTCGACCCTCGATGGAGCCACAACAGTTACATCATCACAGGCAGTTGAATAGATGTTACATAGGAAGTTAGGTTACAACCAGTTCGAAATAAAATGGAGTTCAACATAGTCTCATACGTAACTTAGCATTCAAATAGAGTCTCGCAGCGGAAATCTTTAACCATCATAGTTCATGACAACCAAAAGACTTGCAGAAATAAAGTAACATCATGCCCACTGATGTCACTTCATTTGCCAGCTCAACACGCTTCTTACTCCTGACGATAACAAGTCCCTCCGCCAACACAGGCACAGAAGAAGAACTCCATACCTGTAACTCAAAAGCGGGAGCAAACCCTGAGTACTAATTACTCAGTAGGTCTTAATGGATGTGGTTTACGGCTGACGCAAAGCTTGCTTACTAGAGAGTTGGTCCTTAGCCGTTGCTTTTATAACAAGTTATGATCATAGGGTAGCAGGATTTGACAGCTGCTATCCCTTCATGATAACCGAGCCAATTGTAATAGAGGAATTCATAAAAACTTGCATGAATAGAAAGCATATCATAGTCAAACATGTAGCATTCGAAAACATGAATCATAATACATCAAATTAGAGTTATTACTACGTTGCCCGTGTGCGGTATTTGGCATTCTCACACTTGGTGAGCATCAGCGATTCGAATCGATTTCTAATTCCCGGGAATAACTAAAAATGCCAGGAGCCCATATGCTTACTCACACGACGGCTTTCCCACATATAGTCCCCCTCCTCCACATGTCCTATCCCAAGTTCGATTCACTCCCACCTGACTCCCGGGTTGTGCACCCATGACGAGTCTGCCGACATCTCGGGCTCCCCGTCATGAGTACCAAGCTCCCCCGGGCCTTCTTCCTCTCAACCAGTGGGTAGGAACGTGTTTCTGTTCTCCGGATGGCACAAGTAAGGTTTCACCGGCCCCATTAACCGGGTAAGCACTTTAGCAATGGTATGCCAACCAGCAGGCGAACAGCGAACGGGCCTTATGCGACTCGGGCGGAGCCATTACACCGCAACAACGCACACCGCAAGAATATAACTTAATCTCCGCCCGGTCTCCAATTAATCCTCATCATAATACCATCTTAGCATAAACAGTGTTCTCTTTCTTTTCAAAACACCTACGTGACGAGTGACATCTCACTCGTATCTAGTCGAGCCTATCATTTCTAGGCAACTCATCCTACGTACCTAGCGTAGGTGCTAGGGCCAGGGCGGCCAAGGGTCTAATGCAATGGGGTTCCAATCAACACCTAATGCATATGCGTAATCATAAAACAATATTAGCTGGGAGAATATGGCCCTGCCTACCTTCCTCGCTAGGGTTAGCTTCCTCGGTCGCGAAGTCAGGTGCGGCCGGCGGAAGCTAACCCTAGCGAGGAAGGTAGGCAGGACCATATTCTCCCAGCTAATATTGTTTTATGATTACGCATATGCATTAGGTGTTGATTGGAACCCCATTGCATTAGACCCTTGGCCGCCTTGGCCCTAGCACCTACACTAGGTACGTAGGACGAGTTGCCTAGAAATGATAGGCTCGACTAGATACGAGTGAGATGTCACTCGTCACTTAGGTGTTTTGAAAAGAAAGAGAACACTGTTTATGCTAAGATGGTATTATGATGAGGATTAATTGGAGACCGGGCGGAGATTAAGTTATATTCTTGCGGAGTGCGTTGTTGCGGTGTAATGGCTCCGCCCGAGTCGCATAAGGCCCGTTCGCTGTTCGCCTGCTGGTTGGCATACTATTGCTAAAGTGCTTACCCGGTTAATGGGGCCGGTGAAACCTTACTTGTGCCATCCGGAGAACAGAAACACGTTCCTACCCACTGGTTAAGAGGAAGGTGGCCCGGGGCAGCTTGGTACTCATGACGGGGAGCCCGAGATGTCGGCAGGCTCGTCATGGGGGCACAACCCGGGAGTCAGGTGGGAGTGAATCGAACTTGGGATGGGACAGGTGGAGGAGGGGGACTATATGTGGGAAAGCCGTCGTGTGAGTAAGCATATGGGCCCCTGGCATTTTTAGTTATTCCCGGGAATTAGAAATCGATTCGAATCGCTGATGCTCACCAGGTGTGAGAATGCCAAATACCGCACACGGGTAACGTAGTAATAACTCTAATTTGATGTATTATGATTCATGTTTTCGAATGCTACATGTTTGACTATGATATGCTTTCTATTCATGCAAGTTTTTATGAATTCCTCTATTGCAATTGGCTCGGTTATCATGAAGGGATAGCAGCTGTCAAATCCTGCTACCCTATGATCATAACTTGTTATAAAAGCAACGGCTAAGGACCAACTCTCTAGTAAGCAAGCTTTGCGTCAGCCGTAAACCACATCCATTAAGACTTACTGAGTAATTAGTACTCAGGGTTTGCCCCCGCTTTTGAGTTACAGGTATGGAGTTCCTCTTCTGTGCCTGTGTTGGCGGAGGGACTTGTTATCATCAGGAGTAAGAAGCGTGTTGAGCTGGCAAATGAAGTGACATCAGTGGGCATGATGTTACTTTACTTCTGCAAGTCTTTTGGTTGTCATGAACTATGATGGTTAAAGATTTCTGCTGCGAGACTCTATTTGAACGCTAAGTTACGTATGAGACTATGTTGAACTCCATTTTATTTCGAACTGGTTGTAACCTAACTTCCTATGTAACATCTATTCAACTGCCTGTGATGATGTAACTGTTGTGGCTCCATCGAGGGTCGAATGTGTGTGATGTCGGATCCTCTGGGGTTTTGGTACGAATCGAGGGCCGAAGGCTTCTCGACGGACGACCGGGTTTAGTACGGCCTAAGTACACTGAGAGCTAATGGTGGCAGGTGTACTTAGCCCTGATTAAATCGGCGGTTCCGCCACAGCTAGTATCAGAGCCGATCATACAGAGACAACAGTTGTATCATCAAGTTTTGGTTTACAAAACTATTTTTGAAAGCCCTTTTCAAGTAATTTGTAAAGGAGAGTAAACGATATGCCCGTATTAAGGATGTTAGTGTATATCAGGTGACAACGCTAACATTTTGACCTAGATAGAACACATATGCATATTCGGCGCTTTGAGAAGCAACTTTTCGGCCATAGCCATCCCCAGTACTGGAGGAATGCTATCGGGTTTTGCGGATTGTTGTGAACTCTGCATTCATGCTGCTGGTAGGCTAGAAATTTTAAGGGGGGTGGTCACCTTGGGTGTGTTTGTGACCATTCTCCTATTGTGACGCAGCAAGGTTCAATTTGCTTGCGTGGGTGCCAGCCCGGTCTAGCAGAGGACCGTACAGATGCGTTGTCCATGCGGCGCAAAATGGCGTGAATGCCACACTATGTGGTAATGTATGAGCATGCATTTTTCTGCAGGTACACTAACTCCGCGCGAAATTAAGAACGATTAGAAAACGACTAGTTGCAATAGAGAGTGCCGTGCATATTGTCACCAAATAACCGGTAGTATATACTAGACTAGGATGTGTGGTGTGAGACGGTACCAACGGATCATGCATCATGTTCATCGCCTGGGTTATATATGGGGTACTTCTAATAAGTCTACAAAAGAAATCACGAATTTAAGTCCCTTATCTTTTTTCTTCTCAATAATGCATACAATGTTGTATGAACTCACTCAAAATTTTTAATGCAAAGGCCTTTCTTTTGTGTCCCATAGATGGTTAGGACCAAGCAGACCGCGTGTAAGGCCGTGGGGGGTAGGGGGCGCCCGCTCCCGCCAGTGACCCACACTCCACCCCTGGTAGAGGACGGGCTACTCCACACTCGCTGCCGGGAGGACTGCACCCTCTCCCGGATCCTGTGCAGAGCCCTGAGGCAGATGGGACGCCGCCCCTGTCCCTTCTACTCCGTGCAGACCATGCACGGGCAGGGGAGCTGCTGGGCCCGGGTGGTCCTTCCGCACCCGAACTCCGCGAACCCACACACCATCGTGGTCTATGGGGCGAACGAGGAGGAAGCCTATCTGAAGGCATTTATGACAGCTATCATTAATCTGAGCCCCGAGGAGGATGCGGGCCACTCAGACCTGCGTTATCTCCCCACGCAGGAGATGGACGACGAGTGGGTCCGCCGCCACGACATGCTCAAGTCCCGCAACGACACACGACCCTATGCAGCATGTATGGGGTTTGCCAGTGAGATGCACAGGATGTATGACCGCGCTGAGGGCAGGAGCCGTTTCTACTTTCATAGGCACGCGGAGGCGCGTGCTCGAGTGGAGGAGCTGGAGGGTCAGGTGGCTCAGCTACAGCAGCGCCTCGCGGTGTACGAGCCGCCTCCAGTGGAGCAGGACCCTCAGGACAGAGTCCTCTGAGCCGATGGAGATGGAGGAGGAGGGAGAGGGCTCCGTCCCCACAGGCCACTCTGCGACTTACAGAGGAGTGGTGGTGATGAAGGAGGATGAGGCGCTTTTGTGAATCGTTTAGCACGTTGATAGCGATATTTTGTATTACACCGCTCCGTGCATTTATGTGGGGCTGTACTAAAAACCTTGATGAGATGTGAGAGCTCATTCGTGTATGCCATTTGTGTAATGATGGACACCTTGTTATGTGCCCTTTGACGGTTGGTCGCTGAAACCACCATCCCACTATGTAATGATAAGACCTTAAGTAGTTTTTGAACTTTTAAATCTCACTCGAAGTCTATCGTACGTTCTTGAATGGCTGGAGTAGGTTGAATGGATGAAATTGACTTTGTATCTCGTTTTGGGATACAGCGCTGGGAGGATAGGTGCACTAGTGTAGCTCTTCCCCCAACGCCTTGAGAGGGGGATTGACTATTTATTGCAGATTATATGATGTCATATTGCATGATTTCATGTATTTACAATGCTGTCCGTGATGCTATGATTTTATCAGCGCGTCACATTGCAATAAGGTATTGTGAGATTAAAACCCAGTTGACCTCCCTCTTGCAGATGGTGAACACTCGCAATGGGCAACACTCGGGGTCGGAACCACATGCGAATGGCGCTCCACCCCCACCGGAGTTAGCCACCCTAGTCGTTCAGCAGGCCGAGCTGATCCGCCTGCTCGCCGAGGAACGCCAGGGCCGGGGCCAGCTGCAGCCGCGGGAGCCCAGGAACCGAGGCATCTCCTACAAGGACTTCGAGGAGCTGCGACCCCCCGTCTTCACGAAGTGTCCTGAACCTCTGGACGCGGATGATTGGCTCCGCATAATTAGGTCCAAGTTCACACTCCTTCCGGAATTGACCGAGCAGCAGAAGGCGCGGTTTGCCGGGCAGTTGCTACAAGGACCAGCAGGCGCGTGGCATGCCACGTTCCTCGAAATGCAGCGGGCTGGGCATGAGCCCACCTGGGAGGAGTTTACCCAGGCTTTCCGGGCTCACTATATCCCGGACAGCTTGATGGAGCAGAAAAAGCGGGAATTTCGGGAGCTTAAGCAAGGCAACAAGACTGTGATGCAATACGTGCAGTCCTTCATTCACCTTTCACAGTATGCACCAGAAGACGTGGCAGATGACCCCCGCCGAGCAGCTAGCCTCTTGAACGGCCTTGACCCCACTCTTCAGACTCACTTGGGGCGCCGTTACCAGAGTTTCACTGATCTGGTGGACACCGCACTTGACATGGAGAATCGTCTCCGGGTCGCAAATGAGGACCAGAGGCGCAAGCGCCAGGCTAACACGTCTGCTGCTGGATCCTCCCAGAAGCAGAAAGCAGTATACAGACCTCCACAGCAGCACTACCAGCAGCCACGCTTCGTGGTCCGGCAAAATCAGCCGGGCTGGGTTCACAGGGCACCACAGCAGCAGCAGCGCCTTACCTCGGGCACACAAGCTCAACTCCCCGCACCCCGTGTCCCCGCTATCCCAGGACCCGGAAATCCCTGTTTCAACTGTGGCAAGACAGGGCATTTCAGCAGAGACTGTAGGGCACCCCGCAGGAGCCAAGGGCCGAACCCTGCGGGCGGCAGTCAACAAGGCAAGCAGAAGGGGCCCGCACAGAAGACTGGCCGTGTGCACTATATTCACATGGAGCAGATCCCCGCTGGAGTGCCGGTACTCGCTGGTACGTTCCTGATCAACGGTCATCCGACTGTCGTGTTATTCGATTCGGGGGCCACTCATACATTCATTAGCAAAACATATGCACAGAAGCATGGCTTAAAAATGTACAAGTTAAGGGAAAATTACCACATCACTGCCCCAGGGGCTCCCATAGATACCAGTCTGGGGGTTAGACTTTTAAATTTGGAGATTGGTGCAGAAAGTTTCATCCAACCCCGTGGTGCTGCCACACCAAGGGATTGATGTTATATTGGGGATGAACTGGATGACGGAGAACAACGCCGTCCTGGATGTTGGCAGCAGGACAGTGCAGTTAAGGTCTAGGGTCAGTGGCAAGGTTTTATGTGTGCATATGCCAGACATGAAACACATGATGGCCGCAGTGAATGCAACTGAGATTGATGAAATTAGAAAGATCCCAGTAGTG
Organism: Paspalum notatum; assembly: GCA_022530915.1. Taxonomy (NCBI): domain Eukaryota; kingdom Viridiplantae; phylum Streptophyta; class Magnoliopsida; order Poales; family Poaceae; genus Paspalum; species Paspalum notatum. Next base: position 1,427,382 of record CM039691.1, read on the forward strand.
TGTGACTTTCCGGACGTATTCCCGGAGGAGCTTCCGGGTCTACCCTCGGATAGGGATGTGGAATTCCGCATAGATCTCGTACCTGGTACTGCCCCTGTCTCCAAGAGACCGTATAGAATGACACCTGATGAACTGAAAGAGTTAAAGATACAACTGCAAGAACAGCTAGATAAGGGGTTCATTCGGCCTAGTTCATCACCTTGGGGTTGTCCGGCCCTCTTTGTAGAAAAAAAAGACCAAGGGGGTAAAAGGCTGTGTGTGGACTATCGTCCATTAAATGTCGTGACCGTCAAAAATAAATATCCAATACCACACATTGACATTCTCTTCGATCAGTTAGCTGGGGCAAAGGTCTTTTCAAAAATTGACCTAAGGTCGGGCTACTATCAGATAAAAATCAGAAAAGAAGACATACCTAAAACAGCCTTCTCAACCAGATATGGACTATATGAATATCTAGTCATGTCCTTCGGTTTAACCAATGCGCTGGCTTTCTTCATGTACATGATGAATTCGGTGTTTATGAATGAGCTCGACAAATTCGTAGTGGTGTTCATTGATGACATATTAATCTACTCCAAGAATGAAAAAGAACATGAGGAACACTTGCGGATAGTGCTCGCCCGGCTAAGAGAACACAAGCTCTATGCCAAGTTCAGCAAGTGTGCTTTTTGGCTGAAGGAAGTAGATTTCTTGGGGCATGTTCTGTCAGAGAAGGGGGTAGCGGTCGATCCTAGCAAGGTAGAGGCTGTCCTGAACTGGAAGCAGCCAGAATCAGTGACCGGAATCCGGAGTTTCCTTGGTCTAGCGGGCTACTACCGCCGCTTCATCAAGGACTTCTCCAAAATCGCAAAGCCAATGACCTCGTTAACAAAGAAAAATGTAAAATTCATATGGAGTCCGAAGTGTGAGGAAGGATTTCAGGAACTAAAGAAGTTGTTAACGACAGCACCTGTGCTAGCCTAACCAGACGTCACAAAACCCTTCGATGTGTATTGTGACGCCTCTGGCCAGGGGCTTGGCTGTGTCCTAATGCAAGAAGGGAGAGTAATCGCTTACGCTTCCCGCCAACTAAGGAAACATGAAGCGAACTACCCAACCCATGATCTTGAGCTAGCCGCAGTTGTACACGCCCTGAAGATATGGAGGCACTATCTGCTGGGCAACACTTGTCATATCTACACTGACCACAAGAGCCTCAAATACATCTTCACACAGCCCGAATTAAACATGAGGCAAAGACGGTGGTTAGAGTTGATAAAAGACTATGACCTGGAGATTCATTATCACCCCGGGAAGGCGAATGTGGTAGCTGACGCACTAAGCCGTCGGGCTCATTGCAATGTGATTGAAGCTCGGCCCACGGCAAGAGTGATATGTTGGGAGATGGATGAAATAGAAATGCCAACCGAGCAGCTAGTCGAACTCTATAGCCTCATCATTGAACCGACAATAAAAGACCTAGTCATTGCAGCACAAAAACAAGACCCACGTATGGCCCACATTCATGAGGGTATTGGTGAAGAGAAAAAGGCTTGCTTCACCCTAGATGACCAAGGGGTCCTGTGGTTTAAAAATCGCCTAGTAGTATCAAAAGATATGGAGTTGCGGAAGAAAATACTCGATGAAGCCCACACCTCCGTGTTTACCATGCACCCAGGCAGTAATAAAATGTACCAAGACCTGAAACAGAAGTTTTGGTGGACTCGCATGAAGCGGGAAATCGCCAAGTATGTGTCGGAATGTGACGTGTGTAAGAGGGTGAAAGCTGACCACTTAAAGCCGGGCGGTATGCTTCAACCCTTGAACATCCCGGCTTGGAAGTGGGAAGATATATACATGGATTTCGTGGTGGGTTTGCCTCGCACTCAGAAGGGATATGATTCCATATGGGTGATTATCGACCGGTTTACGAAATCGGCCCATTTTCTCCCTGTAAAGATAGTTTACCGTGCCAACACGTATGTCGAGTTGTATATAGCAAAAATTGTCTCCTTACATGGTGTCCCTCGGACCATTACCTCAGATCAGGGCTCAGTTTTTGTGTCTCGCTTCTGAGAACAACTGCAGAATGCCTTAGGAACAAAATTGATTCATAGTTCGGCATACCACCCTCAAACCAGTGGACAAGTCGAAAGAGTAAATCAGGTCGTAGAAGACATGCTGAGGGCATGTGCCTTAACTTATTCCACAAAATGGGATGAGTGTTTGCCCTTGGCAGAGTTTGCATACAATAACAGCTACCAGAAGAGCTTGAATATGGCACCTTTTGAGGCCTTATACGGCAGAAGATGTAGAACACCCCTCAACTGGTCCGAACCTGGGGAACGCGTCACCTTTGGCCCTGATTTGGTAACTCAAGCCGAAGAACAAGTAAAATTCATACAAAGTAACCTGAAGAGCGCACAGTCCAGGCAAAAGAGTTACTCGGATAGGAGAAGGAGACCGCTAGTTTTTGAGAAGGGTGATAATGTATACCTTCGAGTGTCACCGATGAAGGGGGTACATCGCTTTGGGGTAAAGGGAAAGCTAGCCCCACGATATGTTGGCCCGTTCAAGATCACCGAGCAATGTGGACCAGTGGCTTACCGGTTGGAGTTGCCACCACATCTTGCGGCGGTGCACGACGTGTTTCACGTGTCACAACTTAAAAAGTGCTTACGAGTGCCGGAAGAAGAAGTCGACACGTCTCAAGTTCAAATTGAGCCTGACCTTACCTATGAAGCCCGACCCATCAAAATCCTAGACCAAAAGCAAAGGTCAACACGGCGTAATACTGTCAACTTTTATAAAGTGCAATGGAGTGATCACTCCGAAGAGGAAGCAACGTGGGAAACTGAAGAATATCTACAAACTAAACACCCGGATTTTCTCCCATCCACTTCAAACCAGTATGTTTTAGCTAACACTCCTTACGCACTCGTTTACTTTAACTATTCCACCCACATCACATCAAAATCTCGGGACGAAATTTCTTTAAGGGGAGTGGGTTGTGATGCTCCAGCATCTCGAGTGCTTTATCATATCTTAATCATGCACTAAGCATCATTTAGCATCATGTGATTGCATGTAATTAGGCTATGACTTGTTTGGATGAGATTGAATGCTTGAAATCTGAATTTTATGCATGTGTTCTGCTATGTTCTTGTTCATAAATCCAAATCTATTGGGATCTAGGGGAAACTCATATTACCAAACTTGTATATAATGAAGTTTTGAACAACTTTCATAATTGGGGTTTGGCCAGATAATGAAGGCTACATAGGGTTTGGAGTCTTTCTTTGTCAGTGCAGAAAACCAACTCAAATCAGCCTTGTTTAAAAACCATAAGTTTGCACAAACCTACAACCACTTTCATGCAACACTTCCATTGAATAAGTTGTAGGTATAGAAATTCTAAGCAAGTTACCCAAAAGGCACTTTGGGTGAAAAGGCTTGGAAATAGGGTTTTTCCTTTTTCCAAACAATAAAGGTACCCTGTCCTTACCTAGGGCTGATTTCAAAATTTGAATTTAAACCATATTTACACTTGGATTCTGGAGTTGAGCCTATTGACAAACTTGTCGAGTTCAAAGAGTAGAACATTTCTTCCAATTGGGCTTTTTCTAAATTCGGCCTAGAAACGAGCTAAAATCGCGAAATACAGAGGCCTAGAAAACACATTTTTTCTTTTTCCCAGTTTTGAGTCGCTGACAGGTGGGGCCCGCGATCCGCGTCGCGCCCACGGCGCGAACCGGCGCGCGCCGCGTGGCTCGCCGGCGTACAGGAAGTACGGCGAGCCACGGGCGGCTCCCCCGGGCGCGTCAAAAGGAGGGGAGGGTCCCACGCCCCAAACCCTAGCCCTTTCCCGCTCTCCCCCGTTCCGTTTCCACCTCGCCCGCGCCGTTCTCTCGCCGCGCCGCCATTGCCGGCCGAGCTCGGGTTCGAGCTCGCGCCGCCGTGGTCCGGCCTCCCCGAGCCCAACCGACCGCACCACCGCAACCGCCGCTCCACGCCGCCCCTCCCCCGCTAACCCTCGTCGTCGTTCTCCCCCTCTCTGACGAGATCGACGCCGAGCTCGCCGTCCGCGACGCGCGGGTTCACGCCGACGCCGCCGCCGTTCACCGCCGTTCCCGCCTAAGCCCCGCCTCCGCCGTCGACGAGATCTAGCCCAGGGTGAGCACCGCCCTCGCGCGCATCCCCCGCGCCCCTCGTCGCGGCTCCGGCGAGCCGGAGCTCGCCGGCGCGCGCGCCGCGCCGCGCGGCCGCGTCCGGCGCGAGGAAGAAGACGGGGGCCGGATCTTTTTAGATCTAGCCCCCGGACTTTTCCATTTTTGCAACCCGGTCCTCCCGCACGGGGGCTGAGTCTTGCAGATTTTACGCGCTAGCCCCTGGAAACTATGGTTAATTACGTAGAGGTCCTTAGATCTAGGTTTTTCTTTTTCTATTTACCTTTTTCTCGGTTTGAACTTTGAAAAATCATATAAATTCAAAGAAAAATCCAAAATGGACAAACTCAGTACCTATGATCTCCTCTTGAGTAGATATACAGGCTAGGTATGATGTGGTCATGTGAAAAGACATTTTTACCCTCGGTTTTGTTGCATGCATGTTAAAGCAAAATAAATACCAAAAGTGGGGTAAATGAACTTCAAATGTGGTGAAACTTGGATAGTGGCCTGTCTAGAGTATTAGACAGTGTATGAATTTTTGTAGCCCTAGCACTGCTCATTTACACACTGTTTTTCCATTTCCATGATAAAAATGTGTATTTATGGTAATGGGAAGTAAGTGCTAAATAAAAGGTGGCTAATATGAGCCCCTGATATTTTTCTTAGATTAGTAATAGCAGGTTTAGCTCACTGGTCCAAAATGAGACCATGCATGTGGGTTTTGCATGGTGATTTGAAAATGGCAAAATATTGCTTGCTAAACTTGATAAATGGAAAAGATGGCCTTAGGGTGCTAAGAAAATTCCACAAGAAATGTGGTAGCTTGTGCGTGATGTTTAGTTCCCAAAAAGTATATTTGTGCATGTCTTTCATAGTAATGTGGCTAGGTGTTTATTGGCACCATATTTAAAACATTGAAAATAGATGTCCTATTAAATGTAGAGTAATTCACTTGTAAATTTTTGTAGGAGCAGTTTATACTGTCTTATACTCACTGCCAAAGTTTCATGGTCAAAAACCTATCCTGTAATTAATTATAATTCTAAGAAAAAAAAGGGCTGATGAATTGACAGAATTTTAATAAATTCAACATAGCTCCTTTTGAGCTGAAATTTTGGCAGTAGATCCCTGTACATGGTGTGTACAGGTTGTAAAAGTTTGAAGTCATTTGGAGCTATGTAGCTAGGAGAACTCAAGTGCATATTTTAAAATTCATAAATTAGTACGTGGGGGTGATTAGGGTTTATGCGATTGGTTTAGGCCGTGTATCAATATATGTCTGTATTTTTTTTTCCATTTATGTAAGATAATGGTATTGCTTCTAAGTGATGGTTTGTACGATTTCTTAAATTTTATCCAAATATCTTTTCTATGCGCACCTCCTGCGCGCAGTCGCATTCGTTGCACTCATTTGCATACAATGTCATGCATATAGACACCGGGAACGAAGAGTTGACGCAGCAGCTGCCACTCGTCGAGGAACCCGAGGATTAAGAGCCAGTGAACCCGGAGCAAGAAGAGTACCCGCCGGCCGCAGCTGACTTCGCGACCGAGGAAGCTAACCCTAGCGAGGAAGGTAGGCAGGACCATATTCTCCCAGCTAATATTGTTTTATGATTACGCATATGCATTAGGTGTTGATTGGAACCCCCATTGCATTAGACCCTTGGCCGCCCTGGCCCTAGCACCTACACTAGGTACGTAGGACGAGTTGCCTAGAAATGATAGGCTCGACTAGATACGAGTGAGATGTCACTCGTCACGTAGGTGTTTTGAAAAGAAAGAGAACACTGTTTATGCTAAGATGGTATTATAATGAGGATTAATTGTAGACCGGGCGGAGATTAAGTTATACTCTTGCGGTGTGTGTTGTTGCGGTGTAATGGCTCCGCCCGAGTCGCATAAGGCACGTTCGCTGTTCGCCTGCTGGTTGGCATACCATTGCTAAAGTGCTTACCCGGTTAATGGGACCGGTGAAACCTTACTTGTGCCATCCGGAGAACAGAAACACGTTCCTACCCACTGGTTGAGAGGAAGGTGGCCCGGAGGAGCTTGGTACTCATGACGGGGAGCCCGAGATGTCGGCAGGCTCGTCATGGGGGCACAACCCGGGAGTCAGATGGGAGTGAATCGAACTTGGGATGGGACAGGTGGAGGAGGGGGACTATATGTGGGAAAGCCGTCGTGTGAGTAAGCATATGGGCCCTAGCATTTTTAGTTATTCCCGGGAATTAGAAATCGATTCGAATCGCTGATGCTCACCAGGTGTGAGAATGCCAAATACCGCACACGGGCAACGTAGTAATAACTCTAATTTGATGTATTATGATTCATGTTTTCGAATGCTACATGTTTGACTATGATATGCTTTCTATTCATGCACGTTTTTATGAATTCCTCTATTACAATTGGCTCGGTTATCATGAAGGGATAGCAGCTGTCAAATCCTGCTACCCTATGATCATAACTTGTTATAAAAGCAACGGCTAAGGACCAACTCTCTAGTAAGCAAGCTTTGCGTCAACCGTAAACCACATCCATTAAGACCTACTGAGTAATTAGTACTTAGGGTTTGCCCCCGCTTTTGAGTTACAGGTATGGAGTTCCTCTTCTGTGCCTGTGTTGGCGGAGGGACTTGTTATCATCAGGAGTAAGAAGCGTGTTGAGCTGGCAAATGAAGTGACATCAGTGGGCATGATGTTACTTTATTTCTGCAAGTCTTTTGGTTGTCATGAACTATGATGGTTAAAGATTTCCGCTGCGAGACTCTATTTGAATGCTAAGTTACGTATGAGACTATGTTGAACTCCATTTTATTTCGAACTGGTTGTAACCTAACTTTCTATGTAACATCTATTTAACTGCCTGTGATGATGTAACTGTTGTGGCTCCATCGAGGGTCGAATGTGTGTGATGTCGGATCCTCTGGGGTTTTGGTACGAATCGAGGGCCGAAGGCTTCTCGACAGACGACCGGGTTTAGTACGGCCTAAATACACTGAGAGCTAATGGTGGCAGGTGTACTTAGTCCGGATTAAATCGGCGGTTCCGCCACACCGCACTCCTGACTCGGTCCCTGGCTGGGGCTTCCGATAAGCAATGGAAGTACAGGGCTCCAAATATCCCCTAAAGCACATGCGACGTGGGCAGATTTCATTTGAGCTAGAAATTATTAATGCCCGTGGCTAGCCTGGTAGGCAGATGGTCAAAGTCAGAATGTTGACTGCGCGCGTGGTCATTTGATGAACACGCGTCCATACTCCGGCCAATAGGCCAAATACTCCTACTGACCCTCCCGTCCCGTTCCATTCCATCCATCCATTCTCCAATTTGTTGCTCCAGCCAAACTCGGCTATGAACTCTCAGAGCACCGCAGACAGGAGACGAGAGCGAGCTCGGGAGGGGCATCCATGGCCGCCGCGTGCGGCATTAATTCGTTCTGGGTGGCGCTCCGGCCATGTTCTCGCCCTGCGTGTTCATGTGACTCCTGTTCAGTAGTTACCTTTCGGCCGGGACTTTGTTTATTCATACATGAGACCATGACTCCTGCTCATGCGTTGCCGATGAGCTCCATCTCCACGGTGTCTGAGCCTGACAGGGACGTGTGGAAACGGCAGACACACTTTGTCTCGGGTATCTTGATGTTGGAACTTTCAACTTTGAACGTGGGTACCGCTATGGAGTCTTCGGTGATCACATGGTACCTCGATACCTGATGCAGCGAGTAAGAAAAAAAAGGTATAGGGTGGAAATGGATGAGGTCATTGGACTTGAGACTTATGAAGTCATGATAAATCAGTTCCATACTCCGTACCCTCTCCGTTCTAAATTTTAAAAAAAAAATTAATTTTTTTATCTATCTACATTTATATAGATATCGATGAATCTAAAATACATATTATACACATATATATAGAGAGAGAAATGAATGAAACTAACAAAACATAGCTTTTACAATTTAGGATTGAGGAAGTCATTAGAAAAAAGGCGTGCTCAATTTCTGGGAGTACTAGTTCCACATGGTTCAGGGTGACTGTTTCACATCACACACACATCTTGCATTTACCTCCCTGCCGGTCTACCATGGACCAACCGCTCCGGTTATTTCACCGAACCCAACACCTTTAAATTCTTCTAAATATGTATTCTTTATGTCGAGCAATTATACCTTGAAATTCTTATAAATATGTACTCATATTTATAAAAATTTCAAGGTATAGAATTGCTGCACACAAACAACTCCTGTACTAAGAGGTCACAAGGAAAACAGACATGCACACGTAGGGACAGACTTCCCAAACAGCAAATACATCAGCAGATCTTCATCTGCTCTCTTTGACGAGTCCAAATGAAACATTATGAGACATCAAGCATACTATATACTAACATTTACAGGTATTTATATATCATGTGCTCAACCAAATAAAAAACACAGATCATAATTATATTATTTCGTAAATACTGCTCGAATCCAAAGCACATTTCCTGGCCGGGCACAACATATGATACATAAACACCTCACACTTACCCACCAAACCTAACAGATCTCCATCAAATCTTTTATGAACCGCATCACATCTGATGAAAGTTTAAAATCCATACAACCATGGGCCTCAAATGCTCGACAAAATCGACACCGCTGGCTTGTCAGTGAACCAAGTGAGTTCGCCGTCCCAAAGCGAAACCATCTCAACAGGCAGCAAATCTGATGTACTTTGCCCTTCTGAAAGAGCTTTATGAACGGCGCCAGCTTTTCCAGCACCGATGACCACAAGCACGATGTATGCAGATGAATTTATCACGGGGAATGTGAATGTTATTCTCTCTGGCGGCGGCTTAGGGGAATCCTTCACAAAGGTGACCCACTTGTGGTTTTCATTGACAACAGGGTGACCAGGGAAGAGCGAGGCAACATGGCCGTCAGGACCCATGCCGAGAAGCATAAGGTCGAACTTGGGGAACTCGGTTACCGGTGACATCTCAATCGCACCGTTCTTGACAAGTTGCTTTAAACGTGCTTCGTAGTCCTCTGCAGCCCCCTCCGCTGATAGTGCATCGTTTATGGCATAAACTTGGCTAGCAGGAATCGGCACCTATGTTGTAGGAAGACAAAGGTGGAAAGTTAGATGCGGTGTAGAACAAAGATAAAAGAAGATGGTTTCTGCAGGCAATATATATGAGAATATAGATATGAACTTCTTCGTGGAGCTCTAGTATGCTAACCAAGTTAGATTTGACCACACGCATTTGGCAGGCGAGAAATGTAATAGACGCAAATGCAGACTTTGTGTATGTTACCGGTTTTATCCACACATACGTTCAAAAAAAAAAAAAAAAGGGAAGTAGACTTTCCTCCTGAGAAACTTCCCATACAGACAACTCAGAGCACAGTATCTCCCAAAACCAGACATCTTGCTCAATATTCATCGTAATTCATAGGCAATCTCCCAATATCGAAATGAGGAGCTGCAGCAATAAGTGCAACAAGCAAAGAAGTATATAGTCAACACAAAATTTCCACATCCCCGTTCTCTATCACTAAACGACAGTGATGATCCAATTGCTGAATGGTATCAAATCAACCGAAACTCCAAATTTGCAGCGTCCACCATGGAAACAAATTCTGAATTTTTATTCTAAACAAGTGAGTACCTTAGAGAGGAACTCATCGGAGGCGAGCTTGTAGTTGCTATCGGCGTGGTCCTTGGGCACCACCCTCTCATCCACCCAGAAAACGTGCCATTTGCTCCAATCCACCGCCTCCAGGTACGGCGGCTCCGCCAGCTTCCTGCAAAAAAAAAAAAAAAAAAAAAAAAAAGGAAAGATTAAGAAACCACCACGGTCCAATCCAAAACCAAAATAAGAGGAGGGGATCAAAAACCTGAGGGCCTTGACGAGGGAGCCGCCGGAGAGCACGACGGTGAAGGCGCCCCTCTCCGCCGCGAACTTCGCCGACAGCGCCGCCGCGTGCTTGGCCAGCGACGCCGCGAGGTCCTCCTCCGCGTCGAATATGATAAGTTTCTTCCTGGAGGCCGCCTCACCGGCGGCAGCGGAGGCCACCGCGGCGACCGGCGGGAGGCGAGAGCGCGAGGGTGACGACCACACGAGCCCGCCGGGAAGGGATCCACGGGGCGGCGCCGGGAACCTTGGCGCAGGCGACGATCGGCGCGGATTGACGGAGGATACGGAGGTCCACGCGGCGGCGGCGGCGGCGGACGAGGTGGACATGGTGGCGGCCGACGGCGGGGAGACTCGAAATGGAGAGGGGTCCGTTCGGATCGTCTGTGGGTTGGTGACGAAAACGACGGGGACGATTAGGAAATCGCCACCACTTCGCGGCCGTTGATGTCGAGATGGGCGGCTGGATCGCGCGGGCCCGCTTACTTCTTGTCCATTCCACGTGTACGCGCTGCTCTGGTTCCACCGCCTGTTTCTTGGTCAGCGCGCTCGGGCTTGCCGCCCAAGACTGTTGGCCTGGCCGCCTGGCCCACAAACTCTACTCTTGACTATGAGTACACAGTGGTCGTAGTAGTTTGCTTGTGAACAGTATCGAATTAGTGTCTTTTGAATCACTAATCAGAGGGCGTGAGCACTGCTGCTGTCTAGGACTAAGGTATCAGAAAGTGCAAACAAAATATCATAATCTAATTTATTGACTGATCCATAAGCTAAACTCTTATTTCTGTGCCTTGCCACCCTTTGTGTTGGTTGGTCGTCCTTTCTTTTTCAAAATTTTTATATACATCGATAAATTCAACACCTATTCGCGAAGGCCGGTCCAGCCGGCCGTGTTTGGTTGCGGCTAGATAGTAAGGCTGAGTCCAATGACGTTCTTCAAACCCTATTTTCTATCACTATTTCAACTACCCTGCTCTCTGTCTACAGTGCAGTATTTATGTCAAACAGTGCAAAACAGTGTTTTAAAAAATCACTTTACAGAACACCATTGGACTCAGCCTAAGAATCTGCTTCTCATAACGTGTTATCTATCCAAACGGGACCTCCTAGAATGCTTTGGGTTTTGTGCAGCAGTATCCAGCAGCCTCTTGATTACTTGGATTACTTGATAATATGAGATAATATACACATTACTCGATGCTAGTATCTAGAGGCAACCAAACGCCCTCAAACTGCGGCATGCATCTTGAAAAAAAAACACAGCAAAGTTGCATGTGTTTTGACACCTAGTAATATGATGACCCGGCAAGGTTTGCACCCACCAATTCTAGAGCTCTGCAAATTTTAAGAGCACCCTTCCCTTTCAACTTCCTTTTGTCGTACTGCTGCGCGCCCATTTGTGTATTCAATCGTCCAACTCCTTACCAGTTACCATGATCGTTTTCGACAAAAAAAGGACTGTTAAGTAATGAAAGTGAAGACAATACTGAGTTGGTTTGATCCTAGCTCCAAACTCAATCTCGTTTGGAAATACTATAAAACAGATTGATCCATCGACATCTCACCGTTCACAATCTGCTGATTGCTGCAGTTTGATCAAATCAAACATTTTATAGTCATCGCTTTCGTAGTAGCAACACTTTTCATCCAAAAGAACACAGCATTGACGCTTCAATTAATTTCATCTGCTGCGAAAACTCAAAAGAAACCCCTAGTTTTGACGGCAATACTGAAGCTCAAAGACTGAGCGCATGGAGTTGCGGGTCAGCAAGACCACCCTTCTGTTGTTGCCTTTCATTTACGAAGCTTGGAGTAGATTCTACAGCGCCGCCACACAAGACTCGCCGGTGGTCAACTAGGTTGAAGCTGCTGGCGAAAATTGTGTCCCTGCAATCCGCCGCCGGAACAGCTTCACTACCCCAAATCCCAAACATGCGTACTAGTTTACCCAGAATGGTACATCGCAACTCGTATCAACATGTAGTTTGACACATCGAAGTATCTACGGCGATGGAAGTCATGGAGCCACAATGTTGAAGCAAAGGCTCGCAAGTTGAGCACACCACTCAATAAAGTGCTATCACGTAATCCATTGAAGATGAATATTCAAAACTGCAGGGGAAAACTTTTGGAATCGAAGATAATGTCCATGATATAAAATTGCACAAGCAAAGGACGAACGAGTTAACTGCTCACAAGCAGTTCGTACAATGGCTCACCACTCGACAAGACATGCAAGCAAACGTCACACTGACAAGGGGCAATCGCATCACATGAACTCAGTCGCAGAAGAGCGAACACAGCGATACTGAAATGTTTGGCACAAACAGCAAACGTTGCACAACAGGAACTTCGTATACCAATCAAAATGCCGAGGAAACAACTGCAGTAAACCTTACATAAAACGAAGGTTGTGCATACAGTAGGGTGCAGAATAAGCATACCAATACCAATGAAGAGAACAAAATGGCACATCCGGTCACAGCTCATAGGAATGCATTAATAAAACATTTGGGGCCATCACAAAACAGGCAAGCATAGCAATACAAAATATCTAAGGAATAAGAATGCCAAGACTCAAAAGAGTAAAAGGAAGGTTTGCGTTCTCAACCATCAACAAGATCCTTTGCACAACCACACATAATGCAGGAAGCAAACAAACATAACTTCTATAATGGCACCTGATACACAAACCCTCCATTGGGGGCAATCCTGAGGTGGCTCACAAGGTCTAGTTTTGTTAGCTACAAAGTGCAGCCTCAAAGGAGGTAATCTATGGTTGTTAGATAACAGATACACAAGTAAACTCAATACTATTATGAGCGAGACTTTCCAAATTACAAATTCACAGCTGGAGGTTTACTGCCAGTAGCAGATAACCATAAGAATCAGCACGTGAAAAAGAATGATGGAAAGAACTCAAGTTACAAGTAGGGGATCTGAATCAAACAAAATGGTACACAGTTTATACACAACACACGATCAACGCCCATAGAAAATGAAATTTGGCAATACTGGAGTGCATATGCTTGACTGAACTAAGCAGTCATCATGACATTGCTCGCAATGGAGGTGGGATTGTATTACAGCAATATAAATTGGTTCACTATGTAAACAAAGCTAAAAAAATAGTTCAGACTAAACGGGACAGAAAAAAGACAACCACACCAAATTTCATGGAGAAAAAGCACTTCACTTTTTTGTATATCATTTTAGATTCTCACATAGAGATGCAAAAAGAAGCTCACTAGCGCAGGTTCTACTAAGCAATTATGAAGTATCACTCATTTAATGTGTGGTCAAAATTGAAGAGGACTTGGATCTACCTATACAAGAAGGCACGGGGCGGCAGGGGGAGCACCAGAGGAAAGGGTCCGTGTGTGATGAGGGGTGGGGGATACTCCCCTTTGGTTTGTGGGACCGTATCGCCAAGAGAAGACAACTATAAAAAAGGCTACAACAAACATCTAGTTTTCAGAATAGATAATAATCCACGATAACAAACCCAAATTGTATCGGACATGAAGGTAATGAAGTTACAGTAAACGATAGTTACTAAGGCAGCTGATACAGTATGTCGAATAACTTAGAAGTTCCATCACTAACAAATCCTACGGGAATCTAATGACAGGATCACTTATTCCATTGTCCCTTTCACGCACAGTACGAAATGAGCTGACGAACCCTAAAGGGAAGCCACCGCTGAGGAATTCAGCGCAAATTGAACCGTTACGCCGCCGCAGTTTGATCGCTCGTATAAACGATAGGTTCGGCAACCACGAGGTCCGCACGTCTTAACGCCTACCGCGAGGCCCGCCAGCTGACCTTGGACCAGGAAAGCGTGAGAATTGCAGCCGCAAATGGGCTGAGTCGCGATCGTGTTCGTCAAACTTATAACCTGCAAAACGAATCTCGATGGTTTATATTGCTCAGGTCGTCGCGGGAACAAGAGACTGGACCTTAACAAGAATAGGAAGAGTCGAGGCTTTGCCTTCAACCAAAACTCACTCCCCCATGCAGATCAAGATGCAAATGTGAATGCTGGGCGCAATAGTTAGCGAATGGGAGGGATACCGCTATAAAGCAAGCTCTAAGTGTAGAACCTAACAATGCCAGGGTTTTGCTACTCTGGTCATGAGTCATGACTTTCTTGACTTGATATATGTTCTTAGAAACGTGTTCTATTAAGATTTAAGAAGTACATTCATTTCGTCATGAAGCTGAGAGCATGCACTACAAGAATATTTGTTTGTAAGGCAATGATATTGAGGGCTGCTGCCTGGGATGCAGTAAAGAAAAGGCAGCTGTATACCCCACCGAATTGTCAGCTGCTTGATAGTGCATGAAGAAATTTAGAAGACAACGTTATGTGATTTGCACGAAGTTAGACAGAAAGAATGATTGGGCTGTATCTGCTATTTTCAAAACAAGCTTTGCAACAAACTAGAGACAAATGCAGGCATGTATGATAGAATTCAACAAGAATATGAATTCGAATTTTAATGTAGACAAAGCTAAGAATCAGGAAAGTAACACCACTACGTATTCCATATCCAAAAATATAAGTAATTGCACCTTGCAACGCTTCAAGAGCAATTGTAGCTTGAGCAGGGTTCTCAAAGTCAACAAAGCACAACACATGTGGGTCACCACCAGGCTGCAAAAAAGTTGAGAGGTAACATATCTTATCAACCATGGTTAAAGAATAAAAATCTATCAGGGTCAAAGGGCTCAGCATAGTTAACATACATGTCTGGACTCCTTGTTGACAAGCCGCACTTCACGAAAACCTACAAATGGGCGAAATATATCTGCAGAAGCAAAGTGTTAAGGAGCAAAATACCTCAAGAGAGCCGTCACATACAAGTATCCCCCAACAGTACTTATAAATATACTTGTAATGGAGCATATATAAAGAAATACTCCGTCCATTTTTTTATGTTTGACACCCCTAGTTCAAAAATGAACTAGCCGCGACAAACATTCGAGAACAGAGGTAGTAGAAATTAGATAGCTTGAACAATATGAAGTTGTAAAGATTTTGAAGGATACGTGAAACCTCCCTGCGTGTGCAGTTTGCAGGTAAGCCCTCAATATACAAAGTGCTTGATGCATCTGGAGGAAGAGGAGGCTCAGGTCTGACACCATAGCCCATCGCTCTATTGTCCATACCAACACCCATCATACGGCGATCATCAACAGCATAGCCAGCCATCCCAGCGCCCATAGCGGCACCCATTCCAGCAGCCATCCCAGCACCAATTCCAGCAGCCATCCCAGCCCTACTAGTATCATTGGCAGTGACGGAGGACATCTACGAAGATGTTACATAGATAAGAAGTCAATAAATATGTGTTCTGGCAAAAAAAGATGCTTGTGATACAATATGACAGCTCTGTCCATACCCCATTGCGCAAGTAGCGGTCATATGATGCTCCAATTGCTTCATTCTCCCTAAGGGAATGGTAACCTGTTCGATCAGTTTCACGTGGATAGTATCCTGTCATGTCTTGTCCTCCGGAGACATCTGTGCAAATGAAATAAAGGGATCAAAAGATTGCCCACAAGTCTCGATTCCAACAATCTCTTGTAAAGAATATAATAAATCCATTGGTAAGTTCAGGGTTTCACAATATACAATGTGGTGTATAGATCCCCCATCTTTAGCTTACCACTTTTCTTGACGGTTATTTTCTAAGTCATATAAACGATAAAGCTTCTGACCAAGCTCAGACCTAGCAATATATTACATCTGACCGACCTGGGAATACATGCAAGATCTACTTTTGTTTTGTTCCTTGGAAAAATCCTTGAACAACAAAATCACAAACATGTGGCCACCATATGTCTATTAATTCCACCCAAAGAAAAAAACAGCAAATGTCTGAGCAGTACGCCAGTACCAGTACATAATTTATTCGGTAATCAACATTCCCACAATTCAAATATAAACATAGTGCCACGAACCTAGCCTGTTATGTTTTAGCACGCACCAAAATCATGGTAGACCGCCCTGATGCACGTGGAATTACCTAAGCGTTGATCTAAGAGCTGGAACTGAAATTACACAGACAACAGCTAGAACCAACCTAAAATCGGCCTCCCAAAATCCACAAAGTACGGTCCACGAGGAGATCGAAGGGCGGACACACAAGACAAACAGAGAAATCCAGATCTAAGCTAGCGGCCGTCAAGCAAAGAGCGAACCTCCGAAGTCGGGGCGCGCGCGCTTGAGCGGCGGCGCGGCGGCCTGCTGCGCCATGGCGGCGGCCGCAGCCGCCGCCGCCTGCTGGTTCATGCCCGCCGCGGCGGCGCCCCCGACCGTCTGGGCCGCGGCGACGGTCGCCGAGGGGGCCATCCCCGCGGCGGCCGCGGCGGCGGCCACCATCGCCTGCTGCTGCTGCCGCGCGTCGGCGTACCTCCAGTAGTTCTCGGCGGCCATGGCGTGACGCCCCACGTGCGTGCGGGTGTGGCTAGGGTTTCAGACCGCGGGTGGGGGGAGTTGGCGTCCTGGTGCTGGCAAATCTGGTTGGGGTGGGGGCGCCTCGCGGTCGCGGAGAGAGAGAAGAAAAGAGACGTGGGTGGCGATGGAATTATCTCTACCTCTATTCTATGGGCCGTGAGGCGGGCTGTTTGGGCCGTGGTTGCTGGTCCAAAAGGGGCCCGAGGATGTGGCCGTGGCCCACGGAACAACCGTCGGGTTCGGGTAGAAGAGCAGCATGGCGGCCCAACACATGTGACAGCGGTCTTCTTCTCCTTGCCACCGACATCCGTCCATGCAGATGCAGACGAGTGGTAGGTAGATCGAGGTTGGCGACTGACCCCAGCCCCACAACACAACTGCGTCACCGTGAGCTTTTTCTTCTCTCTTTTTTTCTTACTTTTTTTTTTTTTGGCTTTGGTGGATGAGTGCTTTGTTTTGGCCGACTTGGCATCATTGATTGTTGACGGCTAGAGTGCCTTCGAACATTGGAAAGCGATCCACTGCTTTTGGGGGTGTTTGGTTCCCTGCCCCGTCACATCGGATGTTTGGACGCTAAATAAAAGTATTAAATATAGTTTAATTATAAAACTAATTACACAGATGAGTACTAAACGGTGAGACAAATTTATTAAGCCTAATTAATCCATGATTAGCAAATGTGATGCTACAGTAACCATTCGCTAATCATAGATTAATTAGGCTTAATAAATTCGTCTCGTCGTTTAGTACTCGGCTGTGTAATTAGTTTTCTAATTAAACCATATTTAGTATTTCTAACTTGCGTATAAACATTCGATGTGATGTGAGCTAAAGTTTAGTCTCTGAATCCGAACACCCATACCAAAAAAATACTGCATATGCTTCCAGTATATATCCACCGGACGTGCACAGTGATGAGTGGAAACCAAATGTGTGGCCCTGTATGCACCAAAATAGCGCAGCATTTCTCCTCACAAAAATGCCGCTGGTGCGTTTTCCCCATGCGGTGCAAACGCAACACTCCTACCGACAGAATAGATGGCAAGGTGCAGCTGCAAACGTGACCACGCACCAGATTAGGTAGCTCAAGGGCTTGATCTGATGAGCGTAACTATGTGTTCTATGCACCGGATAGTCTCTGCTCTGACTCAACTTAAATTAATCCATCAAAAAAGAGTATTCCAATGAATCGGTGAAAAAAGCTCAGAAGCATGATGTTTGCTTCTCAGGGTAATCTCGCAGAGTATGGCAAAGCGTTCTTGCCACGGTAGTTTTGCTCAGAGTGCAGATTGCTACATTGGATATGGTTTTAATTAATTTGTTCTGATTGGATTGGATGGTCCTCATCCAGTGTGCTGAGGTTAGGATAGGTTCGCCCTGTGTTGTGCTCGCCAAAATGTCTGGTATTCGAAATGTTGAACGTATCCAACGAGTGGTATGTGGTGCTTTTTCATGTTTTGTGTGCTTTTTTTTTAGGGACGTTTTGTGTGCTTTTAGCTATGTGCTTGTTGTGTGGGTTGATCCTAGGCGAGAGTGTCCAAATTCAAGTTCACTCCAAGATCTGATAACCAAATCATACTTGCACATATATATGTATATGTGCTCTATTTGTCGTAATGCACAATTCAATTTAACTAGGTATCCGGCAAAAACTTGACAGAGCATATTGAGCTATATATATTAGAGACAGAGTACACAGAAGAACGAACAAACCTATTTCGATCGTGAAGGAAAAAAAGGAACGATCCACGCAAATTAAGCACACTTGAGCAAGATCGACTCTTGTACATCTACTGTATCGGACATATCGATGATTGATTTCTGTGCAGCACAAGCTGGTAATATCCACACAAATCAAACGCAGATCTCACGTTTGCGCTTCAGAGGAAGCAAGCTCTTGGCTTTCGTCTCGGGCGGCGTCTGCTGCTGTTTCTTCATCGCCGCCGCCGCTTCCTGAGCCTTGGCGCGGCGCCAGCCGAGGTGCGCCGCCAGGTCCTCGACCTCCACCTTGACGACATCCTTCCTGACCCCGATGTCAGTGATGTACCTGCCGGCGCAGTAGACGCCGGCGGTGACGGCGGCCATGCCGAGCGGGCCGGCGGCGAGCAGCTTGAACGGGGTGGAGAGGAGCGCGGCGAGGGGCACGCCGACGGCGGACGCGGCCTGCCCGCTCCTCCCGATGATGGCCGGCTCGTCGGCGGCGGGGAGGAGGCCCGTCTTGCAGTAGAGCGCGAAGTCCTCGCAGTTGTTGTCGAAGACGTCGTAGTCGCCGAAGCCGTGGCGGAGGAGGTGCATGGCGCGGCGCACGGCGGCGTCGGCGCCGCCGTCGGGGCGCGCGGTGGTGCAGGTGCCGCCGCGGAGCTTGGCGAGGAAGAGGGCGGGCGGGGCGGCGTACTCGAAGCGGTGGAGCGAGCCGCCGCGGAGGAAGCAGTCGAGGCAGGTGAGCAGGACGCCGCTGTCGGGGAGCTGGAAGCCGCAGTCCGGGAAGGTGGGGCACTCGTCGGCGCCCTGAGAGAGGAGGCTGGACACGGCGATGGCCGAGTCCAGCCCCGCCGTGCCCGCCTCCTTCTTCCGCGTGAAGTGCACCACCTTGCTGCCGCCGACGTAAATCCCTGGATATTTGTAGTATTATTTATTCATGATGAGACAACTATGAGTTCGTAGGTACGTGCTCCATCTATCCGTATGTCACGATGATTCAGATTATGGAAGAAGAAGAAGGCGACATGCAAAATTGGATCTCAAACAATTACTATTGTCTTTGCCAGTGATCGTCTAGGTAGGGCGTTCATAATGTGCGGGAGGACGAATAAATAATGAAATTGTGGGGGAGAGACCTTTACGCTTTTCCGGCCGGGCGGATGCAGGTGAAACAATGTCGGTGGCGACTGATCAGGAGAGTGAGGCAGACGCAAAAGTAAAAAGAGGCGTGGTAACTCTGCTAGCTGTAACCAGGCAGGCTCTCTCGATCAGGTGGAGGTGGAGGAGGCATGCATGCAGATGGAGAGATGGACGGCATGCATTGCACGCAGCAAAGTCATCAAAAGGCTAATAAGGCATGGTAGGAGGAGGAGGAGCTTGCTTTGGTCGGTCAGTAGTGGTCACTGATGAGTCTTGTGACGATGGTGAATACAATGATGGATTCGTCGCCGGTCGTCATCTAAATTAACTGCCGGATCGGAAGATGCTACTGATGGAGCGCCGGCGCCGGCGGCCGGCAATGTGGTTGGCGGCGGAGGGACAAGTCCGATCCAGCTGAGGAGGGAGGAATTGAAGATGGATGGATGAGCACACATAGAGACGTACCGTGGTGGGAGTAGGTGTAGCCGGCGCGCCAGGTGTAGAGGTGGTCGCCGGGTCTCACCTCCCACCGCTCCACCCGATGAGATAGCAGCCCCATGGCTGGCTACGCTGCGGCACTTCTTCCTCCTCTCTTCTCCACGAGCCCTTCCGGCCGGTCGTCACATGGACGTGGAAGACGATCGGGCGGCCGGAGAGGACTGTGACAGAAGCCACGGGTGGGTGCGCGACGACGACGGGCGCCGTGGCCGCCGCCGCTCCGGCCGGTGCCTCTGCCTCCGATCGGGGTTGTTGCGCTCGGCTGGAGAGGAGAGGGTGGGTAGGGGGATGTGGCAGCGCAGCAGCCTGTGTGGTGAAGTGATCCTATTCCTGGCTGCTGCTGCTAAATTTTTATCTACTTCTCTTGTCTCGGCATGTGCGTTGGTCGAGGATGTGCGGTGTGATCGGCGCTAGCTCTGCGCTCTCGGGATCCGCGCGCGTCTCGTATCGGAAGGAAGCCGCTTGTTGCTTTTCCACTACTATAGTCTGTCTACTACGCCGCTGCAGCTCGGGATTCGCGCGTCATCCTATCCTAACCGTAATAAAAAGTTTTCACTCGCTGCAAGTTTGTGCACACTGACACTGATATATAGTATAGACGTCTGTCCTCGTGATCTATATACTATACTGATGCATTGTTGGGAAGCTGTCAGAGGCTAGCTAATGATATACTCCGTACTTGTGATGAGCAATTCACTCCACTACTGCGTGCATGTTTATTAACTAAATATCAGCCGTGCTGCGCCTCTCGTACTGTACCAAAAAAAGTTATTTCGTCCACAGCATGCACAGTGGTACGTGAGATGTCCCATTGTACGTTGTCGAAGAAACAAACACAAAGACCAAGAGGTCCCCAAACCCAGCTAGCAGAGCACAGCGTGCCATTGGCCTAGCTTGGCCCGGCCCGTCTACATCTGAATTATTCTAGACTCGTGCATGCATGTTGGCGGGTACTGTCTACTCCCGCCATGTACACCTACCTACCTTGTCGTCGTCAGAGTAGAAAACAGAAGACGATGCCTACGTCCGTCCGTCAGGCTCAGGCACCAGCTCCTCGCTCATGCATGACATTGTCTTATGATTGTAATAAAATGACAAGCCGGACAGATCGGGATCATCAGCGAGTGAAGTCGCAGTCGAAACTTCAGGCGCAGGCAGGCTGCCCCCGCCCCCCAGCACCTTTATTTTTTACCCCATGTGCAGGGAGATCTGGATTCTTTCATTCTGGATATATATGTATGTAGAACAAGAACATGCAGCGCACGGTAAAGATGTCGGTTGTTTCTTCCGAAATTACCCGGCCGGTCTGGTGGCCCTCCCTCTCCCTTTGATAGATGCTGCCCTTCAGCCTTTAATCATTGACACCATGTACTGTACCCTGTACGCTGTACCATATCCTCACCTTGCTCTGCAACAGTAGCTGCTTTCTCGTCGCTAGCTCACGGCTCACTGCGGCCGGAGACCGGCTAGCTGGAGAAGCTGCTGGCTGGCCACGTTGTGGATCGGGAGATCCGGAGATCTGCCTGCCCGGTTTTTTTTTTAATGGTCGAGATCTGGGCCTCGCAGCAGCCGGGGAAAAAAGTAAGTACTGGCTTGGCAGCAGCAGGTAGATCAGGACCATGGTAGGTGTGTTGCTGTGCAGAAACTAGAACCAGAGATGTTGTAGATGTTCCCTGGACGGCTGGATCGACCTTTTGGATTCTTCGTTCTCACGTCAGCGATGCATGGACCGTATGTCCGTATGCATGCGTTGCATGGCTGCTGGACATTTAAACTTGAAAGTGGTAGTGATCCGACATCGGAGTATATATGATACTCCCTACGTCCTAGTTTAATTTTTGTTAACATCGAGTTTGACTAACCCGTCTGGTTCAAAAAATTTACGAAAATGTAAGAAGATTTAACATACTATATATATGGTAAACTAAATCACAGTGATGAAGATAAATGCTAATTGTAGAATTTTTTTTTTTGAAAAAACAAATAAATTAAATTTGGTGTTGAAAAATTTAAAATGACTTATAAACTGCGACGGGGAGTAGATGCTGCTGGAGAAGCTCACGTGAGAAGGCGGAGAGCTGAACTGTCAGTGTGGACTGGAGCATGAGTGTGGATCGGAGGTGCGAATGGACGCGCTGGGTGGTTGCTCTTGTCTCTTGTACGTAGCAGGCTATTAGCAGCTACTGGCTCCTCTAGTTGGAAGTGTTTTCTTTTTCTTTTTCTTTTTTGTTCTCTAGGAGGGTATACATGCGTATATCTGGCACGGTAGCCTCCGATTAGAATATGGCAGCATGAGTAGGTGCGGAGAAAACATTGCACTAATAATTTGTAAAGGCAGCAACGACTTGATGGAGCAGGCACGAGTCCAGGACCATGGAGTTTTTGTTTGCGCTTGAGGAAGCGTCCATGGTCAGATGAGGAAGGCGATTTCGATCTTTCTCCAAAGGCTTGATTTTCTTGCTGTACGCATCTTCTTCGGTTTTTGATAACTTAATCTCCAGCTAATTCATACCCTAGCTAAGACGATTAGATACCAAAATACAGAAGGTGGCGCTAGCGAGTAGGCATTATTAAAGACCATAGAAAAGCAGCAGAGATGACAGTTTTGAATAGGAAAGCATACAAAACAATTGAAGTACATCTGATGAGTGGTATACGATAAATTTTGAAATGACCCATTTACGAGAGAGATTTTAAGTGCATAAACTGAAACAGCGCATGCACTCACTGATTAGGAAAACTTCGAGTTCTGTTATACCCAAAACACAACAGACCAAACAACAGGGCACCACGGGGGAGCCAAAAGTAACCCAAAAGGGAAAAATCAATGTGAGAATTACGAAGGTGCAAGGTCGCGATCTTACTCTCAATAATGCTTGAGGTGCCGCAGGCGAAGAGCCGGTGCCAGCCAGCGAGCGAACCACCCAATCGACGCGCCCGGGGATAGCAAATCGCGGCGGCCGCCTGAGCATGGAACTGGCCAAGCACCTCTGCGGCTCTGCCTGCCGCCGCTCAGCTGCGCACATTGCCATAGCCCCGCCCCCGCGGCGAGTCGGGGGCGCTGCAAGTTTGGAGGACCCGCCGGCGGCCGGCGCCGACTCGGGTCTCGCTTTCGCCGGCGGCGGCGGTAGTAGACGTACCGGGAGAAGGCCTGCTAAACGCTACGACCTCGGGCTCGCTGTCTCTGGGCCAAATTCATCCGTCAGCCAATGAAAGCCCAATACTTTGTAGCCGGGCTTCACAAATCAGAACAGATCATTCGTGGGCTGATTTTCGAAACCTCCTTTTATTTCGGCGGCTGTGTTGTCAGTGCAGACATGCAGAGTACAACTGCACATTGACCGAGAGGGTGTCCGTGTCAGGGCGATGTTCGGTTTTGCGGAGTTGATCCGGATCAGCGAAAGATCTCGGTCTCGGCGTAGCAAAATATCTAACCCCCCCCCAGACACACGCTCGTCGGTCCATCTAGAATCGCACAACTGTCACGCTCGAATTTAAATTGTCGCACATCCAATAATCATCTCTATCACCAGATCTCTGATGCCCAACGACCTGTAAAAAACCGTAGCTGCTGGATACAACGCGCGCGCGTTGTCCAAGGATTGGGCTGGAGATAGCGTGCAACGTTTTTCTTTCATTCATCGTTAGACCGTGGGCAAAAATAGAGCATCAATCATTATTTTTTCTCTATTTTTACCTAAATCATCAGGCTACCACCCCCTCTGAAATTTCCAAGAAACGTTTTTTTAAAGGCAGCAGATGTGATGTGTGAGACTGATGAGCGGAGCGGGCCCCACGGGTGGGCGGGCGGGGCCGGGGACGTGTCCATCCAATCCGAGATTCCTCCGCCCGGCCTTGAACCTTCCAGACGGAGAGAAGACCAACGATGGAGCGGAAGCTTCTCGCAGTTTCTTCCGTGGCGCGGGCCCACCACCAGGCAGTCCCAGTCCGCGCCGCCATCCCCACCGCCGCGCTCCGATCCACACCCCGCCTGTTGCCTCGCCAACCGCCTCCCGCTTCGCGCGCTCTTTCTCCCGAGGTGAGGTGACCGCGTCCCGTCCCGTCTCCGCCTACTCCTCCGCGCCCTCGTTTCCTTTCCTTTCCTTTCTTCTCCATCCACGCTACGCCACCGGAAACTTCCAGAACCCACCACCTTTCCTTCCTTCCCTCTCCCTCTCCGACGCGCCAGATCTGCGGCGGCGCCATGGCGGCCGAGCTGCAGGCGGGGGTCACCGCCGAACCGCCTCCCGCCGCGGCCGCGGCCACGGCCACGCCGGAGCCGCAGCTGGCGAGCCAGCGCTCCGTGCCCACCCCGTTCCTCACCAAGACGTACCAGATGGTGGACGACCCCGCCGTGGACGACGTCATCTCCTGGACCCCCGACGGCGCCGCCTTCGTGGTGTGGCGCCCCGCCGAGTTCGCGCGGGACCTCCTGCCCAAGTACTTCAAGCACAACAACTTCTCCAGCTTCGTGCGCCAGCTCAACACCTACGTACGTTCCATTCTCTTTCTTTCTCCTTTGTCGTCGTATCGCCGCCGTCGTCCGTCCGTCCGTCCCGGCGCGGCGCTGACTGACCGTGACCGACATGCGCGTGCGCAGGGGTTCCGGAAGATCGTGCCGGACCGGTGGGAGTTCGCCAACGACTGCTTCCGGCGCGGGGAGAAGCGCCTGCTGTGCGGCATCCAGCGCCGGAAGGTTGTGGCGCCGGGCGCGGCCGCCGTCACGGTGGCCGCGGCCGCGGCGATCCCCGTGGCGCTGCCGGTCGCGGGCGGCGCCTCCTCCTCCCCCATGTGCTCCGGCGACGAGCAGGTGCTGTCGTCCAGCTCGTCCCCGGAGCCGCCGCCCTCCCTGCTGCAGCAGCAGCAGCCGGCGTCCGGGTCCTCGTCCGGCGACGTGGGCGGGGAGAACGACCGCCTGCGCCGCGACAACGCGCGCCTGGCGCGCGAGCTCGCGCAGATGCGCAAGCTCTGCAACAACATCCTCCTCCTCATGACCAAGTACGCCGCCACGCAGCAGCTCGACGGCGCCGCGCACAAGGCCGGGAACTGCTCCGGCGGCGAGGAGTCCGCCGAGGCCGCCGCGACGCCGCCGCCGCCGCCGCCCCCGCTGCCGTCCGTGCTCGAGCTCCTGCCCTCGTGCCGCGGCGATGACCCCGCGCCCGAGGACGCCAAGGACGGCGCCGCCAGGCTCTTCGGGGTCTCCATCGGGCGGAAGCGAGCGCGGGACGACGCAGGCGACGGCCTGGAGGTGAAGGCGGAGCAGCCCGACCACGTCCACGACGACCATGAGCAGCAGACGCAGCCGCAGCCGCAGCCGCAGCCGCAGCCGGCGGCGTGGCCCATCTACCGGCCCAGGCCCGTGTACCACCCGCTCCGGGCCTGCAACGGGTCCGGCAGCGATCATGACGGGTCGAACTCCAGGTGACGCGGCCTCGTCGCTCCTCGGTCACTGCTCACTACTGATGCTCCCGTACTTTTTACCAAGCACTGTGATGGATACTCGATACTACAGCACAGTACATCAATCAGGTAGTAAACAGCTAGTGCTAGTAGAAAGAGAGCTCTTTGGTTTTTAGATTTAAGAAGAAAAAAAAGAAGAGTAATCACCAGCTGGAGAATTTACTGCCCCTATGTAAAACTCCACCAGTGCACAGCAGTAACTTTACCTCTTTTTTTTGCTAGTTTCTCACCGAATGTATAGAATTTATCAATCTATGAAACTAGAGCATAACTTGCAGATTAGTAGTGTGGTATACAGTGTGGTACATTATTTGTTCTTCTTTCCATTGGCGTGGCCAGTGCGCCGCTGTTCTTGAATTGAACCTGCCTGGTGGTGATCCCAACACAACACGGCACGGCATCCGCCGAATTGCTCACCTGACAGTCACCGCGGCTTCTGTTTTGCCGGGTCACATTTGGATTCGGTTCGGCGTGGGCATGTGGAGCATATATGTGTGCGACGACGGCAACGTGGAGGGGCGACTGCGACGCGGCGTCGAAGCGTCTGCGAGTCTAGATGGGGTTCAGATGGCGTGTTTGTGTGTGTGCAGGACGTCAGGACGTCGACTCCAGCACCAGGTCCAGGTGGATTTGTATTGCGAAAATATCTCGTAGTATCGTTTCTTCCAAAGTCGGTTGGGTACGGTGTGAATATCAGAAATGTGATGATGATTGGGACGCCGATGGATGGCGACGGCGGCGATGGCGGTGTGCCACCGCCGGAGACCGCTGTTCCTCCTCCGTTTTGTTTAGCATGGTATTGGTACCTAAACAGCTGGGCCTCATGCTTAGACTCCACGTAACAAGCGTGCTAGCGAGTGTACTAGTTAGTTAGGTGTCATGCAAAGTGGCTTGTTGGTCTACTCCTCTGCTTCATCGGATTACTTTACCCTAATCAAACTGGCTGGGTATATATAGGTTCGCAGTAAGTTAGCTGCGACTGACTTAAAATAATACATTGAAAAAAAAGCTGTTTGGGAGATGGTTTGTCTGCCTAAAGAAGAGGGAGGACTGGGTGTTGGACCTAACTAAAGGCCCCCAATGAAGCCAGTCTTATCTGGGTCCATTTGGTCTGGTATACTTATATTATTCAAGATCAGCAAATATATGTTCCTTTTTTGGGGAGAGAGATTCTGAATCTGCTGGGTAATTTTAAGGGGGTTGCGATGCCACGGCCTAACAATGGTTCCTCCAGGTCTAATCTAGTTCCAGGACTGGCTTTTACAATAGCTATATTCATTAAAAATAACTCACATGCAATCAGATAACATTAGATAAAGAGTATAAGACAAAGTCACGGCAAAGGTCTCTTGTCAATACAGTATTTCATTTACTTTACCCCTCTCAACGCAAGCCTTCACTACAGAAAACCAGAGAAAGTTACACTTTCATGAATATTTGGAGGTCTGAGCACTACATTCCAGGTGAAGCCTATGCACAACAACGTTCACCACTAAAGATACCATATATTTCTGTAAACAATTTTTTAATCACTGAAAGGGCGCATGCAATTGTTGATAAATCCTACAGGTTCTTGTGGAGGAGTTGTTAGTTAAAGCATAAAATTCTAAGGGCTTGTTTGAATACATTGAACCTAAAGGATTAGCTCTATCTAAAGTTTAGCCAACTAAAGTTTAGTTTACTACCCATTAGCCATATGGCGTTTGAATAGTATGGGCTAATAACTAGTTGATCCATTAATTACAATGCATTAGCCCACTTTACCTCAGTTTTTTGGATTAATGGACTGATGGTTAGACAAGATTTAGCTAAAGTTTAGCCCGTTCATTGGCTGTTCCGTTTGAATGTAAATAGACTAAACTTTAGTGGCTAAACATTAGCGGTTAGCCCTTTAAATATTCAAACACGCCCAGTGGCGGACCCACGTGTGGGCAAGCCTGGGCACCTGCCCGGGCTGCCGGCTACAAGTTTACGTGATGTACCAATGCATTTGATAGTAAAGCTCCTGTCTTGATTGAGCAAAATCAAGAAAGAAAATCACTGCCATGGATTTTTGCCCGGGCTTCCTTCGATCCCTAGGTCCGCCACTGAACACGCCCTAACTCTACGTACGACAATTACGCTAGATTTGGTGCCACGTAAGTTTACCCTCCTTGATTGGATGTGCATGTACCACAATTACGCCGGATTAGCAATTCAAAAAGCGAGATTAATTGGATTTTAGTAGGCATTAGAATAGACAACCCTACATCTAAGATACCAACGTATATAGACTGTCATGAGAAAAAAAAACAAATAACAAAAACCTAACATATAAATGTTTCCAAGCCAACGAGATCGCCTTTGATTTACCTAAAAAAAATCTAAACCTATAAATGTTTCTAAGACTCTAATCCATATGTGAGCACAAGTTGATGCAGTGGCGGTGAGAATCGAAACGAGACAAATATGGAAAATCTATATTTTTTTTTTTTTGCCGGTGGTACAGATGGGCTTGACAATGTACCATGAATACCAGTCGAGATGTGGCCCAACCAAGAAATGACTCAACCAATATACAAGAGCATGCCGTCGCCACACGGAGGGGCATCTAAGAACAGAACACATATTCCTCCTCTTCTCCAAGCTTCCACAAGGTCTAAGCATCCATGGTTCATAATCCCCTCTTCCTCCATCTAAATTGCTTGCTAAGCTCGAGACCTCCCTCTCCCCTGAGATCGTGTACTCTGATTTGTATATGAATTCTATCAATAGCTTGTATCAAGTAATGGATGGAAAGGTTGTTAACAATTACACTCCTGGTATATAGTCTGTAGACCAACAAGAAGCATTACAATTTACAATGCACGTCTTTTTTTTTTTAGCTCAAGTCCTGGTCCTGGCCCAATTGCGGGTTGCCAAAGTCGCCGATTTGATTCAGTCTCTTGTTCAGCCGTTATTTCCCTTCAATCCAGCTCGTAGTCACGGTGATTGTGCTGCTCTCTTCCCTTCCTAGCACGGCGTGTATATTGAGCAGAAAACCAATGGACTCCTATCAACTGTCGAGCACTTTTAGCCCTGCGAAACAACCCACTGACCCCCTCAGAGTAGTTACTAGTTAAGAGCAGCCATTAACCTGCAGCCATACTATTTCTGTTTGTAACTGATAACCGCAGCCACTGGGCTTCCATCCAATTAAGCTCATTCAGAGCACACCAAAATTAATCCTAGAGAGGTTACAGTTACAGCAGCACAAATGGCTTCAATTTCTTCCCCAGCGAAGCATCGTGGCCGCCATATAAGGCGAGAGGAGGAGTCGTGTTCCTCACACTACTCGGATCTCTCTCTGCTACTTCCTGTTCCGACGCCATGGCCAGCAGCATCGTCCATGCCCTGGTCTTCTGCTTCGTCGCCGGCGTGCTGCTCTGCGGCGGCCGCGCGCACCACAACAGGGACCAATCGGCGACCGTCCACGACGTGACGGAGTACGGCGCGGCGCCGGGCAACGGAGACAGCACAGCCGTGAGTGCCCATGACATGACTTCACCATTTTCTCTCTTCTCGGCCACAAGTCCTCGTCACGCTCGTACGTCTCACCATGTTCGCCGTGCAGGCCTTCTTGTCAGCGTGGCGCGCGGCGTGCGACTCCACCTCCGGCCACGCGACGCTGCGGATCCCCAGGGGCACCTTCGCCGTCGGCGCCGTGGAGTTCCAGGGGCCGTGTGTGAACGGCGGCGCGCCGGCGGTGGTGATCGAAGGCGTGCTGCAGCCGTGCGCGTTCCACCGCTCTGACGACGCCTGGATCACCTTCCGCGGCCTGAACGGCCTCCTGGTCACCGGCGACGGCACCCTCGACGGCCAGGGCGACAGGCGGAGCGGCGGCAAGTCCAATAAGTCCAAGACGACGGTAATAAACAACCAGGAGAACACTTGAGAGTCGCCTGACGCGATGGGTGATCAGTCAGTGAATGCACAATTCCTTGTCTTTGTGATGGACGGCCCGGGCGGGCATTGTGCTGCTGCTGCTGCAGAGTCTGGTGTTGGAGGACGTGACGAACTCGACGGTGCGGGGGCTGCGGCTGGTGAACAGCCGGGGCTTCCACGTGAACTTGCGGCGCTGCAGCCGGGTGGCGGCGGAGGGCCTCGGCATCCACGCGCCGGCCGACAGCCGCAACACGGACGGCATCCACGTGGGGCTGTCCAGCCACGTCCGCATCCTGGACTCGGTGATCGGCACGGGCGACGACTGCGTGTCCGTGGGCCCCGGCTCCACCGACGTCGTCGTGAGCGGCGTCGTCTGCGGCCCCGGCCACGGGCTCAGGTCCATCGATCGATCACGCCGGCAGTCCGCTGAAGATTTGTTGATCGGAAGGGCTCGTAGAGAGAGAGACAGAGACTCATATGCCGGCGTGTTGCGTTGCGTTCTGCAGCGTGGGGAGCCTGGGGAAGGGCGGCGCCGGCGGCGAGGCGGACGTGGTGGGGCTGGTGGTGAAGAACTGCACGGTGAAGGGCACCACCAACGGGGTGCGCATCAAGACGTGGCCCGGGTCGCCGCCCAGCCGCGCGTCCAACATCACGTTCCAGGACATCGCCGTCGTCAACGTGTCCAGGCCCATCGTCATCGACCAGCGCTACTGCCCGCACGACCACTGCTCCGACGCCGACAAGGTACGCACCGCCTGCATCTGCACTGCATGCCCGGCCGGCCCCGATGTCAAGACTGACTGACGCCCTGTCTCGCCGGCCACCGTTAATTGCAGCCGTCGCTGGTGCAGATCAGCGACGTGACGTTCCAGCGGATCGAGGGCACGTCCAGCAGCAGGATGGCGGTGCAGCTGCTGTGCAGCGAGGACCGGCCGTGCACCGGGGTGCGCCTCGACGGCATCAACCTCACCTGCGGCCACCACCCGTGCCGCTCCCACTTCTCCAACGTGCAGGGGACGCCCGCCGCCTCGGTGGTGGCGATCCCGGCCCCGCGTCGGGAGGAAGAGGCGGCTGACGTAGGTAGCACCCAGCGCTGAACTGCAAGGCCAGTTGAGTTGGTCACCGTTTAGTACTGTCAGTCACAGGATGAGTTCAGGTGGGGGGAAACTCAAGGAGGGGTGATCTGAACTTCTGTTTCCCTCCCTCATATAGCCATAGTTCAGGTCACTTATTTCTGCTGGTAGATTATAGACTCATGCATAATCTTTCTCTTTGAGTTCCTTCAGAAATTGGAGGAGCCAGTTTATTTGCTTTGGGGGGGCGCTGTCAATCCTTCAGACCCTCTTGCAGGAAATTAATCACGGTATCTGGTAGTGCCATATCGGATCCTTTGATTTCCCTTGCAATTAGCGAGCTGAGTGAAGTTTTACTTCCTTTTCGTTAAGCAGAGATTCAAATACTAGAATACAGGGGCTGCAGTCAAGCTATAGCTAGGCTTACCTTATTGCACAGTTCTGAGCCAAAGGTCTAAGCTTTTTGTAATTTACAAACAATAATTTGCGACACAAGTACAAGTGACCCACCACCAAACCAACCGATCGAAAGGCTTCCTCCTATCCTATCCGCCTAGAAGATGAAGCGAGGGGGTTTCTGTGGATCCTCCTACAATGCGTAATTGCGTATGCGTGTAAACAGGGGCATGACTAGCTGCTCGACGCCTGAGACGCTTTCATTACGATTGTCACGTTCCTTCCGCAATAGCCAGCAGGTCAGAAATTAAGTACAAATTAGTGAGCGATCATTTCGTGATCAGTGAGATTAGCGTACGGACGGGAGTGCATCTGAACGTCCGTATTGCTGATGAAGCAGCTTTGGAATAGAATAGGAGATCCGTGAAGCGAATGACGTACGTGCGCAGCTCACGAACCTGCAAATTGCATGAAGCTTGGTGATGAAGTTGCCGATCTAGATCAGACACCATTGGCACGCAGCAGAGTGTCACGAACTTTTGTTGCAACAATGTGACGCATTGTAACAGCTTCCCTCGACGCAAACGGTTGCACTTCTCCAGACGCCACTTCCAAAATTAAAAACACCACGTTGTAAACACACCGTGTCTTTGCTTCAAGAAGATGGGCTGTCCACTGTCCTGCCTGTCCAAGCAAGGATGGCTTGCCGCGTCCTCTCGTTAAGCCTCCTCAGCAGTTTTCCGGTCCCTAAAAAAAGAGTCATTGGCTACGCATAGTACCACTGCATGCGGAAGGCATTGTCTCAGCATACAGTGCATGCTAATTGATTGAGTGCAAACCACCTGTGTAGAAATTGGAATAAAATTTCTGTATCCCTAGAAATGACTAGCGAGATCCAATGAATAAACTGCCAAGAAATGACTCGTCAAAGGAAAAAACAATGGGATGGCGCCCGTCACCGACCCCGGCGGTCCCGGCATGGCAGCCCAACCACCGCCCCACTACGGCCCATGGATGCAGCCCACAGGCATCGCTCCCTCCTCCCACCTCGGTCTCCAGTCTCCCCTCCACCTCCGGCTTTCCCCTGCTCGCTTCCAAGCGACGCTAAAAAGCGCAACGAGCCGCGCGAGTCCACCTACCAGTCCACTACGCGGCGCGCTATAACTGCAGCCATCGGAGGCGGGCGCCGCCGACAACTCAGGCGAGCGAGAGCCATGGCGAGCGGCGGTCAGGGGAAGGCCGCGGGCTACTACCAGTACCCTACCTCTTACGCCGCCGCCGGCGGGTACGGCGCCGCGGACGAGGAGCGGCGTTGGTGGCCGTGGCTCGTGCCCACCGTGCTCGTCGCGTGCATCGCGGTCTTCGCCGCCGAGATGTTCGTCAACGACTGCCCGCGCCACGGGAGCACGCTCGGCGGCGGCGCCGAATGCGTCGCGGCCGGGTTCCTCCGCCGGTTCGCTTTCCAGCCTCTCCGCGAGAACCCGCTCCTCGGGCCCTCCTCCGCCACGTACGTCCCCATCAGTCTTGCGACTTGGCTTCGAATTTCTCCGAGTGGTTGGATTGGATCCATTGTCAAAATTGAGGTTTCTGGGGAGGGGTTTGTGCCGGGTCTAGCCCTAGCGTGTATGACTTCAAGCGAAAGATCGCATTTTGGCTTGATTTCAAGTCTAATCGCTAGTAAAGTTAGGGGCTTTTGTAGCACCCAGAACCTTCCGCTTCTAGTTGCCATTTTCTTTGACCTCCTCCACTCAGATCGTGAACATTGTGCACTGGTGACGACGCAAACAACTGCAGATTGCTCCCCTTGTAGCAAGTAGATTTGTACTGAAACATGTACTAATTTAATAGCTTCAGCAATGACAATACCTGAACAAGTCCGTCAGCAGGGGAGTCTTCTATTCTTCAGAGACTTGTCTTCTAGTGCCTACGTCCCTTGTTGACAGTTTTAAAATTACTAACATACGCTTTTGATAGATATACGTCAGTATTCTTCTCGATTATAATGGGCTGTCAAGTGACCAGGTTATGTTGTTTTGTTTTTGGTCGTATAATATTCCAACTGTTAGTCTGTTACCTCTGGCAACGCCCAGATTTTTTTAAAATAATTGGCTGTAAAAAGGTGATCTTTTCTGTTCCAGATTGCTATTTCCATCATGTGAGACAGTGTCTTAGAGATTAATCTGAAACCAGGGCTGTGTTCTCTTGCCAAGCACCATTTTTTTGTTTTAAAACTTCCATTTTTTGCGCAGATTGGAGAAGATGGGAGCTCTCAACTGGGCCAAAGTAGTACATGAGCACCAAGGATGGCGCCTCATTAGCTGTATCTGGCTCCATGCTGGCCTAGTCCATCTGATTGTCAATATGCTCAGCTTGCTCTTCATTGGAATCCGCCTTGAGCAACAATTTGGGTTTGGTAAGCTTCTAATTTGCGCTTGTTGGTTCACTTTGTCATTGCCTTGGCATATCAATCCTTTCTAGTTCGAACACCATGATTGAATACTTTTGTCTTGTTTTCCAACATCAATATTCGTTTTCAAGATGTCAGTTAGGTCTTAGGCCTTGAAATACTGTGAGCTGGTTCTATCTTAGAGCTTATGGAAAGCTAAAGTAAATCTTAATTAAGTAGTCATGTATGTTTCTTTTCAGGCCTTCCATATGTGTTTCAACCACTTAGTTTCCTACATTCACCATTTTGTTGGGATCATAAGTTCACAACATAAGACCACTGCTCTCATCAATCTATGTATGACTTCCCTGGTTGGTATTCATTTAAGAAGTACTCCTTCCTTCCCAGATTGTAAGGGGTTTTGGTCCTCATCTGCTATGTGATGTTGATGAATCCAAACACACATACAAAACATATACATGAAATATTGTTTGAATCTATTCAAAACCTAGAACCCCTTATAGTTTGGGATGGTTAGAGTAATTAGATTTTACATGGTATCAGGGCTCATTTTCTTCCCCTTTTCATCTTGGATTTGGAAATATGCTATGTTTACCTTAGTCAATAGCTTTTGCATTTGGTTTTGGCGGTAGTCTGCTGTCAACTCACTTCAGTTCTCTGACCTGCTAGTGCGCATTGGGGTCATCTACTTGATATCTGGTTTTGGCGGGAGCGTGCTGTCTGCACTTTTCTTACGGAGTAACTACATCTCTGTTGGTGCGTCTGGGGCTTTGTTTGGACTCCTTGGATCTATGCTTTCAGAGCTAATTATGAACTGGACTATATATTCCAACAAGGTCAGCACACAGCATAGTATTAGCGTACTGGTTTGCTCTTATTAGTTTTTCTCTTTGTTTGTTTTGTTTTTCTTTTGCTAAGTTTCCGTTGATTCACTCATGCAGGCAGCAGCAATCATAACTCTACTTTTCATAATTGCAATAAATTTGGCCATTGGGATATTACCCCATGCTGATAATTTTGCGCACATTGGTGGATTTGCTTCTGGATTTCTTCTTGGATTTGTGCTGCTGGCGAGACCTCAATTTGGCTGGATGGAGCGGAGTGAGCTACCCCAGACTAATCAACCTCCAAAATACAAATTGTACCAGTATGTCCTGTGGGTTGCTGCTCTCGTCTTGCTGATTGTAGGGTAAGTCCCTTGCCATCTAAAAATAATCATTGCACATTCACATGGTTGTTCATATCCCACTTTGCAATAGTCAATGTGGTATTGACATATCGTAAAGGGTAGGAAGCATAGCACTACCTCTGGTCAGGAACAGTTGACATTCGGACCAAAATTTTGAACCACTCACAAGCTAATTTTTGTTGTCTGAACGGCAACTATTTCTAACTGGAGGGAGTACAAGGCTATGCATTGTTGAAAACTAGTGTCATACTTTGTATGAGCAATGGTTCAGTCTTTTCATTGAGATTCTAAAACTTGAATCCTGACAAATGTGACTTTGCGATGCAGATTTGTGATTATCTTGGTGATGCTCTTCAAGGGTAAGAATGGGAACGACAGCTGCCACTGGTGCCAGTACCTGAACTGCGTACCAACATCGAGATGGAAGTGCAACACGTAGATAGTTGGGTTCCGTTAACGTTCCTGCAAAGTATATGCTTCTTGAGCGAACCATTCTTGCGCGCGCGCGTGTGTGGAAAATTACCACGAAATGTGTCCTTAACTGTTTAAGTCTGAATTCTCCCTGGTCCTGTGAAAGTACAAATGCTTCTCAATTGCAACTCGAGCTTGTAACTGTTGATTTTGCCGCAGTTCTTACATTGATTCCCCCCTCAACATTATTAGCTGCTGATTGCTGAACTGTGGAAAGATCAAAAGATTTCAACCGATCTTCACTTTATAATCCCAATATACAATCTGCAGATGATTTTGAGTGTCTATCCACTAGCGATTTAAGCTTGAATATTGCCAACGTACAGGCATACGTTTCTCAAATTCTGAAATCTCTGTTTTATAGTGGTGGAATTTAAGAATTTAGGACTAAGTTTGCAGACCTTTTAGAACATACACTGAATGTTTGACACTCTGAAGTCTGAACTGAGGACGATTTGGCGTAGCCTTTGTTGGCTCTGAAGAGAACACCAACAAATTTTCAGATCAAATGAAGTACTTGCCCGGCCTTTTGTGAAATCAAACCTCGGCGGTGCAGCAAGGCATATACCGCTACCACTACCAGTCAGCGGTGGCTAGGCTACAGATGCTTTCAGCCCCACGAAAGCTTCCGCCATCGGTCCATCCCTTCGCGAGCCTTCTTGTTTCGCAAGAAGAAGAAAGAGAGAGAAAAGCGACAGTCGATGGTGTTTTTACGCCCATGTCCCTCTCTGTCTCTTTCTCTGGCACCCGCGCATCTATAGGCATCGCCAAGGGCACGGGCGTCATTTCCGGCGCCTATCGTTCTCAGCGCAGGCAGCCCACCGGCCGCAGCCCACCACGGCCCGCGAGAGAGAGAGAGAGGGGGGGAAGAGGAGAAGCAATAAGAAAGGCAATCCCCACATCGGCCGCACTTGTATTAACTCGCACGCCTCCGTTGCTTCGCGACTCATCTCCTCTCCGGCCCCCAGCCTCGCCCCCCAGGACGGCGCCGGCGCGCCTCCGGCCATGGCGCGGCCGACGCAGGAGGCGATCGACACCTTCGTCAGCATCACCGGCGCCGACGAGGCCGCCGCCGTCCGCGTGCTCGAGGTGATGGACGCCCGCTCGCCCGCCCGCCCCACCTCTCCCACCCATCCATCAGTGCTTCGGTTCAGTCCGTGCGGTTCGGGATTCATCGGAGCGGGGTTCGGGTTAGGGCTCGCGCTCGGGCTCGGCTTCGGCTTCTCACTGCGTGGATTAGTTATAGATGTGCGATGCGGGGCTGGCCGTGCCGCCGGATGGGTGTGAGATGTGCGATTTCGGGACGGGGTTTCGTATGTATGAGCAATCGGAGTCGCTTCGCTGTGGGCCTAGTGTAGGGGCGGCTAAAATCTGCGGAATCTGAGGGTGTAATGCATCAGAGGTTTTCTGGTTGTGCTGCTGTGGTTGATGCGCGTGCGCTTAGTCTTTCTAGTAGTTTGCAATTGTGTGAAGTGAAATGCCGAAACTTAACTGGATCAGGGTTGGAGTACGGAGTGGAGGGGCTGCATCGGATATCATAAAAAGCTGCACCTGTGAAGTGGGAATTCGTTACTCATCTAGCAGGAGAGTTAATATGTAAAATTCCA
Source organism: Paspalum notatum (assembly GCA_022530915.1). NCBI lineage: Eukaryota > Viridiplantae > Streptophyta > Magnoliopsida > Poales > Poaceae > Paspalum > Paspalum notatum. The sequence continues at coordinate 1,463,738 of CM039691.1, forward strand.
TGTGTTCTGGAACGTCATTGCCTCATTGGACCGAATTGGTGTAGTAGGAGAGGGAAATACACTTGTTTGGATGCTTATTTATGTGTGGGTGAAAGAGTGTTGTTCACTACTGGTTGGTTGAAGGCTTTTGCATTGCTCCTTATTTATCTATCTATATGATCTATCTACCTGCCCTGACTTGCTTTGCTTGGGAGTAAAGGCTTTGTTGTGTTGTACAATAGTCTTTGGGATTCGACGGTCCTGTTTGAGTTTGCAATGTAGAGTTGGGGTGCTGACTGAAATGCTGCAGCATATTTCAAAATGTCAATGCGCTTTCAGTCTTTGAGGCGATCTTAGTGGGTGTTAAATCAGAGCCCTTTTAACTAGTCATGCAAATAAAGCTGCATGCAAAACATTTGGATTTTACCGTCTGCTTTACTTTTTTCAACAAAATCTGGTGCACTGGGCTACTGCCTGCTGTAGGTGTGTGTTTGAATTTCTATTTGAAGCAACATTTCTTGTCTTTATTGTGATGAAAATATTTGTGGCATTCGTGTGTCCTAGTTATTCTAGAACTTCAATTTTTGGACATAACAGACACCTAAACTTATTTTGTTAGAATGTAAGCTTCCTTGAGCAGTTATATTTTGAATGAAACAGAGTTGTGTATCCTTTTTGAGCAGAATGTTTTTTTTTTTCACGCTGTGTCTCCTGTAAATAGCATCTTTGCATTCTAATACATGACATCAGATGCAGAACTGGTCCACCTTGATCAGTAATTCAATGTTCAATGCTTATCAGTCAAGTACCCCCTCTGATTGCAAATATAAGTCGTTTAGGGCATTGCCATGCCCTCAAATGTAGTGATTTCTGAAAGATATTTAATTTCAAATAAAAAAGAATCATCATCAGGCATGTTGCATTTTAATCCTTAGTAATTTAACTTAAAATATAGATAATAAATTATTATCAAATATCAGTCAAGTTGTATGACTGAAAATATGGAACACAGATATTAGACAAGCATTCTTAACTAGAAATGTGACTGCCTTTTCGACTCATTAGCTACAATGGCTGACCAATTGTTTTTTTTACTCAGGAACATGGTCATGATCTAAATGAAGCTGTGAATGCTTATTTTAATGAGGGAGATAGGACCACGTATGTGTTTTCGTTCTCTTAAGTTTTGTGCATTTGTTGTGATATTTTTCCCATTCCATTTGATGTGATTGAAATGCTTTGCCAGCACCAGAGTCGATCAGAATCCTGTACCTGCTGCTGCTGATGACATGATGGATCTGGATGAACCATTTGATCCCATGCTTAACAGACCTTTGTTCCCTAGAACTTTGGGCAACCCTTTTGCACTTTTGGATCCAGGTTTTGCTGACATAACTGCTGCTGATATATTTGGACGGGGACCCCGGGTTGCACATCCTAGGGAGGTGAGACAGATACCTATTGAAGTTAAGGACAGAAATGCTCACACAGGCAGCTCTGGTCAGGGTCCTGTTATTGAGGATGTTACTGGACGTGAATCTTTCTATGGCCCAGAGGTTCATGGGACTGTTATAGTTGATGAAGATGACGAAGACTTGCCATCAACACCATCTGCTCATGATCCTAGTATTCCGAGCAGTACTTCACACCCAAACCATTCCATGCCAAGTGCCCCTCCACTGGTTGACGTTAGTGATTATAACAATGATATAGAAGAAGAGATGCTCCGGGCAGCAATTGAAGCTTCAAAAAGGGAAGCTGAAGGCATGGAAAATGTATGCTTTTGCCTTTTGAATTTTCAATGCTCCATCTGTTTAAACAAACTATTGATCAAAATCCGTTGTACACAGGTTCAAAGTAGTGTTGAATCTGAAAACACATCACGCGGTAGAGGTGATGTTGAACTTGCTCGGGCAGTTTCTATGTCCTTGGAGGTAGCCTTTTGACTTCTAAGATATAGCTCTGCTTGTTTGTTCGTATACCACTACCCTTAATATAATTTTTAATATGGCAACCAGACAGCGGGGCTAGAGAGAGCTCTGCGCCAAGAGGGAATGCATGTAGCAAATCATTCTCCTGATTCATCTGATAAAGAAGACTTCCAAGGAGCAAGTGGGATGATCCATAGGTGAATATATATATTTTTAAGTGTAGAACAGTGGTATCCCTAAATCATTTGTTTAATGCCTACAACAGTGGTACTATGTGGGTTCTTCGTAATCAATTAATGACTCAATACCCTTTTTCCTTTCCATTTCTTGATTTTTTTTGTATGTTTTCTTTTGCATAGAAGCCATGCAGGATATGATATTCTCATACTGTCTGTGCATCATTTTCATTTGGTTTTTAAGCCAGCCTTTAGCAATACCTTTGTATTGACGTTCTATACCTGATTGGATTCGCTCAAGTAGTGACTGATTTCTCTTACATGTCATTTCTTATTGTAGGCGAGGATTGAAAACCACAAGGGAAGCTGGAACTTCTGATCAAACAGCAGATGAACAGAACTACCAAGAAGACATTGAAGATGATGACGAACAGCCTTTAGTTAGGCGTCGATCTAGACGTATTCGAGAAAGAACTACTGAGCCAGCAGAAGCAGTTCAAATGCCTGACAGCCCTCCCCCTGTTCCTCAGCCTCATAATGTTCAAAATGATCAGCCGCATAATGGGGGTTTCCCTTCAGAGGTATTCTGTTCCCATCATGCCTCTAGTGAGCTCTAATTTGTGCACATTGTGGTACCATCAACTCATGGTGTTGTTTTAACTTTCTCAAAAAGTGGGGTGGCATTTCTTCTGAAGAGCATGACGAAGCTGTTATGCTTGAGGCGGCAATGTTTGGTGGGATTCCTGAAGGAGCACCATATCCATTTTCCTTCCCAACCCGTGGAAGGTCAACTCATTATCCCCGAGTAGCACGCCCTCCATCACCAACATTAACAGCACAGCGGTTGTTAAGGGAGCAGCAGGTATTGAGCAGTATTCTTCTACTGGAGAGTATTACAAGTAGTGTATATGACTAGCAATATTTCAATTGCAGGATGATGAGTATCTTGCAGCCCTTCAAGCTGATCGAGAAAAAGAGCTGAAGGTTATGCAGGAGGCTGTGCAGCGCAGAGCAGAAGAAGCTGCAGCAAGAGAAGCTGCTCTTGAGCGTCAGAAGAAAGAAGAGGAAGAGAAGCTAAAGAAACAGCGTGAGGAAGAGGTACTTCAGTTAGTACTGTCAAATTCAAAGCTGGCAGAACCACAGAACATGATTTAGATTCATATACATTAGATTCATATACATTAGCTTGCACTTGGGATAGTTTTGTTGGCCCAGGAGCATATATGGTTGATGAAATTGCAATTGCGATCGGTTAATTGCATAAGTGGGTTGTGTGTGGAGGTGACTGATATTATTAACAAACTGTAGTGCATTAGTAAGTCCTTACCAGGAAAGTCTGTGAACTATTGCTGAGGCTTTGCTAGAAGATGACTACCATTTAGCAATAGAATGATAGTGCAGCATATTGAATTCCTTCTGCAGTTCATGCTAACTATTATTAGGTCTGCATTATCCAAGTTTGTTATTTTACTACCAAATAATGTTTTACTTGTTTCTGTGTTTTTATGTGAAAAGGAGTTGGAATCCGAGCTTGCAGCCAAACAAGCATCACTACCAAAGGAGCCACTACAAAATGACGAGGGGGCTGTCACAGTGGTAGTCCGCATGCCTGATGGTAGTCGTCGAGGACGGCGGTTTCTCAAATCCGACAAGTTTCAGGTGAGCTTAATGCAGTTGCCAGAATCCCCCCTAATGAAGTACTTTCTTGTACCTGCTGCTAATCTTCTGTAATTGTTGCAGTATCTTTTCGATTTCATAGACATAAGCAGGACTTTCAAACCAGGAACTTATAGACTGGTAATTCTCATCCCCTTCCTTCAATGTATAATTGCAAAGCAATATATGTAGATAAAGATCAGTGCAGTTGCAATTCGTAGTGTGGTGCACTGGATATGTTATCCAGCACTAGCTGGTTTTCGTACTATCTCTAAGAAAAGACACTATTGCTTCTCAAATACTTATGTGGTTTCTTTTATTTGACAATATCACTTTCCAACCTCTACACTTGAACTGATGACTCATTTTGCTTCTTGAATTTTGAATTATTTTATTGAACTGTTTCGTTATCTATGTGGCTTTAGTGGAATGTCTGGCTAAGTTGTGTTATCTTCAACACTTGTAGTCTCAATTGTCTTGGCAGCTATCAGCATTAAGGGCCTGATTGGATCAATGCCATGGTTGGCCAGGCCAAACTTTGGTCAAGTTTGACCATATTTGAATTTTAAAAAATATTTGGTCAAATAGAAAATTTCTTGTTCGTATACCTTATTTGGCACCTAAATAAGGCCTACAAACAAAAAATGTATCGTTTGACTAAATATTTTTTGAAATTCAAACATGGTTAAACTTGGCCAAACTTTGGCCTTGATCCAATCAGACCTTAAGGCCCCTTAACGGGTAAATATGCGCTCAGGCACGCTATTCGAAAAGATCACTTTGCATGTTAGCTGGTCGTTTATTGTTGTTTTCTAGTACTGATTGATGCCATCGAGAGTCTTTTCAAGGATAGACATAGCGTCAGAAACTTGCTCTAATTCTAGGCATTGTCTATCTGGCCAATTCTTATAACTTGCTGATTTCGCTTACTTGTACTGGACAGGTGAGATCTTATCCCAGGCGCGTGTTCACTGATGGGGAAAGCCAGATGTCCTTGAGTGATCTCGGACTCACTAGCAGGCAGGAAGCTCTGTTCCTAGAAAAAATTTCAGGGTAGAGGAAGGTTTTAGAGTCGTGGGTTAAGTAATATGTATACTTTTATAATTGTATCTGGCGTGTGTTCATGAAAATACTGAAGTGCTTGCATGATAACTGGTCCTAGAAGATCCCGTAGTAGGCCATCTTTTGTGCCGTGGAACGCTGGCCTTTCACTCACTCCTGTCAGTCTGTGTAACGCACCCAGCCCCATGGCCGTTGAACGTGCAGTCAGAAACTCAGAATGTACATACAGTTCTACATTCAGGGCAACGATGTTTCTTTAGATCTTAAGAGTTCGCTTTTTTGGTCTGCTTTGTCTGCGTTCAGACGCGATGTAACCGTGCTTTTTAGAGGGAGAAGTGGCATTGTCGTGGTCACTGAGGTCGGCGCTACTACCTGTTTGCCAGTATCACCGTTGCAATGAGCATCATCTGTTGCTCCGTGCGGGCGTATATGCCAGGTTCCGTTGGCTTGCGTTTGTTTACTGGTACTTCCTACCATCAAATTAGTTCAAATATATCCATTGTGAAACAAAAGTTTCGACAGTACATTTTGCAAATGTATTGTTGTTTTCTTCTAAAAGTTTGATCAAAGTCCACAAAATTGAACTTGGAACAAAACGGAAGTGAAATGTAATTTGGAATGGAGGGAGTACGTGGTAACTCTCAGTCTGTCATGAACTTCATAAATCGTAAGGCCAAGTTTGCTTGCTTGTATATATAGCAAAGACATCAAAGGGATATTATTGCACTGCACAGCAGGAAGTTGCATAATAAGCATCTGATGATCATGCATTATTGATTCAGTTATTCTTTTCCTGAGATACTAGTAGCAAAGACAGTCCGAACATGTATGTATGTATGTATGAAACGAAAAGGTGGCCGAAAGCTGGTGCTGGATTGCCCTCGCGGTGAAACAGGAGCACGCGCGTCTTATTCCTCTTCCTTGCCACGCTGCTGCAGCTAGGCAGCTCCTGCTGTTTCAAGCAGCTGCAAGAACAGAGAGAGCACACACCGATTAGGCGATTAAGGCTTAGCAACGAAAAGAAGAGATGAAGCATGCAGCAGCACGCGGCCTAGTAGGCCAAGCTAATTAATTACCGCAGTTGACAGGGGCGAGGTTGCATCGTCCGGGCAGGCTGTTGATGATGCCCATGGTGCTGCAGGCGCACTCGTGCGACACGGCGCTGAGCGCGCCGCAGCAGTCGGCGCTGGGGTCCGGCGCGCCGGGCACCAGGAACTCGCGGCACGCCAGCAGGCGGTTCAGCTGCGGCACGCACAGCCCGCCGCCGCCCTGCGCCTCCGCGCCGCCGGCGCCCAGGGCCAGCAGGACGACGCACGCGGCGAGCACCGCGCGGGACACGGCGGCAGCGTCCAGCGCCATTGCTGCTACCTGCTAGCTACCTCCTCCTGATCGATCGGTCGGTGTTCTGCCCGGGGCCGGCTGTGGCTGGCTTCTGGAGCTGCTGGCCGGTTTGCTGCTGTGCTAGCTGCCAAGTGCATGCGCGTACGCGGCGCTATTTGTAGGTGTGCGTGATGGATCGGAGGAGCTGGGGCGGCCGGCGAGCTTTGCATGGCTCACCTACGGAGCAGCCGAGCAGGCAGGCAGCAGGGGCGGCGCCTGCTGCGCCTGGGAAGACCGAGAGCATGCAGCGCTGCTGCTGCATCAGTCGTGTGAGCCAACTGAATGCGGAGGTGGTACGCGCGGCCGGCCGGCGTCACGTTCTTGGGCTGCGAGCACGTCTCTTGGATCACTTTGTTGCGCCCTTCCACCTGCAGCGGCCCATCACGATTTGCCGGTTCTGTCTAGGTAAAGCAGCCCGGCCCAAGAGGACCATGGATTAACCATCCATTTGTGTATGGGATGCAAACGGATCGGATCGGAGCGGATAATGCTTTTTCCATATCCTAATCCTATTTCTTTTGTCGGATTCGGAGCGGAGCGGATATTACTCGGTTACGGATATGGATACGGATTTTTTCAGATATCGGAAATGGTGCGGAATCGGATCGGTGTCGGAGCGGAAGTGGATTTAAAAATATGGGATAGTACATGTTACATATAGCTTTTTTTACAATGATCAACAAGTTATAAACTAAAGTATAACTGTTCCATCATAGTTTAAATATCAGTAACAAAAAAATAATAGTGACGGTATTTTTGGTACGAATCAATCGTCGTTGACTCTAATGTACTTGTCAAACTAATCGGATTATCCTATTATAAATATCGGATAATCCACATTTAAATATCGGATACTCCATATCCATCGGATTTTGGTGATACCATATCCTACTCCGCATCCACGTGTAAATCGGATTCGGATTATCCATATCCGCATATAAAAACTCTTTCTCCATATCCGCATAATTAGGATTCGGATCGGATCGGATAATTATCCACACCACTTGCGCCCCTACATTTGTGCATCACGAATCTCACTCATCACATGCAGCACCAGATCCTGCAGGATCCCCACTGTAAAGAGCATCCAGTAGGGCACCAATTCCACTTGATTAGATCTTATTATTGGCATATTATTAGCCAATCGCACGAAGAGACGGCATCTTGATCCATCCAGCCATACACAATAATGGCCCTCCAAAAGTTCTTGGGTTTGAAACTGATGAATAAAAGATAATGGAAACAAATCTCTAAATTTGTATCTAAAACACCTGCAACTTCTGTTAGGATAGATAAACTAAATAAAGTAGCCCCTTTCGTTTTGCATACGACAGGAGAGTTTTGAATAAAATGTGCGCAATATGCACTAGGCCTCCCCAGCCAAATGCGAGGATGGCTTCCCCATCAGGCTCCAAGACAATCGCCTCCTTGACTTGGAGGTCAACAAGCGCCTCCCTAACCCTCGCTTTGAGCTCTACTGCAACCTCCCGTATCGAGCTTGAGCGCGACCTCTTCTACCCAAGCTTCATTGCATCCTCCCTCGCCTTAAATTCCACATTGTTATCTTGCTTTTATTTGAAGAGGTGGAAGCGAAACAATGGTTAGAAGAGGTGCATAAGAGGAGTTACGGAGTAGGAGACCCCCGGTTCAAGTGACCATCACAGCGGAAAAGAAAAGGAAAAAAAAAAAAAAAACAAGGCCTCCAATGTGGATTGGGCCTTCGCTCGAAAAGGAAGAGAAGAATTGTGTGTTAGAAGATGAGTGTTTGTAAGTGAGTTGTGTATTTAGTAAAGGAGTGTACACAAATATTGTGCTACATTGTAAGCTAGTAACCCACCAAATGGTAAGCTGTCTAATAAGGCTGGGCAATTGCCTTTGTCTAGAAAAATTAGCTTTTATTTTTATTTTCTATACCATTTGTCAATTGACATAGCAAAATACATATTATGAATTTGGTGTCAAATGAGACGTGCTTCAATTTGTGAAGAGTCTGACTGAAATTCCGGTTTAGCTAAGTTTTTTTTTTAAAAAAATATTAACATATATGACACCAAAAATAACTAACGCTAATAATGAAAAAAATATTTAATGAATAATCAGGAGGCACTAGGATGATGTTAGTAGATGTTGATGTATTTTCATATGGATCTAGTCAAACTTGAACATAGCTTAATTTGACTTCAAGGTGGTTATATACATTTTAGGATAAAAATAGTATTTCTTTTTGAGAGAACACGTACGAGAGTGGATTTAAAATAGCATCGTCACAGTTTTTGTTAAAAGCGTCCACTGGATTAATAGCAAAGCACTGCACAGGAGTTAGTATGCCTTTTTAAAAAAGAAAAGAATTAATCAATGGTCCATACCCCCGGCATCTTTGTGGCTTTTAGGCTTTTATCAGTGGTGCAAATTGTCCCGCTTTATAGAGCACGTATTTTCTGGCCGTGGCCAGCCGGCTGCATACATTTTTGTTTCCAAGCACAAACAGCGAGCATCCGCCCATGCGTGCGCATCAAACCGACAGTCCTTAAACAAATAAACAATGCAAAGTAATCATGTTTATCTATTCTAATAATAAGCTAGGGCCCAGACCAGACGTGGTACATATGGTCTTCGAATTTATGGTCATATATATCTCGTCTTATTTGTTGGCCTCCGGAGATATTTCGTAGCAGGCCGGCGGCCGGCGGCCGCTGGATCAACGAGGGCAAAGTCTTAAGTTGCACGCCAAATTGAAAGCCATCGCGCGAGATCCCTCGGCTGTTCATTGCAGAAAGCAATGCAGGTCGATCGCTCACCGCCCTAGTTCAGTGCTCCAGTGCAAGTGCAAGTGTAACGGCAACAATGGTTTGTTTGTCAAAAAATTCCGGGTAGTAATCTCTGACGGAACGATGGATCACCGCGAGGCAGATGTGGTTTCTTCGATGGTTTACCACGCCGTCGCGTGGCGTGGCGTGGACTCCGATCCGATCCGATCATTCGTTGGCGGCAGGCGCCTGCACGCGTCGAAACCGAGGATCAACGGTCCGACGACTTGCGTCGCGGCGGTGTATCAATCTATCTATCTATCTATCTATCTATCTATCTATCTATCTATCTATCTATCGTAGAGCGAAAGGGAGCTCCGTCCGTCCGTCCGTCCGTGACGTCGGCGTGTGCGCCACCGGCCGGGACAGATCACTCGCCTGCTCGATCGGTCCAGAAGGAAGGAAGCTTGCCGGCGACGACGCGCGGCGGGTGCGGCGTCGCGCGCGGTGCTGCGCTGGGGGGGCGAGGCGAGGCGAGGACCACTAGACACTGGTACGGCGGGGTCGGCAGAGGTTGCGCGGTCCCTGTCGGATCACGTCGCCCGCCCGCCCGCCCGCGCTGCTTGCGGACCCTGTGACTGACTGTGACGACCTTGGGTGTGAGAGGAGAGGAATTAAGAGGATTCCCACGTGCGCTCCGGCCGGGCGGGGGCGCGCGCTGTCGGTGGTGGCACTCTGGCAGGCTGGCCCCTCAAGAATGTATCGTATGGCTGCGATGTTGGCTCCAGCTGCGTGAGTGGGGGCAGGGGCAGCTCCCCCCTGATGAATACCGATATTCGATCGATGATGGCCTGCCGTGCGCCGCCTCTCCCAGTCCCAGACTCCCAGATCGTTCTTCGTCCTCGTCCACTCATCATATATCGATTCGCCGATCCATCTATCCGTGATCCATGGACGGCATGGTGGCCGGCCGGGCGCAATCGCATGCAGGAGCATCTGAAACCATGTTGCAGCAGCGCCGAGTGCCGGCCGGCTGCATGCGCTTGCTTTGCTTTGCCGGCCGCGGATCCACGAATCAACTGGCCGGTGGGCATACCGTACGTGCAGGAGGACAAACAAATGATGAACCACACACACACACACCAGGGCAGGGCAGCAGCCAGAGGGGATATATGCTGCGGCTGCTGCTGCGGCTGCTGCTTTGAGAAGGACCATCCTTCCAGTCCCTCCCCTAGTCCCCTGCCGTCGCTGCCTGCTTTTAGCCTGCATCCATCTGGAATGCAGCAGTGTACCAGTGTGTCCGCGCTGCTGTTGCCGAACGCGATACGCTTCATCTACCTCTAGTACGTACGACGTATGAGCGTGCTAGGCCACCGCGCTGATGATCTTCAGGATCGCTTGTTGTACGTACACGCTTTATAGTATAGCCTGGCCTGTGGCACGGCGGGACAGCCCACCAGCACCGTGCATTGACGCATGCAATTGAGTGGAGTCTTGTACTACACACACGCACACACGCTGACGCACTTAGCTTGGAATAAGTTACGAGTACACTACACCACCATGTGATTAACTAATAACGATTGAATAATCCAGCCGTAGTTGCTGTTGTTTACAAGCCATGATTGATTAAGTTATGAGCACTGACTGGCCGTGGCCGGTTCTAGCTATTCGCAGCTAGCCCACCGTATACGACAGCAGCGACCGACACTCGCCTCGCGTCCGTCAGCAGCAGCAGCCGTCTCGCGGACTGCTCACACTCGACGTACGTTACGCACGCGCAACCACTTGTAGTGGTAGGTGGCGCGGAATGGACGTGGACGACTCGGCACAACTGACAACCCAACTACGCGCGGGGGGGAGGAAGGATCGGTACGCAAGCGATGAAAAGAGCAGAGCACGCATGGCATGGAGCCGGACGCAGAGATCGCCGGCCGGAAGCGAGACCTGCAAAGAAGGAAGGAAGGACCAAGGACGACGGGGAGCTAGCGCGTGGCGTGGCGAGTAGGTAGGTGAAGTGACAGCGACCGACCGAGCTCCTCTCCCTCCCCGTCCGAGCTTGCTTGCTTGGAGGCGAAGGCCGGCAACGAGCGAGGCGAGGCGAGGCGACCGCCGCGGCGTGCGTGCGTGCGTCCCGAGCAAGGCTTGCGGTTGCAGGGGCGCCCCCCGCACGGCCACCAACCCCGGATCCGGAGCGGCAGCGGCCACGTACGCGACGCCACCACCTGGCCTGCCGCAACCACCTCCACCACCGATCGATCTGTGCCGCCAAATTTCTTCTTTCTCTGAATGAGCGGCGGGACCCGTGGCAGCTGCCAAGCCAGTGCCATCAGGCCAGGCCATTGTGGTTCTTTTCACCTAGCGCCCCACCAATGCCAGTTGTATTGTGCCTACGGGACCCCGTTGCATCGCGCGCGAGGTGGCCTGTGTTGGCTCTTGCGCATCACTCGCTCGCTTTGCTTGCGCTTGTATAAATAAATGTTCTGGGGGTGCCCAGCTCTCCCCTGTCTGTCCCTTACCGTGTCCTTTTCCAATCCTCCTCCTTCCTCACCTCACCTCGCCTCACCGGCTCACCCTCTTCTTCTTCTTTCTTTCGTCTCCATTATTCCATCAACATAAGCTCCTCCTCCTCCTCGTTTCTTCTCCATTTCAACAACTGGATTTGCCTCTAGTCTACCAGTCTTTGTCCCTCCCCAACAAGAACTCCTCATCCGATTTCCCCCGCCCCAGGTGCACCACATTGAGCTAGCACCCACTCCCGGCTGGCCCTATTAATTAGCAGCTAACTAACCAACCTGCTTACCTGCAGGTTGCCTATAGCAGCAAGCAAGCCGAGAGTGTCTCTTTTTTTTGGCGATCATCAGCTCGAGTGCAGGCAGATACATACATAGACACACACACATACACTCTCTTCTATTCTACCTAGGAGCTAGGCTAGGACGACAGGATTAGGAGGGACTAATCAACTCGGGAGCTCGTGCAAGATGATGCGCGGGAACGTGAGCAGCAGGGCGGCGGCGGCGGCCTTCTCGCCGACGAAGGAGGCGGCGGCGGTGCCCCAGGAGGAGGTGTGGGAGGTGCGGCCGGGCGGGATGCTGGTGCAGAAGCGGAGCCCCGACGCGGAGCCGCCCCCCGGCGGCGCGCCCGTGCCCACCATCCGCGTCAAGGTCAAGTTCGGCGGCGTGTACCACGAGGTGTACGTCAACTCGCAGGCATCCTTCGGGGAGCTCAAGAAGCTGCTGGCCGACAAGACGGGGCTGCACCCGGACGACCAGAAGGTGGTGTACAAGGACCGGGAGCGAGACTCCAAGGCCTTCCTCGACGTGGCCGGCGTCAAGGACCGGTCCAAGATGGTCTTGCTCGAGGACCCCGCCGCCAAGGCCAAGCGCCTGCTGGAGGAGCGCCGGAACAGCAAGGCGCAGCGCGCCGCCAAGGCCGTCGCGAGAGTCGGCATCGACGTCGACAAGCTCGCCACCAAGGTTGGTTGGTTGGTCTGGTCTGGTTTGGTTTGGTCATTGCTGATTTGATCATGGCAATGGCATGGTTGCTGATGGATCGATATGATGGTGGGCATCCACGCAGGTGTCGGCGCTGGAGGCGATCGTGGGCAAGGGCGGCAAGGTGGTGGACGCGGACGTGGTGGCGCTGACGGAGGCGCTGATGACGGAGCTGGTGAAGCTGGACGCCATCGCCGCGGTCGACGGCGAGGTGAGGGAGCAGCGCCGGGCGCAGGAGAAGCGGGTGCAGAAGCTCGTGGAGACGCTGGACGCCATCCGCGCCAAGAACAGCAAGTTGAAGGCGCGCCCGCCGCACCTCCCGCCGCGCCCGCCGGCGGCGAGCCACCACCACCAGCAGCAGCAGCGCCGGCAGTTCCAGCCGCCCGCGCCCACCACGGCGACGGCGCCGCAGCCGCAGACGCAGACGGCCAGCTGGGAGACGTTCGACCTGCTGTCGTCGGTGTCGGTGCCGTCCACGTCGGCGGCCCCCGTGACGAGCATGGCCCCCGCGATGCCGATGACCACCACCACGCCGTCCCCGCGGTTCGAGTGGGAGCTCTTCTAGAGGGCGACAGCCCGCCCGCCCGCCGGCCACATGTGTGCCTCCTGCCCATTGGCTCGACAGAGCGGTACCTTTCTTGTTCACCTTCTTTTGGATTGGCCATGGTGGTGCATGTCAAATCGGGTGCCGTTGTTTCTTTCCTTCTTTCTTTCTGCGCTTTATTCTTTCTTTTGTCTCTGTCATTGGAGTCACCCACTTTGTGTATATTGATCCAACGATCCCCCCTCTCCACAACGAAAAAAAAAAAAAGAGGCTGCAGTGAGTGAGCGAGTGAAGAAGAAGAAGAAGAAGAAGCGCATCGTCGTCCATGGTGAATGCATGACTGCATCTGCAAATCTGAAATAAGCTGCGATGATCGACGAAAGGATTTTCCCCCTCCATGCATGACCATAGTAGTATGTGTATAGCGGTGATGCAGTGTATAGTAAGTGTACATGAATCGAACAATCTCTCAAATCATACATGTTTTTTTTTGTGTGTCGAATCGTATGTATGTATGTATGTATGTATTGTATGACGGTGGATGATCCAGCTGCTCATCCCACATTGTGCAAGCGCGACCAAACAAAAACAATGCATGCTCGCTCGTCGCTGCTTTTCGTGTGTTCAAACAAAATTACAAAACCAAAAGGAATTGGAATTTGGAAGAGGGGGTTGCATGCGTGAGCGATGATGATTAGTGCCGCAGTTGGCAGTTGCAGCTGGAGCTGACGGATTAGCTCGCAGCAATGCAGGCGCGCGGGCAATCATTGGCGGAAGGGCATCCGCCAGCAGGCGGGCAGCAGGGAGGGTCGTTGGTTGGCGTTTTGGAAGAACTCGCGCGCGCGGCCCGCATGCGTATAGAAAAACAACCAACCAGCTTGCTGGTCATGGTCAGCCAGCAGCAGGTACTATACAATTGTACATGCATGGCATGCCCGGCTCAAATGCTCATGCGAAAAGAGATTCCTCTCCCTCCAATTGCTAATAGGATAATATAGGAGTACCAACTACCAGTATGAAACTACCGTTAATCATTCTTTAGCTCGTCGTAGTAGTATTATCTATGTATGTACCTGCTGGTTGTTTGACCTTTCTCTCCTCCTTTAGTTTGCTGCTGCTGGCCGAGAATAAGATGCCTTCTACGATGAGCAACTGAGGAAGCAACACATGAGCAGCAGCAGCAGTGTGCAAGAAGCTGCCTCTGCCTGCGCTGTTGTGTCGGCGCCGGCAGGCGTGGCAAATTGGCAATGGCAAGTGGTTCATCTCAGGAGGGTAGGTGAGGAGACAGGCCAGGAATGATGAGTGGCCGGATGAGTCCACCAGTTGCTGCTGTATCGTCCCCCTGTACTGTAGTGTACAACCCTCCCCCTCCGGGCCTCTTTCAGGCTAGTAATGCCCTAATCATTGTGTGTATGTGAATACTATTGCACAGCTTTAGGTTTTTGTTCTGTTAATGCTCCCAGTCCCAGCTTAACCACTCCTTTCCTATATGTCATCAGTATGAGAAGCCGCTGATCTGAGATGCATGCCAATGCCAGCTGGGTCTCGGCGACTTAAGATAGTGAGTACTTAACAGTAAGGCCTGTGTCGTCCTAGCTGTGGCCTGTGGGTGCTGGGATGACAGTGGAAGCCTTGGGACTCTGGGGGCACCGCACCGGGGGAGAAAGAAGCCAGGCCAGCTGGACGAAGAGACACCATAGTAACGATGACAAGTGTTGCCATGGGGCCTGATCGATCAGCAGATCAGACATTCAGATGAGATGTTGGAGGGAGGGCTGTGTGCCTGTGCTGTCTGGTTGTTGGCCCGCGTGGGGCTTTGGAGTCTGTGTGGACCGGAAGCTTCATTAAGCAGATCGATGGCGCTGTTAGTTCAGACTAGCCGCTCCTGAGTCCTGACTGACTGACTTGTGGTATACTAATACACAATTACTATAGTAATCTGCATTATTGATTTAATTTGAGTTTCATCACGGAGTATGTAGGCGCGTGCGTGCTTTTCGGTGCCGCTGCGGCGTCGCTATATATCGGGCGGCCGCGTCAGGATCAGCCGGAAGCTGGGCCGGCCGGCCGTGATGGAGCTAGCCGCGACGGCGACAGACAGACAGCCAGCAGGACCAGAACGACGCACGCACGTATCCATCCATCTTCTGCTTGTTTATTTCATACTCGCGCGCTGAGAGTACAAATAATACTGCTCGTGTGTTTAACGACGCACGCATCCATGAAAAGTTAATTAGAGATGGTTAGCTCGCAAGTCATGCTAGTGACGTCCCTTTAAATTAGGCTGCACATCTTGTGTTGCGACCGACGTACGTACGTGTCTTCTTCCTAGGCACGCCGGGCGGGCGCCACCTGCAGCGAGAGCGACGGAGGGAAAGCTACCAGGCGCCGGACCGTCGGTAGCCACAGCCTAATTGTGAAGCCTCCCTGATGAACAGTAGCAGCCGCCGCCATCAGCGGGTTAAGCTATGCTCACTGGTCTGCTCATCTCACCGCCTATATTTCAAATTGTTTCTCTACTACGGTGCGGATGGGCATCCAGATGGGTGCTCTGGTGAGCGTCGCCTTAGGTGACTCCGTATGGGCAGTTTTGAGCATTTGGAAAGGCAGCGCGTTGACCTAGCGGCATATGAGCGCGCGCGAGCTGGTCAATCTCCCTTGTCGACGATCCGTGAGCAAACTGTGTTCGTGCCTGAGTCCACAACGCAGGAACCAAAGTTATTACTGGTGTGCCGGCGCCGTAGTTGCAGTTGCATACTTGCATATGTGCCATGCATGGCGGCGGCATTGGCATGGCATGACGTACACCATGGCCATGGAAAGAAGGACGTACGTACGTGGCCCCGGTCGGACATGCATGGCGACACAACTAGCCCTCCTAATGGTTTGGTGGGGAACAGTTTTTTAGTGGGCTGGTTATTTATGTGGGCTGCTTTAGTTGGTTTTCAATGGATAGATATTTTAAGTGGGCTGGGATGGTATGGGTTAGGCTGAATCTAGCAGGCACTGCATATGGCGACTGCAAAATTAAATGTGGTACTGTTGCGCACTGTAACTGTGAGTGTGGATAGTTGGAATAGTGATGAGAGAGAAGATAAAAAAAGAGGATGGAGGCAAAGGTGAACATGGCCGAAGGTATAACTTAATTAAAACAACTAGTCTACCAACCCGTGCTTTCGCACGGGTTAGAGGCTTAAATGTATTATGTGTTATAGTAGAACATATACATATCTATTTTTATATTTTGTTTTTTATAATAGCATATCTTGCTACTTTAAATGTATGCTTAATTGATTTAGATCATCTTTGATCGACTGCAAAAGTAGATGATTTTAATATAAATTTGAGGAGTTACTTTCATTATACTATTAGTCACAATAACTAAGGTGAACAATAGATAAAAATTAGATGGGCTATTTGGTATTATCCATCACAATAGCAAATGTGAGCGCTTAGATATAAATTTAGGGTGTTATTTCATATTTTCTTTCATAATGGTAGAGTGGGTAATTAATATATACTTTTAGGAGTTATTTAATATTGTTTTTATAATGACAAAAGTGGGTGATTCTTAGAAAACAAATCTAATGGCTATTAAGATTCCAACCTGTCAATTGATGATCGGATGTTTTTAGTTATTATGAGAATTTCTATAATTTTTTTTTTCAGGGCATCTCGTGAGGATTAACGTGAAAACTTCAAAAACAGCCTACAATTATTAATAGTAAAATTAGGCATAAAATATTTGTTTAATGGAAAGGTTTCTAGCATCTTTGATGGGAAAAAACGGACAAAATTGAAGGTAAATTTTGAAAATGGAAATTTTTTTTAAAAGAAGAAGATATTTGCTTTTGTTGAGAGTTGAACTCAAGACCTTTCATAATGGTAGGGGTGGGTAATAACTTAGAAAACAGATCTAATGGCTACCAATATTCCAATCTATCATTTGATGGTCGGATATTTCTGATTATTGTGAAAAATTTTAAGATTTGTCTTTTTTTTTCTAGCGTGCTTTGAACATGGTGCTTCTTTTAGAACATTCAATTAGTAATAGTAAGATGAAATTTGCGCATATTCGGTAAAGAACGAGGACAAGAAATTATACAATTTATAACTTAAACATATTTTCTCTTTCATTCACAATGACTAAGTGGGCTAAGCCAACGTGGAGCAGAGTTGGCTAGTGCTCTTCGTTGAGTTTTGTTCACTTAGCATAGAATGCACATTTTTATGCCGAAAGCTATTTTTATTGTCTAAACAGTGGAAATACTTCGGCATTTGTGAGGTGAAGATGACATGTTTTCCGTAAGGGAAGGGAACTCATATAAATATACACATATAGAAGTAGAAAGCTAACTTTATGCAAAGGGTGGGATACTTACAATGGTTTAAAGTGCATGTTAGAGGGAGGAAGTAGAAATTAAAAAGAATTCGAAAGCGACACTCCTATTGCTAGACTATGATAGTGAAAATTAAAATATATATTCTCCGCCATATCTTGACTGAGATCAAGTGCCCTAAGTTTTGGCACATTGGCACATGAGAACGATGATTTTCTTGTTGGCGCACGTAGTGCACTCTTCTTCTTCTCTTCTTTTTTTTTAAGTTATGAACAACTAGTAACGTGAGGTACTAGCTGTTAGTGGTGATAATATACAGCACTATATCAAAAAATAAACTTGCCACATAAGGACATTTCTTGCTGGTGGTGCTCGCGAAGCAACCAAAAAAACGAAGCAATTGATTTCTTCCTGGCAAGAGAACGAAGCCCAATGCTCTGAGAGATTCCAAAGCCCAAGATTCTAAATGATGATCGACATTCATCAGAGTACTCGGCATATGAAGTACATGAATGCATTTTGGTTCTTCGGCAAAAGAACTGAAGCTGCCGAAGAATGCAGCGTTTCAGATCCATCATGGAGAGTTTGGAAGTCCAAATAAATAGTATATGGTTGATGAAGCTAATTTGTTGTTGGAGCTGCACGACGGATCCATTAAATTGGGCAATGCCCAATTAAATTCCGAAACTGATTAAAGAACGAAATCTGGAGCCCAAAGCTGAAGAGGCCCAACATCGAACAGAAAGGCCGAAGAGGCCCAGTCGATTTACAAAATCCGAAGCCCATGAAAGCCAACAGTTTTGCCCGAACAACTGATAGAAACCAAGCCATCAAGCTGCCACCAATATCGGAGCAGCTTAGTGGTTAAGCCATTCAACTGCGTCTTCTTTGTGCTTTAAGTCGAATCCCCAGTCCACAGTGATCGATGGATTGGAGTGAAGAAATCGATCACACGTGTTAGTTAGTGGTGCTAGGTAGATCGAGGAGGAGCTAGCTAGGCAAGATACACAGTGCCACATGCTGTATGTAGTAATAGTCCATGCATGCACAGCACAGCCTCTTTTGTTGACAAACAGCAAGCAGCCGGGAGAAAAGAGGTTTTTCTGCTGGACCGGTCGACCCACCCACTGACGGATCGATCATTTGCTTGCATTGCATGCTTGCATGGGAAACCAATCATTTAATTATATGCACGGATCGACTGGGATATATGGAATGGAACACAACAAGATCGAAAGAGAGAGGTCCATGATTTATGCGCAGGCAGGCAGCAAGCTGATCCGATCCGATGGATCCGGAGCGCGCGCGTGCATGCAGAGGTGATGAGGTCGATCGACAGACAGACAGACACATCGGCAACTATCCAAAGCCGGGACTGTGTCGCTCTTCTTTCGGCACACAGTACGTGTGTCAGTGTGTGGAACCGTGCTCATCCGTCACTTCCATCTAGGCCAATTCTCGATTCATCCATTACCCGGTTCTGACGACTGATGAGTGAGTTGAGGCTATCTTCAAGAGAGTTTTTATATTGGACTCCTAAAATTAAATGTTGCACTGTTACGGTGCTGTTACGTAGTGTAGCTCTAAGTGAAAGTGGTTAGAATAATGACGTAAAACGGGGAGATAGAGAAGCCCTCGGAGATAGCCGAGTGATTGAGTGAATGACCTTTGATCTACCGGTACGACGACCGGCGGCATGCACGCACGCACCTGCACCTGCAGCCATGCAGCCAGCAGCCTGCAGCAACGAAATCCAATCATTCCTTGATTGCATCTTGGGCTGGGATCGAGCAACGAGGCAAAGAACTAAACAACTATCTAAATACATTGTCTCGCCTAACTTAAAGTGACGCAATTTAGGCACAAATCCAAACAGCCCTATGGCCAATAGCCACAAAATTTCCGTGGAGTTAAATTAAGACTGGTAATGCATACAGTACAGTTATGAGCCACTTGACTCTCTCTGTATATATATATAGGAAAATTCCTTTCTATATGCGCATATAGCTACACTCGCGTATGAATCTCATGATTAAGGGCGTATCTGGTGAAACGGATGGTATGTACACGGAGTATACAATGATACTAGACCATCCGAGGTGATATGTGCACGAGGTATGCGAGTATACCTGTGGTATGTGGACATATCCCGTTATATGTACTAAAAGGTATTATCAAAATATAATAAAAACAAGAGCTGTTTTATAATTTTTTCGGGTGGTGACATTTGAGATATCTTATATATATATAGGAAGGATTTTATCTACATGCGCATGTAGCTACATTCACCTTCAATAAACCAATAAGGGTATGTTCGCATACTCATTTATCAGTTTGAGTATGTTTATATACTTATTTTAAGATATCTTAAATGTCACCACTCAAAAAAATTACAAAACAGTCCCAGTTTTTATAATATTTTGATAATACCTTCGTATTAGTACATATAACGGGGTATGTCCACATACCTCAGGTATACTCGCATACCTCATACACATATCACCTCGGATGGTCTAGTATCGTCCCATACTCCGTGTACATACCTTCCGTTTCATCAGATACGCCCTCAATCATCAGATACATACGTGAGTGTAGCTACATGCGCATGTAGAAAGGAATTTGTCTCGACTTTGTCTCTCTAATTAACGCCCTGCATGCATGCCCTGCCGTATTAGCGCATTGCATAAATTGCATAATTGATAATTCTCCGCCCCACTGATGATGATCGATTCACTTGCGTATTAGCTGACGCCTTTGAACATCATGTGATGATGCATGAGATTCAAACAAACAAAAGATGCAATGTATACCCAGGAAATGGAACTTGGAGGTAGGAGGACAAGCTAGGCTTGACTATTATTTATTTCTTTATAAAAAAATGTCTAATCATTCAGTTTCGTACCCATTATATTCATTATTCCTATGACGATGACCTCAACGTAACGTACGGTCAACCTAAGACGTATAATAATGCACGAGAAATCATGTATTATAGTGCAATCAGCTGATACCTTAAAGTGACATGTACTATAGAGAATCAAAACATAGAGAATGTGAGCAGTAGAATAAAGAAATATATCATCACTTATCTTTTGTGTGCTGGGTACGTGGTGTGATGAGGGAAACGGCTCGATTGAGGCAATTGATTTGCACGTACGATGATATATAGCTCCGAAGGAACCGAAAGGCCATCTACACCTAGCTGTCTGTATGACGGCTATACATCAGGGTTAACCATTCCAAATGGAGATCATTTCCCGGTCAGCACCGGTATCGGAAAACCGGACGGTTTTCCGCCGGAAAGCCCTAATTCCGAACAGAATCAAATTTTAAATTCAAAAAACGGAATTCCGTTTTTCCCGACCGAAAAACCGTTAAAAACCGTCGGAATTCCGGTTTTTTTTGGCGGAAAATGCAAAAAAAGAGGAGGAAAACCTTGGAAATGAATGTGCATATGAAAAAATTAAAAATTTAAGCAGAGTTTCTCCTGATTATGTGTACATTGCCAGGTTATAACATATATAATATACGAAACTCCACAAAACAATTAGAAACACAACATTAAGCACATAATTCATGTCCAAAGTGCACACATACATAGTCCGAAGTCCATTAAAATTAGTACAACAAGTCCAAAGTCCTAATTTCAAAGTCCATAGTCCAATTATTACAACACATTGCACAGTAGTGGTTCTAAACAAGTCCAAAGCGCACATCAGGCCTACAACAGAATGCATCCATAATCCATGGAAACTAGTCGAAAGGCATAGTCTCTGCATTTGAAATTGGTATGAAAATGATGGAATAAGTAGAGAAAGCGAAACATACACATAAATACTATTGAGCTGTTGGTTACCTGCATTCATCACTCTTCCTCGTATCTCTCTCCTGGTGGTCCCTCATACGGATACGGCTGACCATATAGGTTGTATGGCAATTGCACATACGAAGTTTGGTGTGGGTGCACTGGCAAAGGCACATGCGTAGGCTGCTCTGGATATGGATAGTGTGGGTGTCCATCTGGTAGCAAGCCGCTGTATTCCATATAAGGAAGTGCTGCAATTGCCCGCGGAATAGACGTGTTCTGGTGGCCTGGTGGTGGCCACAAAAACCCCCCTTTCGGTGGAGAAGTACTGTAGGCGTTCACGCCCCATTGTGGCGGCCACTGAACACTGGAGGCAGAGCTTGAGCTATCATCATCGTATGCAATGCGAGCCTGTCGACGACGTCCACGTGCGGACCTTGTCTGTCGTTGTGATGTGGGTGCTCCATGATTCGTATCTTGGGTGGCATGGGTGAAATCCTCCTCACCAGTGAATGGGCTAACACGACCGTGGTGTGAGTCTGAACCACCCCCGCCACCTGAAGCATGCGCGGCGTCACCATCACTCCCACCACCGTCGTTGTCACCACTGTCGTCACTGCTATCACCGTCACCCTCACCCCCACTAGGTTCAGGAGTGGTATCCTGACTACCAATATCCTCCTCATCGTCATCGTCAGGACGCGGTTTCTTACCTTTCTGTTCCGGAGGAAGCCTAGTCTTCCTTTTTCCAAGATGTGTGTCTCCTACTGTTTTCTCGGCCCATGCCTCCACATCTTCTTCATCACCATGAGCACGGCCTATGTTAGTGAACATCTGGTTGGGCAGTGGAGTATCACTGAAGTCTGAATCTTCATCAAAAGATGGAGCTTCATTGGACCTTGCCTGAACCATCCAATCTTCAATTGCTGTATTCCGACGGTACAAAGAAAGGTCCATGAAACTGGTAACAGGATCATAATCATAGGGATCTGCCCCTTTACTAGCACGATCCAGACGCAGCCGGAGGTTGTAGTTGACAAAGACCAATTTATCCAATTTTTTGTGACTCAACCTGTTCCGGAGTTTTGTGTGGATGTATGCAAATGTGCTCCAATTCCTTTCACATCCACTGGACGACACACACTGTGACAACAAGTGTCGCGCTACTTTTTGCAACACTGGTGTATCTCCCCCAAAATTAGCCCACCAGGCAGCAGGTGGTGTGTAACGGTCAATTGCCATGCGCCTAGCAATGTCAGTAGAGAACTCACCTTGCTTCCTCCTGAATATTTCAAATTCCTGCAGTGCCCTTGCCGCAGCATCATTCTCCAACATTTTATCCACCCCCATGCGCACTAACGCCAGGATATTCTGTGAGACTCCTGTGTTGTAGTGCATATAAGGGTTAAGAGCACAAGCAGTGGACACATAGGAGTCAGCCATGACAGTAGTCATCCTTGCATCTATCACTTTCATGATCCGGTCAAAGCGGGCCTTGTCAGTAGCAAACTTACTTGCATATGTCTGCCTCATGTTTTGATAATCCATTGTCACTTCACTCAAATTAGGAGTCTTGTCTGAGTCAGCAAATCTCAAAAACATGTACAGAGGCTCAACATCATTGATCACCCACTCGACGTTATCCCACCACTCAAGTCTTGTCATGCAGTCAAATGCGTACCTTCCCATTTCAGTGTTGAAGTGGCGGGTCCTTCTGAACTCAGGTGACATTAACCAAACCATGAATTGGTCCTTCTTCTTGAACATGCTTTCAAGGAACATGTAGTTGGTCCCAAATCTTGTTGCATTTCACTTCACCAACTCCCCACCAATAGCTTGCCTCATCATGCTATGTAGACTGTTCGAGTTGTAGAGCCAACTGCAAATGTCCTGCGCGCTCTTAATGCACGTAGCATGCTCGTCCCACTTGCCAATGTCCTTCAGCATAAGGTTGATGGTATGCGCAAGGCAAGGCTGCCATGCAATGTGAGGGTACTCTTCCACCAGAAGCTCGCACGCTTTCTTGTAGTTGGAGCCATTGTCCGTCACCACCTGAACCACATTTTCGTACCCCACTTTTAACACCACAGCTTTGATCTCCTGCAGAACAATGCCATGCTGCCATCATTACGCTAGTAATGGTCATTCATGAGTGAAAGACATAGGCAATGATGCAGGACTTACCTTCAATAAGTATTGGTGGTCTTGTACTTTGTCTGTTGCATCGATGGACTTCAAGAAATACATAGTGCCATCGCTGTACACCAAAAAATTTATCACAGAGTTCCGCATAGGCCCCGTCCATGAGTCACACATGAGGGTCACACCACATTCATCCCACTCCATCTTCCACTTCTCAATCTCCTTCTCTATCTCTTTTACGTTCTCATCCAAGTACTTTCCATCGATCTCCCTACCAGTTGGTATTTTGATACCAACACCTGGAATTACAGAAGAGAAAGCATTGAGATGATAACCATGGAAACAAAATCATTGAACTCAAAATTTACGTAGTTACCTTGTTTCTGGGTCTCCATGATGGCAGTCCTGAAGTAGGGGTCATCAACTTTTCGCCCAGGAATACCGATAGCATGGCATGCCTTCGCCCATGCCCTCCCGATCAGCTCCCTAGACGTCCTTCCCTTCACAGTCCATGGACCGGTATCTATCCGTTGCTGTACTGGAGCAGAGCTCAAGCCAAAGTGGTAGTCCCTAACCCTCTCAGGGACATGTGACTGGCTCCGAGTGAACAAAGAAGGCAGCGGTCCAGCACTGCCTCCTGCACCACTCCCGCGAACACGGCCGCCTCCAGCACGACTGCCTGAACCAGATCCACCACCCCTCTCATAATGTGGCCCTGCGCGCTGCATAAAATTGTACTCTTCCCTTGACTGGCGTAAGGCAGCCTGCATCGCTGCATCCTCATCGAACTGCCCCTGGCCGTGGCCTTCTTCCTCCTCTGGATCAAGGTCAATGTGCGGCGCCCTTGCCGCTGCGTCCCTCAGCAGCTTATCTCGTGCCCTTGCTCTTGCTCTTTCCTTATTCTTGTCCAACTGCTCAATGAAGAATTTCTTTACCTCGGCCGGAACGGAAGGGCAGTCCTTCGCATCATTGCCCCGGTGTGCCAGATGCTCCTTGAACCGTGTTGCCCCTCCCCCACTCCTCTGTTGCCTGCAATACTTGCATACGAACCCACCCTTGTACTTCTGCCCATGCTCCCACACTGGGTCAACCATTGTTCTACAATCATGGAAGGTAGGGTAATGCAAGTTAATATGGTTACAGGTATAGATAATGAAACTGCAAGCAAAAAAACATCAATATTCTTGATGAGTCCAGAATAATCACTAAATAAGCACTAGGTTTCCATAGATCATTTCTAAATATGGAGATAATGTGGAGGTTACATACTACATCATAGATCAAAGATCGACAATGACAAAGCCTACCAATTTGTCTCACCAATTTTTTCTAACTCTTAAATCAATCTAATCCATCACTAACATTCAACTAACAAATCACCAACAACAACTCACTAACCCTAACATCAAACAATGAGTGATATTTTGCATCACTAAAATGTTGACTCTCATAAATCAACTAACAAATCACCAACATTCACCTAATCCATTCGATTTAACCTCACTAACCCTAGGTTTCCTACTGCTCATGTACCAAATCAACACCAACAACCATCTAGATCATAGATCGACATGAACAAACACCTAAATCGAAGATTGCAGCTCACCTACAAGCTTTCCCGCCTGCTGCGCTCGGTTAACCGCCGGAAAATGGCGGATTTCCGCCCGGGAGCGTCGGCTTTCCGCTCGGGAATCGCAGCCCTGCCGCCGGCGGCTTCACGTCGGCTTTCCGCTACCGATCCGCCGGATTTCCGCTACCTGGGAGCGAAAAACCGCCTCCGCGCGGCGGTTTGGCCGTGGTGGCGGCGCTGGAGCGCGTGGTGGGGGAAGGCGCTGCAAGGGCGTAGGAGGGGGGGACCGACGACTCCTTCTGTCGGTCGGCTCGGGTTAGGGGGTGGATGGATAAGGTTGGGGATGGATTCAAAGTTTAGCGGGTTAACGGGTTGCTATCGGGTCCGAAACCAATTCATCAATTTAACCAGGCAAATCAAATTGGATTTGAATGATTTCAAATGCTATTAGCTCAGAAAATCATCTAGTTTTTTATCATATTTTTTTTGGAATTTTTTAGAATTTTTTTACAATTTTTTTCAAATTTTTGAATTTTGAAACGAAATCCGCCGGAAAGTACCTGTTTTTCATTTCCCGTAGTCATCCGGAAACGGAAAAAAAAACCGAAAAACCGGCGGTTTTCCGTCGGGATTGTAAACCCTGCTATACATGCATGATCCACGCACGTCATGATCCCATAGATCTGCAAGGATATGGATATATATACATATACAATACAACATTTTTCTTGTGAAGAATCAACTAGATAATAAATTATACAATTGATTGTGTAAGTGCAATCACCTTTTGAGGGTTTTGGTTGTTAATGACAATACAATTACAAGCTCTAATGAAAATGTATGAGCACTTTGCAAGTAATGAAGATCATTCAATAAGTGCATAAGAGAGAAAAAGAGACAAGTCTTTGTGCAAGTAAAGAAAAGGAGACCCCCCGTCCATTCAAATTTGAAGACCAAGGAGTCTCCACTTAAAGACACAAGAAAAGCTTTTCATGTTTTATCTTTGAGTTAGGAAATGCCGTACTATTAAGAGGGACCAGCAAAGGTATGCTCTTGGTGGTACTAAAGCTCAAAGTGTCCAAAAATCCATCCAATATTCACCTCCAAATCTTACTCAATTTCTGCTCTCATGTCGGTTGATGCCTCGGTTGAACCAGCCTCCATACTCCATCAACCGATTTTGTTTCTGGTATGCTTTTTGGTTGAAGCCTCGGTTCAACCGGGTTGATACCCTCTTCAACCGATTTTGTTTCTGAGTGCATTTTCGGTTGAACCAACCTGGCCCGGTTCAACCGATTTTACACAGACTGCACCCCAACGGTTATTTCGAGAGGGCCCATATAAATACTCCTTCACCCCTCTCTCTAAAGGGCTTCTTCCACCTCCAGACACCTCAGGACATATTTTGAAAGAGCACTCTCTCCTCCACACCTCTCTCCACTCTTGAGCTTCCAAAACCTCAAATCTTCGAGTGGATCTCGCAAGAACTTGAGAGCTGAATCGCTGCACCTCTTCTTCTCTCTCTCCCTCTCTTGTTCTTGAGCTTTGAGCTTGGTGACACCTTGAGCAGCCATTGTTGGTTTGTTACTCTTGGAACTCGAGTTCCTAGACGGCTAGGCGTCGCCTTGAGCTCCATCCCCTCTTGTGTGGTGGAGTTTGAGGAAGTTTGTATTACCCCAGCTTGTGAGAGCTTCTAGTAAGTGACCTCATCGTACCTTTGTGGTTGGTGAGGGGAGGATTATGGTTGAAAGAGACCCGGCTCTTTGTGGGCGCCTCAACGGGGAAGTAGGGCACCCTTGGGTGTGACCGAACCTCAGATTAAATCCCTGTCCCCGTGTGCTTGCTTGTTGTTATTGTTGTTCTTCGTGTTCTTACTTTTGCGTTGCAAGTTTTGTCCCGATCTATCTTGTGTGCAAGTTTGGTGGTGAGCCCCTTTCAGATCTGCAACCTTAGGCCAAAAGGAAGGTTTTGATTCAAACGAAATCTTCTTTGGTTGCACGGTTTGAGAGATCAATTCAGTTCTTTATTTCCGCATTGGTTGAACCAGTCCACTGCGGTTGAACCAGCTTTGAGCAGGTTGACCCACATTAGACTAGTTCAACTTTTAGTACTGGCTTTAGTTGGGTTATTTGTGTAAGAAAATTCAGGTTAGCCTATTCACCCCCCCTCTAGGCTACTTTCAATTGGTATCAGAGCCTAATCCTCGTGATTAGAGCTTAACCGCGTGAGGAAAAGATCATGGAAGGCAAGGGAAGTACCTCTGGTGGTGACCATGACAAGTCGCTCACTCAAGAGCTGCTCAACCTCTCCGAGAGTGAAGCTCTTGATCCCAAAACCAAGGATGAAGCCATGAACTTGGCTATGAAGCTGTACAAGAAGATGAAAGAGATAGAAGATGCAGCCAAGAAAGAAGAAGAAGGCCGAAGAAGAGGATGCAAGGAAGAAAGCCTTGGAAGATGAAGAAAGAAAGAAAAAGGATGTGATCAATGTCGACGACAATACTCTTGAGAGCATGGTCAAGGAAGTAATGAAGAAGCTTCAAGTTAACCATCAGCCCGAATCATCTAACTTCAAGGCCGAATCAAAAAAGGGCGAAGTAAAAGAGTATCATCATGTCTCTTTTGATTATTCTCGTTCAATTGCACATACTTTCTCTTCGGCGCCACTAGGAAATGTTCCTACTCTAAATGAGTTGAACTATGATGAGTGGTCCAACAAAGTGCAATATTACTTATTCGGAATCCATCCGAGTCTTTGGAAAGTTGTGAATGTTTGTATTTACAAGCCCAATGAAGATGAAGAAATGACTCCTGAGATGGTACAAGATATGCATCGTAATGCCCAAGCTGTGAGCATTCTCCTAGGACATTTGGAAGGAGAAGAGTATCGGAGGGTAAAAGGACTTAAAGATGCCAAGTTGATTTGGGACACTATCAAGATGTCACATGAAGGCGATAGCAAGTCAAGAAGGCAAAGAATAGATGTGGTAGAGGGACAACTATCACACTTTGCTATGAGAAGAGATGAGTCTCTCAAGTCCTTATTTGATAGACTCATGACCTTAGTGAACAAAATAAGAGCTCTTGGAAGCAAGGAGTGGAAAGATGACAACAAAGTCACAAGATTGCTCATGAGAGCATATCAAGTGAAAGACAAGAACCTTGCAAAAATAATCAAAGATAGAGATGACTATGAGGACATGAAGCCACATCATCTCTATGCCAAGCTCCAACAACATGAAGCCGAAGATGAAGCAGCCGATCAGCAAATAAGAGAAGTCAAAGCTCTTGCCGCAAGAAAAAGCAACAACCACAACTGTCAAAAGGATGACGAGGGTGAGCCCTCATCATCATGCAAGCATAAGAAGGTTGTTGAAGAATCATCAAGTGATGAAGAAAGCTCAAGTGAAGATGAAGAAGAAAATGTTGCTATGTTCATCAAGAGTTTTAGGAAGATGGTGAAAGTGGTGAAAAATACCATTGGAAGGGAAAGAAGAGGCCATGCTACAAGTGTGGCAAGTCGGGTCACTTCATTGCGGAGTGTCCTAAGGTCAAGAAGAAAATGAGTTCAAGGAGTACAAGAGAGACAAATACAAGAGAAGTGAGAAGAACAAGGGCTACTACAAGAAGTCCAAGAGAGGTCATGCTCACATAGGTGAGGCATGGAACTCCGAAGAGGAAAGCTCAAGCTCTGAGCATGAGAAGGTGGCAAGCATAGCAATACAAAAGCCATCATCCTCACCAAGACTCTTCACCAACCTCTCCGATGACGAAGATGACTACACTCCTACTTGTCTCATGTCAAAAGGAGCTAAGGTGAATTCTAAAACTGCTTTGTCCATTGAGCATGATGAACCTAGCTTTAAGGATAAAATGATAAAAGAATTTGGAGAAAAAGCATATAACATAGTAATCAAGCTTACGGAAAAACTAGAAAAGAGGAAAATGATTCTTATAGATCAAGAGGACTTGCTCATCCTTGAAAAGGAGAGAAACCTTGAAATAGAAGAGACATTGACCAAAGAGAATGAG
The DNA here is from genome assembly GCA_022530915.1 of Paspalum notatum. Taxonomy (NCBI): domain Eukaryota; kingdom Viridiplantae; phylum Streptophyta; class Magnoliopsida; order Poales; family Poaceae; genus Paspalum; species Paspalum notatum. The sequence continues at coordinate 1,492,598 of CM039691.1, forward strand.
AAAGTGGAAGTCTTGACTCAGGAACTCTCCTTGGTCTAGGCTGCCATGGAAGAAAAGATGTTGAACTTATAAAGGTTAAATCTTTCATGGATGAATTAAAGGATGCCAAAAATGTACTTCAGCAAAACATTTCAAGTTTGGAAGTTCGATACAAAGAACTTGAAGTACAATTTGACACTCTTTGGAACACCACTTCCATATCCTCTTCGGTCACCATTGATTCTAGTGCTTCCACAAGCGATGGTTGTAAAAAATGTTATAATCATGATATGAATGCTTGTGCTACTAACCTTGAAAAGGTAGGGATATTGAAAGAAAAGGTTAGACAATTTGAGTTGACAAAGGAAAAGGGTAAGCTTCCCAAGAATGATGAACCAAGGAAGAAACAAGCAAAGCTTGAACCTACCAAGAAGAAGGGAATTGGATACAACTATCACACGGTCAATCCTCATGTTGTGAACAACAACATGGGTTGGAAGGCACCTAAGTTTTTGAAGTCCATGACCTTGTTTGATGTGTTGGAAGTGGTGCATTCATCATCTACTCAACCAAAGAAGACCAAGAAGCAAGAAGAGTCCACAAGTGAAGCAAAGACCGTAACTCCCATTTCTAGGTCATACTTGTGTGACTATATGGTGGTTTGGGAACATGGTGAGATGGTGGTTAAATATGTTGGTGCTTACAAGAAGAAGCAACTCATGAAGAGGAGTGTATGGGTACCCAAGGCTCTTAGAACTAACCCTCAAGGACCCAAATCTTTTTGGGTACCTAAACACAAAGCTTAATTTGTTTTGTAGGTCTACTCCTCCGGTGGGTCAAGTTGGGTGCTTGATAGTGGATGCACGAATCATATGACCGGAGAGAGAGACATGTTTACCTCTTTGCAAGTCACCGATGAATCTCAAGAAATTGTATCTGGTGATAGTGGCAAAGGGGAAGTAATTGGTGTGGGTAACATTCCTATTTCTCATGATCAATCACTTTCTAATGTATTGCTTGTTGATTCGTTGAGTTATAATTTGTTGTCCGTATCACAATTATGTGAGAAGGGCTTCAATTGTCTCTTTACGGATGAGGGTGTGCAAATCCTTAGAAGGGAGGATTCCTCTATTGCTTTTACGGGTCGTTTGAAGGGCAAGCTCTATCTTGTTGATTTCACAATAACTAGAGTAACGCCCGAGACTTGTTTAGTGGCAAAATCCGACAAAGGGTGGCTGTGGCATCGCCGGCTAGCCCATTTTGGCATGAGGAACTTGGCCAAACTTCAAAAGGATGAGCATATTCTTGGACTAACAAATGTTTCCTTTGAGAAAGATAAAGTTGGAAGTGCATGCCAAGCCGGAAAACAAGTTGGAGTGCCACATCCCGCCAAGAACATTGTCACAACATCAAGGCCATTGGAGCTGCTACACATGGATTTATTTGGTCCAGTGGCATACATAAGCATTGGCGGTAACAAATACGGTTTGGTAATTGTTGATGATTATTCCCGTTTCACTTGGGTATTCTTTTTGAGTGATAAAGGTGAAACTCAAGAGGTGCTCAAAAAGTTCATGACAAGAGCACAAAATGAATATGAAGTGAAGATCAAGAAAGTGAGAAGCGACAATGGAAAAGAATTCAAGAACACCGGCGTTGAGGAATATCTAGATGAAGAAGGCATCAAGCATGAGTTTTCGGTTCCATACACACCGCAGTAAAATGGTGTGGTGGAAAGGAAAAACCGGACACTCATTGAGGTAGTTAGGACCATGCTTGATGAGTACAAGACGCCGGACAACTTTTGGGCTGAAGCTGTCAACACTGCGTGCCATGCAATCAACCGTCTCTATCTTCACAAGGTCTACAAGAAGACATCATACGAGCTATTGACCGATAACAAACCTAAGGTGCACTACTTTCGGGTTTTTGGTTGTAAGTGTTTCATACTTAACAAGAAAACCAAAAGCTCAAAGTTTGCACCTAAGGTAGATGAAGGTTTTCTACTTGGTTATGCCTCAAATGCTCATGGATACCGTGCCTTCAACAAAAACTCCGGTTTAGTTGAGATTGCGATAGACGTGACATTTGATGAGACTAATGGCTCGCAAGGGTATTTGGATGAAAATGTTGCAGGAAATGAAGAACCACCATGTGCAGCAATAAAGAAGTTGGCAATTGGAGAAGTAAAGCCTCAAGAGAAGAAAGATGAACAAGTTGATCAAGCTCGAGTGGTGATGCCGAATGTTCTCCCATGCTTGGAGCAAGGGGGAGCAACAAGACCAAGTAAAGAGGTTCCACAAGTGGGAGATCAAACTCCTATGAGTGGAGATTCTGCATCTCTAAGAGATGCACCACAAGAGCAAGATCAAGACTCAAGTGAGAACTCTACGATAGCTCAACAAGAAGAACATGGTGGCCAAGAGCAAGAAAATGAAGATCAAGCTCAAGTGCATAAGGATGATGGGCAAATACAACGCCAACAGCTAGTGCCTCATCCTCGTGTACACCAAACTGTGCAAAAAGATCATCCTGTTGACAACATCCTAGGAAGCATTTCGAAGAGGGGTAACCACTCGTTCACGTTTAGCAAGTTTTTGTGAATTTTACTCGTTTGTTTCCTCTTTGGAGCCTCTTAGGGTGGAGCAAGCTTTGGATGACCCGGATTGGGTCATGGCTATGCAAGAAGAACTAAACAACTTCACACGGAATGAAGTCTGGTCCTTAGTCGAAAGGCCCAATCAAAATGTGATTGGAACCAAATGGGTCTTTCGAAACAAGCAAGATGAGCACGGCGTGGTGACAAGAAACAAGGCACGGTTGGTGGCCCAAGGATTCACTCAAGTTGAAGGCTTGGACTTTGGAGAGACATATGCACCGGTGGCAAGGCTTGAGTCAATTCGGATCCTTATAGCTTTTGCCACCCATCACAACTTCAAGCTGTACCAAATGGACGTCAAGAGTGCTTTCCTTAATGGACCAATCCAAGAGTTGGTATATGTGGAGCAACCGCCGGGCTTTGAAGATCCAAAGAAGCCAAACCAAGTCTACAAGCTCCATAAGGCGCTCTATGGGCTTAAGCAAGCTCCTAGAGCATGGTATGAATGGCTTAAGGAATTTCTCTTGAAAAATGGCTTTGAAATAGGAAAAGCCGATTCTACACTCTTCACTCGTAAATTCGATAATGATTTGTTTGTGTGCCAAATATATGTCGATGACATTATATTTGGTAGTACTAACAAAACCTTTTGTGATGAGTTTAGTAGGATTATGACCAAGAGATTCGAGATGTCCATGATGGGTGAGCTCAAGTTCTTCCTAGGATTACAAATTAAACAACTCAAGGAAGGCACGTTCCTATGCCAAACCAAGTACACGCAAGATATGCTCAAGAAGTTTGGCATGGAGAACGCAAAGCCTATCAATACTCCCATGGCATCTAAAGGACACCTCGACCTCTATGATCAAAGCAAGAAAGGTAAAGACGTCGACCAAAAGCTCTATAGGTCAATGATAGGTTCTCTGCTATATCTGTGTGCATCTAGGCCTGATATTATGCTTAGCGTGTGCATGTGTGCAAGATTTCAAGCTAACCCGAAAGAGTGCCACTTGGTGGCTGTTAAGAGAATTTTGAGATATTTAGTTCATACACCAAACCTTGGTTTGTGGTATCCCAAGGGCTCCACTTTTGATCTTCTTGGCTATTCCGATTCGGATCATGCCGGTTGCAAAGTTGATCGGAAGAGTACATCAGGGACTTGCCAATTTCTTGGTCGGTCTTTGGTGTCTTGGAGCTCTAAGAAACAAACTAGTGTTGCACTATCCAGCGCCGAAGCCGAGTATGTTGCAGCTGGCGCTTGTTGCGCTCAACTACTTTGGATGAGGCAAACCTTGAGAGACTATGGTTGTGAGTTTAGCAAGATCCCTCTCTTGTGTGACAATGAGAGTGCGGTCAAGCTAGCAAACAACCCGGTGCAACACGCACGCACCAAGCACATAGACATCCGCCACCATTTCTTGAGAGACCACGAAGCCAAAGGAGATATCGCCATCCATCATGTGAGTTCCGAAAATCAACTAGCCGATATCTTCAATAAACCCCTAGACGAGTCAAGGTTTTGTGATTTGAGGAGTGAACTAAACATCTTGGATTCTTGTAACGTGGTTTGAAGCCTTGCACATACTTGATTGATTTTATTTTATAGAATTCTAGTCAACCCATGCTTAAGAAAAGATAATAAATCATTGGTTTTTTGGATCGTTGGATCCTCCTAAGGACGAGTGGCTATTGTTATGTAATGTTGGTTGTGGCTGGCCACTTAGATCTAAAATTCTCTCTTTAAAAGGCTCTTTGAAAAGTATTTCAAAACCCCCTCAAAACTGGAGAAAAATTCCTTTCTTTCTGTCTGTCGGTTGATGGATCGGTTCAACCGATCCAGAGGGCGCTTCAACCGATTTTGGTACTGAGTTCGTTTTTGGTTCAACCAGGCACGCATCGGTTCAACCGGCCTTGGGCCTCTTTTGCCTAGGTCGGCCCATGCTCTCTCACCCATTCGGTCTGCCCCCTTCTCCCGACGCCTCTTTCTCCCGTGCTCCTCCTCCACTCGCCTCCTTCTGCATCCCTCTCCGGCGGTGGCGGCTGGGACTAGGGCACCGGCAGCTGGGAGCTTCCTCGTTAGCGCGCCTCCCTGCCCCTGCAGTTTTCCCCCGTGCGCACCTCGGCTTTCCACCGCGCACCCTTTGTTGCTCCCTGGCGATGGCCTTTGGCCATCTCCGGCTGCGGGGCCAAGGGAGCCAGCGGCCGGGAGCCGGCGGACGGGAGCCTCCCCCACTCGCGCCTGCCTTCCTCCCTTCCTCCTGCGTCTCGGTGGCGGGTACAGGCGCCGGCCGCAGGGACTGGAAGCAGGCGACAGGGACCAAGGCGCTGGCGGCAGTGGGGATCCAGGCCCCGGCGGCGGGACTCAGTGCAGGAGGCGCCATTCCCATGGCCCTTGGACGCCTCTTCTCCTGCAAGTCTCTTCCTCCTCCAAATTTCTCTCACGGTGAAATCAACTCAGTGAAGGTAAAACCTAGGTTTTGCCCGATCTCTTTCCTCCATGACTCATTCTCAAATTCCTTTAGTCAATAGATGTGAAATGCATGCTAGATTGTGAATCCAAAAGGATTTGTGCAATGGATTCGTGATCCACTCTCTAGTTTGGGCGCCCTAGGCTATGTTATTCATGTTTTGCTACTGTTTAGTGCAATTTTGTGCTATGGACAGTACCTAGCATGCCTATGGTGCTCACATTTCAGTTTCCTATCGCCTCTATATCAATGCCATTCATCCCCCGTCCATTCTCTCAATTTTTACTCTATTTAGCCAAAATATTTTAGCTTTGTTCTTTTTCTCTTGTAGCCATGGATCCTAAAAGAGCAAAGATTGTTGAGAGCAGTGACAGTGGTGATGTCAGTGATAATGATGAATTATTTCAAGTGTCACCTGTGCTACAACTTCCTCGGTCTCAACCTAGCAGAAAGGCTAAAGTGGCAGCAAAGCAGAAGAAACCTGCAGCAACCAGTCAGACAGGTACATCAATGGCAGTTACTTCACCAAGGAAGAATTATAAAAGGACTGCTAATCGTCCTCCTCGCCACTCAGTTGAGAAGGAACCAATGGATCTTGACAAGGAGACCTCTTTACCTCTTGCTTCAGCTCTGGTCATCCGCAACATGAAGTTGAGAGATGTCTCTCTCACCCGTGAAGGTCAAGAAATCCTAAATGCGGACAAAGAGGGCAACTACACTAAGTTCCTCAAAAAGTTCAGATTTGAGAAACCGACAAGATCAGCTCGCAATTCCAACATCACTGATGTGAGGTTCTACAATCTTGATCATGTGAAATTTTACAATAATGTCTTCATGGCAAGAAAGAAAAATGCAGTTTTTCAGCAGCGCTTTGTTGATTGGGAGAGGTGTAAAGATCTAAATGATCCAGAGATGAGGTTAGCCCTAAACATACTTGAGTCAAAAGGTTTGAAGAACATCATGTCTTTCACTTATGATTGGAACACCGAGGCTATTGCTCAGTTCTACTCTACTCTTTGGATTGAAAGGCCAAGTGATGAACATAATGCCTATCCTCATCCTTATCTGCACTTTATGATCAATGATACATGGTACAAGTGTAGTTATAGAAGATTTGCTCATATTCTTGGATTCAAGGACAGTGATATTGCCAACAATAAGGAGAAAGTTCACAATTTGTGCAAGCCCGATCGTGACAAAGTGATGAAAATTCATCTTGATCCAAATAAGGAGTTTTGGAACGTGAACAACATGCATCATAGATGGCGTTACATCAACTCTCTTCTCCGCTTCACCCTCATGCCAAAAGGTGGTGATCAACCAAGTGTTCGTGGTGCAAGTCAAATGATTCTTTGGTTGTTGCAGCCTGACACGTTCATTGAGATAACATCTTTGACTTGATTTTGCGTGAGATCATTGAGGCCTCTTGGAATGTCACCAAGGCATCCGTTCATGCTCCATACATCATGAAGATGATCGAGGTTGTCACTCAAACTAGATTTGAACCAATGGATGGCAAGCACCTGCCCTACAAGCCTAAATTGATTGATCGATCTCAGGCTCCCAAGGTAGCAAAAACAAAGGCACAATCTGCAGTTCCTTCTTCAGAAGAGCCCAGTCCTGCACCTGCACATCACCCTTCCTCCTCCAAGGCAACCATGGCTGCTCGTCCGTTGATTCACCGTCACCAATCAAAAGATGGCAGTCTCAAAAGATTGATTAAAAGAGGATTCCAAACTCTCTTTACCCTCTGCAAGGCAAAGAAGGAAGATGTGAGGGAAAAGAATCGCTATCTCTATCAGTGTGGGGATATGGTTGAAAGAATGTACAATGGGGAAGATGTCCCTCCTCCTTCTCCACCTCGCTTTTTTGAAGAGCCAAACATTCCTGACAGCTTTGATGATTATCACTTCTCTTTGACGGGTCAGAGGCTTGATAGTGAAGATGAAAGTGATGAGGATGAGGAGCAGCATGATCCTAGCACTATCAATGATGATGAACTTGTTGAAAAAGAACTTGAGTTTGTCTCTTATCATGAGCAGTTCTATCCTCCACCACGACCATCAAGTTCTACGTGGGATTTCTTTGCAAATCAATATTATGGTGGTGCTCCAAGAGCTGGTTCAAGCTCTGCAGCAGCTGGTGATGGCTCCTCTTGGAGTGGTTGGTAGCTTTGTGAGTCTGCAGCTTCCCTCCCCCTCCCCTCCTCTTTTGTTGATTAATGCCAAAAGGGGAGAAGAATGAAGAGACAAGCAAGCTAGCAAGCTAGTAGCAGCCAGCAGCAACAAAGCACAGCATCAGCATATTTTTGCAAGTGGAAAGTGGCGACAGCAGCAAGCAACAATCCTTTCTTTGATTCTTGTGAGCTGTGAGAGAAAACTTTTAAACTCTCTTGGGCTGTAATATTTGTGATGGATCTTTGTGTAATAGCTTAAGTAGCTGAACTTAAAAACTTGTTGCATGCTACTTTTATGTCATCACTAAGTATTCCTTGTGGCTTGTGCTTGGCTCTAGTTACTTGTTCTTGTGTGGTGCTTGTTGTTTTATATTTATTGTGTGAATATCATATCATGAGCATCACGGTTTTTTTTATGACACTTGTGCACCCCTCGATTGAATGTGTAATATGTGGCTTTGTTTTTTTCCCTCTGTTTGTGCATATTGGCATATGAGGCCAAACTATTCCAAAATGAGATGATGCACAAATTTAGGGGGAGTAACATGTGTATAGTCAATCAAAAGCTTGTGGTTTTATTCTCTATATTGTCTCTTTTAATTGGGTTGTCATTAATCACCAAAAAGGGGGAGATTGTAAGTGCAATCACCTTTTGAGGGTTTTGGTTGTTAATGACAATACAATTAAAAGCTCTAATGAAAATGTATGAACACTTTGCAAGTAATGAAGATCATTCAATAAGTGCATAAGAGAGAAAAAGAGACAAGTCTTTGTGCAAGTAAAGAAAAAGAGACCCCCCATTCCATTCAAATTTGAAGACCAAGGAGTCTCCACTTGAAGACACAAGAAAAGCTTTTCATGTTTTATCCTTGAGTTAGGAAATGCCGTACTATCAAGAGGGACCAGCAAAGGTATGCTCTTGGTGGTACTAAAGCTCAAAGTGTCCAAAAATCCATCCAATATTCACCTCCAAATCTTACTCAATTTCTGCTCTCATGTCGGTTGATGCCTCGGTTGAACCAGTCTCCATACTCCATCAACCGATTTTGTTTCTGGTATGCTTTTTGGTTGAAGCCTCGGTTCAACCGGGTTGAGACCTTCTTCAACCGATTTTGTTTCTAAGTGCATTTTCGGTTGAACCAACCTCGCCCGGTTCAACCGATTTTACACAGACTGCACCCCAACGGTTATTTCGAGAGGGCCCATATAAATACCCCTTCACTCCTCTCTCTAAATGGCTTCTTCCACCTCCAGACACCTTAGGACATATTTTGAAAGAGCACTCTCTCCTCCACACCTCTCTCCACTCTTGAGCTTCCAAATCCTCAAATCTTCGAGTGGATCTCGCAAGAACTTGAGAGCTGAATCGCTGCACCTCTTCTTCTCTCTCTCCCTCTCTTGTTCTTGAGCTTTGAGCTTGGTGACACCTTGAGCAGCCATTGTTGGTTTGTTACTCTTGGAACTCGAGTTCCTAGACGGCTAGGCGTCGCCTTGAGCTCCATCCCCTCTTGTGTGGTGGAGTTTGAGGAAGTTTGTATTACCCCAGCTTGTGAGAGCTTCTAGTAAGTGACCTCATCGTACCTTTGTGGTTGGTGAGGGGAGGATTATGGTTGAAAGAGACCCGGCTCTTTGTGGGCGCCTCAACGGGGAAGTAGGGCACCCTTGGGTGTGACCGAACCTCGGATTAAATCCCTGTCCCCGTGTGCTTGCTTGTTGTTATTGTTGTTCTTCGTGTTCTTACTCTTGCGTTGCAAGATTTGTCCCGATCTATCTTGTGTGCAGGTTTGGTAGTGAGCCCCTTTTAGATCTGCAACCTTAGGCCAAAAGGAAAGTTTTGATTCAAACAAAATCTTCTTTGGTTGCACGGTTTGAGAGATCAATTCAGTTCTTTATTTCCGCATTGGTTGAACCAGTCCACTGCGGTTGAACTAGCTTTGAGCAGGTTGACCCACATTGGACTAGTTCAACTTTTAGTACTGACTTTAGTTGGATTATTTGTGTAAGAAAATTCAGGTTAGCCTATTCACCCCCCCCCTCTAGTCTACTTTCAGATTGGTGATGGAATCAGCAATAATGAACACTGCATATATTACATGTAGCTAGCAAAATAATTAATAATGTACTTGGTAGAAAACATCCAAAACATTCAAGCATATATATATATGCAATGCAGCAGGCCGATCGATGACCGACGACCGAGAACAGCCAACACTAGCAAGAAACCGTTGTTGATGTTGATCTCTCTAGCTATAGTGGTGTGAATGTAGCTTAGGTAGCGTTTGGTTGGTGGACATAGTGGGATGGAGTGGCTCCATTCCTAGATTCCAGGATGGAGTGGCTCCATTCTATGTTTGGTTGTAGAATGGAGCCGCTCTGTTTCTACGTTTGGTTGGAGGGATAAGGATGTAGAAGCTCTGACTCAGTTTAACACCGTTAAACGTGGGACCCATCTGTCATGGACATCCGTTGGCCACTTCCATCTGCCCGCGTCGCCTATGTCCTCGGCGACGCACGGCCGCCTGCGTCGCCCTCATCCTCGCCGCCGGCGCCGTCCATTGCCTCGCACGGCCGCCCGCACTGCTCCCACCTCCGGCCCCCTCGCCTCCGCGCGCTGCCCGCTCCGGCCGCCTCCGCGCGCTGCCCGCTTCGGCCGCCTCGGCGTGCCTGTTGCACTAGGAAACCGACGGGTAGCGCCTTGGAGAGCTTCACACAATATAGCCGGGAGATGTATGTGGACGTTGGGGTCGCTCCTCCTTACTGCGGCTCCCGATCGGCTAATCAGCTGGCCGATCGCTGGCGATGGTGATTGATCAATGGCTGTGGTGGTGATGCAGGCGTGCCACCCGGCTTGACCTTGTAACCGGGAAGGTTTGTGTGCGTGTGCATGATCAGAGGATCGCCCTGCAGATACACAGACAAGTAAACAGGCGTAAAATCCTAGCCGACCGTGGAGATCAGGTTAATTCCTCCGAGTAGATCGGCTCATACATGCCAATCGTCTCCTTGCTTCCTATCAGGTTAATTCAACGACAAAGCACGAACAATGAGACAAAATATATATATGACAAACCTATCTAAAGGCATAATATAACAGATCTGTATAGCCAAATTGGCTTCTAACCAGGACCTCCAAAGAAGTCCATCTAACTAGACAGATGCATATTACGACAAAATAGATAGGGTGCTCGATGTACGCTGATCTATCGGCAGGTCGCGTGCACACGCTGCGGCGACATGTCGTGGATTGTAACAAGCAATTAGGTAACGTACAACGAACTACATGTGAACCGATCTATAATGTGAAGCACAGGTACATAAACAGATCGATAAACATGCAAAGGTAAAGACAGATCTCGCGGCAAGCTAGGCTTGCGCGAGGTTCGTCTGGATAAGCGATGGATCTCGTGCCGAGCTAGGCTCTACATGAGATTCATCGGGATAACTAATGGATCTCGCACCGAGCTAGACTCGACACGAGATTCATCATGGTAACTAGCAAACCGTGCCATCAAAAACGCTTCAGTACACGGTTCGCCAGGCGACTAACGCCCTAATGCCCTAACGAAGTAATTCATTAGAGCAGCATGACGATTACCTGAAACTCTAGTCGCTAGAGGTGGCGATGCGCCGAAAGAGAGGTTGGAGACACGTAGCTGCTTGGAGCGTAATAGTCCGGAGACTTGGCCCTCAAGGCAAACTCTTTTCTAAAGATAGACTCAAACTCTTTCCTAACTAATAAATTACAACTCAAATAGGACTCTATTACTTGATAACATGCTCTGGACTCTTCCTATTATCGATCCAGATCCTCGTGAAACTTCCAAATATCAGCCAAAACATGCCGTATAATCCTGGCAGATTCTGGTCGTCCTATTGTTTCGGCAATTCCCGTCGACTCCGGACGTATCTTGACGTGATTCCAGCGGCATTGGAAAGCTTATCTTCTTAGCTTTCCATCCATATGTAGAACTTCCAAAACGGAATCCGTATGTGGCCTGGGCGCCCATTTTTGTGCGGCCTACTCCAGCAGTCCGAACCGGCCTCGCGAATAAACTGAGCTTCGACGTGGACTAGGCTTGTAACCACATTTTGGCTTGGGCCTTAGGCACACAATTATCATCATATTTGGCTAAACTTACAATATAAGCCTGGCCAAGTGGATCCTTCACCATGGGCTTCTTCTGATATTTTGGCCTACTAGTCTTGGTCAAATTCTGGTGCCAACAGCGCCGCCTGCTTCTTCTCTGCCTCCACCGTGAGATCCGCCTCGGCGCGCCACCCGCTCCGGTTGCCTCGGCGTGCCACCAGCTCCTCCTCCACCTCTGCCGTGAGATCCGCCTCGGCGCGCTGCCTGATCCGGCCGCCTCGGTGCGCTGCCCGCTCCCGTCCACGCCTCCGCCGCGAGGTCCACCTCCGTCGACGCATAGCTGCCGGCATCTCCTCAGCGCGCCGCCGGCTCGATCTCAGCTCGCGCATGGCCGTCGTCGTCGTGTGCTTGAGACGGGGGAGAGAAGACGGAGAGACACGGCGTCCAACTAGGACGAGCGCGTCAGGCCAATTTTCTGAAGCGCGTTCGTCCCGAATCTCATGGGAATATTTCCATCCAGAAACCGCTCCATTCCTGTGTCCACGAACCAAGCGACTTCAAAACTAGAATAGAACGGCTCCGTATCTCCAACCAAACGCAGCTTAGGTACCCACCCAGTCGCCGTGCCGTGCGTGCGCACAGGATGACGCAAAATGCATGCAGCAGGCTGACGGACGGGACGGGAGCAGTTCCCAGCTTGGAAAAAGAGAGAGAAAAGAGACGGTTGGGTTGGGTGTTTCAGTGTTGGGGTGTGTCCATTATTGGTGCATGCATGCAGATAGATGCAGCTGGGGCGGCAGGTAGGTAGCAGGCAGGCACGGCACGGCATGGCCGGCCCCTGCTGCAGGTCAACTTGATCACAGCCGGCTCCCAAAAGACACGCGTGCATGCGCTAGCTAGCTGCCTAGCTCTTTCACTGAACCAAAACACCGCGATGGATCGATCGATCGAGCTGCCCCGGCCAGCCAGCAACCTCTCTCAGTACGTCTCTCACCCATCCATGGATATATGTGATAGAGAACGAAGTCGAGATCATGAACAGTACCTACAATTAACCAACGTACTGCAGTGTACTACTGCTACCGTATGCATGGACGATGCATCTCGATCGGCAACACAAATCATCATGCGACAATGTATAATCGATCGACGCATGCATGTGTACAGTAGCAAATTAAAGCAACAAGTACGTAACCACCGGGCACTGCAGTGCACAGTCTTTTAAGGGGCCTATGGTCGTCGTCGCACATTTTGGTGTGTGTCTGGTCCCCCGGCCGGGAAGATCGGATCGGACCTCTGCCTGCCGGGAAGGATATGAAGGAAGCAAGTGACGACGGCCAGGCGGGGCAGTGGCAGTATACGTGTGCTTGCATTGCTCACGACCATATCTCATGGGGTGTTTAGATCCAACGGCTAAACTTTAGTTTACGTCATATCCAATATTTAGAGGCTAGTTAGAGGTATTAAATATGGTTTAATTAGAAAACCAATTACACAGCTGAGGATTAAACGGCGAGACGAATTTATTAAGTCTAATTAATCTCGGCGTTTAGTTCTCATCTGTGAGATTAGTTTTATAATTAAACTATATTTAATATTTCTAACTAGGATCAAACATCCGATGTCAAAGCTGAGTACGTAGGCAGTAGGCTAGCAGCTGCGCTATAGTTGTTTCGCCCACTAGTGACGGCATATGCATGCAGTCTTCAGCTCAGCTAGGTAGGTACTCGCGCGCGATCAGGCAAGGCAATTAAAAGTCTCGCGCGCGAGCGAATTGAACGCAACGACGGCTTCCCCCGGCCGGCCGGCGCGCCAGAAATAAAGTGGCCAAGATCGAGAGACGACGCGTTCGTGTGTGGGAAATGGGAATGGGAAGCCCGTGCATGCCGACGCCGCGCTCGCTACCGCCGTGTCCTGGCTGTGCCCCACCCACCCCGCGGTTGGCATATATAGCAGGGGATGTGTAAAATGACTACAGCCTTGTTTAGATTCAAAAAATTTCTTTCAAATTTTACTATAAAAAAGAAGATTCTCCATCACATCAAAATGGCGGTACATGCATGGAGTACTAAATGTAGATGAAATAAAAAAATAATTGCACAGTTTAGATGTACTTTGCGAGACGAATCTTTTGAGCATAGTTAGGCCATGGTAGGACAATATTTACCACAAACAAACGAAAAATGCTACGGTGCTTTTCAGTTCAAAACAGTGCCAGTTTTCAGAGATATAAAGACACCCTACGTGTGCACCATCGATACGATGATCCATCGTCGATGCGTGTGTGGTGTCTAGCTAGGACGACGTTATTAGTAGATGGCGGGTCACTCTCCGAGCTAGCTAGCTAGCTAAGCTTTCATAGCTACAAGCCTAGCTACTAGCACCGCCCGCGAGCGAGCGAGCGCGTGCCATTGCTGTGCTAGCTAGCTCTCGATATTTTTTTTCTGAATACACAAGAAGATTGCGTATCTTTATATTAAGAAGACATGGTTGTCAAAACGAATACAAAGAGCCCAGCCGCAAAGGCTGGACGAGACACGACGCAGACTATTTTCAAAAACCACAACATAGGGCGTTTAGCTTCTTCGCGCCGGCATGACTCCAAAAGGGACCCTTCGTCTCGGATGGCTCGCCGAACGGAAACCACGTCTGAAACGACACGCCTAAAGCATACGTTGCGTTCCGCTCCTTCCAAAAGACCCAGGACACTAGAGCAAAAAGAGAGTCCGCCCCGACCCTGAGAGGGCCTGGCCAACGACATCTGAAACGATCCCAAACGCCAATGACACCAACACACTCTCGCTGGCTGGGGCGAGGCCTGAGGGGCCTAAGCTGCCAGCCCCCAGAGCACGGACACCTGCACCGACGGCCGATGCTTACCGCATGTGCAATGCGATGCGCCGATATATGCTGGCCTCAGGGCCTGTTTGGATACTAGAGCTTAAAATTTAGCTCACATCACATCGGATGTTTGGACGCTAGTTAGAAGTATTAAATATAGTTCAACTATAAAATTAATTGAACAGGTGAGAGGACTAAATGGCGAGACGAATTTATTAAATCTAATTAATCCATGATTAGCAAATGTGGTGCTACAATAACCATTCGTTAATCATGGATTAATTGGACCTAATAAATTCGTTTCGTCGTTTAATCCTCTAATTAATTTTTAAACTAAATCATACTTAATACTTCTAACTAGCATCAAACACTTGATGTGACATGAGCTAAAGCTTAGCTTCTGAATCCAAACACCCCCCTCACTCACCCTGGCATTGATCGGCCGGCCGGTCGGTACGCCGCCCTGCGGTCCACAGCGCGGCGCGGCGCGTGATTTATTTGCTTTCCATTGCAATTGCCAGGGGGGATCGATATATCGGAGGCGCGCGCGGGGTGACCGATCGGAGGATGGTCCTGCCTGCCGCCGGCCCGCGCCCGCCCTATAACTACAGCCACTCAGCTAGCTAGCTGCTACGTGGAAACGGCCGGATCGGAGGGCGCGCCGTGCATAGTGTGCCTCGTCATATATACCATCGGAGATAGATAGATAGACAGACAGACAGACAGACAGATGCCACTGCTGTGCGCCTCGCGCTCGATCTGCATGCATGCCTCGATCACCTCCCCTCCATCGACAGGGACGTGCCATCTGACGACGATCGACGGACTAAGATTATTGCCTCTGTACGTCGTCGTTCCTTCCAAGTTGCATAGATAGATAGATAGATACATATATATGCATGGACGACAACGTAGCTAGGGATCGATCGATCGAGGCGCGCGCAGAGCACCGTCATGTGCCCACCACCGTACCTACAGTTTAATTTGGCCTCCCAACCAACTGGCCTAGCCTGGCTTATTGTTATTGGCTGGTGATCAACTCACAGACAGTGTTCATGCTCGTCAGCATTATTATTGGATCCATGCGTGGATGATCAGGATCATGTCGCGCTACACAGCTCACATATACGAACCAACGAACGGACGAGGCCGCTAGCAGCAGTTGTTCGATCCCGCCGCCGCTACTTGCTACGGATTCCGGCCGGATCCATAACTCTGACGACGACGAACCCTCGCTCGTGAATCATGATCACGAGTCAGCGTTAGGGGATCGATATATATAGATCTCGGTTGGCAGGTTTCACACAAGTGGATATCTACCTTCTTACAAGTTTTCGCATATATCCATACGTATGTGCCTGATGCTGGTGTGTGTGTGCGCCTGGACCATGCTGCATGCATCCGGACGGACAATCGCCGACGACGATCGATCGAGAAAGACCACGTACACACACATGCTTCTCTGCAGCAACTGGTGGCCGGCGACACAGTAACGCGCACGTTGTTTCAGTAAGCTCACATGCATGGCCACATGCGCATCCGGCATCCATGCGAGGCTGGACCTGGCCGGGTGCCCAAAGGCCAATGCAACTATGCAAAGCATCGATCTCTCTCCGCGCGCGCGGCCGGTGCGCTACAGATCGAGCAAGAGCCTCAGTATCATTACCGCTGGCCGGCTACTTCGTCGCTGATTGGCATCATTGCGAATACGAAAGGGCCGGGGGATATAGAGAGAGGCCTTTTCAAAAGCGCATCATCATATCGCTCATTATTTTACCAGGAGTAGATTACTATAGTGCTACTGTACTAGTAAGCCATATAGTAGCACCAGTTGTGTGCTTTAATTTGTTCATTTAACATTGCTTATTACAGCTAGTAGTAGCAGCTATTTCCTAATAAGTAGTAGTATAAAAAGATTAAAAAGAAAAATCTGTTAGCTTAGCTGCAGGCAGTTTAGACTATCCGCAGTGGGGGACTGTAAAGTCCCCCTAAACCTTTTACAGTCAACCTTCACCCTACCGCCATCGACCGCATATTGGACTGCACCGTCGCCGAGGCATCCTCCAACCCCAAATCCAGCGTCATCTCTCTCCTACCCCATACTCTCTCTCTCTGCTCAACGTGGCCAACGGCCTTCTTGCTCCCGCCGCGCGGCGAAGAGGGGAGAGAGGACGGCCACAGAGCAGAGGCTGCTTGGACGAGGATGGGGCGCGGCCGGAGGAAGACGAGGCCTCCGCCATGCTTGCTCGCCGGTGCCTAGGACGGGGTCCGGCTGGCGGCAGACCGGATCTAGCCTCCTTGCGCGGCGGCCGGAGTGAAGATGGGTCGGAGGAGGAGGAGGCATCGTGGCCGCGGCGGGAAGGAGGCGCGCCGGCCGCGCGCAGAAGGGAAGGAGGCGCGCCGGCCCGCACGTTGCGCTGGTCGACGCGGCCGGCGAGAGCGGGGAGACGCGCGCTGTCGTCGACGCGAGGAGGCGGGCCCGGTCCGCTCGGGAGGAGGAGAACGGGGAGGCGTGGCGCGGCGGCCATGGCGGCGCAGAGGAGAAGGCGGGGACGATGATGACCTGGGAGCCAGTGGGAAAGAGGTGGCGGCGACGTGGAGGAGGCCGTGGCCGGCGGGAAGAGGCCGCCGGGCCGGATCCACGCACCGCCTCGCCGGATCCGCACCGCGCCGGGCCGGATTTGCGCGCCGCAGAGGCGGAGCCGGCGGGGGAGAGGAGGGCGGCGCGGCGGCTATGTGAAGGAGAAGGCGAGGCGGCGCGCGAGCAGGAGGAAGAGGGAGGGAGGCCGGCGTGGGGTGCGCGGGCTGGATCCGGCGGCGGTGGAGGCTGATCCGAGCGCTGACGGGGAGGTGGACCGGCGGGCGGATGGGAGAAGAGGAGGTGACGATGGGAGAGGGGAAGGATGCGGTTGGTGGGATTCGGGGCGCCGATTAGCAGAGGACTGGAGGAGGCGGCGGCCATGGAGACGCCGGCTGGAGGGGAGCTGGCCGAGCGGAGGGGACGAGGCGGGCGGTGGAGGCCGAAGGGCGGTTGGAGGAGTCCGGCGGATTGAGGAAGGAAAGAGGACGGAGGGATGCGGCAGGTAGGGGAGAGAGAGGGGTGAGGAAATAAAAAAATAGTAAAAAAATGTGATAGTTGGTATAGGGTTGAGATATAGGGTAGATATTGCTGCGGAGGATTGTGAGATAGAGTAGAGAATCTCGCTGACTGGTACAGAATATTTCTTTTAGGGTAAAAATTTAGGGTTGAATGAGTGCAGATAGCCTTAGTCGTCCCTGTATGCATGCATGAAGTGCTCTTTGCTGTCTGAGAATGAGATGCACTATGCCCTGCTACTGCTAGCTGCCCATGTGTGTGTCCATGCATGCGACCATGCCATTGCCATGTACTTCCTCCGACCCAAAATACTTGTCGTCTATTTCGATTTCTGTGCACGGTAAATCATTCGTCTTATTCAAAAAATATTTATAAATATTCTTTATTTTTTATAATTATGTTTGTACTATGATTACAAACATAATTGTCAAAAAATAAATAAAATTTTTAAATATTTTTCGAATAAGACAGCGGTTTTCCGTGCACTGAAGTCAAGGTATGTGGCAATTTTTTTGAGACAGAGGAAGTACATTCCTTCTTCAGGTCCGATGAAATTAACTATTTCGGACCCGCCCCCCCCACCCCCCGCTTGCTTTTCATCAGTTGTCTTTCCAGCCGTGCACACAAAAGGACATCCACTTCCAGGCATATTTAATTTACTCCGATCCCTTTTAATTATTTCCAGATTATTCTGAGCTATTTGGGTGCCCCTTGGATATCCTCAGGGGACTGCTACTGAATTGTCTAATAACATGCATGATGTTCGGCAAATAATCTAAGCTAGAGAGAGCTAGCTACTGCCTACATTAATTGTACTTAGGTTTATGATGATACGCAGCTAGCTGCTAAACAATGAATCGCTGGACCAATACGAGGCTGGCTAGCTCTTGCTATGCAAATGTGTGTTTGCTACGTACACCTCGATCTTACAATAGTACATGTTGCTTATGTGGATCACAAGAGCTAATTAACTGGTCTACTCTACTGTTTGCATGCATGTATGTATGTGTTGATGCGCTGTCGCCAACATTGTTTAATCCCCTGACAAAAGCTAAATGAGAGGGAGCTAAGCCAACAATATAATTAAATAGGAGTAGCTAATAATGCCTTTCCTCCCCTGACATGCAAGTTTTTTTTAAAAAAAAGCCATGCATGCATGATGTAATGTGACTATGTGAGTACTCCATGGCTTTTGTTGGAACTTGCAGTGGAATCTCGCTCCTTTTGTGAACATGCTCCTCTGGGTGAAACAGGCTAAGACCATGGTCACCGAATAGTGCATTTGTACCGTATACAATGCGCAATCATTACTTTTCCATTCTGTGTACAGTGCGCAAACAGTGTTTTCCACACCTATTTTCACTCTCTGGTGACCATGGTCTAAGGTGTTGGTGCACATAAACTAGCTCTACGTACTACCCTAGCTAGCCGATCAAGGTATAGTCAGTTGGGATTATTTCTAGTATACGACGACAACTCTACTCTAGATGGCGCATCAGATGGTACCTTAGATAGCAGTATATATATAGCACTACTACCGGTTACATACAACATTTCAGGACAAGTGGACAAGCAAGGAGAAATAGCAGAGGTGATTGACAGCAAGAAACAACAAAGTTCATGCATGTTCACCTGCCGCCTGCCGTGCCTTACGTACTACAGAGAACCTATCCCGGCCCCAACAGAGTACCATTGATTGAGCCGGGAATGAACCCATTACAGATAGAAAAATTAAATGCTTGGTACAAGAGGAAGTATATATGTATATGTACCGCTGCTACTTCATTCCTATATCACCGTCGTAGATCTGTTAGTGTAATCATTGTACTGCAGTACTAGCCGGCAGTGATCGATCTACGTAGGAGTATATCTCACTTGTCCAATTAACAGCGGTAATTAATTTTTGGCTAGTTCGGTTGGTACATGGTAAAGCCACTAGATGAAACCAGCAGTGACAAGGTATGTGATGTCTCTGTTCAAACGTAGAAACACGGTACACTATAGCTAGATGCTTAAAAATAACAAGCTCAAAAATAATGATCTTAAACTTCTCTTAACCATACTATATATGTGGCATGCAGTATAGGGTACTCCTATAGTCCTATGTTATGCATGGTTAAACATTGCTAGCGACTAGTAGCTCCAAGTTGTCTCCTGATGAGGAATCCAGGGTGGCTCCAGTGTGTGTCGGGCCATGCAGGCCGTGTGCATGCTCCTGCATTCATGCTGCTAACTCTTGAATTATCAGCGGCTCTTTTCTGTTGCTGAGAGGGATAGCTTACTTGAAAGGTGCATTTACCTTTTAATCTTTCTGATGGCAGCGAGCCTAGCTTGTACTTGTGGATGCAATTATGCGAATAATAAATAATTCAGCGCAACAAGGACACTGGTTTTTGTTAGATAAGGTGCACGCATGTGAGCCAGCATGCACGCTCCACACCGACAAATGCATTGTTCACTGAGAGTGAATTGTTTGTCGGATTTGTCCCTGCTGCATTATTCATAGCCACTTTAGCTGAGGTGATAATCATTTGGATTCTTTTTTTAATCCGACAACTGTTCTTCCTTTTAAAAAAGAATAATTAAATTTCAGAGCTTAAGTAAAGAGTACCCTACTGTCAGTTGCAGCACACGGTGGCTAATTATTAAGATAGATCTAGGGGTTACATTAGACCATTTTCCACGTACAATAGCAAATGTGTGAAAAATCTTTTTAGAAAATATAGTAGACCAGAATTTATTACCTTTTCTAATGGAGTCTCCATTAGTAAAAGCACATGCGATTGTTTCCTTTTGAAAGAATAATGTAAAGAACTAGATTTGTTTGCTAACTAAGGTGGCGCTAAAATTTAAGCTTTCCTAGCACACCCACAAGGAAGAAACTAAAATGCAAATACTAAAGAAGTGGAGTACTATGCGAGTAACGATGATAGTAGGAGCCCTTTTCGAAGAAAAACAAATCTGGCTTAGTACGTTTTTTTTAAATGAAATGCTTCCTCCATCCAAAATACAATGCAAAATTCTGTTTCGGAGAAGTCAACTCTGTATATTGTTATAAACAAATTAAATAATTAATCAAATACTATACAGTTTTTATATATATATATATATTCAGATTTGAAATATTTACAAATTGTGTTGTCTTATAGCTCTAAATAATACAGTTTTCAAATAAAAAATAATTGTCAACGTGTAACATTGGACCCCTAAGCCAAAATAAAATATATATCTGCTTCCGTTCTTGAATTGAGGAAGTGTGTTAACTGGGGCGATAATTCAAGGTTTTAAGGAGGTGAATTTCCGCAATGCAGTCCTATTATTCTCTCCTTGTCTACGAGCTAACCTCTCCTCGTCCTTTTCATGCTTCTCTAAGAATCAATCCTCAGTAGTAGTGTGGTCCTATTCTTAGGGGATTGACTCTAGCAATAAATTTGAAGTGCACGATTTTTTCTCTAATTCGTGTAGTAATAATGAATTGAATCATGTGAAAATAACGCTTTGTTAATAGACTCTTAATAAGCACAAAGTCTAAACTCAACGTTAAGGTAGCATTTGGTAATGCTGACATGCTGAACTAGATGATACTCCGCAGCGGGAATATTACTCCGCGCGTTGCAGCGGGAATATTGCGGAGTTAGAAATAGTAATAAATAGTCTTAAATCATGAAAGGGTCGCAATGCATGCATGAATGTTATAGCCACAAGAAATCAGGAAAAACATAAACATAGAGACTTAGTGACTAATGATGTGGCATCTTCTAAGTCATATACAGTGGATGATGATGTTGCTTCACCAGAGCACAGAGAAATCTGGAGTGGGGATAGCTATTTAGATATAGAAGATCACGTGAAGTAAGTCGGTTTCAAATACTTGGAAAAAAATGTTGCAAAGCATATGGAATAAATAGGGTGGCATGACGCTTTATTTGTTGACTATATTGTTTTTGTAAAGTACTTATTTGCTTGTTGACTCTATTTGCTTACAGTACACACAATTTTCCCGCTTAGCATGCATGATGCATGCATGGATCTATCATCCATGTGCCAAATAAAGGACAAGTATTAATTTACCCTGTCAAATCAGTATATAGATTAAATCTAAAAATGCTACGCACGCATATGAATCGAGCATGACATATTTGTCGACTGTGAAATCACACTCAGTGGTTGTAGCGGAAACCACTTGCATAAATGGGTGTATAATATAAGCTGAAAAATTGTGACGCGCCTACGTTTGCACAAGACATCATCACCTCGTCGTGCCGCTCTTTAATTTGCAACCTCCATGGCCATGCCGATGCAGCGCGTGCTAGCTTTTGACACTTACAATTTTTTTTCTTTTCCCAGCATCTATATATCCTTGCCAAAAACTTTCTCGTCCCTTCAATACATAATTCGAAGAGGAAAAAATATATTACTATATAGGTTGCGATGCTCCCAATATTCATCGTTCCAAATGCTTAAAAAAATACCACTGGACGTTCAAAGAGCGAGCTAAAAAGGACCGGAACCAAAAAAATATTTAAGAATCCAATAAGAATCCTCCGTGACGATGGATCAAGTTAGCACTGTCACCACGAGCATGCCGTTGTCCAGCAGCTTTGCTTTGGCCGCGTCTGCATGCCCGCTTTTGACGTCGGCGACGACCACCGTGACGCCGCCGCCGCCGCCGCCGATCAGCTCGCGCGCGCGGACGGCCTGCTCGCCCCAGTCCGTGCTCTGCACGGCGTGCAGCATCAGCGCGGCGCACACCAGCTGCGCGGCGAGCATGCCGACCCACATGCCGGGGAAGTCGAGCCGCCCGGGCCAGAACGCCAGCGCGAGCGCGGCCGGCATGCCGACGCCGTAGAAGGCCGAGACGTTGATCCTCGCCGCCTTCCCCGGCCGCGCGCTGCCGCGCAGCACGCCGCAGCCGGCCGTCTGCGGGCAGTTGCCCAGCTCGGCGGCGCCGAGCACGGGCAGCGCGGCGGACGCCAGCCGCAGGATGGCCGCGTCGGCGGTGAACATCCGCGCCCACACACCCCTGACGGACGCCGCGAACGCGCACGCCAGGACCCCGAGCGCGGCGCCGCAGCAGAGGCCGACGCGGGCCACGAGGCGCGCGCGCTCCGGCCGCCCCGCGCCGAGCTCGTGGCCGACGCGCGTGGACACGGCGGAGCTGAGGGAGTGCGGGAAGATGTAGAGCAGCGAGGTGGTCTGTATGAGTATCCCCATGGCGGCCACCGCCGCCTTGGGGTCGGCGAGCACGCCGCAGAGCAGCACCATGATCTCGTACCACCACCACTCCAGGCACACCGACATGCAGCTGTGCACGGAGAGCCTCAGCAGGCACCCCCACGAGCATACGGTGGTGCCATCGCCGCCGCCGTCATCGTTGCCGCCATGCGTTAGCCCGGAGAGGTTGAGGTTGAGGTAGGCGTATGCCACAAGGAAGAGCAGGAAGTTGAGATTGGTCCAGACGGCGCCGAGCGCGACGCCGCGTATCCCTAGGCGGAGGGTGTGCACGAGGAGGCAGTTGATGGGGACGTGGAGCAGGAGCGCGGCGGCGGCGGCGTACGTGAGCGGGAGCGTGACGGACTGCGCGCGGAGGTACACGCGCAGCGGGTGGAGGAAGGACTGCACGGCGAGGTCTGGGAGCGAGCACAGGATGAAGTCGTAGGCGGCGGCGGCAATGTCGGGGTCCTGGCCGGCGGCGACGAGGACGCGGCGCATGGCGAGCCAGAGCAGGCCGATGGGCACGGACGCGGCCAGGAGCAGCGCGACGGTGCGGCGGAGCGCGGCGGTGAGGACGGACGTGCGGCCGGCGCCGAACGCCTGGCCGCACACGGGGTCCATGCCGGCGGCAAGGCCGGAGAGAACGGAGTAGCCGGTGATGTTGGCGAAGCCGAGCGCGAGGGAGCCCCCGGCGAGGGGCAGGCGGCCGAGGCGGCCGAGGAAGAGCATGGACACGAGGGAGCGCATGTACATGAGCAGCCCCGCGCCGACCATCGGCGCGGCGAGGCGCAGGATGGAGGCGACCGCCTCGGCTGCTGTCGCGCCGCCGTCGCCGTCGCCGCGCCGCGCCGGCCACGGCCTCGTCGTCGGGCGGTCACCCAGCGCGGGGCAGGCCTTGGTTGGCGGGAGCAGGACCTGGTGGTGGCATTGTGTCGGCTCGGAGCACTGGCACATTGCAGTGGCAGCCAGCAACAAGGCGATCCCGTGGCCGTGGGTGTGGTGTGCTGTTTTTTTGGGGCAATGCGCTAACGTTTGCTTGCCGTTGCGATGGGATCGCTTGATGACGCCAACCCAGCAGGGAGTGATGGGGAGGGCGTTAGGGAAATGGACGTATATATAACCGCTAGCTTTGCTGATATCCGTTTGAAAAAATATTATGCCTTGCATTGGCCCCCACACGATTTTTTTAGTTAATAATTACTCTTGCAATTGTACTGCCCCCTTCTCCTTCTGTGGTAACTTTCTGTGTGCACCACCTTCTCTTGATCGTAGGTTAGGACAGATTTTGGGTCGCTTTAGAACGTAGAAATTTTATAGTAATAGCATAAAAATGTCACATAAAACAAACAATTTCACATGAAAAACGTAGAAAACATAAAAACAATTATGTGTTTCAAGGCGGGCTTTATCGGTGCGACTTGTAGGTCTAGAGTTCCTCTCGTTGTTGAACCCTAGAGCGTCCCTAGTCTCTCCTAAAAACTTATGCGATATGTGTATTGTAAGAAGGGATTAAGGGTGTCTTGAGCTTGAAGAAGTCTCAAGTTAATCGCAGATAGTTTAGCAATGCCATGTGCTAGGCGGTAAAATGTTGTAGACTATTTCAGTCGAACAACTAGTTAATCCATTAACTCTGATGCTTTGCTGCCATATTGCTCACACCATCAATGAGGCAAGATCAATGGCTTTGGCTATTGCCAATATAAATGATGAGGTGAGTAATTGATCAAGACTAGTATCAGTCGACTTATGAAAGAGGGGAGTCATAGGTCTAGCAAACTCATGGATATCCATAGGATAAGAACTAAACCACATGCCAAGAAATTCTATAGACAACAGTTCTAACTTTGTGTAGAATTTGTGTGCAATAAGATACTTTATATGATTGGATAGCTAGGCGCCTATTCCTTATATATGATGGGTAGGCCCTCAGAGACAAATCATACATCACATCTACAACCACCAGAACCCTAGAGTTGTCGGTGACGCCATCTTATTCAAGCTATATCATAAACCTACACCTTATAAATATGATTAGTTAGTTACATTGTAACTCCAAATACATATAAACAAGACATTGGGCTAGCTAGAGGTAGAGTTTTACTTGACACCATGAGGCCCAAACTAAAATATATCCTGTGTCTTGTGTTTTGTAATATATATGCGACCCACTTGTGCTCAAGGCTTTGGGTGGATATATACCCGAGGACTTAGTTGATTTCCAAATATCCACAATACCATTTGTGGTGAGAATAGGATAAGACACATCCTCATCGTGTTTCAAAATAAACGTAAATACACCACTGGTCCATTAATTTTTCATTGTTGCCACTTAAATAGTCCATAAACTCTGGAAATATTTTTCTCTTAAACTTGTGGAAAGCGTCATCCATGTGACCATGTCCAAAATGCCCAAAATACCCTATCTTGGAGGTGGCCTCTAGGTCTAGAATTCCTTTTTGCCAATCCCTTTGCTTTTGAATATTTTGTAGCCTTGACTTTTGGACATGATTATTTGTCTTGTTAAAAAAAATCTATATATAAACATAAAAAACACAAGTCATACTTAAAGGAATTAGGAATGCTAGTTTTTATCTTGTGTACAACAATTCCTGCAACTCGGCCAAAGACTCATATGGACTGTGTATTGCGAACAGCTAGGCTATTTGAACAAATTCTTTGTTCTTGCCAACCAAAGCAATTTTGGAACTTCGAAATTTGACATAAAGTTTACACGACTAATCAATCAACACATAAAAACATTGCTCCCTGCCCATAAGAATCACAAAATCTCTTAGTCCGGACATGTACACCCAACGTTGGCTGTGCTTCTTCGTTCCATATACTTGTATTGTATGCTTCACCAAAAGGCGCCGGCAAAAAACACCCTGAAGCACACATTTATTGGCTAGCCACCATCAATTTCAGTATCTACACATGCAAACTTTGTTGCACCCAGCATAGAGATCCTCTCTAAGGCTCAAAACGACACCGTAACGATACTGTTTACAGAGAGAGGGGTAGTTAGAATAGTGAATAGATGGGGTGTATACCCTAACTGTTGGCCTCAGCCTAACAAGAAACGTGATGATATATAAGACTATCCCCAACCCCATTGCCTAAAACATTTTCTATCCACTATTTCTCTACTATTCCAACTACCTTCTTTTCTGTCTACAGTAGCGCTACCGTGTCAAACAGTGTATAGACAGTATTTTGTCGATCCCCATTGGGGATAGTCTAAGTGCCGTCCGGATCGAACGATAGATCGCATCATTTTGGGTGTGACTGGGGACAGGAAACGAACGCCCTTGCCATTATGACAGCTTTGCTTTTCCTAGAGCACATTATAAGCAACAGTTCATGGCCCTTTCCTTGCACAGCGTTTTCAGCCCTCTGCTTTTCAAGTACACAACTGCCGATATTTGTCACGCGCACTTAGAGATTTTATCCGTTTGTTGTGTACCATACCATGAGTCCATGACAGCAATGCGCGCCGAACGTAAACACACTTGCCATGCATACCACTTATATGTATGGACTGTAATTTTTGTGAGGTTCTAGAAATTGCTAATCGCTAATGATCGGTGAGCTAGGAATTAAGGATTAATTGGTTATTGGGATTAATCAGAAATTAACTGTTAGGCATTAATCCACCGAATAATAGCGCAAGATAAGACACTAAAAAATACGCATAACAAAACACATATGGACATATAGTTCATGTCTACTGCTCCTTCCAGATCCCAAAAGAGTGTCGTTTTGGACATCAATACGGTCTCCAAAACATAAGTTTGACAAATGCTTTTATTAAAATACAAATAAATATATTAAGAAATTTATATTTTTATGAAAATACTTGTTAAGACAAATCTTATATATGACTATGAAGATTTAATACTAAATAATATAAAAGTTATATGTAATCAAAGCTTTAAAAATTTGATTTATAACTTTTATAAAACGACATTCTTTTGGGATCTTCACCTGAAGGGAGTACATGGCAACACATACTAAAGCAAGCTAGCTAATTACGCTGAACCGTGATTTTGGCCAGCATCCAAGGTGAGCTTGAGGACAATAAAGGTGACCGATATCAAATTTTGGCTGGCTAATCAATCAAAGGGCCTATTTATTGAACACTTTTGGACTTATATGATATATTTATTCATAAGTGTAATTATATATAAATATATTTTTAGAGTTCATGATAAAATACCACGTGCTTAATAAACTGCCGTAGTTGATTTGACTTTCTCCTCTCTTTTTTTTTTAATGTCTTGCAAATAGTACTAGCTGGGCACCTTTCATGTGGAACCACACCTGAGCCACGACTGACACTATGATACGGTCAGCTGGTCTGATGAATCTTCTTCCCAGGTGTTGTTTCTCCAGAGACAGCATACGAACCCCCAACTTCGAGCTAAAATCCATTTAAAAAAATTATCGAGCTGAAATCACTGAAAATGGCATGCACGCTGCATGCAAAAGTGCGGAATTTTGCAGAAATATCTGTCCATCTATGTAGCACAAAAACACAAGTTACCAACATGCAGGGCGACGACAGGAGGTTGAGATCAGTGCTCACATGGGTTGGACCGCTGGGCACATAGCTTTCTTATCTCTTCTCGTTTCGGTGGTCAGCTCTGAAACCGTGTCCCTGATGCTTACTGGACGGGCCTGTGCACTGCTAATGCTAGACTGCTAGGACAGGAAAAATGATGGGCAGATGCCCCAGGAAGATCAGAGGACATGCCCTGCTCCAAGGAAATGGGAAGAGGGTGCCTGACAGGCTGTGGCAATGGCATGCCATGCCCCAGCAGGCCAGCAACGATTTTTTTTTTTTTTTCATACTGGGTTTCTAGGAAGCTAGGAAAAACTCATCTCTGCATTACTGCCGGAAATTAAAGTTAGTGCTGGGACACTACTATATGATCGGCTAACGATTCTAGGCAAATGTTCAGTTTTGTTTTGATGTCTATGCATGGGCGCCAAATTTTGGTGATTTTCAATAACGTGTCCCACCAACTTTTTTTATTTGGTAGGCTGACTGTCAAATTTGAAAATACTAACCTATGTGTTTGCACAAGCTAGTAATAATAACTTAATTCAGGAAATACGTGGACAATACTTCATGATTTTTTTTTATGATTTAGGATTTGGAGTTGTATGCATATTGACCATATTTCCTTCTTTATGACTCTACTGAATTATAGTCATGAACAAAACTATGCTTTTCTTTGTTTTTTGATATTCGTTATATTTACTATTATATAGGTGCCCTTCCATGGTACAAAATTAGGGGGCTGGTAAAACTTTTGATTACCGATTAATTTGTAACTCTTCGAACGCCCACACTGGAGCTTCTGTCTAAATGGCCAAGCAAGCAGTGCTGTTTTTAGGTGTTATATGATTAGAACTGTAGAAGTACTGGCCGGTGTCATCCATGGTCCATCTCGCTTTAGGAAAGTTTGCCTTTTCCCAATAGATCTACCTCCCTCGTCGTTTGGTAGTACCCAATTGCTGCACAAATTGCAGGTTGTTAGTGTTTAGTACCGATAGGTCAGCCCCCATCTACTCTCTATAGCTTGATATGTCCCATCTTAACTTGGTTGGCGCTTATATTGTTAAGCTTGTGTAATTTAGAAGTTCCATATTGGTAAAGACACAAGATGCCCCATGTAGTTTCAGAAAAGAAAAATTAAACAATAAATTACATTTTTTACCTCTATACATCATGGAGCCTCTAGAAATCCATATTGAGACGGTTGTTTAAGCCAACTACCTCTACTTTCAAAAGTGGTTTCTTAAACGTAACAGTCCACCTCATGAAATTGTTAGGGAAAAGTTATTCAATATAGGACTATGGGTGGTGAGAAGGGATGATTACTAATAGAGGGGAAGAGATGTTTGTAGGTTCTAAGCCTAAAAGGCGTAAATACAGATACTCCATGACTTATAGCTGATCACCTGGCAGTCAACTATGAAATTTTAGAGAAGGTCGACTTAAGCCAACCACACCTTCTAGAAATATACTTTTTTTTAAATATAGTTAATTAGCCACCTATGAAAATGTATCATAGTTGGTTACTACAAATACCTTGTATGCTATTTTAGCCTTTTTGTGAAAGATGAATTTTTTTTAGTAGTGATAAAATGGCATATGAACAACAGTCGATTGCCGGGGAAGTGGATCGGAACAAGAAGCCCTGTTTGGTTGTATAGTTTTTCCAAATCATGGTTTTAGGGAATATCATAGCATATTTTGGTTGTGACATCAATACCGTGGTTTTTACATGCTACAGTAAAATGTGGTATTTCTTGAAACCAGCCCCCATTTGATTCAGTGGGATGGCTACGGGAGGTGGACCGGGCGCATAGGAGGAGGGGTCCATGGTGGGAGCCGCGGGAGGGACGATGGCGCGGTGCGGCATGGGCACGGCCGACTACAGCGAGGGCCAGGGCGCACACGTCCCGGTCGTCATCCGCGCGCTCACCGGTCTCCCCCTCCGCGCTGCTCACCCGCCTTCTTGGATGGAACAGCGACGGACGGCGAAGAGGAGCATCCGCGGCGGTGATCGCGGGAGACGAGGGGGGGCCGGGAGCTCCACCACTGCACTTGCATTGTCGCGGCTGTCTCATCAGCCTTGCCGCCGCCATGTACGCCTCGGACCAGCGGCCTCCTCTGCATGCTCGCCGGCCGCCACTGCCTGCGCCGAGTTCAGATGCGTCATGTTCCATTAGCTACAGTATTTAGCTTCGTTCTTGGGTCTCGAATCTCGATTTGATGGTGGTTTTGATCCTATTTCCGTTGCAATGGGAATTTTTTTCGTGCAGCCCCGTGCTCTGCCTGAGCATCGACATGGGCTCAGGATCCTGTCCGGTGCTCATCTTGCTCACCTTCGCGCTGCTGGCCTGGGCCGCGGTGGCTAAGGCCGACGCGAGGCTGGCGCGCAGCCGCTGTGTACGCCGTGGTCAAGGCCGCCGTGCGCGTGGCGCTCACGGTGGAGGCGCGGGAGCAGCCCTGGTGCGAGGAGGTGGCGGGTGGAACGGTGGTGGAGGGCGTGGGAGCAGCGGTGCCATGGTGCGGGGAGGTGGCGGGCGGAGCCGTGGTTTGCGCCCTGACGAGGATAAAGGGTGGGTACAAGTAATGTCCGTTACCTTCTTGTCAACGGCAGTTTAAAATGGACTAATGGCATGGTAGAAGCCATGATAATTTTAGTTGCAGATCGAGATTGTAAATTTTTATAATGGTTCACCAAGAATTGATTCTTTTCTATTGCTAATTTGATGCTTCAAAAAACCTTGCAATATGGGAGAATGTTTTTTCTGATCCACTCAGGAGACAACAGATTTTGCACCATGAATGCTCTCATGAAAATTAAGCCAAATATTGACGCGAGAAGTTAAAAATACATGGGCCGAATTCAGTGAGTCGAAAAAAAAATTGGTTCATCTTAGCTTCTCCAAAACAAAGACCGGAAGTGGGCTTGTTTAGCCTATGGCTTCCACGTTCGCAGTTATTTAAGTGGGCCATTCTGATTTGGGCCTTCTCTTTCCTCTGTTTCTGAGAGTGCTAGATTCTGTCCGAGTGCCCGTGGAAACCGCTCTGGCATTGCTACCCAGGGGTTGCTGCATCTGCACAAGCCGCAGCAGGGTCCTCAATAAGTTAGTCATTCAGAGGAAACTCCATCTGAATTTTTGCAGAAAAAATTCTTGGTTTTAGCCCGAAACATATATCAGTGTTCAGCACAGGGATGCTCAAAGCAAGAAAAAACACATATTTGTTGCTTTGACGGAGTACAAAAGGCCACAAAGGCAATTGTCTTGTTATCCTGTCTAACTGCATTCAGAGGAGAACTGCATTTGTCATTTTAATTCCTCAAGTCCTCATCCGTGTGAAGAACTGAGACTCAGATTTCTGCTGATACTGAAGTTCAGCTCGTAAAATGAATGTTCAGAGCAGCACCGTGAACTATCATCTATAGAGAGCAGCCTGCAGCTGTTCATACAAGACCCAGAGAACCAACCCTATTACTGTGTCCCTGACGAGGCCCTTGACGAGCGAGCTGACCCATGTCTCAGACGACGCTCTACCAACAAGGTCGCAGAACCTCAGGTCCCCTTGATCAGAGATCAACGCATAGACTATGCCGTTCATGTGCCCCTTTCCAACGACTCCCACGACGGTTTTGCTCTTGTTCACAGCCTTGCTCCTCTTCAGTGACCACGCGAGGAACTGAAACCCATGCATGCATTGCAACAACAGTTCATGTGAGGAGATGATTGAAGTACCATGCCAATTAAGCTATCATGGTCTGAAAAAAATGAAAGGCTCAAGAATCGTGAAGCTCATACCATGTCTCGTTCATGTATGAGAGGCTGCAACAGCGAAGGGTATGATGTGCTCAGTTTCTCGTACAGCTCGTATGGGCTGACGGCAATCTTCTCATCCTGCTGCTGCAATAGTGATCAAAGAACGAGCGAGAATGTCAACAGACAACGGCAGACAACATTTTCTTTTATTAGGTATATAAATACGACGACTGACAAAATGAATACGAGTACTTGCCGGTGTATCAGCTGTCGAAGTAATCCCGCGGAACAATGAGATCACAAGCTTTGTCTTTTGGTCCCAGGTGAGGGATTTCCATGCTCGTTCAAGCTGTAGGAAGAAGAACGATCTGATATATATGAGTGAGCTTCAGCAACTCTAGCAATCCAACATCAGTGCACAGACGCCACAATAAAAAAAAAGGATCATTGCACGCATTGCTGAGCAGCAGCCACATACAGTTATTTCAATCGGGCGATCCCCAAGAACAAGCTGAGCACCGATATCTTCAGACACCCTCCTCGCTGCTCGAAACTGACACAAAGATATATACAGAACAGAATTAAATTAGCTCTTGCATTTTCACATGGCTTCTGAAGAAACAATGCGGGATGCATTGGCATGACGATCGGATCGGAAGCACCTCCTCTCCGAACGTCCGGTTCGCGCCGGAAGAAATTTTCGAAGAGAAGACAGCAAGGAGCAAACGCAGAGCAAGGGCGCTCTGCCCACCTGCACCGTCGTCCCAAAGAAAGCGACAGAGTTACAAGGCCTATCAGAATAAAGTTCCATTCCATGGCGCTCTGCTCTAGGTTGATCTCTTTACCGAGGTTGATGCTTCTGCTGACTGCGCCGAGGAACTTGGAGCCGCCGAGAGAGAACATGTTGGAGGACTTCAAGAACGGCTCGTCGGAGGCATCGTCGGAAACGTACATGATCCCAGCTCTGCAGTGAGGGCTCTGCAACGGCGTCGGTTAGCTCCGGAACAACAAACGGCCAGTGGAACAGCGGCGAGTCGAGGTGCCGATCGCGATCGGGTTCTTGCCTGCTTCGGCAGAGCTCGACGACGACGTTGTCGGGCCGGACGGCGCTGAGGACGCGCTCGACGTCGGCGACGGAGTCCGGGGAGAGGTGCGACGTGCCGAGGACCCACACGTCCTCGGGCTCCACGAAGTCCGGCGGGCGCCACGCCGGGACCGGCCCGAACCGGCGCCGCGGCACGCGCACGAGCGCGCCGGACTCCACCAGCCCGGCCAGCGCCGGGAAGGCAGCCGCGGCGGCGCGCGTGTCGGCGAGCACGGCCGCCCGGTAGTCGAAGCACGGCGGGGGCGGCGGGAGGATCGGCGGCCGGAACGCCGCCGCCGTGGCGGGTGGGGTGGGCGTGGGACCCGCTGCCATCGTCCTGGCCGGTGGATCGGATGCGCTCCTCCGAGCGGCGGGAGAGGATATGGATGCGACACGACACGACGCGGCCGGGATGGGCGGTCGCGGTGCAAAGGGCTCGGCCTCGGCGTCGTCAGTCGAGTGGCGTCGTGCTGGTCCTCATCGGTCGCGTTTAGATTTTTTTTTTTCCCAAGTCTCTGTGTGCGATACTGTTAGCTTTTTACCATTTGGGAGTAGCATTTTTTTACTTGTTTTTATCACTAACCATATTTATAAAACGAATGGTGAAAATGTTTTCAAAAATCAAGGAAGACATATACGAAACGGGTTAATGAGTTGTAAAATCGTGATAAAATAATAATATGCGCAGCATCGATGCACTATTCTGCTGTCGACACACAATTGCCGTGCAAAGTTGACTCTCTTCTTTTCGTGGTTTTGACAACTGAACACAATGTCGCCTACGGTGGAACCAACAGCAGCGACTAGTGCCCTTTCAATTCGTGTTAAGCTTCCACATATCTCCAATTAAATTGAGAGAGGTGTGGGTGGGCGTACGGCAGTCCTGTAGGAACGGCAAAGAGGCCCAGATCGAAGCCGGCGGCTAGCGATGAGTAGTCAACTAGTCATATATGTCTATCACTAGTTATTAAGCCACGCAATTGCAATGTCAGACATGATGCCAGGCAGCGAGGTAATCAATCATAGCCGTCATGACGACTCGTGGTTGACACTGCATGCATATATGATGATATGAACAACATGTTTGGTGGAGTAGCTTGTTAAAGGATCAGCGCGCGCATATTAAAAGTGGGTTAAGAAATTAAAGTTCTCCTGCTTTTGCTTACCAAAGGATGTAGGGACGACACATCACAATACATGTGGCACGCACGCACGCTCTCCCTCCGGCGGGCGCGGGCTGGCTGCTGCTTGCGCCGCCGGTTGAACAATGCAACGAGGAGGCAGCCGGTGGTGAAAGACGCGTCAGCGCTCGTGTCATTCCACTGCGGCGTCAGCACAGTTTCCGTTCAGTTCTGCGCCTCTGCCCCCCCCCCACCCACCCACGGCCGGTTCCGGCTGCCCAGTGCCCAGCCCGTGCAAGTTGCGCGCGCGGCGGCACGCACGCTGGTTGCGTCTGCCTGCCGGCTTGCCGAGACCGAGAATGAGGCTGGCTCGCTTTCAGGCTGCCACCGATGGACGCCAGCCTGTTTCTGGCACGCAGAGCGAGTGGCCGTGCGCGCGCCACCGAATCCGTGTGCGCCCTCTGCCCTGCACCGGCAACCCCCACAGCCCACTGGTCTGTCTTCTGTCCCACGACGACGACGCAGTTTCCACGTCCGCCTCCATTGGCTCCATCCCATCCGATCCCCCGTGCGTCACTTCACCTACAAATACGTGCCCGCCAAAACCGCCGTTTCCCACCACCACCACCACAGCCAGCACTGACCGCATGCACGAGACCGCAGCCCTCACCCCTCAGTCCACACTCCTCCTCCGACCACTAGACTCCCTCTCGAGGTCACCAATGGCGTTCCAGCCCAAGCAAGAGCCGCCGCCCGGCTCCTGCACCTGCGACTCACCGGCGACCTCCACCTCCTCCTCCGGCTCCACGCCATCCCCGACGCCGCCTGCGAAGAAGAAGCGCCCCGCGGGGTGCACCAGGTTCCGGGAGACGCGGCACCCGGTGTACCGGGGCGTGCGCCGGCGCGGCCGGGCGGGGAGGTGGCGGTGGGTGTGCGAGGTGCGCGTGCCGGGCCGACGCGGGTGCAGGCTCTGGCTCGGCACCTTCCACGCCGCCGAGGCCGCCGCGCGCGCGCACGACGCCGCCATGCTCGCGCTCCGCGGCCACGCAGGTGCCGCGCGAAGCCTCAACTTCCCCGACTCCGCGTGGCGGCTCCGCGTGCCGGCCCCGGACCCAGCGGGCGCGCCCGACGGCGTGCGCCGCGCCGTCGCGGCCGCCCTCGAGGGGTTCCTCCTCCGCCCGCGGCACGAGGACGACGCCATGTCCGCCACGTCGGGGGACTCGGGGTCGGATACGATCGAGGCGGCGGCGGCGGCGGCGGCCGACGACGACAATAGCGCGTCCACGGAGGCGGAGTTGGTGACGACAAGGAGCGAGCACGACGACGACGATGGCCGGGAGACAGACACTGGCACTGCCGCGCCGTCGTTCGAGCTGGACGTGCTCAGCGACATGGGCGCCGCCTTGTACTACGCGAGCCTGGCGCAGGGGCTGCTCATGGACCCGCCGGCTTGCGGCGGCGACGACGGCGACTGTGACGTCGTCGCCGCCGCTGTGCCGCTCTGGACCTACTGATCATCATCGAAACCCCAGCCCAAGTCGATGTGACGTGCGTTTGTGGATAATCTGCTTTTTCCCTTTGTTGGGCGCGTAGTGCTCCTCTTGTACGTTTTGCTACTTTGGGTGATGTGAATATTGGAAAAAGTTTAGATAACCCCCTATGGTGGTTACATAGGTAGTCTACTTAACTTGTCAACCTTTAAAGCCATATTTTTGCACCTTAAACTGTGACAAACCGGATAAAAAACTCCTTGGGTGGTATTCCAGGCCGGTTTTGACCAGGCGAGCAGCCACGCTGGCAGTTGGGCATGTTTGTGCTGCTGTGCGTGTCCGCCGCCGCCGGCTTGCCCTACCCGGCTACCCCAGCCGTCGAGGCGACGAAGCATGTCCGCCTCGGCCGCCGCAGTCTACTCCCACTGCCCAGCTCGTGCCTCGCGCTGCCTCCGTCGTGCCACTGCGTCGTCGCTGCCGTGCCCGCGCCACCTCCGCCGCAGCCATGCTCGCCTCCGCCCGCGTGTGTCCACCCCGACCGCCCACACAGGTCAGCCCGGGCCGCCAATTCACGCCGCCCTAGTCGCATCCACGCCCACGCACGTCCGCTCCCAGCGCTGTCGATCGTGCTCCGCCTCCACCGCGTCGTCGCTTCCTCATCAAGCTCCTCCATGGCTCCATCAATCACTTGACTTCAACACATGCATGCGGAAGGTGTTCCTGGATGTGGACTATGGTGGAGCTGTATGTACCGGGAATCGACAAATGGTGGCTTGCGTTGGTTGAATTTGGTTGAGAAGCTTGACGGGCTGATACAAGACTACAAGAGCATGGCAGGGAGTCACAAACTAAATGGGTGAGGCCGCAAGGGGAAAGGGAATGGAGAAGCAGGTTGCAACTTTGTTTGGCGAGCAGAGATCAATGGCACGGTGGAGCTCGGCTGTGCGGGAGTGCTCAGTGGCATGGCGCTTGATTGGAGCTCGGCTGTGCCGGAATGGCAATGGCAGAAGGGAAAAGGTAAGGGAGTTCGAGCCTAGAGGTAGAAGAAGGGAAGCTAACGGGTGGGCTCAGCACCAACATGTCGTTTTTGCCAACTTTAGATTGCCATGTCATCGAAACAGACCAGTTGGCATGCCACAGTGGTAAAACCACCAAGCAAAACCACCTTAAGGGGTTATTTAAACTGTTTTGCATAGTTTGAGGTGCTAAATACCCGGTTTTGTAGGTTAGGGGGTGAAATAGACGACCATGTATACAATAGGGGGTTAAATAGACTTTTTACTGTGAATATTCCACGATCCTACTAGTTACCTTATCTCCAAACTGAACAACAGTGATTCCACACGATCTCTCTCAGCGGAATGAACCCTTTGACACATTTATCAAAAAAAAAACTTTGATCGGTTAAAAATTGGAACATCATTAAGTATTGAGGGGTGTTGTCTGTATTCGTAGATTACTCGTCGCGTCGTATTTGCGGCCACACCAAAGTTGCGGCGCCCAGGTACAAAATTTAAACTACTGAGATTCAAACCAAACACCATTATCCTACAACGTGCCGGAAATGAAAGGCGAGTTGGATAAACCTGACTCTAGCAGATCGTCTATGCGATTGTGTGCATGTATTCAAACTTCACTCTATCAGCGTCATATTCGTACCGTGAACGATCATATGGGTGGTTGCGGGACTAGTCTAATGCGTTGATCCAACCACACCCTAAAACCCCTCCTCTTGACCCTTAAACTTTTGCTTTGTTTTGTAAATGGAAGGTGAGACAGGATGATGCGTTGATCCAACCACACCCTAAACCCCCTTCTCTTGACAGGATGATGCGTTGATCCAACCAAAATATGATGATGCGTTGATCCAACCACACCCTAAACCTCCTCCTCTTGATAGGATGATGTGTTGATCCAATCAAAATATTGCAGCTTAGTCAACAAGATTATTTCTTTCATATCAACTTATTCTACACTCCTATTGCTCTATATTCAACTAATCAAAATTTAATTCATTCACCTCCAACTACCACCTTCTTTCACCTATACACTAAATCAATATACATAATAATAAATCATATTATAGCACCGGAGAAATATTTTGAGCGTTTTAAAAAATTGAAATTAGTGGGTAAAATTATTTATGTCATTAATTAATTCACCAATAGTGAGCAAAATTAATATATAAAGCCTAGGCATTAATTTATTCTAGCACCTGATAACCTGTTTTAATTTAATCCTGACTCCATTCATAAACTAAAAATATCTATTTTCCCTACAACATATCCATTTTCTCTACAACTAGCTAGTTTATATCTTCGTGGGTAAGTAACTGTCGGTACCCAGCAAACTGGGTACCCGCTTATACAGGACAAAGGCTAAGTACTGTCCTTAACAAAGCTCCACGCAGCCTGACAAAGAAGGGTTTTTCCCCTCCTTGTGGACCAAATGACCTGGCCTCCCCGCCAACCAGAGGGAGCGGCCAGTGTCGCCACGTGTCTCAGTAAGGAAAGAGTCCAAAGCCATTCGCAGTTCTGGCCCACCGCTTGTGGGCCGGACTGCACCCCGGGTCCATATGGAAGACCAGACCTGTTCCCACGAGGTCCGGTCTTAAGTTGGGACGCGTTACGACCCCAGAAAGGGAGCCAAGCCGACCCAGCTCGGGGAGGTCCGGAGCAGCCACGTGCCATCCACCCAGCGAGGAAGCTGCGGACTACGGAGGGTGCCCGCCCCCGCGACAGCCTGGTCCGGGGCCGCCATGTGTCCCCCGGGCTCGCGGCGGGGCCTCCGGCTGCAGGCCACACCCACCTACCGCATTCATTGCAGGCAGGCGGGCGTGCCCTGACATCCGCTGACGGGCTCCGGTACCGCCGCTGACAGGCGACAGTGACCATACTGTGGGACGCGCGTTACCGAAGAACGGCAGCCACGACAAGGCATAGCGGTCAACTTCCCGCTGGATATCAGGGATTAAACCGCATAAACAAGTACACCGTACGCGGCGTGGGCTGCGCCACGCGCACGCGACAGCCACGCCCAGGCTATTACGGTAGGGTCACTGTGGCACGCCGCAACCTACCTGTAATGACGCGCCGGCACGCCGCTTGCCACTCCTGCCCCTGGAGCCATACCGCCGGGTACTACGGCGGATTGGACCGAGCAGCGCAAGCCAGGGCGGCGTGGCGATATTTTCGGTCCACACCAGACCGGCGGAGCACTTCCCGAACAACACCATACTGCTGCGGCAGATGCAAGTACAAGGCGCAGGGATCAGAGGTCATCACGGCAACGGAGCACGGGACATATCAACGGAGGCGTAGCCGAATGCCCTGACCTCCGCCGGAGATAACCCAATAAGCCAAGTCAGCATAAGGGAACTCTGCGGAATGAAGATAGCAGGCCGGGACCACCTGTCGGGCCCGGTATAGCAGGCCGGGACCACCTGTCGGGCCCGGTCACCATGTACATGCACCCCTTGGACTATAAAAGGGGAGGCATGCGAAACGTAGAACATAGGCTGAAATACACGCTCACACGCTCGGGGCGCATCTAGAGAAGGAGTCACACGATCTTCTTCTCTTCCTTCACACCCGAGCCAATACAAGAACACACCTCTAGTGAACGTAGGGTATTACGCTCCGGCGGCCCGAACCACTCTAAACCCTTGTGCCTCCATCGTGCTTTTACCACGTGGCTATCAACGATCGCTCCCCCTAACTACTCGTAGTACTTAGGATCGGGCGGGTGCATTCCGCCACCCGGCCGGAGCTCACGCTCCGACAGTAACGACGGAAGATAATTCGTCATGGTGTGTGTATAGAAGAACCACGGCGACGTATGCCGAGAGTAAGCGGCGATGGAATGGATTTGGAAGGAGAGGAGAATAGTGGATGAGTGAGAAACGTGTGGTTTTGCAGTGTGAAGAAACTTGCTCCTGGGTCGGCGGCACAACATACAATCTACGTGGTCTATGAACGATTTGATATGTATTGAATGGCACACGTTGAGTAAAAAAGAACACATGCCTGAATTTACAGCAATCCTCCCCTTTCAACTGTCCGGTTCATGATCAACTTGATATTGTCGCATTGTCTTGTATCCATACAATGAATATATATACTGTTGGATGGCATGGGAATAAGAGATATCACATGCACATGGACTTTCTCTTATAGGATATTAAAGGGAATACAAGTATCATTGTTATTTCCCTTATAGGATATTAAAGGGAATACAAGTATCATTGTTAGTACTGACCTATCACTTCCTGGGTTTAGGTTCTCTTATTCTCCAGCTGATGTAGATGCTATGTACATTATATATGTGATTCCAAATGAACTGAGTAAAACATCACAAGAATAATGCTTATAACACTCAGAGCAAATGAGCTTAACTCTCTGTGCTTTTCTGACTTCAACGAAACTAATATACGTATAAGTGCTTTGGGTAAAATCGTGTTTACAAACATCAGTGTTCTTAGAAATCTGTCTAGAGCAGATCTGGAAGCGTGAGTGCTTCGAACACGGAAGGGAAGCACACAACGTATGAATGATCCTTTTATATTTAGCTAACTTATATTTTATTGTATTTTAGAGAAATATATATGTACTCTCTTGTGAAGTGAAAACGCGAATGTGTTCTTATTTTTTAGTTAATCTCTATAGGCATTTTATTTTATTAGTATTGGTCTCCAAATTATCCAAAGTTAAATAGATTTATATGAATGAGTGAAACTAGATGAAGACTATATATTAAATTATTCGGTAACCACAGGAAGATCCCTCTACTCTACAACTTGGGCCTCCTTTTTGTATAGAGGATAATGGAATTTATGTTTCTTCACTTGAATGACCTATAATTGCACAATGTGGACAAAAAAAAAATCTTACCAGGAAAGTATATATTTTTTGCCAACAAAAGAAGTTCAATGGACAATTCTTATAGAATTATTGAGTGAGCATGTCTCATGTGACTATAGCAACAAAAAAAATAAATCATTAGAGAAATGTTAAAAAAACAAGGTGTAAAAAGTCAACAAGATAATAATGAATCAACAAACATTTCTGATAAAAATGATGGATGAAAAAACCGCTAAGTAAAAAAAAAAAGATACTAGTAGATATGGGTCCGTTGTATTCCGTATAAACGTATGTTTGCCAGAACATTAATAAGCACAATTATATAGGTACATTCAGTGACGCCACAAGTGAAACAGCCTGGCGCTGTCCAAAACAGGTAAAGAAAACAGCAGCCGGCAGCGCGCCTACGAGTGCAGCGGCATGCCAGAAATGGAAACAGCCGGCGAATCAGGTGCGCCTCCGGCGGAACCGCTGCTGCGTAGGAGTAGCGTAGGTCATCACCCACATGAGCCTGGCCGTGGTCGCACGTCTCGGCCTCCCTCTCGCAATCCAATCCGATCCATCCATGCGCCTGGCGGCCACTGCCAGACCGGACAAATAAACTAGCAGCAGTACCAGAGCGGCAGAGCGTTGCCTTGGGCCTTGGCTGTTTTGGCCACCGCGCGCCCGCGTATTCCAAGCGGCTAAGCAAACGGCCGCGCTAGCAGACGCGGTAGCTGCCTGCTGACTGCTGTGCTGTGCATGCAGCATCCGGAACTGACTGCTTCTTGTTGTTGGTCACACATCACGATCAAGCCGAGGAGTCGTCACCAGCGTGCAAGCGTCTCGTCATTTCCTGCGCGGAGCCGCGGGGATCGGAGGAGACCAAACCCAACCTAGCAGCCTCCCTCGTTCGCCCGAGGGGAAGGGAGGCGTACCTATATATATATATATATAAATACGCGCGCCCGCCGCGCCACAGGTCGGCACTCGGCATGCAGCCGTCGGCACCCACGCAAGGCCTAGGCTATCCCATTCCCACCACCGCCACAACCATGGACGACTTGACGAGCGCCGCCACGGAGACGGAGACGGAGCCCGCCACGTCGCCCGGGACAGGCTCGAAGCGCCCGGCGGGGCGGACCAAGTTCCAGGAGACGCGGCACCCGGTGTTCCGCGGCGTGCGGCGGCGCGGGCGCGCGGGGCGGTGGGTGTGCGAGGTGCGCGTTCCGGGGGGCCGCGGGGACCGCCTCTGGGTCGGCACCTTCGACACCGCCGAGGCCGCCGCGCGCGCGCACGACGCCGCCATGCTCGCGCTCCGCGGCGGCACTGCCGCCCACGCCGGCCTCAACTTCGCCGACTCCGCGTGGCTGCTCCGCGTCCCGCGCGCCGCAGAGATGATGCCCCTGCCCGACGTCCAGCGCACCGCCACCGAGGCCGTCGCGGACTTCATGCGCCGCCGCAGCCACGGCGGCAGCAGCGATAACAGCCCGGACGACGCGGCGGCGGCTCGTGGTCAGCGCGGCGACGCGGACAGCGATACGGCCGCGTCGTCGGCCGCGGCGGTCGAGTACTCGGACGTGTTCGGCGGCATGGACGCCGGGTCGTACTACGCGAGCCTGGCGCAGGGCCTTCTCATCGACCCGCCGCCGCCGCCCGCCGTGGAGTGCCCCGAGGAGGACGACGAGGAGTACGGCGCCGCCTGCGAAATGGAGCTCTGGAGCTAGCTCCGCTCCCGGCTCCCATGGCCATGCATTCATAGATCGGAGGGAGGATTAATTAACGAACGTTGTTGTACGTATGCCCCGGCCGGCTACCCACAAGCTGCTTGAGAAGGGATTATTGGAAGAAGAAGAAAAAAAGAAGTGATATTTTCTTCTCTATTGCTTTTGTTGCTCATCGTACTACGTACGTACTGTACAACAAGCCTGCCTGCCATTCTATCTTCTGGGACCTGCAGATGGATCATTTCGATGATCCTGCAAACACGTAGTACTACTCGTTTGGCCTACAGTACAAATTAATTAGAGATCCTTGTACAGTACGCACCACTTGTGCAGGAGGGAGACGACCACGCTCTCCTCAGCTCTCTACGTTTCACACGGCTAGCAAACCGCCCGGTCAACGATCGAACAGAACAGGGCGCAATCCATCCATGTAAAAATTAAGGAAAAGATCTCTGCTACTAGCTAGTAGTACCAGATTCAATTTGCATGGTTCCTACCAATGCAACACACAAGTCAACCGGCCGGGCCGGGTGTGTGGACTGTAACTAGTTGCCTGCAGGCATCAAAAGCTACCACGATCAATCCATCTGATAGATGATGTTGTATACTCAGAAACTGAACGTACCCCGATAGGAGGAGGACGTAATAACAGAGCCAGGCGACGACCAGCTAGCCGGCCACTGACCATGCACCACTTGCTGCTGGTTTGCCTTTGGAAGCTGGGACTGGGAGTCGGCATGCAGCGCAAGTGGGGAGAGAGAGCGAGAGGCGGCTGTGGAGAGGAGACGTGGGCGCGTGCGGCTCCATTAATTCGGTGAGGTGGTCGACGGCAGCGCCGACGTCACCGCGCGGCCGCTTGGACCGGCCGGCCTCTCCGCTCGTCGGCGGCGGACGTGACGGATCGGGCCAGGGGACGGCGTACGTCATCAGCTCAGCTCCATCTACTGCCTATCGGTGAACGCCCCCTCGAATTAACGACACGGCATGCATTTCATCCGCAAGAGCAAAGGTCGTCGCTTCGATCCGCACGTAGATCGATCTGCTGATCGATATGGAGATCGAACTCGGATGGGCATGGACGCATGGTATGGCCGCATGAGCGAGTTCCTGAACGAAAAGGTGATTGTTGTCGTCTTGCGCCGCCCATCACCGATGCCCACGCCCATCGGTTGTTGGTTTCTGTGGCCTACCTGCGCGGCGCGGCGGCCGGCGGTTGGCAGCGTCGCATGGGCACCGTACCGTCGCGTCTCGTCTCGCGTCAGCTCGGCCGCCGCCGAAGCCGTTCGCACCTCCGAAATGACGGCTTCATCTCCGTCTATTATTAAAGCAAAGTAGCAAAAAAAAAAAATGTTCATACGTCGCTACGGGTATAACGTGGCCATGTTAGACTGACTCCAGCAGCTTGGATATCCTCCACTTTTATTCACTG
Source organism: Paspalum notatum (assembly GCA_022530915.1). Classification (NCBI taxonomy): domain Eukaryota; kingdom Viridiplantae; phylum Streptophyta; class Magnoliopsida; order Poales; family Poaceae; genus Paspalum; species Paspalum notatum. The sequence continues at coordinate 1,535,061 of CM039691.1, forward strand.
TTCCAACTACCCCTCTCTCTGTAAACAATATCGTTATAGTGTCGTTTTGTATTATACACGACCATTTATTCGATCTGCTGGACTCAGTCTTACGTGGTGCACATGCTTTGTGTTTAGTGGTATATCAAAAATTCACGTGCCTTAGGTTCAGCGGTATATCAACAATTTTATCCGGTATGTATTAGCTCAATGTGTTTCCTAATTTAATTGCAACATGATGACTATGCTTTGATTGCGAGAGCAGCCATAACGCAAAAGGATAGATATGCGATATACATGGAGCGGAGTGACACAGGAAACCTTTGTCAAAGAAAAACACTTCAGAGGATTTTGAGGTGATTTCAGTTAGGAGTAAATTTTAAGATGTGGTGTTAGGTTGGAAAGTTAATTCCTCTTAAATCTTAGGTTGGAAAGTTGACTCCCTCCGGTAGACCTATTCAATGCTTACATAGAGCCATTCCATCCCTATAACCAAACACAGGATGGAGCCATTCCATTCCTAAAATCGGAGATGGAACTATTCCATCCTATCTCTTTCCAACCAAATGGACCAATAGCGTTTTTTATTCTCCACTGCCAAATAGGTTGGATGGAATATGATGACCATACTCTCCCATTTACATTTCACTTGTTCGAGCTCACAGTTGGCAACCGCAGTATCCTTTTGCTATCTTCTTCTTCCACTTTAGTGAGCATTGGGTTGACTCTCCACTTGATGTTTTAGGCCTGGGGGTGGCTACCGAGAGACCCATCTCCCGTTAGCACAAACGCAGGACCCCTCGTTCCTTCAATAGTCATTTGCCTGCCTCCTCGTCATCTTCGTGCCTCCTACATCTGTCGTCGTCGCCTCATCTTCCCCCTTGCCCCCATGACGCAGCCGATGCGCCCGCCACTACCTCCACCCACTGGATCCGGTGGCACCCTCGCCGGATCTTCCAGCCCCGCTACCGTTGCCACCGCATTGCACTGCCTCCTCATCGCCACTGAATCCTCCGCCCACCTCCCTTCCCATGCTAACCCGGCTTCGCTGGGGTGGACACGCCAGGCTCCCCCCACTGCCATCGCCGGCCTTGGGTCTGGCGGCGTCCTTGCCGCCTCCACCACCGTCAGTTAATCGAGGTAGAGATCGACATCCCCGCCAACGGCACGCCTGGCCACCTTTCTCTACCACCCGCGGCCGGCGCCCTACCGCCGGCCTCCCGGGCACCCCCCCTATACGTTCGGAGATGCACATGTACCCCGCGCCCCCACCCCCGAACCCTAACCCCACCTCGAACCCTAACCTCGCAGTCGGTTTCTTCTTCCTTATTTTTGCTATTTTTGGAATGTTTATGATCAAATCTAGATTTCCATTTAGAGGAGGGTGTCGGGTTAAGGCTAAATAGAGATGGATCTCGATTTAGATTTTACCTTTACGCCCGTATTTACGATGTTTTGCCATCTAGGAGACTATTTATGCAAGAGTTTGATGTTTTAAGGAAATATCAGCAGCCAGCCCATAAGGAAGGAAATCGGGCCGCCCGGAACGCACTCCATCTCTCGAGTTCGCGCTTGCTGGGCTTGTCTTGTGGCCGAGAAAGCCCATGGTTAACAAACATTCCTCGCTGAAATTTTGCGCATCCATCACGACAAGACAATCGCACGACAGCACAAGAGCTAAAACCATGGTTGTTATTCGAATCCAATCCAACGGTACAGCAAGCTCGCCGGCGGCGGCGCCACTCCATACCGCAGCACAGGCTTCGGCCGGCGACGACAGCCACAGCCAGGTTTCCTAGCTTCTTTTTATTCCATTCCATGATTCTTTTAATTTCTTCCATCCCACAGCAGGCACAGGGGACGGCGGCAAGCTAGAGGTTGAACATGACCTTGATGGCGTCGCGGCCGCGTGCGCTGACCTCGAACGCCTCCTCCACCTCGCGCTGCGAGAAGCCGAAGCGGTGGGTGATGAGCGGCTTGACGTCCACCTTGCCGCTGCGCAGGAACTCGATGCAGAGCGGCCAGGTGTCCTTGTACCTGAAGACGCCCACCACGTCCACCTCCCGGATGGCCGCGGACGTGAGCGGCACGGTCATCTCGTTGTGCCCCATCCCCACCAGGCACACCTTGCCCCCGGGCCGCGTCGCCGCCAGCGCCGTCGCCACCGTCTTGCTGAACCCGGCGCAGTCCAGGGTCACGTCGACGTCGCCGCCCATGGCCGCCCGCACGCGCTCCACCTCCGCCGCCACCACGCCCGCCGCCGCGTCCGTCGACACCTTCACAGCCGCGTGCGCGCCCAGCGACGCGGCCACTCCCAGCCGGTGCTCGTCCACGTCCACCACCACCACGCGCGGCGCGCCGAAGGCCCGCGCCGCCAGCAGCGCCACGAGGCCGATGGGCCCCGCGCCCAGCACGAGCACGGCCGTCTCGGGCCCGACGCCGGCGCGGCGGCACGAGTGCACGCCCACGCTCAGCGGCTCGCACATGGCGCCCTCCTCCAGGCTCACCCCGTCGGGGAGCTTGAAGCAGAGGTCCGCCGGGTGCACCACCTGGTGCGCCAGCGAGCCGTGCACGGGCGGCGTCGCGAAGAACTTCATGTCCTCGCACAGGTTGTACCGCCCGCCCTTGCAGTGGCGGCAGCGCCAGCAGCTGACGCCGGGCTCCAGCGCCACGCGGTCTCCCGGGGACAGGTGCGTCACGCCGCCGCCCACCTCCTCCACCACGCCCGCGCACTCGTGACCGATCACCATCGGCTCCTTCACCACGAAGTGCGCGATGCGCATCTCCTGATGCAGTTTAGTTGCAGCAGCAGAGTTTATTTGCATTGCATTGCATTGCATCATCCCCAGTCGGTCCATATACAAATCAGTAGTAAAATGGAATCCGGAGACGAATGGATCGTCGCAACGCTGAGGTACATAATACTACATACCCTGAGGTAGTGCACGTCGCTGCCGCAGATCCCCACCGCCTTCATGCGCACACGGACATCATAAGGGCCTGCAAATGCCGAGCTTCACAGTGTCAGCATGCCAACTAAGTACTGACACTCTTGCAAAGGCAGTGTCCTCTGAGGCTCTGACAGTGTGTATGAACTCTGGCCTAGTGACTGACAGGGTACTGATTTCTCAGGTTAACATCTCCTTGTTAACCTGCGATCCCCTGACTGAATCTGTAGTTCTGTACTGGACGCTCGGCAATCGGCAAGTCAAACAAGACAGGGTATATATAGTGTGAAAAAAAAAAGACGGCAGCTTGCTGTATTAGTACTGATCCGAGTTGCACGAGAATAAACCTACTACTATCGATTTCCAAAGAAACAAGGGTATATACCAGTCTGGTCTGCCTCCAAAATCCTATACTACTAGTTTACTAGAACAGAGCAAAACGATAGCGAACCCAGAGCCAGGGCGGCGGCAGAGCGGCAGGTACATATGAAGAGTGGCAGACAGAAGACATGGCATACCAAGGGGTGGAAGCTTGAAGGGCATGATCTTGAGGGTGTTCTTGGCGACCAGCCACGCCGCCATGTTCTCCTCCGCCGCCGCCGCGTCGCTCCCTTGCCCGCCCTTCCCCATCCCAGCGTCGCTCACTCACCTACTGCCAGAGCCAGACTGACTGACTGACGGTGCGCACGGAGGAGCAGTGCGGAGCAGGTGGGCGATTTATATAGCGTGGGGGTGGGGAAGGTGAGTGCGTGACGCCGGCGCCGATGGCGACGCAGCCACGCAGACGGCATCTCTAGGATCCGGCAGCGGCAGAAGAGTCCACGCCGCGGCCTGCTGCGGTGTCGTCGTGCTTATCTGCTGATGAGAAGGGCGGGGAAAGGGACAGTGAAGGGCACGCGAGATTTTTGGCCTGGCCTGTGGCCCTGACTGGCTGCCTGCCTTCTCTTGCTGTCACTCGATCGATCACTCACACTCCTCGCCCACACCAGCCTGCGGCGCCATGGCCTGCCCTGTGGTCGCGCTCGCCGTATCCGCTGGAATGGACGGTGGTTTGTTGCCTTCTCCGGCCGCGAAATCTCTTGTGCATCCAGGGCAGCTAAATACTGTGGACGGAGCGGAGGCAGTGAGTGATCACAACAGACTCCAGCCCAGCGCCCCAGCCACGAGATGACGAGGCACAAAACTCACGGAACAGGCATCGTATCCACGTATCCCTCATGCGACTAGCTTAGGGCCACATCAGCTTTAATATTTCCGTCCACAGGACAGGACGGCGACCGGCGGTAGCAGCCTGTGACGACGACACCGACGCGTCCTCAATCTTTTCTTTTCTGTAAACAACGGGCCGGCCGATGGCTTGCATTGCTGCAGATATTGGCTGTGTTTAGATCCAAAAAGTGGAGGCGAAAAGCAGGCGAAATCTGTCAAAATTTGACCGAAAACATCACATCCGACACTGTAGTGCACTGTAGCACTTTTCGTTTGTTCGTGGTAAATATTGTCCTACCATGATCTAACTAGGCTTAAAAAATTCGTCTCGCAAAGTACATCTAAAGTGTACAATTATTTTTTGATTTCATCTACGTTTAGTACTCCATGCATGTGTCGGCATTTTTGATGTGATGGGGAATCTTCTTTTTGCATAGTAGAATTTGGGAAAAAGTTTACATCTAAACACAGCCATTATGAAGATGCAGAGTAAAAGCTTTCTTTATTTCCGCTTCCCGAGCTGGATGAGGCACTGTCAGTCAGTGTCCGCTAGCGAACGATGGTTTCATTCCCTTTCAAATTGATTGATTGTGCACTACTATATATGCCGCCCACGTCATGTTGAGAGAAACAGACACTAGTCCTGCTCCTGCACTGCACTTATGTTATCCACCGTGGTTTCTGCACAAACTCGAACCTGCAGGGACTAGCGACGCCAAGGAACGACGCCCGGCCTGTTACGCAACTGGTAAGTTGGGCTGGACTGCAAGTTGCTGGGCTTTACTTACGGAGGAGGAGGAGGCGTGGGTAGTTTGGGCCTCCAAAGCGATTCTTCATAAGCAAGGGGCTGCTAGATGGGCCCGAGGCCCGTGATGCTTCGTGCGTGATCGGCCACCGTTCTGATGGGATTGCCGGAAGAAGGATCCTGATTTGTTCTTAAAAGAAAATAAACAGGCTTTGCGATTGCGATGCATATATAGAGCCTGATTGTACTACTAATAACTATTTCAATGCATACGTGTCGGCGTCTTCTGTATGGCCCAATTAGAAAGGCAGTAGCGTAAGCGGTTTTAGAAGGAAAAAAAAAATGAATCGCCGGAAATGTTGAAGGGGAGGAACACGGAATCTCTCTCGTACCACCGTGGCATATATATTGTGGCAATCGTGCACGACGTATAGCAGTCGCGCGTGCACGTACTGTGCCTGCAGCACGGGCACACCAGGGCAGCGGTGGTCCCCAGTCCCCACACCTGACAGCGAGCGGCACCCACCGGCCCCACCACGCACACAGGCCACACTCGGGCTGTCCGTCGGCCGTCGCACGCCACGCCGCCCGGGCACCGTACCACTTGGACTTGGACGGGCGGTTAATCGTTGACGACCACCGTGGGTGGTGGACTGGAGTACGTGGTCGCCGAAAAAACTTTACTGCTACTACGACGGCAGCCTGGCTAGTAGTACGGTGGGTGGGTAAACGATTTGGAACGGGACGGAGGCGACAGCGCCGGTACGTACAAGCGGCGCGGGTGCAGTAGCTTTCCATCCCACCCAGCCGCAATTTACCGGTCGCCTTTCCACATTTGCGTTGTCACGGCGCCTGGTTTTACCGTCGCCGTCGCCGTGGATCGACCTCCGATGATCCGATCCGATCCGATCCCTCCTCGCCAATCAATTCACCCACCGCGCGCCCTCTGGAAGTGCAAAGCGAGGAGGAAAAAGGCACCGATGCGACGCGATATATGGACGCGCGTGAAGCGGTGGCGATCTCGGCGTCGGCTCGGCGCCGATCCCAGGCCGGCAACGAACCAGGCGCCGCGCGGACCAGGAGAGGAGAAACCGCGTGGGCGATGGAGGCGAGGCGAGGCGAGCGGCCGGCCGGCCGGGGGAATGGGGGATATTTTGTTGGTGCTGGCGGCGCCCGGCGCCCGTCGCCGTCGTTGAACCGGTCGCGGGAGCTGCGGTCCACTTGCTTTGGGGGAGTGGGGCGTCGTTCACTTGGCGCTGGCCTGTCGTCCCCCTGTCTGTAGCGCGTGTTTGGATGTTTCTCTGGCTTGCCTTGCTTTCGAGCACCAAGAAGTTTGCCCACGCAAGTGAACCGGATCGGCTCTCTGCGAGAAGCAAGGCAATCCTTGCTCGCACGGGTCCCAAGACAAGATGGCCAAGAATCCAAACGCCCATATTTTCTGGCTTTTCTTGCTGAGCAAGACAAAATAGTGACCAGCAAAGAAACCAAACTGGCCAGTAGTGTCGCCATTGCTTTGCCCTCCTCTCCTCTCCTCTCCAGTGCAGTGCTCCACCACCCTGTCTGACCGACTGACTGCTCAACACAGCCAACGCTTGTCTACAGTGTGATGGCAGACGTACAGCACGCTAGCTAGCTGCTGCTCAAGGCGTGCAAGAGCGCGTGTAGTCGGTCGCTGTAATAATAGTACTTAGTACACAACAACACATCGATCGACTGGTTGGTTGATCAGATTAATTAAGTCCTGCGTTTTAGCATTCTAGTGTTTGAGAAAGAAGAAGCGCATAATCCTAAATGTCAACAGTTTTACCTGTGAGACGTGCGGTGTGAATCGCGTACGAGAAGCATCTAGACGAGGTGTACTGTTCGTAACTAGAAAAAGCCCGTGCGTGTGGGCGGGCGGCGCACCCGGCCGGCACACGCGCTGTCAATCGCCAGTCGCCGCCGCCGCTCTCCCGGTTCCACGCCACGGCCGTGCAGGCTACCTGTTTAATTACCACCTCACAACAGAAAGACCTTTTTGCCCGCCACCACTCTCAATCGCTCTCCTCGACGTTCCTGCTGGCATCTCCACACACGTTGCGCGTGGCCCCGGCCGTCCTATCCTGTGTTGAAACAGTCAGCCTTTGCCACTGTGCGCTGTGTGGTCAACGGTGCCAGCCATGACCATGAGCCATCCAGAAATCCTCTCTCCTCTTCGTCTCCTTCCTTTCATTTCCCTGTCCGCACTCCGCTGCATGCATGCCCCAAACGCCCTGCGACTCAAGTTTGACTGCCGGTCGGAGCCAGTAAAAATGCCGCGCCGTACCTAATTTCGGTGCTCGAGTGGCAGGCAGGAGCAAACAAACCGCTGGTCAATTCCGGTGGCCAGTCCCCCTTCTTCTTTGCTAGTATATTCTGGTTAAATACTCTCGCCAATTTTAAATTAATGCCGTTTGATGTGTTGGACAACTCTGATCGCTCGTCTTGCTTAAAAAATAACCGCAACTGTGTTGTCTACTCTCTTAATTAGTTTAAAAACTATAACTACATATGTTCAGCGATAAGCCCTCAATACTAGTAGATGATATTTTGTTTTGTAGAAATTTAAAGTTTTTCCGTGATTGAACGATATTTGTCGAGGTTATCACTGGCTAACCGGTACCGCTCACTGTCAGTAAATAAAGTTATTTGCCGCGCTGATTAATGTAAACGGGCCAACTAGAAGGTCTAGCGGCAAGTATAAGCACATCCGTTGGCATCTCCACTAATCTCTAGTCGAGAGTGAATGGCTGGAATGGCTGCTTGAGAAAACAAAAGACGGTCAGCGTCGGCACCGCAAGAGGAGGAAGAAAACAAAGCTCCAGGCGTGAATTCCGCACACGTCGGGGACATTCACACCCGACCAATAAGATATTTTTATTATTTTAAAAAAGGGGGTAAACGAAAACGAAAATCATATCCCACAGAGGATATATAGGAGTAATCAATCATGTCTCATCGGTAGGTCAGCACGATGTCATTGACCCGATGAGAACGCAGGGGTGATACGGATCCTTTTAATAATAAGCAATCAAGCTCTTGCTTGGCAAGGTTGCTGTCACTCTTGAGTGTGAGGTGAGGTGAGCTGAGCCCGCGAGACACTGCTACCTGAAAACCGCAGCGACAGACGGCGAATTATTAAAAAAACAAAGCTTTCCTCGGCAAGGCGGCTGGCAGCAGGAGAGCCGCTGGCCGACTGGCGCGCAGCTCGCCGTTGATCGGCAGCCCCCAGTCCCCCCCACGAGGAAGGAAGCTAGCAACAAAACAACTAGGGGAAGCAGAGCAGGCCGCGGCCGGCCGGGCATGCGGCCAGTGGGCGTGGGCGGCCACCACCCCGTCGCTGTCCGACCAGCTCGCGGACGGCATCAGCAACTCACCGAGCAGCGCGGGGACAAGAGCCCCCATCCATGAGGCAACCATGCTCGTGCTCATCAACAAATACCTCAGGAGCAGCAGGACGAACACGAGCCACCCGGCGCCGGCACCGGGAGGCAGCGGTCGCGAGATGGCGCCGGCGGAGCACCAGCAGCACAGCGACCAGCTCTGCCTCCCCGGCTGCGTGCCCGTGCGCGCCAAGCGCTCAGCCGCGTCGCCGTCGTCGGCGGCCACGGTCACCACGACGGCGCGCGCGTCGCGGCACAGCTTCGTCAAGGCCGCGGCGTCGGGGCTGCTGGCGGGCGCCGAGTTCACCAACCACGAGTCGCTCCCGCGGCTGCCGGACGCCTACGCCGAGTTCGCCGCCGCGTTCCCGCAGTACGCGCACGGCGCGCTGGCGCGGGCCGACGCCATCCGCGCCGACGAGTACCCGCACCTGGACCGCCACGTCTGCCTCGACTACACCGGCATCAACCTCTTCTCCCACGCGCAGATGAGCTCGTCCCTGCCCTCCACGTCCTCCGCGGCGCCTCCGCCGGCGGCGTGGCAGCCCCCCTTCTTCGACATCGCGTACAAGTCCACGAGCCTGCGCACGCAGGCGGCGCAATGCGGGGACGCCGCAGCCGCCGCGGGGGCGGGGGCGGGGCTCGGCGCCGCCGTCACGCGCCGCATCATGGCGTCGCTCAAGATCCCCGAGGACGAGTACGCCATGGTGTGCACGGCGAACCGGACCACCGCGTTCCGCCTCCTCGCCGAGTCCTACTCGTTCCAGCACGGCCGGCAGCTGCTCCCCGTGTACGACTACGAGAGCGAGGCCGTGGGCGCCATGGCCGAGGCCGCGCGCCGCCGGGGCGCCGACGTCGCGTCCGCCAGCTTCGCGTGGCCCAGCATGAGGATCCACGGCACCGACCTGCGCAAGAAGCTGGGCCGGGGCCGCCGCCGCGGCGCGGGAGGCGGCGCGCGCGGGCTCTTCGTCTTCCCGCTCGCCTCCCGGATGACGGGCGCCCGGTACCCGTACCTGTGGATGAGCGCGGCGCACGAGCAGGGCTGGCACGTGGCGCTGGACGCCTGCGCGCTGGGCACCAAGGACCTCGACACCTTCGGCCTCTCCCTCATCCGCCCCGACTTCATCGTCTGCAACTTCTTCAAGGTCTTCGGCGAGAACCCCTCCGGCTTCGCGGGGCTCTTCGTCAAGCGCTCCAGCCTCGCCGCGCTCGAGCGCTCCGTCATCGCGCGCAGCATCGGCATCGTCACCATCGTGCCCGCCCGCCGCTGGTCGCTCCACGACGGGTACTCCACCGAGCTCGACCACTCGCTCAGCTTCCCCAAGCTCGCCGCCGACCCGGCAGCACCGGACGACGTCGACGTCGAGACCACCAGCTCCTTCTCCGGCCCGCTCAGCTCAACCGCCATCAGTCGGAGCAGGACCCTGCAGCCCGACCCCGACCCCGACCCCGATCCCTACCCCTATGCGGCGGAGGAGAACGGCCCGGAGATCCAAGAGGTAGGAGAGAACGGCTTCCCCTTCTACGGGTTCGGGGAGCAAGAGCAACCGAGCGAATTGCTAGGAGGAGAGAACGGCCACGGCCACGGAGCAGCAGCAGAGCAGCCTGCCAAGGAGGACGGCGTGATGGAGGTGGAGTGCCGGGGGCTGGACCACGCCGACGCGCTGGGGCTCATCGCCATCGGCAACCGGCTGCGCTGCATCAGCAACTGGCTGGTGGTGGCGCTGCAGAAGCTGCGCCACCCGCACGCCGACAGCGGCCACCCGCTGGTGAGGCTGTACGGGCCGCGCGTCAAGTTCGACCGCGGCCCGTCGCTGGCGTTCAACGTGTTCGACTGGAAGGGCGAGCGGGTGGCGCCGCCGCTGGTGCAGAAGCTCGCCGACCGCCACAACATCTCCCTCACCTGCGGCTTCCTGCGCAACATCTGGTTCTCCGACAAGTACGAGGCCGACAGGAGCGTCGTCCTGGAGCACAGGCCGGCCGCCGGCGACTCCGTCGCGGTGGTGGGGAAGAGGAGGAAGGACGCCGCCGGCGACGTGGGGATCCTGGTGGTGAATGCGTCGCTGGGATTCCTGAGCAACTTTGACGACGCCTACAGGCTGTGGGCGTTCGTGGCCAAGTTCTTGGACGCCGACTTCGTGGAGAAGGAGAGGTGGAGGTACACCGCGCTCAACCAGAAGACGGTCGAGGTGTAGGAGAGCGAGAGGGCGGGGCGCTGCAGATTGCAGACGGGCAGCTTCAACTCATCAGCGTGGTACACGGTTCAGTTCACTGTAAAGCAGGAGCATTCTTTTGGGATCCAGCCATTCTTTCAGTGTCAACTGTAGATTTTGATTCCGTAATAACTATCGTATCATTGGGTATATGAAATCATGAGTTTTGGTCAAGCAGTCACTGATAGAATCACAGAACAACCAAAGAGGTTCCTCTCTTCAGCGCAAAAATAAATAAGCCGAGGGTTTAGGGCGAACAGATCTGCAGGATGGCTAAATTAAAATTCTTCTAATCATAAATTCATCAAACTGAACAAATAATTATGGTTAATAGCGCAATTATCATGCCACTTTATTCTGTTATTATATCTCTCTTCGCCTGTCGCTTCTATCGCCCAACAATGTCGTCGTCGGACGCTTTCTTGTTTATAGAACCTGCTGTACATTGAATCAACTATTGTAAGGTAGAATGTACCAGGTGGCAGCAGGCTCGTGTCTTTGCTTGTCTCGAAATCTTTTGCTCCGTAACGGTGCTACATCAGCTTCAGTGTCTCGATGAACTTCTCAGGTGATGTCTAGTTACAAACAAGAGACCAAGTTAGACTGCCATAGAAACAATGCAGTTAAGGGGACTTCCTAAGTGATGGAATCAACTTTTGGGAGAAGTTTGGCAATATATTTCATTCCTATAACCGCATTCAATCAAGAGATATGATGCGCCACAGCACCGATGATTCAATGAGCATTGCCTCATTTGCCTGTTGAGGCTGCAGGCCAAATCAATAATTCTTTTTGGAGGTCATATGGAAAATTTTAAGCATTCTGTGTTTCCTATCTCTGTTTTTTTTTTCGAAATGTTTCCTACTTCTTTTGATAATTATGCATATAGCATAAGAGAGGCCAGTTAATTCCCTGAAGTTATAATGATCAGGTGTTCAACCACGCGTATATAAATAAATATCTCCAGAGTTTTATAGTAATCCCCAAACACCTAAATATTCGTCAGTTCCTATCTACAATTAACTGGAACAACATTATACTTTTGCAGCGGTTAGTTTGGGATCAACATTGTACTTTTGCAGCAGGGACGCAACAATTGTCAAGTTGAGAGAATTTCAGTCCATGAACATTCGGATAACAAGCAGAGCGTAGCATCCATCGTCGCGACAACCGCTTGCTATGATCATACCCCATAGAGATCACATCTTGGAGACTTCAACCTCGCTGCAGAATGCCATGCATTCCTGCCCAAGCCCAATGGTGTACTTCCCTTTGCTGGCTCCGTCATGAGCCTCGAGCTCTTCCTGCAGTCATTTGGCTAAACGCATCAGCGGCAGCAATCATCATGATCCACGACGACACGAAAATGCCAGAGTTCCTCGTAACAGAGATATGGAACGCTACTTCCACCGCTAGCTAACGATCCACGAATCCACCTGTGAAGGAGTCCATGGCGACTCGGATGCCGACGTTCTTGGGCTTCTCCATCTCTCGGCGCCTGTCCTGCTGAACAGAGGCGTTTTTTTTATTTATATATTTATTTTATTTCGTTTTTACAAAAATATATTACGGTTATAAAAATTTACGGGAATGTACTCCTGGCGCCCCGAGGCCCGGCGCCCCGACCCCGGGCGCCAGGGTCCTGGCCCGGCCCACCCGCGTCCTTGGCGCCCGGGGTCGGGGCCCGGGCGCCAGGGGTCGGCCCGCGGCGGGAGGCGGGGGCGGCCGGCGGCCGGGGCCGGGGCGCCCGGCGGCGGGGCGGGCAGCGGCGGGGCGGGGGCCTGGCGCCCGGGGACGGGGCGCCAGGTCCTGGCGCCCGGGGGCAGGGCGGCAGGCCCCCCTCGGATATATAAGCCGCGCGCTGCCGGGATGGCACCGTACGCAGCCATTCGCACCTTTCACTCTCGGTCGCACGCAGAGAAAGCGAGAGAGAAGGGAAGAGGAGAGGAAAGGTAGACAGCGAAGCTCTGCAGAAATTTAACGGTAAATATTTTATTGGCTTTGTATTTTGTATCATTTAATGTTATTAAGTGTAGATATGAATTGTATAGTATTTGTAGAAAATAGAATTTAGAGTACAATATACAATGTATTTCACTATATCTGTACGTATGCTATTGTCATTTAAGTAGATAAACCAGTGTACTGTATTTCATCAGATCTAAAAGTTATGATAGTAGTACTGGTAGATGTGGCGTATTTTATTAACTGTAGTACTGTGTTTCATTAGATATGCTGTAAGTAATAATTTAAGGACGTTATTAGTGTCATTTAAATAGATAACTAGTTTATTTTATAGTGGTATTATTATTATTTACCAGTAGTATTTAGGTATATATTCGTTATTAGTGAAAACTGATTAGTTGGATATGTTGTCAGATATGTCAACTAAGCTGTAGTTTGAAATATACTATAGCAAAGGCAGTATAGTTCAAGGTCCATATGGAGTAATACTGAACGGGTTCAGTCGTATGTTCAAGGGTATAGATAGACCTTGGGATAAAACATTTGGTGCCGTGCACAGTTGGCTAGAGCGTGGGTTCAAAGTGAACACAGAAACACATATGGTCACTGTCCAAACTCTCGTGACATGGGCAAATGAAAGTGTTTTCTGAGAGTTGATGTTGATTCGCAACACATCAGATTGGAAGATGTACATGAGTACGACTATTCATCGTGGGTGGCCTCTTGTTATGCTTGTCCAGATCCTTCCAAAGGTCGTTAGTCCATCCGAAGGCGATGAGCATTACGACAACATCCATGGTGGAATGCATGAACAACAAGGGGCGGAAGAGGGCAAAAGAAATGCCGACGAGGACCATGGTAATCAGGAAGAGGCGCAGGGACAGGCAGATGAAGAGCATGATAATCAGGAAGATGCGGAAGCACAGGCAGATGAAGACCATGTTAATCAGGAAGAGGTGGTGCAAGGACAGGCAGATGAGGGGGAGAGGATACCCAGCATTGTGCAGCAAATGCAGAATGAAGATGAGGAGTTTTCGCAGGTGCAGGAAGATGGTGAAGGTTCTGATCAGGACGAGGACTACCCAATACCATCACAGTGGAGAGAACACGGATTCGGTAATCCTGTTGTACATGATGCTAGGCAGCAGGAGTGGGAGTACAGACAAAACGAGGTAGTTCAAGGTGCAAGATATGCTTCCAGTGAACAACTAAAGGAAGCAGTAAAGCTATGGTCACTATCTCTTAAGAAGGAATTCAGAGTAGTGAAATTTAGCCCCCATGTCTATGATGTCTGTTGTATGAAGGATGGTTGTCCATGGCGGGTCCACCAATGTCGTTCCCACATATGGGTACTCTATCTTAGTAGCCGATGGGTCCTCCTGCGTTCACGCCGATCTATCCACAAGCAACAGATTTTATTAAATAAGTCTTTGTTTGGTTCTGTGTTTCCAGTCGCATCTAAACTTTGTCTTGACGAACGCATAATATTTTTTTCGTAGGATTTAACATGTCTGCTGGCGCGGGCCCTTCGCACACACAGAGCATTTATATGGGAGCTAACATCAATGGCAATGAAGCGTTCTCCTTCTCTAATATTGATAGCGATGATGGAGGGGACCAGCACGATGTCCTTGGAGCATCCCAGTTGGACGGTGCTCCCCTGTTTGCGACACAGGAGGCCACACATACCCCTCTTATCCAGCAACGTCCAGAGCGAGTGGCGAGGTCTCCTGACCGTCATACCTACTCCACAGATCACGTGCGTGCGCAACAGAGGGCGAGGCAGCGGCGTCGTAGGGGTGGCTATCAGGTTTTTTTTTTGCAATTGGAACTATGGCTTGGATTGTAACAATTCTAATGGACTTTGGACTACGTACGTCTCATTTTAATGGACTTTAGATTATGCATTGCATTGTATGTGTGGATTTTTCACATGAATTATGTGTTTAGTGTTGTATTTGTCATTGCTCTGTGAGGTTACATATATGTTATGCAATATATACTGTCAATATGGATATAATTAGGGAAAACTCTGCCAAAATTTTTAATTTTTCGTTTTTTAATTCGAAATGCCTTTCCATTCGGAATATTCTAAAACCGCGAAATTTCGCTATAAATAAAATCGCCGTCATTCCAAAACAAAAGTGAAGAAAAATACAAAACGACCTAAATACTGAAAGCAAAGATTTTCGAAAACTAAGAATTCTAATAATTTCGAAAGCTAACAATTCCAAAACTACTTTCAAAAACTAACGATTCCGAACCTCCGAAAACTAACAATTCCGAGAGATTCTGCCTTCAAACAATTCCGAACAATTCTGCCTTCAAACAATTCCGAACAATGCAAGGCTTCGGAACAATGAACAATGCAGACCGTAGGAACAATAACAATAGGCGTCGGAACAATGCAGACCGCCGAAACATTTCGGAACAATGAACAATACAGACCGTAGAAACAATAACAATGGCATCGGAACGTCGGAACGCGGCGCAAACGATAACAATGGCAGCCAAACAGCAACAATGCAGGCCCCTGGTGCCCCGGTCTCGGGCGCCAGGCCCTGGCGCCCCGTCCCCGGACGCCAGGCCCCTGGCGCCCCGCCCCCGAGCGCCAGGACCCGCCGCGGGCCAGCGCTGGCCCATCCAGGTACCCTGGCGCCCAACCCCCGGGCGCCAGGTGTATAGATTAGTAAAAGTTTATAACCGTAATATATTTTTGTAAAAACAAAATAAAAAAAATATATAAATAAATAAAAAAAAACCTGAACAGAGTCACAATTCACAAACAACGTCAACGTGAATGTGTGACCGTGGGCCGTGGCTTAGCTTGGTGTGTGAGCCACTGACGAGTTGAGAAGCCCGTGGGCATGGACACGGAGCACGCCCCGGTACTACGTTACCTGCCACGCTGACCAGCTGCGATACTTCTTTAGACGATCCTGTATTAGTTGAGGTTACCTTTGATGATCTGTGCATACAATCGTGTATGCGCATTTTTAACAACAATTTGTAAGTGTATTCGAGATAAACACTCATACATGTGAGTAGCGGTAAAAAATTATTTAAAGGAGAATTGCATAGCATAAAGTTTCATGCTACTTTGGTATATAAATCCTTTACTGATGATCCATTAGCGTTTTCAAACATCCGAATCAAAATGGACAAGTTTTTAGTCAACTCTATTTCTCAAAAAAATGTAGAACTCAGTTTTAAAGTTTAAACCAATTTAGAAAAGGAATTGCGTAAAACTTCCTTTAACAAAGATTTAGATAATTTCAGATAGAACAACTTTGATTTCTAGACATAAAAAAAAACCCTATAAATTGAAAACCATGGCCAAATTAAGTTTAGTTAAAAATGTAAGCTCAAAAGTGCCCCATGTCCAATTGGGCCAACTCCTTTCATTCTGCCCACTCTGCTACAGCCTCGGCTGGCCCAACTGCGGGGCCAACTCCTTTCATTCTATGTTGACTGCACCTTTAGTTTGTACCTACTTCCATCCAGAGTGTCTATCCAACCTCGTCCATCTACTGTTCCAACTATTTTTTTTCTCTGGCTACAGCGCAAAACAATGTTTTGGGCTCTTCTTTTGGGCTCTCTGGTGAAAGCAGCCTATCTCCATTCTGTCATGAACTTTAAGCCAGCGAGACCATGGTCGAAGCTATACCTCTCTATCTACGAATTTAGTCAGAGGCATTTAAATCTAGCATTTTATCAAAGTAACCATGTGGTCAAATTCAATTCACAAATCTTTATACTCAACTCTGTGTGATAAAATGCCAAAGTACATTTCTATCTTTTGTTCTCTTCATCATTATGTTGAAAAGATCACATCCCAAATTAAGCAAATAACATGCCCCTCTCACATGACAATGCTATTCTTATGTATGTTTTCATTGATGAGGAAAAAAATTAAGCAAAGTATTTGTTTATTATATGCCACTCCCTGAAACAAGCACCCTCGTCGTCGTTGTACAACGGAAAGGCTATTCTTGACCACTAGAGTGCTGAAATTCACTTTCTGAACTGACCCGTTGGCGACGCTGTTAACTGGAGTGCTGATGTCACTAGCACACCTAAATGAAACTTGCTTGTTTAAATGTCGCTGTGTTCCTTTCACATGAGTGTGCTTGCATGAGTAGTTGATGACTACAAACGAGAACAATCTGATCCTCAAGCAGGCAACTGAAGGCGATGTGCACATGATTTGGTACAACTATCAACTAGTATCAATGTATCATATAACTTTTATAAACTCTGAAAAGGGCGGATTCACTATATGAAAGAGATGCAGTGTTATTTTACGCAGATGACTAGTGTAATTAACAATATTATGAAACAAATGTACCGGAAGAATCTTACATCGATCTCTCTGTCTCTGTCTTGCCTCGCCGCCGGTGGGGCTCTGCCTGTCCCCATCCCCACCCACCCGCCGCTGGGTCCACATGTCATTTAAAATCCTCACGCCATTTGTTTTGTTATTATTTCGCCGCTGGTCCAAGCTGTCAGAAAGAAAGGGTTGGAGGGAGTAGTAGCTGGGAGGTCACGAGTCACGGTGCACACGGATGCGAATCTTAGCAAGGCCCCCCTGCCGCCGCTGCGCACGCTAATCCGAATGGCCGCTCCTCCGTCCCACACATAATAATAATGCACCTTTAATTAATCATCAATGCGCGGCAAATTTGACCACACCACGCAAGGCGTGGGGGTGGGGGCCCGCGAGTCAGGAAGCCGGGGGCGGCAAACGACAACGCGGGCTGGGCCGTCGGATGCGCGCCCCCGGCTCTCAGATTAATGCTGCGGGGCCCTCGTACAGATCAGCCGGGTCCCCCACCACGACTTGGGTTGGGCGGTGGCCCCGGGCGTCATGGTCCCACCGCCAAGTGACATAAATCTAGCTCTCTCGCCCGCCCGCCCGCCCGCCGCGCAGGCAGGCAGCGAGCCCCCGCCCCCGCCCCCGCCCCCACCTCCACCTCCCGCCCGCTCCCTTCCGCTCGGCAATCCGGTGCGGTGGTTTGGATTGGCGCCAGCACCCATGGAGGCGCAGGCGCAGGACAGGGCGGAGGACGGCCAGGCTGCGCGGCAGCACGGCGCGGCACCACCGGCGATCCCCATGCACGGGTTCATGGTGCCGAAGCCGGAGCCGGTGGAGTTCTTCGGCGGGATGGCGGTGGTGCGCGCGAAGCCCGCCGCGCCGGCGCGGAACCGCGACCGGCACACCAAGGTGGAGGGCCGCGGGCGGCGGATCCGGATGCCGGCGGCGTGCGCGGCGCGGATCTTCCAGCTGACGCGCGAGCTGGGGCACAAGTCGGACGGCGAGACCATCCGCTGGCTGCTGCAGCAGTCGGAGCCGGCCATCATCGCCGCCACCGGCACCGGCACCGTCCCCGCGATCGCCACCACCGTCGACGGCGTGCTCCGCATCCCCACGCAGTCCTCCGCCTCCAGCCCCTCCTCCTCCGCGCTTACCGTCGTCGACGACGCCTCCGCCTCCGCCTCCGCCTCCGCCAAGCGGCGCCGGAAGCTGCAGCCCACGCGCGCCGCGACGGGTCCCGGCGCGGGCGCGGGCGCGGGCGCGTCCCCGCTCGCCGCCGCCGCGCCCGCTTACTACCCCGTGCTCGCCGACCCGCTCCTGCAGGGCGGCGGGGGAGCGGCCGCGTCGGCCATCTCCGTGCCCAGCGGCCTCGCGCCCCTCGCGGCGTCGGGCGCGCACCAGGGTCTCGTCCCCGTCTTCGCCGTCCCGACTGGCGCCGGCGACGGGGGCCGCATGGTCCCGCAGGCCACGGCCGTGTGGATGGTGCCCCAGCCCGGCGGCGCGGGCGCCGCGGGCTCCGCCCAGCCCGCGCAGTTCTGGGCCATCCAGTCCGCGCCGCAGCTCATCCAGTTCCCCGCGGCGGTGAGCGTCGCCGAGTACCAGGCCCAGCAGCAGTCCAGCAGCATGTCGCACGGCAGCAGGTCGGAGCACCAGCACCAGCAGCGCGGCGGCGGCGAGCACCCGGAGGAGGACGACGACGACGAGGACGAGGAGCCGGTGTCCGACTCCAGCCCGGAAGAGTGAGGAGTAACACGGCGGGCAAGGCAAGCCGAAGCCGGGCACCGCGCGCGCGCGCGCACGCCCGGCCCGGCCCGGGAAAGAGGAAAAGTCCACCCCCCGCAAAGCTTAGGGGCCTTTGGCCGTAATTTAATCTCGCTTTCTCACGATGAACTACTCGAGCAATTACCCGATCGATCCACCGATGCACGGCCGTGCTCGCTTTCCGTTCTTTTTTTTTTTTTTTTAGCTCACGCTTGGCCCGTCACTGACCGACCCAGTGTTTAGTGGTAGGGAAGAAGAAGAAGAAGAACGAGGCAGTGGTGGTGGCGGTAGTAGAAGCAGTCAGGCAGCATATGTAATGGCAGAGAAATGAAAACGGGCAGCTGATTTGGTATTATTATTGAGTTTATATTTATAATATAATTGGTTGATGACAAACTCTTCCCAAATCCTCCTCCGATTGACTGACGAGGGGTGGGGCCGTGCAGCAGCGAGCACGTGCGTACTTAACGCGCACGGCCGGAGGGGCGGGAATGGGATGGGATGGGGCCATGGGGGAGCTGGTGCCTGACTGGTGGCGGTGGTTCGGGGAGTGCGGTGGGCCCGGCGCAAAGTGGTGCGGTGGTGGGTCAAAGCGCGGCCTCGCGGACTGTGCGGCGCTCTCTCCTCTCCGCGCCAACGCCGCTTTGTTGGTGGTGTGGAGGGTGGACAGCCACGAGGAGGTGCGCGTCACGTGACCGGTGGCGCGGGCCCCGCCTCGGTGGTGCCGCGCGTGGTGGGGGCCCCCGGGCCTCGCCTCGGTGGGCGCGTGGACCCCTCCGTCCCTCACCCCCGGCCCCAAGTGGACTGTGGACCTGCGGGCCCCGCGGCCGCGGCTGGTGGGCACCGGCCCCGACACGTGTTGGGACGCTGCTGGCGGTAGGGGCGCGGGGCCCGGTGCGGTGGGTGGGAACCGGGTCCCTGTGGTGGGGCCGAGAACGCGGGTGGGGGCGACTGGGGAGCGGATGGCATGGGGCTCTGGGTCCCCCGAATATCCGCTCGCTGGATCCCATTTCCAGTAAGGCCCTGTTTAGTACCCCAATTTTTTCCCAAAATTTACTATGCAAAAAAAAGATTCCCCGTCACATCAAAATGCCGGCACATGCATGGAATACTAAATGTAGATGAAATAAAAAAATAATTGCACAGTTTAGATGTACTTTGCGAGACGAATCTTTTGAGCCTAGTTAGGCCATAGTAGAACAATATTTACCACAAACAAACGAAAAGTGCTACAGTGGTTCTACAGTGTTTTTCAGTTCGGAACAGTGTTTTTTTCAACCATCTAAACACACCCTAAATCCAGTTTACCAGTAGTACTAGCAATGGCGACAGGGAAGGCAACCGTTTATTTTAGCGCAACCACGGACGTGCAAACGGGGCTGTCAGAGACGAGGGAAAAAAAAAAAAAGCAGCGGCTGGCTCCGGGGTAGAAAGGACACGGAGTACATACATAAAACTGCATTGGCCCTGTTTAGATCTAAAAAATTTCTTCCAAATTCTAGATCCTGTTTGGAACGCGGGAAAACTTTTCCGTTCCTACGTTTTTCTATGAAATTGAACTGATTTCTGTAAAATTAATCTGTAAAATTAAACTGATTTCTGTGAAATTTCTACGTTCCAAACGGACCCTCAGCAACTGACAGAATTAACGCGACCGCATAAAAAAGCGGGCGGGCGAGTGGCGCACGCTCACGGTCGCGCTGCGCTTTCTGTTCAAAAGAAAAAGGAGGCTACTCGCCGCACGTAAGTCTGGACGCATACGCATTCTTGTTCTTTTCTTTTAGCGTTTCTTACGTTGGAGAATAGTGGTGGTTACGTCCTCCCTCTGGTCATTAATATATAATAACGTTTTTAATTTAGTTTATACTCTTTCTGTCTTAATTTATAGTTTGTTTGACCTTTGAGTATCCGATCAAACCAACTCATCTTATTCCAAATATTTTTGAAAGTGTAGAAAGATTTAATTCATAGTTAAAGTATATTATATACTAAACTAAACTACAATAAAAATAAATGATAATTATGAATTTTTTAAAATAAGACGAGCCAGTTTGACCAGATGCTATAAAAATCAAACGAATTATAAATTGGAACGGAAGGAGTATAAAAAACGCTATATATTAATGACCAAAGATATGACACCCTAATATATTGTGCCAACCATAAACACGTTTTGGGGGAAATCTTTGTTGCTGCAAATCCATGCGTATGAAGAGAGGGCCATGAAGCTCTCGCAATGCACAAAGACCTGCGTCCGTAGTCCGTACACCCAGGGGTGGAGACAGAGAGAGGCGGGGAGGGGTCCAAATTTTTTTAAAATTCAAATATATTTTAAAAATTTAATGCTATTGGTCTTTCTTAACATCAAAATATTTAAATGTCTGGCTCCGTGATTATGTACACCTATGGCACGTGAAGCAGGAGTGCAGGACTGGGATGGCAAGGGACGCCGTCGTTCAACAAAGCGATCCACTTCCTTCATGTCTAAACCATCGTCAAGCGCTGCATGTACTAGAGAAGAAGATGGCTCGTGCGACGGTGCGAGACTGGAGCATCTACACCATCTTGACGAAGCCGTGCAGAGATATGTGTACAGTACATCTTCTGAACGTACTCGTGTGCTACCCCAGTTCAGAGCTTGGGGCAACGTTCACGGAAAACAGCGATTGATGGCGTTCCGGCAATGCCGAGCCTGCCTTGGGCTTGGGGCAGTTGGGCTGTCCATCCATTCATTCATCTGGTATGGTACAACACTACAGCAGGGAGACCTGAAGAAGAACAAACCGGCACAAGCATGAAGCATGGTGTGGTGTGCTGCTCATACAGTCATACGAACGTCGTCACACGGAAGCACAGGACGGGGGGGGGGGGGGGGGGGGGGGGGCAACACAGCAGTAGCAGAGCCCGAGAGCTATCGAGCTCTTCAGCATCCAAAAGCCGAAAAATGTTTACAGGTACAGCGACACGGAGCGCATATGCATTCCACAAATTTTAATCACCACACAACGCTTTGAATTCACCCGTCGTAATCAATTACGTACTTCAATGCTTCACATGAACACACCTAATTACCGCTAAACACACACATTCCACCCACTGTACTAGTAACAATCTATGCACACTTTGCGAATTGCAATGCATCAGGGACAAAGCCATTTTTACTCGTCCCCTTTTTTCTACAGTTCTGTTGTTGAAGAAGAAGAAGAAGCGGTTGTCTGACTCGAACCACTCGAGTCGTCGTCTGCTACTAGGACTACAACTCTACAAGTACAGTTGCCGCGGCCGCCTCGTCGCACGCACCAACGGCGGCAAATCCTCCTACCTGCGCTGGAAGTTGAGGTGCTTGATGGCGAGGAAGAAGAGGAAGGCGAAGAGGCCGATGGCGGCGAGGTGGAGGCAGGTGACCATCTCCATGTCGCGCCCCCGCAGGCCCAGGTACCCTTCCAGGAACTCGCGCACCGTCTGCTCGCCGACGCCCGGCACCAGGATCTGCTCCGTCCGGTCCCCCAGCTGCGAGAACATGAGCCCGTACACCGTCCACGCCGCGGGGTCCGCCCAGTACACCCACCGCCACCACACCGGCATCAGCTGCAGGCAGGCAGGTACCCCCATGGATTTGGAACGCGATTTTGGTACGGTTAGGTTTTATTACTGTACGTAGTACTAGTATTTGGGGGTTCTGGGAAGGATGGATGGATGGGCTCGCTGATTCCTACCTCTCGCGCGATGATGAAGCCCGAGAAGACGTTCCAGAAGATGAAGATGAGGAACGACAGGCCCATGGCGATCTCGATGTTGGGGGTCAGCGCCACCGTCATCATCCCGTACAGCGTGTAGTACATGAAGCTCATCACCAGGTACAGGAAGAACCACAGGAACTTGCCAGCCGACAACTCGAAGCCGATCATCGGGTACACGATGGACGAGAAGATGAGCACCTGCACCAGCATGTAAGGCAACTCCACCGACACCTGCCACAACCACCCACCAACAGGTATCCATTCATCATCATCCGTGCCATTTCCAAGCCATTGCTGCTGCACTTGCTTGCTGTCACTACCGTACGTACGTACCTGGGCGATCGCGTAGGCCATGGTGGAGTACATGCCCGCTGCCTTCTCGCGGTACAGCACCACCCTCTCCATCGCCACCACCGGCTGTAGAATGCTGCAGTTCATGAACCCCAGGAAGAGCGCCGACCCGTACACGATCCCTAGTATGTTGAACACGTCCTGCTCGTCCTTGCTGTTGCACACGGAACCAACCCGGTTTAGATCCATCTTAGCTGCCCGAATCGATAATAACTACTACTAGTACGGTACTATTATTTATCCACCAAAGGTAATTGCACACACCAGACCCCCCCGCCCCACTTACATGGTCGTGCCGATCTTCCAGAACACGCCTCCGAACATGATTGAGACGGCAAAAGTGTTTATGAACCGGACGACATTGTGCTCCGAGTTTTTCCAGTATGCGCAGCTTTGCTTCCACAGGCAAGCCACGCATTGCGTCGTGAAGTTTTGCCAGTAGCCCTGAGGGAAATGCAGGTCCTCTGTGTCCGGTTCTGGTTGTGCCAACTCATCAATCACAAGCCTGTTCTCCCTGCAGACACCACCAAGGTTGCATTAGATTTGCTTTACACCAGTTAACGTAGAGTGATTTGCAGCTTTAATTTATGACTGTGCTACTGGGCATACCTGTGTAAGGAGGAGTTGCGGTAAATTTCTGCATAGTCCACTCCAATCTCATATTCTGTTATCTGTGAGCTGATGTCTAACATCCACGCTGCTGGGTTTTGTCCCACGTTTATTTTAGGAACACCTGGTATGGCCTGTGACAATGTAGTTCTCAGTATTTTCTTCTTCTGCATTTTTACAAATAAGCATCCACCATATGCAATCTTACCTCGAAATACTTTATCATGTTGCTAGATAGTGGGCCTAGTGAGCCACTGTATATGAGCTGGCCTCCTCTTTTCATAAGTAGAAGCTGCAATTGGCCAAATTGAATTAAAAGATAGAAGTATAATCTCTTCTCTGTGTATAAAAGGCCAGTTATCATGTAGTGCTTTGATCCCTTTCTACTTTAGGCCAGGAGGACTATTTCCAAGAACTCTATGCATGTTACTATAGACTTGCCTAATTCATTTTGCTTTTTATTTTATTTTTGCAAGAATCATCCCAGCCTTAGTTGTCTAATTGATACCTTTTGATCATGATACCACAACACTGAACTATCTTGTTTCTTAGTTGCCAGTATATCAACCAATCTATACCATTTAGAATCGTTCATACCTCATCAAAAGATTCGAATATCTCGATGCTTGGCTGATGAATCGTGCATACAACAGTTCGCCCAGTGTCTACCGTCTTCCGTACTGTTCTCATGACAATTGCTGCAGCACGAGCATCCAAGCCAGTGGTTGGCTCATCCATAAATATAATGGAGGGGCTAGCTACCAGCTCCACAGCTATCGTTAGTCTTTTGCGCTGCTCGGCTGACAGGCCAGTTGCTCCTGGGATGCCTACCATGGCGTTCTTCAAGTCAGTGAGCTCAACAAGGCTCATTACTTCATCGATAAACATCTGAAATGCATTTTAAGATAAATGTTAGTGCCAGGAACTAGCTTCCAGCAATGACAAAGAGGGGTGAGGTTGATACACATACATCTCTTTGATGAGGTTTAACATTTGAAGGCAGACGAAGCCATGCAGAAAACTTCAGTGACTCATAAACAGTGAGATTAGGGGAGTGAATGTCACTCTGTTCACAGTATCCTGAGATTCTTGAGAACGTCTCCTGCTTCTTAGGGTACCCTGCTATCTTAATAGTCCCTTCAATATATCCCCCAGTTTTTCTTCCAGCTAACACATCGAGCAATGTTGTCTTTCCAGCACCAGTTATCCCCATCAGAGCTGTTAGCACTCCTGGCCTAAACGCACCACTGACATCTTCTAGAAGCTGAAGCTTTTTGTCTGTTACTCCATTTTTCGTCATCTCCTGGTAGGATATTTGTATTCTTTTCTTCAGTAAGTAATTGGAATTGACAAAAGCACCGGGTGAGGTTTGGAGTGGTCAAGAGATTACCTTAGGCATGTCAACGAAATAATTGATATGATCAAAAACAAGGGAGAGGGGTCGAAATGGGAGGATAACTTGATCATTTGGCGAATTCCCATTTCTAGCCATCTGGCTGTGGTACTCGAAATCGACCTTTGTGGTCTTGATGTTAACTTGATGTTTGTGTGGAGCTGCAAGCAGTAAACAAGGCATATAATTACCTTGTTCATTTATATTGAATATTTATTAGAAGGTTTGTGATAGATCGCTATACATACAGTTCATGAATTCCAATGCAAATATGCTGAGAATGTTGAAGACCAGCGAGTATCCAAATAAAATGCTGACACAAATCCAGTACCAGCGCCACTCTGTGAGCAACCCCCTGATCTTGAGGATAGCTTCACCAACGGTGTTTGCATCGCCATAATAAAATTCCTACCAACACCAAAGATTAAAACATCATTGTAATCTGAAAAAGGATATACTACAATCCAGCTAGCAGTACCAAGTGTTGAAATTAGTGCTTACTGTAGCCCATCTTTTGTCATGAAATTCATTGAGGGCGATCGCATTCTGTGCATATGTGAATGGGGATGTCCAATATCCCCAGCGCAACCACGGCTGAAGATCATCTGTTGCAGTGTACAAAATTGCTGAGCTGAGCACCTTATTGCACAAAAAACATTATTACATATATTGTGCATATTCATGTATGCTAACCTAAAGTCATCTAACCTTTCGATATGACGAAGCCTCCAAGTATGTAGATTGCTATAAGAGCTGCAGTCCCTAGCATATTGGCCATCACCTGTGTCCTTCCTATGGCTGCTAAGAAGCGATAGAGACCCATGGACATTTGATGCATGGCAAAAAGTACCAGAAAGTGCTGGATGAACCTGCCATAAGCAAGGGATTGTTACTTCTATTGAGTTACCAGAGATCATTACACATGTCATAAGTATCAGGAGATGAGTACCTGATAAGGGAAGGTGCATATCCAATCACGTAGTAGGTTAAGCCTGTCCAAAGGCCTGTCTCAACTAGCGATATTGGAATGCTAATAAGGAAAACTGAAGAAAGGAGTGCCCATCCTGGCAATGCTAGTAACTCTCTTTGCTTGTAGAAGGTGGGAAGTCTCTTTATTGTCATTGCAATTTCAGTCATTCCATTGAAATTTACAATGACGACAGCCATAAAAAGTGCCCCCATGTACTTATTGGCATCAAGTACAGAATTGTGACCCATTTTTGTTCTCAGGAAAAGTGTCGAGATCACCAAAGCCATAATAGTAATCTGTATGGTCTTGAATATATGGACCGGTGAGTTTCTTTTTAGAAGCAGTACTTCCCTTGAAAAGCATGCCTTGAAAATATTCCATCTGGAGATCTGGCGATTTGCATTCACTTTTACCTCCTTGTTCTTTCCACTACTGTCTGAACTGCACAGTTTATCTTCTCCTAGGAGAGGGAGATAGGATGTGTGGAAGGATTCTGCAAATTTCTGAATTGAATGGTACTGATACTTATTTTGATCACCAACCCAGTATTGCTTTTGGTCCATCTTAGAGGTTACCTGGTCAGCCATCAATTGGAGAAAACTTGTTACTTATTTTGCACAAGTACATATATTGCAGACATCGAAGTTATTATATACAGTAATTCCCAATGTACAATCATTTTTATCTGTTAACATTATTGTTATATTTATCTCCTTCCTTGTATGTACATTTGATGATTGAGTACCTCTTGAAGGAAATCTGCTACATTCTTTCTGCTGGGGCATTTGAATCCCATAGTTTCAAAGAAGCCCGTAGCATTTTCTCGAGGACCATGATACACAATTTGCCCCTCACATAAAAGTATAATGTCATCAAATAATTCCAATGTCTCAGGGGGTGGTTGCAACAAGGAAATAACCATTGTGAGATCCATCAAATGGGCCATCTGTTGGAGAAACTTCATAATCTCAAATGTTGTGGAGCTATCTAGACCTGTTGATATGTCATCCATAAAGAAGCATCTTGCCAGACCAACTAGCATCTCTCCTGCAATGAAAAATGTATGTTAGCTTCAGTTAGGTTCCAGTTAAGTATGTCCTTACTCTGATCCCCATTCTGTTGTTCTGTTTAGTGTTTTCCATATGACTCGATAGTTTCAAGCATTCTGTTTTAGAGCTACCATCATTCTTTGCTATGATGAAGATTACTACCCTGTTAAGAACTTTTGCATTCTTGAGGTGGCGGATGTCAGTAAATGTTGCCTTTTCTCAAATCAAAGCATATGCTTCCAGTGGCATCTATACAAACCCTATAGTGATACATGTATTTTACCCTCAGCCTGATAGGAAAGTGCGATGCTTACCTACTGTGGCTCTTTTCTTCTGTCCTCCTGATATTCCTCTTCTCAGCTCGTCTCCTACTAGTGTATCCGCACACTCAGACAAGCCAAGTATCTGCATATAATCAACTGTTACTATTATATTGTCAAGATATATAGCAAATTGAACAGTTAACCAAGTTACCTTGATAATATAATTTGTTGTAAGGTTGCTTCCTTCTCCAAAGGTGGTGGCCTGCAAGGAGCGGCTGCTTGAGTAATCAAGCAAAACATAACTCAGTCTTGAAAAAAAAAGTATAGAATGAACTACCTTAATGAATGAATCAAGATCATGGTCCACTTTATTAATGACTCCCTTTTTTCTTCTTATTGCTTCCCCTAGCATCTCTGAGGTTGTCATTCAAACAAAACAGGAACTTTGTGTCAATATATATGCCGTGAGAAAATTGATGTCATGAATATTATTATATAGATACTTCCTTCTTGAGTTAAACTGTCTGCATTGTTATAAATTGCAGCACATGCAGATGATCTTTCAAAATGAATAGCTCACTATACACAAGAGGATGTCTTACCAAATTCATTATTGGTTCCAAGCATCTTGGAAGCGAAGTCGATTGTTTCTCTTACTGTCATCTCAGCATGGTGAAGATCATACTGGCTAACATAAGCACGCAGGTACTGTGGTGTTGAAGAATTCATTTCTTCTCCATTGTACATGACCTTTCCTTTGAACTGTTAGGAATAGTTGGCAATTAATAAAATGCAGTTTGTTAATCAATGCTAAACGTTATTATTATTATTTTTGCCTTTTCGAATTGACAAATGTCTTTGGTAGGATGTCGGTTGCTTATTCTACCTTCAAAGGAGAATCCAATTTCCCTGCCAATGCTTTTAAGAAAGTTGTCTTCCCTGATCCGGGTGCTCCTAGAAGAAGCGTCATCCTGACCGAACGTGATACAAAATTCAGTTATCTTATTAAATACTGTTGAGTAAATAACAGACTATCAAATCCATAATGTGCATTAGGAACTTCTCTGTTAAATAAGCAGCACTTAGTTTTGAGATAGAACGTGATCCATGTCTGTACTCATTTACCTTGATGGTCGAATGACGCCGCTTACTTCATTTATGATTCTCATAGGTCTTTTCCTTGTAACACACATATGAACAGATGTTGCTAATTCCTGCGTAATAAAATAAACTATTCGTTTAGAAATCCCAACACGACCTGCTAACTTTGCATTGCAAAACAATACAAGTATTTTAGCTCTCTGTCCCTGAAGCACACAGCAGCATAACAAGCTGCACTACCCTCTTTATTCTTGATTTAAACTCCATGTGTTCATTCCGAACTGGGCTAAGATGGCGTGCAGATTTACCGACCCTCTGTCTTGTTTAACTTTTAATTGGTTGTACGATGATTGGCTTAAAAACACTGTTTCTATTTTAGTCCATCCATTTGTCACTGTAGTTTCTGAACAGTGAACTTTTATGGGCGCAGGAAGCCTGGCATTATTTTGGCTTTTTGCTAGCCTGTGAACAGTTGCTGTACATGTATGTGGTTAGAGGGTGGATCTCATTAATCATGGGATTTATAGCTGATCTCTTTGAAGGGAAATCATCATGGGCAATATAATCAAGCTCTAAGAGACGTGTTGTTATCTCTTTTCTTCACAGGGAAAGCCGGAAACGAACAAGCAGCGGCCGGGGCATCGGACAAGCTCGCATTAATGGCGGTCTCGCTATCTCGTCATCGCCGGTGCCTCCGTTGGCACTGCCTGACGAGGATGACTGGCCGGATCCAGAAGCTGTCACCAGGTTACGATTGCAGTCACAGCTAGCTAGCGCTGCTTCGTGCGATGAGGAGTTACGTAGGCTGGCAGGGTACCATGCTGTGTCCGTTGAAGATCTCAGGGCATGGGATGGGTCGCGTGTTGGGCAGAGGAGTTACGTAGATACTGAAGAACACACCGGGCCTGCGGGCCACATCTCCAAATAAATGTGGCCCTATGGATGCTTCCTTGCGTAAGATATGTATTGAGGAATTTATTGCAGGATCCAGCAGCCCATCAAGCTGACACTTGGCAGGGACTCGACCTAGCTGCTAGCTTGTCCTATGTGAAGAAGCTGATCGTCGACCAACTTTTTTTTTCTATGTATAGTATAAGGTGTATTTTGGCAGTGGACAGTTACGTAAAGCATATGATTCGGCTATCCTAAAATTCATGTTTTCTCCTGAATCAAAAGAATACATTTATCTAGCTTAAAATGGGTGTGTTTTTTCATCAGGTAGCTAATATTTAATTTTCCATCGTCTATTAGTCACTACAAGACCACATAGATAACTGATGAATTTTTGATCCACCAGTCACATCAAAATTACATAACATAATACAAAAGAATTAAAATGCAACAATAAATAATAATTTATATATATGTATGCAATATTTTAACAAAACAGACATAAAATCATTTGACTGATGAATAAACAAATATCAGGCGATTGAAGAGGGGTAAATCTGGCTCAAAATTAGTTTCCCCCCGAATCAAACTGAAGTATATTTATGTTGACGGGCAGTAGAAGTGTTGCCATCTGATTGACGGGGACCAAATTAATCATTCTCAATCTCCTAAATAATATTCCCTCCCGCCTTGAAAATGACATGTATTAATGGAGGAGTCTTGAACTAAAAAGCATCATCATATATATACATTAATAATGATAGGAGGAAGAAGTAGTACTAGCTAGTAGCTTTTAACTAACTAATCACGCAGGATAGTGTATTGTTCCCGGCCTCTGGCCGATCGAGCTTCTTGCTCATGCAGATGTTGCTCAACAAGTAAGCTTTGGATCATGCCTCGATCGTTTGCAACGTACGCTTGCCCTACACGGACCTCAACGGACTCGTTAGCCAGGGAGGGCAACCCAATCCATTCGACGTGCCTCACCAAATCCTAGCTCACCCTTTTCTAATTAATAATTTTCTTTCGTCTCTGTCTTAATATACTTCTTTTTGATGAAACCTCTCTTAATATACTAGCACTAGGAGAAACAAACGTCTTTATTTAAAAAGGCAGAAGAAAACAAAGCAGTACAGTAAAAAAAGAAGAAGAAACGCCGCGAAGCTTAGCTCGCAATGCATGCACTCAACTCAAGGAAAGAGGAGCGACGAAGCCAGGAAGAAAGCCAAGGTGGGAAGCAAACAAAACAGCAAGGATGATACCTGGCCGGCGTTGATGGCGCAGTTGAGCAGCGTCGGCACGGCGCGGCGGCCGACGCGGACGTCCGCCTCCACGGTCAGCCTCTCGAAGCGCACCTCCACCTTCACCGCCTCCACGCCCAGCCTGCAGTGCAGGGTCGATCGATATGATCCATCCATCCATGGCGATGCAGTGCATGTTAATTAATGGGATGATCTTTATTATCTATATATCTATTACTGTGAATAAAAATCCGGCGGCCTCATCATATGCTCATCACGCACGCACGTACCTCTCCTTCTTCTCGCGCAGCATCCGGAGGAAGCCGCGGTTCTCGTCGTGGGTGAGCGGCGGCGGCTCCCTCCTCCCGGCGTCGGCCGTCGTCGTGGCCACGTACCACCCCTCATCGTCAGGTCCGCCGCCGCCGGTGAGCTCCACGGCAGCCGGCCACTCCATCCTCGTCCTCGGATCAGCTACCTATCTACTCGCAGGTTTGTCACGACGGACGACGGCTAAGGTTTGTAGCTGCTTCTTGCTTTAATTTGTGCTGTCCTAATAAGCGCATGGCATGAATGAATGGTCGGCACACGGCACAGCTTCGTCGATCGTGTCGTCTATGTATGTCTATAGGATCGACGACGTACGTTCATCGATGTCTGTATGTGCGTGCATATCTCTATATCTGCAGGCAATGTACATCCAATGGATATATATAACCGCGCAGAGAGCTAGAAAACGTAGAGGCATGCGCATGTGCGCGTGTTTACATCTGAATAAGGGCGTCTAATTTGGAGATTATTGTCAGATCGAGTTTTAAGGCTAATGGACTTTTATTGCAACGGTTAACGACCACGTATGGAGTAGTATGTAGTACACCCCGGCCCCGGCCGACATCATATCCTACTATCCCACTTTGATTTCTTCTCTCCTCGATTTATTATTCCATCCGTCCATAAATATAAAGATTTTTCGAATATTTAGAACAATTTAAGGCGGGTATTAAAAAAAGGCCTAACTGTACTGTACAGCTTGATAAAGTTAGCTATAGTCTATAGGGGATCAGCTTTTGATCGCTCCAAATTAAAAGCAGATGGGTCCTGGTTGGTACAGTTAAATGACATGATCGGCTACTGATTGTCGTAATTAAATTAAAGGGTTCGACTTTAGTGTGTGTGTGCGCTCAGGGAGGCCTTGTATTTGAGAACAAAATCCAAATATAGAAGTCCTTGCATTTGTAGATGGAGTATTGTTTCACCTAAACTCTAAATTCTTCAAATTTTAGGCGGTGCATGTGCGCGAAGATACGAACCATAATGGTGCTGAAACTATACATAACTAAACATGGTATAGATGGTTAGGTCTTTTTGCGGTGACACCAACCCAAGTTTCCAATTGCTAGTGTAGATGGTCATATATCTATGGCTAGCTAGTTATTCTTTTAGTGGTAGACACTTGTGATGAAATATGCCAACCTATCTCTTTTGGAGCTTTTCATAAGGGGGTAGTAGGGTGTTTATGCACGTGTTCCTATGGGTGAGCATACATAGTGTACATAACCATCTGCATCTAAGCTATGTTTCTGAGATATAGAATACTACCTTGTCCACACAAAAACATGTTTGCTCCCAAGACAAACATCTTCGACTGCTTTTCAAAAAAAAAAAAAAAAAACATCGTCGACTTTGACTATACCTATATACCAAAATATATTATAAAATAAAAGAAATCTGTATGTAAAACTTGTTTTAAAATGAATGTAGCATTGACAACCTTATGTTGTCAATCTATATAAAAAAAATAGATAATGGTCAACTTTATCAATGTTTGCCTTATGCAAATATCGAAAGGCGGTGCTCCCTCTATTCCTTGCCAAAAAAAAGAAGAAAGGAGGTACTCCCTTTATTGTTCTATATTTGCATCAAATGGTCGCTTTACATCAATTAAAAATACAGAGATAGTAGTAGGATATAATTATTTGATTTTAACCAACTCACATGTAAGAGAGATAAAGCAATTTGTACCTTTATCCAAGGAAAAGGGCAATTTATACATTCGAGATCGGCAGGACATATATTAATTAACACAGCAAAAGCATGTACAGATAGATTTAATCCCCCCAAAATTCAATGTCTTTTCTCCGGACACGTCACGAATCTAGTGTTATCTTAGTATCTTATCCATTAATTCCTACAAGAAATATATAGTATAGATCAGCAGGTCCAGATCCCTGCAGCAGGTATAAGTTGCATATATATGTGTCACACACCACTACTGCAACGACGTATGCCCATAATACTATATACCTATGATCATATAACACTATGGGCGGCGTATGTATTTAATTTGGACCATCACGGCGGTGCATCAATTAATAATGGCCGATGATCAATCTGAATGCAGGCACGCTATCTACTTGCTAGACTTCGTCAACTCATGATCATCGGCCATGCTTTCATCTCGCTATCTGCGGGATCATCGGATGCAAACAACTCGTCGCGATCGAGAAAATGATGAACACATCGGATTTGCATTTGAGGAGGGCTGTCAGCAAATATCTCTGCAGCGGGGCTTTGATGCCCTTGTTTTGCTAACGACTTGCGTGTCTTCAAGCGATGGGTGGTGGCAAAACCTTCGGCCATTGCCCCGTGTATCATATCGTTGAAAAGGCTAGGCAGCGCGGATTTTGGCTAGGTTCTTGTGGTTCCAAAATTTAGGATGGAGGGATTATCTTATCTTACTATTACTAATTAGAGGTTCTAAAAGTTGCACCAATTTCAAAGCGCGCTAGAAAAAAAAATCCAAGAAATTCTCACAATAATCAGAAACATCCGACCATCTTACTCTATTACTAATTGAAGGTTCTAAAAGTTGTACTAATTTCAAAGCGCGCAGATTAGAATATTAATAGCCATTAGATCTGTTTTCTAAGTAATTACCCATCTCTGCCATTATAAAAGGTCTTGAGTTCAACTCTCAATGAAAGCAAATATCCTCTTTTTTTCATTATATATATTTTCCAAGTAATTACTCACCTCTGCCATTAAGAAAGATCTAAGTTCAATTCTCAACGAAAGCAAATATATTCTTTTTTTTAGATTTTCCCATTTTCAAATTTACCTTCAGTTTTTATCTTTTTTCTATTAAAGATGCTAGTTTCTATGAAACAGATATTTTGTAAACTTTTTGAAATTTCCATGTCAATCCTACAAGATGCGCTAGAAAAAAATAAAATTATAGAAATTCTCACAATAATAAAAAATATTCTATCATCAATTAACATGTTGGAACCTTAATAGCCATTAGATCTATTTTGTAATTAGGTAATCACCCACCTTTGCCATTATCAAAATAATATTAAATAACCCCTAAAACTACATATTAATTACCCACTCTGCCAATATAAAGGAAAATATGAAATAACACCCTAAATTTATATCTAATTGCTCACATTTGCTATTTTGATAGGATAATACCAAATATCCCCTTTAATTTATATTTGAATTGTTCACCTTAGTTATTATAACTGATAATATGATGAAAATAACCCCTCAAAATTATATTAAAATCACTTATTTTTGCAATCGATCAAAGATTATCTAAATCAATCAAGCATACATATAAAGTAGCAAGATATGCTATTATAAAAACCTAAGTATAAAAATAGATCTATATATGTTGTACAGTTACACATAACACATTTAAGTTTCGCACGGGTTGATTGACTAGTTTAATTAATTTAGTTATAGGAGGAAGACTTTGCACCAGCAACCTGACGTGCATTGTTCATCGATCGGTGCATTAGATTGTTGGTGCACACTAATAGTAATCTTTTGAGGCAATGTACCAACACATGTTCATTCTGTCCGAGACAAAGAAGCGCTTTTGCCAATGGCACATCCGCACATGCTGCATCCACCGGCCGGTCACTTGGATCAATTCTCTGCACTTTGTTCAGTAATCAGTACGTATGCATATGCAATTACTACAGCGCAGGATATATAATTGACATAAAATACAGTGCCTTGTATTGTATACTACCAGCATAGTATATGAGAGAGATCGAGCAAACAGTGTGCTGCTTCTGCAGACTGCCGCCATGAGAAACGACAGACGAGCTCTCGGCCATGCTCGCCGAACGTGCTGCCGCCGGCGTCCCTCCCATTTAAACCGCCCTAGCCATCGCTCGCCAGCCATCCACTCCACATCCCCGGCGACGCGATGACATGAGCGACCTACATAAGCATGGTAGCATGCATTGCTCTTGCCACTCCGTTCTATTCACATGGCTCTGTTTGGGACAACTATATATAGCCCTATAGATTTTCTAGAGCTAGAGCTATGACCATGCATATACATTTAGATGAGTCAGTTTGTTTCTAGTTTAGTTTATACTAGCAAAATGTCCGTACGTTGCAATGGAACAAATTTTTTTTAAAACACCTTTAGATCAATACATATAAGAATGTTGGAAAGGTTATGATTTTAGCTTTCCATCGATATATAGAATGTTGAAAACTGAGTCCGTATATGATCTCGGCGTCTATTTTCGTGTGAAGTGCTTCTGCAGTCCGAATCCTATTATTGACGAGCGGGTCTCACATATTGGGATGGACTGGAAACCTTTATTTGGTCTCACCTGTCACGACGGACCGTGAAACTTTGTTTGCTTTAATATTATATATATAGATATAGATTAAAATAAGTTTTTAAAACTATTTTAGTTTAGTTTGCAAACTCTAGCTCTAGCATGGAGCTGAAATATGGAGTTAAAACAAGGCGGCACTGAGAATCAATACACACTATCGATCAATGGATATATGTCACGGCAGATTTTTTTTTTACGAAAGTTGGAGGTGCTTCTCCTATGAAATATATTTATGTAAGCAATAAGCAAAAGAAAGTTTACAAAAGAAAACTGTGATTACAACAGGTTATCTACCCAATATTGTTCTATAGTAGATTTAATTAAACTAATTTATTGTTTGAATTTTTTTTTGGCCATTGCATGACGATGGTCGATCATGTAGGATGTAGCCCTCTCACATTCTCACCTGCCCACACTGGGTGGCAAATTAATATTTTGCCACCATCCCATAATAAGGAGGGAATGGTGTCTAATTATAATTTATTCGGTTTAATTTCTCATACATATATGTATATGTACGTAAGTTCGGTCAAATTCTCCCCGGACCGGCCCCTATACATATAGATTGAAAGCCACGTCGTACACGCCAAACATGGTGATGGATGATGATCCGTGTCAGCTGCTAGCTAGCAGCTTGCATATTGTTCAATCTTCATTCAAACTAGGCGGCACTGCATACGTACATATGATCCGTGTCAGCTGTACTCTCTCCAGCAATCTATATCTTGTCCTGTTGTTTCCCCTGCCACCACGTCCAGCAGGTCGTTGCAATGTACTTGCATATACGTTTGCTGCCAGCTATAGCGTATACTTATGTTTTGTGGTGCTCACTTCAATTGCCTAGAGTATCATCTGATCCTGTTTAATTAATGTACATAGCAGGGTAATAATATTATGGGTACAACTAAAATTTTAAGAACTACTTACTCCATTTACAAATGTATAATGTGGTTGGCTTTTTTCCAGAACTTCAATCACCTGTCTTATTCAAAAATTTTATTCAAATATATAAAAATGAACTCAAATGTTTAGTAATAAAATAAATGACAACAAAATAAATGATAAATTATGTCTTTTTAATAAGACGAATGATCGAAGTTATAGAAAAAAATTAGCCGCACAGATGGAGTAATATAAATTCCAGAACAAAAGAGTTAAGAACAACTAAATTTTCTTTTTATTTGACAACCAGAAATCGTACAAGAAGTTATAAGAATCATTTTAGAAAAGTCATCGTGGCATGCATGGTTGGTTGTTCTTCGGTTCGATGGATCGCGTCCATTATTTCCTTGCGTCAGTGGATAAGCACTGCCATTAGGAATAAGCAAAGAAATTCTAAGTATGTCGGAACACATCAGTCACGCGCGATAATAACGTATGTACTACGAGTACTAGTCGGCCGGGATAGATAAGATTGATCTGTCCTCCTGTAATTCGTCCAGCTATAAGCACGCGTACATAAATTGCAGTGGCGTACATGGCAGTACGATCGATATACAGTTTGTATGACACAGACAGCGCTTGAGCAACAACATACTCCTAGGTAACGACGAGACAGTTACCGTGTCAGGTAGTACCTTGTAGTACTCCTACCTCTCTGCACCATCCATAAGCCCATTTTTAAAAACATTTATAAAAATCCTGCTGTATAGGTCCATTAATTAATTGCATACTTATCTCATTCTCGAGATGCATATGCGCGCGCATCTAATTATATATATTTTTTACTACATACTCCATTATCCAAGATTGAGACATTGATGAAAAGTAATACCACTAGGAAGAAACGCTCTTGACGATACATAATTTATATGTTTCAAATAGTTAATTGGGGATGTTTTTATCCATGAGAGTGGGCCTAGCTTAGGGCATTACATTCGGTACCCCGGTTTAAAACATAATTAATTAATGTTTTGTCACATCAACAAAAAAGAAACCATACTCCAAGTGGGACTAGCTATAGCCTAAGTGCATAGTGCGTATTTAGTTAATTGACTAGTTTTTCTCTTTTATTTCCAAAGCTTGTTTTATTAAGGTGTACACCGTGGCCGATTATAACAACAATTTGAATTAGAAACGCCGAAGTCATTTCTCAAGGCTGTTAATGTGTCTAAAGATATTAGGAGTGCGCTTTAATTTATTGTAGGAAGGGAATATTGTGCTATCGTCGTCAGTGTCCCTCCCCAACCGAACAGCTATTTGTCTTAAAGAATACATGATGTTGGTAAGGGAGTTGGATTTAATAAGAAGCGTGTGTCATTTCTCAACTAGCTTAAGCTGTCTTAAAGAATCTATATATAACACTACCCTATTAGAGAGCAGCTAGAAAATCGATCATCAGATCTAAAAAAATTTCCTAGTGCTTACTACATATCATCATACTAATTAACTCTAGAAAAACAAAATCATCGTCGACCACAGGGCTATGAAGTACATATATCGATCGATGCAATGCAACGAACCGAGCACTACAATGCAAGCTAGATGGGCTGATGGGGCGATGTGAGCACGCAGGGATGGTTGGTCAGTACTCACTACGCAGTACTACACCGGAAGAAGAAGCTAAGGCTATCCACCATGGGGTTTCTCAAACCCCACTCCCTATCACTATTTCAACTATCTCTTTGTCTACAGTACAGCATTTATATCAAACAGTACCAAACAGTGTTTTAGAGAATCCCTTTGAAAAATCCCACAGTGGACAGCCTAAGGCAGGGCTGCAGCCGCATGCGCGCAGGGCCCAGACAATGCATGGACACGCCGCCGCTCATAAAGGACGCCAACACGCACACGCTTATATCATCATTAGGCTTGCGTCGTCGTCGTCATCATCATTAAGCATATATATATGCGTCGTCGTCGATCGTCTATTCCGTCCGCTCACGTACGACCGGCGTTTGCATTTAGATTTACTGGCTACTAATATAGTATCGATATATACTACTGCTGCCCCCGGTTCATCATTCTGTTTCACCGTAGCCGAAAATCGTTTAATTTTTGACTTCAAAAAATTAACTTCCACGTTACTGAATTTGAAATCGGAATCTACTTTTTTTTCCGATTGGAAAGTGCACCCCACGTAGTTCTGGAAACCGAAAGTACATCTGGAATCCCGTACTTTACGGTCGAAAAGGTTTTTTCCTGCACGCAAGATGGCAAGAGAAGAGAGGTCTAGACACAATCTATGGATCTATCCATCGACCGGCCGGCCGGTAACTGTGTGCTTGCATGCGTCGTACGTTTCCAACTCACGCACACCATATATGATATGTATATATACTACGTATATCTGTGGAGCTATCTGAGTCGTTAGAACTGTCGATCGAGCACGAGCTACTAACTTGCTTCTTCATTCCATCGACAAAGGCTACACGTACTTGTCTCATTCGATCTCCTAGCTAAGATATTAGAGTAGTATATATTCTGCAAGAAGACTGATCGATGCAACATCTGCATATATATGCAGACATACTCCTACTGTACTAGCTAGCTAGCGTTGACTCGGAGCACATCATCACAGATCTCCTCTCTCACACACACTGTAGTATGAGTATATATACTAATATACAGCTCGATCAGTAAACAGCTGCAGTGTATGTACATTCATGCTATCGAGGAGCCTCGCCGTCTGCAATGTATGCCCATAATATACTAACTCAGCTGCGCTGCGCATCTGCATGCAGTGTGCTCTCTGCACAGTACACACAGATCTAACCATAATAATCTAGCTAGAAACTAGATCGGTCGATGAGGAGCACTGGTTAATTAACATATCTTTGTTATGAAAAGGACGACCGCACTTAGACTATGTACAGCAGAATGTGTAAATGCATTGTGTATCTACTATTTCAACTACCTCCCTCTGGGGCGGAACCAGGCCCATGGCCACCCGGGCCATGGCCCGGGGCCTGGCCGAATTTTTTTTTTACCCCCACCTAAATTTTTTGGCCCATCAGACCTCCCAGCCGAGCCCAACACCCCAGCGCCTGGCCTGCCTCCGTGACCTAGCCGCCCCTTCCCGCAGGCGCACTGCCATCCGCCTCCACTCGCCCTCGCCCGCCTACGCCGCCGCGCCCTACCGTCCACGTCGGCCGCCTCCGCACTCTGCCGTCCGCGCCGGCCGCCTCCGCCTCCGCGGCTCCCCGGCGTCCGCGCCGGCCGCCTCTGCCTCCGCGGCTCCCCGGCGTGGCGGCATCCGCGCCGGCCGCCTCCGCCTCCGCGGCTCCCCGGTGTCCGCACCTGCGCGACCGGCGACCGCGGCTCCCCACTCCCCAGCGTCTGCGCCCGGCGCCTCTGCGCTCCGGCTCTCCGAGGCGCCCCGCAGGTTCCGGTGCGGCCAGGCGGCGGAGGTCCGCCCCGGGCCCGGCCCCCAGCTCGGCAGTTGGCCGGCTGCGGCTTCCCTGGCTGCCGCCTGCCGGGCTCTACGGGCTGCGGCTCTGCCTCTGCTTGACTGCCTCCTCCAGTCCCCCTCACTGCGACAAGTCAACTAGCCAAGGACGAAGGAGAGGTAGACATTGGATCCCTAATACTAACAGCAAATGTTTCTTATGTGAATTGAATGTTGAATCTTATTCTTCCTAAACAGCAAATTATATTTGATTTATGCAGATTAGAGGTAGACAATGAAAAGACAGAGGACATTGACATTGAGATCCTTTTTTGCTCCGGCGATAACACCTGTTATTCCAGCACAAGAAAATGTCAACATAAATCCTCAACAATCAGTAGAAACAGGTGCCGGTATTGATACTCATATTGACAGGCTGCATATTGATGCCCCTATTCTTGCTGCACCTGTTGTTGATACTCCTATGGCTGATGTTCATAGTGTTGATACCCCTATGGTTAATGTTCCTAGTGTTGATACCCCTATGGTTAATGCTCCTAGTGGTGATGCCCCTGCTGAAAATAATGTTGATGATCCTATTGAAACTCCCGCTACCAATGAAGAGTTAGTGTTTGATTTCTCA
This sequence comes from Paspalum notatum, assembly GCA_022530915.1. NCBI lineage: Eukaryota > Viridiplantae > Streptophyta > Magnoliopsida > Poales > Poaceae > Paspalum > Paspalum notatum. Next base: position 1,574,815 of record CM039691.1, read on the forward strand.
GAAATAGTTGCTGATCCTGGACTTAGAAAACCAATTGAGGAGTATGACATAAACATTAGAGATGCTGTTAGAAGGGAATATTTGATAAGGGGTCCATGTCAACCAATTGGTCATGTATATCCAAAAAAGATAATGAGTGGTCGAAAAAGAAGCTTTGTTGAATCATGGTTCAAAAATCATGTTTGGTTAGAATATAGTGTTAGTAAAGATGCAGCTTTCTGTTTTTATTGTTACCTTTTCAAGCAACCAAGACCTGAAAATTATGGTGTTGATGCTTTCACAAGCATGGGAGTTTCTAATTGGAAAAATGCAAGACAAATATTTAGAGAGCATGTGGAAAAAGTTGATAGCTTGCATAATAAAGCTAGACAACATTGTGAGGCATTTAGGAATCAAAGGCAAAGTGTGGAACATGTGATGTCAACTATAACTGAACAAAATGAAGCGGAATATTTGGGTCGTCTCACTATGATACTAGCTATGGTGAGATTTCTTTTATTGCAAGCTCTTGCATTTCGTGGCCATGATGAATCTCGTACCTCTTCCAATAAGGGAAACTTTCTTGAATTGACTGATTGGTTGAAAATGAGAGATGAAGGTGCCAAAAACCTTCTTGACAATGCTCCTGGGAATAATTTGTTGACTTCACCATATGTACAAAAAGATATGTATGAGGCTTGTGCTAAGCAGACAACTAAAGCCATCTTGGATGACATTGGGGATAAAAAGTTCTCTATTCTTGTGGACGAGTCTCGTGATGCATCTATCAAAGAGCAAATGGCTGTTGTTTTGAGGTTAGTTATTGACTCTCCTTTAATCCTTTATGTGTGAGGTCAGTTTTTTTTTCTTTATGATAATAGCCATTTATTGTTGTTGTTTTGTCTTGTCTTAGGTATGTGAACAGCAAAGGGCAGGTGATTGAGAGATTTCTTGGTGTTGAACATGTTCCAGACACAACATCAGCGGCACTAAAGACAGCTCTGGATGCTATGCTACTTGGTCATGGTTTATCTATACATAACATTCGAGGACAAGGGTATGATGGGGCATCAAATATGAGAGGTGAATTCCATGGGCTACAAAGACTGGTACTAGATGAAAATCCCTATGCCTTCTATATACACTGCTTTGCACATCAGTTACAGCTAGTGGTTGTTTCAGTTGCTAAGTGTTGTTCTTCTGTCACGGATTTTTTCAACTACACCACTTTGATTGTTAACACTGTCAATGCATCTTGTAAGAGACATGATCAATTGGCTCAACAACACCATGAAAATGTAGTGAGAGAACTAGAAAATGATGAAATTTTTTCTGGAAGAGGGAAAAACCAAGAAACCAATCTTGCAAGACCTGGGGATACTCGTTGGGGGTCACATCATAAAACTTTGTGCCGTCTGCAACTCATGTGGCAAGCAGTATTGGAGGTGTTAGAGAATATATGTGATGATGGGCCTACATCAGTAACAAAAACATGTGCAGCAGGTTTGCTAAAACAAATGGAGAGTTTTGAATTTGTGCTCATTATGCATCTTATGATAAAATTATTGGGTAAAACTAATGATTTGTCACAATGCTTGCAAAAGAAGGACACAAACATAGTCCGTGCTGTATCATTGATTGGGGTCACATTACAGAAGGTGAATGACCTTAGAGAACATGGTTGGGAAGGGGTTTTTGAAGCTACAAAACAATTTTGTGTCAAGCATAAGATCATAGTGCCAGATATGTTGGAAACAACTGTTGCTAGGGGTCGTTCGAGGGGTCGTGGAGGCCAGCTAGTAACTTATGAACATCATTTTCATCATGAAATCTATAATGTGGTACTTGATCAGCTTATTGTGGAGTTAAATAATCGCTTTGGTGAAAGATCTACACATCTGTTGAGATGCATGGCATGTCTTGATCCTAGGAATTCCTTTGCTAACTTTGACATAAATAAGTTAGTTGACCTTGCCAGAATATATACTGCTGATTTCTTTCCATATAATCTGGTATGCTTGGAGGAGCAGCTTGAGACATTTATTGGTGAAGTGAGAGGTGACCCCAAATGGTCAAGTTGTAATGACCTTGGTAAGATTGCAGAGCTGATGGTTACGAGTGGAAAACATGTGGATTTGGATTTGGTATATCGTCTCATTGAGTTGGCTTTGATATTACCGGTGGCAACTGCATCTGTTGAAAGGGCCTTTTCAGCTATGAATATCATCAAAACCGAGTTACGAAATAAGATGGCTGATGATTGGTTAAATCACCGTATGGTGTGCTATATTGAGAGAGACATATTTACCACCATTGAAGATGAAAAGATATTAAGGCACTATCAAGATATGAGAAATCGCAGGATTAATCTACCTCGTTCTAGTGGTATTTACATTCTACAAAATCCTTGTTCTAATTTTTGTTTTACATTTTTTGTTAGCCGTTCCAAATATTTAAAATTTGTTTTTTTTTTCATTCTTGCAGTGGGTTCTACCCCTGGACTTGCAACAATTGATGAAGTGGATGAAGAAGATGCCGCTTCGCAATGATGTTTTTGTATGTTTTCTATCTTTTCATGTACCCGTAGAACTTTTTTTTTTGGCTTGCTTTTGTTGTCAAAACTCGGCCCGGGGCTTGGGTGAATCCTGGTTCCGCCACTGACCTCCCTCTCTGTGAACAGTATCGCTACAGTGTATAGACAATCCATTTATCCAACCCACTGCATATAGTCTTAGCAGCTTAGGTCGTTATGGGCACAAGTGAAATAAAAAACCAATCTAGTACTAGATCTGCTAATAAGTTGTGCCTGCCAACAAACTAATCATGCATATAGGTGTCATTGATCACGGAGAGACGACCGATATCTATATATGCCATGCCAAAACGCCAGCGTGCATGCATTTTAATTTGCGTCGTCAGCGTACTACTGTACAGTGCTGATTCCATTCCAGCATGTGCTTGTCAGATATATCATATATGTATGCGCGGCGTCGTTTAGTTTGACTCTCGGGTGCACGACGTCAACTTCCACTTGATCAATGCAATGCAATATTTATGATTTATGGGCAGCGACTGAGCGACCTAGGGAAGAAATTATTAAATAGTAGCATGTTAGCACCATGCCATCATCAGCTACCTGCCACCTGCACAAGGACGATCGACGACGCAGCTCGATCGATCTATCCGTGTGTGTTGCCGTAGTCATGTTGCTGCTGCTACCTGCATGCGGAGTACATGGACAGTACAGTACAGACATGCATGCATATGCATGCGTGTTCTTGCTTCTCAGTCCCAATGCAGAGCATTCTATCGATCCACACACATATACGCGTACTGCTAGCTGCTGCGGCCTCTTTAATTAATTTGCATCACGCATGCACGTAGTACCATTTCAGCTGTATGGTCGTCTATGAATTAATCTGGGGCCGTTTTTAACGACAAATCCTTGTACTAACCTCCGTTCACGAATACTTGGCAACTTTGACCACTTTATTTTTTCACAAATACTTGGCAATGCACGGTTTCCAATAATTTGTTTCTAGTTTTGCCCCTGATATGGGCCCGTCGTGATATATTGCAATAAAGAAATACTAAGAACTAGTAGAGAAGACAAAGAAAGGAAACCAACCTAAAGCAATTTCTACGTGTTTCTGGAATCTTCACCATTTTATAAGTATGGTTCTAATTTATTGTCATTTCACCTGTAAAAAAAATGGTTGCATTGGGTTTTGTGCCATGGTCAAAATTGCCAAATAAACGTGAATGGAGGTTAGTAGCTAGCTAGGCTGGGTGTGACGTCCATGCGTACGTGTGTGGTCAGAGGGCCAATAACGGATCGATGACTAGCAGCTAGGGTAACGGGAGGTCCCGACCGATCGATCGACCACGAGAAGAGCATGTCATGTCAGTGGCAGTACTAGGTGACCTGACCGGCTGCGGCTGCAACTGCGAGCTAATCTAGCTAGCTATAGATTGAAGCAATGGATGGCTGTGTTTAGATCCAAAGTTTTGAGGGATGAAATGCACTGTAGCGCTGAAAAATACACTGTAGCATTTTTCGTTTGTTTGTGGTAAATATTGTCCTACCATGGCCTAACTAGGCTCAAAAGATTCGTCTCGCAAAGTACATCTAAACTGTGCAATTAATTTTTTATTTTATCTATATTTAATACTCCATGCATGTGCCGGCATTTTGATGTGACGGAGAATTTTTTTTTTGCATAGTGGAATTTGGGAAAAGTTTTTTGGATCTAAACACATCCGATCTCTAGCTGTGATCGACTCTCTGGGTCTCCTAGATACGTGGAAGTCAATTATTGATTCAGAGATCGGTCGATCTATCGGGATGGGTGCTATGACTGGCCCGGCCTGGTGATCGATGACTAGAGTACACGTCACTGCTTGCAGCATGGGTGCCATTACAGGGAGGGAACCCCACCACATATATACTGATTGAGTAACACAAGTCATCAGTTGGAAATCCACACTAGGATCCAAATTAAAGGAGCTAGGAAGCGTGCGCAGCCAGATCGAAGATTTCGCATTATTTACGCGTTCCAACGCGGTACAGTATGTATGCATATACTGTATGTACATACAGCAGATAGAGATATCGTCGTCGATAGACAGACAGAGAATGACATACAGAATATATAGCAGATGAATTGGTGCGCGGGATGTATGTACACACGTGCAATGCAAGCGATATATATATATATACATCCACAACAAAAGGACAAAACTAAGGAAAGATGGACCGACTTGGAAACCGGGCGGCCGGAGACAGGGACCGACGCCAAACTTGGTACTACCACACCAGGCAGCATGCAGTGCAGGTGCAGCAGAGCAGCTTCTTCCTGCTGCAAATCAATGAATTTTGGGACGGAAAATCTTCTTTTTGCATAGTGATGGGAAATCTTCTTTTTGCGCAGTGAATTTTGGGAGAAATTTAGAGTACTAAACAGGGCCACAGCTGAGATCGATAGTACTACTACTACCTAGCCATTATAGACGAGTACTACGTTGAAGAAGCTAGCTATTAGCTGGGTTTCGTGGTTTTTTGCGAACACGGTACAAGCCGCGTTTTTCATTAAAAGAATAGCAAATTACAACTACAAAAAGTAAGCCGCGGTTTATGAACTATAGTAAAAAAAATTACAAAGCAAGAAATCTCTCTACACATCGACGTCCGCCACAGCAAAAAAACTAGCTACGAGCCTAAGAAAAAAAGACAAAAAATTACCCAACATACAAGCTTGACTGCGGGAAAACAAGCGATGGTGCCTTAAAAAAAAAAAGGGAATGACGCTTGAAGCGCCGCCACCATTATGCGTAGGCCTCTAATAAAACGGAACGGACGGGAGAGCCTCATCAGCCTGCTGCTGGCGTACGTAGGGACCAGGGAACGTACCTACATCATGCAGTAACGTCAGGACGCCGGCACAGCGTGCAGTAACGTACGGGGCCGTGCTCTTTCGTTCCTCTTGGCGTCGTTGCGTGGCAGGGACCGAAGAAGCGAATTGAAGCTCTCGTACACTGCACCGCCGCGCCGCAGGTATTGTCTATTGATGATGCATGCATGCGCATATGCCTGTTTTACATATTGAATTGAAGGGGCATGCTATTTGAAATTAGTGCCAGATCTAGAATTGACACGTACTACCTATAGGTGGACTGCCCGTTAGTTCTGTTCTCCATCTTCTCTCGCTCATGTTTGCTATATACACGTACATTTAATTGCTTATCATTTCTTTCCAAAGTTTATGCACATTATTCAACCTTTTGTTCATTCCTAGGCCAAGATACACGCACAATGGCTTTCAACCACAATTAACATGATTAAATAGATGCATTTATGTACTATAAAACATCTAGCTAGTTTTTCTTCTGTCCATAGTGCACTCTTCTAGGATTGAAGATTTTGCCTCACAAAGAGTGTGTTTTGTGGCATTTTGACTAGCTATGTAGATCTAACTGCTACTGTGTATTTAACTGGCTACATTTTTTTCTCAAGGTGCATGCTGTGTTTTCGCTTTTCAAGATGTGCACGAACATTCTATTGTCTCACCCTTTTTTCTCTTTTTCTATGTTTTGGTTCATCAACATTTGATTTCCCTTTTAGATTATCGGCATACATGTTATTTCTCGTGCCTAATTACTTATCTTGAACAGTTTTAGAAATACACTCTTTATATATATGGGACATAGCTAGAGAGAGTGCTTTCTAAAATTCTAGAATTACATTCTTTTTGAGATGGAAGTTGCAGTGTGCATAGCTCATTTATAGAGTCCTAACTCCTACCATACTAGTTGATGCCTCGAATACTCGTGGTCCGTGTGTACAAGTTTTACGGTAGTTGAAAAAAATAGGAGCCGTCCATCAAAAAGATCTAACGGCTTAGAAATAGGCGGGGTACCAAATATGAGAGTCCGGTACCAAAAATTGTGGGACCGGTACCCATTTTCTATTTTTTAAGGTCATAAAGGCCTTTAAAAAAATACTGGTACTGCTTGGTACCGAGTACTTTTTCAACCACCGTAAAAAATCTCTCTTAATTATCTCTACTACTTATTAAGCACGCAGTGTACCCGTTCATACCTCCGCGCCCCCGCCCCCGCCCCTGCCCCCGCCCCCGCCCGAATCCGGCCGACACGCGCGCGCCGCCCCCGCCCGTCTCCGCGATGCCCGGCATGGCAAGTGCGGCAGCCGCGCCCCCGCCCGAATCCGGCCGACACGCGCGCGCCGCCCCCCGCCCGTCTCCGCGATGCCCGGCATGGCAAGTGCGGCAGCCTCCCAATTCGCCCGCCGCCATCACCGGAGGAAACCCGGCGCCCTCCAGTCCGCCTCGCCTATCGCCTCCTCCTCGCGCCTCCCGAAGCGTCTCCGTCTCCTCGCCCCTCCCGCCGCCTCGCCTATCGCCTCCGCCTACCTCCTCGCTGCCGCGCGCCCCGCTCGCCGCCGCGCGCCCGCTCTCCCTCGGGTCGTCCGCACCGTCGTTTCCGCCGTCTCCGCGTCGCCGCGGCCGGGTCGTCAGCGCCCCGCGGCCGGCCGGCTTCGAACGCGCCATCTCCAACCTCGCGTTCGAACGCCATCTCCAACCTCGCGGAGCCGCCACATCTCCTCCGCCGCCCACACCAGCCCGCACCCTCGCGCCTCCACCGCACCGCGCCCTTGCCTCGCATCGCGTCGCCTCGCCCCTCGCCTCCGCAGCCACACGCCGCCGCTCTGGCGCACGCACGCGCGAGGCCCCGCCGCCCCGCGCCGCCGTCGCTCTGCTGCCCGCACAATGTCCTCGCGTCGCCGGCCGCCCCGTGCCGCCGCCCTCACCCTCGATGCCGCCTCGCGCGGTGCCTCGCCTCCGCTGCCAACGCGACGCCCCTCACCTCTGCCGCCACGCCGTCGCGTCGCCGCCCACGCAAGGCCCGATTCACATCAGCAGCAGCCGCCAGCCTTAGCCTGCCGCCGGTCCATCCGGCCTCACGCTGTCCTGCGCGCCGACGAGGAGGTTACGCGTCCCACTCCAAACGGTGCCAGCAAGGAACAGAGGATGGCCAAGTTCACTGCACGCGTCGTGATCAACCCCTCCAGCAACTTCGGCCTCCCCATCTCCATGGACTAAGATGGTGATTTTTCTTTTCTTTGCCCTCTGATCCATTAACAACAAAGCGATCCGCCGTCAACATTATAATAAATAAGGTGATATGTAATTATGGAAAATTGTGAAGGTAGCTCGTCAAGTCGTCTAGAGTGAACTGACCTTGGTATATGATGATGCTTGTCCTGGATTCATCGGTTTCAATGTGTTTGAATGGACTGAATGCTGAACGGGCTCTGGTGGCAGTTTTTTTTTTCAGATTCTTGTGTTTAGTTATGTAGGACATGAAGTAGCACAACACCTTTACTTCAGTTTTTTCTATGTTTTTTTCAGATCAGATTCAAACGTTCCTGATAGCCATTTGGCCTAGAGGGTATGCATTGCCGAAACAACACTAATGCATTGGAACATTGGCCTCTAAATTTGCCAGGGGTTGGTTTAAACGTTGTTCATATGCAACCTATCAATGGAGCGCTATCATCACCAAATTGCCCTACTGTAAGATTTGAACTTACTTCTCCATTATGGCTAATTGTGTGTATACAGCAGCAATAGCTTTCTCAGATGATCAGCAATAGGAGCCTAAGAGGCACCAGTGCCTCCATCACACAAAGGTGATCCATTATTGCATTTTACCTGTTCATATTTTTCCCTAAGCATTAGTATTCAACAATTACTCGATTGCCCAGACAGAGGAGAGGAACAAAAATCAGTAGTCCTGTTATTATTCTAGCACTGATAGAATAATAGATTGCCTTTGTGATACGACACAGGATCACTTCATAATGATAGGCAGATGATCAACAGTATTTTTTTCACTTCATAATGATAGTGCCTTTGTTTTTTATCTATGCCATACATATGTGCATTAGTTTTGTTATTGGACAATCAATACAGGCTAGCATGTTACTGAGATGATGGATTTAATTTGAGCAGGAGATATTTCTGTGAAGGATTTTATATTGAGCATGGATGAAGAAAAAAATGTTTAGTTCACTACTGCCAGTCCAGTTAAGTATCGTTCAGTTTAGTCCAGTTCACAAAATATGATCGCACATTCACATCGTCATCCGCCATATAATTCTTTAGTCTGAAATTGTTTCAAACAATGCATAGTAGAGCTAACTTTACTACAGCGGTACAGCCAGGGACAGATTGAAAAAAGTTGGAATAACAAAAAATATTAAAGGACAAATGGTTAGGACTTCCCATGCAGATTCAGGTCTGACCATAAGCTCCACAGAAAATACATCAGCACATGTCATTTCCTTGTGCAGTTTCAGATTAGTCCTGTAGTATTCCTTTGAATTATCAAATCCTTGTTTCAGCGACCATGTTGATAGCTATATCCTTGTTTCTCACCTCTCTTTTTTATTATAAAATCTCCTAACATGTTTGCATTGCCTCTTCTAGATTGATAAGAGTAAATTGAAAATGTGAAATTTTGATGTGTGCGGCTGCATATACAGCTGATTGCTTGCTTTTTGCTTCTCATGTATATATGTATAAACTTTTGGCCTATACTACTTTTCTACTATCTAACTTAAACAATTAAACCCTGATATAATCTTTGTTTCTGGTATCAGACTTAGCAGTTAGCACATAGCATTGTCATGTGGTATGATGAGTTTGGTTTGGTAGTAGAATTCTAACTATGCGATTTCAGGTGTATATGAGGACTTATAACACATTAGATAACTACCGGTTTACACACTGGTGCATGACTGGTACTATGCTGCATCTCCATGTACACTGGATGAGATTAATAATGGACTGGCTGACGGTAAGCATAACACTCTCTTGAGCTTCTGAAAGTGATATATTCAACTTTGTCAAAAATCTATGGCCCAACAAGCTTGACACTTGGCAGTGACTGTATTAAAATGTGTTTCAGAGATTGTAGGCAGCCAAGGTGTTAGTTCTTCACAATTGTGATAGTCTTTCAGTTCAATAGAAGCTAACCTGTCCAACCGTTATAATGGTTGATACTAAGCTCTTCCAGATTTGAATGGGGCTTGACTCTTGAGGCACTTTAATACCTTATTCAATTATGTATGACTCTTGTGTACTTTTGCATTGTTCACAATATACAACACCGTTGTATAAGGTTAGCTCTTCTTTTGAAACAATATGCTTTGCAGCGTCAATTATATTTTGCTTAGATGAAGTAGAGCAAACTCCAATATTACGAGAAACTATTTCACCCATGTCAAAAGATTAAAATATTAAAATACTTTTGAGGGCAGGAATCATCAAAACAATGCTATAACAAAAGATGCTATAACAAAAAGGTTAAATGACTGGAATTGCCTAGATGGATGTATTGTTAACAACATCACTTAACAATATCACCTATGAGGCTATGCGTATACAAGTCGACCCGTTGCAAAGCACGGGCACAGACCTAGTAAACTATTACATCTAATAATATGATCCATTGCTAGCTAGTGCTACGTGATGAGCCCAACTGGGCAGCTAATATAGCCTTTAATTTTGACTGCGTATTGACACTCAAAAATCAAAACTCGTAGTAGGGATACTTGTGGCAGTACGTGGTTGTGGATTTTAAACATACAAGGATGATTATGATAGATGCTGGTGCCTGCCGGTGGTTATGCGCGCGTGCGCTCGTTCTCGCTCGTCACCAGTGAAGTGCAAGATATAATCTTGCTGCTGCAGGTCATGGCAGACCCTGCAATCCTGCATGCATGTCATGGAAGTCTAGTTGATAAGGCGGCCTCCGTGAAGTACAATATATGCAGCAAGTCGAGTTGTCTATACTATATACCATAGTTATTAACGTTAACGAGGACCGGTACCTCAACTCCATGCAAACTACGGGTTAGCTAGTATGAAACATAATATTGGAAATTCATATATAAATGAAAGATCCATATTTAATCAAAATCTTTATTATTCAATAACTCTCGTATGTTCATATTTTAATAGAATGTATGTATATATACCTATTTTTAAATTTTATCTATCTATAACAAACTCTAGCTAATTAACATTTATATCTTATAATGATATAGTGGTAATTTATATGTAAATATAGGATATTATAACACAATAGATAATCTATATGTAAATTAGGATATATTTTAATTCATTTTCTGTAATGATAATATATGTGCAAATTTGGGCATTACAATTCATCTTTCAATAGTGGCATGGTGGGTAATTTATATGCAATTTTAGATGTGATTTTAATTCATATTTCATAATGGCACAGTGGATAATTTATATAAAAATTTGAAGGGTTATTTTAATGGCCTTTTATAATGGCATGGTGGATAATTTTTAAAAAAAATACAATGGATTCAATGGTTAGTATTATTGGAGATTATTTGATAGGCGGCAGATATTTTTTTATTTTTGTGAAAATTTATAGAATTTGTCTTTTCTTCTAGCGTGTCTCATAGTTCATGCAACTTTTTTAACATGTACTGTAATTAGTAGTAGTAAAAGAAGATTTTTACATGCACATTAATCGCCACCAGGGACCAATTATGGACCACCATGACGACGCAACTCGATCGATAGGCAGCTCACTGCATATGATGCATGCTCACCAATCACCACGCACTGCCGACGTTTGAGAATTAGGCAATTTCTTACGCACAGTACGCGCTATCAATGGATCTTCATAAGATCAACTGGATCGATCTCCAATGACATGAGATGAGTACTATCTCAGATCGATCCATCATCCCATCCCATCTATTATTGATGTGATGAGTCCTAGTAGCTCCATTATTATTGGAATGATGTACCGCAAACAACTTGTGCTCTCCTTCTCAACAATAAATACAGAATTTGAATTTAATTTGAATTGAAAGGCCGGCTGATCGGCACTGTTTCTTGCGAATGGTTGCAAGTACAGTCGTTGCCTTTTTTATTGCTACAGTAAACCGTCGGAGGACTAAGATTGGCAGACACACAGCCGTGCTATATCGATCAGGCCAGCCGTTGGTTGTTTGCCACGTACATATAGCACGCAACCACCTATTAAATTAGACGATAACTAGTCAATCAACCCGTGTTTTCGCACGGGTTAGAGTCTTAAATGTATATATAGATCTATTTTTATACTTAGATTTTTATAATAGCATATCTTGCTACTTTATATGTATGCTTAATTGATTTAGATAATCTTTGATCGATTGCAAAAATAGGTGATTTTAATATAATTTTGAGAGGTTAATTTCATCATATTTTTAGTCATAATAACTAAGGTGAACAATTAAAATATAAATTAAAAGGGGATATTTGGTATTATCCTATCAAAATAGCAAATGTGAGCAATTAGATATAAATTTAGGGTGTTGTTTCATATTTTCTTTTATATTGGCAGAGTGGGTAATTAATATGTAGTTTTAGGGGTTATTTAACATTATTTGATAATGGCAAAGGTGAGTGATTACTTAATTAGAAAACAGATCTAATGGCTATTAAGATTCCAACCTGTCGATTGATGATAGGGTATTTTTTATTACTGTGAGAATTTCTATGATTTTATTTTTTTTCTAGCGCATCTTGCGAGGATTGACATGAAAATTTTAAAAACAGCCTACAAAATATCTGTTTCATTGAAAGGTTTCTAGTATTTTTAATGGAAAAAATGACAAAAACTGAAGGTAAATTTGAAAATGGAAACAATCTAAAAAAAAGAAGATATTTGCTTTCGTTGAGAATTGAACTCAAAATCTTTCGTAATGGCAGAGGTGGGTAATTATTTAGAAAATATATATATATATATAATGAAAAAAAGAGGATATTTGCTTTCGTTGAGAGTTGAACTCAAGACCTTTCATAATGGCAGAGGTGGGTAATTACTTAGAAAACAGATCTAATGGCTATTAATATTTCAATCTGCCAATTGATGGTCGGATGTTTCTGATTATTGTGAGAATTTCTAGGATTTATCTTTTTTTCTAGCGCGCTTTGAAATTAGTGCAACTTTTAGAACCTCCAATTAGTAACAGTAAGATTGGTGATTTTCATCACCATGGCATAATGATAGATTGATCGATAGACTCGGTAGTCTTTATACTTTTGTTAGGACTTAGGAACTCAGACAAAAGTTAATTAAGCAATAGGAATATCGTATTTGTGAACGATCGATTCTCAAATTATAGCATGGTGTTTCTTGTTTCGTGATTCTTCTCTATTGACGATGATCGCTTGAAATTGGAAAACGTACCGGTGTCGTGGATGGCTGGACATGGACGATCGTTGATTGGTACAATCCAGCACTCCTGCCGCTAGGGCATCAAGGCCATTGCCGCCGTGCAGATGCGGAGCATCGAGTATGGCTCGCGTCACCGAGACGTCGACGTACTTGGCCCTGCCATTGCCGCCGAGCAGATACGTTGATAGAGTAGATGAGAGCGTTGGCATGTGGGTTATACTCCGTACAAGTAATATCACCAGCAGAACGAAAATTTGTTTATATTTATATTGCAGGCATATGTAAAGTAGTAATAGGCAGGTTTTTTTTTTTTTATTGTGTGTCCACGCGGATGGCTCTCTGCCAGATTGTCCAAGTCAACTGTCAAGTAGGGTCTGCTTGATTCTTAGCCAAAACCGTTTTGACCATGTTGAATATACATTAATTTTGGCCAACCAACATATTTATTATTTCATATGATTTATTTGGTACCTAAACAAGCTATATCAATGAAAAGTATGTTGTTTGGCCAAAATTTTTCAACACAGCCAAAATGTGCCAAAAATTTGGTTTCGACACATTTTAGCTAAGAACCAAACAGGGCCGCAGTGGCCAAGCAAGTAGCTAAGAACCAAAAAGTTTTTCTTTTTTTGAGGATCGCTAAGAACCAAAAAGTAGAAGGATGAAAACGGGGAAAGGAAAACAATTCGAACCCAGGGGGCCCGGCCGGACTGCTTCGCTCTGATGGATGGATATGGATCACTCGGGCCTTCCACCCCTCCGGCCTGCCCCGATGAGCAACGGCAGGCCCGCCGCGGCCTGCCTGCGCTTGCCAAGTGCAACTGCAACCCGCAGGGCAGGGGACGCACCGACACGATCGCACGAGAGATTCGAGATTCTTCAGGACAACAGCAGGGGCACTGTGCAAGTACAGCAATCATCTGCTGTCCTAGTACGCCGCAGTGCACGGGCACCAAGCCGCCTTGACGCTTTTTTGCACTTTTGCAGCTCGGTGGGCACCGTCCATTCCACGCCAGGATTCCACACTCCACAGACTCACACACACACACACTCTAGTCCAGCAGCATATCTAGGACAGAACAGAACAGAAGGACCACCCAGATCTTCACGTTCCAGAACACGGCACAATCACAGGTCACAAAGCGCAAGCACGATCAGATTCAGGCACCATGTGCTGCCTCCTCCCTCCAACTCCAACCCACGGCAAGCCAACGCAACAGCCACAAAGCATGGATTCGACAGACGCTAAGGTACGCTATAGATAATAATTACACTATTACAGGAGTACATTTTCGTTGTAACACCCTAAACACCCTTCACGGACAGAGTACTGAAGAAGCACCTCGGCGAGAACGACCGCATCCACCACGACGCCTCAACACTTGCCCATGTATGATACGACACCAACAACAAGCTTCCAGCTAAGGTACGGTGTTCAACAAAAGAAACTCTTGGGGGTACGACGGCGTCTCTCGCCCTAACCATTGCTGCTAATCCTACAGCCTGTCTGATATACGCAAAAGACTGTTTCTTTCCCCCCTTCCACGCCACCCTTCAATTTTGCCGCACTCAATTAGCTTCCGATTCGTTTTCGGTCTACGAAGATTTCTGGGGCTGCTGCTGTGGCGGCGGCGGCTGTCGCTGGCCTTGCTGCTGCGTCTGCTGGGGTGCCTGCTGCTGTATTTGCAGCTGCTGGAGTTGGAGCATCTGAGAGTTCATCTGTTGCTGCAGGCCCTTGGGCATACGCCCGTCAGTTATCTCCCCAGTCACGACCTTCAGATGCTGGACCTCAGCGGTTAAGGCTTCATTCAGAGCTGCAGAGTATACATCCCAGATATTATGAAAAAAGAAGCATAATTGGATGTAGAGTGTACACATCAATGAATGTGCTCATGTGGAAGAGAAACCTAGACTATGGAGTATGGATTTTAATGCAAACACACACCAATTTTCATCAGAACAAAATGGCCATATTTGTTACTGGATTAACAATGTTCGATGAACGACCAAATGTTAAACCTTGCACGGAAGATAAAATGTTTCAAATGATGGGTGACCAAGTACAAAAAAAATGACATTTAGCTCATAGCAAGCCACCAGGCATGGAGAGAATGCAACACCACATGGTTCTAGTGCAAGCTCTTTCTTTGAAGTTTGAACGCACATGTAAGTTTTCAAGGTAGGTCTAGCAGCCACTAAAATTGCGTTCTCATGAAAAAACATCAACTTGTGGTGGAGGACAGCCACCAACACCCTTGAATGTGGAGGTTGGGGGTAGTTTATTCCATTGTCTAAAAAACAGTCACCAACATCTTATTATGCCTACTACAGTCACTTCTATGACTGGCAACAGTATGTGCGCCAATGCTTTATCAGAATTGCATTTATCAGAACTAGTAGTTACACTGCACACTGACAATATGCCTTGAGTTATCACAAAGATCAACAAATCACAGTCATGCCAATTCAATCACTAGTGTTATTTACCGAGCCTGAAATTCTAGTCCCAGCATACCATTTGCTGACACCAGGTGCAATACACCAAGAACAATAAAGAAGCAAAAAAGATAGGGTATGTCGGGTGTAGGACTGTAACAAAAAAAAAAAAAACAATGAGTATAACTACTGCAAGGTTTCAGAAGCAATAAATTAAAAAAAAAATCATCTGACATCTAGACTTCGTTTAGGTATCAAATATATTTCAATCAACAAGCTATTTTTTTGTTAATTAATCAGAAATTAAAAGCCAAAATTCCCCACAAGTTAGCAAATGCTAGCATATATTTATGCAGAACTTCTCAAGATAAGCAGTGAATAGCGAAACAAAACAAGGCAATAAGGCATAAGCATATACCTAGCTAATTAGGCATGGCTGATATATTATCTGGCAGTGACAATTCGCAAATGAACCCATAGTATGTGGATATTTCAACCAGATAAGCAGATATGTAACAAAACTCCAAATACATATGAAGATGCTAGAAGTCCTTCAGTAGGATATCATTATGGTGCAATTTCTGATCATCTCATAAGTTTGAAATGATTGAATAATTTGGAATATATGTATTGTTCAATCAAGCCAGTAATTAACAAAAATAGATGCAAGGACAATTCCATACACGACTATTTTCGCATACTAACATTAAGAGGACCAGTGCCCGTGAATTTTATCTTACAATTAACAAACATGAAATTCCATATGGAAAATTTCCAAACTGTCCACTCTACAAGTCATGAGGGTCAAGCACAAAAGACAGTGCCACAACATTTACAAAACCAAGCAACCAACACTTAAGTAACTTCTGTGAGCAACTTGACAGGTGCATTTTTGGAAATCAGACTGAATGAGCAATGCAAGGTACATTAATCATTACGCCAGCATTTGAAGCAAGAAACCCTTCAATGTATGACTAGAGAACTGGGGACAAACACAGAAGAGGGTCAAAATAAGCTTACCATCTCTCAGCTGCGCTTGCTGCTCCATTGCTTGCAGCCTGATTTTCAACTCGTTGTTTTGAGTAGCCAGTCCGGCCGAGTCCCTCTGCAAACAAGCACAGAAAGGTGAACTTGAAGTATCACATTCACACAAGGTGAATCAAAATCCACAGCAGCTCCAGCAAACAAACCTGCAGCATTGTCAGCTGTGCAGAGAGCGTCGTAGCCTCTGTCTGCAACACCTGCACCTTATGCTCAAGCTCCTGAATGTACCTCATCTTGCGCTCCTTTGACCTTGCTGCCGACTGCCGATTCGCCAGAATCCTGGGGGAGGGGAATTCCACGAGTCAAAATCCAGAACTGAATTTCAGGAAAAGAAATCAATTTAATTTTCCCAGCACACGAAGGAGTGCACACACCTCTTGACCCTCTTGGGGTCGGTGAGAGCTATCTCGGCAAGTCGCTCATTCGCCATGATCTTCTTCTTCTCGGACTCGGTGAACTCTCCGTTGGTGAACTCCATATCAAACAGGGCCACCGCACCGCCTTCCAGCGAGCCGCTCCCGCTCCTGGTGAGGCCGCCGCTGGAGCCAGGAGACGGCAGCGGCAGCTTGGGCGACTCGTCCCCCGCGGCGAAGTTGAGCTTGCCCATGAAGCTGTCCATGGAGAGGCTGCGGCAATGCCGTGACTTGCCCCCTCCGCCCTTCATGTCGACGGGGGTGGAGTTGCTCTCGGCCTCGTTCTCGCTGCTGTCGGCGGCGCTCCCGGCGCGCGTGCCGCTGGCGCGGCTGTCGCGGTCGTCGTGGCGGTCGTCGGAGGAGTTGAGCGGGTCGAGGGCGTCGAGGTCCATGTAGGAGCTGACGAGGTCGTAGAGCGCGGCGTCGTCGTCGGGCGCGGCGGGGAGCTCGCGCTTGACGGGCCCGGGCGCGGGCGGGGGCAGCGGCGGGCTGAGGTTGGCGAAGGCGAAGGGGATGTCGCTGTGGGAGCGGCGGTGGGCGGCGGCCCTCCGCGGCGGCAGGCCGAGCGACGGCGGCGGCGAAGGGTCGGCGGCGGAGGGCGGGGATGGCGGCACCGCGGCCAGATCGGCGTACGGCGGCGGCGGCGGCGGGAGCGAGTCGAGCGAGAAGAAGAGCGGCTGGGAGAGGGAGCGCGCGTGGGCGGGCGCGGGGATCTGGGCGTAGGGCGACGACGGGAGGCGCGGCTGCGGGTGCGGGTGCGGGTGCGGGTGCGGGTGCGGGTGCGCCGGCGGGCGGAGCGAGGGCGAGAGGCGGCGGAACCCCGACGCGGACGACGACGCCAGGTCCAGCGGCGTCGGCGAGCGCGGCACCGGCGGCTGCCCCCCGAGCTGCTGCTGCGGCGGCGGCGGCGAGAGGTGGTGCCGCGCGGCGGGGTCGGCGGCGCCCGGGTCGTCCATACCCACTCCTGACTCGAAAGCCGGAACTGCCGGAATGCCGGCGGCGAGCTCGAGGCGGGGAAGGGGAGGCGGAGGCGGAGGCGGAGGCGAGGGCGCCGAACTCTGCAGCAGCTTGGAGGAGGAGGAGATGGCGAAGTGGGGTGGATGGACGCGCACGCAGTCTTGCAGCCTCCAGCCGCCCAGGCGAGCCAGCAGCGGCGGCCAGCAAGCTATCGCTAAAAAAACAAAACAGAAAAAAAAAATGGTTTTTTCCGCGCAGCAAGCGATTGAAAAAAAAAAAAAAACAAATTCGATTTCTTTTTCGCTCGGGGTCTGGTCGTGGGGTTGGGTTCGCGTGTGCATGTGGCCCGAGGCGGGGGTTACGTGACGCGTGATCCTATTGGAGGAAATGTCTAATCCGCCCCTCCCCTCGTCGCCGGCGATTATTTTTTACTTGCTTGATTGAGATTGACCGGGTCCGGGTGGTGGTGCCCTGCCACTGCCAGCGCCGATGATGTCCGGTCAGTGAGGGGGGCATTTCCGATAATTTCGCTCGTGGGCTTGGTCGTTAATGATTGATGGCGCCGCAATTAGTGGGTGCGTGTGCGTGGGGTTAGGGTAGGGTAGGGCCCCCTCTGCCTGCCCCTGGTGGTCTTCTTCTTCCTGCTCGGATCGGACGACCATTCCACCGTGCGTGTGTGTAGACTACGCTTCCTCCTCCACTCCAGTCTGACTCACATCCATGATCCACATGGTCTCTTGACTTCCTCCGTGATTGTAGGTAGTGCTGCAGGTTTACAGTCGTCCTCGTTGGGGGTTTCTTCTAGCAAATGGGATTTGTTTTTACATGTTGAACGCATATATAGTAGACGCTAGCTTTTCTCGTGTATGTAGCCATGTGTCTTGCCGTGGTTTAATTTGCAAATTAAAAGAATGTACTAGTGTCTTGTTGTAGAGTAGGAGGACAAGGATTTAATGTCTTTTGATTTCTTAATAATATCCCGGCATAAACACAACCGGCGAGAGGTGAGGAAGAGATAAAAGAAAGTTGATGGATAGTTTTTTTTTTTTAATGTGCATAAGTATTCTATTTGTACAGAGAAATAAATGGCTTCATTGATATCTCCAAACATATATTCTTGAGAGAAGATTGCTAATAGGGGTAGATGGACGAGGGGCTCATCTATAGAATTCGTGTTGACTAGGCGGGACGATGTGACGTGTTTTGATGAATGGCAACAATTGTGAGCCAAGCCATATATCCCTCCCAGTAGTTCCTTGTGCAATCAAATATATGGTGGAATTCGGCACCAATATATTGGTACGGTGTGCCGTGTGCGGATAGAGATTAGTGGGGAGCACATGGCTGAATAAAAAAAAAATGTATAGGTTTACGGTTTGATGGAAAGTAACCTATATGCGAATAGACATACTACCTGCAGGGAGAAATTATTTCGCTAATAGGCTCAGCATCGAACATGGTAAAAACGAAACGACAGTGGTTAGACTGCTCTCACCAGAGTGTCTATCTCACATCGTCCATTCACTATTCTAACTACCTTTCTTTCTGTTCTAATTACCATTTTCTGTATCTACAGTTCAAAACAGTGAATGAAGCAGAGGGACGACAGAGGCGGCCGGTCCGGTCCCACCCCAAGAAAAAATTGAAGAAAAGAAAACTTGCACGTTCTATAGCAGATGATCCGATGGAAAGGAATAACCGAACAAGGCGTTTGACTAAATTAATAGCGAGGCGACGGTGGGCGGCGGCGCCACTCGTCGGCGTTTGAGCTGACCGGCGGGGCGGTGAGAGGCGGGCGGAAAGCGAGAGGAAGGAATGGGGGAGGTGCCGGTGCCTGGTACCGAACAATCCACGACTACGGATGGACGGACCGGCGATGAAAATGCCCCTCCCGGCGTCGGTGTCCCATGCAATGCAACGTGGTCTCTGCGGCCGCCCGACAGCGACGGCGGCGCGCTAGCTAGATTTATCAATTCGTTAGCCAATTGAATTGGCCCGTCGTCGTCGTCGTCGTCGTCGTCGTCGGCGGAGTTCCACGGCGGGCGAGCCGGCACGTCAGTCGAGCGCCGCGACAAACCACGCTTTCCGCCGGCGTCGCTGTCCCGCTGCAGCCCGCGGCCCGCCCCATCCACGTACCCCGCGCTCGTGTTGGGCCGTCAGCCCACAGAATCCCGACTTCTCCATGCCTTGGGCAGGGCAGGCAACAAAGCTCTAGCCGGATCTCTGGCCAGATCGATCGTGCCCACCGCCCACCAGTGAACGTTCGTCATTAGTGAACATTCATTATGAGGCCGACTCCAGCAGCAAGGGTAAAAGCTCCATCTATCCACTGTTCCAACTACCCTCCTCTCTGTGAACAGTGTCGCTACAGTGTCATTTTGTACTATATCCGGCCTTTTACCCGAACTGCTGGACTTAGTCTGAGAAGGTATAAAGTTCGTGGATTTAAATGACACTTCAACAACTTTAGAGCACGCCACAAGTTATAGGCCGCCCATGCATTAATTCTTATTTAAAATTTATTTGTAAGCAAACTAAATTTATAAAGATTCGTACAAAAAAAGACAAATTCCATGTACAATAGTTTGAGCTTGCATTCCAAATTTTGCGAAAAGGTACATCTATGAATACATTATTGATATATGCCGCTTAAAATCGTTTTATATGTTTTATTCGAGACTATATTTTTCACTGAATATTTTTCTCCTACAAGTAATAGAAATTAACAAAAAATTGACAAATAATTAAGAACTAATGTGGAGGCGGTCCTGAAGCTCTTACTTTGTTAAATGTTAGCCATTAATTTTTTGTTGCAATAATATATCTTTGAAAGTACAACGATACAAAAGCGATGATATTATATATTTGAGACAAATCTACTATAATTCTAAAACTGTCAGAATTTGTTGTAAGAGCATAAGGGCACTTACATTGTGCAGAATGATTCGAATGATTTGATAAAGCTTGCCTTGCCTTCAATGATGGTCTGCACCGCACAATTTTGTCCAGTAAGTTGCCCTGAACATATAACCAGCAAACGATAACACATTCTTATTGTTTTTTTTTTGGTAAAATTCACTTCTTTTCTCCTTAGCCAATTAGACCATAAAATTGCCTGTGCTTCTACACAAATTTGAACATGCAAGTGTCACGTTTTTGTTGGAACCAAATACTGGATAAATCATTTTCTTCGCAAAAAATAAGGATAAATCATTTATCTTCGTAGGAGGCCCTAAGCTAAATTAAAGCCGTTGCATAGAAACTCTAAACTTATTTGCCACATGCATGACTATCAAATACTACCCTGGATTTTTTTGTATGATGTTAAACAAGTACTACTTGTGTTTGATTATGTTTGTCTTGTCGCTGTGCAGTTCAGATTTGAACTAAACAGCGTCAAACAAAGAAAAACGAAGGGAGTGAAAAATAACACGTATGACGCCAAACAGAAAAACATAGTAAATATTTGATATTTTTATCTGAATAAAAAAACGCATATTCCCTAGTTCAGATGATGCCTTGTTTCAGCGAGCTGCGGCGGCTGCTGCATCTTCCCACCAGTGGTGCTACAGTGCCCACCGGCCATCGAAGCTGCAACGGCAACGCATATAGTATTGTAGTCAGGCTGATCGGTAAAGGCATCCCAGCGAGCATTTTAAGCTGCTTATATTTAACAGCTGACTGGGCTTTGGTATCCTACGTGGAGGAGCGAGAGTGAAGCAAAAAACATCATCGCTAGCGCCGGGAGAATCGATTGTGTCAGACGTCGTTCGAGAGGCTGTGTCTTCAATCTAAAGCGTAAAATATGGATGGGCAATGGATTTTCTATTTTTTTATTGTTTATTATTGACATCACGTCGATCAGGGACTTAGACGAACCCCTACGGAGGCCCTAAAGATCCTTTTGGAACACAGAAAAAACATAGAAATCTCACATGAATTTCACAAAAAATAGTTCAAAAACACAAAAAAAAACGCAAGATTGGAAAAGAAACCCTCTAATCCAAAAGCGCCCTAAAGCTTCTATTGCGTGGCTGTGGCTGCTGCTGTCACTGTTTTGCCCTCTCACGAGATACTGTAGCGATGGGTGCTGCAAGAGAAGCACAAGTCGTCAGGGCCAATGTCGTTTTAACGGACGTTAGGCATGTTTTATGTGCTAGAATGTCCATTGCCAGCCACACGTACTCTATGTCCTTGACCTGCTGGCCGGTGGCTGGTGCTGCTATGTCCGGGAAAAGAACTTGGATTTAAAAATCTTGATATATAGTCTTGTAATAACAAAGCGCTGTAACAGCCGCTTCCGTACATGATCGACCCGGAAAGTTGCCTTGGTAGTTTGATTAATATAGAGTTTGGCTCCCCTTTCTTCTAAGCACGAGATAAAAATAACAAAATCTACCTAGTTAGTTGATCCAATCGATTTCGGAGAAGACCATGAAAGCGACAAGAGTTATGTCATGCGTTTGCTGGTTCACTTGTACTTAGGCCCTAGCTCTCTCGAAGCTACAAATAAAAACGACATTTAGGATCTGTTTGGAACAAAAGAATAGAGAAAAACGTAGGAATGGAAGAGAGTGGAAAGTAGAAAACTATAGGATTTTAAAACAGAGGAATGTAAATCTTAGTCCGTTAGGATCGCAGAAAAATATTTGAACCTTGGCATTTTACAACAAATGAAAAAGAATTCTATTGTAGTATTTCCAAAAATAAATTATATATTATATGATGATTAGAAGATTCGAGAGAAGTACCCTTTCCTTGCCTTGGATGATGAGCAGTTGACCGATGGAACGTTGGTTTGAGGAAAAAAAACAATATAAAAATCATGATTACAGAAGCAAAACAGAACTGGCAGAGCGAGCACGACTCGTTCCCTTGAGTCAGACTAGATTTTTGCTTTCCTGTGTTTTGTGTGTGTCTCACTTCCTTTTCTATGGAATGATGCATGGACTTTCCTTTAATCCAAACGCTGCGGCTCAGTTTCTTTCCTTTGAATTGAGTTCCTTTAAAATTCCTACAACAAACTTGTGAACCAAACAGGGCCTAAATTTTGGTCACAGTTCGACCATATTTGATTTTTAATTAATATTTAGTCAAAAAATAAATTACTCATTTATATGGTTTAGTCATAACTAAATAAACTATATAGATAAAAACTATGTTGTATAATGTAATTTAATTTAGAATCAAATATGGTCAAACTATGGGTAAAATTTGATCTAGCCACTGAAAGCCTTAAACTAATCAGACCCTCAGATGTCAAACACATTTTTGATTGATTTTGCTTGGTAATGGCTGATAACGAAGCAAACAAAACCCCGTCCCTGTACTCGCTTTGTTGATCTCTATCGTGATAGATCGGAGCTAGCTAAAGGCCAAAGCTAGCTAGTACAACGCTACCTGCTGGGTGCTAGTTAAGCTGTAGTGATGCCTGTAGCGAGCCTAGCTTTCAGTAAAGAGATACTAAGCCTGAGATCTAGAAAACGATAGATCGCCACCGCCACAGCTTACGCAATATATCTAGTCGGAAATTCAGAAGCAGGCCGGTCTCTCATGTGCTTTTATTTGCGGTCGCCGTTTTTATGCAGATGCAGATATGAAATATTGGGGGCTGTAGCCGAGACACGTACGTAGTAGCTCCGTCAATGACGATAGCTCCGTCAATGACAAGAGCTAGCTCCGTGCTCCGGCCTAGCTCCGGGCTCCCTGCAACTAACGGTGCATACATACTGCGTGAATCAGTTTAAATGCGAGGTTCTTAACGTAATATATACAGCATTTCCATCGGCCACAAGGCCACAACCACACATCATGCATCTGATCTGCCTTTTTTTTTATTTAAAAAGAACCATTGTATACCCAGCAAGTGACCAGAAGACAGCACCAGACCGCAGCAGTAATGGGCGAGTTCCTCTGGCCCTCCTCGGACACCTGCTGCCCTTCCTCCTTCACCGCCGGACACCATGACGACGACGACGACCAGGTGCTCGACCTCGTCGTCCTGAAGCAATGGCTGGGGGATGATGATGACGCTTTATGCGGCTGGGGCGACGGGGGCTCGATCTCGGCGGCCAAGGACCAGCAGTATGCCGGGAAGTCACTGGCACCGCCGCCGGTAGTGGCCAGGAGAAGGGGCCGGAAGCCCGGGCCTCGGACCACCAATGGGCGGCCCGCCATCACCCACGTGCAGGCGGAGCGGCAGCGGCGGGACAAGCTCCACCGCCGCTTCTGCGAGCTGCGTGCCGCCGTGCCCACCGTGTCCCGGATGGACAGGGCCTCCCTCCTCGCCGACGCCGCCCGCTACATCGCCGAGCTGCGCGGCCGCGTGGAGCAGCTCGAGGCCGAGCATTACCCGGCACTGGTCGCGCCCGCGCCCACCGTGACGACTTCTTCTTCCCACTCGCTCGTCAGTGGCCTCGGGGTCAGGGAGGAGGAGCTCGAGGTGCGGATGACCGGGCCTGAAGCGGCGGTGCTGCGGATGACGACAGCGGCGCGCCACGCCCCTGCGCGCTTCATGGACGCGCTCCGCTCCCTGGATCTGCCCGTGCGCCACGCGTGCGTGTGCTGCGTCGGCGGCGTCACCGTGCTGGACGCCCTCGTGGACGTGTCCACGGCCGCCGCGCTGCGGGACGAAGGTGGCCTCCGCGCCGCCTTGCTCCACAGGCTGCAGGTTAGCTAGTGGCCGGGTAGCTCACCGCCGGCCAGCTTTCGGTGCTATATGCCTATATGTACTCTATATTAGTATATGTACTCCGTATCTTATCTTATCTTACTATTACTAATTTGATGTTACAAAACTTGCACCAATTTCAAAGCGCGCTAGAAAAAAAGATAAATCCTAGAAATTCTCACAATAATCAGAAACATCCAACCATCAATTGACAGATTGGAATATTAATAGCCATTAGATCTGTTTTCTAAGTAATTACCCATCTCAGCCATTATGAAACGTTTTGAGTTCAACTCTCAACGAAAGCAAATATCCTCTTTTTTTCATTATATATATATATATTTTTAAATAATTACCCACCTCTGCCATTACAAAAGATCCTGAATTCAATTTTCAACGAAAGCAAATATGTTTTTTTTTAGATTTTTCTATTTTCAAATTTACCTTCAATTTTTGTCCTTTTTTCCATTAAAGATGTGCTATAAACCTTTCCATGAAATAGATATTTTGTAGACTCTTTTTAAAATTTCCATGTCAATCCTCACAAGATACGCTAGGAAAAAAAATAAAATCATAGAAATGCTCACAATAATAAAAAAATACCCTATCATCAATTGACAGGTTGGAATCTTAATAGCCATTAGATCTGTTTTCTAATTAGGTAATCACCCACCTTTGCCATTATCAAAATAATATTAAATAACCCCTAAAACTACATATTTATCACCCACTCTGCCAATATAAAAGAAAAAATGAAATAACACTCTAAATTTATATCTAATTGCTCACATTTGCTATTTTGATAGGATAATACCAAATATCCCCTTTTAATTTATATTTTAATTGTTCACCTTAGTTATTATGACTAAAAATATGATGAAAATAATCCCCTAAAATTATATTAAAATCACCTATTTTTGCAATCGATCAAAGATTATCTAAATCAATTAAGCATACATATAAAGTAGTAAGATATGTTATTATAAAAATCTAAGTATAAAAATAGATCTATATTTATTGTACGGATACATTTAACACTCTAATCCGTGCGAAAACATGGGTTGGTTGACTACTATACGATAAATTGAATCGGTAGCCACTGCGTTCTCTCTGCTCGTGTTTGGACTTCTGCAATCTGCAGCGTGCTTGCATGCATATGCATGTGATGCTGCACTTGCATTATTGCCAGAGAACAGGCTACAACTAGATACTTTTCAGTCGTTACGTACGAGCCATATCTTGGCACGGCCATCATTGCGTTCGTGCATAGATACATTTCATCTAGCTGTACAAGTATATAATCGATGCTGCCGTTGATTTGCATATGCTTATAGTGTTTTATATAGTGGAAAAGGTCCATTTAATAACCCTAAATTGTCACGGCCGTATGATTTTCAACCAAGAACTATGAAACTGAGTAACTTGGGTCCCCAACTATCTAAACCCGAAGAAAATACTCTCCAAAGCCAATATAAAGCGGTTTCAATGATGATTGATTATTTTTTAGAAATAATAAAAACACATCTAATATCTAAAAAAACCATAATTACTTTATTTTAAATCATAAAACTATGGACCATTTTTTCTAAGAAAATATAATCTATCAATCAGTGCTTTGCTAGGCCAAGCGTAACTGCCGCTCAGCACACGCCGCCGCGCATCCGCCCGTTCTCATTCCCCACGTCCTAAAACTGCAGGTACCCACTAAAGCAATAAGTTCATCATCCATTACCAACATATATATATATCGTATATATATGGAAGTGCAAAACACTAAAGATGGCTAGGCAATAGATTGGTAAGCTCAACCCTTAACACTCCCGCATAAACGGTGAGAGCAGATTCATAGACCCCAACAATAATGGCCGGTTATCCCGTAAGACCAAAGCTTTGCTCCTTTTGGAACATAAGACTTTTAAAACATAAAAATAGGAAAAAATTGTAGGATTAAAGTTGCATGCCACTTAGAATTCTACAGGGTGTTTCGGTACAACAAGTATACATACATCAGAAGAAGAAAGATAGGCGCAAAGCAAACATGAAAATCGATTTAGATTTCCTCCTCCAAAACGCATGTCTCGAGAGAGGGAGGGAGTGCAGCAGTACGGGCTCCCCGGCCACGCTGTGAATTAGTGTACTATGCATTTTGGTTCGTTGATCATCACAGCTAGCTCACTTGGAGAATTTCAGTAGCCGGCCGAGTTTAATTTTCATTTTTGACCGCGCGCCGCGCGTTTGCGATTTTTGGCTGTGTTTAGATCCGCTGAAATTGGGGCTGAAATGCACTATAGCACTTTTCATTTGTTTGTGGTAAATATTGTCTTACTATGGTCTAACTAGGCTCAAAAGATTCGTCTTGCAAAATACATCTAAACTGTGCAATTAATTTTTTATTTCATCTACATTTAATACTCCATGCATGTGCCGACATTTTGATGTGATAGGGAATTTTTTTTTGCATAGTGAAATTTGGGAGAAAAGTTTGTGCGTTTGTTCGTCGTAGTCGTGGGTCCGTACTGCCTATCTATGTAGCTCAGGTACATGAGCAGTACGTGAGGGCGATCGAGAGCCGACAGCTAGCCGAGACTGAACGGCAGCGCGTACCATCAGATCGTTTTCGAACCCCGGACTTATCTCAGGGCATCATTAATAGGGCTACAAGTTAATAGCGACCTCTCTGTACTGTTACGACGCGCATCAGATATAGAGAGAGATTTTTTTTTTTTGCGAACGCGATGACGTGGCTAATAAGCACGTGTTTAGGGCTGTTTGTTTCTAGAAGGCAAAGTGCAGCAGCCAGTGCACATACCCATCTATTCACTGTTCCAATTACTTTTCTCTACGTAAACAGTGTCGTTACAGTGTTGTTTTGTACTATATCTGATTTTTTACCCGAACTGCTGGACTCGGTTGAAGGCAGCACGTCAGATGAGATGGAAGCGGTTGACGGTTCACCGCGGAGAACTCTCTGATCTACAGGAGATTGAGGACATTGTTCCTCCACGGAGATGTTAAGGGGAAGATCATTAATTTCTCTTGGTGGCCAATGGTAAAGTCAGAGTGAATCGATGTAGACAGAGATTGTGGCCTTTTAATAGTTCCATGCAAGTTTTATGCACTCCTATATACATGTCTATATTCATCAATACATGTATAATCATACATAGAGAAATGAGGCTCGATAATTTGCAACGAGAAATTAAAGTAACAATTAATGATGACAACGACACGAACTTATCAGGTGACGCGGAACGGTTGCGGCCTTGTGCGGCGACGCGGGCGGCAGCGTGGCCGTTGGGATTAGGCACAGCGCGCAGGTGCAGCCGCGCGGCGGCGGCCTTGCTCTGTGTCGTGGCACAGCGCTTGGCGAGTGGCGGTGTGCAGTAGCGGACCCAGAATTTGGCCAAGACTAGGGCCTAAATTTAATGGCTACTGCCTCATATGTAATATCACAGATGGAATAATACGTAAAACTAAAAGAACAAGTCACCAATTTAGAGAAATCATCATGGTTTAAAGTGCAATAATGTGATAAAAATGGCATAGAACACTTAAAAAAAATTAGTGCGGATTTGTTGCATTCACATCTTCCATTTCTTCATCAACTGTATCTGAGAATGGAAAAGCTTGGAATGTAACTAAATCTGACCAATAGAAGTAATATTGTATATGGAACACATTTGCAATTTGACTGTAACTGGATTTGCGTACCATTTCTCATGGAAGCTTCTACAAATTTGTATATACAATAAATATAAATCTTTCATTCCATGAAATAAATTGACAAGAATTAATTAATTGAATACACAAAGAGTGAAGGAGAGCAGAAATTTTACCTAGCTTTGTGCTGTCTGCTTAAGTGGCGCCTGGCGCCCTGGCCGCTGGCGGCTGCCGGAGTGCCGGCTGGGGGCTTGCTGCGCGTGGACACGCCACGCGGCCACACCTGCAGGCTGCTGGCGGCTGGCGCTCCTTGCAGCCTTCCGGGCTTCCAGTTCCTGGCTCCGGCTGATGTCCGGTTGATGTCTGGCCGCACCTCGGCGGACGGCGGACAGACGGACGGGCGGACGACGGCTTCTCTCTGCCTCCACGCCAGTCGCCGACGAATCGGAGCAGGTCAAGGAGGGAGGAGGCAGGGATGGGCGAAGGAAGATAGCGGGGGAGAGTCGCCGGGGACGGGCGACGGGAGGCGGGGAGGCCAGGAGGCGGCGGTGGCTCCCTGAGCCTTGCCTGCGTTCGGGGCACCCTTGGCCTGCCGGGCCAAAAACTAATGGGGGGTCATAGGCTTATTGGGCCAACGACTAGGGCCGAGGCCCTAGAGGCCCTAGGCCTGGCTCCGCCCCTGGCGGTGTGGCCAGCGGGCTTCGGGGGCCCGTGCAAGGGGCACTACGTAGCGGGCGGCGGTGTGGCGCACGCTTGTGATGTGCGTGACGGCACCCTCATGCGGCGGAAGCGGCGGATGGTGGCCTTGCTGTAGGGGTAATGGTTGCCCTGGTGGGCCGCGTCAACTTTGTCCAGCAGAATGGCGGTGCGGTTTGTTGCAGGCCGCGTTGGCGGCATGAGCTATGGCAGCGATGATGATGGGTGTCAGCAGTCACAGGGGCTTGCGTGGTGGAAAGCGCGGCACAATGCGCTGAGTTGTGGTGGTGGTGGTGGTGAAAGCCTTGTCCGCTGTTCAGATGAATGACGGTAACACCTTGGACGTCGTTTACTTTCTTGGGAGCATCAATCGTTTTAGCTCTCTGCATTGTGTGTTGTCTAGGGTGTAAAACTCTAACATCTGAGATGAGCAATGGCGGCGTTACAAATGTCGCACTTCTCCTTGGAGGCGTTGCTTTGGATGATTGCGCTAACCTACTTGTTTAGAGGTGTGACACCTTGTTTTGATCGTGGTAGGAATATTTGTTCATCAATCGTTCTAAGGAGACGGGCGATGCGAGAAGTGTCTATGTGTAGAGAACAGATTCGAAGCAAGGATTTGAAGATGTTTGAAGCTTAGTCTTTAGCTTTTTTCTTACTCCTTTAGTTTTTGATCTTGTTGCTCTTGAGTCCTCAAATTTGGGGTTTTGAGTCTAAGAACTCTTGTACTCGTTAGCTGTAAATATCCACTTTGGATATGGAGGCTGGATTAATCCTTTATCTAAAAAGTGATAACAACTTTGTCTTGTAAATAGCCGATACTTTGGTGCATGTGTAATTGTTTTTAATATATATAACGAGGATACATGAAATACGAGAAATATCTTTTAAAAAATCAATAGAAAATATATACATTTAATGCATTATTGCTCTGTTTGCGGCTTTGTGCATGGCATGTTGGGCTGTGGGCCCATATTTTTCGGGCCGGAGGTTGTCTTGTACGCGGTAGCGGTTGCGTCAACAGCCAAAGCCGAAGTAGGAACGAGTTCCAAAAAAAAAAAAAAAAAAACCTTCGCAGATGATAATCCGTGTACCTCATATTGCAACAGATCAATACGGAGTACTCTATCTACTACCTTATATCGTTAATCGTCTTGACGGAGAGCACATATATACTAGGCGGACAAGCAATTAACGAAGAAGATCGTGATCCACGTACGTTCATGCATGGCGCCACCTCGTGGTCGCGGCGGCGGGCTCAAGAGCTGGTACCGGCAAACGAAGAAAGGTACCGGCGCCGCCACCAAAGCCAAGCCGCCGGCGCCGTCGTCTAAAAGGAAACCCTCCAAAAACTCCATCGCCTCCCAAGTCGCCGCAGGTATGGGGCTGTTTGGATCGTTCCCACACTCGCCTCGCCTACAATGCGGCACGTCCGAGATCCTAGAAACTGTTGTTTGGTTTAGCGCTAAACTAAGGCACGCCGCACCTGTCCTTCTGTGATGTAATTCATTTTTTCTGCCGCAACCCGCCTCAGGTGAGGCGCTCGTTTTTGCCGCCTTATGTTCGGCGCCGCCTAAGTCTGGGTGCGGCGAGTTACAGCGGAAACCAAACAGCCCCATATACTTCTTGTACGCGCCGTCGCCTTCTCCTCCACCTATTACTCCTCGATCGTCGTCGCCCTCCCCAATTAAGCTGCATATCATGTTTCAGACGATGCAGGCGGCGGGTACGGCGCCGAGGAGGAGGAGGAGCTGCGGCAGTTCGACATGGACATGTCCTACGGCCCGTGCATCGGCGTGACGCGCCTCCGGCGGTGGGAGCGCGCCGCCGCCATGGGGCTGAGCCCGTCGCCCCACCTCCGAGACCTCATCTTGCGGCACCACCACGGCCACGGCTCCCCGTTAATAAGTCAACCGCCGCCCAAGATAAGCAAGAGCGCTGGCGGCAGCGGCAGCAATGGCGACGACGACGTCTGCCAGCTCGAGTGCCTCTGGGCAGGCAAGGTCTAAAAAATCAAATAAAAATAAAAATACGTAGCTAGAATAGTTAGGGTGCGTTTGGTTTGAAGACAACAGAGGATGGGATGGTCCCATCCCTGATTTTAGGGGTGGGTTTATCCTAACCTCCATTCTGTGGTTTTTGTTTGGTTGGGAGACGAAGTTTAAGGAACGAAGACACATGACATGTGGGGCCATACTGTTAGTCTTTGCTCTGCTTTCTTCTTCCCGTTCTCTCCTCCCGCTCGTCCCTTCTCCACGCGCGCCGCCGCCGTCCCTCCTCCGCGATCCCACGCCCCGCCGCTGCAGCCCCGCGCCACCGCAAATCCCGCTGCTCCTTCAGCCCGACGCCGCCGCAGCCCCGCAGCACCTCTTCCCGCTCGCGTCGCAGAGGATGGGGACAAGGACGGACGAGGAGAGGTCGCCGGCGGGCTAGCACGACACAGATGGGCGGGGATGAGGTCGCCGCCAGATGTGGAGGAGCGAGCGTGGGCGAGGAAGCCAGGGGCCAGAGAGGGACGGTGTTCTCGCCGCCGCCCAAGCTCCGGCGAGCTGCCCTCCATCTCGCCACGCCGCTCTTCGCCCCACTCCGGGTCCCCGCGGCGGACGCCTCTCTCCGGCTCCCCGCGGCACTCCGTCTCCGGCTCGCTGGCAGTCCTCCTCCGCCTCGCCGGCAGTCCGCCTTGGCCTCGACCTACGCACATCACTTCCTCCTCTGCCTCCCCAGCGCTCTGCCCCGTGCGCGCTGCTCCAGTCCGGGCGTGGAGGGGGCGCAGCCGGGACGCGACGAAGGGGTGGGGCGCGGCGTGGCCGGGCAGCATGCTTGGGTGAGGCCGAGCGCGAGAGAAGGGACGGAGAGGCGACGCGCGACGAGGGGACGGTGTCGTCCCCTCGATTTGTAGGGACAACGCCGTCCCTAGATTTGTGAAGAGAAGACCGTCCCGGGATGATCCCGTCTCCCGCCGTCCCCCAAACCAAACAGTCTAAAACTGGGATCGTCCCATCCCATCACCTCTCGTCCTCCGAACCAAAGACACCCTTAGGGATCGGATTCTATCCCTGCTGGTACGTACCTGGTAGTGGTACGTGCGAATGTAATGCGACGACGGCGACTGGCATCGGTGCTTGTGCTTTTCCGATTCGTTGTTGCGTCACATCCATCGGGTCTGGGTCCATCACTCCATCCTGCATGCTGTCGTGCGTTAAAGTAGCACGTGTTGCAAAAACAACATCATATATCCGGCAGAAATCGAACTGCTTGCAAACAGCATCTTTATTTGTATGCAGAAAATCGAACTATATATATATTTCTCGCTCACAAAAATGAGGCTTTTCAATCTTCTTCATTTCAAACAGTCAAGTCCAATCCCTTTTCTTCGAAGCAATAAGGATTCTTTGTCCATCTCCGTGCCTGTCTGGTTTGCTGCGCGTGCACTGATTGGCTTGTATGGTTAGGTAGGAGTCATCAAACACGGAGAAACGTCAAAATTCATACCAAATTTACAAAGTAATTTGGTCCGTATCAGATGGTATGCGGTAGTAACTAACCACCTTTAATGTCTTCATCTTCAACCTTGCACTGATCGATCTATAGGAGGAGGAGGGCATGCATTCCACTACTGGAGTCTCATCTCTAGACATGCGAAGCCCTCATTCCTGTTGAATCGCTGCCTTCATCTCCATCTCCTCCCACTGATCTGCACCGCTTTAGCTACAGGAGCAACATCTTCGATGCATCAGTGGCCTTGCACATGACCTGCTCTGCGCCCCGCGGCGGCATGGTAACCATTGGCTATTTGCTATATCGGTAATGATGTCGCTCGACTTAAACCAATGTCTATTTGAAAAAATCTCCAAAAATTATAAGATTTGACGATCCATAAACAAATGAGTAAATTCCCTCTATGCCACTAGAAATTATACCAGTTACTTCTATGCCATTGAAAAATATAGCATTACCTGTGTGCCATCAGTTTTAGTTTTTGATTTCCTACGTGCCATTGCCGTCAAACTCCGCAGACGGCGTCCAAACGCCATCATCTGCCGTCCTTTCGTCTCCGAAGCCCCGCGCTCCGTGCGCCCGCCCGTGCGCTTGCCCCGCCGCGTCGTCCCCCACACCATGCCCGCGCGAGTGCCTTCCTTGCTGCGCCGTCCCCCACGCCATCCCCAAGCGCGTCTACCCTGCCCTTCCGCGCCATCCCCCATGCCATGCCTGCACGCGCGCCTTCCCCGCCATGCCGCCCATGCGGCCGCGCCTCCCGCTGGACGAACGCTGCCCATGCACGGCCTACCTCGGCTAGCAATCAGGTCCCCGGCGGCGTCCGGCCGATGTGGAGGCCGCCGTCGATGTCACCCCAGTCCAAGCGTCCGCGCTAGCCGACTGGGACGTCCAGCTCGACCCTGTGCCACATGCCGCCACGGCGCAAAGTGCCGCCGACGGGGACGTCGCACTGCATGCCGCCGTGTTCGCGCCCCTGCTCCGCACGACCTCCATTGCGACTGACGAGCCCGCGCCCCTTGCCTTCCCCGTCGCGCTCCCGCTCTCCCCTGCTGCATTCGCCTTCGACGTCGTCGTCGCTGAGCATGTCGCGCCGCCGCTGCGCGCAAGACTGATGAGCCCGCAGCGACCCCCGCGGCGTCGTGCTCGACGTTGTCCTCTTCGTTCCGGCCGCGGCGGGGCAGGGAGGTTGCGCCGGCGGTGACTGCGCAGAGCGGCTGCGCACGAGGTCGAACGGGCCGCGGCGATGCGGGGAGCGCGCGCGACGGCGAGCCGGTCGCCTCCCACAGCTCCGTCCCCACCCGGCGCCCTCCCGCAGCTCCCCGCGGGGCGCCGGATAGCTCGCCAGGAGCGCAGTGGCTACATGCGGGCGCTGGCGAGGGCGCGGCGGCCTACGTCGAGGCGCCGGCGAGCACAGCAACACCGCGGCCTCGCGCGGGGTGCCGTCGGGCGCGGCAGGGCGTGGCGGCGATGCGGGGGCGCGCCGGCGCTGACTGCGCGGAGCGGCCGCGCACGAGGACGCAGCCGCCGAGGAGGACGGCAGGCGCGGTGTTGTCGGCGTGGAAGCCGCTGACGGCCTTCTCGATATCGAGCCCCGCGAGGATGAGGTCGTCGAGGCCGAGGCGCGAGCCGAAGAGGGCGTCGACGGCCTTGGCGGCGGCGGCGGCCGAGGCCGCGGAGGAGTCGTGCCTCGAACCGAGACGGCGTGGGAGCCGAGGCCGAGGGCGCGGTCTTGCGGTGAGGAGGCGTCTGCGAGCGAGACGTTCGAAAGGACGGGCAGAGATGGGCAGATGGACGGCGTTTGGACGCCGTCCGCGGAGACCAACGGCGATGGCATGTAGGGAATCAACAATTAAAACTGATGGCACACAGGTAATACTGTATTTTCCAATGGCACAGAAGTAACCGGTATAATTTTTAGTGGCATAGAGGGAATTTACTCTAAACAAATACTTGATTGTTTAACTACAATAAATAAAATATTTTGAGCGACAACCATGCTTTTAGCTAGGCTTGTCAAAATATATATTGATAGATTTTTCACTCATCATATTTGAGGAGCGTTTGTCAGTTGGGGTTACTGTGAGCACCCCTTTAGGTGGCTCTGAGGGGTGAGGAGTTACACCGAGTTCAATAGGGCGACGGTCGGCACGAGAATGAAAAGGGGGACACGTAATTAGAGAAGTTCAGCCGTGCCACGTGTCCTCTGTGAATAGATGTATAGCTTCCTAGCAAACTAAGGGGCTTGTTGGGATGAGTACAAGTGAGGTCCGAAAAGCGTAAAGTCTAGGGACAAAATCTATTGGAGAATACCCCAATAATGGTGCCATAACCTCCCTTTTATATATCTCAAGGGACGAGTGAGATACATATGTATGATCAGTGGGCTCTTGTACGTAGAAGAGGAGCCCACCAATTCTATCCTAGATAATCATGTAGCCACGGGGTGCACGTTCTGTCATCCTGTTGCACATCACGTTGTACCACACCATGCACGTTGCTTCGTACGGATGGGAGTCCTAATGTGGCGCACAATGGAGTGTTGTTGTTGGTAAAACATTTCTTTTTCATCTGCTCTCACACAACTACAACTAGGATCGCACGGCCAAAATGGCTGGAGTGGCGCTTGCCACACCATCAGGGTTCTCACCTACACATTAAATGCAAAGATGGCATGTGGTGTCCCTAGGCCTGGAAACAAGTGGGCGCGACTAGTGCCATGTGGTGGCACTAGAGCCCAACCCTGGGTCCTGGGCAGTCAACAAGGGTGTTGCCTTCCTCAAGTTACTTGCCAACAAAGATGAGCATTTGCCGACCTGCGGAGTATGCCTCCCAGGATGCTGACTATATCCATCGTCATTTTTCTAACCATTGGATCAAAATCCAATAGCCAGGGTCCATCCATCTATGATAGAAAAAGTGCAATAATTTGAATATTTTATTTTATTTCTACTAGTGTAGATATACATCATGTCACACACGCTCTAAACCATGTCCTAGCTTGCATACTTGCGGGTCCACATGGATCACGTGAAGAGCGGAAGGCATCAAAAGAAATGAAGGTACTGATTGGACGAGCAATCAAGGAATGAGACCCGCTTGATTGAGATATTTATTTTTCTATCAATTTCAAGACAAAGAAAATATCTGACGGGTACAAAATAGAAGACGAAATGAGAAAATAAAATAATAAACGGTGAACATATTTTTTCTATCATTTTAGATCTTTTCCAATTAATCCTTGCCAATTTGTGCAGTGGGGCATGATAATGTAAGGGGTGCATAGGTTCTCAGTGATTGAAATTGTATTACAGAAACCACACTTATATTGTGTAGATACCTAGAACATTTTATTTCACGAATAGAACATTCTTTTTGAGTTTTTCTATAGGCTAGAACATATCGGAAAATTGCAAATCTGATAGATTTAATTTTTTGCCAAAAATATCTGTTGACTGATCAATAGCATTTCTCTTTATTTAACTAGTATACTGTATACACGTATACCCTGTGCCTATTTAATTCGTCCTGATTCCGAAAGAAGCCATGAAAGCCATCGTTGCCATCCTTGCGTCGCACACTGTACGCATGATGGAGCCAAAGCTAGCTATAGCTAGCTACGCGACAGCTCCTAACGCAGTAGCAGCTGATCTGATGGTAGGCATTTTACTGGATTATTTATGACGATCGAACGTACGCATGATGGCCCAATGCACCAGCTATGATTTAGAGTACTCCTAATATATACTTCCTTTGTTTTAAAAAAAGATTTTAAAATAAAATAGATAGTAAGTATTTCAAAACTCTCTCCAAATATAAGAACAAGATATGGGGTATAAACTAATGCTCTCTTTATTAACTAACGTTCCTCATCTTCTTTCACTATTAAAATCAGGCGGGGCTATCATATAGCAGGTTAATATACGAGAACCGGCACTGATTTATATCTTGAAGACTGGAATCATTGAAAACAAAAATAAAAGGCACATCACAATTCACAATGACGTGGAGTATATCAAAGCTCAGTGTTATTCCATCACTATCGGTTTTATGTTTTATTAGAACCATCTCTAGAAATAGTTTTCACGCAAAAGAATCCATAACCTTTTAATTAAGAAAACAAAAAAACTAGATTGGGCAATAGATCATTTGAGGTTTCATTTTTTTTTTAAAACTTGGCACACATCAATAGTGTGCCCATTGACTTACTTTCTCACAAAGAGATGTTGAAGTTCAAAGTCATTTATTAAATCAAATGTAAATTTGTACACCCGAATTTGTCATATTCATAATTTTTTGAGAGTCAATTTTGAATCTAATCTTTCATCACAAATACATAAACCTATAAATTACCAATATATGTGCAAGTTTCAAAATGTAAAAATCATATAATACATTTTAGAGGAATTTTTATCCTTTTTTAATATTTATGCCTTTTGCATCGGATATGCCATGATGCCAATAGATATTTCACACGCGGACGAGTTGACTCTACTAAATATATACCTTCTGCCTGTCCTTTTTCGAATCCCCCAAGTACCATAGACACACAGTCACACAATATAAATAAGCTGTGAAATCATAGAAATGAAGAAGTTATTATTCAAATTTGAGTTAAAGGTTCCATATCTTATTTTGAATTGGATTATTCTCAAAATCATGATTGTGAATTATAACAATAAAGGTTAAATAAAGATGAAATGTTGCCTCAGTTGAACAAAAATGTCTCGAGACTTAGGAATTGACAACAAAATATTGTAGCAGTCTAGGTTCTGAAAATGGGAAAGACAAGTAATGACAAAAGATAATTGCATGGACGAGAGAAAATAAAATATACTAGATTATATTTGGCAATTGACATAGTTAGCCAAATATCAACCCTTGCCCGTTGGTAAGAAACAGCTATATTATTATGATTATGTATTCTAGCCAAAGGAGATTATTTTTTAAACATAGTTCAGATATACATGCCCACAAAAACGTACGCACATCACTTACTCCTTATGACACATGTATGCACATTAAGACTGCTAGAATACACGGCCTGCCATATCAAGCTTATATATTCGTCATACGAGAGCATTATACACATTCATAATACGAGAGCATTAAACACTTATATGATCATTAAAGATCTTCCGATTTCCTTTTTTAAATTGCTTGTTTTCTTGATGGAATTGAATCCCTGGGCTCTTATATTGTTCTTCGTCGTGCAAAAAGTATTTTAAGGATGAAGAAAATTTAAACATTTTCCTGAGTTTATAGGTAGATATATAGATAGATATGTGCCTTGTTGACATGTGACGCGCTGTACACATTCCTAGCTTTGTTCATATATCTTAATCGCCGGAATAACCTAGAAAACGATTGATCGGAGTCAAACCCAGCCGCCGTACGTGCATGTGCCCATTAGCTTGCACGTTGTTGAGGGGACAAATTAGCTACTAGTTATAGCTATAATGCAATCGCAATCAGTCTAGTATGCGTTGCCGCCGATTTTATGACTCATCCAATGCAAATATGAATTTTTGCATGCATTCACTGAGCTGTCAACCTATAGAGGTTGAGCAAGGAGTGGCACAAATTTCGTATTTTGCAATTTGAGACTAAATTTGTAAATTTATGGAAAAACATAATGTCTCAGATCAAATTATGTCCCCACTAAGACAACTAGAGGGGAAAAGTCTATTGAGCAACTTTGAAATGTCATATAGTCGACTACGAAACAGGGTAACCTAGACCTCGAACTAACTAAACCGAATGAAATACCCCCTCGGACCGTGTTAAAGTGGTATTAGATGGTGATTTATTTTTATAAATAATTAAACATTGCTTAATCTCTATAAATTATAATTTATTTATTCTAAATCGAAAAATACGAAAAATGTACCAAATATTTTCTAAAAAATACAGCCAATCTATTGATGCTCAATTTTAAGATATTTGGATTAGGATTTTATTCCTACACCATAATTTATTTCTCCAAATACAACACTATAAATAGGAATGAATCATTTCCAAGTATCTTCAAGCAGGGCACCAATAGATAGATTACTTTTTTTAAGAAAAATATTGCTATAAGTTTCCTATTTTTCTAATTTAAAATTAACTAATTATGAATTTTTAGAGATTATACATGATTTTATTTTTTAAAAAATAGAAAACTAGCATCCAACACCTGCTGCAAGTGACATATGGGTTGAATTTTTGCAAGTTTCTCTTAAATGGAATTCGATCCCTCCACTTTGACAATTCATCACATAAACAGTATCTGCTGCATGACGTGAGGCGGTCTTTTGCTGGTTCATATTCAATTAATTATAGCGTGTGTAATGACATACACGAGTGTAAATTGTGTACATGATGCGTGTTGAGTGTGCACGAACTGCGATGATTGCACTATACTATGGGAGGGCATGATCCGCGCTGCTACCCTCTCGCGCTCCAAGCGTGCCTGGCTCTGAGGCTCTGCTAGTACCTAAACGTGTGTTCGTTATGCGCAATTTTATTTAATATTTTTCTTGTGAAATTGAATTAATTCCAGTGCGAATCATGTGAAATCACTGCATTTTTTAAAAGGGTCTCACTATGTGAGATATAAGATTGTGAGATATAACATACATATGTGCCCATTAGTTAGAGGTTAATAAGTTCGTGTATGAGCATGGCTGATTATTTATCTAGAAACAAATATACTACTATGTGTTTTGTGATGCTAATAAGATGTTACATCAATTGGTTAGCAGCTCAAATCGATCTCACATCTCGTCATTATATACTCGTCCGGACTTATCTTGCAAGGGACAATCGTACTGAACTTATATAACTAATCGATATGGATTAGTTCGTACTCATTCTACTGAGTACTGTTCGACATTTTTTCTCTACAGAGGAATGCAACTAACCATATACATCTCCTGTTGCGGGGACAATTGCTTTCACAATTTTCGGAAGGAGTCAAAAGGGGGACGTGAGGAATAAAGGACAAATTTTAGGAAGATAATTGGTCAGGCTCTTTCATCCTGGAATGTCGTTTGTATATATCCCTATCAATGAGCAAAACACTAGTGTGACTGATCTATGAGATGCGATTAATATAGAACACGCTACCTCCATTTTCAAATATGGCAATTGCTACAGTACACTGAAACAACTGTGAGCCATCGATCTAACTGGATAAAATAAGGTATTACCTCCTAGCAGGTAATACTTCAAAATAATAAAATTATCTTACTATTACTAATTGAAAGTTCTAAAAAAAACACTAATTTCAAAGCACGCTAGAAAAAAAGATAAATCCTAGAAATTCTCACAATAATTAGAAACATCCGACCATCAATTGACAGATTGAAATATTAGTAGCCATTAGATCTATTTTCTAAGTAATTAACCACCTCTGCCAGTATGAAAGGTCTTGAGTTCAACTGTCAATGAAAGCAAATATCCTCTTCTTTTTCTCATTAAATCTATTTTTTAAGTAATTACCTACCTCTGCCATTACGAAAGGTCTTGAGTTCAACTCTCAACAAAAACAAATATCTTCTTTTTTTTAGATTTTTTCCATTTTCAATCTACCTTCAGTTTTTTTTTCATTAAAGATGCTAGAGACCTATCCATGAAACAAATATTTTGTAGACTTCTTTTGAAATTTTCACGTCAATTATCACAAGATGCGCTAGAAAAAAAATAGACTGGTTGGAATCTTAATAGCCATTAGATCTATTTCCTAAATAATCACCCACCTTTGTCATTATCAAAATAATATTATCCCTAAAACTACATATTAATTACCCACTCTGTCAATATAAAAGAAAATATAAAATAACACCCTAAATTTATACATAATTGCTCACATTTGCTATTTTGATGGATAATACCAAATACCCTCCTTTAATTTGTATTTAAATTGTTCACCTTAGTTATTATGACGGATAGTATAATGAAAATAACCCCTCAAAATTATATTAAAATCACCTACTTTTGCAATCGATCAAAGATTATCTAAATCAATTAAGCATACATATAAAATAGCAAGATTTGCTATTATAAAAAACTAAGTATAAAAATAGATCAATATATGTTTTA
The DNA here is from genome assembly GCA_022530915.1 of Paspalum notatum. Lineage (NCBI taxonomy): Eukaryota > Viridiplantae > Streptophyta > Magnoliopsida > Poales > Poaceae > Paspalum > Paspalum notatum. The sequence goes on from CM039691.1 coordinate 1,615,039, forward strand.
TTGTAACACATAATACATTTAATACTCTAACCTGTGCGTTGCACGGGTTGATTGACTAGTTTGTTTAATTGTAATATGAAAATGGGATAATCATCAATAACTAAGTGCCCATGGAGATCTGATCCGTTTTCTTTTTGAACGGTGTGACCTGACAAAGACGTGACTTTTTTCTAATTGAACGTAATGAACGTGAGAACGTAAATTGTATATTTCGGATTCTGAATGTGTCGTATCGATTCCAAATTAACGTGTCATTTCGTTTGCCATTAACAAACAACATTGTTTTACTAAACGTGAGAGATCGGTAGCTGGTTAACGTGTCATCTCGTACAGTACACATATCATCTCATACAGTACACGTGTGACTCCTAATCAATGCCCTTGCACATCCCCGAATGAACGTGTCAACTTCATCTTGAATCTGAGAATGTCTTCCGGCTCGGGCAGCAGACCACCGCTCACTCGCAACAAAAAGCGGAGTAGCGGGCGAGAATACCTAACTTCTTTCTATTTAATTCCTTTTCTCCAATCTATTATATTAATTATTTTATCTTTTTTAATTGAATGGTTAAAATCTCGAAGTCTTACCTCCTATGAAGTAATTTGTGTACCGTAGCATAGTCCGGGGGGAGGGGGGGGGGGGCAACAAATACAGCAAAAACATCTGGATGGTAGCTAACTATGGCATCATCATATGAACTTGCAAGAAGACACCACTGCTATTAAAAAATAATATTTTCATGCTGAGACGAAGAGAGAAACAATATGAAAGATCCATAATGCTCCTAGCTCCACCGCACAGATTCAATGACGAGAGTAGCAGCTTCCCATGGACGCCCCCGACAGTGGGCGCCCTAGGGGAGGTGGTGGCCATGATTGGGGAGAAGAGTTATGTATTATGTTAGTGGCGGACCTAGAGATAGTATGGAACCTAGTTAAAATATAAGATACCTAATTAGTTACATGAATCATCCTGATCAACGAAGCAACTTTGCAAGCATAACTAATTAGTAGAAAGTGTAGTCTCTAATTAATGATGCTTGTGTAGCTAGAGCTCGGGCAGCTGCCCACATGGTGGCCGGGCGCTAGGTCCGCCACCGCTAGACAAGTGGGGTAAGGCAAAAGAATCATTTCACCATATTTTTCTCTCTCCTTCCCATTCTAGCTATATATCAGTAGTAGTCAGGAGTATGGTTCAAAAATATGATTTTTTAGGTCATATATGGCAAATGAACATTGTTTTCGATGCTCGTAGTCAGTTTCTTCTATTGTTTGGTGGCACAGGCTCATCCTATAAGATGTTGTCATTGTTCTTCCATGACAACGGAATAAGAAATGCCTTAAGCTAGGGGATCACTACTACTAAACAACAATTTCTGGCTATGCCCCACAACGGGCCAAAAGTGCAGCCATCACACTTGTCCAGGTGGACATAACGCCTAAGCATATAGCCCGTCCCTAAAAAGATCTAGAGGCAGGCCTTATTAGCTTTGCCTCTTCAGGCTTTGTTTGGCTATTCGTGGATTGGACTGGATTTGGAGTGGAATGGGAAGAATTGAGGAGAATTTTGAACTATTGTGGATTTAAACACATCCCAATCTCTCCAATCCACACCAATCCACAAGGAGCCAAACAAGGCCTCATTAAAAAATATCTATAGTAGTGGATGGATGCATGCAAGCTCGATGCATGAGGTCTTACTCCTCTTCTCTTTCGCCCCTCCAAAGTTGCAAATCGGTAATGGGCTCTGTGGGCTATGTGCGAGTAGAGCCTCTCTCATCCGATCTGAACACCAAAGCTGTCCTTGTTATATGATTTTCTCTGCGTTCACAAATGTTTGGCGTAGTTGGTTTTTTCTCCAAAATTTTGATATTTGTCTTATTTAGAAAAATTATTAAATTATCGTTTATTTTGTTTTCATTTGATTTATCACTAAGTATAGTTTGAGTGCAATTCATATTTTTACATGTATGTACATTTTTTTTCAATAAGACGAAGATTTATGACGTAAACTAAAATAAACTAGAGGTTTGATCACTGGAGCTCTTGAGAAAAAAAAAACTACTACCCAATTTGCATGATAATATCACGAGTTCATTGCGTTTTAGGGCAAAGCGTGTTTCAAGTGAAACTTCTGGAATTGCGTGGTTCTTATTGCAAATGACCGTGGGCTATAAATATGGGCCAGTGTTACATTCGCTCCCTACACGTTGCTACCACCTCAAGGGTTCTATTCTAGTTCAATCTCCCATTCGTAGTGTACGTACGGAAGTGACAATGCAGCAGCACGGGGACATGATGGATGAGCTCGTCTCCCCAGCATCCTTCTCCTCTTCGCCCCCCTTCTTCGCCGCAGCCGGCGGCCACCACTCGGTCCTCGACTTCGTGTCCTGCGCCGTACCCGAGCAATGGCTTATGGCCGGCGACGAAGCGCTGGAGAAGACGATGCATGACGGCGCCGAGTGGGTCGCCGGGGCCTCGCACGACTCGGCGGGCTCCGACCTGTCCGGCAACCCGTCTGCGGTGGTGGTCGCGCTGTCGGAAGGCTCGGCGAGGAGGCGCGGCCGGAAGCCCGGGCCCCGGTCCGACGGCTCCACCGCCATTAGCCACGTCGAGGCGGAGCGGCAGCGCCGGGAGAAGCTCAACCGCCGGTTCTGCGAGCTCCGGGCCGCCGTGCCCACGGTGTCCCGGATGGACAAGGCGTCCCTGCTCGCCGACGCCGTCTCCTACATCGCCGACCTGCGCGGTCGCTTGGAGCAGCTGGAGGGGGAGGCCAAGCAGGCCGCGTCGTCGCGGAAGCTTGGAGGCAACCCCGCCATGTGCCCGGCCTCCGGGGGCCTCGAGGAGAAGCTGGAGGTGAGGATGGTCGGCCGTGAGGCGGCGGCGGTGCGCCTGACGACGGCCGCCGCACGCCACGCTCCCGCGCGCCTCATGGGCGCGCTCCGGTCGCTGGACCTGACCGTGCAGCACGCGTGCGTGAGCCGCGTGGGCGGCGCGGCGACGGTGCAGGACGCCGTGGTGGACGTGCCCGCCGCGCTGCAGGACGAGGGCTGCCTCCGCGCCGCGCTGCTGCACGTTCTCCAGCAGGACGAGAGCTAGCGCCCACAGCACGCATGCTGAGCTCCGGTGATCGACCACAAGTTGGATAGCCCTACGCCTTAATCAGTGGGGTAAATCTAACTATATATGCTACTAGTAGCTGCATGCATAAAGTCGATCAACAAGAATTAACGGCCGTGTGTTGATCACCTATAGGTACCTAGTGCATTATTACTACACAGATAGGCAATCAGATGCTTTAATCTGCTATACATATTCGTGTTGAATAAAACTACAATCTATATGCAAATTCATACTTTGATGATCAACTGATCGGTTGTGAGTTGTCCATGCATGTTCAGTCCATGGATGAGTTATTCCTGATTTATTTGGTGCAGCGCGTTAAGCTTGAGGATGAATATGCTGATACAGGGCCACATACTCAGTCGTTCGGGTAGTTCATTCCACACGCCGTACATGAATTTCATACCACGAACAGTTTATCAAATCTTAACCTGCTGAGAACTGGTGTACCAGTATGCGCCCATGCCGCTTTTAATTAAGAAAGGTTATTAAATTATGTACGTACTTCCTCATGCACATTTATTAACAAGTGGCAGCATGGGCCTTTTTCTGTTAATAGTGATTTGGTCTTCTTGTTTAGTTTCAAATTTGTAGCCATTTCATCGAAAAAAATGTAGCCAAAACAAAATGTAAATTCAGTTTATCGGCTGAAATGTGTTGGTATTTATTTGCGATACATCCTATTTAACTGTAGATATTAATACGTGTGGATGATATCACACCATAGATGATTTTTTTTATCCAATCCCTCCAAAACCACTCCAATTTACGTGGGAGATTGGTTTCTATATCCAAATAAACCAGGATTATTTTAATACAACTTTTACGGTGGTTGGAAAAAATGAGAGCCGTTCATCAAGCAAAATTTAACGGCTTATAAATAGACGGAACCACGGAACCGGAACCAGACGGAACCCAAATAGGTAGGCCCGGAACAAAAAACGATGGGCCCAGTACCAATAATTATTTTAATTTTATAATTTTCAATACATAATTCGGCCATAAAAATAAAAAAAATGCTTAGTTCCACCTGGTACCGGCTGGTTCCTCTTGGTTCCGTTTCAACCACTGTAAAACGGTTAGATATACATTCGATCTGTGTAACATGAGAAAGAAAAGAAATTCTCAAACAAATTTGTGCAGCATACAAACTAAGCCCAATCCAACTGTTGACCTTAAGGGCAGGTCCATAGGTGCAGTGATATGTGTATGTGTTATAGCTTATAGGTGAATAGGTGCTATGATACATTGCTAAGCATATGCATGGAGCAAACTAGCTGTGTTGTCAGATGGAATGAGCTGAGTTGTATGTCAACGGGTCGTACGATTGTTCACACAGTAGAGAATTTTGCCTTAAAGGATGTTGGTTTAACAAAACAATAACCTTTTTTTTCTCTCACCATCCTCTCTCTGCTAGCTCCATGTCAAGGATACTTTCTTTAAAGAGGGATTTTACAGTAGTTGAAAAGGTATCCACCGGTACCAGATGATATTGATATTTTTTTAATTTTTAAAAACATTTATGCCCTTTATAGAATGAAAAAAAAATAAAAACACATGGGTACCGGTCCCATCATTTTTGGTACCGGACCCTCCTTTTTGGTACCGTTTGTATTTCTAAAGTGTTGGATCTTATCTGATGGACGGCTTCTATTTTTTCGAACCACTGTCCCTCCATTCATTTTTATTTGACGCGATTGATTTTTTAAAACTTTAATCCTTCATTTTAATAAAAAATATATAAACGTGTGAAATGCAAGTCATACTTAAACTACTTCTAATAATAAAACAAGTAATAACAAATAAATATATTTTTTAAATAAGATACAACGTCGAAATTAAGAAAAAATCAACTGCGTCAGATAAAAAAGAACGACTGAGGGAATACCTGGTACTATTCAATAGGAAATTGAAGCAAAAGTGCAAAGTAGAAAAATATATATGAACAAGGACGCAAACACAGATTAAAGATGCAATAGCTATCTGTGCCATTTAAAAATCGCACCATCATTCCATTCCATATAGAGACACTTGCTAGCTAGCTTGCGTGCATGCGATTTTGTTCTCATTCGTACGACAATTGCGAAAAAAGGAATTATTTCGTAGGTCCGTGAACACATGGGCCGATAGAGCGTCCTTTGCTTGCGCTTGTGCGGCCCAGTTCGTTCCATGATGAAGTCAGCCTACCAATAGACACATCCACGGATTCTTTTATTTTTCATTTCGTTTTTGCAAAAATAGTTGTCTACAAATAAAAAACACTATTAAAATTATTAATCTTTGGGCACCTTGTTTGGCACGTGTATTGGCTATTATTCCAATAGGTTTCATTCTCATTAAATGTTACGGCACATCAGCACAGTGGATGACATAGCAAGGTAGTTATGAGGAGAGATAGAGAGAGTTTCATAAAAGGGTAAAGAGTTTCATTAGATGAAACCCAAGATGAACTGTTACCTAGAGAAAGAAAAAACTGATGTGGCACTTTTAGAAACTAAGAAATAAAACTCTCCACCGAAAATGGCCCAACACATCTTTTCTCATTATGTCCTTGGCTCCTTGCTTTTACCCATCATATAGAAGTCTCTTGGATTCTCTTAGCATTAAAGCACGTTCGTTATACCTAAAAAGTAAAAACATTCAAGCATGTCGTACCTAAAGTACGTAGTGTTTGGTTGGTGGGACAGAGTGGGATCCCACCGATTTCAGTGTTTCATTGAAAAATAGAGGAACGAGTCGGTTCCAAAAAAAACAAAGGCGAGATTATTCTCTTAAGATTTAGAACAGACATGTTATAAAAAATTCTGGTGGAATGTGAAGCCGACAGTGTTTCAAAGCTCGGAATCTGAGATAGTAGACACGTTTCAAAAAAGTTCTGGTGGAATATGAGTATGACAATGGGCTCGAATTCAGAATCTGAAACGGAACCATCTCATTTCTAAAACATGAGACAGAACCACTCTATTATACCTCGTTGACCAACCAAACACTACCAAAATAGCTCAGCCGTTCAAGGGTTACGCAGCGGAAGAGCGTAGATTAGGTGTAGTATTATATCAGGTTCAATACGATCGTCGTGCTGGTATAATAAGTCCTCACAGATCTAGGTAGGCAATGACTCCATGTGAGATCGATTTGAGCATCTAACTGTGATGCCCCTGGCATCTCAAGCGCCTTGACACACAGTTAGACACAAGCTAATGATGAATTAGGGTTTAGTCATGCTTTGAGAGTAACAAGGAGTAGGTGGAGAAACCACTAAATCAAAATTTTTCTATCCCAATACAAAAAGTCTAGATTTTCAGCTTGTCACCAAACTTCATACTGAAATTAATTTTGATTCCACTATATCACTTAAAAATCTTCCTTACTATCAAATGAAACTAAGCTTGCCACCTTTCAAATGAATCTAGAGTAGAAGTGTTTAGATTTCATTTGATACTTCAAAAATTGAAAACAAGAAAGGCTCCACACAAGGTAAACCCGCTATTTGACCAAACCCCTGAATACAATTGCGCTTGTAGTTTGAAATCTGTGGTGATCTAGGTGAAACTTATATTACCAAATTTGTGGACAAAGAGGTGTTGAACAACTTTGGTAAATGGAGTATTGACATGCACTGTAGTTTGGATGGTGTTTTGGGTGCTTTCTTCTAAATCTATGAAATCTGCTCAAATCTGACCTACTTAGTAAATTCAAATTTCATTGGTCTTACAGCCATAATCTTGAAATGGTTATATTGACAAAAATGTGGATAATAAAATCCTGAACAATATTGATATAAAACTCTTTGTATGAAAGTGGACACAAAATGGACTTTTAGAGTTTCTAAACTAATAGGGTCTGTTGGTCAAACTATGGTCAACAGTTTGAATTCAAATTCAAACCATATTTTTACACAGAACATGGTATCAAGAGTTTTGACAAAGTTGCAGACCACGAAATTTACAACAACTCTTCCAATTGGAGCTTTCCCAATTTCGGTCTCTAAAGTGCTCAAAAACGCGAACTAAAAACATGTGTTCAGGCAGTCAAACTGGGTTTTTCTTTTTCCCAGGCCTCTGTCTATGACATGCGGGCCCCACACGTCAGCCCATTGGATCCCATCCCGTGCGGACAGCAGTTGCGGGCCCCACTCGGTCCCACGCCCATCAGTTCGTGCACCCAGTCCGTGGACACCTCTCTTCTCAACTTCACCCGGTCCCACCTGTCATCGGCGCGAGGTCCATACACCCGGTCCACGCCGCGTCACCTCCGCTTCTTCCTGCTCCCGCGGGTACCCGGCCATTCGGCGCCCTGCACGGCCGAGGCCACGCGGCCGACGGGTTCTGCCGCCGCGCCCTGCCCCAGCCCGCGCTGCCCCGATGCCCTCTCCCTCTACTCCCTTCGGATGGAAGGGAGCCTGAGCTCCCTGCTCACTCTCTGCCTCCACTCCGCGTCCCCATCTCGAGCAGAGCCGAGTGGAGCACCGGCCGCCATTGCCGGTCTCGCCTCGAGCTCGAGCTCACCGCCGCCTCCTCCGATGCTCCTCCCGTCGCTCCACCGCAAGCACCACCATCGTGGCACCTCCCTCCACCGATTCCCCCATACCCGTGGCGCCCTACGCCACCTCCAGCCCCGACTTTATGTGCGTGCACGCCGTGGCCACTATGGACGAAACCGACGGCGAGCCCACGCGCCGGCCGTATCTGGCCCTCCTCCCCCGCGACGCCGCGCGCCTCACGCCCGCCTCGACGCCCTCCACCGAACTCCCAAAGTCTCGGCCGCCGCCATCGGCCTTAACCGCCTCCCCGACTGCGTCCCCCACCATGGCCACGCCGCACCGCCAGGATCGCCGTGGGAAACCCCCTTCGGACCACCACTGGGCCTCCACTCCACCACCGCTGGCTTCGCCACCCCCGCCGCGCACCTCACGAGCCCACCCTCGCCGCCTCTCGGTGCCCGAGCCGCCGGAATCGGAGCCGCGCCGCCGCCTCCGCGTGCCGTCGCGCCGCGCCGGTTCATCGCCGCCGCGCCGCCTCCCCGCTCCACCCCGGGCGAAGACGTCTTGGGGGACGGGTAGACCGTTGATGGGAACATCTTCCCCGCCCCCGTCGGCCTCAAGACCGGCCTCACCGCCGCCGGCGCCACGCGGGAACGCGCGTGCCGTCTCCCCCCTCCCCCCCCCCCCGCGGCCGGAGGTTGAAGAAGAAAGGGAGTTTTCCCCAAAACCCCCCTGCAATATTTTATTTTCCCGCACCCTCTTTTATTTACTATTCACTGAGTCATTGATAACTTCTATGCAGGCCCCTTGATCTATTAGTATTCGCGAATATAGTCTCTGGATCTATGAGTTTTCCATTTAAATGTATTATTTTGGCTATGAACTTTAGAAAATCACAGTAAATAGAATAAAAATCCAAAATGGGTAAACTCAGTGGTATTGTGTTCTTTGTTAATAGATCTACAGAATGAATAGGGTGGGGATCCATGAAAGTACTGTTTTGCCCTCGGTCCAGTGCATGCATGTTAAAATGAGATAATTAGTAAAAGTGGATCAAATGACCTCTAAAAATGATGAAACTTGGTCAGTGAGTATATTGCAGTATAGGTGTTCACATATATTTTTGGCAACCCTAGAATCCACTGTTTAATTACAGATCTGCCCTATTCCTATTAACTAGTATATTTATTGAACGTAGAAATACATACCAAATAACATTTGTCCAGAAAAATCTATAGAAATTATATTGCACTCCTTTGGTCCAGTATAGCCTAGAAATAAAATTCCATGTGCTTTGCTTGCTGTTTACTATGTGTCTTAAAAATGACAGATGCTAGGGTAATTTAAACAATGAAATAGAAAAGTGCTATTTATTATGCTCCAAAAAAAAAAATTCTACCAAACTTCTTGTAGTCATATTAATGTGTAAACTCCATTCGATGCAGTAGAAATGTGATATCACAACGAAACACATTTTTGCTTAGACCTTGTACTTAGATAGCTAAACAACTAGATGCTATCTAAAATAATGGAGAAGCCCTCTTGTCATAGCTAAGGCCCTCACAATAGCTCTACATCCCTTGATTAGTCATTACAAGAGTCTAAGCTTAAAATCATGCTTTGTAAACTATGTGTGTGCAAATTGAACTAAACATGACACTAAAACACTTTCTTCATGATCAAAACACTATTATGTCCATCCACGAGATGATTGTTCCTATGTATGTTAAATGTTCATGCATCTCATCCCCTGTATTGTGCATAGCATTCATATAGCAACGTTTATTGCAGATACGCGATCAAGAAAGCAAGTGCATGGAGCTACATCAACCACCGGTGGTCCAAAAGACCAACTAAGACCCACTCACGACCTGGAGGGCCCATCAGTCGTGTTTGGATGGAGGAGTTGTCCAAGAGATCAAGGGGTTGCCTGAGGCAAAGCCTCATAACCCGGCAAACTAACACTAGCATAGTTTGTTCAAGTTAATTGCAATAACAAAGGTAGGCGGGACCATGCAAATCCCAGCAAACAAAGTATTTTGAGTTACGCATATGCATTAGGGTTGATTGAAACCAATTGCATTAGACTCCCCGGCCGCCCTGGCCCTAACACCTATACTTAGGGTTCGTAGGACGAGTGCCTAAAATGGATAGGCGCGAGTAGACACGAGTGAGCACTGTCACTCGTCTCGTAGGGTTTACTTTCAAATGACGAATTCTCATTAGTATGAATTTATTATTGCTATGTTATGCTTTCAATTGAGACCGGGCGGAGATATGGGATTACTATGTTGAAAAATGATGTGGATGGTACGGTGGACTCCGCCCGAATCGCATAAGGCCCGTTCGCTGTTCGCCTGCTGATCGGCGTAACATTGCTAGAATGCTTATCCGAAAAATGGGACCGGTGAAACCTTACTTGTGCCATCCGAAGAACAGAAACACGTTCCTACCCACTGGTTGAGAGGAAGGTGGCCTGGGGGAGCTTGGTACTCATGACGGGGAGACCGAGATGTCGGCAGGCTCGTCATGGGGGCACAACCCGGGAGTCAGGTGGGAGTGAATCGAACTTGGGATGGGACAAGTGGAGAAAGGGGACTATATGTGGAAAAGCCGTCGTGTTAGTAAGCATATGGGCCCTTGGCATTTTCTAGTTATTTCCGGGAATATAAAAATCGATTCGAATCGCTGATGCTCACCGGGTGTGAGAATGCCAATATCGCACACGGGCAACGTAGAACTGTTCGAGGCATGATGTTTTATGGAATTGCTGATCTGATACTACACAATGGATATATAAGCTTTACTTCATGCAAATTATTCACTTTATATTACCAATGACATTCAGGATAAGGACTAGCGGCTGTCAAATCCCGCTATAACATGACACTAAAACATAATGGATAATCATGATTAAAGGATAGCGACTGTCAAATCCTGCTATCCTATGGCAACCGTTTACGGTTTAAAATCAATGGTTAAGGACCTACTTGCTAGTAAACTGAGCTTTGCGTCAGCCGTAAACCCCGTCCATTAAGTCCTACTGAGTAATTAGTACTCAGGGTTTGCCCCCACTTTTGGCTCACAGGTATTGGCGGCATTTGGATAGTTGCTCGGAGAAGGGTAGCACCGGTGGGCTCGGTGCTTCTCGCCTCGTTCGTCTGTATGAAGACTACTTAAATATTTTGTTTCCGCTGCGAGATGTTTTGAAACGTTTCCGCATTATATATATATTGGACATGTATTTGACTATATACATTCTTGATTTGTAAACTAAGTCTATCTATTCTATATTTGAACTGCCTGTGATGACGTAACTGTTGTGGCTCCATTAAGAATCGGATGTGTATGATGTTGGTTTTCTGGAAAATGGTGTTATCGAGAGCCAAAGGCGTCTGGACGGACGACCGGGTTTAGTACGGTCTAAGTACACTGCAAGCTAATGGTGACAGGTGTACTTAGCCCGTATTAAATCGGCGGTTTCGCCACACTAACCAATTGATGTAAACATCTTATTAGCATCGCAGCACACGTATATGTTTGTAGATGATTAATAAGCAGCCATGCTCGTCGTGAGTGTACGTGCTTAACGTCTAACTAATTATGGGGCACGTATATTCCATCTCTCACACACAGACACAGTGATGTACTGCATAGAGAACGCATCTCACATTCATGATACTACTGCGTGGTGTATTTTCTTATATAGCCATGTCTTATATATATATTCACACGCGTCAGCTAATCCTCTTCCCGCAAACATAAAGCTTTTTTTTTCACCCGCAACCATAAAATCTTCACCCGCAATTGTAAAATGAGCGCACAAGCTAATCCAGCCCTATCAAACTAGGTGCAATAATAAAAGACACCCCGCAACCGTAATTGTTTGTTCCTTAACCATAATAGTCTATACAACACCTTAACTAATCTTGCAATCATAAAATCTTATCGTGTGACCGTAAATGTTTCTTTCTCATGACTGTACCACTAGCCTTAACATAACTAGTCCCTATAAAACCGTGTCTTATGACTGTAAATATTTGTTTCATGCAATCGTAAAACTAACTGCGAAACATAAAACAACATATGCACCACACTAGTAAAATCTAGCACCTTTTTATTGACAAACATCACAATTTTCAAACATCATGGCTAATCGTTGACAATTTTTTGCCATAAATATTTGTGTTGTAACCGTAAATATTTATTTCTTATAGCCATAATGTCTAGATATGACAAAAAATTGTTCTAGAACCGCAAATTTTTACCTCTCTAATTGTAATATTATCTACAATAATAGATACTTATATATTTATTTCTCATACCCGTAATGCCTAGATATATACGAGGAAAACTATATTAGGATTGTAAAGGCTAATCATCCAAAACATAAACATATGAAAATATCCGTTTCTTAGTGCCGTAAAAGCGTAAAAATATTGACCATGGTTAGGTGTGAATTGCCATACCATAATAGGAAACAAATGGAAATACTCATTTTAGATGAAAAATGTCCAAATTACTTCCTCTACATTTGGATGATGACTTAATAACCCACTAAAGCAATTTTTTGTTCAATTTACCCCTTCACATATCACTCCATAGGTGGATGGAGTAATTTAGACTTTTAAATAGTAAAACAGTTAAACCATAGCAACTAGATATTTGATATTTGCACTTGTGTATCTACATTTGTAGAGTCATAATTATTAGAGTGCACACGCACTACCTGCATCCGCAAAAATGGTAGCGACAAACGATGACTAAACAGTAGTAGCAAGCACCAATTAATTGACATATGCAAACCATCCCAAGTAATGTAAAATAAAATCAAGCGGTTTAACTCCAATAGAAATCATTCTCGTAGGCCCACGAATGAAAAGGCCCGTCCGCAACGTGATGGGCTACTAGAGCGTCCTCTGCATGCTTGTGTGCGCGCGGACGGAAATCCTATCTGTCTTCCGGAAGGAAGGAACTCTACCAAACTTCCGATGCTTGAGATTTGTGCGCTTCTTTTCGATCGTCGGATGCTTGTTTTGTTGTGTTCTTTTCCTTTTCCCCACCACGGCTCGCGAGGGGATTGGTCGTCACTTGTGCATGCAGCCGCGTGTGGCACAGAGAGTAGGCTGGAGTGGGAATCAAGGCCAAGACACGTGTCTCTATGTTATTTGCTGGACGAAATACACATGCGTATGCATTTTAGTTTTCAAATGACTTTTTCTCTTCACCAGCCTATCCGTTTTAAAATCCGTTTAAACCATGTTGTTCTGTGGAATTAATACTATAAGATAAGATCCAATATACATATATATTATTTTTATTTTTTAAATCAACATTCAACATATAATACTTTAACTTTTTAGATATACTATTTCAACATTTCTACCTGGAAATGTTGAAACATTTCACTTGAAATGGTGAGTTCATGGGTGAAGATTGTTGAATTAAGCTCAAATAAGTGTTGGAGAAGTCAGCCGGCAAAAATGTCAGTGCGAGTCATATGGCTGCATCGTTTTATTAAAAAAAAAAGTGAATCTCCTGTTGTTGGGCTGGACCAGCTGCTCGCTACTAGGCTTACGGCTAGACCTGGGCATCGGCCGGGCCGAGCCGGGTTCGGGTCGGGTCAAACCCGACCCGACGTTTCCATGTGCTGGCCCGCGCCTGACCCGACCCGAGCGTCGGGCTAGATTTCGTGGCCCGAGCCCGCCCGTCGCCTGGCCCGATGGCCCGCGGGTCGGCCCGTCAGCCCAACGCAGACGGCTTCGGCGGCGGCGCGACGCGGAGGTGGTGGAGCAGGCGACGCGGAGGAGGCGAGCAAGGGGCAGCTGGCGGCGGCTCTGGGTGCGAGTCCAAGCTCCTGGCCTCCTTGGCGAGCGGGGCGTCGGGACGCATACCAGAGAAGGAAGACGGAGACGGAGACGGGCAGGCCAGGGCGGGCGAGGAAGAAGATGGCGGCGACGGATCTGATGGCGGGGCGCGACCGCGCGAGGAAGAGAGCCGGCGGCGCGTCCATGCCGGGGAGCGGGGAGCGGGCGGCGGCGCGTCCATGCCGGGGAGTGAGGAGCGGGCGGCGTGGGAGCGGGCGGCGGCGCGTCTGCCGTCTCCCGTCTGCGGGAGGCCGGGAGCTAGAAGCCGCGAGGCGGCCTTAGGTTTAGGCCGATGGCTGGGCCAGGCCGGGATGGGAGGGGAAGGGAGGTGCTGGCCTGCTGGGCCAGGCCGGGATGGGAGGGGAGGGGACGTGCTGGGCCAGGCTGGGATGGGATGGGAGGGGAGATGTTGGGCTTGTTGGTGGTTTTGTCGGGTCGTCGGGCCGGCCCACGGGCTAGAATTTCAGCCCGAGCCCGGCCCAAAATTTCCACCGGGTTGGGATTTTTGGCCCGTGCCCGCCCGCTGAGCTGATCGGGTCGGCTATTTTCGGACGGGTCGGATCGGGTTTGCCGGATCGGGCGGTCCATGCCCAGGTCTACTTACGGCTGCATCGTTTGATAAAAAAAAATATCAATCTACCGTAGTTGGGCCGGACTACCTGCTCGCTACTGGGCTCGTGGGCTTTATAGTTGGTATGCTTGTGGTTCTTCCAATGCGGACCAGTTCGTACAAAAGAAAAGGCCGACACCTTCGAGACTTCTGTTCCTCACTTTGCACGGGCTCGTGGACTGCGAACGAGCGCGCGTGTCAAAAGCCTCAGGTGGCCCAAAAATTGTGCATGTGTGTCTAGGTCTGTTTTTTTTTAATAAAAAGAATACCGCTACTCTTGTGATAATAGACACACTTGCAATTTGTGAGTGCGTATGCCATTGATCATTAATTACCAAACCTTAAGCATGAGCTATTTGTATGACTATTTTTTTGGAAGCTTAAGCATCAGCACTGTTATTTCATTTAAGAGGAAGCAATTGAGTCTTACAAATTAGAACTTTCTAGCATAGATGTACGTGCAATACGCACGTGTTGTGAGATGATCAAGAAAATAATAGGAAGGAGAAAAAGGAAATAGAATAAAAATAAAGAAAACATAATTGATTGGCGTCATTTCTTTCTCATTAAAACCAAGAGAAAGAAAGTAACAGGTGGATATGGGTATAAAATGAGGTGAGAAATAAAAAGAGAAAGTGGATGAAACATTTTGCATCTATGGATTTTGGATCTTTTCACCCCTTTCTAACCTTTTCCAAACTGCGCAGTGGAACCAGCGTGAGGGTATACCTATGCCTTTCTTGATAAAAAAGATTTTAGAAAACTCGGTTTTTTATAACGTAGACATGGAGGTACGAAAAACACGACACAAGGCGACAAACAAAAACTGGCAAGGCTGACCACACGCAGCCCTTCTAAACACCTCTCTCGGTAGTATGTACTACTTTATAGCCTCTGGGCTACGACCATGTTCTTTAGCCGGCCGTATACAAGTCAAATGTTCCATGTTATTTTTGTTTGGGATACAAACCGGCTAAACTAGATATTCATATTTTTAAAAATATATGCTTGTATAAATATATACACTAAATTCTATTCTGTGAGAAAGCACTCAAAAAAATTGTGGATCGAGTCAAATAATAAGAAAACGGTACTTCTTGTATAGGAAAACAATGGGGGTACATCACTAATTATCTACTCCCTCTGTTCACAAATGTATGGCACAGTTGATTTTTTTCTACAACTTCAATTTGTCATTTATTTTGTTATGATTTAGTTTATCACTAAACATAGTTTGTGGAAAAAAGTTAACCGCGTCATACATTTGTGAATGGAGATAATACCTTACGAGTTGCGTTGTCACTTGACAGTTTGCTGGCCAAAATAAAAATCAAGATGACGAGGTATGGGCAGCTGGCATGTGGATGTGCTCTGAAATGCATCCGTGCATGCAACGTACGGTGGTGATTTCCTCCTTGAACCCAGTGGCAAAGCTAGAATAAACTTGAGGGGGGTGCATGTGTCTCGTAGGTGCATAGATATGAGCTCTAGTGGGGGTCCGAAAGTGGTGAAATTTTGGCTCATATAAAGGATTTTGCAAAATTTTGTGGGTGCATACTCACACACATAGCTTCGCCCCTGCTTGAACCTCGGTGTGAAAAACAGGAGAGCAATGCAAACCATGCTAGGGCCGCATGTTTTTTCTATGAAAAGCTTCTTTAATTTTTTTATTATAAAATTAAAGGGAATAAGGGAAATGCTTCTTTAGTTATTGTGCGACCGGGGCAATGTGTAGTGTACTTACTGCTGGTACATGTGGTGTGGTATCCTGATTCCTGAAATTATCTCGCTATTGTCGCTGGTGAGCCCAGCTGGATCCTTCCGAAGAGGAAAAACCAAACAATGGTTTGTTTATTATTTATTTATTTATTTATTGACAAGCAGCAACCATGATTTATTCATGTTTGGGCAAGGTCGTAAGATTTCACTGTACAGCCATAAGATTTCTGCAGTACCGGATATGCACAAGGAAACCATGCACACTCGTATGGCTCTGTTTGTGGTCCTGTCGCTGTCGCGTACTATATGTGTTTGTGACAACTGACAAGAGCGTGAAAGCAAAAATGCAACCACAGCAAAGCCCCAAGCCACACCACGACACTAACATTTCCCATCACACATGCTGTTATACGTACTGCCTGCGACAATCGGCATGTAGATAGTGTATGGAACTCGTGCATCCTTCTTAGACTAGGTCTATCGTATTGTATACGTGGCAGTATTACAAAAATAACGTTATAGCTAGATTATAGATAGAGTGAAATTTGAATATAGATAATGCGATAGACGATTAGCTGAACTCGTCTTACATGCAATGGCATTGTAACTTGTAAGATGATGATTATGACATTACTGCAGCAACAACCGGGTGCAATCAAGCCAATGGTGAAACGTGCGAGAGGTTGTTGTGGTACGTTCAATGGCCATCCAACGGTGATGTGTCTTTTTACACATAAATCCTCCCACCACCTCACTAAGAGGCTAAACAAAAATAAAAAAAAAACCCTGAAACATTAATCCCAACCTAATCAGAGTAATCGTTGAATCTGCAACTGCAGGTTTGTTTCCGCCTGAGGAGCCGCCGTCTTCCAAATCAGCCACCAAAGGTGATCATATTGTCTTCCGCGTTAGCCGTCAGGTGACACAAGATCTTATTAGTTTCTTGGGATTCATGTCGTTCAGCATGGCGGCACATGCACACGGTGGGCCGGCCATCCCAACTATTTTGTCTAATGCTACGATATAATGAACCCTGTAATGGCAGATCACGTGGCATGGTATTTTGATTAGTTTCATGAGTTGTCATCAATGTAGCCCCAAGGCCTGATGACGTGCGGCGGCGCCCCGAGGCCTGGGGGCGGGTGGCAGCTTTGTGGCCTGGTGGTTGTGGCGGGCTAAAAACGACGAGCAGGAAGTGGTGCGCGGTGGCCGAGTGGTGGAGGGTGGGGGCAAACAAGTGCTGGAGAGCGGACGGCGGCGGCGTTCGACCGAATCGAGCCGGCGGAGGCGAGCGACCGAGTGGCTACGATCCGCATGGGATTCTGATTAGGCTGAGATTAATGTTTTAGGGGGTTTAGTATTTTTGTTTAGCCTCTTAACTAGTGTGGTGGGGAAACTTATGTGTAAAAAGACAGCACCGTTGGATGGCCATTGGACACACCACAACAACAGCTTGCACCCTTTCACCATTGGTATGATTGCATCCCAGTCGCTACCGACACTACTAAGAATACGACATTATTGTCGGCTGGGAAACCCCTTTCAAGTACTAAGTCCGCAAAGACACAGCATAATGTACTTTAATACTCTTGGATTTTTCTAAAAGGGGGCAGCGTTTAATTGGTTGCATAATGTACTTTTTTAGTCTTGGATTTTGATAACCCACAACAAACAAACAGTCCTCCAACTTGAAAGGATCACACACACTTGTTCGGTTCTTCAAAGGCCGGATCAAAATAACAAGGTCGGCAGGTCGCTACTATATATAAGTCCCATCGCGCATCCTAGAAATTGTAAAACGCAAGTCTAAGATGGGCAATATAAACTAAAAATATAGCAACATAATGAACAATTTTACCTCCATATAGTACTGGCCAACATTAAACACATGCTCCATGCTTTATCACGCATCCTGATGGGAGAATAGGAATTTCGATGTATAGCAAAAAATTAGCCTTCTGTACAGCAATTACAGCACAAAAGAAAGCTTTAAGTTTATGGCAACTGAAACAGAAGTTTCAAGAAATCTAATAAGATCAAATCTTCGGGACCATCCCTACCATTGTATCTAGCAAGTTCTGGCAAAATTATTTGCACAAAAGAATAGTAAGAATCATAGATAGGGATGATGGATGGCATCATCAACTAATAATGCAGTAAAGAGGGATGAATAGCACCTCCTTGCCAAAAAAGAAACATACATTTATGTGAGAAAACAAAAATTCATTTAGCCAATATTATGTGGAAGAACTAATGAAGTAACAAACGGGAAAAAGAAGATTAACCTAAAACTAACACAGAACATGTACATACACCAACTAGTGAAACAATTTCTCCCATCAATGACCATGGTAAACCACTAAATTAATTAATCACTTGATACCTGTTGGGTATGCATTTCTGCTAGCTAGACAAAGAGAGCAGGTCAGTACTCAATACTGCACCAGCAGGGAGAGGTGGGGATAGGGATAGGGAAAAATTGGGACTAAGTTCACATTTTCAAATTCACCGGTGAGTATGCAAGCAGGGAGAACGCATTCGCAGAATGTATTGCCAGTCTTTGAAAAATCTGCCTACATGAGTAAATTATTTTAGTGAGGCAAAACAATAGTATTTCGTTGCAGGATCAAGGTCCAACATACTATGTTTCTGTGGCTGGTCTCCATTGCCAAGATATATTATACAAATTCTTGGGAAATTTGGTGGGCAACTGTTGCTTGAAAATATTAAGGACAATAAACTTCAGGTGTTAGACTTTGTTTCTGGTAGGGAATTGGAGAGGGGCTTAAGTCAATGAAATGAAACTACATACACCAATCTTAATATCTTATCACCCTTGCTTGTCAATTCTCATTTGCCTTATCAGTTCACTAAGATAATTTTGTGTAGCTTTAACTTCAGCCATCAATAGACTGAAACAGTGAAAAGAAACAAATCACAAAGCAAGGAAAATTTCAGAGCTAAGCATACAGAAGGTACATGGGCTCTGTTATATAGTTTGTAGTCTTAACCATCCTCAATTATATTGCACCTTCTAGTAAAAAAAAGGCTATATGTGCCTACTGAATACTCTCCCTAGAGCAGCGATTAGTAAAATTCCTCCTTTTCAAGCCTAGCATGAATCCTTGCAGAAATTGGATGGCCTCTCCAATACAGTACATGCGTGAAAGTAAAGATACAAACCATACTAATGTATATCAGCCAATAAGGGGAAGGGGAGGGAAATTAAAGCAGCCAACTGGTGGAGGCGACAGGGAAGGGAGTGACCGATTCTGAGTCCTGGGAAGCTAGAGGGAAGCCGAAGCAGATCGATGCCGCGGATGTGGCATCTAAGACTAAGAGCAGCCAGTTGGGAAGCCCAGCCATACTTGCACACTGGAGCCTCATCAAGATGAGGCCGCTCTCGGTGTCGTCGTCTCCATGGTGCCGGGGCAGGCAGTCGGCAAAGCCTATCATCAAGCCGAAGGCGTCGCTTTCGTCGAGAACAGCAACCACGACATTGATATGATAGCAGGTGGTCGAGGAGAGGAAGCACGATGAGGAAGAAAGCGGAGGACGCAACGTCACCAAGGAAGCAAGCCGTGACGACGGAGATTTGGGAGGACCGGAGAAGACGAGCAATCGAGGAAGACATCGTACGGGACGGCAGAATAGGAATAGGGACATTGGCTGTTGGTGTTGGGCCAACGATGAAAGGGCCGTGGGGTACAATAAATCAATGTGAGAGAGAAGTCCATGCGCGCACACTGGCCAAAACCGCACTGTACACACTGGCCAGAGAGCCCACTGTGCGCGTCAATCTGATAAGTATAGCCTAATAAGAACGTATATATAAATACCATCTAGATCTAGACAATCTTTGATTTATTTATTATCTATGAAAAATAAATCAATACCCTTCTAAGGCTGAGTCCATGAAATTCCCTATATGGGTTCCCTAAACACTGTTTTGCACTGTTTGACATAAATGCTGCACTGTACACAGAGAGATAGTTAGAATAGTGTTTAGTGAGTGAGGATAGAGAGTCCCATTGGACTCAGCCTAATGCTTCCAGGCTACATGAGAGAAACATGCCGCTGCTGTTCATGGGCCACCTACCATCTATGCAAGTAAGCAACTCACGAATGCGGCGGACTTTTCAACTCGGATTATTGATTTGGTTCCATATGTGACCCTTTTTGCATAGAACACCCCCATACATCTTATTATTACTGATTGAAGGTTCTAAAAGAAGCACTATTTTCAAAACACGCTAGATAGAAAGATAAATCCTAGAAACTCCCACAATAATCAGAAATATCTGACCATCAAATGGTGGATTGAAATATTGATAGCCATTAGATCTATTTTCTAAGTAATTACCCACATCTGCCATTATGAAAGGTCTCGAACTTAACGAAAGCAAATATATTCTTCTTTTTTTAAGTTTTTTCCATTTTCAAATTTATCTTCAATTTTTGTGCGTTTTTTTCCATTAAAGATGCTAGAAACCTATCCATTAAACAAATATTTTGTACCTAATTTTACTATTAGTAATTGTAGATTTTTTTTTGAAATTTTCACGTTAATCCTCGCAAGATGCGCTAGAAATAAAATAAAATCATAGAAATTCTCATAATAATTAAAATCTCCAATCATCAATTGACAGGTTGTAATTTTAATGGCCATTAGATTTGTTTTCTAAGTAATCACCCACCTTTACCATTATAAAAACAATATTAAATAACCCCTAAAATTATATATTAATTACCCACTCTACCATTATGAAAAAATATGAAATAACACCCTAAATTTATACCTAATCACTCACATTTGCTATTGTGATGGATAATACCAAATAGCCTTTAGTTTATATCTAAATTGTTCACCTTAGTTATTGTGACTAATAATAGTATAATGAAACTACCTCCTCAAATCTATATTAAAATCACCTACTTTTGCAATCGATTAAAGATTATCTAAATCGATTATGCATGCATATAAAGTAGCAAGATATGCTATTATAAAAAAACAAAGTATAAAACTAGATCTATATATGTTGTACCGTAATACATGATACATTTAAGCCTCTAACCCGTGCGAAAGTACAGGTTGATAGACCAGTCATTCTAACTGGAGTTGCATGTTTGTTTGCAATTGAGCCACACTTCTTTTAACAGTCAGGCACTAAGGTTTGTTTGCATATAATGAGTTCGCTGTACTTATTAGAAATTCTGTCCTAAACATAAAAATTCTACTCTATTCGTTCCAAATTATAAGAGGTCTAAGGTCTCTATTAGATTCATTCATTACTCTGTGTATGCGTGTTCAATATGTATATATATTCATCAACGTTCATATGAACGTGGATGGATAAAAAGAGCACTAATTCACTAAACCCTTTATGAAGGGTGTAGCATTTGAAATTTGTCCACAAATATAAAGACTTTTTGATACTATAGTAATGACCGGAGAAATTAATAACTCACATGGCTGGAGGCAAAAGCAAACACGAATAAGTGTTGCGTACCCATTGGGTGATTGAAGATTGCAAGAAATGTAAGTACGTATGGCATGGTAGCAATATACATAGCGAGAAAAAAAAATACAAATAGCCATTTAGAAGCATGCCATACATGACATGATATAATATTAATTCACATGAAAATTATTTTTGACTTTCAAATAATAATGTGGTTCCGCTTCAATAGTGTATAAGTCTAGCAAACTAAATAATAATAGTCTAAATCCAACTTATCTCTATCTAATATTAAAACACGAGTGATTCTACAGTCCAACCTCTTATATCTTACATGTAGGTCTTGTTCATCCAAAATTTGTTGGCGAGACCAATTCGCGCTACAGGAGCAACCCACGTAAAAACGGACGTTTAGGTCGCATACGGACTCCGTTTTCAGCGTTTTATATATCGATGCAAAGCTACAAAGATAATATTTCCAATCCAACTGACACCATTCTAAAATTCGCTCGAAGTCAACCGAAATTGTCAAAACAATATGAAGCTGAACTTATTCGCGAGTCCTATATTCGTCATATATGTATTGGGTGCTTAAGGATTTATTTTTCTCACATTGCAACACATGGACATTTTTCTACTTATTTCTTATATTGGAAACAACAAACCACAATGCACAAAACAATATTTTATTACATGTTTAAACATCTAATAAGTGTTAAAATATAGAGGGATATTTTCAGCATAAATTCAATAATAACACTTAAAGTGAGGATTATTGCCAATTTTTTTAATTATATGGGGCTCACAGGTCCGGGTCAGGTCTAGATCTACGGGTGAAATTGGACATCTACCTGCATCCAATGTGTGGCACCCACGGTTCCGACTGCCATGCCCTACATATGTCTATGAGAATGTCTATATATGTATTTGGTTCCCTAGCGGTTTGTTCCCACAACGAGCGATCAGCAATAGCCACATAAACGGAAGTGAGAGTGTGCATCTGCGCACAGGGCCATGGATGAGCTCGTCTGGCCTGCGGCGGCCTCATCCTGCAGCTTTCCCTCACCCAGCTCCTTGATCTTCTCCACGGCCGGGCACGTCCCGCAGGTCGAGTCGGTGTCCTGGGATGTCCCGGTCCCGGAGCAATGGATGGAGGCCGACGATGACTGGTTGGATGAGCTCATGGATTTGGATGTCGCCGCGTGGGGCGACGAGAGCTCGCGCGCAGCGGGCAATGATGACGACATGTCCGACGAACCACCGGCACCTGCGCCGCCGAAGAGGCGTGGCCGCCGGGGGCCCCGGCCGCAGGCCAACGGCCCCGTCCTCACCCACTTGGAGGCGGAGCGGCAGCGGCGGGACAAGCTCAACCGCCGCTTCTGCGAGCTGAGGGCCGCCGTGCCCTTGGTGTCCCGGATGGACAAGGCGTCCCTCCTCGCCGACGCCGCCGCCTACATCGTCGAGCTGCGCGACCGCGTGAAGCAGCTCGAGGCCGAGGCTAAGCAGCTCGAGGCCGAGGCTAAGCAGCAGGCCTCCGCTGCGGCGGCGGCTCTTACCTCGGTGGCCTGCTCGCTGGACCTGGACCTGGAGGTGCGGCTGGTCGGGCGGGAGGTGGCGGCGCTGCGGCTGACGACGGCGGCGCGCCACGCGTCGGTGCACCTCATGGTGGCGCTCCGCTCGCTGGACCTGGCCGTGCAGCAAGCGTGCGTGTGCAGGGTGGGCGGCGTGACCGTGCAGGACGCCGTCGTCTACGTGCCCGCCGGGCTGCGGGACGAGCGCGGACTCCGAGCGGCGTTGCTCCACCGGCTCCAGCGGAGGGGCTAGGAGCCTGGTTATAGACCCTCGATGTCTCGCCTCCGTCGTCGTCAGATCATGTTAGCAAGCACTACTCATGTTTCGTGGCCAGCATGCATTGATGCATGCACGTACCGGTACCAAGCCAGCAAGAATCGAGGATCCAGCGTGCAAGCAGAAAACGAAAAAAATAACCAAGACAAAGAAAAATCTGAGTGCTGCTGTCGCCAGAGATAGAGAGCCTCACTGGTAGGTTTCAGTGCATCCAAGTTTCATTTTACGGATATACTAGCATGCATATAAATATGTTGGAGTATAAGTGAACTAGGCCGGGTGGCGCGCTAACGCCGCGCCCGTGAATAAACCAAGCTATGGCCACATACGGACTATATAGACGTGCTGCGAGGCCGCAGCAGCACAAGCACCGCGGGAGGGTGGCCGGCGGAGGTTAGATTTTGGACGTGCATGTCTATAACAAAGTTGAAGCTCTATATGTCATCTATAACTTTTGTATAAACATCTGGGGTCACTTGTACTGGAATTTGGGAGAAAAACATGAACAAAGTCCAGCTTTAGGTTCGCTCAATTTCTGAATTTCAGGATTTGATCAATTCGACCAAACTTTTGTTTACTATATCTCCCAAACTATTGAGTTTTGGACCTAGATGTTTATAAAAAAAAAAGTTGTAGCTCTTTGAACCACCTACAACTTTGGTATTGGAGGATTCGTTTATTACTACACGAAAACATGAGAAAACTATCGCTGAAATCACCCCTGCGTGTACGAATGTGTTCGCCTACGCTGCTGTGCCAGTCTGCCGATCTCGCGGGCTCGGCTCGCACTTGCCCACGGGACGCACGCGGACTCGCGGAGACGCGTCGCGTCGCGCCACAGGCGTCGCCCGGCTCCGGCCGCGCTCTTGTCGCCATTAAAAGGCGAGGTGAGCCCCCCGCTTTCTCGTATTTAGCTCTCTGTCCACCCTCTCTCGTGCACTCTGCTTGCGCCTCTGCCTCCACACCTCGTCTAGCACGCACCGCGCGTCTCCGGCCTGACGCACACGCGCGCCGCGTCCCAGCCACGGCCTCGCGGCAGGGACGATGGGGCGGCCGCGTCTGTCGGCGGTGCAGGACAGCTGCGAACGGGCGTCCGCGGGGCGGCGCAGGCGTCGTCGTTGGAGGCACGGCAGAACCGGACGGCCACGGCCTCGCGGCAGAGGCGACGGGGTGGCCGCGGCGGGCAGGACGGCCGCGAGCGGACATCCGTGGGGGAGCACTCTCCAGCACGCGCCTCCGCCCGCCCGCGCGCGTCTCCGGCCTGACGCGCATGCCGACATACGACGCGCACCGGCGCTGCGCTGCGAGCCCGCCACGGTTTCGCGGCAGGGGCGATGGGGGCGGCCGTGTCCGTCGGCGGTGTAGGACAGCTGCGAGCGGGCATCCGCGGGACGGCGCGGCCTTGCGCGGACGTAGTCGTCGGAGGCACGGCGGGACCGGACTACCACTCCGCGGATGCCGCAGTGAGGTGGCGGCAGGCGCGGGCATCGCCACCACGGCCTCGTGGTAGGGGCGACGGGGCGTTCCCGGCCGTCGGCATGGTAGGACGACCGTGGGCAGGCATCCGCGGGGCGCAGCCGGGCAGCACTCCATCCGGGGTGGCGTAGCTTGGAGGCGGCGGCGCGGGGGTCGTAGGCTCCTGTGGAGAGGGAGAGGAGGCGCCGGCGGCAGGAAAGGGCGGGGAGGGCGGTGCGGCGGCGGGGAGGGAGAGGAGCCGGCGCCGGCAGGAAAAGTCTTTGCGTGGCGTAGTAATTAGTTGGAGCCTAAAAGCACGCTCATCGACCACCTCTCCAGCCCTATCACGTAACGTAACCCGCGGCTATTTATGCATGCCATTTTAAGCAATATAATAGTACTATGTCTATATAATGAGAAACGACAGTGGTAGCCCATTACAAATTAATGCAGTGGACGATTGTTAGGCTAATTCCAACTGTTCCTCCATTTTGAACTCCACTTTGTCTAGAATAATGGCGCGAGATTCTCCATTTCGAAGGAACTGCTACACACTGCTCCACAAACATGCAAGAGGAGCGGTGAAAAGTACCTCTGCTCCTACTCGTGGGCTCCTGCAGTGAAACTACTGAAGAAGCGGTTCCTTAACCGCTCTTGTAGAGGCAACAGCAGGAGCAGTGGATATTTTAAACCGCTCCTGCTGAAACCCTTATAGGAGCGGTGCAAAAGACACACCGCTCCCGCTGATGTTTTTAGCAGGAACGGCTTAAGCCCTGCCCCGCTCCTACTGTGAGATTAAAAAAATAAAAAAAGCAACTACCGCCGCTCCCACCACACGCTGTGCCGCCCGCCCGCAGCCGTCGCGCCGCCGACGCCGTGTCCCGCGCCGCCGCGGTGCCGCTAGCCGTTGCCGCGCCGCCCGCCGTCGCCTCGCGCCGACGCCGCGCCGCGGGGAAGGCGGTCGTGGGGGGCCAAGCATGCCGGCTACGGAGGAGCGGCGCGCTGGAAGAGCTGCGCGACCATGGCTCGTCGCCAGCGCTGGTGCTCCTCGTCTCCGACGCCGTCCAGCCCGAGGTGGTGGTGGTGGTGGCCGCCCCAAGCCCCCGCGCCGGGCTGCCACTGCCGCTCCAGCTCCTGCCCGCCGCCGTGCTCGGGCCCCCGCTGTTCGCGCTAATGCCCGCGCGGCTGCCGCAGGGATGAGCCACCGCCCCACCATGGCGCTTGAAGGCCGATAGACGGCGACGAGGAAGATGACGAGGTGGTGGCTCGGGCACCGCTCGGCGTTCGCCTGGGCGCTCCGCACTACCATCGCCGCGCGCCGCCCTGGACACCGCTGGCATCCTTGCCTTCGTCCGCAGAGAAGAAGCAATGCTGAGTGGCAAGAAGCATTGATGAGGATAGAGAGACCGAGATAAATAAAGCCGCATCGGAGTAGTGGTACTGTACGGCCCGAGTGATGGGATAAATAAATAAGTGACCTATCTATGCATGCGACCAATGGGGGTGCTAGGATTGAGTGCACGGGATTGATGACATGGCAGAGGTGTGTTTTTTTTTCTGAGGGGCATGGGGAACGACGAACCTATCTCCGGCGTTGAACAGCAGGAACGGTTGATAAATAGCAGCAACGGTCTAATCCGTGCACCGTTCCTGTAAAAAGAATAGCAGGTGCGATTAGTACAATGCACCGTTTTTATAAAAAAAACAGCATGAACGATTGGTACCATACACCGCGGTGCACCGAACCAGCCGCTCCTACTGCAGGAGTGGTGCACCTCGTGAGGCCCGCTCCATTTATAGTGTTTTGGGAAGAAATCCTACAACAGCTTTCTGTAGCAGTGAGAGCTGGCCTTAGCCATCCCAGTCGTCAGCAGAGAGCAGCTAGTGCGAGAGGTCCCGCACGGAGGTGTAGGGATGATGACGATCGAGAGGACGACGAGGTGATAGCGCACCAACCGTATGCATCATGCATATGTCAACGAACTGTCGACGTTGGCAACAGCAGCAGACATGTTATAGGCTGTCACTGCAAAACGAACCCCCTATGGCAACGCATATATGCGTTGCTAAATGTCATTATAAACGTTGCTAGGATCTATACCAACGTATAATTATACGTTGCCTATGCTGCCGTTGCTAGGGTCTATGACAACACTTATAAATGCGTTGGTAAGTCCTATTAATAACCGTTGCTATTTAGCAACGGTTACTTATGGCTACTACAACGGTTACATGTGTTCCTACCGCTACTAGGCCAATTCTCCTCTAGAGCTATTACAACATTTAGAATGTATTTATTACAACGCTTATATACGTTGTAAGGAACATGAAGTTTATTTATTTTTATTTGAGACTAATTAATTATGTTGAACGCATACGTATAATGCTTTTGAGAAATTATGAGATCACATAGAAACATATTTGTCAAATAAAGATAACTAAGTACTATATTAAAATCAAATAGATGTCGCATTACATAGTAGCATTCATAGCTAAGTTCCATCACATACTCCTCTCCTCCTAAATGCCTACTTATCACTGATCTGGGTCAAAATAAGCTAAGAACGAAAGCAATCCTCAATCCAATGCAAGCTCCCGCATCCAGTATAGTCATGCTCGATGGAAACTGAAAACAAATAGAGACAATCTTCAGCTAAAGTTAGATGAACATCAACAAATACTATTTTTAAGATGGTGCAAAATATAAAGAAATTAGATTATCTTGCAAGTATCTGGGTTTATGGACATTAGGTGATGATCAAGAAATAATTTAAAGAATCAGCAATGTTAATTTTCAAAGTGATTCAGATTATAATTATTGTGGGTAGCTTAAATTTTCTTTGTGTGCGCACAATCATAGATTTAATCTGCAAGTTGTGTAGTCTTAACAATTTTGCTAGTGTACGTTGTTGTATATCATCCTATTTACTGTCTTAGCTGTCCTACATTGCTTGAGTTCTTTATTAAACAATAAACATATTATCACTTTGAGAATGCCAAGTATGCCTCAATCAAACACAATGCAGTTAAGTCATACAGTTTCAATTCAGCACACAGTTGAGCACAGTTGTTGGCCTTGTATGTACAGAAAAATATAGAAAATGGTTGGAGAAAAAAAACCTGATTGTCATGCAAGGCAAGTCAAGAAAGCATCACCTTGCTGTTGTACTGGTGCTTCCATATTTACGCCTTTTCAACTGTGGCGGAACCGCCGATTTAATACGGCCTAAGTACACCTGCCACCACTGGCCCACAGTGCACTTAGACCGAACTAAACTCGGTAGTCCGTCGAGCTACCCAGAAGGGCACTCGATGAAACCATCTCCCAGGGATGCCGACATCACACACGTTAAGCTCTCGGAAGAGCCGCAACAATTACAACAACCCACCATTTCATACAAACATAGTTCGATTGATTACAAATACTTTTGCTCAAAAGGAGTACAAGGTAGTGAAAAATAACTTCAAAATAAACCTCGCAGCGGAATACATATCGTTACAAAGATGTAACGTGCAGCGGAAAGTAAACATCAAGTATGACCTCGAGCCCACCGTAGTCATCCTTGATCATAATCTGATATGCACCTAAAAGAAAAATATCAACAACAAACGGTGAGTTCGTGGGGAACTCGTAGGACTTACCCATGGGCGGTTTCAGCCCGACACATTTGAGATTATGCAAGGCTTTTTGGTGGACTGACTTCTAACCCGCATAAGCTTACTAGAAGTGGGTCCTTAGCCATTGATTGTTTATTTAAAACATGTTATCATAAGATAGCAGGATTTGACAACTGCTACCCCTTAGTTATGATTATCAACATTATCATAGGGGGAAAAACTTGCAGAAAAATAAAACATGAACGCATGCCCCGTCCCAAGATTCATAGAGCCCCCATCGAACTCTTGGGAGTAGCCGTCTCAGGAGCGATGCCCCTATACGTCGGGTCATCTCTCCCTCGACCTCGAAGCATCTCCCAAATCCATCAACCTCCTCTCAGTGGATGGGCAGCACTATGAATAGTCGGACGGATCATACTTATCCAAGCATGTTGTATATAAAACATGAATATAAGCATAAAGTATTTAAGTTGTTACTACGTTGCCCGTCAGTGATATTTGGCATTCTCACACCTGGTGAGCATCAGCGATTCGAATCGATTTTGAATTCTCGGGAATAACTAAAAATGCCAGGGGCCCATATGCTTACTGACACGACGGCTTTCCCACATATGGTCCCCCGCCTCCACTTGTCCCATCCCAAGTTCGATTCACTCCCGCCTGACCTCCGGGTTGTGCCCCCATGACGAGCCTGCCGGCATCCCGGTCTCCCCGTCATGAGTACCAAGCTCCCCCGGACCACCTTCCTCGCAACCAGTGGGTAGGAACGTGTCTCTGTTCTTTGGATGGCACAAGTAAGGTTTCACCGGCCCCATATACCGGATAAGCACTCTAGCAATATTATGCCAATCAGCAGGCGAACAGCGGACGGGCCTTAATCGACTCGGGCGGAGTCCACCAACACATTATCACAATCTCATCATATCAAACCATATCTCCGCCCGGTCTCAACTTATCATCAAGTCATACCAGATTGCCTTTCGATCCAAGGATTTGTAAAAACAATTTGTAGACCCTATCATCTCGCGAGTGAATACCTTCACTCGTCTTCTACCGTCTAAGCATGGCTAAGCATAGACTGCGTTTTATCCTTTCTACTTTGGGCATCAAGGATTTATGCATGTGGGGTTTCATAAAATCCCTAAACGTAATGCACAAACAAGCATAGGGTGGTGAGACTCCCTAGATAGGTGAAAATGCCTAAGGGGCCTACCTTTGTTGTTGACAACTTGAACAAACTAAGCTACTGTTAGTTTGCCGGGTTGTGAGGCTTTGCCCCAGGCAACCCCTTGTTACAGGGACGGCCAACTCAGCGACACGCCGTCTTCGTGCTCCGGGTTCCACTTGTCGTCTGGCTTCTCGATCAACGGTAGATCCTGCGTCGGCTCCTCGATCCCGTGGTCTATATGCATACCAGATATGCAAATGAGTGTAAGGATGCAATGCAGGATAGAGTGCAGTAGAAAAGTAACCCACGGTGGATACTACATGTCAAAGTAAACAAGCCTTCTTATTTAAGGTCTACCTCCCAAGGAAAGCATTCATACTCTCCTAGGAAATCCTGCATGCCATCTTTTAAGAAATCGTATAAACCATCACCTAAAGCTAGCTCAACTAATCATATTAACTAAACTAGCTTACTCTTAGAGTGTAATTAGCAAAAGAGTTTACCTAATACAAAACAGTGGTTTAAACATGCACATATATACTTTCTGAGTCCTATGTATCATGTACAAGCTACCAAAATTCTCCTGAAATTTTCCTAGCCATTTAACCCCATTTTTTTTTCTTATTTTCTTTCCTAGCTAGTGGCACTTTGTCCATTTCAAAACACCACTCAAACTTGACATGCACAATCTCATATTTTACCAGTGACTCTTATCAGTTATCTAGTGCATAGGAAAAATACCAGATGACTCATTCTAGCAGGTTTTGCATGGTGTTCACTTTTTAGTTAATAAAAAGGCACATTACGCAATTATAATGGCAAAGCCTCACATAACAGCAAGCTCTATGGCCACAAAGTTTGTCATAGTGTTCTCATGTGCTACAAAGCATACTGACCAAGTTTTACCATTTTAGAAGTTCATCTAGATCACTTTTTCTATTTATTTTCCTTTTACATACATGCACAAAACCGAGGGTAAAATGGTCATTTCACTCATCCACATCATACCCATTCGATAGATCTATTCAAGAGGAGTCTAATGCAACTTAGTTTGTCCATTTTGGATTTTTATTTGATTTATTATGATTTTTGGAGTTTTCAGCCGAATTAACCAATTTAAAAGGAAAAACCATTAGATCTAGGACCTATATGCTATTAACCGTAGACTTCAGGGGCTAGACCGCGAGATTCGCAAGACACATTCAATAGCGCTCGGGACGGAACTGTAAATAAGCAAAAACACGGGGTTAGATCTGGAAAAATGCCACGGCCGTCTTCTACCTTCAGCCGGGGGTGAACCGCGCGCGGGGAGGGAAGAAGGCGGGGCGGCGCCGGCGGCTGTGAGGCCGGACTTGGAGCCGACGAGGCACCGGGAGGTGTTCCCGCCGACGGGGAACTCCTCCCCGTAGGTCTCGTCGTGCGGGGAGGCACACACGGGCGGCGCGGAGGCGGCGAACCGAACGGCGCACCGGCTCGGCGTGGCACGGCGGCGCGGCTCGGGCCGGTGAGGGAGGGGCTGAGCGGCGGCGTTGTCCCGCGCGTCGGATGCGCGGGGTCGGCGCGGAGCTGGCAGTGGTGTCCCCCGGCGCGGGATTGGCCCAGAGAGGGCTCTCCACGGCGAGCCGACGGCGGCTATGGCGGTGGCGGGTGGGCGCCCGTGGGGAGAGGTGGAGGAGGCGACGGCGAGGGCTGAGGATTAGCCGGGGCGACGGAGGAGGGTGAGGCGCGCGCAGGAAGCGCGTCGGACGGGGCGGAGACAGCTTGCGGCGGCCGGTGTGTGAGCTCGCCGCGAGCGCGGCTCTGGCGGGCGGCGCGCGGCGCTCTGGGCTGATGGAGACAGAGAGAGGCCTGGGAGCGAGGGAAGAGGGCGCGGGCGAGTGGAGCGGGGATGGGATGGTGTCTGGGTTCAAGAGGAGGGCGCGGCCGGTCGGGGCGGAGGCCACGGCGGCGATCCGTGGGCGCGCGGCGCTGCCCGGCCGTCGCCAGCCGCGTGGTCGCCATCGGCCCGGACACGGTGGCGGCCGGGGGCGTGGGGCCCACCTGTCATCGACCGGGAAAAAGGAGGGAAAAAAAATAGAAAAATGTGTTTTCTCTTGTATTGAAAATCGCCATTTAGACCAATTTAGAGGCCGAATTTGGAAAAACTCCAATTGAATGAAATGTTTTACTCTTTGAACTCTACAACTTTGTCAATAGGCATGATTTCAAATTCGGTATGGAAATATGAAATTCATTTGAATTTAGCTCTCAAGTTTAATTTGGCCCACAAACCCCATTTATTTGAAAATTCCAAAAGTCCTATTTATGGACACTATCTCCCAAGGTGTATTTTGAAAAGTTTGTTTAGAATTTTAAAACTTACAACTTCTCTAATTTGAGCTTTGCATGAAAGTGGCTGTAGGTTAGAGTAAATTTGGAATTTCAAATCAGCCCTAATTTGAACCGGTTTTCTGTGCTGGTATAAAATGACCCCAAACTCCAATTAAAACTCAATATATGATCAAGCTCCAATTACCAAAGTTGTTCTCCAGTTTATGACCTAAAAGTTTGGTAATAAGACTTTGGTCTGAAACCCCACATATTTTGAATTTTAGACACAATTATGTTCCATGGTTTATTAAAACAGAAATTTCACTTTGTGGAGAGACTTTCTTGTTTCAAACTTTTGGGGTATCAAATGAAGTCCAATCACTTCCACAATAGGTGCATACGAAAGGTGATAAGTTTAATTCCACTTCATAGAAAGGAAGATTTTGAAGTTGTATAGTGAATTCAAAAGTAATTTCAGAATCAACTTGGGGATGGGCTAAAATTTCAGATTTGAGAAATTCTGACTTAGTGGTTTAACTACCAATTCCTCATTACTCTCTTAAGCATGATTTAGTCTTAGTTTATCATTAGCTTACGTATAATTGTGTGTACGGCTTCTGAGATGCCAGGGGCATCACATCAACCTGCAAAAGAAATTAAAAGACTTAATACAGTGCAATATTTAGAAGAAGCGACGCAGTGTTAAGAAGATTGTACATACACAGCTTGAAGGCCATGCAATAGGATTGCGGCCAACATCTCCAATAAACTCGAACTTGTTGTATGGTCTGATCAGTGTTTCTTTAGGCACTACTACAAGACCGACCCTCAGCATCCAAAACTCGTTGCTTATCTTACAACCTCCAACTTCTGCATTTGGGTCACGAGCTAGTACCCTGCCTAAGGCAACGATCTTGCTTGAATTTCTCCAACTCTTTATACGTACTTCGCTGCCAGTCTGATCCACGTATACGAGAGTAGGAGTAAATATATACGTAATATGAACATAGTAATGGGAAAGCAAAATTGAAGTGTACCAAAATGTCTTCCTGAGTTGGCCGCTCTGTTATACTTGGCTGGTGATTGACCAAAACATTAGTTAGTATAATCCCTCAGCACATACAAACCTTGGACAAGGAGACTGCATCATTGTTTTCACCTTGGCTGCTTTTGCAAAGTAGCTTGTATCGATTCTGTTGTCAGTAGAAGACTGCATTGCTTTGGCCTATTATTAAATCATAATGACAAGAATAAGTGTGAAGCAAATGTACATATAAATGATGTTTATACTTGTTGAAGCATAAACAACGACCTTTAGTGATCTAGAAACTCTTGTAGCTTGTGGTGTTTCTTGTGAAATTTGTGTGTTGATCTGCAGCAAAAACAAAACACAATTACAAGAGTGCAATACAGTGTAATAAATTCTAAGAAATCAGATTTGTTAGGGTCCTGTCCTACTTGTTGCAGTAGGTGGTACATGTTAAAGATATGTGGAGGCCAACAAGAGTGGAATTACAGCTACTGATGCAACAGGGAACTGACCAACTCATTAGCAATGATATATGTATTGAAAGTGGCAATGATATTGACCTTTTGGACAGCTGAGACTATTTTGCCTTGTATTGCTTTTCCTTGGTTGGTATTTGTTGCCTTTCTCTGCAGTTAAACAATATGTAGTTACAATGTGCATCGTCTTCCAACTAAACTATGTTGAATACAGTGTATAAACCTTATCTTGAGTTTTGTTTATTTTATTGCGTCCATGTTGATCCTCGCTCCTTTCATCTTCAATTTGATCCATATATGGTCATAAAGCAAAAATTGGTAGATTCACAAACTTGTAGTAGGAAAACCATGCTACTGAAATCGTACCATTGTGTCATTTACATCCTGAAGGTAACTAAATTCTAGTCACTATGAAGTTCACCATATACTCATTGTTGTAAGGGAAAAGAAATTAAATTTGAATCAGATATGTACACACAATGCACAGGTTAATTAGAGGGACATGGAGGCCAACAAGAATTGAGTTGCAGGTACTGATCCAACATGGAGGTGATTAGCCGCTTGCAATGATATATGTATTGAAAGTTGGGACAATACTGACCGTTTGGACAGTGGAGACTGTTTTGCCTTGTATTTCTTTTCTTTGTTGGGCATTTGGTGCCTTTCTCTGCAGCTAAATAATATAGTTATAAACTTACAATGTGTGTCGTGTTCCAACTAAACTATGATTATTACAGTATACGAACCTTATCTTGAGTTGTGTTTAATTTGCCGCGTCCCTGTTCATCCTCGCTCCCTTCATATTCAATTTGATCCATCTGTGGTCATAAAGGAAAATTGTTAGCTTCACAAACTGGTAATAGGATAATCTTGCTATTGGAATCATACCCTTGTGTCATTTACATCCTCAAGCAAACTAAAATCTGCACTATGAAGTCCAGTATATACTCGCTGTTGATAGAGAAAATAGTTATCAGATATGTATGTTACATATTTTCAGTCATATATGTCAACTATTATTCTGTATGAAACATATATTCCATAGATATGAACATACTTTCCGTTTCCCAGTAGGCTGAACATCATTTGTTCCTGACAAAGATTCATCTAAATGTTCCTGTAACATGGCATAAATAATTAGTATATAGCATGCTAATTAAATTTTGAACTGTTTCACAAATAGATGTAGAGATTTACAGGCTGTCTTTGGTTTTGTTCCGAAGGTATAGTCTTCTGAAGTTGTAGTTTTTGTATAGCTGCATCTTGAGCCTGGACATGATTCACAAGTTTTTCCATCTGAAGTTTAAGTGATACTACATCTTCACTTGATGTTGCATCCACAGAGGTTAAATTCAACCGTTTTAGCTTGCTAGATGTTGAGCATTCTAACACTTTATCTGGATTAAGAACAAGTCCCATGCCATGGACATGACCAGGCTTCACTGAAAACTGTTTAATTCCGCGAGAAATAACAACAGACAAGGAAAAAATTTCGGAGTTCCAAAAAAAGCATTTTATAGTTGAAGGTAGGGTAACAGCCGGCCAGCGGTACAGTAGCGATCTGTAGTTCATAGCCTGCGAGCTACGGCCACGTTCTTTAGCCGTATAAAGTCAAATGTTCCATATTTTTGTTTGGATACAAACCGGCTAGGGCCAGATTTCATATTTCTAAAAATATTACTTGTATCAATGGCATGCAACGTGGTATGATTGTTTTTTGTTCTAACTTTGGACGTGTGTTAAACTTGTGTTATAGCCAGGGCCGTCGATGGCATAGCGCAAGTGGTTCGACCGCACAAGGCCTCCAGAATTTTAGGGTCCCACCCGCTGCAGATATTTAGATATGTATCTACTAGGCTACAATCTACTAAGAAACATATTATGTGTTTACGTATTTAACTATTAATTAGCAAAATGTCTGTGCGTTGCAACGAGAGAAAAAGATCCTTAATCATCTCTAGATCAATCAATACATATAAGAATAGCCTCGCAAATAAACTCCATACCATATTGTTTCGAATTTTCCCTATGTGACTAAAATTTAGGTGGTATCAGTTTGGTAAGAAATATTATTTTTTATTTTTTTCCCAATATATAGAACATCGAAAACGGAATCCATATACGACATGGGTATCCGTTTTCACATAGGCTGCTCCTGCCGTCTGAATCGGGTTTCTGAATAAATTGTAGGCCAAATTGTCTTGACGATTTTCGTTAATTGTAAACAAATTTTAGAGTGATGTCAATTGGGTTGAAAAGGTTGTTATTTTAGCTTTCTATTGATACATAGAACGTCAAAAACGGAGTATTAGATTGAAAAGTTTTTTTCAATGTTATATCAACTCATTTTGTATTCGCACCAGGGCCACAGAAATTTAGGTACGGTTCTGGTTATAGCCTAAATATTATGTAAGTGGATATTTGGGCCAAATACACTCATGTGAGTGTTGAGGCTGGATATTATTTTCCTTCATCTAAAAATGAAAAAGCATTCATAAAAAAGGTGGATCGAGTCAAATAATAACAAAACAGTACTTGTATAGGTGAGCCATACGTATACGTGGTAGTTGTCGCTGGCTAAAATAAAAATCAAGATGGTGAGCTATGGGCAGCGGATGCATGTGGACGTCGCTGCTCTGGCAAGCATTCGCGCATGCAACGGTGCCACGGTGGTGACTTTCACCTTGAGGATTTGTTTGGATACAAGTTTGTTTAGATATAAGTAAAATCCTTCTAATCCAAATGGATTGATAGGATTGAGGTACAATTTGAACTAATTTGCACTTCGAAACTCTCCAATCCATATATATTGCATTTATCCAAACAAGCCCTGAACCTGTCTGAAAAACGGGAGAGCAATGCAAATAATACTGGGGTCTGGGGCTGAAAGCTTTTCAACTTTTCTATAAGGGATATACTTTTTAGTTTTTTTATAAGGGAAATGCTTCTTTAATTAGTTGATTGTACAGTGCGACCGGCAAATAATGTGTAGTGTGTGTATATATGTGTGGTGTGGTATCCTGATTCGTGAAGTTATCGCTATCCGCAGGTGAGCCCAGCTGGATCCTACGGAAGAGGAAAAGCCAACAATGGTTTATTAATTAATTGACAAGCAGCAACCATGATTCATGTTTGGGCAAGGTCGTAGGATGATTTCACCACAGCCATAAGATTTCTGCAGTACCGGAGATATGCACAAGGAAACCATGCGTATGGCTTTGTATATTGTGGTCCTTGTCGCGGACTATGTGTGCTTGTGACTACTGACAAGAGCGTGAAAACAAAAATACAACCACAGCAAGCCCCAAGGCCCAAGCCACACCACGACACCAACATTTCCCATCGCACACGTTGTTATATATGGCACGTACGTACTGCCAGCGACAATCGGCATGTATATAATGCATATGAAACACGTGAACGTTTTTACATGGCAATAAGACATTGCAACTTGTTGCAAGATGATTATTACAATACCAGAGTGCGACATCATTGTCGGTAGGAACCCTCATTCAAGTACTAGATCCGCAAATAGGATAGGGAAATTGACACTAATACCCTAGGGCATTTGTGTAATGTGTATCTTTTTCTTTTCAAAAATAAAGTATGTAGTTCCAACTATATTTAGAGGCTACAAGCCTACAAGTGGTTGTGGATCAGATGACCATGTGTTTAAGTTTTGTAAGAATTTCAAAATTTTATTTATTTCTAGTATGTCTCATAAGTTTTAAGTACTGCATCATTAAAGCCTTTAATCAATAATGCGTGGTAAGATGGAGATACGTCATACGTCGAAGATATATGTACATATATACCATTGTGATCTGCACCGTATAATACATTGATATTTTAGGATGCGCTTCCTTTGAGGAACCATAGCGCGCGGAGAAAAAAATATTTATTTATAGATCCCAACTCTGATCCATAAGAGCCAAAGTTCCAAACATGATGAGCTTGGGCGACAGTATTGGGTAGGTACCGTATTTTGGGAACACTTGCTATTTAAATGTAAGTTCTAAAATCCCATAAACTTGTAACGTTTGAATGTCAAACTATTTAGTGGGTAATGCGCAACTGGCTTGGGTTAGACCTGTTCAAGCATTGGATCAGGTCGGACCGTGGATTGTTCAGAACGGTTTGCACCTGACTTGCGCCTAACGCTGACTCGCTAAGTCGGGTTAGTTTTTTGATTTTGGGTTAAATTTTTCCAAGTTTTGGGTTGAAAATCATGGCCTGATTATTACGGGTCAAAAATGTAGACGGCCCGCATCCACTCGGTGCATTGCTCAGGTCGGATCGGATCAGGTTATTTTTCGGCCGGTCCATAATCAGGTCTAGGCTTGATAGCTCCCACCTTTGCTTTTTGCATTAATTTTGCCATTGATGTTCATTAGAGGTATTTTAGTCTTTTTCACAACACAGTTGGCTCCAAAATCCCAAATAGCAGCCAAACTGGGGATTAATTGTGGGATGTCGATGGATGCCCACTTCAATGCACCAAAGAGACAGTTTTAAATTGGTTGCATAATATATATTTTTAACTCTTGGATTTTGATAATCCACGACAAGCAAACAGCCCTCCACAGCTTGTTCGGTTCTTCAAAGGCCGGATCAAATTAAAACAGCAAGATCGATACTATATATAAGTCTATACATAGACAACCAGATCGAGGCCCAGGTTTATTTCTTTTTATGAAAAATAAAACAATGCCCTTCTATGCTTCTGGACTACACGAAGGAAACGTGCCGCTGCTGTTCATGGGCCATAGCCCACATGCCAAGTACGCAAGTAAGCAACTCATGAATGCGGACTTTTCAACACGCGATTATTGGTTCCGTACATGACTTTTTTTTGTTTGCATGGAACCCCCACCCCCACAGACTCACTCACTCTCCATTTGCACCATCATTTCTAACTGGAGATGCATTTTTCTTCGCAGATATGAGTTAATTGTTGTACAGTATTTATTAGAACCCCTGTCCTAAAATATAAAAACTCTACTCCATCGATTCTAAATTATAAGAATATGTCTATATTCATCAATAACTATATAAATATGGACAAATAAAAAGAACACTAGATTACTTTTACAAATTTGGACGAAGAGAGATGCATTTAAAATTTATGCATGAGTATAAGCATTTCTTTTGATAGAATAAACAGTGGCGGGAGGCTAGAGCAAACAGGAGAGTGTTTCATTAAAAAAAAAAGCAAACAAGAAAGTGAACGTACACAGGGCCGTCGTGACTGAATGAAGAAGGTGGCTTTGTCGTCTAGAAAACGAGGGGGAAAAAGCCTTAGCGTGGGTCTTAACGTAAATACGTATACCAAATAGAGTTGCAAGCATCTTGCATGTACATCTGCAAGTTTTTGGAAAGCATGCGGTAAGAGATTTACCGCAAAATATATTAGAAGAAAGATTGGACCAGTTTTTAAAGAGAAAAACCGGGCCCAAAAAACCTCAATAAGACTCCACTAAGCTCTACTAAGAAACAACTACCACAAGAAACTTAGAAAAAAAAAAACTACACTGAAAAACAAAACTCTCCCTCCTACAACCTCCGGTACACATTCCACGCCAATCTGTTGTTCGCCATGGCCTCCTTTATACATCGAGCGACTTGATTAGGTTCTCTTGATTTGATTTGAAAAGTCCGTTGATTCCTTTCAAGCCAAAGATTCCAGCTGAAATATATTATCAATCCGTCAATGTCTTTCTAATTAATATGTTTGTCACATCAGGATCTAATTCTTCTCCACCAAGAGTATGTGGAGCCTGAGGTACTTATAAATTATAAATTATATAGGTGGCTTAATCCTCCCCAAATGTAGAAATAAATCCCAGACTCGTGCGAATAAACAATCCTTCCATAGGTGTCTTGGGTTTATTATGACGCTGAACTGTATAATCTACACCTACTGTGTTGGACGGCCAACCTCTTTTCTGTACAGCTATCCGTAGTCCGTACAGTATGTCTATCCCAATGCCTATATATGTATTTGGTTCCCTAGCGCTCTGTTCCCACAACGAGCAGCAATATACAGCCACATAAACGGGAGTGAGAGTGTGTACTGTAGCTGCGCACAGGTCCGCGCCATGGATGAGCTCGTGTGCCCTGCGGCGGCCTCGTCCTGCAGCTCTCTCTCCCCCAGCTCCTTCTTCTCCACGGCCGGCCACGTCCCGCAGCTCGAGTTCGTTTCCTGGGATGTCCCGGAGCAATGGATGGGGGGCGACGACTGGGTGGACGAACCCTTGGATTTGGATGGCTCCCCGTGGGTCGAGGGCGATGAGAGCTCGCGCGCAGCAGGCAACGACGACATGTCCGACGAACCGCCGGCACCTGCGCCGCCGAAGAGGCGTGGCAGGAAGCCCCGGCCGCAGGCCAACGGCCCCGTCATCACCCACGTGGAGGCGGAGCGGCAGCGGCGGGACAAGCTCAACCGCCGCTTCTGCGAGCTCAGGGCCGCCGTGCCCACGGTGTCCCGGATGGACAAGGCGTCCCTCCTCGCCGACGCCGCCGCCTACATCGCCGAGCTGCGAGACCGCGTGAAGCAGCTCGAGGCCGAGGCTAAGCGGCATGCCTCCACCGTCGCGGTGGCGGCCGGTGGCGGTACCGGCTGCGGCTACTCGTTGGACTTGAACCTGGAGGAGAAGCTGGAGGTGCGGATGGTCGGGCGGGAGACGGCGGCGCTGCGGCTGACGACGGCGGCGCGCCACGCCTCGGCGCACCTCATGGTCGCGTTCCGCTCGCTGGACCTGCCTGTGCACCACGCGTCCGTGTGCAGGGTGGGCGGCGTGACCGTGCAGGACGCCGTCGTCGACGTGCCCGCCGGGATGCGCGACGAGCGCGGCCTCCGCGCGGCGTTGCTCCACCGGCTGCAGCGGAGCGGCTAGAGGCCTCGATGTCTAACTAGCTGGCTGCAAGCTTGCAGCTCGCTTCGCTTCTCTCTCTTCTACGTCATCATGAATTTGATGTGGGAGTGCATAAGCCCACTTAGGTAAACTTATTATACTTGCTGTAAGCAATAATACCCAATGTTTATAAAGCTACAAACGGTCGACGTTGTCGGCGGCAGAAGCAAACCACAACCACACGCACCTATCTTAGCTACTCCCTCCGTCCACAAAAGAATGAAATTCTGAGTTTGTCCTAAGTCAAACTATCGAAAGTTTGACCAAGTTTATATAAAAATGTACTAACATTTACGATATCAATTATGTATGATATGAAAATACATTTCAACACGAATCTAATGATACTAATTTGGTAGCATAATTTTTAATATATTTTGATATAAATTTGGTCAAAGTTACGAAAGTTTGACTTAGAACAAAGCTAGGATTTCATTCTTTTGTGGACAGAGGGAGTATATGATATTTAAAGCAAATGTTCCTCCGTCACTGCTCCGTAGCAGGTTTACGATCGATGAATTGTCGTCCCGGGCCATACATATGGACGTGACACTAACAGAATTTGTTTGGATAAATGCAATCCGCGTGAATTGAAGAGGTTTGGGATAGAAATTAGTTCAAATTTCCTCTCAATCTCTTTCGGTCCACGTGGATTTGAGGAGTTTTGTTTGTACCCAAACAAACCCGCAGAGAAATGGATTGGCCTGGTATTCGTATATGACGGATATGGATTAGGATGTGCAATTCTAGATTTGTATAAATCCCCAGTAGTATGTGTAAATGCGTCGACGCCTAGGTTAAGGCTAGGCGTCAAAGGATCTCCCGCTGAGCTGCTTATTAGACCGCTAACAACACTCCTCAAATCATATTACTTATCACTATTCCAACTACCCTTCTCTCTGTCT
Source organism: Paspalum notatum (assembly GCA_022530915.1). NCBI lineage: Eukaryota > Viridiplantae > Streptophyta > Magnoliopsida > Poales > Poaceae > Paspalum > Paspalum notatum. Next base: position 1,656,024 of record CM039691.1, read on the forward strand.
ACAGTGCAGCATTTATGTCAAACAGTGTTTTGAGGAACCGTTTTGCAGAATACCACTGGGGACAGCCTTAGTTCGCACCGTCACTGCTGCCATGCTACTGTGGATACTTTCGGTGTGAATTCATACGGTGCCGGGCTTTTCGACTACTGTGTATCAACACAGGCACTAACGTAGCAAGTTCAATATTAGATTGACGAGTGCCGATGTGCTATATCTCGACGTTTTATCCCTGGTACGCTGATGAGCTCTAGTTTTCATTTTTAGACTCTTGTGCACAAAGGGCTACGTTGGAAAAAAAAAACACCACCATCCTCGTGAGCCCCATGTCTCAATTAAAAACGGGTACATGCTGATTTGGCAGTCACTCACACACACAGGCGTCTCTCTCTCTCTCTCTCTCTCTCTCTCTCTCTCCCTCTCATCAGCGCGCACAATCAATGCGCCTCACGACATGCAGATGCAGGAGGCGTGTCTGGTGATGGTCTGGTCCTGCGTTCCTGTGGCAATCGTTGCATGGGTGCGCACGAAGAAAAGTCAAGCTGGCCATAGAACGTACGACTGTCAGATATGTACACCAAAAGGAAGCAGCCATAGAATCCATGGTCCATTTGGTCCAGTCTGCGACATGACCAAGAAAGAACCAATGGAAATTGACGCTTGAGCTTATCCCGTTAACTTTACACATGAAGGAGAAACGCGTGCGTATATGTTCCAAGTTTGCTAGCTGATGATATTTCCTCTGATGATCAGGGCACTGCCATTGGAAAAATGACACTGACATAGGCAAATGCTTCTCCAAATTACTCCCACTCTCTGGCCAAATCATTTGCTAAACTTTCAACAGTCAACTACATGTACATGCTCAAAATAAAGAAAAGGACTGCATGCGTGCTTATCTTATCACAGTGGGTCATTGCACACATACGACATCTACTGTCATTGAGAGAATGATGGGAAACGGATTAGGGCACTTCTGCGGATGGTGTCAAAGCGTAGTATTTTGCCGTGAATGGATTAATTATTCATCATCAATCTAAAACAATTTTATAATAGTGAATGGATTCATTTTATTTGTAAGTTTTGATCAATGACTAGAGTACGCTAGTATAGTCAACCATGTGTTTCTTCATGAGATGGTCTTGGTAATAACAGACAAACATTACAAACTTATGTATTAATTCGACACTTGCAATTAATCAAAATTACAATCTTTCACTATCTTTCACATGCTCATATTCTAATAATGGAATACTAATGCACACACTTATACATGTGCAAATTTATGGGGAACGAATTATGTTTCATAATATTACAATAATAGTTTATATGCAAATTTAGGGGACCGCTTTAATTAATATTTCAAATGGTATGGTGGGTAATCTATATGTAAATTTAGGGGTTACTTTAGTTTATTTTTCATAATGTATGGTGAGTAATTTATATGCAAATTTATGAAGTTGTTTCAATTCATTTTTGATATATATATATATATAGGAAAATTCCTTTCTACATGCGTATGTAGCTACACTCGTGTATGTATCTCATAATTGAGGGCGTATCTGGTGAAATGGAAGGTATGTACATGGAGTATGCAATGATAACTAGACCATCCGAGATGGTATGTGCACGAGGTATGCGAGTATACCTGAGGTATGTGGACATACCCCATTATATGCACTAATATGAAGGTATTATCAAAATATAATAAAAACATGGGCTGTTTTGTAATATTTTCGGGTGGTGACATTTGAGGTATCTTAAAATAAGTATGTGAACATACTCAAACTGATAAATGAGTATGCGAACATACCCTTATTGGTTTATTGAAGATGAGTGTAGCTACATGCGCATGTAGATAAAACTCTTCCTCTATATATATATATATATATATAAGTATGCGGACATACCCCTATTGGGTTATTGACGGTGAATGTAGCTACATGCGCATGTAGCTACATACCCCTATTGTTATATATATAGGAAGAGTTTTATCTACATGCGCATGTAGCTACACTCACCGTCAATAACCCAATAGGGGTATGTCCGCATACTCATTTATCAGTTTGAGTATGTTCACGTACTTATTTTAAGATACCTCAAATGTCACCACCCGAAAAAATTACAAAACAACCCCTGTTTTTATTATATTTTGATAATACCTTCATACTAGTACATATAACAAGGTATGTCCACATACCACAGGTATACTCGCATACCTCGTGCACATACCACCTCGGATGGTATAGTATCATTACATACTCCGCGTACATACCTTCCGTTTCACAAGATACGCTCTCAATCACGAGATATATACGCCAGTGTAGCTACATGCGCATGTAGAAAGGATTTTTTCTATATATATATATATTACATGGTGGGTAATTTATACGTAATTTTAAAGATTATTTTAATTCATTTTTTCATAACAATATGGTGGGTGCCTTTTATGAAAAATAGTATATATCAAATAACTACTAATCGTTTCTTATGCAAATTTATGAAGTTACTTCAATTCATCATTCATATGTATGACATGGTGAGAAATTTATATGTGATTTTAGAGATTATTTTAATTCAGTTTTCGTAACATACGGTGGGTGCTTTTTAAGAAAAATAGAATATATCAAATAACTATAACCGTTTCTTTTTTTTTTGGAATTTTTCTTAAAAATTTACTAGCTTTTAGTGCTCTAGTCAGTATTAGTATGCCGATTTAAGATAAATTAAATGTCAATGCCTTCATTCGAAGTTTCATACCGAGTACGTAAATAATTTTTGCATCATTTAACGAATGGAGTGAAACTTATAAATTGTTTGGATACCTTCACTGTCGATGGCGTCCTTATCACCATAAATGTGTTGTCCTCGACAAATAATAACAGATTCGGGCGTGTTTGGTTGTACGCCACAACCTGCCACACTACAGTTGTGGCTGCCACAAGCAAAAAGCAGCGCGTTTGGTTGATGATTTAAAGTGTGGCGGCCACAAGGACGACGGTGCAGTAAACAACGTATATTCTCGCCACAGAGTGTGGCGGCCATTTTTTTCGCCTCAGCTGCGGCACGCCACACTTGCCGCACCTGTGGCTTGGCAGTCTATGGCTAGGGACCAAACGCGCCCGAATTCCGCGCAGCGACACTGACGTGTATGCTATATAGAAGTATTGCATGTGTGAAGATACAAAAAATCAATAGAAAGTATAAATAAATATCTTAGTGGATGATGATGTGGTATGAAACTTAGTGGGGCTTCAGATCGAGATGACGTTCCATATATGCTGAGAGAAATAGGCAGCTATTTAGAGATAGAATTATGTAATTGTACCGAATCTTTTTAACTAGATGAATTTTCCGTGTGCTGCTGCAGAAATTTTAGTGACACCGACGTGTACGCCATATAGAAGGAATGCATGCGTGAAGCTACAGAAAATCATTAGAAGGTATAAATAAATGTCTTAGTGGATGATGATGTGGTATGAAATTTAGTGGACTCTGGAGATAACGTGGCTTCATGCATGTTGGGAGAAATAGGTAATGGAGGCTAGTTGACACCGACATGTACGCCTTATAGAAGTATTGCATGTGTGAAGCTATAGAAATTCAACATAAGGAATAAATTAATAAATGTTTTAGTGGATGATGATGTGGTATGAAATTTAGTGAGCTTTGGAGATGAGGTGACTTCATGCATAGTTTATACAGTACATGATTCAGGCCCTGCTTTTCTGGGTCTCGATTATCCAATGAGTAAGATTACCTCATAAGCTGCTGACTAGAGAATCAGCAATCCAAATAAACGGAGTGTTTGGCAATCCTGATTATTACGTGGATTCTCGTTTGCCTGTCCCCTTCCCCTCCACCGCGTCGCCACCTCCCAATCTGCTCACCGTCGACGAGGACCCACTGCAGCGCCTCAAGTCGTCATCGGCGGCGCGGCGCCTCCAGGTCGTCCGCAGCGGCGTGGCGCCTCTCGAGCTCATCTGCCGTGGTGCCACGAGCTCGTCCCCGGCAGCTCCTGGAGCTCGTCCGTGGCGGCGCGACGCCTCGAGCTCGTCCCCGGCGGCGCCTCCAGCTTGTCCGCGGCGGCGTGGCGCTTTGAGCTCGACCGCGGCGACGAGGACCGACCGCGACACTTCAAGCTCGACCGCGGCGGCGGCGACCTCGGGCGGAGGCGGAGGGCTGAGCGGATGGGCCCTTGGGCGAAGGGGCCGTCGGGTGGGAGGCAGAGAGCAGAATAATCGAGGCCTTGTTGGGCGAAAGGCGAGTTGGGAGCCGCCTACAGGAAAATCGGGGATATGGAAGGAAACCGCTTCGGGACTGAGCGTGCGACCGGAAGAAGCGAAGGAAAATCGATGCGTTTGGGTCCGCTTCTCGTGATAGATGGCCCATAATCCGATTATAATCGTATCCAAACTGACCCTCAGTCACCTCAATCCCCATCACATCATCATTGCCACAATTGGCATGATCCTTCCGGTGGCACCACCATCACAGCCACTCCAACCACATATGATATTTTAGGCGATAGCAATTAAAGGTAAAGTGATTACGATGTCATTCTAACACACCGTATAGTGCAATATATAATGGATGATCTTGTATGCCCCAGCCCCCAGCTCTCTTCACTGCCGCTAGCAGGCACACCACCCGCTCTTATTCGAGTTCAGAGTCCTACATGAGACAACGTCCCTAGATAATGGCTGGATGATGACAGCAGGGTGGATAATTAAGCTCTCTGGTATGGCACAACATCCATGAGGGCGACGAAGGTTGAAATTTTTTTTCGGTTTCAATTTTTGAAAAAAATTGTTAGTTTTCACGGGCTCTCTCTAAATTGTTTTCTAACGCTAAAACGACCACGATTCAGTCATTTTCATTAGGTTACTCCTCTCAACCCTGACTGGCTGGTGATACCTGGATGCCTCACAACGTCCCTTGTGAAATGTCATGCTTGTGGGTGTTTGGTCGGAAAAAAAATCCCCGAAAATGTAAAGTCTACGGGCTCACCATCAGCCTGCAACAACCACAATCAGGTCGTCAGTATTACCGCAAACGGGTTGCTCCATTCCGATCACGCATCAAATCATGGCCCAAATCGGCATGATTCTTCCCCGCCGGTGCGACAACCACAGCCACTGGGCACTGCCACAACCGCAACCACATGTGCCATTTCAAGCAATTGCCGTTAATGGTAAGTGACTGGGCGCGCGATAGATGCCGTTCTAGTCCACAGCTCAGTGTGCAATGGACGTGCTTTTTGCCTGCCCCAGCTCTTGCTCCGATCCTATGGACGGTGGCCGCCACCCGGCGTTCGAGTTCGAGTTCTGCGAGGTCCCTGAGCAATGGCTGGAGGATGACGACGACGCGGTGGATAATAATATAAGCTCTGCGACGGCGGGGACTCGCCCACGGCGCGCAACAAGAACCTTCTGTCTGATGACCGACCGCCGGCAGCCGCGACCAAGCGGAGGCGCGGCCGGAAGCCCGGGCCTGCTGCTAGCAGGGTCGTCGTCACCCACGTGGAGGCGGAGCGGCAGCGGCGGGACAAGCTCAACCGCCGCTTCTACGAGCTCCGGGCTGCCGTCCCCACGGTGTCCAAGATGGACAGGGCGTCCCTCCTCGCCGACGCCACCGCCTACATCGCCGAGTTGCGCGGCCGCGTGGAGCTGCTCGAGGCCGAGGCCAAGCAGCGGCCCGAGGCGCGGAACCGCGCCGCCTCCACTACAACTGCGGGTGCGGCGGAGGACTCCGGCGGCCTCGAGGAGAGGCTGGAGGTGCGCATGTTCGGGCGTGAGGAGGCAGCGGCGCTGCGCCTGATGACGGCGGCGCGCCATGCCCCCGCGCGCCTCACGGTGGCGCCAATCAGTTGACCTATTCGAAGATTAACGTTAACACTACTGCATAACAGGATTTTAGCAAGTCCATCTTATATTACTGTGTTACTCAACAAATAATAGATCACCTAGTAACACGTCATGTGGCTATCTCCGGTAGATTGTCTATCAAATTTGCTTATTTTAAACTTCATTCTATCTACAGTGTAACTACAGTGTCATTTTATACTATAGACACAGTCCACGGTCTGCTGGAGACAGCCTTAGTGTTCCTATGGCCTATGTTACTTACCCATTGCCACTAAATAAATCAAGGCCATCATTGCCGTTTACGCATTGCTGGATCCAAAATCCGGCACGGTGATTACCAATCCGGTAGTAGCGAGGGACCCAAAATTAACATTTTGTGAGTTCAAATACCGGCATGACATTTCCTGCAATGTTCACGGACCATCGTGCATTTTTATTCTTATTTATAAATTGGAATCGAGTCACAATATAGCAAAGCACTTCTTGTATAATTGAACAAAGGGGTGCAACAGGAACAACCTATCTTGTGAGCCAAACGTGTAATAGGGCGATAAACAAAAAGAAAGAACTACAATAACATAAAGTACCGTAACGATAAAAAAACTGCAACATAATCAATAATTTCAATTAAATGTAAAACCTCAATAGATTTTTTGTTACAATACTTTAAATGATATCAAATCAAACAACAGTCCTTCTAAAACAGTAAAGCTAACACTCATGCAAAAATTACTTTAAATGATATCAAATCAAACAACAGTCCTTCTAAAACAGTAAAGCTAACACATGCGAAAAAAACTGATCTTGTAATTCCACACCTTCAAAGAAAATAAATATATGTTTGTTTTGGCCTTGGACTATCTTGGTAATTGATCTGGCTAATTAGTATTAGGCTGAGTCCAATAGTGTTCTTCAAATTCCATTCTCTATCATTATTCTAACTACCCTTTTCTCTGTCTACAGTGCAGCATTTACGTCAAACAGTACAAAACAGTATTTTAGAAAACCACTTTACAGAACATCATTGGATTAGGCTGATTTTGGGAGCCTCCAGCTTTGGAGGCCTTGAACGCACCACTTTGCACATGCTACCGTACGGTACAGCAGTCCTTAATAGTTGTCAGAAGATGTCGCTGGAAACAAAACAAGACGTTAAATAAAGAAACACAGTGCGCAAAGGCATGTGCATGCACGTACGACGATCAATTACGGCGTGTGGTCTGAGACGGGCTGGGCCGGGGCCGGTGCTCTGGATTTTGGCCAATGCCTATCCACCTTGTCTTTCAGGCTAAACTAAGGCCGAGTCCAATAAAACTCTCTATATGGGTTTTTTAAACACTGTTTTTCACTTTTTGACATAAATGCTGCACTGTACACAAAGAGAGGGGTAGTTGGAATAGTGTTTAGGGAGTGGAGATAGGGAGTCCCATTGGACTCAGCCTAACTACCTTCCAGGCTTCCACTTTATCTACAGTAGTCCGACAATGTCGTTTTGTATTGTAGGCACTCCATTTGGATAACCCTCTGGGAATGGTCTTTACGTCGCGCTCGCATGCGCTATCACAGAGAGTCGACCTACCAGGCATCGCAGCGATGGAACGAAATCCATCACACAGTGGGCACCACACCCCCACAATCCTACCCACTCTGCACCCCCTCATTGTGCCTCACCACCGCCACACACCGCACCTCCTCGCTGCGTCTGCCCTCCAATCGAGTCGTTGGATCCGCCGTCGTCTTCCTTCCCACAGTAACTCGGCTTCGCCGGGGTGACGCCACAACGCCGACTCGGCTACGGTGGCATCCCCACCACCACCACCGCCCACTGCCAACTAACCGAGACGGGCGGGGCCACGAGGCGGAGAAGACGATGCCGCAGCAGGCATCGGCCCAACCGCCCTCCTCCACCACCCGTGGCCGGCGATGCCATACCTCTTCGATCCGCCACCACCGCCGAGACAGTGGCCTCCCTGGTCAACCCTCTCTAAGGCCGGAGATCACAGATAAATCTTCCATCCCCAACCCCGAACCCTTAATCCTGTCGGCCGGAGTCACGTAAGAAATGTTACGTGGCGTTCTTAGATTGGTTGAAAAAATCGACTGTTTGATTGCTCTAAAACAATCTATTGATGTTTAGCGTTTCTCTATCACAAACTGCCAGAATGCATGAAGAAGGGTATGTATATAATATGGTTGTTAGAATTTCATATCTATAGTGTGGTACCACTCTAGGAATTTCATTCACTTCCATTAATCGCGATCAGAGCAACCAAGGTTGTAAGATTTGTTTCATGACACAGCCATAATATTCCTGCACCAATAACTACTCATAAGTATGTGACAAAGAGTCGATCGAATGTGCACAAGGAAAGGAAAGAAACCGGCATGGTACGGCTTTTATGGTCCTGTCTTTTGTGATTGACTGCATGAAAGCTGCAATGCAACCAAAAGGCACTGTGCATCAGTAAACGTATTTTTTTTGTTTTGTATTCTGCCTGGTCGATCGTAGAAAAAATAGACATATGCGCGTCCATTTAAACTTTTTGTTGTGTTGTACACACAATCTGGACCACTTCACGACACGACACTATGGGTTTCGCATCAGGTACGTTGTTATGCATGCCACAAGTTGCGTGCAACCATCAAACATCGCAAACATACCTATATAATTAATAATGCAAGTAGTACAGTATAGTAATTTCTCATTATCATGGTTTTAAATAGCTGGTTATAGCTTTTGAAACAGCTATTTTAGTGAAAAAAACGTGCTATAGACTTATTTAGCCTGCTATATATAGCCATCTATGTCCTACTATAGTCCGCTAGTTTGGAAAAAGCGTCGCTAACCTCGGCTCCATAGTATGCTATTTGAAACAATGATCGTGGTTAATTATTTGTTACAATTGCTGATCGGTTCTGTTTTGCCGCTGCCCACTGGCCTGCCTCCGTGATCGTGCGCACTGTGTGCATGCTATGCTCTATTCTTTTTTATTTCAAAGGTGCAAGTATATATGATTAATTAATTATGTTTTTCAAGGTTCTATCCTCATTGTTCTTTTCTCCAAGGTAAAAAAACCATTGAATAGTAATGAAAAGAGCATGGATAATTAATTAAATGAAGCTAAAACCTTTGAGTAGACGGTTGTCTGACATTTTCCGCTTGACCACCGGTCTTATTAATGAAATTACATTAATTGATTATCTTTACTTATATTTAGTTCACCATATCATATACTTTAAGGAGGATTCGAATTTTTATAAATTTTTTGAATAAGTCGAGTAGTCAAATTTAGTGCAAAAAAAATTAAACGACCCATAAAATTGAAACAAATGGAGTACAAACTATGCATGGATCACATTATAAGAGTAGTCTTAAGTCTTCTTTTTTTTTTACTTTGCCCTCCATGTTTTTCTATAAAAATATATTAACATATACAATACCTTGGTTTTGGAAACAAGAAAAAATACAAACGACTCACAATTAAATGGGACACCTTATAATACCGAGGGCCTTAACGTAAATATATGTATACCAAATAGTATAGTGTCAAGTACGTGCAGCCGCAGTTACTATTACTACCATACTACCCTCTCCATCCGATATATATATGGACAGCCAGACGAGCAGCAATAATAGCTAGCTACACATAAACGGAAGTGAGACTGTAGCTGCACAGTGCCATGGATGAGCTCGTCTGTCCTCCCGCTTCGTCCTGCAGTTCTCCCTCCCCCAACTCCTTCTTCTCCACGGCCGGCCACGTCCCGGCGCTCGAGTTCGTGTCCTGGGACGTCCCGGAGCAATGGAAGTGGGGTGACGACTGCGCTGATGCTGAACCCTTGGATTTGGATGGCGCCGCCGCCGCGTGGGGCTACAACGAGAGCTCGCGCGCAGCGGGCAACGACGACGTTGCCGACAAACCGCCGGCACCTGCGCCGAAGAGGCATGGCCGGAAGCCCCGGCCGCAGACCAACGGCCCCTCCCTCAGCCACGTGGAGGCCGAGCGGCAGCGTCGCGACAAGCTCAACCGCCGCTTCTGCGAGCTCAGGGCCGTCGTGCCCATGGTGTCCCAGATGGACAGGACGTCCCTCCTCTCCGACGCCGCCGCCTACATCGCCGAGCTGCGCGACCGCATTGAGCAGCTCGAGGCCGAGGCCAAGCGGCAGGCTTCCGCTGCGGCAGCAGCTGCGACCAACAACACGGCGGCGCACCCGTTCGGCGTCGAGGAGAAGCTGGAGGTGCGGATGGTCGGGCAGGAGGCGGCGGCGCTGCGCCTGACGACCACCGCGGCGCGCCACGCGCCAGCCCACCTCATGGTCGCGCTCCGCTCGCTGGACCTGCCGGTGCAGCACGCGTGCGTGTGCAGGACGGGCGGCGTCACCGTGCAGGACGCCGTCGTGGACGTGCCCGCCGGGCTGCGGGACGAGCGCGGCCTCCGCGCCGCGTTGCTCCACAGGCTGCAGGGGAGTGTCCGGCCGCTAGCCTCGTTGCCGGAATTAAGTCTAATCTGAGCTGATCTAGCTATACAAATAATCTACTCCGATCCGTCGTCGTCGCCAAATCAATCTAGCACTCATCCTGTTTTGTGCAACGATATACACCTCTCTGGTGATGTCTCGCTCTACGTCCCGTATGTCTTTGTATTTTCCAGCTTGTTCGTTGTTTGCTATTCTCTTGATCTTTTTGTTTGATGAGCTTACATATATATTGCTGTTATGTACTGCCAAGTGCCAAGTGTTATTTCAATACGATTCTGGGGCAGGAGCGAATGCACACTATAGGCGAGCTGGGGCGCCGGTGAGCACCACTATATCCCCTAATAATTTTTATACTAATATTCTCCATTGCCGAATGAAGAGGAAGCTATGTCCGCAGTGCCATTGCTACGTCTTGCTGCTCCTGGACGCTTGGAGAAGACGGCGTGGCCGCGTGGGTATAGTGGACTGGACACCCAGTGGGATACTTAACGATTTGCTGGACCATGGTCTATTTATTTCCTAGTATAGCACAATACAAAACTGAATACATGAGAGATTGATTAAAGAATAATCTCTTTGTACTTAAATATAGTATGTGTTTTCTAGGTTTGTCTTAACTCAAACAATCTTATGTTTGATCAAATTTATAGAGAAAAATATTACCATCTATCACATGCATGGAATAACTAAATTATGAAAATATAGTTCATGATGGATCTAATAATGGTCATTTTATATCAAAAGCTTTATCGTTCTTTTTTATAAATTTGGTCAAACATAAAATAGTTTGACTGACGACAAATTTAGAAAACACTATATTTCGGAACCGAGAGAGTACAACAAGATTGGTGACTATTTTTTACAAAACAAGATCAGTGATTTGATATGGTGGTACATTGAGGAAGAGATCCACTAGAAAAAAAGGAGAAAGAGATCAAAGGATCTTGATAGTGATAAAATTAAGAAGGAATCTAAAGCTATAAAAATCATTGTGTGAATTTTTTTAAAAAAAACTCCAAGGCAACCTGAACGTTCATAGAGCTTTACTGGTTGTATGTATACTCTTGGGTCCCTTTGAAACACAGGAATTGCAAAAAAAAAATCCCAAAAAATAGTTCGAAAACACAGAAAAACACATTGTTCAAAAATTTTTCTCGTGTTCCAACAAAGGCATAAGTAATATTCACCAATGTTTAAGGAAATGGTATTGTTTCTCTTTGCACTCACCAATTGATGTTTATTATTTTTTCAATTGGATCCATTCCATTTTGTTTTATTGTTCGATGCAAAAACTAATATTTATTCATAAAATTAGAGGTAATATATCTTAAACCCTCCTTTGAGTCATTTGTCTACTCCTTTACAATTTATATGTTTGAGCGATTGCAATATTTGAATGCGGGATGTGTTTGTTTCTTTTTCACTTCTATTTATAATTATTTCTCAAGTTCGTCCCACATATAACTTTGTCCTGGGCCTGCCACTAGCAGGGGCAGAGAAAAGATGCATGTATCGGAGTAAGCTAGACATGTATGGAATAGGGTCGTATGGTGAGTGGTGTGCATGCAAAGGGGATATGCGTGAACTATGTAGTCAGGTTGAACTTTCCCCTATGTGTGGTTTCTATAACTGCTCGGTTACACATTGTGCATAACTATATGGCTATATATAAGAAAAATAATCTTAATGGCGAGGCTAGTATGTGCATTATATTGTAAGGTGTAGGTCTTGATGAGTCCATTTTGTGTCAATTGACCAATTATATATTATTAGCCTAGTTTGTGAGGTTGCATTGTATCAGTTGTGACCTAGTGTAAAAAATGTGACAAGTTGCAAACTTGCAAGTGAACCCACCTTGGATCCACCCCAGTATATCACGGCGATGTCCAAGTTGCAAACAAAAGTGGAAACAACATCCACAGCTTAGCTATGCCCTTATAATCAAACCTCCACAACCACAACTACATATCTCCCTGTTCTTTCTAAAAAACCACAGGATAGATGCCACCGTTTTTAAGCAACACTACTACGTACCACTCTCCACTCCTCAAACGCATATCTATAAAGGGGAAGAAGTGGTGTGGCACTTGGCAGTGCCTGCTCCTCTGAATAGCAGTGGTCTGCCAGTCCACAAAATTATAAATTGCAATAGATGAGCTTGTCTTGCTGCTGCTCCGAGATCTCCTTGCTCGCATTCAGGCAGCAGCGGCAAGCAATGGCCTGTCCGATGCAGTGAGCTGCTCGCTGCTGTGCTGTCGCAGGCTTCTGGCTGCACGCAGCAGCACAGAGCCCAAGAATTCAGTGAAGGCCGGGCCGGGGCCGGGGCCGGGCCCGGGTCCGGGCCAAACGCACGGACCGATCGATAACCTCGCTATCAGTCACGTGGACACGCTGCAGGGAGGCGACGACGTGCAAGCAGCAGCTCAACGACGTACCACCGCGCACGGGTTCTGCAGCCTCTGTGGCTCTGTCTCTGGGGCTCTGGGCTGGGGCACAGATACGATACAGGCACGCGCACGCAAGTGGATTTGGCATACATGATATTGATATTTCCTCCTTCCCAAAAAAAAAAAGTGTCGCCCCTTCGGTCCTCGTCTTATTCAAATTTTTTATAAATAAATACAATTAGTTTTTTATGATTATGTTTATAATTTTAAACATTTTCATATAATTTATTTTCTTAATTGTTGAATTAAATTTTTGAATAAAACGAGTGCCGGAAAATACACTGACATCAAGACGGACGACACTCTTTCTAGAACGGAAAGAGTACATGCATGCATGTGGGCCCGTGTTCCTGTGTACTACAGTACGGAGTATATATTAACATGTTCAAACGGATTATTACAGTATTACTGTTAGATTAATAATGTACCATTATTAGCGGTGTAGCTCGCCAACTTATCTATTTTATCGCATATATTTTAAACTTTATTCTGCTTACCTGCCTTCAGTGTATGTATATGTCTTACATGTCCGAACGACTTTACTCATAGAAAAAGCCTTTTAAATTTTAATTGATCTTTTGCCTGGGCTGCTTGCTGTCTCTTTCGGTCTGTTTGGCAGCCATAAATTGGAGCAATAAAGCAGCTTTGACTGGGGTGGTCACTTCACAATCTCAGAAGCCACTAAATTCATATTTCACCGTTCATATTTCAAACACATTTTTTTTTACAGTGTGTTTTGGGTATTCTCTTTGACTTTTTTCGTAAGCATGGGTGGAACATATCGCACCGTCATATTTCAAACACATTTTTTCTACAGTGTGTTTTGGGTATTCTCTTTGACTTTTTTGGTAAGCATGGGTGGAAACAGGAAGGGATGAAGGAGTCTCACCACTTTGTCTGCGTCTGCGTCTGCGTCTCTCTCGCTGTCAGTGTCAACATTATTGCGCTCCACGACATGCTGCATTGGAGGAGATGCATATTGGTGCCCATACAGGGCGTCGTCGTCTCATCCTTATATATTTTGCAAGAAGAAAACGAAAACTCACAGTAGCTATAATATATTCTCTCGCTTTTTGTCGAACAACAGTGTCCACATGTCGAAACATATACACACAGATTTTACGACACAGTCGTAGGATTCCTGGAGGAACAAAACCACCAGGAGGATAGTAGGGAGAAAGAAACGGGAGAAGCACTAACACCCGACTGGGTCGCACGCTCCCTTCGCACTGTGCCACTACAGTCCTCTTCTATTGCTTCCGGCCACCGCGCCGTCCCGTCGCTCCTGCTGCCGGCGTCTCTCTCGACTCCGACAGCTCCTGCCGTCTCCGTCGCCTCTCCACGCATCGCCTCCTCTAGCGTTCCGGCGACTTCCGCTGCCTTCGCCATTGTCCTCCATCGCCACCAACTAAATGAGGAGAAGACATCACGCCCCCTCGTTGCGGCCAGCTAATCAAGGTAGAGAAAGCGCCCCCCGCCACCGGTGCCACCCAACCGTCTTTCTCCGCCACCGGTGGCCGGCGGCTACTGCTGCCCCACCAGCTCGATCCGCCACCTTCGGGCCCGGTGAGCACAACCCCTTCCTCCGGCAACTCCGGCCCTAAACACTCTAACCCTAGCCTCGCTGGCGGTGAGCTTAGTGGGCCGTGTGGGCTGCGCGGGGTCGTGCGCTTGCGGAGAAGGGGAGGGTCGCACGTTAGAGTTTCTGCAGTAGACGTGTTTAACAGGAGGAAGGTAGTATTTAGCAGTAGACGTGTATATTTCTGGCGGTTCGCGTAGTCAAGTTGGTGGCTGGTGATACTTCCTCTTCAAACATGTGGACGCTGCTAGCGCAATAATATACAACATGTCACAACAGCTGCAAGTTGATTTCTTTTGTTGTTTATTATATGGATGCTGATGCATCGTCGTCCCCGGCCCGTTATTCTTACATTGTCTTTTCTGTTGGTTCGATACGAAGAAAAAGGCTCCTAGGAAATCTATATCACATCGATCGCTTTCCCTGAATGTGAGGTAGCTAAGGGGCCGTTTGCTTCCTCAGAATGGAATGGAATTGAATGAGATGAACATCGGCCTCCAATGCAAGACAATACGGCCGCGAATTAAGGACCTCCACCTCCACGAGGTACGATACAGCTCCACATCGGGCATGGATGGAATCGATTTTCTCTTTTTTATGGTAGAAATCTGAAGCAGGCCAACGTTTCAAGCTTTGGAAAGTGACGGAATTTTGTTTTCCAGCCAAACAAGCTGGGCTTAGGCTAGTGTCGTCACCAGGAGTGAGGCCATTGCGGCGGCGCCCACGCGGCCTTGGCGCGGGGACCACCCGGGGAGCAGAGGGGGCGCGGCGCGCGCGTTGCCCAAACAAGTATTGGGCACCACGAGGTGCATTTGTAGTCTACAGTGCGCATGTTAGCAATAATCGCGTCACGATCGCGCGGGCGTGGCGGGCGCGGCAGCGCGTGTACGCAAGGCGCGAGGTTCGCGGACGGCGTGCACCGGCTGAACATGCGTGCGTTCGAGTCCGGATTGAGTCCAGGTCGTGTTCGTGTGCATGGTACGTGTGTACGTGCTGGTTGGAGTCTGCATGCAGGACCGTTGTTGTGGCTGATCGAGTCGTAGGATCAGCGAGTCGTGTGATGCATGTTAGTTAGAGTCAGTAGATTAGGCGTGAAGGTAGGAGCAGCTGGACGCCAGGGAGTTGATCCACGCAGGAAGAGGCCGGGTCGTCCGGGAACGCGGCGTTCAGCGCGCGGGACGTGAAGGCCAAACAGTGCGGGTCATGGAGAGCTTGCTGGGCATGGAGATCGTGGCTTCGTGTGTGTGAGTTCCTGGCTGTTAAATAGCCCTTGTACTTAACCTTTGTACGCAGCCAAGTCCAGTTAATAGAAGGCCAGACGGCGGCCGAACCAGCGAGTGTGAGTGTTCGAGATCGAGTGCGTGAGCTTGAGAGAGATCGAGGGGCCCAACAGCGCAATCATTGTTTTTCCACCCTATGTACAGTGCGCAAACAGTGTTTTCCACGCCCATTTCCACTTCCTGGTGACACTAGCGTTAGGAAGTAATTCAATTCCATCCCATTCTAAGAAAACAAACAGCCTCTAATATTAATATAAAATTGGCATTGCAACCCAAGATATATACACAAATAAAACACCTCGAGAACAAAAAAAAAAAAAAATTGTCTCGGTTATATATACTATGGTCCTTACGGTGGAACCCTAGCTATATCATTCTTTTGATTATTGTCCAAAACAAGATGGTTGCTGGTGTTGTAGCGCAACGGCCTAATAACCATTCTTTCAATGTTAAACTAGGTATATCCAACGAAGAGGGCAATATATACAAAATTAAAGGGATTAAAAAAAGATGTTAGTTCTGCGACATACTCTTTCTAATTATAGGTTGTTTGATTTTTTTTTTACACCAAGTTTGATCTGCAAAGAAAAGTAAATTATATGGTAAAAATTAAATCAATATAAAAATAAATGATAATTATATAATTTATTGAATAAGATGATTGGGTCAAATTTAGTGTCCAAAAATCAAATAACCTACATTCAGCATGAAAGGAGTACTCCACAACATATTCTCCTCTGTTATGGTTAGGTTGGCATTTGAGTACCGTACCAAATATTGACTTGTTGGCACAAGCCTGTGAAAAATATAGTGTTTCAGATATGCGTTGTACCGTACATGTGGGTATACAAAGTACATGTACACGGTACACCAGGTGGAACCTCAGTCACACGATGATGTACGTATTTTGCTTCTAGACGAAGGCTGGGGTGGGAACGCTGGATCCCGGCCGTCCACTCGTCCCGGCGGCCCATCGAAATCACGAGCTCACGGCCCGGTCCCCAGCCCCACGCGCCCACATAGACAAAGACTTGCCAAAGGGCTGTAGCTTTGTGGTTTGCAGGAACTCACAGCGGCACCTGAAATCTTGAATTCGACTTTTGTTGTGAACGAAAATTATTTCAAAATTTAACGGTTTTGTTTATTTAGTGATAGGCGATATTTCTGTTGACAGCAAGATGTCCGTAGTAACTTCGTCAATCTCAAAATATGTCGGTATAATTTGTAGAGGTGCTTATAGAGATAAGGTGTATATATATTCATAAAGGTGAGTGTGTGTATGTGTGTGAGCGTCTGTATTGTGTTTCTAAAAAAATGTAGACAAGGACTCGTGCCGGCTGACTTTTCTACCATGCCGAAAACCGCATTCATACAGAGTCCTTTGCCCAAAAACACCCCACCAAAATCTCGGATTCACCTATTAGCCTCACTTTATAATTCTATAAGCTTATATTATTACTAGCAAAATGCCCGTGCGTTGCAACGGAAGAAAAAAAATCTTTAAGCACTATAGATTAATACATATAAGAATCCTTGCAAATAAATTTCATATCCTATTGTTTCGAATTTTTCCTATCATGTGACCAAAATTTAGGTGGTGTCAGTTTGGTAACAAAAAATATTTTTTTCTTTTCAGCAATATATAGAATATCGAAAATGGAGTCCATATACGACATGGGTATCTATTTTTACGTAGGCTGCTCGTGCCGTCTGAATCGGGTTTTCGAATAAATTGTAGGCCATATTGTCTTGACGATTTCTGTTAATTGCAAGCGAATTTTAGAGTGATGTCAATTGGGTTGGAAAAGTTGTTATTTTAGTTTTCCATTGATATATAAAACGTAAAAAATAGAGTCCGTATGCGATCTGGGTGTTCGTTTTCGTGTGTGTTGCTCCTATACTCCGCACTCGCGAATAAATTCCACGTCATATTGTTTCAAATGTTTCCGTTGACTGAGACCGAATTTTAGAGTAGTTTCAGTTGGGTTGGAAAGGTTATTATTTTAGCTTCCCATCGATATACAGAACATAAAACCGAAATCGGTATGCGACTTAAGCGTCCGTTTTCGCGTGGGCTCCTTCTGCATTTCGAATCTAGTTTATATTGTAGTTGTGATTCGGATTATCGGATACAGGACGGAAGAAACTAACCAGCCGGGTCCACCTGTGACGGCGGACCGAAAAACCGATAGACAAGGAAACCTCATTTTCTTTAATATTAGTATAGATATAGATTAGTTTGCACTAGTCAATCAACCCGTACGATAGAGTCTTAAACGTATTATGTGTTACCGTAAAACATATATCATCTATTTTTATATTTAGTTTTTTATAATAACTTATCTTGCGACTTTATATGTATGCTTAATTGATTTAGGTAATCTTTGAGCGATTGCAAAAGTAGGTGATTTTAATATAATTTTGATGCGTTACTTTTATTATATTATCAGTCATAATACCAAGGTGAAGAATTTAAATATAAATTAAATGGGATATTTGGTATTATCCATTAAAATAGAAAATGTGAGCAATTAGGTATAAATATAGGGTGTTATTTCATATTTTCTTTTATATTAGTAGAGTAGGTAATTAATATGTAGTTTTAGGGGTTATTTAATATTATTTTGATAATGGCAAAGATGGATGATTACTTAGAAAATAGATCTAATGACTATTAAGATTCCAACCTGTCAACGGATGATCGGATGTTTTTTATTATTGTGAAAATTTCTACGATTTTATTTTTTTCTAGCGCATCTTGTGAGGATTGACGTGGAAATTTCAAAAAGAGTATACAAAATATCTGTTTCGTGGAAAGGTTTATAGTATCTTTAATGGAAAAAAAGACAAAAACTGAAGGTAAATTTGAAAATGAAAAAAATCTAAAAAAAAGAAAAAGATATTTGCTTTCGCTGAGAATTGAACTCAAGACCTTTCGTAATGGCAGAGGTGGGTAATTACTTAGAAAATAGATCTAATAAAAAAAAAGGATATTTGCTTTCATTGAGAGTTGAACTCGAGACTTTTCATAATGGCAGATGTAGGTAATTATTTAGAAAATAGATCTAATGGCTATTAATATTCCAATCAGCTAATTGATGGCCATATATTTCTGATTATTGTGAGAATTTCTAGGATTTATTTTTTTTCTAGCATGGTTTGAAATTAGTGCTTCTTTTAGAACCTTCAATTAGTAATAGTAAGATAAGATTGATTATTCCAGCACCGAATATGGTACTTCCAATCGCAACATCCGTAAAATATATATATATCGTTTCCCGTAAAATATATATATCGTTTCATCAATTGAAAATTTTCCAAAATGCTATTAAAATAATTTCATAATAACTCTAGCAATGTAGTAAATCTTATGTTGTTGATTTCTAAAGTTTAGATATCACAACCAAATTAGGTAAGCAAGTCCATCTAAACATAAACCTAGGTAGAGTTAAAGATTCATTATCCGTGGATGCGATAGGTTCATGGATTTAAATTTTCATTAACCTGTCATTGGAGTTAATAACATGAACAACTGAAAAGGTGGATTTTTCATGCATGAACTAAGCAGCATACCTAAAATCTAGTGCCTATATCTATACCTTTTTAACTATCCTCTTACATATATTTATTTCCTGTCCAATATCCAAACCTAGCATAAATATAATGCAGAGGAGATAGAAAGTAGAGGACTGAAGAATAAGATGCATGGGTGGTCTATAAACTTGGCAAAGTGTCTCATTTGGGTCCCCAAACTTAAAATACTAGAAATTCGGGGGCCTAAACTTGACTTTGAGTGTCGTCTAGGTCCGAAACTATTTTTCTACTCTTGATCTAGGTGGCGGTCATAGGAAAGGGCGGGAGCGGACGCACCATGTAGGTGAGCTGGGGCGGCTAGCCACCAGTGAACACCACTATATTCCCTAATAAATTTATATTAATAATCTCCACTATATGCGCGGTGCCATTGCTATGTGCATAGAGATTTGCTGGTTGTGTGTATACTCTTGTCTCCCTTTGGAATGCTGGAATTTCACAAAAAATGAAAAAACAATTCATGAGAAATAGTTCAAAAACACAGGAAACCGCATGGTCCAAAAAAAACTTTCTCGTGTTCCAACAGGGGCATAAGTAATATTCACCAATGCTTAAGAAAAGGTATTGTTTCTCATTGCACTCACCAATTGATGTTTATTGTTCGATGCAAAAACCAATGTTTATTCATAAATTAGAGATACTATATCTAAATCCTCCTTTGAGTCATTTGTTGTCTTGTCTACTCCTTTACTAATTTATATGTTTGAGCGATTGCAATATTTGAATGTGGGATGTGTTTGTTCTTTTTTCACACCTATTTACTCCCTCCAGGTCCCAACAGAGTGTTGTTTTGGACATTAATACGGTCTCCAAAACATAAGTTTGACCAAAGTTTTTATTATAATACAAATAAATATCTTAAAAAATTTATACTTTTATGAAAATACTTGTTAAAACAAATCTTTACGTATGACTTTGAAGATTCAATACTAAATAATATCAAAGTTATATGAAGTCAAAGATTTAAAAGTTTGACTTGTAGCTTTTCTAAAACGACATTCTTTTGGGATATGGAGGGAGTATTTCTCAAGTCTGCCCGACCTATAATTTTGTCCTAGGCCCACCACTGCAGGGGGAGAAAAGACATGTAACGGTTGAGTGGTGTGCATGCAAAGGGGATATGTGTGCACTCTCTAGTGAGGTTGAACTTTCCCCTGTTGCGTGGTTTAACCCCTCGGTTAGACTGTGTCCAGCGGATCGTGTAAATGATCGTCTATAGTTAAAAAACACATCGTGACTACACTGTAGATAGAGTAAAGTTTGAAATAAATGATGTGGATAAACGATCTGCTCGAAACGGCCGTACACATTGCGCGTACTTATATAGTTATATATAAGGAAAATCCTAATGGCGAGGCTATTATGTGCATTATATTGTAAGGTGTAGGTCATGATGAGTCCATTTTGTTTCAATCGACCAGTTTTATATTATTAGCCTAGTTTGTGAGGTTGTATCAACTGTGACCTAGCGTAAAAATGTGAATGCAACTTGCAAGTGAACCCACCTTGGATCCATCCCTAGCTATCGCGGGGATGCCCAACTTGCAAATAAAAGTGGAAACCACAGCCAAGCTATTCCCTTTTAATAAAACCTCCACAACTACATACCTTCCTGTTTTTTCAAAAAAAAAAACACAAAATAGATGCCATTTTTAAGCAATACTACTGCGCATCCTGCTCAGCAGTGGCCTGCTAATCCACAAAAATTGCAATGGATGAGCTTGTCCTTGTATTGCTAATCCACCGAGATCTCCGTCGGCAGCAGTCGCAGTCGTCAGATTAGCAGGAGCAGGAACCAATGGCCTGTCCGATGCAGTGAACAGCTAGCAGCTGCGCTGCCGCTGCCGCTGCCGCTGCTGCAGAGGCTTCTGGCTGCTCGCAGCAGCACAGAGTCCAAGAATCCAGTGAAGGCCGGGCCGGGCCCGGTCCACACGCACGGACCGATCGACAACCTCACTATCAGTCACGTGGCAAGGCTGTAGCGAGACGACGGGGCACAGATAAAGGCACGCAAGTGGATTATTTCATCTGCCGGTTGTTCGGATCTGAGGCTAAACCTCAGCTCACATCGGACGTTTCGATCCTAGTCAGAAATATTAAATATGATTTACTTAAAAACTAATTATACAGATAAAAATTAAACGGCGAGATAAATTTATTAAGTTTAATTAATCTATGATTAACGAATGGCTACTGTAGCATCACATTTGCTAATCATAGATTAATTAGGTTTAAAAAATTTATCTCGCCATTTAGTCATCTCTGTGTAATTGGCTTTCTAATTACACTATAACTAATACTTCTAACTAGCGTCTAAACATTTGATGTAACAGGGCTAAAAATTAGCTGGGGCATCCAAACGGGACTGTCCCGTGACCTTAAACCTCATCCTAAATTTTTACCGTCGACTCGACTCGAGACCTGAAGCGGGCGGGAATAGCCACTCTACTGTAGGGAAAGGCTTCTCTCACCTCAAATATGGAGTGGTTGGCGTTGCCTCCTAAAACTTGTCTCTCGTCCACGTTGGCACCGGTTGTTCCCCTCACGTCTTCTCCGTGGGTGGGCGGAGGGCAGAGGTGAAGAGGGGAGGAGGCCGCCGCCAGGCTTGGACGAGGTCCCGTTGCCGGCGTCGTGTGGAGGCTGGCGGCCGTCGCAGAAGAAGAGGCCGCCGCGGCTACTTGAGGCGGCAAGAGCAGAGGTGGATGATGGTGGGCGGCGACCTTCGCGAGGTGGCGGTGTGGCCAAGATCCAGCCGTTGTGGCACTGGTTTGGCCCGAGGAGGCCTTGATCCAGACCCAGAGCCGCCGGCGGAGCCGATGAGGGGGCGGAGGAGGAGTAGGGCCCCTCGGATTTGGAGATGGTGAAGGAGGAGCACGGGCGAGCGCCGATGGTGGAGGAGGAGGACGACGAGCGGCGCGCCCGCCGTGGTAGAGGCAAGGCCCAAGGCGGCGGATCAGGCCAGAGGGGAGGAGGCAAATCGGGATGGCGGCGGAGATGAGGCGGCGAGGACGGAGAGAGAAGAGATGCGACCATGGCGGATCCGACCCCCCGAGGCGACGGCGCGGCCAAGGACTCGAGGTGTGGGGCGCGTTCGTGGGGAGGCAGAGAGAAAGGGAATGAGAGGGAGGGAAAGAGAGGGAGGAAAAGGAGGTGGGTGGGTGGAAAATTAATAATAAAATAAAGTGGCCGTTGGTATAGAGTTGAGATATAGGGTAAATATGGTTGCAGAAGATTGTGGTATAAGGTAAAAATCTCACTGATTAGATAAAATATTTCTTTTAGGGTAGGAAAATAGGGTTGAACGAGTGCAGGTAGCCTTAAAACCTCATGCCCTCTGCTTGCACGAGAGCGCTTCGCGCGTCCCTAGAGAACTCTGTGGGTGGACGCGTGGCGCTGCTTCGCTCGCCGTGGATGACGCAGGCACAGGCACTACACAGGAGGGATGCAGCGCAATTTAGACTACTACTCCATCAATCTGTGCCTTTACACGGTTAAAATTTTCTTAGAAGATATAGGTTTAATTTCTAATAATATTTAAAATGATTATTTTAATTTATATTTCGTAATTACGTTGTTAGTATTATGTGTGCAAATTTAGAAATTATTTTAATTTATCTTTTACTATAATATATCGGATAATTTCTATGCAGATTTAACATTTATTTTAATTTATTTTTTAGAACTGGTGAGTAATTTATATGCAAATTTAGAGAGTTATTAATCCATATTTTGTAATGGTACGGTGGATAATCGTTATGCAGATTTAGGGGGTTATTTTAATTCGTATTTTATAATGGTACGATGGGTAATTTTTATATAGATTTAGGAAGTTATTTTATTTTGTCTTTCATAATGGTACATTGGGTAATTTTTATATAAATTTAGGAGTTGTTTTATTTCACCTTTCATAATGGTATGGTGAGTATTAATTTTTAATATAAATTTAGGGGTTATTTTATTTCATCTTACATAATGGCATGGTGGGTAAATTTTTAGAAAATATAATAGATCCAATGGCTACTATTATTAGATCTACGTGAATGGACGGGCGGATATCTCTGATTTTTGTTTGAATTTCTATATTTATCTTTTTCCTCGCGCGTCAAGTGAGGATTAATGCGAAGGCTTCAAAAGGAGCCTCCAATTGGTAATATTAAGATTTTTAGGGCCTGTTTGGAAAGCTGGTATTCGGCCTAAAACCACTGTATTTTACAGACATGTATACTTTTTCAACTTGTGCCTCTATTTGATGTTTGGATGATTGGTTAGTCCATGTATTATACACCCGGATTGGGCCAAAACCACTGGAAAAAAAATAATCTCTTCTTGTGATCTGGAAAAAGAAACGACATATATCGGGATGCAAGGGGAGCGGACGCGAGCGCATGTCCGCGGGCGGCGAAGGCGAGGTGGGGCCTTAGCGCGGCGGATACCGGCGGCGGGGAGGGGGGGCTCGAGCGCGGTGGATCCCGGCGGTGGCGGCGGATCTCGGCGGCGGTAGAGAGGCGGGGCCCGGGCACGGCGGCTCTCGTCGGCGGAGGCGAGGCGGGGCCGGCCGCCGGGGGCGACGCAGCCGACAAAGAGAGAGGACCACTGCCGCCGGTATGCCGCAGGAGAGGGCGCCGCCGTCGCTAGCCTGGGGGTATGGTGGGGAGGCAGGTGGGGAGAGAAGAAGCCATCGCGATGGAGAGGTCGACGACCGCCGCCGCTGGCACGCTGTCATCGCTGGCGGATCTGGGTGCGATGGGGTTGAGGGAGGCCGACGGGGAGAGAAGAGGCCGGGGCTGACGGGGAGAAAAGAGGCCGGGGCGGCGTCGGGATAGGGCAGCGCCGGTGGAGGACAGGTCGAGGTCGATGGGGCGGCGCGGAGAGGGAGCGAGGTAGAAGACCGAGATGAGGAGGCGTGGGGAGAAAGGGAGCAACCCATATATTTATCCAAGAGAATTAATTTACAGTTGGTTTTCCTAGGCACTAGAAATTACATGTGTAAACTGTGTAAACTAGTTATAAGAAAAATAATACGTGAACATCCAAATAGGGCCTTAGCAATTCATTTATCCCAATGTCCATATTACAAACTCCTCTATATCTACGGTGCCTATACAATACAAAACAGTGCTTTGGGCATCGCATTGGACACCACTGGTGAGAGCGGCCATCGAGCCACTACAGCGGGCACGCTACCATCTGCAGTAAAACCGCGAGACCCCTTGAACGCCTTCTTTAGTGTTGGTACCACCCAAACATCATATCTCTCTCTCTCTTCGTCCTCGTCTCCAACTAACACCGGTTCGGTTCACGTGCACACCAGAAAGGAAGACACCGGCACCGTTGGAGAGGGTGACATTCCATGGCAGGGCGGCGGCAGGAGGCGGTGACTCCATGATGATGCGAAGGAGAAGAGGTGGAGAGGGGGCGACTACAGACATCTGCAGCCGGCGCAAGGGAGCCAAGCACCTCCTCGCTCTAGATTCGGAGCGACAACCGAGGAAGGAGGCGCGGGAGCCATGGTAGGGAGGCCGCGGGTATTGGAAAGGGAGAGAGAAGGTAGGTCTGTAAGTCTTGGAGGCGTCGGACAGGCGCCGCTTCTCAGATCCGTGCGGGGGCAAGCGGCGGTGAGGCGACGGCGGATGGGCAGCAGAGTCGGAGGAGGTCGGCATAGCAAAGGGGATGGCGTGGGAGGTGGGTGTGGACGAGCAGTGCCAGGAGGAGGGAGATGAAGGAGAGGGGAGGAGCGGCGTAAGAGGTGGATGGGGACGAGTGGCGTGGGGGAGGGAGGAGGCGGGAAGGAGCAAAGGAGAGAGTGGAGCGGAGATGGGCAAAAATAATAAAAGTTGTGGTAATTGTACAGAGTCATATGAGCATGGAGAATTGTTGACTGGTCTGAATCTTTCTGTTGCTTAGTTTTGTCAACGATTGAACTATTTTCTGTAAAATTTCTGCACAAATTCTATGAAATTTTTTTGTCCCAAACAAACCCTTTAGGGTGGAGGAACAGAGTTCATGAGTGTGGACAGCTCAAGGGGCCGAAACAGAAATGGAGGACGGAGTGTAACCACTCCTATAATAATGGAAAAAATATACTAAATTAAAATTGTAAAATTCAAATAAAAATTTAAAAATGGCAGTACACTAGCACAGAAGCGATCTTTGTAGACGCCCTCCACAAAAGGTTAGAAGCGATCCAAAACGAGAGCCATCTCTAGAAATCAGTGTTGGGCTAATATTACCAACCGCCCCTAAAAATCATTTTTAGAGACAATGCATCTTAACGACCGCCCCTAAAAATTGATTTTTAGAGGCGGTGCACCTTACCAACCGTCTCTAAAAATAGTCCATTTTTAGAGGCGGTGCGTCTTACCAATCGCCCCTAAAAATTGATTTTCAGGAGCGGTGCACTTTATGAACTGTCCCTAAAAATCGATATTTAAATGCGGTGCACTTTAATAACCGTGCCCTGAAAATAGTGTATTTTTAGGGGCGGTGCACTTTACCGATCGCCCCTAAAATGGATTTTCAAGGACGGTATATCTTACCAACCGTTTCTAAAAATCGACTCAACCTAAGTACAAAAGGTATGCGTTGTTTTTAGAAACACATGTGATGGTGCGGTTTGGTGATAGGGAGGTGTTATGTGAGGCATGTGGTTGCAGGTTCGATTCTTGACAATTTTGGTATCTTGGGGCTTGTCCTTTTCTAATCAGTAATATTTTTATTTTTCATTATTATTATTTTTACAAAATATATTTATATTTTTTGGACTGTGCATCTTATGAACCGTCTCTAAAAATCGATTTTCAGGGGCAGCGGAACTTACCGACAGCCTCTAAAAATCGATTTTCAGGAGCAGTCGGATAGTGCGTCCCCGTTAACACATATTTTCAGCGCCGTTTGCGCAGGGACGGTTCGCAGATCCACCCCTAAAAATAGCGTGCTAACCGCCCCTGTAGAGTCTTTCTGTGCTTGTGCCAGTGATAGGAGGGCTCTGTTCGACTACGATTGCACGGGAGGAATTCAATTCTTGTTTTACCTCGCGTCACAAATTAAAACGGTAGGGTTTACACCACCGGGTGCTAATCTCTTTCACCTAGTAGGCCTCGTGCCTTATAAACGGTGATGTGGCAGTCTCTCTCACACACACGTTGTCAGGGTCGGCGAGGAGAGAGACGCATTACTGCATTCATTATTGCATTTGGTGTACTGTAGCAGCACAAATTACCCAATCAGGTGTGTATGCGTCTCTCTCGCTGTCAATGTCAACATTATTGCACTCCACGACATGTTGGAATGCATATATTGTGCGCATGCATGGCGTCATCTACTTTTATATATTTTGCAAGAAGAAAAAGAAAAGTCACGGTAGCTATAATTAATATATTCTCTTTTTTTTTCGAACAACAACGGTGCCTGCGTGTCATACATATACTGATATACACTAGGATTTTAGGGGGACAGTCGTAGGATTTTTGCAGGAACGAGACCACCGGATAATATGGAGAAAGAAACGGCAGCGGCCATCATTTTTATGCACGGTGACAATCACCTTTGCACCATATGCTCCATCTTGCTTTGACCTTAAAAACGACATATATTAATAGGAGGAGGCAGTAATGTAGTGGCAGACGTGTATATTTCCGGCAGTTCGCGTAGGCACGTAGGTGGCTGGTGATACTTCCTCTGCAATCTTCTGCGCTGTAAAAGAGTAAGTTTTTAAAAAAAAAAATTTACTTATAAAGATATAAGTATACTTCTCACGCTGACTCTACTGCGCAGTTTAGAAAAGATTGAAAAAAGTGGAAAAGCTCAAAATTCATAGATACAAAATGTTTCATTCAATTTCTTTCTTTATTTCTCACCTCATTTTATACCTATACCGCCTGTTACTTTCTTTCTCTTGGTTTTAATAAGAAAAGAATGATGCTAATCAATCAGAGTTCCTTCCTTTTAATTCTATTTTTTTTTCATATTATCTGCTTAATTATCTCACAACACATAGATATTGCACGTACATCTATGCTATACTAGTAATATATAACACGTCACAACAGCCATCGTATGGACGCTGATGCATATATCGTCCCGGGCCTGTTATTCTTACATTGTCTTTTCTGTTGGTTTGATACGAAGAAAAGGGCTCCTGGGAGGTCCATATCACATCGATCTCTTTACCTGAATATGAGTTAGCTATCATTAATATAAAATTGACATTATTGCAATCCAAGCTATAATACAAAACACCTCTAAAAAACAAGAAGTTATTATCTCGATCGGCTACACGCCTACACTACTAGGTTGTCTAGGTTCCTTACGGTGGAACCTAATTATATCATTCTTTTTTTTACCACAGTTATATCATTCTTTTGATTCTTCAAAGATGGGTGCTCGTGTTGCAGCCTAACTTTTTTTTTCGATTGCACGATACAACGCAGACATTCACAAATACGCACGAACACTCATCTCTATGAACGCACGCGCGCACACCCTACCCCTATGAGCATCTCCGAAGCACCGTGTAAAAAGCCGGCTATCTCAAAATTCACAAAGTCACCATAGGCATCTCGCTGTTGAGGAGGACATCACCTACCACTGAAAGAATAAAGTCGTTAAATCCAGAAATAATTCGCTCCCACCAAGAGTTGAACCCATGACCTCATGTGTCGCTCGAGCTGCTGCAACTACTAGGCTACAGGCCCTTTGGCTCGTGTTGCAGCCTAACTGTTCTTTCAATGTTAAACTATATATGTATATCCAACCAAGACGCTAAGGTGACTTTGACAATAAAAAATAAAAGGAATTAAAATTGTTTGCATGCCATTGATTTTTTACAGACACCAAGTTTGACTCTCTCGTCTTATTCAAAAGTTCACAAATATATAAAAATATTCAAATTATGCTTAAAGTAAATTATATGGTAAAAACTAAATCAATAGTAAAAATAATAATAATGATATTTATTTAATAAGATGAGTGGGTAGAAATTAATTAGTGTCAAGAAGTCAAATAACCTGCTTTGTCTGCTTAAATATAAGTCATGGTTAACTTTTTTTTTCTACAATTGTAATCTCCGTCTTATTCAAAAAACTTATTGCAAATCAATAAGAAAACAAGTCATACTTAAAGTCTCAAACTATCTACAATCATAAAACAAACAAAATTTTACATTTTTTAAATAAGACTAGTGATAGAAGTTTTAGAAAAAAATCAACCGTGATTTATATTTAAATACGAAGAGAGTACAATATAGCATGAAGGGAGTCCTTCACAACAGATTCTCCTCGGTAATGATTAGGTTGCCATTTCAGTGCCGTACCAAATATTGACTCGTTGGCACAAGCCTCTGAAAACTTCGGTGTTTGAGATATACGTTGTACCGTACATGTGGGTATATAAAGTACAAGTACATGCACACTAGCTGGAGCTTGCTCAATCACACGATGATGATGTAGTACGTATTTTGCTGTAGACGAAGGCCAGGATGGGAACGCTGGACCCCGGCCGTCCACTCGTCCAGGCCCATCCAAATCACGAGCTCACGGCCCGGTCCCCAGCCCCAGGTACGTAGACTTTTCCAAATCTAGGATGCCGGAGAATGCATTCGTACGAGGTCCTTTGCCCCCACCCCCCACCCCCCCCCCCCCCCATAATTTTATTATGAGCTTATACGTATATATTACTATTAGTTTGCATTTATCACTCCAGCACCGAATATGGTACTTAATTCCAATCGTAACATCTGTTGATCTGTAAAAAATATTATTTCAGATGCAAACAGCTCCTAAATGTTGTTAAAACAATTTCATAATAACTCTAGCAATATGTCACTCTTATATTGCCAATTTCTATAAAAGTTTAAATATTATCTTCTGTAAAAGCCGTTTCGGTTTTATGGCACATGTAGGGCCCATATGTAAGGTCATTATCTTCTGTTTTCCACATATAAATGACGTGTGAGACGAGACCCACTTGCAAGTAAAATTATTTTTATCGTTTGGATAGACAGGACAACTGTGAGAAAACAATGGCAGGTGGATGACGGGGGCAGTGACGAAAAAGGAGAAAGGGGTGAATAAAAATAAGAACAAAAACCAAAAATATTTTCACTTACACTTGAGTCCCACACATCATATACATGGAAGAGATGAGGGTGTCCCCAATGGAGTGATTTGTGCTAGCTATTTGAGAAGCGACTAGGATTGGTATCCTACGTGTGGAGGATCTTGCTAGTGACTCACTCGTCGATCAGCTCGCACATCAATCTATGCATGGCGTGTCTTTGCATTCACACGTAAAATACGGACCGCAATAGGCTGTGTTTATACTCTTATTTTTTTTATTCTTTGCTCACTCCGTTTTTGCTGGCCACTTGGCCGGACCATTGTGGGCGCCCTGAGAGGTGGACCTTATATGTGTGCCCTATGTGTACCCTAAACTCAACCATTTTTAGAGAGAGAAAGAGTACAAAAATGATTTCAAACCTAGATGGCACCCAAAACTAATTTTAGGGACTTAGATTTCTGGTATTCTAAGTTCGGAGACTTAGCTGATTGACACACCCCACCAAGTTCGAGGACCGTCTATACACATGCATTTTATTCAGGAATGAATGTCCTAGTAGACATCTGAACATAGGGTGGCAGAGAGAACAATGGATACTCATACTAAAAGGGATCCTCTCACTTTTTAGCTTTTGCATCCTATAAAATCTAGTACTTGTGAGGGTCTTGGTGTTAAAATGTATATCGAATAAGAGTGCTGTTAAAATGTATATCGAATAAGAGTGCAGGAGGTCCCATAGTAGTATCATGTTTTCAGCACAATTAGATTCCACAAACGGGTATAGCCTGGTGTAGCAGCGTGGTAGCCAATATGGATGAGCCTGTCGGTCGTCCCGCTCCCACCACCTCCTTCAGCTCTCTCTCAGCGGCCTCCTTCTCCAGCTCTAGAAATCACCAGCAGAAGCTCGACTTCGTGCCCTGCGACGTCCTGGAGCAATGGCTAGGCAGCGACGACTGCCTGGACGAGGCGCTGGCTTGCGCCGCCGCGTGGGCCGACGACGACGGCTCGCCCTCGGCGGTGGTCCTAGACCAGTCCGGCGGCCATCAGCCGCCGGCTCCTGCGCCAAAGAGACGCGGCCGGAAGCCAGGGCCTCGGCCCAAGGGCGTCGCCATCACCCACGTCGAGGCGGAGCGGCAGCGGCGGGACAAGCTCAACCGCCGCTTCTGCGAGCTCCGGGCCGCCGTGCCCACCGTGTCCCGGATGGACAAGGCGTCCCTCCTCGCCGATGCCGCCTCCTACATCGCCGAGCTGCGCGGCCGCGTCGAGCAGCTCGAGGCTGAGGCCAAGCGTGAGCAGGCCGCGGCCGCTGCTGTCACCGTCACCGCCCACTCGTCGTCGTTCGGACACCACCACGGGGAGAAGCTGGAGGTGCGGATGATGGCCGGGAGGGAGGCGGCGGCGCTGCGGCTGACGACGACGGCGGCGCGCCACGCCCCCGCGCGCTTCATGCTCGCGCTCCGGTCGCTGGACCTGCCGGTGCAGCACGCGTGCGTGTGCCGCGTGGGCGGCGTGACCGTGCAGGACGCCGTCGTCGACGTGCCCGCCGCGCTGCGGGACGAGCGCGGCCTCCGCGCCGCGTTGCTCCACAGGCTGCAGCATTAGCAACAAGCCCCATGGCTGGGAATGCAGGAATAAATGGATAATTAAGCTGATCTACACCACTGTTGCCCTACAGCAGGGAAGGAAAGCAAGTTGATTGCATGTTTCTTTCTTGTCGCTAGTAGCCCTGCAGATTTTTATATTTATCGTCCGTGTTTGCGCATATATACTATGTGGGCGCCTACAATGTGATTGCTTATTGTATTTTATATAGAGACGGATTAAACTGTACCATTAGACGGTACAGGGTATTATGTGGTTTGACGTGGGTATATTGTAGATGTTGTACTAAATGTCCACACATAACAGGCTGGAGGTGCCATCATATCGATCCGCAGGATGGCACTGTTTTACCCCATGTCAAGCACGACATGATCTGTTGGCCATCTCATCAGGCCTGTGCTAGCCCGACCATTTTCTTTTCTTTTTTACAATTTGCACATAAACCTATGCGTATATTAATGTAATTAAAGTATAATGCAGAAAACAATACTTAGAGATAGTTTGGCAACTCCATTTTCCCAAAAGTCAGCCTAGGCTCTGTTGGTTAGACGAGCGTGGGAGCACGTTTGAGGCTAGCTAACCCCTACCCTGGTACTTGGCATGTTTTCGGAACCCATCTAGATATCTATGCTTATATCTCCCGACCCCTACGTGATAAACCGCTCTGCATGCAACCGGATAAGGGTGTGGGTTGTTTGAATTTTGATTAGATATATTTAATGGAAAGTTTGTGATTTAGCCCCGGTCTAACCTAAAATTGAACAGCGCATACTGAGGTGTATTTTGGTCCTAAGTCAAATTATTACAAATCTGACCAAATTTATTGAAAATATTATCAATATTTATGAAACCAAATAGATATAACCATGCTTATTTAGTATCTATTCTATAAAAGAACGAGTAAAAAAAACATTTTTACACCCAAAGTTTATCAACCCAAAAACATACCCACCCGTTGGATCCTATTATATCTTTCAATCCAGGGTTAATCGTAAATGTATGGCCCCACAGCCTTGTTGACACAATCAGATCTTTCGGAGTCCTGGCTCTCCCTGTAGCGCACGACCTAATAAATGCTTAGATACATAGCGGTCCGATTTGATTTTTGCTCGAAGCCAATGGTTAGATCTACTTAGATGGCAGAAACGCGTAAGAAGCTCATGAGCAAATTTTTTTCACCGTCCCCATCCTACCCGCCCACATGTACCCGTGCCGCGCTTCTCTCGTCCCACGAGTTAAGCCCATCAATCCTACGAGTTAAGCCCAAACATAACAAATACAGCATAGATGCACATCAAATCTAATAGTATATAGTACCAAACCGCTATTTAAATGATGAATAGACATGATTAAAATTATTCAAAAAACAACAACATCGGACAGAGGAAATAGCGAGTCCTGAAAGAAAAAGAGGAGAGTCTGATCTGAGATCCATCGAATCACGGGATAAGGAAAAAATTAATCAAGCGAAAATTGAGAAAATCAGACGAGACCAAATCAGAGGAGGTCGCAAGTCCGGAGGAGGACGAGGTCACAACGGCCGGCGCTACCGGCACCGGATCCGGCCTGCTGGCGCCGCCGCGAGGCCAGAGGAGCGGTGGAAGAGGGAAAGCAGCCCTGTCAGGGCCGGGGAGGAGGCGGCGGCCGTCGGACTCCAGAGGAGGACGAGGGCGCGACCGACGCGGTGGAAGGCGCCCTGGGCCGGAGATCCGTCCCATCGTGGCGGCTCACCATGCTTTTAGCTACGACCTCATTCCAAGCCAGTAATTTCGTGAACGGATGCAGCTAATAAAAACCAAATAATATAAGAAACATTTGGGCGAGGTGCGGTTGCAAAGAACTAGACGTTCGCTCGAGCTAGAGTGGCCCTTCCTCTTAGGAGCACATGTATTCTTGTATAAGGGTCACGCCTATCTGGCATATACATCCCCATTTTCCATGATTCTGACAGGTTGAACCAGTCATATGACTTTACAAAGTGTATAGTACGGAAATGGCAACTATGGTCAGGTGCATTGTAAATGAAAGAATTATCTATTTGGTCTAAAAGGTGGAAGGCGCCCTGGGCCGGAGATCCGTCCCATCGTGGCGGCTCACCACGCTTTTAGCTATGACCTCATTCCAAGCCAGTAATTTCGTGAACGGATGCAGCTAATAAAAACCAAATAATATAAGAAACATTTGGGCGAGGTGCGGTTGCAAAGAACTAGACGTTCGCTCGAGCTAGAGCGGCCCTTCCTCTTAGGAGCACATGTATTCTTGTATAAGGGTCACGCCCATCTGGCATATACATCCCCATTTTCCATGATTGTTGAACCAGTCATATGACTTTACAAAGTGTATAGTACGGAAATGGCAACTATGGTCAGGTGCATTGTAAATGAAAGAATTATCTATTTGGTCTAAAAAAATTTTGGTGCTTTCTTCCTTAGCCCAGAAAAACTTTTTGTTCCTCACTCAACTCAGAAATTTTATTTCGTTTTTTTTGGCGCTTCTATCCATTTGAAAATCCATTAATCCCTGAAAAGATTTTTTATCCTAGTTTTATTGCATGTCATCTAAAATAAAAGAAATACAAAAAATGGGCTAAATGAACTCCAAAACTCATGAAACTTGGACAATATCTCTCATATGATAATTTGGCTCTGTGGTGATTTTTGCAGCACTAGAATTTACAATAAAATGACAGATCTACCCTTGTTTTGTTTTTAGATGTAAAATTGAATTGGAAAATAATTACACAAAAATTTGTATGTTCCCTTTGTTATATATGTAGCTCCCTGTAAAAGTTTGAACCTCAGGATATAATGCTTAATGGGTGTTTTGAAAATGATAATTTTGTTGAAGTGAAGTTCGATAATAGAGAAATGTTTATTTAATGTGCGTAATAAATTCCATCAAAAGTCTAGAAGCAGGTTGGTTATGCATAGAGACAAGAAAATATTTTTGTGGATTTCCTTGTTACTTCACTTGACATCGTTATGGCTCTAAATGAACGGAAGTGCCAAGAAAGGAACCAAACTAATTCTAGGTCAAGTAAGGAATAAAAAAATTTCTAGGTAATAAGGAAGGAGGCTCAAAATTTTTTGAACCAAATAAGTAATTCTCTCATTGTAAATTTATGGATCTTAGGCCTAAACTCAAATTGGATCCATATAAAACAGATCAGTCCTAACTAATATGCAGTCCATATACAAACACGAGTAGATAATATGTAAAAAATGCGGCAACATGTCTTGTTTTATTAAAACATTAAATAAACAAAATCAACACACCGAATTCAATATTCATATAACTTAAAAATAATATTTACATAATTTTTATAATTATCACGTGCGGGACGCACGTGCATTTTTACTAGTTGTAACTACCCTTACAGTTTTTTTTTTATAGATCGATGGGATAGTATATTATCCATGGTGTACATTCCTATTGTTCCTTGCTGCTATTTTGATGTTTTGTTAAGATTACAAAGGTGTGTAAGAACACAATATGTATATTCTATATGCATTTGGATAGTTTTTTGTTTGGTGGTGAACTGGTGATAGAGCTAGGACGTGCATTTCTGGATCTTTTGTTCTCCGATGCAACAAGGTTAATTTTTAGAGGGAAATAAAAAACATCTTACACACCTTCGAGCAAATGCATATACAAGACCATCAGCCTGGATTGCTCGTACAGTACTCGTGAAGAAAAGTCAAGAATCTATGACCTAGATCTTTGTGGGCTGGGGCAATACAAGACCATTAAAGGTTTCACGACAGCCATAAGATTTCTTCAGGAAGGAAGACAGTATATGGCACTGACGGGACATGCACAACAAAACGAACAAGTACGCGTGGTCAGAATAGAGAATAGAGATTGACGGTTATGTGTGTGACGACGACACATTTTATACATGAATGAAAGCTCGCCACTGCAATACATTTATATTTTCAGAAAAGTTGGCTGGCACTGTCATTTCATTTAATTAAGAAGGGGAGAAGGAACACTCATAACTCATTCACTATAGCCCCTAAACAATGTTGAATTGATTCACCCGCTAACTATTTCAAGTGATCTAACCAGCAAACCACTTACTAAGGTTTTACCTTTCTTTTCTCCACATACAAATTGAGTTTGAATATAAAAGTTTCTGCGATAATAGAGGAAATCAGTATAACTTATGTTAGAAAAATATATTAGAAAATTTCCGTCATTATTTTTGTTGGTTTGGACTTTGGACATCTATAAATAAATAAAGAGATAATAAGTTGAGGTGTGCTTTAATCGTAGTACACTACCGAAAAGTCGAAACATTTTACTTTCAGCTTCGGCTGCCTAAATTAGCATGATATTAAGGGACAAAGCTTATCTATATTTAATAATATATGCATACTAAATACTCTCTCGTCGGCTTAAAAGTATTTGTCACTCATTCGCCTTAATTTCATATTTAATTATGTATTTGTTTTGATTTGTTTCATCAATCGTTAAAGGTAGTTTGAACATGACTTTACATGTGACCACACGTAAGTATGGTCCACAAAGGCCAACATGAATGAATATATATGTTTACCGAATTTATATATGTTTGGAAAAAGGATTGTGTAGCCTAAAACTACATTGGAAACCTCTTCTAGCTGGGTACTTAAACAGTTTTTGAGAGATGAGGGAGCCGTGTTTCATGTTATTAAGAAGAGTTGGGGACAAAATATCAGACCCCAGCAATAGTTTAGGGAGGTAAATAGACTCATTTGTGATATGATCATATATCACAGTGGCTCGTCGCTGGGCCTGAATGTGATGCACGGATCAGCCGTACGCAACTACGCATGCAGAAAATGAACACAGAGAGACCAGCTAGCAGCAATGACGCGGTAACCGGCGGCTGCTTCATCGTCTTGGTCTCCAGCGGCCGCGGCCACAACCCACCCAAGTAGCTGTTGATGGTGATCTTTCGTGAGCCTTGATGCGCTGCTTTGGGTTTGAGTTGAGCACAGGAGCTGCTAGCCTCGCGCGCTGTCTCAGAAACAGAAACAGAACAGAACAGGCCTGCTGGCTGGGCCTGGGCTGCATATGGTGCAGTTTTTTCTAAGAAAACTCTTTTACTTTCTTGGAAGACCTGTCGGTATA
Organism: Paspalum notatum; assembly: GCA_022530915.1. Taxonomy (NCBI): domain Eukaryota; kingdom Viridiplantae; phylum Streptophyta; class Magnoliopsida; order Poales; family Poaceae; genus Paspalum; species Paspalum notatum. Next base: position 1,692,037 of record CM039691.1, read on the forward strand.
TTGACGACACTGATCTCTGACCTCTCTCCCTCTGACTGACAAAGAAAAGCCAAAAGATTATTGAAACCGCGTTCTGAATCTGCAGGTGTGGTTGGTTGGTACGTGTGCTGCTCTGAGCCAGTACGCAGCACAAGGCACGACGATGAAGATAATGTCTGTGTTTAGATCCAAACTTTTCCCCCAATTCTACTATGAAAAAAAAGATTTCCCATCACATCAAAAATGCCGGCACATGTATCGAGTACTAAACGTAGATGAAATCAAAAAATAATTGTACAGTTTAGATGTACTTTGCGAAACGAATCTTTTGAGCCTAGTTAGGCCATGGTAGGACAATATTTACCACAAACAAACGAAAAGTGCTACAGTGCGCTACAGTGTCGGATGTGATGTTTTTGACCAAATTTTGACAGATTTCGCCTGCTTTTCGCCTCCACTTTTTGGATCTAAACACAGCCAATGAAGTAAAAAAAAATTGAAATCCTGCCATCGCTCGCTGGCTGCGATGATCAATAAATCAGCATGCATACATGGACCGGTAGTACTCCTTTTGAAACGCAGGATTTTTTTTATAAAAATCATATAGAAATTTTACAAAAAATTAATCAATTTCAAAGAAAATAATAGAAAAAAAATCTTTCATTGAAAAGGGACCTTAGATGACAACAATATGGAGCTAAAGAAGACATGCATATGCGCGCCTATAGACCTCGTGTGTGACAACAACATGAAGCTAAAGCTGAAATGGCTGTGCCACTAGCGAATACATCGACCATTGATGAGCTGTGCCATGCCATGCATGCGTAGCCACACAAAATATATACACGCAACACCAACACGTGCTTGAACCTAGTAGCTGCGTCATCGTTAATTACGATGGATTGCGAATCGTGTTGTCATATCTCATTAACTACAGTAATACATTATGGAGTACTGTAGTAGGAGCACCTCGCTCGATCGCCAGCGCACACGTTTTTTTGAAGTCTGTCCACTGTTCATTTGTGTACCAAATTAATCGATCTCTATTATTCCCTGTCACCGCTTAGCTCTTGCATGGGGATAAAGCTTGTCATGGCATTCATGGATTAGCAAAATGAAAAGTTTAGGTTTTGTGTTGGAGGATTTGATCTAAAGTTCTAAACCAACCATGTGTTGTTGTTTAGTTTTTCCTCCTTTTCTGTGGGCATTCTTATCGGGAATGTTACCAACTATGTATGTGCGCCGATAAAATTAAACTTTCGTTACAAATCAGTTGAAAGATTTCTTTCTACAATTTTTAATTTATGACGTTGTCTACTTTTGGAATGATATTTAGCTATTTACTTTATTAAAAATTCACAAATATACAAACATACAAGTCATGCTTAAAGTGCCTTAGCTAGCTAGATGATAAAACAAACCAAGAAAAATAAATAAATATTATATTCTTCGATAAGATGAATAGTAGTTCAAGTGTCTTTCAACAGTCAACAACATCAACGATAGTACACGAACAACATATTTGAAAATAAATTTGCATGTTCCGATGGAAACACGACAGAGAGAAAGCAATGATGTTCTTACTTAGAATGAATAGGAGCGAGCTAATGCGTGACCTATCCATACCCACCGCTACAAGCGCTTCTACCACCCATCCTCATCGGCCATGATTTTTCATAGGCATATATATGACACCCTATATCCCAGCTTCCCTTCCCCCTCTTCTACTTGGTAGGCCAATGGTCATCGCGTTATATATTGATTTATAGTGTGCCCTGCATATGCCTCCACTCTGACCCTAACCTAGCCCTCCACCCCTAATTAACCACTATAACTAGATTCCTTCGTCTTTACGTCTAGCGGCCTTCCGTTTGGAGTTCCTTGGCCACCTCGCCGCCCCAACCCACCCACCACATCAACTGCTAGCTGGTCTCCCTTTGGAGATAGAAAGTGGGGCAGAGAGCAGCCTGTGAGGCTCTGGAACCCCTCCTCTAAGACTAGGTCATCAGAGAGTAATGAGTGTGGAAAACACTGTTTGCGCACTGTATACAGAATGGAAAAGTAATGATTGTGCACTGCAGATGGTACGGATGCACTTCCTAATGACCTTGGTCTAAGTAACCTTGCCGACGGAGCTCTAACGACCTGTCTACACATGCAAGTTGCTAGCTATAGTTTATTATGTGGTATTTGCATTTTTTTTAACATAAAGGAGAGACCACTGGTCACAAATAACAAAAGAGAGACAATATAAATAATCAGAAACATAGTCTATTATTACCTCTTCAAACATTCTTAGCGAAAATCTCTAAACACAACGGCCTCTAATGATAAAAAAAATTGCATTTTTTTCTCAAATAATTGGTCATTATGTGCAATGCATTTTTTTCCTCAAATAATTGCTCATTACGTGCAGCAAATTGCCCACATCAGGAGAACTGATACACTAAAAAAAGATCAGGTTTCTATCATTATCCTATGGTGGTATATATAGTTTTACGCATATATAATGAAAACCCTTTGACTAGCTATCGTTGCAATAAGAAATTGAAAGAAGCTATGTAGCTAGATAGTATACTAAGACTATGTGCAGCAGGATGTGTAAATGCATTGTGTATCTACTATTCTAACTATCTTTCTCTATGTGAACAGTGTCGTTACAGTGTATAGGTAATCCATTTACCCAGTCCACTGCACATAGTCTAACTACTGGTATAAACCTGTCGATTCAAGCAGTGGGGTATGTGGTCCCACAATGTACTGCGCACTCTGCACAAGTGGCCTCATCACCATCAGCCTCCATGACGGAAAATTGTATCATGCGTTGCGTGTTCCCATCCAGAGTCCATGGGCCACGTTTCGCAAACAATAACTGTTCAAGGGCCCACATTGGTCCTGCAAAGAAAAAGGCCTCGGCTGTGTTTAGATCTAAAAAATGGAGGTGAAAAGCAGACGAAATCTGCCAAAATTTGGCCAAAAACATCACATCCGATACTGTAGCGCACTGTAGCACTTTTCGTTTGTTTGTGGTAAATATTGTCCTACCATGGCCTAACTAGGCTCAAAAGATTCGTCTCGCAAAGTACATCTAAACTGTACAATTATTTTTTGATTTCATCTACGTTTAGTACTCCATGCATGTGCCGGTATTTTTGATGTGATGGGGAATCTTCTTTTTGCATAGTAAAATTTGAAGGAAAGGCCCTGTTTACTACTCCAATTTCCTCCAAAATTCACTGTGCCAAAAGAAGATTTCCCATCACATCAAAATGTCGGCACATGTATGGAATACTAAATGTAGATGAAATAAAAAAATAATTGCACAGTTTAGATGTACTTTGCGAGACGAATCTTTTGAGCCTAGTTAGACCATAGTAAGACAATATTTACCACAAACAAACGAAAAGTGCTACAGTTGTTCTACAGTGCTTTTCAGTTCGAAACAGTGTTTTTTTCAACCATCTAAACACACCCAAAGTTTGAATCTAAACACAGCCCTCGTGTGCATTGACTTGTCTTTAATATGCCGAGCTGCGCCTCTGAATCCTCGGATTCCTCGTTATTGCGCACTCAGTTACTTTTATTCCATCGTGTGTCCACTTGTGCCGTCCTGTTCTGTTTACGTTGCCTCCTATATTGCTTACAACTGTGAGGTTCTTAACGTAAATACGTATACCATGCATCAGATAGATGTGATGCTCCGACTTTGAAGCCGTGCGTGTGTAACCACAACCACATCTTGCCTTTTTTTTTTTTAAGCAAGAACCCATGACGATGATGATGAACCCCAGCAGGCAGCAGCAACTGACAATGCAGCCGCAGCAGCAGCAACAGAGTGCAACGATGAACGACTTCTTCATCTTCCCCACCAGCGCGTGCTGCCCTCCCTCCCCGGCCTCCTTCACCGGCGCCGGCCACGACCACGACAACCAGGTGCTCGACGACGACGTCGTCGTCCCGTTCGAGGTCCTGCAGCAATGGCTGGTACACGACGACGACGACAACGCCACCGTGCGGCCGGGAGACGGGCGCTCCAGCTCGGGGGGTAACAAAGACCTGTCCGCCGACAACTCACCACCTGCACAGGTGGCAACCAAGAGGAGGGGCCGGAAGCCCGGGCCTCGGACCGATGGCCGCCCCGCCATCACCCACGTCGAGGCGGAGCGGCGGCTGCGGGACAAGCTCAACCGCCGCTTCTGCGAGCTGCGCGCCGCCGTTCCCACCGTGTCCCGGATGGACAGGGCGTCCCTCCTCGCCGACGCCGCCCGCTACATCGCCGAGCTGCGCCGCCGCGTGGAGCAGCTCGAGGCCACCAAGGCCACCGTGACGGCTTCCTACCCGTCGGGCGGTGGCAGCAGCAGACTGCTACTGGCGGAGGAGAAGCTCGAGGTGCGGATGGCGGGGACGGAGGCGGCGGCGCTGCGCCTGACCACCACCGCGCGCCACGCCCCCGCGCGCCTCATGGACGCGCTCCGCTCCCTGGACCTGCCGGTGCAGCACGCGTGCGTGAGCCGCGTCGGCGGCGTCACCGTGCTGGACGCCGTCGTCGAAGTGCCCGCGGACGCGCTCCGGGAGGAGGCTGCCCTCCGCGCGGCCTTGCTCCACTGGCTGCAGGTTAGCGCGGCTAGCTAGCTAGCTCGATTTTAAGGCCCCGTTTGGCCACAAGCGAAACGGCTCCGGCTCCGGGCGTCAGGACACTGTAGCGCGGAGCTATTTTTCTCTCTCCTTGCTCCCTCCTCTCGCAACGCTGTCGGAGCCAGATGAAGCCAGAAAGTTATGGTTTCTTTGGGCTCTCTACTTTAGGCTACAGTTCACCTGCGGTTTTCTCTGGAGCCGGAGCCGGAGCCACCAGGAGCTCCACCAAAGGAGGCCTAAATTGGTGCTTTGCGCTGCTTCGGAGGCAATTACGGCTTTCAAGTGATGAGCTCATAATCCGGGGGACGTGGCAAACCGATCGGCCATGGAGAAGGTCCTTAATTTTTTTACTTCGGAAATCGGACTTCTCGTTCCACAACCATCGCAGCTAACTCGGTGGAACTGACACTATGGCCCCCTTTGGCAGGGCTCCTCGGATGGCTCCTCGCGCGGCTCTTGCCGAAGCCCTGCCAAAGGGTTCCCCGAAAATGGCTCCTGCCGCGGAGCACCGAGGAGCTGGAGCCTTTCCTTGTACAGGGAACCGGAGCCGGCAAAACGTGGCTTCTATCGGCTCCCGTCCGCCCACGACGCCCCTTCCCTTCTTTGCCCCTCCCGAGCGCCGAGCAGCGCCGCCGGGTTGGCCGCTACAAGAGAGAGGAGAAGAGAGGGAGAGAGAAGACAGGGAGAGAAAGAAGAGAGGTAGCAGCGGGACGCCGCCGCGCCGCGCAGCTAGGCCGCGCTGCCGGGGAGCGCGGCCGGGCCTCGCCGCCGCGCGCTCCGCTGGCCGCCGGAGAGCGCTGCCGGGAGAGAGGAGAAGAGGAGGAAGGGATAGAGAGGAAGAGGTGGATGACGGGATGAGGATGAGAGAGCAGGCAGCAGCTTTGGTGAATGGATAAGGGGTAGTGTGGACATTTCACATTTTTAACCGTTTTGAAAATAATAGAAGGAGCCATTTTGCCAAACATGTTCTAAAATGGCTCCAGCTTTTTTAGAGGAGCCAAAAATCAAAGGAGCCAGATGTGGAGCTGTTTTTAGAGAAAGAAGAGTCCTGCCAAAGGGGGCCTATATATTCATTAAGTGATCATTGACTGACTGTGATCAATTGTTTCTTTTGGCTATTCGGTGTGCTTAATTTCTCTGCCGACGGACCAATTAATTTGTGTACGCTTAGTTCACTAAGTGCTCTGTGAGCTTAAATAATCAAGTATCAGTATGCACATTACTTGAGAAATATAAATAGCACTCATTATCTAACAAGTTTCGTTTTTATTATCAGTGATCTGTCCGCTGCCTATAGATTGAGAATAAGCCTATGTAAATACTCACACACACATATATATCGAAGTACTTTACATGCCGTATAACAGGTTAAATCAGCTACTATTTAACATACGCAAAGAAGCTTGTGACCACCAGCCAAGAGGGGCTAGGAAGGGACATGTTGAAGAATCAATTTGTCCCATTTCGTCCCAAAATTCAGATATTGCCCGGTGATTGCAAGCCGTGATGAGAAGGCAGGCATCGACGACTTCTTCGCACCCGCCGGCACTTCTCGGCTCGGGGGGCTTGTCTACATCTTCGGCGGCTGCGACTTCGCCAAGAGCAGCTCCGGCACCCGCTTTGCCTCCGCCGACACGCCTAGGCTCGGGGGGGGGGTGGGAGGGGGTAGGGGGGCTTCTCTTCAACTTCGGCGCCCGCTTTGCCTCCGTCGACATGCCTCGGCTCGGGGAGGGAGGGGGCTCATCTACATCTTCAGCGGTCGTGACTTCGCCAAGAGCGGCTTCGGCTTCCACTTCGCCTCCGCCGACACGCCTCGGCTCGAGGGGCTCGTCTACGTCTTCGGCGGCCATGACTTTGCCAAGGGCAGCTCTAGCGCTCGCTTCACCCCTGCCGACGCGCCCCGGCTCGAGGAACTCGCCCACAGCTTCGGTGACACCGGCTTCGCTTAGAGTGATTTTGACGGCTATTTAGCCTCCGCCGGCACGCTTTGGCTCGAGGGGCTTGCTCATTGCTAGTGAAAAAATAGTATCTAGGCTTCTTTTCCATATATACACCTCTAAAACTTGTTGTAATAGGCCAGGACCAAATTTTCCCCCTCTTCGCTACGCGAAGATGCTTGTACGGCCTCGGTTCTCATACTTCGAATCTCGCCCGTGAGGGGCTACTATTGGGGGAAAATATGCCTGGTAGGGACGTGTATGTAATAGCCAGGGACCAATCTGTAATATTGAGAAAAGTTAAAGAAATATAAGAAAATAGCCACCTCCCCCCTCACTATATAAGCAGCCCAAGGGCTGAGGGGGAAGGGGAATGGCAGTTTGAGGCTCTACTCACTCACTCTCTGCATTCTGCATTTTTTCTGATAACTCTTTCACTTTCTTTGGTTTGGAAGACCTGTCGGTTTTGAGTTTTGACAGTGATCTCTCTCTCTCATCTCTCGCTCTCTCATCTCTCGCTCTCTCACTCTCATTCTCTCTGACAAAGAAGAGTCAGAAGATTCAAAGCGTGTTTTGAATGTGCAGATATGCTAGTTAGGTGTGGAGGTCTCCTTGCTGCTGTTGAGGCAGTACGCACAAGGCACGACGATGAAGAAGAGTCAAAAACTGGAATTCTGCCATCGCTCGCTGCGATGGTCGATCAATGATCCAAAACGTGACACGCGCATGTATGTAGTGACTGACGATAGACTTTAGATGATGACAACAATGTGACTAAAGAAAAAAGACGTTATAGCTAGTAGGCCGCATCACCAGACATGCATATATACGTGCATCTGTAGATGAGGAACGACCGGATGGCTCGTGACAACAATATAAAGCCGAAATGGCTACACCACTAGTGTATACACATATGCATCTTTCACTGCTTGATCGATTATTATCGAGCTGTGCCATGTGCATGCGTAACCACACAGTATAGATGTACGCAATACCAACATGTTTCCTATGTCGTTGTTTATAGATTGTGAATTAGTAGAAGCACCTCGCTCGCTCACTAGTGCACACGTTTTTCTAAATTATGTTCATTGTTCATTTGTGTGTTCCAGTACATGGTTTTTCTGACTGACTCTAGGATCACAAATAGATGGACCTCTCTCTATATATCACTGTCACCGCTTAGCTCTAACGGTCTATCTACCACATATATGTTGTCTCCGTTCACGTGCCTCTGATGCCATCCCTTCGCTGATCCATCAATCCTAGACCACTCCTCTGTCCATCGTCTTCCACTGCTACATGGTAGCACGACTTTGGCGGCTTCAACATCGACCTCTAGTACCACGCATGTGACGCAAACTAAGAGGAGAACGTTGCCCCTCTCTACCATCGTAGCTAGCGGTTGGGTAGCCGCCTCGCTATCCCACCCACAGCCTATCCCACCATTGCCTGAGTCAGCGAACCTTCGAAACCTTGCGGCAGCAATAGATAACCCCTAACCCTAACTATGGACATTATTATAATTTAACGCCAACCACTGCTCACTCTAAACCTACGGCAAAAATTGACCTATTGTTAGGATCGGTATTGTTAGGCTCGCTTGTATCCGATCCTAAAGCGAATGACATATGATGTCTACACCTGTCACTACAAGTGCCTTACCTCCCCCACCCAAACTTCACTTCTCCTTTCTCCACCGGGTGAGAGAACAGGTAGGTTGATGGTTGCCACATTATCTCTTTACTGTGTCTCTCTCCCCTCGGTGTCCCCTGGCCCCACAGTTATTAGATAGTCCTATCACATGTAGCGGCGGCCTCCTTGCTCGGAGTTCCTTGGCCACCTCAACCCACCCGCTACCACCACTACTAGATAGCCTTCAGTTGGGGATGGAAGGTCAAGGAAAGAGCGTCAAAGCAGCTTTGGAGGCTTCAAAACCCCTCGTTAACCTCGACAGAGCTCTGATGATGACTAGTCTACATATACCCATCGCTGGTTAGAGTTTCTGTTATAATGGTATGTATAGGCTTTACGCATAGTATAACGAAACCTTTGGACTAGCTACCAGTGCAATGAGAAAAAAAAAGCTACAAGTAAGATTAATATAAATATATCGATTCAAGCAATAGGGTGTGTGGTTATGTATGTGTGGTACCACAATGTACTGCACAAGTGGACTCATCACCATGTTCCACTCCAAACTCCATGGTCCATGTTTCACAAACAAGAACTGTTCAAGAGGGCCCATGTCGCTCCTCGTAAACAAAAAAAAAAAGGCCTCATCCGCATTGACTTGTCTAAATTTGCTGGACGGTGGTGTGCATACCCGATTATTTGCCCATACACGCCCCCTCCCCCCCCCAAATCCTCTAATTCTTGTTGCTGAGCACTCCTTGCTCTCTTTCTATCGCATTGCTTCCAAGCTAAATTATTAGAAGCATGAGGTTCTTAACTTAAATATTCATGCGTAGTCAGAGGAGATACCTTGCAGTGTCGATTTTGCGTGTGCAACCACAACCACAACATCTGCCTTTTTTAGCAAGAACCCATGAAGTAATGAACCCCACCCTAGCGCGCAGCAACTGACAGTGCAACAGCAGGCAGCAGCAGCAGACTCCATCACTCCAATCATGGACGATTTCTTCTTCCCCTCCAACTCCTGCCGCCCTCCCTCACCCTCACCGCCGGCCACCGTGACGATGTGCTCGAACTCGACAACGTCGTCCCATTCGAGGTCCTGGAGCAATGGTTGAGGAGGGACGATGACGACGACGTTGCCGTGTAGTGTGGCCACGGGGGCTCCATCTCGGCGGGTAATAATGAGCCGTCTCTAGAGAATAGCTCACCACCGCCGCCGGTGGTCAGGAGAAGGGGCCGGAAGCTCGGGCCTCGGACCAATGGACGGCCCGCCATCACCCACGTGCAGGCGGAGTGGCAGCGGTGGTTCCCGCCGCTTCTGCGAGCTGCGTGCCGCCGTGCCCACCGTGTCCCGGATGGACAGGGCGTCCCTCCTCGCCGACGTTGTCCGCTACATCGCCGAGCTGCGCCGCCGCGTGGAGCAGCTCGAGGCCACCAATAAGACCAGGCAGAGGCCGCAGGCCGCCGTGGCGCCGGCCTCTGCCCCCACCGTGATGACGGCTTCCTGTTCCTACCCGTTGGCTGGCGGCGGCGGTAGCAGGCTGCTAGAGGAGGAGAAGCTCGAGGTGCGAATGGCCGGGCCGGAGGCGGCGGCGCTACGCCTGACCACCGCCGTGCGCCACGCCCCCGCGCGCCTCATGGACGCGCTCCGCTCACGCGTGCGTGTGCCGCCGCGTCGGCGGCGTCACCGTGCTGGAAGCCGTCGTCGACGTGCCCGCGGCCGCGCTCAGGGACGAGGCCGGGCTCCGCGCGGCCTTGCTCCACTGGCTGCAGGTTAGCGCGGGTAGCTAGCTAGCTCGCTTGCCGCCGACCGGCCGGCTAGATTTCATACGGATTGAAGCTACCGAGCGCGGTCTTTTTGCTTTGTTTTGGACTCTCTGCAGTGTCCGGCCTGATTTCCCTTTTGCATGTATATGCGCTGCATTTGCTCCTGATCCGGCGCCAAATCAGCCTGCGCATGTGTTTGGGAATAAAATTAGATGGAGGACGTCTGCAAACGCCTGGCCGTGGTGTACCGACGCCAACACCCTTCGATCTCGATCCAACAGCGAGCCCTTCTAGCTCATCGCCCACGGTCTCCACATCGGCTCTGCCCATCGCGGCTCAAGCGCTCGGCTCACGGAGATGCAACGAGGTCGCCGGGCAATCACTCCTCGTTCGTCTTCCCACGCCGCCGTGGGTGGCTCAGACTCCAACCCTTCCTCAACTCTGCTGCGGGGTTGCCCGGCCTTCACTCCTCTCGATCTTACCACACCGCCATGGGTGGCCTAGATCCCCTGCACCCCAACCCTTCCCCAACGCCGTCACGGATATCCCGGCCTCAGACTCCTCCCCAATGCCACCAGCGCCAATACCCAGCCGCCCGCATCCTCCCCGATAGCTCTGCCTTCTACCGTCGTGTGGCAGCTACTGTGGGACTACGCCTTCTCTCCCAATGCCGCCGCTGCGACGAGGTCAGCAATTCATCCCCTAGACGTCGATCTGAAATTTTCTTTACAGGCTTCCTATGTAATGGAGCATCAGACATAATCTGTTCATTGTTTCATGATTTATTTCTCGGGCATGAGACTCACGAAATGAAATTTCACTTATCTATGTTTCAGATCAAGGGCAAAGTCTTCATGTTCAGATTTCATAATAAAAAGGGGAACGACTAGGCTGCTTCTTCCATGGAATTATCTGATCAGCATGTAGCTAAGTCAGTTTGCCATGAGGTTTCTAGGGTCTTGTAGTTATATGTTGAGGAGTTTCAGTTCACGCTAGTTGCTGCTTCTTCCATGGGAGATGATGTGCACTGGCTCCCCTTCGGAAGACCTCCATGGACGACCTGTTGTTATTGTGTTTGTATCAAATCCGATGGCAATGTTGTAGCCTACAGTTTGTGAGAAAATTAGTTATTTTATCTCGTGGAAAATCCAAGGTTAGATTGTACTATTAGTGAGAAAATTAGCTTCCATCTGCTGTGCAAAATTGAGCTATTGCTGCTGTTTTTGTTGTACTGAACAATAGGTTCTTAGGGAGTGAAGAAATGCCTCTCATGCGTGTGAAAGATGTTGCTGTGATGTTTAGTCGTATGTCCAGGTTGTAAATCATACTAGCAAAGATACGATGTGGTACTGCTTCAAATTTGTGAGAAATTGAGGTTGTGCTTCCAATTTGTGCCTCCAATAAAATTATGTTTACTACTCCCTCTATCCCATAATATAAGGCGTGCATGTTTTTAACACGGTCTTTAAAGCAGAACTTTGACCATTTATTACTTCTAAAATATGTGATCTACAAATACAAAATTAGCATTATATTAAAGTGTTTTTGAATACGAATCCAAATATATAACATGCATCCACTAAACATATATATTTTTGACTGAATTATTAGTCAAAAATTTAAAAAGTTGATTTTTTAAAAAACATGCACGCCTTATTTTATGGGACAGAGGGAGTAGAATTCAGCATTAATTGGATGCAACTTGTAAAGAGTGGGATTTTTGCATGTTTAACACATCTCAAGTACGTCGATTGCTAAACCCGATGCGTATTGGATATTACTTTTCTTTAATCAGAACACCGCAAGATCTATTGAGATGTAGCAATTTCTGAATCTTGCAAACCTAACAACGAAGATCGTCATTCAGAATTTCAGATATCACTATGCCAATCGGGTCTTGCCTTGTAATTGCATTCTGAGATGGATGTTATGGCGATGGCATGACATGATGGAGTGAGCTGAACGAGAGAAGGGAGCGTTAAGGGCGTGGCGGATCGATGAGCCGCTAAACTCTGCCGGCCCCTGCTCCCGGTCCGGCCGCATTTCTTGGCGAGCGACCATGGAGGGATTCGGCGGTGCGAGGACGAGCGGCGGCCACACCGACGGGTGAGCGCAGACAGCGTCGGACGGTAGCTTGATGCAGGAGGGTTCTTCAATCTCGGAACCCTATTGTTCGATGTGAACTGGATGGGGGAAGGCACGCGATCGAAGAGTCGGAAGAGAGGACGAGCCGCGCACGGACCCTCGACCGGAAGGGAGCCGCAGCTGGCAGCTAGGGTCCTCGTCCAGGAGCCACGAGCGAGCCGCATCTTTGCGAAGTTGAGCCGCAGAGGGCTGTGCGTCCGATGGGTCAGGCGTCCACGCGTCGCAGACCCAGACGTGGTCTACACAGGACGCAGCGTGGTGGACTCCTGCACCCAATTTTATTCCTGTGTTTGTGCACATATTGTTGAAATTGTCTAGTATTTGCCTGTCGCCAGAAAGTTTGTCAGAAAAAAACTGTCAAAAAAAGTATGGCCCTATGTTTTGTGATTGAGATATATGTGTTCATATATACTTCGTACTGTAAGTACATTTAGTTTCCAACAAAATCTGTCTAATTTTGAACTTGTTTAGCTTTAGCGGTGGGCACATTTGCTAGTGTTTTTTCACATACTATCGTATTGATGTAATTTTAGTTTTAATTAGATTTTTAGTGTTTGTAAGTTGTACTCCCTCCGCCCCAAACAATAGTTCATTTTAGGTTTGAATAGATTCATTTATTTCAATTCCCATGTGTTATACTCCCTCCATCTCATGAAATAAGGCGTGCACGTGATTGGAAAAGTCAAACTTTAAAATCTTTGACCAACAATTTAGTGAAAAATATAATTTTTTTAGTGTATGCATGTTATATATTTGAATTTGTATTTAAAAGCACTTTAAGATGATGATACTTTGGTATCTATTGATGTCATATTTAAAAAAAAAATGTTCAAACTTTTGCCTTAAAGGCGTGACAAAAACATGCACGCCTTATTTTGTGAAATGGAGGGAGTATGTATCTAAATTCATCACAACATTTACCTGGACATGGGCGGATAGAAAGAGGGGCTAAAAGAACTATAATTTAGGACGGATGAAGTATTTTTCTAGTTTATTTTAAGTTTTGTGGTTAATTGGATCATTTTGTCTTGTATCACATATGGATTACTTAATTCAAACCAAGTTATTAATGTAACATTGGCTCTATATAGTATTGCAAGCTGTATTTTTTTTCATTTCATTGATTTATTACTTTGTCTTCTGTTAATTAGGTCATTTTATCTTTTTGCCTTTTGGTTAGTTGGATCATTTTATTTTGCATCGTATATGAATTATTACTCAATTCATAACAAGTTAAATTTATTTCTATATTATCCATTTTTTGTTTTGCAATTTTTTTTGGTAATTTGACAATTTTATAAACTTGTATAACATATGGATCACTAAATTGCACTAGCATTTATTACAAATCTTTTGTTCTATGTTTTACTATCGAAATTCGACATAGTGATCGTGGATATTATATATTCAATTTTAATTAACTAGATTGTGTTGTTTGAAAATCTCATATGTTTAGTATGAAGAAATTTGTCAATAGATACCGAGCATCTAAAATCTGTCCACTTATAGCTAGACATACTCTATATTATTTCTTTTTGCTAAACAAGTAATCAACTTACATATATATACGTTAATTCCCCCATTATTCTTTTTTTCTAGAGGTTATTTGGGCATGGGTTAAATTAACAGTGAACAATGAAAATACTTAATTAGCATATAGATTCGCATGTACAAAATCAATAAATATGATTCCTACATGATACAAAGTAACCATTAATTATTTAATCTCACCCTATGATAGCTAGAGAGTAATTGGAAAGAGAGAAAGCAAAGCCATCTCTTCAAAGACCGCCGCTCAACTGACTGATTCATGATGATACGGGAGAGGGCTAGTTCGAGCAGTCAGTTTGGGAGGTCATACTCCTTGCCGGTCCACTTTGGAATTTTGATACAGCTTCTTAATTAAAATGCCATGGGGCGTCTCCCCTGTAGTTGATTCTTTACGTTGTTTTACAGTTGACGTTGGAGTATGTGTTATCTATATGTATATACATCATTAATTAGTATAGAGATACAAAGAAACAATTTAATAAACAACTCATTGTATAATAAGCATGTCTATATTATATTTTTTGCTTTATGTGACATAGGAGCATATGGCAATTGCACTTGCCCAGATCACACGTGATATCAGCGGTAGACATGCACAAAGTGGAACTTTGTACGAGGGAAAACTCCGTGCAGTTGTACTTTTACCAGGAAGGAGCTAAATGAGTAGGGTGGGGGGCAAGTGTTGGTATGTGTTCACAAGGATTTGGTTAACGCAATTGCGTGGAGCCCAAATAAAGAGTTGTACCAACCCACCCAGGCCCAATGCATTATGCATACAGTGACATCGATGTGGTTATTGGCATAGAGATGTGAAGGGGCTAAATTAAGTGTGTTGCGCAACCCACTTCATTTAGCAATTAGTAGCATAGTAGTAGGAGGAATATGTGTTAAAAGTTGATAGACAACTCTAATAATAGCACCAATTAATAGTTTGAAAAATATATGCAGGTGTATTTTGTTATTTAAATTTTTATAACAGCATATGTTTATACTTTAGAGTTTAGATGCTATTTTTAATATTTAGTAATATTGGAGGTGATTATTTTAATTCATCTTTTATAATTTTATAATGGCTTGCTGGGTAATTTATAAGTAAAATTAGGGGTCACTTAATTCGTATTTTATAATGGTATAGTGGGTACTTTATATGTAAAACTAGTGATTTATTTTAGTACATCGTTTATAACAGCATGGTGGGTAATTTATATACAATTTTAGGGAGTTATTTTAATTTATTTTTTCCTAACGGCATGGTGGGTAATTTAAAAAATCTAATAGATCTAATGTCTTCTATTATTAAAGCTACATGATTGATGGCCATATATATCTTATTTTTGTGAGAAATTTTAGGATTTATTTTTTTTTTCTAGCGTGTTTGGTGAAAATTAATGTGGAGCCTCAAAATGGGTCTCCAATAAGCAACCGTAAGATAAGATACTCCTATATGGGTTCATCGAATAGAACACTTGCATCCGCCCATCGATGTATGGTAATTTTGATGCATGATCATGATCGTTTTAGAGTTTAATAAGAGAGGACACTCTATCTGAATTAAGAGGGAACCATGAATCGTCATCGGTTTAAGTAAAGCTTACAGTCATCAGATTTTAGTTTATCATGCTCAGCATCAAGCAGTAGATCAAAGATGAAAACAAAATTCGAAACAATGTCATGGATGAGAACATCTCAGGTCGGGTGCTGCAAGGTGCAAGCGCGCAGGTGAGTTTCAGCTCTTCCGGTCTAGTGCTTCTTCTCGATCCTCCGTGAGGAGCCAACCAATAATTACGAGTATATCCTCAATTCTACTGTTGCTTATCCTTATTCCAGAGATATATATTTTCTAAAAGCAGACCAGCATACTATTTTAGGTTATCTGCCGAGGAAAAAGATAATAAGTGTATCATCAGCATATTGCAGAGCGATAACAGCTCTAGAGCTAGACTCTCAATTAGCAGCCCCTTCATTAATTTCATTGTTGATAGAAGCTATATTCCAGCTAGCATTAATTCTAAGTATGTAGTACATCCCTATTAAGTTGAATGCGACAATGGGACACAGGGCCCCTGCCTAAGGCTGTCTTCGACGGGATGTCTATCTACCCTTGCCTATTATCACTATTCCAACCACCTTTCACTGTGTCTACAGTAACGTTACAGTGTTATTTTATATTATAGGCAATGTGTCTACAGTAGTGTTACAGTGTCATTTTATACTATAGACAATCCATATGAACAATCCATTGAAGATGGTCTAAGCTATCATGAAGAAAGTTAATTAATGTCTTATCCACTTAGGGTTGTCCCCGCGTGAGAAGCCTCCCTCTCATGATTAGTTTAATCTGATTGACACACAAAAGTTTCTACATTCTAGGCTTTCTTTTCTAAAAAATAGTCATGTTTCAGTACGAACCTAGCTTAGGCTTTATACTGGTGGACACTATATATACATGCAGGGTAACAACGTTTTCAAGGAACTATATATCTTCCCTTGACCAAGTTATCACCTATTTGGAGTTTAGAGACTACTCCAGGAAACACAATATTCAAGAACGGGGGAGTATTATATAATCCTCTCGGACAGTTAGTTTTCCCAATCACACAGAGCTAGAAGTTTAGAGACTGTTCGTTGTAACGTTAACGCTGCCGCAATATAAATAAAAAATAAATAGAAATTTGTAGACCACACACTATTTCCATCCTATGGTGGAGAGGCAAGGTGGCACTGTGGCGGCAGCGGTAACGCTCTCTTATTTGGAGAAGATGGTGAAGCCCTTTTCGATGACATTGGAGACCATAAGCAACAGTGCAAAAACGAAGCAAGCATGGGCCACGTACGTGCGGTCGGTCTCTCTGATATTTTCTCCCTCCGATCCGTTGTTCTGTGGACATGGAGGGAACAACGAGGGGTTTAGCGTCAGTGTCTACGAGCTCAAGAGGTCCCGTCGTCCCGTCCTAGCTAGTACGTACGAGACGGGACAGCGCTAGGTAGAGCATATGCGTGCACACTAGCTCGATAGACCTCTAGATCTGTCTACATATCAGAGATCGACGACAACGGACGAACACGCACAACTTGAAATTTATATTTGATCGTAGCAAGTCGATCGATCACTCTAGCAGTCTAGCTAGCTAGCTGCTGACCTGCTGTATATGTAAGACCGCCTCCAACAGCTTAGATAAAAGATTGTCTAAACACCGTTCGAACCATATTTCTCTTTATCTATAGTAACGATATAGTGTCGTTGGATATTATAAATCGTTCATATATACGATCGACAACCTAATTAGATATGCACTAGCTCTACAGGAGTACGTCTCTCTCGCTGTCCGTAGGCAGAGATCACATACTACAGCTCGATCGAGCACAGTACTCCAGTATTCACTGGGTACGGGCGCCGGCCGGTGTCGTCCGCGCATGGCCAGTGGCCACTATATGACATGTCGTCTTGGCGCATTCAACAAATTAATGAGTCGTCTCCATCCCTTTCCCTATAGTTCCACAAAGAAAGAGTCCTCTAGCATTATCTTTTTTTAATAATGGGCACGGCGGAAGCACAGCATAAGCCTGTTTAGCTAGCTATAGGTCGTGTTTCCCAGCCACCGCCCGTTCGGCAATCGGCACTTCGTCCCTTCTCGAACGTCAATCGATACATCTTTCAGCGGTGTTTTAATTTTCGAACAACGATCTTTCAGTGCTATATATAGTAGCTTCCTGCTCATCACAACCTGTGTGTAATCCTCGTATATATCACCCCCAATTTAACTATCGTTAGGACTTTTTGATCAACCATTTCCGATCAGAATTAGAAGAAAATGGAAAGTCTTCAAAATAAATTAGTTCATTTCCTCCAATTCCTTTCAATCTCTTCAATTCCAAGAAAAAAAATGACTTTTTTCAAATAAAAGAGCCCTTAGTATATACACACACGGCCACACTGGCCTAGTTAATGGTTCGGTTGTCATGGTTTATGGCAACACACACACACACATATATATATCACTTTAAAAAACAATGCCTAAGTTATTCTTGGAAGAGGAGCCCCACCAAGGAGCTTGCGTCTATAGGTGTGTGTCAGCGAGTCCCCACCAATCGCGGCCCGCTAATGCATAAAGCATTATTCGGACGAGAGAGTGCGGGCGCTATAGTGATTCTTCACATGTGGTCTTCCAACCACATCGATCTGCACAGGACTACAGAACACATCTGCATGCAGATCAGAACGCTAGCAAGGCACACGATCGAGTTGAATCCCCGGCCAGCCCTCAAGCGAGCTCCGAGCGCCGGCTGCCCGGACCTGGAGCTCGTCTCCGCACAGTCCGCGCCTCCGCCTCCGATATGCGGCTCAGATAGCCAAACAGGCAAACACTGGGTCTTGGACTGGCATGGCATGGCTAGCCTGCTGGTGCGGCTACCACAAACCCACACCTTAGCTGATTGGCTCGTTGAACATGATCGATCAGGAAGAGGACGACGACAGCAGCAGCTGGAAGAGGACCAGCTCCCGGCCGCCCGGCCGGCCATTATTGACAACAGTAATAATTCTGAGAAAACCGCACACCGCGCCTGCTGCTGCTGCCACAGACAAACGCTGCTCGCTGCGTGCTTTGCTCCGACAGATCCTTTGCTTCGAGAGTCGACAAACACCAGCTTGCTGTTCGATGCTCATGCTTTAAAGTATCACCCCTCTCACTCTAAGACGTTCTTGTAATAAAAGGAAACTTTCTGAGAATGAGGCCGGTCGTTTGAGCTCTTGTTCGATACTCATGCCAGCTGGTGTTTTTTTTCTTCCTCGCTCGTTGTTGTATGGAGGGAGTGCTAACGGTGTGTGGTCTCGCTCTGTATGTTTGATGAGTTGCTGAGTCCATATACTTGATAAGGACTGCCATCCCTGTATCCTTGAATTTATAAATTTAGGTCCTCGAATTTGGTGAGGGGGTGTGATCCATGTTCCATAACTTAGAAAACTAGGAAATCTTGTTATAAAACTCGCCCACAACAATAGGTGTGTGTTTTTTTTTACTTAAATTCATTTTCTACATACTATAATTTGGACAAATAACAGAATTGAGCTCATTTAGACCTCTAAGCATGCAATGTGTGTCGCCTTTACCATGCAAAAACCCACTATAGGGCTTGATGCACTTTCAGAGGCATATACTACCTCCGTATGTCCACAAATGTAATACGATTGGCTTTTTTTTCTACAACTTTGATGATTTAATTTATTTAAAAATTTGTTCGAACATGTAAATGCACAAGTCATACTCAAACTGTCATTGGTGACAAAACAATTGATAACAAAATAAACGATTTTTTAAATAAGAGGAATGATCAAAGTTTTAAAAAATGGTCAACTGCATCGTATTTTTGTGAACAAAGGGAGCATATGCTTTAGCTTATGAGTAATAGTAAATGGGTGACAAATAAAATATTAGGTTTGAATAAAAGGCATGACTAACAATCAATTGTGGTGACACAATCATCAACATTCATCAATAGCGGAGAATAGCAAGCATAGCCTATGATATCAAGTATGGGGTAGCCCTATTAATATTCACTCTTGATTGTCTTTAGCATAATCACGACCATCTATGTCCTGCAGCAGTGGGTAGGGTTGTTTTAGCAAAATTTCTAGTTTTCTAAGTTTTTGGATCTAGATGACACTCACTGCCAAATTCAAGGATGCTCTTTTATGGTTTTAGAGTCTAGGTGGGGACCAACCGACCAAGATGATATCGCTATCAAATTTATGAGTTTACGACTAGGGATGACACATCACCATGCCAAGTTTGAGGACCGCATGTACATCGTACTCTCAGTAGCCCTGGCTATTCATGCTCTTACATTATTGGTTAAACCGGGCCTACTGTGATTTCAATCTTCACTGAATAGCACTGGTGTAGTGGTGTGGGCCCTCTATGATTTTTCCTAATTGATGAAAGAGAGGAAGAGGGGGCCGGGGCAGATGAGCCTGGGCCCCTATGCGGCTCACTCTGCGTCGTCCGCCGCTGCTTTTAACGATCCAGTCACCTTGAACATCCAATATACCTGTTGATAGCAAGTGAAACAACAACAACAACAACAAGCTAGTGCATTTATAGCTCCACTATTTCACACTATGTGCATGTTCAAGCAAGGGGGAGTGAGGTGAATCTAGGTTGCGTTGCGTGCCATCTTCCATGGATGACCATGCCCATCGTCCCACTGTCACCTCCTCCAGCAGCCCTCCCTCCCCGGCCTCTTTCATCTCCGCAGCCGGCAACGGCGCCAACCACCTGGTGCTCGAGTTCCCCTACACCGAGGTTCCGGAGCAATGGCTGATGGACAGCGCCGGCGACAACGTGCAGCAGCCGCAGGAGCATCCTCAGCCGCTGGTGGAAGTGGAACACGGAGCCGTCTGGGGCGACGGGTGCTCGCTCTCCTCGGCCTCCGCTGAAGCCATGTCCGGGAACCCGCCGGCGGCCGCAGCTGCGGTGGCGAGACGGGGGCGCGGCGGCGGCACCACCCGCGCCGGGGGCCGCCTGCCTGCCGTCAGCCACATGGAGGCGGAGCGGAACCGGCGCGACAAGCTCCACCGCCTATTCTGCGACCTCCGGGCCGCCGTGCCCGCGGTGTCCAGGATGGACAAGGCGTCCCTCCTCGCCGACGCCGCCGCCTACATCGTGGAGCTGCGCACCCGCGTGGACCAGCTGGAGGCGGAGGCCACACGGGCCGCGGTGGTGCGCGAGGCGAGCCCGTTCGTCGACGGCGGCGACGCGGCGGGCGAGGAGGAGGAGGAGCTGGAGGTGCGGATGGTGGTAGGGCAGCGGGAGGCGGCGCTGCGCCTGACCACCGCGGCGCGCCACCGCCACGTCCCCGCGCGCTTCATGGACGCGCTCCGGTCGCTGGACCTGGTGGTGCGGCACGCGTGCGTGTGCCGCCTGGGCGGCGGGACCACCGTGCAGGACGCCGTCGTCGACGCGCCCGCCGAGCTCCGGGACGAGGGCTGCCTCCGTGCCGCGTTGCTCCGCAGGCTGAAGCAGAGCGGCGGCTAGCGAGCTGCTCGTCAGTTTTGCTCGTCGCCGGCCGGCAGGCTTGCACTGTTTGCTCCGCCGTCGTCGCAAATCAAAAGCCTCCTCCTCCTCCAGCTCCGGCTTCATGGTCTCGTAGCTCAAAATGTCGAAATCTAGCTCCTGCTGCCTGCATTTTTTTTTTCCATCGTGCGCAATTGTTTCGTCTCACTATACTGGGATCGACTGCATCGTCCTTCCGTTGTGTTCTTCACACTTTGCACGGCGGGCGGGTACGATGACCGCACGGTGGCTATTATTGATCTTATCAGGTCTTGATGCTTCCAGCAGGTATATAAATAATCTCAGTCCGACGACGTAGTACGATTTAGTGTTGTGTCGTTGTTTCATCATCAGTAGAGAGGATTGTTGTTTCAGCCAAGTTTTGAGATTCTGTCCAAATTTTGTATGTATTTAATCTCAAAACATTGTGGCAGCTACTACTAGTTAGGTGGCCCTCGATCTATCTGATCGAACAACGTTGGCATATATACACCACATGTAATGATTAGCTAGTGTGTATTTGTGTTTTCTGATGTATATAATGCTTTGTTTGATTATTATCAATGATTTAAATCTCCGGCTATGACCATTAGCGGCAGGTCCGTCCAGCAGCGATGAGAGGCTATAGCTGCCGCTATGCCTTTTAGCGGTTTTGGAGAAACATGGCAGAAATTAGTACAGAGATAATTATCCTGCCTTTGGCTCGTTGATTCTAACAGTTAAAACAACCAAAGCTGATAACACAACAGCCAAAAGACGGATGGAAATTCACGCCGTGATAAGAGAAGGAAAATTGCATTGCTTGTTTGTCCCACTCCCCTGACGATTGCAGCCCGCAGGTTGCCCTCGCCATTGAACACAGCAGCAGCCGCCGCCGCCGCCGTTGGCTGCAGTCGCAGAGCAACCGCATGCGCAGCCGCTGCCGCCACCCTTCGCAGGTTGGTAGTAGGTGCCATCACTCCTGAAAAAAGTCGCGGCCTCACTGGTGCTGCCGCCCCTGCCGCGCTGTGGCAGCGCCGCCGCCCTTGGTCGTAGCAGAGACGAGAGGCCAGCCAAGTAGGGTTGGGGAACGAGTGAATGGATCTAATTGTGGGCAATGTTTGTTTTGGGCCTTGCTGGAATGCTGTGAAGCCGGCTCACTCCACACATAGCGGCGCTAAATCTTTGCAAATTTAGCGGATATCACCAGCTAAACGCGGCTATTAGCGGATCAGATTCCATAGCGCTAAAAGTGGGATCTCCTAGCGGCGCTGCTCTCCGGCAGCTATATCCATTATATTATTACTTCAGAATAAGCTTGTTTCGTCCCACAACTAGAGTATGAATTATATGTAGTATATGCTTCCTTCTTTATTTTGATCAATTGAATATGGACTATATATGCTTCGCTTCTTCGACAAAATAACTATTCTTCCATGAACCAGAGATATATATTCTATGGGAGGACTTGGGCTATTCCTGATACTATTTGCATCTGCGCTTAGTTTGATGCTGAGGTAGTTTATAGTATGAAGGATTTATTTGTTGAAACATATACAGATCTCAATCAATTTAACCATTTCTGTTCCTTTTAGTAAATTTATTAGATAAACTTAAATTCTCAATGACATGCGGAGGGTGTTGTCCAGATTGGTTCGTGCAAGCTATATACTGGTACGGTCTAATTAATTAACATCGATTTTGTGGCTGATGTATGCACAACATTTCGTCCTACTAAAGTTTCAAATATCGTATTTGAAGCCATAATATATGGTAACATATTATTAAAGCTTGTAACTTCTTAGCTTTTTTGGTGTCCCCTTGTTTCTAAACGGTGCCGTCAAGTTGTTATACCTACCGAATTTTACCGTCAATTTATTTTTCTAAGGGGTGTTCGATGCCAAATAGATGATGCAAAATATCTAATTAATGGTTTGCGTTGAGCGGGATGGAGAAGGGGCGGTTATGTTTTCATTGCATGGTTGCTAAGGATGGAAATGGATATGATGGGTCGACATATTACTACTAGCTAGCATGAAGAATAAATTAAGGAACAACACATTTCATAAATGTTTCAGGAAATTAAAGCAGCGCATGAACCAACAATCGTCAAAATCAAAACTTTTGTCACAATCAACGATATAGAGTCAAATATCGCTTTTTGAAAGGGGGGTTGCACGTGCAAGATGCCGACTTACATATCATATTCACTCACTACAACTTCCAGCTTCATCCATTTGCACGTACGTAATTTATTTATGTGGACCATACATGTATATTGGTGCCATATATTTTCTCAGCTAGGGATTTTAAAGAAAAAAACACGAATTGTACCACCCGATTGATGAAACTGCAGTAACGCGTGTTTGGGATAATTTTCTATGGTTTATTAAAGCAAATAATTAAAACATTAGGGATTATGTTATTTGATGCACTCTTGCTGCATGTGGGAGTACTTTTCAAGACAAATTAACCTGCATTCTCAAGTCCTTTTTCCCCCCAAATATTCTAAACTCAAAGTATATGTTATGTGCCTGGCACAACACATATGGTAGCTCAAAAAAATAACACTTTTTTTTTTGAACTAACCGGTGTGGGGGCTTTTGATGATGTCCTGGTCCTGGACACTCCTGTAGAGGAACAGGCCAAATCACAGGGGGACTGTAGACAGTGACCACCAATGGAAATGGTTGCAAGTGTGGTCCGCTGCAGGGCAGACCGATTGCCAACGCAGAGAGCGAGGAGGTCCAGACATGCACAGTGCAGCAGTCAGCAGAGCCCAGGGGGGCCTCTGGAGTCTGGAGTCTGAACTCAGATCGAGAACAGAGGACGGCCGGAGAAGAGAACGCCCCCCCACATCACATGCATACTGCACCCAAGAGCATCTTCTGTGTAGAGAAAAATAACAAAGACTAGAGCACGATCTGCTGCCTGTGCCTGATCGATCATTGCCCTGTATCCCTTTGCGGCTGTGCCCTATACGGGGGCCGGCCGGGGGTTGGATCGGAGGGGACTTTGCTTGAAACAAAAACCTCCGGCTCGATCGCGTACGTACGGATGCACGACTCATCAGCATGTGAGTGTGCATGGTGGTGCCGGAAAGGCATCTCGTTACAGTGGAGATGCCCATGAATGGCAACTTTGAAGTTGCAAGACTTTTTAACTTATGAGATTTTTGATGGCGCTTGGTTGGAACCTTATTGGGTTCCTCTCGTGTAGTATGTAACATGAGCCTTTGATATATCACGATTCACGATTTATTAACAAGCAGGGCATGCAGTTTAGTTTGTAACTTCCCAACAGCCTCTCTCAGTCCCATCTCTCGTACCCCACGAGGCCACGACACATCGAGCCACCGAGCACAGAGGCGGCCGCCGTCGTCCACCTACTGTGCCGGGAATTGCCGCCACACCGCTCGCTCCATCCGCCTGCACGGGAAGGCTATCACCAAGCGAAATCGTTGAAGGCAACGATCGAGAAGGGGCAATCCGCCACCGTGCAGAGCCCGGTGACCGGTGAAGGATGGTGCCGCGGCGTTGCCTTCCAGGTTCCAGCCGTCTCTGTCTTCCGAGCTTGCTGAATGCCTGAATCCCATCCGGAGGCCGCCACTGAGTCCGTCGACGCAATGCTAGTTATATGCTGCCATATAGAGTGAAATACATGGGTACTTGGCACGGTATATCACTTAGATCCTCGAATTTAGAAAACCAGATACTCGAGTCCCTAAATTGGCTAGTGTGTGTCATCAAGGTTCCAAAACCGCTTTGACCAGACGTTGATCATGGTTCTTACCAGTGGAACCCACTTGTCATGTCCACATATTTTATCTCCTCCTCATATATGCAAGCGAGACCCATTCCACTACAAGAAAAAGGCTTTATTGATACGTTTTGGTAGCAATGCTGGCTAAAGCGTCACTGCACAAAAGACGTAAACATGTTTTTTGACACGTTTTACAGACTCAAATTGACATGATATTAGACACGATTAGAGTGTCGAAAGACATGAAGTGACGCTTGTTGTCATGTTATTTAAAACGTCTCAATATGACACGTACTTAGCTACACTATTAATAATAGTAGCATCTACACACGACATCAAACGTGTCAAAAAAACATGCATGTGCGTGTAAACATGTTTTTTGATACAACTTAAAAGTATCTTAAAATCACACGAATTAAGACATATTTTCAATCGTCAATAGCATAGAGACACATATAAAGTATATCAAATAAGCGTGTCTATAGGGACATAAAGATGTTATTTGACACGATATTGAGAAGTTGAAATTCATGAATGTATGTGATATGGTGGTCTAGTGGTGGTGAGGCATTACAAGATGTATGAAGTCATGAGTTCAATTCTTATCAATTGCCTAGTGATTAATACTTTTTACTATTTTTAAATACATATTAAAGCGTTTTTACAAAATGTAACAATGTCAATAGACACGTTGTATAAATGTATTTATAAAAGTGTATCAAAATGCATAGACATGCATATAATGTTTATATGAAACATCTCAATCAACTATATATATGCTATGGTAATCCGTCTCTACAATCTCTGATACGGTGCTTGCAAAGACACTCCTAATACGCTTTAGAAAAACATATCAACATTGATATAAAATAATTATTTTACTTACAAATGGTCCCACATGTCATATATGAAGATGAGAGAAGATATATTGACACCCTCCTGGTAAAAGCTATGGTCAACGCACGGTCAAAGCGGTTTTGGGACCTAAATGATACACTAGCCAATTTTAAAAACTCAAATGACTAGTTTTTTAAGTTCGGGACCATACACCATGCCAAGTTTAAAAACCACCCATGTATTTCACTCCTGCCATATATATATATCACGCATGGGTGTTAGGTGCTACCAGAGGTCGATGGGGAAATAGGAGTAGGTAACGAGAAGGAATACATAGTACTCCTATAAAAGAATAAAGAAACCAACAAGTGGTATAAAATAGTTCCTAACGCAAAAGTACCCGTATACTTTTTATAATTATTTTGCGGTTTATAAAATTTTAGTTCAGTCTACCATTTTTAAGTTCCGCGCCACCATTTAAGTTCCTTCAAACTTGGCTCTCTTTATTTGTTTTAACCATTGGGTCTAGATCAATCAATAAAAGGCTATGGTTGATTCCAAACACAGTAAACATTTTTTTTCATAAGTTAAACATCAAAAGTTGGTCACAGCCATGGCAGTTCTGCATATATGTACGCGACCTTCAAAATCGCATTCGTTCACGTGCAAAGAACTTTCAAACCTCGCCTTGCCAATAGCTGCCCTTGTGTTGTGTTGTGCTGCTCATCACGCACGAACGTCGATAAGTTGTGAAGCTTCAGTCGGACCGTCGATCTGTGTGGCTCATGCGGTTCCTGACACGTGCACAGGACGCTTTCATGCACGCAGCACCACACTGGCTCTGCTGCCCAATTGGCCAATCGCCATCCATCCATCTCTATAATATATGCAGCAGGATGTGTAAATACATTGTGTATCTACTATTTCAACTGTTTTTCTTTCTATGAACAGTGTCGCTACAGTGTATAGACAATCAATTTACCCATTCCATAAAATAGTAGATACACAATGCATTTATACATTCTAGTGCACATAGTCTAAGAGATCTTTATATATACCTGTGCAGCCGGTCAGAGGACCACTGTACAACGACAGGCCAGACAGCCCCTCTCTTTTGATAGCCTTTTTCATTCAGGTGTGTTGGATTCAGAGACTAAAATTTTGATACGTCACATTGGATGTTTGGATACCAGTTAAAAATATTAAATATAGTTTAATTAAAAAATTAATTACACAGAAGAGAACTAAACAGCGAGATAAATATATTAAGCCTAATTATTCATTATTAACGAATGTTTACTGTAGCATTATATTTGCTAATTATAGATTAATTAGGCTTAATAAATTCGTCTCGCCATTTAGTCCTCATCTGTGTATTTGGTTTTATAATTAGACTATATTTAATACTTATAACTAGTGTCAAATATTCAATGTGACAGGGTTAAATTTTAGCTAGGGGATCCCCCCTTAGCCCTTTTGTAAATTTCTTTAAAAATTAGCCCTATGGGTATTACGATTTCTAGAAATCAACCTGAACATCGACACATAGAGCTTCGTAAGAATTCACATAGAGCTTACAATTTAGCTACCTCAGCATCGTAAGAATTCACGCCTAGCCAATGACTATGAGTAATACAAACTAACAACATGTATTCATATGTTAGTACTTGGGAACTCAAGAACTTGGTGCCATGAAAAACTTTGCTAGGGTAGTGACACGTTGATAGCTTGCAGTGTTTATGGTCATGAGCTCGGAGTGAATGAATTACTGCGACAGTAAGCTTTGGCCCATTGGCCACACTGATGCTAACATGGCAATTAAGTTCAACATTGGATCAAGGAGCGTGAAAACATGTACTCCCTCTAGGTTACAAAAGATTGTCGTTTTAGACATCGACACAGTCTCCCAATTATAAGTTTGACCAATGTTTTTGTTAGAATATAAATAAATATGATAATAAATTTATATTTTTATAAAAGTACTTGATAAGACAAATCTTTACATATAACTTTCAACATTCAAAGCTAAATAATATAAAAGTTATATATAGTCAAAGTTTTAAAAGTTTGACTTCTAGCTTTTCTAAAACGATATTTTTTTAGGACCCGAAGGGAGTACGTTGGTGGAGTCATTTTCGTGTTGAGATTCGGAACTATTAGTGAAAATGGCTTCGCCATGGGCCATAGGTCCACTAAAAATTAATAAAAAAAGGCCAAATTAGAAAAAAAACAACTCCTTCCACTTACAGCATATGCACTTGCACTCTTGCAGTGATGAACTACACTGCAGATGCTGTAGCCTTAAATTGAACTCACTAGCTCGCATATCTTGCTGTTTATACTTTAAACCCAAAATTGTCTACATAGTGCATACAATATTTTGCACATCCATAGGAATTGTCAGATGAGCTCTTTATCGCTTGGATAGCTCGTCCGTCACGACCTCACATGCATGGAGAGGGCAGCGCATTTTCATTATGTCTAAGTTTATTTATTGATTTTTAAAAGAACAGGAAACCAGACAGAGAGCGGAAGCATACGCCTCCTGCAATCCTGCAGCGCTGCATCCCTTTGGTGCGTGGCCTGCGCCCTGCAGGCGCACACGGTTCAGTGCTTCACCTCCTGCTCCTGCCTACCCCACTCGCGTACCGTATGGGGCAGGGTATGCGACTAGACTTTTTATTTTTGCTTTTGCAAATATAATTGTATAAATTAAAATTTTGCAGAAATTTTGTGCACCAACTGAAACCGTGGGGTAAAAATTTTGCCAATTTAATTGGTGGAACGTGCCTTACTGCAGAAATCAACAAATTAAAAACCGACAAATTAAAAAAACGGAGGTAGTACCTTGAAAGGTTCGTAAATTTTACATTATCTGGATCAAAATAAAACAATGCAGCATGACGTCGGAACACGACCACGATTGGAAAGACTCAAGGGATAATCTCATGTGTTTTTCACAAACTCGTGCATTAGATGCACCCGATATCCATTTTCGCAACGGTTCTGGTGCGACAAAGAAAGGTGTGAAATCAACTAAAACATGAATTTATGGCCTAAAATAGTGGATTGGACATGCATGTTCATTGCGAAAAAAAACCCAAAACAGCTGTGTCATTGTGTTTTGTGTTGCCACAATCGGCCTTGAAACTGGTTGGCCATTGGTAAAGCTTATAATTTATCTGATGCAACTTTTTGGCCGGCACATTTCTAATACCTTGGGCTTTTCATGGTATAATCTGTGTTTGTGTTTTCGAGCTTCCTCTTTCCCTTTTACCCTTTTCCCTCCTCATATCTCATTTTTCTTAGATAATGCAACAATTAGTTCCGGCTTCAACATCGCTATATCTTCAGCCGTTGTCTCACATGGATGCTCAAAGGACTGTTTACAATAGGGCGCTCGAGATAGCATAACATCCTATCCTACAATAGGATACACACACATGACACATCCAAAGGTCCAAAGGGCCATCATCGCCGGAGGGGCCCGGCGAACTGCAGTCCAGAGACTTGCTGGTGGAATTGCAGCCCCTGCAGGGCCCAACGGGCCGGTGGCCGTGGACCGGACGACGGGCCGCCAAACTCCCAGCCCAAACCTAGGAAAGCCCATCCCCCCGCGGCCTCCGCCATCCTACAAAACGACACACGCAGCAAGGGCAAGGGCACCCAGCACTCTCTCCTGGTCATCATCACAGTCAGTCTCCCACCTCGTCGCCTCCTCTCTCTCCCTTCCCTTCCATTCCCCCCAATCGCACGCCACGCCATTCCCGGGAGGCACCGGAGCAGAAATCCCCGCGCCGCCCAAATTTCCCGGCTCCCCCGATCACCTCTCCCCGCCCCGCCCGCGCGCGGTAAACCCTAGCCCAGCTCGCCCGCGCCGGCGCCGCCCGCGTGGTCCCCCGCGGCGCTGCGGGGCCAAAACCCTAGCCGCCGCCCTCCAGAAGTTCAGATCCCGATCCCGCGAGGCGGCGGGAGAGGGAGCGCGGCCCCGCCGCAGATGGACTCCTCGGCGGCGCGCCAGGAATGGCGCCCCGTCCCCGACGCCCCGCTCCGCTCCAATGGCGCCGAGGTAGGCCCCGCTCCCCCCTCCCTCCCTCCCTCGACACCACAAAACCCTCGTCACTCTACTCACTCACTCCCGGTTTCTTCTCGCTCGCTCGCTGTTCAGGACGCCGCGGACCACGGGAAGCTGGGCCAGCCGGAGGACCGAGCCATCTACGAGGTGCCTGCCCGCTCAAAAAACGCACCCTTTTTCTTTCTCGCCCCCCTCCCTCGACCTCTCGCGCTGGCTGGAGATGACCGCTTCCGGTGTTTGTGGCCGCAGGAAGGATCGGGCGGGATGGACGGCTACTGCGCCATCAACATCGACGGCACTGGGGGGCTCAGCCAGGACATCCTGCAGCAGCGCCTGCAGACCGTCGTGCGGCAGCGCGAGGAGCTGCAGCAGGTTGAGATCGAGCTCCGCGCGCAGGTCCTCGCGCGCCCCCAGATCATTGAGGCGCGGGAGACCTTCCAGGCCGCCGCCAAGGAGAATGCTGCCGCTGTGGCTAAGCTCAAGGTCGTACTACCCTTAAGCTCTTGCTTTGGTTTTGTAAGACTAGCCAGGGCTTCTCTGCAGCCTAGCTGAAACAAGCGAGCGCTTCAGTTGCTATAATTAGGATGTTCCACCTATATTGTGATATGCTGATGAGCGAAATTGATTATTGAATGGTTTATACTCCTGGTCCTGGCTGCTTGTATGGAATTTTACTTGTCTTATTGTTCTGATGAATTGATTTTATTGCTTCATACATTATATTGTTTGTTTCAGTTACATGTATATCGATAACATTTATCTATATCACTTTGGGATTTCTGGTCCTTATTTGAATATAATTTTGATGTTTGTTTGGATTGAGCAGGATCAACTTCATGAGCGTGAGCAGTACATTCTTGAGCTAGAAATGAAACTCAATGACAAGGATAGGGAACTGAATGCTTTAAAGATTGACCATCAAACGGTTAGTGGTCTTCATTTATGTCGCACAATCTTCACCGTGACAGGTGTTCAAAACGTCTGACTTCCTTTTTTTTTTTGTTCCTTTTTGTAGGTGTGGGCAAATCAGGATCTTCTAAGAGAACAGACCAAAGAGCTTGCAACTTTCAGGTACTGTTCGTAACTTTGCAACTTCTTGGAATGGGACCAGGTTTCATTGCTGGTCGCCTTTGTTTTTCAGTCGGGGAAAAATATCAGATTTCTTCACCTATTCATGCAAATATGCGGAAACTCTTCCTTTGATTACTTGTGTAGTTCATTGATAATTGAAATGTACGCTTAGTGTTTTCTTATTTCCTGCAGAAGGGAACGTGACAACTCTGAAGCTGAAAGAGCCCAACATCTTAAACAGATTCATGATCTCCAAGAACATCTGCGTGAAAAAGAAAGCCAGTTCATTGCGTTAGAGGAACAGGTATTCTTTGCTAGTCATCTCTGTTTCACTCTTTGTATAGTATATGTATTCTATGGTTATGATGTAACTACATTAGCATTATTCTCAAACTGAACAGTTTATGTCTGGTCTACGTTTTCATGATCTCTATGGAAATTGTTGGCGTGCCATCTAATTTTCAAATGATTACATGCTAGGTGCCTGAAATGAATGTACAGTAGTATTGAGTACCGTGGATCTCCATTATATGTTTCAACATTTTGACATCCATTATAATTGGACATAAGTAAATTATGTTGCAAAAAAATATTGACTCTATTGCCTCGGGTGAGAATCTTAGTATATAGCACTTTTGTTTATTATTATGTGCTGATGACTGAGCATTGAAAATGGCATTTAGTTATAGGAGAGTTTCTTCTTTAATACTCAGTACTATTTCATGATTTATGTCTTTGATTGAAACCTTGACATATATGGTTAGCGTTCTAAATTCAGCCGCTTATGTCTATCAATTCATTTTATTTTTTCCAGCATAGGGTTGCTCAAGAGAACATTCTTTACAAGGATGAGCAGTTGAGGGAAGCCCACACATGGGTTGCCCAAGTTCGAGAAATGGATGCTTTGCAGTCTCAATCCCTGCAAGTTGAGTTACGTGAGCGCACGGAACAATTTAGTCAATATTGGCTTAGTTCCCAGCAACAGGTAAATTTTTAGCTCAAAACACCTTTTGAGTATTCATTTATGCTTTGGTTTCCTATGTTACCAATATTTTGTTATATTCCCTTTTGTTAGACTAGAATTTCACTTCTTCCTCCTGTTTTTTCCATAGTATGTTGAAATGCAGCGGAGCCTTTGCCACACGATACAACAACTCCAGCAAGAATTAGCTGAAGCAAGAGAACGGTCTGGTACACAAAAAGATGGTCCGCAAGTTTCTCGGGAGGGTTCAGCTGAATCATCATTTGTTCAAAGCTTAGCAAACAGCGTGGCGTCAAATGGTAGTGCAACAGCAGACGTGAACCAGCAGTTGTTGAAAAATAATGGAAGTGTGGATGTCTCTGTAAAGGTATTGTTGAACATTGATTTCAAGTAATTTCAGTAAGCAATTTTTTGTATGTGTATATGGAAAGTGAAAGTTGAAATTCAGTCACTGTTGTTTTGGGTGACTTAATCATGGTTAATTACAATCATTATGTCTTTTTTTTTTTGCTTTGTTGTGGTTCCACATTAGCTGTGTCTTGAGTCCTTTCTGCTTTCAGTTATTATTCTTGCCGTACCTTCTGTCCTTGTTTTTGTCTTACCTGCCTTCTGAACCTTTATGTTTCCACTGGTATCGCAATAACTTCAATTTCCTATTTTATGACTTTATATAACACCCATCGTTGTTTGAAAAAGTACTTACAAGATGTGTAATTCTAACTCCTTTTCAGGGCAATAATGCATCTGCTGTACCTGTTC
The DNA here is from genome assembly GCA_022530915.1 of Paspalum notatum. Lineage (NCBI taxonomy): Eukaryota > Viridiplantae > Streptophyta > Magnoliopsida > Poales > Poaceae > Paspalum > Paspalum notatum. The sequence goes on from CM039691.1 coordinate 1,724,203, forward strand.
CATCTCCTCTATTGGGAGCAGGTGGTCCCCCTGCGCATATTGCTGCGATGCATTCCTACGTGATTCATCCTCCCGGCATTCCTCAACCTTTAGCATCGCCAAACTCTGGGGTTCCTCAATTTGGCAGTTTTCAGTTGCAGCCTACCATTCAACCTAACTTACATTGGCCAAATCAGCAGGTAATTGCTTTATTGCAGCACTTTTCTCATCATAATATAGTGTGCCAATTTAAATTTGGGAATGAATCTGTTCTCATTTAGGAGGTGCAAAATGTCTCTCAACCACAAGATGAAACAAACTATCAGCCATCCCAACCAGACCAGACTGCATTGCAACCGGGTGCTATTAATGCTGATGAACTGTCCTCCAAGACAAATCAGGGTCTCCATCCTGATTATCTTAATGCCCATGGGAAGCAGCAACAGAGTCCCGCAAGTGCACCTGCTGAATCAACTCATGAACTTACGGTTAGTCTTTTTTATGTTTGCTTTTCTGCAATCTGGAACTAACTTGTCCGCTTATGGTTAATCCATGTTAATTTTAAAAAAAACTCGCAGGTTGTGGAATCGAATGTTACTGAACATGTAGTTTATGATGAGCAGCAAAAGGCCTTCAAAGAACAGGATTCACCATCAAATGTGAACAGCCGTACTGGAATGGTTGAGCATAAAGAGCAAAACACAGAATCAAAGGTTTCTATTTTACTGTGTTTCCTGTACAATTATTCATTGTGTGTATGAGTTGTCTCACATTGAGTTTGTCTACTGAATCCAGGTTGAAAGAGCGGCATCTGACAAGCAACTTGAGCCCATATCTAGACAGCCGCATAAACCTTCAAACTTTCCTTCGTCAGCTGCCCAGAATCACTTAAAAGACAGTGCAGCAGAGAATCCTAGTGTTGTAAATCAGGTTGATACAGTGAAATCAGTTGGGGGTGGCTTTGGTTCACAGTTACCTCGTATACCAAAGGAACCTGCTCTACTGGATGAGAGATCTCTATTGGCTTGCATTGTACGGGCAGTTCCTGCTGGACCTGAGGGTGGAATCAGGATTAGTACAACTGTCAGTCATTTCTCACCAACCCTCGTAATAAGTTGCTATGGTAGAGAATATGTTCTGATTCATGTTCAATTTTTTTTCTGCCAGCTGCCAAATAGGCTTGGGAAAATGTTGGCTCCTCTTCACTGGCATGATTATAAGAAGCAATACGGCAAGCTGGATGATTTCGTGGCTAGTCATCCAGAGGTTTGCTTCCATGTGGCAGTTTAGTCCATCTTTACGTAGTTCATAGTTTGTGTTACTGACATGTTAATTGTGATTGTGCAGTTGTTTGTGATTGAGGGAGACTTCATTCACCTTCGTGAAGGAGCACAACAGATCATTTCTGCTACTACAGCTGCTGCAAAAATTGCTGCTGCTAAGGCATCATCGGCCCCTTACTCGTCGCTATTACCTTCTGTTGCTGTTACTCCTGTGGCACAAAGCACTCGGCAAAAGAGGGGGCCTGCAGTTGATTCCAGAACACCGAATGCAATTCCATCGGGAAACGGATATACGGATCAATTTAACATCATGCAGGGGGTCAGTGATGTGTCGATTTCAGGCAAAGTAAGAAACACCCAAGACAATGGCTTCTCAGATGAAGTTCAAACTGGGCAGCCATCTATGCACCCAGCTGCTGCCAATGGAGTAAGACACGACAAAGGTGCAAGCAATATCAGACATGGCTATGGAGGAAAGCAACAGGGGAGGTATGCTTCAATCTTGACATGATGTCAAAGCTGACACATGTTTTTCAAATTCTTACTGCAAATTCTCTTATTTTCAAGGTCGACCGGGGCAGCACACATGTCCAGAAGATGAAGCGGGTTTCACTGGGTATGTGAAATGCATATGTTCTTTTGGTCATATATACCCCTTTTGTGCAAAGATTTTTGCTGTTAAGAGCTTCCAAGCATGCGTTCTTCTTTGTTGGTTTTGATGCAAAAGTTGAGCCTTGCTACAGTTGTCTTGGTTGAAATGTTGCTTATCATCAGAATCAGCTTACAGTATCAAATTAGAGTGCTATACTGTTTAATTTTTGGAATTTTTAGGTTCAATGCTGTTCTTTCAGAATGTTCTCTTTGCACTTCTGCAAGATCAACCTGTATTGCCGTGCTGTATCATATGTTATCACATCTTGCATCAGTCTAAATATAGTGTGCACTTTTACAACATCAACTGGTCTCACCTGCCTTGCCTTGTCATATTATCATGTATCACAAAGTTTTTCATAGCTGGTTGTCTGCAGTCTTCTCTGCATTTTTTTGCAGCATCAATAGGCCTTGCTCTTTGCTTGCCTTGTTTTGCAACATCAGCTGGTCTTTGCATCAGGCCTATCATCGGTCATAGTAGCTGCTGGAATAGATGCATGCTTGATGGATTATATAAACTACATGCTTCATGCTGAATTACTTCACTGTTTCGCTTGCAGGTCCAATTGGTTTTTGAGGGAGGTGAAGTGATTGGAAACCAAGCAAAGTGGCAATGCTTTGGCTTCGAAATGGTCAATGCCTGAAGATGGCCTGGATTAAAATCATTCTAGATTTTATTTATTTTGCACCATTGCTCTTCACAGCGCCTGCATGCTGCAGGCCTTGTTTTGGCAAAGCTGTACTGAAATCCCGACCCCTAGAATCAGGGAAAGGCCGTTGGAGTTTTGCGACTATGTAACCTGTCTGCTTGTATTGTGGTGCACGTAAATGAAGTGAATGTGATAGCCTAAGTCCTTTTACCGTGGTGATATTCCGTGACGTTTACCCGTGGGAAAGTCTACCTCGAGCTATGTCCAAATGGTTGTTGATGTAGTAATGGACTCCTTTTTCTTTCACAGTTTCGTGATGCTACGCCTACTACGTGTTTTCGAGCTGCTACAGTAACTTTTTTTTTTTTATTTGGGGGTCTAAAAGAAGAGTTACAGTAATAGGCATTGGCCTTCCGTTCCTTGCCCAGGCCGATCCCGAGCCCAGCAAATGACGAGGCCCAGCCCAGTTTGTAATTGGCGGGAATCTTCGTCTAGCTTCACCGGCGGTTACCGGTCGATTCCGCGCAGGTCTCCACATTCCTCTGCCGGCGTGCTCGTCCATGGTCCATCCACCGCCGCCCTCCGGTATGCCTGCCGGCAAATGGTTAGGCCGACGGCCCCGCCCGGCTCTCGTTCACTTGACGTGCTGGTGGGGGGTGGCCGTTCGTCGTCATCCGCTGCTCCGGCCGGCGGGGTCTTTGGCGGGAGGGATTCTGGACAGGTTATTACGCTGCCTGTTTTTTCTATTCCTACCCTCATGTCGCCTCTTCTCTCGTATAGCCACCTTGCTATGCCCGCGCGGTGCTCGTTGAAATGACGCAGCGGGCGGTTCTCGTGACACGGTGACATCGACAGCGCATATCCCCATAGACTAATCTTATTGTAATGAAAAAGGCTCTCCAGCTGCTTTGGTTTTAATGTTCATGCCTTTGGGATCTTCGCCGTCCCTTGTCCACTTAAAGATAGGATTCCCTGCAGACTGCAGTAGACGTGCTTCAAGGCCAGCCATGCCAAATTTGCATCTCGTGGGGTGCCTACAGCTTCAATATATATTTAACAAATACAATTGCAACTTGAGCTTAGGGACAGCTTGGTTTTGGTGGAAGAATTCTACATCGAGTTATGCTCCAACATTGTTCGCTGGCCCTTGGAGGAGCTAAGATGTTTGCTCAGTCTACAAAGACGCTCTAGCGAAGACACTGCCTTCAAATCTCGACATCAGCCTGCACGAAAAATCTGAGAGATGGCGGAAACACTGCTTCTTCCAGTGGTGCGCGGTGTGGTAGGCAAGGCGGCCGACGCGCTTGTGCAGAGAATCACTCGCATGTGTGGCGTCGACGACGACCGCCGCAAGCTTGAGCGCCAGCTGCTCCACGTGCAGTCCTTGCTCGCTGATGCCGAGGTGAAAGCTGAGAATAACGGTACTGTCAGGGTGTGGATGAAGGCTCTCAAGACCGTCGCTTACCAGGCCGATGACGTCCTCGACAACTTCCAATACGAAGCCTTACGTCGCGAGGCCCTCACCCAGAGCGGCCAATCCATGGCGAGCAAGGTACTGAGCAACTTCACCTCAAATAATTGTCTTGTGTTGCGCTATAAGGCGAGCAGGGACCTCAAGAGCGTGCTTCAGAAGATTGATGAGCTGGTGGCAGAGATGAAAAGGTTTGACCTGGTGGTGCGTGCAGAGGCGCCACCGCAAGTTCTTCCTCGGCAGGCACACTCGGTGTTGGACATGTCCATGGACATATTTGGCAGAGACGATGACAAGGAGGTGGTTGTGAAGCTCTTGCTGGACCAAGAAGGTCAGATGGATGTGCAAGTGTTGCCCATCATTGGAATGGGCGGTGTAGGCAAGACCACGCTAGCCAAGATGGTGTTCAATGACAGCAGGGTCCTGAAGCACTTTGAGTTGAAGATGTGGCTTTGTGTTTCAGAGAACTTTGAAGCTATTTCTCTCGTGAGATCTGTAACTGAGTTGGCTACAAATAGAAGATGCGACATGCCTGATAACATTGAGCTGTTGCACAGGCGGCTGCAGGAAGCTATTGGCCGCAAAAGGTTCCTACTCATGCTTGATGATGTGTGGAATGAAGACCAAAACAAGTGGGAGGAAGATCTAAGGCCGCTACTGTGTTCTTCTATTGGTGGATTAGGAAGCATGATAGTTGTCACAAGTCGAAGCCGACAAGTGGCGGAGATAATGGGCACCCTTCCACCTCATGAGGTAGTGTGTTTGAGTGAAGTTTATTCATGGGAATTGTTTTCAAAGAAAGCATTCAGTAAAGGAGTGCAAGAGCAAGCAGTGTTAGTCAGAATTGGCAGACGTATCTGCAACAAATGCAAGGGGCTGCCTCTTGCACTGAAGGCAATGGGTGGCTTGATGAGTTCAAAACAAAAACTACAGGAATGGGAGGCCATTGCAGAATGCAATATTAATGATACCAATAGAGGCAAAGAAGAAGTATTGCCCATACTAAAGCTGAGCTACAAACACCTGTCACCTGAGATGAAGCGATGCTTTGCCTTCTGTGCAGTTTTCCCAAAGGACTATGAGATGGAGAAGGATAAATTGATCCAGTTATGGATTTCAAATGGTTTTATTCTTGAAGAGGAAATAATGGATCTAACGCAGAAAGGTGAACATATATTCAATGAGTTGGCTTGGAGGTCCTTTCTTCAAGATGTGAATGTAAAATTTTTTTACGATTGCTTATTTGGTTACCACACAATTGGATGTAAAATGCATGACTTAATGCATGACCTAGCAAAAGATATCTCAGTAGAATGTGCAAATACAATGGAGTTGATTCAGGGAAAAAATTGATACAACATGTTCATCACATGCAAATTTCAAGTTGTGAATTGGAAAACATCAGCGGGTTACTGAAAGGTGCATCATCTCTTCGCACTTTACTAACTCAATCTGGACACCAGAATATTAAGGATTTGAAAATGATGTCACTAAGAGCATTACGCTGTGAGGATCCTTCTATTATCTGTAGCCACCTCGTAAACAAAGCACATTTACGGTATCTTGATCTTTCTGAGTCATACATTGATGGGTCATGCATTGATAGATTGCCAGATTCAATATGTAAGTTGTATAACCTAATTTCATTGAGGCTTAATGGTTGCTAGAACCTATGATACTTGCCTGATGGTATGACAGCTTTAAGGAAGCTCCGACATCTGCATCTGTTAAACTGTGAGAATTTGGAACGGATGCCTCCAAAACTCAGTCTACTACAGAACCTGTGCATACTCTCAACGTTTGTTGTGGGCACTGAAGATGGATGTGGAATCGATGAACTCAAAGACCTCCAACTGATTAGTCCCAAGTTGGAACTGTACAAATTGAGAAATGTAAGAACTGGTTCAAAGGCAAATCTCCATCAGAAGCGGATAAATGAACTATTGTTGGATTGGGACCACAAAAGATGTGACATTCTCACAAATGATGAAGTCAATCATGAGGCAGCAGTACTGGAGTCCCTTGTACCTCCAGGTGAGCTTGAATTTTTGGAGATTCATGGGTACCATGGCCTTGCAATCTCTCAATGGATGAGAGACCCTCAAATATTCCGGTGCATAAGAAAATTGATAATTTCTAACGGCCCAAGGTGTGAGGATCTACCAATAGTATGGTTGTCATCCTCTCTTGAGCATGTATCTTTATCCGGCATGGACAGCCTAACCACATTATGCAAGAACATCGATGTGGACGATGCAGAAAGTATATCTGTGCAAGTTTTCCCAAGGCTAAAGGAGATGAAATTGAAAGATTTGCCAAACTTGGAGAGATGGACAGAAAGCAGTGCAGGAGAGCCTCATAAGTCGGTGATGTTTCCTCAGCTTGAAAAGCTAGAAGTCGTATGCTGCAGCAAACTTGTGAGTCTTCCAGAGGCCCCATTTCTCACACTGCTATCATGTAGGGGGGATAACTCCGCAGCTGGTCCTATGAACATACCTTTGGGCTGTTGGCCATCTCTTGGCAGGTTGGATCTCGGTTTACGAGCCAACGTGGTTGTGTCTCTTGAGGACCAGCAAGGCCAAAGCCAAGCCTCTCTAAAGAACCTTCGATTTTTTTTAGATGATGGAAACACAAACGTTCCCGGCTTCATCTCCATGGAAGGAGAATCAGACAGCCTTATTACAACCCTCAACTCGACTCAAACAAACGTCTTACAAAGCACACCAGTTCACCCCAAGACTCAGACCAAGACCACAAAGCAAACAAGCAGGTAAACTCAGACATCAGAGATCCTGTCCAAATTCAGCCAACCAAACGAATTGAAGATCCGCAAAGCCACCACTTCCAGATTATGTGTGCCTTGCATTAGCAAATGGATCCGATCTTCACTTCGCTGCAACTTGGCCCATTGACGGAGCCAGAAAGTTCCCCTGAAGAGTACCTGCAAAAAGTTTTTTGGTTGTTTCCTGTCAAAAACTAAGTCATTTCTTTGAAACCAAATTGCCCAAAACAAAGATGCAGCTCCTGCCAGGAGAAAGGGTCTATATTCAGTGCCCCCCTGGTTGGACCATTGGTTGAAGAGGTGATCTGTGTTACGAGGTGGAGAGAGACCTAAAGTCATAAAGACAATTCGCCAAATAAGCTTAGCTAAATGACAGTAAAAAAAGAGGTGTTGTATACTCTCCTTATTATTACAAAAACAACAGCCTTGGTTACCATTCCAATTCCTTTTTGCTAGGTTGTCTTTAGTTAGTAACACACCCCTCTTTACATACCACATAAAAATCTTTGTTTTTAACGGTATTTTTGTCTTCCAAATTTCTTGGGAGACTATTATCCCATTATTAATTAGGTGTTTATACATCGATCTAACCGTGAAAACACCCGTCTTATTAAGCCCCCAAATAAACTTATCTCTCCCCGCTCTCAAAGCTAAGTGCATGACCCGTCCTACCAACTCGTTTCAATAATTTAACCTCTCCCCGTACAAACCTCTACGAAAGGAGATGTTCAAAGGAACGGAGCTCATCACATCCGCTACTGTCGCCCCCTTTTTCCTCACAATGTTAAAAAGGGAGGGGTACTGTAGTTTGAGTGGTTGGTTACCACACCAAGTATCTTCCCAAAACCAAACCTGGGTTCCGTCACCAATAGCGAACGAGCCTAAACTTAGAAACTCCTGCTTCACATCCATCATCCCAGCCCAGAAGTGGGAAACTCCGGGTCCCCCCCCCCCCCATCTCCCAACGGTTTTGCCTTAAGGTATTTATTTCTGAGTAGGCTTTGCCAAATACCATCTTCATTGGCTAATTTGAACAGCCACTTGCTCAGGAGGCATTTATTCTGCACTTCAAGATCTAAAATACCTAAACCTCCTTGTTCTTTAGGTTGGTGAATTTGGTCCCATTTAATGAGATGATATTTCTTCTTATGTTGGTCATTTTGCCAAAAGAAGCGGGATCTTAGGTATTCTAGTTTCCTTAGAACTCCTTTCGGGATCGCGAAAAAAGAAAGCATAAACATCGGTAAGTTAGACAGAACTGAATTTATCAACACCAGTCTGCCCCCCACCGAAAGCATCTTTCCTTTCCACCCGATGAATCGCTTTTCAAACCTCTCTTCTACACGTCACCAGTCACTATTTCTTAGCTTCCTATAGTGCATCGGGAGTCCTAAATATCTAAATGGAAAAGATCCCGATTTACAACCAAAAAGTTCGGAGTAAGCGTTCTCACACTCCTGTGCTTGGCCAAAATAGAAGATTTCACTCTTATGGAAGTTAATTTTCAAACCTGAAAGTTTTTCAAACACACATAAAAGGATCTTCATGTTCTTGGCTTTCTCCAGATCATGGTCTAAGAAAATAACTGTGTCGTCTGCATACTGGAGGATAGATAAACCATTATCCACTAAATGGGGGATGACTCCATTCACCTGTCCTTCATTTTTCGCTCTGTTAATTATTATTGCCAGCATATCCGCTACAATATTGAAAAGGATTGGCGATAGTGGATCTCCTTGTCTCAGGCCTTTCCTGGTTTGAAAGTAGGAGCCACTCTGGCCATTAACATTAACGGCCACGTTTCCACCCTGAACAAACGACCTTATCCAATTACACCAAGTGGCTGAGAAACCTTTCATGCGCAACGTCTGTTGTAGAAAGTCCCATCGCACTTTATCATAGGCCTTTTCGAAGTCAATCTTAAAGATGACCCCGTTAAGGTTTTTTTTTGTGTAATTCGTGGAGAGTCTCATGCAGGACCACAGATCGATGCATGTGGGTGAGGGGTGAAGATGCCTTCATATCAGCATTCAACTTGCCCAAACTGCGACTTGGGCTCGGGGAAGGTTTGGCCTGCTTGGTAGAATTGAGCATCATGGATTGCTGGAATATTGTGAACTGGCCTGTGGAGGAGCTCCGATATTTGCGCTGCCTTCGATTTCTGCGTATTTGTGGATGTCGGAAGCTCGTGTGGATATCATCTGAGGAAATCCTTTCACTGCCTCTGCTGGAAAATTTAGTCATAGACCATTGTGACATCTTGCAGGATATTCAGGAGTTACCCACATCACTTAGACTACTAAGTATCGGGGACTGTCCAAGTTTGGTGTCGCTGCCTTCAAACCTCAGAAATCTGGCGAATTTGACGTTTCTCAGTTTGAGCGCCTGTGGTGGAATACAAGCGATGCCTGATGGAATGGATGACCTCACTTCCCTTGAGCAGCTATGGATCTGGAGTTGTAAAAGGATAGATAAATTTCCACTTGGTCTTCTCCAACGTCTCCCACACTTGAAAAAGCTATCAGTGCACTACTGCCCCAGCCTACAAAGACGTTGCAGGGAAGGTGGGGAGTATTTCGACTTGATTTCTTCTATTCCAGAAAAATCTATACTATGAGTAACCACGGGCAGCTGTGGTTACTGATGACTTAACTGAGGTGCGTATGCTCCTTAACACCCGCCTCTCTCTGTTATTGATCTTCTGACACTTTAGTACTTTATACACATATATACAGTATAACTCAATTCCTTACGAACCTATCTGAATTCATATTCACTTGCTCCTTTTTTATGTGGTGTCGGGACATTAAAGTAGATGCAGTCACTCAAGTTTTTGTGTTTCCGTGACTGTATCAGGTGCAAGGTTCCCCGGGAAAGTTGGGCTTCCTCACGGCGCCAGTGCATGACATGCGTGGACTATCTTGTGGTAGCAGAGTTCGTTTAATTTCAGGATAAAGACTTGAGATGCAGGAGCCATCTATCTTCCTCTAAAATGGCTTTATAGTCTATTGAGCTACATGGGAAATGTGTAGTCAATTCACTTTACACTCCAACAGAATCTGACCTTATTATAGTCTGCTTCAATGTGCTGTCCACGGAGAAATCTCAGCCTGAAGGTGCTGCCATCGGCAGCGTCACTACTAGCAGCCATGTCCGGTGTGGCGGCTGCGACGAGAAGATATATTAAGGGCATCTCTGATTAATTGTGTTGCAGATTAATAATGTTAGGCAGTGGTGACCGCACATGAATTTTGGTACGTTTACGTGGACATGCTACTGAAACTCAAATAAAATGCACGTAAATGTAATGCTCCCCATGGTTTTAATCTTAGTCACGGGGCACCAAGATGATGAGTATATTGTATCATCACCGGTAATTTTTTTGTTCGTTCTTCTCTGTACAACTTGTTCCCTCCAAGAAAAAGCTTGTGTCTGCTGCACCTGGGCTGTGCTGGGGCTGCCGTCACCATCTGCCAGTGGAGGCCGGCGGGGGCGCGCTCGGGCGATGGAGGCTGGCGGCCGGGGGCGCAGGCGCCCGGCGCAGTGGTGAGAAAGAGCGGAGTTTTTTCGGTGGCGTGGGTACTGCGGTGGCGGCTGCTGGGGGATTGGAATAAGAAGGTAGGGTTTCGTGGTTTTTCATCGGGCGGGTTCTAAAATTTTTTTCCCGCGGGCCTTTCGCTGCGTGCGCGCGCGGGGATGGCCCAATTCTATCCCGACGGATCGTTGGCTGCTTTAGGCGCTTATGCCAACCGCTCGTTCGACGATAACATAAATATATATACCGACCGATGCTCTATTGGAAAATCAAATTATACCGACCGCCCATCCGTGGAGTACTTTTAGCGACCGATCGAATGTCGATATTATTGAGTTATACCGACTGTTGTCCGACGCTGTTTTAGTGTTGTGGTATAGTGGGCCTCTCCTCTCCTTCAGGCGATTGGCTGGCCGCGTCGTGCTCGGCGTGCGGTCGTTTTCTTCGTCTGTGGCTCTCCTGCGTGCTCGGGCCATGGCGGCGCGTCCGAGCCGTCGACGACTCGCCGCGCGCTCCCCTGTTGGTTCCGGACGGGATTCGGGCCGGACACGCCTGATGCTCTCCTCGATCAGGTTGTGCTGCTTCTCTCTTCCTACCCTCAGTCATGCCCCCTCTCCTCTTGTGTGCTAGCCACCTTGCCATACCATGCTCGCGAGGTGCTCGTATAAATGACACAACGGCCGGCACTCAAGACTTCGAGTATGCTTGTTTGCTTACTCGCTTGCAGTTTCAGAAAGCCTGTATTATCATCTTTTCTTCGATAAATTAAGGGAGCTCTACGGCCTATATGCTTTTCTGGAAGCTAATGACAATATGTCGCTATGGTACTATGCCTACATACGATGATAGCTCATATGATGGGTCCGTACCACAGAGTTTGCAAAGAAATTGCCCCTTCCCAATCCTCAACCGCAATCTCAGGCTGCATTGCGAGTAAGCTTTGAGCCTTTGATCCACAAGCTTCTCTATGATGTACAAACTAGGTTATAATTAACTCCGAATTGCATTAATTGGAGTTTATGTATTTTAATGTTTTAACATATTTAGGGTAAAAAAAAGGACCTCGATATACAGGGTCACATGGCTAGAAAAGACAAACATGGGAGACGAAAGAAAAGACATTATGCTTAACCCATGGAATCGGTCAACCATTTCCACATAGTTGCATCAATCAACCCGTTTTCACCAATAATCAACTATATTTGCTGCTATAGGACAAATACAAAGCAACACTCTGCCTCGAACCAACTACTGTTGTCTACTAGTAACGCGTGCACAAGTTAATTGGCAAAATATATACTAGTAATAATCTTAACATTATATTTTCCTGAGGGTGGGCCATTCTTAACCAAGCATTCAGCTTGTTTGCGACCCAGCAATATGCACCAAACATGTTCTTATGTTCTTTAAAGATTCTGTCGCCATTTGCCAAAATATCACATCAGGCAGAGCTGCAATGACTATCATCCTATTTGACGTATTGTTGCCAAGCATTTTCCTCATTAAGAGTGTTAAAAAGAAGCCACCACGTTGACCGACAGGGCAAAGAAATTTCCATGTTAATCAGAAAAAAGAAAAATTTTAGACTGTACGATTTTATGAACATCTAACGGCTCACGTTTGCCAAGTAATAACAATAGGATTCACCTATTAATTATGAAAGAATATTTGATAAGGAAATCTATTTCATATGGAACATGGCCTATTCGATATGGAATATGTAGCACAGATCAAATATGCCACGCCAACTCAGCTTGATATTTGGACTCAGAAAGAAATACGTATCGAACATTGACTCTGAGAAAGAAACGTACGGAAAGAACCTTACTCTTAACTATACAAAGATTGGTGGTTTATCCTAATCTTTATATGAATAGTGCTCCAATAAGTATAATGGCGAGGCCACCGCAATTTATCTAATCAAATCCACCATCTTTCCGAAATGTTTTATTGAAAGCCTCCCTATGTCGATCGTGTAAGTCCGGAAGGAATCAAACCATTTTCCAATAATATTTTTTTTCAAAATTATCTATCTACCATGGCCTAAGCTCAGTAGGATCAATTGACCATATGAACATCTAACGATCTCAATTAAATTATATTAGATGAATTTCTTGCGCGCATAATAGTATTGAGACCATGTAACCAAAAAAATGGATAGAAGTTATAAATAGATAGCTTAGTGGATTGCCACTAATGGACCCTTTGATAATGTGGCATCATGCATATCTGGAGAAATTTTATAGTGGTGTGCATCTATTTAGAGATAGAAGCAGGATGCTAGGAAACAGGACATCATCGATAAAAGATAAGGCCCAATTTAAAATGGAGTATTTTAATTTTACAAAGGATTTTTAAAGTTTTGCTAATGTCGCATACTATTTGGGTATGAGGATTGAACGTGATGATTCCTGTAGAAAAGATTTCACCATCATCACAAATGTAGGAATTATCACATCTACTGAGATAAAAAAAAGTTTGGTGGAAATTCAAACCCTGAGAGATGACATTTGCCTACTACCGGGCTATTGAAGTGTCATATTGCGACATTCTAGCTCGCATACGCTAGCCCCTAGATCCCTACCATGGTTGGCAAGCTCAGGCCACACTCCATCAAAGCCATTCTATTGTTTTTTAACGATATGACCTATTTGGCTGAGCTTCGGTTGGTCTGGGTCCACCACACTGGCACATTGTAGCTGCAGGAGCCAAAGCCGAATGAGCTCTAGATTTATGGCTTCACCGACTCCAGACTCCTCACATTCTTAGTTTATTTTTTTAATATTTCCAAACTAGCTCCTTGTAATAGTGTCGTATAATACTACAACAATGGTGCCTATGAAGGAGCTAGATCTAGAGAGATTTTTGCATTCTAATAGACTATTTGTTATGTTACGTTTCTTTTATTTTTAAGCGTTTTTATATGTTACTTGACTCCTATTCATCAATTCAAGAGAGACCATGAGAGTGCGATTTAGGCAAAATACACAGTAAGAAAAGTTAAAAAAACAACGATTTAATTTTTAAAGGGGCCAACCATACCAGTTCTAGATCAAAAAATACATTAGTAAAACAAATTTCATGGTGGATAAACTAAAATAATTTGATGTATAGATGTTACCTCTTTTTTCCAAGAATTTGATCAAATTCATATATGTTTGACTTATGACAAAGCTTGGTGAACTATATTTATAACTAATGAACTATTTTAAAAAAATTATGTTCAAGGATAAAATCATACTGCTTTGGTAGTCATTCGATTATCGAATGTTATACCCTAGGTCATGCTTGGATATCCTACAAATAATGTCAATCTAGGTTAGTAGAGTAGGTATAATCTAGAATATAAATTAAAAATAGCAATGATATTTGAACCATATACACCAAAATAAAAATAATATATTATAAAAATATAGCTACATATCTTAATATGTTAATTCATATTCCATACATAAGATTCAAAAAAAAATATGTATTATTAGCACTAAATAAAACATCAAACATAAGGCTAAGCAAAATTATTCATAAAGTATTAAATTCAAGCAAAGCCAAAATATTAGAAAAGACTAGCTACCCGCGCTATTTGCGCAGGCCATCATACTAGTTGTAAATGAATAGAATGAAAGTTACTGTATATATTATATGGGGTAGGTTTGAACAAACAATTTCAAAGTTGCAAGCTTGCAGTATTTTGCAGGGGAGTAAAACAACACGCTTCTTTAAGCCAATCATTAAAGCAATCTTTTCACATTTGCTCTAAAATCGACATGGTATTTTATTTCACAAGAAATTGTTCCGTCGTTGCTGTCACTCTCACTTAACCACTGCTGTTGTCTTGGCATGTGTACAACGGTATATAAATCGGTCAAGGACTTCCTTTTCAGTGTCCCCACTTTCATCAACCAGCCTGCTATTTGCATCCTACTGTCTCCCACCTTCATCAACCTGTGCAAACTTCTAATAGAGGCTTGGGGAAGGCTTGGCCTGCTTGGAAAAATTGCAAATCTCGACTTGCTGCAATATCGTGTGCTGGCCGGTGGAGGAGCTCCGGTACTTGCGCCGCCTTCGATCTCTGTCTGTTTGGGGACTTGAGAAGCTTGAGCAGATATCATTCGAGGCAGTGGCGGGCGCAGAATTTTCAACTTGGGTATTCGAAATTTAAAGGACTAAAAATTTTCTACTATCTAAATCCTACTATTGAACATATCACATAGCTGAGCAAAATTCAATATCTTTACACAATTGACCAAAAATCGAAATTATTGAACATATAGAAGTACTAACTATTGATCATATCAATGTGGCAACATATAAAATATTTAGAGGCAGCAGGTATAGCTGGTGTGGCTGGCCGGTGACTTAAATGAGGTGCATATGCTCCTGCATCACGTCTCCCCCTCTCTCGAACCGTCTCCTTCTGATATTGATATTTTGAGGCTTTCTCACGTAAACTACAGTATAACTAACTTTCGTGTGTACCAGCCTGAATGCATGGAGACTTTGAGCCCCGCCGGTTTAATCAGACCTAGACTAGATTAAAATCACCAGCGCGGCGCGCGGAATCATCATCGGCGACGTGACGGCGGCCCTCCGCACCAATCTCCGCCTAACATGGGTGCCGCGGCTGGCGGAGTGCCAGGCGCCGGCGCCGGGGTCGGATGCAGCCCCGAGGCGGACGGCGGCTCGGCTGGCGCGGACGGCGAGAGCAGCGCGGACGGATCCCTGGACAAGAGACAGCTGACTTCCTTCGGCGCTCCTGAGTCGACACTCTGTGTACCCCCAAGCTTGGCGCCCGGGGCTTGTCGTTCGACATGGAGGACGGGAGCGGGATGCGAGCTAAAGGAGGACGACGACCGACAACAGCATGGTAAGGAACAACCCTCTTTCCAGTCAATACCTTGCACTTCGTTGTTGTCTTCAGCAGATGCCCGAGATAATGAGTGGCGCAAGGAGTCAGATCCTGCCATCATCATCCATCAAAAAGTAAGGTATGAAGAGCAGCTGAACGATGAGTTTTGGCTGCACGTTGGTCTGCCGGTGGTTGAACACGGACGGCTACAGAATGAACCAGCCACTGGTGAGGATATTTCCCAGCCCGAGGTATGTTCAAAGCTATCTTCGTCTTCTCCATCCGCAGGCGAGGTTGCAGTATCTACACATACCGGAGCTCGACGTTCAGGACGGAGCTTCAAACGGACTGGATGGGCAGTTCGGCCATGGAAGGGACCACTGCCTCGTCCAAATCCAAGAACGGTTGTAATGCTTGCAGATTTCATGCCGAGGTTGACGAACGACAGTACTGACGGTGATTCAGTGGCGGACAGAAACAATGGTTCGTCAGGCAGTGGGAATGCAGAAGTTCAAAATTTGAACATCCATGAAACCCCTGCTCTGAAAAGAGTGAACCAAAAGAGTTTCGGTGTGGACCCGACCGAGAATTTAACTCACAGGGCAAGAGCTTTTGGGCGATCAAGACAAGACCTCTTCTTCCATAGGGGGCTCGTTCGGCGGACGCTCGCTTCGTACTCTGTGCGACTCCGTGCACGCGTGCCCGCCGGTTCTTTGCCCGATTCAGATCAGTGCCCCAAACACCACCCTCGCACCACGTTCCACCCCCAATCCACCGATCAAATCGACCTCCCAACGTCGACCGACGTACGCCGCCATGGCAGCAAGGCCCCCGGCGCCTCCACGTTTTCGCGGCCCACCGGCGGGTCGCGGACGTGATGCCCGCGACGTCCGCGACCAAGGACGTGGCCGCCCTGCCAGAGACGAGTTCGACCATCCGCGGTACGCCCGGCAAGGATTTCGCGGCAACGGCGACGGCCGTGGCCCTCACGGTGCGGTGGGTTATGAGGAAGGAGGTCGTGCAAATCACTGGGATCAGCAGCACCGACCGAGACCACAACAGCTGAGGTATGCTCCAAGGAATACTGGGATTGGCAACAGAGTTAGAACGCGTGACACGGCTCAACATCTGACAACTGAAGAGGAAACAAGGGCAGCAGCAGAAACCGAGGTGCAGAACCAAGAAGATAGACAGGCCGGGGGTTCAAGGAAGGTAAAAAAACCTAGACCTCCACATTGTTTCAGATGTAAAATAAACGGACATACTGTGGATGAATGCGTTGCTGTGTTAGACTGTGTGATTTGTAACAAAAAGAATTGTCACCCCCCTTCGAAATGTCCGATTCTAAAGCTCCCTAGACCGGATGCGAAAAATGTTCGGCTTTGGCGACAAGGAGCTTGGTTTCTTTCGCATCTCGGATATGGACATTACTGTGGAGGAACCGGAGTTCACGTCAACAGGTCTGGTTAAAGTAATTGGTGGTTCCCTGTCAGCTAAGGTACTGCAAACTGAGCTTGCAAGACTTAGTCGGGCGGACTGGAAGTGGGAAGCTATTCCGCATGGGTCTGATGCTTTCTTGGTGAACTTTCCCTCAGTAGAAGACCTCAAAAGGATGGTGGATATTGATTACTCTCTGAAAAACCACAAGGTTACAATCATTGTGTCGGAACGGAGATCAGACGGCCAAGTAGAGCCCACCTATCACTTGGAAGGCGTTTGGATCCATGTGTCCGGCATGGCGTCACTATTTGGTTTTCTGGGCACTGGGATCCGTGATTGGATGCACAGAGGAAGTTGATATGTTCACCTACAGGCAGAAAGGTGTGGTTCGTATCAAGGTTGGGATCATCAATAAGGAAAGGCTTCCAGTGATTACCGACGTCGTTCTTGGCAAGGGAGGATACAACATCACTTTCTCGCTTGAATCCACAGATTTTGTGCCCGGTTCGGATAAACCAGTCCATGATGAGCAGCCTCACAAGGAAGATGGCAGCAATGCAGAAGACGATAGAATGGAAGAGGATGCTGACCAGATTTCCAAGAGACAAAAAGGAGATGAGAATAGCCCTCAGGACTCTTCAGTACAAGGAGCAGATGGGCCTGTGCCAATGCAGACAGCAAGCAGAAACACACCTCTGCCTATTCTAGTGACCAAACCACCCCTGGGTGCAGAAAGCTACTGCGCAAAATTAACACAGCAATCTTTGTGCAAATTTGGTTTTCTACCGGTCCCTACCTCCCCCCAACCAATTGCAGTTAAAACAGTGAAGCCTGTTTCTTGCAACAAGAATGGCGCTGGGGAAGGTAAAGAACCAAAACAGAACATGGTGAAAAGCTCCTGTAAGAACATTGGCAATAAAAACAAAGCGGCCAACGTTATCTTGACAGCAGATCAGTCACAAGTTGAAGAGAATATGCAGTGCAAGAACACAAAATGTCCAGGTGGTGTCCCAGCAGCACCTGGTACCTCCTACTCCCTTTTGTGCTGCAGTACACCTCCATCCCATCTTCATCGTAGTCCTAGGACTAACTGTCCGACTGCTGACGGTATTTCAGTTGCAGATGAGGATATAATGAGCAAGGCAATGCGTAGGACAGCGGAGAGGAACCAGATTGGTACGCCAAGGAGCAGCCCTATGATTGAGCCGGTGATTCCGACTAAATCAAGTATGACAGCGGCTCCATTAGTACCAGGTATTCCCATCCCCCCGCCTCCATCTTATCTATCTGATACCTCAAATGACGTGTGTACACTGAAGCTTACTAATATTGGTCTGAACCTAGGTAACAGTAAAGAAAAGACAGATTCTTCTATTAATTTGTTAAAGACGAAGGAGGTAGAATTTAAGTTGGATTTAACTCTCGAGGAAAATAACAGCGATCCTCTCTTCATTGAACCAAGTGATGACGAGGGTGAGGTTCTAGACAACACCCTACTCGCACACTTGGTAAATGAGATCTCCGAGGTAGATTTCGATGAGATAGACCTTGACACAAAGATTTGTGATCTAGTAGGTACTGCCAAAAAAACAAAGCAAACCAAGAGCAAAAAACTTTCCCAGCGAGGAAAGAAGGAAAAATTAAAAGGTTAAAATGAAAAGTCTTTTTTGGAATAGCAGAGGTCTATCAGACTTGGCTAAATACCGTTACACTTCTGAAACAGTTAGTGAGGAAAATCTAGACTTTGTGGCAATCATGGAGACAGGAAAACAAGACATGTCAAAATCGAATCATGCACGACTCTCAGGAGGTGTAGATTTCGTTTGGCACTGTTTGCCTCCAAAAGGAAGATCGGGTGGAATGCTATTAGGAGTTCGAGATGCCTCGCTCGAATTATCTGTTATTGTGGAAGGGGAATTTTACATTAAATTCCATCTTTGCAATAGGTCGGATAATTTTAGATGGATACTTATGGTAGTCTATGGACCGGCTCAAGACGAGCAAAAGCAGCTTTCTTAATGGAACTCGTGAGAGCAGGCCAACAAAACCACTTGCCAACTCTAATGGGTGGTGACTTCAACATCCTAAGAAATAGCAAAGAAAAGAATAATGAAAGATATAGCGAGCGATGGCCCTTTCTGTTCAATGCTGTTATTGATAGCTTTGACCTTAGAGAGGTAAAGTTGTTAGGTCGCCAATTCACATGGGCAAATTCTCTCCCAAACCCAACATATGAGAAATTGGATAGAGCTCTCATGTCATCTGAATGGGATTTTAAATATCCACTAGTGATAATACATGCCTTGGACAGAGGAGTATCAGACCACACACCCCTTTTACTAGACACTGGAACTTCAGCTTTCGTAGGATGTAACAGACAGTTCAAGCTTGAACTGAGTTGGATCTCCTGTGAGGAGTTCAATGACAAGGTCATTGAGTTATGGAAAAGGCCGGCTAAAGTGAAGAACTCTGTCCAAAGATGGAACAATAAATTAAGTACCCTCAGACGCTATTTAAGGGGTTGGGAGAGGAATAAGAAAGGGATATACAAACAGCAAAAAGCTGCTTGCCAGGACAAAATAATTGACCTGGATGTAGCAGATGAAAAGAGAGAGCTAAATGAAGAGGAGCAACACCTCCTAGCTCAGTCAAGAGATCAACTAGCTGCTCTATTAAGAGAGGAAGAAATCAGGTTTTATCAACGCGCTAAAACAAATGATATTTTGTTCGGCGATCGTAATACCAGATACTTCCAAATGGTCGCGAATGGAAAGAAGAGAAAAAAGAAAATCTTCTCTCTCGATCACGGCCAGGGCAAGATTGAAGGCCAAGAGAACCTAAAAAAATACATAACAAATTTTTACAAAGAACTGTTCGGTCCGCCTGAGATTAACAATTTTTCACTCGAAGAATCCTGGACATCAGATATTCTACAGGTTAGCCCCATTGAAAATGAGATCCTCATTGCTCCTTTCTCTGAAAGGGAGATTAGAGAGGCAATTTTTTCAATGGACCACAATAAAGCTCCTAGACCGGATGGCTTCCCGGCAGAATTTTATCAGCACTTTTGGGAT
The DNA here is from genome assembly GCA_022530915.1 of Paspalum notatum. NCBI lineage: Eukaryota > Viridiplantae > Streptophyta > Magnoliopsida > Poales > Poaceae > Paspalum > Paspalum notatum. The sequence continues at coordinate 1,743,917 of CM039691.1, forward strand.
ATAATAAAGGAAGATTTGATGTATATGTTTGAGGATCTATCTAAAGGAGAATTGCCATTGTTTAGTCTCAACTTTGGGGTTATTACTCTCATCCCTAAAGTGCAAGAGGCTAATCTAATTCAGCAATATCGACCCATCTGTCTCCTTAACGTAAGCTTCAAAATCTTCAATAAGGTGGCAGCCATAAGACTGAAGGTTGTGGCTGATCATGTAATTAATCCATCCCAAACTGCTTTTATGAAAGAACGAAACATCTTGCAGGGTGTCATCATCTTACATGAGACAATACATGAGCTCCATAAGCAAAAGCTAGATGGAGTAATCCTCAAGATTGATTTTGAGAAAGCATCTTACTATTACTAATTGGAGGTTCTAAAAGTTGCACTAATTTCAAAGCGCGCTAGAAAAAAAAGATAAATCCTAGAAATTCTCACAATAATCAGAAACATCCGACTATCAATTGGCAGATTGGAATATTAATAGCCATTAGATCTGTTTTCTAAGTAATTACCTACCTCTGCCATTATGAAAGGTTTTGAGTTCAACTCTCAACGAAAGCAAATATCATCTTTTTTTCATTATATATATTTTTTAAGTAATTACCCACATCTGCCATTACGAAAGATCTTGAGTTCAATTCTCAACGAAAGCCAATATCTTTTTTTTTAGATTTTTTCCATTTTCAAATTTAACTTCAGTTTTTGTTCTTTTTTTCCATTAAAGATGCTATAAACCTTTCCACGAAATAGATATTTTGTAGACTTTTTTTAAAATTTCCATGTCAATCCTCACAAGATACGTTAGAAAAAAAATAAAATCATAGAAATTCTCACAATAATAAAAAAAATACCCTATCATCAATTGACAGGTTGGAATCTTAATAGCCATTAGATCTGTTTTCTAATTAGATAATCACCCACCTTTGCTATTATCAAAATAATATTAAATAATCCCTAAAACTACATATTAATTACCCACTGTGCCAATATAAAAGAAAAAAAATGAAATAACATCTTAAATTTATATCTAATTGCTCACGTTTGCTATTTTGATATGATAATACCAAATATCCCTTTTAATTTATATTTGAATTGTTCACCTTAGTTATTATGACTGGTAATATAATGAAAGTAATCCCTCAAATTATTTTTACAATCGATCAAAGATTATCTAAATCAATTAAGCATACATATAAAGTAGCAAGATATGCTATATTTGTTGTACGGTTACGCATAATACATTTAAAACTCTAACCCGTGTAAAAGCACGGGTTGATTGACTAGTATGATAAAGTGAAATGGCCTTTCTTATATCAGATTCTCAGAATGAAGGGTTTCTCGCCCAAATGGATTAAATGGGGGGAAACATTCATATCCGGAGGAAGCGTAGCCGTCAATGTCAATGATGAGGTCGGGCGTTTTTTTCAAACAAAAAAAGGCCTTCGACAGGGAGACCCACTCTCCCCTCTTCTATTCAACATTGTGGCTGATATGCTAGCTATCCTAATCAAAAGAGCCAAAATGGATGGGCAGATTAGAGGCATTGTTCCACATTTAGTTGATGGTGGGCTATCAATTCTGCAATATGCAGATGATACAATAATTTTTCTGGACCATGATATAGAGATGGCCCGCAATATGAAACTCATACTTTGTGCTTTCGAACAGTTGTCAGGACTCAAGATAAATTTTAATAAAAGTGAGATTTATTGCTTTGGTAATGCCCAGAACAACCTAGGCCAGTACATGGAGATGTTTGGCTGTAGGGTTGGAGAGTTCCCTTTCAACTATCTTGGCATTCCAATACATTTCAAGAAACTAAGAAACAAAGATTGGAAAAAGGTTGAGGAACGGTTTGAGAAACGCCTTAGTAGCTGGAAAGGCAAGCATCTCTCCATAGGAGGCCGATTGACACTATTAAGTCAGTGCTGAGCAGCTTACCAATGTACATGTCCTTTTTCGACGCTCAAAAGGTGTCCTGAGAAAACTTGACTATTTTCGTTCTCGCTTCTTTTGGCAAGGAGATGAACATAAGAAAAAATATCGTCTCGCTAAATGGAGTATTCTCAGCCAACCTAAAGACCAAGGGGGTCTTGGGATTCATGAGCTGGGAACCAAAAACATTGCTCTACTTAGCAAGTCGCTTTACAAGCTCCTTACTTCAGATGGAACATGGCAACAACTGATTCGCAACAAATATCTAGGCTCGACCCCCCTTTCCCAGGCCGAATGGAAACCAGGAGATTCACATTTTTGGTATGGGCTTATGAAGGCTATGCGTGATTTCCTACGTTTTGGCTCTTTCAAAGTTAGGGATTGGTCACAAGTGCGATTTTGGGAAGACATCTGGTTGGACTCAACACCATTGCGAGCTCAATATCCATGTCTATACAACATAGCAAGACCTAAGAACATCACCATTTCAGAGGTCTTATGCTCCTCACCTCCCAATTTATCTTGGCGAAGAGACATCGTAGGCCCTAAGTTGGTAGCTTGGAATTTATTACTTTCCTGCATTGCCAACATCACTCTTGTACAAGAGCCGGATTCCTTTCATTGGAATTTAACCCAAAATGGGGTGTTCTCGGTGAAGTCACATTATCAAGCTCTCATTCACCATGAAGTACCTAATTTGAACAAAAGAATTTGGAAAATCAATGCCCCTCTAAAAGTTAAGATCTTTCTTTGGTACTTCGCAAAGGCGTGTTACTCACGAAAGATAATTTAGCTAAACGTAAGTGGGTGGGTAATAAATCTTGTGTCTTTTGCCACAATGATGAGACAATAGGTCATCTGTTCTTTGAGTGTCGTTTCGCTAGAACAGTTTGGTCCTTTATACAACATGCTTCTAACATGAAAACCTCAAATAATGCGTCACATATGCTTGGAGCTTGGGCACAAGGTCTTCCTAGCACGTGGCAATGCATCGCTCTTCTTGGAGCGGCAGCCGTGTGTTGGTCTTTATGACTATGTAGAAACGATCTAGTTTTTGAAAAGAAAACTTGTTATTCTCCTTTGCAGGTTATCTACGCAGCAGCTCATTGGATGCGTTCGTGGGCTATTCTCCAGCGACCGGATACACAGGAACTCGCTTTGGATGCTTCGCGGCTATTAACATGAGTGGCTTCGGATATTTACTCCAGGGCGTATGGGTGGCAGTCTAGTCGTAGGATTGAATGTCACTAGAGCATGAGTACGGTGGATGTCTTTGTTCGATTGGCTGAGTGTTTCTTATTAAACCGAAGCCGGAAGTTGTACTTCAAAACTTTGCTATTGTAAGGTTACGGAGTTAATATATCTTCCTTTTCTAAAAAATAAAATCCATTGGTGGAGAGCTTTTCTTTTTTTTTTGATTAACGTAGGAATTTTTTGGCCCTCTCGGTGAACGTGATGGTTTCTTTTAACACTCCCTTATTAATATAATAGATATTGGATGTAGCATACTACAAAATGCTCTCAAAACTACATATCAAGATAGTTTTCAAGTAATCAAGTTTTGCTCATATACATTTCTCGTGATCTCTTCATCTGACACAGCTCTCAAGATAGCCAGAGGCAAACAAAACATTGGCATGCGTGGTCAGCGTCACGTATTACTGGCATTGTCATCGAAGATGCTTCAGCTGTCTCCGAGGAGAAACAGCCTTGCATTGTGGACAGGAGATCAAGTCACGGTTTCCAATGTATTAGCAGCAGAAGGCAGCCACAACAAGTGCGCAAGCGCAACAACGAGGTGTTATGCAAGCCAATAAGCCAGCAGCGCGGGTGCTGTCGAGGCCAAGGGTAATTGTTTCCCTGCTTTCACTTACCGGGCACATAAGAATGAAGAATCTGATCATTACTAGTACTGGGTCCATATTCTGCTTCAGCGCGCTGTCTACGGAGGAATCTTGATCCGAAGATGTCAGCCATGTCCAACAGCTATGACGCGAAAATGGGTTTTGGTTAAATTTTATCTTTTGTAATGGCATACTTGATAATTTCTATGTAAATTTAGGTAGGAGTCATTTAAATTATCTTTCACATTAGGTATTTTATATGTAAATTTAGGGGTTTAATTCATGTTTTACAATGGTACGATGGATAACGTATGTGTAAATTTATGTGTTATTGTAATTCACCTTCTATAATGGCATTGTGGGTAATTTATATCCAAAATTGTGAGGGTTATTTTAATTCATCTTCTATAATGGTATTGTAGGTAATTTATATCCAAATTTGTGAGGGGAAATTTGTGAGGGGTTACTTTAAACTATCTTTCATGGCAGGTAATTTATATTCAAATCTATGGATGGCTTTAATTCATAATGCCACGATGAGGGGTTATTTTAATTTATATTTCATAATAACATGATGGTAACTGTTGCTTAAAGGCTACCGGATGGAGGATGAGATGTTTCTGTTTTGGGTGAGAATTTTTAAAAATACTTTTTTAACACATACTCCCTCCATCGTGTTTTTTTAACATTCAAAATTTGTTCCACAATAAGTGTTTTTTTAACAATCAAAGTAAGATTGGTATATATGCATGTGCGACAGCCATGTAGCACTTATTGTGGGACGGAGAGAGTATCTTACAAGGAGTGCTTATTTTAGAGCATTTAATTTGTAAAAGTAAGATTTGTATATATGCATGTGCGACAGTCATGTACTCATGTTGTACCATCGTAAGGTTATTGTGATGCTACTTTAGCCTAAATCGCTATTGAAACCACCTGGGTGAAAAACAAATCCCGTCTGAATAGTTAGAGGGAGGATAATATACTGGTATTATGGTTTGAGGAGAAATTTCGGATAACCGTTATAATTAAGGAGGCAAAATAATCAACTTTAATCCTTTTTCTTTCACAGTTTCGATGTGCTGCGGGTTTTCAAGTTTGTTTTATATACTACCTCCATTCTAAAATATTTGACATGGTTGACATTTTTTTTTCAAAACTTTGATCCTTTATTTTTCCAAAAGGTTTACGTAAACGTGTTAAAATACAAATCGTGCTCAAACTATCTCCAATGATAAAAAAGGATAACAGTAAAATAAATACTAGTAACTAAGAATTTTAAATAATACGTATGATTAAAGTTATGAAAAAGTTAATTAAAACTGAGGGAGCACGTGTTTTCAAATTGCTTTTTTTTAAAGCACTTTCAAATTGCTACATTAGGTTTGGTCCAAAAAAGTTAGGCCTTGACCTTCCGTTCCTTGTCCAGCAAACGCCGAGGCCCAGCCCAGTTTTTAATTGGCGGGAATCTTCGTCCAGCTACACCGGCGGTTAACGGTTTATTCCGCGCAGAGCTTCAGCTTCCTCTTCCCTGCCGGCGGCCGCCACCACCACCGCCCGCCGGTATGCCGTCAAAATGGCTAGGCCGACCTCGCCCCGCGCAACGCGAGCGCCTCTCCTCTCGTTCACATGACCGGTGGCCGCGTCACATCTTCTGCTCCTGCCGCAGTGCCGCGGCCTTGATGCCGTCAAGCCGTCGCCGCGCGCGCCCCTGCTGGTTGCCAGCTCCACCCGGAATGGATTCTGGACAGGTTACGCTGTTTTTCTATTCGTACTCCTCATGTCTGTCGCCCCACCTTGCTATGCTTGCACGGTGCTCATTGAAATGACGCAGCGGGCGGCTCTCGTGACATCGAGCGCTCATATTCGTAGATAATCTTATTGTAATGAAAATGACTCTTGGTTTTAATGTACATACTGTTAGATAACTAGGACCTTGTTCTTTCCCTAAAACCACTGGATCGACTTAGAACTTAGAGATTATACCTTCGTAGTCTGTGAGGGACTTAGAACTTAGAGATTATACCTTCGTGGCCTGTGAGGAAGAAGACATGGTGATGACGACCTGCGCCTGCTTGGGGTAGGCGCGGCGAGAGCTGGGCGTCCTTGAGGCACCGGCGACGTGGGGATGACGGCGTCGGTGGTGGGGAGGCTCTGCAGTGGCGGCGGCAGCCTTCCCATCACTTCTAGTCGCCTAAACATGGACGAGTGTGTGTGTGAGGAGAGGGTTTAGCCAGGGAACGTTGGTTCCCGAGCCGGCTTCCCTCGTCCCCTTTTATGTGGTGCTGGCGTGACAGGGGGCCGCAACCAAAAGGTTGTTGCACCCCCGATCAGGGCGCGGATAGGGCGATGGACTCGGTCTCCGAACCGAACCGTTCACGAGATCAACCCAACATTCTTCCCCTTGATCTCAAACTTAAATACTTATACTTTAAACTTAATTCTTCAACTTTTCATACTTACAATTCCTCTTCTCAATAGATTAGTACACCAAGACCAAGGCGTCACAACAGTCAGTTACGTACTGTCGAACTCAATGGCTATAGCATACCTTTCTATCTCGAATCAGAACAACTTAAAACTTGTGGGGAGATGGTTGCATAAATGACCCTTTTATGTCCAGAATCATAGGGCTTCTTTTATACCCATACCGGCTACATGTTCAATGAACTTTTTGGGTGGAAGATCTTTAGTAAGCGGATCCGCGAGTATTCGCTCAGACTCAATATGCTCAATCATTATTGTCTGATCCTAGACTTTTTCCTTCACAACATAATAGTTAATGTCAATGTATTTGGCAGCATTTTTTGATTTGTTGTTATAGGAGTAAGATATTGCAGGTTTATTGTCGCAATATAACTTCAATGGTTTTTCAATGCTGTCTACCACTTTTAATCCGGAAACAAATTTTTTTAACCATAGTGCCTGCCTAGTTGCCTCATAACATGCTATAATCTCAGCGCACTCTGTTGATGATGCAACAATTGACTGTTTTGAGCTCTTCCAGGAAATGGCTCCCCCAGTAAGTGTAAATATATAGCCTGACGTGGATCTTCTTGTATCTTTACATCCTGCCATATCGGCATCTGAATAGCCCACTATTTCAAGGACATTTGACTTTCTATATGTCAACATGAGGCTATTTGTTCCTTGCAAATAACGCAAGGTTTTCTTAACAGCTATCCAGTGTTTTACTTCTGGATTTTTCTGATATCTGCCAAGCATTCCGGTTGTAAATGCTAAGCCAGGGCGTATATAATCTTGAGCATACATAATACTCCCGACAGCTGATGCGTACGTGACTGACTTCATTCGATCGATCTCATACTTATTCTTAGGACACTGAAAATTCCCGAACACGTCGCCCTGGACTATTGGGGCAGGCGATGCCTTACACTTGTGCATACTATATCTTTTTAAAATATTCTCAATATATGCTTTCTGTGATAGGCCTAAGACCATCCCCAATGGGGTTGGGTAAAAGGGATGGATATACACTGTTTGACACTGTAGCACTACTGTAGACAGAGAGAGAGGTAGTTGGAATAGTGAAGTAATAGTGGATAGGAAAGGGGATATCCATCCCCATTGGGGATGGTCTAATACCCCTTTCTTTCTATCTCAGTGGATTTCAATTCCAAGGACAAAAGATGCCTCTCCGAAATCTTTCATATCAAAATTTGAGGACAGAAAATTCTTAGTCTCCAGCAGTAGATTCATATCACTGTTTGCCAACAATATGTCATCGACATAAAGCAGCAGGAAAATAAATTTTCCATTCTTAAACTTTGCATAAATGCAATTGTTCTCAATATTTTTTTTAAAATCAAATGATCTTATGGTTTTATCAAACTTAAGGTACCACTGTCGAGACGCTTGTTTTAATCCATAAATGGATTTTTTTAGGCGACACCCCAAATTTTGTTTTCCTTCCACGACAAAGCCTTTGGGCTGAGCCATGAACACATTCTCGTATAAACCTCCGTTCAGAAATGTCGTCTTAAGATCCATCTGATGTAACTCTAAATCATAGTGAGCAACAAGTGCGATAATGATTCTGAAAGAGTTTTTTGACGAAACAGGTGAGAAGGTTTCGGTATAATCGATTCCTTCTCTTTGAGTGAAGCCTTTTGCCTTGTATCTTTTAATATTTCCTTTGGAGTCACATTTAGTTTTGTAAATCCATTTACAGCCTACTATTTTGGCTCCTTTAGAAATTTCTTCGAGATTCCAAACTTTATTAGTACTCATTGATCTCGTTTCATCCTCGGTGGCAAGCCACTTGGATGAATGGGGAGCTCTCATGGCTTTCTCAAAAGACGTGGGATCACCTTCTGTATCCGCATCCTCACTTGCATAAACTTCATAATCATCAGAAATAGCTGATCTCCTGCTTCGTTGTGACCTTCTCAGAGGTTCTTGAGCAGGCTCGCTGGCACTACTCTCTCCTTCAGGAGGCTGCTCTGGCTCCTCACTTGCAATAATAGGAACTTGCAGTGCCACTGTAACAACAGGGGCCTCAGGCTCACTTACAGCTGCACTCGAAGAACCACCAGCAGGTGCTGCAACGACATCAGGTATTGAGAAGAAAGGCTCCTGAATCATAGGAGTTGGGGCATAAACCCGCTTCTCATCGAGACTTATTTCTCGAGGTACCATACTCCCCCTGATCATTCCATCCTCTAAAAACACAGCGTGTCTGATTTCTACAAACTTAATTTGTTTGTATGGACAGTAGAAACGGTACCCTTTTAATCTCTTAGGGTAGCCAATAAAATGGCAAATGACAGTCTTAGGATCTAACTTTCCAATATTTGGATTAAATACTTTAGCCTCAGCTGGGTAGCCCTACACATGAAAATAATTCAGTGAGGGCTTTCTCCCAGTTCACAACTCATACGGTGTTTTAGACACCGACTTACTGTGAACTCTGTTGAGAACATGGGCAGCGGTTTTTAAGGCCTCCATCTATAGCTCAGTAGGTAGAGTGGTGTAACTTATCATAATTCTCACCATATCCAATAAGGTGCGATTGCGTCTTTCAGCCACTCCATTTTGCCGAGGCTCGCCCGATGTGGAATACTGGGCGACTATGCCATTTTCTTATAGGAACCTTGCAAAAAGTTTAGAAAGCTAGCCATAAGGGGTATGCTTCCCGTAGTATTCACCACCACGATCTGATCTTACAACTTTAATCTTTAAATCATGCTGATTTTTAACTTCAGATTTAAATAACTTAAATTTATCTAGCGCTTCAGACCTTTCTTTCATTGGATAAATATAGCCATAGCGAGAGAAATCATCAGTAAATGTAATGAAGGAATCAAAACCATCTACAGAATTCACGGGAAAAGGACCACAAATATCCGTATGAATTATTTCTAAAATTCCTGCGTTTCGCTTGGTATCTTTCTTAATTTTCTTAACATACTTTCCTTTAATGCAATCAATGCAATGCTCAGTATCTGAAAAGTCTAATGGGCAGAGAATATCATACTTAATTAATCGTTCTATCCTCCCCCTCGAAATATGGCCTAAATGACAGTGCCACAATTTCGACGACGATTCATTATCACTTCGCTTTCGCTTAGTACTTACATTACAAACATTTATAGCTGAAGAGAAACTCACATCATTCACATGATCACAATGGGAAAGTAAATAAAGTTTGTCTTGCAGAACAGCAAGATCAACATTCTTATTATCGCACTGAATAATGCACTTTCTATCCCCAAAATGACAGTGAATATTCTCATGATCCAAACATGATATAGAAATCAAATTCCTTCTTATGGAAGGCACAAATAAAACTTTATGCAAAATAAGGGTAAATCCGCCATCTAATTCTAAAGAAAGATCTCTGATGGCGTCCACTTCAGCTTCGAGTCCGTTGGCGACTCTAATGCTTCTTTTCCCTCTTCGCAGGGTCCTCTTCAAATGGAATCTCTGCAAAGAATTAGCAACATGAACAGTGCACCAGAATCAATTCACCAAGTATTGGTGGGTAAATCTAAATACAGAGACTCATCTATGAATGTAACTTTATCCTTAACTTGTTGAGCCACTTCAGGAAGTCCACACAATTCTTTGTGTGGTGCCCTTTCTTGCCACAGCACCTGCACTGATCTGGCGCCACCTGGTCAAGTGGAATAAGCCACCCTTTGCGCTGGGGCTTCTCACTGGCATCCTGACTGGAGCCCTTACCAGAGCTCTGGCCTTGCTGAAGCTTGTTGAACCTTTTGCCCTGAGAGTTGTGGTTCTTAAAGAAAAGCTTGTTTGGCTTATTGAAGAAATTTTTCTTCTTCTCACTTTTCACGAAGTATACACTATCAGGACTGTGATTTTTCTGAGCCTTAATACTTTCTTCTTCTTGGACGCACATGGCAATGCACTTTTCAATTGTCCACTTCTCAGGACTTATATTGTATTGTAGTTCACAATAAATGTCTCAAACTCTTTTGGCAAATAGTTCAGGACATGGTGGACAACAAAGTCTTTTTTTGCTCCATCTCATAAGCTTTGAGCTGTTCTGCCATGTGTGACATCTTTATGATGTACTCTCTTATCCCACTGCCATCATACTCAGCATTGGCAAACTTCTTAATAAGAGCCCCTGCATAGGCTTTAGTAGAACCAGTGAACTGGTCCTTAATCTTCTGTAGGTACTCAGTGGCAGTCTCACATTCAAGAATTGCACCCCTGATAGTAGGAATAATCGAGCCCCTGATGGCCATGAGACACTTCTTGTTAGAACGGTCCCACTTAGCTTACTCAAGGTCATATGACATCTGCCTTGCTGGGTTATCAGTAGCAGCAGGTGTATGTTCCGCCGCCAGCACTGGCGGCGGAGGGTGAGGGGTCTCGATGGCGTGATCAATATCAGCCATCGTGAGAGCCATCATCAACTTCTCCCTCCAAAAAGGATAATTCGAGTCATCCAACGGGGCAAGCCCATTGATCACACTCAGGGCATTGGCAATCTCAGATGGAGATGCTTCATAAAAAATAAATTCAATTAAAAAACTGAATTAAAACATGCTCTCAATATGTAAAACAATAATTGCTCTATTTCTAAATCACCGTTGGGCAGAAATAGAATAGAACAAAAACTTAAAACTTAATAAACATGGCAAAATTATCATCAACGTTGGTCAGAAGATAAAATTCTAGGTCATATACATAATAACAGAAAATTTCTTATGAACGAAGCATTCAACTTTTATTCTCTAAATAAATATCCACGTTGGTTTCAATTCAAATAGAGAAAATAAACTAGCAGTGGAAACATGAAAACTGTACTTAAAACTTATTCTCAGTGATTAATAATTAACTTAGAACTTAATCTCAAACTTGCAGCAAGTATAGTACTTAAAACAGTGGCTAATACATGTATAAAACAATTATACAAATGCATATACAGAAAACAGAAAAAAAATAAGCTTGCGCACTGTTTCTTTGTCGAAAACGGCCCAACAGGCCGGCCTGGCCTGCTTGCTCTGATCCCCCGCGCCCCAGGCCGCAGCGAGGGCCTGGGCCGGGAAAGCTCCTCCCCGCCTGGGCCAAATCCGGCCCAAAATCCCCTCGCTCGATCTCATCCGCCCGATTGCATCCGACGGCCAGAAATTCACCGATCCAAGTATATAACACTGAAAATTCGAAAATCCCCCAATACCTTAATCATTTCTCTTCTCCCCCCGGCTGCAGCCTCTCTTCTGCTTCCTCCGCTCGCGCCCCGTCCCGGAGAGGGAGAAGGTCGCCGGAGCACCAACGCCGCCGCGCGGCTCCTCGCCGGTCGCGCGCTCGGGTGAGCGCGCCGCCGTCGAGTGGCCCCGCTGTGGCGCCCTTAGGCCCTCGCGCGCGCACGCGCACAAGGCCGGCGGCGACGCCGCCCCTTCCCTTGGCCACCATTGACGACAAGGTAAGCCCCTTGGGGCATTTATTACTTGATTGCTTCGGGGATTTTGACTTAGGGTTAGGTTTTACTTCAAATCGGGGAAAAACAGGAACCAGGGTTGGCAAAAATTGGGGAATTTCTTCAGATTTAAACCAAATCGACTCAATCCTCTCCTTCTACTTGCTGTAAACTCAATTCTTGCCCGAGACTTGGACGTGATTTGCTCGGGATCGGCCAAAACCGAAGGATTTCACATCTAGGGTTAGGGTTAGAGCCTAAACCGAGGCTCTTGATGCCATTGTTAGATAACTAGGACCTTGCTCTTCCCCTAAAACCACTAGATCGACTTAGAACTTAGAGATTATACCTTCGGTGGCCTGTGAGGAAGAAGACATGGTGATGACGACCCGCGCCTGGTTGGGGTAGGCGCGGCGAGAGCGGGGCGTCCTTGAGGCACCGGCGATGTGGGGATGACGGCGTTGGTGGTGGGGAGGCTCTGCAGTGGCGGCGGCGGCCTTCCCATCACTTCCAGTCGCCTAAAAACGGATCGGGTGTGTGTGTGAGGAGAGGGTTTAGCCGGGAAACGTTGGTTTCCGAGCCGGCTCCCCTAGTCCCCTTTTATGTGGCGCTGGCGTGATAGGGGCCACAACCAAAAGGTTGTTGCGCCCCCGATCAGGGCGCGGATAGGGCGACGGACTCGGTCTCCGAACCGAGCCGTTCGCGAGATCAACCCAACATTCTCCCCCTTGATCTCAAACTTAAATACTTATACTTTAAACGTAATTCTTCAACTTCTCATACTTACAATTTCTCTTCTCAATGGATTAGTACACCAAGACCAAGGCGTCACAACAGTCAGTTACGTACTGTCGAACTCAATGGCTATAGCATACCTTTCTATCTCGAATCAGAACAACTTAAAACTAGTGGGGAGATGGTTGCATAAATGACCCTTTTATGTTCGGAATCATAGGGTTTCCTTTAAACCCATGCCGGCTACATGTTCAATGAACTTTTTGGGTGGAAAACCTTTAGTAAGCGGATCCACGAGATTCGCTCAGACATACATGCCTTTGAGCTCTTCATCGTCACTTGTCCGATTACAGATAGGATTCCTAGCAGTAGACATCGTGCTTATCCCTCGAGAAGGATAGCAAAGCCCAAATTAAAGACCCTGTACACCCTATGAAATTTGCGTCTCGTGGGTGGATACAGCTTCAATATATATTTAAACAAATACACTTGCAACTTGAGCTTAGGGACAGCTTGGTCTTGGTGGAAGAATCCTACATCGAGTTCTGCTCCAACAATGTTCCGTTGGCCCTCGGAGGAGCTAAGATGTTTCTCCAGCTGCCCCAGCTAGACAAGTTACAGATATACTATAGTGAACATTCAAAGCTCGACATCAACCAGTGTGCTTCCCACAAAAGATCTTAGAGATGGCGGAGACACTGCTTCTCCCTATGGTGCACAGTGTGGCAGGCAAGGCGGCTGACATGCTCGTGAAGAGTATAACTCGCATGTGTGGCGTCGATGAAGACCACCGCAAGCTTTAGCGCCAGCTGGTCTACGTGCAGTCCTTGCTGGCCGATGCCGATGTGAAAGCTGAGACTAACGGTACAATCAGGGTGTGGATGAAGGCTCTCAAGGCCGACGACGTCCTCGACGACTTCCAATACGAAGCCCTACGTCGCGAGGCCCTCACCCAAAGTGGCCAGTCCATGGCAAGCAAGGTACTGAGCAGCTTCACCTCAAAGAATCGTCTTGTGCTGCGCTATAACGAGCAGGGACCTCAAGAACGTGCTTCAAAAGATTGATGAGCTGGTGGCAGAGATGAAAAGGTTTGACCTAGTGGTGCGTGCAGAGGCGCCACCACAACTTCTTCCTCGGCAGACACACCCGGTGTTGGACATGTCCATGGACATATTTGGCAGAGACGATGACAAGGAGGTGGTTGTGAAGCTCTTGCTGGACCAGGAAGGTCAGCTGGATGTGCAAGTGTTGCCCATCATTGGAATGGGTGGCGTAGGCAAGACCACGCTAGCCAAGTTGCTGTTTAATGACAGCAGGGTCCTAAAGCACTTTGAGATGAAGATGTGGCATTGTGTTTCAGATAACAGCTCAATGTTATCAGGCATGTCGCATCTTCTATTTGTAGCCAACTCAGTTATAGATCTCACAAGAGAAATAGCTTCAGAGGCCGCAAAAGGTTCCTACTCATGCTTGATGATGTGTGGAATGAAGACCAAAACAAGTGGGAGGAAGATCTAAGGCTACTACTGTGTTCTTCTATTGGTGGATTAGGAAGCATGATAATTGTCACAAGTCGAAGCCGACAAGTGGCGGAGATAATGGGCACCCTTCCACCCCATGAGGTAGTGTGTTTGAGTGAATATGATTCATGGGAATTGTTTTCAAAGAAAGCATTCAGTAAAGGAGTGCAAGAGCAAGCAATGTTATTTATTAAATATTAATAGCCATTAGATATGTTTTCTAAGTAATTACCCACCTCTGCCATTATGAAAGGTTTTGAGTTCAACTCTCAACGAAAGCAAATATCCTCTTTTTTCATTATATATATTTTCTAAGTAATTACCCATCTCTGCCATTACGAAAGATCTTGAGTTCAATTCTCAACGAAAGTAAATATCTTCTTTTTTTTTTAGATTTTTTCCATTTTCAAATTTGCCTTCAGTTTTTGTCCTTTTTTTTATTAAAGATGCTATAAACCTTTCCATGAAACAGATATTTTGTAGATTCTTTTTTGAAATTTCCATGTCAATCCTCGCAAGATGCACTAGAAAAAAATAAAATCATAGAAATTCTCACAATAATAAAAAAATACCCTATCATTGATAGGTTGGAATCTTAATAGCCATTAGATCTGTTTTCTAATTAGGTAATCACCCACCTTTGCCATTATCAAAATAATATTAAATAATCTCTAAAACTACATATTAATTACCCACTCTGCCAATATAAAAGAAAATATGAAATAACGCACTAAATTTATATCTAATTGCTCACATTTGCTATTTTGATATGATAATATCAAATATATCTTTTAATTTATATTTGAATTGTTCACCTTAGTTATTATGGCTGATAATGTGATGAAAGTAACCCCTCAAAATTATATTAAAAACACCTATTTTTGCAATCGATCAAAGATTATCTAAATCAATTAAGCATACATATAAAGTAGCAAGATATGCTACTATAAAAACCTAAGTATAAAAGTAAATCTATATTTGTTGTACGGTTACGCATAATACATTTAAGACTAACCCGTGCTTATTGACTAGTGGATCTAACGCAGAAAGGTGAACATATATTCAATGAGTTGTCTTGGAGGTCCTTTCTTCAAGATGTGAATGTGGACTTTTTTTATGATTGCGTATTTGGTTACCACACAGTTGGATGTAAAATGCTAGCAAAAGATATCTCAGTAGAATGTGCAAATACAATGGAGTTGATTCAGGGAAAAAAATTGATACAACATGTACATCACATGCAAATTTCAAGTTGTGAATTAGAAAACATCAGCGGGTTACTGAAAGGTGCATCATCTCTTCGCACTTTGCTAACTCAATCAGGACACCAGAATATTAAGAATTTGAAAATGATGTCACTAAGAGCATTACGCTGTAAGGATCCTTCTATTATCCGTAGCTAGCTTGTAAACAAAGCACATTTACGGTATCTTGATCTTTCTGAGTCATACATTGATGGGTCACGCATTGATAGATTGCCAGATTCAATATGTATGTTGTATAACCTAATTTCATTGAGGCTTAATTGTTGCCAGAACCTATGATACTTGCCCGATGGTATGACATCTTTAAGGAAGCTCCGACATCTGCATCTGTTAAACGGTGAGAATTTGGAACGGATGCCACTACACAACCTGTGCATACTGTCAACGTTTGTTGTGGGCATTGAAGATGGATGTGGAATCGAGGAGCTCAAAGATCTGCAACTGCTTAGTCACAAGTTGGAACTGTACAAATTGAGAAATGTAAAAACTGTACCTTCAGGTGAGCTTGAATTTTTGGAGATTCGTGGGTACCATGGCCTTGCAATCTCTCAATGGATGAGAGACCCTCAAATATTCCGGTGCATAAGAGAACTGATAATTTCTAACTGCCCAAGGTGTGAGGATCTACCAATAGTATGGTTGTCATCCTCTCTTGAGCATGTATCTTTATCCGGCATGGACAGCCTAACCACATTATGCAAGAACATCGATGTGGACGGTGCAGAAAGTATATCTGTGCAAGTTTTTCCAAGGCTAAAGGAGATGAAATTGAAAGATTTGCCAAACTTGGAAAGATGGACAGCAGCAGTGCAGGAGAGCCTCATAAGTCGGTGATGTTTCCTCAGCTTGAAAAGCTAGAAGTCTTTTGCTGCAGCAAACTTGTGAGTCTTCCAGAGGCCCCATTTCTCACACAGCTATCATGTAGGGGAGATAACTCCGCAGGTGTTTCGTCCTATGAGCATACCTTTGTGCGGTTGGCCATCTCTTGACATGTTTGTTCTCGGGTTACGGGACAATGTGGTCATGTCTCTTGAGGAGCATCAAGGCCAAAGCCAAACCTCTCTGGAGAACCTTCGATACACGTGGGTGAGGGGTGAAGATGCCTTCATATCAACATTCAACTTGCCCAAACTGCGACTTGGGCTCGGGGAAGGTTTGGCCTACTTGGTAGAATTGAGCATCATGGATTGCTGGAATATTGTGAGCTGGCCAGTGGAGGAGCTCCGATATTTGCACCGCCTTCGATGTCTGCGCATTTGTGGATTTCGGAGTCTTGTGTGGATATCATCTGAGGACATCCTTTCATTGCCTCTGTTGGAAAATTTAGTCGTAGACCATTGTGACAGTTTGCTGGAGATCCAGGAACTACCCACATCGCTTAAACTACTAAGTATCGGGGACTGTCAGAGCCTGGTGTCGCTGCCTTCAAACCTTGGAAATCTGGCGAAGCTGAGGTTTCTCAATTTAAGTGCCTGTGGTGGAATACAAGCACTGCCTGATGGAATGGATGACCTCACCTCCCTTGAGCAGCTATGCATTTGGAGTTGCAAAAGGATAGAAAAATTTCCGCCTGGTCTTCTCCAACGGCTCCCACACTTGAAAAAGCTATCCGTGCAATACTGCCCTGACCTACAAAGATGTTGCAGGAAAGGTGGGGAGTACTTCGACTTGATTTCTTCTATTCCAGAAAAAATCTATTCTATGAGTAACCACGGGCAGCTGGGGTTACTGATGACTTATTTAACTGAGCTGCGTATGCTCCTTAATGTTGGAGTATGTGTATACAGCCCATGTAATGGCCCATGAGGAGGCCCATGTACTCTAGACTATTTACCCCACCCTCTTGGGTTTGGGAGGAATTAATCCAATCACTATTCAGCATGGTACCAAGAGCCTAGGGTTTCTTTCCTCTTTTATCTCTCCCTCCCACCCTTCCTCTGTCCCCGACGCCGGCCGCCGCCGTCGCTGGCCGCCGCCGCCCCCATCCTCCTCCTCCTTCCCTTCCCCTCCTATTCGACCGTCGTCGCGCACTCCTCCTTCTCCGCGCCGCCGTCGTCCGTCCCAGACCACTCCACGCCGCGCGCCTCCACTACGCCGCTCTCGGCCTCCTCCGTCCCAACGGGTTTCTCCGCGCCGCCGGCGGCCGCCTCCCTGGGCGCCGCTGCGGCTGCTGAGGCTGCCCGGCGCTCCCTGCCCCCGCCGCCGGCCTCCTCCGGCCCGCCAGGCCCGGGCGCCGCCTCCCTGGGCGCTGCGGCCGCCGCTGCAGCCGCCCGCTGCTCCCTGCCCCTGCCCAGCACCGGCGCAGGGTCGAGCTCTGCTCCCCTGCACCCGCTAGCTCCTCTGCCCAGCCTCTGGGCCGGGCCGAGCTGGGGCTACATGGGCCTGGGTGCGGACTGGGGCCCATTCGGCTCCGTGTACACCGCCGGGCCGTCCTCATCTCCGTCCTTCGTCGCCATCGGGGACCCTCCGGCCGCCGATCTGTCGCAGACCGGCGACCACATCTTCGTTCAGACATCGACCGCCCCTATACCAGCCACTGCTACCTCTACTGGGGGTGGGGGTCAGTTCTTCCACGAGCCCTCCGCCAGTGCTGCCCTGACTGCTGCCCTCCGTGCCGCCAAGACTGAGGCTGCGGCGGCTCAGGAGCGTGCACGTGCGGCCGCTCTTGCTTGGGAGCGTGAGCGCGCCGCGGCGGATGCCCTCGCCCGTCGTGTCGCCGAGGCGGAGCACTTCCTCTACGGCGCCCCCGACTTACAGCTTCACCAGGACCGTGCTGAGGGCCAGCTCTTCCCACCAGGCTCGGCCCCCTCCGCAGTGTACCCAGCCTGACCCTGCCGACCCGGTGGTTGCCCAGCTTCACCTCCAGGCGACGGGGGTCCAGAACATCCGGGCCCTGGTTCCTGTCATCCTCGACCCGGGGTCTACCTTCTTCGGCCGCTGGCGGGACTTGGTCATCCTCACCCTCCGCCGCTACGCCCTCAACGATCACGTGCTGCTCGACACTTCCAACGCGGATCGGGACCCGGCGTGGCAGCGCCTCGACAGTGTCGTCATGTCTTGGATCTTTGGGACCCTCTCCCTAGATCTCCAGGACATCGTCCGCACTCCCGGGGGCACCGCGCGCCAGACCTGGCAGGCTCTCGAGGGCCAGTTCTTTGGCAATGCCGAGGCTCGTGCTCTTTAGGTCGATGCGGCCTTCCGCACCTTCGAGCAGGGGGACCTCTCTGTTGGCGAGTACTGCCGGCGGATGAAGGGCATGGCGGATGCCCTCTGTGACCTTGGCTGGCCGGTGGACGACCGTTTCTTGGTGCTCAACATTGTGCGTGGCCTCAACGACACCTACAGCCACCTGAAGACCTGGATCTCCAAGCAGAAGCCGTTCCCCTCCTTCCTGCAGCTACGGGATGACCTGGTACTCGACGAGCTCACCAGGGGCTTCTTCAAGGGGTCCTTCTCCACCGTCCTCGTCGCCACTCCTCCGACTACCCCTGCGAGCTCACCGGCGCCACCTGCTGCTCCTTCGGCTCCTGCCACTCCTCCAGCACACTCCCTCCTCGGCGCTCCTTCCCCCAGGCCGAGCGGTGGTGAGGGGGCCGTGGTGGCCGTCATCGACGGAGTGGGCGCGGTGGTGCCGCTCGCGGGAGTACACCGACGCCTGCTCCTCCTGCTACTGCGGGTGCACCCTGTCCATCCTTCTCCAACCCATGGCATCTCGATGTGGCCGTTCCAGGCCCCAGGGCGGGGGGGTCCTCACGCTCAGCACCAGCCGTCGGCTATGTTCGCTGGCGTTGCTCCTCCTCCGCCGGCAGCCTGGCTCCCATCCGCCCAGTCTACTCCTCCGGCCTGGCCTGCTGGATGGGACCAGGCTGCGTTGGCTCGCTCTTTTAGCTCCGTGGGGCTGACACCGCCAGTGGGCACCGAGTGGATTGCTGACTCGGGTGCCTCCTACCACACCACTCCGACCGCTGGTATACTCTCTTCTATCCGGCCTCCCCATTCTTCTTGCCCTTCTTCCATCATGGTCGGCAATGGGTCTTGTCTTCCCGTCACCTCCTTGGGGGATGCGGGCTCTCTTGGTTCTTTTCGTCTTCTCAATGTTCTTGTTGCTCCTCATATGGTCCATAACCTTCTTTCCATTCGTCAATTTACAGCTGACAATTCTTGTACTGTCGAATTTGACTCTTCTGGTCTTACTGTGAAGGATTCGGCTTCCCAGCGTCCACTTCTCCAATGTGACAGCCAGGGGCCCCTTTACACCCTCCGGCTTCCACCTTCTGCTGCCTCGCCTTCGCCTTCTTCTTCGTCAGCTGCATTCATCGCCACCACCTCTTCCACTACCTGGCACCGCCGCCTTGGTCACCCAGGCCGCAACGTTTTGGCTCAGCTCAGTCGTAGTGCAGATCTGCCTTGTACTCAAGCTCCTGATGAGCATCTTTGTCATGTGTGCCTGTTAGGGCGTCATGTTAGACTTCCTTTTTCTGCCTCGTCTTCTCATGCAGATCGCTTGTTTGATCTTGTACACTGTGATCTATGGACATCTCCTATACTCAGTGTTTCTAGTTATAAGTACTATTTGGTGGTGGTTGATGATTTCTCCCATTATTCTTGGACTTTTCCTTTGCGCTTCAAATCTGAGGCGTTCTCCACGTTGTCCCACTTCTTTGCCTGGGTTTCCACTCAGTTCGGCCTCACCATTAAGGCCGTCCAGTGCGACAATGGCCGTGAGTTCGACAACAACACCTCCCGCTCTTTCTTCCTTACTCGCGGTGTCCAATTGCGCATGTCCTGCCCCTACACCTCCGCTCAGAACGGCAAGGCTGAGCGCATGATTTGTACCACTAACGATGTCATGCGCACCCTTTTGTTCCAGGCTTCGCTTCCCGCTTGCTTCTGGGCGGAGAGTCTTCACACAGCCACCTACTTGATCAACCGTCTCCCTTCCACTGCCTCCCCAGCTCCCACCCGGCACCACGCTCTCTTCGGTACCCCTCCTCACTACGATCACCTCCATGTCTTCGGGTGTGCGTGTTACCCTAACACCTCTACCACTGCTTCTCACAAGCTGGCGCCCCGTTCGACTCGGTGTTGTTTCTCGGTTACTCTCCTGACCACAAGGGGTACCGCTGCTTTGACCTCACGTCTCGACGGGTCCTGATCTCCCGGCACGTCGTGTTCGATGAGTCGGATTTTCCTTTCTCCTCCACCACCACCCCAGCCTCTGACCTTGAGTTGGAGTCCCTCTTTCTCACTGACCAGGTGGTCCAGCCACCCTTGTCTGAGCGTTCTGCAGGTCCTCTGCCGGTGTGCCTTTCTGATGCGCTGGCCCCGTTTTCGGTTGTCCCAGCTGCGCCACGCGCGGCCCCGGCGTCCCCTGCTGCACCACGCGCGGCCCCGGAGTCCCCTGCCACGCCACGCGTGGCCCTAGAGGCCCCCTCGTCCTCTGCTGCGCCACGTGCGGCCCTGGAGGCCCCGTTGTCCCCCGTCGGGCCACGTGCGGCCCCCGTGCCTCCCCTGCGCTATGCGCAGCCCGTGCATGTCTACCAGCGGCGCACGGTGGTCTCCCCTGCTCCGACACCGCCGCTGCCGGTGTCCCCTGTGCCGGCCCCGTCCACGTCGCCGCCTACGGGGCCGCCGGAGCCACCTCGTCACCCTCACCTTGCCGCCCGCGTCGAGTCGAAGGTGTACCACCCGCCTGTCCTCGAGCGGGATCCTCGTCACCTACATCCCATGGTGACCCGGTGGGCGGCTGGTGTCTTCGGCCTGCGGCCCTCTTGACTGCTGCTGCGGAGCCGGGGATCTCTCCTGTACCCTCCTCCGTCCGCGACGCCCTGGCGGACCCTCGCTGGCGTCGTGCGATGGAAGAGGAGTACACAGCTCTCCTTGCTAACCAGACGTGGGATCTGGTGCCACCCCCGCCTGGTGGCAATGTGGTCACTGGCAAGTGGATCTGGACGCACAAGAGGCGAGCTGATGGCACTCTGGATCGCTACAAGGCTCGTTGGGTTCTCCGGGGCTTCACCCAGCGCCCTGGTGTGGACTACGATGAGACCTTCAGCCCAGTGGTGAAGCCTGCTACAGTGCGCACGGTCCTCTCGCTGGCTCTCTCTCGCTCGTGGCCTGTGCATCAGCTGGACGTTAAGA
This sequence comes from Paspalum notatum, assembly GCA_022530915.1. Classification (NCBI taxonomy): domain Eukaryota; kingdom Viridiplantae; phylum Streptophyta; class Magnoliopsida; order Poales; family Poaceae; genus Paspalum; species Paspalum notatum. The sequence continues at coordinate 1,765,268 of CM039691.1, forward strand.
ATGCCTTTCTTCATGGCACCTTGACTGAGACCGTCTAATGCAGTCAGCCGGCGGGTTTCGTGGATCCCGCTCGCCTAGATATGGTCTGCCGGCTCAACAAGTCTCTTTATGGCTTGAAGCAGGCTCCTCGGGCTTGTACTCTCGGTTTGCCACGTTCTTGGTCACCTTGGGGTTTACTGAGGCCAAGTCAGACACATCCCTGTTTGTCTATCGACATGGAGATGAGATGGCCTATCTACTGCTCTATGTTTATGACATCGTTCTCACAGCTTCCAGTCAGCACTTGTTTCACCGGATCATCACCTCCCTGCAGCAGGAGTTTGCTATGAAGGACCTTGGCGTGCTCCACCACTTCTTGGGTGTTATAGTCGAGCCCCGTCCTTCTGGCCTTCTCCTCCACCAGCGGCAGTACACTCTTGACATTCTAGAGCGAGCAGAGATGACTGACTGTAATCCCTGTTCCACCCCGGTTGACACTCAGGCCAAGCTCTCAGAGGATGCGGGCCCTCTAGTTGCTGATCCTACTGCCTACCGTAGCCTTGCTGGTGTTTTGCAGTATCTTACCTTCACTAGGCCGGACATCACATATGCAGTTCAGCAGGTCTGTCTTCATATGCATGATCCCCGAGAGCCGCACCTCACTGCCCTAAAGCGTCTCCTCCGCTACCTTCGGGGCACTATGGACTACAGCCTTCTTCTTCACCGGTCTTCCTCCGCCGAGCTCGCTGTCTACACCAACGCTGACTGGGCCGGGTGTCCGGACACTCGTCGGTCCACGTCCGGCTACGCTGTCTTCCTGGGTGGCAACCTTGTCTCTTGGTCGTCGAAGCGGCAGCCAGTCGTCTCTCACTCCAGTGCTAAGGCCGAGTACCGGGCTGTCGCCAATGGCGTGGCAGAGGCTTCCTGGCTCCGGCAGCTCTTGGCTGAGCTTCACAGCCCGCTCGCCAAGAGCACGCTCGTCTACTGCGACAATGTCAGCGCGGTGTACCTCTCCACCAACCCGGTCCAGCACCAGCGGACCAAGCACGTAGAGATCGACCTGCACTTCGTCCGCGACAGGGTCGCCATCGGCGATGTTCGAGTTCTACACGTCCCGACCACCTTCCAGTTTGCCGACATCTTCACCAAGGGTCTACCCTCTACGGTCTTCTCCGAGTTCCGTTCCAGACTCAACATCACTCGTGGCTAGAGTTGAGTCTGCGGGGAGGTGTTACCCTGTGCGTGTACTTTCTTTCTTGGCCAGTTTTAAACTCCGCTGCGCCGGAAGTTCAGACTGCGGGGGGTGTTGGAGTATGTGTATACAGCCCATGTAATGGCCCATGAAGAGGCCCATGTACTCTAGACTATTTACCCCACCCTCTTGGGTTTGGGAGGAATTAATCCGATCACTATTCAGCACTTAATCTGACACTTTAGTACTCTACACATATACAGTATAACTCAATTCCGTATGTACCTATCTGAATTCATATTAGCTTCTTTTTATGTGGTGTCGGGACATTTAAGTAGATGCAGTCACTCAAGTTTTGTGTTTCCGTGACTGCTCACTGCATCAGGTGCAAAGTTCCCCGGAAAAGTTGGGCTTCCTCATCATGGCAGTGCATGACATGCGTGGACTATCCTGTGGTAGCAGTTCGTTTGATTTCAGGATGAAGACTCGAGATGCAGGACTGCAGGAGCCATCTATCTTCGTCTAAAATGGCTTTCCAGGAGGAACCGCCAGTTCCCTGAACCAGACAAAATTTCAGCTTGAGGGATGTAGTGTGCAGAATGCTCTCGAAACTGCATCTCACTATCTCAGGATAGTTTGAAGTAATCTAGTGTCGTTCGTGTACATTTTTCCTGATATCTTCATCTACCCACAATTCTCAAGATAACCAGAAGAAGAAGAAAGAAACTGGCACGATCAGCGTCACCAATTGTCAAAGAGAAGCAGCCGCCTTGCACAGTAGGTAAGAGATCATACAGTCAATAAAGGGTTCCGATGAATCGGCAGCAGAAGGCAGGCAAGGCAGCTACAAGTGGGCAGTGGCAAGAAGGCAAGCCAGCGGTACGGGTGCCGTCATGTCCTTTCCTTGTCTCTGAAATGTATGTCTCATAGCTAAGCCCATCAGTGTAGCAGCAATCGACGGTCGTAATTTTGCTGTTCCGTAATCTCTCGTCGCCTGCAATATAATCGGTGGAGAAGAGCACCTGACTGCAAATTAATTGTGTAGTCTGAAGATAATTGTAATCTTGCAGCCTGAGCTCAACTGACTGGGTTGGGCATATAAATGTATTTTGATACGTTGACATGCTACTGAAACTCAAATAATGCACATAAATGTAAATGCTGCCCCATGGTTTTAATCTAGTCAGGGGGCATACTCGCCCGTATTTTTTTTAAAAAAAAAAAACTTTGACGGGATATACCAAGATGATTATTGTATCGCGGGTAATTTTGCTCTCTACAGAACTTCCCTCTTCCATCCACCTGGGCTGGCCTGCCTGCCTGCCGCCACCATCTGCCAGTGCCACCTTGGTCGCGCTCAACCGTACGTCCGCCGCCGGAGCGGCGAATCGATGCCGGCCTGCTTAACAGTCGGGCTCGCTGGCAACTGGATCGAGCGCATCTCGCGGGCATGGTGGGTGAGTCGCAAGTTGCATAGCGCGCTCGCCCGTCCGTTGGCCAGCTGCACTGCACGCTGCTCGGACCTCGGAGGTCGCCGTCGATCGGTCGCCCACGCACGCCCATGGAGCAAAGTATACTCGTGCTTTCCTCATCAGGTCAATCACGTACGCGCTCTCTATCTCTTCTCCCCTACTACTATTTCCGTGTGTTGTTCCCTGTGAAGTCAAGTATGCTGTGCCCGCGGGGTGTTTGTAGAAATGACCCAAAGGAAAGGCCTCGTGACACGCGTGCTCGGCACCCCTTTTTCCTCCACCGGAACGCTTAATTTGTAGCAGTGACACTTTGAGAGAGGCGAGCCTCCTATAACAGTTTACAGTGATTTTGAAGCATTGCAATGCAAACAGCCTTGGTTTACAGCAGCCTCGTGCGGTCCTCCAGGCAAGCTAGCACACCATCTCCACTGGAGTGTGTTCATGCGAGTGGTGCAGGTGCAGCCATGCCTAGCTAGGTAGGATAGCCTGCCGCCGAACAGAGTCTAGTTGGGTACACAGTACGTGCGTGCAGTAGGCAGCCGGCCTTTGAAATATCTCCTCTGATGGAGCTTTTCAGTTTTTTACGATGAAATATACCTCAGCAATTCAGCACCCACTTATTAGAGACACTTTGTAATGAAAAATCAACACCATCAATGTTGCTATGGTGAAAGACAATGACAGGTAAACTGAAACAAGACATTGGTGCATGAAAACTTCCACTTGAAGTTAGCCTCACAAAGTTTTGTAGATGTGAGGAAATCTGCAGGCAGCATCACTGTCAAATCAAGTCATATTTTCTTCATATCGCTTTGCTGTAGGCTTTAGCTGCCTTTGAACCTCACACTGCAATTGCACATGTGGTGTTGTCTCACATTGGAATTAATTGCCTGATCAGTTCTCTTCTCCCTTTGAGCCTCACTGCAACTGCCTGATGGCGATGGCCCTCCAGATAACAGGTCAGTGACCTGAGAAGCACAACAGCAGTACAGCATGCACTCTCTCAGGACTCGCTGGATGGTTCATGCTTGGCGCTCATTGAGGGCACATGATGGAGTACAGTCTTCACTGGTTTTCTTCCAGCCCCTTTCTGTTTCAACTCAAGCTTCACTCACGGCACCAGCAGTAGTTTTTTTTTTAAGAAAAGGGTCACCCCATTTAATTCAAAAGAACAAAACATCAGGTCTGTTACAGCAGTTCGAGTTCAGCGTAGTTAAAGGCGCACCTGCCATTGTCAAGCACCAAAGACGCAACCTCCATCACAAGTCTTTCTGTAAAAACATCACCATCTAAAGAACCAACATGGGAACACACCGTCTCATCACCCCTAGTCTTAGAAACCCTACATCTCAAAGTCTCCAGTTCTCCACCTCCTCTGATTGTTTCCTGATTGCACCTCGTGAGGCTGACTCCAGCACATCTTTTGCTGCTGCCAAGTCTCTCCAGCTTAACTTCACGCATTCGTTGGATTTTGCTTCCAGACCTGCTCAAGCCTCCACCTGTGCGGCTGCATCTTCTTTGCACAACACCCGCCAACTTCTCAGCTTCCTTGCTACCTTTAGCAGGACCTGTCTGGCATCTCTCCATTTCCCCCCCGAACCATTTCTCAGTTACCCAAACACCTTAAAACAGCAGCACAACATACATTCAGAGCATCATTTTCTTATTGCCTAACCACCATCTAGCAATACTCCCGAAATCATACCCAACCTTCACTCCCACCACATCTGATACGTCATCCCAGATCACTCTAGCCACACAGCAATCATAAAAACAGATGATTCACAGTTTCATGATCAGTACAAAAAAGGCAAGTTAAATCTTGCACCTCTCTTCTCCTGCTCAAATTATCACGAGTTAACAACTTGTTATTTGCTAAAAGCCACAAGAAAACATGTATACGAGGTGGTAAATGCAACTTCCATACCGCCGGCATATAAATTGGCTGTATACCTCTGAAATTAACCACAGCATACAAGGATTGAACAAAGTATCTCCCCTTGGACTCAAAAGCCCAGATTATGGCACCCCTCTCACCCGTTAGCTGAATGGATTCCACTAAAGCTACCACATCTGTAGCAAACTTTCAGAGACTGTTCTCCTAAAAGTTAGCCTTGAATTTGTGCCATCCCAAGCATCGGCCACTGAAAGCTTATGCTTATTGCAGATCACATACAAGGGCCAATATTGAAAAGCAAAACTACAGTTTCCTAGCCATTGATCTTCCCGAAATCTAACTTTTGCCCCATCTCCTACATGCCACCTAAACCCCATCTTGGCTGCCCTCACAGCCCACAAAACCCCTTTCCAAAAGGGTGAAACCCCCAAAATTGAGCACCAGCAGTAGTTCACCTTCACCTTCTCTCACCCTCACTTCTCATGGCACGCGCAGCCATAGCTTGCTGAGAAGCCAGAACCAAAACCAACAACCTGTCATGCGTGGCGTGATCGAGCTTACCTTCCATCGCAGGTGCACAGCAAAGACTAGTCACCAATAATTTCATCTCTTCACTGGACGTTGCCATCTCCCCCTCTCTTTCCAATCACCACCTCCACCTCTCCTTGCTTCTCACAACTCACAGCGAGCGACAGCCATCCCAGCAACATGGCTGAGTCACTGCTTCTCCCCTGGGTGCAAGGCTTGGCCGACAAGGCGGCCGACGTGTTGGTCCAGAGTGTCACCAGCCTGTGGGGCGTCGATGACAACCGCTGCAAGCTGGAGCATCAGTTGAAGCATGTACGGTACCTGCTGGCCGACGCCGAGGAGAAGGCCGAGGCGGCGACTGAGGCCGGTCGCGCCATCAAGGCATGGATGAAGAAGCTCAAGGCCGCCGCATATGAGGCTGACAACGTCCTCGACGATCTCCGCTATGAGGCTCTACGACGCGAGGCCGAGGCTAGGGGATCCACGTCTCGCAAGGTACACTGCTACTCCTGTGCTACTTCCTCCGTTTGGGAATATAATATTATCTAAGTCAACTTTTTTTTACATCCTTTTCATAATATATAGGTCTTTTCATTAGACATGGTATATTTTTATAGACATTACTAGTCGAAGTGTTACATTGGAGACTGTATCAATGGATGTTCTAATAGATTTATATTTTGCTAGAGGAAGTACTTCTTGCTGGATCGACCACTTGTGCTCCATAAGGTGAGCATGGACCTCACAAGTGTGCTTCGCAAGATTGACGAGCTGGTGGTGGAGATGAACAATTTTGGTCTGCTGCAGCGCATGCAGGCGCCACAAATTGTGTATCATCAGACCCACTCTGCACTGGATGAGTCTCTGGACATCTTTGGCAGAGACAACGACAGGGAGGTGGTTGTGAACCTGTTGCTGGACCAGCAAGATCAGCAGAATGTGCAGGTGCTTCCCATCATAGGTATGGGAGGTCTGGGCAAGACCACGCTAGCCAAGATGGTGTTCAATGACGGCAGGGTTGAGAACCACTTTGAGCTGAAGATGTGGCACTGTGTGTCTGAAAACTTTGAAGCCACAGCCATTGTCAGATCAGTCATTGAGTTGGCTTCAAATAAAAGATGTGACCTACCTGATAATATTGAGCTGCTGCGAGGCGAACTCCAGAAAGTGATTGGCCGAAAGAGGTATCTATTGATTCTTGATGATGTATGGAACGAAGAGCAACGCAAGTGGGAGGACGATCTGAAGGCTCTATTGTGTTCTTCTAGTGGGGGGTCAGGAAGCATGATAGTTGTCACAAGTCGTAGCAACCGAGTGGCTTCTATAATGGGCACCCTTCCACCCCATGAGCTAACATGCCTGGGTGAAGATGATTCATGGAAATTGTTCTCAAAGAAAGCATTTAGTAAAGGAGTGCAAGACCAACCAGAGTTTGTCATAATCGGCAAAAGCATCATGAATAGATGCAAAGGACTGCCTCTGGCTCTCAAGACAATGGGTGGCTTGATCAGTTCAAGGCTAAAAGTCCAGGAATGGAAGGACATTGCCAAAAGCAATTTGGGTGAGGCCAAAGACCAAGTATTGTCCATACTAAAATTGAGCTATAGGCACTTGTTGCCTGAAATGAAGCAATGCTTTGCCTTCTGTGCTGTTTTCCCAAAGGACTCTGAGATGGAGAAGGATAAGTTGCTCCAACTATGGATTGCAAACGGTTTTATTCCTGAAGAAGGAACAATGGATCTGATGCAGAAAGCTGAACGTATTTTCAGCGAGTTGGTTTGGAGGTCCTTTCTTCAAGATGTGAATCTAGTTTGTGATGGCTTTCGTTTTCAGAACCGCAGGATTGTATGTAAAATGCATGATTTAATGCATGACCTAGCTAAAGACATCTCATCGGCGGAATGTGTAGATGGAATAATGGTGTCAAAACGGGAAGAAGTTGCCGTAGAAGATGTACTTCACATGCAGATTTCATATTATGGATGGGAAAATACCAATGTGTTACTGAAAGATGCAACATCTCTTCGGACTTTGCTAATAACAGTACAAGGACAGCATAATTTTAAGAATTTAAAAAAGATGCCATTAAGAGCGTTATGCTGTCGGGATCCTTCTATTACCCGCAGCCAGTATGTAAATCCAGCACATTTACGATATCTTGATCTTTCATATTCAGACGTTGATAGTTTGCCAGATGCAGTATGTATGTTCTACAACTTAATTTCATTGAGGCTTAATGGTTGCGAAAAGTTGCGGTGTTTACCTGAAGGTATGACATCTTTAAGGGAGCTCATGCATCTGTATCTGTTACATTGTCATAATTTGGAACGAATGCCTCCAAAACTCAGTCTATTGCATGACCTATGCATACTCACAATGTTTGTTGTGGGCACTGACGATGGATGTGGAATCGAGGAGCTCAGAGACATGAGGCTGCATAGTCATAAGTTGGAACTGTACAAATTGAGAAATGTAAAAACTGGTTCAAAAGCAAATCTCCATCAGAAGCGGATAAGTGAACTGTTGTTGGATTGGGACCACAAAAGAAGTGACATTCGAACAAATGATGAGGCCAATAATGAGGAAGAAGTACTGGAGTCCCTTGTACCTCCAAGTGAACTCGAATTTTTGGAAATACGTGGTTACAATGGCCTTGCAATCCCGCAATGGATGAGAGACCCTCAAATGTTCTGGTGCCTAAGAGAATTGATAATTTCTAGCTGCCCAAAGTGTGAGGATATACCAATAGTATGGCTGTCATCCTCTCTTGAGCATGTGTCTTTATCCGGCATGGATAGCCTGACCACATTATGCAAGAACATTGAAGTGGAAGCTGTAGAGATTAGCTCTCCACAAGTTTTTCCAAGCCTAAAGAAGATGGTATTGCATAGTTTACCAAACTTGGAGAGATGGACAGAAAACAGTGCGGGGGAGCCTCATAAGTCGGTGATGTTTCCTCAGCTTGAAGAGCTAAGAGTCTTTAGTTGCAGTAAACTTGCGACTCTTCCAGAGGCCCCACTTCTCATGCATCTAAGATGTTTTGGATCTAACTCTGCAGGTGTTCGTTCTATGAGAATACCCTTGGGTTGTTGGCCATCTCTTGTCAGGTTGGAACTCGCGTTGCTCGCAAACGTGGTCATTTCCCTAGAGGAGCAGCAAGGGCAAAGCCAAACCCTGCTGGAGAACCTAAAAGCTATGCGGGTACAAGGTGAAAATGCCTTTGTATCAATATTTGACTTGCCCAAACTGAGGCTCGGCCTTGGGGAAGGCTTGGCCTGCTTGGAAGAACTGGAAATCTGGAATTGCTACAATATCATGCGCTGGCCAGTGGAGGAGCTCCGATACTTGCGCCGCCTTCGATCTCTGTCTATTTTTGGATTTGAGAAGCTTGAGCAGATATCATCTGAGGATATCCTTTCGCTGCCCCTGCTGGAAACTTTGCGCATTGGCAATTGCGACAGCTTGTGGGAGATTCAGGAGTTACCCATATTGCTTGAAAAACTGGTGATTACAAAGTGCAGACGTTTGGTGGCGCTGCCAACAAACCTTGTGAATCTGGCGAAGCTGAGGGTTCTCGATCTGAGTTACTGCCTTGGGATGGAAGCGCTGCCTGATGGAATAGAAGGTCTCGCCTCCCTTGAGGAATTGCAGATTTCGAGCTGTCCAAGGATAGAGGAATTCTCGCCTAGTCTTCTCTTGCGGCTCCCACACCTGAAAGTGCTATCATTATATGAGAACAGTGACGGTCTGAAGCGACGTTGCAGGAAAGGTGGGGAGTACTTTGACTTGCTTTCTTCTATTCCATCCAAAGATATCTGGTGAGGCACCCTCGGCAGTGGTGGTTACTGGTGTGGCTGGCCGGTGACTTAAAATGAGGTGTGTATGCTCCTGCATCACGTCTCTCCCTCTCTCAAACCATGTCTTTCTGTTATTGATCTTTTGAGGCTTTATACATATACATAACTGAGTTTTGTGTGTATCTTCCTGACTGCATATTCCCTTCTTTTTTTTTTTCTGTGGTGTCAATCGGTATGTCAGACTGTGGCATTTAAGTTGTGCCATGCTATTACCCCCTCTATGATTTCCTCATTAGTTCATTTGAATTGCTGCTTAAGCTTTACTCTTGCATTGTATGTATCTACTGTTTGCTCTGAAACTGCATCTCAAGATTGTTTTCAGCAATCTAGTGTTGTTTATATCTCTCATGATCTCTTCTTTAACTTCGACAGGACCTGATCGCAAGTGGTTCTATATGTTCTGGCTCAACGGGCCATCAATGGAGGAACCTTGATCAGTCTGAAGATGCTGCAATTGGTGTAGACGACAAAGCAGAAGGCGGCAAGATACAACAGGGAATGAAGCCATGTCCACCGGCCACGAGACGAGCGAGGCAGGCATTTTGCTCAAGGAAGGAAAGAATAACTGCAGATGCCAACAAATAAGAAGAGAGAGCCAAGTTTGGAAGACAGGCGTGTGAATTAGTGAACATCCTCTGATTTATGCAGTCCTCTGCAAATGCGAGTTCCTGGGGAACCCTGAAAACTACATGCATGTGTTGCCCTTGTGCATGACAAGAACATTCTGTCTGTCAGTCCATTGCTGATTTGAACACGCATGTTGCCCGCTTGTTGATTTGATTTCCTCTACTGTCGAAGATTGCTAATTAATAATAATGATTCCAGGAAATCAGTCCATTATTATTATGTTTTTGTGTGTTTCAAATGTCCAGTTTTCTGTTACAGATTGAACGTGCCGTGCTGCGTGTTTTCCAAGTTTGCTCAGTAGCTGGCTTTTAGTCGAAAAGAAACAGTACAAATATTGTGCTCTAGTACCCAGCTGATAATTCTTCACTCTGGCAGGGAAATCTATGGAGCAGAAGTGCCAATGCAAACGATCAAATCGCTGTGCTCTTGTTTCACATGTCTCTCTCTATCCATTTGTCGCTTTTTTCCTCAAACTTATAAAGCCTGTTTGGAAGCACAGTACTTTTACAGTTTTGAAGCAATACCATGGTATTGCACAATACTGTGGTTTTGAAAGCACTATGGTATTTGGTTGGTACTAACAAAACACTATTTTGGATACCAAGGTTTACCCAAAACTATGGTATTTTTGAAGTTTTGGATACTGAGGTCTGTACCTCAGTTTTCTCCACCGAAGCTCTCCAGGGCTGCACTCTGCCTCTCCCTCGATGCCCTGCCTCGCCTCCGTCACCTCCCTCGCCGCCCTATCCTCCACTTCCCGCCGGCGCGCCTCCGTCTCCATGGCCGCGCGTACCGCTGGCGCGCCTCCCATCTCGCCGGCCGCGCGTCCCCGCCGGCGCGCCTCCCCAGCCGCCGTGGCTGGCCCCGCGCTCACTGTCGCCGCCTGGGCTCCTCCTCTCTAGTCCCTCCACCTTGGCTGCTCCTCCTCCCTGTCTCCTGTGCGCCGCCACACTTGGCTCCTCGCGTGAGCCGCCGTGACCGGCCCCGCGCTCGCCCAGGCGCGTTCATTCCCTGCTCCGCCTCCCCATGCTCGCCGGCCCCGCCGCGGCAGCCTGCGGCTCCGCCTCCCCGCGGTCCACCTCCCCGCGCTAGATCCACGCCCCGCCCCCTGCGCGGCGCCATGGCCGGCCGCGCCGGCACGGCCGTCTCCGCCTCCCGCGCTCGGCGCCGTGGCCGGCCGCCGCCACGGCTGCAGCCCCTCACCGGCCGACGCCCACGCCCGAGCTAGGAGAGAGAGAGGGGATGGGCTACGGGAGAAGAGGAAATTGGGAGGATACGTGGCTGGGTCCCACACACAAAACCTTGCTTCCAAACAGGGTTTTCTGCAAAATTGTAAAAATACCATGATATTTGAAAACCGTGTTATTTATGCTATAGATGAAAAAAACCATAGTATTTGAAAACTACAGAAACTTTGCGACCAAACAAGTGTGGGGAGGCAGGCACAACGCTGCACCTTGCATCGTCTCCGCTCGCTGCGACTGGCTGGCCGCCGCCTATCGCCTCTCGGTCTTCTACCGTTGCATACTACCAGCGTGTAGCAGCTCGTAGCTAGGCAGAAGATAACGCTGTTCAACTATCGAATGTGAGGGGAAAAGGTTGTTTCTTTGGTCCAGCTTCAATTCGCGGAAACTGATCGATCGATGGATCCATCAATCTGTATTCTGTACAAGTTGTCGCTCTGCATTATCCAACCAACTTGTGCAGGCAGCGTCCTCAAATAGTGTCTTCGACTCTTCGTTGTGAGTGTAGTAGCATGCTCGCAGTAGTCCACGCCTTGAATTGATGGCTGGCGTTAATGAATTTCTATCTGCTCCATTTCTGCCGTTGCTTCTCTCGCTTAATTTCAATCCGCGTTAAGTTGTTCCGCTCCTGGCCATGCCCACAGGAATCCGACTCGATCGCTGGAATTCAGATACCGCTCGTCGTATACACCAGTGCTGTCGCTGTAGCACAACTGGCACGCACATAATTCAGTCGACTTGTCTTATATGTCAGTGCGTGTCATCCATCTGTGCGTTAGTCCCAGCTTCAGTTTTGTTGAAGTTGATTGCCAAAAATATCAGCTTCATCAGATGCCGACTTTAAAGATACGTTTCTTTTTCTTTCGCCACACCTTTAAACCCCCTTTGAAACGCAGGAATCCTATATGAATTTCACAGAAAAAACGCAGCAATATGAAATTTTTTCCACATTCCAAAGGGACCTTATAAACTCTTAAACTTTGCAAACAACCCATCCTCTCCAACCATGCCATTGTTCATCACAATGAGGGCGCATATATCTTATGATGACTCCATTTGGAGCCTCATCGTTATTCCTCTCCAAGCGTATTAGAAAAAAAAAGGTGAATCCTAAAATTCCCACAAAGATCATAAGCAACTGGTCGTCCATCAGGTGTCTCTTATATTTTCTAAAAAAATTACCCATCATACCATTACGAAAGATGAAATAAAAACCCCCTAAATAAAGTTACCCACCATACCATTATAAATACGAATTAAAATAACCCCATTAAATTTACATAAAAATTACCCACCATGCCATTATAGAATGTGAACTAAATTACCCCATAAATTTGCATATAAATTATGTACATGCCATTATAAAGATAAATTAAAATAAACACTAAATCTACATATAAATTAAAATAATTTCTAAATTTGCATCTAAATTACCCACAATGCCATTACAAACACTAATATTACTAAGGATTAAATCTAACACTAATATTACTAAGGATTAAATCTATCTCTTCTAAAACTCTAGCCCGTGCGGGAGCACGGGTTGATGGAATATTATCTCCTAATGAGAGCGTCATATATTAATGGGAGGCTCATTTTTTCGATCCTTCAGTTAAAGGCACGGTTCGTGCAGCTACCTAGTATTTAGACGCATCTAAAAAAAATTATGTTTCGTAATAGTTAGAAATCTAGACGGATGAACCCATGGAAATGCTCTCTTTCAAGTCAGTCAATTTGTTGCCTAGCGCCTCAGCCGCTATCATCTTTAATTTGTCAGTGTCACCTGCTCGTATAAGTCCAGCTTGAATTGATGGTTGAGGTTGATGACTGAAAATATCATTCGCTTGCCGTTTCTCCTGGTACGGTGAGCTTCTCCGTTCTTTCCTTCAGTTGTTGGTGAGCGTTGTCCCGCGCGCCTTTTTGTGCTGTCAATCAACCACTATAGGATCAGGGTGTGGTGTCATATTGGCTCGCAGTCGCACACCGCTAGCACTGCATTATACTGCATACCACCTTCATCATCCTGAGCAATTCCCACACAATATCTGAGAGATGGCGGAATCGCTGCTCCTCCCCGTGGTGCGCGGCGTGGTGGGCAAGGCGGCCGACGCGCTCGTGCAGCGAGTCGCTCGCATGTGTGGCGTCGATGACGACCGGCGCAAGCTTGAGCGCCACCTTGTGTACGTCCAGTCCTTGCTGGCTGACGCCGAGGTGAAGGCCGAGACCAACGGCGCCGTCAGGGCGTGGATAAAGGCTCTCAAGACCGCTGCCTACCAGGCCGACGATGTCCTAGACAACTTCAAGTATGAGGCGCTACGTCGCGATGTCCTGAGCGGCTGATCCATGGCAAGCAAGGTACTGAGCAGCCTCACCTCAAAGAATCGTCTTGTGTTCCGCCATAAGGCGAGCAGGGACCTCAAGAACGTGCTCGACAAGATCGACGAGCTGGTGGCAGAGATGAGAAAGTTTGACCTGGTGGTGCGTGCGGAGGCGCCGCTGAGGCTGCAAGTCATTCTTCACCGGCAGACACACTCGGTGCTGGATGATTCCATGGTAATATTTGGCAGAGACGACAACAAGGACGACGTGGTGAAGATCTTGCTGGACCAGCAAGATCAGGATAATGTGCAGGTGCTGCCCATCATTCGAATGGGTGGTTTGGGCAAGACCACACTAGCCAAGATGGTGTTCAACGATAGCAGGGTCCAGAAGCACTTTGAGTTGAAGATGTGAGCGGCATCCATTATCAGATCAGTCATCGAGTTGGCAACAAATAAAAGATGTGACCTGCCTGATAGCATTGAGCTTTTGCGAAGCGAACTGCAGAAAGTAATTGGCCGAAAGAGGTGTCTATTGATTCTTGATGATGTGTGGAATGAAGAGCAACAAAAGTGGGAAGACAGCTTGATGCCTCTACTGTGTTCCTCTGTTGGTGGATTGGGAAGCTTGATCGTTGTCACAAGTCGAAGCCACCAAGTGGCGGAGATAATGGGCACCCTTCCACACCATGAGCTAGCATGCCTGAGTAAATATGATTCATGGGAACTATTCTCAAAACGAGCATTCAGTAACGGAGGGCCAATGCAAACAGAGTTGGTCACCATTGGCAAACACATTGTCAACAAATGCAAGGGAGTGCCTCTTGCTCTGAAGACAATGGGTGGCTTGATGAGTTCGATGCATCAAGTTCAGGAGTGGGAGACCATTGCAGTAAGCAATATTGGTGATACAGTTAGAGGGAAAAATGAAATACTGTCCATACTGAAATTGAGTTATGGACACTTGTCACCTGAAATGAAGCAATGCTTTGCCTTCTGTGCGATTTACCCAAAGGATTATGACATGGAGAAGGATAAGTTGATCCAACTATGGATTGCAAACGGTTTTATTCATGAAGATGGAATAATGGATTTGGAAAAGAAAGGTGGACTTATTTTCAACGAGTTGGTTCGGAGGTCCTTTCTTCAAGATATAAATGTGAAATATTTTTACTACTTCCAATCTGAATACCACATGATTATATGTAAAATGCATGATTTAATGCATGACCTAGCCAAAGACATGTCAGCGGATTGTGCAGATGGAATAATGGTGTCAAAACTGGAAAAAGCTGTGATAGAAGGTCTACTTCACATGCAGATTTCAAATTATGAATTGGAAAAAACCAATGGGTTAATTAAAGGTGCATCATCTCTTCCGACTTTACTATTAACTCAATCAAGACACCCAAATTTTAAGAATTGTAAACCGATGCTATTAAGAGCATTATGCTGTCAAAATCCTGCTTTTATCCACGGCCAGCTTGTAAATACAACACATTTACGATATCTTGATCTTTCTAATTCAAGAATTCATAGATTGCCAGATGCAGTGTGCATGTTGTACAACTTAATCTCATTGAGGCTTAATGGTTGCACAAATATACGGTATTTACCTGAAGGTATAAAATCTTTAAGGAAGCTCATGCATCTATATCTGTTAAATTGTTCTAATTTGGAACGAATGCCTCCAAAGCTCAGTCTATTCCATGACCTATGCATACTCACAACGTTTATTGTGGGCACGGAAGATGGATGTGGAATTGATGAGCTCAGAGACCTGAGGCAGCTTAGTCGCAAGTTAGAATTGTACAACTTGAGAAATGTAAAAAGTGGTTCAAAGGCAAATCTCCACGAGAAGCGGATAAATGAACTGTTATTGGATTGGGACCACGAAAGAAGTGACATTCACAGAAATGATGTGGCCAATGAGAGACAAGTACTGGAGTCCCTTGTACCTCCAAGTGAGCTCGAACTTTTGGTGATTCGTGGGTACCGTGGCCTTGCAATCTCGCAATGGATGAGAGACCCTCAAATGTTCCGGTGCCTAAGGAAGTTGGAAATTTATGACTGCCCAATGTGTAAGGATATACCAATAGTATGGTTGTCATCCTCTCTTGAGAACGTGTCTTTATCCCGCATGGATAGCCTGACCACATTATGTAAGAACATCGAAGTGCAAGCTGCAGAGATTAACTCCCCACAAGTTTTTCCAAGGCTAAAGGAGATGGTATTGCATAATCTGCCAAACTTGGAGAGATGGATAGAAAGAAGTGCAGGGGAGCCTCATCAGTCAGTGATGTTTCCTTAGCTTGAAAAGCTAGAAGTCTATAGCTGTAGTAAACTTGCGACTCTTCCAGAGGCCCCACTTCTCACGACATGTATGGTATCTGGCTCTACAGGTATTCGTCCTATGGACATGCCCTTGGGATGTTGGCCATCGCTTGTCAGGTTGGAACTCGGGTTGCTGGTGAACTTGGCCATTTGTCTAGAGGAACAGCAAGGCCAAAGCCAGACCCCTCTAGCGAATCTTAGCTATATGATGGTAAATGGTGAAGATGCCTTCGTATCAATATTCGACTTGCCCAAACTGCGTCTCAGCCTTGGGGCAGGCATGGCCTGCTTGGAAAATTTGGAAATCTGGAATGGCGGCAATATCGTGCGCTGGCGGGCGGAGGAGCTCCAATACTTGCGCCGCCTTCAATCTCTATCTATTTCGAGATTTAAGAGGCTTGAGCGGATATCCTTTGAGGGTATTTTTTCTCTGCCCCTACTGGAAACTTTGCGCATAAATTTTTGTGACAGTTTACGGGAGATTCAGGAGTTACCCACATCACTAGAAAGAGTGGAGATTGAAAACTGTGAGCGTTTGGTGGCGCTGCCGTCAAACATTGGAAATCTGGCGAGGCTGAGGGTTCTCTGTTTGGGTGACTGCGGTCGGATGGAAGCGCTGCCTAATGGAACGGATGGCCTCACCTCCCTTGAGAAACTGGAGATCTGGAGTTGTCCAAGGATAGAGGAATTTCCGCCTGGTCTTCTCCGGCGGCTCCCACACCTGAAAAAGCTGACAGTACGTGGAAGCACCGACGGCCTGAAGCGACGTCGCAGCGAAGGTGGGGAGTACTTTGACTTGCTTTCTTCTATTCCATCCAAATGTATCTGGTGAGGCATGCACCCTCGGCAGTTGTGGTTGCCTGGTGACTTAAATGAGGTGCGTATGCTCCTGCATCACGTCTCTCTCTCTCTCTCTCCCGAACCATCTCCTTCTGTTATTGACCTTTCGAGGCTTTACATGTATCTCTTTGCATGTATCTGCCTGAATGCATATCCACTTCCTTTGTTCTGTGTTGTCAATTGGAATGTCAGACTCTGAAAAAAAGCATGAGTGAGTGCGAGAGCGAGAGCGAGAGCGACGGCGAGAGGGCGAGCGCCCATGGCCTGCCTCCCGGCGGCCGCTCGCCTCCCCCACAAGCCACCCACAGCCCCAGCCACAACCACTCCACCTCCCGTCGTCCGCTGCCCCGAGCTCCTGACGCTACCCTGCCGGAGACTTGCGTCGAGCCACCGCGCCACCACCCCGTCAAGGCTCCTCTGACCGTCAAACCAGGTATCGCGTTCCAATCCCATGTCCTTCACCTGTTTTTCTCCACCGTGTCCCCTCTCCTCCGTGGACCAGCTCGCCCAGCTCCGGGGAGAGTCTGGATCACTCCTAGTGCTCGCCGTCCGGCGCTGCGCTGCCACCAGGTAGCTAACATTCTCAACTTTCATCTCACCGCGCCCCCTGAATTGCTACGTGTGGTGTCACCTCAGTCTAGCGTTTTCTGTGTTTCGGTTGCGAGCGCCAATGTTGCCAACTACGTTGTCCTGCGTGGTTCTCTGGCGGTAGCCGGGGTAGTGCTCCATCTCCATGGCAGCAAGGAGCGCGCGTTAGTAGCAGCCTCTCGGTTGAACGAGGGTGACGACGACGTCAGCGAAAAACGGGCGGTAGCGGCTACCCGTTTGAAAACGGTTGACGACGACGTTAAAGACCACCTACCTCCTGGGCTGGCTGTTACTCCCCTGCTGTCCCCCAGCTCCTTTTCCAACCCCCGTGTCTCCTCCAGAGCAGCAGCCCCCCAGCCACGGACACGGAAGAGATCTGGCCGCACATCACACTACGTCCTGGTGTTGTCCAATGATGACGGAACCTGCAACCCGTCGCTCCTTCCTCTCCCCTCGTCAGTGCTGCCCCTTAACGCCGACACGACTGCCATTCATGGCGAGCGAGCTCCCCCCACTGGCGTTAGTGCTCCCACCAAAACCTACCTCCAAGCGACCCTGTCTACCCCAGCTCCTCCCCGTGTGTCTCCCAAAGCCTCACCGCCCAGGTTCTCCCCACACTCGTGTTTCCGTTGCCTCGCCTCCGATCACCAAGTTCGCGCGTGTCGGGATCCCGTGCGCTGCCGCAGGTGCGGTCGATCTGGGCACATGGAGCGCCGCTGCAGCTCGCGCCAGTGGCCCCCGCGTCGGCCAACGCCGTGGCCTCGCAGCAGACCTACGGTGCCATCGCCGCCGGGCGGACGCATCCCCCTGCGGCTGGTGCCGTTCTCGGTGACTGGCTCTTCATCATCATCATCTGCGTCGGCGGCGTCTCTGGCTCCCATGGCCTGCTCGGCGGCCTTCGAACCGGTAAACATGCTTGCTTCCTCTAGCACGTCACCACCTCCCAGCTCTTATCCTCCCGGGCCTGCTGCTCTGGTCCCGCCGTCGACGACGTCTGCCGAGCAAGGCACCCCCATCACTGGCACTGTTGCTGCGACAGCCCCCAGCTCCACACAGCTCACGGTCACCTACCCTCCCTGCACTGACGTCCACGTAGTCTCCTCCTCTCCTCCGCACCCGCCAACTATCGCCTCCCCACCCCCCTTGATCGCCGCTCTCCACCAGCGCCTGTGTCACCCCGCGCCCCGCCTTCGGCTCATAGCCAGCACAGCGGGGCGAACGCCGAGTCAGAGGAGTTCAAGTCCGTCGACTCCTTCGGCTCCCCTGATCAGCCTGGTTCCCCCATGCTTGCGAACCAGCTCCTCCAACCAGTGCCCCACGCCATCCCAGAGCCCGCCGAGGACGTCCTTTGGATGCCACCCGGCAATACCAATCGCCTATACCGCATTGCCTATGCTTTCCTCAATGAAGATGCACCCACCAGCAACCCCTCCCCATTCATTCGCGCAGCCATTCTCACGGTGGCGAACACGATTCACTTTCGCCTTTTCCCCGCGTCGCAAGGCACCATGGGTGTCCTGTTCGACAGTCAGGTGGAGCGCGATGCTGTGGTGCACTTGGCTCCAATCATCCTGAATAGGGGGCGCCTAGAGCTGGAACGTTCCGAAAACACAGCTAACAGATCCACCTTTATCCCATCCTGGCTGGCCGAAGTTTCGGCTACCTGTTTTCCTGATGAGCACTGGCACTGGGACGGCATCCACGCGGCGTTCTGCAAGTTCAGAAACGTGGTTGAGATTGACCCTGATTGCCTTCCTCCTAGGGGAGATGCAGAGCTCCCTTTTGACTGCTCGTCCGTGCAACTCGTGCTTGAATGGCGCAATCCCAACCCCCTTCCCGCTGTCGCCACGGTTGCCAACTCGGATCGGTCCGGTTTGGTGACCACTTTCTACATCCAAACTCTCCGGGTCTGGCCTCGCGCGGAGCAGGTGGATGGGTGTGGTCAGCTGCGTCCATACTACCGGCACTTCCCTCCTCCTGGAGGCTTCTGGCCCCAACACGGGCCAGTTGCGACTCCTGGAGGGATGCACGGCCCCCTGGTGGAGCGCCCCGCGCGTACCCAAATGGGGCCTTCAGCGACTTCGGCCATCATGGGCTCATGGATGAGGTGGATGCTGTGGAGGCACTGGCGTGGATGCTCTCCGCGGTACTGCCCCGACCAGGCGGGCGAGGCCTGCCTGCGCCGCCGTCCTCTCCAGTTTCCGGGCGCGCCGCGTCCACTGTCAGCATTTCCTTGCTAGTGGACGAGGCAGCCGCTGATCCTCCTACCCCACCTACGGCTGCTGCGGCGGATGAGGCGGCTGCTGCTCCTTCCTCCCCGCCTCCGGCTGCTGCGGTGGATGAGGCAGCTGATGATCCTCCTTCCCCGCCTCCGACCACTGCGACCACGAGGAGGAGGCGTCGGCTGCGCGCCCCCGCCCTGCCGCCCAGCGTGCGAGCGTTAGGCTGGCGGCCAAGGCTCCCCCCACGTTTGTGGATGCCACGTCCAAGGCCATGCAGCGCCGGGCCCTGAAAGATTGCCTGGCTAGCTGCTCCACTAAGCTACAGATGCACGTCAAGGCCAGGAAACTCCTCAAGCGCAAGAATCCCATGGGTAGGATTGACCTCCGCCGCCTGGCGAAAGTTGCTGGTTTGAGCCGCGCTGATCAGCGTGCTGTCGTGGCGGCCGCGGCTGCCCCCTCTCCACCATGATATGCGACGTTAGGATGATGTACTGGTGCAGTGACGCGCCGCCTTTTGCTGTCAATGTTAGATTGAGGTGTCATCCATGCTGTAACAGTCTGGGGGATGATGGTGTTTCCCCCCACACTCTCTATCTTGTATCCTCGCGTTTTGCCATATACTGTCTGTGGCTTCTAAACCCCCTTTTGGTGTTTGCTTTTTATCCATGAGTAACAATTTCCTGACTTACACTCTCCTCTCCTGGAATGTTCGCGGCTTGGGCAAATCTGAAAAATGTGATGTTGTCAGGGACTTGCTTTCCTCCTACCGCACAAACCTTGTTTGCCTGCAGGAAACCAAGCTCGCCCCTAGCTCCCCTTCCTGGCGCCCCCCCCCCCTTTCTTCCACACAACCTTTCTGCTTATCTGGAACACTCTGCTGTTGAAACCCATGGTGGCATGATCACTGCTTGGCGTGCAACTGATTTTACCTTCGTCTCAGCCTTCTCCACGAAACACACTCTCTCGGTAGTTTTGCAAGGCTCCAATTCTGCCACACCTTTCACCCTCACCAATGTCTATGCCCCCTCAAATCACCAGGACTCGCATGCTTTCCTCCATGAACTAGGTGGGCTTGCCGCTGTGATCACGGGGCAATGGGTCTTGGGAGGCGATTTTAATCTCCTGCGCCACTCGGAAGATAAAAATAATGATCTTTTTAACTCCCGTCTAGCGGACGCTTTCAACGACACTATCAACCAGCTCACTCTGATCGACCTACCACTCCTGGACAGGCGATACACCTGGAGCAACCAGCGCCGCATACCCACTCTGGCACGCCTAGACCGAATTTTTGTGAACACTGAATTCAGCGCTGCCTATCCTAATACTTCACTCCTGTCGGGCAACCGACCCACCTCGGATCACTTCCCTCTCGTCTGCACGATCTCCACGACAACACCTCAACCTGGTTTGTTCCACTTCGAGAATGCCTGGCTGCTGAATCCTGCGTTCCTCTCCCAAATTATCCCGGTCTGGTCTGGTCCGGTCAGAGAGGATAGCTCGGTGGGGGTGCTGGTGGCGCGAATCAAGTCCACTCGACAGGTAGCTAAGGTTTGGGCACGACGCCAAAAAAAACCCTCCCACGCCTACTTTAACTGCAAATTCCTGACTCAAATGCTTGATTATGCGGAAGACTATCGCCCTCTGTCTTCAGGTGAACGTTGCTTACGGAGATGCTGCCAGGACAACCTGGCGATGTACATCAAGGAGCGGGCGGCGCGTTGGAATCAGCGCGGCAAAATGCGTGTGATCGCTGAAGGCGACGACAATACGCGCTTCTTCCACGAGCGTGCCTCTCAACGCATGCGCTCCAATTGCATCCGGGTGATAGAGCATGAAGGTCGCGCGTTGACGAGCCACGCGGAAAAGACCACGGTGCTTACCCAATTCTACACCAAACTCATTGGGGAAGCACTTCCAACAGCTTGGGCCTTCCCCCTAGACAAGCTATATGAGTGCTCTACTCGCGTGGATGAGGCAGTGCTTGCTGCTCCATTCTGTGAGGAAGAGGCAAGGAGTGCCGCGTTCGCCATGAACCGAGCGAGTGCCCCGGGACCGGATGGGATTGGTGCTGGCTTCTATCAGGCGGCCTGGAAGCATGCCAGTCCGACGGTTCTAAACTTCCTCAACGACTTCCACGATGGCCGGGCTGTCAACCTTGATCGCATCAACCGTGCAGTGATTGTTCTATTGCCAAAACACAGTGGAGCAACAAACCCCAAAGACTTTCGGCCGATCTCATTGCAGAACTGGCCGATGAAGATACTAACGAAGATACTGTGATGCCCCTGGCATCTCAAGCGCCTTGACACACAGTTAGACACAAGCTAATGATGAATTAGGGTTTAATCACGCTTTGGGGGTAACAAGGATTAGGTGGAGAAACCACTAAATCAAAATCTTTCTATCCTAATACAAAAAGTCTAGATTTTCAGCTTGTCACCAAACTTCACACTGAAATTACTTTTGATTTCACTATATGACTTCAAATTCACCCTTTCTATGAAATGAAATTGAACTTATCACCTCTCAAATTCACCTATTGTGGAAGTGATTGCACTTCATTTGATACTCCAAAAGTTGGAAACAAGAAAGTCTCTACACAAAGTGAAATTTCTGTTTTAATAAACCTTGGAACATAATCGGGTCTATATTTCAAAATCTGTTGGGTTTCAGACCAAAGTCATATTACTAAACTTGTAGATAAAGTACTGAGGGACAACTTTGGTAACTAGAGTTTGATCATACATTGATTTTTAAATGGAGTTTAGGGTCATTTTCTAACAACACAGAAAACCAGTTCAAATCAGCCCTATTTAGAAATCTCCAATTTGCTCTAGACTGCAGCCACTTTCATGCAAAACTCCAATTGGAAAAGTTGTAGGATTTGAAATTCTAAACAACTCACTCAAAAGGCATTTTGGGATAAAAGGCTAGTAAATAGGAGTTTTAGTATTTCTAAACAATAAAGGTCCCCTGTCCAAGGTGAAGGCCGATTCAATATTCGAATTTAAATCATTTTTACACCTAGATTTTGGGTTTGTTCCTTTTGACAAAGTTGTAGATCTGGAAGAGAGGAACAATTCTTTCAATTAGAGCTTTTCTAAATTCGGCCTCCAAATTGGTCAAAACGGCGGTTTACAGTAGTGGGGAAAACACATTTTTCTTTTCTTTTTCCCGGGGTCACTGACAGGTGGGCCCTCGGATCCGCGCCGACGCGCAGGCGCGAACCCGCGCGCGCCGCGTGGCTCGCCCGCGTACAGGAAGTACGGCGAGCCCGCAGCGGCCGCGCCGGGCGCGTCAAAACGAGGCGCAAGTGCTCCCCACCCGAAACCCTAGCGCCTCGTTCCATTTCCGACCCGTTCCCACCCGCGCGCCGCGCTTGAACCCGAGCCGCCATTGACGCCGGCGAGCTCGGGCTCGAGCTCGCGCCGCCGCCGTCCGACCCCCGCTCGCCCCGAGGCCACCACCGCCGCACTCCCCACTCCGCCGCGCACCTAACGCCCTAGACCTCGTCGCCTCTCCCCCACCCGGCGCCGAGATCCACCTCCGCTCGACGTTAAGCCCGCGCCGCCGTCGCTCCGGTTCACCGCCGGTTCACCCCGTCGCGTACCACCCTCCACCGCCTCCCAGTGCTCCAGACCTCCACCGCCAGCTCCGCCTCGGCCTCGCGCACCCAACGCGCTAGGTACCGCCGCCGCCATCGCC
The DNA here is from genome assembly GCA_022530915.1 of Paspalum notatum. Lineage (NCBI taxonomy): Eukaryota > Viridiplantae > Streptophyta > Magnoliopsida > Poales > Poaceae > Paspalum > Paspalum notatum. Next base: position 1,788,074 of record CM039691.1, read on the forward strand.
TCCTCCACCTCTCCCCGCGCGCGCCGCTTGTGTGCACCCGTGCCGCCCACGGGCTCGTCGTGGAGAGCCACCCTCGGGCCATCTCCGCGCCACCACTTCGACTCCGCCGGGTTCGCCTCGTCCCCGCGCAGCTCAAGCGCTCTCTGGCCCCGCCATCCGCCGCCCCCGACCGCCGGATCGACGCCGCGCCGCCGCGCCACGCCAAGCTCCCGCGGCTTCGGTTCACCGCCGCCGCTCCGCTTGTCCTCACCTCCTTCCGCGACGAGATCTGGGGGAATCGAGTCCCCGTGGACGGGAACATCTTCCCCGACCCCATCGGCCTCAAGCCCGGGCCTCCACGCGCCGGCGCAGCGTCCCCAACCCCGGCCACCGCGCGCGCGCCCGTCGGCCCGAGGAAGAAGAAGAAGGAAGGGTAGTTTTACCCGAAACCCACTGCGTTTTTGCATTTTTACGCGCTATATTTTAAACACTATGCATTGAGTCTGTAGAATCTTCCCTGCTACCCCCTGGAGTCTACGGTTAATTACGTTTAGGTCCCTAGTCTGAGTGATTTTCCATTTGAATGCATTTAAATTAGCGGTGAACTTCGGAAAATCATATAAAATCACAGAAATTTTCAAAATGGACAAACTCAGTTGCGTTAGACTCCTCTTGAATAGATCTACATGATAGGTATGATGTGAAGGTGTTAAATGTCTGTTTTGGCCTTGGTTTGTTGCATGCATGATTAATTAGGATAAAAGTCAAAAGTGCACTAAATGAACTCCAAATGGCATGAAACTTTGACAGTAGCTTCCTTGTGGCATTATAGCACTATGTAAATTTTTGTAGCCCTAGCACTTACTGTTTAATTACCCTTTTACCCTTATACATGTGTTAGGTGCATTATTTAACTTAGAAAGTGGAGACTACATAGAGTATGTTCAAATCGACTCTCTAGCAATTTTCATATACTTTAGGTAGTATGAGTATCTCACTGGTAAAATATGAGTCCCTGCATGTTAAGTTTTAATGGTGATTTGAAAATAATAAAATGCCACATGTTAAAAGAGATAATTAGGAAAAGTGGTCATAGGTGGCTAGAGAAATTCTCTGGAAAATGTGGTAACTCAATGTTGATGCATAGAGTCCAGAAAGTATATGTTTGATCTAGGTCCATTGAGGTACTCCATGTTTAGGTAGTTTATCGATCACCTTTTCGTCTGTTCATGAAATGGATATTCATACGTGTGTTTCATGTTCGTGCACCTCATCCACTGCATCATGCATGTCAATCATATAGTGACGCTTATTTCAGATACGTGATCAAGAAATAAGCACATGGAACTACTTCAACCAACGGTGATCCAAAAGACCAACTAAGACCCACTCACGACCTGGAGAGCCCATCAGTCGTGCTTGGAAGGAGGAGCTGTCCAAGGGATCAAGGGGTTGCCTGGGGCGAAGCCTCACAACCCGGCAAACTAACAGTAGCTTAGTTTGTTGGTTTTATTAAAGTGAATCAAGGTAGGCAGGACCATGCAAATCCCAGCAAACAAATTATTTTGAGTTACGCATATGCATTAGGGTTGATTGAAACCAATTGCATTAGACTCCCCAGCCGTCCTGGCCCTAGCACCTATACTTAGGGTTCGTAGGACGAGTGCCTAGAATGGTTAGGCGCGAGTAGACACGAGTGAGCACTGTCACTCGCCTCGTAGGGTTTACTTTCAAATGATGAATTCTCATTACTATGAATTTATTATTGCTATGATTATGCTTTCAATTGAGACCGGGCGGAGATATGGGATTACTACATTGAAAAATGATGTGGATGGTATGGTGGACTCCGCCCGAGTCGCATAAGGCCCGTTCGCTGTTCGCCTGCTGATCGGCATAACATTGCTAGGGTGCTTATCCGGGATCTATGGACCGGTGAAAGTCTTGCTTGTGCCGTCTCAAGGAAGGGGCACGTTCCTACCCACTGGTTGAGAGGAAGGTGGCCGCGGAGGCGGGTGTCAAAGGAGGGCAGAACCCGACGTAACCGAGGTACCGCTCCTGCGACAACGCGCTCCGGGAGTCAGGCGGGAGTGGTCATCGAACTTGAGACGGGACAAGTGGAGATGGGGGAAGCATATGTGGAACGCTGGGAGTTAGTAAGCATATGCCATCCTGGTGCTTCTAGTTATTCCCGGGAATATAAAAATCGATTCGAATCGCTGATGCTCACCAGGTGTGAGAATGCCAATATCACTGACGGACAACGTAGAACTGTTTGAGGCAAGATGTTTTATGGAATTGATGATTTGATACGACACAATGGTTATACATGTTTTACTTCATGCAAATTACTCGCTTTATATTACCAATGAGATTCAGGATAAGGACTGGCGGCTGCCAAATCCCGCTATAGCATGACATTAAAACATAGTGGATAATCATAATTAAAGGATAGCGACTGTCAAATCTCGCTATCCTATGGCAACATTTTACAGTTTAAAACCAGTGGCTAAGGATCTACTTGCTAGTAAGCTGAGCTTTGCGTCAGCCGTAACTCTGTCCATTAAGTCCTACTGAGTAATTAGTAATCAGGGTTTGCCCCCACTTTTGGCTCACAGGTACTGGCGGCATTTGGATAGCTGCTTGGAGAAGGGTAGCACCGGTGGGCTCGGTGCTTCTCGCCTCGTTCGTCTGTATGAAGGCTTCTTAAGTATTTGGTTTCCGCTGCGAGATGTTTTGAAAATGCTTCCGCATTATATATATTTTGGACATGTATTTGACTATATACATTCTTGGTTTATAAACTAAGTCTATCTATTCTATATTTCAACTGCCTGTGATGATGTAACTGTTGTGGTTCCATCGAGAGTCAGATGTGTATGATGTCGGTTCCTTTGGGAAATGGTGTTATCGAGAGCCGAAGGCCTCTCGACGGACGACCGGATTTAGTACGGTCTGAGTACATTGTTAGCTAATGGTGGCAGGTGTACTTAGCCCATATTAAATCGGCGGTTCCACCACAGATACTCACCTCAAGGTTACAAAAGCAGATCGGGAAACTGGTTGATGTGGATTAGACTGGGTTTATTCAAGGGCGCTCCATCTCTGAAAATTTTGTCTACGCCACAGAGCTAGTGCAATGTTGCTACAAGCGCAAAGCCCCCACAATGGTGCTCAAACTTGATTTTGCTAAAGCGTTCGACTCGGTCTCCTGGGCTAGTCTACTGAAAATATTGACAGTGAGAGGCTTCCCACACATTTGGGTAAAGTGGATAAGTACAATCATGCAATCCTCGAGGTCCGCTGTGCTTGTCAACGGATGCGTCGGTCCATGGTTCCACTGCAAGCGAGGCCTCCGGCAGGGAGATGCACTTTCACCATATCTGTTCATCCTTGTGGCTGACGTTCTACAGCAGCTGATCAAGCGTGACGGAGCAGTACGCCATCCCCTGGTCGATGGTGCATGTCCAGTGCTGCAGTATGCGGATGAAACATTGATTTTAGTTCGGGCTGAATCAAGTGACATTGCTAGACTGAAGGCTTTGCTTGATGCATTCTCGGAAGCCACCGGACTGAAGATCAATTTCCATAAGAGCACTGCAGTGCCAATGCATGTACCTCCGGCTCGGCTTGGTCGTCTTATCAGAACCTTGCGCTGCAAACAAGCATCATTCCCACAGGTATACCTCGGCCTGCCGCTATCCAATGTGAAACTGCAGCTCTCGGCGTTTGCCCCCCTGATCGCGAAAGTTGATCGCCGGCTCGCTGGATGGAAGGCTGCTCTACTCAATTATGCAGTGAGAACGGTCCTGATCAATGCTGTCCTGGATGGGCTGCCCACACACCTGATGGGGGCGATTCAGTTTCCGGTGGGGATCATTGAAGCTCTGGATCGTCGCCGGCGTGCTTTCCTTTGGGCAGGAACAGATTCCGTCACTGGGTCCAAGTGTCTAATAGCCTGGCAGCAAGTGTGCCGTCCAAAGGAAGAAGGAGGGCTTGGCATCAAGAGCCTGGAGGAGCAAAATGTATGCCTCCTGATGCGCCTAATTCATCGCCTCCACTGTGCTGGTGACTCGTCGTGGGCACGTTGGGTGCGAGCTAGAGCAAGCCTGAGCTCGCTCTCTGGCGACATACACGGATGCCACTGGGACGCGCTCCGGTCTCTTCTCCCAGCCTTTCAAGCAATGACGTCGGTGGGCGTGAAGGACGGGCGCTCCACAAATTTCTGGATGGACAGATGGAGCGGATCGGCCCCCTTCTCGGAACGATTTCCTGCTCTCCATAGCCACTGCGACCAGCCCGATGTCACGGTAAGCGCAGTCCTAGCTGTGGGGCTTCAAAATTTTCTAGTGCCGCGTCTAACACAAGCAGCTAGAGAAGATCTTGAGGAAATTTCAGAACTTCTGCAATGCACCGCCCTTCAGACTGGCGACGATGTCCGTCTGTGTCCTTTCACCAAACCAAGTGGAGCGCTCTCCTCTGGCAAGATATACCGGGCTGCAATGGAAACTGAAAATCAAGTCCCGTTCCATACTTTCATCTGGCGGAACAGTGCCCCCCCTAAGGTGAAATTCTTTGGCTGGTTGTTAGTGCAGAACAGAATCCAATGCAAGGTGAACTTGAAAAAGAAATGCATTGTAGAGTCTGCGATGTGTGAGGTTTGTGGTCTGAAACAACAGATCATATCATTCGCGGATGCCCTTTTGCTGCAAGCTTCTGGGCACAGATTGGATGGGATCCAACAAACTTACCACCTGCTGACAAATTGTGGACAGCGACACCACCGGCTGGCTTCCCAAAGGTTGGGCTTGCAACCATGCTCCTCTTATGCTGCTGGCGACTATGGCTGCGACGGCACGACGTGGTCTTTAGAGAGCACAAACTCACGATGCGACAGATGCTGCAAGGGTGCGAGGACGATGCAAAAATGTGGAGATCTCGTTTCCCTGTTAAACATAGAGCCATTGTTGATTTCTGGTGCCACAAATTCACCATGTAATAGCTCTACTCCTCTCCCACTCTCTTGTTTGTTGTAACCGGCTCCAAAGCCATGTAGTGGCTGCGACCCCAACCACTGAACACCTTGTACCAAGCACCGGCCTTGCCCGGAATCAATTGGTAGTCGATTCAGGTGGGGACCCTCGTCCCCCCGGTGTGCCTTCAAAAAAAAAAATGTCAGACTCTGGCATTTAAGTTGCGCCACGTTATTACCCGTTCCGTTGTTCCTCATCATTAGTTCAAATGAATGCATATTCACTTCCTTCTTTCCTGCTATGAATGCATATTCCATGGCTCCTCATTCTTAATTTGAATTGTTGCTTAAACTTTATTTCTGTATTGTAAGGTTCTGCCATCCAATGGTATGAGCAAACTATTCTCGTTCGTTATGAGCTACAAGAACTGGACATCTCCAAAAATTTCTAGGCCTTTTCCTATTTTAGTTACAAATCTTGATGCACTCCGATCCTGGGAAATTGGATCCACTCGCTCAAGATTTTAATTTCTGTGGCAGTATCTGGTGGCCATGCATATGTATGTGCAAAGTTCCCGGCCGGGGAAGAGGGGCTTCCTCATGCCAGTGGACGAAAAGCCAATACGGCTTGATTGGCTCGAATTCCTTCCAAAGTTAGTAGCAGTCTGTGTGAGGCTGAAGACTTGAATTGTGGGAGCCATCCTTCTTCTCTGAAATGGCTTTCCAGAAAGAGGTGCCAATTAATTTCTGAACCAGGTAATAAACCTTCAGCTTTAAGGATATTGGATGTAGCATACTACAGAATGCTCTCAAAACTACATCTCAAGATAATTTTCAAGTAATCAAGTATTGCTCATGTACATTTCTCGTAATCTCTTCATCTGACACAGCTCTCAAGATAGCCAGAGGCAAACAAAACATTGGCATGCGTGGTCAGCGTCACGGATTACCGACATTGTCATCGAAGATGCTTCAGCTGTCTCCGAGGAGAAACAGCCTTGCACTGTGGACAAGAGATCAATTCGCAGGTTTCCAATGTATTAGCAGCAGAAGGCAGCCACAACAAGTGTGCAAGCGCAACGACTGACTAAGAATCACTCGTCGAGGGAGGTGACGATGTGTTACCCAACCCTTACCGGGCGCGCGCATTGCCGGCGCACACCCGGCCTTCCCTCTCACGCGACCCCGCCTGGGCCCCGCGGCCGCGCGGGCATGGGTTGCCGGCGCGCGTGCCGGGGAAGAGCCTCAGAGGTGTCATGCAAGCCAATAAACCAGCAGCGCGGGTGCTGTCAAGGCCAAGGGTAATTGTTTCCCTGCCTTCACTTACTGGGTACATAAGAATCTGATCATTACGGGTACTGGGTCCATATTCTGCTTCAGCGCGCTGTCTACGGAGGAATCTCGATCTGAAGATGTCAGCCATGTCCAACAGCTGTGACGCGAAAATGGGTTTTAGTTAAAATTTATCTTTTGTAATGGCATACTGGATAATTTCTATGCAAATTTAGCTAGGAGTCACTTTAAATTATCTTTCACATTATAGGTATTTTATATGTAAATTTAAGGGTTACTTTAATTCATGTTTTACAATGGTACGATGGATAACGTATGTGTAAATTTATGTGTTATTGTAATTCACCTTCTATAATGGCATTGTGGGTAATTTATATCCAAATTTGTGAGGGTTATTTTAATTCCTCTTCTATAATGGTATTGTAGGTAATTTATATCGTGAGGGTTACTTTAAACTATCTTTTATGACAAGTAATTTATATTCAAATCTATGACTTTAATTCATTTTTCATAATGCCATGATGAGGGGTTATTTTAATTCATATTTCATGATAACATGATGGTAACTATTGCTTAAAGGCTACGAGATGGAGGATTAGATGTTTCTATTTTCGGTGAGAATTTTTAAAAGTATCTTTTTAACACATATCTTACACGTAGTGCTTGTTTTAGAGCATTTATTTGTAAAAGTAAGATTGGTATATATGCATGTGCGACAGTCATGTTTTATCATCGTAAGGTTATTGTGATGCTACTTTAGCCTAAATCGCTACTGAAACCACCTGGGTGAAAAAAGATTCCCGTTTGAATAGTTAGAGGGAGGAGAATATACTGGTATTATGGTTTGAGGAGAAATTTCGGATAACCGTTATAATTAAGCAGGCAAAATATGCAACTTTAATTCTTTTTGTTTCACAGTTTCTATGTGCTGTGGGTTTTCAAGTTTTTTAATATAAAACCTCCGTTCTTAAATATTTGACATGATTGGCATTTTTCTCAAAACTTTGATCCTTTATTTTTATCCAAAAGGTTTATGTAAACATGTAAAAATACAAATCGTGCTCAAACTATCTCCAATGATAAAAAAAAAGGATAACAGTAAAATAAATACTAGTAATTAAGAATTTTTAAATAATACGGATGATTAAAGTTATGAAAAAGTTAATTAAAACGGAGGGAGCACGTGTTTTCAAATTGCCTTTTAAAAGCACTTTCAAATTTCTACATTAGGTTTGGTCCAAAAAAGTTAGGCCTTGACCTTCCGTTCCCTGTCCAGCAAACGCCGAGGCCCAGCCCAGTTTCACCGGCGGTTAGCGGTTTATTTCGCGCCGAGCTTCAGCTTCCTCTGCCCTGCCGGCGGCCGCCAGCACCGCCGCCCGCCGGTATGCCGGCAAAATGGCTAGGCCGGCCTCGCCCCGTGCAACGCGAGCGCCTCTCCTCATTCACATGACGGGTGGCCGCGTCGCATCTTCTGCTCCTGCCTCAGTGCCGCGGCCTTGGCGCCGTCAAGCCGTCGCCGCGCGGGCCCCTGCTGGTTGCTGTCTCCACCCACGGAATGGATTCTGGACAGGTTACGCTTTTTTTTCTATTCCTACCCCTCATGTCTGTCGCCTCTCCTATCTGTCGTATAGCCACCTTGCTATGCTCGCGCGGTGCTAGTTGAAATGACGCAGCGGGCGGCTCTCGTGACATCGAGGGCGCATATCCCTTAGACTAATCTTATTGTAATGAAAATGACTCTCCAGCTGCTTTGGTTTTAATATTCATGCCGTTGGGATCTTCTCCGTTCCTTGTCCACTTAAAGATAGGACTCCCTGCAGACTGCAGTAGACATCGTGCTTATCCCTCGATCGAGAAGGCCAGCAAAGCCAAAATTAAAGACACTGGGCACCCTGTGAAATTTGCATCTCGTGGGTGCCTACAACTTTAACAAATACAATTGCAACTTGAGCTTAGGGACAGCTTGGTATTGGTACAAAAAGAATCCTACATCGAGTTCTGCTCCAACATTGTTCGTGGGTCCATGGAGGAGCTAAGATGTTTGCTCCAGCTAGACAGTCTACAAATACAGTGAAGACGCTGCCTTCAGATATCGAAATCAGCCTGTGTGCTTCCCACGAAAAATCTGAGATGGCGGAAACACTGCTTCTTCCAGTGGTGCGCGGCGTGGTAGGCAAGGCGGCCGACACGCTCGTGCAGAGAATCACTTGCATGTGCGGCGTCGACGACGACCGCCGCAAGCTTGAGCGCCAGCTGGTCTATGTGCAATCCTTGCTGGCCGATGCCGAGGTGAAAGCCGAGACTAACGGTACCATCAGGGCGTGGATGAAGGCTCTCAAGACCGTCGCTTACCAGGCCGATGACGTCCTCGACAACTTCCAATACGAAGCCCTACGTCGCGAAGCCCTCACCCAGAGCGGCCAATCCATGGCGAGCAAGGTACTGAGCAGCTTCACCTCAAATAACCGTCTTGTGTTGCGCTATAAGGCAAGCAGGGACCTCACGAACGTGCTTCAGAAGATTGATGAGTTGGTGGCAGAGATGAAAAGGTTTGACCTGGTGGTGCGTGCAGAGGCGCCACCACAAGTTCTTCCTCGGCAGACACACTCGGTGTTGGACATGTCCATGGACATATTTGGCAGAGACGATGACAAGGAGGTGGTTGTGAAGCTCTTGCTGGACCAAAAAGGTCAGATGGATGTGCAAGTGTTGCCCATCATTGGAATGGGCGGTGTAGGCAAGACCACGCTAGCCAAGATGGTGTTCAATGACAGCAGGGTCCTGAAGCACTTTGAGTTGAAGATGTGGCATTGTGTTTCAGAGAACTTTGAAGCTATTTCTCTCGTGAGATCTGTAACTGAGTTGGCTACAAATAGAAGATGCGACATGCCTGATAACATTGAGCTGTTGCACAGGCGGCTGCAGAAAGCTATTGGCCGCAAAAGGTTCCTACTCATGCTTGATGATGTGTGGAATGAAGACCAAAACAAGTGGGAGGAAGATCTAAGGCCGCTACTGTGTTCTTCTATTGGTGGATTAGGAAGCATGATAGTTGTCACAAGTCGAAGCCGACAAGTGGCGGAGATAATGGGCACCCTTCCACCTCATGAGGTAGTGTGTTTGAGTGAAGATTATTCATGGGAATTGTTTTCAAAGAAAGCATTCAGTAAAGGAGTGCAAGAGCAAGCAGTGTTAGTCAGAATTGGCAGACGTATCTGCAACAAATGCAAGGGGCTGCCTCTTGCACTGAAGGCAATGGGTGGCTTGATGAGTTCAAAACAAAAACTACAGGAATGGGAGGCCATTGCAGAATGCAATATTAATGATACCAATAGAGGCAAAGAAGAAGTATTGCCCATACTAAAGCTGAGCTACAAACACCTGTCACCTGAGATGAAGCGATGCTTTGCCTTCTGTGCAGTTTTCCCAAAGGACTATGAGATGGAGAAGGATAAATTGATCCAGTTATGGATTTCAAATGGTTTTATTCTTGAAGAGGAAATAATGGATCTAACGCAGAAAGGTGAACATATATTCAATGAGTTGGCTTGGAGGTCCTTTCTTCAAGATGTGAATGTAAAATTTTTTTACGATTGCTTATTTGGTTACCACACAATTGGATGTAAAATGCATGACCTAGCAAAAGATATCTCAGTAGAATGTGCAAATACAATGGAGTTGATTCAGGGAAAAAAATTGATACAACATGTTCATCACATGCAAATTTCAAGTTGTGAATTGGAAAACATCAGCGGGTTACTGAAAGGTGCATCATCTCTTCGCACTTTACTAACTCAATCTGGACACCAGAATATTAAGGATTTGAAAATGATGTCACTAAGAGCATTACGCTGTGAGGATCCTTCTATTATCTGTAGCCACCTCGTAAACAAAGCACATTTACGGTATCTTGATCTTTCTGAGTCATACATTGATGGGTCATACATTGATAGATTGCCAGATTCAATATGTAAGTTGTATAACCTAATTTCGTTGAGGCTTAATGGTTGCCAGAACCTACGATACTTGCCTGATGGTATGACATCTTTAAGGAAGCTCCGACATCTGCATCTGTTAAACTGTGAGAATTTGGAACGGATGCCTCCAAAACTCAGTCTACTACAGAACCTGTGCATACTCTCAACGTTTGTTGTGGGCACTGAAGATGGATGTGGAATTGATGAACTCAAAGACCTCCAACTGATTAGTCCCAAGTTGGAACTGTATAAATTGAGAAATGTAAGAACTGGTTCAAAGGCAAATCTCCATCAGAAGCGGATAAATGATCTATTGTTGGATTGGGACCACAAAAAATGTGACATTCTCACAAATGATGAAGTCAATCATGAGGCAGCAGTACTGGAGTCCCTTGTACCTCCAGGCGAGCTTGAATTTTTGGAGATTCGTGGGTACCGTGGCCTTACAATCTCTCAATGGATGAGAGACCCTCAAATATTCCGGTGCATAAGAAAATTGATAATTTCTAACTGCCCAAGGTGTGAGGATCTACCAATAGTATGGTTGTCATCCTCTCTTGAGCATGTATCTTTATCCGGCATGGATAGCCTAACCACATTATGCAAGAACATCGATGTGGACGATGCAGAAAGTATATCTGTGCAAGTTTTCCCAAGGCTAAAGGAGATGAAATTGAAAGATTTGCCAAACTTGGAGAGATGGACAGAAAGCAGTGCAGGAGAGCCTCATAAGTCGGTGATGTTTCCTCAGCTTGAAAAGCTAGAAGTCGTATGCTGCAGCAAACTTGTGAGTCTTCCAGAGGCCCCATTTCTCACACTGCTATCATGTAGGGGAGATAACTCCGCAGCTGGTCCTATGAACATACCTTTGGGCTGTTGGCCATCTCCTGGCAAGTTGGATCTCGGTTTACGAGCCAACGTGGTTGTGTCTCTTGAGGAACAGCAAGGCCAAAGCCAAGCCTCTCTAGAGAACCTTCGATGCATGTGGGTGAGGGGTGAGGATGCCTTCATATCAGCATTCAACTTGCCCAAACTGCGACTTGGGCTTGGGGAAGGTTTGGCCTGCTTGGTAGAATTGAGCATCATGGATTGCTGGAATATTGTGAACTGGCCTGTGGAGGAGCTCCGATATTTGTGCTGCCTTCGATTTCTGCATATTTGTGGGTGTCGGAAGCTCGTGTGGATATCATCTGAGGAAATCCTTTCGCTGCCTCTGCTGGAAAATTTAGTCATAGACCACTGTGACATCTTGCAGGATATTCAGGAGTTATCCACATCACTTAGACTACTAAGTATCGGGGACTGTCCAAGTTTGGTGTCGCTGCCTTCAAACCTCAGAAATCTGGCGAATTTGACGTTTCTCAGTTTGAGCGCCTGTGGTGGAATACAAGCGCTGCCTGATGGAATGGATGACCTCACTTCCCTTGAGCAGCTATGGATCTGGAGTTGTAAAAGGATAGAGAAATTTCCACTTAGTCTTCTCCAACGGCTCCCACACTTGAAAAAGCTATCAGTGCACTACTGCCCCAGCCTACAAAGACGTTGCAGGGAAGGTGGGGAGTATTTCGACTTGATTTCTTCTATTCCAGAAAAATCTATACTATGAGTAACCACGGGCAGCTGTGGTTACTGATGACTTAACTGAGGTGCGTATGCTCCTTAACACCCGCCTCTCTCTGTTATTGATCTTCTGACACTTTAGTACTTTATACACATATATACAGTATAACTCAATTCCTTACGAACCTATCTGAATTCATATTCACTTGCTCCTTTTTTATGTGGTGTCGGGACATTAAAGTAGATGCAGTCACTCAAGTTTTTGTGTTTCCGTGACTGTATCAGGTGCAAGGTTCCCTGGGAAAGTTGGGCTTCCTCACGGCGCCAGTGCATGACATGCGTGGACTATCTTGTGGTAGCAGAGTTCGTTTAATTTTAGGATGAAGACTTGAGATGCAGGAGCCATCTATCTTCCTCTAAAATGGCTTTATAGTCATTGAGCTGCATGGGAAACGTGTAGTCAATTCACTTTACACTCCAACAGAATCTGACCTTATTATAGTCTGCTTCAATGTGCTGTCCACGGAGAAATCTCAGCCTGAAGGGTCGGGTGTGGCGGCTGCGACGAGAAGATATATTAAGGGCATCTCTGATTTACTATGTACTAGCTAATTAAGCCCATCAGTGTAGCAGCGGTCGTAATTTTGCTGTTCCGTAATAATCTCTTGCCACCTCCCAACTGCAATACTACATAATAATCGGCTGAGAACCTGAGTGCAGATTAATTGTGTTGCAGATTAATAATGTTAGGCAGCGGTGACCGCACATGAATTTTGGTACGTTCACGTGGACATGCTACTGAAACTCAAATAAAATGCACATAAATGTAATGCTCCCCATGGTTTTAATCTTAGTCACGGGGCACCAAGATGATGAGTATATTGTATCATCACCGGTAATTTATTTGTTCGTTCTTCTCTGTACAACTTGTTCCCTCCAAGAAAAAGCCTGTGTCTGCTGCACCTGGGCTGTGCTGGGGCTGCCGTCACCATCTACCAGTGCCACCTCACCCGTCTGATCGCCGCCGGAGCGGCGAATCGGACACCGACCGGCGGCGGCTTAACAGTTAGTCAGGCTCGCCGGCAAGTCGATCTATCGAGCGCATCTCGCGGCTGTTATTCTCGGAGGTCGCCGTCGATCTGTCGCCCACCGGAGCAAAGTAGCCATGCTACTTGTGCTTCCCTCATCAGGTCACGTAGGCGTTCTCTATCTTTTTCTTGTCTTGTCGCGTCTCGTTTTTCTTTCTTTTCCTCCTCGCCCGGTAAAGAAAAGAATGCTATGCGCAGCGCCCCATGCCCGCGGGGTGTTTGCAGAAATGCTCGGCGTCCCTTTTTTCTCCACAGGAATGCTTTGTAGCGGTGACATTGACCTCATCACTTTGAGAGAGGTGAGGGGGCCACAGTGATTTTGAAGCATCCTTTGCAAAGAGCCTTGGTTTACAGCAGCCTCCTGCAGTCCTCCCTGCAAGTGGTGCAGGCGTGCAGCCATGCCTAGGTAGCTATGCTAGCCTGCCGCCGAACAGAGTCTAATCGTGGACACGGTACATGCCTGCAGACTGCAGCCGGCCGCTGAAATATCTCCTCTGATGGAGCTTTCAGTTTTCATTTTATGATGAATTATTCCTCAGCATCCACTTTTTTTGACTATTAGTAACATGTTCTCATGAAAAATCCACACCATCCGTGTTGCCACGGTGAAAGACAGTTGCAGGTAAACTGAAAGAAGATGTGGGGCACTCGGACTCGGCAGGCAGCATCGTAGTTGCAGCCAGTCAAGTCAAGTCGTCTTTTAGTTCCAAGAGGCAGCTGCAAGGAAGGAACAAGCAGGGTATCGCTTTGCTGCAGTCTCTAGCTGCCTTTGAACCTCACTTTGCACATCAACCTTTGAGCTGAGCCTCACTGCAACTGCCTGGTGGCCTCCACAAACATGGTGGCTAACAGGTCAGTGACCTGAGAAGCACAATAGAGAGTACAGCACACGCGCTCACGGGCTGGTTTATGCAGCTGGAAAGTGACACAAGTGTTGAACTGTTGACGCGCACGTTGACGACACACATGGTGGAGTACAGCAGTAGCAGCACTCACCAATAATTCCACCTCTTCACTGGTTGCCTTCTTCCAGCCCCTTTCTCTCTCAACTCAAGCTTCACGCACCAACAGCAGCTCTCACCTTCTCTCACACTCACTTGTCACGGCGGCCAATCGGCCATTGCTTGCTGGGAAGCGCGAACCAACAACCTGTTCAGCTGCACAGCGTGATCGAGCTTATTATCTTCCATCGCAGGCGTGCAGCAAAGACTAGTCACCACCAATAATCCCACCTCTTCAGGCCATTGCCAGCTCCCCATCTCTTTCCAATCACCACCACCACCACCACCACCTCTTCTTGCCTCACACGGCGCATGCTGCTCGCTGAGAAGCCATCACAGTGAAGCTGCCCATGGCTGAGTCGCTGCTTCTCCCCTGGGTGCAAGGCTTGGTCGGCCAAGCAGCCGACGCTCTGGTCCAGAGGGTCACCAGCATGTGGGGCGTCGATGACTATCGCCGCAAGCTGGAGGACCAACTTGTGTACGTGCGCTCCTTGCTGGCCGACTCTGAGGAGAAGGCCGAGGTGAAGACTGAGGCTGGCCGCGCCATCAAGGTGTGGATGAAGAAGCTCAAGGCCGCCGCATATGAGGCTGATGACGTCCTCGACGACTTCCGCTATGAGGCTCTGCGTCGCGAGGCCCAGCAGGCCGAGGAATCCATGTCACGCAAGGTACGCTACTTCTCAAGGGATAAAATTGTGTTCTCTCATAAGGCGAGCAGGGACCTCAAGAACGTGCTTGACAAGATAGACGAGCTAGTGGCCGAGATGAATACTTTTGGTCTTCTGCAGCGTGCAGAGGCACCAAAAGTTGTGTATCAGCAGACGTGCTCAGTACTGGATGAACCTCTGGACATCTTTGGCAGAGACAATGACAAGGAGGTGGTGGTGAAGCTCTTGCTCGATCAGAAAGATCAGCAGAATGTGCAGGTGCTTCCCATCATAGGAATGGGAGGTCTGGGCAAGACCACGCTAGCTAAGATGGTGTTCAATGACGACAGGGTTGATAACCACTTTGAGTTGAAGATTTGGTACTGCGTTTCAGACAACTTTGAAGCCACTGCCATTCTGAGGTCCCTCATTCAGTTGGCTACAAGTGGAAGTTGTGGCCTGTCCGACAACATTGAGATGTTGCGAGGAAAACTACTGGAAGCCATTGGCCGGAAAAGATTCCTACTAGTTCTCGATGATGTATGGAGCGAAGAGCAACACAAGTGGGAGGACAATCTGAAGCCTCTATTGTGTTCTTCTAGCGGGGGATCAGGAAGCATGATAGTTGTCACAAGTCGTAGCAACCGAGTGGCTTCTATAATGGGCACCCTTCCACCCCATGAGCTAACATGCCTTGGTGAAGATGATTCATGGAAATTGTTCTCAAAGAAAGCATTTAGTAAAGGAGTACAGGAGCAACAAGAGTTTGTCATCATCGGCAAAAGCATCACGAACAGCTGCAAAGGACTGCCTCTGGCTCTCAAGACAATGGGTGGCTTGATGAGTTCAAGGCTAAAAGTCCAGGAATGGAAGGACATTGCCAAAAGCAATTTGGGTGAGGCCAAAGACCAAGTATTGTCCATACTAAAATTGAGCTATAGGCACTTGTCGCCTGACATGAAGCAATGCTTTGCCTTCTGTGCTGTTTTCCCAAAGGACTATGAGATGGAGAAGGATCAGTTGCTCCAACTATGGATTGCAAATGGTTTTATTCTTGAAGAGGAAACAATGGATCTGATGCAGAAAGCTGAATGTATTTTCAGCGAGTTGGCTTGGAGGTCCTTTCTTCAAGATGTGAATGTATCTTTTGATCATCGCTTAGGTGTTCGTAAGACTGTATGTAAAATGCATGATCTAATGCATGACCTAGCTAAAGACATCTCATCGGTGGAATGTGTAAATGCAATAATGGTGCCAAAACGGGAAGAAGCTGCGGATGTACTTCACATGCAGATTTCATATTCTGGATGGGTAGAATTTAATCGGTTACTGAGAAGTGCATCAGCTCTTCGGACTTTGCTAATAACTGGATCAAGACAGCTGAATTTTAAGAATTTAAAAGCAATGCCATTAAGAGCATTATGCTGCCAGGATCCTTCTTTTATCCACTGCCAGTATGTAAATCCAGCACATTTACGATATCTTGATCTTTCTAATTCAGACATTGATAGATTGCCAGATGCAGTATGTATGTTCTACAACTTAATTTCGTTGAGGCTTAACGGTTGCAAAAAGCTACGGTGTTTACCTGAAGGTATGGCATCTTTAAGGAAGCTCAGGCATCTATATCTGTTATGTTGTCATAAATTGGAACGAATGCCTCCAAAACTCAGTCTATTGCAAGACCTATGCATACTTACAATGTTTGTTGTGGGCACTGAAGATGGATGTGGAATTGAGGAGCTCAGAGACCTGAGGCAGCTTAGTCACAAGTTGGAATTGTGCAAATTGAGAAATGTAAAAACTGGTTCAGTGGCAAATCTCCAGGAGAAGCGGATAAATGAACTGTTATTGGATTGGGATCACAGAAAGAGTGACATTCTCACAAATGATGAGGCCAATAAAGAGGCAGAAGTACTGGAGTCCCTTGTACCTCCAAGTGAACTCGAATTTTTGGAGATTCGTGGGTACCATGGCCTTGCAATCTCGCAATGGATGAGGGACCCTGAAATATTCCGGTGCCTAAGAGAATTGATAATTTCTAACTGCCCAAAGTGTCAGGATATACCAGTAGTATGGCAATCATCCTCTCTTGAGCATGTGTCTTTATCTGACATGGATAGCTTGACCACATTATGCAAGAACATCGAAGAAGAAGCTGCAGAGATTAGATCTCCGCAAGTTTTTTCAAGGCTAAAGCGTATGGAATTGCATAATTTGCCAAACTTGGAGAGCTGGATAGAAAGCAGTGCAGGGGAGTCTCATAAGTCGGTGATGTTTCCTCAGCTTGAAAAGCTAACAGTTCATGGTTGCAGTAAGCTTGCGACTCTTCCCGAGGCCACACTTCTCACGCATCTAATATGTGGGGGATCTGAATCTGCAGATGTTCGTCCTATGAGCATGCCCTTGGGCTGTTGGCCATCTCTTGTCTGGTTGCGACTCGGATTGCTGGCGAACGTGTCCATTTCTCTAGAGGGACAGCAAGGCCAAATCCAAACCCCTTTGGAGAACCTTCGTGCTATGGTGGTAGCGGGTGAAGATGCCTTCATATCATTATTCGACTTGCCCAAACTGCGTCTCGGCCTTGGGGATGGCTTGGCCTGCTTGGAGAAACTGAAAATCAGGAGTTGCTGCAAAATCGTGCGCTGGCCGGTGGAGGAGCTCCGATACTTGCGCCGCCTTCGATCTCTGTCTATTTGGCAACTTAAGAAGCTTGAGCGGATATCATCCGAGGATATGCTTTCGCTACCCCTTCTAGAAACTTTGGACATACGCTATTGTGATAGCTTGCGGGAGATTCAGGAGGTACCCGCATCGCTTGAAAGAGTGCTGATTAGAACCTGTGAGCGTTTGGTGGCGCTGCCGTCAAACCTTGGAAATCTGGCGAGGCTGAAGGTTCTCCGTTTGAGTAACTGCGGTGGAATGGAAACGTTGCCTGATGGAATGGATGGCCTCACCTCCCTTGAGCAATTGGAGATCTGGAGGTGTCCAAGGATAGTGGAACTTCCACCGGGTCTGCTCCTGCGGCTCCCGCACCTGAAAAGACTATTTTTGTTGGGAAGCTCCGACGGCCTGAAGCGACGTTGCAAGGAAGGTGGGGAGTACTTTGACTTGCTTTCTTCTTTTCCAAACAATTATATCAGTTGAGGCACCCTCGGCAGTGGTGATTACTGGCTGGTGTGGCTGGACGGTGACTTAAATGAGGTGCGTATGCTCTGCATCATGTCTCTCTCTCGTCACCTGTTATTGATCTTTTGAGGCTTTATTACACGTATACATAACTGATATTTGTGAATATCTGTCTGAATGCATATTCCCTTCTTTTCTTTTCTGTGGTGTCAATCAAAATATGTCAGACTCTGGCATTTAAGTTGTGACACGCTATTATGCCTGAATGCATCTTCTGGCATTTACTAAATAACTCTGCCTTTTCCCTATTCTTTCCTGTCGCCCTGCTTGGAAAGTGTATCCACTGACAAGTGATCTGTGTTTCCATTGCAGTATGATATGAGGTGGCCATATTGTGTGAAAAGCCAGGGCTGTGGTCGTTGGTCGAATCCTTCCTCGGAATAACAGCCTGTTTGGGGCTACCACTTGAGATGTTGTGGGAGCCAGCTCCTCTCCTCTAGAATGGTTTTCAGAGCGAGCTGCCGAGATCCCTGAACCAGGTAAACGTTTCAGCTTTTGGTATGGTATATATGTATACAGATTGCTCCCAGAACTGTATCTTAAGATTGTTTTGAACAATCTACTAGTGTTGTTTATATTCCTCGTGTTCTCTTTGTCTAGGACATAATCCGATCGCGGCTGGCTCCATATACTGTGGCTCAAGTCTCAATGTGCGCGGAACCTCGGCGCCAATTCCCATTAGCGTGCCGTGTGGATGATGATAGAGCAGAAAGGGGCAGGGGCGCAGGGCAAGCTGACTGTGTTGCCGGCGAGGCTAGAGGGAACGTGCATAGAAGCTGCTGTGGTGACAACGGCGGCGTTGCTCAAGGAATGAAGGGACTGTGGATGCGAACAAAGAACAGAGAGACCCAAGTTTGGAAGACGGCCCCAACTAGCACTGAACCTGATTTATACTCTGTTGTTTACAGATGATTTCCGGAAGTACCATGAAAAGTTACAGGCTGCCTTTTTTGCAAGAGCCTCTGGTACATTGCCGTTGGAAATATAAGTGGACGTTTTTATTTATTTATTTATTTTAAATTTATATCTCCTGTCCTAGTTTGGTAGTAAAGCAATTTTGGAAATTTTGACTGTTTGCTGAGGAATGAAAAACATTAGCCTTGTTCCTTGAGGCCAAGCAAACAGCGAGACCTGGTATGCCCCGGCAGCGCCAGCACCTCTCCTCTCGTTCAGACGATTGCTTGGCCGCGTCGCGCTCGCGCGTCATCTGTGTCGTCTCCTGCTCGGCTATGCACGCGCGGTGCTCGTACAAATGACCAGAGACGGCCGGCTCTGACACTGACGCAGGCGGCTACTGCTTGGCTGAGACACTGAGTGCGCCGACACGGTTTTGACGCCCTCCTCTCTTTAGACCAACCCCAACCCCCATCAATCCACTGTTCCAACTACCTCTCTCTCTGTATACGGTAGCACTACAGTGTCGAACAGTATTTTACTCCACCACTTTTACTCCACCGTTGGGTCAGTCTTACGTCTGTCTGGTTTCTCTTCTGTCCCAAATGCTGTATCAATCCTATTGTAATCATCCCTAACCAGCATCTCCAAAAAGACAACTGCAGATGTAGTTTATGTGGTGTATTGCACCTCGCTTTCACAGTCTACGGCCGGCACTTGCATTACCATGTAACATCGGCACATCGCCCTGCTTTGGCTGTGTTTAGATCCGCTGAAATTGGGACTGAAATGCACTGTAGCGCTGAAAAATATACTGTAGCACTTTTCGTTTGTTTGTGGTAAATATTGTCATACTATGGCCTAACTAGGCTCAAAAGATTCGTCTCGCAAAGTACATCTAAACTGTGCAATTAATTTTTTATTTCATTTACATTTAGTACTCCATGCATGTGCCGGCATTTTGATGTGATGGAGAATCTTATTTTTGCATAGTAAAATTTGGAAGAAAAGTTTGAATCTAAACAGGGCCTTTGTTATTTTCCTAGCTACTTCTGCATCCCTGAACCTTCAGCACCCAAGACGACTGCGGAGCAATTGACCTACACTGTCATGCCTGACTCGCTGCTTCTCCCACTGGTGGCCACCGACGAGCTCGTTCAGAGCGTCGCCTGCACGGCACGTGGGGCGTCGACGCCGAGCGTGACAGGTTGCTGCGCCTGCTGCTGCTGGCGCAGAGCGTGCTGCCTGATGCCGAGACGAAGGGCGGCACCGACCCTGCCATCGGGAGGTGGATGAAGGAGCTGAAGCCCGTCGCCTACCAGGCAGGCGACGTCCTCGACGACCTGCAGTACGAGGCGCTGCGCCGTGGGGTCATACTTGATCATCCACAGCCCGCTTCTGTTCCAGATCACGGTGAGGAGGAATCTGAGCAGAGTCCTTCAGAAACTGAACGAGCTGATCCTAGAGATGCAGACGCTAGGTCTGGTGGAGCGGCCAGTAGTGCCACAAGCTGTTCCGTGTTGGCAAATGCATGTGCCACTAGAGGAGTCTGATGAAATCTTTGGTAGAGATTATGACAGGGAGGCGGTAGTAAAGCTGTTGCTCGACCAGCAATATCGAGATCAGAAAAATGTGCTGGTGCTACCCATCATAGGTGTTGGGGGTGTGGGCAAGACCGTACCACGCCAGCGAAGATGGCCTACGATGACCACATAGTTCAGAAGCATTTTCGCTTGAAGATATGGCATTGTGTGTCTGGAAACTTTGAGGCCACCTCGGTTGTGAGATCCGTCATCGAATTGGCTACTGGTGAAAGATGCGAGCTGCCTGACACCAGCAAGTACTGGAGAGCACGGCTTCAAGGGGCCATTGGCCGGAATAGGTTCCTGCTCATTCTTGACAATGTGTTGAAATGAAGACCAGCACAAGTGGGAGGACGAACTGAAGACACTACTCTGCTCATCTCTTGGTGGATCAGGAAGCATGATAATCGTCACGAGTCGAAGCCGACGAGTGGCCTCTATAATGGGCACCCTTCCAACCCAGGAGCGCATGCTTGGCTGGGGACGATTCTTGGAAACTTCGGTACCCATACCACATACAGTACCAAATAGGAAGGTCAGATACCAAAAATGATAGGATTGCTACCCATACAAATCTCTCGTTAGGAAAAAAAAAAAAGAAAAAGAGATGCACGGAGAACTGCACGTGCCAACAAAGAGCAGAGAGCCAACTTTGGAAGACGGATCTACGTGGTATGCAAATGCGATTCCTAGAAGCAGCCTGAATATTCCAGATTCGCCCTTGCAACAAAAGTGTTTTTGTAGTATGCATTACTGGTGGAAAATATGTGGCGCATGCGTTTGATTTGATTCCTGTTGGGCCTGGCTCGAACAGAATCATCTTTCGGCTCAAAACAAGGTGGTAAATTCCGAGCCCAGCAAACGAAGAGGCCCAACTTTGAGTGTTTGCTGTTTTTTTTTTTATTTGATAAGAACGAATGTTTGCTGTTAAGCCGTTAATTGTGGTCGGTTGATTCCGCCACCAGCCACTAGCTACTCGCAAATCAGCTGTCGTGTCGTCCGGCCATGCCGGGAATGGCCTCGCTTGGCCGGCACAATGCGAGCACCCTTCGCCCCCCCCCCGCCGTTTCACTCGCGTTGGCCATTTGCCGCGTGCGCGCGCGGCTGCCTGCGCCTTCAGTCCAGTCCCAACTCCGAACGCACATGCTTACCATCCTCTCGTGTGTGTAGGCGTGGCCACCTGCCCATGCTGCACGCGGGGTGTTTGCAGAAATGACCCAACGGCCAGCCGGCACTCGCTCGTTGTCCCCAATATGGTTGCCAAGTTTGATCGTTTCTGCAATGTGTAGTCGACTCAGATGCTAGTCCCAGCCTGCTGGCCGGGCGTTCGTTCAGCCGCCTTCGCTTCGCTGCTGCAGCCTCTGCTGCCAGAGCGGTGATTGTCATCACTAATTTGGTACAGAAACGGCTCGCGGCTACCTCGGTCGGTGATGTCATTTTCCTTTCCTTTTTTATCCCAACTAGTATATTGGAGTTTGGCCATACTAACTATAGCTAACCCATTGCCTCCTGCTGTTTCAGCTACCACCACCAGCATTCAGAAGTCAGCCAATTTGTTGCCAAGGGGCCCCATCAACCTATGGACCTGCAGTCAGTAATTTGTTGCCTAGTGCCCTAAGCTGTCATCTTTAATTTGTCAGTGACACCTTCTCGTTTTTAGTCCACCTTGAAATGATGGTTGAGGTTGAGGACTGAAAATGCCATCCACCAACTACTCTTTCTCTGCGTCCACCTTTCCTCCCCTCGCGACTACTTTGCATACAAGTGAGAACCATCCCAACAACGCAGGCAGCCATGGCTGAGTCGCTGCTTCTCCCCTGGGTGCAAGGCATGGTCGGCAAGGCGGCCGACGCTCTGATCCAAAGAGTCACCACCATGTGGGGTGTCGAAAGCTATCGCCGCAAGCTGGAGGACCAACTGGTGTACGTGCGGTCCCTGCTGGCCGACGCCGAGGAGAAGGCCGAGGTAAACAGTGAGGCTGGCCGCGCCGTCAAGGCATGGATGAAGAAGCTCAAGGCCGCCGCGTATGAGGCAGACGACGTCCTCGACGACTTCCGTTATGAAGCTCTGCGACGCGAGGCCGAGTCTGGGGAATCCACATCACGCAAGGTACTATACTTCTCACGGGATCGGATTATGTTCCATCATAAGGCAAGCAGGGACCTCAAGAATGTTCTCGACAAGATTGACAAGCTGGTGGAGGAGATGAACAGCTTTGGTCTGCTGGAGCGCATCGAGGCACCACAAATTGTGTATCAGCAGACCCACTCTGCACTGGATGAGTCCGTGGACATCTTTGGCAGAGACGATGACAGGGAGGTTGTGGTGAACCTGTTGTTGGACCAGCAAAATCAGGACCGTCATGTGCAGGTGCTGCCCATCATTGGAATGGGTGGTTTGGGGAAGACCACAGTAGCCAAGATGGTGTTCAACGACAGTAGGGTCCAAAACCACTTTGAGTTGAAGATGTGGCACTGTGTGTCTGAAAACTTCGAAGCCACAACTATTGTCAGATCAGTCATCGAGTTGGCTACAAGCGAAAAATCTGATCTCCCTGACAACATTGAGCTGCTGCGAGGCAAACTTCTGAAAGTAATTGATCGAAAGAGGTATCTATTGGTTCTTGATGATGTGTGGAATGAAGATCAACAAAAGTGGGAAGACAGCTTGAAGCCCCTACTGTGTTCCTCTGTCGGTGGATTCGGAAGCATGATACTTGTTACAAGTCGAAGCCGACAAGTGGCCTCAATAATGGGCACCCTCCCACCTCATGAGCTAGCATGCCTGGGTGAAGATGATTCATGGAAATTGTTCTCAGGAAGAGCATTTAGTAAAGGAGTGCAAATGCAAGCAGAGTTGGTCACCTTTGGAAAACACATCGTCAATAAATGCAAGGGGGTGCCTCTTGCTTTGAAGACAATGGGTGGCTTGATGAGTTCAATGCAGCAAGTTCAGGAATGGGAGACCATGGCATCAAGCAATGTTGGTGATACAGTGAGTGGCAAATATGAAATACTGTCCATATTAAAATTGAGCTATAGACACCTGTCACCTGAAATGAAGCAATGCTTTGCCTTCTGTGCGATTTTCCCAAAGGACTACGAGATGGAGAAGGATAAGTTGATCCAGCTATGGATGGCAAACGGTTTAATTCATGAAGAGCGAACAGGGGAGCTGTTGCCACGTAAAGCCGAATTTGTTTTCAATGAATTGGCTTGGAGGTCCTTTTTTGAAGATGTGAAAGTGAGAAAATTTAACACAGTATGTAATCATTTAATACATTATTATGAAGAAGTTGGATGTAGAATGCATGATTTAATGCATGATCTGGCAAAAGATGTCACTTCTGAATGTTCATCTGCAGCAGAGTTGAATCACGGGAAAACATCCATAAAAGATGTACAACACATCCAAGTTTCAGGAAAGGATTTTGAAGAAGTCAGTGGATTACTGAAAGGCACATCAACTCTCCGCACTTTATTAGTTCAGTCAAAGCACAACGATCTTGAGAAGATAAAATTGATGTCATTAAGAGCCTTATGTTATCAAGATCCTTCTATTATCCACTGTAAGCTTATAAATACATCGCATTTGCGGTATCTTGATCTCTCTGGGTCAGACATTGTTAGTTTGCCAAATTCAATATGCAAGTTGTATAACTTACTGTCATTGAGGCTTAATGGTTGCACTAGGCTACAATATTTGCCTGAAGGTATGAGAACTTTAAGGAACCTCGAGCATCTTTACCTTTCAGGGTGTGAGGATTTGAAACAGACACCACCAAAACTTAGTCTATTGCATAACCTTCGCACATTGACAAAATTTATTGTGGACACAGAATATGGATGTGGAATCGAGGAGCTTGAAGGCCTACGACATCTTGGCAATAGGTTGGAACTACATAATTTACGGAAAGTAAAGTGTGGTTCAAAGTCCAATCTCTATGAGAAACAAAATCTAACTGAACTTTTATTGAACTGGGACCCCCCTGTGGGCGCAGTTCACTTCTACAAGACTACAATTGATGAGGCCAGTGATGAGGAACAGGTGCTAGAATCTCTTGTACCTCATGATGAGCTGAAAATTTTGAAGCTGCACGGGTATGGTGGACTCAAAGTCTCTCGTTGGATGAAAAACCCTCAAATGTTCCGGTTCTTGAGAGAACTCACTATGATCGGCTGCCTAAGATGCAAGGATCTGCCGATAGTATGGTTGTCCTCCTCTCTTGAGTATTTGTGTGTATCACGGATGAATAGCCTGACCACGTTGTGTAAGAATATAGATGTGGGAGCAGAAGTATACGATGCCTCTCTGCAAATATTCTCAAAGCTACAGAGGATGGTGTTACGGTATTTGCCTGAGTTGGAAAGATGGGTAGAAAATGACATAGGAGAGGTTAATAGTTCGGTGACATTTCCCCAGCTCAAAGAGCTAACTATCATGGATTGCCCTAAGCTTGCAAGTGTTCCAGAGATACCAGTTCTCACAAAACTAGAACTACGGTGTGACAATGCTTCTGTTCCTATGTACATTCCTTTGGGCTCTTTGCTTTCTCTGCAACATTTGCAGCTTGGCGGTGACAACAGCCTCATATCAATATTTAATAGACACAATTTGCAACTGGGGCTTCAGGACTACATGGTCTCCATGGAAATATTGGAAATCAGGTCATGCTCCAATATCGTTCACTGGCCCATGGAGGAGCTCCGATGTTTACCACACCTTCAAGGTCTGCGTATTTTCGATTGCTCCAAACTGCAAGGGAAGGACTCATCATTTGAAGACGAGGAAATCCTTCCGCTGCCCCAGCTGAAATGGTTATATATTGAGTATTGTGAAAGCTTGCTCCAGATCCCCAAATTGCCTGCATCCCTTGAGGACATCTCCATTCATCACAACACAGGTTTGTTGGCGCTGCCTTCAAACCTTGGAAATCTGCTCAAGCTGAGGCACCTCGTTGTGTGGAACTGCCATGCATTGAAAGTGTTGCCTAATGGCATGGATGGCCTCACTTCTCTTGAGCATTTGGCAATTTGTGAGTGTCCAGGGATAGAGAACTTTCCACAGGGTGTCCTCCATCGGCTGCCAGCCCTCAAAAGAATACATATAGATGTTGGAGAGACGGTGGTGAGAAGGGGGTAGCTTTTGACTTCTTAGATTCTTTTTCCCTATAAAAACATTTGAGCACCCGGACATGCACCAGAATTTCAGAAATAATGAAGCTAGTGAAGTGCTTCCTTCCTCGTGCGGTGGACTGGTGGCTTTTCTCAAGGCAACTGAGGTGCATGTGCTTACCCTCCAGCTCTCCCATTAACACAGTAATTCTGCTATCAAACCAGCTCGTATCATTGTTCATGTTCATGTATCTAATTTTGTTTTTGATTCTTCATCCATACTTAGTATGCATGTGTTACAACTGAATTTGTATCAGTAGGGTTTGAATTGGGCGCAATGCTCCACATTACCCCATCCGTGCCTCCTCCCTGGTTTTGTGCTCCAGATGTCAAGCCTCTAATTTTCTCTCCACAAGACATTGATTATTACAGACAGGCGCATGAAACTCCTGAGTAATTGTTTATGGTGTCTTGGGCCTGTGGGACCAGGCACAAGACATTGATTATTATAGTTCGTAAGGGCTTGTAATTTCGGTGATCTACAATTCTACATGCAGGAAGTAAACTTGAAATTCTATTCGATGATTCCCTCTCGTACCTGCCCAGCTTTGCTGTTAAACTGTTTATCACATGCATTCCTTTAATTCTAGTACTTGAGCGCTTACCAGTTAGTCAGCAACACCATGAAGAACGAAGCCTTTAGTCCCAAGAAAAAATAGTTTTCCAGAGTAAGGGCAATATGTTCTCCTAGTGAAGCATTTAGAATATGTAGACTTGCAGACCAATATACATAAATAATTTTTAGAATTGTTGTCCTTGTGCAGCAGCGCAGTACAATTGTGAGCATGACGTGCTCCATAGAAGAAAAGATAATGAGGAAGAGCATCGTCTCTGACAGAAGAAACACATCGCCATAGATCGATCTGACCCTGTTTGGCGTCAAGAGGAGGCGCTATGGTGATTGGTGGCATATGCCTGTTGGTATACTGAGGGCAGCAAAGAAAATATATCGTGATTATTCAGTGCCAGTACGAGTGAATCAGTTAGCTTCCAGTTACTCAAGCGATCCTCCAAGCGACCAATCCAAATAACATTTGTCTTGGTATTTACTTCCTGAGTCCAGTGTTCTGTTAGATGTTCACAATACGATAATCCGGAACTGTAAATTGTAATGAGGAAACCCTTATGACCTTTTCCTCTTGTAAGTAAGGCTTTCAACTTGCTCTTGGGTATTTGAGAATCATCTCTGGAGCACAAGTGCCGCTGCAAACGATCAAATCGTTGTGCTGCTGGTTCACATGTCTCTATCCTTTTGTCACCCTTTTCCTCAAACCTGCTCCCATCATCTGCTCCGTTCCATATGGTTGTAATTTTCAGCTGTTGCTTCACTCGGTTAATTTCAATCCGCATTGTTCCGCTCCTGGCAGTGGCCGCCAAATTCAGATACTGCTCGACCGAAGAAGCTGTATTCTGTATACACTGTTGTCGGCTTGTCACTATAGCGTTTGATTTGACCACCTTGCAGAAATAGAACTACAGATATATGCGGCGTATTGCGTCTCTCTTTCACAATTACTCTTTCCATTCTAAATCGTAGGTCGTTTAACTGTGCCTTGCATTTCCACGATTATTTGACCCTGCTTCATTTTTTCCGAGCTACTTATACATCCCTAATGTTGGCCCAAAATTTCAGGCGCTAGCAGCGGGTGAAACGCTCTGTTGATACTTAGCTTTTCTCTTGTATTTTCTTGGGAGCTTTTTCTTTCTTTCTGTTGTAGATGTTTTGCTAGCATCCCTTTTTTTTGTCCAAAAATTGGATCTATGTGCTCATGCATTCTTCGGAAAAGTTACGCCCTTTTTATTACATGGATAAAGCTGAGTCCAGCAGGTGAGGTAAAAAGTCAGGTATAGTACAAAACGACACTGTAACGACACTGTTTACAGAGGGAGGAGTAGGTGGAATAGTACTATACCCAACCGGCTGCCTTAGCTGCTAGCGTCGGCCTAAATATACATATAATTGCATACTCCCTTCCTCCAAGAAAAGACAAGAAGGGGAGACGAAAATAAAAGATGTTATGCTGCTATAGGACAATGAGAACGCAATACTATCACTATGCTTATTAGGCTGACTCCAGCAGTAAAGTTAAAGGGTAAGGTATAGTACAATACGACACTGTAGCGACACTGTTTACAGAGGGAGGGGTAGTTGGAATAGTGGATAGATGGGGATTTTACCCCCATCTGCTGGCGTCGGTCTTAACCCATTGAATGGTTCAATCATTTCCCACTTGGTTGCATCGAACAATCCGTTTTGCACCAATAATCAACTAGTATATTTGCGTATCCTGTCCGCAGTTAACTCCAGCGAGCCTTGGAATTGCCGGCAAATTTGGAATCTTTTGAGTAGCATTCATGCAGCCTTTGCCATAGCCTCTCCAAACCTTTGATCTCTCATTCGCTGAAACAGGCGTAGGTTGTTCGTTTCTTGAAGATGGAGCGCATTAGGAGAATTGCTGGAGTGGGCAAGCCTAAGGCTCCACCTCCATCTGTGGTTCAGAGAGACAAAGCAGACGAGAGCGTCGTGTTCTTCAGGGAGCTGTACAAGCGCGAGAAGGACAGGGATGTGAACCTCTTGGAGCCAATGTACTCGGTTGAGTTCGACGCCATCCAAGGTAACATGTGTTTGGCTATGGTGATCCTTTCTCTTACGCTTACTGTGTGAGGAATTAATGTTCATGAAAACGCCCATTATCGTTCCAAGTTCCAACTGAATCGCTGTGATTTAGAGGGGGAATCGTACGTCCATATATGCAGTACTCAACCGAATCTTGTGCAACTGCTTCTAAAATTGGTCCACGTGTTACTTTATTTACTAGGTGGTCATGTGCGCAGAGTTCCCTCAGGAAAGAGGGATTTCCTCATACCAGTGGACGAGAAGCATGACTATGACTGGTAGGGTAGAATCAAACTCCAGTCTAAACTCTCCAGACTACCATTTATCTAGCATATGTATGGAATTGTTTCTCAGAAGAACAGTTCGTTTCAGGCTGATGACTCCTCCGGCTGCGCCACTGTTTCCTTCCATTGAGGTTGAAGCCAGGTCCTCTAAGGTGGTACTCCAAAAGGAGCTGCCAATACCTCCTCGTCCAGTTAAACCGTCAGCTCCAAAGGTATCACCGAATGCTGACGATACTCCTATATATCTGCTCCCTACTAGTCATTTGACATTTCCATTACAGTGTCTGAAGAGTTTAATCTGTAGAGTATCATTCAGTTAACCTCTGTAATTATCTATGACAGCTCTCAAGCAAGCCAGAGGAGGCCAAAATACCGGCACGATCATCAGCATCACATGCAGCTCCCTCTTCATCTAAAATAACCCGCAGCGTTAACAAAGGCGCTCCAGCAGCCTCCAAAGAGAAGCAGCAGCCTCGCACTGAAGAACAGAGATCAAGCAACAAGGCTCTGAAGAATGGAAAGCAGAAGGCAGTTGCTGCTGCAGCGGCTACTCCAGGTGCACCGAAGAAACACTCGGAGAGGTGCTATGCGAGCCAAGAAGTCCCTTTCCAGGCACCCAAGAATCTGATCACAACAACAGCGCGATCCTTGTTCCGGCGCCGCCATGCTCCACCGGCGGCGGCGGTGGATGCTCGGAGCAAAGATCCTGGGGCTGGTGTGGATGTCACCAAGAAGGGAAGCAGCAAGGCGAGGAGGCAGTCGTGTCTGCCGGCGGCGACAAAGGGCATGACGGAGCTGCGGTTACAGGACGACAGGCGGAGCGGCGGCGAGCAAGCTTCCAGCGCGGGTGGCCGTGCAGGCAGGGCAACACTGACGAGGGGTATACCAAGAGCAGAGGGCAGAGCATGGACATGATGAGCTTGGAAACAAGGCGAACACCAAGTGAACATGTGCTTGTGCATTGTGGTTGTGAATTGCTTTGCCGTGTTCTGATGCCACTTCCAGACCTCTGAAATCTCTGTGGCGCTTTTTCTTTTTGTATGTGGTGCTCTTGTGTAACTGTGTTTTCAAACATTGTAAAAAAATAAAAGTAGGCAAATCCATGCCAAAGCGTTCAGTTGCTGCACTTAGACTCACCTTTTTTTCCCAGCATTTTGATCCATCTTTTCTCCCTGCATTTTGACCTTGTCATAGACATATCTTGCATTCTTGCCACAAGTTGATGGCTGTTTACTAGTAGAAAATAATTCGACATAGCTTCTGGAATTGGGGCCAACCAAACATGCTTCAAAATTTTCTGGAAGAAGAGACTGCAAGTTATTAAACCTCCTTTTTTCCCAAGTATATTTTTCTACTTTAAGAGCTACATATCACAGTACATGTTTAGACCACCGGTGTTAGTATACACGCATGTACCACATTACCAGCCATCTCTCTTTTTTTTTTCCTTTTTGGTACCATATCAAAATGAACCACCACGCCACAGTAATCGGTTTAGACACCCGAGAAAGGGTCACTGCAACCGGTTTGCGAGACAAGTGAGCTGGGACTAGGCAGCGTCAGGGGTGGGATTGAGCGGCTTCCCTCTGCCCATGGTAAATCCTTTCGTGCCATCGGGCATGCGGGGACCTGGGGGCGGCTTTGGCACAGCTGGGTGCTCTGATGGAGGAGTGCCAATCGGATGGTGAGCATCTCGGTTGTGGTTGTAGTACTGGCCACGGCCGCGGCCTCTGCCTCCACGTCCTCGACCTCTCCCCTGCCTCATTCCAACCTTGTCATAGAAGCCATCTTCAGCCTGTGAAATTCATCGTCAGAATATCCATCGAGGTTTGTGCGAGTAATAGCAACATGAAACCAGAAGACCATGACAGTACCTGATTATCAAAATGTGCTTCTGAGAACTGGGCAGTGTCATCTGTGCCATAGTCTGGTGGATGGATATTTGTGTCAGGGCCATCTTCATCTGCAGCATACTCATCATCCCCACCTTTTCTTACTTGACCCAGCCCATGTTTCTACAAAGAACAAAAACAAGGGATAGTGTGTAAGCATTTTCTTCACCATTTTCAATAGCATTCTGTTACTACATCCAACTTCACAAATAACTCAAAATGAACAATAAAAAAAATACCAGGCAACCAAGCAGTGAGCGAACTCTAATTCCATCTCTCCAGTTCCCCCCGCCACTGAACTCAGCAACCTATACATAACAAAGGGCGTTCCTTCTATTAGTGAACCAAAGGTGGGAAAGCACAGCTGAATAGGAAAGTCAAGCAGACATACCGCCTTTTCAGCATCTTCAACAGTCTCATACTCCACAAAAGCATGAAGCTACAAGTGCAGCAAAACGAAATTGTAAAAACAGTATCTATTATTACATATAACAAAACTATGCCCTCACTCTGATAAAAAAACACTATGACTCACTGATCAAATATAAGCATTCATAGAGAAGGTAGATATATCATGGTACAGACCTTATTAGCAAAAAGCATCTCAATCCTCGATGTTTTGGCAGCACCTGCTGCAGCACCATCCTGTGGATAGCAGGTGCGTATAGATTTCACACTGCAATTGTAGAATTGTAGATAACATCATGATTCATGAGATCAGTATCGCACTTGGCAACTGTTTGTGTTAACAGCATGGATACGGCATACCTCCCAATAGCTGAGAAAATTTTCATAAGTGTCTGATGTTTTTGATCCTCAGGTAAATGTTCAGCAACAACAATGCGAGACTGTATGCACAAAGGAAAATTTCAGCAGCCTACACGTAGCGTGAAGGGTTCATTCAACTAATTCAATACTAACCTGAACTTCTTCGGCGTTGAAGGGTTGTATGCGTTTAACCTTTTTTCCATCCTCTGAAACAACCTATACATGATAATATGTATTTAGTGAACATCAAAACATAAAGCATCCCTTATGTTTGGGTGTGAAGAAAACAAGGACATGACAGGGTAGGTTTTGCCATTGGATGGTATATAGGTTTACTAAAAAAGTGATTTCTGCTTTACCCCTTTTCTCCTAGCCCCTAGCTCTAACTCTATAAAAAAAAAGGGAATTGGTTGCACGTGCCGCTGCCGGATGGGGATGAGGAGGCGAGGGGGAGAGGGAGGAAGAAGAGCTGGGAGTGGGCCCCACATGTCAGCGAGATAGGGAAAAAGCGAGGCCCACGCATCATGATGAAACCACCTTGTGAAACCACTTCAGAGGGGTAATTTGGCCTATTCTAGAAATTCAGGGGGTGTTTTGTCTGGTATTCGAGTTGAGGGGGCCTTTTTAGATTAAGCGACAAGTTAAGAGGGGTAAATTGGACTTCACTCATTAGATTAAGATGTTTACCAGCTCTGATGATGTGCGTAATGCAGCAACCAACAAGGATTTGTCAGGAACTATCTCCCGGATCTTCCTAAACGCTGCAACTACAGTTATTGGCACTGTAAAACACAATGAAATGTCAATATCACAACTCACCAGAAAATAAAAGTCAACAAAACATCACATGAAGATGTAAAGAAGAGCATCTTCTTAATTCATGTCCATTGCTTGCTGAACTGGCAGAAATAAAGTATTGTTTGATAAACAAAAATGTGGAAAAGGTAATGGATAATTCTCTATTAGAAGAAAGACATCTTAACTTTCGTGAAAGGTGTGCAGCTCCCAATAAAACAAGAAATAATGCAAGCATATTAGAAAACACTTCAGCATAGCATTTGCCCGTTTCTAAAAATGTGTTGATAGCACCAGATATTTTCCTCAGACTCATAACTCATGCTAACACATGAAAATAATCATTTAACAAAAACAGAGGAGTGGTGATGTGAACCTATACCAGAAACATAGTATAAAAAATAGCTTCTTCCTAGCACCAATATATACACACTTCCATTGCATCAGGTTTGGAATAATATCGAGTATAAAAATCTCGAGTACAAACCATCTAATGAAAAATACATATAGCAGCCAATAGGGTGATCAAGTAGTTCATTTGAAATTAACCAGTAGAACTTACCAAATCCATCTGGATCCTTAGCGATGAACTTCATCAGATGCTCAGTTGTGGCCAAATTGATATCACTGAAGTAAAA
Organism: Paspalum notatum; assembly: GCA_022530915.1. Classification (NCBI taxonomy): domain Eukaryota; kingdom Viridiplantae; phylum Streptophyta; class Magnoliopsida; order Poales; family Poaceae; genus Paspalum; species Paspalum notatum. The sequence continues at coordinate 1,820,425 of CM039691.1, forward strand.
CTCCACCTGTCACATTGCCAAATAAATTGAATCTAAGGAATACATAGTAATACGGAAATCAAGCATCCAATGAATGAAAAAAAAATAAAAGGGAAATAGTAAAAACCAAAAAGTAAAGCTGTGTTTTCAATAATGTGAGATAAAATAAAAAAGGAAAATAGCAAGCGTGTCTCTCGGTCTCTTGGATGCACCAAAAGTTCATGGATTAAACTGGTTCGGAAGAGTCCTATCTGCAGTGCTGCAATCTTTGATTGTCTTTGGTTTGCCTAATACTGGGGCTAAAAAGTCCTATAATTCTAAAAAAAATAAAACAGGAAAGACCCTTTCTTCTAAAAAATAAAAAGGAAAATAAGAAAAGTAAGAAAGGTGGTAATAATGAAGGGCAAAGCTTCAGAAATATGCAAAGCAGGATAAAATTGTATCGATTTTAACTTCTTCCCAATTTCCAGAGTACTGTGCTAAAACAGAAACATGAGTAAACTAACGCTTCCACAAACAATGTGTCAACCAGTTACAAGCTACATTAATTTCCAATAAAGATGACAAAATCTGTAATTTGTCGTATTTGCTATGCCCTAGTGGCAACCGATGAATCCAAACGAAGCCCACATGTCCGCAAAGCAGTGGCATGCACGCCTATAATCGCCCGTCCTACGTTCCCGCCTTACCCCCCCCCCCCCCACCCCCACCCCCACCCCCACCTTCTGTCACTCAACCTAACACACTCAAAATGCGAATGCAGCTTGTTCCCTTCCCACCATAACATGCATTTGCATGAAGTAGGAACCATGTAGGCATGTAGCATTAGCCGTAATTTCGAGATAATCTAAAAATAGAATTCGCCAGACTGTCTTCCCAGTTTTCTCCCCCTCCAGAGAGCATTCCCCAGTAAGGAATACCATACCACAGTACGATCGCGCCAGCATCTTATCTTGCTAGCAGCAGCTACGAAATCCAACACTAACATACAGTACTTGTAAGCGACACATCAAGACAGAGGGATGCCACATCCTGTAGCCATCTTACCTCTGGAACTCAAAAGTCAAAAACAAAAAAATTCCAGCGCATGGTAGATCGCGATGAAGTGATAGAGCATCAAGGGAAGCAACATGCAAAGACGCATCGGTTTACTCCTACTACATACGATTAGTTCACCAGCACAGGGATCTAGGCTCGCGCGACACTCCAGATTCACATAAAGCATTGCTCAGAATCGGCACGGAGACACAGCAGCACGGCAGATGCCGGAGCAATCGAGCGCGGGGGACAACGAAAGGTACCTGCTTGACGACCTTGCGGGCTTCGGCGTCGGACAGCCGGGGCTGCGCCTGCCCCGCGCCCGCGCCGGCAGGCCCCTCCCTATCCTCCGCCGCCGCGGCGGCGGCGCCGCCCTCATCCTCGCCTTGGTGGTGGTGGTGCTGCTGCTGCCGCGGCTGGTAGTGCTGCTGGGGGTAGTGGTGGTGGTGATGCTGTTGGTGGTAGTGGTGCTGGTGGTGATGCGGGCCGCGGCGATGGGGATTGTTGCCGTGGTGCTGGGCGCCGGATCGGGGGGTGAACTCGGGCGCGGCGGCGTTGAGGCGGGCGGGCGGGGCGGAGGAGGTGGTGGAGGATCCAGGGGCGGAGGAGGAGGACTCCAGGGTTTCGTCCTGCGCCATGGGGATCCGCGAGGAGGAGGGTTTCGTGTTCGTCTCTGATTTGCTCTCCTCTCTCGAGCTTGGGGGTGGAAGAAGAGACGGGCAGAGGAGACGCCGCGGCGTTTTCCAATTTCCCAAAGGGCGGATTCTTAACTTAACCCTGGGTTAACTTAACCATGGACTAGAGTTAAGACTTGCACACAGTACATGGAGTGTGGTGTGGTAGGGTTTTCTCAAGAGCTAGCATTGCTTCTATTTCCATAAAAGTTGACACATTAGTGTGGGTCTGGTTTGGACCAATGTGTTTTCTCAAGCTTATAAAAGGACAAGAGTGGTGACAGACAAATCCCAACTAACAATAGAAAAGATGCAATGCCATTTAACCCTAGCTTTAAATTAACCACACACCAGAGGTTGGATTTGCACACATTCTATATGGTGCAAGTGGGTCTTAAATTCTTAATCTCAAATAGTCAGTAGATTTTAATTTCCCTTGGGCCTCCAGTGGAACACAAGAATTTCCTCTTACAAGACTTTCACGAAAAACCATTTAAAAACACAGGGAAAACGCAGGGATAAGAAAGTTCCCCGTATCCCAAAACGTGGCCTAAAAGTTTAGGAATCATCGTGAGCACTTTTTAGACAAGCTTATGAGTAGCTTCGATGACAAGTGGTGGAGGTAAAAAAAATCTAGGTACTTGGCATCATCTAGAGCTTGAGGCTTAAGGCAGAAGATATTTTTCCCCTATACTATGAAGGGAATGTGTCCAAGGCAAAAGGGTGAACCCACCCTAGATGCGCTTGTATATTTTTGCAACTCCAAATATTCCGTGAATATAGTAGGGAATAGAGCAGATGTATATAGGTTCGCCTCCTATTCCTATATAAGGGTAAAAAAGATAGATGAACAAAAAAGTCGTTCATTTCTCTTGTTTTACTTTCCACATTTGATCCCAACATCTATTTCTTCTACTTTTCATGTGAGTGCTCAGGTTTTCAAGAGCAACGACATTAAATGAAAATTTCAATTTCATAAAAAAGCATGAAATCCTAAAAAAAAAGTGAATTGCACCATTGTCCATTGGTCCCTAAACTATTCCTGCATTATTTCCATCTAGGTCCTTACACTCTCAAAATAATATTCTAGGTTCTTAAACTTTTCAAGTGCTTCATTTCAAGTGTAAGTCTATGTTCATGATTGGGCCTTGATTAAACTAACAATAAATTGCTTGAAAAATTTAAGGATCTATAGTTTAGGGGCTTCTGCAATTCACTAAAAAATGAAGCCTTTTTCCAACATATAAATTGTGCCTCTCATTTGGAAATCGGTGACGTTTATTTCTCTAACAAGGTGAAGTCAAGAGTTATAGTTTATTCTCAGCACCTACTTTTAACCATGTGCATATGATGGCTATTTCTTGTTTGGGTTATGAACTTTTTGTGGTGAACTCTGCAAGAGTTTCACAACCACCAGTTCAAATTCCTGAATTCCTATATCTGTTTTCTGAATAACTTCATAAGACTCAAGTCATCTTGGTCAATGAGCATAAATAACATCACAGCAGGAGGTGGGCATTGCATGTCCGTGCGTGTCTTAAAATTTAAGCCGTTGTTCTTCCAATAATAAAAAGAAAACAGCTCTGTATTGTGGATCCAGATTGGCAAGACGGCCAGTGGTGTGTCGGTGAGGTTACACGGGGTGTAAATCATTACTAACATGGAAAGGAAATCAGCCAGCTGTACAACACAAATGCACCATTCTCTAACAACACTGCTCTACAAAATTTAATTTTGCAACTACTGTGGGTATGAGAAACAACAAGTTGAATACATCAAATGTAGAAATGTACAGGTTATGTACATTTACCAAACACAACGCTGCCTAGAGGACACTGTGCTTAGAGAAGGTATTGCTTCCGTCTTCAAGGGAATCCGGTGTGGTGCGTGGATCAATTTAGTCTGAAAGAACTGACGCAGAAACCCGCTTCAAGGATGAGGAAAGCGTGGAGATGTCAGATTCAGTATGGCCAGCAGATACAAACAGGCGGATTCCAATAGGAAGTTTGCACCTATCCAGATCTGACTTCTTTGATGTGACAATGAAAACTGAATCTTCCTTCAAGACCTATTGGGAAAAAAAAGATTTGTATGCACGTGCTTGTGAATTGTCATCTAAACGGCACTTTAAGTTCTATTAGAGTTTATTTGAACTTACCCTGTCAGCAATAATTTCAAGAACATCTAGATCGGTGGTAGGAGAACCTGTTGATTTCTTCAGCTTAAGGAAGACAATAGGTGACAGAACATGGCTGCAAATTTCAAGCCCTGGAGTATCCGATAATTCTGCAGAATTCAAAGAGTGTTGATATGGTGGCCACCGGTCAGCTAGATAGTAGTTGAAAATCTTGTTGGCAGTTGTTATGGCTTGGCATACTGTACTTTCTCAGCTCATATCATGGGTTGCCTATATTTTTCTCACAACTTAATTCTTTTTTTATCTGGTGTTTAGGAACCTAGAGCTCACAGGGAAAAGAGGTTGCGAGTAACTCAGACAATAGCTTCTGTATAGGTTAAAAGTTTACACTTGTAGTTGCCTCAGTGTACCAAATATTTTCCTCATTAGCCCAGAAAAAAGAACAAATAAGAACAAAAAGAGCTAATTGACGAATAGAATCATGTTTTACCTTTATGCAAAAGAGCAATATTGCTCCTTAGGTTTGCAAGAACTGAGGGATTCTCCTCCAGATAGTTGACGGCAGAAACAGCAGCATCAGCAAGATAAGGTGGCAGCGAGGCAGAGAAAACATACCCAGAGCTGCTTAGGCGCTGCAAAATTATATCTTCTTGGTCAGATGAAACACTAAACTGCAACAATATCTACATCAAAAAGCAATATCACATCAGTCTGGTGTTGCATCTACCTGATGATCAACAACTCTAGCACTTCCCGTACAGAAGCCACCATCAGTAGCTAACGCATTTCCCATTCCAGCAGTGATGATATCAATTTTTTCAATCTGCACAAGCATGAAAGGAAGAATGTGCTTAAGTATCCAGTTAAATGTACTGGAGCGATACTCCATGAATCAATTGGTGAGTGACTAGGAATCAACACTCTTCTCTCTTTTATTACACCATTTTAGTGTCATGGGGAAACATGTTAGCTGAGGCAAGAGACTCACGGGAAGTCCATAATGTTCAGCAAGGCCACGCCCAGACTTGCCAAGCACCCCAAAAGAATGACTCTCCTCCAGAATAATACGGAACCGATATTTCTCCTTCAACCTGACAATCTCATCCAAGGGGGCAATTTGGCCAGAATTCTGTGTCCACAAATCACAATGACAGTGAGAGAGGTTTCATGAATTGGTTAGGTTCTACAGGTATATCAACACAAAAATCACAAAAGGCACCGCACCTGGTAAATGGATTCTACAACAATGTAGCGTCTAATCTTTTCAGCACGTTTATTTCCATGGGTAAGTTTTTCCAAAGTGCTTGCAAGTGAAACCATATCATTGTGCTTGAAGTACACTACAGTACTTCTTGATAGCTGGAGACCGTTTTGCACTGCCCAGTGAACACCCTCGTCACTGCAAACAAATTAAATATTGGTGCAAATTCAGAAAGGTAAGAACAAGATAAAGAAAAAACATTTAATAGAAGAAAATTAGCCAGGTTTTGTTAATTGAATGAGGAACAGCATCAATTCATTGATAGACAAGAAAGAGGAAAAAATTTTCTAATGCTTATGAGCTAGATAAATTCATGATTTCTAAAATGTCAAGTGTGTGTCATCAATACAACAAGCAAGAAGAAGTTTCATAAATGCTTGCGAATTCCATAAATTTTCATCAAAGAATAAGGTGAACTTACGCGACTATGATATCTCCTTTCTTACAAAAGGCAGGTATCACACTGAATATTGTAGAAATCCCATATGAATACAGAATGGAGTCTGGAGTTCCCAGGAATTTAGATATTTTTGCCTCACAGTCAAGGTGGACATCTGCAAGGGTACATTGAAAAGTTAAGCTCCTCCTCTATGTCTGCGGCCAAGTCGCTGTCTGTGAATGATGGTACAAACCAATTGTTCCATAAAAGCCACGTGGACCACAGGACCCAACACCATATTTCTCCAGTGAACCAACACAAGAATCCTGAAAATCACCAACTTTATTTAGATATTAAAAAGAAACAATTGTTCAACCAGTGTCAAGCAACAGACTTGTCTCTTACAATGATCTTCTCGTTGCCAATCAATCCGAGGTAGTTTGCTGATGCAAAGTTCACAACCTCTTTACCATCAACGACTGTGTGCGGTCCAGCAGCACTGTATAAAAGCAGAGTAGAAGGGTTAATTCCGATGATCAGAAGTAATGCGGAAGTCCAACAGCTACAAACATCCTGCAATCCTAAGAACTAGACGCTGTAAACATTTGCATTCCAGCCTGCATGCATCTAATGGTTTAAAACCTTTCCAACATCGGAGTGTCGATTCTGGCCCCCTCCTTGACCGGAGGGCATAGCGACTCTGGTTCCCACTCATCACATAGCTCATCAATCTCCTGCAGAGACCAAAATGCTAGCTTTCAGCGATATGCTTCATGAAGCAACACCGTTAACTGGGAGTTGCAGTTAGGAAGGAGCAGAAGAAAGCCTGACCTTCTCAGTGAGCGGCTTCTTAGGTGGTTTGTAGCTCTTCCTGGAGAGCTGAAACACTATGGCCGCAATAAGGAGGCCTTCCACGACCAAGTGCCCTGAAAAAAAAAAAATGCGTGCCCACTGAATGTCAGCCAGGGAGCAAGCCCAACATTGTGTCGGTCATGAATCTATGAGAAAGGAAGGGGTTACCGTCTATATGGACCCCGAAGACGACTGCACGGGCAAGGGGGGCATTGAAGGCCGCCGAGACACGGGCGAGCACCGCCGCGGTGGCATTCACAACGGGCAATGCCATGTCCATGTTCATGTCCCCAGTAGCTTCACGTAGACACTCTGATTTTTGCCCCCAAAAAAATCGAAGTTATCAGGCATAAGCATGTATACACTTGTAATTAGATCAGATCTGAATACAGCAAGAAGGGAGGAGGAGGCATACCTCGTTTGTCCTCGTCGCCGGCGCTCGCCCAGCCGTCACCGCCAGAAAGAGGGAGGCCACGAGGCGAAGAAGAGGCGGAAAGCGTGTGCCGTGCCGGTGGGCGGTGGGGATGGGAGTGCAGTGGCGATGCGTTTGCAATATAACGGGGGCGGGGCGGGGCGGGGCGAGGGAGAGGCAGGCAGAGGCGACGACGCGGTGGAGGAACGGCGGCCGTGTTCGTCAGTTCGTCTTCGGCTGGCGCTGGATGGGTTTGATAGAGTCAGACCATGACCGTGGGTTGCAGCGGCAGCCAACGGTCAATCTTGGCTGATAATTCAATCAGGACTAATGACGTCTACTACTATAGTACTAATGACGTCTACCACGTCTTCGTGAGTTGGTTCATGGTATGGCCCCTCAAGATTGACTTCAGTTCAGATGAATGAGATGGCCAACGGCAAACAGGTCAGCTTACAAAAAGATTATCATCAGTGTCCATCAGTTCAGAACTGACTGCGTGTGGCCAAGCAAGGGTCGTTTTCATTTCATGGCAGCCACAAATACAGCGATCAGAATACATGCATGGCTATTGCACTTTGTATCCGACACTTCTACAGTTTATTATTATAACCTAACTGAATCGTCCCCATCACCATTGACACTACGCTACACCGTTCGGCAGGCTTCCACCCAGGAACAGAACAGGTGCATCAGTCAAGGTCACCTGACCTGATTCCGCAGGGCAGGGCAGGGCAGGGCACTGTATCTGTGTGCCTTCAGTCCTTCCTTGGGCCCGAGATGATGACTCGTATCGTGCTGTGCTGCCGCCTCTGCATCTTCCAACCCAAAAAGCTTCAGGTTTATATGATCCCACTGAATGCTCTCCAGTAGCCTAAGGCGAAACAGCACAGCCATGTTCTGTTCTGTACAAAGAACCCGTCATGGATGGTACAACCGCTACTTCTACAGCGCATACATCTTCGTCTTGTACTCGCTGTTGAGTATCTCCTCGTCCGAGTCGACGGAGCGGGACCAGGAGCCCCGGGACTGGCTGGCGGAGGCCTTCCTGATCTTCCTCGTGTTCTTCTCCTCCAGCCTGTGGGCGATGATGCAGTAGCACATGGAGCCGAGGGTGGTGAGCATGATCACGGTGCCGATCGCCATGGTGCACCAGGCCAGCCACCAGTCGTCGCGCCCCACCACCACGTACGTCAGCGCGATGAAGGCCGCCGAGATGAAGAGGCACGCCAGCCACATGAGCTTGTTCATCACAAACACCATCCGCTTCTTCGCCTTCTGCTCCACCACGATCAGCGACGTCTGGACCACCACCACCGCAAGCGAGATGAAGAGGGCCAGCGCGTCGAACACCAGGAAGATCAGGAACGCCGGGTTGCTCGCCACGTACGCCTCACCCAGGGACATGCCGGGGGGCGCCTGGCTCGGGTCCTCAGACTCCAAGAAGTTTCCAGGCACTGTGAATATGGCAGCGAATGCCACCGTGGCGATGAGCACCGCCACAACCGTGTTGGAGTTGATGGCGTTGTTCAGCCCGCCGAGGTGGAGCTTCTCGAGCCTCCTTTTGATTTTGTGGACTTGCATCTTGGTCTGACGCGTTTGCTTGATCTGGGACTGGACGTCGTGTCTGATATCACTCACTGTTTGCTTCAGGTGCTTTGCCGAATTCGGAGGGTGTACTTGCTGTTTTGCAGTTACTCCACCAGCCTCTTTTAGGATGTTCACAAGTTCTTCGTTGTTCATTTTCTCAGCAATGGCAAAAGCAGTCTCGCCAGATCTATTGACTGCATTGACATCTATCCCCTCAGCTGACAATAGAGTCTGCACTATCTGTAAGGAATTACAGCCATAGATGAGCCAAAATTCAGAGAACCAAAACCATGATGCGTAAAGCAGAGTTCAGTAAAGTGCTATGTAATAGCCAACTCTGGGGGAAACTGTTAAGATCCCCGTGCATCTGATTAAATTTTAAGGAAATATGCCCTTTATTTTTTTTTATACATGAAATTATCTTGGCGTCTGTCGTCTAAAACATCTTAAGCACCACAATGAATTTCACAGAAACAAATTTGACGATCTTTATGCTCAAAATTATCCTGATGGAATAGATTCAGTGAGTGAAAGATAGGATGGAAATGGTAGAGAAAATTATACTGGTATAATTGAAATACGTAAACGGTAAAAGACATTCCAATATGTGATTGTGAACACCTACAATGATATTCCCCTTCCGAGTAGCGACATGCAAAGGTCTGTTCCCCTTGTTGTCTTCGATATGGATGACTGAGGCATCAGGCTTCAACAATTCAACCACGATTTCAGCATTCTGTCCTTTTGAAGCCATATGTAGTGCTGTTTGCCCCTTCTTGTCTGTTCTTAGACCAATCCCAGGATCCTTATTCAACAATGATCTTACAACTTCCACATGGCCCATTCTTGCTGCTGAATGTAAAACTGTTTTCCTGTTGTTTTTTGCGATCCTGGCAAGGCTAGCATCGGTTTCCAATAGGAGATTGACAATATCAACATGACCCTGAACTGCAGCAGTATCCAGAGCTGTAGCATTTACAGAATTTGTTGTCATGGCAAGAGCAGGAAGAGCCTGCAGCATCTCCTTCAGAACTTCTGCAAGAACCAAGAAACAATATAAGACTATTATACTACTATTAAGACTATTATATTACTATTATTATTAGCCACGAAAGTGTTGGTATGATGCAATTTACTATCCCCTAACATGGGTTCCATGGTAGAGAATAGAGTGGCATAAGATCAGCTAACCAATAGTCACATCATCAACAATCAGCATGCACAAAAGGAATACTAGCAACTTCCTAGCAACAGACCCAGGAAAAGATCAAGAAATGATTGACATTTATTTCTCGAACAATATCAAAAGAAAATGGCAAGGGTAAAAGCAGCAACACACTACACACCATTGAGTTACGACTGCCTACCATGCTGTGGATCGAATAAAATCATTCTTCAAATGAGAATTCTTCAAATGAGCACACATATTTTTCTGAGTTCAGATCAGCCCAGTTACTTCTAGGCATGCCTTACTTCTAAGACTAGACAGTTGCTATAAATAGGTCAATGGTCAACAGGACTGACTCAGCTCACTTCAGCAATGTCTGCTCAAATTGTAATCCCATTCCATAAACCCCTAATCATCAATCCATTGACTAAATTGACAAAGAAAAAAATGATAATGAACAGAGTAAATCACAAACCATTACACAGTTATTTTTCCCTCGACTTTGAAGGTAAGCAAAAAGTTACCAAGATGGCCCTGCTTGGCGGCGATGTGGAACGCATCGAAGCTATTGGTGGCCTTGATCCCAGCCGTCTGCACATCAGAGACCTTGAGGATCTCGCGCACGACCTCGGCGTGCCCCTTCTCGGCGGCGACGTACAGCGGCGTCTCGCCGTCCTGGTTCTGCTTGGCCGCCATCTCGGCGACCAGCGCCCGGTCGAGGTCCGCGAGGATCCTCTGCGCGTGGGGCACGCTCCCGGACCTCGCTGCGAGGTGGAGCGGCGTGTCGCCGCGCTTCCCGGGGCTGTCCCTGCTCCGCCGCTCCATGGACATGATCCCCCGGAAGCTCTTCTGCTTCTCCATCCCCCGGAAGCTCTTGAGCTTCTCCAGCGCGCCCAGCCGGATGCTGGGCTGCCGCTCCATGGCCGAATCCCAGGGGCAGGCCTAGATGGAACCGGTAGAAGTCTTAAGATTGCGATGCCTCGTTCTTGACGAATCCGGGAAACCCTTTCTGTGACTCCTCAACAAACTCCCAAAAATCGCAGCTTGTGCCTGATGCCTGCAAAAGAAAAATAATCCCGTTTATGCCCGGCATTCCATAGATAAGATCCTTACTGAGAACAAGAACTGAAATGGACACGTAACAAGAAATTTCAATGCAGAAAAAATGAGGGATTAAAACGGGAACATAGCAGGATCCATCTAACCTGAACCAAGAGCAGCCAGGAAAGCTCGAGAATGAGAGAAACCAAGAAAGTGAAATCCAGCGGTCGTTCCTAGAATCCCAAGACCTCACCTTTTCTGGCAGCAGACACCGCAGCACCCCTGAGCCCTGGTGGAGATATTGGTCGGAGGATCCCTCTGCTCCTAGCTTTTCTTGGTTTGGCCCCCCTATCTTTCGTAGGGGAGCTCACTTTCAGCCTTCGCCGCTTCTGCCTGGCCACCGCTGATGGGAGACGACGGTCGAACAAATATGCCAATTGCCACCCTGACCTCAAGTTGGTAGAGATAGGCCCTTTTTTCCTTGGAATAAACTATTGCGCAACATGGCTGCGATTTTTCTTTCCCGTTAATGTTGGTTTGAGGTTGTTCTCCAAGTTGGGCTCACCGACTACGTCCATACACCGTTTGGCAGAAAAAAAATAGTTAGAATAGTAGATGTGCGGAGTTGGATGGACGCATTGGTGAGTTCAGTCTTGACCATGATCACCAAAAAAATGCATATATACTATGTACTGTGTGCAATCATTATTTTTTCACTCTGTGTACAGTGCGCAAACAGTGTTACGCACACCTATTTTCACTTTCTGGTGATCTTAGTCTAAAAAAAAAGTCTGGCTTGTGGTGGATTTATCACTAACTCAGTCAATGAAAAGACCAACCAAGAAAACACAAAAGGAACAATAAAAACAAAACGGTATGTACTATATGAGAATATTAGAAAGTACAAACATTCTAGATAAAAGTTTTAGTGAAGAACTAATAAAATGACTATAAGAGTTAAGAAGGTGTATAGTGTGGTCTTTAAAATGTTTCAAACTATAAATTATGCTGCAAAGTAGGAGTACTATGCCAACCATATCACTGTCAAGAGAGGCTGGCTAGTACGTACAAAGCTATAAGCATGGTTTGCTAACTCACTTTGTCCGAGTATTCGAGGTCTACTTGGAACACAAATTTTTTTTGTTTATGTTTCTACAATATTTCTATGTGATTTCTGTAAAATTTATGTATTCCAAATGGATCTTACTTTTTATGGCAGTACCGAACACGTACAACTAATTAAGCAGTGCGTAGCTATGGTCTGAAACAGCGAGCTGCAACAGCTGCTGTTTACTTGCTTGGTAAGCAAAACACTACTCCAATATAGGAGTACTTAGATATCACTAATTGAAGCATAAACAAAAACTGCTTGCCTCCCTACTTTTTATGTGGATAAATTGATGTGTAAATGGCAGCCTCCTATTGGTTACTTCTCCCTTTCGTTATTTTTGGTTTGTGGTGTTATCTCTCGCTATAAAGAAAAGGTTTGCTTTGTGGTGGCTCTATCATTAATTCAATCGATGGAAAAGCCATTAAAGAAAAATAAAAAGGCTACACAAAGTTAAGGAATAGTAATGATATGACACCACCATTTTTTGCATACAAAAGTTTTGTTATTATCTTAATAAATTCAGAGAAGCAAAGGTATAGTAGAGTTACACTGAACTCTAAAAAAAAGGTAAAATTTCAAAGAAAATCTTATGATACTGGAAATGGAAGATCAATAACTAGCACTGTAGGCATATAGGTTAGTACAGTGGGTTTTTTCTCCTCAAAATCTCTTAGTGCTCACTCTGATCTTTGTCAACTAGTATTATTTTACACTATGTAGTGTCAAAGCAGAGGTAGCACAATGTTGTATCAATGAGTTGTAACGGTATAAAAGACGGTACTCCATTAACCAATGAGCTGTAACAACTGTTTGCATGCCTTATCACTAACAGAATCATAAACAAATTAAAACTTATTAGTGGGCGCTGGTCCTTTTCACCCTTTAATCCCCCTTTGATCCCCTAAACCTTTTTGCACCGATCGATACGATATTAAACCCAACAAAGACGTCGCCGGCCGGCCATCACCATACGTTAAAAAACAGGTAAACAAACTGGCAACATAAAAAAAACAAAAATCACCATACGTTACACGTGATGCTGATCCTGAGCCCACTTGTCAGAGTGGTAGTAAATTTATGTCCTGGATTTTCGGGCCCCACGTGTGCGGGCTCCTGACAGCCGAAAGCCTCCAAGGCATGATCAGCTGTGGCCTGTGGGATAGGAACATGGTGGTGGCTTCATGGGGAGAAGAGTACAAGAATGCATGTGGCTCCTGTCTCCTTTCCTTTGCCATCACAATTCACAAAAAGGATTATTCAGTTTATTTAAATAATAATAGTGGCAGGGCCATTCCTTTAGATTGGGAGAACTTTGCTTATAAACTTTTACAGTTGCTTTTGTTAGAGCTCTGTTCGATTTTAATCAGCTGATTATTAGCTAAAATCATTGTAAAAACTAGCTGTGTGCGCGGCCTCAGAGACCGGAACATTTCCATTTTTCTAAAAAATGTAAAATTGAAGCACTCCTAATTTTAAGCGGGAGAAGAAGAATGTTCTCATATATAATCTCAACCATGCATGTGAGCCAAAAAAAATAACTAAATGGCAAACAAAGTTATAGATATTTGAACTGTATGTATAAGGAGGGCCAGGAAGTAAAGAAGCCTCGATCGGTACGCTAGATAGTAAGATATACGAAATGATGTTGAAATTTATGAGGAAGCAACATATGCAAGAGAACATATATCCTTTCTGCCCGGAATTGAAATTAATTGGCGATGCGACAAACATCTCAGCTCGCGGGGCGGATGTAGTTAAATAATATATAGCAGCTAGCTAGCTGCTGCATCATGTGTTGCTGATGATGGAGCAGAGCACATGATATCTGATGATATATGAGATCGAGCACCTAATCCGACCGGGCTCTTTTATTTGCGCATGCATGCAGCGAGCTAGTGACAGTGGTCATGATGTCTGAGCGTAATTATACAGTATTGTTTAAGGACGTACGCCTGGCCGGCTGCTGCCAGCGCCGGCCCCACGAGGACCACCATCATCAGTGCATACATATATACGTAGTATATATTCAGACAATGGGAAAGAGGCCAGGAGCAGTTCATCTTCAGAGCGATGGAGGCACACGTGGGGTCGGTCGGTCGGTCAGGGCCCTGGCCTACCTCGTGGTGATTGTTATCCTGCGGCAGTTCGCGTGATTGTAGCGGGATGGGATCTACTAATATAACATTAAGATAACAGTGCTGTTTATATACCTTGGATAATCATCGATTGTTATAGATAGATTAGTCATCAGTACTGAAAGTGAGGTGCCTAGCTAGGTACTGAAGGAATGACATTGATTTTTAATTTCAAGAAAGAAAACAAGCACCAATTTGACAGTAGTAGCAGTGTTAGTTCGGCCTTTCATGATGCTTGTTCATGCAGTGATCCAGAAATGCTAAGTTAATTTAGCTTGTGTAGTAGTAAGAGTAGTATAAAAGAAAGAATCAGGATGCGCGCGCGAACCACCAATCCACCATGCAGGAACAGGCGGACAACCGGACAAGGACAGATCATTGAGATGCACTGCACGCATGCTGCCGTGAGGCGAAACAAGCAAGCAATCAATCAAACAGGGCTTGAAACCCCCACGTTGGCAGCCACACGTGCCGACCAATAACCTTGACCTCCACCCGGCCAATCTTCCCCGATCCCCATGCATTCCCCCAATGCAACGCATTGCTGAGTGGCAGCGGATCGTGTATCTCATTATCTATATTTAAACTTCACTCTATCTATTTATAGTGTTGCAGCTACAGCATTATTTTCGTATTATTTATAACTATTATTATTTACACACGATCTACTCGATTTGGTCTTACGGATTGGACGATGGTGGAGGTGGTTGCTATGGCCCGGTCGTTGCTTGTGCAGCTATAGTGTGTGTCCGGTCAGCCAGCTTGCTTGCATATCGTTCATGATCAGCGGCACGTCGATCGGCGACTGCGCTTAAATTGGTTAAGCCAGAGCAGGCGACACGGGGGGCGATTCCACCACCCCCAAACCTTAGGCCGCCGGTGGAGCTCGCTCGGCCGCCGCCGCCGCCACCCGGCGGTGGCGGTGGCGGCCCGCGGCGTGGGCGCACAACTGCCCCCGCTGCGTCCTTCCCCGTCCCCTCTTCCCCTCCCCTCTCTCCCCGCCCCTTCTCTCTCGATGCAGGCGCCGCCGTTTCTTCGCCTCCCGCCGGCCGGCCTGGCGGGATCCGCCGGTCAGATCTGCCGGGCGCTGGCCGGATCTGCCGTCTGGTCGCCGCTGCCCCGCCGCCTCGCATCCACCGGTCGGGCTGGCCCCCGCCGCCACGCCCCCCGCCGACCGATCCGGCCGGGCGCCGGCCGACCCGCCTCCCTCTCGCGGCGCCGGGCTGGCGGCCTCTGTTGCTTGGGGGCCGCCGCCGCGGCTGCTTGCGCCGTCGTCAGGGGCCGCGGGTGCCATGGCCGCCGCGTCACTCGGGTCGGCGGCTGCTGCCGCCGCCAGCTCGCCGCGCCAACCGGCGCGTCGCTGCTGGGGCTGGCCGTGCCGGGGGGGTCCCGCCGCGCCTGTCGCCGCGCCGCCGGGCGTGGGTCCCTGTTGGGCGGCTACTGCTCCTCGCCGTCTTCCTGCCTGGCGTGACTTTGGCCGCGTTGCTGTGTTCTGGGTCGTAGCCGTCTCCCTTGCTTGGGTCGACGATTGGTTCCCTTGTCCGGGTTGTAGTTTTGCTCCCCGAGGTGGTTGTTTCGCTTTGCACGGGTTGTAGCTGTGCTCCCCGTTGCGTCGTCTTCGTTGTGGCCGTGCTGTGGAGGCGAAGTCCCTGCTACATTCTGGGTGCTTCAGGAGTTTGCCGTGGCTGCTCGGCGCTCTTCTCGACTGCGATGTTGGAGGTTTTGGAGTTGGCGAGCGAAAGCTCTTCCGATGGTGGCTTCGTCTTTGACTTAGTAACCCTGTTGAGGGCGCTGTCTTTAGTTGCCACTCCAACCTCTTGTCTTGCGAAAGCTTCGGCCATTGGCCTGGTGGCGGCGGCGTTTCAAGCGTCGTTCCCTTCTTGAAGGCGCCATCTTTGTTCTCGTAGTTGAGTTTGAGTTGTCGAGTAGTTCTAGGCCTTTCTTTCGGTTTGTAGTAGGCTCTTGGTCGTGGCGGGCGTAGGTATTGAGAGATTTCTTTCTTTGTATTTTCTTTTAAACATGGTTCGTAAGCCGCGGCTTACTTCCTGTAGTTGTAATTTGCTACTTTCTTAATGCAAAGACGCGACTTGAATCACGTTCGCCAAAAATTGGTTAAGCCAGCAAACTCCATGAAACAAGCACATACAGTATGCTGCCGCTGCTTGCAGTTCATTAATTGATTCATTCTTCATGCAACGAAAGGCAGGCCAGGCCAGGGCAACTAGCTAGCTTGCTGCAGCGATGAGCTCACATCAGAATCCAACCACGCACCGCGCGGTTTGTTTGCTGCTACAGCATCAAGCAAGCAAGGTAGCTAGCGCGCCATGCCCGGCCTAGTCAGCGGGGATCGAGTCAAGTGGTGGTGATGGCCGGCGATCCATCCATCAAACGGCCTAATAAAAATTACCACGCACTCACGGTACAAAAGCTCTGTTCAAACTAACCATTCTGTGTACTAATATTTGCGTGCACTGGCTGGGGTTCGGACCACCACGGCACGCGCTGTAATCGGCAAACGGCTTATTAATTAACCTGCTAGGTTAGTTATACCTAGTGGTATGTAGCTGCTAGCTAGCTTTATTAGTGCCCTTTTGCTATATTCAACACGGGAAGAAGAAGAAGAACACGCTGCTCCCTCCATATATATACTGTAATCTTCAAAACTACTGCAGCGGGGCGAAAACACGCTCATCCGAATCGGCCCCATTGGGACAGGCGCAAGCGCAGTGTGCACCGTACGTCCGTACCTGAACCCATCCTGACCTAAGGCTATCTCCAATTGATGAAGTAAAATGATTGCCTATAACACTGTTTGACACTGTAACGCTACTGTAGACAGAGAGATAGTTAAAATAGTGGATGAATAGAGATAGACAATAAATTTACACATTATGGTTGGAGATGGTCTAAGCTACCGGCGCCACATAGCATCTATATATCTCTTGTGCCATTTTATCAAGCATTAATTAAGATGTAGTAGTAAATTATTTGAATTTTACGACCCAAACCCCAAAATAAACTGGTTTGGGTTAGTCATGCATGGGGTAAAATATAAAGTGCATAAAACTCACATGGGTGTTGCGTAGTGTGCTCGTCCCAAACTTTTTCCTTCCAATCGAAACCAGCTGAATTTTTCCCCCGAATTTGAATCTTGGTCCAAGTTTCAAAATCCATCAAGTTAATTCCACTCTTGGAGTTTGTATTCTTGGTGGAGCTCATGGATCAAGTTTGGAATTTATTCAAATCCATCACGATGTGCTACTATAACTATACAGTGGGCCCGCTGAGGGCATGGCGCTACCACAACTCCACAAGGGTACATGGTTGGAGTCTGCGCCCAGTACATCGCTCGTGGTCGAATGATCCTCGAGCAAGCCGCCTTGATAAATGATTGATAAAAGGCTTGATCCGGCTAGGTGGTCGTTGAATTTGCGCCAAGGGAGGCTTAAACCAGGAACAACAAGGGTGGGGACAACACGCTGAACTTTGAGCTCTCGATCAGTTTACCTTCATATAAATTTGTTCAACTTTGTTTATGCCACCGAATATTCACCAAATTCTTCGTATGCCATCAGTGTATCTATGACATATATTATATATAGGCCTAATGCCTCAATATGTTTTACATAGCAGATGGCATATATGGAGTTCATTACTGGTTTCAACAGTGACACATATGTAGTAGATTTGCAACCATCTGTCTCTCGGCCTCTCGGGTAATCGGCCCCACTGGCATTGGCGCCTGGGGATGAAATCAGAAAGTTCCACATGTGCAGTATCCTTCCTCGAGAACTCCCCATGTTCAGCCTCATCATCTCACCATGAGCTAGCTGTTCCATGGAATTCCACGGCTACCATCTGGTGTTAGTATTACGGCATGCAAAGCACGTGGGAATATCATGGAGTACTTGAATAAAAGGTTGGACAGTGATGGGCCCCTCTTCTTTGTTCGCGTTGTAGCTTTATTTCTGGGTTGACTGGATCCTGAAGTCAAGAAGCTCTTATTCCTACCAACTTGGAACACTAAACACTATCAGGAAGAAAAAAAAATTGGAACACAAACACAAGATGCCCTAAGCACAGCTCTGATCAGGCGTGCCATCGAGGCATGCTGTGCGGACGACGTGAGCCCCAGATTGTAACTGATGAGGGCACGAGGCAGAGGCAGAGGCAGAGACATGAGAATAAACAGATCTTCTGGACATAGGAAACCTTCTCCAGCCCAGCACAGCTTCAGGTAATTTTGCAGGACTCAAAAGGAAACCTAAAGATTGGCCAAGCACAAAACCAAATTCTTGCCTACACCTCCAGGTAGCAAAAACGGCGACAACTCAGTCTCACACAGATCAGGCATTGTCAAAATCAAGGGGAACTGCACCTTTTAAGACTCACTGTATGGGCCACTACCAAAATTGGTAAAAACAATGTTTAACTGACACGGAATATGCTGCGGCAGCATCTCGGAAAATTACAAATGCCACATTTACACTCACACCTACCGAGCACCCGAATCATGAGAACGCCCAAACGACGCCTTGGGGCGCTCTGGTTTTGCTTAAATGTTAGCCATAAATATTGCAGCGAATGGCTGGCTACACAACATTGCCCACCAGTGCTTCAAGACTGGCTCCTCCCCTGCGATTCTGACTGTACCCTCTGCCGAACCTGTTCCACCAGAAGCCTCAAGTAGTCCTAACAGAAACAACAAGTTAGGGTTATCGGGACAACATCTGAAAGAAAACAGGGTGATTGTTTCTTAGCAGATTGAAACAACAGCGTAGAAAACATACGTTGGTAAGCTCTGGATCACTGGCAAGCTCTTCAAGCATGCCCTGGATGCTGTCACCTTCGCCACAAACCTGGCCAGCAGTTTCAAGGACAGCGCTGAAGATATTCTCTGGAGACTCATGCTGCTCAATGCATTCGCGAGCTTGATGGAGATCAATCTGATTATGGCATACAAAAGGTAAGATGTCACACACGCACGAGATCAAAGCATTCCACACTAGCTGCAGTAGAACATATACTCAGCACTCGTGGCTACAGTTTACTGATGGTTTAGACTATATGCAGCGGAATGGGTAAAAAGATTGCCTACACTGTAGCGACACTGTACGCGGAGAGGAAGGTAGTTGGAATAAGTGGATACACAATGCATTTATATATTCTAGTCCAGCATAGTTATTATTTGCACTGGAGGATGTTATTAGTACCCGATGTGATAAAGCAATGCTGATAAAAAAAATCTGGTGTTCACAAAGCAAACATACAGGACAAGTGACATACATAACTATGCTGGAAAGATGGAATAAAAGCAATTCATTACTCAGCGCTTCATTTACCTGGGAGCTTGTGTCGTGAAATTCATTTCCTCCTGCAGTGTCGCTTGATCGAGGCTGTGATCTAGATTGCACACTATTTGCACCAACAGGACGGGCCCCTGCTCCACCAAGAACTTGCGATACAACAGGCATCATTTGCTGCAACATTCCAGACAAGTCCATGCCACCTTGCCCCCTTCCTGAACCAAACATGGCCCCAAGGTCTTGCTCATCCACATTCTGCACAATATTGCTTATAGTATCCACAACAGCAGGGCTCTGTAGCCCTTCCATCACGCTCCTCAAATCAGCACTTGAACCCCCTGCTTGTGATGCTACATTTGACAATAGGTTCCCAAAAACTGGGTTGTTGAGCATACCAGATATCATGTTGCCAATATCAGGTTGTCCTCCACCACCCTGTCTTCTAGGAGGAACTACAGTAGGCTGTGACGCAGAGGACAGAGGGGCAGAGGCAGGGGCATTGTTTCTGCTTGTGTTAGCATTTTGGGAAGCAAAACCTTGCAGAAACTTCTGGGCCACTGAAACAGCATCTTGGTTTTGGCTGACTGAAGATGAATCCCTGCCAGGGTCACTTGTGCTCCCAGATGACTTCGCTGTTCTGCTGCGTCTCTGCGAGTGTTGTTAAAAGAAACAGTTAGACAATAGAAAAATAGAATCGACGTCAAAAGAGGACTTGATAATAAAATATCAACATACTAAAGCACTTAAAAGTTTTAAACTCAATCATTTAATACCTTCGGAACCAGACCTCCACCAAGACCTAATGGTTCAGAGCTGCCACTTGCAGAAGGTTCAACAGACTGTGAATCCATTCCATCCAAGGATTTGTTCTTCAGAGCAGAACTTTCTGTAGATGTGCTCGAAGGAACATCAGGGTCTCCTGATAAGTTGGTTGTATCTACAAGGGCATCTTCCGACTGTGGATGCTGTTGTACACTCTCAAGACTGGGAACATTTACAGTGTCCCTGTCTTGAGATGGCAAACTGGAACCACAAGTACCTAACAACAGGAATGGTGGATATCAGTAAGATACCTACAACTCACTAACACCTTAGCCAAAAGACATAGGGTCCAGTCACATGAGCTTGCACTTTTTTCAATGAAGTTTTTTCATGATTCTAACCTGAGGGATCATTCTGCGGTGGCATAGTGGCTGGTGTTGAAGAACTCAGCACACCATCTCTGCTGTATGTGGTTGGGTGGTAAAATCCCTGGTCTGCTGCACTTTGTGCAGATGAAGGAACCTGTCCTGGTGCATTCGTACCCAATGCATTGGCTACCTGTGCCGCCACTATAGGAGGAACACCAGCAACACCACCTACAGAAGCTTGTGGAACAGTAGATGTTGAATTTCCTTGAGCTACATTGCCCACTACAGTCTGAGAACCTTGAGATGATAGATTAGGCACTGCAACTTGACCCCTCACTTGAACAGGCAGGATAACACTAAGGACATGGTTTGGAGCCTCGACTGAGGTCCGTGCTGGAATAGCTGCAACAACTGTTCTGGTTGGCCCACGTGTTGCAGCTGGGTGACCTGGTGGGTTACCTCCTTGTGTTCTTGCTGCATCTTGGCGGTTCCCATTGATAACCCCTTCAGAAGTGGTGGTCGTACCAGCAGAGGAACCACTTGTTGCAGATGGACCTAAATTAGGGAATGAAAAAAGAAATAGTAGTTAGGTTAAGCCAACTAGACACAATGTTTTAAGAGTTAAGATTCCGGTAGCAAAGTAATATAAATTGCCGCGCACGAATGAACTCCAGGATATTCCAGAAGATATTCGAGAACATAGTATTTGATATAGCAAGTACACTGATGACACTAGTCAGACCTGAAAGGTACCACACCTAACACTAGCGTGAAGTTGTGAACTTCAAATATATGTAGTACTACACATTGTTGTCCAATTCATGCCAGCACAATTGTCACAAAGGTTTACGAGTAAGTGGATTAAAAAAATGATATTATGATATCAATTATGAATGTTATAGGTATTTAACATCTCAAACAAATTAGGAATAACTGTAGTATTAAGAAAAACAAAAAAAGTTTCTTAATTATGTAAAGAGCCAATATGATTTTCTAAATGACATATGCATATCATGTCTAATACAGAAACAATTTGTTCAGAGGACATCAAGTGTGCGTCAGCTCCCTCCTCCAGCTCAAGACACTAACAACAGCAAAACAATAGTTGAAATGTGACCAAGAGCAAAATAATATTTGAAATGTGACCTCACCACTACTTTGGACATTGATATTTCGAAAAGGATCGCCGAAGCCAGATGATCGAGAAGGATCAACAATACCAAAAGCACCAGAAATTCCACCGATAACTGGTATATTTGGAACTCCAAAAGGAGGAGTGTTTTGATAAGATGGCTGCACAAGAGAGAAAATGTGTTGATTGATGAAGTGCTCTGACCATCAAAACGAACATGAAAGATATAACAATTATCACCTGAACCATGATCGGATTTGGTCCTGTGGAGTTTATATAAACAGCAGGCCCAGAATTTACAAAAGCTTCAGACTGCAAAATTAACAAGATTTCAAAATGGTGACCACATGCATAAAGTTAGTTACAATAACACGAAGGAAAGAACATATTATGCATACAGGAGATAGCCCTGTGCGAAGCATCATCATTGTCCGACCAAGCTCAAAAAACATAGCACCCAAATGTTGCATTGCAATTCCCAGCTGAACCGATTCAGTTTGGATCTCACGACGAATCGATGCATCCCCAGTGCCACCATCTTGTCGAATACGTTGTACAATGTGCTGAAACAGAATATTAGGCACATAAAGGTCACAAATATTTCCAAGGAAAAGTTTGCATCTACCTTTACAGGAGCTCATCATATATCAAATTAAAGATATTCAAAGAAAAGTTTGCATCTATCAGTTCGGAAGTCCATCAGGTATCTTTCAGATAAACAAATAAATAGTATTTAAAAATAAGCTCAAAACTGAACCATGCATCTCAATAGCACCTTTGCATCCAAAAAGGAACAAACTAACATGGCCAAGAAGTTTAGGCCTACTCAGGAGAACATGCAGACATTAAAAAATAAACAAGGAACTGAGTTTATGTAATATAAAAAAGTTGATTTGAGCTTCATAATTTAACCTTGATCCCAGGATTTAATTTATGCCCTGACTATAAGCCAGGGTTGTTGTTTAAGGTGGTCAAGAAGAACTTTTATCTAGTCCTTCAGTTTATCTTGATTCTCACAGAATTGCACAAAAACACAGCAACCCGTAAATACATGAAGTCTTTAGAGCAATGACCTTATAAGGGGGGATTGCAGAAGATAACCAGAGGATGCAAAATTTTAGATGATCTAGATATCACTCTCAATAAGAGTCAGAGGTAGATCATTTGTGGATTGATTAACACTGCAAGGTAAAAGGTACATAACATAACCACAGAATACAGGTAACATACAGAAAGAGCAGAGGCTGCACTGCCACCAAGAAGATGTTGAGCTCTCTCAATAACTGAAGCCAGAACCTCAGGACTTGGAAATCTTGGGTTGGCATTGGCATCATCAGCTGTTGGTTGTTGCTGACCTTCTGAATCCCTGGATGGTGGAGTGCCTTCATTTATAGAATAAAAATGAATATCAAAATCCTTTATGATAAGCAATGAATTAAATCACCATAAGAAAAACGCAGTACCATTATTCTGTAATACTCGGTCCATGCGGTCCATGTACTCCGAAAGAGTTGTCAGAGAATCTGGAATAACCTGTTATTTAATTGGTTAAAATCAAAATAATGCTATACAAACTGAAATAAGAGGAGGAAGAGCGAGAAATCACAAAATATTACCATGTTGCGAGGAATAGCTCCTGCTGATTGAAGTTGTGTTACATGGATTTGATGATTCGTAACTGAAAACCCTGGTTGAGATGGGTTCACTGGCTGAGTTCTTCCAGGGACATTGTTGGCCCCTTCTGGTGCGGTAGACAAAGGAACCTGATAAAGTCACCAATAAAATAATTAAATTCTTAGATGTCTCAGGTACCACCACTAGATCTAGAGAAGGAATTGCCTTGTTACCGAGAATGAGGTGCTGGTGACACCACCAGACATCGCAACACCTAAGGAACCAAGAAGATCACGAACACTCTGCAAATAGTGGAAGAATCCGATGTCATCATACCATTTGACCAGTGAGCAATTGCTACTTATTTTTCTGACAATATAAAAAACTAGAATAAAGCATAAACCCTAGCCATGCCATCCATCATCACATTTCAAAGCCTCTATAGTTTCTTGAAAGAAAATTAATAAGAAAGGGAACTAAAAAGGCACAATAAAAAGGTAGGCAGCCAAAATCCCAATATCCAAGCAAATCAGGTAATTTCATGGAGACAAAAACAGCAAAAACAGAAGCATACCCTGGAAATATCGTCCAACAATCCTCCATTTCCAGCAACATTTACTGCAGAAAAAATTAAAATGTAAATTATTTTATTAGGTTACAGGGACCAATTAGATTCGGCACCAACCTAAGCACTGACAGTTTAACACTACATAACATAACTAGCAAATTTTTGCAGCCTGTAGACTGAATGAGACAATGAGCAAAGTCTGTTTAATTTTCGAATGATAACTATGCAGAATAAGGTATCAAGTATGCAACACATCATGGAAGCATATCCAAATACTTGGTGGTTGAGGATTGATGATGTAGTTGATATAGTAACTGCAGGAATGACTTACCGTTAGCATGTGTATTCCCTTCGGAAGCCCCAGAAGAATTCTGGCCCTCAGCTGCACGCCGAGCGACCAGATGCAATGTAAATCCATCTTCCAAATCTTGTGGTTGTTAAGGATACATGTGACGTAATTCAAACAGAGAGAAAGAAACACAATGGAAGGTACCTGACGCAGCAAAAGATTTCAAAAGCATACATGTATGAACAGAAAAGAATGTTTACAGAAAAGAAAATTTCCAATACAAATTAATATGAAGGTAAGTTCCTTTACAAAACGACAAATCCAACCAACAAGTACAGAAAGTCTTGCATAACAATTTAGATTTTAGACATCCTGTTTCGGTTAGTGATGATGACATATATTTTTTTTCTCATTGTAAAGTTAGGGTGATTTGATGACTTTGAAAATCAGAATATTTGCTTGTAAGTTGCTCCATAGGTAGTCTAAATTAGACTGTCTAATGCCTTTTTAAGTGCATTCTCAGTTGATTTTACAAGTGACACTATACATAAGCTCATCAAAATGAGAAGTGACACATAGATGCAGATAGTTCAAGTATTTGCTTCATAATCTGGGCAAGGATACGGTATTCAGATAGGAGGTGGTCATCCTTTAACACTCTTCCTCTAAAAATCAGCCGCTGCTGATCCAGAGGAACCCCAGTTGCATCAACAATCTTCTCTTTTAGGACCGAAACAGGAACCTAAAAAATGAGGCAATTAGCTCTCCGGAAACATAGAAAACACAAACATCTGCACTCATAATGCTAACCACATGAACTACAAATCAGCACAGATTAATGGATACAACTCCCAGTCGATAGGGAGATGACACACAAGGGTCATAAGCCAAAAAAAAATTTGCCAAGATGGCGAGAGAACTCTCACATTCTTGTTCACGCGAAGCTTGTGGACCTGCGAATCCAGGGTCTTGATGTTGATCTCAATGGTGGACTCCTGATCGTCAGCAGGATTCGCGGCCGAGCTGCTGCTGCTGCTGGCCGCTTGAGAAGGGTCATCAGCCATCCTACACAGGCACAGGAGCAAATGATGGATGTGTGCGTGGATCAGGAACCACAAAACCCCCGCAGATAGCTCAAATGCCTAGGCACCCCCTAGAAAAGCCCGTACCTTTCCGTCGGTTTCTAGCTCCTTCCCCCCACAGGGCCTCACGGAACCAGCCGCTTCAAGCTCCGCGGCCTCGCCTAGGTTGATCTGAAGCGCCGGCGCAGAACAGCCTGATCGCAGCACGGGCGGGCAGGTTAGAGGAGAGTACCAGGGCGGCGCCCCCGTAGCAGGGAACACAAAACCTAGCCAGACGGAGAGGGAAACCTAGCCCACGCGGCACGGACGCCGCGAGGGCGCCCCCCTGTAACGGCACGAGCTCCAGGAAGCTCCATGCGACAGCCCGCCAGAGCGAGGTAGGGCTACTCACCGAGACGAGGAGGAGGAGCGATCCGAGCCCCGATGGACGGGGGGATGGGCGGCGGCGGGGAGGAACGCGACGCGACGAGAGGCGGAGGACTGGGCTGGGACTTGGTGAGGGAGTCGGAGAGGGGTCAGCGGGAGGAAGGAAGGTATTTGGGCGGAGCGTGTGTGGGCACTTCTGGAAACTTCCACCTCCGACGGCTGATTTGGGGAGCCGAGGGGGCGGCGGCGATGCCTGCCTTGGGTTGGGACTTAAGCGGCTTGCTCTCCAGGGTCTCGTGAGGATTAACAGAACTTTTCTTTCTTTGTTTGTTGTTTCCTTTACATTCTTTTTGTTAATGCATAGTACATGGCAAAGTTATAATGAAGATGGTATTTCTTCATCGACCTTTTCCACCACCTTTCTGCTTCTCTAAATTTGGTTGTTTCGAGAATACTGAAATACATATCGATGAGCTTACCACTGGCCAAAGAAGTGGATGATAGTCAATGGGACATTTTAGAGTTAGACATCTCTACGGAGGTAGATTAGTGCAGTGATGGGAGAAAGTGGTAGATCTGATTGCAAAAAATGGGAAACATATTAAGCGCGGAAGGGTAGAGTCGCGAAGGTTTGAGGCATCATGCAAAGCGTGGTGAGTAGGCTTAGAAAAGACAAGCCAGAGGAAGAAGAAAACCGAAGAAGACGATGAGCTCATGACCATCGGATCAAAATCCGAGGGTTCAAAATAATCCAGGTGCGAAAACGATGTGTACAATGATAATGCATGATTATTAATACAAAGCGATTACTTATAGTACACCGGAAGGGGTTTTCTTATCTTTGCATTTGAAAATTTCATCCACTCCCCGTCTCTTGGTTCATCTCCTTTCTTTTCGCTCCTCTCGTCACTGAAAATTAGTTCTTCTCATGTGTCCTACCTCATGCACCTATTGCTACAACTCTGCCACTTTGGTGTATCCTTGTTTCACTAGTGGTACCCCTGTCGTTGCTGTTGTATCCATCATCATTCTCGCCCTCAACCCTACTTATCAACCACTCGGCTCCAACAAAAACCCTAATATGGTACAATAATATTAAGTTGACAACAATTTGTTGTCTAAGTCCATGAAAAACCCTAATAAAGTACGATAATATTAAGAGAAATTAAGAATCTACATGGCCAAAGATAGTTTTAGCCCATCCAAACATCTCCCAAGACACTCTAGATTCATAGCTGCGCAATTTTAGAGAGGCATCTGCGTGGTTGCGTTTGGGGCTAATCATGAGTTTGCCCTCATTTTCTTTTTATGTTTTGCAACAATATTGCAGTGTGGCAGTGATGAAAAAGAGAGAGAAAACTAGACCTCAGGGGATGCGCAAACATGCAATTACCATGGACAGAGATGTCAATGGGGAATTTCGCACCGGGTTTCAGCACCCTAGACCTACCCCATTAGGTTATAGCCATCCCCATCCCCATACCCATCATGGGTATAAAATTCATTCCATATACATCCCATTCGGGGATCGGGTCTCCATTGGAGCTCTATCCCCAATAAAAAATACGTGAGTGTAACATCCCGAAAATTAGGCCTGAAAAATTTTCTCCTAACCTCTCCCTAATTCAAAATTCATTTTTCAAAAACTTGCTTTGTTGTTGTCATGTGTGTGAGCTCAACAAAAATTTCATGAAACCCCCAAATATTCCAAGATACTTTCCTTCAATTATCATCCAAATATTTCCACCAAATCTCTCCACAAAAATCCCTCTCCAAAATCCCTTCCAAATTCGGATCCAAAATCCAGAAAAAAGAGAAAACCCCCCTTGGGCAAATCCTTTCCCCCGCGGCCCACCCTTCCCCCTTCCTCTTTCGGTCCGGCCCACCTCGGCCACCTTCTTGGGCCGACGCCACCGCCCCGGCCCAACTCCCTCTCTCCCCCCTCTCTCTTGTCTCCTTCCCCGGCGCGCCAGACGCGCCACGGCGCGCGTGCACCGCGTGCGCGGCTCTGGCCCGCGTCCAGTCCTGCCCCCCGCGCCACCATGGCCCGCCGCCGGCCCCGCCTCCCTCTTCTCCCTGCCACCCGGGACCCGCCCGTCGGACCCTTCCTCCTCCTTCGACCGCTGGGCAATGCCCGCGGTAGCACGCCGACGCTGGGGTCCGCCGCCTCGCCCTGGCCCGCGTCGGCCCCGCCACCGTCTGCCGCGCCGCTCCGCCACCTGGACACCGCGCCGCTCCGCCATTTGGGTAGCGCACCGCACCGACATGTCGCCGTCGCACATCCCCGCTCCGGCTATAAAAGCCACCCCGCCGCCGCCGTTGCCCTCTGCCCCTCCCTACACCACTCTTCGGCCCGAACATCCGCCCCGGGGATAACCCCGGAGTGGTGACGCGCCAAAACCACCTCGCCATCCCTTCCCCCTTCCTCTCTGCTCCGGTGCGTCACCCCCCCCCCCCCCCCCCGCCGTGACCATCACCGCAAGCTCCGCCCCGCCGTCAAAATCCTCCCACCACCGACCACCATTCTCCAATTAACCTCATCCCGAACTCCGCCTCGCCTCCCTCTGCCACCCCGGTCCCTCGCCGGCACCTCGTCCCGTCCCTTCTCCACCCACCAGAGCCACCACGACGAGCGCCTCCCTCGTCGCCGTACGCACCCGCGACGCCCCACCGTGGAGACCTCGCCTCTGGCTACCATCTCCCACTCCCGACCCCGTCACCACAACCACACCACCGCCCCGGTGCTCGCACCGAAGACCTCGTCGCCGGAACCGGCCGGACAGCGGAGAACCGCCGCCGCCCCCCGCCGGCGGTTCACCCCACGAGCCGGTTCGGCCGAGCCCGATCGCCGTCACCTCCCCGCGACGCTGTCCCCCCCCCCCCCCCCGCGGCCGCCGGCACGCGGGCCCCACATCCACGGCGTCAGGCGCGCCGTCGCCTCCCCGCGCCGCGCGCCCCGCGCGCGTCGGCCGAGCCGGGCCGAATTTCACCCTCGGCCCAGGTTCATTTCCACCCGCCAAAAATCCGTGAAAAGTTTATTTTCTACCCCCCGAACTTTCCAGAAAAGTCTAAAAGTACCCCCTAGACACTGTATACACCATATCTCCTCCGTTCGAACTCCGATTTGGACGATTCTTGCGCCTAAATTCATCTAAAATCAAGACCTACCCATCTATACACTCCACATAGCCATTGCCCCTGGCCAGAAGACGCCGCCATGCCACCATGACGCGTCCTACGCCCAGTCAGTGCTTCACACTGGTCCCACATAAGTTTGTGTGACGAGTGTGATGCCGTTGACCTTCTACTTTCTATCACAAGGATTCTTGTCTTAATCCCTCCAGTTCCACTTCAGATGATGACGATACCGAAAATCATCTGAATATTGATTTTGTTTCATAAAAACCTTCCCTACCCCAATCATCATCATGCGACCGCCTCCCCTTCGGCGTCGCCTCCCTCTCATCATCGTCCCACCCCCCTACCATGGTGTCTCCGTAACTGTCGTTACCAAGCCCGCCAACTCGCCCGAAAGCTCGCTACACCCCAACCACTCGCAATGATACCGCCAGTAAGGACCCGGATAATCCTTGTCTTCTCCATCCAAACCCAACTCACCAAATACTCGTTGAGCTCATATTGTACCTCCTGTGTTGTGTGCTTTCTTGTTTGTGCACGTAGGAGAGTCCGATCGTCCCGGTTCCCGAAACATCCGACCCGGCGACCATAGAGTTCACGATGCCCGAACATCAACCGCTTCATGTTCAAGTTGAAAGGCAAGCCCACTGGAATCCTCACTTGATGTATAAAATTTCTATGTTTTACAACCACAACCCTTGGCCTGATAATCACATAAAAACTTGCATGTTTTGCTTGCTAAGGCAACCCCATCAATATACAGCCGCCTAGGCCTATTCTAGATGTAGTGCGCATAGCTGGCATCGCTCACTTAATTATATCTATCATAATCTTGATGTTAAGTTGGGATTATGGTTGTGAAATTTGATGGGTTTGGGAATGAGGATGGATGTGTGCGTGTTTTGAAATAAAATGGGAAAAACCCTGGCAAACGACCCATAGGTCGGGATACGCCATTAAAGGGCAGGGTATGAACGGGTAACTTAGCAACCCGCGGTTACCCAGGTCCAGTCTTCGTGGAGATGACCGGGTAGGTGGATGCTCGCGGTGTCAAGCAGTGTAAAGTGTTGATGGTTCTACCTGAGCTCTATAAGGACTGCGTTGATTAACATCTTACCTAACTCTTTAGTACAACCACTCGCTCTGTATGAGGCATTGGCCGAGCTGGAGTGGATAGCCTAGTAGCTTCTGTGTTGGCGCACAAGGGGCAAGGAAAAGGGTTGTGTGCCGAGGGGGTGTCGAGGGACACCAGGGTGTGGCTCGGTGGCCCGAACCTCTAAAGTACTGCTAGGCGATGAAACAAAGGCAACGGTTTGGTTTGGAATTCAGACGCTTATTTAGCGGTAAGTATCGCTGAGTCCAACTTGTGGAAATTAGTACAATCTCTGTTCAGAGTAAAACCTATTCGAATAGTCCGAGTCCACTGGTATGGATGAGTTACGGCTTGGTTCTTCAATTAGCACTTTTCATAAACTAAAAATGGTGAGAATTGGTTTGGTTTTGGGTTTGGAACAAAATGGTTTTGGGTGGATGCTGTGCTACAGGGGTAAAACCCTGTGGAAAGTTTGATGGCTGGAAGGTCATTGGCCATGTGGACCGGCAAGTCCAATGGCGCCCCTTTTTGAGAAAAACTCTGATTTCTGAATGGTTAAAACTTATTAGACTAGCTTAAAACTCTGCATACAAAATGTTTTCATACAAAACTTTCTGAGCTCCAGATATGACTTGCACGTAGATATAGCTATACCCCTACTTCTTATGGAGGAAAGTGGGCTTGTTTGAGTACGTATGTACTCACCCTTGCTTTGTTTTTGGTATACAGAGAAGGAGAAATCATCGTGTACCTACTAGATTAAGGGCTACAACCTACTTCCCAACATGACGTGTGGAAGCTTGGGCTTACGTTTTATATTCCGCTGCTTAGATCGGGTCGGATCTGTATCACTCTGATGTAAGAATGTGATTACCAAACCCTAGGATGGTAATAAAGCACATTTTAGTCCTATTATGGAAACTGGGGCGTTTCAGTGAGCATATAAAAAATTGACAGAAAACATACAAGAGTAGTACATTACCGCCGAATTTAACATGTAAATAGCGTGGATGGATGATTAGGTGAATAGTGCGAATGTATTGTGTAGTGTTAGGTTAAATAGACAATAGATTTTAGGGTTTATTTGTTAGACCTCGGCTAGGCTTTAACTTGTTTGATAGGTTGCATATTAGATATAGACAGGTTGCATATCAAATTTTACCAGTGTACATTTTCTACGGGTAATAGGGTTTGGATGTTGCCTCTCTAGACCAATACCCACATATGCAATGGGGGAAGAATTCCTCCCATATATGTACTCATGGGAAACCAATTTTCTCCGTACTCTAACCCTAACAGGGAAATTCTGCATGGGTAACTGGGTATCGGGTCCCCGTTGATATCAACATTTTCTCAATTACACAAGAGATGTGCATCAGTTCATTAAAAAAGATATATGTACAAGGAAAAAATGCAAAAAAAAAAAAAAGCTACACTCCCACCAATGTATAAAATAGCGCGTTATATAATTTAGCGTCAGGCTTCTAAAAGCGCTATTAGTGTGCAATAGAACGCTATAGCACAAAATAGTGCGCTATTTTGTACTGCAATAGTGTTAGCGTCGCGTTATTTCGTACAATGATTCCTACACATAAACACACATAAAAGTCATGTTCAGTTGGTGGGATTTGGAGGGGTTGAAGGAGACCGTCAAAATCCCCCTCAGTAAATGGTATAAATTCGTATTTTTCTTTCATTTCCACTATAAGCACAAATTATTTCAGGAAGTACAGACTAAAACTTTTAGCTACATACATCTATTAGTGACATAAAATGGCTTTTTAGCGGTGGCAAAGCATCTGGCTGACTCCGATACCATGAGTATGAAACATTTTCATTTAGGGGCTGTTTTGGGTCTTTGAATTGGAATTTCATTATAAGAGCTACTTGTTCCCCACTAATATGAGAAGAGAAAAGAGAATTTCCACAAGAATTTCAAACAATTCATGGGTAAACAAGAAGAATAGAATCACTTTCTCTTGGATTAATATATACATGGAACGATGAATTCCATTCCACATGTATCATTAGCTCAACTAGCTAGTCACATTTCAATTCTCTGAATTCTTAGGAGCCAAACAACTCCCTTACAATAATTATGATTGGCACAAATCTCCTAAAAGTTTACTATTGCCTATTTCACAGCAACAACCTTTTTGTTGATATTAATATTTTTTTCAAACCCAAACCATAATTATAACAATGCACAAAAGAGGGAACAATTGATGAAGGACAGACGACAGACTTCTTGCGGTGTAATGGTAAAGCGCTGAATTCCAGCGATGCAAATGTAACCTTATGCATTATCTAAAAAAAATGCAACCCTTGCGTGACCGGTTTCGATTCTTGGTAGTTGGTACCCCTCTACGCTCGGGGGAATGATGATGAAGGACAAGCAGTGAGCTTATAACTTGGTCTTCTTTTTAGGCTTTCACCCAATTTCAGTTCGAACGATACTGTTTGAATTGCCATTGACATTTCTTTCAGCCGCTAGGTTACATTCTTGATAGATTAGAGAAAAGAAAGGAGAGAGTATCATAGAGAAATTTAAATCCTAGTTGCATTGTCCTGAAACTCATTCAGTGGGCGTCAAAAAAAAAAAAAAAAAAAAACTCATTCAGTGATCACATCCTAGTTGCGAAATAAGCAATGATTCATTTGGATATTCTTCCTTGAAAGTTTGATGACAAACAATTAACCTCTGTTTATCAAACTCTAAACTCCATAGCATCCTTCATCCAGATTCTATCGATCAGTAACAAGTAACAACGGTTATCCAGCAACTGTAGCAATTATCAAGCACATCACAGTAATGCCTCCAAGGGCTTGATCCTTTTGTGGCACTTCCAGAACAGTATTTGCCTAAAATTACTTTCCAGTGCACCTAAAATGAAGTGCCTGGACGGTATTTCTACCATGTAAATGAAGGCAAAACATAAGAGGGATATGATCCATGTTTGCTACACAGTGTACTGATGGCATCCTCCCTAACACTTTCTCCAAATTCACTAAGTCCAAGTTCATCTGCATGAACCCCTCCAGTAATGAAGGCGGATGCTATTCCTGAGCCGTTTGCCCCTTTGATGTCGTGGTGCAGTGAATCACCCACCATGATACATTCATGAGCATCAACACCTGTTAGGGACATTGCTGATGTATAGATCACCTGACAAAGCCATAAAACATTAGTAAGTTCTCTCACCTACCAATCTACCACAACAAAACTATTTTTTTTAGCTGGGAAAGAACTATAAAAGGCTACGATCATAAGTGCACTGGTCTGTGGTCCATCATATTCTTCGAGTGCCCTCAAAAGTATGGATCATGCTGGCAGTGGTGGAGCTTGATGACCAGTGTAGAGGGGCCAAGCTAAATCATGTTATCTTTAATAAATATGTTAACCACAATGAGGATATTTCTTAATATTTTTGAAGAGTCAGGAGGGGATAGGCTCCCTTGGCATGGGTTAAGCTCCGCCCCTGTGTGCTGATATATTGTTCCTTTTTCTTCTCGAACATTCAGGAGACACATAATCAAATTGTTCTTTAATGTATAAAAAATAGACAGGTCATGATTATTGAATACCTTATCAGGCTTCCCCATCCATTTCACTTCACCACCAAGACTCTCATACTTAGCTGCCAGAGTACCTAAACGAGATAGATCACCATTTGTGTGAACAACCAGAAATGGGCAAGTGAAAGGGAGCATAAGATTACATAGTGAGCAAAAAATTTACATCATACTTGCAATGCAGATCCATTTTAAGCTAAACAGCCTAATACTAGTACTTATTAATGTCATGATCATACCAGGCATAACACGCAGATCTCGAGCTTCGACAGTGACATAATCTGGATTAGCTACCACCATTGGAAGTCGCTTTTCTAGGCCAAGCATTAGAACCTGCTCAAGCTCCTCAAGGCTTTTGGGAAGAGGATCACCGGAAGGTGAACCAAGGGCTTCAGTACCGTGGGCCAATATAAACTCTGCATCGCCAACATCAGTCACAACTTGCAAACCAAGGCCCTAGTAGAGGAAAACGAAAATTGGTCAGAATAAATTCATTCCGATGCAAAAGGAGAAATGGCGGGCACAAACCTCCAGAGAGATTGCGCCTCGATTGCCCCAAGTGATATGGACACACTTCCTTCCAAGGGCTGCAAACCATGGGTCATTTCTCCTAAATCAATGAATTAAGCAGCAATAGAGGGAATAAATAGACAGCTTATCTTATAGTAAAAACATAGAAAGTTTGTCTATGATATTTGATTAACCACATGTTGTTACATTAAAAAAAAAAAAAGAGGAACTCCTCAAGCTAGTAGTACCATAAGCAATTAAGCACTGCTTGAAATGTGCAATCCAGTGTAAAAAATGAAGCCCTCAAAACCAGTAAATGTTAAAGGTAATTTAAATCCTACCACACTCATGACATGCACTATCAAGTTTCACATCCATAAAAGCAAACAGCGAGGCACAAGCAGAACTCATATCAGCGGAAGAAACCACCCCCTCCCACCCCGAAGCTTACTTCAGAAGGTGTTGATGTGTGAGCTCCCCACTGGTGATGGTCGCGAGGAAACACGACGTGTCAAACCCCAGGCTCCTCAGCTTTTCGATCGTCACAGACGACCGCCTAGAGGAATTGCTGATGATCACCATCTTCGCCCCATTCCCGGCGAGCTTCTCCACTGCAACAACCAATCGGCAGTTCACACAAGTAGCAACACCGCACAAGCATAAAGGAGACAAAAACCCAAACTGAACAACAGAAGCCGCTGCACATTCTCTGTGCCCACCAACGTACATGCCAGAATGGCGCCGGGGTACGGCTTCTTCCCGTCGTGAAGGACGCCAAACTGGTCCAGGAACCAGGCCTGCGAGACGGATTCAGCTGTAAGTGAAATGGCAAGCACCACCGCAGGCTCCGATTTCAACAGCGATAAGGCGACTCCTCAACAGGATTCGTAGTACGGTGATCGGAATCTTCGGCTACGCATCGTCGCTGACACAGTGACCCACGAAGCCGAGCAACACGAGGTGGATCTCCGCGAGGGGTGGGGGTGCGACGGGGGAGCAACTGCGGTTAGAGACGGCGGCTGGTTCCCGGGAAGTGGGGAGGGTTGAAGAGCTTGCCTTGAAGCGGCCGGACTCGGCGATGGCTCGGATCCCGGCCACCCTCTCGAACACCGGCGCTGACGCCGCAGAGGCCATTCTTTCTCTCCTCCCGGCCAGCGGCGCCCGTTCCCCAGACCTGGAGGAGAGAAGTGGGTTGTTGAGCAAATGACACCAACCAGGCAGATGCAGGCAGGCAGGGTCGAACAAATGTGAGGCCGTCGCCGGCCACGGTCCTCTTCACCGTTCATGCATCAACCACCAGCAACGACGATACTACTACTAGCAAAGAGCCCCAACAGCCACCAACAACAATCGGGCAGCAGAGGTATCCTAACACCAGATAGAGCTATGCTCAGTTTGAACAAGCACCAGAACACTACAAGTGTAATTGTTTTAAGTACAGCATTGACAGTATGGTAGAAATATATGGACTGGTTCAGTAATGACCTTTTTTTTTCAGCGTGATACACTGATATATCAACCGAAGGCACATATCAAGCAGAATACAGGGTTTCCTCTTAATGAAATACGTTCTCGGGGGAAAAAAAAAGTCAGACGGAGTGAAGAATGAAGGCAGCTTCTGCTATATCATGATCTGATTGCACGAATTCAGGCAAGGTTTCAAAGTTGAAGGTACATCCAGCTACGCTATTACAAAACTGACAAGCCAACAGATCCATTGCTCGTAGGCAGAGGCACAAGTCGAGGCGAGGTCTGATTTAGTTCAACTTGTCGATTAGTTCGTTGATTTTGTCGCCGCGGTTGCCCGAGTCGCCACCATCCTTGTAGGGCTTCTGCTTCATCTGCAGCCTCCTCTCTGGACATTTGAGCTTCAAGGGCATGAGAAACTTGGATGCTTCTCGGAAGTGTGGCCCGACGGTGGCGATTTCATGCACAAGGTCCTCCAAGCATATGATGCCGTGACTGCCAAGAGCCTGTTTTCAGCAAAGCACAAAAGGTGACCTTGGGTTAATGGAATTCACTGAGTCAAAGCTGATCTGGAAGCCAAACAACCGCCTCTCTTTTTCCACTCTGGAAGAAAAGACTAGAGCTTATCATGCATGCGAAAGCCAAAGCATGAACATTTTGTTTTACAATCATCACCGGACTTGCAACATTTTTTGGCAATATAGTGTGCGTGAAAATGAAGCAGATCACCCAAGTGGAATTGCTGTGGGTTCATCTCACTATAACAGTATCTTGTTGAACTAAATAAGTTTTGTTGGTTTGGTTTATAAGAGTTTTGCTACAATTGGATCTTTCATGACCTAACCAATATTATTCAGAGCTGACTACTCAGGGGATGCAAGTTCCATAATTTGTTGACCTCAACATATACTCCTCCTTCAAGATGGCGCTCAGGAATACCTAAGTTTTGTTGGTTTGGTTTATAAGAGTTTTGCTACAATTGGATCTTCATGACCTAACCAATATTATTCAGTGCCGGCTACTCAGGGGATGCAAGTTCCATAATTTGTTGATCTCAACATATACTCCTCTTTCAAGATGGCGCTCAGGAATACCTTCTCAATTAGTTCGTTGTTGGTCAGAGGGAAAGGCTCCTTGTCCAAGAACCCACGGCCCTTCTTGTAAATAAGCTCTTTGACATTCTTCAAATTCGGGAACCTACACATCATCAGTGAAACTAAGCATCAACAGCACAGCAGCACTTACTGGTACTAGAAAACACAACAATGCATCGGATCACTGCCTTGGGAAAAAGTTACTAATTCTTTTTTTTTTTTCATTCAGTAAGTAGTTATTACCCGTAGGTGACAAAGGGTTCAACCATAAGGAGCCTCTTGAGCGTGAGGTCGGTGGCCTTGAGGAAGACGCCGGTGAGGACCTTGGTGAGCCGCAGCTTCCTCAAAACCTTCCTGATCTGCGGGTGCAGGTCCACGGAGCTAGGGGGAACAACACACAGCGCCATAGCTGTCAGCTACAACCACAGCAAAGCAAAGCCAAATCCTAAAAAAGGAACCCACCACCACGACCTACCCCGGTATGCGGATGGCGAAGACGAGCCTGGATCCGAGCGCGTCTGCGGGGGGCTGCTTCCGGACCTTGAGGCGTGTCCTCATCCTCCGGAGGTCGCGCTCCTTGGCGCGGAACTCGGCGACGAACTCCTCGGGCCGCCTGACTGCGTTCTTGTCCCCGTCGCGGAGGCGCCGGCGCTTGGCCGCCTTGCGCTCGCGGTTGCGCACGGCCCAGTCCACGTTCTCCTTGCGCTTCTTCAGCACCGACTCCTTGACGTACCCCAGCTGCTCTGGGGTCGCGTCCGCCGCGAACGGGACCACCGTCCTCGACGCCTCCTCGTCCCCGCCGCTGCCCATCCTCGTCCTCGTGTCGGCCGGCGGCGGAGGCGAGGTGGGTGAGAGGGGAGGGAGGCGGCGGCCGGGAAGACAGGCGAGGGTTTGGGAGCCGCGAGGATTGGTCTCTGTTGGGGACCTGCTGGGTGTTAAGGCCGCTTGGTGGGCCTGGTAAAAGACGCATCCAGCCCGGTCCGGCCCGTCTGTGGTATAGAGGAGGGCTTTGGGCTGGGCCTGATGTCGGCCCGGGAAATTGGCGGCTGACTGGTCGCCGCAACGAAGTACGCATGAGGAGCCTCCTCGTCGGCGGTCAAGGCAAGGCGTCGACTCCTCCTCCTCCTCCTCCGTCTGCCTCGTACGAAACGCGGCGGAGCCTCCTCCACTTCCCGACGTCATCTCTGTCGTCCGCTGCCGCGGGGCTCCTCCTTCCCGACAACGTCGAGCTCCCACGGCGGCACAGCCTCGAGCCGGGACCGGGAGGAAGGTACGTCTTTCTTTGTTGGCCTGCCTCCTGCCGCTGGCTACATCTTCGGGGTTGTGCCTCTGGACATTGGGGTTCCGCTTCTGGGGCGAGTTTGTGGGGGTTTCCGAATTTCTTCGGATGGAACGGTAATTTTCTGCTAGAATGGTTTGCCGATTTGAACCGGAGGGCTGGAGAGACGATTTGACAGGATATTATTTTCTTGTCTCGAATCCAAACTGTAAGCATCGTCATGTATGTCTCAAATGTCTGTTACTGTTAAACGCCAGCAACTGGTGGTATACTACCTATTTGGCTTACAATCATGATGATACATTCTTAAATGTAATTTGTCCTGAGCTGTGTAGGTGCTTACACTTTTGTTTATTCTTCTCATTCAGGCTTGAACCTGCTTTATAAATATACGGGGGATACAATATGATTGCGGTTGATACATCTGCCAAGGAGATGGAGGGCTCGCATGTCAGACAAAATGATGAATCCAAAGTAAGTATCTGCACCAGTTCCTTGTTTCTCGTGGCCCATGGAGTGAAACACTTATGCTCTTTCTCCGCATAGAACAGCTCTGCTTTGGCATCCCTTTGAGAAAAGAGGGAATTTGTTTGCAGGGTTAGTCCTGTTGCAGTCTCTATAACCGCCCGCACACCTGATAAAAAAACTGCCCACATACTCATTTTTAATGCAATATCTGGCTATTCATTTGTTCCATGTTGCAATCATGCTTTATCTCAAGTCGCCATTGTAAATAATGTACAGAAATGTCCTATAATGGCACTACACTTTTGACTAGAGAACATGGATGGTGCCCTTTAAAGAACTCGATTGAAAGTGAAGGATTAGAAAGCTCCAACAAATATAACAGCTACTATTGTTACATGGATTATGGAACCTTACATGATTTGTTTCCCTTGCTTTGTTGTATATTCGTAGCAAGTAAACATCTTTTTTTTTTTTTTTTTTTTTTTTTTGTCGAAGGAGAATCTGATTAAAGAAGGCAAAGCTGCGAATTGCAATGACGTGGTTCCTGCAGCTCAGCCTGCACCACCAGAGGACGATGGCGAAGCACAAGCTGATTGTCCATCTGAAGATACAGCACCAGGTGACAGCCCTGCCTTGCATGTTCTCTTTGCCAGAGTTCTCATACAAGCTGAAGCTTCTTTCGTTCTTTCTAATTATCTGACATTTGGGGCGACCTTTGTCTAACAGTTGTTTTTGAAATGGATATTCTTCAGAAGCTGCAAAGAAGAAAAAGAAGAAAAACAAATCCAAGTGGGTTCCACTGTTGAACTGAACCATACTTTTCTTTGTTCGGTATGTTTCAATTCATGACAATGTCTCATGTCTTTTGTAGAAAGAAGAAGGGCCCACGTCAGCAGACAGATCCTCCATCTATACCTGTCGATGAGCTTTTCCTTTCAGGAGACTTTCCTGAGGGTGAAATCCAGCAATATAAGGATGAGTAAGTGCATGTCTATCATCACTACTGGAAGTTATGTTGAACTAAACTATTTTTTGAGCATGTGTTGGTTTTTGTAATCATATATGAAGGCCCTTCACCTCTGGAACACATTGGGCGGAAAGGTTCCCCCAACTATCTTTATTCTGAACTGATATGAACTACTGGTAACTGCTTACAAACTGATGCATTATTGTTCTTCAGTAATATATGGCGAACAACTAATGAGGAAAAGAGGGAGCTAGAACGAGTGGAAAAACCAATGTACAACTCTGTTCGCCGAGCAGCAGAAGTTCATAGGCAGGTTTAAAATATGCCCCTCTCTGATATATTTGAAGCGTAATTTTAATCTTATATTATATGTCATTGGTTTCAATTCTACAATATATGTTCTGATTTTCTAGGTGCGGAAATATATGAGGACCATTATTAAGCCTGGATTGCTAATGATTGATTTATGTGAAATATTGGAGAACATGGTCCGAAAACTTATCAAAGAGAATGGACTGCAAGCTGGCATTGCGTTTCCAACTGGGTGCTCCTTGAATTGGTATGGTATTTTTCTCTAGTGTTTCTATTGGTATATGTCTTGTTTCAATGTTGATTCGCTTCACAAATTGATGAAGAAAATCCAATTCCTAGGGTTGCAGCTCATTGGACTCCAAATGCTGGTGACAAAACCGTGCTACAATATGATGATGTGATGAAGCTGGATTTTGGAACACATATAGATGGTCCGCCAATTTTTTTCTTGTTTTATATTTTATATTTTTTGGAGTTTTGCAAGTATAAATTGATCACACATAATTGCAAAATCCAATCTATGTTCCAGGGTACATTGTTGACTCTGCATTTACTGTTGCATTCAATCCTATGTATGATCCATTGCTTCAAGCAACAAGAGATGCCACAGATACAGGGATCAAGGTAATCTCAACATGTTTCTCTGCACTCTCTGTTGGTTGTGCTTCTAAGCTAATAGATTGGCTATGCATGATATTGTTTTTGTTTGTCTTACGAAGAATGTGTGATTTCAATTAGCACCTTGGCCCATGCCCCTTTGCTCAAGTGTGACACGATCATATGTTCATTGGAATACTGATTTTGATTTGACAATTATAGTGTGCATTTTAATCTGCCCGACAGTCTGGCTACTTCTGTATATATTTTTATGTCTCGGCCTAATTTGAATTTGTCCTGTAGTGATCCGATATATAAAGTGGTCTGAAATTATATTTCTCCAGTTTTATAATACGCCCATTGAACTTCAATTCAATTTGATTAATCATTTCAGGAAGCTGGAATAGACGCACGGCTTTGTGATGTTGGTGCTGCAATCCAAGAAGTAATGGAGTCATATGAGGTTGAAATCAATGGGAAAGTTTTTCAAGGTGCTATAGCTTCTGATTTCTCGTTCTGCAAAATAATGTAGTGCGCAAAAGGCAATGACAACTGAAACTGCTTTCTTGCTTGTGACTTGTGATAGTAAAAAGTATTCGGAACCTCAATGGACATAGCATCGAACCATATCGGATCCATGCTGGAAAATATGTTCCGATTGTTAAAGGTGGAGAACAAACAAAAATGGAGGAGGGGGAGTTTTATGCTATCGAAACTTTTGGATCTACTGGTATGTTGATGTCTGTAGCTATTCAACCATTTGATGGAAATATAACGGTACTATAATAAGTCGTCACTAATATTTTGCAAAAAAAAAAAAAAGTCACTTATATGGCAAGAATGTCCCTGGTTGGCCGCACAGCATAAGTTTCCTGTCCCTAGTTCCTACTTAGATATGTATATGTTTAAGTCCTTGTATCTCATAAACTTCGTGGTATTTTCAGGAAGAGGGATTGTCAGGGAGGACTTGGAGTGCAGTCATTACATGAAAAACTTTGATGTTGGATATGTGCCTTTGAGGTTAGCTAAAGCAAAGCAACTACTCGGGACTATCAACAAAAACTTTGGAACGCTAGCCTTTTGCCCCCGGTACTTGGACCGCATCGGTGAGACTAAGTACCTAATGGCTCTGAAAAATCTGTGCGAAAATGGTATCGTTGAGGTATGTGAAGGCTCCGTCTCAACTCCATTATCTAGACCTTATAGTTGTAGCGGACATGGTTACTCACCCTCTCACCGCTATGTTTGCAGCCGTGCCCTCCAGTGTGCGATGTGAAAGGGAGCTATGTCTCGCAGTCTGAGCACACCATATTGCTCCGGCCGACCTGCAAGGAGGTCATATCAAGAGGCAATGACTACTGATTGCGGCTGCAGCACCTGCTCTTTGTACCTGTGGTCGATGCGATGATTACACTGTACACACTGTTTTTTGCACAATCTGTATACCACCTGACATACGTATTTATACGGACCATATGACAACATATCACAGCTGACAGCCCAAAATAAATGGCACCCCCGTTGAGTTTGGAATAAAATTGTTACCCCCGTTGTATTATGTTTGAAAACCATGGTAGCGATCGACGTTGATCTGGAAACACGATCTCCTGCATTCTTGTCTATGATATAACGCGCATTTTCTGTTATGGTTTCTGTACGAAATGTTGTGCTTATTGTGCTTTTTTGGATGTGCTACTGCTACCTTCAGTGACCTATTTTTTTCATTCACTGAAGACAAATCGAAACATATCGAAGTCTAACTGTAAATTTAACGCTTTAGCCAGGGTCATGGTTTGTATTGAGGCTGACTTTTTCTATCTTTATTTTTTATATGAATCCTCAATGTTTCAAGTACAAGATGTAGGTTTTTTCTATGTTTATAATATACAATGACAAGTTGCTCTTCCATGTGTTCGAAAAAAAAAAAGAAAACTTCGAATAATAGACGTGAGTGAAACTGGTGCCATAGCAGTCCAAAACGAAAGGAACTGGAGCAATATTTCGAGCCCATAAGGCCCAACTAGGTCCAACCCAGTGTCCGCCTCCGGGGCCCCACCTGCAGCGTGAGAGGATGAGGGCATTTCCGGGATCGCTCCTGTCTAGGGCTTCAGCTACGGGCGCTATATAAACCTCTCCCCTCCCGCCCGCCGCCGTCTCTGCTCTGCATTTCCTTCTCCCACCGCCGCCGCCGCCGCGAGAAGGAGAGCTCGGCGACTCCCAGGCCTCACGAGAAGATGGTAACTATCCCTCTATGACACTTTTCTCTTCCCTCCTCCTCGTTCCAAGATCCGGCGCTAGCGCACCAGACGCAGAGTTCTGTAGCCGTGTAAATGAGTTGCTGTTGCTTGTAGATGTGACTAGCGCATCGGACGCAGAGTTTTGTAGACCGTGTTCTTGCTGTCAGCTTTTCGTGTAATTATAGTTCAAGCGATTGCTCAGATTAGGGTTGTGTCGCTGCTTATGATGCTCTGTGACCTCCATTGATTGATTGGCCCGAGCAGTGGCACTGTCGCTCCGTTTTCTTACATGGTCTGTGCGATTTGCTGTTAGCTGGATTTGCTCTGACGTTCAACCTATGCTGCAAAGCAGCTTATGTATTTTGGTGTCGCAGTGGTTGCCATACTAGTTCGTTGCTTGTGTGATGTCTTAGGCTGCATGTGACGTCGGTCATGTCGTCTGGTTGGGATGCCATTCGGCTTTCTAATTGCACATTGGACTTTCGGCAGTGTTTTTGTATTTATGAGAATTCAAATGTGCTGATTGTATTGACAATTTAACTTGTAAGTTTGCCTTGTTGTTAGTTGCAATGTGGTCTTTATTTTCTGCCATCCTATTTGTATTTGTTGGTGCATTGTCATCCGATGTCTTTGCTTTGCCTGCCCTAACTGTTTGTGGAACTAATTCAATCTGCAGCCGAAGCAGATCCATGAGATCAAGGACTTCCTTCTCACAGCGAGGAGGAAGGATGCCCGTTCAGTGAAGATCAAGAGGAGCAAGGACGTTGTCAAGTTCAAGGTTCGCTGCTCCAAGTACTTGTACACCCTCTGCGTCTTCGATGCTGAGAAGGCAAACAAGTTGAAGCAGTCTCTCCCCCCAGGTTACACAACTTCGTTTGGCATGATATAGTTAATTGTTTTGGTATATGGAAGCTCTTTGATGATATTAATATTGTCTGGTGTTATTGTCCATGCTGTGGATGAGCTATCTCTGACAATGTGTTATGCTTACTTATTATTCTTCATTGGATTGATGCCATTTTCTTAGTTGCGCCAGTAGGGCTACTGTCCCAGTGAAGATAAAGTTTCGGTCCAAAGATGGTTGACTGAATACTGGTTTTAGCTTCAAGCCACCTGATTTGTCTATCTGATTAATCTGTGGCTTGTGGCTAAAACCAATTTCGAGAAACATCAGTGATGGCCAATAATAGCTATGAGATCCGAGGGACTTGTATGATCATTTTAACGTTCTCAGCTTTTCGTTGTTTTGTTTCTATTTGTGTAGTTGTAAATTGTTATGCTCAGTTAGTGCTGCCCCTTTGAGGAAAACATTATTCAACCATAGATGAACGCTTGATTAGTTTTAGCTTCAAGCCTATGTTGTTCCTAGCCCTTGTGACATATAGGCTTGTGGTTAAAACCAGTCGTTCTTAGTTCAACTATGATGGTTAATAGCTATGAGATCTGAGGGCCTGAATAATCCGTGTCCTTTTGATTTTAGTCCGAACCATGTCTGTCTTTTTGTGAGCTTTTTTGTGATTACACAGTTTTGTTTGAAAGGTCATCTGTTTTTATCTGTCTTTTTTTGTATTTTTGCATCTGCTCGAAGTTCTGTATTTTTGACAAGAGTACTGTCCATTGCTACAGGTTTGAGCGTCCAGGAGGTTTGAAGAGGCACAAGACGATATCTAGACGAACTACCAAGCATCCTTATCATTAGCAGAGTGTGCTCCTGTGTGTACTTTTGGAACCCAAAAACTATTGAACCTGTCTGTCATGGATTTGTAGATCGTGAATTTTGGGAGAAATTTTTATTTGGTTCTGAACTGCATGGTGCTTGATACATTTT
The DNA here is from genome assembly GCA_022530915.1 of Paspalum notatum. NCBI lineage: Eukaryota > Viridiplantae > Streptophyta > Magnoliopsida > Poales > Poaceae > Paspalum > Paspalum notatum. Next base: position 1,864,252 of record CM039691.1, read on the forward strand.
TCCACTGCCATAATACGTTGCCCCTCCTGCATAGTGCGGAGGGATCTCATAAGCTATATGTGCGCATATCTTTGTCCAGTAACAAACTAAACTAGCAACAATCTCTCAGCGTATTCTTAATTATTGGTTGCATGCAGCGTACTGTATCTTTCTAGTTTGGTTTGTTCGTTCTAGTGATCTCTGGCTAAGCACACAACGGTGGGCAGTTGCGTCGTCTGACGATGCTGTGCTTTTCTAACCGTAACTGGTATAGTTGCGCTGTGATGTAGGCATGTAGCCATGGTTGTTGAGGCAGACAAAGGCCGAGAAGCGCTTGCTTGCCGACTGGAAAGTTGTGCTGTGATGAGAAGTCATTTGTAGTTGCCTGCAGTGGTAGCAACATTGGTTCTTCTTTCTCCTTTTCAAATCATATCTTAGACTTTTTAGTCTTTGATCAAATTTAGAAAAAGAAAACACTAAATTGGTCATGTTAAATTTACCACCAAGTACATTCCATATTGATACTATTTACTCCCTCCATCCAACTTTGATCGTCGTCTAAGGAAAAATAAGAAATCCAACAATGATCGTCGCCTAAAGGCCTAATCCAAAAAAAAAAGTCTGCTGTCTCGGGAATGTCCAGCGTGCGCTTCGTATCTGGCGATGAGTAAATACGTCGTTCGGCTGCGGCTAAATAACATTGGGTGACCAGTAAATGCATCGAATAGAAAATGGATTTATCCTTAATCATCCGCGTTAGTTCTGTTGCCTAAGTGTTGTGCATGCATCCAGCAGTAAATGAGATACGGAGGTGCTCATCTCCCTTGGTCTCTGTGTCAAAGGCTTAGGCGACGATCAAAACTGGACGGAGGGAGTATTCATGTATGATTCTTAAAATTGAGTGCCACCAAACGGAACGCCCCTCGTGGAGCTAGTATGATTAATTGTAATTGATCGTCTGTTGTCATAGCTAGTGATCTGGGGCTCCAAAACCTGCACTTGGCAAGTGATTGTGCAAATATGGTCAAAAGCATTAGAGATAATGGACTAGGACAATATGCGGCGGCGAACGTAGGTTTGAATATCGTCGGATCGCTGGTGTCAAATTCATTATTTGAATGAGTATAGGATTTTATAAATATTATCAGGGTTGGTTGGTCTCGACAAAAATCCCCTAAATTCGCCCCTGACAATATGGACACATCGTCCAGACTAGGACAGTATGGACACATCGTCAGATCAGAAAGTGTGAATGAAAATGGCTTTCACGTTGTTGAAGTAAGGCATGAATGCACGACGCTTATTTTTCCTTCACGTCGTCATGCTTCAAATCTTCAAAAAGCTTAGAGAATGACGCTGCCTTGCAACCCATGAGGGGCATCTCCCCCTTGACTCACATCGGCGGCTAACCAGGTGGTGACTTCGGCTTTTCTTCTTTTCATCCCTTGGATCTAAATATCTGAGGACACGCATCTAATCAAGTTCATTAATATAAGTGTTGTTTGTCAATTAATCACCAAAAAATATACTGAAATATAGTCTGAGAGGCCATTTTCTTTACAACAATAGACTGTGTTAGTGTGAACACATGGTATTATTTCAGTTTCTATGGAGTGTGGACTGTGAGGGCACGGGGCCTCGCGCATAAGGAGTGAAGACATCGCTTGTAGGGCCTATAGATGGCCAACAAGGCCGTGTTAAATGGGTCGGCACTAGGCACGACACGGCCCGTAGTGCTTTGGCACGGCACGACCCGATCCACGTAGTGCCAGTGCCGGCACGGCACGAAGCCTAGTGCCATGCTTGGGCCGCCACCTTGGCACGGTAGGCCGGCAAGGGCACGGCAAGATTATACTATAGGCATGACTAAGCACGGTACATACTTTTTTTTATGGTTTATATTTCATCATATTATCCACTTATAACCTTTATTTACCAATTTAAGTGATTCTAATCCCACCTTTAGATCTCAAAGCTGCTATTGTCACCCATTTATAAGACGCGTGAAGACGACGGGGCTCTCATAATAATATAGTGGTAGGCGTTTGATGTTTCACAAAGGTAAAGATATAGTGCTAGTGCTGGCACGGACACGACATGGTAAGTGAGCCTATAGTGCCGGCACGACACGATTAGGTCTTGCAGTGACGTGCTTGGGATGACGAAGAGGCACTAGTGCCCGCACGGCACGACACGATTAGCTAACAGAACCCTATAGTGCCGTGCTTCATAGTGCCTAGTGCCGTGCCGTGCCGTCTGGCACGATTGGCCATCTATAGTAGGGCCTTGGGAGAGGATGTGCATGAGGTAGGTGCGCGATGCAGCGACGGCATATGGTCATATGGAGCATGGATGCACGAGGAAAGTGATAGCTGCAGTCCAGCATGGCTGTGTTTAGATCCGCTGAAATTGGGACTGAAATGCACTGTAGCGCTGAAAAATACACTGTAGCACTTTTCGTTTGTTTGTGGTAAATATTGTCCTACTATGGCTTAACTAGGCTCAAAAGATTCGTCTCGCAAAGTACATCTAAACTGTGCAATTAATTTTTTATTTCATCTACATTTAGTGCTCCATGCATGTGCCGGCATTTTGATGTGATGGGGAATCTTCTTTTTGCATAGTGCAATTTGGGAGAAAAGTTTGGATCTAAACATGCCCCATATCAAGAGGTGAAGCACGTCTGCACGTGTGTGACTTCCTATATGCTGCTGCCCCGTTTGGTGCACATCATGTCACGATGTGCTCATGAGGTGCAATTTAAGGCCACGCTGTGGAAGAAGACAACAGTGTGAAGCTGCGCCAGTAAGGATCCAGAGTGTTGTGCCGTTTGTGTGCGTGATGTGCAAGCAAGGTGTGCGGCGGCGTGAAGCCGGCCGGCCTGCACAATGTGAATTGACGATCATGCATGGTGATGACGTTCATGATTGCAAAGAGCAAGCCGCCGTGTGGCAAGAAGATGCATGGTGCAGTGATGCGAAAATGGATTATCGTTGAAATATATGTATATATGGTGCCAATGTCAAATGAAGTGACCGGCGATACATGTGAAACGTACAAGCATGTACGCAGGCTTGAACCGAGTCATGTGACCGGAGGCACCAATATCTGTCACATGCAACTGTCATCACATCATTGTGCCTAGGTTCATTGCTAGCTACCAGCTATGAAGAATAATAGACACACAGGTTACATATATGGGTCATTAAGTGCATTAATTCGGAGGATATCATGGGCTGGTACGTAATATCCCATGAGTATCCTCTGTGGTAGAGAGCCCACGTGTCAGGGACACAACAGATGAAGTAACTGCAGAGCATCTCCGCTAGCCGTAATATCAGCGCATATCAGCTATGTACAGAGCATCTCCAACATATTGTCTAGTCGATTTTTATTTTTTTTTGTCCATATTCATATAGATGGCGATGAATTTAACCACATATATACAACACATTATGGAAAATTATATGGATCTATTTAAAACCTACAATATTTTTATAATTTGAGATAAAGAGAGTAGCAGATAGAACATCTCTGACCGATCTAGTATGCGTGATAAACACTAAAGAGATGGAGTGATAAAACAATCTCCACCAGATAGAAAATCTAGTATGTGTGATAGACACTAAAGAGATGGAGGGACTTCCAACATAATTCACCATGAAATTCGAACGTCGGGGCAGACTGAGTCAAAAGATCTCATTTCAAAAATCTGAACGTTGGATGATTACGTAAAACAGTTGGCTTTTGCATGGAGAAAAAGGAAAACAGCTAGCACATAAATGGCTGCTTGCTAGGCTTTGCATCCGTTACAAAAATTCCTGCTGGGTGAATGTATTCTATTGTGACCGTTGCTTATACTAGCTTTTACAGTTCATCATATAAGAAGCTGGTTTCTTGCAGGCATTACGGAAATAGCTGGTGTATTATCTTGTGACCGTTGCTACATTTTGTACATTTACAGACTATGGACCCCACACACACACCGTACCCCACCACCTCCCCCCGTCCCCAGAAAAACAACGCCGCATCAGTTTATAAAAAGGCGATGCAATACAGTGCTAGCGAGGTGAAATAGCTAGTGCATTATCTTCCTCTTGGTTGATAAGCTTGGTTGATAGGCAGAGAGATCGACTCAAACCCTTGAGAGATTAGTTTTAATGGATTCATCAAGTGAGAAAACCCTAGATCTATGCAGCAACACTGAGAATATTTCACCCAACAATGACCGTATTCCCATGCCTATTCCCATAGATGAAATCTTGCCTGCTGTAGTTGATGCAGGGACTGAAATGGTGCTGCATGATGTGCCCGTCATGGTGGACATGAAGCACCAAAATATGAGCGAGCCATTAGCCGTGGCTCCCCTCAGAATGGTTCCATTCGGTGGGAGAAAGCCTGTTTCATGTAGCGAGCACGCACTAGCTCGCTTAAGAGAACAAAAACTAGGTCGTTGGTCAAGGCAACAGGAAACTGAGATTCCCCTGTGGCTAAAGAACCACGAGTTGTACGTCGAAGGCAACTGGACAGCTTTTACTAAATCCAGAGACGACGGACGCAGTGATCGGGTGAGTAATACATTTATTCTTCATCAAGAATTTTTTATCTTGTCGTATATATTTGCTCAGACAGATATATTATATATCTGTACATCTACATCTATCTTATTTAAAATTGCATTTTCAGTTACTATTTTTTCTCATAGTATGCCGCAGCTTGTTTATTTGACATTTATATATCACGATTCTATTCCAGTCTTTTTTTACATGTATTTTCTTGGATCTGAAGTAAAATTATATATTATGAGCTAGCTAGTTCAAGAAATTTAAAGAAGCAAGTCTGAAAGGTGAGCAGAATGTGTAGTTTTAGCGTAGCTTCTCTTTGGTAGTTAAGATGTCTGAGGGCGTTATGAAACCTACTTAGTTTTTTTCTGTAGTTGATGTCATATAAACTGTTACCGTTTGGCCTGTGTGTGCCAGGTTCGTTTCAGTGCTCGTATGAACTATTACCATTTGGCCTGCGTGTGTCAGCTTCGTTTTAGTGATGTGAGTCTTGATTGTAAGCTGGTGCCCCAGCAGATCTTGGGTTCTTGGTTTTCAAAGCCGGGTGAAAGCCTTTGCTCTAAAAAAAAGGAGAGCAGAATCATTATGCATGGCTCACTTGAATAGAATTCACTTGCTGCATGGATGCAAGTATAATTATATATATAGTCATGTGACTTTAATTTCTATTGTCTAACCTATTCATTCATTGCCGCAAACACTTGAATATTCATCTAATTGCTCTTCCTGCCCCATTGCAACGCCTTTTTTTGCCGTGTGTAAATTCTTTGAAACACATCATTGGAAAAAGTAATTTCTATTATTAATTAATCCTTCAACTGAGCAAGGTTTGCAAAACCATTTTCCCGTTATTCTTCTATTAGTTTTTAGCAAGGTACTTTGCATTAAACTACCATTTGAAAGATTATCATGACACCCAAAGTGTTTTCTAGCATATATCCTAGCTCGTTTGCTAGCTAAATTTGTTCCCTAAATTGTAGGCCAGTATTTCTAGATTACATGTTCATTTTATTTTAAAAAATTAAGTTATCTAGGTTCTGAGTTCAATAAATTTAAGGTACGTGCTGCTTTGTTGAGTTCATTCCATAAACAATAGAAACTTCTTTATTCAATATCTTGTTTAATTTGTTCCTTGTTTCACAAAGGAAGTACGGACAACTACAATATGTCCATATTATCAAGGACTTTGAGAAAATGTGTTCTGGAACATTTAGATTTTTAGTTGATTTGATTCATATTATATGGATCATAAATGTGTGAATATATGTTGTAGGCATGCAGCTATAAGATGCAATATTTTACACTTGTTTGTAATATATACGCATAGAATACTGCTAGTCCGTTCTAGTTTTGTGGATAACACTATCAGATTTCAGTGAAAAATTGAGGTGGAAGCACGAGTTTAATTTGTAACAAACTAACAACCCTAGGACGAGGCTCATCACAATACAAAGTGATATGGTCCAAAAACATTTGAAAACAGTCCTCCGTTTCAACAGATCTTAAGTCATTTTGTTATAGTTTGCTTAAAGTGCGTCAATTATCACCTGAAAATGTTTTCGAAGAGCTAATGCTATGTGTTAATTATATATATGCATAAAAACGTCCTATGCAGATTTTATCTTAGATAGGCATGCCATCTTTAGTATGGCGACTTACTATGTTTTTTTTCATTTTTCTTTTTGCTACAAAGCTATCTATGTTAGTAATTGATGTTACAATTTCTTGCTCATAATATTGTTTTTAGAAATTGATTTAATGAAGGATGTTTAATAAAGTACTAGTGATTATGGAGATGTAGAGAACAAATATACTTTGTGTTACAACTTATTACCTTCTACTTTTTCCATTAATGATGGTTTGAATTGAGACTAGTAAATTATTTTTTTAAACATGACTGATTTAACGTAAGAAACTAATGTCTATTAAATTATTTTTGTGCAGACTTTTGTTCATACAGGGTACCGCAGGAAGTTCCGATCCTCATGTGAAGTGGTTCAATTCCTTAAAACAAAAGAAACGACAGACATCTTCAAAGGGAGAAAACTCCAAAAGATGGTAGGCACCTTTTTATAAAATTATGCCATGAATCTATTCAGTCACCACATTTGTGTATTCACATAAACATGTACTTACAAATAAAGTTTGATTTACCGCATACTAAAGTTTTGCTAGTGTATGTGTAAATTAGTAAACGTTATATATTATAAATAATAAGTTTGCTGCACTTTTAGACGAATGAATTATAAAGCTGCAGTTATGCATATGCATGCTATTCTATATTTATTTTTATAATATATATCTTGATGTTTTCATTTTTTTCTGTTTATGCAGAAGACAGCTGTTTCAGATGGTCAACGCACTGGTACAGACCTCCTGCTTAGATCAAATATGCCTTACTTGAGAAAAACTTGATGTCTGTGTAGCATAGGAAATTTAGCTTGCGTAACAAGTAGAACATGCAACTGCTGCTAATTTTGCTAAAAAGGTGAAATGTTTTAGGTGTTTACTCTTTATCAAGGTACCAAAATTAAGTGTTGTGCATTATCGTTAACCCAATATTTAGTTTATAGTTTTCCTTTTCGTTGAAAACGCTGTCCATTTTGACTTGTCAATGAAGTTGCACATCATTTTCTCAGTACACTAGTCCAGTAGGAGTTTTGAATTATTTTTGATGGCGTAATGTTCCTTGGTGCAGATTTGAGCATCCAGGAGGTTGAAGGGAGAAATGACAACATCTAGATGAACTACCAAAGGTCCCTTATCATTAGCAGTAGTAGAGCGTCCTCTTCTGCGTACTTTTGGAACCTAAGATATTAGACTGTGGATTTGGACACCTTGAATTTTGGGAGAAATAACATTTTGCTTCATCCTGGATGCCGCAGCCTTTTAGTTTATTTCTTTTGAACTGCAAATTGCTTGTGATTTAAGTTTGTTTCACTTCCATCATATAACTTACCTCTTCATACATAGTAATGCTGAAGGACATTTGGTTGTGCCTTTTGGCCAGTACAAAACCATTGCAACTCAACTCCAATCATCAGTCTGCATTTCTCATTGTGGCTGCATGCTGTACCTTTCTAGTCTTGTTTGTGTAGTTTCACTTCCTTCATAGTAGTGGATGCTTCACCTCCCTCCAGAAAACATCTCTTGTGGCGCTGCAATAATGCACTGTCAAGTGTCTTTGTTCTAAAATAGCAGAAGAGCATTGCGTTAGTTGATGTAATGTTGTTACAAAGGTAAGTTCATATATGCTAGGTATGACTGGTATAAGCGTGATGTGTTGAGACGTATAGACCAAGACTGACATAGTACTTTCCACAGTCATCTCCACTTCCAGCTTAATTAGAGGAGCGAGGTGAGAGATGGGTGTTTTATTAATTAGAAGAAGCAAGATGAGTGTTTCCGTGATGAGCGTATAGTGCAGCAACATAAGCAAGCATCATGTCGATGCAGCTCATAGCAACTAGCAACATACTCCATCCGTTCCTGTGTCACTTCTTTATTTCGAGTCCAAAATTTTAACTTTGGCAAAATGCATAGAAAAATAAACCAACATCTACACCATCAAAGTAGTTTCTCTAAACTCATTCATCATGAAATCAGATGTGATAGTGCATTTACTTAGTATTATTTGAAGTGCAGCTGTTGCCATCACTCTGAGAAGATGTTGGAATTTCCCAATAAACTTCTTGCACATCGGTGAAGAAATGAGGACGGTGTTTGTAATGTAGGAAAGCACTACAAACGCACCATGTGTTGCACATCAACTTTAATTAGTCTAAGGTTCCCCATGTTCAAACATGCAAATAAATAAGTTATAGGCATAAGCATATATATTGAGATTTTGCCCATCTTGATACTCCATTGAGAACAAACAGTTTAATAGCAAAAAGAATCAGGAAACCTTGCTGTAATAGAGCATATTGAAGAACACTTTGTTTCTTTAGAAACACGATCTGTGTATTTTTATTGAAATGGTTCTAATATTTTGTGGTTCATTGTGATGAGTACTATTCTGAATCACTTAAAAGTATAAAAATTATGGTTTTAACTCCACACTCTCAGCTCGTGCATAAAGTATAAACATGCAAAGGTTAACTTATAATCACCTAGAGAACAAATAAAATAAATATATGCACCTATTTGCTAGCAGTGGCGGAGCCAGCAACCAATAAGAGAGGAAGCCGAATTGTTGTACTATTATAGAATATCGCTTGCTACATTGTGCAGGCAGAGGGCAAAGAAGCCAAGCACGGAGGCTCCGCTAGTGCGGCAGCTGGGGAGTAAAAAGCCGAGCACGGAGGGTGGCGACCAGCCATCAGAAAAAACGAGCAATCCCTATATTGTTAGAATTTATTCTCTTTCTACAATTGCTATAAGGCAAGGTGAGCAGCTAACGGGTTAAAATCAATTGCATGTATAGCTAGATCACTTAAAAATTGCATGAGCCCAGAGGCACGGGAGGGGGGGGGGGCACCGCCTAGGTTCACCACTGATGGCTAGGTTTTCTATCGACTGTTTTTGCTCGAGTGATCTCTGGCTAAGAAAGCATACAACAGTGGCCAGTAGGGACTGATGATGCTGTGCTATGCTAACCATAACCGGTATAGTTGTGCTGTGATGTACGTAGAAGTCATTTGTAGTTACATGCAATGATACCAACGTTGGTTCTACTTTCTCTATATTAAAATATTAAATCATAGCTCACAATTTTTAGACTTTGGTCAAATTTAGAAAAAAAACACTAAAATGGTCATATTAAATTTACCATGAAGTACATTCCAAATTGATATGTAGGTATTCATGTATGATTCTTAAAATCGAGCAAGGCCCAGCGCCACCAAATGGGATGCCCCTTGTGGAGCTAGTATGATTAGTTGGATTGATCTTGTCATAGACTCATAGCTAGTGATATGGGGCTCCAAAAGATGCATTTGTCAAGTGATTGTGTAAATGTGGTCTGATGCATTAGAGATAATGGACTATGACAGTATGCAGTGGCGAATCTAGGCTTAAATATCGTCGGGATCGCCAAGGTCAATTTTATTGTTTGATTGAGATTTTTTATTAATCATACCGGTATTTTATAAAGGATTTTATAAATATTATTGGGGTCAGCTGACCTCGACAAAACCCCCTAAATTCGCCCCTGACAGTATGGACACATCGTCTAGACTGGGATAATATGGACACATCGTCCAGAAGATCAGAGCAAGTATGAATGAGAATGGCTTCCAAGTTCCTGAAGGAAGTAAGTCTAGCTCAACTGGTTAGGTGGAAGGAGTGGTTATGCACCTAACCACCCAATTTGAGTCCTCTCCAACTTGAATTTAGGTGCCTATTTTTTTTCTTAATGAAAAACCACCTAGTTCCTCTTCTAGGTTGGTCACATTTTTTGACTTCCAAGTTGCTGAAATAAGGCATGAAAGTAGAGGTTCAAATGGAGACGCACGTAGGCTTGCTAGAAGCTTAGTATATGAATATGTGGTCACCATGTGTGGCTTGTCCAACTGAAGGCGTTTGTAACTCTTATAGTTCAAATTTTGTGGAACCCTTCTAAAAAATCTAAAAACACAATAGTAAAATCGATAGTTTAACTTTGGGGTTTTCGCTCTCCAAAATTAACACGCGACGTGTTCATGGCTCATGAAAGAGCGGCACGGCGTCGTCCATGGCGGATCGGCGTCTTAAGGACGTGAGAGCCGCCGGCCGACGGAGCGTCGGTCGCCCCAGAGCAGGTCGATGAGGTCGCCGGCGACGCTGGCCCGGTCCTTCATCCTCTTGTCGACATCGGACACGATGGACTGATCATTAAGGTGCCGGTCCGTAAACGCCTGCTCGCATCGGTCCCCGGCGTCCTCGGCGGCGTCCGTCTGCTTCTCGGCCTCGCTGTAGTCGCCGCCGTCGAAGCTCTCGCGCGCCGAATCCAGCGCGTCGATGGCGCCGCCGTAGTAGCCGACGCAGTCGCTCAGCGCGTCGCCGACGTCCGTGCGGTCGTGCTTGTCGGCCTCCGGGGACAGGTAGCTGGAGCTGTCCCGGGCGGCGGCGGTGGCGATGTCGAGGCCGATGCTGGCGAGCTCCTGCACCGTGGTGGCGTTCACGCTCCGCGGGTCCGTGCCTAGCACCGCCACGCACTGCGGGTTGTCGGAGCTCTTGCAGGTGCTCGCGACGAAGCCGGCGGTGGCGAGCGTGGCGGGGAGAAGGGACGATGCGGCGGCGACGACGAGGAGAACGATGGCCGACGTGGCGGTGATGGTAGCCTTCGCCATCGCACTATCGCAGCAAAGAACACCTCCTCGCCTTTGATTTACTCGATCGTGTTGCGATTTGTTTGATTTGCTATATAGAAATTGTGGAGGCCCCGATCCTGTATATATAGGTGTGGTAGAAATAAAAGATGGGCAACTGCGTCATTAAAATGGGAAATCAAGATACTATGAAGATTATTACTATATTATTGCTGCAATACTTTACGAAGAAAACATCATGAGAATCAAGTCGCCCTTCGGAGAATCATGCAAATCAGATCGTTCTTTATTTCCAAATAATTTGCACGAAAAAGGTTAACCTAAGAGTGAAAGGGAATTTTCTGTAAATATAGAAAAATCTGAGACCAATTTAAGAGAGGAGCTTGGTGTTTTTTTCAATAAGAAAAAAATGCATCCAAATTTACGTTGGAGAAAATTCAAAATGCATGATTGACTGCACAACCGCTCTTTCCACCTAATCAGTTGAGTAGCCAGCGTCTAGAACGCAACAATGTTCTATGCATGCATGAAGGGCATACATACGTACTATGTTTAGGCACCCAAACGGTCACTTTGAAACTTTTTAAGGGATCAAGTTGACACCGGCGCAAGTTTAGAGACCGTTGATGGATTTTACTCAAACTCAAATCTGTTAAAATCCATAAATTGCTTTAACCAACTAAAACCCATCAAGGGTAAAAGAATATATAGCTCATGATTTACTGAAAAAAATACCAACATTATTTTAAAAATCTAAGTGTTCCAGGAGGTACAAAAATCATAAGTTATAGCTCATCCATAGGAAAAAAAAAAAAAACTTATCTCTATAAAACTAAAACCCTTAAAATTCCTCTAGACAAAAAAATGTCATGAGTAAAAGGTTATAAGTGGTGTTAAAATTCTTGAGCTATGCATCATGATTTACGAAAAACAATTAGTGAAAGTGTTCCTGACTGTCGAAGTCATAGTAGTGCTGTTTGGTAGCCGCGCCAGCCTCCCAGCCATGCCACGGCAGCACGAGGTATGTTGTTTGGTTATCCGGGCCGTCCACCTGGCCAGGTCCAGATTCAACAAATTGGCCTCCCTTGGTGGCTCCGCGGGAATGGCCAAATCGGCCGTTTGTTTCTGACCTAGCCTCTGCAGTCCTCGACTGGCTTCGTTTGTGCAACCGAGTGCACCTCCTTTCCTCTCCGGTTCCCTCTGCCCTCCCTGCTGCCCCGACGTCTACTGGCACCCCGCGGCCTCTTCTTCCCATCGTGCCACCTCCCCCTCCGGCAGCTACCCTATTCGCTTGTAGGCCCCGCCGCGCCGTCTCACCCGCAGCAGACTCTTTCACGGAGGTGCGAGGAAGAGGCGGCTTCTAGCGGCGGCGCGACTAGGCAACATCTTCGGCATTGCGGATCTGGTCGTGGTTCGCATAGCAAGGCCAGTAGCGAGGGGATGGCAGCCGCGAGGTGGAGGCGGCGCGATGACAGCGGCTGTGAGGTGGGGGAGGCGTGGCGACAGTGGCAACTAGGTGGGGGAGCAGGCGCGGCGATGGCGGACGCGAGGTGGAGGAGGCGCGGGGATAGTTGAGGAGCGATAGAAGGTGGATCCGGCCCCAGCCATGGCGGATCCGGCGGAGGGGGCTGGCGGCGGTGGATGCCCGGAGGAGAGAGAGCGGAGGGGATCAGAAAACCAAACTAGAGCTCGCACAGGACGTGCTACGTGGACAAGTCAACCAAACAAAAGCTCCTGAGTACAATAGGCTGGGCAGCTCTAGGCTGGCCACAGACTGGAGCCAAGCTACGCGGGAAGAGCTGACAAACAGACCCAGTAGGAGCTAGTCCTTTTTCATTATTTAGCTACTTCGTTTTGCTGTGCCAGCGAAGTCAAATAGATAAGAGGCTACTGTTGGTGGAACTGGCCTAGCATGGACCTATTTGTAGGAACCAATGGTTGGTTGTAATATTTGGAAAGGCTAATGAAATATGTAAAAATAACCACCTTCTCCCATTATATAAGTAGCCCTAGGGTTGAGGGAAGGCGATGGATTTCCGGAGAGCCGCTCTCTCTTCTCTCTTTCTCTTCGATTTTATCCGCATGGTGAAGATTTAAACCATGCATACTTAAAAAATAAATACAATTTTGTAACTTTAATTATTAAAATTTATGATGTAAGAAACATACCTTTGTTTTATACCGTGATTATTAGCTCACTACCCGCTAAGTCCATAAAATTAAGAAATCCTTCCAAACTCTATTTTGTTTCTAATAAAAATTAAAAGCAAATGAAAATTTTGAATTATGTATGCAAATGCTACCAGCTCGAGGATGAGTTGTTTTAAAAGGAGTCCAGAAACGTTTGAACACTAGTAAAAATGCACATGCGTCCCGCACGTGTCTAAATAATAAACATTTGGCATTGATATCAACCAGTTGCGAAAACATTATATCATATATTACCATCAAAAGGTACGCATTCATTTAAGATTTTTTTTCTATTGCACTTCAGTACAATTTAAAGATGGAATATGTTTTTGCAACATGATAAGTGTTGACAGCACTTAAGCATGGCAAACCTTATACTGCAAGCGACAGTATCGTGTGTAGCTTTTTCCTATGATGAGTATCGTAGGTTTATGTCAATCCAAGGAACGAACTAATCGTGATCTAATTAACAAGAGTTTATGCGAAAACTAGGGTAAAAAGGATATCTAATCTATTTCTAAACCAATCCTTAAACTAAACCAATCCTTAGCCTAATCTAGTAAAAGAGATAAACTAAACTATATATATATAAGATAAACAATTAGAAACATAATTAGAACTCTAATCAAAGGGTATTAACTAGGTTCTAATCAAGCTCTAATCGGATCCAAAGCATACGATAGATAAAGTTTCACAACGAGATTAGAGCAGCGAGATAACTAGCAGATCAAGGCAAATAAGCATGTTCAAGCACATCTATCATAGCATAATTAAATCATGATCAATCAATCTAATCCCCTAGATCGGCTCAACCTTTCCCCGGGCTCCACTGTCACTGGTAACCAGGTAATCGACGAAGAACTTTCAACAGGCACGTAATTAGAGAATGCACTTCCAATTACTTTTATTTGGTCTAATAACATAATTAGAGCAACTAGCACTTCTAATCACCATGATCACAAGAACTAGACACAAAACTATATTACTAGTAAACTAGATCAAAGATCAAGAACGCTAGATAAACATCACCCTTAATGACATGGTCTAATCAAGATGCATCTAGACATAAACTTAATTACAGCTAGAACAACCATAATTAGAACAAGAATATGATAATTAGACAAGAACAATACTTCATTAATTAACTGTATCATAATTACAACCATGATCATACCTTCCCTTGATGATACAATTAGACCTCCGGATCTAGACAATTAGAGAGCCGTGCAAGGCCTCTAATCACCTCTAGAGATTAGAAGAAGATCTAAACCTAGACTAGAAACTCGACCCTCTGCTCTCCTCTAGTTGTGTCCCTCAAGTCGTCGTCTTGTCGCCTTGATAATGAATTGGATGCCTCGACCAGGGGCTCAGCTTCGCTTTAAATACCCTGGAGAAGACGTGGCCGAAAAGGAAACTGAAACCGACATACGGAGTCCTGAGGTCGGCCGACTTGGGGGGGTATGGCTCGGCCGACCCAGGCCCTTCCAGCCTCCTCTAGTTTCCATCTTTCGCGGGCTTCGGGATAACCTTCATATAAATCTTCGTAGAGTCCTTTTCGGATTCTAAACCTTTCAGATTCTTCTGTATCCCGAGATCTTGTCGAGTCTTCTAGAATTGGGCTTCATTTGATGGGTCTTTAATTGGGCTTCTTCTTCCATTATTGAATAATATTCAGAGGTCTTTTCACTCGAGGTAGACTTTGATGAATTTTGCTTAAAATTGGCCCAAATCCTGCAAAAATTACAAGTAGACTATTTCCAAGACAATATTGCAAAATCCACAATAATCTATGTTATTTGTTAGTAAAAGGCAAAGTTGACGCATAATAATAGGTAAAAACAATATAAAATGATGTATAATTTTCGTTCATAAGCCGCGTCAACAATACCCCCACTCTTAAACCTTGCTCGTCCTCGAGTAAGTAAAAACTTAAAATATAGTTAACTTATGAACTAAAATCAAATAATCAAACTAAATTCATACTCTCAATATTTTTCAGTGTTTGGATCTACAAATATAAAAATAGATAGATATTCATGTAAGCATATCCCACAATGTATGATAAATGAGATCAAACTTTATCACAAATGAATCTCCTTCTTTTCAAAAATTATTATTTCGACAAAGTTTTCAAGGATCAAGATTATATAAAGCCCAAAACTCCACTCATCTTTCTAGTCACTCAATATGTGGCTAAAAACTATCTCATAATCATATTATATATGTGTAGGCTTATATCTGGAGTTTTCGGTAAGGATCCTAATCAAAATTTAATCTCAATATATTATCAAACTAGGAAAAGGATCTGCTGGTTTTACTGAGATTTCTCAAAAAGGTCATGGAAAATAAATTGATGAAAAAGATAAAGAAAAATTATATAGAATGGTGGACATATGCAAATAAATCAATGATTTCAAGGCACAAATGAAGTCCCTGATATCGGATTGCATATAGTTGGAAAATTTTCTGGAGTATATATATTGAATAAACACCAACTCTCATGTAAAAGATTTTTGAGGGGCATAAATATAATATATTTTTTTATTCCTAATTCTACTGCGGCCACTTGGCTTTTTTTTTTCTTTTCTCTCTCTTTTTTTTTCAATTTTCGACCACTTGGTCTTCTCTTTTTTTTTCTTTGCCTCCTCAAAAACTTTATAAAAATTTTAATTTTAAAATAAGCTTTCCTCCCCCACTCTTGAATAATACTCATCCTCGAGTATTTTAACTTTTTGGAACAGGGGTCCAGCTGAAAAATAAACTTAAGATATACTCCAGAAAACAAATAGGTTGTGGTAAGGATAGATATATTTTTGACGATATTTTGGTTTCAGGAGGGATATCCAGCGAAATTTGTATTTTCTCCAATGTAGAGATATACAATGCATGGATAAAAAGGCTAGCAAATGAAAAGATAATCAAATATGAATGACCAGCTTTGAAATCTCAAACCCTAGATTCAAATCCTAATTCAATTCAATCAAGAATTAAATTTGATCAAACTATAGTGTATTATATAATATAAGGCTCTAAATAGGAAGGGCTTATATAAAATAATCACAAGAAAAACTTTGATCATAAAAGTTTATAAAATAAAATCATCATTTTTTTTTAAAAGGAGACTCAATATGATAAATCTGAAATCAAAATATTAATATCATATGGGTCTTTATGAAATATCAAATCTATCTCATATATGCAAATCAAAATTCAAATTTAAGTGCATTAAATTGAGATCATAAACTTAGTCTAATCAAAAGACTTTAGAACACAAATTAACACAAGTTTTATTCAATTAAACAAAGGAGGTGATACATGGTTAACTCACATGACTCAAATAAAACTCAAATTAACTTGAATTAAACACTCATAATTATACAAAATATATAAAATAAGAGAAATTAAAATAAATTCGAAATTAAAATAAAAAAAAAAAAGAAAATCAAACCACTAAGAGCTTCACTCTTGATTGCCTTGATTGTTCTGGTCCCACAGCCTCAGGTTGAATAATTGCTCCTCAATATTCTGAGTGTTTTGCTCGTACTGTTGTAAATTTTCCCGAACATGATCAAGAATACCATAATTTCTTGCCGTCATTGTCTCAATGCCATAATAAGATCTGTGTGGCATCTGCTGAGCTGCAATGAAATCTGGATCGTAGGATCTTGCATTTCTAGGAATAAAAACTGCAGGTGGAGGAATATTCCCTGATGGCTGAAATACAGGAGTAGAGGTTGGATCATAAGAGCTAATGGGTCTGACTTGATAGACTGGCCCTTGTGATGAACCTGCTCCAAACTGACTGCTAGGAAACTGTTGATTAGGAGTAGTCCAAGCGTCCCATTCTGATGATGTTTGCTGACTTGGTTCTTCCTCAAACATAAACTTCTCCAACCAATCAGTTTTATTTTGAATAAACAGAGACAACCTTCTATCTGGGATTCTAAACTTGGTTTTAGCCACATAAAATCCAGTAGATGAATTTCCAAAAATGTATTTCCCTTTCTTAAGGGAGTTTTCATCTATACTAGCTGGTAGCACAGTGTATGCGGGGCTAGAAACCAAATTGGGTATCAGTGAGAAGGCAATCACCGTAAGATAATGTCCATATCCCAATAATCCGGTTGCTCTATTTCTCTGGACTATCCAATGATTAATCATTGCATTAATGGGATTAGTCCAAGTAGGTTGACACAGTGCAATATATAGCCATTTCAATTCAGCAATCTGCACCTTAGTGTCATCCATCCTTTCCAAAAACTCTTACTGTCATGAATCTATGAATGATGCGAAGGATGGGGTTGATAATTTTCATTCTCTCCTTTGAATGTCCACTAGCAATACGCAACCAAAAATTCTCTAGTGTAGTATTATCAACTTCTATACTTTCTGGTGCATTAGTGTGGAATCCAAATAAAGCTTCAATAGTTCCAAAAGAAATATCAGTCCAGTTTTCCTTAAGTCTAAACCTTAAAGTGCTGATTCCATCAGAAGACTGAACTATATCCATAGTAGTCATAATCTCTAGTGCTAAGTCACTCTGATAACTAGCACTAATATGAATGAAAGGACTCCAGCCAAGATTAAGGAATGATTTCTCTATACTTGAATCAAAGTTTAGAACTTTCATGAAATCATGATCTAAATCAAGATTGGACCTAATCCTTTCTTTGCAACTGTTGTACCTTTGCTCTTCTATAGCTGAACGGAGAGAAAATCCTTCTGAAGAATACTTCCACTCTTCATCATCATCATCATCATCAATGTTCATCGGTTGAGGGACTTGACTTTGAGAACGAGTGCGTGGCCTCCTCACCGGCTCCATGACATCTTCTACTTCAACAGAGAAGCGAGAAGAACATCCTCTCAATCCTTGATCCCGACGGAGACTCTGCTCAGAACCGGAACTCCCCATCTCAGAGACAGAGTGTCTCCTTGATGAAAGTCTTGATGAATCGTCGTCTTGGGGTTGAGAGCTGCTCCTTGATGAAGAACCCTTGAAAGTCTTCTTGATGAAGCTTGCCGCCTTCTTCATCTTCTAAACTCTTCCTCTCAAGAACTCTCAAGAACTACTACTCTTGCTCTTCTCTCTCGAAATACTGGCTCTGTAATGGTTTCTGGGTGGTGAAGATCATCAACAAAGGTCTGGAATTTATAGGCAAGGCTTCTGCTGAAAGGGGAGGTGCATCTGGTGAAGGGTCTACTGAGGTCGGCCGACCAGGGGGGTGTGGCTCGGCCGAGCTGGCCTTGTGCTGGCTCTGCTGGGTCTCCTCCTTCTCATGCAAGATGCCCATTGGATTCCTGATACTTTTGGATAGCTTCTACTGCAAGTTGAACGTCGTGCATGCAGCTTTGGACAGAAACTTCAATCAACCATAAGTTTGTCCCCTTGGATGTTTCTTCATCATGGCTATCCTAAAAAGTTTTAATCTTATCCTATTCCTATGTCTTGGCTGGTTGCTACAAGATCAAAAGAGGATCCAATGTTGCCTAATTAATTAATTTTTATTTGGTTGATGTTAATCTTCACTAATTCTAGTCCTTAATGCGTATAAGCAATATAAATATCCCTACTACTGTAGGTCTAATAATTTCAGCACACAAAAAGATAGAATTAATTTTCATATTAAAGATTATCCCTATTTAGCATATTAAAAATTAAACCTATGTTTAAAGTTTTTATTAAAAACAAATGTTCGGTTAATCAACCGATTTAATTTCAGAATAAAGATAGTCACTCAATTCATTAATTGAATTGAATAAACTAACTTCAATTCTTTAGCGTGGCTTAGGTTAAACGCCTAGTTTTTGAATAAAATTAGAGAGATGATTTTTGAAATTCAAACAATATAGATAAAATCTAGAAAAACATATCTACTCTAATTTTTATTTAAAAACCGAATAAAATCGAACCAAATTTAAACCGGCAAAGTCTTCGTGGTTTTCAAAATTTAGATAGCTACGTAAGTGAGAGTAGCTATCTTATCCTATTTAAATCTAAAAACTTTAAATTAAACTAACTCAAACTTTATTAATTTAACTAATGTTTAACAATAAAGTTTTGACTCAATTTAAACTAACTCAAATTAAACTAAAAACTCTAAATACCTGGGTTGCCTCCCAATAGCGCTTGAGATGAGTCCTTCAGCCCAACTTCAAATCTTTACTGTCCAATGTCTTGTGTAGACACTGCAGACGAGTCTTCTTCTTCAAGCTCCGTCCTCTTCAATTGATTGGCAAACTTCAAACTTCGGACGAAATTTGAATGAACTTGATTCACCATTGATGTTGAACTTGATTTCTCCCTTCCCCACATTAATAGTGGCTTGAGCAGTCCTTAGGAAAGGTCTTCCAAGTATCAGTGGTGATCTCGAGCTTGCTCCCATCTCCAGAATAACGAAGTCAACTGGTACAATATTATCTCCAATCTTCACTGGCACATCCTCAGCTACTCCTTCTGGATATCTCACTGAACGATCTGCTAGCTCCAGACACATGGATGTAGGCTCTGGTTTAGGCAGCTTGAGTCTATCGAACACTGACTTCGGCATCACACTAACACTTGCTCCAAGATCACACAAAGCCTTATCAATGTTGAATACACCAATAGAACATGGGATGGTGGGGCATCCCGGATCTGCCATCTTCTGTAAAGGGACATCCATTATGGCTGCACTACACTCAGTCGTCAGCTTGACACACTCAGATGGCATTTCCCTCTTGTTAGCTAGTATATCCTTGAAGTACTTGGCATAAGTGGGTACTTGAAGTGCATCCAATAGTGGCATGTGGATATATAGCTGCTTGATCACTTCAATGAACTTGTTGAAATGCTCATCCGTCTTGCTAGCTCGAACTCTACACTTTCCTGGTAACACTCTTGTGTCGTCTACTGTCACTTCTGGTTCGTCTTCACTCTCTTTCTCTGCTTCCACTGAACTGGCAATTTTTGTAGTCAACTCTGGGTCTCTAGTCTCTCTCCCGGATCTGGTAGTAACTGCTTTGAGTGACTCTTTAGACTGTGGCTGTCCTGGCAACTTTCCTTCATTTTTGTTTGGGAGATGCTCTGCTAACTGAGATAGTTGATTTTCTAAAATCTTCATCATCCCCATGAGCTGTTGATTTGAACTTCCCACAGTAGTGATCTTGCCATCAATGCTTTCTAACACTTTGTCTACAGCCTTGAATTTTGAGTGTGTGTCCTTGTTGATTTTAGCTTGCTCTTCCATAAAGTCCTTGAGCTGAATCCGCAGAGGAATGACATTCTGAATAGCTGATCCAGCAGTGAACTGTTGTTGTCTATTTTGTCTATAATTGGACGGGGGAATCCAACCTTCCTTCCTGGCATAGTCCAAAGCCTTAGCTTCCTCCGGACACCTCTCACTTGAGTGACCATACTCTCCACACTCTTCACAAGTCATCATGTAATCTGTAGACTTCACTTCCTCTGCTCTGCCACTTTCCATCTTCTCGAACCTCCTCATTAGTGAGTCGATTTTTCCACCAAGGATCTCCATCTTGTCTACCTCCAGCACACTCTTCGCTGTTCCAGTGGAAGTATGCTGCTCCAGTGAGGTAGGCGTCACTCTATCTGCTCCCCATGCTCCATTCTCTGCAATCTTCTTGAATAAGGCTTCGGTCTCAGTGGGTGTGAGACTGAGAATTGATCCTCCGGATGATGCATCAACTTGACCTCTGCACACTGCGTTGAGTCCTCCATAGAATTTCTGAATTATGTCCCAATTCTGAAAATTGTGATGAGGGCATGCTGACACATAATCGTTGAATCTCTCATAAGCTTCACTGAATGTCTCAGTGGGGTACTGCACAAATGTTGAGATCCTGTTGCGCAAAGCTTGAGTCTTCCCTGGTGAGAAATACTTGGCGATGAATGCTTGTAGTAGACTCTGCCAGTTGCTCACTGTCTCCTCTGGTAGTGTCGCCAACCACTGGTGTGCTTTCCCAATCAGAGAGAATGGGAAAAGTCTTGCTCTGATCTGGTCGTCAGTGACTCCTTCAACGTTGAATGTGTTGCAAATCTGCAAGAACGTCTTCAAGTGGTGATTTGGGTCCTCCTTTCCACTGAATGGTTGATTCTGCACCATGTTGATCACTGAGCTCCTGATCTCAAATGCTCTGGGTGGTGGTGCCAAGTCTCTGATCTTCAAGTCTGCTGATGTTGGCACACACAGCTCCATAAGCTTCTTCTCTTGGTCTTCCATCTTCGGCAGAGTTTCCTCTTGTTTCCGAGAAAATTTGGCAGAGTTTCGGCTCTTTCTCAGCAGTTTTTCTGGATCATCCACATAATTAGATGGTTTATTGGATCGTGGTCCATCCATTCCTGCTCAGGTTAGTGGCAGAAAATATATACAAAGCAAAAATAATTCTACAAAATTTACACTAAACTAGTCCTGAATCCAAAAATTTAAAAACAAAATTTAAATTCAGAAAATAAAGAAAAAAATAAAAAAAAATAAAATAAAAAAAATGGCGCAAGAACAGTAATAAATAAAAATAACATAAATAAAAATAAAATAAAATTATTGCGCCTAAAAGAAAATAAAGAAAATAAATCTAAATGCATAAAAGAAATAAAACTGAATTTAAATGCTAAATACATACAACAAACATAAACTCTAATTAACTAAAACCCTAATAATTAGTTCCCCGGCAACGGCGCCAGAAAAGCTTGTTGACAGCACTTAAGCATGGCAAACCTTATACTGCAAGCGACAGTATCGTGTGTAGCTTTTCCCTATGATGAGTATCGTAGGTTTATGTCAATCCAAGGAACGAACTAATCGTGATCTAATTAACAAGAGTTTATGCGAAAACTAGGGTAAAAAGGATATCTAATCTATTTCTAAACCAATCCTTAAACTAAACCAATCCTTAGCCTAATCTAGTAAAAGAGATAAACTAAACTATATATATATAAGATAAACAATTAGAAACATAATTAGAACTCTAATCAAAGGGTATTAACTAGGTTCTAATCAAGCTCTAATCGGATCCAAAGCATACGATAGATAAAGTTTCACAACGAGATTAGAGCAGCGAGATAACTAGCAGATCAAGGCAAATAAGCATGTTCAAGCACATCTATCATAGCATAATTAAATCATGATCAATCAATCTAATCCCCTAGATCGGCTCAACCTTTCCCCGGGCTCCACTGTCACTGGTAACCAGGTAATCGACGAAGAACTTTCAACAGGCACGTAATTAGAGAATGCACTTCCAATTACTTTTATTTGGTCTAATAACATAATTAGAGCAACTAACACTTCTAATCACCATGATCACAAGAACTAGACACAAAACTATATTACTAGTAAACTAGATCAAAGATCAAGAACGCTAGATAAACATCACCCTTAATGACATGGTCTAATCAAGATGCATCTAGACATAAACTTAATTACAGCTAGAACAACCATAATTAGAACAAGAATATGATAATTAGACAAGAACAATACTTCATTAATTAACTGTATCATAATTACAACCATGATCATACCTTCCCTTGATGATACAATTAGACCTCCGGATCTAGACAATTAGAGAGCCGTGCAAGGCCTCTAATCACCTCTAGAGATTAGAAGAAGATCTAAACCTAGACTAGAAACTCGACCCTCTGCTCTCCTCTAGTTGTGTCCCTCAAGTCGTCGTCTTGTCGCCTTGATAATGAATTGGATGCCTCGACCAGGGGCTCAGCTTCGCTTTAAATACCCTGGAGAAGACGTGGCCGAAAAGGAAACTGAAACCGACATACGGAGTCCTGGGGTCGGCCGACTTGGGGGGGTATGGCTCGGCCGACCCAGGCCCTTCCAGCCTCCTCTAGTTTCCATCTTTCGCGGGCTTCGGGATAACCTTCATATAAATCTTCGTAGAGTCCTTTTCGGATTCTAAACCTTTCAGATTCTTCTGTATCCCGAGATCTTGTCGAGTCTTCTAGAATTGGGCTTCATTTGATGGGTCTTTAATTGGGCTTCTTCTTCCATTATTGAATAATATTCAGAGGTCTTTTCACTCGAGGTAGACTTTGATGAATTTTGCTTAAAATTGGCCCAAATCCTGCAAAAATTACAAGTAGACTATTTCCAAGACAATATTGCAAAATCCACAATAATCTATGTTATTTGTTAGTAAAAGGCAAAGTTGACGCATAATAATAGGTAAAAACAATATAAAATGATGTATAATTTTCGTTCATAAGCCGCGTCAACAATAAGCACATTATCGCCTCTATAACATGTCACCGGCATTGAGCCAAAGGAAGACTTCACATCATTTGATTTCTATTAGCTCTAAACAGAAAAATAAAAGAAAGCTCATCTTCTTAGATGGTTTGGGATAGAAACAGTAATACTCAACCTCAACAGTTCCATTGAGTCATGTTGCAAATGTTTTCACATCATTAGATCATTAGGTTAGTGTCTTCATGCTACAACACATAGGGCATTGGTAGCCACAAAAATCAAATCAAATCAAATATGCAAGAAGAAAAGGATGGTAAAGTGGAAAAACAAGTAGTAGTATCAAGCAAAACAAGACCAGGCTCCGTGTCCTACTATGCCACTCCCAATCCCCGCTCCCAGCCAAATAGGCTGACGTCGACTCTCATATTGGTGGCATGACCACCTCTACCCCGACTACTGCAAAGCCAAGCGGATAAAGGGGAATGGAGAAGCCAAGGTGGGACGCCGCTGCATCTGCATCCACAGAGAGGGGACATGAGAGGATATAGGAGGCGATGTCTATTTGTGTGAGTGAAACTGGCACAAAGAGCATATCAATAACTCACCTGAAACGAACTTGGTGGAGTGGTGGAGGATCGAACCAATGGGGCCTGGGTTTCAGGGTCGGCCTTCCTATTATCCCACCATAATTAACATACCACAAGGTGCTTTCTAGCCAGCAATCTCCTAGAGGATCAGCTCATGGTGCCCTTCCCTAGGACAAGGAAACCTTTAGGAACAAGAATTGAGCTCATATCAAATTGCTTGATTGACCTACTTCAGGTGTTGTAATCACATCAGGGTATCAAATTGCTTGATTGACCTACTTCAGGTGTTGTAATCACATCAGGGTACACACATGTGATAACTCTACTTTTACAGGAAGACAATCAGAGAAATAGCTCACTTCCCTGATCTGTTGATATTGAGGCCTCCACTAGTAACAACATCAAATATTGGTTCGGTTGTGTGGTAACTGGTAACCCCGGAATTCTACAAAAAAGAGAGAAAAGGAAAAACATTTAGGGGCATATATTTGTTAAATCGCCTTTCTGCAAAGCGATACTAAAAATTCATAATTGACACCCACAAAAGAGGTCTACACAATATCCAGTTATGAAAAAACGTCTAAATCAGACAAAGTCACAGCAGAGTTATTACTCACCAAGAAATTTACTGCTATAATTTCTGCATCTATAGAAGTTGCTAGCAAGCTTTAAACACCAAATATCATCCTATCAAGTCTATCCGCTTGTACGCATTTCGGCTAATATAACAGATTGCTCAGCTATATATATGAAAGGTCCAATCAGGCAAAGACAAATATGTCTATATGGTTCAATGTGACAAAAAACTGAAGCTCAAAACGATCAAATCAATAAATGTAAAAAAAATTCAAAGTCACACCAGTAACTGTATTTCTTGAGTTAGCTACCTGAATGTTTTTGAAATCATGTTCACCTACTTTTGAAGCAGAATCCACAAGGGGCACCCCACGAGTTACCAAAGCAACATAAAGGGCAAAGGAAAGAGGTGTGAAATCACTGCTGAATGTCGATTGGTTAGGGGTGGATCAAGTCTTGTGGCCATGGAAGTAGTTCCACATGGGCCAAAGTTGTATATGAAAAGCACAAGAGCACTCAGACACCATTGATTTTAGTCATCCTAGGCATTGGGGCTTGTGCTAGCTATTGTCACAAGCAAATACAATGCAATGCATGTAAATACACTTGCCCGAGCGACATCCCAGAGCTAAACCTTGATGCTGATGTTTTTGTTCTCATCTATCTCAAAGTTGAATCCTACAAAAGCAAAGAATAATAACCACTTTCAGTTACATAACAGAGCAGTAGTTTAGCTTCAACTTAGAAGGGGATAACAGAACCATGGACAATATAAAACATTAAACGCTACTTGCAAGGAATTAGGGTTGGCCACACTGCCGTAATTGTCTTAGACTTGCAAGCAAAGCAGTAAAACGCTACTGGTACGGAACAGACCATATCATGAACAACATGCATATGATTTACATATAGATGGTTTATGGCCTACTCGATTTGCTATTATTGCATGGAATTAAAAGAGATTGGAGTTGCATGGCTCACAAGAGATAGAAGACAGGTGGGAAAGGTCCACATCGATGCAGACATCTCAAAGTTTGTGGTCGGTGGGCAACTGGCCGTGGCAGTATAGCAGAGGAATCTGTTTTATGGTAGAAAAATAGCTAAATTTCCGTCTCGTCCATCCTACCACCGGTTGTCCCACAGCCACAGCCACCATCTATAATACTGCTAGTGTTGTGACCATAGTTAACCTGCCGTCGTCGCCGCCCAAGCTTCTTCCTCCACTATTGTTCGTGAACTGTCAACTGTGACAAAACCAATTTCCCTTCGAATGGTTCAGCCAGGCTCAACAGCACAAATAGTTTGATATGGCTATTGGCATACTGATTTATTTAGGAAAATTCAATATAATGAATCACCGAGGACATCTTTTGTTTGAGTAAGGATACTACCAGTGCTGAAACAAATATTCATTAGACAAGAATGAATGGCTTACATGAAAATGACAGAATTTCCCAGTGAACAGACTACTGCTTAGTACATGTATTGCAAAGGCATGTTTTTTTTTCACAAGTAGATATCCCTCCATAAGCTACTCAGATAGAAAAGAAAGAAATCAGGAGACTACTACTAAGATAATTTCCCACTGAACAATCAACAGATTACTGGTAGCAGAGTGCATGTATTGGTTGTAGAAAGTTTTTTTTTTCACAAAGTAGATAGCTACCCAGACTAAAAAGAACGAATTGAAAATCAGGAGACGGACCACAAGTAGTGCTGTGAATATTGTAGCAGTTTGTATTTTATAATATTTGTGAGTGAGAAAGGAAGCAAGGGAGCAGTCAAGAAAAAGATCGAGAATTTGCAGCGGCCTTGCCATTCATTGGTAAGCATTACCATCTCTTTGCCGAGGTCGGGCGTGACGTCCTCGACTCCTCGAAGGCCCGGTTGCCAGGGTTGCTACCACAGAAGACGGTCTTGCTGAATTTTCTCAGCACCAGCTCGTCCGCCGCTGTGTCGCCCATGGTCAGGTGTGGAGCAAGCAGTGGTTGGGGACGCGAGGGAGGCTTATCGGGCGCAGCATCTAAGGGTGCACGGAGAGGGAGTGATGAGTCAACATCGTGGATTAAGGAAGTGAGGGGGGCGGCGGCACTGATAGCCTTGGGGCCGCGACTGGCGGAGGAGACGAGGAGTATGGATGGCAAGCGAGATTTGCAGCGGCTTGCGGGGTGTGCCGCGTGCGGTGAGATCCAAATGCTGGCAAGAGCGTGGGCGAAGTCGGCGCCGCTCGCGTCCTCCTCCCTGTGTCCGCCGCCTCCTTCCCCGCTGCCTCTTCCTCCTCCGCGCCGCCGGCCCAAGCCCTCTCCCTCCGCGCGACCCCGCCTCCTCGTCCTCCCCCTTCTCCGCCGGCAGGATCTGCCTGGGACGCCGCCGCCCAGGCCGGCCTCCTCCGTGGCCGGTGGCGCCCGGGCTAGCCGCCACGACGGGTACCATCACCTCCGCCATGGTCACCTCCTCCCTCGATCCGGCGGTGCATCCTCTTGAATCAATGGCGACGAGGCGCTGCCGCCTCCTCGATCAACAGCAACAAGGCGCCACCTCCTTTCGCCGCTTCCCTCCAAGTCCGACCGAGGGTGGCAACAGTGGTAGGCCTGGTGGTTGCTGCGGACAGCTACGGCGGGTACGAATAGCCTTGGTGAAAAAAAAAACATGAGAAAAAACCTGGAGGGTTACGATTTTCATAGGCAGGAACTTGAGTTCCGACGTTTTTCGAGTTCTGTCCTAGTTCTTGGTGGGCCCGATTGCTTCGTTGTGGAAACACGGTATGGCTAGGAGTCTAGGTGGGTAAAAATCTATTGGGTAAAAATCAATTTTGGTTAAACTCGGTCTTTATAGTATAGATAAAGGCGTAGGCCCAATCCCTCAAAGTTGCTCAGTTACATGTTCAACCGTAACTGACCTCAACTGGAGCACACGCTCGAACGCGAACTGGCTGCTCTGACCTCAATGATGCTCGTCATCACCAGTTGGTGGATCGCTCTCTATATTGTTTTCTGGATGCCTCCTAATCCCAAACAAAAACATATGCACTGTGCTCATATCTCAGTGATAAAAAATATACACTCTCTGTTGCAATTCTTTATGGGTACACTGCGTACACCCTACTAGCTATATATAGACACAAACTGGGGGTGGTTCTAATAAATTTTGATTTTTGCGAACACTAGGGATACATCTCATTTATATAGGCACAGAACCAGATTAGAACTAATGCATAGAATAACAAAATGCACTAGTCTGTAAACAATATGACTTTTGATCATCTAATATTGCACACTATAAAGTAAATGTACTAGTACTTTGCTTATATTCACGTAGATAGTATACATCCATTGTTTGGGGCAATGATTTTTCTCAAAAATAAGCTCAAGTGAACAACGAATCAATCCCTTCTCTCCAAGATTACCGAAACATGGTATACTTGATCTAGTTTAACCATAAGCAAAAATGCAGACCAATAATTCTCACATATTAGGCATAATATTAGTAAGTAAACTTAGTTTACCACAGAAGTGAAATCTCATCGGAATATGGAATGCATAGTTGAAAGAAAAACTAACACTTTGCGGAATGCATACTAATAACTTAGTTTACCTACCGTCATCTTTAGTATGTCTGCCCATGTAGTTGAGTACTTTTTCCCATGTATGAGCTATAGCTCATGCTTTTTATGTAAATCTAAATGTTGGTAGTTTTTCATGTAAATCATGAACTATAATGCATGAGTTTAAACACTTCCTATAATTTTTTTTTGACTCAATGGATTTTATTTGCCTTGAAAAATTTTATGAGTTTAATGGAGTTGAGTTGAGTGCACAACCACTCCTTCGACCTAATCAGTTGAGTTGCCAGCGTCTAGAACAACAATGTTGCATGCATTCATGCATACGTATGTGTCAGCAACCGTGTTCCTGGCTCATGTGAAGGAGGCGCCTCTACAGTAGAGCAAGACTCCGGGCAAAAACTAAGTGCCAGAACAATGAAGCCCAGTGTCCGAGCTTACTTAAGAAGAGAACCGAGAGACACGAGAGACATTAGAACCATTAGATGAACAAACACAATAACTTTGTTCTTCCTCACACTATTTTTCCTCATTCCTGCCTCCCAATTCTGCTATCTAATTCTGCTATCTTCATATCATACTGCTGACAGTACGCCAGTCATGCAGATTGTCCAAAGCAGTTCTATTAAAAAATTGAAAATTGAACACAACAATCTCCATGTTGAAATATGAGAAAATGATATTAAGCACAAACACTCTGCAGTACAGGTGCGATTGAAATAGCATGCAATTCAAGAAGCCTCATGTTCACTTGTTCAGTTTAGAGCTTGCATCACCGTCGGACACAAACAAACATAGGACAAAAATGAGAGTGAGATACTGTCACAAACCTCGAGTACCCATACAACAACCAAGCACACTGTTGTGATTACAAGCTTTTGGAGTATTCTAGAAGTTTCTAGATACAGTGGAGACAAAGGGGAAGAAGGAAGAAGAAAGAGAAAAGGGGTAGGGAACGAGCAGAGCACGCCTCGAACCTTCGCTCGCCGAGCTGGATACAACTGGTTTAAGGTCCTGGTTCTTCGATGCCTCTTCTTGGTGCCCGTCTTCCTCACTTTGTACTGGCTTCCTTACACCCAAGTCCAGCCCACACACCTCCTGACGGGCCCAACTTGGAGCACGTCATCGGGTTATTGACAGATCCATATGGAGCCGTTCACCGCCACGCTCCCTCTCCTTCCTACTCGCCCTCACCCACCCTCCATCTTGGACTTAAAATCCTTCGAATCTACATGCATACACATGTCTCTAATTATCTTAAATAATCGACATACTAGATCTAATCACCACTATTACATCAAGTATACCAATTTATACTATAATAACAAATTAGACAAAGCATTAGCAAATTTAAAATATTTAGAAATTAATCCATAATTAGAGATATACAAATAGCATGTAATGCCCATTCAACTTAAGGAAACCTCACCTTTTGAGGCTGCAAGCCGCCAGCGCTGCCAACTAGGTGACCTCCTTCCCCTCCCCCTCCCTCTCCTCCACTCTTTCGTCTCCCTCTTCTATTGGTCCCTATCGACCTC
This sequence comes from Paspalum notatum, assembly GCA_022530915.1. Taxonomy (NCBI): domain Eukaryota; kingdom Viridiplantae; phylum Streptophyta; class Magnoliopsida; order Poales; family Poaceae; genus Paspalum; species Paspalum notatum. The sequence goes on from CM039691.1 coordinate 1,893,699, forward strand.
ATACTGGTGGCTCCTCTGGATCTGAGTGCGGAGATTCCAAAGAGGTACTACTACGGCACTTGGCCCTTTTGTGTGGCTTTGGACCCACCACTTTCTCATGTGTCATTTTGGTGTTGAGTTGGATTTGTGGTAGAGGTCTAGTTCATGACGGCTTCCATGGCAAGGGGCGATAGTATGACCCAACACAATCAAGGGCTGGGTTGAGTGTGGAGGCCACCATTTCTCTAGTTAGACAATGATAGCTTTACAACTATACCAGACCCTCGACTATGGTCTTTTGGTATAGAAGTTGTGATGCTCCAATTTGTTGGGACTTTATGGAAAAAAGCTCAACTATATATGGATTCAGGAAATGACAATTATCAGGTTAGCTGTGATAACCATGCATGTGCTACTAGTTGACCATTTTGGCAGAGGATTACATGTGGACCTTTATGACTTTGCGAGATACTTGTGTACTCATTCCGGGATGGATCTAAAATAAAATTGTATGGGTGCAACAGTTTATCACAATTAATTTTTCAAGCTATATAGTGCAAAAACATAGTGCAACTATTGAGCTTTTAATATTAGTAATTAAATATAAGTGATAATAACATGTGTATCAGCAATGAAGTAGCAGTAACAATCTTCATCATTTACCAAAATAAGGAAATGTAGTGAGTATTGCATGCCAAAATTACAAACAAAGAGAACACAGACATTGGCAAAATATATGCCAACCTAAAACTTTGCTACCAAAGAAAGGAGAACAAGCCAATTCAAACAAGGAAGCTATAAAATGGTCCATTGAAAAAGCAAAAACAAGTTCTTATGTTTTAGAGTCCATATCTACATCATTTCCCTTGCAATCCAAATTTAGAGATGAGGAATCAAAGGTTGAATGGGTAGCACAAATGTGAGGGAGCAAGAAATAGATGGGTGGGCGGTATCTGGCAAGCCACGAGTGGCCGATCATTGCATGCTTGTGGCTCCTACACATGATTGGCAATTGCTTGATTGAGAAGAAAACGTGAGGAGGAAATGACGCAATGTGTTGGGCTTGGGTTGCTGTAGTCTGTGGATGAGTTACGCTATGAGAGTATGGGTTGTATGTTGGACATCATTGGGCTGGTGTAGTTGGCTATGGGTGTTCAAGGCTTTGGGCTAAGGGGTGTGTATAAACTGAAGAACTTATTTTGGACGAGGACGGCAGAGTTCTATGGATTTTGATCCTCTCTCTTAATTTGTGGCCATGAGAATAGGGGTGAAGCTAGTTCTCTGTACTTGGAATATAGGTTGATAGGATGTCTTGAGTTGTGTATTGAGTATGAGATTCCAATATCATTAGGACATAGTGAATCTCATTCTTTTTCTTTCTTTCTTTCTTTCTTTCTTTCTTTCTTTCTTTCTTTTTCTTTGGTAATGCTGTCATATTACAGGTGCTAGAACCTTGTCACCTGAAAAGAGCCATAAATGGTAGAATAACATATGTATGAGATCAACATCAAACTAATCAAAGATATATCATAATGTGACCACCGAGATCATATCCTAGGCCTTATGATACATAGATAAAGAACTATGGATTATAACACACCGTAGGCCTTCTAAATATTAAAGAACTAGAAGGGCATCTTTTCTACCACATCTGCTTTCGAATATTTGTCGCTAGCTAGTTCATTTTTTAACTAAAAAAGTTAACTAAAAAGGTAAAAAAAAAGGAGGGAGTACTTCCTAGAAAACTTGCATGGTATGTAGTTCTCTCTTCTAGGCTTCTCTCCTCATCTTGTTGCCTTGATAATGAATTGGACGATCCTTGAGGCCTTATTGGGGGTCATATTTACACTTTAACCTCAATTTGACATAGAAAAGGGCTAGGATAGTTGGCCTATATATGGGCCTCCAAGCCATCCAACCTAAGCTCTTCTTCGCCTAGCTTCAACCCAAATTTGACATGCATGATCCTCACATCAATCCTTGCGTGTCTAGTTTTGGATTATAAATCCTAAGGAACCATCATACACAAAGACAAAGCCTAAAGCGGACAAAGACACAATATTAAGAAGATATTGAAGTATAATTAATGGTTATGATGCTCATTTCATATGATAATTAATATAAAGTGGGGTATAGAAGTCATTCATATAGAGTGTTAATAGTTAGTGGTGATGGAATAAATACGACGACAAAGGAGCAATCATGATGGTAGCTTTATGTGGCTGAGCTTCGAGGCCGAGGAAGACCAATGGTTGTCACGGTCGACACTGGTGATGGATGTGTTTTTAACTTACATGAAGGCAACATCGGGGATCATATGTGGGAGGAGAGGAGGGAGCGGGCCGGGGCAGGATAAATGAATATGATGAAAATGACAACTCCATAGGGGTGGTTGTGGTCAAGTCGAGCCAAGGGATGTGCCATGCAAGGGGAAGAGGTGAGCGTCTAGGCCGCGGTTGCAAAAACGACCAATTTCAGGAGGCGCTTCACTTCGGACTTTGCTCACATGAAATATAGCAAACTATACTAAACCGTCCGCGTTTGCATAATACTACCTTCGTCTACTTTTAATTTATGTTTTCAACAATATTTTTGTACTAGATGTAGATAAGCTAAATTGTGTGGTCCGAACATCAATCATAAAATAAAAAAAGGGAGTACATGTACATTAATACACCATGAAAGAATGTAATTCCCGGGCTCACAAGACAAGCAAAAAAGAGGCACCTATACCCTATACCATATAGAAAAAGAATCCGTCAGCCAGCAACTGATGAAGTTGGGCAAAACCCGATAAAATTACATTAATTTCATCAGCGAACCAATGAATTTATTCTAGGACCATAAATTCGTGAAAGTACCTTTCATCGGATTAACAGAAAGTATACATTTTGTCATCATCTGTTGACCCAATAACATACAACTCCCAACTAGGTGCTATACTCGATTAGCTATTTTAAATGTGCCGACACAATCAACCGATGATAATGTCGGGTCATCCGATGAGTGTAATTTTTCCTTAAGCTAAGCTGCTGACTCTTTGTTGCATTGCATCTATGATAGCTCGGATTGTCCAATGTTCATAATTTTTCTCCTTCTTCAGCCTACCAACTTGAATGAATCAACGGGTACAATTTCTTCACCGCCAGTTGATCCGATGAGTACATTTTTCTCTAGTTTTTATACGGGCATTTAAATGCACCAACACTTATTTTTCCTTCACGTTGGTTTATTTGATGCTTCAAATCTTCGAAAATCTTAAGGCAGGATGCTGCCTTGCAACACATGAGGCGCGCCTTTCCCTTGACTTCCACCCGCTAACTGAGTAGTGAGAACCCACCCTTCGGATCTTGTCTTTGGATTTTTCTTCTTTTCATCCCTTGTACCTAAATATCTGAGAATGTGCATCTAAACAACTTCATCAATACATATAAATGTTGTTTCTCAATTAATTACCAAATAAATAAATGTACCATAATATGGCATGAGAGGCCCTTTTCGCTACAACGATAAACTTTCAACATGCCAATGTGGACACGTGGAATGGTTTCAGTTTCTATGGAGTGTGGACACACGTGGTATTTTTTAGCCATCGGAATACCTACACCTCTAGTGTTTTTAATATATTTGGAAGTTGGCTAGAGGGGTTTGAACACAATCTTATAAACATCGCTTTGCTAGGAGCGTCAAGCACTTGTTGGTCTCTTTGGCTAAGCAGAAATGATATTGTTTTTGAGAAAAAACAATTTATTCTTCTTAGCAGTTATTTATGCCATTTTCCATTGGCTCCGTACATAGGTGGTGCTACAGAAGGCGGACTAGCAAGCTACGGTTGTAGAGGCTATATGATTCATGGTGCAGGTAGCCAATGACTTTTTTCCTAGACTCATAGGTGGCGATCTAGTCATCGGATTGATTGTCACTAGAGTGGGCGTGCTATCTTATTTTTAGACTGTGTTTCTTAATAAAGAGAGGCTGGAATCAATTTCAAGGACTTGTATCTTCTTGATATAACGTGCTTGAAATTAATAAAATCTTCCATTTTAAAAAAAGAGTGTGGACTGGGAGGGCATGGGGCCTCGCGCTTCAGGAGTCAGGATCACTTACTTGCAGGCCTGGGGCCGTTAGGGAGAGGATTGTGCCTAGTAAGTACGCGACGGCATATCTGGAGCAAGGATGCACGAGGAAAGTGATAGTTGCAGCCCAGCATATCAAGAGGTGAAGCACGTGTGTGACTTCCTATTATGCGCTGCTACGGTGACCCGTTTGGTGCACATAAGTCACGAGGCCGGTATGGTGCTCAGGAGGCGATATACGATGGTGTTGCAAGGCCACTAGAAGAAGACAACAACAGTGTGAAGCTGCGCTAAGGATGATCGATGGTGTGAAGCTTTTACAAGACATTAGCAGTTTGAATTCGCTGGAGAACGCCATGGTGCGCGTGTGAAGCTGTGGCAACAACGGCGTGTATGAGCACGGAAGCCGGATTTTTATCTAAAAAAATCAGTTTCGTAAAATAAAAGTGGCACCAGAGCGTAGTGTGTGCGTGATGTCCATGCAAGGTGTGGCGGCGTGACGTGAGGCCGGCCAGCACAGTGTGAAGCGACGATCATGGTGACCATGTTCATGATTGCAAAGAGCAATGCAAGCCGATGCGTGTGGCAAGGAGATGCATGGTACACTGGTGCGAAAATGGATTATCGTGTGGTGTAGTTATTTGCATGGCTGCATCAATATATGTGCGGTGCCAATGCCACAGTTGCGGACCTAAGGGTGGTCCATATATATGCTAAGGCATACCCAAGTAATTCGAATCCTATTCCTTTTTTTTTATTTTTTTCTCTTGGCATACCCTATGTGTGAAAGCTGGGCCCGACCGTGTGAAATGTGCATAGCCATGTGAACAGATAGAGACGACCGGTGGCACAAATATCTGTGACATGCAACTGTCATCTCTACTGTACACCATATAGTGTCTAGGTTCATTGCTAGCTAGCTACAAAGAATTACAACCAGGTTATATATGGGTCATTAAGTGCATTAATTATGAGGATATCATCATGCGCTGCCACATAACATCCCACACCTGCAGCTGTGTTACTGACATATAGGCCCCAGTTTAGTGGTCCCACATGTAAGGGACCAAACTGCATATAAATAAAGTAATCGTAGAGGATCCACTCGTCGTAATAATAGCGTGTATCAGCTATGTACAGACCATCTCTAACATATTGTCTAGTCTTTATTTTTTCTGCCATGTTTATATAGATGATGATAAATTTAGACACATATATAAAACATATTTATAAAAATATATGAATCTATTTAAAACCTACAATAATTTTAGAAATTTGAGACGGAGGGAACAGGAGATAGAACATCTCTGACCGATCTAGTATGTGTGATAAACACTAAAGAGATGGAGTGATAAAAAATCTCCACCAGATAGAAAATCTATTATGTGCGATAGACACTAAAGAGATGGAGGGACTTCCAACATAATTCACATTGAAATTCGAACGTTGGGAGACTAAGCCAAATATCTTATTTCAAAAATCTGAACGTTGGATGATTATTATGTAAAACAGTTGGCTTTTACATGAAGAAAAAGGAAAGCAGCTGGTGCATAAATGGCTTCTTGCTAGGTTTGCATCCGTTACAAAAAATTCCTGGGTGTATTCTCTTGTGACCGTTGAGTATACTAGCTTTTACAGTTCATCATATATATCTAAAGAAGCTGGTTTCTTGCAGGCATGTATCAATTACAAAAAATGGCTGGATGTAATTATCTTGTGACCGTTGGTACCCCACCACCTATCCCCGCCTCCAGTTTATAAAAGGGCGATGCAATATATTTGTGCTAGCGAGGTGAAATAGCTAGTACATTCTCTTGGTTGATAAGCTTGGTTGATAGGCAGAGAGATCGACTCAAACCCTCGAGAGATTAGTTTCAATGGATTCGTCAAGTGAGAAAACCCTAGATCTATGCAGCAACACTGAGAATAATTCACCCAGCAGTATTCCCATGCCTATTCCCATAGATCAAATCTTGCCTGCTGTAGTTGATGCAGAGAAGAATGAAATGGTCCTACATGAAGTGCCTGCCATGGTGGACATGAAGCAACAAAATATGAGCGAGCCATTAGCCGTGGCTCCCCTCAAAATGGTTCCATTCGATGGGAGAAAGCCTGTTCCATTTAGTGAGCGTGCACTTGCTCGCTTAAGAGAGCAAAAACTAGGTCGTTGCTCAAGGCAACAGGAAGCTGAGATTCCCCCGTGGCTTAAGAGCCATGAGTTGTACGTCGAAGGCAACTGGACAGCTTTTACTAAGGCTAGAGACGGCAAGCGTAATGACTGGGTGAGTAATACATTTGTTCTTCATTGGGAATTTTTATCTTGTCGTATATATTTGCTCAGATAGATATATTATATATCTGTACATCTAGATCTATCTTATTTAAAATTGCATTTTCAGTTACTATTTTTCCTCATAGTATAGCCGCAGCTTGTTTATTTGACATTTATATTACCGATCCTGCTCCAGTCTTTTTTTACATGTATTTTCTTGGATCTGAAGTAAAATTGTATATTATTAGCTAGCTAGTTCATGAAATTTAAATAAGCAAGTCTGAAAGGAGAGCAGAATGTGTAGTTTTAGTACGTGTAGCTTCTCTTGGGTAGTTAAGATGTCTGAGGGCGTTTTGAAACCTACTTAGTTTTTTTAGTTGATGTCGTATGAACTGTTACCATCTGGCCTGCGTGCCAGGTTCGTTTCGGTGCTGTGAGCCTCGATTGTAAGCTGGTGCCCTAAGCAGATATTAGGTACTTGGTTTTCAATACAAGCCAAGTGAAAACCTTTGATTAAAAAAAGAGAGCAGAATCATTATGCATGGCCCATTTGAATAGAATTCACTTGTTGCACGGATGCATATACATGCACCTTATAATTTAACTATTCATTTGTTGCGGCAAACACTCAACGTTCATCTGATTGATCTTCGTGCCCCATTGCAATGCCTTTTTTTGCCGTGTGTAGATTCTTTGAAATGCATCATGGGAAAAGTAATTAATTTCTAGTATTAATCCTTCAACTGAGAAGGGTTTGCAAAACCATTTAAACACGCACAAGTTTATATCAGGACACTCTTCTAGGATCTGATCTTGACAATTTTTCTGTTGTTTACCACCTTATTTAGGGATAAATTGAATCCAAGATATTAGGCTATATAGTTGGATAAGTAATTTTGGGCAGATCTTGTACAAAATATTCGTGCAATTTTATCGTTAAAATAGCTTGCTTGAGATTATTCAGTTAGTACAATATATAAGATAGTATAGCATGATAGGGATAATATACTGAAATAAATTGTTAAGAAGCTTTATTTGTTTCAACAAAAACAAGTGTGTGGCTTTATTATTTAAGATTTCTAGAGTTCATGATGGAATAAGTAATAACATGTTGTACTTGTAATCAACAAATTTTGTTTTATGTCTCATAGGTGCAAATTAAAACAACCAAACCTATTAAACCTACTTTATTGTCTGGCGTTAAGATGGACTAATAGCAAACAGAGTAAATAATAAGACAGTGACATGACTATTTAATGTTAGAGCTGCAGATAGGAACAATAATTTATATGTAGTACTTTAAGGTCTTAATGACTAGAATTTTGTTTGTTACAGCATAACGTGTATGAAAATTTAGATATGTTAGCTATATTTTTGCGTGTGAGCAGTTGTGAAATTGTGCGTCCTAGTTCGAAGCATCATAATCTTTTATTTATTGGAATGTTTGATTTCTAGCTGAATTTGAGTTTTTCAAATGACTAGTAGATATATAGAACTTGCTCAATACTATTGTCTAACATTTATGCTTAGTTTTATGTTCGTACAGAAAGACTTGAATAATAAATTTTTTTCTCAAACACACAGGAGAGCTGCGTATCATTATATTAAAGAAGATAAAAGGGGGTTGAGAACCCCGAGTACAACCCACACCCACACCCACACCACAGCACTTAGGCAAACATTCGCGCCCGTGCATCAAACATATACACGACCAAGGATAGCTACACTATCCAACAGGCTCTAGGGCTGAGAGAAAGGAAATCCCCCGAGCCCCGGCCAACACCCACAGATATGCCTCTTCTTCAGCTAGGAGCAGGGCCCTAGCCAAATTAGGCGCAGCACCTTCAAACACGCACAAGTTGCGATGCTTCCACAAGGTCCAAGCACCTAGGATAACTAGGGAATTGAAACTTCTTTGGGCCAGATCATGAACTCTCAAGCTTTCTCTGCTCCACCAACCATCCAGGCTCTCATCTTCAGGCAATGGTGCTAGATTTTGAGACTTGAATAATAAATTGTATGCACTATCTAAGTCTAATCAAAGCAACATGTGTAAATAGATATAGAATTTACATAGGAATTATCTGTGAAAATGGGGCTGTGCTTGAGAGTACTAGAAGGACATGAAACAACTGCGAATTGTACAATCATTTCCTAGTACGTAGCCAAGAATGCATGCACTCTAATACATCTTATTTGTAGCATATTCTTCACATGTTTGATATTCTAGGGACATGCATGCAATCCTTGATTTTCAGGATTTTGAAAATATTTCACCGATACAAATTGATGACACTAGGGTAGGCTATTGGTTTCCCGTTATTCCTCTAGTAATTTTTTAATAGGTTACTTTGCATTAAACTACCAGTTTTAAAAGCTTATAATGACACACAGTGTTTTCTAGCATATGTCCTAGCTCGTTTGCTAGCTAAATTTGTTCTCTAAATTGTAGGCTAACATTTCTAGACTACCTGTTCATTTTATTTTGAAAAATTAAGTTCTCTAAATTGCTCATAATATTATATTATAAACTGATTTAGTGAAGGATGTTTAATAAAGTACTAGTGCATTATGGAGATGCATAGAACATATATAGTTTGTGTTACAACTTACTACATTCTGCTTTTGCCATCAATGATGGTTTGAATTGAGACTAGTAAATTATTTTTTTAAACATGACTGATTTAACATAAGAAACTAATGTCTATTAAATTATTTTGTGCAGACATTCGTTCATAAAGGGTACCGCAGGAAGTTCCGGTCCTCATGTGAAGTGGATGAGTTCCTCAGAACAAAAGAAACAACAAACATGTTCAAAGGGAGAAAACTCCAAAAGGCGGTAGGCACCTTTTTATAAAATTATGCCATGAATCCATGCAGTCACCACATTTTTGTATTCACATAAACATCTATGTACAAATAAAGTTTTGATTTGTTCTGACTTGAAATATGTTGCTTCTTATAGTATTTAGACTGCGGATGCACCAATTTATTAACTTATTGTACTAAATTGAGCATTTGACAAATTGTTGGACCAACTTGCACCCACATGTCAAGTTATTGTATTAGATTGAGCATTTTACAAGTTGTTGGACCAATCCGTACCCACCTGACAAGTTGTTGTATGGTACATGCAATTTACTCTAAATAATATGTTTGCTGAACTTTTAGACCAATAAATTATAAAGCTGCAGTTATGCATACACATGATATTCTATATTTATTTCTATAATATATATCTTGATGTATTCATATGCTTTTTTCTGTTTATGCAGAAGACAGATGATTCAGATGGTCAATCCACTGGTACAACCCTCCTGCTCTGATCAAATATGCTTTACTAGGGAAAAACTTGATGTCTGTGTAGCTTAGGAAATTTACCTTGTATAACAAGTTAGAACATGCAACTGCTGCTAATTTTGCTAAAAGGCTGAAATGTTTGAGGTATTTACTCTTTATCAAGCTACTAAAAATAAGTGTTGGGCATTATTGTTAACCCAATATTTGGTTTGTAGTTTTCCTTTTCATTGAAAACACTATCCATTTTAACCTGTCAATGAAGTTCCGCATTCATTTGCTTAGTACACTAGTCCACTAGGAGTTCTGAATTATTTTTGATGTTGTAATGTTCCTTGGTGCAGATTTGAGCATCCAGGAGTTTGAAGGGAGAAATGACAGCATCTAGATGGACAACAAAAGGCCCCTTATCCTTAGCAGTAGAGCATGCTGTTCTGTGTACTTTTCAAACCTAAGATATTAGACGTGTCTGTGTGGATTTGGATACCTTGAATTTTGGGAGAAATAACATTTTATTTGCCACATCCTGGATGCAGCCTTTCTGTTTATTTCTTTTGAACTGCACGTTGCTTGAGATTTAAGTTCGTTTCACTTCCATCATATATTTTACCTCTTCATACATAGTAACTAGAAGATGGATAGAGGTTATCCTCAGAGCTAGGCAATGCTGAAGGACATTGGTTGTGCCTTTTGGCCAGTACAAAACCATTGCAACTCAACTCCAATCATCAGTTTGCATTTCTTATTGTGGCTCTGCATGCTGTACCTTTCTAGTCTTGTTTGTGTAGCTTATTCACTTCCTTCATAGTAGTGGATGCTTCACCTCCCTCCGCTGCAAAGCACTGTCAGGTGTGTTTGGTCTGAAATAGCAGAACAACATTGCGTTAGTTGATAACCTGTTTTTTTTTTAGATAATGGAAAATATCCGGCTTCAGACCTCATGGAGAGGCGTCAGACCAAAATTATTACAACCACACCACACGAGAAAAGAGGATAAAACTTAACAACCAATCCGAAAAATATAAGGTCATCCATGAGAGGCAAAGTAGCTTAAAGCCGCCGACTCTAGAGACTTGCAAGCTTACACCATAACGTCTCTCTCGTTATCAGTGCGCTGCAACTGAGCCCAAAATCGAATCCAGTGTGTTCCCCTGAACAGTACCTGCAAAAATGATTTCGGTTTGTAGTTGTTAAAAATAACCTCATTTCTAGTGAGCCAAATTGACCAACAAAATGCAGCAGCTCCAGTTAGCAAGGGTTGAACCATTTGTTTCTCACCTTGTTTGGACCAGACATTAAGCAAATGTCCAATACTTTTAGGGGGAGTGAGACCGAAAATGCAGTGAACAGCACGCCAGAGAAATTTAGCATAATGACATTCAAAGAAAAGGTGTTGGATAGTTTCTTGCTTACTACAAAATTCGCAATTCCTTCTACCCTTCCAGTTTCTTTTAGCTAAGTTATCCTTTGTCAAGATGACTCCTCTCTTAAAAAACCAAAGGAAGATCTTAACTTTCAAAGGAATTTTCAAATGCCAAATTTCTTGCGAAACTTTCAACCTATTGCTAACAAGATGCTTGTACATTGAACTAACAGAGAAATGGCCTTTATTGTGCAAACCCCACACAAATTGATCTTTACCCTCTTGCAGATTAACAGAAGCAATACGTGCAACCAAGTTATGCCACTCATTAAACTTATTCCCTATTAGTGCCCTTCTAAAGGAGACATTATAGGGATTCGTTCTGAGTACTTCCTCTACTGTTGCATGTTTTCTTGATAACATGTTGTTACATAGGTAAGTTTATATATGCTAGCCATGACTGTTATAGATGTGCTGTGTTGTGACATATAGACCTACATTGACACAGTAGTATCCACGGTCATCTCCACTTGTGTCCAGCTTAGAGGAGCAAGGTGAGATGGGTATTTTAATTTCTTTGAAGAAGCGAGTTGAGTGTTTCCGTGATGAGCGTATAATGCAGCAACATAAGCAAGCATCATGCCGATGCAGCTCGTAGCAACATACTCCATCCGTTCTTGTGCCACTTCTTTATTCCGAGTCGAAAATTTTAACTTCGACAAAATGCGTAGAAAAATAAACCAAAATCTACACCATCAAAGTAGTTTTGCCAAACTCATTCAACATGGAATCAGACGTGATAGTGCATTTACTTAGTATTATTTGAAGTGTGGTTCTTGCCATCACTCTGAGAAGATTTTGGAATTTGCCAATAAACTTCTTGCATGTCGGTGAAGAAAAATGAGGACCAGGTGTTGCACTGTCTACTTTAATTAGTTTAAGGTTCCCCATGTTCCAACATTATTAGACCATGCAAATTAATAAGTTATAGCATGTGAAAGCATAAGCATATATATTGAGATTTTGCCCATCCTGATACTCCTTTAGAACAAACAGTTCAATAGCAAAAGGAATCAGGAAACCTTGCTGTAATAGAGCACATTGAAAAACGCTTTGTTTCTTTAGAAACACGATCTGTGTACTTTTAGTGAAAGGTTCTAATATTTTGTGGTTCATTGTGATGATTACTAGACTGAATCACTGAAAAGTATAAAAATTATGGTTTAAAACACACAGTCCACCCTCTCAGCTCGTGCATAAAGTATAAATATGCAAAGGTTAACTTAGAAACTAGAATCACCTATAGAACAATATAAGGTAAATATGTGCACCTGTTTGGTAGCAGTGGCGGAGCCAACAGCAAATAAGAGAGGGGGCTAAATTTCTATACTATTATAGAATAGCGCTTTGCTACAATGTACACAGCTATGTGAGTGCGGCAGGCAGAGAGCAAAGGAAGCCAAGCACGGAGGCTCTGTTAGTGCGGCAGCTGGGGAGTAGAAAGCCGAACACGGAGGGTGGCAATCAGCTATCAAAAAAACCAAGCAGTCCCTATGTTGTTAGGATTTATTCTCTTTCTACAATTGCTAGAGGTCAAGGCGAGCAACTAATGGGTTAAAATCAATTGCATGTATAGCTAGATCACTTAAAAATTGCATGAGCCTAGGGGGAGGGGGGCACCGCCTGGGTTTGCCGATGAGTGGCTCCGCCACTGTTTGCTAGGTTTTCTATGGACTGTTTTTGTTCCTGGACAAGGGAAAAATCATCCACGGTGCTTTAGAAATTCTATAACCATCGACATTAAACTCGGTACTGATAGCGATATTTATTATAGTCTATAGCGAGAAACATGGGTCATTATTTAGGAAAATGGCAAGAGTGGGCAAGGTATGGTAGGGGCATAATGTAGTGCACAAATTACGGTGCATATGCACGTCAAATTTGTCAACCCCACTTTGAGCGTGTATATCACATTTTTTATGCAGAGTGAAGTATATTTTGCCATCGCTCCCAAAGAAACATGTTTCCGTTTATATACAGAAAACCTATAACTTGAAAATAGTTCGAGGGTGAATTTTGTTGATATGGCATGTGGGTCCTATCTCTAAGGCCCATAGCGTTCTCTCTCTCCATGCATCAGTGCCACGCCTCCTGCCCTCTTTTTCACCCATGTCACATAGCTTCTCTATCGAGCTTCACCTTCTCTTATCATTTGTCTATGTTGTGCCACTCCTCCTTTCTATCTGCCCCTCACACTCATCCTCCTCTATGTTAGTTGCAAGATGCCCCTTCGCCACTCATTGCCTCCTACTAACCCGATGAAGGGAGCATGCTAGGGCGAGGCGGCACATGTAGATCTAGGCCTATCGCTGTTGTTCCTAGAGGAGATGGAGCATGTGAGAATTGAATGCGTCCATGACCCTTTCACCCTCTTCTACCATTCAAATGTGCCAATCCATGACTACCTCTACTCTATGCTTCCCTCCATATATATGTGCGTGTGTGCTCATCCTTGACATATTTTACTTTGGTGTGCTTGAGTGGTCCAAGATCTTGGCATGTTAGCTTCCCTCTTCTACTATACACCTCTGGTCCTAGTAGCCTCGTCACCGGTCTACATACCTTGCACGATGTGAGCCAGGCATGGGTGAAAGATCAGGGCTACATGGCACATGACCATCTTTGGAACCAATTTATAGTATCACAAGATGTACCTGTTCGATTTTAAGACTTAGCTAGGGACATATGACGTTTGGTTTTCAAGCTTGGATAATTTTGAACCGCTACTCCTACATCTCACTTGAGATCACCAGATCTTGGCAGTGCGCGCAGGCCCACAGAGCCATTAAGGGCAGGGTGTGCACAAGGCCTGCATGGCGCCGCCGGCCACCCCGCCCATACTGCTCGCTGCCACCTGCATGCTCTTCTCGCCAACCGCTTGCATGTGCTGCTTATTGCCTCATCCAAGCACTTGCAAGCGCACACGCTGCTTCTGCCACTTGTCCACGCTCCCCGCCTCTTCCACCACTATTGCCCTAGCACTCGCCTCGATCTGCTCATGTCCACGAGCACCGACACACCTTTGCTGCTGCTAGGTAGCGAACGTGAAGGAGAAGGTCACAATGTCGAGGAGCACACGATGCAGAGGATGTGGCACAAGGGAAGCGGAAGCTGAGGCCCGGGTGGAGCGAGCCGAACACGCCCTTCTCCCATTCAAGAGAGAAAAGATAGAAGCAAAGTAAAAAGAAAAAGAAACAAGAAAGATGTGAGATAAGGTGGTGCAAAGATGTTGGGATGCCATTATGGCAAACGACCATCCAAAACCACTTTGTAGGATCTTTTGTCTGGTTTTGTAAAGTTTCATGCGTTAAACATCGTGTTTTAGATCAGGTGGGGTTAAGCATAGCCTGATATAACTGAGGGTTGTGTAGACTTTGTTTTCCAAATCCTTATACGATGAACAAGAGAGTCGGAATTGTTGAAGCTAAGGAGCAACCTTTGGGTTTTCCAAATTACAGATACTCATTGGTACTATTCCCAAACCTGAGTAGATACATAAGAAAAAAAAAGATCGATTTCTAGGGACGCAATTCACAAATCAAGATTTTTATTCCTATTTCTAAGTGACGCATTGTTCTATTTTCAGAGCAGCCATCTCCACGCCCAAATATGAGAAAAGAATATGCCCGGCCAGCAGAAACACTCTGTACCAGGGCTAGCATGCAGATGCAGCAGCTGTAGCCTGTGCTCTGTAGGACAGTGCAGCTGAAGCCTGAAATAGCACGCAGTTCAAGTAGCCTCATGCATGTTCAGTTCAGAGCTTGCACAAAATGCATTTTGCCATCAGAAACCTCTTTTTTTTCTTAATCACGGCATGACCAGTGTGGTGTAGGACAAGACCGGCCGGCCGGCCGGCGGGCAGCATCGGGCGCCAGAAGGCTTTGCCTTGAGGGCACATTGATCGCAGGATTGTTCTGAACCTGTTCGTGTCGCAATGGAGCTAGAATGATTGACCAATTCGTGCGGACCAACCTCGATGATCCAATGCTCAATCGCCTGTACAGTGGTACCACTAGCACGCGTCTATTCCGATTGGGGCGGTGAACAGTCAACAGCTCGTCTTACCCATGACGATGCCCACCCAGACCAAAGCGGATTTTCCAAATGTATATGTGCACACATGGATTATCATAGACATTAATTTTGCATCGAGATCAGTGCAAGCAAAGAATAGGTGTAGAAATCATGGGTAGGTGAGGGAATTATGTGTTGAGATTCGTGCAACAGGATGAGAACGAACGGCCACGATTATGCCTGTGGACAAGCGAACGGAGAAATCACCTTTGGCGAATTTTCCGATGGGGAGAAACGGTCGGGCTCAGCAGTCAGCAACGCGTTTTCTTGCATCGCATCTTAAAAAAATCCAAGACCCGTGACCTGTTTCAGTCGCCTCGCCAACCTCGCCAGCAACCTTGCCTTGTTTAATCTTGCACTACGCATATCGGCAGTTTGTTGGCATCTAGCTCTCGTGTAGGTGTTGGTGATTCCCTTTGGCCGTTTTGTTTGTGCTTAGGCGCGCCTGTGTTGAAAAACTAACCCTGGCCGCACAGCAGCTCTCCTGCGTGTTTGAGAAAAAAAAAAAAACCCACAGCTGCCTAACAAACACAGAGCGCGGCAGCGGGCGTTGGAGCTAATAAACCTCAGTCCTTATTTTATTTTGTGCATTCATTTGAGTGGTTTATAGGGAAAAGGGGCGATTATGGACTTATCTTGAGTAGACTCGCTGGGTGCAGAGCAGAGAAAGAGCAGAGGAGTAGTAGGTAAGAAGAAGAATCGATCTATCGATTGCGTTGATGATGCATGGTTACTAGTACTAGTATATATTGATCTTAATTAGTTTGATCATGAGTTGATGGGTTGCGTGCGTGTAGATTATTCGTCCTGTGCGTACGTGCGGCCGGGAGTATATAGATGGCCGATCCTGTGGCAACAACCTTGGAGAAGATCGTCCAAACTGGGCTCAAGATCAAGGACGCCGTGCTCACCGCTCGCCGCAACCAGGAAGACTGCCAAGAAATAGGAAGGCAAGTGCTCAGATGCAGCTCCATGCTGTCACAGCTGCAGCTCAGATCGGGATGATGGATGATGCTAGCCCGGCGGCGACGAACGGCGCCCTGGAGGGCCTCCAGGTGACACTTGAGCGTGCCCTCCAGCTCGTCACGGCTTGCCAGGAGAGGAGCACCAACCGCCGCCTCATCGCGGCGAGGGACCTGTCTATGTACCTGCGTCTCCACGAGGAGATGGGATCCAGTTCTTCGTACATGCCGTACAGCAGCAGCAGATCAGGTACCATAGTCTCAAGTAACTAGACATCATCTGCGCTGCCCTCCGTCACTCTGTCAATGTCTACGGAGGTGGCCATGCTCTTGGGCTTGGGTTTGGGCAATGATGACGAGGATGCTGAGTACCGCCAAGAATGGAGGAAGCAGAAGATGAAGCAAATGGTCCGGGAATTCTTCGCCGCGCCATCTACCAATAACTGCATCGGCGACATGACTGTCCTACAGAGGTGGTTCGTGGACCTCGGCATCGCCCACGTCGCTGATGGTGCACCTGTAGGCTATGCACCATCTCATGCACAGAACTGGATCTTGGCTCTCAAGGAAATCATGGAGTCTCACATGGCCACTCTTTCCGGATCTGCCCGGTGAGCTTGAGGCTAGTATTCCGGATAAATTCCAGTTTGCACTGTTTATCCAAAAGGCCATGTCCACATTGCTCTCTTTTGTTGACGCCATAGTTGCATCGAACGCTAATAGCACTATACAAAAAATCCTTCTTGGGGATTCGGGGTTGCTGCTACTACCACCCTACGAGAAGATCATCGGTACCCTACTGCGTGTGCGTGCCGCGTGGTGCTCTGTCCAGTGCAGCGCCACCCTACACCAGTTGACATTCCATTATCCTGCCTCTGAAGGAGCCGAAAGAATACTGAACGACATAGCCAGCCTGTTTTCAGCAAAGGAGGACAAGACGGGCGAGGCCATATGGAGCACAATGCAGCAGATTAGGATGGAGTTGACGGAGCACGCCACTGCATGGTCCAGCATTCGAGCTCTCTAGCTCCACAGGCAGGATCATCGGACGTTCATGAGGCCACTCGGTACATAATGGGTTACATTATCAGGTTTCTACTGTCCCTTTACTAGCTCGTCAATGGAACCAATTGTATCCCAAGCAGAAATCCTTGGTAAATACGTGTGCCCCGGACTCGGACTAGACAATCTCTTGTTTTGAACAGCCTGGTCATGGAGATGGTGTCATGCGTAGAACAAGGGCTTGCCAAAAATTCAAAATCGTTTCAAGATCAAAGACTCCGGTTCTTATTTTTTATCGACAACTCAAACTTCATAACTGTAGCATCTCCACGGCACCCTTTATTCTCTGCGTGACCATGACGAGGCAGCAGCTGTCACTGACAAAGTTGAGGGCTACATGGAGAGTTATATGCAGGTATCTTGGGCACCCTTGTGGGGTTAGTGCGTCGATAAAGCTTAACAAAAAGACGATGCAACGTCCCTTGGTTGATTTTGCTACGC
Organism: Paspalum notatum; assembly: GCA_022530915.1. Classification (NCBI taxonomy): domain Eukaryota; kingdom Viridiplantae; phylum Streptophyta; class Magnoliopsida; order Poales; family Poaceae; genus Paspalum; species Paspalum notatum. The sequence continues at coordinate 1,911,285 of CM039691.1, forward strand.
ATATGATCAGATACATCTAGCTAAGAGAAGATTTAACCGAACTATTAACCACGTGTGTGGACATAGATCAGAACCCCAAGGGGGTTTACCCATGAACGTACATCGATCTCTCGAGTTGTCGTATGCACATGTTGTGGCGCATGTCGTGGTATGTAGCAACCAGGTGAGCTATGTATGTTTCGCCGCACGTTGCAGATCTGTTACATGAAGCATAAACAGATGGATAGATCGGCAGCGTACGCGGTAACTGATGGATCTCGCGCCAAACAGAGCTTGATGCGAAATTTATCGTGATAATTAGCAGATCTCGCTATCGAAAACGCTTCAGTACGAGATCTACCAGGTAAGCAAATGCTTAACACACCCTAAAACGACCATGACGGAAGGATTAGAGCAGCATGATGCTTACTTGATAAACCCTAGGGCTAGGGGTGGCCATGCTCTGAGGTTGAGGTGAACGAGACGCGCGGTTCGGGAACATATGACGTCGTTAGTTTATTACGAAAGATAATGTTACATATTTATAGTTCAGAGACTTAGACAACGAGACTAACTAAACAAACCATAAATTTAACTTTCTATACTAAGATACATGGCCTATCGGAACCAGATGATACAAGGATGTTGTCTCCGAATGGACGGCCATGAAACCCATTAGCCGATCCTGCTTGGGCCTAAATCGGCTAAGATTTGGGAACAACACCTTTCCAAAAATTTAGACAATGTTATAGAAGCTATTATTTAAAATAGAAGTATATAAAAAAAATTGAGCGGACCAAATCACAATAGTGGTTACATAATTATAAATAGCAATGTTATTTTTATCCCATACACCATTATAGAACTTATAAATGTTTTTTCAAAAAATATGTCTACAAAATTTAATAGATTATATTATTAAAGCATGTTATCAAAATAATAAACCAAAAAGTATAATTTAGAAAAATAAATTATTTAGCACCAATAAAATAAAAAATATAATTAACAATAAAATTTTAAGAAAAAATTTTAACGAAAAACTAGCTATGCGCGCAATTTGAACGGGCCATTTCGCTAGTTGTTTTATGTTCAGAGGTGTGATTAGAAAGACCTTAGAGATTGTCCAAAGCAATTCTATCAGATTTAAGAGCACAACCTGTCCACGTCCAATTTTTTTTCCCGCGAGCTTTCGGAAAGACATCCCGCACACGTATTAGGAGGGGAAACCAAAAAACACTCTGTACCAGGGCTAGCATGCAGATGCAGCAGCTGTAGCCTGTAGGACAGTGCAGCAGAAATAGCACGCAATTCAAGTAGCCTCACGCAGGTTCAGTTCAGAGCTTTCACAAAACGCATCTTGCCATCAGAAAACCTGGAAAAAATATACATAACCCCCAACCTTTAGACAGTGGTCTACTTCATCCTCTGAATTTTAAAATCAGATATTTAAACCCCCTAAACTTTGCAAAACCGGATAGAACATCCCCTAAAACGGTTTTGAGGGTGGTTTTGCTACATTGATACAGAAAAAAATATACATAACCCCCCAACCTTTGGATAGTGGTCTACTTTACCCTCTAAACTTCAAAACAGAATATTTAACCTTTAAAGTTCGCAAAACCAAATAAAACACCCATAAGACGGTTTTACCAGTCCCCTCTCCTTTTCTTCTCTTCCTTTTTGCTCCTCTCCTCCTCTGTAGTCTAGCGGCCGCCACATCCCATCTGCTTCGTGGTCGGGTACCGCCGCGCCTCCACCTCGCTTGTGACCGGGTGCCAAAGCGCCCCCGCCTCCCATGCGGCTGTCGCGGCCCCTGCTCCGCGTGCCACCCGCTCACCGCGGCCTTTGCACTGTGACCGTGAGCAAGATGGAGGCACGGCGGTGCTTGACCTCGGAGGAGATGGGGTGCGGCGGCCGCGAGACCGTAGAGGAGGAGGGGAGCAGAACGGGAGAGAAGAAGAGGAGAGGGGACTAACATGTGGACCCCACGCCATGTGTCACCTGATATGTGGGCCCTAGTGTGCCACTGTAGTAAAACCTTCCTCAAAATCGTCCAAGTGGGTGTTTTATCTGTTTTTTACAAACTTTACGGGATTAAATATCTAGTTTTGAAGTTCAGGGGGTGAAGTAGACCATTGCTCAAAGATTGGGGGGTTATGTATATTTTTCCCATGCCAGTGTAGCAAAACCACTTTCAAAACCTCTCTATGGGGTGTTTTATCCGGTTTTGCAAATTTTAGGAGATTAAATATCCGGTTTTGAAGTTCAGGGGGTGAAGTAGACCACCACACAAAGTTTGGGGGTTATGTATACTTTTTCCAGAAAACTTTTTCTGAATCACGCCATGACCAGTGTGGTGCAAGACAAGGTCGGCAGGCAGGCAGCCTCGGGCGCCGGCCGGAAGGCTTGTGTTGAGGGCATAGCACATTGGTTTGGTCAGGACTGTTAGTTCTGAACCTGTTCGCCGCAATATAATGGAGCTAGAATGACTGATAAACTCATGCAGATCGATCTTGATGATCCAATGCACGCCTGTAGTACCACTAGCACGAAGTATTTTCGATTCCGATTGGGGTGCACGGTCACCCCGTGATGATGCCCAGACAAGCGAATCGAGAATCACCATCGCAATTTTTCCGACTGGGGAAAAGGGTCGGGGTCAACAGTCAGCAACGCGTTTTCTCGCATCGCTTCTTTTGTTTTTTTCTTTCTTTTTTTTTCTAAAAAAGAGAAATCAAAGGCCCGTGAGGCCGTGACCCGTTCAGTCGCCTCGCCTCTCGAGTTCTTTCTTTTTCTTTTCCCTTTTGGCATTCCATTGGAGTAGTTTATATCGACAGTAGACATGCATGCTGGGAGGGAGCAGAGCAGAGGAGTATACTTGCGGTCAGCTGTGCTAGGAGGAGGAAGCTAGAGGTAATAAGAAGAATGGATCGAGATCGATCGATCGATCGATTTCGTTGATGCACGGTGAGTAGTACAGTACTACATATTATGGATCTTAATTTGATCATGAGTTGTGTTGCGTGCGTGTAGACAGTTCGTCCTGTGCGGGAGGATAGATGGCCGATCCTGTGGCAAATATCGTCCAAACTGGGCTCAACATCAAGGACGCCGTGCTCACAGCTCGCCACAACCGGAAAGAATGCGAAGAGATAGGAAGGGACGTCCTCATATGCAGCTCCGGCAGACCGGCGGCGATGAGCGGCGCCCTGGAGGACCTGCAGGAGACTTATGCGTGCCCTCCAGCTTGTCGCATCCTGCCAGGAGGAGAGGAGGAGGAGGAGCAGCATCCACCGCCTCATCGCGGCGTGGGACCTGTCTAAGCAGCTGCGTGAGGTAAAAGATGAGATTACTAATAAGACATTGGCAGCCTTAGCCATCAACGTCCAAACCACCACCAAGCAAATCCAGGCTGTTGGCCACCCTCTCCACGAGGAGATGGGATCAGGTTCTTCGTACAGGCCGTACAGCAGCAGCAGCACGTCAGGTACCATAGGCTGTGTTTAGATCTAAAAAGTGGAGGCGAAAATCAGGCGAAATATGCTAAAATTTGGCCAAAAACATCACATCCGACACTGTAGCGCACTGTAGCACTTTTCGTTTGTTTGTGGTAAATATTGTCCTACCATGGCCTAACTAGGCTCAAAAGATTCGTCTCGCAAAGTACATCTAAACTGTACAATTATTTTTTGATTTCATCTACGTTTAGTACTTCATGCATGTGCCGGAATTTTTTATGTGATGAAAAATCTTCTTTTTCATAGTAGAATTTGAAGGAAAGTTTGGATCTAAACACAGCCATAGTCTCAAGTAACTACACATCATCTGCGCTGTCTTCCGTCTCTGCTTTGTCTACGGAGGCGGTCATGCTAGTCTTGGGTTCGGGTTTCGGCAATGGCGACGAGGATGCAGCATTTACTCAGTCAATCAACAAGCCCCGCCAAGAATGGAGGAAGGAGAGGATGAAGCAGAGGGTCCAGGAATTCTTTGCCGCGCCATCTGCCAATAACTGCATCGGCGACATGACTGCTGACCTAGAGAGGTGGTTCACGGACCTCGGCATCGGCCACGTCACTGGTGGTGCACCTGTAGATTACTGTGCATCATCTCATGCACAGAACTGGATCCTGGCTCTCGGCGAAATCACGGAAACCATCACTTTCACATGGCCACTCTTTCCGGATCTGCCCGGTGACGTGGGACTAGATGAAGATGAACCAGAGCTTAAGGCTAGTGTTAAGGATAAATTCCAGTTTGCACTGTTTATCGAAAAGGCCATGTCCACATTGCTCTCTTTTGTTGACGCCATAGTTGCTTCGAACGCTAAGAGCAGCTCCAATGTGTGTTCCAAGAAGGTGCTGAGATGAGAGAGAAAGAAAAAAAAGAGATGCTGGAGAGAGGGTGCTAGCTTAGCATCTTCAAGCACCTGTTGCTTAGTTTTGCACCTGATGCTAAGATTAAACAAGCAATATTTTTCCCTCTCATTCTCTCTCTATCCATTTTCTATGGTGCTGGTAGAAAAGATAGCATATTAAATCAGATGTGGGTTTCATTATAGCATGGACCATAGAGCTATACATTGGAGCATATTTTTTCTAACTTAGCATCTTATAATGTGTCTATCCTTTGCACCTCATATTAAATCAGATGTGGATTTCATTATAGCATGGACCATAGAGCTATACATTGGAGCATATTTTTTCTAACTTAGCATCTTATGATGTGTCTATCCTTTGCACCTCTTGTTGAATTATACATTGGAGTTACCCTAATAGCGCTATACAAAATATCCTATTTTGGGATTTGGGGTTGCTGCTACTACCCTACGAGAAGATCATCGGCACCCTACTGCGTGTGCGTGCTGCTCTGTCCAGTGCCAGAGCCACCCTCCAGCTGACACTCCATCATCCTCCCTCTGAATCTGAAGGAGCCGAAAGCATACTGAACGAGATTGCCAGCCTCTTGTCAGCAAAGGAGGACAAAACGGGCGAGGCCATATGGAGCACGATGGAGCAGATTAGGATGGAGTTCACAGAGTCGAGATCTCTAGCTCCACAAGGGTCGTCGGACGTTCCTGAGGCCACTCGGTACGTAATGGGTTACATCAGGTTTCTACTGTCTCATCACCCGTCGATGGAACCAATTGTATCCCAAGCGGAATTCCTTGGTAGATACGTGCCTCGGACTAGAACATCGCTTCTTTTGATCAGCCTGATCATGGAGATGGTGTCATCTGCAGAGCAAGGGCTTGCCAAGCGTTCAGAATCGTTACCAGATCAAAGCCTCAGGTTCTTATTTTTGATCAACAACTCAAACTTCATAATGCAGCAGCTCCGCGACACCCTTTCTTCCCACGGGGCAACAGCTTTCACTGACAAAGTTGAGGGCTACATGGAGAGCTATATGCAGGTATCTTGGGCACCGTTGCTGTCGTGCTTGCACAAACCTACACCTCGCCTTGGGAGGAACTACCATCCAATGTCCAAGTTTGAGTCTGAATTCCACAAAATCTACACCACCCAAAAGTTGTCGAAGGTCCCAGACCCTGAGCTGAGAAAAAGGCTGCGCAGCGCTATCATCGAGAAAACCGTTCCACACTATACAAAATACATAGAGGACAACAATGTTAGCGCCCCAAAATTCACTCCCCAGCAGCTGGAAGAGATGCTGCAAGAGCTGTTCGAAGGATGATGAGCAGAGTGCACAAGCAAGGTGAAGCCACACCCACACGGTATGGCAGGTTTCCACCACTGTCGGTTTTGGAATTAAATGGCGATGTTGCTTCAAACGGCTTACCTTCTGAAGGTGTATGTGAATATATCAGACCAAAATAAAGCTGCTTCAGTTTGCTATTTTTATACTTTCCTCTTATTCTTGTATAAACATGGAACAACACGTAGCGATCTCCACTATCTGCCTTGGAGGCTTGTACTATAGCATCAGTGGCATTGTATGATATATGATATGCAAATCATCCTCAGTATGATCAGGTGTCCTTTCATAAGATATATTTCAGAAATTGGGTCTGAATTCATATGCCTCTCAGAATTTGATACCCAGACGCACAAGTCAATGACCCCACGTGTTATTATGATGTGATGTCAAATTCGGAAAAGCATGTCAAATACTCTGTACCAGGTTTGCTGACCGGTGTGGTGCAGAAGATGATCCGATCGAACCTCTGAGCATGCAGATCGACCTTGATATATGATCCAAGGCACATCGGTTAGAATTGATCTGAACCTCTGCGCATGCAGAACTGATCTTGAAGCAACATAAAACAAAAAGAAATAAAAGCACCATTATATACATTGATACAAATTAGCACACCACATTACGTACAAGCTATGATTACAGAGCGACCAAAAATAATGCGATGGATATAGCTTGTTAGCAGCGAATATGCTACGTACATGCATATCAGTTGTCAAAGCTTCCTCTCCCACGGTGAGGATTTCGCCGTGCGGATCCACCGTCTGAGCGAGCACCTCCTCCTCTGTGCCTTATTACAGGGAAAACTAGAAACGAAGATGATGTGCAGACATAGAAAAAAAAAACAGAACGGTTCCCTGCCATCTAAAAGAAAGAGAGACATTTGGTGCATTGTTGCCTCAAATTACTCTGAAAAAAAATAAGTACTATCGGTTACTGGTAGCTGCTTCTGTTCTCCATTATCTGCTCGAAGTCTGTGGCTGTTTTTTTTACACACAATCAGATAAGCAGATACACATATGCACGCACTTGTCTGCCATTCACATTAGGAGAAATTCAAAATACTTGGCGAAACTTTGCTCATTTTCAGAGGTTTGTGTTTAGGACCAAGTCCAAATTCCCAATATGCACGTCTAGGAATAGAAGCTAAATATGTGCAGAGTCCTCAACGATTCGATAACACAGCACAATCACAAAACACTGGGTAGTGAAAGATGCAATTGTCATCTCTTCATTGCAAATCGATGAAATTAACACAGCCAAACAAGAAGGGTAACCCTACACCCTCCTCCACCTCACCGCCGCCCAAGCTTGCGGCGGGGAAGTCCGCGCCGGGGCAAGGACGGTGGTGGCGGGGCTCTACTCTCCTCCTCATGACCCTCTCTCCCCATCTCCGTACTGCTGCAGCCAGAGCTCGCCCCCCTCGATTGGCGTCGCCGGAGGCCGAATCCGCCTCTCTGAGGCCGGATCTGGTGGGCCTAAGGGTGGATTCGGCGTGCCCCTAGCTGGCCCTCGCCGGGACTGCTGTTGGCCGGGCGCGGCAGCCCTCCGCCGGTTGCCGCTACAGCCAGAGTTCACCCTCTCGTCTAGCGTCGCTAGAGGCCAAATCCGTCTCTTTGGGGCCGGATCCGGTAGGCCCGAAGGTGGCCCTGGTGTGCTCTTGGCTCGTCCTCGTCGAAGCTGCTGCCGGGAGCGGTAGCCTGTCGTTGGCTCTGGCGGCATCCTTTTGGGTGTCCATGGTGCTAGGCCAGCGCATTGGGGCCTCTTCGACGGCCACCGACGGCCTTGGTGCACTCCCACGCAGCATGGGGTACTTCGTCTTCCTTCTAGGTAGCCAAGTTCGTCGAGGTTTGCCAGTTGTGTTGTGGATCAGGGCAACGAAAGTTCCACGCTCGGTGTGGGGGGCCACCACTTGGGGTGGTGTCCTAGCCCTGTGCACACTCACTGCATCTCCGTGTTTGGGCCTTGTGCAATGCCCAATTGCGGCTCGTGTTGACTGTTGTCCTGCAACGAAAGCATCGCGCTCGGCGCGCGGGGAGGATCCTTCCTCCGCAGGGTTCTTCAAGTTGCAAGCTCGTGGGTCTCGACATTTGGGGCAGCACTTTCTTCTTTGCAGGCACATACTCTCAACAAATAAGCAATCTTCAGTGTCGTCGGATCCTTATATGCTTTGATGGCCATGTAAGGTCTATTATGGTGGTTTGCTTTTGGTTATCGGAGTGAATTTGACCCAAGCTGTGAAAAGTTCTTCAGTAACGGTGGAATTGACTCAACTCTACTTCTTTCTGGTGCATTTTGAAGACTACTAGAAGATGTTTGTTAGGGGGGCTTATCAAAACAAGCCATTACAGACGTATACCGGATTGTTAGGTTTGAGTCTTAGCCTTCTGGTTTTTTGCTTTATCTCTTGTGTCGTATCTACATTATTCTAGTTTTGTCTAGAGTATGTACGATATCTCTGTAATAATTTGGTCTGATGCATCATCTTTTGATGGTGACTGAAGCCGAAATATATTACCATTATCTAAAAAAAAAGGTAACATCCTAGTACTACTCTCTCTCTCCCTTTTTGTTTTTTAAGAAGGGTAACATCCTACTATACTCTCTCTTTTTTTAAGAAGGGTAACATCCTGGTACTACGCTCTCTCTATTTTTTAAGAAGGGTAACATACTACTCTCTTTTTTTGTTTTTTTAAGAAGGGCAACATCCTACTATACTCTCTTTGTTTTTTTTATTTGGTAAACCACACACAGACTCACATGGAGAGGGGGAATCGACGACGCCAGGTCAGCGCTTGGAGAAGGTATACGCTAGGGTTTAGTGATGTGTGCCATAGTGCCGCCTCCACCCAGGACAGCGGCCAAGCCAATGCCCAATAGCAATAGGTCCTCCCACTCCAGCACTAGCGCCTCGTCATGAACTGCTTGAGCCATCAGATGATCCATCTGCCTCATTGTATCCGTCAATTCGCCATCTTGGGGCACAATGTTGAGGGCGAGGGTGTTTGGATGATACATGGCTTTGCCTTGACAAGACCGGCAGGCAGCATCGGACGCCAGAAGGCTTTGCCTTGAGGGCACATTGATCAGGATTGTTCTGAACCTCTTCGTCGCGATGGACCGATCTCGATGATCCAATGCTCGATCGCCTGTATAGCAGTACCACTAGGACGCATTCATTCCGATTGCGGTGAACAGTCAACAGCTCATCTTCCCCACGATGCAATTTTTTCTTCAGTCGCTATCGCCTCTCGAGTTGTTCCCCAAATGATCAAACTCTTGTGCCGTCAGTGAAGTCAACGGACATCATCTCGCCTCCACAGAAGATCTATCGGGAGCCTGACTTGAACATTGCGAACCCGAGGAACCGAGCGTCGACCTCCGCTGCAACGAAAGCATTGATGACGGCAAGTCCACTGGAATCCCATTTGACGCATAAATCTCCTAGGTTTTGCAAACACAACATTGCTCTGTTAACACAAGTAAAACCTACATGTTTTTGCTAGCTAAGGAGAACATGGTAGGATAGCCACCCAAGCCAACTTAGACTTAGTTCGCTTCAGAATGATCAACTACTCATAAAAAATATTGCTAATGGGGGCCGCTGCCGTGTGCTGACGGAGAATCATTCTTCTTTTCTTGAGGTTTTTCCTGATAGTCATCCCTTCTAAAATTTTGAGGAGAGAAAACCCTCATCATCATCCTCGTCTTTGTCAATTGTAACTTGATCAACTGCTCTGCGTGCAAGGTGTTTTCTGTTCATCCTATGATAGAGGAGGTACATAGAAAGCTTCTTTCGAAACATCAACACTTTTTCCTGCATTTTTTAGGCATAAACCATTTCTTCTGGAATTTGAATAGAACAAAACTTGAAAACCACAAGGCTCAATGTTTACCCCGCTGATGTTAGATATCTCCATCTCCTCGAACCCTTGGATATATAATAAAACATGAAAGCCGCAATCACAGCTGCAATAATTGCAATAATCATTTGGTGATTACCACATAATTTGAGGTATAAAAGAACTGATAAGATAATTTCAATGCTAAAAAAGGTGAACATGTGGCCAGAATTCAGTTCAATAAAACATGGACTACGGTTTGTGTCATCCACTTGCTTGTTATTTTGACGTTGAACTTTTGGCGTTTGTGCATACTGCACAAATACGTCTGCAGTTTAGTTAACAAATCATGTGCCACCTTTTTATGTCTCACTGGACAGGAGTCAAGGATAGATATCTCTTTCGGCGTAGTGGAAACGACAACCAAGGACCGGTGACCAGAAAACACTATAGGAATGAATATCTGAAAAAAAATCTACTGTCCCGGTAACATTGAAATACAAAGATCTGATAAAATAATGCACAAATCTGCGTCACGCCCTTCACCTTCCGTGTTGTAAGCTCCATGTCCAGATTGGTAGTTTCATTTCCTTGATTCAGCAAATCTCTCCAGAATAGCAAAAGAGACGACAATCATAGGTAAAGAATAACAACATAAAAAATCCATGAGCTAAGTTTTTTCATAAGTACTTACGACAGCAAGTTCACCAAGGATAATTTTATCATTCCAATCCATTGACCACAATGCTTGATTGCATAAAACCACGTGGTTTGAAGGAATCAACAAAAGTAGACTCGGCTACACAACAGTAATCAAAGTCCAATACAATTCTGTCGCGACCTGTTTCTAAAACATGCTTCTTGTATAGATTATCTGGATCAAATAAATTCTAATGATACAAATAAAGGATAGCATCAGAAATTTTTGCAATGCTCTCCCTGACCTTGAAAAGGGGTAGGGATACTTACCTCAAGATTGTCATGCGCACGCACCAATACAAATTTTCTATAGCAGCTATCCTTCCACCTCATCAACTGAAAAGGAAATAAAGAAATAACAATCAAGTGCGGTCATAATTATAGAATGATAACAGATGATTTGTACTTACATTAATATTCTCAAGCGACTTCGGTTTCTTCGGACCGCGCTAGAGAATAATGTAAGTACAAATCATCTGTTATCATTCTATAATTATGACTGCACCTAATTGTTATTTCTTTATTTCCTTTTCAGTTGATGAGGTGGGAAGATAGCTGCTAAAGAAAATTTGCAGTGGTGTGTGCGCATGACAAGCTTGAGGTAGGTATCCCTACCCCTTTTCAAGGTCAGGGAGAGCATTGCAGAAATTTCTGATGCTATCCTTTATTTCTATCATCAAAATTTATTTGATGAAGCATGTTTTAGAAAGAGCCCGCAACGGAATTATATTGGACTTTGATTACTGTCGTTTAGCCAAGTCTACTTTTGTTGATTGCTTCAAACCACGTGGTTTTATGCAATCAAGCATACTGTGGTCAATGGATTGGAATGATAAAATTATTCATGGTGAATTTGCTGTCGTAAGTACTTATCCAAGAACTTAGCTCATGGATTTTTTATGTTGTTATTCTCTACCTATGATTGTCGTCTCTTAGGTTATTCCAGAGAGATTTGCTGAATTAAGGAAATGAACCTTCCAATATGGAAATGGAGCTTACAATAGGGAAAGTGAAGGGCGTGACACAGATTTTTGCATTATTTTATTATATCTTTGTATTTCAATGTTATTGGGATAGTAGATTTTTTTCAAATACTCATTCCTGTAGTTTTTTTGGTCACTGGTCCTTGGTTGTCGTTTCCACTACGCCGAAAAAGATATCTATCCTTAACTCCTGTCCAGGGAGACATAAAAAGGTGTAGATGATTTGTTAACTAAACTGCAGACATATTTGTGCAGTATGCACAACACTGTCTGGGTATGATGAAGAAACGTCAGAAGTTTAGCGTCAAAATAACAGCCAAGTGGATGACACAAACCATAGTCCATGTTTTATTGAACAAAATTCTGGAACATGTTCAACTTTTATAGCGTTGAAATTATCTTATTAGTTCTTTTATACCTCAAATTATGTGATAATCACTGAATGATTATTGCAATTATTACAGCTGTGATTGCGGCTTTCATGTTTTATTATATATCCAGTGGTTCGAGGAGATGGAGATATCTAACATCAACAGGGTAAACATTGAGCCTTGTGGTTTTTAAGTTTTGTTCTATTCAAATTCTAGAAGAAATGGTTTATGCCTCAAAAATGCAGGAATAAGTGTTGATGTTGTGAAGGCAGCTTTCTATGTACCTCCTCTATGATAGGATGCAGAAAACACCCTGCACGCAGAGCAGTCGATCAAATTACAATTGACAAAGACAAGGATGAGGAATAGGACGAGGGTTTTCTCTCCTCAAAATTTTAGAAGGCATAACGATGAAAAACGTCAAGAAAAGAAGGATGGTCCCCCGTCAGCACATGGCAGCGGCCCCCATTAGCAAGATTTTTACAAGTATTTGATTGAGCGATCATTCTTAAGCGCACTAAGTCTAAGTTGGCTTGGGTGGCTATCCTACCATGTTCTCCTTAGCTAGCAAAAACATGAAGGTTTTACTTGTGTTAATAGGGCAATGGTTGTGTTTGCAAAAACTAGGAGATTTATGCATCAAAAGGGATTCTATTGGACTTGCCGTCGGCAATGCTTTTGTTACAGCGGAGGTCGACGCTCGGTTCCTTAGGTTCCTAGTTCGCAACATTCAGGTCAAGCTCTTGGGTCTCCTCGAGGATACTCGTACACAAACAAAAACACACATAAAATGACAATTCAACATGCTCAGAATGTTGTCCAAAGGATAGGGTTGGATAGATGATGATTTTAGATGAATTTTGGTGGATGAATCATCAGAATCTGATTTAAAATGACCGAGATATGAAATTCCCTAAAAAAAGGAAATTCATAAACCTAGGAAAAAAAGAAAAGTGTGCTCGCGGGACGAAACCACGTGCAGCCTATTTCCACGGCGGGGCGCTAGCCCCACACGTGAGTCACATGACAGGTAGCGGCGGCGTGACATCCCGCCCGGTTCGATCGGCTCTGGTCCGCACGAACCGGTTGAAGGTAGGACCGACGCCTAAGAGGGGGAGGGGTGAATTAGGATTTCTAAAAACAAGCCTCACTAAAAACTACAACTACTAAGCAAAACCTATGTAAGTAAATCTAGCTATGTGCACTAAGGTTTTGCTAAGTGTTGCTACTTCTACCGTTGCCAATTCTTGCAACCTAGTTCCACCTAGAAACTAACCTTTCAAGCTAGTCTAGGAATGTAAGCATACAATTGTAAGAATGTAAATGCGAAAGCTAAAGAGATGGGATAGAGAATGCAAACTCCCGATGACGATGATGGTAGCACACAGTGAGGACACGGCGATGTTTTTCCCGAGGTTCGGGGAGACTCGCGGTCTCTACCCCTACGTCCTCGTTGGTGCTCCACTAAGGTCTTTGCACTCGCGTAGTCCTCAAAGGAATACGGCCTCGCCCTTTGCAAGGGTGGAGGTTGGCAAAGTGACTTCCGCGGAAGTCAAGCCACCACGGTCGGGTCTCCGGATATCCTCGGTACACACCCACCCGAACCTATCTCTCGCGTGGTCCTCCCATACCACGGCCTTGCCTGCGCAAGGGTAGAGGATGGATAGGTCGCTGGGGTCTTCCGAGTCCTTCTCGCGGAGCTACCCCGCCGTCTCCACTAAGGGAAGCTTTGGCCAAAACGCCGAGGGCCTTCCTCCCTCTCACAAGGTGGTGGCGGCCACTCCACACTCCGGAGTGTCTCGCAAGACTTACAGCCGCACTTGACACAAGGTCGTGGACGCAGGCACGGATACTAGACAAATAGGCCTAAGCCAAGTTGCTAACAAGCTCTCGCTATGCCGGGATGTGTCTATTTGCTCATATGGTGGTTGGGCTCTCAAATGGTGTTGCTACACTTCAAATGGGCATAGAGGATATGTATCAACTCTTGTGCTAGCTCAGGATACTCCAACCACAATGGAAAGGCCGGCCAAAGGGGTATATATAGGCCTCACCTCCAAAACTAGCCGTTGGGGGCTTTTTCAGCTTTTCTGTGTACCCACCGGACTGTCTGGTGCGTGTAATTTGCCCCTTCTTCGAGTCGACCGTTGCTCTGACAATGTGACCGTTGGAGCCATCGGACCGTCCGGTGGCACCACCGGACTGTCCGACGGTGAGCCACCGGACTGTCCGGTGCATTGTAGCGCCGGGTCTTCAACTTGAATTGTCCTCGGTCTATATCGTCCGGTGGCACCGTCGGACTGTCCGGTGGTGAGCCACCGGACTGTCCGGCAGTGGGTTTTGTCCCGGACTTTGCCTCTGCCTTCTTCAGTCTATATCGTCTGACGGGTCCGTCGGACGGTATTTTACCGTCCGGTGCTGAGCCACCGGACTGTCCGGTACATAAAAATTTGCACCGGTTCTTCAGCTTTTGGGTTGGCTCCTTGTAGGCACCGGACTGTCCGGTGCTGCACCACCGGACTGTCCGGTGCATGCTTTTTCTTCTGTTCTTGAACCAAAAAATCGGCCCGCTGGCCGGTCAGCGAGACCGCCGAGTCAGGACCTTCACTTGCACTTTGATGGCGACTTGGATCTTTTCTTGTGTCTTTTAGATCCTCCTTTGAGGTGTTTGTATTTCAAGTCCACCAATTACACCCTGAGACTTTATACAAAAACACTTGCACACCAATATTAGTCCCATGGCACGTGTTGTCAGTTCAAACCACCAAAATCACTTATGGAAACTAAGCACAAGGCTTAGAGCCCATTTTCCTTACACCGGTCCTCGCTGCGGCACCGTGGATGGTCGGCGGTTCACCACCGACGACCCGATTCCGACGATGAGGTGTGGCCGCAGAGGGCCAGGGCTCGACGGCGAACCTGGCAAGGGAATCATGGATGTGCGTGTGCAGTGCCGGCAGCATAGGGCCAGAAACGCCGGCAAGGTGCCGGTCATGGCACGGCAGCGCTCCGGCTCTGCCGAGGCGGCTCCAGGCCAGGAAGGACGGGAACATGTGTGCGCCAGTGAGCAGAGCTTGTGCTCACCACGATTTGGCCGGAAGGTTGCTAGAGGGGGAGTGGATTTGGGTGCGTAAGGGGGTGGCCGTGGCGCACAGAGGAGTTCTCCGCGGTGAGGTTACTAGGATGGACAGGATCAACACCGCTAATATGGTGACAATTGTAACATGCTCCACCCTGGCCCCACCGGGATCCATGGCGGCTCACTTGTGGAGGTATCGCGCTATCGTACCTGTGGACCTGTTCTGTATGCAAATAAAAACTTTTGCTAGTTAGCAAGGCATCAGAGTCGGATTAATTATTCACTGCCTAGATTCTTAATTAGCCAATCCTTTTCCTTAACCAATGCACATACATACAATCTCAGTTTATTACAGTACAATAGATCTACTCTATAACTACAGCTATTTTGACCTAACAGATATGAACAAAACTATACCTATGTTGACATGTACTCTTATCACACAAACTACACCTTGAGTGCAAAAATAATTTCAAGGAATGGTTTCCGTCCAACTACCACAGTTTTAGAATCCAAATCATTAGTAGCTCAAAGGTACCAATCTGTTCCAGCAGGTCTGACGGTACGGTACAGAAGAATGATTAACACACTGCATAAGACTAGGTTCAATATTGTTAGGTATCCAGGCCTCTCAAAGGGGTAAATCGATTTGCTGGATAATATATATGCCAACTATCATGTTTTAAGAATCCACATCACTAATCAAGTATTCAATTGCTCACCTCACTCTCAGCATCAAATCGATGGATAACTAAGATTAATGCTAAGACACTGAAAGACAATCAGTTTACTACAAATCGAGCCTCGGAGGCACAAATCAATTCAACGCTTTGCGCTAACTTCTATGGCATGAAAAATCCAAATGACACTCAGATCTATAATTGGCTATTAAGATGGTACCTGAATTGAAGCAAGCTTTAGAAATCAAGCTGATTGATGCATCCCAATTAAGAATCACACGGCTGCGCGACAGCAGGGCAAGAACTCCATCAGATGCTGAATTAAGATGAGAAGAAGGAAAATTCAACAGATTATGAAAGCAAACCTCTCTAAACGCAGGCACCGTGGTGGCGGCGGAGGAGGGGGTTAGGGTAATGTGACAACACCAAGAGAGACACGAATGCTGGGAATGAGGGGGCCGGGGTGGCCTTAAAGACACTGATGGGCACCACTTGTCTTTTCTAGTTCTGAGCCCTCTGATCATTGTTGTGATTAGCGCTCACTGACCTACCAATCTATTTGTGGTCTGCTTTATTCTTTTCTGTGGCTATGTTCTCAAATTAGGCCCATTTAGCTGAGTTGTTGATCAAGAAGGTTTTTCATTTCTTTAGTGGTTCTTTTTTTTTCCCTCTATTGCAATTGTTGCTTGGCCTTTCAAGGCAAGTAGTGACTTATGAGTCGAGCTAGGCAGGGCAAAAGTTGGTGAGGTTTTTCCATTTTGGATACCTAATTTTTGATGCGATACATGATTAGTGCTATAAACCCAAAGCAGCATCTACAACATAACTGTGGCGTAGGAGAGCATTTTTGTGAAGCTTTATCAAGTAAATATATAGGTCATGCTAAACTAATTTAACACTACTGCAGAAGCATTAGCACTACTGTCACTTGCCAAATTAGGAAAGGTGTGAGTGTGCTCTGTTCAATCCTCGGCTGTCCCTATGCTGTCTTCACAGTTTTATAAATTATCAAAGCAAATAACCTCTAATATTCATTATTTAGCCAAAGAGAAGGGGAGGATGGTATACTGTTTTAGCCCATGGTAGTTGAGAAGGTCTTCTTCTTAGTGTAATGCCGTGGGCCGGCTAGGCCCCACGGGCCAAGATTAATAATATGTTTGTTGTCACAGGAGATTTTGATACAGGGGTGCATGGCATGCCTTTACATAGCATTATAGCATTAGAAACAACAGCACCTGCAAAGTCCTTGGCCCTTGATGGATAGGTTTATAGGTCTGCTCCACCAGACAGAGCTCCAAGCACCCAAGGCACTCTAGAGCAAATGCATGCCAAGATGTGAGTTTTTTGCTTGGCTTCTCTTTAAAGACAGACTAAATAGAAAAAATTAATACTCAGGCAAAGAAACAATTTCTTGCAATCTTGATATACATGTATCTTATGCCTAGACCAAGAAGACGAGACACTAAATTTTCTATTCTTTGTATGTTTGACGTGTATCGTTTGCTGCTTTAGCATTGGCATTCAATGGAACACACATCTTAGCTTCAATGAGGTTATTATAAACTATGACTTTTTTATGGAGATCTTTGTCATGGCAGCCATTGCATCTGGAGGCAAAGGAATGCTCTGCCTTTTTTTATTAAAAAGGTTCCAGAATAGAATAGGACTTTCATCCAATCCCCATATTCTAGCATTGCTGAACATTGAACAACAGCTTTCGTGTTGTAAATTCTTGTATGTCCTGCATATAAACTTCTGTAAAAAGATGTCCTGTGGGGAATGCCCTCACAGTTTCCGGCCAAAAAGGTACAGGGGTGCCGCAGAAAATGTCTTTTGTTGAAGTCATGCAAGCAGCTTCTGCAGAAGATAGACTTTTTGATGTTTAATGTGTGTTTCCCAAGACTTGGATGACCTTGCCATTACAGAATTTATATGTAGTTTGAGCCCTTAGGCATCCGTAAGAAAGACTGAAACTGCAACCATTTCAAGACACCGTAGACACAATTGCTACTGGTATATGGCTCTTAATACTTCAAATGATTTCAACATGTTTCTGCCTAAGCCGTTCCCTTTCTCCTATATGTCTTTTAAGTGTCTGATGACAATGGTACTTTTCACGGCAAGTGACGCTTCTTGTATGGAGTGTTCAGTTATACTACAAGACAGTAGTACAATCAATAGTATTATTTGGTGCATGCTTCGATGTACCACCACTATGATAAAATAGTACTGGAAAATAGATGCAAGAATCCTGGCTTGGATTGGAACATTCTAGGTACCTGGCGACTTGTGGTAGTGCCCGCAGATCCCGCTCCTGCTTCCTCATCGCCTTCATTCCCCTATCCTGCCGCCGCCGCCACGAGCCCACGACGGTGCTCGATCACTGCAACGGAGGAGACGGTGGGGATCGTGTGGGCTCCTCGCTTGGATCCCGATCGACCCCAAGGTTTTGGGTTTGGGGATCCCAACTCCTGAATAGCGGAATCCTATGGTACATAAATCGACGGGGACTCCGACTGGACGAGGATGTCCAACGGTCCGAGGGTGTTCCGGCAATTTATTACTAGTAGGTTTATAGTAACTTTCATGTCATTGAGCACTTAGGGCCTGTTTGGATCCTTTGGCAAAAGGGCAAATAGCAAAAATTTTGCCCTTTTTTTGCCATTTGGACCCAAACACCCTTTGGCAAAAGGGAACAAGAGAGAGAGGGAGGGAAGAGTGGCAAATGGCAAATGGCAAAAAATTTTCCCTTTTGCCCTTTTGCACTTTGGATCCAAACACTACCTTAGGATAACACCATTGCCGGTTGTGCTTCATTCTCGTTAAATGCAATTTTAATAAAAACAGTTATGAATAAAAGATAGAGATAGGGTTACGGGTTACCTCATGTCATGGAGAGGTGATTGGGAGAGATCTGGTTTCATAAGATAACATGAGATTGAAAATCGGACAAGCCGATCAATTTGAGGAGATAAAATGGATTTTTCTTTTTTCTGTATTTCTTGGAAATGGGCTTTGAATTGTTATGATCGTTATGATGGGCTTTAATTGACCCGTAGGGAACGTGCTCAAAATGGTTTATGCGCATGTCCCGGTGGGCTTACCGGTCAATATAGGCCTAGTAAGCATATGGGCTTTCTGAAAAATATGACAAGAAAATCATCCACCTAACAGCCGGCTGTTTCGATAGTGGGATAGGAAAATAGAGGGTTGGATATCCTTATTTTTTGTTTGGATTAGTGGGATAAGAAAATAAGAAAATATATGTGATTACGTGAGTGTATATCTCTATCACACACCCTAAATATATCACATTCACATTCCCTATCATCGTCCCAATTCCAATCCAAACCCCACCATAGGTGGCCTTTGGATTGATGAGTAGGATAGGAAAATAGAGAGTGAAATAACCCACGTTAAACATGAAATGTCACAAAAATAATGACGGGGCAAATGGAATAAAAATTCAACTTGTCATCAAATCATCTTAGAAAAAAAGAATTTATCCTGTAATTCAGTTAATATTCAGAGACAACACACACAGAAACCCTAGCTCCCCGCCACCAACGGCTTCCCAACGCCAGTGGCGACGAAGGCGGCGGCGGCGCCCTAAGGTCCCTCCCCGCGTTCCTCCCTCCATTCCTCCCCCTTCCTCTCTCTCTTCCTCCCCCCCTCTCCCTTCGTGTCCTTCGCCAGGTGTCGCCGCCGCCACTAGATTCTGCAGGTCCCGCGGATTCGCCGGCCATCATGGATGCCGTCGCGTGGACGCAGCGGGGCCGTGGACGTCACCGGCCGCCGAGGGCGCAACAGGCGTCGTTGCTCGTCGCCGTTGGGTTGTGCCGTCTTCCTACCATCGGATCTGACGCTGCGAGCGTTTCGAGGGGGCGGCGGCGGCGGCTTCCTGCCAGGTCTGTCGGCCTATGGTCCGGTGGCCCTGCGATGGTGGAGGCGCTCACCTCTCGGGTGGGTGCCTTGGCCAGCCACAGCCTCGCCAACGTTTCGCTAGTTGCAAACCTCGCACAGAAGGGGTGCCGGTCGAGGTCGCCGGCCCAAGCTTCATGGCAGTCCGGTCAATCTGTGGCATT
This sequence comes from Paspalum notatum, assembly GCA_022530915.1. Classification (NCBI taxonomy): domain Eukaryota; kingdom Viridiplantae; phylum Streptophyta; class Magnoliopsida; order Poales; family Poaceae; genus Paspalum; species Paspalum notatum. The sequence continues at coordinate 1,930,715 of CM039691.1, forward strand.
CGTGGTGTTCGGGTCTGTGTGGGGGTGATGGAGGTTAAGGCGAAAGCCTGGACGGCGTCGTCTATGGACATCACGTTCTCCTTAGAGGCGTTCTCTCTGCACCTTGTCCGCACCTACTATGCAGTGAAAGCCCCATGGGGCACCTTCGCATGGTCCACCTCGACGCCAATCGTTCATGGAAGCGTCTCCAGTTTTTCGACGGTGGTTTGGCTATGTCGTTCGGAGAAGAAGAGGGCTCCTGTTTGTAGGAGCAAAGCAGATGGAAGAAGCTCAACTACATATAACTCAATGGTTTGCTGGCCACCCGGCCTTTTGTATCAATCATTGTTTGTGATTATCGGTCTTTTGGATGGCCATCGCTGAAGGTGGACTTCGGAGATTTGTGAGATGCTTTAGATGATCTATTCATCAACTTCTTTTGAGGAGAACAACGGAGTTTTCATGGACTTTGACCATCTCACTTCGTGGTATATGAGAATAGGTGCGGTTGCGTCAAGTTTATCACCAAATTTGGGTCTGTTATGTTGATACGTGGTGTGAGTTGTACTTTGAGTTTATAATTCTAGATTGGTTAGAGCATTCTAGGCTTCTGTCTGTTTTTCTTTTTTTATTTTTTGTTGATTTTGGCTGAATGCACTTTTAAGCGCAGAGACCGGAACATTATTTCATCTCGAAATAAAGCTTCCTTCATCTAAAAAAATTCAGTTAATATCTGATATCCATCGTATGAAAGCTTATTTTTGTAGGGATTTGATCGAGCTGGGATCCTGAGAATGCACACCTGAAGCCTGAACCTCGTTCGGGAACGGAACAGTGCGTGGCAGAGGGTGATGAAACCTGCAGGCTTAAACATGTTGGTTGGCATCATCCCGCCATGCAGCCGCCATGCTGCTGCGCATCATCCCGGGTCCCGGCCTGTTCCCTGTCAAGCCATGGCTGGCATCGATCCCATCATGGAAGGCAAAGATTGGCCTACGTACTCTGTCATGGCACGCCATGGCTGCGCTCACAAAGCCACAATCCCGGACCCTACACGTCCGCACGCATGTGGGATGTAGCCCTAGCCATGATCCATATCCTGTTTGCATTTCTGGACTGTCGCTGAGTCATCATGCAGTTTAGTTTAGTTTTTTGTTTAAAAAAACTGTAGAAATCTTACAGGGTTAGTTTCGTACACGAGATTGGTTTGTTCCCAGCTGAGGATTCAGAACCCATCGTGAGATGTACGGTAATAGAATTGCTTTCTGAAATTCCTGTGTTATGGCTGTATGGCAGAGATGCTGTCTCCCAGACTGGATGCACCTGAATGAATCATCAGTTGTGATGCGCTAGCTAGCTGCTTAATTCGTCATAAATCATAATGTACATCACCCGTCGCCTGCAGGCTGCAGCTACAGATCAGAATCAGATGGCGATCGATGGTGGTAGATGGCAAGGACCTGACGACTGACGAAGCTCATCTGCTCCGCCCACGTTGGCACCGACATCCTGTTCAGCCGCCACATGCATGCGCATGGAGAACTGAAGAAAATTCAGAAAAGATTTGTATATATATGAACGAGAAATGCCAAAACTAATTCCTTCTGTTCTGTAAGCGCTCAGCAGGACAGTGTGCGAAAGCACATGCTCACCAACTGTTTTTCAGTTGCCACGCACACACTGCTCTGTGATGCTATGATCTGGCATGCGCCTGATTGACAGCACGCAGAGGTCTGAATTAGATCAGGAGTATTTGTTAACCAGAAATTAAACAGGTTGATAGATGGGGTCGTCGTCTCACTGTCACCATGATTGGTGCCAGCACGGTGAAGGTGAAAGTTATTACTCCTCAGTGTTGTTGACGCTTTTCTACCTCTCATCTTAGATCAATTATTAGGAGTTTAGGACGGCATGCATGTTCCAGAGTTCCTATGGGATCGAAATTAGGAAGGCGTGCATCGATCTTAATAATAATGCAAAAAAGTATAGTAATCTTCGTTCGGTTCCTTGCAAATGGAGCAAAGGCAGGAAGCGCCCTAGCCTCGAAGTCCTCCTGGAATGGAATGGAATGGAATGTGAGTATGTGACCGTACCAATTCGAGAGCCGAGGCCATTTTTAACACCAGCCTTTTGCTATTCGAGATCTTGGGTCTACTGCCACACGTTTTTGTTTTTCCGTTTCGAGAAAAAAGTGGAGGTCGTCAGCTTGCTTTTCAAGTTAGCTAGTGTTTTTTTAACAAAATAATTTGAGCTCACGCTCATGTACCTTTTGCTTTTCTTGGGATTCTGCTTTTCTAGTGGAACTATACAATTGAATACAAATAAAATAAGGACATCTTTGGACTTCGGTCTCCAAAATATAGATATGACTAGTGTTTATTAGAATATAAATAAAAAAATCTAATAAGTTTATATTTTATGAAAGTACTTTTTTAAAGCACATTTATGCACATGGCATTTAAATTTTGAAAATTTTATGCGCATGACATTTAAATTTTGAAACTAAATAATTTAAAAGATATTTATAGTTCAAGTTCTAAAAGTTTGATCCAAAACTTGAGAAGGATCATCTTCGTTCACAAATGTATAACACATGTATAACATGATTGATTTTCTAAAAACTTTTTATCATCAGTTTTATTTAAAAAAGCCATCCAAACATGTAAAAATACAGATCATGCTCCAATTATCTTTAATAATAAAGAAAAATAAAATAGCTTGAATAAAATGAATGACTAAAGTTTTAGGAATCAGTCAACCACGTAATACACTTGTAAACGAACGGAGGAAGTTTTCAGGAACTGGAGATAGTATGTATGGCTATTTCCAAAGAGATCCATGCATGTTTATACATATAAACAACATGCATGATCAACCCTATCAACCACTGGCTGCTGCCGTATCACATGCATGCATTATGTGCAAAGCCAGGTCAACTGGACCAAGATACTTCAGAGCCCTAACTTTCTTATCCACGACCATGACACGCATTTGGATCCCATCATACACCTACCGTACCGCTGTTATTCCTTTGTAGCATCGGACGATGCAATTGGCGCCTGTACCGACAGCTCTGATAATAATACGCGATGATATAATGATAAATAGCAGACTAAGCAGGCATGAAAACGTTGAGAATACTCTGGCAGCAGCCAGCAGGTACGGTTTACCAACCGGCAATACATTATACAGTGGTTACGAGATCCCTATCAATTATTCATCGGCAACGACTGCATTATCATTCCAACGCTGACCAATCACATTTTCTTTTTTTTTTTATACATGTTAATTGTATGTGTTTTTGGTCGATATCATTATCATATATGCCTGCCTCATTTTTAATATGGAGAAAGCGAAAGAAAAGAAAAGAAAAGAAAAGAAAAAGAACAGGGTTGACCATATCATCAGTGAATTGTTTGTTTAATTAATTCCTAAGGTCAGATAGTATCAGGGCGAGCAAGTGTGGGTAGGTTAATCCAGTTTGTGATTCTGCGTGCAGCAGTTGACCAAGCTAAGGTTTTGACTATGCCTTGTGGTTAATCCAGTTTGTGATGGCAAGCTAAGACTATAGTCATCAGTCCGCCCATCCCACCCCGTTCATCCACTGTTCCAACTGCTTCACTATTTAGCAAAGCTGTTTCTATCTAACGAAAGGCTCTCGAATCCAATGACAATTCTCTCTGTCTGTCCGCAGTACGCGCACAGTGTATGGACGCCCTCTTTAGACCCGTTGGTGAGCTTAGACCGGGGGCTCACGATCAGCGGCCCGGAAACTTGTGTAAATGCTACTGGGGCTCCGAAGTACAAGTAGTAGTATTTATTTTGTCATTTTATTAGGTGTATTTACATTATTTTTTTCTGAAACAGGGCAGGTGGAGCATAATGTTTTTCGTTTTAAAAAAAATGGGAGTATAAAAAAAATACTGCTCCGGGCTCTGGCGTAGAGTATTTGCTGAGATCTGTATACGGCCGGCTCCACCTCGTCATCGGACCTCCGGTGTACTGTGGCCCATCCCCATGGGAAGGAAAGCGACGCCTCACCTCAACTGCCCACACACTACGCCCCCGTCACTGACTTGCCGGGCCCCACTCGGCTCCACTCCACTGGCTAGCTCGTGGTGGGCGAGGAGCCGAGGTGGGATTCCTGCATGCGACAAGGCAGGCAGGCGAGGACTCCTTCTGAAGAACAGAGAGCCCAAGCAGAAGAAGAGAAGGCCCCTAGCATAGCTCCTCTTGTCTTTCTTTTCTGTAGGTAGTAGGATCGTAGCCTGCCCGCTTCGGGGCGAGTGCTACTGCTACCTCACAGGATCGGAGAAAGAACCGAAGAAGAAGAAGAAGAAGCAGACGAGACGAGAACCGCCTTCAGACAAGCAAGCCAAGCCCGCAGCCGCAAGGACCCCGGGAGGAGAGGTGGGGAACTGCCTCGCCGGCCCTCGCGGCGAGCTTTCGCTTCCATCGGCAAAGCCTCCTCCCGCCCGTAGCCGTAGGTGCGTGCGCCACCTCCTCCATCGCCCTTTAGATTCGTTGCTCTCTTGGTTGTGGTCTTCTCCATCATTCAAGCATCAGGATTTAATGGTGTTTGGTCACACAAATTTCTATTTTTTTTAGCTCCCCTTCCCTTCCCTTCCCCCCTCTCTCTCTCCGATTCCTACCTCCTGACGTTTTTTTTTTTTTTTCCTTTGTTGTGAATCTCCGTTCTTTCAGCATTTGCTTTGGTACCTGTCGTTCGTCAAGGTTGTTTGTTTCTCTACCTTCACTCTCGTTGATGATCAGTGCCAAGTCTGGACTGGATGGAGCCCATTTCATTGCAGTAGCAGTAGTATACGACCTCGTCGTGGGGATTCTGGAACGCACGAGACCATGAGATTATTGGCCCTCCGTTGGATCCCCCGTATCGTACTTGTTCAGCCATAAATGCCTCGCAACGAACAACGCCGTCCTTTACTCATTGTAGCCACCGTTTCTAGTACGCAGGCCTCTTTTTACTTCACTCGCTGCTTTCTGTTGCCGTATGCCGTCTCTTTCCTTCCTTTTGCATTCCTTCTTGCCCTTTTTTCCGTTGCTTAAGTTACGTTTGGGTCTAGTTTGGCAACCTTATCTCTCTAAGCGATTTTCATTTTCCGTTGATTTTCCCAACGGAAAATAAACTATTTTTCTCTCGATTTTTTAAAATTCTTTGAAAAAATTAGGTTGCTAGCCCTTATATTTAGAAAAAGAAAAGATACGGGAGGTGGACTCTGTTCTCAGCTAGTATTTGTTCTCTTCTGCCTGAATTTCTAGCTCAACTCCCAGCTACACTACACAGTAGTACATCACTGGCCGAGCGAGTAGCATTTGCTGACAAACGCACCTGAATCCTTTCCACCCCTGTTCATTATGGCTCGGCGAAATTGGTTGGTTTGAGGGGCTACCGACATGTTCATTTGGATTTGGTTTGGTGTAAAGCTGCAACCTTTTTTCCCCTACCTTTCCTTTCCTTTCCTTCATTAGGCAGTTGGAGATCCACTTTTGCCCAGGTTGTCTGTCCTCCGCGCACTGTCCTGTTCCTGTCCTGTCCACCACCATTTCGCTCATCATCGTTTCTTGACTCACTGACCTCTGATTCTGAATGAGCTGATCCGTCGCTCGGCTCCACCACGCGCAGGTTCAGGTTCATGCGCTTGCATCCATGGCGTCGCTGGTGCCCGGCGTCCTCCTCAAGCTCCTGCAGCACATGGACAGCGACGTCAAGGTGGCGGGGGAGCACCGCTCGTCGCTGCTCCAGGTCATCAGCATCGTGCCGGCGCTCGCCGGCGGCGACCTCTTCGCCAGCCAGGGATTCTACCTCAAGGTCTCCGACTCCTCGCACGCCACCTACGTGGCGCTCCCGGACGACCAGCACGACCTCATCCTCAGCGACACCATCCAGCTGGGCCAGTTCGTCCACGTCGACCGTCTCGAGGCCGCCACCCCCGTGCCCGTCCTCAGAGGTGTCCGGCCGGTCCCCGGCCGGCACGCCTGCGTCGGCACCCCGGAGGATCTTGTGGTCACCAGCTCCTCCGGTTTCCTTGCCAACAAGAAGGACCAGACATCCGTTAATGGTGGTGGTGGTGGTGGTGGTTCAAAGGATGCCGGAGCAGCAATGTCGCTGGAGAAAGAGCAGAGCAAGTTAGAGAAGATCAATGCTTCAGTCAAGAAACTACCCCAGCTCACCAAGACAAACTCTTCGCTCTCAAAACAGGCACTCAATGGCCTTGTTATGGACAGGAAGGACAACGCAGCAGCTGGCTCCAAGGCGAAATCGACCGGCGCTAGGTCGACGCCGTCGTCTCCGACCAGCGTCCACTCTCTGCCCGCGTCGTTTGATAAGCTCTCAGGCGACATGAAACAGAAGGTGAAAACTAAAGGAGGAGCGGAGAAACCCTCGCCGTCGAGGCTGTCCTTGTTAGAGAAGGCAGCTTCTGTTTTGAAGGCGACTACGGCGGGGAGGAGGTCCTCTGTGGGTAACTCCATTACTAACACATTGATGAGCTTTGAGTCTGGGCCAAAGGCCTTGCGGAGAAGCTGGGAAGGGAATAATGCAGATGCAAAAGGCAAAAGCAATCCAGATTCAAAGACTGCTGCCAAGGCTGAGAAAAAATCCGAGAACCGAAGCTCTTCGGTACGTGTTCGCAATATATGTTAATGTGTCAATATTTGTCAAATTTTCATCAACATAGGATCGACAACTCTCACCTGGACATATCACATATGTGCTGCTTTTTAGGAATGCCAAGACCATAGTGTGATTGAATTCATCAGTGTAAATAACCTTTGTTGTTTTTTCAGACTCCCAGACGGAAATCAGTAGTAGAAGAGAAGCCATCGCATAAAGACGACGTTAAGATTCAGACTCCACCCAGGAAGAGCTCAGCAAGTGCCCCTGCAGATGATTCTGACAAAGTTGTGAATAAGCATTCTTCTCCTATAAGGAGGACATCTGGAGTTTTAAGCAACCCGAATATCACAACTCTAGTGAAGGTTGCTGCAAGTAATAGGAAATTGACAGATGCTAGCAGTTCATGGACAGCGCTTCCTCCCTCACTTGCTAAGTTGGGAAAGGTATGAGTGTGCTCTGTTCATTGGCTTGCTGAGTCCCTCTGTTGCTGTTAACAGTTGTACACGTTACCGAAGAAAATAATCTCTAGCTATAAGTATTTTAGCCAAAGAAAGGGGGGGAGGATAATGGGCCATTTTAGCCCATGGTGATGCTTCATACCATTTACTTGGTGATCAATGAGATATCTGTTGTTGTTGCAGGAGCTTTTGAAGTACAGGGATGCGGCACAAATGGCTGCTGTTGAAGCCATCCAAGAAGCTTCTGCGGCAGAAAGCCTTCTCCGATGTTTAAGGTATTTCTCCAAGCACTTAACTTTTTATCAATGTATGATCTTGCCGCTACAGAATTTATATGTGGTTTAAGGCATCCGAAACTGCCACCATTTCAAGAAACCATCCGCCATCGACACAACTGCTTCTGAGAAAAAATAACACAATGGTGTATGGTTCTTACTTCTTAATACTTTGAATACTCATTTTTAAATGTTTCTGCATTGATGTGTTCCTTTTCTCATATGTCTGATAATAACTAGTAGTTTTAATTCCACTGACACTTCTTGTATATTTAATTATACAAGTCAGTGGTAGTTTTTGAAGTATTATTGGATGCATGCTTTGAGGTACAACTACATCTGCCTTTATGTGTGGAAAAATAGTACTGTAAAATATAGATACAAGAATCCTGGATTTTGATTGAAACATGCTATGTGCCTGGCAGCCTGGTACCTGATATTAGCTCCTATTAAAATAGATTTTGATTACATAAAAATGCTAAGAAGTATTGGTAGATGTGCTCTACAATAATCAAAATCAATTTTGCAAACAATGGTGTGAATTTCCACCAAAGTTCTTCTTAGTCACAATCATGAGTCATGTCCAATTGTCCACTTTTGAGCAGTGACTGTACCCATTGACTTATTATTTGGTTATACATGCTCTTGAAAAGGTTTTCATTTATCCACCCATATTTTGAGCAGCATGTCAGTCCAAATCTATGAAAATTATACATCCATACTTCACATGGCTTAACAGCCAGCATTTTGGATGACGGTTGGTTCTTCTGATGTCCATTCCAATCCTCACATGGTTCCTAAAATATTTTTCAACAATAATCAGCTGGTATCACATTCCAAGTGTCATAGGTCTAGCTGTCATGCATGATTCGATGATGCTACCACCTGTTCCTATCTTTATCTTTCTCCCTTTGACCAGGCATGGACTTCCCATTATGTCTGCTCATGTGCACATTTCGCTTGTGTTCCTTTGCTCTGCCGACAGTCTAAACGCTTTTACTACTGGATGGCTGAACCTGGAGTTCATGCTAGTCAATAGTCATGGATGGCCAGCTGCCCAGCTGTTCTTGTCGCAATTTTGCCAAGCAAGGAGTGATCCTATTTGTACTTGCCACTGTAATGTTTGTCCTCTTAACAGTAGTAGGAAATTGGTTTCCAAAAGGCAACATGGAAGCAACTATTATCACTGTAATTCAACTCCTGATCAATGGCAAATGTGGATTTGGTGTATCTAGGAATTCAAAAGACGATCAAAACGTGAAATTTGCTGGTGCATGTTACTTCTTATGAAAGAACTGCAAAATTCTGTGTTTCTGAATCTTCGTAAATGTAGTTTTATTTTGCTTATATACTCACTGTGAGTAGGGCTTCTGCAATTTGAGCTTGGTCTGACCGTTGTTGTGTTTAATTGCTCTGATCATCAGCTCCTACGCGGAGGTGAGCTCGTCGGCGGAGGAGCAGAACCCACAGCAGGCCGTCGAGCAGTTCCTGGCACTGCATGGAGCTCTCTCCCGCGCCACCACCGTCACCGAGTCGCTGACCAAGGCCGCCGCCGCCACGGTCTCCACATCATCCTCTCCAGAACGATCAGCAGCAAGCGACGCGTCCACCGCCGACGAGGAGACCCTGGCCGTCGCGGCGGAGCGCCGCCGCCGGGCAGCCTCCTGGGTCGGCGCCGGTCTCGCCACCGACCTCTCCGCCTTCTCCCTCTACAACCTCAAACCGGCCCCGGCCAACGCCGTTTCCCCACTGGCCGTCGTGCTCGTCGATGAGTCAGCCAAGCCAGCGGCGGCGGCGGCGGCGAAGGCGTCGCCGCCCGCTAAGTCACGGCTGTCCCCGGCGAAGGGGAAGTTGAGAGCAGGCTCCGCGGCCGCGGCCGCCGCGGCCGCTGCGGCGGCGGCTGCAGTGCCTCCGCCGGAGTGGGAGCGAGGAGGCGGCGCGGAGGAGCGTGGCGAGCTGGCGCGGCGGCTCGGGGAGGAGGCGAGGGGGTGGTTCCTGGCGTTCGTGGAGCGGTTCCTGGACGCGGACGTCGCGGCGGCCGCGCCGTGGGACCGCGACCGCGCGGCGAGGATGCTCCCGCAGCTGAAGCGCGTCAACGACTGGCTCAGCGAGATCGGGAAGCCCGCGGAGGCGCCGCCGCATCCGCCGTCGGACGTGGACGGCGAAGCCGCGGCACCCGCGGTGAACAGCGGTGTGGCCAGCAGCGTGCCGGAGGAGACGATAGAGCGGCTGAGGAAGAAGATCTACGAGTACCTCCTCACCAATGTGGACTCCGCCGCCGCCGTGCTGGGCGGCGGCGGCGAGGTGGCGCCGGCACCGGTGGCAAACGGGAAGAAGGGGTGACGTGGCACGTGCCTCGTGGGCTTCAATGCGACGCTAACTTGGCTGGGCCACAACATGGGCCGGGCTAGATTCAAATGTAAAAATGGGCTAGAATGAGATTTGTAGTGGTGTTTCGGTATTTTCCCCCTTGGTGCTTTAAAGGTTTACAGAAAACTAGATGAACGAAAATGGGTAATGAGTGGTGTGGTGACTAATATGATATGCAGACATAAAAATGTTTTCTACCGTAAAAGAGGAGAAATGTTCGTTGCCTTTTTAAAAAAAATATCGATCATTAGTAGCTTCTGTTCTACATGTGCTCAAACATAAAGGCTGCAGCTAGTTTTTGTTTGGCATATTGGCGTTAAACTGTTCCTTTTTTTTTAATTAACAAGCAGATACATTTGGTATCTCTAGGGGTATTGCAGTCTATTCTCATTAGTATAAAGGTATTTCTTGTGCATTCAAACTAAGTTGTGCTTGTGAAAATATTTAAAATTTCGATTTAAGTTTTCAATTGTCCTGTTAAGTATATCTAACATAGAATTAGTGGTATGAAAAGAACAAAAATCAAAAGGAATCAAGTAAAACTTTGTGCACAAAACCTGTAGATCATAATAAGTATTTTTCTTGCTACAGAGCATTTTATTTGAAATGCATGGTTTTGAGTTGACAAAAACCCCTTGCTTGACATTTTTTTTTATTTTCACTCTTGGTTCATGATTCAATCTTGATAAAATCCAATGGTCTATTCTTGGCTGTGCAAGTAATCCATCAATGCAGCCACCCCCTGACCTATTAATGCCTGTTTACTTAACCCCCTCACCTACAAAACCGGGTATTCTACTCCCTAAACTATGTAAAATCGTTTAAATAACCCCCTAGGGTGGTTTTGTAGGCGGTTTTGCCTATGTGGCAGTACACGTGGACAATGACATGGCAAAATCATGTTTCAAAGTTTATTTCACCCCGTAAACTATTGATGCTTGGCTATATAAATAGATATTTAGCCCTCACACAGAGTACACAGTACCTATATAATAGCACTAACTCCATTACTAATATACACAAATTGACATTTATGTGTTATTGAATTGTTCTGAAGGTGGTTGTTGAATAGAATAAGGGTATTAGGGTAAAAAATTAGCTTAAAGTATAGATAAAAGATTAACTTCTCAGTGCATATCGGGATAAAAAAATTAGGGCGTGAGCTCCATACCCGTGAGACAATATAAAAAATTATCATAAACCCATAATCATTTAGTTGGTATTGTATATTTAAGGAGGAAAAATATTCATTTATATAAGTGAGGGGTTATATAAATGAACATCGATAGTTTGGGATGAACTTGTCTTGAAAACATATCTTTGCCATGTCATTGTCCATGTGTAATGCCACATAAACAAAACCACCCTAGGGGGTTATTTAAACGGGTTTACATAGTTTAAGGGGTAGAAAAAAAATACCCGATTTTGTAGGTCAGGGGGTTAAGTAGACATGCATTGATAGGTCAAGAGGCGATGTAGACTTTTTTCCTATTTGATACCATCTTGTCTCTTTTGCCTTTTAAGCTGCTCGTTATTTCTTTCATTTTGACACACTACATGAGTTTGACTCAAAATGGTGTATCGATGAAACATATTGAAACTCAACATACACACCAGTTCTTTTTTTTTGTGTGTGTTTGTCATTTAATCAACAGAAACTAGTAAGGGACCTAGAGTCCTAGATGCACTTTGACATGCATGCCATTTATTTATTTAGAAAATTTTATTAAGAAAATCTATTCTTTATAAGAGTTTTTTTTTTAAAATAGATGATAAAATAATGAGTGCACTGAAGTCTATTTTACCCCATTAAACTCGTCGCTCTAAGTATGAATGACTTTTGAACTCAAAAAATTAAAAATCGTACTAAACCTTAAAATCAGACAAACTACTCCCAAGCTGGAGTTGATTTTAGCCAATTTTGAGCTATGATACCTGATTTTTTCTTTTTTTGGTATTAGTGCCGCAATACAGCCCCACGTAGAAAAAAAACCAAACCAAACAAACATAACACGAAATGGGCCTGGACTGTGTATGGCGGGCTTGCGCCAGGCCTCATGTGGGCCCACACGGACCAATTAAAAAAAACATCCACCTCTCGTCTTCTCCTTCGGTCCTTCCCGACGCCACCGCCTACTCCCTCCCTCGCCAAATCCGCCGCCGCCGCCGGTTCCCCGTCCCCGGCGTCGCTTGCTTCCGCTGCCTACTACTCACGCCGCGCGCTTCCCCTGCTTCTTCCAGCGCCGCCCCCTTCTTCCGCTTCGGCGGCGCAGCCGAGTTCCCTCTCGCTGTTGTCGCTCGGACGGCAACAGCTCGGTCTACGGCAGCTGCCTAGGTCTTCGACGGGCCCTTCTCCGGCGACGAACACCCACCAGGTATGCACACCCCCATCTCTTTCCCTCCTGTTGTCCAAAAGCTATCTGTATTCAGATCTGGTCTAATTACAACGTAGGACTAGGTCCGCCCCTGGCTTTCGACCCTGTGGCGCGGGGTGCAGTTTGTCGTGTGCAGAGCCCACCGCTTGGTAATTCGCAAACTTGGTAATATCGCGGGTGGGATTCGAGATATTATCGTGGGCGGCTCATCACGCTCCTTAGTAGGAGTATTTTCTATCTGTCGTTCTGCTTTATGCCCAACAAGGGTTTACATGCAGCGTTTGTGGCATGGCCTCTTTACGGGAATATAGATTATCACTTGTACGTTCTGTTTCTGTGGATTTGATTATTGAATGGTGAGGACAAGGATAATTGCTACGCCGCATGTTTTACACCGTGAGCTTTGCATCATTAGATGTAAATTGAAGTCATATACCATAATTTGGTACTTGGTTTAGACGCTGAATCAATTTAATTCGTAAACTCCTGCTGTGAACCTCATACTATGGGATTTATTTAATCTGCATATGTTATTATCCTAATCTTTCAGCTCATGCCCAATTTGAAAAAAAATTGAAGTTTCAATATACGTCAAATATCGTGCCACATGTCATAAGTGGAAATGTACAGTTGATCAAATTTGGGATTGTTATTGGTGGTCATCCTGTGGATCTCTCTGTCTATGTGCTTAACACCATGTCATGCATTTCTCTACAGGCTACACTGAAAAATCTGCACCCAAAAGTCATAAAGGTTCCCAGTAACCTTGCATGATAACACAAGTGCTGAGTTTTGGAAATGGATCATGGGCGTTATGCTCCAAAGCATGGATGGGAGAACAACAGTGTAATTGCAGCCTTTTCTTTTACTAATAACTACCAAGGATGATGAAAATAGCAGATTTATGGCCATGTGGTTGGCCTCTGTGTAATCAGCATTAGTTGTAAAGGAATTCAAGAAGAGGCCGTTGCTTAAATGGAATGGATTTACCTGCCTGTTCTCTAGAATTTGTTGCTGACTCAACTTATTCTGTTGAATCTACAGGCACCTGATGGTTATGGTGTAATCAATGAACCAGATTTTAGGTAAGCCAGTCAGTCATCCTAGCGTTTTGTTAATTGTGCTGTCACTGTTCTCTATTCCTGTAAGATGTGTCTAGCCATAATCCTCTCTGTCCAATTTCTTTAATGAGCCTTGATATGGTTTAGTGCTGGGGGGCTTTACATTAATAGTGCGTTTCCATATTACCGTATCTTCCCCTATTAACTTATGCAGGGCTGGTGGTTCCTACAATGGTAGGAGATCTGTGGATGAAGGCTATCCTAGAGATTCATATGGAAGGGGTGCATTCTGTCAGGATACACATGATAGAAATGTGTATGCACCCCCACCCCCTGTTGGTGCTATGTGGTCTCAGCCTCGAAGGAATCATGATGAGGAATATGCAACTGCAAGAGATCACCGAAGGCACGATACCAATTATCGCAATGATGGAAAGCATCATGAGTTTGATTCGTATAGAGGAGTTGATAAACTCCGTGATAATTATCATGCTTCTGATAGCTACTATGAATCTGGCAGTCACCGTGATTTTGGTGTTGATAGGAACAAACGGATTGGAAGCAGAGAACGTGTGGAGTTTCATGGTGAGTTTGAAGACCGGTATCGCAGCTCTCACCAAAGCAGAGAGGATAGCTATGAGAGAGATCATGAATATGGTCGCTACAACAATGATTCGGATTATGAGAGAGGCAGGAGAGATAGTAGCTGGAGAAGACATGAGTCATGTGATGGTGAACGTGAGAGAAGGTTAAGTCGAGAAAGAGAGGAAAGTCCATACATGCGCCATAGCCGTTCTCGATCACGTGGGTATGATGATCGATCGAGGTCGCGGTCTAGATCAAGATCTCCTCGTGCGAGGAGTCGTGGCCGTAGCCAAAGAGATGGCATGTATGACGATAATCGCTTTGACAGAAGAAGGGACTATGATTGGGATGAAAAGAGGCATGGTGATTCAGTGGTATGGCCATACTACATGCATATGTATCAACACTTGTTGCAGTGTGTCCTGAATTTACAAAGCCATGAGTTTTTACATTCATGCTTGCAGGCCCCATCTGCCACTGTCGTTGTCAAGGGACTGTCGCTGAAGACTAATGACGATGACCTATATCAGATTCTCGTACAAGTTCCTCTCCATAACTTGTTACACTGGTTGAAAGCACATTGTCTGGTTCATTTTAATCATTTGGATCTGGTCTCTTATAGGCTCAGTGGGGCCCTCTACGCAGTGTGCGTGTGATCAAGGAACGGAATTCTGGGATGTCTCGTGGCTTTGCTTTTATTGACTTCCACACTGTGGTACTAACCAAACCAGTGTTATTATATTTCTCATAATCTCATCCAGATTTTCTTTTACTGTTAACAAATCTGTATCCTCTCCACAGGAAGCTGCCCGTAGAATGATGGAAGGCATGGGGGAGAATGGCCTTGAAATTGATGGCAGGAATGTGTTTTTCGAGTACAGGTATATGTGTTTTTATATATTTTCAGTATTGCAAATCCTCTGTCCTATATAAAAGTGTTCACTGTCATGTTTAAGTAATTTAACTCAATCTTTGCTACTGTTGCAAGTATTATCTTTTCATAGCGTGCTTGTGAATAAATGACTCTGCAATTCATGATTGCAATATTTTTCCTGCATTAGTCTCTTATAAACAGATGTTTACTGCTTTCCTCTTTTGTATCCTCTGTAACTATATTTCTTTTACCTGAGCTTACCCTGAAATTATCAAGTTATCACGTCTATAAAATTGTTCCAAAATGCGTTATTAATTGCATGCCTAGGTGAACATGTCTTAAGGGCTTTAGGCCCTACACATCCAATTAAACATGGGGCAGGGGCAGTCAACTGAGAGCATTAGCGGGAATGCAGAAAAAAGTGTGGGAGGCCAGGAGCACAAAAGTGGAGCATGGGCTGTAGATTAAGGGGATAGAGGCCAGCCTTGCCAGGAGTAACTTGTCACTCGCATCGCGTCCTCTATATGGTGAACCCAGGCTCGAGCTCCTCATCATGCTCACCCTTCTTGGCACCCATCGTGGCTTCTCGCACCATGGCCGGCACAGTCCTGCCCACCACCCCATGCCTGTGGAGGGAGGACGATGAGATTGGGGAGAGAGACGATTGGCGGTGGCTGCTTCTCTGTGCTGTATGTTCTTCTGGAAATTGGGCAACATGAGGTAGATATGGGTTGGATGGGCCAGTAATTGCAGCTAATGTCACGCAAATCACAAGGGGAAAGAGCAGATGGGCCTTTTCGTTATATGGCGTGTGGAGAATGGCATGGGAAATTGGGAATGGCCTAAGTGTTCTTTCATTTTTCATTTTGGTCAATGTGTAACCTTTACGCTTGTTTAATCTTCACTTGGGAGTTCTGGGCACTAGGGTGGCCTACCGCCTGCTTGGCACCCAACATTCTTTGCATCCTTGGTCATGATCCTATATTCTGTAACTCGCAAAGGCAATAACGTGCCTTATTGTATTAGCTAGCAATACACTGATTCTCGTAGTAGGATAGCATAGCGGCCTGTTTAGCAGAGCAGAGCTCCAGAGGATCATTCCAGGAGGTGCTCGGTCAAACAGTAGTTTGCAGAGAAATGAACGGTCAAGGAGCAGAAAAGGCTAGCTTATCCCTATTCACTTCAAACAGAGAATGAGTTTCTCCATAGAGTTTAT
The DNA here is from genome assembly GCA_022530915.1 of Paspalum notatum. Lineage (NCBI taxonomy): Eukaryota > Viridiplantae > Streptophyta > Magnoliopsida > Poales > Poaceae > Paspalum > Paspalum notatum. The sequence goes on from CM039691.1 coordinate 1,946,545, forward strand.
CCTAGAGAACCATTAGAATTTAGGAAACCCCTTTTATCCTGATAATCACTTCCCAGAGAGGAGCTCTACAACATGTTCTAACCAAGCATGATAATATATACATTTGATGCCATGAACATTACAGGGGATTGTATTGAAACCAATTCAATTAGAGTTCATCAACAAAAGCTTAATACTGTTCTGTGAGACTTTGTGAAAGGTGTAGTGTTACTTCATTGTTTCTGTGTGGGAAGGTGGTTGTGGTCATTAAATGTCAAGTTTCTGTTGCTACATAGCTAGTCTATAGTTATCTATGGATGTATTGGTACAACGGAATTTCATCGATCGCTTGTCCTACACAACAATCTCATATGCTGAGGGCTTGCTCAGTGAACCCCCTGTCCCCAAGGGGACTGCTAGGAATTGTGTGGTATTTTGACTTGCAAGGGATTTTATCAACCTCCGACACCTTTTAATGCCCTCCTAACTGAACAAGCCCTGAATGGTCCACTTTGAGTACTGTACTACTGTTAGTTTTGAATTCCCTTTACTGTTGTATCTAACCTTCTGTGGTCATGTGTTTTTATCTACTGCTTCCAGTGCAATTAATTCTAATAGAGTCTTTGCTGCAGTAGTAAACCAACTAGTGGGATGGGCGGGCCTTCTCTTGGACAAGAAAATTTTTCAAGGCCTACTTATGGGCACAGGACTGCTGCTGCACCATGTGACTGGATTTGTACTATGTGTGGATGTATGAATTTTGCCCGCAGGACCTCATGCTTTCAGGTACATGTAGGGCTACAATTTTTTTTATATCGCTACCTCCACCAGCTTCTCAACAATTCATCATTGCATCTTCCACTCCAGGGTAGCTGGGTGGCTAATTAGTTTTGTATTCTTGAAAAAGTCATGGGCTAATCGTCTGTTTATTTGTATTCGAATAGTGCAATGAGCCTCGTACTGAGGATGCTCTACCAGCTGATGCGACAGGTTCCACTCCACAGTTTGGGAGAAGGGGATCCGAACTAGGCAAGTTTTGTGCTTTTACTCTGGAATCACATGTGTGTATTGTGCTGCCTTACTCAAATGCTGTCATTTGCAGGTCCAACTCATGTTTTAGTTGTTCGTGGCCTGGATGAAAATGCTGATGAGGAAATGCTTCGGTACGAGTTCGCTAAGCACGCACCAATAAAGGTGGGAAATAAACTAATTGCTTTATTAGGTTTGTCTCATTTTTCTCGACACAATTAAATGCCCTTTCTCTGCAGGATATTCGCCTTGTTCGCGATAAGTTTACTCATGTGTCAAGAGGTTTTGCCTTTGTTCATTTCCATTCGGTGAGTGGTGGTGGTCTGGTGGATAGACGAGTTGATCTTTTCTTTTGTTGGTCTATTCTTCATGACAATTTTCAACATCCTATTGTGACAGGTGGAAGATGCTACGAAAGCTCTTGAAGCTACAAATGGGATTGCACTTGAGAAGAATGGTCAGGTTTTGCGTGTAGCATATGCTAAAAGTACTCATGGACCTGCATCAGGAGCTTCACAGTCAAATAGCCTTGCTGCAGCTGCTATCGAGGCTGCATCATTTGCTCAGCAGGTCTGTTAGCTTCTGTCACTATATGATTGTGAGCATTTACTGTTTCTGTTTAGATATTATTTCCTTTCTTTTTTTATTCTTTGCAAGCTGCATTGTCAAATTTCAGAGACCTGAGAATTCTGAAACCGTGGAGATTGGGCATATATGAAGAATGTCACTAGATTTGTTTCTAAAATCACTCAATTCTATGATGTCATTAGTTCCTGATGGGAATTATTTTGAAAAGTAGAATCATCATACCTAAAAATGGCAGAATGAAAGGGTGGGGTGGGGGTGGGGGGCAGATCTTCATCACATTCTATGTTGACAGTAACATGTAATGTAGGGAGGTTCTTGTCTTGTTTACTCATCGGTTTAATCCTTTTGCCTTCTGGACCAGTATGATGCCATAGGTTGGGCTCCAAAAGAGTACAATCCCGATGACAAACAGAACAGCAACTCAGAATCTCAAAAGGATGGTTCTGCAGCACAGTCAGGATTTGTTTGGGATGAAAAATCTGGTTACTACTATGATTCTGCCTCTGGATTCTATTACGATGGAAATACTGGTAAGTCTACTATGATATTTTTGGTAATGCTACAAGTCTACCTGGGCAAAGAGTTCTGTTACAGATCCTCTGCTGCCAGGGATTTTTGTACATTTATGTTTGAGTATACATAATCTTGTGTTTGTTGTAGGCCTTTACTATGACAGCAACTCTGGAGTTTGGTATTCGTATGATCAGCAAACTCAACAATATGTCCGTTGTAACGACCAGAGCAATACAAAGGCAGCTGGGGAAAGTACGAAAATCTCAGATGGTAATAGTGGCAAAAAGGTTGTGATCTCTGCACCTGCTGCCACGATTAAACAAAGCGAGAAAACTTCACTTCCTGATGCTGTTCAAGCCGCTGCAAATGCAGCACTGGCTGCAGAAAAGAGAGAAAAGGAGAAGGCAAAAGAGATTAAGTTGGCCTCAAAAAGCAGCCTTGTAGCTAATAAGAAGAAAATGAGCAATGTCCTAGCCATGTGGAAGCAAAGGAATCAAGAAGGACAGGCTGCACGAATTGTCGTTGATGATAAAGAACCATCAAGTTCTGATGATAAATTTAACCATTCACATAGTGGAACTGGATTCCCTTTGAAAAGCAAGCCTAATTCTGACTTTGGAAATTCTAAGGATACGAATTCAACTGCAAGCTATAATTCTCTTGCCCAAGGAATTTCATCAACACAAATGCAGGATTCAGATGTAAAGCCTAGACCTGTCAGTAATAGCTTAGGAACTACAGTTATGGGTGTCATAAGAGGTTCTGCTAGAGGAGTTATCAAGTCAGATACTACATTTCATGCAGTATCTGGTGCTGGGAGCACTGACTCCCGCACCACTATAACCACAGGTGGGTTAATCACAAATCCTGAGGCACTTACAACTCCTGGACCCTTCAAAACAGATGTGTCTGCCTTAGTCTCTAATACTTCATCGGGAGTTTCTGGGAGTGGTAAACGTCGGTTTTCTGAGGCACCAGGACAATCCCAGTATAGGGATCGAGCTGCAGAAAGGCGAAATCTATATGGATCATCACTTGGCAATGATAGTGCTGGACTGGATTCAAGTAAGAACACACTTTCTTGGCTTTCTATAATCATGTGCAGTTGCTGTCATTTTTCCATCGTTATTCCTTGAGCACAAGCTTTTACTACATCAAAAATACTATCCATTCAGAAATGTAATTCTTTGTTATTCTCAATATCACATTGTTGGCACTATGCCTGGTTTTGAATTAGTGTGTATGTAGGGCTGTCTTGGTATTTCTGGGATTTTTTTGGTACCCTTGGATTATGAATTCCTTGACGATAGGGATGGTGTTTTCGGTTTTGTTTGTTCAAGATTTGTATTGATTTTCTGGAAATTATTTGTTGTCAAGCTGGTGACTATCCGCCCCGAAAGGGTTCAAGTGAGATAGGGTCAATGCCATTTCCTCCTGGTGTGGGTGAACGCTCCAGTGGTGAAGTTGGCAACACTGAAAACTATGAAGTTATCTCTGCTGATAGAGCAATTGATGAAAGCAATGTGGGCAATCGCATTCTACGCAACATGGGGTGGCAGGAGGGACTGGTACGTTCATCTCCCATATATTTCTTTTCATTTGACATTCAGTATCAACTGCATTGACCAAGGATTTAATGCCCCCTCCGTGTTTTGCATTTCTATTGCAAAATGCTTCTCTCTGTGAAAACTGATTTATGCATGACTATTTGTTATAATAAAGTGTTAAATTTTAGTTTTGCTCTTAGAAAGCTGTTAGCATCAATTATCAGATCTTAACTTTGTCCTGTAGATCTCTTTTCCAGAATAAACCAGTAATCCGCATCTTGATTAGTACATTGAGTCCATGTGATTTGTATCAACTCTACCTTAAAAGGCTGAAGACTACCGTGTATGAATCAGAACTTATTGTTTTTTATTTGGTTGAGGGAGAATATGTCTAGTGGGAAAAATAGCTTCTTGGCCACCTGAAGTTACAGTTGAATGCAGGAGAACCATATTTCCTAGATTATGGAAACTGCGAAACTATTGTGTTGTGTTCCTTCTGACGTGAGTGTGCATTGGTATTGTTTTTGTTTCTTGCAACTACTTTGCATATATCTAGGGTCTGGGAAAGGATGGTACTGGTATCAAGGAACCAGTCCAGGCAAAATCCGGTGACGCCAGGGCTGGACTTGGGAGTCAGCAGCGGCGGGCAGATCCGTCCCTAGAGGCCCAAGCTGGGGACAGCTACAAAACCATCATACAGAAGAAGGCAATTGCAAGATTTAGGGAGATGTCGTAGACTGTTTCCTCTATTCTGTATTTTGTAGTTCATTTTCTTGTTGTACTTCTGTCCGTGCTTTTTTGTATGTGCTTTGTTCAGAAGACTGGCATCCGAATTATCAGTGTTTATTATGTAGCCCGAGATCACTATTGTTTTTGCTGGGCTCCAATTTACTACGTTTGTTCTGGTGTGTTGGATCAGTTGAATGCCATCGGACAGTGTGGCGATACTAGAGATTGCATCTTCTTATATTTTGTGGTTTCACAAATTGTAAAATTTATAGAAGTTGCTCCACGGCCGGAGCTTTTGTGTTCTCAGTTTTGTGAGAATTGCTTCAAAATAATTTGGGCTGCTGCCTTTTGAGTTTATAATTTGGTGGTCTTGCCAGCGACTGAACGCACCACAGCTAAACTGTTTAGTGAAGCGAAACTTGCTGCTTGTTTGCCGTTTGATGTGAGGGACTGGCAGTGGCCGACGCTTTGGCCTCCCACTCTCCCAGATGCGATTCATGCAAATGGAAAAGGAAAAAAAAAGCGCCGTTGCCGGGGATCGAACCCGGGTCGCCCGCGTGACAGGCGGGAATACTCACCACTATACTACAACGACTTCCATGCCTGTAATACGCCTTTCTCTCACTTCTGCGTGTCTATCACTTCAGAACAATGCTGCACGGGCGTTTGACGTGGCGGGTGCAGTACACTTCCCTCGGTTATTTCAACTAAATGGCAACAGTGGTTTGGGGTTTTCTATTAAAAAAATCTCAGCCAAGGATTCTTTGCAATTAAGGTACATATAAGCTCAAGATAGGCTTACAAATCCACCAGCCGAAAAAATTTATGAACCTCGATCCTTCAAGACAACGGGAGGATTTTTTTATCAACCGTAAAGTCTCGCTACGTTGAAAACTAGGCAAATTATCTTATAAATTTGTAGCAATCCCTTACCGTCTTTTAAAAATTTTGAGCTAAACACATAAATCTCGTAGGATAATATCTTAGCATATAACCTCTTTTAAGGCACATTGGTAAGAGCATCCTCTACCTAACCTCCTTATAGTTTAATCTAAGGTTTTAGGAGTGAGATATTCCTAAATCAATCATCCTAAATGAACCATTATATTTAGTCCTATCCTAAATTATTTGCTCCCCCTTAAATCTTTCGCAATTATTTGCTCTCTCCCATTAAATACAGGGCAAATTGTCTTCCTTCTCTACATTTTTGAGATATATGGAAATTGTTGTGTGAGAAAAATAATTTGTATGGGGACATACTTAGGATGGCCCTTATATGAGGAAAAAAATCATGAGTTTAAATTTAGAAAGGTTATTAGAGATGATATAATGGATTGAATAACATTCAATACCATTTGATTCGGGGTTGTGCTCTAGTTTAGGTCGCTCCTAGTGGGAGTTTCATTACTCATCTACTAAAACATGCTATATCTACCAAAACATGCCAGATCATAACCGTGTATTCCATGTTTCATCTAGATAAAACTCTCTCACCTCACATAAAACTCCCTCTATCTCTCTTCAAAAATACCTTGCCACCTCAGCAAACATTCTGATGTGTCATGGCATTTAATGAGCATGAAGTTCAAATGAAACATTCACTAAGAATGGCCTTACGAAACTTCACATGTACAGTGTACATGTAGCAGTGCTCGTGTAATAGTAACATACTGATCATATATGATGCCATATAGTAGCATTACCAGCCATGGTCCAATGGTTCATCGTGCTGCAATTTCATAATTGGAATAATTAAGTACTGGGTTTTAGGACAATAACTAAGTACTGATTCGGGCATAATTGCATTGCAAGGGGCTACATTGATTTGGCATGAATGAAATATAGAGATATCAACAGAAAAAAGAATCCAAATGTTACACAACGTGTTTCACACTTTTGGAAGTGCTTGATTAATTTGTCATAACTAATTTCTAAGAAATATTCCACGTCTAAATCTAGTTCAAATTTTGATTTATCTTCATATAAGTATGTCCATCTATTTACCGAAACATCAGTTATGTTTTTCCCCGTCTCTGTGCTCAACAGTGGTGGGCCAAAATGATTCTTTTTCTCTATATCTCTCAAGGGCTAAGGTGCTAAACTGGTGCTTGTGCTTAAATATTTTTATCGCTTTATTAGTTCCCCTCAAATTATATTGTGGCTGTAGCTTTTGAATAGTTTTTTGTGTAATAAATATATGTATATGTTTTGTATACATGCCAATATTCACCACCATCTATGTGAATATAGATGGAGAAATTAAGAACCAAAATCCTTTACAATATAGCACGGAGGGAGCAGTGCATATGACATTACAAAACAAAAAAAGCTATTTTTTCAATAATCACTACAGTATATTTGGGGAGTAAAATATGTTTCCACAAGATCTGAAAAAAATGTGGTTTTACTCCCTGTTTCTCTTGGAAACTTTGTTTCCTTTTTTCTCTTTGTTGACAAAAATTCCATTTCTCATGTAGTTATGTTTCACACACGTGATCCACACGGACACACCCTCGTCGAATTTCCTTCACCTACAAATGTCCTATATAAATCTCCGGAGTCTCCACGATTCCCCTTGCTCCATTCTCAATCAAAATTGAGTTACAGGAATTTCTAAGTCGATGAATAGAAAAGGAGGCCAGAAAGAACAGGGGTGCGTTTCTCCTCTTCTATTTTCATTTGAACACTGAAATCGCAGATTACCGTTTCTTCACATGATTCCAGTTTATTGCCATTGAAACCAGATTTTCACGTCAAAATTATCTCCTCTCTCATGAATAATTTTTCTATTCGATCTTCTCTTCATCCTTCGCAGCGTAATCTGGACCAACGTATTTGCGTCAAGGCGTCTCCTTTGACGAGAACGAGATTGTTGGCGGCAATTCACGTGCAGAGATCCCAGACACCTCAACATGGAGAAGAAGACGCCGATCCCAGGAGGCAGCGGCGGCGACGATGCCGGAGGAGGAGGAGGCGGCAGCGCCGGCAATGGGCCGGCGGTGATGAAATCCTCGCGCGACGCGGTGGCGCCGCCTTCGCCGACGCCTCAGACGGAGTGCGACATGAGCCGCATGCCGGACTCGCCCCTGCGCAAGCCCGGCCACCGGCGCGCGCTCTCAGACATCATCGGCCTCCCGGTGGACCTGGACCTCGGCGCCCCCGGCGCCGGCGACGGTCAAGCGATGTCGGACGAGAACGAGGAGGAGCTCTTCTCCATGTTCCTCGACGTGGACAAGCTGAACGCGCGGTGCGGGCCGTCGGAGTCGGAGTCATCGTCCGGCGCCATGGCCGGGGGTGCCGGCGGGGGAGAGGCGACGGAGACGTCCGCGGCGCCGCCGGGGGCAGGGCTCAGGCCGAAGCATCATCACCAGAGGCATTCCATGGACGCTTCGAGCTCCGTGAACACGGGGAATCTGTTTGGGACAACGGCCATGGAGGGGGTGTCGCCGGCGGAGGTGAAGAAGGCAATGTCCGCCGCAAAGCTTGCCGAACTGGCGCTCATCGACCCAAAGAAGGCCAAAAGGTACCATCTTTGTGGATCTCTTTTGTTCTTTCCTTGTGTAGTGTCATCTGTTAGATTATGTCTGGGGTGGGGTGTCTTGGTTAAGATTGTTGTACTTGTTCTGTGTTTCTCTTAATGAAAAATGTGCTCTGCATGTTCGCGAATTTTTTTTTGTTAGATTATGTTGCAGAACGTGTGTCTCCACCAAATGTGTCTTAAAAAACAAATTGTGTTTGTAGCAAGCTTATTCAGGTTCTTGGGTAAAGTTTCTTATTCAGATTGAGTTATAAACACGATGATTCGTAAGTATTGATGCAAACTAGATGGCACGAAACACAAAGCGTTAATGGAGGGAAAAAGAGAAAGATATACTCTAGTATTTGTTCTTATCGATTTGAGCACGACGAAATTAATGGAATTCAGGTTCGCCCATCCTAGGATAGAGAGGAGCATGATGATATTGTCCAAGCTGCCTTTCCTTACCAAAAATAACGAAATATATATGGCACCGAAGCCATAATAATATATTAATAAATGAAGGGGAAGCACGAGAACTTGGCCATGGTGCATTGGTTGCCGGATAGTAGCATGTCTCTTGTTGATGATTGATTTGTGTTTTGGTGTTGTTAGTATAAGTCATGGTTTGTAAAGACAGGGTATGGTGAGCCAACTCCTTTCAATCGCCTAGAATTATAAGAGGATGCAAGATAACACCATACCAATTATGAATAAACTACAACAAAGCAATAGACGTTTGGGAGGAGAAAAAAAAAACAAAAAGGAAAGAAGAAGGGGAATAACAACGGGACCGGCCTAGCCCACTAGAAAAGGCCCATAGCGCGACCTACCTTAGGTTGCGGTGACCTAATACCACCTTGTCCATCTAGCGCCGCCACTCCCCCTACACCCCTTGTTCAATTTCTTCTTCCTTCCTTCGAGATAGGTTGACCGGAGGGAGTTCCATTCCGGCCGCTAGCCTCAAGCTAGCAAAGATGGAAATTTATCTTACTTGGTACTCCTCTTATCTTTCTCCCTCCTTCCCTCCCTCCCTCACTTTTGGGCTATTTTTCTTGGCAAGGTGATGGATGAGTTTAGTTGTTTTTCATAGCCTAAGCGACACCTAGATCTTTTGCCGTGAGAAAAACCTAGCCGCCATCACTAGTATAGTAGGCATTTTCAAGGGCGGTTGGGGAACCATTTTTAGAGGCGGATCCCTCGCTCCTGCCAATGCGTCTTGCAAAATAGACATTTGTAAGGGCGGGTGCCGAGCCGCCCCTAAAAATCGATTTTTAGAGACGGTTGGTAAGATGCACCCTCCTGAAAATCGATTTTTAGGACCAGATGACTTTTTCTATGATTTCTAGAGGCGGCTCAAATTTCCAAGCGCTTCTAAAAATAAAAGTGGGTGTATTTAAAGATCACTTTTGTGGTAGTGCATGACTTATGATAGCTCGTTTTCAGTAACGCAAAATGTGCATTTCATTTGTGGTTCTAGTCCAAAGGAAATTGTGTAATGCATTCCTGCACTCCCCACATTTATGCTGAACTTGGCACGTGGAAGATTGTAACAGTGTTTGAGTTTGTATTTTGATTCTTCTTCTGAACAATCATATTTCAGATGGCAAGCATAATAATCTGGAGCTTTTCCGTAAATTTATCCTCTTCATTTTGATTTATTGATGGAATGTGTACCTGTTCAAAAATGGAATCGTTGTGTTTTTTTCCTTGATATAAAGCTGTACGGTTAATGAGACCAGAGGTGCTTTAGTTCCTATTCTGATTGTTATTCGGTGAATCATATGATAGGATTATAAATAATCGACAGTCAGCAGCAAGATCGAAGGAAAGGAAGATGAGGTACATCGCTGAACTTGAGCGGAAGGTGCAGTTCATGCAGAGAGAAGCCACAGCATTGGCAACCCAGCTGGCATTGCTACAGGTGTGGTCTCCTCTTCTCTTCTGGTGATGCCATGCAAATTTCGATGCTTTTTTCTGCTCTCTGCAATGTACAGAGAGATAACGAAACAGGCCAACTGCACTAGACTGAAGTCTATGATGCATACAGCATACAGTTTATTATTGTAGCAGGAACCAACAGTTCTTTCTCATCGATAGTCAATTTCAATTCAATATAGCTAAATAATGAGAGAATCATTTCCTCCTTGCTTCATGCTAATAATATTACAAACAGAGAGACACGGCCGGGCTGACAGTCGAGAACAGTGAGCTGAAGATACGCATGCAGAACACGGAGCAGCAAATCCACTTACAAGATGGTAAGAATTTCATCGCCAAACAGCAGCACTGCTTGCACTTTGTTCTCGCCGAACCAAAAAAAAAAAAAATCCCAAGACTTACCACCCTCTCTTACCTCGATCGTGTCTGCAGCTCTGAACGAGGCCCTGAAGTCGGAGCTCCAGCGTCTGAAGGTGGCGACGGGGCAGACGATGGGAGGCAACAACAACAACAGCCAGATGATGAGCTTCGGCGGGCCGCCGCACCACCCGTTCGGAGTCGCCGGAGGGAACCACCACCACCACCAGCAGCAGCCGGCGTTCCACCACCCCGGCCAAGCGATGCCGGCGTTCCTGGCGATGCATCAGCATCAGCAGCAGCTACACCACCCGCTGCAGCAGCATCCTCTGCAGCAGACCACCACCCAGCAGCTGCAGCAGGCCGCTGCGCTCAGCCTGAACATGAATGGCCCGCCCGGGCAGCGGCAGTGGGGCGACGCGTGGTCGGAGAGCAGCAGCAGCTGATGATCCGGCGATGGCGGGGGCAGTCTTGGGAGCTAGTTGTGGTCGTTATATGTCTGTCGTCACTCGTCAGGATGCTTTGGTTTTGGCATTGCCCAAGCGATACTAGTATGTCAGATACTATGCTGTTAATCAAAATATGTACTGTATGTAACTGAAGGGTTATCAGGTTCGTTGTTGTGCTTAAAGGATGTTATAGTACTGTGGTTATGTGTGGCTGCAAATTCAGATGGGACATTTTGATGAGTCAGTAGGTCACTGACAGATTAAATGGTAGCGTCGCGGTCTCTTTTATTTTCTCGTGATGGTGGTAGCTTCGTACATGGGGTGGTGATAGGTTGCACTTTCGGTGGCATCCATCGTTGAAGTCGGAGGTGCACTCCGTCGTTGTCGTTGTAAGTTGCCGCTGTATTTCAGTTAGTTGTGAGGGCAACGGTGTTCGATCAGGGATTTTTTTTTTTTGTTGCTGGATTTCCGAGCCCAGTTTCCTTCATTCATATAAGTCAGATCAATTCTATTCGTAAGTTTGAAGGTTCTTCGGGAAAAAAAAAAGCATGGCTAATGTGAAGCAGGTGATCTGTACGATGTCGTTAGATAAATACTTCGTCAGGGTTGTTTCCTTGATGGACGTATGTTCGTCCGCCGATCGGCGTGCCAAAGAAACGTGCTTTAGGGACTAATCTTATCTTACTATTACTAATTAAAAGTTCTAAAAAAAACACTAATTTCAAAGCACGCTAAAAAAAATAATTTCTAGAAATTCTCACGATAATCAGAAACATCCGACCACCAATTGACAGATTGAAATATTAATAGCCATTAAATCTATTTTCTAAGTAATTACCCACCTCTGTCGTTATGAAAGGTCTTGAGTTCAACTCTCAACGAAAACAAATAACCTTTTTTTTTCATTAGATATATTTTATAAGTAATTATCCACCTCTGACATTACGAAAGGTTTTGAATTCAACTCTTAACGAAAGTAAATATCTTCTTTTTAAAAAAAATTCTTAACCTTGAGTTTTTGCCCTTTTTTTATTAAAGATGCTAGAAATCTTTCCATGAAACAGATATTTTGCAGACTCCCTTACGTCAATCCTCGTAAGATGCACTAAAAAAATAAAATTATAAAAATTCTTACAATAATAAAAAACACCCGATCATCGATTGACAGGTTGGAATCTTAATAGCCATTAAATTTGTTTTCTAAATAATCACCCGCTTTTGTCATTATCAAAATAATATTAAATAACCCCTAAAACTACATATTAATTATCCACTCTACTAATATAAAAGAAAAATATGAAATAATACCCTAAATTTATAGCTAATTCTTTACATTTGCTATTTCGACGGATAATACCAAATATCCCTTTAATTTATATTTAAATTGTTCACTTTAGTTATTATGACTGATAGTCTAACGAAAGTAACCCCTCAAAATTATATTAAAATCATCTACTTCAGATGCGCTAGAAAAAAATAAAATTATAGAAATTTTTACAATAATAAAAAAAAACATCCGATCATCAATTGACAGGCTGGAATCTTAATAGCCATTAAATTTATTTTCTAAGTAATCACCTAGCTTTGTCATTATCAAAATAATATTAAATAATATCTAAAACTACATATTAATTACCCACTCTGCTAATATAAAAAAAAAAGAAATAACACCCTAAATTTATACCTAAATGCTTACATTTGCTATTTTGACAGATAATACCAAATATCCCCTTTAGTTTATATTTAAATTGTTCACCTTAGTTATTATGACTGATAGTATAATGAAAGTAGCCCCTCAAAATTATGTTAAAATCATCTACTTTTGCGATCGATCAAAGATTATCTAAATCAATTAAGCATACATATAAATAGCAAGATTTGGTATTATAAAAAATTAAGTATAAAAATAGATCTATATATGTTGTACTGTAACATATAATACATTTACGACTCTAATCCGTGCGAAAGCACGGGTTGATTGACTAGTTGTTCTAACACCCGTAGGTAGCGTTTGGTTGAAGGACAGCAGGGGATGCAACGGTCCCGTCCTGATTCTGGTGACGGGTCCATTCCATTCTTTTTTTTTGTTGGTGTTTGTTTGGGTTGGGAGACAGTTAAAGGGATCAAAGACATGATAACTAGGTTTCAGCTATCATCATCTTCGGTATTTTTTTTCTCAAGCCGCAGACGTCTTCTTCCCCAGCGCCTTCTTCGGCTTCCTCTCCGACGGTGGGCCGCTTTGCGCCCGGCTCTCGGCGACGAGCTACTCCGCCTCCTCCTTCGGCGGGTCGCGCCGCGCCTCCAGCCTTTACCCCCTACCCCGCGCCGCCCAGATCCACCGCCTCCCTCTGGCGGTGGGCATCCTCGGCTCCGCCCGCTCCGCCGCTCACCACCCCCGCGCCACCGTCTCCACCTCTGGCAAGCCGTGTCGCTCGGCTCCAGCACCGGCGACAGTCTGCCTGGCTCCACCTCCAACCGGCCTCCACGCGCACACAAGATAGAAACATAGTCCGTTCCGTGTCGTCCCCTCGTTTTGGTGGAATGATACCGTCCCACATTTTGGAGGAATATTTCCCACAAGAGATGATTTTGTCTTATATGTCTCCCAACGAAACAACACCAAAAGAGAATTGTTCCAACCCATTCATTCTCATTCCACCAACCAAACATACCCTTAGGGCACGTACAACTCGGTGCCTAACATCAATGCTTAAAGAAAAAAACTTTTTTTTTCTAAACCCGACGGGAGCGGCGCTTAGCGGAGAGTCCGATTGCTTAGTTTGGGCACGATGCTTCGTCCGGAGTTGTGGGCATTTTTTATCCCTGATCGACGCTTTCACGTGAGGCTTTCGCTGAAGCAGTTGGAAAGCTTCTGTCCATCCAGCTGGTATGCATGCATGCATGCTTGTGGCTACGGCTAGCACCGGTTGCACGGAAGATGCTTACACAAATGCTAAGTTATAACAATCTAGTTAAGCACCGGCAAATACAGGTGTTGTCACTGCGAAGGAAAGGTACTTATGCAGATGCTTAGAGCTTTTGTTCTCTAAATAGCACCGACGCACTGTACATGTTTTTAGTGGCTAGACCAAAATGTAGGCACAGTTTGACCATATTTGATTTAAATTAAAATTTAGCTAAATGGTCGGCCACGGAGGAGAAGGAAGGATGGATTCCGACGACGAACGATGGAGAGGTGGCGGAGCTAGAGGTGTAAACTGTACCGGATAGATGCCGGAGCACAAGGTCTCAGCTGCGCCTTGGAGGCTGATTGGATGCCTGCATATGTCTCTGGCTTGTCCCGCGAAATGCAAGAATGACATGTTTGGATGCATGCAGCAGCCACTGAGCCTGGCCCTGCACATGCAAATTCCTCCCTCGGGCTTGGCTCCGGCGGTACGCAGGAATCGGCCGTTTCTCGGCGTGTAGGCTCGTGAGATGCAAGGTGTGACTGGACACGGAAACCAAGGTAGGTTTTATTTGGGTTTTTTTGGCTATAATTCTTAATTAAGATATCCAATCACTAAACCGATTTTACTTTTAAGTTCTTGACATTTTTATGAACAAAGTAGATCACATTTGTCATATAAAATTTTAAAAAAATATTTTTTATTTATTCGTCTTGTTTCATGGTGCAGGCAACCAAACAGCGTTTCTGCAGAGCCTGGATAAACAGATGCAATCAACCAAACAAATGGTCCTTGCATGCCTTCCGCCTGGCCTGGCTCTTCAAATACGGGCCAAGATAGGTCACGCAGTCATCCAATCGCACCCTTCGTCTACGCCAAGCGCCGTTGCTGTCTTCCTTGCCATCTCTGGACCTCGATAACGAGTGGGCTGAGCTGATTGGGCCGGCTGGCTCTCGGCCCATCCGATGCCACTCAAATTCTTTCCCACGCAAGACTTCCCCATACAGCGGCCTTGATCCTTATTCCTTAGTGCCCCGCGGCACCCCCTCATCACATTCTCCATCCCCGGTATATAAGCTGGCTACTGCACTCACCAGAGGGAGTTGGCATACTGATCAGTGTGATGTCACTGGGACACTGGCTGTGAGCCCCTTCGCTTATTTGATGGATAGACGCTCAGCAGGGTTGTAGCTAGAACATTCAGATTTCAGAAACTGATATCTTTTTTTTTTGACTAATGCTTGTTGAATTACGAAGTACAAAGCTCACTCTGATGATGGATAGTCCTCGCAGAAAGGGTCCTACACCGCAATGACACTTTGGATGCAACGTACTAATATAACAGATGCCTCTTTGATGGACACAATCCAGGTTGTTCTCAAGAAAGACGAGATCATGGATTCATAACGGTTAACATGACCCTGTGCGCCCTCGCCGAGTCGCCAGCGGTGAGGATGCCGTCATGACTATTTGATATCATAGGTGAAAATAAATAGTTAGATGTATCACTTTGAAGCATAGCTTAGTCGCACAAAAAGCAGATTGCGAAGGTAAGTGAGCCGGCAGCGTAGAAGATGGACTTGAGAGATTTGTGAGATGTTTTATTCATCAACTTCTTTTGAAAATGACGACAGAGTTTTTATGGACTTTGTCACTTTGACATCTCGGTTCGGGGTATATGAGAATATATGTAATTGCATCAAGCTTTTTCCTTATTGTTGGGTCTTTTGTGTTGACAGTTGGTGTGAGTTGTATATTGAGGGTTTCTATCTTTTTTCTTTCTTTTACTTGGCTAAGTGCATCTCTAAAATGAAGAGACCGGAACATTATTTCATCTTGAAAATAAAGCTTTTTTTGTCTTAAAAAAATTAAACCGGCAGCGTCCAGATAGCGTTCACCATGTGTGCTGAAGCTTCGAGGAAATCACCAGATGCGTGCCTTTTTTTTTTCTTTTCTGTTTTACGACTTGCTCGACGACGTACCCTCCACATGGAGAAGAGGATGCGACGTCGACTGAGCTGGCGGCACGAGGGTGGCGTCGGGAACCAATCCAATCGTAGCGGACTGAGGCGGCCAACGAGCTAGGTATGCAGAAGTTAGAACGCGCAGTCAAGAAGTACGCAGGTGAACACTGTGAATCGGTGCTGCAAAAACTGGGGCAGAGTACATGTATAATGTATTGGCTCTTCTATTTATTAGAGAAAATAAATTAGAAACGCTAATAATATGCATACGCGGCACGAAAGCACGTCGATCGTGCCATGCATCCCACGACCGAGCCTGAAACTGAAGCTCCTGCATGAATGGGCATGCAGCTAAAGACGCAGACGGCCTCAAACTGAAATAGAGCTGTGCTCGACCACTAATAAACCGAAATAAACTGAGAAGGAACAGAGCAGCGAGACCCTGGCCACATACCTTTTTTTTTTTTTCGAATGAGATAAACTCTGCTTGTAAGAAAGCTATAAGTTTGATACAAGGCGCACCACACAAATCGAGTATCCTAGATAACAAAAGAGATCAAAGCAACTACAACGATTAACATTCAACCAACAGCAACACAAAGTAGCAGCACACAACACCGAAGGGAGCTCAGCCCATAGCCGCACACAACAATTGTCACATATACGTAACAGATATCCGACGCAGGCAGAGGTGAAGGCTTGAAAGTGCACATCCAGTCCCTCACGACCCCTACCAAATCTTCCACGACCTCTTGTTTATTTGACCTCATACCTCCTGAAAGTGGACAATTCTGCATGATCCTGCTGTGACGACGTTCCCGCGTAATCTTCTTGGTGCAGGAAATTTGTCATCAGCCACAAAATTGTTGTCAACTCGCCGCCATTGCTGAGCTTCCTGGCATGGGACTCCCTGCTGCATCGGCTGGATGCATACACAAGGAAATCCATCCACAGATTAAGCAGTAGTTCCAACACGGGCCCTCAACGTCTTCACCAGAGTCCGGTCCTCTGGATTCTTGTCGATCCAAGAGTCAACTATCGCGTGCTTGCACACGTAGAACATGGAGTGAGAATGGCGGGCGATGTATTCGTCTCCGCCATCCTCCTCCGTTGGGCGGAAGGCTTGGACATTGACGGCTAGATTGTTCCTGAGGGAGCTCCGGATGCTGTCCAGGTTGCCACGCTTGAGAGCCCAGATCCGCTCTGCATACTTGGCACCCGTCGCCGCCATCGAGGTGCTTGTAGAGGACATATGCCGCTGCCAGGACCTGCACCGCGAGATTCTGAAGGTGCCGCAGCCAGAGCTTGCTGTCCTCGAGCGCGTAGGCGCTGATGTTGTCCGGGCCTCCCAGGTGCAGCAGGAGGAACGGCGCCCAGAACGCCACCAGCTGGTGCTCTTGCGGCACGCTGCTCAGGGAGAGGTGCCCAAGAGCGTACGTTGCGGTGGAGTCGGCCAGCTGGTACGCCTGCCAGAGGAGGATCCTGAGGAAAGCGGAGGCCTTGCGACGACGGATCCCCGCGAAGAGGAGGAGGACCAGCTGCAGGGCAAGGCTTCCAAGGACAAGGATCTGTGCTGCCCAGTGGTTCCAAGCGCCTAGCGGCCCTCCCGCCATTGTATTTTTCTGCAATCATGTACCAAGACAAGACGTACTTGTTGATCGAGCTAGAGACGATATGCTGACGATCGATGCACAACACAATTAATTGTTGATCGTAAAACAATTAATGCTGTTGATGGCAACCAATACACAGGAAAGATTGGAGGGAATGCAGCAGCTTTGCTTACGTGAGGCAGTTCGCATGCAGTTTCCTAGAACATTCCCTACGCTCCTATAATAAGACTGATGAAAGTTGCATAAGATTGGAGGGGGATGCTGCTCACTCCTTCAATGCAAAGGCAGAACACCTGCCATTTTCACTTCAAAAAAGAGGTGCAAAACGTTCAAAAGGAGCAACAACAACTACGGAGGAGAAACAAGGGTCCATCAACTGATGAGACCACCTCATATTACTACTTTGAACTGTTCAATTAGTCTTATTTTAAAACCTTAGAGGGTGTTTGGTTTGGGGTGGATTTTGATAATCTAGATAATAGAGAATCGAGGAGCCTTGGATTTTGTGCTCGTGAGATAAAATCCATCCAGAATCATGAGTTGTTTGGTTCCATAGAAGATTTTTGCTTCTAGAATCCAAAGAACCAAACACCTCCTTAGACTAAGAACCAAACACCCCGGGTTTTCAATTCTGCTGTATGTTTCTGCTGCGTGATGCCCCCGATTCTCGGCTCTGCGTAGAGCTCGTGGTTCAACGCGTTAGCGGTTAGTGCTCTGAAGCAGCTCGCATATCAGTATTTTCTCACGCAATGGTATAGCACCCGAGAGACTACCGCGTAATAATTAGGTACCATGTTGGGACCGAAGATATCAACTAGGTTGATATATAAGTCTCACGCATGCGACCACTTGCCAAGCTCTAAAGTGACAAATTATGACCGATCCGAATTGTTCTAGCAGTAAAGCATGTTGATGCCAACTTAGAGTATACATCCTCCCTACAAAATGAACGAAGTCCTAGCTTTGTCTAAAGTTAAATAAATTTAAATTAGAT
Organism: Paspalum notatum; assembly: GCA_022530915.1. NCBI lineage: Eukaryota > Viridiplantae > Streptophyta > Magnoliopsida > Poales > Poaceae > Paspalum > Paspalum notatum. The sequence continues at coordinate 1,964,674 of CM039691.1, forward strand.
AAAGTTTGAAAAAGGTATCTATGCTTATGTGCCAGATAGATATTATTCGATTCATCGCTATTATATTTATATGTTTAGTGGCATAGGTGTTGCCTTTGGAATCGAGGAAATATAAAGAAATTTATTGTAGGAGTCAATTTCTATAGAAAATTTCTCTATGAGAGCCTTTAGAATGAATTATTGGATTATACCTATTTCTGAAATCCCTATGGAAAGGTCTCTTTCATAGCAATTTTAGAGAAAAATAAGTAAGAGGTCCAACCTTATTTTTTTCCTTTGTGCCTTGGGGCACCCGCAATGATGAAGTAACTTACTCTCTATAGAACATGTACACCTCAAATATAGATAGAGCAGTAGATAGGGTCTGCAATGGTCTATCTATAAGAGTAATCTAAAGTAACTGAAAGGGTTCCACATGCCATAATATTTAATTGGGAAAGTCCATTTTTCAACCCTGTATTGTCACGTTCGTTCGGATTTTAACTTCAAATTACGAGACCAGACATCCAAGCATTACAAGAATACAAATGATTTTTGTCGGCCAAAAACCGACGGAAATATGATTTCGTCGGTTTTCGGTCGACGATAGTTAACTGACGAAAGTTACGGTAATTTTTGTCAGGGCCGAAGCCTTGCACGGTGATGCCCTTGTTCCATCTCCGCATGATGATTTTCACTCCATCCTGGCCGTTTGCATGCGTCATTTGCAGTACATGCACATCGATAACAAAAGTCAGCATAAGTATGATATAGATTGTCAAATGGCATAGCGAAGATAGATTATTTCTGAATGGAAGTAATAATACCGATGTTGCATTACTGAACTAAAGAACACAAGTCGATGCTTTATAGAGATGTAACTCAGGTACTTTCAAATTTTAACTAGAGTCTAATTTAGAGGAGCTCAATCTAATATACCAAAAATTCAGAGATATTCATAAACAAATTATCACAAGGCATGCAGTCTGTATGCCATATTCAGAGATATTCAGTTATATTTACACTAGATGTATCAGAATAGAAAAAAGAAACAATTATAAAACAAGAGTCACGACCATGCTCCATTAGTAAATACTAGTCAATCAACACGTGCTTTCGTACGGGTTAGAGTCTTAAATGTATTATGTGTTACGGTACAACATATATAGATATAAATTTATACTTATTTTTTTTTATAATAACATATCTTGCTACTTTATATGTATGCTTAATTGATTTAGATAATCTTTGATCGATTGCAAAAGTAGGTGATTTTAATATAATTTTGAGGGGTTACTTCCATTATATTATCGGTCATAATAACTAAGGTGAATAATTTAAATTATAAATTAAAGGGGATATTTGGTATTATCCATCAAAATATAGCAAATGTGAGCAATTACATATAAATTTAGGGTGTTATTTCATATTTTCTTTTATATTGGCAGAGTGGGTAATTAATATGTAGTTTTAGGGGTTATTTAATATTCATTTGATAATGGCAAAGGTGGGTGATTACTTAGAAACAGATCTAATGGCTATTAAGATTTCAACCTATCAATTGATGATCGTGTGCTTTTTATTATTGTGAAAAATTCTATGATTTTATTTTTTTCTAGCGCATCTTGTGAGGGTTGACGTAAAAATTTCAAAAAGAGTCTACAAAATATCTGTTTCTTGGAAAGGTTTCTAGCATCTTTAATGGAAAAGAGAACAAAAACTGAAGGCAAATTTGAAAATGGAAAAAATTTTAAAAAAGAAGAAGATATTTGCTTTCGTTGAGAATTGAACTCAAAACCTTTCGTAATGGTAAAGGTGGGTAATTACTTAGAAAATAGATCTAATAAAAAAAAAGAAGAGTATATTTGCTTTTGTTGAGATTTGAACTCAAGACCTTTCATAATGGCAGAGGTGAGTAATTATTTAGAAAATAGATCTAATGGCTATTAATATTCTAATCTGCCAATTGATGGTAAGATGTTTCTAATGATTGTGAAGATTTCTAGGATTTATCTTTTTTCTAGCGCGCTTTGAAATTAGTGTTTCTTTTAGAACTTTCAATTAGTAATAGTAAGATTGATAACATGGCAAAGCCCACAAAGATAAACAAAGAATACTGCTGTACTATGAAAATGACACTCCATTTGCCTTTGCTCGTGTGTTTCTTACCTGCAAAGAAAACCCAAGCTACCACCAAAGCGCTGCTGCTGTTGAGCTCAAAACTGAAGATTGTCTCTGCATGTCAAGCTGCTAGTGTGAATGGAACTACAGGGAGATGAAGCCGAGCAGCGGCTGCAAAAGTAGAGCAAACTGAACAGACAAACTCGAACTGCAGCTGCTAATACTATAATTCACAAAATTTCCATTCACCAAGTCCAGTCTTACAGCCAAAAAAAATAATAATAATAATAAGAACGTGTAAGTCTATCATGATGCGAGTATGGTTCGATTTCATTACCCATAGTTATTCCAGTAGAGAGGAAGTCATAACCACCAGGTATAACTGGTGCAAGTATAGGGGTATAGTACCCAATAAACCTATATAGGTATATCTTCCCGGTTGAAAACCAACAATTCAACTTATACTTTCACTATACGGGCCAATCATCCTTTGTAGCCCAACTTATGTGTTGCTATCCTGTTGAATTGTGGATTGTGCGAAGAATGGTTATTGGATGTAGCTCATAGAGTCACCTGTGTCATCTCGAAGTTATTTCCTGGTAGTTGATTATGCACTTGTGTTTTACTAGCAAAAATGTCCGTGCGTTGCAACGGAAAAAAAATCCATTATAATGCTAAACGTGGTATACTCTAATATGTTTGCAAGTTGGATTGGTCAAAAATAAGAACCTATATCTATATAAGGTAGAATGATTTAAACTGGATTAATGTTGGATTAATTTTAAATTAATAACTCGTGTCAAATAAAATAAGGACATGTGATTAGATCGTCACATATTCTGAGAGAATTTGTATCGTGTTCTAATAGAAACTGTATTCCATATGGCATGATGCCTCTAGGTGTATTCCACATGGCATTATCGTTCTTGCTTGTACAGTTATCCACGAGCACACAAACTTTTTTTTTCTGCGGACTCAGATTGAAGCATCGTACAACTCCACTTGACCCAGCCCTTCTGCTTGTGAGAGGCTGGCAGGCTGCTGCTCCGAGCGCGACGAGATAGAAGACCACAAAAAATGCACCGACTGGATCAACACGTATAGAGGCATAGAGCTAGCAGTCGCACTTGCACATCCGTATCATTAAGCAGACGCCTGCAAATTCTTGTACATGGATCCACCGTCGGTCCACTGCTAGCTCATCATGTAGGAATCAACCATCATCAAGCCTCGTGAAGTGGGCAACAGCTCGGCCATGCTGCCTATACCGCCATGTGGTTGCCGATGAGGAGTTGGACGACCGGCCAGATCTCATGCTGCCAATGGAGCAATCCATCCATGGTAACGTTTCGTGTGATTGTGTGAATATAGATTATATATTAAACCAATCTATTCAACGATGCCTCGTCAGCCTCCCAGATTCAATAATCATGGAGCCCTCATTACCATGGAAGAGCGCTATCCTCATGGTGCGGGCTTCCCGTTGCCAACTGACATGCTGGCCTTACGCTCCGCCTCCTCGACGTACGACGTTTCCCCGCATTTCTGTCTGGCCCGGCTGGCGGCAGCCGACGAACGCCCAGGTCCTAGGCCAATGTCCCGAGGCCCTGGTGCTTCCTACGACTGCCGAGGCATGCAAAGTAGAGTAAACCATGCCGATATATATGCTCGCCGACGGCATCACCTCACGCTAGGTCATGCGCGGCTTGCCTCGGCGACTCGGCGTAGGAAAGGATCGAATGTGGAAGGCTTTGACAACCATGGTCGTGCGGACACACGGTTGCTCCTGCGGCAACTCGCATGTGCTCGTCGTCGACTCATAATTTTCTATTCCTAGTAGTACTTCGCTGTGTTTGGAATTAATTATATGTCTTCTAATAATGTAGGCAGGAAACTACGGCCACCTCTTGCTTTTTTAAATGTGTCAATATACCGTGTTGTACATGTAGTTCATGTTTAATCACATCTGCTCTAATCGAATTCTTTATTTGATGGGATTCTTGTTTGCCTCATATTAGGATGCCCCTTTGATTGAGATGAGGTTGAGTCGGATTTGCATGGTATCGATTAACCGTATTGTGAGCCTATAGGAGAGTTTCACATGTGCACGATGAGGGAGGCAAGCTGACTACCTTGCCGTATATGAACCTGACATACAGGCAAGAAAAAGGGTGACGGTGGATGGATTTTAGAAGCGAGGTACAAATTAGGACATATCGGTTCCACGTGTCAAGTATGTGAGAGACTGGATGCGCATAGGAGGCCCACCTGTCACGACGGACCGAGGGACCGTGAAACCTTATTTGCTTTAATATTAGGTATAGATTATGCCTTTATGCTAGCAAGATATGAAACGGCAAACTTATTACTTGTCGGGTACGGGCTACCTATGGGTACCAACTGCATGTATTATGTGCACATGTATAGATAGAAAATAATACCCATACATAGAACATAGATACGAGGGTTTCATATATGTATATATAGGGAAAGCCCATTTTAAGACCTTGTATTTGTTATAGGTGTCTATTTTTGAACCTAAAACCGCAAAACTAGATAAAACGCACCCCTTAACTATCTAAATCCGAACAAAATACACCCTTGGCGGTTTTAGGAGTGGTTTTGCTGACGTGGCATATGTGGGGCCCAGATAGCAGCGAGGTGGCCCATCTCCCACCTTCTGTCCCTCCCTCTCTCATCTCTGCCTACCTCTGCCTGTTGCTCGCCGCCGTCTCAAACCTACCCGGTACCCGCAGCTCCCAAACCATGCCGCTCGAGCACCAATGCCGCGCCGCCCTGCCCCCAACTCTCGTGCCGCGCCGCACCGAGGTCCTTTGCTTGTCCGAGCTCCTTCGTCGTGGTGCTCCCCATCGTGCTCAAGCTCACCAGCGCATGACCCCCATCCCACTCAAGCTCGCGGCGTGCAGCTCCCGCTCAAGCTCTCAGTAGCACGCGGCTCCCCATTCCGCTCGAGTTCGCCGGCACACGGCTCTCCATCCCGCTCGAGATCGCCGCCATGTGGCCCCCCTCCTGCTCGAGCTCGCCACCAAGTGTCGTCAAGATGCGCCGCGCAGCGCCGCGACGCCCATCCGTGCCGCCGAGCTTGCCGCCATGTGGCCCCCCTCCCTCTCAAGCTCGCCGCCTTAACCGCCGCTCGTCGCCTGTGGTCCGAGGCCCTTGGCCAGTACGCATGCGGCGGCGGCGCACGCGGCGTCGCCGCGGGGTCCACGCAGGGGGCTGTGAGAGGGACGCGACGCCCTCCAAGGATTGGGCCCGTGGTCGTGTGAGAGGGAGAGGGCAGCGGGGGAGGGAGAATAGGGGGAGATGGACCACCTGTCAACGATTCCATGTAGGCCCCACATGTGCCACATCTGCAAAACCACTCCCAAAACTGCAGAGGGGTGTATTTTGTCCGGATTTAGATAGTTGAGGGGTGTGTTTTGTCTGGTTTTGCAGTTTCAGGTCAAAAAATAGGTACTAAAATGGACTATACCCGTATATATATATATACTTACTTACTATGCAATCAATGCGGGTACAGGTCAGTGATACTCACATACGAGAAACCCATTGCTATACGGCGGCGACCCCCGCCCTCTCCAAACCGGCGCCTCCTGCCGGCCAGATCCGCTGGGTGGGCCGGGTGATGGCTGCTGACGCAACATTTAGACGAATATTTTGTATCATTTTATATGGATTTTCACTGATTTTATACATCAATTATATCTTTTACTAACAATTATCACCGATTATTGTGGATTTTGCAATATTGTCTTGAAAATTTTGCTATATGTGTTTTTTTATAGGTTTTTGACCAATTTTTCGCGAAATTCACCACAATCTACCTCAAGTGAGAAAAGACCTCTAAAGATGATATTTTATGAAGATGAAGATTATGAAAGGCTTGGTTAATTCATCCCTCCTCTGTGTTAATCAAGGCTTTCTAGTCAGAAACTTCATGAAAATATCAAGTGCTACCAGAATATAGAAAAATATGCGGGAAAAGCACTTCAATTCTTATCAAAACTAGAAGACTTCGTCAACTCTCGGAGAATATCGAAGATTCCAGAACCCCAAGAGTCCGAAAACCCTCGCAAAAATATTTCTTAGGCGGCAAGAAAAATCGCAGCGAAAGATGGAGGAAAAGGCCGAAGAAAAGGGTCGGGTCGGCCGACCCTAGGCCCTTTGGTCGGCCGATCGCCCCCCTTCCGGTGCCGTCTCGTATTCCCCTACCACACCACTTTCAGAAGATTCCAAGGAGATAAAGATTACTTGATTACGAAGGAATTAAAGATAAGGAAGGTTTATCACGAGATCCATCCAAGGTTAAATTAAATCTCTAGATATTATCGGATTTCAGTACAGCAGCACCTTTCGGGCCCAATTTGGAGACCTAAACGACGTCAAATGAAGGAAGCTTTAATACCAAAATTGTAGATCTCTTCGAACTCTACAATTTAGAGTCCGAGTTTGTCTTATTTGGACTTCGGATGACAGAGATATAGTTAAAATACGAAAGGTACAGAAAACAGAAAAGTCTGATTTCGGGACAAACAAGAGTCCTACTCCAACTCCAAGCGAGAATCTCCTAAAGGAAGGTGGAGGGCGCCCCAAGGCACCTCCGGGGTATAAATATAAACCCCCATGAGACCCCAAATTCATCCGATTCATCCAGTTCATTATTAAGGTGACAAGACGTAGAGAAGAGGGACTACAACCAGAGACGAGTAGAGGGTAGAGTTTCTAGCTTAGAATTAGAGTTCTTCTAGTTCGTAGAGATGATCAGAGGCCTTGCATGGTGCTCTAATTATCTAGCTCCAGAGATCTAATTGTATCATCAATGGAAGGTATGATCATGGCGGTGTATTTGATACAATTTATTAATGAAGCATTGTTCTGGTTCTAACTATGCTTGTTCTAGTTGTAATTAACTTTATGTCTAGATGCATGTTACTTAGAGCATGTCATTAAGGGTTATATTCTTTTAGTGTTCTTGATTATTGATTTAGCTTACTAATGATATAGTTGTATATCTAGTTCTTGCGATCATGGTGATTAGAGATTCTAGTTGTGCTAATTATGTTATTAGACCATTAAAAATGCATTTCTAATTATGTGCCTGTTGAAAGTTTCTCGTTGATTACTCGGTTCTTAGTGACAGTATAATCGGAAAAAGGTTAAACCGATATAGAGAGTTAAGTTGATTGATCTTGATTTAATCATGATATGAGGTTTATGCTTGATCATTGCTTTTTTACCTTGAGCTACTAGTTATCTCGCTGCTCTAATCTTGTTGTAACACCTATACCATGCATGTCTTGAATCCAATTAGAGCTTGATTAGAACCTAGTTAATACGTTTTGATTAGTGTTTTAGTTATGTTCTAATTGCTTATTTTATAGTATTAGTATAGTTTAGACGTAGATTAAATATAGTTTAGGACTAGTTTAGAGATAGATTAGAGCTTTGTTTTATACCCTTAATTTACCGTAAACTCTAGTTAATTAGATCTCAATTAGTTAATTTTTTGGATCGACAAAACCCATAATACTCATCCTGGAAAAAAGTTACACACGATACTGCCGCTTGCCGTATAAGATTTGCCGTGCTTAAGTGCCGTCAACAACGGCCGGATCGACCTCCCCGGCCACGCTTGCTGCCTTGGCGCGCCGCCCGAGCGTGCAGCTGCGCCCGTGAAGCGCCTATTTCCACAAGAGAACTAAAATATGTTTTATTACCATTCCTATGAGTCTGCTAATCACATTTTTTGAAACATGATTTTGCCACATATTGTCTATGTGTATTGCCACATAGGCAAAACCGTCTATAAAACCACCTAAGAGGTTATTTAATTGGTTCTACATAATTTAGGGGGTGGTTAGAATACCTAGCTTTGTAGGTAAAAAGATTAAATATACTGAATTGATAGGCAAGGGGACGCTGAAGACTTTCCGATAAGCAATCGAGTATACTCATATGGCAAAGCACGGGCTCTTTGCCACTCCAATGACGCATTCCTAAACCACAAAGCTGACCAAGGACACAGCCTGTCCTGCCATCGTCGGGCTCTTCCAATGGCCGCGCACCGAAGCGCGCCAACCATTCCTAGTAGTTTTATACGTTCATCGGCCGATCGGCGTTTTGCCAAAGAAACGTGCTTTGATCGAATGATTGTCGAGGGCAGTTCCCGACGAACGGTGGAGAGGCGGCGGAACACAAGGCCTCGGCGGGCTGAGCTGATTGGGCCGGCCGACTCTCGGCCCACCCGATACTGCTGCAATCTAGCCGATAGTATCCCATCCAACGGTAGTGGTGACGGACGGACCCAACAGGAAAAATTATATAAAACCCTCTGAAATATATATGGTGGAACACATCATCCCCTAAACTATAAAACCGGATATTTTACACCCTAAAGTATCAAAAACCGGTCAAATAACCCTCTGAGTCGTTTTGGTGGGTGGTTTTGATGACATAGGATGCTGATGTATTCGAATCACCCCTCAAACTATTTCAGTTGCTACATTCTACCAAATTTATATTTTTTGTATTTTCGTTTACAATTTGAATTTGAATGATAGTTGGGATCATAACTTGTATTAGAAAAATAAATGGTGATTTTTTTATTATTTTTCTTTACAATTTTATATTAGCAAAATTAATTTATTATTAAATATATAACTAATAAAAAAATTATGTAAAATCGTCATAAATATTTCTAGCATAAATTATAATGTCTTCCATAATCTTACAAAATTTAAACTCTAAAATTCAATTTGTATATAAACAAATGAAAAATACAAATTTATCAAGGGGTAGAATGTATCAACTGAAATAGTTTGAGGAGTGATTTAAACATATTAGCATGCCACGTCATCAAAACCATCTACCAAAACCATTTAAAGAGTTATTTAATCGGTTTTTGATATTTTAGAATGCAGAACATTCGGTTTAATAGTTCGGGGGTGATGTGTTGCACCGTATATACTTCGGAGGGTTACGTAGACTTTTTGCCAAGCAGGTTGTTACCTCGCCACGCCACGGCCGCCGCGCTTCCTCCGCCGTCCGCGGTCGCCGGCGGTCTCCATGCCTGGCCGTGCCGCGCCGGCGCCACCACAGCTATCCGCCACAATCAGGGCGCCTCACGCAGCGGCTGAGGGGCTTGCGTCCCGTCCGCCGCTCGCGCGGGAGGCAGAGAGATTTCTGGGTGACACCGCGAGAGAAGAACACGGCTGTTCGCTGCGCAATCTCTCTGATGGCGACGAGAGCTGAGGATCTTGCAGCTTGCCGGCAGCCGGCGTCGCCCCCTCCCCCCCCCAAATCACCACCACCGTCCTCGTCTTCCGTGTTGCAGGCAACAAGCTTCTTTCTAGCATCTGCAGTACTAGTGCCTAAGAATTTCGTCCCAACCTTACTTTTAAGAGATGCTAGAAACTTGCCGAGCAATTAGTAGCAGAGAAGTTATGTACAGGGGGGCAAACGGCTGATTCTCGCAACTTAGTTTAAGAATTTCGTCCCAACTTTACTTACACTGAAACTATATAGTATATAGTATTAATTTGTATATTATATACAAAAAAGATGGGTCGTCACTGTAACACATTCTTGTAAAAATCTTGTATTCCAAACTGGAGAATCTACCAGTTATTCAGATTTTAATCACTGCACTACCTATCCAAACAATTTTGTACCTTGAAATGTTCCTCTAAATAGCAGTGGAAGGTTCTTCAAAGTGGTAGCAAGTTATGGAGTTCTGAATTTCTGTTCGCGTGGACAGGTCTCTACCTGCTGACATCCAGTTGATATGGAGCTTCAACCAAACTGCAGCACACAACTTATCGAGTATGACGTCAGTGAACTGAAAGTAGGTCTTCCTTGCAGCTGCACTGGATATGAGGATGACAGACACAATGGAAAATCCAGATGCAAACCCCAGCAGCATACATAGGTATGTTATTGTATCGAAATGTTGATGAAGTTTATGGTGTCGATGCTTGTCGCTGTCGAGTAAACAGATTGTTTCTAATGGGTACCCACAAAGATTTACATTTCCCAAATAGACCTCCTCATCGAAAGTTAAAAATTGACCTCTCATAGGTATCTTTCCTGAGAGATCGTTGTAGGCTAAGCTCAGGTAGCCCAAATATTCCAGTGACACCAAGCTCTGAGGAATTGTACCTGATAGATCATTCCAAGAGAGATCCAGTGATTCTAAATAGGCCATTCTTCCCAATTCGTCCGGAATACTTCCTCCAATGTGGTTTCTTGACAGATTGAAGCTACGTAAACCAGTTAAAAATCCTAGTCCACTGGGAATCTCACCAGTGAACTGGTTTGCCGAAAGATCAATGCCCATGACATACTCGGGTTTGGTAAAAGTAAGTGTCCTACCTTTGTACGTCATCTGCAAAGCATCATTGTACACTGAAAAGTAAGCACCCCCAACACCGTAGACCTTGAATGAAATAAAGGGAGTGCTTGTGCCCCACTCTTGATTATTACCCATATGCATGGCTGCGTAATTTTCTAGGAAATGTGGCACAGGGCCAGAGAGTTTGTTATCACTCAAGTCCAAGCATTGCAGAACATTAAGCTGGGACAGTTCTTGAGGTATTTCACCAGAAAACTGATTGGACCTTAAACGTAGAAACTGCAGAGTTCTTAGGCCTTCACCGATCCATTTTGGTATGTTTCCCGACAAATTATTCTCTCCAAGATCAAGAAACACCAACATATTAAATGACTGCAATGAGGTGGGCAAAGTCCCAGAAAAATTATTCTTGCCGAGATGCAACGTTATGAGTGAATTTAGGGAACCTATGGTTGATGGTATTTCTCCCCAGAAATTATTGTTTGAAAAGTCTATGATATACAGGTTTGAGATCTTATTCCAACAGTTCGGAACCTCCCCTGAAAGATGGTTGTTGGACAGATCGATAGCTTCCATCAGTACCATGTTGCATAGCTCTGTTGGGATTACTCCAGAAAGATAATTGTTTGAGAGCAGCAGGTAATACAATTCATTGTTTCCAAAGCTCCGCGGTAATGATCCAGACAAGTAGTTGTAGGACAGATCCAACACTTGAACACTAGTTGGCAAATCAGGAATACTTCCCTCAAGTTGATTATATCTCATGTTCAGAGTTGTCAGCATTGTCAAATGCTCCAAACTTGCTGGCAATGTCCCAGTTATGTTGTTTTTTGAGACATTTAAGCTCGTAATTGACGATGAAAAATTCCAAATCCAGCCAGGTAACACACCAGTGATGCCTGTGCTGCCTAGATCAATCATCTCGATTCTTGACTGTGATTGCAGCCAAGTTGGAAATTGTGGCCCTACCAAGCAGGCATGCATTCCTAGCTCTCTGAGCTGAAAGGGTGGCACCCAGCTGTTCCCGATTTCAATCTTCAAGGTATTGGATGATAAAACTAAAGTATACAATCTTGATAAATTGGCAAAGTGGATCTCTGATATTGTGCCTTTGAATGAATTAAAGGAAATATCCAAGTGTGTCAGGTTCGATAGCTTGCCCATGTTGGCTGGTATATCTCCAGATAGCGAGTTCTTACTGAGATCAATAACTCTTAAGCTTGTCATTTGCTCAAGCCAACCAGATAGACTTCCTGTTAAATGATTATTAGCAAGGTCAAGGATTTGCAACTGCTTCACGCAGGACAACAGACTCTTGGCTGTTTCTGTTATATCTCCAGACAAAAGGTTTCCAGACAAATCAATGTGTACTGAGTTGCACAAACTGCTCACTGATCGTGGTACTACACCTTCCAACTTGTTGTCAGCTAGTGAAAGAAACTTAAGCGATGTCAGTTTTCCTAGCTCATAAGGAATCCTACCTGAAAGCCCACAGCCAGAGAGATCCAACTCTGAAAGGGAAGATAGATTCCAAATCCAACTTGGCAAGTAAGAATTCAGATTAGAATTACTCTTGAGACCAAGATGTTTTAGGGTGGTGAAGTTGACCCGAGGAAGGCAATTGAGATCAGTTGCATGAAGACTTGCATCATTCAAGCGAAGCACTTGGAGCAAAGGAAGCATATTCACAGCCTGCAGCCAATCCACGGAGGCAGCAAGATATAACCAACTGAGGTCAAGATACCTCAGGGAAGTCAGTTTTGAAACCCAACGGAAGTTATGGATAGTTGCCAAATAAGAATCAGATAGGTTCAGATATTGGAGCCTTGTTAAATTGCCAAGTTGAGGAGGGACCGGGCCACCAAAACTGGCACTCGAAAGATCAAGATATCTCAACACCTTGAAAGAACCTATGAATTCTGGGATGCTCGCCCCACCAAAGTCATTCTGGCTGAGGTTGAGATATACCAATTTGGTCAAACCAGCCAAAGATGGGTTGATCTCACCTTGAAGAGCGTATTCTGCAAAATCCAGCTGGATGACATGGCCAGTCTTCTTGTGGCATGTGACACCACTCCAATCACAGCAGTTTTCACCTTGCCATGAACTTAACCTCCCATGAGGATCGGTGATGCTGGAGTTGAAGGCAGCCAGAGCATCCCTCTCTGCTGCGATGCACGCCGATGTTGGTGTCTGCCTGGTGCTGATTACCAGGCACCAAAGGGCCAGTGCTGTTAGCACTTGCTCCAGCTGAGGTCCCATGGTTGTTGGGAACAAATTTTGCATGGAATAGGGGAGCTACCAGTGCTCTTGTTTTTTTAAGGAAAAAAGTGTAGGCAGTCCAGGTGAAGACTTGGACCTCTAGTCTTCGGCTCTTCGCCTTGTCGCACTCAAATCTCTCTGGATTGTAGACTTGTACAGTGTTGTTTTTTTAAGGAAAAAAGTGTAGGCAGTCCAGGTGAAGACTTTGGACCTCTAGTCTTCGGCTCTTCGCCTTGTCGCACTCAAATCTCTCTAGATTGTAGACTTGTACAGTGCAACGTAGTATGGATGCTTTCTGTTAAATCAATCGAAGCGGTGCTTCGCTAGGGCTTCTGGGACTGTGTCCCCAACACTTTCATTTGTGGTGTAGTGTTACTGAATGTAGTCCTTTTCCTGTTTTCCAGGTCGGAAGGGAACTGTAGACTATTCCATAAAATTAGTTGTCTTGCGATTTTCCCCTTACCATCCATACCTAACTTTATTATTTCTAGCAATAACAATAGAGAAGTTTTTTTATCTTTATCATCTAATAAACTTTATTTAATATGTTTTTTTGAACAACTAAAACATATAATAAAGTAAAAAACTCAATTCCAATGTTGTAGATCTCATCAAAACTTTATAACTCATCTAAATTGTCTCCAAATCGGTATGTAGTAGAAGCTATGGATCTCTAGATAACCTAAAATTCAACACGTACCAATTTTCTTAGCCAGTCTTAGTCTTTCACACACGAGTGCCAATTTTCTAGCTCCGCCGGTGGTGGGCATCGGGCCCACACTGCAGGGACCAGGGACATGATCCCGTTGACCCCCACGGCGGCTGCGCAGTTAGTTGACTTTCCTCCCTGGAGGTCGCGGTCGCGGCCTCGCCCGTGTGGCCACTCCCCCGCATGCTACCGCCTCCGGCAACCCACGCACGGGACGGGGACACGCGCGTCGGTACAACATGCGGCGCCGCGGTCTGGATGCCAACGGCGCCAGGAAGAGCTCCCCCAGACCCCCAGTCCCATCAGCTCCATCACCAATCCACCATGGCCACGGCGGCGCGGCGGCGGCACGCAGGCGGCGGCGGCGCGGCGGCGGCGGAGTGGGCGTCGGTGTCCACCACGGGCGCGTGGCGCGTGGAGCCCATCGGGAAGCACCAGCTGATGCGGCGCACGGGGCTGCCGGCGCGCGACCTCCGCGCGCTGGACCCCGCGCTGACGTCGTACCCGTCCAGCGTCGTGGGCCGGGACCGTGCCGTCGTCGTCAACCTGGAGCGCGTCCGCGCCGTCATCACCGCGTCCGAGGTGCTCGTCCCTGGCCCGCGGGACCCCGCCGCCGCGCCGCTCGTCAGCGAGCTCCGCGCGCGCCTCGCCGCCACGTCCGCCGCCGCCGCGTCGCCCGCGCCGCCGCAGGCTGGGGCGGGGAAGGACGGTGGCGGCGTCTCGCCGCCGGGCGGCGGTGGTGGAAAGGTCCTGCCTTTCGAGTTCAGGGCGCTGGAGGTGTGCCTCCAGTACGCCTGCAAGTCGCTTGAACATGAGGTACGCTCTGCTACTGCCTTGTCGTTGCCGATACTCGATACATACATACTCTGATTGGAGCTTCAACGTATTCTCTGAATTCCTATTAAAAAAATGTGTTCACTGAATTTATGTATAGCACAAAAAAAGGTGTTCACTGAATTTTTGTATACAATTTATCCCATCAGGCATCCATGCTGGAGAAAGAGGCGTACCCAGCATTGGATGCACTCACCTCCAAAGTCAGCACTCTCAATCTGGAGCATGTACGGCAAATCAAGAGCAGGCTGGTTGCCATTTCTGGGGGAGTTCATAAGGTAATTATACTGTGATCGATGAGGAACTAATTGATACTAATAAAGTAATAAGTACTGTGAGGAAGGACTTAATGATGCACGCATGATCACCACACCACCACATCAGGTGAGGGATGAACTTGAACACCTGCTAGATGACGACGCCGACATGGCAGCGATGCACCTCTCGGAGAAGGCCGCATTCCAAGCAGCTGGTGGTGATCACTCGTCGAGATTTGGCGACGACGTCGCAGAAGAACCGGCGGTCGGAGATGATGGAGCGAGGTAGGATACTGAATTCTTGACAATATTGAACGCCTTCAGGTCGCGCGGAATCGCTTTGGAAATTAATGTTCAATAATCCAAGCTAAAAATGTCTTTGTACATACGATGAATTAATTCGCAGGGATGGTTACGATGGCGAATCCGATGAGCAAGAAGACGAAGGATCCATAGTCTTCATGCCCAAAATCGACGAGCTGGAGAACTTGCTGGAGGCCTACTTCGTGCAGATCGACGGCACCCTGAGCAAGCTCTCAACTGTAAGTACTCACGCGCGCGCATATTGATGGGATGAGATGATCATGCAGATCTACTCTTATTACTGATAGATGGCCTGGGTTAATTGCTGTTAATGAATAAGCTGCGGGAGTACGTGGAGGACACGGAGGACTACATCAACATCATGCTGGACGACAAGCAGAACCAGCTGCTGCAGATGGGGGTGGTGCTGTCCACGGCCACGCTCATGATCACCGGCGCCATCGTCGTCACCGCCGTGTTCGGCATGAACATCCGCTTCGCGCTCTACGACAACCCCGACACCAACATCTTCTGGGAGGCCAACGGCGGCATGGTTGGCGGCGCCACCGCACTCTTCGTCGTCGCCATGCTCTACTTATGGAACAAGGGGATACTGCGGTGATCGTCGATCAATTTAGTTCAGTCCCCAAATATCCAAAAGCACATGTTATGCAAATACCCAAAAGCTCCTCCAAATACTTGTCGTGTACATTATAGTCAGTCCCCAAGTTTCTTAGTGAAGGTGTACTACTGAGTACGTATATACTCACATTTGCTTTATTGTTGGTTTACAGAGAAAAAGTCAACAACAAGAACGTGTAACTGTGTAAGGGCTACACCTGTTTCCCAACTCTGCCTATGACAATTGGACCATTGTAATGTGTTTGCTGCGTATTTTGGGCTGTGTGTAGAGCCCTTCTCTTTTGTATCTTGTGCCGTGTGGTGCATTGAATCCTAGAGTGAATCACCATAGTTTTTGTGTGTCCCTTTAGGCTGGATCTGTATCCATCTGATATAAGAACGTGGTTACCGAATGGTAATAGGTGCATTTTAGTTTCTGTGAGGACAGAAGCCCTTCATGACCCGAGGAAGATAATTGAGATTAGTTGCAGGAAGACTTGCATCATTCAAGCGAAGTTCCTGGAGCGAAGGAAGCATATTCACAGCCTGCAACCAATCCTCGGAGGCAGCAACATATAACCAACTGAGGAGATACCTTAGGGAAGTCAGTTTTGAAACCCAACGGAAGTTATCGACGGTTACCAAATAAGAATCAGGTAGTTTCAGATATAGGAGCCTTTGTTAAATTACCAAGCTGAGGGAACGGGCCACCAAAACTGGCACTCGAAAGATCAAGATATCTCAACACCTTGAAAGAACCTATGAATCTGGCGGGATGCTCACCCCACCAAAGTCACTCTAGCTGAGGTTGAGATACACCAAGTTGGCCAGACTAGCCAAAGATTGGTTGATCTCACCTTGAAGAGCGTATGCTCCAAGGTCCAGCTGCACGACATGGCTACCAGTCTTCTTGCCTGGTGGAGTTTTCGCCTTTCCATGAACTTAACCTCCCATGAGGATCGGTGATGCTGGAGTTGAAGGCAACCAGAGCATCCCTCTCTGCGGGGATGCTCGCCGGTGTCTGTGTCTGCTTGGTGCTGATTGCCAGGCACCAAAGGGCTTATGTTGTGAGCACTTGCTCCAGCACAAGTCCCATGGCTGTTGGGAACAAATTCTGTAGCGAATAGGCTCTTCCTCGTCTCCTGCAAGGTCTCCTTCTACCTCCAGCAGTGCGGTCTTCTTCCTTCCTTCCCTCCCTCTGCTTGGATCTCTTGATGTGCCTCTAATCTACCTCTAGTCCCTTGCTTGCTGCTTGTTTCTAAACTATATTCTTGTACCGGATTCATTGATTATGTTTATTGTGATGATTACATGAGTTAGTGGTTTGGGGAGTAAAATGCAAGCGCGGTCCCTAAAGTTGCAGGAGGTCCCCGAAGTTAGGAATCGTTCGGCACGGGTCCTTAAAGTTGGTTTTCGTCTCATCCAGGTCCAAACGGACACAATCCCAAACCGTTAGGCCACATGGCATGACACACTAGCTTTGTGTGGGCCCCACTCCTATCTAGGCCCACGTGTCAGCCACTCACACACTCTCTCCCTTACCTCTCTCTCCCGCTTTCTCTTCCCCTACCTCTTTGTGCCCGCCCGCCCACCGGCCGCCGCTGCCTTCCCGCCGGTGGCCGTTGCCTCCCCACCGGCCACCGCCTTCTCTCCCACTCTCTCCCCTCCACTCGTGCTTCCACTACTCCTCTCGGCCCCGGCCTTAACGAATTCTCCTCCCGCCCCCACCACGCTGCCGCCGGCCTTTCCCATGCCCGCTCCCACCAAACCGCCGCTATCTCCCGCGGTGACCCCGCCACCCGCTCCAACCACCCCTCCCCCGTCTCCGCCCACGGCGCCGCCCCCGACCATGCCTCCTCCCCCTACCACCCTGCCTCCACCGGCCGCGCCCACGCCGGCCCCGAGCACCGCCCCGACGCTCCCGCCCATGGTGACGCCGTCTCTGTCCTTGATGAGCCCCAAGATGATGAGCCCCGCCGCTGTGACATCCCGTCGCCCGCGCTCTTGCCCTCAAGCACCCCACCGGACGAAGACTCAGGCGCAAGCGGCGTATGCGCGGCCGGCTTCGCCATGGTCGTGGTGTTGGCGGGCGTGGAGAAGGGGAGCCGCGGCGACGGTGCTCGCCTCTCCCACCGAGCCTTGCCATGGGAGCGAGGAGGAAGGAGAAAGACAGCACGTGGAGGAGCAGCAAGAGCACGAGTGGAGGGGAGAGAGAGTGGGGGAGGCGACGGCCGTTGGCGGCCGGTGGGCAGGCGGGCGGGCGCAAGGAGGTAGGGAGAGAGAGAGAGAGGGAGAGAGAGGTAAGGGAGAGAGTGTGCGAGTGGCTGACGTGTGAGTCTAGATAGGAGTGGGGCCCACACAAAGCATGTCACGTGGCCTAACGGGTTGGGATTGTGCCCGTTTAGACCTAAATGAGACAAAAACCAACTTTAATGACCCACACTGAACGATTCCTAATTTCAGAGATTTACTTGGAACCTCCTGCCACCTTTAGGGGCTGCGCTTTCATTTTACCCGTGGTTTGGGGTTGTTAACACACATGAGTGGCCAATTTTATAGCTCAACCAGTTAAGAATCGGGCCCACTTTCGTTTAAAAAAAAAGAATCGGGCCCACAAGGCAGGGACATGACCCGTTGACCTGACGGCGCCTGCTCAGTTTATACTTTGTGGGCTTTGCTCCCTCGCGGTCGCGGTCGTGGCCTTGCCCGTGTGGCCACTCCCCCGCATGCTACCGCCTCCGGCTCCGGCAACCCACGCCCGTCGGTACAACGTCAGGTGTACAAGTAATGCGGCGCCGCGCGCGGTCTGGATGCCAACGGCGCCAGGAAGAGCTCCCCCAGCCAGCCCTATCAGCTTCAGCCTCCAGCTGCTTGCCGGCCCGCCACCAATCCACCATGGCCACGGCAGCGCGGCGGAGGCACGCGATCGCCGGCGCCGCGTCAGCGGAGTGGGCGTTGGTGTCCACCACGGGCGCGTGGCGCGTGGAGCCCATCGGGAAGCACCAGCTGATGCGGCGCACGGGGCTGCGGGCGCGCGACCTCCGCGCGCTGGACCCCGCGCCGTCGCCGTACCCTTCCAGCGTCGTGGGTCGGGACCGCGCCGTCGTCGTCAACCTGGAGCGCGTCCGCGCCGTCATCACCGCGTCCGAGGTGCTCGTCCCGGGCCCGCGGGACCCCGCCGTCGCGCCGCTCGTCAGCGAGCTCCGCGCGCGCCTCTCCGCCGCGTCGCCCGCGCCGCCGCAGGATGAGGCGGGGAAGGACGGTGGCGGCGTCTCGCCGCCGGGCGGTGGCGGTGGAAAGGTCCTGCCTTTCGACTTCAGGGCGCTGGAGGTGTGCCTCGAGCACGCCTGCAAGTCACTTGAACATGAGGTACACACAGGCTCTGGTTGGAGCTTCAACGCGTTCACTGAATTTATGCATAGAAAAAGTTGTTCACTGAATAATTTGCTCGATAAGCACTGTTCGTTTATCTCGTCGATCAGGCATCCATGCTGGAGAAAGAGGCGTACCCAGCATTAGATGCACTCACCTCCACAGTCAGCACTCTCAATCTGGAGCGTGTACGGCAAATCAAGAGCCGGCTGGTTGCGATTTCTGGGGGAGTTCATAAGGTAACTAAGCTGCCGACACGATGATATACTGGGATCAGGAACTAATTCATACTAATACTGATGAGTAAGGACTTAATAATGCATGTGCATGGTCACCACACCACATCAGCTGAGGGATGAACTAGAACACCTGCTAGATGACGACACGGACATGGCAGCGATGCACCTCTCGGAGAAGGCCGCGTTCCTAGCACCTGGTGATCACTCGTCGAGATTTGGCGACGTCGCCGAAGAACCAGTCGGAGATGATGGAGAGAGGTAGGATACTGAATCCTTGACAATATTGATCGAACACCTTAGCGGAACCGCTTTGGAAATTAATGCATGTTCAATCCAAGCTAAATTTGTTTGTACGGTTAATTCGCAGGAATGGTTACGATGACGAATCTGATAAGCAAGAAGACCAAAGATCCATAGTCTTCATGCCCAAAATCGACGAGCTGGAGAACTTGCTGGAGGCCTACTTCGTGCAGATCGACGGCACCCTGAACAAGCTCTCAACTGTACGTACGCTCTAGATTATTACTAATCCATCAACCCGTGCAAGGCTCTCGCACGACCGATTAGAGTTTGACATAGATTTAATCCTTAGTAATATTGGAGGTGATTATTTTAATTTATTTTTTATAATCGCATTGTGGAAAATTTATACTCCCTCCGTATTTAAATATAAGTCACTTTGACTTTTTTTTCAAAACTTTGACCCTTTGTCTTATTCAAAAAATTTGTATAAACATATAAAAAAACTTGTCATGCTTAAACTCTATACATTGATAAAGCAAATCACAATAAAATAATTTATAAATTATAACTTTTTTGAATAAAACGAAGGGTCAAAGTTTTGGAAAAAAATCAACGCGATTTATATTTAAATACGGAGGGAATATGTAAATGTAGAACTTATTTTAATTCATCCTCGTGATGGCATATTTATATGTAGATTTTGGATTTATTTTAATTCATCTTTTATAATTGAGTAATTTATATACAAAATTAGCGGGTGATTTAATTCATATTTTATAATGGTATGACGGATAATTTTATGTAAATTTAAGGTTATTTTAATTCGTATTTATAATAGCATGGTGGGTAATTTTTATATTAATTTACTGGGTTATTTTATCTTATCTTTCACAATGGCATGGTGGGTAATTTTTATATAAATTTAGGGATTATTTTATTTCATATTTTATAATGTTATTGTGGGTAATTTTTTAGAAAATATAATAAATCTAATAGCTATTATTATTAGAGCTACATGATGGACAGTCGGATGTTTTTTATTTTTGTGAGATTTTTTAGAATTTTTTTTTTCTTAACGTGTCTTGTGAGTATTAACGTAGGGGCTTAAAAAAACCTCTAGTTAATAATAATAAGATTTGATTGATCAGATGAGATGTGCTCTTTACTGATGGATGGATTTTTCTAAT
Source organism: Paspalum notatum (assembly GCA_022530915.1). NCBI lineage: Eukaryota > Viridiplantae > Streptophyta > Magnoliopsida > Poales > Poaceae > Paspalum > Paspalum notatum. The sequence continues at coordinate 1,985,172 of CM039691.1, forward strand.
ATGTATAATTGTGGTATTATCTATTCGATGAAGCTGCGGGAGTACGTGGAGGACACAGAGGACTACATCAACATCATGCTGGACGACAAGCAGAACCAGCTGCTGCAGATGGGGGTGGTGTTGTCCACGGCCACGCTCACGATCACCGCCGCCATCGTCGTCACCGGCGTGTTCGCCATTAACATTCACTTCGCGCTCTACAGGACCACCGACACTAACATCTTTTGGGAGGCCACCGGCGGCACGGTCGGTGGTGCCGCCGCACTCTTCATCATCGCCATGCTATACTTCTGGAAGACGGGGATACTGCGGTGATCGATCCAACTTTACCAGCCTGCGGGCTGGCTGTTCAATATGGGTTTATTTGGTTGTTGTCAGTCTAGCATGGCTAAGCCCCCATAGGCCAGGCTAGACATGGTCCGACTGCAGCTGGTTTTGCACAGGGTTGACGTGCGTTTGGTTGTTCATGGTTAGAGAAATGTACAAAATTAACTTTGTTTGGTTGTCCACTGTGTTGCCTGTGCTCCTCATCCCGCCTTTCCCGACGATGCTGCCTGTGCTCCTCATCGCGGGAGATCCCCGACCGGCCGCTGCTCTTGTGGCTGCGGTGGAGGGGAAGGAGAGGGGCCGCGGGCGACCGCCAGAGGGAGGTGGATCCTCGGCGGGCGGCGTGCCGGCGGGAGGGGGATCCGCGGCAGGCGACACACCGGCATTAGGGGAGGCACGGTGGGCGATGCATCGGCAGGAGGGGGAGCCGGGCAGCGATGCGTTGGACGGGGAGGGCCGGAGGGGAGCCACGCGGAGCGCACTACACGTTGATTTGGCCGGGCCAAGAGAGAACGGCTGATTTCACCGTTTCAGTGAAGCCAGCCTCCGAGGCTCGGGATGCTTCCCGCGAGCCTGGTTATCTGTTCGACCAAACACCGGCCCCGTGCTACTGCGACCTGGTTGAGAACGGGGCGCGGATACCCAATAGCCCTGGCTCCAGGGAAATGGCCGAATAAGCCGTTCTCCCTTGGCCAAGCTCCCGCAGCGCCCCCGCAAGCCCTTGCCCCCTACCCTTCCCACTCGCACGCCGCTTCCTCCACCTCTTCCTCCGTCGTCGCGCCGTCTCCCCCTCTTGCCCCGACTGCCGCCTTGGCCTTGGCTGCAGCGCACCACCGTCTGCCGCCTCGCCTCTCCCTCCACCTCCTTGACCTCTCCCAGTCAGCGCCATGGCGGATCCGGCGGAGGAGCCCCAGCCATGGCGCGAGGAGGCGATGAGGAGGCGATGAGGAGCCGCGAGGTCTGTTCCACCCGTCGCACCTTCCTCTCCCCTCGCCGCCTCGCCTTCCCGCCCTCCGCCGCCGCGTGGACTGCTCCGCCCGTCGTGCCGCCTCTACCTCCCTCTCCCCTCACCACCTCGCCTTCCCACCGTCCGCCTCCACCTCCCTTTCCGCTCGCTCGTCAGATCCAGAGCGGGAGAGGGAGCCACCGCGCCTCCCCTTCCGCTCGCTCGTCGGATCTGAGTGGGAAAGGGAGCCACCGCCTAGGCGCCCGTGCTACTGGCATAGAATGGGGAAGCCGGGGCCGCCGCCTTGGCGCCCGCGCCACCGGCGTAGAAGGGGGAGGCCGAGTCCACTCCTCCAAGGAGGAGGACGACGATGATGGACTGACGGGCGTGCGATTGAGAGCAAGCTGAGAACCAGTCAGTGGCCAATTCAACCAAACACACTCCAACTTTGTACACCTATTTGTCCATTCACAACCAAACAAACTCTCTTAGCTTGCCAAAGCCTATCCATAGTCAGCCTGGTTTAGGGGGGTTAGCCAAGCCCAATGCAGCCAGCTGCCAAACAGACCCTGCGCGTGAGCTGTGTGTGTTCCTGTGCTAAGTTTAGATGTGCTGATGATTGATCGGCGTGTGAAAAAAAGTTGGCATTGCTCTGCTGTGGCAGCATATAACGTTTCCGACCACCGTCTGACTCTGAACATGTCAAGGCGAAAACAGAGAACTTGTGCTTCCAGCCTTCCAATCAGACTGTGACATTCCTACCCTTGTGCATGCACATACCGGCAGGCTCCAAACCAAACCTTGCGTTTCCAATTCTCTTCAATTTGAGGATCGTTAGTGTTTAAATTTTGAAGCCTACAACCACTATGCTACTAGCATTTGCTTGTAAACAGGCTGTCAGACACAGACAGTGCTCATTATGCTGGCCGAGAAGGCCTCAGACCCAGACGTGTAGGAATTCAGATTGAGGCTGATATGAAATCAGACAGGGGCCTCACGGGCGTGGACGTGGACCAACGCCAGATTCTGGTCGGAACGCTTGGCAGGCAGCGAGTGGTGGACACCTCCAACTCCCCTATCCACTTTCCAGACTTCCTCTTCCCCCTCGCCTCCCTCTGCCATCGTGTCCATGGCTGCTGCTGCGCCTTCCTCTGCCTCGCCGCTTCTCCGCCCCTCAGGTACGTACCCTCGCTACTTACCACACTGACCATCTCTGCTCACTCGTCCATGTCCTGCTAGCTTGTCCACGCTCCACAGGTGCAGCTGGCGGGCCGAGACATGCCTCGACATCGAGAGTCTGGCTTCGCGGCGGCGGCGCGTTCAGAGGCAGGGCGCTGAGCTCAGACGCGCCGTGCTGCTGCAAGGACGCCGGCGGCGGGAGCGCGGCGCAATGCGGGGCTGCCGAGGATTTCGTCATCAGCAGTGCCGGTGGGAGTAGCACCAGGAGGGGGCTGCTGCTAGGGATGGCCTTGGGAGTGCCTGCCTTCGGGCTGGCAGCGTTTCATGCCGGCGCCGCCGGGTTGCCGCCGGAGGAGAAGCCCAAGCTCTGCGATGCAGCCTGCGAAAGCGAGCTCGAAAATGTAGGTTCAGTTCCTCTGTTCGCATCGTTCGTTCTTGAATTATACTTAGTGTATGTTTCGACTTACGGGATTGGATGTCTGCCTCAGAATTATATCCTGCTTAGCAAGCACACTAGTGAGGAGGGTATATATGCATTTCAAGAGCAAGGCGTAACTGAAACTTCTGTTATGAATATATGATCACCGCATCAATATGGACATGACTTGTTGCAAATAACATATACTGAGAGAAAAACAAAATGCTAATTTGATCTAATAATGTTATCCAGGTGCCTATGGTGACAACTGAGTCCGGACTGCAGTACAAGGATATCAAAGTGGGCGAAGGGCCAAGTCCACCCATTGGTTTCCAGGTTGCTCAAGTGGCCGCCATGTTCCCAAATACAATATGTTTTAGTTTGCTGTTTTTACTAGCCATGGACTCTCACTTCTTGCCCTCCTGTAGGTTGCTGCAAACTATGTGGCCATGGTGCCAAATGGGCAGATATTCGACAGGTAAGATTTGGGCATTTACTGTTGTGTGACATTTCTTATCTGTACTTTGTTCACATAAAGACAACAGAATTATACTCCTGGTACATGATGTTTATTCATTCTTTTACTAGCATTTTGTTTTTGTTATTTTGGGGTGGAATCCATTCTATTTCTTATTTGTCCCTTTGCTGCCTTTCACAGTTCACTGGAGAAAGGGCAGCCCTACATATTCCGTGTCGGATCAGGACAGGTATTTTTCCATGTTCGGTTAATGTCCATCTACTGAAATATATCACGAACTGGAGTTAGTGATGCAAGGATAAACTGATCTGGACATAAAACCAGCACTGATCTTGCAGTACTCAGCCTCATCTTTATCAATGTATCAGTAGACTAATTAATCTACACCGCCAAAAACAAGAAGAAAAAAAGACTGAAAAGACAGGTTTCAACTTCCAAGTGGAAGTTTTGACGTACTATGTTTTTTGCCAACTCATCTATTTGGCAACATCATCAGGTGATTAGGGGTCTTGATGAGGGGATTTTGTCAATGAAGGTTGGAGGACTACGTCGGTTGTACATACCTGGGCCAGTAAGTATAGTATAAACCTCACCTACAGCTGAAAATTTTTATACAAAAAACTAGAGTTGAAAAGAAAGGCAGACAAAGATAGCAATCTGGCAAAGAATTAAGCACTTCTTCATGGTCTGAAGGAATTGAACAGGACAGTGATGATTTCCTTCTTTTGATTATGAACAGTTAGCGTTTCCCAAGGGTCTTACTTCAGCTCCCGGAAGGCCAAGAGTACCTCCGAGCAGCCCTGTCGTTTTCGACATCAACTTACTGTACATTCCAGGCCTGGATGATGAGTAAAGAATTCTGTTGCAACAGTCATCTTTTTTGTATACTGCAAGATCAACATATAATGTACATCTAGAGCAACAAACAATTTCTTTCCGGCTGCAAAATCTGTTCCAAGTATTTATTTGTGTAAAGTGCATATATAACAGATTATGCTAGATAGTAGGAAATCAGTTCTTCTCGTTCTCAAATATGAGAGCTGGTTGATTGTTTTGGCAGATTATAGCACAAAGAATAATCAATTGTACTAGGATATAGGGAAATAGACGCAGATGGTGATGAGAGTTCGTTTTTTTTTTTTTTTTTGAAGGAACCTGGAGGGGTTTCCCCCTACATTAATTTATTGAACATAAAGAAACAAAGAGTGTTGTGTACAGAGGGGAGGGTGGAAGGAGAAATTACAGCAACAATTATAAGAAAGGTTCTAGCCAGTGATCTATCAGGGGAGAGTAACTAGCTTTTGCTCTTAGAATAACCAAGGCAAATTCTTTACAAAAAAACTCTTTGCAAGTGTTGATTGTAGCCGGGCTTCCTTGGAAAATGAAGTTATTCCTCGTCTTCCAGATGCTCCAACACATTAACACTATGATTTCCATGAAGAACGGCACTGCTAGGCTTGCTTTGAAGTGATCAAACATCTGAGCGGCATTCAGGTGTTGAGGAGTATTGAGGCCAATTATAGACCAGCAATCCTTTGCGAAGTCACAGTGTAGGAATAGATGTTCAAGGTTCTCTTCCATTGATTTGTCACATAGAACGCAGTCATAGGATTCCAAACTCATGGATTTACGACGAAGTATCTCTCTGGTGCTTAGTCGATCATGAAGAAGTAGCCAAAAGAAGATCTTGTGCTTGTTCTGACATGTTGATGCCCATAACATTTGAAGCTTTGATGGACAGGCCGCTCTCCTGATAGCTGTTTGTATGCTTTTTTTGTGGCAAATACAGTTGATCCCCAAATGTAGCTCCAAACATCATCTTGATCATCGAGATTGAGCTCATTTAGCTTGTTGGAAAGTTGTATAAATTGATGGTAAGCCTGAACTGACAAGGGCAGGTGGAACAAGAGCGAGTGATCATTGCTTTCTTTTGCTTTATGAAGAGGAAGACTGCCATCCTTTGCATATGACAAAAGTTCAGGGAAAGATAGAGCGGGGAGTAAATCATTCCAAATGTCTGTCCACATGAGGCAGGTATGACCATTATGTATTTGGACTATTGCCATACCTTTGAATTTGTCTAGAAGTTTGAGAACATCTTTCCACCAAAAAGAACCCGATCTTCCTTTGGGTGGTAACTTGTGGTTTGGATAATGTTTCTCCCATATAAGTTGCACCCATGGAATGTCCTGCTTGTTGTAAAACTTGTGCAAATTCTTGAGCAACAGAGCTTCGTTCTGTGTTCTAAGATTTAAAACCCCCAGACCTCCAGAGTCTTTGCTGAGACAAACTTTTGTCCAAGCTATTTTTGGTGGTTTTTTGTCGTTCATATTTGCCTCTCTCCAGAAACAATGCTTCCTGTAGCTGTCAATCTGTTTTATGACTGTCTTATGTAAATAAAAGGTAGACATGGCAAAAGAAGCTTGTGATGTGAGCACAGAGTTAACAATTTCAAGTCGTCCTGCCTGTGAAAGGAACATGGAGGTAGCTGCAAGTCTTCTCTCACATCTTTTAACCAGTGGCAAGAAATCTATCACCTTTGGCTTGGTTAAGCCCATGGGAAGTCCAAGGTAGGTGAAAGGCAAGGTACCTTTGGAGCAACCAAAAGTTTGAGCCAGCCTGTCAAATTTTTCTTCAGATAAGTTGATTGGTGTCATGCACGATTTTGAATAGTTGACTTTGAGGCCTATTGAATCAGCAAAAGTGTTTGGCAATGCTTTGAGAACATAAAGTTGCCTGGCATCCGCTTCCATGAAAATGAGAGTGTCATCTGCATATTGAACTATTGGGAAATCTCATGAATGAATTAGGGGAATGGGCAGTCTTAGCAAATTTAAGTCCTTTGCTTTGTTGATGATAGATTGCAGAAGATCAGCAGTTAGCACAAAGAGGAGAGGTGAGAGGGGATCTCCTTGTCTTACACCTCTATTGCAATGAAAGGTTTTGCCTTGTACCCCATTTAGGAGGATTGAAGAAGTTCCTGAGTCAAAGATACTTTTCATCCAAGACAACCATTTTGCCCCGAAGCCTTTTGCTTCCATTATTTGGATCATTGCTTTGTGTTCCACTTTATCGAAGGCCTTCTCAAAATCTAGCTTAAGGATGATGATCTCCTTTTTAGACTGATGACAGATGTGAATATATTCAAAAGCCCAAGCTAGACAGTCCTGAATGGATCTGGTTTTTATGAAACCATATTGGTTGGTATGTACCAATTGTTGGATGATTTGCTGCAATCTATTAGCCAGAATTTTTGTGATGAGCTTGATGGGGCAATTCAAAAGTGAAATGGGCCTGTAATCTGAAACCTGATTTGGGGAGTCCACCTTTGGAATGAGTGTGATATAAGAAGCATTTATACTTTGTAAGCAGACACCTCCAGTATAAAAAACATCACAGAGATCATAAAAATCTTGGGCTACACTGGCCAACATTTTTTGAGGAAATCTGTGTTAAAACCATCCGGACCAGGTGATTTGTTGCTTGGCAGAGATGTAATTACAGCATCAATTTCAGGTTTTGTGAAAGGCTCCTCCAGAAATCCCAATTCATTTGCGGGCGATAATAAAGATCCCAGATCAAATCTGATTTGCTGAAATTCAGAAACACCTAGTCTTGCTTTGAAAGATTGCCAGAGAAGCTCTGCTTTGCCTTCATGAGAACTAATGGTCATATCATCTGGGCCTTTCAAAGAGGATATGAGGTTTCTTCTGTTATTTATTGAGGCATTTGCATGGAAAAACCTGGTGCCAGCATCTCTGAATTTAACCCACTTTGTGTTGGATCGTTGCTTCCAGTATATTTTCTGCTGATTAAGAAGACTTATCAGGTGCTCTTGTAGGATCCTTTGGAAGTTCCATTCTTCCAAACTGAGATCTCTGTGGTCTTCTATGGCTGAGAGGAAAAGAAGAGTAAGTTTAGTGTTTGTGATTGTCTGAGTCAAGCTAGACAAATTCGCCTTCCAACTTTTCAAGATTTTCCTCAAGTTCTTGAATTTAGCAATTAAAGATTTGGCCTTATCTTGTGGCTGTACTGCTGTAGCCCAGTGTTGTTGTATGATTCTTAAAAAATCCGGGTGTTCCATCCAATAATTTTCAAATCTAAAGATGCCTCCTTTTGGGATCACAGTTGACACTGAGATAACACATGGGGTGTGATCTGAGGTTTCCATTGCTAGAGCTGAAGCAATTGTGTTTGGAAAAGTCAGCGTCCAAGAAGCTGATGTGAAAAACCAATCTAGACACTCCAAGAGTGGATTAAATTGTTTATTGGTCCAAGTGTACTTTGTACCATGCAGTGGGATTTCAACCAGACTTAGAGCACTAATAGCTTCATTGAAGAGAAGTATTTCATTAATGTCTGCCCTGGGCTTGTTTCTATTCTCTGGTGCTCTCATCAGATTAAAGTCACCAACAATTATCCAATTGATTTGTGTAGGTATCTGAATATTTTTGAACCAATCAATGAAATGCAACTTGCCATCGTAAGTACAAGGACCATATATATTAGTTAGAACCCAAGTGTCTAAGTTGTGCTTTGATGTGAATTTAACGGTTAGAGAAAATCTGTTGTGAAAAACCATGTGTCCAGTAAAAGAAGAACTTTTCCAAATTACTGCTATACCACCCGATGCCCCTGCTGAAGGTACATAAACCACTTTGTCAAAGCCTCTAGGACAAAAATTTCGTAAGTAGTTATCATCTATGACTTCTCGCTTAGTCTCCTGTAAGCACACTATTCCGCATTGAGATTCTGAGATTTTGTCTCTAATCGAATTCCACTTTGTCTCAGAGTTGAGACCACGAATATTCCAGCAGAGGATTTTCCAAGACATATTCATTCGACGATTATCCATTAATAATATTACAAAGAAAAGAGTAACTTCCATACATAAGTATGGACACATAACAGTTGCAAACTCGAAACATAAAATTTTCCAAAAGAGAGTAACCAAATAAAAGACCAGCAAGTGACAGCAAGCAGCTATAATCACCACTACTTCTTGGATTTCTTGTTGTCATCTTTTTTGTCATTTGGACCCTTGGAGAGCTTTGCTGTTTTCTGCTTCCTGGCAATCGGAGCAGGCTTGGGCTTATTCTGAAGTTTCTCATCAGAGATCTGATCTTCAGTCAATTTGCAGAAAGAGACGCCTAGATTTTTTATGATGGAAGGTGAAATATTCGGTGCTACTGTGGTACATGCTAGGCAGTTTCTGTCTGCACAGCTGCTGCGTTTGAAACCTTTTGCTTGCTCTCTAAGCTTGTTGCTTCTTCTTACTTCAGTGTCCACTAGGGGTGTTGAGATAGCAGAACTCTTTCTCTTCTGTTTGATACAAGGCGGGCTTGAATTTTGTTCTGAGGTAGGAGAGGGAGGAGTAACACAATGGTTAACCTCTATCTTAGGGCATGAAGCCGGCAGACTGAAGGGTACCACTGACTTTCCAAGGTTTACGAAGTTCAGAGCTTTGGATTTGATGAATTCTGAAGCCCAATCAAACATAGTTGGAGAGAGCAGCATGAGGGTGAAAAAATCAGCCCAGTCCCTAGGGATTGTAAAAGACTCTGAGTTACCTTGGGGTGCAAAGTGGTTATACCAGAGCTTTTTAGCTTCCTTGGAGTTGTATTTGCTGAAAGACGAGAAGCTTTCAAAAACAGGGTCTGTCGTATGAGCATCCCATAATTGCACCCTTCCAACCTGCAGATTATCAGAATCATTGTCACTGGACTGATGACCATCCATGACCTGATCAAGAGGGATTTCTTCCACCATATAATTAATAGCTTCAACTGCAGGTGGTGGAAATATGGCAAACTAAGATACCATTAAAGACTAAGATCTTTTTGTGGTATATAAAGAGAGGCGTTCTTCTAACTAAAGATAACCTAGCTCGAAGAAATTGGTTAGGTCATAAAGGTTGTTGTTTTTGCACTTATAATGAGAGTATACAACACCTCTTTTTTGATTGTCAGTTAGCCAAGTCTCTTTGGCGAATTGTTTTTATGTCAATAGGCCTTTCTCCACCTCGCAACACAGCACATCTTTTCAATCTTTGGGTACGGCAGGGGGGTCCGAAGAATAAACCCTTGCTCCTAGCGGGAGCTGCAGCTCTGATTTGGACAATTTGGCTGCAGAGAAATGATTGTGTTTTTGACAGAAAATACCCGGAATCTTTTTTGCAGGTACTCTTCAGGGGAACTTTCTGGTTACGCCAGTGGGCCAGATTACAGCGAAATGAAGAACTCGCTCAGTGGCTAACGCAGGGCGCACAAAGCCTCGAAGTGGTGGCGTTGAGAGTCTTTAATTCGTTTGGGTGGCAAGTTCCAGTTAGGATTGGTTATGTTTGAGTTCTTGGAGTGCTTTGGTTGGTTTTCTGTACTGTGTGACGAACCTTTTTGCTACGTTGTGGGAGGTGTGTGCTTGTAATAAGTTTGGTCTGATTCTCCACCTGTGGAGATGAAGCCGGGAACTTTTGTTTCCATTATCTAAAAAAAAGGTGGTGGAAATTGATTTGGCTGTGGAATCTCCTGAATAGGAGCATCTATGCCATCTGCCTCCATGATGAAAGGAGCATTCAGATCAAGATTATCATCCCCTTCGCCAAAAAGAGCCTGACCATTTTCTGGCTCATCATTCACCTGAATGAAATCATTGGGCTGAATAACAGCTTCATGGTTAACATCGACAGCTGCTTCGGGCACAGGATCAACAATCTCAGCTTCATCCTCTACTGCATTATTATTATCTTGCTGCAAAAGAACTTCATCAGCTTCTGCTGCATTGAGATTGAGATTCAGGTTAACATTGTTGTTCTGTTGAGCATCCCAAGGCGGCCAATCATGCTGCTGAGGTTGCTGAGGTTGGGGGCCTTGCTGTTGGTCCTGCTGTGGCTGAAAGGCATACACATTGCCAACTTGACCAAAACCAACAAAATCGAAAGGGACACCGGGCCCAACATGGTCTGGACCAGGAGCTGGATCCTCATCTGCAGGCTGCCCACCTAGCATGTGGTGCTGTAAGATTTCACATTGGATAGTCCAAGAGTGACCCTGGAAGCCCTCCCCAATAGTGAACAGAATAAAATGGGGAACTGATTCTAGGTCCAACACTCTGGCATGGACAACCACCCCGGCCAGCCGGTTTGGTTCTCTTTCCCACGAGATCAGTCTAGCAAAAGGCTTGATGGCATCCTCAATATATTCCTCTTCACGATAATCAAGGTGAAAGTTGAGTAGAAGCAACCAACATTCTTGATTAAAGTTTAGTGCCCTGTGATTTCTACCCTCATCATGTTTGACAAATCTGATGGTTATATCTCCAAAGTTAAAAGGCCCGTGAAGGACAAAATGATCTCTGTCATATGCATGGTAGAATCTAACAAAGGCTTGACCTAGTGGGCATGGTTGGATGTCTCTAACACGAACACCTCTATCATGTACCAGGAACTCATGGAGTACATCTCTGATGTGTTGCAGTGAGTTTCTGAAACATCCATGGCTGAATTTTCCGCTGTGATTCGGAGAAAAGGAAAATCTAGCTGCATACATATACTGAATATGTGGATTTGAGAGAGGCGAGGAGGTCCACGGGTTCAGTATCGCGTGTCTACTGAGGTTGAAGAATAAGAGTAATAGTGAACCCGTATGATTGGTTTTTCAGTGTCTTGTTTTCCTGATTTTGTAACGTTGCTAGTACTACTAGTCGGATATCCTAGTAAGAGTCTTGGAAAAAGGAAAGGGATGCCTCCAAGTCCGACGCAGCGCAGGCGGGTACAAAGAGCATAGATGTCCAAACGTGCCGTCTAGCATGGCAGCCCGGGGCACGGTTTCAGCATGGCACGGTGGCACCGGGCACGGCACGTCACGGCATGGCAACACAGCGTGCCGTGCAGTGCTGACCCACATCCCAAGCACGGCGACAAAGTCTTCTTCGTGCCGTGCCGACACGGTGGCCCGGGGAGGCCAATCTTGTTATGTCCACCCAGCACGTCGCTGGCTGCGCTGCGTCACTCGCTGTCGCCGTTGTTCCATGCACCGCCGCCGCGGCTCCGAGGGGCGAATGAAGAGCTCGAGGGTGGGGAAGAAGGGGCGCCGTGGCGGCGGCCGGGAAGAGGGCGGGAATGGAGGGGTGCCGCCGCGTGGGCCAGGAAGAGGGTGGGGATGGGGGAGCGCGGGTGTGCGGGGGATGGTGGGAGCCGGGAGGGTAGCGGCAGGAGCCTCACGAATGGTAGCTAGGGTGGTGAGGGGTTGAGTTGAGTACATAGGCTGCTCATGAGTTGTTATTGGGCTTCTGAGAGAGTCAGGGCTTATCGTGCCTGAGAATTAAACGAGCAGTGCTCGTGCCGACCCTGCAAGCCGAAGGTGAGGCCCAAGCACGGCACAAGCACTGTGCCGGGTCGGCACAGGCACGTGTAGTAGAATCGCTTTCATTCAGTGAATGCAACTAGTTTTTTCAGCTTGAGTAGTGGAACATAAGCATGACACTTTTATCGTATAGCCCCTTAAGGGATTAGGGGACTAGGGATGTCGCAACGTTGCACAGTATAACGTTCATGTCCTTGCATAGTATGTCGTGAAGTCAAGAGGAAGGTATAAAAGACAATAAAAAGTAAGTGCCAATAAAAGTCAATGCAAACCAGTACCGAGACTTCCCAGATAAATTCAATTTGGCCAGTTTATGTGTCAACCGTCTGCAAATCGGCCGGCTTCCTCTTCTGCAAGAGCTGGGTTCGCTCATGAAACCATCGCTGGATCAAAGAAAGCTGCTTATGCCTCCAACCGAGCGGTGACGTGCCTAGGCCAGACCAAAAGCGTGCCGTGCCCCGGGCCACCCGGTGTGCACGGCCCATATAGACATCTATATAGAGGAAATGTATACAATACGCAGCATGTACTGCTGTACATGTTTCGGGTGATGAGCCTGTACTGCTGGACATGTTAATGTTGCAATGTACCACCACCATCATCATCCGTGTGTCTGTTTTAAAAATCGCACTGTGCATGGATGATTCCGCTGTTTGCAAAAGATCCAGTCATTATTCTGTTGCACTGAGTTTCTAAAGCTAGAAGAACACCATCTTGAGTCTCTGAAAAATCCTTAGTGTTGGGGAACTGGCCTAGCCCCTCGAAGGCCCGCGCAAGAAATGGCCGGTCCATTAGGGTAAGGATTTATTTGTAATTTTAGAGTTCTTCAAGATAAAATATATAAATGACCACCCTCCATAAATATGACCAGAGGGCTACGGAACACGTTAGACCTTCTGAATTTCTCAGCAATATTGGTAATTATTTTCATACTCTTCGCTCAATATATTTGCACTATTGTTGGCTCCTTTGGAGCAACCTTCGTCGAACCTTCATAGTGAAAACATACCTTCGTCACACCTTCGTAGTTAAAACATACAAATATGTTGGGCTTCATATTAAGCGAACCCAATAATTACCTCTGTTCTTAATGTCTGGCACTGGCCAAATTCATTTTATTTAAGGGTCTGCTTGGTTTTGTGCCAATTTTAGCTGTATTAAAATTTTGTCTAGCCAATTTGACTTACCATTGAACCAAACAGACCCTAAAACTAGAACACATCAAACAAAAAAGGCATGATGGAAGTCTCCAAGTAGGTCCAATTTGACTTACCATTGAAACAAACAGACCCTAAAACTAGAACACATCAAACAAAAAAGGTATGATGGAAGTCTCCAAGTAGGTCATGATGTTATTAGGGTATCCGTATAGTTCTACTGTCTTCTGATCCAAAAATATCATCCAAAGCACACTAATTTGAATGTGGAGCTATAATCTCAAGTCCACTCACGTTCATGTCTGAAGGATGTTAAGCTTGGCGTACTAAGGTAAAGAATGTAAATACTACAACTCCATATTGCAAAAGATGTTAAGGTTTTTGACTGAATGTTCAAAATACCTGGTTTAACATATTTAAGGGCTAGCTTAAAGAGGTTGCAGCTGCGCAACACATTGTCTAGATCAGAAGTCTCAAACACATAGTGCAACATCCGCAGTTCTTGGAGGTATGGAAACACATGATCATATGCTATTCTTGTTATTGAGAAGAAGCACAGGTGAACTCTCTCAAGCGATTTGCAGTGCACAAGGTGATACTTTCATTTATGGTCTAAGCCATCTCCCACAGATGATGATTTGATCGATATATTGGTTATCAGTTTATGGATCCATGTACTAGAATGAAGTCAGAATAATTCTGTCAGAACTAGGTGGAGAGCAAACACCCGCGACACTTTCTTTGTCAGACCGATCCTCTCTCTCCATTCTGGATACTAGAACATCGTAAAGCCAATTGAACATTGTAACGACTAACATTGTTTTATTATATATTCCCTATATTAAAGCATGTTAAAATTTTTGTTTTATTCCCCGTTAACCATGTGTTAAAGTCATGATTATTATTTAGTCAAGGAATATTTTATGTCGATTATTGTGTCATTTCCGTATTAATCTATGTTATAAGCTACAAAACAAGTCTATGTAACCCCCTAAGCTATGTTAGGTAGTCTACTTAACCCCCTCCAACTCAAAAACCGTAATTTTAACACAATAAACTTTGGAAAACCGGACATATAACCCCTAGGTAGTTTTGGTGGACGGTTTTACGTACGTGGTGAGACAACATGGCATGGGGGTTGACACAGTGGCACAATGGCCCCTCATGTCAGGTCACTTCCAGGGCGCATCTCTTCCTCTTCCTCTCCCTCTCCCTCATAACATGGGTGCCACCGCTTGTCGCCGCTCCATGCAGTAACAGCAATCGCTGGCCCCTGTACCTGTGATTGTCGTCGCCCACCGCCGTCACTCTGTGCAGCCCCCGTCACCCCCATGCCGTCGACAAAACCCCGGCGTCCACCACTGCCAAGACCTGCCGCAGGGCCTCGCGTCGCCCGCCTAGCTTTGTGGAGGCACTCATTCTTGCGGCCGTTGTCGGATCCTACTGAGCTGCCTGTAGAGGATGGTGGTGGAGCCTGTGCTGGTGGAGGGACCCGCAATGCGAGGCATTGTCGGGTATGATCTTGCTGATGGCAGCGACGTCCGCTCCACGACACTAGAGGTGGAAACGGTGGATGGCAAAGGTAGAGTGTGGTGGGTGATGCAGCAAGTAGGCGTGGTGAGCGCACCGGTGGAGGGGATGAGGGGTAGGCGGAGTCGGCTGGCAAGAGCGAGAAGGTGACTGTGGTTGTGATGGAGGAAGAACAGAGGGGGCGAGCGACGGTGAACGGGCAAGTGCCTCGCTCTTTACCAACATACCCTGTAGATCCCCTCGAAGTCCTGACGTGTGGGCCATTGTGCCACTGTGTCACCCCCACGCCACGTTGTCTCGCCGCATAAGCAAAACTACTCACCAAAACTGCCTAAGGGGCTATTTGTCTGGTTTTCCAAAGTTTAATGTGTTCAAAATTTGTTTTTTGAGTTGAGGGGGTCAAGTGGACTACATAATATATAGCTCGGGGGGCTTTATAGATTGTTTCCTATTAGCTAGATCCGCAGGTCAACCATAAGGAGACGAGTAAGTTTGAGATTCCTAGCTCTATAGCTCTATATGATTGAGTTACAAAAAATAAAAAAAGAGAATCCATCAAAAATAAGGGAAATGTGACGAGAAAAACAATCCCCGTGGGTACACCACCGTTTTCTAGTTTCTAGTGGAGTTGGAGCCCTTTTGGTAAAATAACTTATCAATGGCAATATAGTAAATCTAGGAGCAACTAATAGGTGAGGGGGCATGCGAACCTCTCTAGTGGAAGTTGTTTTGGCAATTTTTTTATTTATAAATGACCTTTTTTCCGATGGAGTTGTTAACACTTTTATTTCGTTTGATAGGGTTTTGCCAAAAGTGAATGGAGAAGCCCTACCAGACGAGGCTCGATCCTGCCTAAGACTGCTTTGGTCGCAATATTAATATATTATCCATTTTATATTATACTAGCAAAAATGCTCGTGCGTTGCAATGGGAGAAAACGTGAGAATCTAAACTTATATCAAATCTAATGCATATAGAAATCTACTTTATTATGGTATGTATATGCAAGTTGGATTAATTTAAGTTCAAAAATCTTACTACCTACATCCCAATTTATGGATCCATTTGATTTTTTTAACAGCAAATTAGACTTTCTCGTCTTATTCAAAAAATTTATACTTATCATTTATTTTCATTGTGATCTAGTTTAGCATATAATATACCTTAGCTGTGACTTGAATTTTTCCATATTTTTGTATTTTTTTAATAATACCATGTAAGTATTTACTCATAGTGAATTTTGTGGTGATGTAAGTTGAGTTATAAAGTTTTTTTTTTTTTTTTTTTTGCCTTTCCAACGATATGTAGAGCGCCCACACAGAGGTAGTATGAACTTGAACGCTCATTTTTATATGGCATATCTAACATCACATAACAAATTATTCATATATATTGTTTTGACGATTCATATAGACTTCGCGAATTCTTGATGTCGGTTGGGTTGACAAAATTTATATCTTTACTTTTTGGCTAATATATAGATCATCGAAAATAGAGACCGTATATAACCCATGCGTCCGTTTTCGAGTGGGATGTTCCTGCAGTCCGTTTTTGCATGGGTTGCTATTGTAATCTGAATCGAGCTCGCGAATAAATTTCACGTCATATTGTTTCTATGTTCCTCGTTCACTATGAGCGATGTTAGTTAGGTTGGAAAAGTTATCCTTTTAAATTTCTGTTGATATAAAGACCGTTGAAACCAGAATATGTGTGTGACTTGCACATTCATTTTTACGTAGGCTTCTGCTGCTATCCAAATTAGACCGGTGAATAAATTCAAGATGAAAGAAACCCACGTGTAAAATATATGAAAAAAGAAAAGAAAGAGAGCGCTGCTGGAATGTTAAACGCGCCTTTCTTTGACCGCTGGAGGCGGGGCGATAGGAGACTGGCAAGTGGGCCCGTCTGTCAGGACGGACCGGAAAATCTTAGGACGGACCGAGAAACCTTATTTGTTTTAATATTAGGTAGAGATTATAGCTCTGCACAATTAGAGAATTCAGAAAAAAGATCGTCAACACATAATTCAATCAAGGTCACACATGATCTGATGTTGTGGATATAGAGAATAACCGATGACTACTTGCTTAGCAGCTTAGGCCATTCTTAGCGAGAGTTTCAATTGGATTTCATTTAAATGCTATGACACATCAACATGTTTGATGACATGACAATGTATTTATGAGGAGAGATAGAGAATGTTTTATGGAAGAGAAAAGAGTATCATCAAGATGAAACCCATGATACATGTTACATAGACAAAATATGACGTGATACTTTTGGTAACTGCGCAATGAAGCCTTCCATTGCGAATGGCCTTATCCACCACGTATAATTCAGCATCATAGAAAATCAAAGTGGGAATACGTGTTTTCTAATTCTCATATGAATTAATAGAAGATCCAACTCTAATTTTCCGTGCATTTTATTTATTTACAAACATCAGTTTACTAAAGGAAAAAAATGGCTGCCGCCGACCCATGTCGTCGTTGTGCCGCGCTGCCATATACGTGCCTCCGTCAGACCGTCAGATGCTTGTATTCGACTTGGAGTAGTACGTTTACGATTGATCGATGAATGGCGCCAAGTAATTAAACGCCTAAACCCTAGTTATTAGGCCGCCAGTCTAGCACCTCTGGACGAAGACGACGCGCCGCTGGTCCTCACACACGGTCACCAGGAACAGCCTGGCGTCGGCCTTCCCCTGCACGTCCACGAAGTGCTTCCTCCGCGTGCCGCCCGCCGCGTCTAGGAAGCTCTCAGTGCCCAGCACGCGCGTCGCTGCGCCGTCGTACCCCTCGACCACGGCCACCTCGTTGCGCTCCGTCACCGTGAACACCACGCCCTCGCACTCGCAGCCGTCTCTGTACCCGCGGACGGCGACGACGCGGCGCTGGTCCTCGCGCACGGTCACCAGGAACACCGACGACGCCTCACCGTCGGCGTCCCCCGGCACGAGCACCACGTGGCGCCGCGTGCGCGTGCCCGCGTACGGCGAGCTCTCGCTGGCCACGGCGCGCGCGGCTGCGCCGTCCCTCTCGACCACGGCCACCGCGTTGCCGTCCGCCGCCACCGTGAACACAACGCCCCCGCACTCCGCCATCGTAGGTGAGAATGACGCTCCTTGCATGGTGTCGTACGTCGTCGTATGTACGTCTGTCACCGGAGGACGATCGATGATTGCTGCCGTCGATCGCTTTGCCTTTGATCTCGGTTGGATAAGTGGCGGAGGCTGGATATATTGAGAGCACCAGAGATGGCCACCACAATTTAACTCGTTGATCGAGTACTATCCCAGTTCCCATACGGACAAAAACTGCGATCGATTCGGGATCGGGAGGAGCAGACGGCCAGCGCGGCGCACCGACTCAGATTCGGAGCTAGGACGGGTTTGAATAGACAAGAAGAGATAAAGCTTAAAGCTTATTATAGCTACTAAAATTTAGTCAATTTACATTAAACAGGATAACTAACGAATTGTCTAAATTACACTTTAGCTAACCTTTGAACTAATCATTAGTTCATTACTATAAAACTAGTAAAGATGCACGTGTGTCCTGCACGTGGTCTAAAAATGTTTTTTTTTAAATTTATTTGTCACATGCGGCTAAAGAAATGTACGACTACATGTGTTCTAATAATTTGGTACCTTGACATCAATACGTGGGTATTCATTATTTTTTCAATGTGTCCTTTTCTTCATAACAACAAGGGAAAATTTAGAACGACATGCAACTTTTATGGTTTTCGCTATTTCACACCGCCAAGATGAGCTAATGTAATTTATAGTGTAATTAATGGATCAACTAACTACCATATACTATTTAAACGCCCCATGGCTAATGTCTAGCGAACTAAACTTTAACCGGCGACTTTAGTTAGAACTAAACATTTTATATCTAATGTATTCAAATAGATCCTAAGCCAATTAGTCAAGAATTACTTTTGAAGCATGTTAGAGATATGGGGCTTTATTATATTATTAACTGAGATGTTTCAACCTGGTGGGAGATGTTGGAATTTTTATATATAGTTTTCCGCATTATTTATATTATATATATTGTGTTATTATTTATTCAACTCAATATGGAATTATATGTGACTGGAAATTATTGATGCTGAATTTTACTTGAAGAAGTACTCGAGGTGCCGATAATATTTGTGCTAGAATACAGTAGATGAATAAAATGGGATTTATTTTATTGGAATATTTATTATGTACATACATGTTTGATCCGCATACAGTATGACGGAATAGTTGTGTTTGTTTTGCAAGATCAGCGCTCTGCAGGCTGTTGACACACATTCAATTAGATTAGAATTAAATCTCAAATATACAATCTGATTATGACGCATTACTCACACGTGTGTTTTTATTATATTTTAGACTCATATATCTCCGTTTGGCTGGGCCTGCATGACAGTGACGGCACCCATGACCTTATCAACATAGAAAAAAAAAAGAAGAAGAATAGATGGTACACTGTATAGCTCACGAAATCATACTTTATCGTATCTACAAGAGGTTACTTGTATGACACAATGCCATGCAAGCAGGCCCAAGAAGAAGAAGGCGGCGTCTAAGCGGCTTGAGTAGCAGCTTCTAAAAAAAAAACTAGCTTGTTGTTTGTCGCCTCCTGATGCTATGCATTCATAGTGTCCCGATGAAGGATATGCTAGAGCAGTAAATTAGTCGTCATTATATTGAAAGTTTAAATTATTTTTCAGAAGAGATCCTAGAATAATGATTGCAACTTCTTTTTAGTTGAAAAATGTTCTAGCTGGCTTCAGACAATAATAGCCTGCATGTTGACCAGTCACTCAGTGAAAGAAACACGACATGGAAAGCTCAACCCACGTATCAAATTAATCAAGAGCTTGCCCTCTCAAATCACATAAATTTAATCCAAATGATTGGAGTGAAGCAATTAAAATGATTGGGGCACCTTGCCACACAGAGTTTTGGATCGGGAAGGCAGGTAGATCACGCAGCGTGGTCGTAACTGGGGATCAGGAGGCGATCGTTCCTTTGGCAGAGCTGCTCTAACAAAAAAAAATAACTGCTAATAATATAGCTAGCTAAAAATTAGTTAGACGATACTTCGGATAAAATAAATGATTAGGCTAAACCCAATGGTTCCCTCAAATCCATTCCCTATACACTGTAGACAGTAAATACGTGCACTGTAGACAGAGTAAAGAATAGTTAGAATAGTGATAGAGGATGGAGGATAGGGGAACGGCTGGGTTCAGCCTTAGATTCTTAGTAGATCGACTATTTTTCCATAATTAGCTGATGTATTAGCTAAGAACTCAGCTAGTACCTAAGTTTTTAGTAAGTGTGAGTTGAAAATTAGTTACCACTTAGCTAGTTTGTTTAGACACTGCTCCATATTTTAACAAATATTATTTTAGTTAGGTGTATCTAACTAGAGTTTTATAGGTAGCGGATTGAGGTGACTAAGAACTGTGGACAGTATTTCTACTCCTACCTTGCGGAGAGGATCGAGGTTGTCTTCACCATCAAAGTTGGGTCCCATCGGAATCGGTAGGAGCGAACCGAAGACATGCATGGCCCACTTGTGGGGGGCATGATCTTTTTTGTAACCAGGTACAACAACGATGACATCTAAAGCCCACACGTAGCGACTGTAAAAACCTTGGTCTAGTAGAAATACAACGTAGGCCGGCTGTTTGTTACCATCGGCTAATCCAATAGCCGTACATTTGGCGTGCTTTGGCAGGAGAAATGAACTAACATCAAGCGTTATCAGTTTGGCATGCTAAATGTCACGGCAAGATGCAAACTACAACCACGGAGGCCACAGTTGCGCTTGTGGCATGGCCGTCCGCGACTTCACAACACAAAAACCAAACAGACTCTCAATACTCAATGTCTACTGTATATAACATTGTATACTGTCTCCGTTCCAATTTATAGATCGTTTGATTTTTTTTGACACTAAATTTAACTTGCTCGTCTTATTCAAAAAATTTTACAATTATCATTTATGTTTATTCTAATTTAATTTATTATATAATATATTTTAACAATGAATTGATTTTTTCTATATTTTCGCAAATATTTCACCGAGCTCTACCGCCATGAACATGGCTGGCACTGCAAGCTTGTGCCCATTGTCGGCTCCATGGTCGCCGACGCGTGCTTCGCAGCACGCCCCTCGGACATCATCGTCGCCACCTTGCCCAAATCTGGCACCACGTGGATCAAATCGCTTCTGTATGCCACCACGCACCGGAGAGAGCACCCGCCTCCCGTTGACGGTGCCGCCGCCGACCATCCTTTTAACACCTCCGGCCCCCATGAGCTAATCAAGTTCTTCGAGAACCAGCTCTACACGAGGGAGAAGGTCCTAATTCCTAAACCTCGACAAGCTCCCTGATCCAAGGCTCTTCTCCACACATGTTCCTTTCGTGTCGCTTCCGAGGTCCATCGCCGACACCAATCCAGGCTGCAAGATCGTGTATGTGTGCCACGACCCCAAGGACAACCTGATCTCAGGGTGGGACTTTGCAAACAGGTTTCGGGTCAAGGATGGGCTCGAGCCTCTTTCCATCGAGACCGCTGTTGAGCTCTTCTGCGATGGCCTGACGCTGTTCGGCCCGTACTGGGACCACGTGCTCGGGTAGTGGCACGCACACAAAGCCAACCCCCAGAAGGTTCTCTTTTTCAAGTACGAGGAGATGCAAACAGACCCTGCGACGCACGTCCGGAGGCTGGCCGATTTCGTGGGTCTCCCCTTCAGCCCTGATGAAGAAGATGACGGCAGGGTGGATGCGATCGTGGAGCTGTGCTCATTCAATCGCATGAGTAGGATGGCGGCAACCAAGGAGGGCCACACAGAGTTTTCGGCTACCATGGTGCCCAACAAATCCTACTTCCGACGGGGCGTGGTGGGAGATAGATTGGGCGAACCATTTGTCGCCGGAGATGCAACAACGCATCGACGCCATCACTGAGGCCAAGTTCAAGGGTTGTGAGGGTCTCAACGTGTACCCTACCGGAACAATATAATGTTGGCATGCATTCGTAAGTGACATTTAGTCCCGTGTTGCGTCTTTATGCCACCAATGATATGTGGCTTGTACAATGTGTATGTGTGTGCGTGTGCCTAGTATGGCTTTTCGAAGCATATAACTGGCTTGGCATTTGTACTTCACCCTCTTGTTGGTCTTGTCTGTGGCTACGAGTGAAAAATATAAGTTGCGGTTCATTCTACTATGTTAGTGATATTTATTTTTATCAGCCTACATTAGAAATTTTCCCACATTATGATTTATATGCTTTACAATTTATACAAGCACGACATCCAAGGGAAACCCTCCAGGTGCTTTACAGTCCACATGCAGTGTAACAATTTACTACATACACCCTCACTGAAATGAAAGAGAAAAGCTACACCCACCCGGCTTCTCCAAGTCCGGCGAGGGGGGGGGGGGGGTGGCGGCGTGCAGGGTGGCGTGGCTGGCTGCGGCGACGGCATGGGCGGCGCGCAGAGGCCGGCGTGGCGGGCTGCGGCGACGGCGTGGGCGGCCCGCGGAGCCCGGCGGCGGTGAGGACAGGGGCAGGGGCGGCGCCCGGAGGCCGGCGGCGGCGCGCGGATCCCGGCTGCGGTGAGGGCGTGCGCGCCGCGCGGAGCAAGGGCGCGTCGGAGGCGGGCGGAGGAACTGCCGGTTGCCTGGATCTGGGGCGAGCGGGGGTAGAGGAATTACAGTGTATGTAACTGTAATTACAGTGTATATACACTATAATTACAGTGTAAGTGTAATCCTGGCCATTCATTCAAGATCCAATAGCCAAAAATTCAGATGTGGGGAAGGTTTTCAACACCCGGTTGATATATAGACAGTCTCAGAATATATAATTGATAGACTTGAGCCAAATCAGGCTGATTGTTGTGATCCTAGCAACTTGGCGTTCCCAACAACAGCCAGTTCACGGCCTGGATCCTCACGGTTGAGGGGCATCAGGAGTGTGCAGCAACAACCAGCATGCTCATAGCAGTTGCAGACAAAACTTTGCCTTCCTTTGCTATGAAGGGGGTTAACCTTGGGCATCTAAAGTTCCAAACCTTACTGAAAAGAAAAAGAATAGCAGAACGACCAGAGAAAGATATGTAGTTTGTCCTCAGTGCCTTCAGAAGAGAGAGCTTGTGTGTCAGCTTGCTCATGAAAAAAAAAAAACTAAAGAAAAGAATCCTTGTCGTCATCACCGGTGGTATAGAGTTCATGCTAATGGCAGTTGAATTGCCTCTGCTTGGCCCTGGCCGAGATCGGATTATTGGAGGCTGCTGAGGAGTGTGGAGTGAGCGAGGGGTGGCTTCATTATATTGATAGATGTCGCCGGGTCTGAGGAGACTTCCTATCAAAATGCATATGCGAAACCGACGGTCGAGCTCGAAAACCTCAAATGCATATGCCACCATTGGTGCCTCGGCGCAGAGTTAACGGGTCCCACCTGGTCAAAGCGCGTTGAGGTGGCAGACCGGCTGCCACGAGGGGAGCTGACGTGGCAAAGTGCCACGCCACACAATCCCGTGTTGCGCCGAGTCAAGGGCCCATTTTTTGGACATAGTTTCGCGAGTGATCTATTTGTGAAAAAAGTTTTCGAAAAAGGCTAAAATAAAAAATCACCGGCCCCAGCCGAGCAGACAGGCACAATTCCAAAGCATCTTAATTAATCTTTCGCTCATTACATTTTCGCTCTATATCTCCGTGAGGTAAGTGACAAAATAATGCAATGCAACGAAGCTGGTCCAAGAAGGCGTCGAATTATTAAGCGGCCTCGGTAGCTTGCCGCTTGTTGTAGCTGTGTACACATTGTTTGTCACCTCCTGATGGCGATGCGATGCATTCCCTTCATCAATTCATAATCTCTTGATGATGAAAGAAAGGCTAGAGCCTAGAGCAATAAAGGTTCAATTTTCTTTTTCAGAAGGGATCGGAGAACAATGATTGCAACTCTTTTTAGTTGGAAAATTAAATGTTTTAGCTAGCTTCAGACAATAATACACGTACTACTAGTATGGATGCATGTTGACCAATAATGCCCGGTAAAAGAAACTAACACAGCATGGAAAGCTCAACCAACTAGCTCATCATTTAATGCAGCCAATACTTTCTTGTCCTCTCAAATCACATATTTTCCGTTTTTTTATTTAACGCAGTTATTTTTTTTTCTAAAATTTCAACCACTTGTCTTATTGTCAAACAGAAGAGAATGAAGTTAGTACTAAATTTTAACCTAAATGATTGGAGTGGAGCAACTAAAAATGATTGGGGCTCCTTGCCACGCGGAGCTTTGATCGGATCGACTGGGGAGGCGGGTAGCAGATCACCCTGCGTGCAGTGGCTGTGTCCCTGCATGCACGACATAGCCAGTTGATCTGATGCATGCATTAAGTGTCCAGTGCTGCGTGCATAGATGCACGTACAGCCAAAGTGGATCGGTGCGATTTCAGAACTATGTTAATATTGTTATATATGCCGTAAAACCGCGTCCAACACATCGTGTGAATAGTCGTTTATACTAAAAATGACGCTATAGCTATACTACGTAATGAAGTTTGAAATAGACAACGGAAATAAACGATCTGCTGGACTTAGGATAAGCCCATTGCTGCAGGTACGTGGTTCCGCTCAAGAGTTGTGGGCTCTCAGTCTTAGTGTGTAGCTAGATATGCGGAAGTAACAAAATGCTGGCATATGCTGCTAGTAGATGATACCCAGCGTGTTGCTGCTAAAATTTTATAACGTTAAATATAATATGATTAATAGATTGAGAAATAGTTGATAAAACACTAACATCATAAAAAAATATTTTCACGTGTTGCTGCAGAAACTTAAATGATACCTCACATACACGACAGAAAGACATTGTATGCATAAAGCCACAGAAAATCAATAGAACGTTTAAATTGAGGTCTTAGTGGACGGTGACGTGGACGATAAGATGCCATGTCGAGAGAAATATGTGGTAGGGTTTTATTTAGATATAAAGATACATACGTGTATTGATACACTTAATGAGCCGCCTCTCTGTTTACGATTGCTCCATGGATAGTGCCGCCGTACTGACCTAATTAATTCAACACGTAAATAAACCCTAACTATTATTAGGTCTTAGCACCTCTGGACGAAGACGACGCGACCCTGGTCCTCGCGCACGGACACCAGGAACAGCATGGCGTCGGCCTCCCCCTGCACATCCACGAAGTGGCGCCGCGTGCACGTGCCCGCGTCCAGAAAGCTCTCGCCGGCGGCCACGGCGCGCGCGGCCGCGCCGTCCCTCTCGACCACGGCCACCTCGTTGCCATCCGCCGTCACCGTGAACACCACGCCCCCGCACTCCGCCATCGTCGGCGAGAATGACGCGCCTGCATGCATGCTGATCGATGATGCTGTCGTCGTCGTCGGTGGGTGGGACTGGATCGGAGCCCACACACGGTAATGATGATGGTGATTGATCTTCCACTACTACACGGTCGGCCGATCGCCGGCCGGGAGGATGCTATGCCTATGCTGCCTTAATTTGATCGATCGATCGGTTGAATAAATAATAGCAGTGCTGGGACTGGATCGGGAGCAGATGGACACTCATCATATCATCTGTAAGTAAAATTCATCGAGTCCAATCCCAATTCCAATACGGAACAGAACTCCTCGTCGGAGTCGGAACGGAGGAGCGCAGATGGCCGCCGGCAGCGCCGCCTCGATCGGATACGGAGCTCAGGAGCTGCAGCCAGAGAGTCGTAGCGACCAGCGGCCCTCACGGTCTCACCGTCGTCGTCTCAAGCAAGCTCACTAGCTCGATCGTCCGTGCCCCCTGAATAATCATATCTGAATTCGGTGCTTCCGCCAGCCGCGCCACAGACTGTACACGCCTCCATGATCGAGGTCGTCAGAGGGCGATGGCAACGGGCAACCACCACGTGACCCGAGGTACTTGTGGCCGACACTTTGCTTGTCGCCTTTTGTTTCCACTTCCCCATGTTGTCCTGTGCACTATTCCCCTCTGCTTGCTTTAGGTGCTTGACGTCCTGGTCCCCGTCGTCTCGTCATTTTCCCCCTACCAGCAAAGCATAGATAGATGTACGTGCAACGTTTTGCACGTGTTGTGAAATAAAAAAAGAAAAATAGAATTAAAAAAAAAGAATTCTGACTGATTAGCGTCGCTCCTAAAGCTGAAAAAATAGCTCGAAGCTCGTGCCTCGACTCGGACTCGGAACAGCTCGGCTCGGCTCGCGAGCCTCCAACGAGCCGAGCCTGATTTTTTGACTCGCAAAAATAGCGAGAGCGAGCCGGCTCGTGAGCTCGGTCCAAGACAGCTCAACAATAATTATACGATGATTGATAAATTAACTCTTCATTATTATTGGTATAAATTAATATTTATATACATAACATAGCAATTTGTATATACATAAGAAATATGTGCCACATAATTATTGTTATCATTCAAAAAATATATAAATTAATTTGTTGTGAGCTTAATTCGCATTTTTTTAGTGCGGCTCGCGAGCCGGCTCGAGGTGGCTCGCGAGCCTCCACCGAGCCGAGCCGGGCCTCACTTTCTGTCTCGTAAAAATAGCGAGCTTCGGCTCGTTCACTTACCGAGTCGCACCAAGCCGAGCCGAGCCTCGTTTCCAGCCCTAGTCGTTACTTTCTCATTAAAACCAAGAGAAGGAAAGTAACAGGTGGGTAAGGGTATAAAATGAGGTGAGAAATAAAGAGAGAAAGTGGATGAAACATTTTGCATCTATGATTTTTGAGCCTTTTCACCCCTTTCCAATCTTTTTCAAACTGCGCAGTGGGGTCAACATGGGGTATACCTATGCCTTCGTAGGTAAAAAAAATTTTACAAAACTCGCTCTTTTATAGCGTAGAAAATCAGCCGAGTGCCTCGTAAATATAAAAAAATTAGCCAAATTTATTTTAAATTAAAATTAATTCTTGTACTCCTATCTATTAAAAATATTTTGAATTCGCAATACAGATGTTCTATATGTACCAGAAAAATATTCTAACTTCTCCGGCAAAATATGTAACAATATTGTATACCAATCCATCTATCTATATCTATACTTGATAAAAGAACGAGTTTACAAGAAATTTTGTTCACATAATCCTCATCTATCCAATTATATCCGAACCACTGGTTTGTCTTTACTCTTTTCCTTTAATATGATGTTCTATAAGTGTGCTAGACAAATATTCTAATTTAGCAATATTGTATACAAATATTAGATGTGACTTTGCAATTTTTATAACAATAGCCTCTCCAAATAGACCAGCATCAGAAAAAAATCACAAATTAATTTTACAATCAACACTAGTACATTGCATAGCTCGTCCAAATTCAACATTCATCTTTTATATAAAGTATCAGAAGCAAATAACATGGTTCTACATATGACCAGAAATATGCAAATGAGAATACTTGTCTAAAACGCACTGTTCAATCATATACAGACACAATGAAAGGCAAACTATATATTTAGTGGGCAAAGTCAAAGTGTATATCCTCTATTCAATCACCAAAGATTATAATCCCCGTCAATATCATAGCGCCCATTATATATAGCTGTGGTCGTCACTGTAATAGTTGGTGCGATGCTCACCCTACGTCGTCGACTGACATAATCTTCACAATAATTGTTGCGACATGACATGTGATGCATATACCATGCATGCGAACAATATCCGTTAAGCCATATCACCCTTTTCAGCTGGACAAGCAATCAAATGAACGACAGGGAAACTTCAACCCACAAAAATCACCACATCTATCGGTAGGTGCTCCATCCGAGTCACAGAAATTTAATACGTACAACGTGCATATATATATATATATATACGCACGCAATGTTCCCGTGCCGAAAACCCTCACTCGCTGCCGCTACAACGCCATGGCCTGTTCCTCTGTCCAAACCTTTTCCCAGCAAGGAGTTGATGATGCACAATCCGAAACCACCTACACAGAGCTCTACGAACGTTTTGCCAACCTAGTGTCCTCCTTTCCCAGCTCGGAAGGCTTGTCCAACACCAAGCTCTACCGCCACGACCATGGCTGGCACTGCAGGCTGGTGCCCATGGTCGGCGCCATGGTCGCCGACGCGTGCTTCGCAGCGCGCCCCTCGGACATCGTCGTCGCCACCCTGCCCAAGTCCGGCACCACATGGATCAAATCGCTCCTGTACGCCACCGTGCACCGGAGACAGCACCCGCCGCCTACTACCGTTGGCAGCGCCGCCGTCGACCATCCTTTCAACACCTCCGGACCACATGAGCTGGTCAAGTTCTTCGAGTTCCAACTCTACACGAAGGAGAAGGCCATCTCGACGAACCTCGATGAGCTCCCTGACCCGAGGCTCTTCTCGACGCATGTTCCTTTCGTGTCGCTCCCGAGGTCCGTCGTCGCCACCAAGCCTTTAGGCTGCAAGATCGTGTACGTGTGCCGCGACCCCAAAGACCACCTGATCTCGCAGTGGAACTTTGCCAACAGGTTCAGAGCCCGGGACGGGCTCGAGCCTCTTCCTGTGGAGACCGCCGTCGAGCTCTTCTGCGACGGCCTGACGCCGTTCGGCCCGTACTGGGACCACGTGCTTGGGTACTGGCACGCACACCTAATGGACCCCGACAAGGTGCTCTTCTTCAGGTACGAGGAGATGCAGAGAGACCCGGCGGCGCACGTCCGGAAGCTGGCTGAGTTCGTGGGTCTCCCCTTTAGCGCCGAGGAAGAAGACGATGGCACGGTGGATGCGATCGTGGAGTTGTGCTCGTTCGAGCGTATGAGCAGGATGGACGCGACCAAGGGAGGCCGGACAAAGCTGGCTGAAGGTTTGCTGCCCAACAGCGCCTACTTCCGACGGGGCGTGGTGGGAGATTGGGCGAACCATCTGTCAGCAGAGATGGCACGGCGCATCGACGCTATCACCGAGGCCAAGTTCAAAGGTTGTGGGGGTCTCACCATCTAGCCCATCGGAATAGAGTTGTTATTGATACGTGTGTATTGATCGATACACTTGATAAGCTGCTTCTGTTAGAGCTAATAAGGTGAGCAAATATCTGCTGGTGTTTGGCACAACATATATTCTGGTTACCGTGTGATGTGCATGTAAAAGCAAGCTTTTGTATGTGTGGAGCGAGTAATAATGTCGTATATATATATAATGTTCAACCATATTATTGCTGTGTTCTTTTAGGATGTCATACATGTAGTTTACTAGTTTCATTCATAATGCGGACTCCTAGTGGCATGCTGTATTGCAAATACTGAACTAGTAATAATGTCACGCATGCAGCATGGATTCAAGCCAATATGATCAAAGTGAATATGGGTTCTAGTAAATAGAAACTGCTGATCATGCATGACCCTTATAGTAAGTTACGGTGATTTCTAGAACCGTATATTTGAAGCGCCATCCAACTACCAACACTGGACAAGTTTGGCCGTCAGGCTGTTTTGATAGGTAGCTTCGCTGATCAGGTCGCACACACTGCATGAATTCAAACCAGAGTTTTTTTTTTCTTTTTGCAAGCATGCGAAGACACGCGCGTGTTTTATTAAGAGGAGGACAGGACGCAAAAAAGAAAATACTCCACGGCAAATAAACCAGAGGTATTTGGAATGGCATTCGTTCATGAATCAAAGACGACCGTGGCATGCAAGTCAGGGATCATGTCCTCGATTTATTAGTTTGCAATCGTTGCTATTAGTATTTATATGCAACTAGTCAATCAACCCGTGCGACGCACGAGTTAGAGTCTTAAATGTATTATGTGTTACAGTACAACATATATAGATCTATTTTTATACTTAGTTTTTTATAATAGTAGCAAATCTTGCTACTTTATATGTATGCTTAATTGATTTAGATAATCTTTGATCGATTGCAAAAGTAGGTGATTTTAATATAATTTTGAGAGATTATTTTCATTATACTATCAGTCATAATAACTAAAATGAACAATTTAAATATAAATTAAAGAGGATATTTGGTATTATCCATCAAAATAGCAAATGTGAGCAATTATGTATAAAATCAGGGTGTTATTTCATATTTTCTTTTATATTGGCAGAGTGGGTAATTAATATGTAGTTGTAGGGGTAATATTATTTTGATAATGACAAAAGTGGATGATTACTTAGAAAATAGATCTAATGGCTATTAAGATTCCAACCCGTCTATTTTTTTTCTAGCGCATCTTGTGAGGATTGACGTGAAAATTTTAAAAGAAGTCTACAAAATATTTGTTTCATGAATAGGTTTCTAGCATCTTTAATGAAAAAAAAAAGACAAAAACTGAAGGTAAATTTGAAAATGGAAAAATCTAAAAAAAAGAAGAAGATATTTGTTTTCGTTGAGAGTTAAACTCAAGATCTTTCGTAATGGCAGAGGTGGGTAATTACTTAAAAATAGATTTGATGAAAAAAGAGGATATTTGCTTTCGTTAAGAGTTGAACTCAATACCTTTCGTAATGGCAGAGGTGGGTAATTACTTAGAAAATAGATCTAATGGTTATTAATATTCTAATCTGTCAATTGATGGTCGAATGTTTCTAATTATTGTGATAATTTCTAGGATTTATCTTTTTTTTCTAGCGTGTTTTGAAATTAGTATTTTTTTTAAACCTTCAGTTAGTAATAGTAAGATAAGATTAAGAGTCAAAAAAGCTGCCAGAGTTCTATACGCAGCGCCAAAAACGAGATCGTGTCCACTTTGTTCGCGTGAATTGTATGCGTTGAAAATGAGCTCGTCGACGATCTTGCGAAGGTTGACACTTTGGAGATCTCTGACAGTGCAGCTACTGACTGATTTACTTGCTGCTTTTCAAACACACTGAAAAGGGCGCATAGAGAACAGAGCCCTTCTTCATGCTTTCACGGCGGTTCTAATCTTCATTGATAATTCTTGTGTGCTGATCGTGACAAACTCTGAAACACATGCTACTTATGCCTCTAACTAGGTGCTGTTTGACTGTGCTAAAACGGGCACCGCTCTTCATCTAAAAAAACGGGCACCACTATATATGCATGCACCCGCGACGACGTCGGCTGTGAACATGTTGTGCCGTGAACCCGTAAGAGAGCTGCACATCATTGTATTAAAGAAATAAAAGGACCGATCCGATTACAAGCCTTAACTCTGGCAGGGGCGTTAGTTTCCTAGAACATACACGGCTAAGAAAGAAGAAACATGTGCCGTTGATGAGGAGCAGGATCACTGCAGATGCTGCAGGGAGTGCTTCTGAGTTGCCTGATCATCAAATGCAATGCTACTGGTCCTCAAGCCCTTACCCGAAGTATGGATGTTCTCACGGCCAGTATGGATAACTCATGACTGATCGCAGTACTGCTGTGCTGAGCATTTCAGAGAATGGTGAAGCCATGCCAGACCATCTTCTCATGCATCTAACCTTTGCACTTGCTAAATGCCTACTACTGCTGATTGCTAGCTTTATTTGCACTTGCTACTCTTCACGTGGCCAGTCAAATTAAATCTGCAGCTAGCCATGATGATATCAGTACGTGCTTGCTTTGCTCGCTCATATAGTATTACTCCTGTTGTCTGGCGCCCGTGGATTCTGAACCCATGTGTGTCTCTTTGCTAGCTAGCTGCTAGAGCCTTTCGTCGTCACCTGTGTTTTGGGGGTACGTTATAAAGTACAGTAACAAACAAGTGATGAACAGCTTCTCCTGATTATCAGCGAGCTTGCTGCAGCTTGCTTCAAACTGCCATGGCTATAACTATAAGGAACTAAATGATGAGGGCTCTGCATCACTGACGGCGCCACTCTCTGCCTCCACAAATTAATAAAGCACGCCATAGATAATTCACATCCTTCCTTTTACTGCCCATGTAATCTGATCTCTGTCATGCATGTAATAAGCTGGCCCAAGAAGAAGAAGAAGAAGAAGAAGGCGTCGAAGCGGCTTGAGTAGCTTACTGTTGTTTGTCGCCTCCTGATGCGATATGCATTCATAGTGTCCTGATGAAATATGAGATTGGCTAGAGCAATAAATCACTCGCCATTACATTAAAGGTTCGATTTCATTTTCAGAAGGGATCCAAGAATAACGATTGCAACTTTATTTAGTTGGAAAATGCTCTAGCTACCTAGCTAAGCTTCACACGATAGTAGCATGGATATTGACCAGCCAGTGACAGAAAAACACGACATGGAAAGCTCAACCCACTCACCAATTTTGTCAATAGCCTTCACTCTCAAATCACATATCTTAATCTTAATATTACTAATTGGAGGCTTTTTTTTAAGCGTCCACGTTAATTCTGACGCGCTAAAAAAAAGATAAATCTTAAAAATTCTTACAAAAATCAGAAACATCCGACCGTTCATCACGTAGCTCTAATAATAGTAACCATTAAATCTATTATGTTTTCAAAAAAATACCCACCATGCCATTATAAAAGATAAAATAAAATAACTCCCTAAATTTATATAAAAATTATCCACCATACCATTATGAAAGATGAAATAAAATAACTCCCTAAATTATATAAAAATTACCCATCGTACCATTATAAAATCGAAATTAAAGTAACCCCCTAAATTTGCATAAAAATTATCTACCATGCCATTATAAAATATGGATTAAATAACCATCTAAATTTGCATATAAATTACTCATCGTACCGTTATAAAATATGAATTAAAGTAATCCCTAAATCTGCATACAAATTAACCATGCCAAATTTTCAAATTTGCATGTTCGCCCACAACGTCATTATGAAAGATGAATTAAAATAATCACCTCTAATATTACTAAAGACTAAATCTATATCTTCTAATAAAACTCTAACCCGTGCAAGAGTACGGGTGTATTATGGTTTTTTTTACAAGCTATGGATAATATGTATGCCGGTGGCCGGCCGGCAACGTACACATATTCATGATGTCGTTGTACGTGAATAATGTACATATTGTGCCATGATCAAAAGAAAATACGATGAGGTCCAAAAGTTGGAACGAGCATTAATTAAAAAATATACATATGACTGGAATGGTACGGAATAGTATGGAAATTCTCATACGCGATTGATCATTCTCGGATTAGGAAGCAAATTACTGAGAGGACAGAAGGTTTTCACCGTGAATCCGTCTCCTAATAAAAAGGGCAGACCACGATGCATCACAGCGTGGCTGTTATGTATTTTGCTATTCGAAATGAAGCCAACATACAAGTATGTCTGTACGTACACTAGACTCCCGTCTGCAAGGCAGCTGGCGTACGTCCGAATGAATGTGTATAAACATCTAACACCGCTGAAGGCTCCAAGCAGAGGTGGCCAGCGGTCCACCTGATCGCGCAGGCCAACATGCCTCGCGGCACCGGTACCGGTGCATGAGTCCAATCGTGCTATATTAATGCAAAAGGATCCTGTTATTTTCTCGATGACGAAGGAATGTTTACGAATGGAAAGTCTTGTGCGTGATTGGTCCTCAAAAGAAGCAAGAAAATAAATTTAGGATGGAAACAATATAAAAGGAAATGGACAGGCAGTGATTATCGCTTGACTGATCGCAGTGACGTTGGCCTCACCACCGCCTTTGCTGGCCTATAAAAGGAGGCATACACACAGCGATTGAAGGGGGAGCGATTCACACACACAGAAACACACACAGACTCACCCACGCATACACGCAGAGGTAGGTGAAGAGAGGGCTCGCTGCAGCAGATACCTCTCGCCGCCGCCGTCACTCATCAGGCCCACCAGGTGTACGCGACGGCCGTCTGCTACGCCGGCTGGCCGGCCGCACGCAAGAGAAGAGCAGGGCGAGGCAGCCTGCTGCTGCGCGGAGTCATGGCCGGAGCAGGTGATTACGCGTGCTAATCAATTTTTTCTCTCTCCGTTGCATGCATGGCCAAGAGATGGATCAGGTGTCCAGGCCAGATGATCATCACCTCGTACAAGCACAGCTATGTTCATATGCTAAGTACGGAGGTGGCTTCCGTCACCTTTGATGACGCACGGCCGCCATTCGGACTACACTGGTGACCATGAAGGTCGTCCTAGCCGCCGGCAAGGCCGCGGCCGCCTATCGTCGACATCGCCAAAGCTCGACCACCATGGCCGTCCGAGCTGCCGCACCCTCGCACTTGGGCTTCGTCGTACGGAGCAGGTCGCCGACGACGTACCAGACCGGGCCGAACCCCTTCACGCCTTGGAGATGAGCATCGTCGCCTATGGCTGCAGCTCGACGACCTTGATGCCGGCGTTCGCCGCGCAGATCGTTCGATCCGATAACTATTTTACATCATGAGCATCAGCCCGCTGCTCCGGAGTGGCCGCTGTGACAGCGCCACGGCACGGTGTGGTCAGCCCGTCCCCGGGGATGCTGTGCAAGCCACCATGTTCATCTAAGAAGCGGCAGCAGTTGTCATGCACAGCAGCCAAGATTAATCGGACATGCATGAGCCATGCAGCGTAAGCATGTGCACGTGAGAGAGCCAACACCACTAAACAAGAATGCGCAGGCTAGCTAATCTGAGCTATGCGTATACGTGATGACTAGAAGCTAATTATAGTCATACTACTTAAGACTTTCTAAGTAGTGACAAGCAGCTATCACAGCTTTTTGCTACTTCGTTCGGCCTACTACTGCCTACTGACGGATGCACCCGCCATATGATATTTACCGTCGATGTTCAGTTTCTTTTTTTTTTCCATGCATTTAGTCTACCAAAACATACCACATGTCGTCCATGACTGACGAAGCCGGACGGCAAAGCGGGCGTAGCCTCAGCGATGGCTACGTTAACAACGGCACCGCGGACCGATGAGGCCGTGGAGAACACCAACGCCTACCCCAACACCACCATACACACCATGCATGGAAGAAGAGAAGCGAAGCCGACGACGACGACCACGCGCAGCTTAATCGGAGGTGTTCCGCGGATTAAATTCGTGGGAGTAATTAACCGGGAGCTCTCATTGAGCCTCGGGAACCAAGAATTCTACATCGTCCAAGTCAGATGGCCCTCACTCTTAGAGGCTATGGCGCGCAACGTACAAAAGGGACTTGTAATTTTGTTGATCGAAAAATTAATGAAATACATGCTTCCCTACCTATTTGTCTTTATTTATTTGTGTACTTAGTACACTGGCACGTCCGCAACCGTTACTTTTATTGTCTCTACCGCTGCGTACGTGTTAATTTTTGTGCGAAACAACGGGTTGATGAACTCATATAAATATAAAATAACATCAAACTCTAAACAACAAAATTATGATGTTATAAAAAATTAAATAACAAAAATAGACTTATATATGCTTCTAAATTACCAATCGCTGCTATTATTAAAGTTACATATATCAACTTTTGATGCATCTACCTACTAAAAATCTAACCCCTGCGAGAGTACGGGCTGATGGACTGGTAATATAAATAGTACCCCTCTATTTTTTTTATTTGTAGCATTTTAGTTCAAAATGAACGAGTGGGCGACAAATATTCGAGAATGGAGGTAGTAACAAATACAACATGCTTAAAGTACTTTTGATAACAGATGGTGATGTTTTTGTCATTGTATTTACTAACTAAATAGGGTAATGAATATTTTTCGCTCAAAGGAGTAATAATACTAGTAAATTTAAAAAACTAATTGATAAGCATTCTGAAAAATAGGCAACCTGGATTAGCCCCATAGTTGCTGATGTACTGAATCGTGAGGACCAGACATGTTCAGACAAGCAAAAGAAAAGAAAAGAAAAGAAAAGAAAAGAAAAGAAACAAAAGCCAAGATAGCGACGACGACCTTACTAATTTTGGTCGTTGAGAGTCCGGCAAGAACAGATCTTGGCGTGGGGGGAAAGAGAAGCGATGACCACAGTTTCGGTCTGGTCGCTATGATCTATGAATGATACAGTTGTTGATGGTTGGTATTTTGGCAGTGGTGGTGGCGGCGCCAGCGACTATGTCAACCTACAGACCTACTGTTCTTATATTATTATTTTTCCTTCGTTATGTTTTTCGTTCAATCTTAATTCTGGCATATCCATCCGTGATTTAGTTAGAGATTCTTACAAACTTTTGACACTAAGTTTCGTTGATGAGAACATGCATGGGATGACGCGAAGAAACCAACTTCAGCAAGGCACTGGCATACATAGGTGCCATGCAATGCAAGGGGGTTTAGTCTACAGCCTACTTGCGTTGCGTGACATGATACTGACTAACAACTTCATAAATTAATGAACTAGTGTATGCACCTTTCAGCTGCAACGGAAGAGAATAAACTACAGGGAAAGCTCAACCCACAGAAATCACTAAATTTATTATATATAGGCGCTCCATCTGAATCACAGAAATTTAATACGTACAATGTACATATACTCCGTATATATACAAGCAATGTTCCCGAAAACTCACAACCTACTCTGTTGCAACTCATCCATGGCTTCTTCCTCTATCCAAACCTTTTCCCAGCAAGGAGTTGATGATGCAGAATCCAAAACCGAAAGCACCAACCCAGAGCTCTACCAAGCTTTTGCCAACCTGGCTTCCTCCTTGCCGACCACAGAAGGCCTGTGCAACAACAAGCTCTACCGCCATGAGCATGGTTGGCACTGCAGCCTGGCGCCTATGGTCGGCTCCATAGTCCCGAGGTCTGTCGTCGCCACCAAGCCTGCAGGCTGCAAGATCGTGTACGTGTGCCGTGACCTTAAGGACCACCTGATCTCAGGGTGCAAACAGGTTCAGGGTCAAGGATGGACTAGAGCCTCTTCCCATCGAGACCGCCGTCCAGCTCTTCTGCGACGGCATGACGCCGTTTGGCCCGTACTGGGACCACGTGCTTGGATACTGGCACGCTCACCTAGCGGACCCCGACAAGGTGCTCTTCTTCCGGTATGAGGAGATGCAGGGAGACCCTGGAGCACACGTCCGGAAGCTAGCCGAGTTCGTGGGTCTCCCCTTCAGCTCTGAGGAAGAAGATGGCGGCACGGTGGATGCGATTGGAGCGCATGAGTAGGATGGCGGTGACTAAGGGAGGCCTGACAGAGCTTGTGGTTGGTTTGCTGCCCAACAGCGCCTTCTTCCGACGTGGTGTGGTGGGAGATTGGGCGAACCACCTGTCCCCAGAAATGGCACAGCGCATCGACGCTATCACCGAGGCCAAGTTCAAGGGTTGTGGGGGTCTCACCGCATAGCCCAATGGAACAGTGCTGTTATATATACGTGTGTGTTGATACACTTAATAAGCTGGTTAGAGCTGATTAATTAGGTAAGCAAACATCTGCCGGTATTTGGCACAGCATATGTTCAGTATAGTCTCCCATATTGTTGTGTTATGATGTGCATGTAAAAGCAAGATCGTGTGTGTGGAGCGAGTAATGCCATAGATATAATGTGCAACGGAAGCAACTAATCCATGAATGATCAGCCTTTAGCTTCTCCTCACCTACAACTAATGCATCACGGCCAGCACTACTTCTCAATTTCTCTATTGTTGCAACGTATACCTAAACTACTAAATGAGGGCTTCATCACTGACGGTGCCACTCTCACTCTGCCTCCACAATCTGCACAAAGCACACCATAGCTGCACATCCTTCCTTTTACTGTACATCCATCGAAAGGGTAAGTAACAACTTGGCTTTACACCAGAGGAGGGGGAGCGGAGGGTTTACGTAGAAAAATCCAAGACACCGTTGGATGGCCAACGTACACACTCCACCCTTGCACAGATGAGCCGCTTGCACCCAAGTCGTTGCCTGCTTGCACATCTTTCTTTTGCCATTGGAACATCAGGCCCAATCTACTACTCCACGGCCAACTCTTATTTCGAATCTGATGTGTTGACACCGCTGCACGAACTGACAGAGACCCACGCCGACCGCTTGGATCATATAACTTTTTAATCAAAACTGCTACTGCTTTTTTTTTTTTAACATGAAACGGTAGTTGTTCTGCCTTTGCATTAAAGTAGGAGCAAGGTCACAAGTAAGTACAAGAGACAAGAAAAGAAAAGACCTCTGAGCTGAAAAAACAGCCTAGGCCTGTACAGACACTAAAAAACCAACTAGTCTACTGAAACAGGCCTCTGATGCACCAAACGAAAACTAAGTACATCATGTACTATTATAGATTGCAGGTCATTGACAGTCACCGTTTTGTTGTCAAAAACTCTCCGATACCGCTCTTTCCAAATGTTCCAAGCGGTATATATTACTATCTGAAGCATGTCCTTCTCATTTGTGGATTGACCATGGATTCTTTCCTGCTTGGTTACTGCTGACCACCATCTTGAGATGTCATTGATCTGGTGAACTAGTAAATTAGGTACCCCAAATCTCTGAGCCACTTTGAACCAAAGTTCCTTGGAAAATGGGCAGTCCACAATAGTGTGGAACGGCTCCTCTATTGCTGAACGGCAGAAGCTACAGACCGGGTCAGCTTGACCTCCTCGGCGGATGATCTTGTCTGCAATTAGGATCTTCAATTGCAGTGAAAGCCACATAAAGAATTTACACTTCGGTTCCACATTGGCCTTCCAAACCTTAGACCAATTGCTGTCCGGAAACGATCCACATTGTTGGATTTTATACGCCGAGGATGCTGAGTATTGGCCATCTGCTGTGAAGCGCCACAAGATGGTGTCATCACTCTCACCAAGCTGAATCTGCTGAAGTGCTAGCCAAAGATGGTAGAACTGGTTGATTTTAGCTGTCGTTGTCATCCTAGTTAGACATTTCATCCATCTGTTATTCTGCTACTGCTTCTTGCTGCCACTAATCTGAACTTGTAATCTTCAATACTTCATGGACAGGAATTGAAAGAAGAACCTCACATGAGTTATTGCACAAGAGATGTAACCAGCTGGAAGAAGCAGAGAATGTGAAGCAGGCAGCCAAATACCTCCACTTTCTTCTCCACGGACTTGACGTAGTTGATGATCTCATCGAGCATGGTAGCCTTACCAGTGACCTTGCTGTACCCGGGCACCAACCACTGGAGCCATTTGCCATGGAGCCATTGTCAAAAGTGGGCTTCGCCACTTTGCTATCATCGTAAGAGGTTTCGCTTATTTGCTATTACAAAGTGAAGCCACACACCAAAATGCCATCACGGAAGATCTAGACTAAACAAATGACAAACATATCTCTGCCTTATCCTCTTCTTCCCCTGCTCCACTGCCTCGTCGCCATGGCATGCCCGTGCCCGGCGCCGCGTTGCGCCGTCCGCGGTTGCGGCGCCACCGGGGCCAGATCCGCCTCTGCCTTCGACGATCCGGCGCGGCTAGATCTGGCCTCCTCCGCCGTCTGCGGCGGCGCGCCGCAGGCGTAGCAGGATGCAAGGCCGGAGGGCTTCCGCGCCAGGGCCCAGCGCTTCTCCTTGCGTCGGCGGCGACTGTCGGCGTCTTCCGGAGCGAGCACGTGCGCGGCGGCCTCGGTGGCGAGGTGGCGGCCGAGGAAGTGATCCCCACGAGTGGAATCCTTTTTGCGGCGCCACGATCCATCTAAAGAAATTGCAAAAACCTCTCTCCAAAACTATTTACACAGTGTGACCCTTTTTGCGGCGCCACGATCCGTCTAAAGAAATTGCAACCCCTCTCCAAAACTATTTGCACAGTGTGACCCTTTTTGCGGCGCCACGATCCGTCTGAAGAAATTGCAACCCTTCTCCAAAACTATTTGCACAGTGTGACCCTTTTTGCGGCGCCACGATCTGTGGCGCCGCAATGACACACTGAGATCTACAAGTTTGTGGTCATGAGTTTTTTCATTTGAGGTCATTTATCTGCGCTAATAATTCGTTCAAAATCTAACTATA
Organism: Paspalum notatum; assembly: GCA_022530915.1. NCBI lineage: Eukaryota > Viridiplantae > Streptophyta > Magnoliopsida > Poales > Poaceae > Paspalum > Paspalum notatum. The sequence goes on from CM039691.1 coordinate 2,024,387, forward strand.
TTCCGTATGTTTTTTGATTTAGAAAAAATTATATGTTTTATCTATGACGTCGGATGAGTATGATTCTTATATGAAAATTGTAGCCATAGATGAGATCTACAAGTTTGTTGTCTTGACTTTTTTATTTGAAGTCATTTAGATGTGCTAAAAATTCGTTATAAATCTAAATATATTTTGTGCATTCTTTTATTTAGAAAAATTGTATGTTTTACGTATGACGTCGGATGAACATAATTCTTATATGATTCGAGTATCTAAACGGCCTCAAATGAGAAAAACTCTAAACTACAAAGTTATAGATGTCGTAGAGGGCTACAACTGTCGTATAAAGATAATCTCAATCTAGTGTCATATAAAAAAGATCACTTATTTTGCTAACATTTGATATATCGCTAAATTAGTTTTGAGTGTGATATATATTTTCACATGTTTAAACGTATTTTTTAAAAACAACGAAGGCATAAAGTTATGGAAAAAATCAATTGTTATATTTGCGTGTGGAGCTTGCATTTCTTTTTAGGGTTTCCATATATATATATATATAGTAGAGTAGTAGTTTATTATGGTAAAAATTAACCGATCAAATATACGTACCACTAATCGCATTCATCATTTATGTTACCTCTATAGAGTAATTGCTATCAAAAGAGCTCGCTACTCATATCGTCACGATCCTATCTTTGAAAAAAATAATTTAATCTATTTCTATGTTCTAAACTTCTAATCAACCACTCAAGTATCATATATTGACGGTTGCTACTGAATACTTTCTCACATGGCCTCAAGAATAATTACAAACAAAGAAATCTTATGATTTCAAATGAAATTAGCATTGTAAACGATTTTATAGTGTCGGGATACCACACTACTCTCAGGATACACACATAAAAAAATCCTACTATAATTTTTATAACGTTCTCATCTAGTATCATAATTCTATATAAAGATCGCCTTCTAACATCATATGAAAACGTATAACTCTTATATGAAAATACATCACACTATTTATATTAAAATTAAATAACTTATTTAAGCATATAAATAAGTTTTAAATGAAAAAACTCAATACAACAAACTTGTAGATCTCATCAAAATCTACAATTTTCATATAAAAATCATCATCATCCGACGTCATATGTAAAACATATAATGTTTTCTAGAACAAAGAACACGCATAATACAATTAGATTTTGAATGAATTTTTAGCGGATCTAAACGACCTCAAATGAAAAAACTCAAGACAACAAACTTGTAGATCTCATCAAAGGCTACAATTTTCATATAAGAATCATCCTTATCCGACGTCATATGTACAACATATAATTGTTTTCTAAAACAAAGAACACGCATAATACAGTTAGATTTTGAACGAATTTTTAGCGCATCTAAACGATCTCAAATGAAAAAACTCAAGACAACAAATTTGTAGATCTCATCAAGGAATACAATTTTCATATAAGAAACATCTTTATCCGACGTCATATGTAAAACATATATTTTTTTCTAAAACAAAGAACACGGATAATACAGTTAGATTTTAAACGAATTTTTAGCGTATCTAAACAACCTCAAATGAAAGAACTCAAGACAACAAATTTGTAGATCTCATCAAGTGCTAAAATTTTAATATAAAAATCATCCTCATCTGACGTCATATGTAAAACATTTTTTTTCTAAAACAAAGAACGCGCATAATACAGTTAGATTTTGAATGAATATTTAGCGCATCTAAATGACCTCAAATGAAAACACTCAAAATACAAAATTGTAGATCTCGTCGAGCGCTACAATTTTCATATAAAAATCATCTCAATCCGATGTTGTGTGAAAAAGATATGATTTTTACAAAGACAAAAAAGATGCGGCATCAATCTACGTGGCGCCGCAACACAGTACCGCAGCACCATGAACACTGATGCCGCAACATTTCGACATGGAAAATGACATGCCGGAACACTCGGAACGGTTCCTGCGTGGCAAATATTGTAGCGCCAGTGCAAATAGTTTCGGAAATGAATCATTTTTGCAATTTTTTTAGTCGAGAAGTTAAAATGCAAAATTTGTGCTCCATAACATGGCATGGCTCTAAAAATTAGTATTAGTGTAAGAGCACTTGTTTTAAAAAAAAAGATTTGCTATAATATGGGCAATGAGGAAGGTAGTTTGGAGTTTGGACTAGGCAAGCAAAAAACAAAAAATAAAATTGAAAATTAGTATTAGTGTAAGAGCACTTGTTTTAAAAAAAAAGATTTGCTATAATATGGGCAATGAGGAAGGTAGTTTGGAGTTTGGACTAGGCAAGCAAAAAACAAAAAATAAAATGCCCCCACGCAGGATCGAACTACGGACCTTCAGTTTACAAGACTGACGCTCTACCACTGAGCTATAGGGGCTAGTTGGTGGTTGTGCATCACAAATGATAGATTCATTCTTGTAGTAGTCATATTATTTGTCTATTCTTTGACCATATATACGCATCTAGCTTCACTGGCAGTCCGGCACCAATATTTGTTCTCCATCTGAAATCTCAGTTTTACTAATTATATTGGCAGGGATTTCAATAATTATGATGCACGAACCTGTGATGAGGTGTTTGCTAATCTGTATCATTGTATATATATGTGGACTATGGTGGTGTTTCCTTTTAGTTGCTTGTTTTCGTGTGTTGCAACGAACGTGCCAAGAAACTCTCTTTCTGACGGTCAGATCAGGGATGCATTGGATCGTCAGTCAAGACCGATGGATCGGTCTGCTTGTTCAGAGGCTCAGATCAATTCTGCCTACCACCAACTGGCCTAGCTTCCTTCTGTTGTGCACCACGTACACCGATCATGAACTCATCATGTGCTGCGGAATAGGTTTCTCACGGCATTTTCATTCTGTTCAGTGCAGGCTCTCAACTGAACATGCATGAGGCCACTTGAATCGCATGCTATTTATTTCTATGTTCTAATAACAGCGTACAGCGCCTGTTCTTCTAACTACCGGCTTCGCTTGCTCGGCCGCTCCCCATGGCCAGCCCCACGCCTGCCCGATATCATCGTGCCGACTGCCGACTAGTGTCCATCCATGACCATTGACCAGCCAACACGGCAATCGGCATCCGTTGAAGTTGAAGCCAGGCTAGGCTGGCAGACCATTGCGGTCTACTGGTCTAGGCCAACTGAACTGAACTGATGATCAAGCTGGTACTGTTACTGCTGCTGCAGCCGCACATACAGATAGCAGAGAGTGCTATGGCGCTATGCAACAACATTACTGGCTACGGAGTAACAGCCAGCCCAACACAAGATTTCATTATTTCGTGATAAAGCTGCTTCTTCTTTTTCTTCAGAATATATATAAGCAAAAATCCCATCATACTACTCATACAATACAGCAAAAATCCCATTATTATTACTATGCTGTTTCTTTTTATTCAGTACAATTGAAACCCCGCCACCACCGGGCCTGCTGCCTCTGCTAGTCTGCTGGCATGGAATGGCATCTCCATACATAATTCAGTTCTTCAGGCCGCCGTGGTCGCGCACGGGTTGCGGCAGAAGCAGATGAGGTAGATGCCGCCGCACCTGCCACCGTCGGCGTAGCCCTCCCGCCTGCACTTGTCGGCGCAGTGGCCGGAGTTGAAGCAGGGCCAGTGGAACGACCCGCTGGGTACCAAGCACTCCTTCGCCTCAACGCCCGGCGCCGCCATCTCTGTAACTGTATGTATGTAGGCAACAACGTACGCGCGCGGCGTTAATAATTAACAGCTAGCCTAGCCAGGCAGGACATGATCGATCATCTATAGGTAGCTACCTCGTCTAGCTATCCACGTTAATTGGGTGACGTACGTACCGGCGGCCACCGCGAGCAGGAGCAGGAGGAAGCCCAGCTTCTTGCCCATCGATGACCGATATGATAGATAGAGATGTGAAAGCCGGCCGATCGAACCAAGGTGCAGTAGCTGCTAGGGCGGCGAGTGTGTGCTTGAATTCTTGGACCTGCTGGTATTTATGTGGACGGACAGAAAGAAAATCTTATATACTCCGTATTTGTTTGTTGAGGAATAATTAATTTTCCTTTATTAGGGAATGATATCCAGATCTCCCTGGGCCACGAAAATTATTATTTCTCAAAACCTTGATTTTTCTATGTCGCTCGCGGTTACTATTACTACTCGACCTAAATCTTCTTTACTGAATATACCTGGTGATCCGTGTAATTAAGCGTCTTCTAATTCTAGGATTAGACTAGATCTTGTAGTGGTCTTATTCTTTGATAGTACTAATAGATATGCATGACGATGTGGATTCACTGACAAGTGCCAACAAAGCAATGCGTCGCCACATTTGTTTTCGCTATGTAATGTCCATTAATTAGTAGTGATGGCAGGAATTTCAACTGTATATGAATGTGACGGTGATGATGCTCGCCTGTTCATGACCTGAATTTTTGGTAGTCCTCTTTAATTAAGCTTGCGCCCAATGAACATACGAACAATTTCCTCAAACAGCAGAAAGAAGAAAAAAGCGTGACCAAGATTAAATTTTCGGTGTCCGTTATAAAGGAGGGAGTTTAAACTTGTTCTGAAACACTATCCACTCTCTATGAAACGACCACCATTTATCTTCTGATGATGATTCATTATACAGGGTCTAGAACGCGAGTGCGCGGTAGTAACAAATCAAAGGACTAAACGTACTACACATGGTAGAAAAACTGGACACAGATACGTAGTAGTAGCATATAACACTCCGATGCAGTAAGGTGTCTTAATTACAGGAGAATAAGACACCAGTAAATTCTCAGAAATAAAGAAACAGTACGTGGTTTATGAATATGATCAGATCATCGTCATCCTTGGTAGCAGCCTGCAGCCGGTCAGACTGATGATTAGCCGCTTCTGGGTGAAGCAGCAGCTCCCTGGGCCGTCTCTCCCTCTCCTCGTCCTCCAGCCGCCGACGCCGGTCTCCGGCTGGTACGGTGGTGCAACCACACCACACGCGGCCAGCCGGTCACCCAGGACGAGGACGAGATGCGGCGGCGGAGTGGGGCGAGTGATGTGGTGGCAGTGGCACACGTGCTCCGTCCTGACGGTGACCACCACCTCCACCAGCTTGCTCTGCCGCATCCTCGCCGAGCTGCCCGAAGATAGCGCCGCCCCACACGTCCAGCACGTCCTCGTCGACGTCGCTGATGGTGCCCGGGCTGTCGTGATGGTGTGCTACCGCTCCACCGCCGCAGAGGCACCGCGCCATGGCGCTGACGAGCAGCCTCGCCGCGACGACGGCGGTGACCACGACCAGCACGGCGAGGAAGTAGTCCAGGGCCGACGGGTGGGCGTCCTGGCATCCACCGCTGTTGAAGCTGAAGCCTAGGCAAACCATTGTGCTTCCTTTTTTTTAACTCATCAAACTGGCACTACCACTACACTACAGAAGCACACGGAGCACGGAGCACCTAGTGGCTGGTGTAGAGGTACAGGTGAAAGCACGATTGCAAGCAGGCAGCACATAGCACACGCTGGTACTTGGGGATGTCGCGAGCAGAGGAGTGGATTCGTTCCTTGGCTTGGAGCCTGCGAGACTTGTGCACCGGTACCTTCCTTGGAGCTTTGAGAATGTCGTTGCATCTTCAGACAACGACTGAACACTGGCCTTTCTGAATGCCTTTCGGGATGGGGTCAGATTAAGCTTGAGCTACAAGTGACGAATGATCTGGGGATTCTCTTCACTTCAGCTGTACTGAAGGTGGGGCAAGAACATCCAGCAACTGATCTGATGTAGACTTCTTCATATAAATAAATAAAGGAAAGATACATAAAGAACACTAGAATTGTATAGTACAAGATAAGCAGTTGAAACCCCACACAAGGCTTCTGTGGTATTAGTGGCAAGTGCCAAAACTCCATAATCAAGAGAAGTCGCAACAGTAATGGCATGCAAAATATGATATTCGTGGAAGGCCCCCTTTTTTTTCATTTCCAGGATAATAAGGTATCAATTACCGATTTTATACAATGGCAGATCCACTCACAAAATCCCCCAAAACTCCCATGTGGCTAAGACAACATCGTACCACTCTCTTCCATCTTAATGCTTGGACATGCATCTGAATAGTCCCTTTTGCAATTGCAGATCCAGCACCATGCAAAGCCTTCATTGCTGCAATTGTCCCCAATCTAATATAGAGCATATTTCAAAGCTAGACAAAATCATCCCGCCAAGGAGTGTGCATTTGGTTAGGGTGGGGACGCCAGAATCCTTGGTCCAGCCTCATCATTTGTGATAAACTTCTATTGGACGGTCGAAACCAGTGACAGTACCCACCAATCTGTCCGTAATCAACTCTACCGACCTAAAGCCAATCTGCAGCGACACACACCAAAATACCAAATGGATCAGTGAAATCCAACTCAAGGGGTCAAGAACAAAATTTGGAGTTGGCAGCCAATATAGAATACCTTGTCTAGAAGTATCTCCCGAAATTTCCCTGGGTATATACGGATGGTGTTGAAGTTCTCTCTGGCAACCTGAAAACAGATAGGGAAAATTAGTAACAACTGCAAGTTTATTATGTCCAGGGAAATTTAAAGGTCAATGGACGTGAAAGAATCGAGCACTTCTATTAAGTTCTATAAGCGGCTCAGGATTTTGTCCATATATGATCAGTCCACTCGTGATTACGATCAGGAGTGCAGAAGATAAGAACATAGGCTCGTTGGGAATTAAGCTCTTATAGCACAACTAATGAATGCACAACAAAAGCTAAGATTCTTCTAAGGAAATTAGCATCACAAGTTCCAGTACAGCGAAAAGAAAATTGGCAAGACTCAAGAACAGCTAGCTGGTCATCAATCTGAGTAAAAAGAACCAACCTCTGAAACTAATCTGTTGTTCTTGTATGAAGTCCAAGGTTGAGGCTCCATGATAAAAACGCCTCCCTGCAAAACAAGAGAGCCAATAGTGAAAATAAGTGATTTTCCTCATTGATGCGCAATTTAGAAAAAAGATCAGCAAAAGGAGAGGCATAGATACCGGTCTTAGAAGCCTCCAGATCTTCACGAACAATGTAACCAGGCCATAGTCCCCCCAGTTCAGGTGGATCCATTTTGTCACGCTCAAACTACATCAGAACAAAGAAGAAAATAAGCAAGTGGCACTGGGAACAAACAGTACAAAAAAATAAACTTACTGAGAGATATATTCTTGATTTGGAACTAACCAGAGTATGGTGTCATACTGTTCCGAACATTCATGCATACTCTCAACAAAATTTTCATGTTGAAATGAGACAACTTTAAAAAGATCATGGTGTTTGTTCCCATCTGACAACTCAGTTGTCACTGCTCCTGGAGAGGTCTGAGATGCAGAATTTGATGATTCATCAGCTTGAACATTTTTGGTAGCCACCTTATCCTGTCGCACTATCCTTCGTAGATTCCACCTAGCAGTCTCAATCAAACCTAATAGGGAAAGGTCCAAATAAGTTTAATTCAAGTAATATTCAACCAAATAACATGAAAGGAGAAACCAACACATAAGATTTTATAGACAAAAAATTAGAACCTGAATCAATATCAACTCCAAGAATGCTTCGACATTTGAATTTCATGGCTGCACGAGATTAAGAAACAAAGTGAGAAACTCTCATGATCCCATCTTGCAATTGAGACATTTCTCCAAAAGAAGAACAACAACAAGTATGCTATATTAGATTTTAGAAAATAAAATAAACACAGAGTTTATCACCAATATTCAAGACACGGAGTAAAATGTAACTAGAACAGTGAACTAAAGGTTACCTAAGCCAATTGTTACCAAACCCTGGTTGCATCCAATATCGAGACAGTCCTTGTTTTCAAACCACTGCTTCTTGAATGCCTCGAGGCGAGGATCTTCACCGACATTACGATCAATCTGTAGAACGATAGGCGTTACAATTTATCAGCTGGAAAATGTTAAATCCCCTCCCGCCCACGGCACTAGGCATTCTATACAGAATACATATTAGCAAATCCTACAGGAGGAGGTACATGTAGTAGCACATGCTCATCTCCTCAATCCCTGCCTGCTAGCCTGGGCAGCAATGCTTGGTCCGGTACCACTGTACCAAAACTGCATGCGGCGATGCAGTTCTGCTACGAATTGTAACCGAAACCAAATCGGTAAAATAACAACGGACCAGCCTTCACATCTCTCTGCGACTCTCTGTTGGTTTGTTGGGAATCACAATCCTGAATTCCTGAGACAGGAAAACATGCACGCCCGCCTAAGGTAAATGCGGCAGTGCGAAGCAATGTTAAAGCCTGCCAGACCGTTTGGCACGTTTGGAGAGTTCTCCCCCCTACATTCGCATTCAGCCTGGAAGTTACTCTACGAGCTCTGACAGTCAGGCCCTAAATTATGCCAACCGACAACATACCCAAAACCCCACGAACACCGGAACCTCCGGTGAGGCAAATCGTCGAACAGCTGGCGACCGCGCGTAAGCGGGAGGCGGTTTCGTGCTCACCCTGTAGCCGTAGTAGTTCTTGTAGTTTCCGTAGATGAAGACCTCCTTCCTCTTCCGCTTCTGGTCGCCGCCGCCGCCGCCCCGCCCTCCCTGGCCGCCGCCCCGCTTCCTGTTGGCCTCTCCTTTAGCCCCCTTGGCCGCGGGCGGCGCGTCCTCCGGCTCCGTCGCGGTTGCCATTGCTCCGAGAGGGGATTGGATGCAAGAGGGAGGCCTGCAATGGGAAGGGAGGGTTTGTTTCGAATTGGAAGGAGGAGGGGAACGGGCGAACGGCAGCGACGGCGAAGGCGAAGGCGAAGGCGGTGGAAGTGAAAACCCTCGCGTTGCGGGCTTTGCGTTGAGACGGAGACCAAGGGCGGTTTGTTCTGTTCGGCTGGGCCGCGCCGCGGGAGCGACAAGCAGCAAGCCGGGCCGGGCCGGGAGTGCTTAATATACGTATATTGTACTCCTCTGTCCCAAATGATAAAGAATTGTTTACTTTTAATAATTATTACAAAAATATGTGATCATTTGTTTTATTTTAAAAACAATAAAAATGAAGTTATTTCAAAATAAATAGTATTAGTAATAACAAAATAAAAAATATTTACATATTTTTTAATACATAAATGGTCAAATATTATATCGGAAAAGTCAACAACCTCTAATATAGTTTAGAAACGGAGGAAGTACTAAAAACCCCATCCAAAATTTGTGTTGTTGGGAAAGGTGGTATTCTCGTTTTCCCTGAAATCGAACTCGCAGTGTATTCTCGTTTAATTTGGGACGCAGCGCTCCACCCCCTTCTCGTCGAACGCGAGACGATTCTCGCCCCCTCGCCTCCTTCCGCTGCCACCCGCCCCGTCACCTCCTCCCGCTGCCGTCCTCTCCGTCGCCAGCCTCCTCCTCGCCGGCGACCCGCTCGACCTCCTTCGCACCGCCCCGCTGCCGCCCTCCCCATCGCCGGCATCACCCTTTCCGCGCGACCCGCTCCCCATCCTCCAGCCGCCACCGGACGCCGTCCTATAGCTAGCCGCCTCCTCTGCCCCCTGACGGCGCCCCCACTCCGCCGCCTTCGGCCCCAAGCTCGCCAGATCCGCCTCCTTCGTCGAGCTCGCCTCCACGTCGGGGCACCTCCGTGCCGGACTGGTGGTGGCGGCATCGAGCTTGAGTGGAGTGGCCGGCGTGCGCTGTGCTGGACTGCATTGGTGATGGCAGCGCGAAGGGCTCGGGGCGGAGAGCACGAGGAGCTTGCTTCCACCTCCATCATGTCCACCTTGTTAATCAAGGTTACAAAACACTCTGATTTTGTCCGTGTTGATTCTATACCAAGCGGATTGTAAGAAAATCACGTGCTTCATATAAGCGAGACCGAGAAAAGCGAATCAAACAGGGCCAACAACGCACACACAAAGATAATATACATATTACTACTCCGTACGTAGATATGATTAGATCTGCTAGGATACGTACGGTCCTGATCCTGACAAGGACCCCAACCTCGTACGCGCACGCGGCCGCAGCCTGCTGCCACGAATAGAAATATTGACAGGCGATGGACAGCGCGTGGACAAACAACAAGGGCCGCGAGGCGCGCGGCGAGCCGACGCCGACGCCGACGGTGGTGGGGGAGGGGACGCCTCTGAGCCGTTGTTCCCGCGCGCAGAGCAGGCAAAACAAGCACAGCCAGCCAGCCAGCGCCCCGGCCCCGCGCGAAGGGAACGGAGTGGGCTGCCTGGGCTGGGCACGGCGGGGCAGCGGCCGGCCGGCAAGGCGCCTCGTCGCAGCTGCCGCGTCCCCGTCCAACAATGGGGGGCTGCTACTCCGCCTACGCCTGCTCGCGGAAGCTGCGCAGCCGCATCTCCTTCGTCCTCCCCGTCTCCGAGCGCGACCGCTCCAGCAGCGCCGGCACCAGCACCACCACCAGCACCGCCTCCCCGTCCCCGTCCCCGCGCAGGAAAGATGCCGACGCCGACGGCCCGCTCGTGGTCCGGACCACCGCCGCCGAGTTCGCGCGCCGCTACGTGCTGGGCCGGGAGCTGGGGCGCGGCGAGTTCGGGGTCACGCGCCGCTGCCGGGACGCCGCCACGGGGGAGGCGCTCGCGTGCAAGACCATCCGGAGGCACCGCCGCGGCGGCCGCGGCGCCGCGGCCGCCCGCCGCCTGGGCGCCGTCGCCGGCGCCACGTCAACGCCGGGTCATCATCCGCAGCATGACAACAGGGCGTCGGCGTCCGCGGGGCACGCGGCGGAGGTGCAGCGGGAGGTGGCCATCATGCGTCGCATGTCGTCCCGCGGCGGCGCGGCCGTGGTGCGGCTCCGCGAGGCCTGCTGCGACGACGCGTCGGGCGCCGTGCACCTGGTCATGGAGCTGTGCGAGGGCGGGGAGCTCTTCGACCGGATCGTGGCGCGCGGGCACTACTCGGAGCGCGCGGCGGCGGGCGTGTTCGGCACCATCGTGGACGTGGTGCGGGTCTGCCACGCCAACGGCGTCATCCACCGGGACCTCAAGCCCGAGAACTTTCTGTTCGCCAACAAGTCGGAGGACTCGCCGCTCAAGGTCATCGACTTCGGCCTCTCCGTCTTCTTCCGCCCCGGCGACCGGTTCACGGAGGTGGTGGGCAGCGCCTACTACATGGCCCCCGAGGTCCTGCGGCGGAGCTACGGGCCCGAGGTGGACGTGTGGAGCGCCGGCGTCATCCTCTACATCCTGCTCTGCGGCGTGCCGCCCTTCTGGGGCGACAACGACGAGAAGATCGCGCAGGCGATCCTGCGCGGCGGCATCGACTTCGCCCGGGAGCCGTGGCCGCGGGTGTCGGCCAACGCCAAGGACCTGGTGCGGCGGATGCTGGACCCGGACCCGACGACGCGGCCCACGGCGCGGCAGGTGCTGGACCACCCGTGGCTGAAGCACGCGGACGCGGCGCCCAACGTGTCGCTGGGCGACGCCGTGCGGTCGCGGCTGCAGCAGTTCTCCGCCATGAACAGGTTCAAGAAGAAGGCGCTGGGGGTGGTGGCGCGGAACCTGCCGGTGGAGGAGCTGAACAAGTACGTGCAGATGTTCCGGCTCATGGACAAGGACGGCAGCGGCAGCCTGACGCTGGAGGAGCTGGCGGAGGGGCTGCGGATCAACGGCCAGCCGGTGCCGGAGTCGGAGATCCGGATGCTGCTCGAGGCCGCCGACACGGACGGCAACGGCACGCTGGACTGCGACGAGTTCGTCACCGTGTCGCTGCACCTCAAGAAGATGAGCAACGACCAGTACCTCGCCGACGCCTTCAGCTACTTCGACAAGGATGGCAGCGGCTTCATCGAGCTGGACGAGCTCAGGGAGGAGCTGGGCCCCAACGACCAGGCCATCCTCGACATCATCCGCGACGTCGACACCGACAAGGACGGCCGCATCAGCTACCAGGAGTTCGAGCTCATGATGAAGTCCGGCGCCGACTGGAGGAACGGGTCGCGCCAGTTCTCCAGAGCCAACTTCAGCAGCCTCAGCAGGAAGCTCTGCAAGGGCAGCATGTCATGAGGAAATTTTCTGAAATTGTATAGCGCCGACAGGAGGAGCTTGGGGGGATCACGATCGCCTCGAGTACGGTTGACGCTCGCCATCTGAGTATCTGACTGAAACATCATTTTCGATGGGTAACTAATGGTAGAACTGAAACTTTTACGAATACAAAACTTTTTTTTTTCTTTTGCAAAACAACAGATGCACAGGGGGCGTGCGGTAACTTTCGATTCCCTCTCTGAAGCTCAACCAAAGCAGCTGGGAGGGGGCATTGCATTGCAAAATTGAAACACCATCGAATTGAACGTCTGTTTTCGTACTTCAGGACAACATCAACAACCACCCAACCAATAAACGCATTCAAATGAATACCAACAACACCAGAATTCGGTGAGATGAGTATGCCATTTGACACTACAAGCTTCCAACCACTCCAGTATAGGTGAAAAGAGAAACGAACACATCAAGGCGGCAATTTCCGCAATCTTCTGGGGCCGATGCCACGCAATGCTCGACGTGGTAATCTACACCAGCATTATATAGGTAAGTAGTAAATGGTAAGAAACCATATAGTTAATCAAGTCCTTAGATAACAGACGCAAACGCCATGTAACATTTTGGGAGGAATAAATAGCGCTACCTCCCAGCAGTCTAGTTTCACAGGCTGGACGTGACCAAAACCCACCACATCAACAGAGATTATCACTTCACAACTAATATTTACAAGGAACAGCAAGACACAGGCTACCAAGCCAAAACAACCCGCCATTTTTCAGCATCCACTCCATTTGCAACCAAGGCCATTCGATGCCTCTATACACCATTGCAGTCGCTGGAAGCTCAGCTTCTCGGCATCCAATGCATGATCAGAAGCCCCCTCTTCTCATGATCTTTGAGCTTTTCTGGGGTGCCTTCCTTAGAGAGAGCTACTCCATCATCTAGTACCTACTCTTTTCACAGACGCTGCACGCATCCACTGAAGGAAGGTTAAGAAATGTGCAGCGCTCGCAGGGCCAGCCATCATCAGAGTGGTCAGATGATGGTTTAGCGTGTTGCTTCTTCTTGGGTTTAGTTCCTCCTTTCTTGGAGCTGGTGGCCGCACTGGTTGTAGCAGCCCCCTGGCCAGTAGCGTGGACATCCTCCAACCCAGCTTCTAAAGCTCGGACAAGGTTCTCAAAGTAATTCCGAGTAACACTGCAGGGCAAATTCAGCATGGTCATCATAACCACTAACAAAGCTCAAGTGCACAAGAAAATAAAGAACAATGATTGAAGATGCCATCATTCTATGAGCAGGGTCTTCAAAAGAGTGTGTATGATCCTGAGAACACAAGGTGGACAAAAAAATATTTACAAAATCATAAGTCCTACCCCCAACATGCTTGGGACTAAAATGCCTTTTTATTGTTTTTTCTTGTCGTGTAAGAACAGTGAAACAAAACAGGCGGGCTCCCTGACATCACGCATAGAAGGGCATAACTGAAATAATGGAGCAAATATTGTGTAGTAAATGAACTACCTTGTAAGCCCAGCAAGCTTCACACGGAAATCGCCAAAATCAGACACAGAAGGTACAGTAGTTTCATTGGTATCAGGCTTCAGTGAGGGCAAAAATGTTTGCAAGTCTTTCTCAGCACATTGATGCAGACGCTCTAAACCAGACTCAGCTTCACCTGCAAGATATTTAGAATTGAATGGTGTTCCAATAGTTTTTGCAAGCAATGATAAACTCCAGTAACAATATTGACTAGTAATAAAAATAACAACCTTGCAGGTACTCAAAAAATTCACTCTTGACTTTATCATCTAGATAGTAGCCATAAGCATATGTCCACTTCAGTACTCGCCTACATTCTATAATCTGCCATACAACAGAGGGTAAAAGCATCAGGTATAGGACGATTTTTTAAAGTACGAAATTCATTCATCCATTGAAACCATAACATAAATCTATGATGGCAGACCTGTGACCAAGCTTCAATTATGAACTTCAGCTGGGTCTCTGGTATCCCAAAAATGTCAGTTAGCTTTGCAAGCTGTGGCACAGAGGAAAAAATGAAAAAGCAATAAAGTTAGTCTATTGTCGAAGAAACTTGGACTGAGAGTCTGAGACAACAATATAAGTAGTCTAGAGCAGAAGAATATTAGTCAACTACCCAACACAAAAGAATAAAGAACAGCAAGCAGATAAACTTTTATGTGGTACACTTTGAGAGCCCTTAAGGACATAAAATCCGCTTGGGTAAACTTTTATGTGGTACACTTTGAGAGCCCTTAAGGACATATATTCTTACTTGTTCCCTTTCCGCTTTAAATAGATCCGCTTGGGTAAACTTTTATGTGGTACACTTTGAGAGCCCTTAAGGACATAAAATTATTTATATTCTTACTTGTTCCCTTTCTGCTTTAAGTAGATCCGCTTGGGCCTTCTGCCTCGACTGTCAATAAAGGCAAACATCAGAACAGAGATTACAGGTTTCAAATATACACTGAAATATAAAGCGTCTGGATACTCAGTTTAAAAGTGAACAAGAGAGAACTATGTGCTTCATCAGGTACAAAAGAAATCTTTGGGATGCCTTAGCTTCTTGGCAGCCATGAAATAACCAGATAATATGCATACACATCAGAAAGTGATTGCAATTATTTTGACAGAGGTAATAGTCATGAAATTGAGCTTTGGGCATGCTCATGGACCTGAAAATAAATCTAAACCTGGATGATAAACAGTTGACAGAAAATGTGCTTGGTTTATGACATTATTCTTCTAAAAACATCCGAGAAATAATGTGAAATGGTAGTCCTCTTACAAACTACAACTGGCATGATATAGTAATAGCACAACCAAACAAGTAAGAAAGTCAGCACTCAATATGAGCACAATAAAACTACTCCCACCGTCATTAATATATGACGTTTTGTGTAATTTTGAACTAAAAAACGTCATAAATTAATGACCAGAAGGGGTATATTTTTAACACATCAATGTACATCAAACTAAAGTTATCTTGAACGTACTGCCTGATTGGATGCCCAGCGCTCATAGTAATGCATATATCTCTCAAGAGAGTTTTTAGCTCTTTCCCGCCTTGCTTCAGTCTCATCATACTGCAGTGAAAGTAATTTAAATTGAGAACAAAATATCCTAGGAAATGACCAAAAAAGAGCATGGAAAATCATAACAGCATCCCAACAAGACAGAGTTCTGTTCACAGACATTCAAACATACAGCATTTAATTAATCCCAAGGCAGCAGCAGTAGCAGGAATATATTAATATTAGTGCACTGAAAATTTACATAGACTTCTCTGACAAACATGATGTAAAAAAAGACATACAGCTCCCTCTTTCTTTGCCGATTCATAGCGATTGCAAGCATAAAAGCCACCGGTTCTCTCTCCATGATCCGACCATGCACCCAGACATAACCTAAAACGTTCAAAGAACTTCAGACAAAAGGAGCTAAAATATGACATGTATACTGTATACCTTTCATGCAGTGAGTGAACCATACCAGCAGAACTCGAATTTGCAAGGAGGCGTGCAAGTCATATGCATGCATCCCTGGTTTTTTTCTATTGGCCGTTTGCATTTCGGACAGGGCTTAGAATTAGCCAGTATCCTGGAAAGATCGAACATAACATGATAAACCTTTTCATGCAACTTAGTACCATAAGGAATAAATACTATCACAACTATCAGCTAAACATGATATTGACTATCTTAATTACATGTAAATATTACTATTACTTCTATTACTATATACCGGGATTGCCAAGTTCAGAACAATCTTGTCTGCTTGTGCCTGAAACCTTTTATTCGATAGATGGAAATTGAATCAATCTCAAGTATTCAGAATCCACTTCAAATCAAACTAGCTATCCTAAATCTACAACATCAGTAGCAGCAAAGCCTTTTGATCCGAAGCAAGTTGGGCGCAAAGATGAAAAAAAAAAAAGCCAACATAATACTATCTTGAATTGTTAGGATTTTGTTTACAGTACATGTGATTTAACCTCACAGTAATGTTGGCCCATCTCACTTGTTGTTAGTAGTTATAGTGAATAGTTCTAGGATTCTAATGTTTACATTGTAGAATAAATTGTTAAAAGGTTGGCAGTTGAAATAGACAAAGGATCTACATAGCATTGTGCCCAATCTGAACTGAAACATACAGCATTACAAAACAAATACTCAAAAGGTGGAATTTTGAAATAGGATTTGTTCAAAACAAGATCAAGGAACTCGTTGTCTAAACTCCTGCCTTTAGTAGTTTAGTACAACATGGTGTCATAAAAAGCCAGAAACTTGAAAATGCATCAAAAGGTACAACGTTGAGGTTGACAAACCAGTTCATGTTTTCAGATTCCGCACTATTCTTTAGTATCCACTTAGAAACAGTCTCACAATTCACTGGTCGATGAGCTTCCTCAGTGCACTGCGAATAATGGTAATTAATATCAACAAAGCCTTATATACTTGGTCACTAGGACTCATGGAAAAAAGGAAGCATCAGGTCATAATAAAAATGGAAGCAACATACATTCCAGCAAAAGCTGAACTTGCAGTTGCATAAGACATCATAGTTCTCGTCACCAACAAACTCCACTGCACATGTACAGTCAGGAGCTGGGCACCATTTAGTCTGCATTAAATATAAGGGCTTGAAAAATGAATTTACAGCAAAAAAATATCATGATACAAGACCAATATAAGCAAAAACAAGGCCCAAAAATCTGTGTAGCTGGAAGGAGAAGCCAGCCTGTTCAAACATCTTACCATCTTGCTACCTTCAACATATGCACGTAAGAGGAATCGTGCATACTTTTCTTTATCCTCAGCTTTAGCTAATTTATTAATCATCCCTTGAAGAATCATAGCACCACATGATGGATCAGGGCACCGCAACGACAAACACCCTGGGCCGCCACTTATTGCAGCACTAATATAGCCTACAAAATTTTAATTGAGACTCAGAATTCTGACCTTTATTAGGGCAAAGGAGATAGTTGTGTTGAAGTTAAAATGGGATTGTAATATGGTAAATTAATAAGCAAAACTAGACATGCTTTGGTTAAATATCACTGTCTCATGTACAATATAGGTGTGTGCGCTAATCTGCCATTATTATCGTTACTCAGTGAAAGGAGGAAGGGAGAGAGATACCTTCCCAACATTCATGGCAATAGAAATGAGCACAACCAGCAGAGCTCATAGTCTCAGAAGAATACCCTTCAAAACATATTCCACAAGTTAGCTGCAACCAAAAGAAATGTTAGAGAATAAGCAATGATGGACATATGCCAGAGACAATGGCTCTATCAGATCAGACATGCTGATTTGATAAAAAAAAAAAAGCATAAATAGTACAGTAATAGAACTTGCCTTCCTTGAGGGAGGATGACCATTTCCAGTAAATAGTAAGCCAACAGTATGGCGGACTTTTTCTTCGTCTGCAAACCATTCATCACTCAACTTGCTGATGTTCCTGCATAGTGATTACAGAATGCGGATGTATGGCATTAGTTCCATTTTCCACACCATCTGGTAATAAGAAAATGCCAGTGAATTGCTTATAGCCCAGATTTTATTTTTACTATTCCAAATATGTATGTGTATAAAAGTTTTTGTTGGTTTTTTGTGAAGTCCAGAAGCAAGAAACAAGGGAAATTAGTAGATTCAATTTGCAAAGATAATGATTTTCAATTTTGATGTCTCGTTGACAGATGCAAGCCTGTGATAAAAAAAAAATGGAAAATCACTGTCATGATTAGCATACGGCACATCTAAATCCCATTCCAGGGAAAGTATTTAGCCATAATACTTACAGGTTCTATCTTAAGCATCATACAGATATTTTCAACACTAAAAAGTGGGTGCAGCGAGCTCCTTGGGAAGTGGTTTAAATAAGAAACGATCTACAGTAATACTGATATTAGAGTGCCATCTGATCTGAGTATCCCATGCCTTATAATACAGTATAATATGGATAAGTGACATTACAAATGTTGTTAAGAGTTTGCTGCCTTCAGCAAAGGGCATTTAATGGAGCACGACAAAAATACTCACCATCTATAGTGATGGAGGAGGACGCACGCCTCTTCCCTCGCAATCGATAGCACGGCAGTTACCTTGCTGATATCCTCCCCTTGCCGTTCAGATATATCTTGTTCGTTTAAAACCGCAAAGGTCTGTTCATAGCAAACACAATTCCCCTTTTAGCGAAACTCGAGGATATCCCATGTAACGAAATTATGGGCAGAAGAGTGAGGCAACCGCAAATGAAAACGATCCTGATGCTAAGACGCCTGAAAGGGGCGGCACATCATCATCATATATCATATTAAAGGCTAAGAAGCACAGGAAGCTGCTGCAGTGTTGCTTTAAGCCCGATTCAGCACACACGAATTGGCATTCATAGTGTGTATAGAGAAGGCATCGGTAGCCACACAGCACTGGTATACAATTTGCAGCAGAGCAAACCACTATTTGCAATGTACGGCCGTAGAGCATGGACAGTTTAGATGTCCACCATCTATCACTTCAGCACTCTTATGAGCCCGATCTCTCACGAGCTACCACTCCAGGGCTTCAGTATAAGAACGGATCAGCAAAAGCCCCAGCTCAGCTCACCGGCGGCACATCGCACCACCTATGAAGCAATCACTCCAGCGCTTGATAAGCATCCTATCAGAACGGATCGATCAACAAAAGGCCCACACCAGCTCGCTGGCGCATCACAGCACCTACGAAGCAGCAGTTCCGTTTCGGCACAAGCATCGAGCTCCTCACCCTATTCGAACACATCGGGCCACCCCAGCCAGACCAGACCGCTCCCAAGCACCACACCACTCTTATCCTTATCCGTCCCCGCGCACCGCGGAAAACTCACCTGCTCCCGCCTGGAGACCACCTCGTCGCTCCCCTCGGCCTCGAGGCCCTCGTCGTAGTCCCCAGCCACCATGTCCTCCGCGTCACTCCCGTCGCCGCCGTCGTCGTCGCCCATGTCGCTGTAGCAGTAGTCGTAGTAGTCCTCGTCGTCCATCACCTCCTCCTCGTCGCTGGCGGCGTTCATCTCGACGTCCGAGTCCATCGGGCGCCGCGATCGGGGTGGATCGGGTGGGGGGGAGGCAGCTAGGGTTCCGGCGAGGCGGGGGCGGGGATTGGTGGTGGTGGGCGGAGATCGGCGGAGTTGCGTGCCCGGGTCGGCACCCAAATGGTGGGCCGCCTTTTCCTTTGGTTTTTCTATGGGGGCGCGACTGCGCGAGCGAGAGAAAGAGAGAGGGGTGATTTGGGGAAAAAGGCGATTGCTAGGAAGAAATGTCGCGTTGGCTGGCTCTGCCCTCTTTCGTTTCCTTCCTTTTCACACTTGGGCTCGTCTAGTTCGCATTGATTCCATTTAATACGCTTCCTTTAAAAAAACAAAGCGTTTTCCGTTTTAAAGGAAATGTCGAGGACATGCGTGGGATCATAAAAGAGAATCTCTCTGCTTCTACCTCTTCCTAAATTGCCTTAATTAATCCATGCCGTCAATCTCCATATTTTGAAGGGTCGTATTCAAAATGATCCCTTTTCTTTCCTTTCAAAACACAATCCTAACACTGTGGGTCACGGGGCTGGTATTTGTCGCCGCGCCGGCGCCGAGCTCCCCTGCCGCTACCGCCTCCCTCGGCTCCGGTGTCCCCGCCTCCGCCGCCGATCTAATCCGGCTTCGATGAAGCTCCCCTAACCTAGCGGCCGCCTCGCCCTACCACCAACCACTGCCGCCCAACCAGTGGTGCCCTCGCTGCCGGTCTCAGCCGCCTCCCCCGGCTCCGGTGTCCCCGCCTCCGCCGCCGGTCTAATCCGGCTTCGCTGAAGCTCCCCTAACCTAGCGGCCACCTCGCCCTACCACCAACCACTGCCGCCCGACCAGCG
This sequence comes from Paspalum notatum, assembly GCA_022530915.1. Classification (NCBI taxonomy): domain Eukaryota; kingdom Viridiplantae; phylum Streptophyta; class Magnoliopsida; order Poales; family Poaceae; genus Paspalum; species Paspalum notatum. The sequence continues at coordinate 2,044,284 of CM039691.1, forward strand.
GTGCCCTCGTTGCCGGTCTCAGCCGCCTCCCGCCCCGCCACCATCACCTGTCCGACCCCCCCTCCCCCCTCGGCCTTTCCTTTTAAGGCCGGAGGTGGAGAAGGAGACCCCATCGGCGACCGACCCCCGAACCCGAACACCAGCAACCTTGAACCCTAACCTGGAACTGGCGGGCGGCGGCCGCCTCATCGTCGTCGTCGCCGGCACCGGTGGCTTCTTGCGGTGGCGCCACCACGCGCATGGACTGGGCCGCACCGAATTCGGCCCACGAAGCTCCCTCGCCCCCGCGTCGCGCCCTTCGACGATGCGACGACAAGTTTTCACTGCAGCGACAAATAGTCCACCCGGTGGGTCACCGCCTCGTATTGTTCCATGTGTCGAAAAGAGGAGAACTGAAACACAAATCATATATTGCCCCATGACCCATGTGCTTAGTTATTGTGCGTATATAACGTAATTAGAAATAGTTTGGCGCAACTAACTCGTCGTTAAGCAAAGTAAGAACCAAACACTTGCCAGCTTACTGTAGCTACATTCGCTAAAGTTAAGCACAGGTAAACTCAGATATCTAACCAAACAGGCCATTGTCTTGGAAAGATATAACTCCCAATTGTGTCCGGTGAGCCATAGCGATCATGACCGACAGACAATGGTCATCGGCAGCACGACTCCAGCGTATACGTACTACGTACAGTACTTGGTTTGAGGATTAACACCACACAAACACAGTATCATGCTATAACGCGTACGCGGCAGGGTACGTGAATCCGATCCATCTGGAAGAACTGGATGATGGAGCTGACGTGAGTGGCCGGATGCGAGATTTCTAGCCGCGGCCCGTCTCCTCCGATAAACCGTACATCTTCCCTCGTCTCGTCCTGATCCACATGAAGAAAACCTACCACGTTCTCGATTGGTAATAAGATCAGATCTTGGCATCTTAGAAACACATGGAGCGATTGAACATCAACACACCAAGACGACCAAGATGACCCATTGCGTTGCGACGGGTATGATTGTGAACTGACATGAACGAGCGAGCGTTCTCTTCCACGGAATGATTAGGAAAAGACTCCCGCCGCCGCCACCACGGGAGGGGAGCCACCGCGTCGGCGCCGCCGAAACCGGGGTCGCGGTCCCGCCGTCCCCATCCCCATCCCCATCCCCATCGAGAGGCAGCGGCGCAGCGCCCCTCCCGCACTCCTGCCCCTCCAGCACCATGGCCTCCTCGTCTCTACCGCCGCGCAGCTCCTCCGCCTCCTACCTGGTGATCCCCCCTCTTGATCTCTTCTCTCTTTCTCTTTCGGGCTGCTGGTTGTGTGTTTCTTGGGATTTGACCAAATGTGGCTGTCGTGACGGTCGGCGTTGCTGCTGCCGCTGCGGATGCAGAAGAAGGAGAACTCGGGGCCCGCGCGGCGGCAGATGGGGTTCAAGGAGAGGCCGAGCCGGAACGTGCCCTCGGCTATCAGAAACGGCGAGGCCAACGGAGGGACGCCGTCCGCGTCGGTCGGTGGCGGGGGCGGCGCGGCCGAGGCGCCGCCCGTCGTGGAGTTCAGCGGGAGGGACGACGTCCACCGGCTGCTTGCCGAGAAGATGAAGGGCAAGAGCAAGAGCGATTACAAGGTGGGTTTTCCTTTTCATGTGTGGTGTTGTTACTGCAAATTTTGGGAGGGTGCGGTTCCTTCTACCGGTCCGGTCCGCTCTCTGCAGGGGAGATGCGATCAGATGAGCGAGTACATTAAGAAGCTCAGGGCGTGCATCCGCTGGTACATGGAGCTGGAAGATGGCTACTTGGCGGAGAAGGAGAGGCTCAGGGGTTCTATCGATGCTGAGAACACCCGCCATACCGAACTGGGTAAATGAATCGCAGCACTCTTTGTTGTTTCTTTTTTACGTTTGGAGGATGATCTCGCGAGGAGCAAAACTGTGCCCTTCTCGGCGCACCACACTTATTTAATTTAGGATCTCAAAACTTCTGAAATATTTGTTCTGCATCTATAGTCCCACCCACGGTATTTATTGATTCGATTTTCCTTGCAGAGGCCCAGCTCAGCAATGCTATCGAAGAGTTGAAAGCTGCAAACTTGGACCTCACAAGACGTTGCCAGTCTCTAGAGTTGAAAGCTAGCTTGGGCAAGCAAGAAAATTCTTGCTTTCACCATCACCGAGGAGGCAGGCAAGCAAACCCAAACACTCAATACCTCCACACCCCTTGCCCATCCAGGAGAGGCAAAGGCCGGTCATGGGTTCCAAACGGACCCGAAGAGTTATGTTTTAATTCCTTTGAAATAGTTGTTCATCCTGGGCTTCGAAAACCAATTGAGGAATATCACATAAACATTAGAGTTAGTGTTTAATTCCTCCTAAATAGTTGTTGATCCTTGTGTTCTACAATTTGATTTACATTGTCTTTGTTACCCGTTTCAAGTATATGTTTTCTCAATCTTATGGTATGTTTTACCTCTAAACTTGGAACAAGTAATAAAGAATGAAGATATTGCTTTACAATAGCGTTTTTTTCATAATGTTTTCTACCTTTTACACTATGTTATTATGTACCTTTTGAACTATAGTTTTTTTTCAGCCTACTTTTATCACAACTCGGCCCGAGGCTTCCGCCACTATTCATTTCCTTGTTTTCTTCTTCGTCGGATCATGACGCACTCCTCTTTGCAGGATGGCGCTAGTCCAAGGCTCACCGCCGTGGTCGGACCTCCCTCCGGAGCTCCTCAGCATGGTGTTCCTCCGCCTCCCTACCCGCGCCGACCGCGCCTTCTTCCCTGTCGTTTGCCGCACGTGGTGCTCCGCGGCAAGGCAGAGCCGTCTGCCCCCACCGTCGCCAGTGCCGTGGATCGTGCAACCTAGCGCTGGCACCGTCACCAGCATGCCTCCCGGTGAGACCTTCCGTTTCCCAGATGGAAACGGCATGCGCTACCACACCTCCTGTGGCGCTTGGTTTGTCCTGTCGCCGCAGAATGATGACAGCTGCTTCCTGATGAATCCCTTTACCAGAGCCACCATGCCACTCCCTAGACTGTCTTCGTACAGCTACTATGAACACCCCGTGGAATTAGGAGATGGTATGGATCCAGACATTGACAGCGAAGAGACGTGGCGGCTGCACAATAACGATGAGATATTTGTAACCTCATTAGTTGTGTGCTCCACACGACTCATCGCTGCCATAGTTTCAGTTCAGTTTGGGTCACGTGCTGCAATCGCGTTGTGCCGACCAGGGGCTGCCGCTTGGTCAGTGAGTGCACATGACGAGTGCAGGGAGCTCTCACACATGGTCTTCTTCCAAGGGAAACTCTACGCTCTTTATTATGACCACAGTGATTATCGCACTGAGGATCTTATTCGCATTGACATTGTGGATGAGCACGACAGTGATGTGCCAAGGGTGTCTCGAATTGATCGCCTCCTATGGGGGCCCATGAGCATTGACACTGGGGATGAGGACTACTGTTTGAGCTACCTCCTTGAATCCAATGGCTCACTGCTAGTGGTTCGCAGAAACATTTCCTTCAAAGCTGATCACTGCGGTATTTTGGTTGGCAGCAGCAAGCTTGAAGTGCTCAAGGCCGACCTTGAACAACACATGTGGGCCGATGTGAGGACTTTGGGGAATGATCAAGCGTTGTTCCTTGGGCAAGGGTGCTCCAAAGCTGTCAGTGTGTCTCCATATGATCTTTCAAGGGACTGCATCTTCTTCCTGGATGATTGCCCTGGCCACGACGGGTATTATTTCGAAAAAACACACAAATACAGTAAAATCATATCTTGCGGAGTGTATGACATGAAAGATGAGAAGACCTATTCGCCCTTGCCTATGGCACCATGGATTGATGGAAAAGGTACAGGAGTAAACTGGATTTTCTGGCATGGTAAGTGTGTTTGCAATTCTTTTTCTGCAGGACTTAGAAATAGATGAAAATAAAATACTCTAACGTTTTCTCAGCAAACGTCAACTTGTTCCTCCTACTGTGTCAGTAGCTGTACATTCTTACCTGCATGTTTAAATGTTGACTAGATAACCGGAGTCCTAAATAATGCAGAGATGAAAAAATGATACAATGATGCACTCATAAACAAAGTCTAAAATATTCTTATACTGCAATCCAATGAGCTGGTTTACTTCATATTGAGGGATTCTTATCTGAGGTTTGTGACATGATGGCTACAAAATTGAGAAAATGTGCTACTTTCCATATTCCTTATTAATTAGAGATTTACTCGTCGTCAGTTGATTGACGGCTTGTTTTGCCGTCAGTCGACGACGCGAGCACAACCGTGAATAAGAGGGAAGAAGGGAACTAGGCCGGGGAAGAAGGGAGCTCGCCGGGACTCACCTCCGCTGCACCGCGCCTCGTCGTCGTCGCCGGGGAAGAGCGCCGCCGCCGCCATCATCTTCCTAGCCGGGGGAGGGGGGGGGGGTTAGGGTTTGGGGTGGGGGCCGTCGGGGATGTCTCCTCCACCTCCGGCCTTGTGGGGAGGGTCTTGGGTGACGGCCGGCCCGGCGGTGGTGGCGGGTGGTGGAGGAAGGCGGTTGGTGGTGGGGGCGTCATGGTGCCAGCTTTGCCGCCGCTGCCAGAGACGGAGTAAGAGGGCAGTAGGTGGGGGAGCTCCACGCTGGATTAGCGTGGGCCATGGAGGAAGGGCAGCGGCGGAGGCGGTGAGGCACCGCTTGTGTCGGGCGGGGAGGGGCCGGAGGGGGGGAGCTCCCGGCGACGGTGAGAGGAAGGGGTAGGGCGTGAGGCGCTCGGGCGGGGATCTGGGGAGGAAGACGAGGTAGGGGAGGGGAAATTATAAAGAAAATCTCAACCGTTGGCTGAAGATCTGATGGTCCATATAGTTGACTAATGGGAATACAAAATATCAGTCAGTTGACAAATAGACACACCCACTATTAATTACGCATTCATTATCATTGGAAGTAATCTCTGATCTGACCAACTAATAGATGATCCGCTACTTCGGTTGTTACTTGTTAGCAAAAGGGTAATGATAGCTTATTTATCTTCTTCCTTTTGTTCTTTGCAGGGAGTTCCGTGGACACAGCTGCTTTATTTGACAGCATTGAAGGTGGGATAAGAGCTCCAGCTTACTCTTCTCGTGAATTCATGAGCAGGAGAATGACCAAGCTATGCACAGTTTGCATGACAGGGTCAGCGTTCTCAAAAGAGTATGTATCCTTGGCATACCATTTCATCTTTTTCCTGCTTAGAACAAGAAAGCAAAATGCCACATCATTAAGGGTGATAATAAATGGTTGATTACTAAACAATTTTGTGCTATGTCCACAAGTAATATGAAATTCTTTTGTCGATTTCATAGACAGATATTGAACAGAATTAGTAATCTCCGAAAAAAAAACTAATTTGTATACAAAGATCTTTTCTTCAAGGGATATACAAAGATCTTTAAGATGGCTATAGATGGCACGAAATCGTATCAGATCAGCAAACTGAAACTTTGCATGTGCTACTCTGTTTTATAGATTCTGTTGATGCCTTTCTAAACTGGTCTGCATCATTGAGTTCTGGGTGCCTTGTGGATGTGTGGTAGATTTTTACTGTGACCTCTCCGAAATTCTGAATCTGATGTATGTTCAGTTGACTTGCGATATACATGAAGAAGTGGAGAATCATAACCAGATGCTGGACAGGATGGTACTAGTTTCCTCCCTGCAATACGCAGTCTTACTGTTGTCAACAGACCCTGACAGTTAATCTTTGGTTCAGGGTAATGATATGGGTGCTTCGAGAGGATTTCTTTCTGGGATGGTGAACAAGTTCAAGATGATAAGCGTATTGTCCTCACAATGCTTGTCAAGTTTTTGAGACGAAATGAAGCCACAGGATGGCTACCATGGTGGCATCCTCCATTGCTGTCTTCCTGCTGATACTACCTTACCAAGTAGCAGCAAGCATGGCTGTTCTGGCTTTGAGCTTGCAGTCGCTGTGTGTCGTCAATTGCAGCATATCCGATCGATCGGGCTTGTTGGTGGCGATGCCGTGTATCTTTGTGTCGCCTGGTTGCGACCTTCGCTTTCACTGGGATTGCGGCTCGACGTACATGCTACTGTAATCTGCGCCTAACCTGACGACTCCAGGGCACGGCAGGCTGGGCTGTTGCATGAGATGGAACTTTGCTGAACAAACCTTAATTTTATCAGCAGTGCATCTTCGACTCGATGTGTTAGGCACACAGTGGCACTAGTACTATGTGCATGACTGATGGCTACTGGATCAGAAATAAACCTGGTACTGTGAGGGTTAAAGTAGCTTCGATAATGCAAATCTTAGTTTATTAGTACGTAATTCCTTCTAGCTTGGTACCATTAGCCTCTAATCTAATCCAAAAGTCTTGAAGCTAGATAGTAGAGATGTCGCAGAACAAACACGAGGCTCCAAATGACGGCATGCTGCACAACCAGACAGCAACTCCACTGATACTATAGTACAACAGAACTGCAGAAGTAGCACACAGTACGTGTAAAGATCAGAGCGAGCAAAAAAGAAATACCATGCATGTTGTGAGAAATAACCATCTTGTGTTGCCTTGCAATAACAAGGGAGCTGAAAAGCTACTATCAATCAATCCAACCGAGTGTGAGGATCAACACCGGGTTTTTGGACCAAACGAATCATACTGTGACCAAGCGCTATGGGCAACTCCTCAGTCCTCAAAACGCAACAACCAGCAACATATAGCCACTGGTCCTCCAAACCACAGCCACAGCCGTCATGAGACAACCGATGTCCAGTTCAGTCCCGCGGGCGGCATCTGACAGGGGGTGGCATCTGACAGGGACCAAAGACTGAAGCTACCAAGTACTAACTGAAATACATCACGTATTGGACATTCCATATTTTGTTTCTCATCAGTCTCAAGCGACTAACAAAAACTATAGCAGTTTCTACAATACAATGCTATGGCTATAACAAATTAACAGTGATATTGCTAGTTTTGCACTAACTGCAGTACAAAGAGCCGGTGATGATGTTCTACATCGAAGCCGCCTGCTCAGATGTCTCAGTGTCGGCGGGAGGAGGTGCTGGCTCCTCGTCGCCAAAGCTTGGGGCCTTGGGGATCAGGCCAAGGATCTTGAACATAGCCTGGTCCGCGTCAAAGTCGTTGTTCGCTGTCGTGAGAAGCTTCTCACCAGCAAAGATGGAGTTGGCACCAGCGAGGAAGCAGAGGGCCTGTTCTGGCATGGAAAACCGTACACGGCCTGCTGAGAGCCTCACCATGGCCTTTGGCATCACGATCCGAGCTGTGGCGATCATGCGGATCATTTCCCAGATCTCTACAGGCTGATGGAGAACGTTGGTTAGCAGTAGCACAACCAGATAGACAAGAAAAAAAGGCAGCATGTGCAACCTCAAACTAGGTAATACTCTGAAAATTGTAGTCCGCAATGTGCTATTAGATTTGTACTATTATACAGAGATATAGGCTTTTTTTTCATGTGTGAAATGCAAGCCACATGCTATATCTGCAACCTTCTAAACTATAGAACATAATTGGCAGTTCAGAATACCTTCTGGTCCTCAAGAGGTGTGCCTTTTACTGCAACCAATGCATTAATAGGAACACTCTCTGGGTGTGTGGGCAAGGTGGCTAGTGTATGCAACAACCCTACACGGTCCTCCTCTGCTTCTCCAAGACCAATGATTCCACCTGAACCAAAGAAATGGATCACCAAATCATACACCAAATTAATGGAAACAGAAGACATACATTCCCAGATTTGTGTATGCTAGAAGACGAAGGCGTGTAGCACCAAATTAGTGGCTAGTGTATGCAGGGTAGTTGCCACTTAAAAGGTAGAAACATCAGTGACCGTAGAATCACCTGAGCAGATGCTTATTCCAGCTTCACGGACATGCTCAAGAGTCTGCAGCCTATCATCATATGATCTTGTGGTAATAATGTTGGGATAATACTCTCTTGATGTATCTAGGTTATGATTATATGCTGTAAGTCCAGCCTTCTTGAGTTCATCAGCTTGTTGTTTCTCTATCATGCCCAGCGTGCAACAGACCTCCATGCCCATACCCCTGCAAAGTTAATTATCCAATGCATGCGAACAATGTTAAAATAAATTATTTAATAATGACGCATAAAACTTCTGTTGACTGAATATATCATTATATTCCATGCGCTTAAGGCCTTTAAGTAATTCCCCTTTATATCATGGGTGAACATACAAACTAGCTTGTTTCAAGAAAAATACAAACTAGGCGAACAAGGGCATAACAATAGAAAATCGATCTAGACGAGAACTTGTGCATGGTTATGCAGAACACACGTGATATACCATAATTCTGTTGCATAATAAAAGATTCCACGAACACCTTATTTCCTTGACATATTCAAGAATCTGGCTGAAATTTGTTTTCCTGCCGATGGTTTCTCTCCACGCAGCTCCCATGCAAAAACGGGTGCTCCCAGCCTCTTTTGCCTGTACAACAATAGGTTAGAAGAAGGAACAGTATATAGAGTGGTCTACTGTGAAGCAACACTAAAATATAACACAGAATTTCAAGAGTCATAAAGTTAAGCCTACAGTAAACAAGAACCAAAGTTTCTACTTCTATGTCACTTTGTAACATTCAAAACAGGAGCTGAAAGTGAGCTTGTACATCTCGCAGACAATTATTACACTAGCAGTACCTTTTTTGCTGCTTCTAAGACAGCATCTTTGTTCATCAATTTTTGGGCCTTTAATCCAGTGTCATATCTTGATGACTGAGGGCAGTAAGAACAATCTTCACTGCACCCACCAGTCTTTATTGAAAGAAGTGTGCACTGCTGCACTTCTCTGAATCTGTGGACATTTCTGTGGACCTGAGCCTGAAAAAAAGTAGTTGCTCAATAATAAGAACAAATGGCACTTAAGAACTTTTGCTACTCGCATGGTGACATGAATGCTTGCTAATGCTCCATCACAGGTAAACTCATATCATAAAAGAATATTGTGTTCTTGAGAAGATAAGAACCGTTTGAATTATATCATCTTGTTATATCTCTATTCTGTCTTACAGACTGGCAATCTTGATTACCAAGAATCTCAGGAATTTAGTAGTTCATTAGTTCTACACCAAATGAATATGTTACTTTGACAAAAAATGTTGAATTAGGCAATAGTTATGACACAAAAATTATTGTTGACTTGCATTTGTCAGAGTGCCATTGAATAATTGCCTAACAGCAATCATCATTCCTGATATCCATTCCATGGTTTACAACAAGAATTATCCTTTCCTATAGGTAGCACAAAACTTTGGAAATTCGTTGACTCAAACTTGGGCCGGTTGATTAAGGCCATGCTCCACAGCTCTATCTATTAGCAAGGCAAGATTGCTTAATCTACAGGATTATGTGAACTTGTCCATTAAGTGGCAGAAGATTCAACAGAAATATGGCCTTATAGAGGTGGATCTTAGAGAAACATGACAACAACAGTAGAACACATACCTGTTCGATGCCCTTGCAGGCAGTCCTTCCTACCAGCACTACAGATGGAACTACAAATACCTCATGCATTTGATAACTTATGAAGACACAAGCTTGACAGCTAGCACCTAACTCCATATGAACAGTCTTTTCTTGCATGGCCAATAAGTCCAAAATTTTCACAAGGCTTAAGGCAATGCTAAATACGCACAACTCTCCAAAGCTCAACCATCATAAAACACTAATTAGTTTCGATTGACACTTTTTAGTGTCCAAATAGTGTGCCATGTGAGTCAAAAGTCCTGGACACTAAGTTAAAAAAAAAAAAAAAAAGAACCCAATGAAGTTGACATCACTGTTGATAATTGGGTCTTTCAGCTGCATAAAGGTCCTAAAACCTAAAGTGACAGAGCAGATATTCATTACCACCTTACAAAGAAATTTGCGCAGCACCCATCAATAAATCCATCTACATAAGCCGAACATGGACGTGAATATTGTACATAGTGGGTGCTAGCATATAATGCCACAATAACGTTCAGATATCTGAGAAAGCAAATAGAATAGTATCCACTGTCCTCATCGAAAGCCCCACCGAGCTGGAATGCCAATCGCTATCGCAAACCAGAACAAGAAATTTCCCAAAACGAAACCATTTTGGCATTAGCCGCCACTATGTGCCCCATCTCTACTCCTCGGCAAAAAGTGGCATTCAGATTCAGATACTAGCCTTCTAGTTATACTTCTGAGATGGAAGGTTTACACCTCCGACACAACAAATCCAGCATTCACAGCCCTCGAAGACACTAAACGTACAACCTTGGCAGCAAATCCAGCGCCCAGAAGCTTAAAGGCAGGATCTTTCGCTAAACCTCCGGCGTCACGATTAATCCAGTACCAGAAACGAAGGCAACCGAAAGATGAACAGGGGATTTCGGGATAGCGAGGAGGCGGGCGGGCGCGCGTACGTACCCCGTGGAAGAGGAGGTCGAGGAGCGGGGAGTCGTAGACATCCTGAATCTCGGGCCGGCTCCAGTCGTTCCGCGGGCCGTCCCGTATCGCCCGCTCCGCCTCAACTGCGGCCGCCGACGCCGGGGCCGAGGAGAACGCCGCCGCAGCCGAGGATAGCGGCGGGCGCAGGCGGGAGCGCAGGCTGCGCGCCAGCAGCATCATGGCCCTGCTAGCTTGGGTAGCAAAGGGATAGAGAGAGGAGCAGCGGCGAGGCGATACAGCCGAGGGAGTTCGTTGCAGAGCGTGAGATTACGCTCCTGGCTGGCGGTGGCGGCCGCAGCCACATGCGACTTGTTGCTACCGCGGTCCCTAGTTTTGGAGGGAGGAGCCTACGGAATTGCTATTTGGGAGTTTTTAGTAGAAAATAGATATGGTAATTATAAATTTGTTGCTGTATATAACGCCTCGACTTAGGAACTCTGACATAAATTTTTGTTAGTTAAGGGTGATCAAAACATTGTACACGTTGACATGACATCGAAATGATCGAATATAGAGGTGTTTTGTGCAATAGACTTGAACGGTACATTCTACGGTTGCATGACCACTCTTATTTTCCGCGTGATCATGCAATATACATATGCACTGTATTTTTTTTAGTTTGTACTGCTAGTTGTGGGGCTAGTTGAGTCTGTTTTGGTTGTGCGGTGGTGTCGTTTCCTCTCCTCCCCTGTGTTTCTTTTCTTTGTTGTATTGTTTGGTCATTGTGGTGTTTGTGTCTTTGTTGTTTGGTCGTTGGGTGATTGTGTCTTTATGGTTGTTTGGTGTAAGCTGTAACTCTTTTTCTCTTATTGTTGTTCGGTGTAAGCTGTGTAACTCTTCTTCTCTTTAATGAAACTAGCAAGGTGGCCCGCGCAAATAGCGCGGGTAGCTAGAATTTTATTTTATTTTTGTTGTGCTCCATGTTAATATTTTATGAATATATTTATTTAGACATATATTTAGATTTAATTGGCGCTCAATTAAATTTTTATTTCCCTACTTTTTTATAGTTATTGTGTTGTTTGTAGAACATGTTTTTATGAGTTAATTTTTTGGCGTATGTAGCTATATTATTAATTTTAAAATTTATTTATTATATTGTTGTTTGTTATTACTCTTTATATAAAAATATGAAGATATATTAAAATTTGCTATTGTTTTAAAAGTGAACTTTTTTATACCGTAAACTCTTTTTTTATAAGTGTAACAACATTCATAATGCCCTATTAGTTATTTTAATTGTAACGTAACATATTTTTTATGCTTTGCATTTATTTTATACAGCTTAATCTTTAGGATTTTCTTGATAGTTTTCATAAATTTGTTAGCCAGATTGAGGTAAACGTTTTCAAAAAGGTTTTAGTATACATGTTTTTTGAGCCATGTAAAATATGTTGTGCCAGATAGAGATATTATTTTATTTTGATTTTTGTTAATGTTGGTTTCATTTAAATTTGATGATTAATTTTTAATTATATTGTATACATTATTAATATTATAATAGTTTGGTCAAACTATGGCCTGTTTGGAGCAAAGGAATTTAAAGCATAGGCATCGAGGAAAATGTCGGATTGGATGTAGTGAACAGTGAAAGGTAGGTTTCCAAAACACAGGAATGATTAATTTAGATTGCTTGCATCGCAGAAACTTATAACATAGTCCTCCGTCGCCGTCCTGCCCGCACCTGCTGGAGTTGCGTCTGCTGCCATCGCATTATCCTCCGCGTCCAGTCGGCGACGACGACCTGCGGCTCCCACTCGTCTCCTGTCCGCGCCGCCTGCGAGAATCCGCCTGCCACGGCCGGATCCACCCTGAGCGCCGTCGGCCGTATCCTTCCCGAGGGCCGTCGGCCGGATTTCCCTCCCAGTGCCTCCTCTTCGTCGCGACGGCGTGCGGCGACGGCATTGGCGTTGAGGGCATCAATTGGTTCCCGTATTTGTTCCCCCTACGCCGCATCCGTCCCATATCTGATTGGATTTTGTTTATCGTGGATTGGGTTTGCTTATTGACCTGTGAATGATTTTCGTTGATTCGTGTATATTTTGTCACTTTAATTAGTTTAATATAGGTAAAAATATCTATATTTGTTTGACTTTGGGCGTAAAATCGCATCAATGATTTAATGTTTATACTAAGATAATAGATCAGATGTACACACTGACCTTTATAGTTTCACCATGGAGGACCATAGGATATTAGGATACCGTTTGTTTTCCTCTATAATGGTGTCTCAGCCTTATATTTATGCTACAGTATTCTGGATTAATTAGAAGATCTCTTTGTACACAATATTTTTTGCTGTGTTTTCGCTGGGGCTTTGTGCGTCGTCGATCAGCACCTTGACTCCTTGAGTCCTCTCCTGCTTGTGACCCTGGACAGCGCCACATACAGCTGTCCGTGGCAGAATACTTGTTTAGGCAAATACAGTCCAACTTTGTTAAGAGACTGACCCTGGCTTTTGTTGATTGTCATTGCGAAGCAGACGGACAGAGGATACTGCCTCCTTTTCATCACGAACGGCCATTTAGTGTCATTAGGTGACATGATGATCCGAGGTATGTAGACTTTATGTCCGACATGAGTCCCTGTAATTATTTTTGCCTCGATGTATTTGTTTCCAAGCTGAGTTATTGTCATTCTTGTGCCATTGCACAGTCCCGCTGATTGGTTTATGTTTCGAAGGAGCATCACGGGCAGGCCGACTTTCAACTTAAGTTCGTGGTTCGGGATCCCTGGGAACCTCAAGCTGTTGAGGAATTCTGTAGGGTACATCTGGTCCAAGCTGCCGCTGTTTGTTGTTGCTTTGCTCACGGTGTCTGAGCTATGGTATATCACCTCGTCACCTTCTATTTGGCTCATTATGTACTCATTTATTTCATCGACCGTTTCATTTCTTGGGCATAGTATTGCTCTTTCTTCTAGGAATTTAGCTTCTTTGTAGTTTGATAGCAAGTTTGGGTAGGTGCTTTCCACGATTGCATCTTTGGGATATGAGCGCTTGATTGATGCGTTTACTATATGTTCTCTTCGCCCCTTTGGGACTACGGGAAGGATCTGTCGGAAGTCTCCTCCTAGCACAACAGTCATTCCACCAAACGGTCTGTTTTCGCTGTCTTCGTGTGTGAATCTTAGTATATCTCTGAGGCTCTTATCGAGTGATTCGAAGCAGTTTCTGTTTGACATTGGTGCCTCGTCCCACAAAATTAGGGATGTCTTCTTCAGAAGCTCTGCTAGATGTGTTCCTTGTTTGATGTCGCACGTGGACTCTTCTGTTATGTTAAGAGGTATCTTAAATCTGGAGTGTGCTGTTCTGCCGCCTTGGAGCAGTAGTGCAGCTATACCGCACGATGCCACTGCGAGTGCTATTTTTCCTTCAGATCTTAGTTTTGTCAGGATCGCTTTCCATAGGTACGTTTTACCTGTACCGCCGTATCCTTCGACGAATATTTGTTTTCCAAGTCCTTTGTCTACCGACTCCATTATGGCTTCATATGCTTTTTTTTGCTCATGATTTAGGCTGCTGAGTACCGTTAGTAGGTTATCCTTCAAGCTGTCCCTGTCGTAGTTGAGCTCTTCGTTTATTAGTCTGTTACCAAGTTCTTGTATCTCTTCTGTGTTTGGCAATTCAATTTCTGGGTCATTCTTCAGTGAAGTTCCTGTTTGCTGCATGAGTTTCTCTATTTCTATCAGAGCGTACGCTTTATTCTGAGAAGCTGTTAGCTGTAGTGTTGGGAAGTTTAGGATTTTTCTTTGCCTGTGCTGAATGTCTTCTGAGAGCGCCTCCTAGGTCGAGTCCCATATTCTTTTTGGATCGGTCACTTCGCAGTGGACCAGTATTGTTGTGAACAACTGTCTTAGTTGTGTTCCGGTAGCCCAGTTGGCTGCTTCGTGTATGCAATCTATCCATTCATTATCGTCATCAAGAAAGCCCATTGCACGGCATGCGGCCTTAACTGTTGGGTGAACAACTCCACCTACTGTTCTTATTTCCTCGTATGATGTGCATCCTTTGACCGTGTTTAGCAGCATCCTGAGGTAGTACCTTTCTTCGCTTGTTGGATGCGCATAGTAGATCCTTCCGATTGCGTATCCCTGTTTCCTTTTTTCCCATTTCTTTTCTTTAGATTTCCATACCCATTTAGTTGGGAAATCTGAGTATGTCAATTCTCTTGCTTCTTCATGATGTTTGTTCGCTTGCATCCACTGAGTAAATTTTGTTTCTTTCACCCCCTTTCTATTCACTATCTTTGTAAGATCTGTAGAGTCTGGGAATATAACCTGTTGTTCGTCCTCGAGATGGAAATTGAGTCTTTCGACGGGTGGATCTCTATAGTTCAGGTCAAATTTGAATAGCCTCCAGCACGCTTCGGTTGTTGATATGTATCTCATCTCTAGGTATCTTTTTATCTCGTCGACGTTGTTCTTTGAGTTGTCTTTTTTCTTAAGCATCCCTACTACGTAGTCAACTCCTTTATGAATGTACTTGAATAGGTACTTGATGGATCTGGATCTGTTACACCACTCCACATTGATGTGAGCCTGGAATTTGACCAGGAGGTCCCTGTTGTATGGTACGACATATCTGTTGTCCAGTGTTGTTTTTGCCTTTTGTATTTGCCTGCCGTTGTCTCGCCTCCTATATACTGGAAACCCTTCTTCGTCGATTGTGGTGTCGGAGTTGAAACTTTTCGGGAAATGTTTTGTGCATTTGTTGTCCACCATGCATGGGGATTTTATGTTTGCATCTCCGCACGGCCCGTGCATCATGTAATTCTCAACAGCTTCATATGCTTTTGGGTCGCTGTCTTTGTCAGGGATCTCCGCGGAAATTATCTCATCTATATTTGTAGGATCATGGCACTTGCTCTTTTCCTTGAGGAATATCAATATATGTGCATGCGGGAGCCCTCTTTTTTGAAATTCTATTGTATATAGGACTGCATTTGAATTTTTTAGGTGTCAGCAGAGTATCATGATATTTGTAAACTCAACAAAATAGAGTAATAAGCCATGAATATCTGTTTTTGCTTACCTGATTTAGTTTCTCCAAATCTTTTTCCCTCAACTATGTCTCGTAGCAGCTCTCTTAGTTTAATCATGAACACTCGGTTGACGATTTCGGGCCGGTCAGATGGTTTCTGCTTGCTCCCTGTTTCATCTAGCATGTATTGTATTTCTGGCCACTTTGCGTTGCATGTGAATGTGATGAATAGGTTTGGGTATCCTGCCCAACGGCAGATGGCCATTGCGTCCTGGAAGTTCTGCACTTTGTTTCGTATGCTTCCAGTAAAGCTTGATGGTAGCAATATCCTCTTTCCTACCTGCTCTGTCCTAGTGTCGCCTCTCTCGATCGCGTCTTGCAATCCACTGTATAGTTCTGTACGTAACTTTCCTTGATTATGTCTTATCCAGTTGAGGGTGTTTTGCTCGATGCATGTGTATACATCCACCCAGAATTGAAGGGATAGGTGACCTGACGTCAGCAGCGACATTGATTCGCCAGGACGGGGATGAAGGTGGTATGAATTGTATTCTAATAAAGTCACATTGTTTCTTTTGTATGTGACTCCGTCTTTCTCCTGATATGGTATGTTAACTGTGTACCCCTCCTCTCCGTATGGGAAGAGCAGCGGGTATTGCATCGCCATGAACTTTGGATGGATTTCTGATATCCGCTTAGGACCTACATCCTTGAATTCAACAATTATGTCACGACCTTCTACTTCATCCGTAGGATCTTTTACGACCAGTGCTGCAACTTCATTTGCTGCTGGCAACCCATGTGTTCCACTTCTGTTCCGGTCTGATATTAGCTTGAGAGCGTAATCGTGGAAGTCTAGGTTTTTGAATCTTTCTCGTGCCATTCGGAATGATTGAGCCAGGACGTTGTTGTCATCTAGCATGCTCTGAAGGCCTGCAACAATATTGGGGTCAAGGGGTGATTTTCCATCAGCGGATCTTGATGCACTGATTCTGTTTTGTACCTCGTTCTCAGTATCGTAGATGTATAGCTGCGCCCAGCGTGGCTTGCTGCCTTCTTCAGGTATAAGGGTTCCTATGTGGTGGTAGTTCTGTCCATGCAAGCGGAATACGTACGGTCCATTACCGTTGTTTATTTCTCTGTCGACAATTCCTCCAGTTGATGTGAATGAGAACATAGAGTTGTAAGTCCTGATGTTTTCTCTGAAGTTTTTTGAGTCTTTTCCTTCACCGTTTAAGAGATTGTCGAGGTATTGTGGAGGCTTTTTCAGTGGAGGCAGCCTGATTTTTCCTTGGTTGCAACACATACCAAAAGCTGGTTTCTTGGTTGAGACTTTGGGCTGTAGCCTTTCCTCGTACCACAGTAGTGCGTTGCAGTGTTTACATCTGTGAGTTGGCTTTCCAAAGTTCCATATCTTGCTGACATCACTTGCCGGCTTTATTGTATCTTGAGATGTTTGGCTATCGGTCTCTTGATTTGCCTCATTTTTCTCTGTTCTCGCATGCTTTGCCTTTCTCATTTCTATTAGTGCCTGTTTTCTCTTCAATCTAGCTAGCCTTGATTTAGTCCTGCATGTTTCTGCTGCATTGGCTGCTGTTCTCTTTCTCTTTCTGAGGTCTAGATGGTCTTTCCTCCTCTTTCTGTTCTGAGCTGTTTGTTCATTGGTCTGGTTGTCCATTGCTTCTTGGCTGCTGGAGATTCAAACTTCATTTAATAAGGATGGAAACATGATTATGATAATTTTCTTTTACTGACAGGAAGAGGTGTTGGCATGGGGCATTACCTGAACTTGCTAGTTGATGAAGAATTATTTGGATGCACAAGTTAAGTCCGTGAACTTCGTGAGCAAGCTATTGACACAATGTGGATGCATGCGTTAGCAGGGGGTCTAAGAGAAGTTATTGGTAATATTAATGTAGCATGTGCGAGCATTTGCTGTTACCTGATCGTGGTTGATGAGTAAAAAATTCTTATGTCGGAAAGTTCCAGTTGGAGGCAAGCTTGTTGCTTCTTTTTGACAGCTGTAAGAAGTAATTGGTTTTTGTAATGTTGAATGTCTGACCATATGTTGTTCATTAACTGGAAAGAAAAAGTAGCGTGAAAAGGTAGTGTGGTGTAATACCTGATCCTGGCTGAAAGAATTTCAAATTATTGGTCGTAGTCGTCAAGGTCGTGAAGTAGCTAAGGCGTTCTGTATTTGATTTTTTGAGTTGACGATTGCTGCGTTTGCTTGAGGTGAATATATGTTTGGCGTTGTCCTTTGCATCTTAGTCAATGTATATATAAGGTTTTCGATAGAAGATTCCGTTTCCTTTTCATTTTGCAATACGTTTTCTCTCTGCAGAAATTATTATTATGTTTCCCAAAGAGAGTTATCCGGATTGTACTTGGTCTGTACCGTCTGTTTGAATCAGCATCTTAGTCAATGTATAATATATAAGGTTCTGGATAGAAGAATTCTTTTCCTTTTATAATATGTTTTATCTATGCAGAAATTATTTTGTTTCCCAAAGAGTTCTAATTTATATGTTTTATATTATAATAATAGATGGTTAGGTAATATTATGTTCTAACTTTGTTTTAAATGAAAATAAATCAAGGTTTTTGATTGAATGTATGATGGACGAAATATTTTATGTCAGTGAGTTTTGCACAAAAGATCTTATGTTGAGTTGATCTTGCGCAAAACGAAACATATGTAGGCTTTCGAAGTGAACAATCCGATTCGTATATGATTAGGTGTCCTTTATGGAAACGGTTTTTTTCAGTTGTCCTTTCGATGTAGCAAATACTTATAAGTTTCTGTAGAGAATAATTAGGAGACGGTCGAAATTGTATTTTGTACGTACTTTGAAGCAAGACAGATGCGAGATGCTTTTATATGGAAAGTTTATTATGTTATATTCGACTTGCACAAAATAATTTTTTTTTTGCGCATGATTATGTCTACTTTTCCAAAACATGAGGTTATTGAAAAAGAAAATTAGGATGGGGTTGTTGTCATTACTATATTCATATTTACCGTATTATATATGTATTTTTCATCTGATTATAATATTAAAACGATGGTTTTATAAATATTATATAATTTTTTTGTGGCACGTGTGTTGAAATTTATATCTATTTTATTGTTTGCGGCAGTTAGATTAGAGGCTAAACAATACTAATTTGCATCGGACTCGAATTTATGTAGCACGGTTGAAGGCATCAGTCTATATTGTATAAACCGGCCCAATAACACTCCTGTCGGCCTGCTTCCAAATGCGACAATTCATCAGAGAATGAACAACGGAGATTGCTTAACTCCAAATATAAGACCTTCTCACTGCCGATCTACAAAATTCTGAAAATCCTAAAGACATTTTTCTCTCCACGCTACTGCCGATGCTATCTAGGGGGTTCGTTAATCGTCACACGGGCGGGTACAGACCCGATCGTCGTCACCGTGGTCGTTGATTCCTGCTGCGGATCCTCCAACTCCATCGGCCGCTGATGCCTGGTCAGGCCTGATTCCCGTTGCCGCTGCCATGGATTCTTGCTACGGATCTCCCATTGCCATTTGGCGTTGATTCCTGCTACTGTGGATCCTACAACTCCATCGGCCGTTGATGCCTGGTCAGCCCTGATCCCCGTTGTCGTCGCCATGGATTCTTGCTACGGATCTCCCATCGCCATTTGGCATTGATTCCTGCTACAAATCTTTCAATTCCTCTTGCTCTCAATTGATCTATGTTTATAATATTGTGCGCCGATAGATTATTAAGTCAGTTATTTCTCATCATTCTTTTCGAGGTGTTGAGTCCAATGCCATTGATGGTGTAGATGTTCATCACCGTGCGATTGCATTGGAGATAGAGTTAATGAGGCGCTTGTCCAGGAGTTTGCGATGTCTTTCATGACAATGGTTGCAGGCATGATATTTATGGTCGAGCTAACCTAGAGGTATGTATGTTCAAGATGATTTATAGATTTTTTGGATTTGCTGAACAACACATTGTTTAATTATTCTGATTTTTTTTCAAAATGATGCTTGGTTAAGTATGTCTCTTATGTTCTTTATTTTGTATATTCATATTTGAGTCTGCTCTCACCCCAGATAAAAGGTTGTTAGAGAGATTAAATGATAAAAAGAGAATATGATATTAAGGGATGACAATGTAATAGCTGTGAAAGAATGTTTTATTACTTTATTATGGATTATTTTTTTATGAAAAAAGTCTTTTCGTGTTGAGAAGGTAGTAGTCTGAGTATATATATATATATATATATATATATATATATATATATATATATATATATATATATATATATATATTTGTAATGAAACGACGTGTTCCCAAATTATCAAGTTCTTAGAAAAAACAGAACCTGGAATAGATTAGATCTCTTCTTTGCCAAATTATAAAGTTTTTAGAAAAATTAGAGCCTGCAATAAGTTAGGCCTCTTCTAGAATTTGATATATTGAAGATTATATGCAACAGCAAGTACCTGATTATTGAACAAAACAGTAATAATACAAAGTACATTGTACTTTGGAGATTTTCGCTTGATGTCAAAGTTACATATCATGAATCTAAATGTTTCTGTGGAGTAATAATAATAAATACAGTAATCTAAATATATAGTAATCTAAATGTTCCTATACTAATATAAGTGTAGTTCTGCCTAAGTGGTTGGCGTTGTATGAATAGCCATTGGTTTGTTCTTGACATCCTCTATGAGATCGTCTGTACATCTGACAAAAAAAAAGAATATTTTAGGCAAGAAATTTCAGTGTAATGATATATATAGCAAATTAACATAATATAAATAAATAACAGTTATATAGACCTAAGTTCTGTATCTGGCAGGTGGCCTTCTATTTCTTGTTGATTTATAAAGAGTTGGAGCCGCATCATTGATCACTGGTATGCTGTTTGATTCAATATTGGAACCAATTTCTCCTTTTTGTTCTACTGGAGTAATGCAAATGTCGGTATTGGTACCATCAATGTCTATGTTTCTTTCTGCATTAGTTTCTTCTGGAATATTGTTAATGTTGTCTTGTCTTTCAGCAATGAGCTCTTCCCATACAGTATTATTTTGTTGTTCCTACAAATTATTAAAAAACATGTTAAAATTTGAAGTAAACATTTAATCAAGCGCAATGATAAATGAAGTTTTTGTACCTGATTGAATGGAATTTCTGTCATCTTTGATTTTGACCTTGTGGGGTCTTTGCTAGCATCCGTTACTTTTTTTCCCTTCCTGTATGTCCTTTTCATACATTTTGTCCTATCAATCATTTTTGACAATACACCAATAGATTGTTGATCGGCATCTGTGTAATCAACACTTGGGTCTCCAAGTTGATCGATATTTGCAGCATTGACTTCTTCAGGTTCAATGTTTGTGTTGTCGTTATTTTCAGGATGAATCAAATCTTCGATATTAATGTTTTGTTCTTCCTACAAATTTACAAAAGGTCCTTTATTAATATAATAGATATGTGCTCCGCACGTTAAAAAGAAAACTTAATCCACGCTACCTCAATCCACCCTCCAGTCATCTTCCTCCCAAAACGTTGCCACCACACTTTGAGTCTCTTGTGATTTTTCCTTCTTAATACAAAGAAGCCCAGCCCGACAAAAAAAATTATCACATATATTTGCCCCACACCTCGGCACTTGTTTTTTTTCTCTCCGCTTGGAAGTGATTTTGTGTACAGCTATACCATCACAAGACTGGCTGTATCAATTTTGAAAAAAGCCAGCCGCAGCGCTGTTAAGCTGAACCGATCGGAAGGAGCGCTCGAACAGTCGTACTCTGTGAGCCATCAGCCACGCACCCACACTGATACTCTGCGCGGCTATTGGCAGGCGTTGATGCGGATGCTGTGGGCAGGCAGACGACAAGGGGCAGTCGTGGAAGACCGTACCCCTGGCGATCTTATTACTGATCTGACCCTCTCGGAAATGGTACGGTCAGCTACGGTGGGCAGTCGCCATTTTTGGGCATTTCCGCTAGCTGCACGTGCTATGCCGCATGTACATTTCGTACACCGATGCAAGTACAATGAAACTGATCGATGGATGAACAGCCTTGGGTTTAGCAGGCCAGGCCAGCTACTAGTTCCATTGAACCGTGCGCATCAAACAAGCAAGAAGCAGCAGCAGCAGCAGCATCCAAAGCATATGATAGATATCTGCAATCTCATCCCATCACGCCATGCACATGACATGCCATCTTCCATTGCCGGCCGGATTATTATCGTCAGGGATGACATGAGCGAGCGAGCCAAGCTTTTGGCCGTTTGCCTGGGCGACCCTTTGCTTTGCTTGCCCATCATGCATCTCCTCCGTGCACTCCAATGGCGGTTCTGTATGTATTGTACGTTCCCTCCCCTAGTAGTCCCCTGTGCTTCTTCTATATCTGCTGCCATTTGATCTTACACTGTCCGCTGCAGCTATATATAGCTCGATCCAGCAGTGATCAGCTGAGACCATGGACGAAGACGTCGAAGAGGAGCTGGTGAGGAAGATACGGGCGCTGGAGGAGGGCCAGGCCGAGCTCAAGCGTGAGGTGTCGAGGCTCCAGCGCCGCCGCCGCCACCACCACCATCGACACCAGCCCGCCGCCGCCGACTCCTCGCCGCGGCAGCGTGCCGCCGCCGGGATGTCCAGCAGGCACCACGTGATGGCCATGCAGTCGCTGGGGCAGGCCGTGCACGTCCTCGACCTCCAGGGCAAGGTCCTCTACTGGTAACCATGTAGCCAAGCACTTGAGGGCTGAGGCTTCTACCTACTGATGCTGATTCTTCACTGCATTTGCATTTGCTCTTGGTGTCAGTCAAATGCCAACTCTGCAACTTTGCTGCTGCTTCTTAATCTGCAAATTAAACCCCATATATGATATATGCAGGAACAGGTGCGCGGAGGAGCTGTACGGCTACTCGGCGTCGGAGGCGGTCGGACAGGACATCACCAGGCTGATCATCCTGCCCGGCGACATCCCCGCCCTGAACAAGATCATCGGCAACGTCTTCACGGGCAAGTGCTGGAGGGGCAAGTTCCCCATGAGGAACAAGTCGGGGGACCGCTTCTTCGTCGTCGCCGACGCCACGCCCCTGTGCGACGACGACGGCAGGTTCGTCGGCCTCATCTGCCTCGCCGACGACACCCAGACGATGGAGGAGCTGATTGCCCCCCTCACCCTCTGAATATTACTCCTACAGTCCTACTCAAGGAAGTAATCTGCTTGACTGCTTGCACACACTAGCTGGTGTATTGGATCTCTCGTTTTCAGTCCCGGCAACCTTCCCTTGACGGCAGGATAACAGCTACTGAACTAAACTGAAGCGAAGATTGAGTTTTTTTTTTTTGTTTTGATAAACACAGAAGATCGAGTTCAGATTGGAATTCGCTCCTCTGCTTTTGTTCTTAAGTCATGATAGCATATTATTATTTTTTAGAATAGCAATACAGGCTACCGAGGTTACAAGTTGAGTTCTTGCCAAGCAGCGTTTTATGTAACAATGTTACATGGACTGCGAAGTCCAAACCCAGAACTGGGCATTCTTTGTTCACATACAAGAAGACTTGTCACGATCCGGTGACAACTCACACGCTGATTGCTCTTTCCAAAAAAAAAAAAAAAAAAAAAAAAAAAAAACTCACATGCTGATTACAAGGCGCAACCAAAAGTACACACTATTAGGCCTTGCCTCAAGAACAAAACAAACAGTACAGAAAAGCAACGATTTAGCTATGTGCACTAAGGTTTAGAAAAGTAAGTGTAAATTAACTGCAGAAGCTCCCAATCATATCAAGCACATGGGTTTCAAATCAAACTGCATAACTCTTTTTTTCTTCCCTTCCTCTCCAATAATTAAACACATATAATTTAGATTTATGAAATATGAGTAACCGAGAAATAAATGTTACTGTTTCTTTACATTGGTGTTGAGAGCTGCACATGTTCTCAGGCATCCGAAGATGTATCAGGACTCAGGAGCAGCGGCCGCTTGATACGGTGCATTGACAAGAAGGGGAGACAGTGCCTTCACCACAATGCTCATGCTTGGTCTGAACTCGGATTCGTATTGAACGCAGAGAGCTGCCACTGCTGCAAACTGCAACAACAACAAAGAGAGTAATTACCGATGCCTTTGTCTTTCACAAATCTGGTGCTGATAATGTAGATTCAGTTTAGCAACAGTTCAAATAAAATTACTATCCAATTTGAGAATTGTGCATTTTGGATATATCAAGTTACACATCAAGAGCATGCACAGAAGGAGAGTGGAGAACCTTGGCAACTCCCTTTGGAGGGTACTCTCCATTTAATCTTGGATCAACACATTGTTTCACCTTGTCCTCACCGAGCCTTGGTGTTGCCTGAATTTAAGACGGAACAACAAACATGAAAAGCAAAATCAGAGTGCTAACAATAGCATCATAAAGTCTAGAACATTCACTCGTGGCCGACCGTCTCGTACATTTTCACCGTATTATGACAAATATAGTCGAAGAAACATTTCTAAATAACTTGCCACTAGCTTTTCAGGGATAATAGAAAAACGTGTGCATTTTTTTCAGGAGATTGTAAAATTGTAGTGTGAAACCATTGATGCATACCCAAGTAACAAGACTCTGCTGGCCCCTTGGCATTGTATGATCTACAGGTTTCCTTCCAGTTAGAAGCTCTAAAAGGACAACTCCAAAGCTATAAACATCACTTTTTTGAGTGAGCATGCCAGTCATAGCATACCTGCATTGAATAAGACATCTCTTATATTATAAAATCAGGTGAATACCCTTTTCCAATTAAAAAAAATCTGGTGCTGCTCAGATCAGATATAAGGAAAAAGATAGAAACTTTAGTTATCTGTTTATCTGTAGGTTTAGTTTCATCATGCATACATGACATTCTTGTGCAGGTATATAGAAGCATATTTTCTCTTTGCTATTTTCTAGTTGCAACAGTAAAAAGATCATTAGCATGCTTATTACTATGATGATACAGATAAATAGTAACAGATAATTATATCATATGGGAGTGTAATCCCAAATACATAAAACAAAAACTATGAACAAAATGCAACTCATATCTGAGTCAAATAATTACTCTGGAGCATGATATCCGAAGGTTCCCAGGACACGAGTAGAATGCAGACGAGCAGCCATATCTGGAGATTGGCTTGAAAGATTGAAGTCTGCAATTTTAGCCTTGTAGTCATCAAATAACAGAACATTGCTAGACCGTATGTCCCGATGGACTATGGAAGGTTGGACCTTCTCATGAAGGTACTCAAGACCTTTTGCAGCATCAACAGCAATTTTGATTCTTTGCATCCAGTCAAGAGCAGGACCAGGCTGTGAACCTGCGACACCTTTCCTTCCTATTGAAAGAAAAAAAAAATCAGAAGTGCATAAAGGACTTCCGCGTTGTCATACTTGATTTTCTTTTATACCAAGTTCATGGTGAGAAATTTGTTAAAGACTGATTAACTAATTGCCTATATGCATACCATGCAAAATATCATGTAGGGAGCCCATTGTAGCAAATTCGTAGGCCAATAGACGTTGATCTCCTTCAATACAATAGCCAAGCATGTCGACAAAATTTTCATGCTTTAGTCTTGAAACAATGGAGACCTACATCCAAAGAATAGGAGTGGAAATAAATAAATTGTTCAATAAAAAGCATAAATAATCTGTAAAACATTCTAGCAAAAGAAGAAGAAGATGATATCTAAACTAACATTATTGCTGTTATTGATAGTGGAAGAGCTGCATACAGTTAACTACAAACAATATTGGATTGTGGGCAAACAGTACCTGTGCTAGGAATTCATTGTCAGGCTCAGGGTCTGCTGAAGTATCAAGCTTCTTCACAGCTACATGTTTTTCATTTTCCAGAACAGCATAGTAAACTCTTCCATATGACCCCTCACCAACTAAAGCACTGGACCCAAAATCATTTGTCTTTTCTTTCAATTCATCAAAGGATAATGCTGGTACCTCAATTGGAGGAGGTTTTGCAGGATCATTATTTGAATTAACAGCATTTCCTGAAAGGCATATGTTGAATATGCTTATAATTTCAGCAGCAGAGGCATGTGATGCAGAGAAATAATATGCACGCAGTTTATGTATGCCACATAAACCCTTCTTCGACTAATAACATGAAACAGCGATAAAGGAAGAAGCGCCTAACGAGAAGGTAACTTATAACCACCTAAAAGTTCAACCAGCATGGAATTCTAACTAACCAGTGTCCTTGTCTGTACCAAACATGCTACCAGAAAGGCCTTGCGTGAGCTCAAAATTAGCTGACTTCGCATTGAGAATATGGTGTGGTTACATTTATATCGTTTATACAAGTCTTTATTTTTCAGACCGTTAAGCTGTCGGCGGAGGAGGACAAAAGGCCAATCATTAGCATTTGCAGGAAATTGTAATGTATACAGCCTGCTAGCTTGCTGACCCAGTCCTGAACTAATAGACTATATAGAATTTGTAAAGCAATGTTCAAGTGCAGCTGTTTGGATCAAGAACATAATGCATACAGGGAACATGTATTGTATCCATCGTATCTATTGCTGTTGGGATGCTATATCATAAAAAAGGGGTCAATTTCCATCAGGCAAGCCGTATAGGGAATAGAAACCCCACAGTTTATGCCATCTGAGTTTCATTAACACATGAAAATGCAGACTAAAAGCTGTACTCTAATATGCTTTACGGTGACAACACAACGCAGATAACAACATCACCACAAAACAAGAGACGTACCGCTTGTTCTATCGGGGCTGCTTGTAAACAATCCATTTTCGTTTTCGGTATACGGTGTGTCAAAATGAGAGCAGCATAACCACCGGCGCATCGTGACCTCTATTCAGCTCTCTCCTCTTGCTCCTTCGTTCGCCTCCTCCTCTGTTCCTTCAGTTTTAAGGGGAAAAAAAAAGGGCAGGCGTGTTGGATGTGAGTATCACTAAGACACACATAAGTTCCATGCACCAGCCATTCAGCGGCCCAAAAAGGTTAATCTTTGGGGAAAGCTTCAACGGCCAACCATCAGTAATGGTGGCACTAAACTAGCAAGCACAAGTTTTGTAATGCCGATGCTGGTGAGTCACAAGATAGAATTCTAGTACTATCTAATATCGCAGAGATGAAAACATTACAGCACCATGTTCACCTGATGATCAACCATGGGACCTCTTGACTCTTGTGGCGTGCATGGGACATTCAGAGGTAGTACTAAAATCATCGGGCTCAATCAACCCGGACATTCGGTTAGGCTAAAATCGACGCAAACCGAGAAGGAGCGAGCCTCTCACCTGCTGCTGCTGCCGGACGGGACGGGGCCGAGACGCACGCGAGCAACGGAGGCGGGAGGGGCGGGCTCAGCTCGTCGTCAGGGGCGAGGGGGGGTGGGGGAGTGGGAGGGAGGAAAGAGCTGCAGAGCAGAGAACTAGAGAAGAGGAGCTGGGGTGGGGTTCAGTTCAGGGAAACCAAATCATTGCGCCATCGCAGCTGGGCGCCGGACCTGGCTGTCGGCCTCCGCCGGCTTTCCAGCTCGCGGGCAGTTTTCTATTGGGGGCGTTTGGTGATTTGATCATTATTGCCGATTGATTGCCAGCCTCTCCGGCAACTGTTCTGTTCTCGAGGATTTGGTCGCGCTGGTCCTCTGGTCGTCGCCGCCGCCGCCGCCCGCCGGCATAAACAAGCTTTTAAAAATAAGAGGCATCTACTCTCAGCGCGAAATGGTTGTCTTTTGGTTAGGTGGCATGGCAGACACCTGTTCTTGCCTACTCTTCTTTCTTTGACGCTTTCGTCAAAGGAAAATGGCGCCGCCGCCCGTCCCCCATCCACGTTAGGCCCCGCCCCGGCGAGACGTCGCGCTCACGGCCTACAGGCTAACCTCTTCAGAACTCGTCATCACACTGCGGGTGCGGGAGCAAATTAAAGGCTCTCCATGTCCGACAGCAGGAACCGCAACCCAACAGCGGTTTCTTGCCTTGAATCTGATGAGGATTGTGTGCTCCTTCTACCACTCCACGCTTTTTTTTTTTGAATACGCAGAAGAGCTGCGCATCTTTGTTTCGTTCATCTTTGTTTCGTTAATAGAAGAGAAAACGTTCGATTACCACCCCACGCTTTTGGCATGGAGAAGACAGTTCGAGTTCAGCATAGCACGTCTGGATGTTGGAGTCTCCTACCTTGGACTCCATTGAGGCCATCAACCACCCCTAGGGCCCCTAGCTCCGGCCGCCGCGGCCATGAGCCAACCCGTGGTGACGGCGAACCGAGACACTGGGCACCGTTCGCACGTGTCAGGGAGAGGCCTGGCCTGCTTCGTCGGTGGCGAAGGAGTTCTCACCCAGCACCAGCAGGGAGGCTGCGCGGCTGATTCAGAGGAAGAGGAAGACGTTAAGGCCCAACGAGCCTGCCCGGTGGCCCAATACGAAGTACTGTATGACGGACCGGAAGAATTTTTTTTTAATATTCCGCTTTTTAACAAAACAAAAAGTAATCGTCACAAAAAATTTAAAAATTTATCCGTGCTACTACCACAAATTATTACGGCACAATTTAAATACCACCGATCAAAGGCGAAGAGATTTGAAAAACACCACGAGATCTGGCGGTTTTTCCTTTTGTGGCAGCGTTTATTTAGAAAAAAAAAATCATAACTCCTACCCATATGAAGACACAGTATATATGAAAATTTGATACAGATTTGTAGTTTATATTTTTTTCATCTGAATCCATATTGACGACGAAGGTCTGATTCTTGGTGGGTTGGTGAATATAGCCCCGAAAGTGGTTTTGCTTGACTGATGTTATGGCTGCCATCTAATCTGTTTTTTTCCGAAACAGTTTTAATATGCTTATTCATTCCAAAATGTAGCTAGTTCTATGTTTCTCGTAATTCAAATTATTCTAGGTTTGATTAAATTTGTGGACAAAAAAAATCACATCTATATACACACCATAAAGAAGTATATATAGTTCATAGTTTATCTAACACATGCTAACTTGACGTCATGAATCATGAAATATTTTATATGGATTTAGACAAGCATAATATGTGCATAAGGGGGATCCATAGATAATAATGCTGTTCGGACCTAGAGTTTCCCTATATACAGATTATGGAAACATTTATTCTAATTTATTATACCATTAAAAATAATGGGGGATACCGATTTAAGAGTCGGTTTTAAGAGTCATTCACTACTGCAATTCAAAAAAAATGTAAATTATAGTTAGTGGTTCTAATTTGTTCTGAATTTTACATGTTGCGACTGGAAATCCACTTTTCTCCTTTGTCATCTCAATAGAACAAAGAGAAAAAGGATGTTTTCTAGTGTTAGCAATATGTGTTTTAACTTTTAAGATGGAATCCATCAAGGAGAATAAGCGAAACTGGACCTAAAAAAGCAGAAATCTTTTTTTCTTTTTGAAAAAGATTAGTATTTGAATCAAGATAAACAAAAAGGCAGCTTTATTTTGGAGCACTCCTAAGGATAAGCTACGGACAACACATTGTGTCAAGGAAAAACAATGACGATATCTCGTTGATCGAATGATTGGTGGAAGAATTTAAGCTTTCGAGCAGTGAGCTTTGTGTGAATAAGATGGCTTTTGAGCATGACATAAGTGAGGGGAGTGCAGTGCTTCCATAGCTTTTCGGTTCCACGCATAAAATAAAGTACAAAGACACGACGTCGTGGGTCGATGATCTTTAGGTCTTGAAAAGCTGCGTTAAAGCATATAATTTGCAGGGTTCAAAATCTCTCTCAAAAACAAAAGGAGCATCTTGCCACACGTACGTCTCGAGTCTCAACTCTTCAACCCAATCATGAAAGCAAAACTACACCATCCGTTCGTTCACTTGGAAAAGGCTACGTGGCTTTTTCTCCAACCGGGAACGTACGGTGTGTATGAAGGTCGTTGAATGAATGGAGGAAAAAAATAGAGAGGATGCTCCCCAGCTTGCAATTAAATTCAGCTTTCCTGTTCAATTAAACTTTGACTGCTGTGTTTTTAATAACCAGTTCATCGGCAAACGGCTACAAAGATCTGGTGCTCTTAAAATACTATCTATTTAATCAAATAAAATTGTAAAAAGATATTAGTGGTCAAAGTATTTTCTTGGGTTAAAGAGATGAGCGTAGAGGATTGGCTCTTTGTTTGAGCTTTTTTTATCGTCCTACATATGCTTTGATTAGCTAGGAGTGGTTTGTACATGGGGACGTAATCCAAAGATTCAATTTTTTACTAATCTTTGTCTCCCTTCTTTGGCTTCAGTTTTGTGTTTCTATCCACTCGAGAGCTTTTTTCTTGCTCCGAAAATTATTTGGATCATTTTTACAAAGATGTAAAACAAGTTTATTATCACTAGAAATTTATAGCAGTATCAAATCACGTCTATCTCCCTGTGTTCTTAAATACTCCGTCGTAGTCGTTTTTCAACAACTTTAACTATTTATTTTATTTAAAAACTTTTAAGTTATCATTAAAAAAATTTATAAGTTATTATTTGTCTTTTTAAATATTGAGTAAATTTTTTTAAAAGTAAGATAAATAGTGAATAAAAGGGGGAGTATCTAAAATGAGAAATAACAAACTCCCGATCTCACGCGCGATCCTAATGAGCGTCGCCATTCCTGCGGGGGGACGATGACACCCTAAAATCTCCATCACCAACCCCAACCCTCCTCCGTCCGTTCCTTCGGATGCGTCCAATAATGCCCCGCGCCTACCCTACCCTACCCCATCTCTCTCGCCTCATCCGATCCTTTCTTGGTCGCAACAATCCAATCTCAACCCCTGTGACCAAGGTCAGCAGGGGAGCTCAAGTGCTCAACGACGCGCGCGGGCTGGCTGGCTGGCTCTTAGTTAGGCTGCCGCCTGGCACCTTGTTCTCGCCTTCGCCTCCCACGGCCGGCCGCGCGCGCACCACACCTCCCGCTGCTGATCGGCCTCGGCGGCATCGGACGGCGAGGGGCGGAGGAAGCGTGCGTTCGGGACAGAGGAGGCGCCCGCGTGCGTGGAAGCAGGGGAGGCGATCAATCAATGGCGCCGCCGCCGCCGGCGGAGGAGGAGGGCGCGGCGGGTGGCCGTTGCGGCGGCGCCGTGGCGCGGTGGGCGCGGCGCGAGGTGCTGCTGGGGCTCGCGCTGGGGCAGTTCGTCTCGCTGCTCATCACCTCCACCGGCTTCGCCTCCTCCGAGCTCGCCCGCCGAGGTCAGTGCACTGCTGTACTCTACACCTAACCTACTACGTGCATAGTTGACACCACTGCAATGCACACCGCACGCACTAACCCGGCCACCAGACACCACCCCACCACCACCGTACGTCCACCGCCGTCCACGACGACCACGACGGCGACGACGAGTGCTCGTCACTGTTGACGAACGCACGTTGATCGGTCGTCCCGCGCGGCGAAATCGAAATGTCCTGTAAAAGGTTGCTCTTTTGACTCTTTTTGATGAGCGGTGCTGCTGCGGCGAGCGACCACGGGAATCTTAGCCTTTTCATTAAACAACAACAGGCCGTTTACCTTTTCCTTCCAGTTCCAGGACTGACGAGCAGGCAACTGATGTGCTCTGCTGCTGCCTCTGTAGTTTTTATATTTAGTTAATTCGTTCATGCCTAAGTAAGATTATGCTTCAACGAATAAAGTTGAATGTTCTGTTTCAGTTCAATTGGATGCACGTTGGTCCCAGTTCAGCTAAACTTTTTTCACAAACTAGTGTTGGGGCTGACAGAAACTGCTGTTCGTTTGTTTATTTATCTTCAGGGATCAACGCACCAACATCGCAGTCCCTGCTGAACTACATCCTCCTCGCTCTCGCCTACGGCGGCGTACTCCTCTACCGGAGGCAGCCACTCACGGTACATATGCTCTCTGCGTCCCTTTTAAACTGTTACGTCGGATATGGTCTGTCATGTTGGAGAGTTCAGAGTACACGGAAGGAGATGCTCAGTGACGTGAAGAACCCGTAGATCGATTGTTGTTCTTGGCCATTTGCGGCTACTCGAGCACATGACCAGCCTTTGGTTTATTCCCTTCCATTTTGACCAGTAGGTGGTGTTGGCTACGTTTGGGGCTGTCCTTCTTTCTCCACCGTTGAAACCTGTAGTTGTAGCCTCCAAGTTTGACATGAATACCATCATATCTTATCTTGTCGGCAGGGCCTATGATCACTGCCTATCATTGAAGCGTATAGGACAGGTGTACAGCAGAACCGATGCTTATTCCCTTTTTTTTTCCTGTTCGAGCTAAAAACTGATGCTTATTCTGATCATGTTCTTAGCTACTCCTAGCTCAGAGCTTGCTTTATATGCGGTGTTCCCTTTTCTGTGCACGCAATGTTTATAGGCGGCATCGTACATGAAATC
Source organism: Paspalum notatum (assembly GCA_022530915.1). NCBI lineage: Eukaryota > Viridiplantae > Streptophyta > Magnoliopsida > Poales > Poaceae > Paspalum > Paspalum notatum. The sequence goes on from CM039691.1 coordinate 2,076,122, forward strand.
TGTATATTTTCCTTCTCCTGCAGATAAAATGGTACTACTACCTGATCCTTGGAATTATTGATGTCGAAGCTAATTACATCGGTATGTATAGTTAACACAAATTAAAACAACGCAATTTCTGTTGGCACTGTTATCTGAATCATTATTTTTATTTCTTTGCTTGTGCAGTTGTGAAGTCATACCAGTACACATCTTTGACGAGCGTGATGCTCTTGGATTGCTGGTCCATTCCGTGTGTCATTGTTCTCACTTGGATATTTCTCAAGACGAAGTATGGGCTGAGGAAGTTCTTTGGCGTAGGAGTCTGTGTGGCTGGCCTTATATTAGTTGTATTTTCAGACGTCCATGCCTCTGATCGAGCTAGTAAGAACATGCTTCTCATCAAGCTATGTTACATTCTCATACAAAAAAAAGAGCAACATATCTTCTTTGCAGCAACTACTTTCATGGACATAAAAAACAGCATTTTCAATTTCTAGGCTCAACATTCAAGAACAGAAGTAATAGTACATTCTGACATATCTTTGCAGAAGGACCTAATCCATTGAAGGGTGATCTGCTTGTAATTGTTGGTTCAATGCTTTATGCTTGCAGTAATGTTACCGAGGTGACAGGCAACTTACTTGGCTGTAGTGTTTGGTAGATGTAGAATTGACCGTACGTGGACAAAGATATTTACCAACTAATACCTGTCACTGAAATTTCAGGAGTATGTTATCAAGAAAAGCAACAGAGTGGAGCTGATGGCAATGTTGGGGCTTTTCGGAGCAATTATCAGTGGCATACAAATGTATCCTTTGGAATTAGTGCCTTCAATTTTATCCTGTACGACTCTCCTCGGGTCCAAATTAGAAATTTCTTTCATGCTATAGTTCCTTTACATTATTACTACAGTAGTATACTCGAGCGAAAGGAACTTCATTCGATTACCTGGAATGCTGGGGCTGTAAGTATCTCTCCCTCGCCATCCTTCGATTTACTTTCACTCACCCTTGGTTGAATTCTTGAATGCCAAACATTTTGATTTTGTTCCCTTCTGATTGATGCAAATCCTATCCAGACATTGTTATGATGATGGCAGTGTTGTGTTGGTTGTTCAGGTGCTCCCTTTTCTTGGATACGCAGTAGCAATGTTCCTGTTCTACTCAACTGTACCCACAGTGTTGAAGGTATTGCAGGATTGCTGAGCTTAACTGATGACCCTGAGTCCCTGATCTGACTGCCAGCATATGTTTCCAGTATTTTTTTTATGACAAACGTGCATGTCCATTTCCTTGTCTGTTGCAGATATGTGGGGCGACAATGCTGAACCTCTCACTCCTAACTTCAGACATGTGGGCTGTTCTGATCCGCATCTTCGCTTATCATGAGAAGGTTTGTCCAATGCCTTTCCTCTACACATTCAGACTACATACCAGGAGGAACTTGATACTAGTACCTTACAATGGAAAATGCCCAAATTTGAACCAAAGAGGAATCAGCTCATCCCAGTTCATCGTTTCCAATACTCGAAACTGACAAAAACGTACTCACCAAGCTGGTGTTTACACATGGCCAGGTCGACTGGATCTACTTCGTTGCTTTTGCAGCCACGTCTGCCGGCATCCTCATATATTCATACAGGTATGTGTCGCATGGTTTCAGCTCTAGCCACATCCTGGCATGCCTACACATATGGTTCTTACAACTGAGATTGAGGTTTGGTTGCATGCAGGGACTCAAAGGAAGTGGAAGACACAGCGCAGGTAGCTGGGGCCAGCGACGAGCAGGGCAAGCAGGGGGACGAGGAGGCTGGAACGCAGAACCCAGCATGAAGCTCTGGTGCCAATAGCCTCGTCTCCAGACAAGGAGAAGGAGACGCCATTGGCTGCTGGAACAAACATCCAGAAAGGTTACTAGATAGGTTAGGTGTGAGTTGTAGCATGCATGCCTTGATGGTGTGGATGCATATAGCGCTGGGCGAATAGGAAGATCTTGAGAGAGTTTAGGTTTGAGAACGGCAATGAATCACTTTGACCGAGCGTAGCTAGCAGGACTTACTTGAGACTTGACAGAAGTGATGAAATTTCAGTAAACGAAGATCTACTCCAAGTCTCAAATATATTTATGAACGCAATTACGTTATGTAACTCTTCTAAAACAAATAAAATACAGTAGAGTCCCCTTATCCAGCCTCATTCATGCAGCAAAAAGCACCATCCAACAAATCATGCAAAAACGACTCCTATATTTACATCATCTTATACTTCCTTAAGTCATATTTAGTGGCAATTGATAACACAAAATCGGCCCTGTTCAATTTGCCAAAATGCTTTTACATTATACATTGAAGATGCATTGATCATATTTGAGGACCGTGCCAATTGCGACCAGAGATGGAAGCATCGTAAAAGGTACCGACAGAAAAATAAATAAATAAGACAAAGTTGCAAACTTTTGGCTAGAATACACAGTCCAAAACATCATGTGTTTTGCGATTGAACATTGGAGTGAGCAATAATTCAGCAATGATAAAATAAAGCATGCGATGTGTTATGCATTGTTTAACACAGAGCGTGGTATGCTTGCAACACCTGGCCCTGCGTGCATGGATTAATGCATTGGCTAGAATATACATTTATACTCCCTCCGTATCTGAATATAAGTGTTTGTTTATTTTTTTTCAAAACTTTAGTGCTCGTCTTATTTAAAAAATATAACTTATTATTTATATGTTGTGATTTAGTTTATCATTATAGAGTTTGAGTATGACTAGTTTTTTCCATATATTTACACAATTTTTTTGCATAAAATAAATGATCGAAGTCTTGAAAAAGTACGATTTATATTTAAATACGACAAAAGTACTGCATATTCTTAGCACATGGCGGATCCGTTCCATCTTGCACAGAAAAGAAAGCGACGAGGAGTGCTAGGGCAGCACTGCAAGACTGGCCCGTGTGCTGTGCTAAGGTTATTATGCCGTGGATTATTTGATTGGGGATTTGGGGTAGCTTCCTGGCAGGAGCTGACTAGCCCAGGCAGAGCAGAGCTCCTACAAGGCTGAGATGGATGCCTGGCCGGTCGGCAAGGTGCCTGTTCGTGCCCACAACCGGCCTTGCAAAGGTGCTTGGCACCGGCCGCGTGCCTCCAAGGAAAAGGTGAGGCGATTAGCGTGGGCTACCGAGTACCGACACATTGTGCAAGTGCAAGTGCAAGTGCAAATTGGCTATGGCCTGTGGGACAGGAAACGGGATCATCTGGCTCCCAGTCCCAGGAGGCCAGGAGTCTGGTACATAACCTGGCGTCACCTTCAACACTACCAATTATTATGCGAGACAACAAATCTTTTAATTTCTCCGTACTAATAACATCACAAATAAATTTGACCAGGAAACAGCATGCGCAGGATCTTCGATATCAGAAATGAAGTGGGAATACACAGGTCACCGTGCACCATAATAACAGGGCTGTTCTAATATAGCAGCATCCCTCGCTGCAGTATGATAAAGGAGCTGGTAGGAGTATAGACCATCCAAACAAAAGCAACCAATACGAAGCACGACCATACTTGAACGAAAGGCAGCCGGCACAGCCGTGGGATCTAAAGGAAGGCGTCCTTCTCGAGCAGCTTGAGGACCTCGTCCTGGTTGTTGAGCTTGGCGACGTCGATGGGCGTCTTCCCATCCAGGTTCTGGAGCGTGCTGCAAGCGGTGGTTTGTTGGCGACGGTCACTCATAAGCATTGCCGAAGGTTATCTCTAACCTTGGGAAGAGAAACAAGGCCAGGTTTGTTTGACTTACACGGCAGCACCATGCTTCAAGAGGAGGTCCACGCACTCCTGGCGGCCATAGCCAGCGGCGTAGTGCAGCGGGGTGTTCTTGTTCTTGTCCAAAGCGTCCACTGCAGCTCCCGCCTCAAGAAGGATCTGGGCACACTTCAACTGGAATACAAAAGGACACCAAATTCCTTATCACCACTATATATATGCTTACATTCATTAGTTTCATAAGTTCAGTTTTTATCATCACGTTTCAAAGGCTGAGGAGGTCCACATACCTCACCGTAGCCACATGCAAAATGCAATGCCCTCCTTCCCTCGGAGTCTTCTTCATCCTTGTCTGCTCCATCCTCTAGTGCCTTCTTCAGACCCTATTGCATTATTGTTACAAGGCAACATCAGTACCCCACTAGCAACAGATGTGGCGACTGCATTACTTTGCAGATACAAAAATTAGAACAAAAGAGAACATGACTATTAGGACCATTCATCATTCCAGCATACATAACACTCCCTCCATCCTTTTTTATTTGAAGATTTCTAAGTCAACAAATTGCAAAGTGACAAATAAAAAAAAGGATGGAGGTAGTAAAATCAGACTTCAATTTATGACCAGCCTAGCACTGGATGCCTGCATATACTATTGTAGGGCAGTAGGCTCAAATATGAGTTCAAGGTCATAAATGAAATTTACGGGAAAATCATGACAAACTAAAAATTTAAAAAGATGCAATGGTCATCATGCGAAATGCAGATATTCATCTAGTGAATTTGTTATGTATTGGAATGCTGATCGCTTAGGGGTCACCAGTCAAGACTCAAGACCCATTGTCTCAATGTACTAATGTAAGCCATATCATTTTATTTGGATTTGGGAAACATCCACAAGATTATAATAGCTAATACAAGATCTATATGTTCAAGACAGTTCACCATATTTGAAAACATCAACATGATTATGATAGCTACAAGATTTTTACACTCCACCGGTATCCTTCAGATTAAATATTTAAGGAAAACCAAGTGGTAGAAATGAACGTTGATGGAAGTAGATTTATAGTGTCTCCAGCACAATACAAAAACAATATACAAATCCAAAATAGCTCAATGCGAAAATAAAACTCGAATCAATATCTCTATTACCTCATCATCACCAACACTGGCAGTGTGATGGACTATGGACTCATCATCATCCCCACCTTCCTCCTCAGCTTCTTCAGTACCAGAAGGTTCGGCAGAAGAACCAATGCCACCATATGGGAAGCCAGTTCCCATGGCCTGGCCAATCTTTTGAAGAGTATCAGGGTCGTTCCAGTACCTAGACGAGGAAAAGCAAAAATGTCACAAACAATCAATCTCTATAACAAAACATGAGTAGTAGATATAACCTACTTCATCATTGCAGCAGGACCCCCACTCTCCAACTCATCGAGAATTGACTTCATCGCTGGATCTTCCTTAATGCGAGACATACGCTCCTCCAGCTGCTCCTTATGTGATGGACTACTAAAGGTTTCCAGCATACTGGACATAGCAGGATCCTGAGCCATAAATAACTGAGAGAATTAGGGCACTGCCAGCCAAATAAATGTTATGGAAACTGGAAACCAGGGCAGACCTCAGGGGGAAGTAGGAAACAAAACGTGGTACCTGCATCAGGGCATTCCCTAGACGCTCCGCCATGTTCATGAATTGAGGGTTTTCCATCACTTTTTGCATTGTTTCCATGTATTGTTGAGGGTCCAATGGAGGCATGCCCTGCTCTCCGGTACTTTGAGCACTTTTCTGTAGCTGCTCAGCCATCTGGTTGAACGCAGGATCCCTTGCAATTTGATCTGCCATCTCCTTAATAGATGGATCCTGCACATAACAAGGGTAAACTTTGAGGCAACTTGCAAAGAGTACGTTACATGAAAGACAATGCAGGTTCAGAAAAGCTAGAGTGCAAGCATGGATAAATATGTCAGAATCGTGTAAAACTACAATACCACATTGGTTTACTGATCGAGCGCACAAGCCCATGATGGAAAGTCAGCATATACTACAAAGGTTTTATGGAAGTACAGGGGCATACATTGAGCAGATTTTGCATAGATGCAAAATCAAAAGGATTCGAAAATCCTGCGGGAGGAAGCCCTTGACTTTCGTTGGATGACCCTTCTGGTTTTGGACTATTCTTCTCATCTGCAAAAGAAGCGGATCAAAACCCAAAAAAGAAAAAAACATACACCACGTGGCAACTAACTATGGCAGCAAAGAAAAATGAAATCACTATTGAAAGAAACTAAACAGTTAGGTTAGGTGAATGAATAGATTATCCATAGTTGAATCAACAAATTAGCAAACTATATGACTGAATGTAAACAAGCTGGGTAAAATGGCCCGGCGTATTTCTCCTACTCGGCTCACTGCGACTCATCAGCGGGGAGCCAACAATGCAGGGAATCGAACAACTGAAGAAACATACTCCGTTCCTATACAATCAGTATCACCGACACCACTTGCGTTCCGCGGCGGACCTAACTAGGGCACGAGGGTTCAACTGACCCCGCAAAATTCGGCAGATAGGCAGCCGTCAGCAGCACGAATCCAGCGCAACAAGCACCCGAACACTGAGACCGAGCTCGCGCGGCCACCGAATCGAGCCACGGACGAACGGATTGGATTAGCAATCGACGCACCGCAAACAAACCCGCTACTGACGGGATGTATCTCAGAAGCTCGATCTACAGAGGAACACGTGGGCTCGATTTTCCCAGCACAGCGAACTAAGAGGATCGCAAACGAAGCGGGAGAGCAACCGAAGCGAGCGAGCGCAGCTCACCAGCAGATCCGGGCGGATCCCCACTGGACGCCATCGCGGTGGAGCGGAAGGGGCGCCCGCTCGCTAGAGGAACCCGAGGCGGCACGCCGCTTGCCCCCGCGGAAGCCGGCACGGAAGGGCGGCGAGCGGAGGAGGGCCGGGCAGAGCCAGGCGGTGCGGCGGCGCTGGATGGTGGGCGGTGGCGTGCGGGGGGAGTAGTGACGAGGCCGGACGAAGCGGTCGTCGGGGAAGGGGGTGAAGTGAGGCGTGGTTGGGCCGGGCCGGTGCCCGCTGGCGAGTCGAGTTGGGCCGAATCGTACTTGCACCGTGGGCCGTGTTTCCTGGATGGACCATTTCGTTTCCCACCGGGCCCCTCGTTTCGCGGCCCTGGGCCCCAGCACCAGTGCCGGCGCCGGCGGCGACCTCTCCCAAGTCTCATCTCGTCCTCCGCCGCCGTTGCTCCAATGGCACTCTCACCGAGAACGAGCCGTAGCTCGGTTGGCAGAGCTGCCGGTGGGCAGCCTGTCCGCCAGCGTTCGATTCTCAGGATCGGCGCTGGTGTTTCTCACCAGGGTTTCGGCCCAAAATAATTATCGTTGCCTCGTACGGATGCATCACAGCTGTCATATCTCTTAGCCGTGTGTTGTTTTTTTGGTATAGGTTATAGATCTAGCTTACACATAGGATAGGTGTGCGTGTCGCGGTGTGTGCGCGGTGTGTAGTGCGTTCAGATACTACGGCCTGTATTTGAATTTGAAGGGTGAGGCAATAAAAAAAAAAATGGCGCTCTCACCGTCCCCGGGCCGGCTCGCCGCCGCTGGGGCGGACGCTCCCCGCTGGCCCTGTGGTCCGCTCGCTTTGCTGTTTCTGAACCCACGAGATGGTGTGCTATGGAAGCACCTCCGACTCCATCGACAGTTCGTTCCTTCCCCGAATAGAGGTTCTGTTTTTTTTTCCCACATAGGCCATAGCGCGATTTTTTTCCATAATCGAATTAATCTCGAGTTCTTGGCCTTCTATTTGTTTTCGTTCCGGTTGGTTTTGGCCTTTTTGGGTACAAATCAAGCGGGCTGGCATATACAGATCGCAAGAACGGTGGCATCTTCCGATTGTGACAGCCTGACAGTTCATTCGCTAGTGGCTCCGCGGTCTCTGGTTTTCTGCTTTCCCATTAGCTGCTGGGAGGCTGCAGCAAGCTTTCCCCGAGCACAAGCAAAGGGGTCAAGCAAACCCCTCATCGTCCTCCTTATTCCTTCTCTTCCTCCTTACTTCTTTCCCCCACCCGTCGGAGCAGCTCCTTTGCTTTGGCATCAGCTCTTTGGATGGTACGGAAGCTTGATGCCCTGTGCTTTAACTGGGCTACTTTGCTAAAAGCTGAGGAAGCAGTGATTCTGTTTTGTCTGTCATCTGAACCCGAAAGAAACAGAACATGATTCATGATCAACATACCGGGAAGGAAAGCTGATAAGGAAGTTTTGGGCTCCTCAAAATGGAGGACGTGTATAACATTCTTGCACCTCCAACTACTCTGTACAACGCAGTTTGCTGTTGATTAGTATCATGGGAGGTAAAAACATGTTCGTAAGGAGTTGGTTAGGATTTGTTTATTAGCAAGAAATTTTCTACTTACCATCCCATAACTAGAAATTAAGGAACTTAACAGAACCACGTACATTTTGGGCCTAGTTGCCGGCAGTCATCGCCTCCTACTGGGTGAGGCTCTCATGCGTGCCTACAAGATCCTCAATAAGGTATTGTTAAATGCTTGCATGGGCTGAATCTGACAGTGATATTGCAGCACAAATATATGCATGTCTTTCGGATCTGTCCTTTTAGTGTGCTAGCGAGCTAAGAGGACAACGTCTCTTTGTTCCTCTTGCCGTCTGGAAGCTGAAGATAAGAATGGATTCAGCTTTCACCTGCAAACCAGAGTATCTTCTCTTGCTTGCCTTGATTCACACGAAATAATCAACAAGTCAGGTATCTTTCTTAAGTCCTCAACATATTAGTTCAGATCATTAACCTCTTCCTGGCACATTGTCTTTGCTACATTTTCCTCAACCATTTTATTCCCATATAGTTCAACCACAACAGTGTGCCTGAGAAAGAATACGGTGGTGATGGAAGCAACAGGGCTGAGTCTTGGCAAGTCCGTGCTGGATGGAGCACTTGGCTACGCCAAATCCGCTCTTGCGGAGGAGGTGGCCCTGCAGCTCGGCATCCAGCGCGATCATGCATTCATCAGGGACGAGCTCACGATGATGCAGGCTTTCCTGAGGACTGCACATGGTGAGCGACAAGGCAACCATGAGGTGCTCATGACCTGGGTGAAGCAAGTCCGTGACGTGGCCTATGATGCAGAGGATTGCCTCCAAGATTTCTCCATTCATCTCCATAAGCCATCATGGTGGCGTCTCCCTCACACTTTACGAGAGAGGCACGGCATCGCCAAGCAAATGAAGGAGCTGAGAGCCAGAGTTGAGGATGTGAGCCAGAGGAACCTGCGCTATCAGCTTATCAAGAGTGCTGCCTCTAAATCTGCTGCTTCTGCTGAGCAGCATAACATTACAGCTGCAGCGGTATTCGGCATTGATGAGGCACGGCGCACCGCGAATCATGAAAATTCAAAAGTAGATCTTGTCCACCTGATCAACACTGAAGATGAGGACCTTAGAGTGATCTCATTGTGGGGAACAAGTGGTGACCTTGGGCAGGCATCAATCATCAACGAAGCCTATGAGAACCCGAATATCAAGAAGAAATTTCCATGCCGAGCATGGGTAAGAATTCTGCATCCATTCAACCCAAATGATTTCATCCAGAGCTTGCTAAAGCAGTTTCGAGGAGGTGTTGGGATTAGAATCCTGTCGCAGGCAGAGAAGACAGGCCAAGAGTTGGATGAGGAGTTTACTGGATATGTAAACGAGAAAAGTTACTTGATTGTGCTTAATGGGCTGTCCACTTTTGAAGAGTGGAACGTGATTAGAACATATTTCCCGAATAACAAGAAAGGGAGCCGAATCATAGTGTGCACACCTCAACCTGAAGTTGCAAGCTTGTGTGCAGGGCAAGAAAGCCAAGTACTGGAGCTCAAGCAATTCTCGGCTGATCACACCATTTATGCTTTCTACGTGAAGGTACTGTTTGTATCCCAGCTAGTTGAATTGCTAAGGCTTTTTTATCTAGTATTCTTTATAAAACATATTTGAAGACACATTTCATTTGCAAAGTTTTGTTGAAGAACAGATCATTTCACCTCGGCATATGCCTTTTCAAATCTAATTTTAGAATGACACAATCCAATTTTTTCCTTTGCAATTCATGTAAGGTTTCATGGAGAGTATAACCACTCCTTCCATAATGTATCTCCTTGACATGAACGCAGTTTGCTAGGTCTAATTATAAAATTTGCAACTCTATCTAGCCTATTACAAGTGACCTTGGCAAATATTTTAAAACTGACTTTAAGTAGACAAATTGAATGAAACTGTTTGATATGCTTGGCACCTTTTCTTTTTGTAGAAGAGTGATTTGCCAAAATTAAGGTTTTAAAGAGGTAAACAACCTTTATAGAATTCTGTAAAGACATAGCTTTATTGTGTTCCATGTAGAAAATGTCTTGTTTCACCTCATTTTTGTTAAGGGTTTGGTCATCATTTCATTTTCAGCAATACTCACGTGAGGTATATCCTCAGTTCTTATTCAACCAAAGATATATTATTCTCCTAGGTAGACCAAACAATCCCGTGTAATAGTTAGTAATATGAACTTCTAGAGCCTCATCCCCTATAAAAGTTCGATCACCATCTACCAATTGAAAGATTCCAGTCTTTCGATGTTACCAATTGCTACCAAGTGAGAATAGTGGGTATTACAATCACCATTTAATAAGTTGATTGTTTTCGATATTTGATACCACTTTATTTCCTCCTCCTTAAGTAAATGAACGAGCCTTTCTTTTAACACATGTTTTAGATAAATCTCTGATTGTTTGTAAACCAATAGATTCTTCCCTTTATCTAAGTCATCATTTTTTTTACAAAATTTTGTTTTTCTTTCTTGTTAGACCCACTAACATTCTTTGCCCAACCCCTTAGGTATTGATGCAATTTCCAAATCTTATTTTGCCATGTTTCCATGGGAGATGGGCCATTGTTTTTCTTTTATCCAAATTTCTCTTAACTAAATCTGCAAAGCCCTCTCTTGTTAACCAACCTAGCTCAAATCTAAATAATGTTGATTGCCACCATGAGTGGCTAATCCGGTGTTTAACAAAAGAGGGGTATTATCAGATATTTCTCTTTTAGAGCGTGTACATTTGTTCAAGATACTCCCTTAATTTGCATGGGATTTTGGATACTCTTATCCACACCTCCTCTAATTCACAACCCTTGTCCTCCACCTCACCCTCCTCAAACTATAAACAAACTCCTGACTCCTTTATATCAATTCCTCCAAAAGCTATCTAACGTTGAATCTCATCCTTGCGGGGAATTCAACAAGAAAGGAATTTTCTTCTTGTCATGTCACCTCCCACTGCCAATCCCCTAAAATCAACCTCTTCATCTAAGTAGCAAGCTGCTCCTTTCTGATTGATCCACCTATAGAAAATATTGGATCTATTGATTCTCTGTGTTTGTCTGTCTATTGATTACACCAAACAATATATATGGGTACATATGAGGTAGACTTGGAGTACAAAACAAGGCTTACTTAATCTAAACCTATTATATATCTAGGACTCTATTTCTATCTAGAGTTTATATCCGATTCTATCTCTGCTTCTAACATTCCCCCTAAGTCATAGCGGGAGTGAAGCGAACAATTAGGATTGAATTTGAAGTCTTGTGTTTCCACATCGTCTTTATCGCTTCTCCACCATCAACTGCATCTCTGATAGATGGTCTGTCACCTAGGGCGGTGCATGCGTCCCCTTCTAGTGTTGTCCCTTGTCTCTCTCCTCTCGCAGTCATAGCGGGAGTGCCATGCACGATGGTGATAACATAGATGCTTTGACTGGAGTTGTATTGATAATTTGCTGTGGACTTAGCTTTTAGTTGTCGATGCCAATGCAGTAGCCATAGTCGATGTAGCCGCACATAGCCAAAGGCGGGAAAAAAATAGTTGAGGGAGCTGCAGTTGGAAAGATGCACCTTGCATGTGATAGAGGGTATTGTTGGGGCGTCTTGCATATGTCAAAGGACGATTGAGATTAGTTTCGAAGCCTTTTGCTTCTGCCGTCTTCTTGCATCTTGCATATCTCAGAGGAAAATATTGAAGTCTTGGAGGCGTCTTGCATATGTTAGAGGATAATTGAGACTAGTTTCAAAGTATTTTGCTTCTGTCGTCTCTTTGCGTCTTGCATATATGTTAGAGGACAATTATTGATGTAGTCTTTGCTGTCGTAGATGACGCGGTCGATGGCGACGTCGATGAAGCATCTTTTGCAGAATTTTTTGTCATAGGATGCATGTTGCCTGGTTTTGTGGTTCATGATTGAAAATTGAACGCCCATGTGAGTTCAAGTTTGTATAAGGGACTTTTTCTTATTCTTAACAATAGTGAAGATAGCTAATTTTAGATGCAAACTTTGGAGATAAATGTGCATATTGACATAATGACTGATGGGTTTCTTTATTTTATTCTCATAATGACTGATGGATTATATTCTAGAAAATAGAATAAATTGAATGATTGTTATTGTATTTGATGATTATAATATATCGATGACCTAATGTTCATAGTTTCTTTGAGAACTTATATAATTTTTTCTAGCACATTTCATGAGGAATAGGGTTAAGAGAGTCTTGAAAAACATGTTTCAATTGGTAATGGTAAAGATATTGATAGAGAAGGATAATTTTGGTGCTACTTTAGGGGTTATTCGGTTAATCCTCTCCCCAGGATTGGAAGGAATTAAATTCCTTGGTAACTAGCAAGGGATTTAATACTATTCAGTCACCACCAAACCAACGATCCCTTTGGGGGCTAGGATTACTCCAAATTATTTTGTCATAATAACAAAGGTAGGTGATATAGAAGCAACCATACCCCATGGCTATTATTATTAGGATGGCCGTATCAATAACATTATGTTTCTGTCATCCCTTTGAATTTCTAAGATTTTTCTCTTGAAGATTATCAATATGGAGGCTCAAAAAGGAGCCTCCAGTTTGTAATAATAACACGTTGAAAATCTTTGCTAGCTACCCAATAAAGTCTTTGCATATAGGCTAAATAGTAAAGGAATGCTGTTTTCTTGTTTGAAGCCTCTTTTCTTGCCTTCTATCATTTAGTTTCTGATATACGGTCTTACATATTCCATTTTTCTTTGGAACATTGAATCGGTCATATGTATGCCTGCAAAATTGATTTCCATATTAGAGACTCAACTTATTTTAAGGAAATTTTATTTAAGCTTTACAACGATTGATGTTTGTGACAAATATTGTATACTTGTGTCCACTTCCTAGGATCGGACTAAATCACCGATGCTAAAGTCTACCTTAAATGAAGCTACAAGTACCAACAATTCAGTACCTGCCAAAGAGATTCAAGGACATCAATCAAAATGTGGTGACGAGACGAGAGTAATTGCAAACAACCTTACTCATGTCAAAACTATGATAAATGCTTTGGAGGACTCTCAACTTATTGGCCGAGAGAAAGAAAAATCAGACATGATCGAACTCATTTTAAATAGTGAAGATATTTTAAATAGTGAAGATCTTTCGGTGATCTCAGTATGGGGAATGGGTGGTCTTGGGAAAACTACTCTAGTCAAAGATGTTTACCAAAGCCAAAAGCTTATTGGCTTGTTTGAAAAACGTGCTTTTGTTACAGTGATGCGTCCTTTCATTCTCAATGAGCTCCTTAAGAGCTTAATTATGCAAATAAATGCAGAATCCTTTGGGAAAAAGGTGGCAAGCGATTTTGGGTGGGGCTCATCAAGAAACACAACAGCACTGATGGGAGTTGATGCATTAATAAAAGAGTTAGCTAGTCATTTAAAAGGAAAGACGTGCTTGATTGTTGTAGATGATTTGTCGTCTACAACGGAATGGGACCAAATACGACACAGTTTTCCCAAATTGGACAATACAAGCCGGATCATAGTGACCACAAGAGAAGAAAGTATTGCTAAACATTGTTCGAAGAATCAGGATAACATATACAAGCTCAAGGTTCTCAAGGACAATGATGCACTTGACCTCTTCACAAAAAAGGTACCGATACAATATAGTCATGCTCCTTTTGGGTCGTCTTTTTTTTTTTTTGCAATAACTTGGAAGTAACTCTTTAAATTTCCATTGTGTGTGTGTGTGTGTATATATGCCATGTCATGTATATATAATAGACGTGCATAATGTGTATGTTACCATCTATATATGCCACTATGTAAGGAAGTGATGATCATATATATATTTCCATGTGAAACATACAATTCAAGTTATAGTTTTAACTCAACACATGTTAAAGGAGATATAATGCAAAGGGAAAATTGTTAACAGGAATGGAAAAGCATAAAAAGTACACTACAGTCCGAGAATGATACTAAAGTATCTACACGAGCACTGTGTTGGAATATAAACAAATCGGAGTCAGAGCAAGATAGGCAATTTTGATTAGCTATGGACCCCAAATTTGCCCTTGAATTTCTAACAATGATCTCTCTTAGAGTTGCAAACCTATGTAGAGGCATTGGTGGATGGAGTATTTATATCTAGGGTGAAGTCTATTTTAATTTTTCAACTTGTCATAGTCGTTTGATTTTGGACTCCAAAATGCTATGGTCGCATTGCCACACAAAGGATTAAAACACTAAAATTTTCGTCCTGTACTGCTATCGAACCCAGTATGATGGTAGAATCACAATTACAATGAAAATTTTGATATGGTGGGATGCTAGGGAATCACCTTTTTTGTTAATGGTTTCCAATAATAATTCCATTAATATCCGATGGCACACGCTTATAACTCTTAAATTGATGGCACTCACTCTGCCTCGGAACAGAAGGGTTTCTAAGAACACAACCCCTCCAAGCAAGAGTGATCTCGACTGACAATTAATCTAGTAGGAGTGGCTCCAACTAGAATCTGCCAATAGTCAGCCTGAAATTAAGCCAATCAAAAGTGATCCCATATATTTTATGAGTATGATGGGCTTTTCCATTTCTTCTTAATTTATCCTAAATTCTCATATATTCTTCTATTTCGGGATGGATGGGGTAACTTATTTTTTAATGTTTCTAGTTAGTTTGAATCAGGTTTCTGTTAGGATTGGCTATGACCAGGGTTAGCAGATCGAATTGAAGTTAGTTGAGGTGAGCTGTAACCATGGCCTATATATATGGCCTTTGTAATTTGGGAAAGAGTAAAATTCACTGGCGGTCTCTAACTTTGAAAATGCATTTATTAAAAAAACTTTGAAAATGCAGATCTAAATCCCACAACTTGCTAATTGTGTAACCCTAGGTCCTAAGTCTCATAATAAGAGCTAAATTGCTCATGTGGCATGCTGACTAGGTACTCTAGGTGATAAGGTGGAGCCCTGACATGTGGACCCACATGTCAGTCTCTCTCACACCCATCCTTCGCCATCTCCTATATTTCTTTCTCACGCACTCTTGCATTTCCTCTCTCTCAGAGCCATGGCTGTCGCCCTAACTGGTTGCTGCCGCACGCTACCTCCCTTTGCCCTCAGTCCCGATGCAGCCATCCCCACCGCCCTAGCCCCACCGCGCGTGTCACCCGCACCGCCCTATTCTCTGCTTCTCTTTGGCGGCGCCATACATCGCCGCCCTCCTCATCCACCCCTCCGCCCGCCCCCTTCTCCCTAGCCCCACAGTGCGGCACCACCCCGCCACCGCCCTATTCTTTGCTTCTCTTTGGCGGCGTAGCCCGTGCTGAGCTCGTCCGAGGCGCGAGCTCGTTGGTGGACAACGTCGCGCTGTACCACTCTAGGAAGAGCGGTTCATTGCAGGCCAGGATGGAGCGGAGCTCCACCTTGTGCCACGATGGGGAGTGAGGGGCTGCGGAGCCAGGACAGATGGAGGGTAAGTAGAGGCCCTCAACGGCGGAGAGGCGGGTGGTGATGCGGTCCATTGCCACGGGCTCCATGGTTGGCTGTCGTGCTGCGCGCCTGCGTGGCATGGCGTCGTCGTCGCGTGCCATCCCACAAGCTCAACGTAGCGGTTAGGCAGCAGTGGTTAACCTAGGAGGTAGTCCATATATGCCACGGCATACTGCCTATCCTAGTGGTTAGTATGTGTTGCTTTGGTCTTGTATATCTGAGTATTAGGGAATATGTATAGGCTTTAGGAAAGTGTATATCTTGACTTGTACCTTTCTTGTACAGCAAGCCTATACGGGCTATATATATGAAAGCCACCTCCCATCAAGGGTGTGAGGTGTTTCCCTACTCTACCTGGTATCACGAGTCCGCATCCCCTCCGGCTCCCTCTCCGCTGCCTAACCCTAGCCGCCAGCCAGCTTCGCCTCGTGCAGAACCCTAGCTCCCGGCCCTTCTCCCCCTTCGCGCATCTCCCGATCGCGCAACCTCTCTGGTTGCGCCCTCTCCCCATCTGCCCGACAAACCCCTCAGCGTCTCCTGGTCTGCTGGGACCTCTCCCGCAAGCCCAGACTATGTTCGCGCCGCTGTAGGTCTCTTATCCTGCACAGATTGGGACCAGGTGGGTCTGATAGCTGCTTTCAGCCAGCTGTCTTTCCAGACACCTGGTCCCTGGGTCATGGATTCCGGCGCTACTAGTCACATGTCATCCTCGGATGGTATACTCCTCTCTCACCTTCCCCCACCCCACACATTCATTACTGTTGGCAATGGTTACACACTTCCCACCTCCTGTCAAGGCCGTTCCATCCTTCCCACTGCACATTCTAATTTTTCTCTGAACAACGTCCTAGTTGTCCCATCCCTTGTGCATAACCTTCTTTCCGTTCAACAATTTACTCGTGACAATTCCTGCTCTATAGAGTTTGATGCCTTTGGTTTTTCTGTTAAGGATATCAAGACTTGGCGCGTGATTCTTCGCTGCAATAGTCTAGGCGACCTTTACACCATTCCAGCTTCCACGACCGCCCCTCACTGTAGCCTCACCGTCACTTCTACACTTTGGCACCACCGCTTGGGTCATCCTAGAGCCTTCGTCATCAATACTCTTAGAAATAATTCTTCGATTTCTTGTAATAAAGTAGCTCCCACCATTTGTCACGCCTGTCAGTTGGCAAACATGTACAGCACCTTTTACCAGTTGATCCTCCCATGCTTCGGTCGCTTTCGAGTTAATTCATTGTGATGTTTGGACCTCACCTGTTGCTAGTATTTTGAGCTGTCGTTATTATCTTGTCATTGTAGATGATTATTCTCACTACTGCGGGACGTTCCTCCTTACTCACAAATCTGATGTCCATCACCGCTTGACTAACTGTCGGTGTTTTGTACCGGCAGCCCACCACGGGATGATCCACGTGGGGGTTTTGAGATCGGTAGAGGGTTGGCAAGGAGATCGCGATGGTTACAGAATGAAGAACATGGTGATTTAGACAGGTTTGGGCCGCTAAATCGCGTAATACCCTACGCCCTGTATGGTGGTGTGTGGATTGTATTGCTTGTTGACCTAATCTGAGGTTGGGTGGCCCGTTCCCGAACTAGGGTTCCCAGCTCCCCTTATATAGGCTGAGGAGCTAGGGGTACAAGTTAAGAGTCATAGTTGGATTACAATTATGGGCCCGCGCCGTCCTGCACCGTGGGCTCCAAGGTAGCCCACTCGGCCCATCTGGTAGAGTGGTTACCCACTCGGCCCATCTGGTAGAGTGGTTACAAATCATCTACATGAGGTACCCGTGGATATATTACACCCACACTAACTTCGTTGGCTATGCCACTAACTTCGTTGGCTATGCCACCACTCAATTCCACCTGCCGGTTAAAGCCATCCAGGCCGACAACGGCAGGGAATTTGTCAACCACGCCCTCGAGACCTTACGCCTCGGCTGGTATTCAGTTGCGTATGTCCTGCCCCTACACCTCGCAATAGAATGTCAAAGCCGAACGCAGCCTTTGCACCCTCAACAACATATGTTGTACCATTCTCATTCACACACATGTCCCCATCTTACTGGGCTGAAGCGCTTGCCACCGCCACCTACCTTCTCAACAAGCGTCCTTGCTCCGCCATAGGCAACACTATTCCCTATGAGCATCTCCTTAGTCGCCCCCTGATTATAGCACTCTCCGTGTGTTCAGCTGCCTCTGCTATCCCAACCTCACCTCCACGACATCTCACAAGCTAGCCCCTCACTCTACATCTTGCATTTTCCTTGGGTATCCTTCGTCTCACAAGGGGTACAGGTGCCTCGATCTTTCTTCTCGCCGGATCATAACCTTCCATCACTTTGTGTTTGATTTGTCTGTCTTTCCCTTCGGGCACACCAACACATTGCCTCCTTCTCTTGCAGGACGCCCCCTCCTACGGTTGCTCCACCACCAGGTGTTGAGCAGCCGTAGGTCCCCCCTACTGTGTTGTATGATTCGACCATCCTATTACGTGGCCCGATCGTCATCTCCGGCTTTTCTCCTACTGCCCCACCATTCCAGGTGGGGCACCCGCTCCTGCTGGCCCGGTTCCAGCAGTAGCCACTGGTGTCCCTACTCCTGATGCTGCTGCCAGCGCCCCGCCTGCTGCTGTGCCACTCCGGGCGGGGCTGCCTGCAGCCGATGGTCCTATGCCTGCTGCTGCTGCCGGCACTAAGCCTACACCTGCTGCCCCTACTGGTCGCTTCGGATAGGTGTACGTAGCCGGCTCCTCCTGAATGCTTCGGCATCGTCTATGGGCGCCGACCGCAGCCGGCCCACTCGCTTCGGACAGGTGTACGTAGCCGGCTCCCCCTGAACGCTTCGGCATCGTCTATGGGCGCCGACCGCAGCCGGCCCACATCCATGGGCCATTACCGGTGCGTCGTCACGCTACTTCGGTGCCCGTACTGCACCATCCTGCACCCCCTCGACAGCCTATGCAGGGTGACCCTCCTCTGGCGATTCTACGACGCATGACTCTGTCTCAGAGAGGCTCTCTTAAGCCACCTTTCGTCCGCATGAACCTCTCCACCACGCGCAATGTCATCGCTCTTGTACCGTTGAACTACCGCAGTGCCCTCGCTGACCCTACTTGGCGGGCTTCCATGGCCGAAGAATACCAGGCGTTGATCACAATGCCCGGCGCCTGGTTCCTTGGCTGCCTGGCACCAATGTGGTCATTGGCAAGTGGATCTTCAAACACAAGTTCCATTTTGATGGTACACTTGCCCGCCACAAGGCTCATTGGGTGGTCCGGTGCTTCTCGCAGCAACACGGCGTCGACTACGACGAGACTTTCAGCCCAATGGTCAAGCTGGCCACGTTTCACGTCTCCTCAGCATCGCGGTCTCCCGTGACTGGCCGATCCACCAACTGGACGTGAAGAACACATTTCTTCACGGCCATATGGAAGAAATCGTCTATTGTGAACAACCGCCGGGCTTTGTCGATCTTGCTGCTCTTAACCATGTCTATGTGTTGAGAAGTTTCTCTATGGCTTAAAGCAGGCCCCTTGTGCATGGTACCAGTGATTCGCTTCGTACATCCGCAGTGTTGGTTTTCTCGCGTCAGCTTTGGACACCTCCCTCTTTGTGTACAAGGAGGGCGGCACCACCGCCCTGCTATTGTATATCGACGACATCATCCTCACTGCCTCGTCACCTGCTCTTCTACAACTCGTCAGGGCTCTCCTGCACTCAAAGTTCGCCATGACGGACCTCGGCACCCTACGTCACTTTCTCGGCATCTCCGTCACATGATCCTCTGACGACTTGTTTCTCTCCCAGAGACAGTACGCGGTGAACCTCCTGCAACGGGCTAGCATGGCCGAGTGTCACTCTACAGCAACACCTGTTGACACTCGAGCCAAGCTGTCTGCTACTGATGGCTCTCCTGTCGCCGACCCCTCAGAGTATCGGAGGCTTGCTGGTGCTCTCCAATACCTCACTCTGACTCGATCAGATCTTGCATATGCTGTTCAGCAAGTCTGCCTATTCATGCATGACCTGCGCGAGCCTCACCTTGGCCTAATCAAGCGCATCCTATGCTATGTGAAGGGCACGCTCTCGACGGCCTCTACCTCAGCAAGTCCTCTCCGCAGACCTTGACTGCATACTCTGATGCAGACTGGGCAGGCTGCCCTGACTCATGGCGTTCTACTTTCGGCTACTGCATCTTCCTCGGTGATAACCTAGTCTCTTGGTCTTCCAAACGCCAGACTACGGTTTCTCACTCCAGCGCCGAGGCTGAGTACAAGGTTGTTGCCTATGCTATTGCTGAGAGCTGCTGGCTCCGTCAGCTTCTTTAGGAGCTCCACGTCTCTGTTGCTTCAGCGACCATTGTTTACTGCGACAATGTCAGTGCTGTCTACATGACTGGCAACCCTATTCATCATCGTCGCATGAAGCACATAGAGATTGACATTCACTTTGTCCGCGAAAAGGTGGCTTTGGGACAAGTTCGGGTGCTGCATGTCCCCTCTTCACACCAATTTGCGGACATCATGACCAAAGGCTTACTTATACAGTTGTTTAATGAGTTTAGGTCCAGTCTTTGCATCCATGATCCTCCCATTGCGACTGCGGGCGGGTATTAGGGAATATGTATGGGCTTTAGGAAAGTTTATATCTTGACTTGTACCTTTCTTATAAAGTAAGCCTATATGGGCTATATATATGAAAGCCACCCCCATCAAGGGTGTGAGGTGTTTTCCTAATTCTCTACACTTAGTTTGAATCCCATCCCATACATTTTTTGCTGATTTTTTCTCCTGGCATACCCTATGTGAAAGCTGGGTCCGCCATTGTTAGGTGGTGGGCGCCCTTCCTCTCCCCATACATGCTTCCTCTGGGCCGTGATGTGTTCACGGGGCTCACCCATATGCCGACCTCCACCGCACATGCTTGGTTCCGCTCCCCCTCCAGGCCTCCATGTGCACGCTCCTCGCCGCCTTCGCCTCCTACGAGTTGCGCACGTCTTTGCCCGCGCGACGCAACCCTCCCGCACCTCATCATCTCCAAGGCCGGCGAGCTGCTGCCTCGCCGCTGCTACCTCTCCTGAGGCCCCCGTGCCCTTGTAGAGCTCGAAGAGGCGAGCGAAGGCCCCTGCTAGCGTAGAGTAGGATCAGGGAAAAAGAGAGGAGGATCAGTTGACGGGGGAGTGCGGCGGGGTGGAGCGGAGCGACGATGTGGGAGAGAGGGAGATGATAAGAGAGGTTAGAGATGGACTAACATGTGGGCCCCACACGCCATGGCCACGTCATCGACCAGTCAGCGTGCCATATGGACATTTTAGCGTGGGTTATGAGACTTGGGACCTAGGGTGACACAATTAGCAAGTTGTGGAACTTGGATATGCAGTTTTAAAGTTTGGGGGGCCTAGATGACACATCAGGACAAGTTTAGGGACCGCTGGTAAATTTTACTCTTTGAAAAAATCGAGTCATAGATCAATCTCTTTTCTTGTTGGTTGCCATTGCTGACGCCAAAGCCAAGACCTCGCGGTCCTTGTCCTCACCCGTCCACTTCTCACAAATACGCCCTATGCAATCCCCTTGCCACTAATCATCCATCGCCATCTTACTCCTACTCATCTATCAATTCAAAATTCTTTGGACATTAGTGCCACTGCTGTAACATCCATTATGTTGACTAATCGTTTGGATCAAACTATAGCAAAAAAAAAAAAAGGAAATGTAATGTCCATTTTATACTTGGGGATAGTTGAACCAAATTCCCCTCTCACCCTCAATCTCTTCTGTTATCTCACGAATCGCAACCATGGTTGTTGTGATTCATCAAATGCCTCAACGAGAGAGGTTTGGGAGGTCATAGGAGTCACTGCTCGTTTGCGAAGTTGCCACGAGGAACATAGTAAGCAACTCGTCATGCTTGGTAGCCTTGCGCTCTAGGTGGTCAATGCAAGTGTGCAGTGTAGTGACATAGGTGAACACGCGTGGCGTGAGGTGACCTCATCCTCAGCCGCAATGGTGCGGGCTAGGAGGTAGCGCTCAACCTTTATCTAGACATGAGAAAGGCAAAGAGGATCTTTGAGCACTTCAACACCAATAGGGACGATGGGCTAGACCAAGGCGAGATGACCATGCCTGTCGCTGTTGCCAACCCTCAGATCAAGTTCAATGAAGACTAGATCTCTGCCATCCTCATCAATGAGATGTTCTGCACCTACGCTGAACTCATCTTCCTTAATGGCAGGGGCCTTTCCCTACCGAAGTTGATTTGCACCTACCGAGGAAGTAGTGTGGCAAACCCAACAGGTGTAGTTGTGGTTGTAGATGTTGCAGGGGTGGGGCAGTGTGGCAGCCTTGGTGGGCAGGCGAACGCGATAGCCTCGTCAGGACAATGGTGGAGGAGGATTGAAATGGCTATCAACTAAAAAAATGTGCATGAGGAGAAGAGTGTGGGTCTCGATTGTGTTGCAGCTTGGTGGGCAAAGGGGTCATTTTGACTCACTATTAGCTCTCGCGAGGCTAAAATATATGGCATTGAGGTCCAAAGAAATTTAATTCAATGGCTTAGTAGAAGCCAAAACATTTCCCTTCGTAGATTTGTCTAGAAATTTTATAATGGCACGTATGAAATAGACTTTATATACATAAAGCCCATTTGGAGGAGCTGCAGATAGTAAAAAGTGGCTTGCAAATTGTAGATTGTGAAAAGAAAACTTATGAAAAGTTGGACTACAGTAGTTGATGTGCTATTTGGATCCTCAGATGGCCAAGGGTGGGGTATTTTTTAATTTATAGTACGTAACTAGGTTCTAACCCCAATCAACGATCGGCGTGCCCAACTCTTTAGGAGGTAGATTACTTGTTAATGTACGTAGTTTTCTCTCAAGTCTAGTGGGCACTTTAGTCATTTCAGAATCCACTAGCTGCTGTTAGATTATGCAATTAGTGGCCCATTGGGCTTGGCTCTCTTTGCCCACAAGGGCTCGGCTGTGGCAGCGACTGCCTTGTTGGCCAAGCCTGCCGCTCGCCGTTTTGGTTAGGATTAGGGTCGGCGCCTAGGGTCTAGTCAACCCTAAACCCTAGATTCCTGGTTATATATACTAGATGAATTTCCCGCGCGTTGCTACGGAAATTTGAGTGACACCCAACGTGTATGGCACAGAAAAGAATTGCATGCACAGGGTTACAGAAAATCGTTGGAAGATATAAATAGGGTACTTAGTAGTTGGTGATGTGGCATCCAAATCAGAGATGACGTGGCTTCATGCATGTTAAGAGAAATAGGATAGTGAGGTTCTCCTATTTAGATATAGAAGTTATATATGTAATGTACCTCTAGTCCTAATCAATCAATCTTTCCGAACCATACCTTCTTTCAGCTGCGATTGTGAGAAGTAATGGGTTGTAACACTTTTTCTTATAGAAGCTACTCCCTTCATCTTAGAAAGTCGTTTTGGACCAAAATTTGTCCAAAAATCAAGACATCCTTAGTATGCAGCACTACTTGATTGAGTTTTTACCGAAAATAAAGGTTGAGCAATCTGTTGTATGCATTACTTTCTATTTTTGCATGTGCAATTCTGATTTTGTATCCTGTTTAGAGGGGTTCCATGGTCATTTTAATGCTTAACTAATGTGTCTTTAAAATTTTAGGATGACTCGTTTTCTAGGACAGATGGAGTAAATATTTAGATTGCCTAGATATTGTAAATAACCAATCCCCTGATACAGACAGGGCTATAGTATAGCTGCGATTCAATTGTAATATGGGGAATTACCTAATCAAATGTTGGGTATTTTTATTCATCTGAGTATCCACTTTTCTCTTAGAACATATGTATTTGCACAATTGTTATTAGCAGTATAGAAAGTATTATATAAAGCTAACAGATGTTTAAGGGCTCTCAGTTTTTATTTTTGATCAATTGATTAGTGAATCAATTAACTATCTTCCACTTCCAACTCCCATATGGTCAATAGTAACATTTCAGAAAATATGGTAGGGGCATGACAAATAATTACCATAGTCGTTGCAATAAACAAATAAACATACTCCCTCCGGTCATTAATTTATGATGTTTTTAGTTCAACGTCATATATTAATGGGAGGAGGAAATAAGATATACTTATTTTTAAATTAAAAGTAACCTTAAGAGCTTCAACTTCTACACAATTTCAGGTATTTAAGAAGTCTGTAGATTTAAAAATGCAGAATCCTGAATTGATTGGAGAAGCAGAACTGATCTTGAAGAAGTGCAATGGACTTCCCCTTCCAATAGTCACCATCGGTGGCTTCTTGTCCAACCAACCTAAAATAGCTATGGAGTGGAGGAAATTAAATGAGCATATTAGTGCTGAATTGGAAATGAACCCAGAGCTTGAGGCTATAAGAACAGTCCTAAGTAAAAGCTATGATGGTTTACCCTATCATCTGAAGTCTTGTTTTTTGTATCTGTCCATCTTTCCGGAAGATCACAAGATTAGTCGAAGGCGTCTGATGCGGAGGTGGGCAGCAGAAGGTTATGCAAGGGAGATACGAGGAAAATCTGCCGAAGAAGTAGCTGACGACTACTTCATGAAACTAGTAGACAGGAGTATGATTCTACCTTCTCAAACATCAGTTCATAGTAGAAGAGGAATCGACTCCTGCCAAGTCCACGACCTCATGCGTGAAATTAGCATCTCCAAGTCAACAGAGGAAAATCTTGTTTTTAGACTAGAGGATGGCTGCAGCTTAAACAGCGAGGGCACGGTTCGCCACCTTGCCATAAGCAGCAATTGGAATGGAGGCCGGAGTGAGTTTGAGGACGTAGTGAACCGGTCCAACATTCGATCATTGACAGTGTTTGGTAAAAGGAGGCCGTTTTTCATTTCCAAGAAGATGAGAATGCTGAGAGTGCTGGACTTGGAAGGCACATCAGGTCTAAATGACCATCACATTGAGCACATCGGGAAGCTTCTACACCTAAAGTACCTTTCTTTGAGATCGTGTAGTGATATCTGTTACCTGCCGCATTCTTTGGGTAACCTACAGCAACTTGAGACACTAGATATAAAGCATACATCCATCGTCAAGCTGCCAAAGGCCATCATCGGGCTTAGGAAGCTTCAGTACCTTCGTGCTGGTGGTGTTGGATTTTGTGGTGGTAGGTCATATCAAGACCTCGTACAAGATATGGGTCTGCCGAGGGTAATGAAGAACAGGCTCTGCCTTTTCTCCCTCTGTTCGTTTGCTTGTTGTGTGTCGTGGTGTGTGCCACGAAGCAGAGAGCTTAGTTGGCATACAGATGGTGATCCAACTAAGCTTGATGTATGCACCGCATGGTGCTGTACTGTGTTCCCTTTTGTAGCATGGCAGCTGGATGCACATGGTGTTATGGTGCCAAATGGGGTCAACAAACTTGGTGCCCTCCACACATTGGGTGCCATAAACGTCGGGCAGGGAAAGGCTGTTCTACAAGACCTAAGAAGGCTCATTCGGCTACGGAAGCTCGGAGTGGTTGGTGTCAACAGGGGAAACAGTGTAGAATTCTGCAAGACCCTCTCCGCTCTCAGGAATTTGGAATCCCTGTATGTGCGGTCAGCGGGGGAGCCAGGTTTAGAAGGCTGCTTGGAGTTTGATGGTGGCTCCTCCTCGTGCTCGCCTCCAAAGAACCTCAGTAGCCTCAAGTTGGACGGCAGGTTGGTCAAACTGCCGGGATGGATCGAGGGTCTACACAACCTTGTGAAGTTGAAGCTTGAAAAGACCAAGGTATCAGAGGTTGATGCCACGCTAGGAGTCCTTGGCAAGCTACAAAACCTAGTCATCCTGCGTCTCTTGGAGGACTCATTCGAGGAGGCTGAAGACCTCCGGCTCATCTTCCATGGGGATGAGCCGATGTTCCAGAAACTGACTGTGTTGCAGCTCAGCCGCATACATGGTCTCAAATCAGTGGAATTTAAACAAGGGGCAATGCCTGTGCTTGAACTACTGCTGTTTCGTGAAGGCAGTGGCGGGACTTCATTAAGTGGGCTATCATCTCTCCCGAGGCTCAAGGAACTTGTGCTGGAGGGAGTTTACGAGGGGTGCTCTATGGATGCCTTGCGGAAGGAGCTTGCCAGGAATACAAACAAACCGGTCTTGAAGACGGTTTGAGCTGAGGCCTCAACCTGTCGTGACTCTGGAGCCACAAGGAACTTGCACTGGGAGGGACATCCTATAGCAAACCGGTTTTTGAAGAGGGCTTGAGCTCATATCTAAGCTACACCTTGTTTCGGCCCTCTGTTTTATACCTGTAGTAGTAGTAGTACGTGTATTCTTCACCAATTTTCATTTGAGTGATGCGTGTAATTAATTTGTATTTGAACTGCTCACCTGGTGTGCTTGGTTTGGGTGTGATCATTCTGCACATCATTGCTATATTGAAAAAAAATACTGCTGCAAACACTCGTGTTGTATCCTCTGCTTTTCATCACTAATCACGGCATGTTTCTTCATACGTATCGATGAGATCGTTGCCGCAGACTCTACAGTAGTCTTCACGTACGGCAGACACAAGCCTGATCCCGTGCAAACACCCACAAGCCTGGGATCAATGAGCTAACTTGGTGCATGCATGCTTTATTTCGATCTTCAGGGGCTTCATTGCTGTGTACGTTGCACAGTGACCCTGCTGCACCATCCATTCGTGTGTGTTGCTTTTGAGGAGGTGGTGAGGTGCCGCACAGCCAGTGAATTGCACTAGTAGTCTAGTAGGAGTAGATCGTTATTCCTGCTGCTTCGAACAATTGATGTGTGTGTACATGCAGTTATGGTCATTTTTGGCCAGATGAGAGTCAATTCTTTCAATGCTATCGAAAATTTTAGGTCATCGAATTTTTTCAATTTCTTTGCTTGCCACTGGTAAAAAATTGCGATCCCTTCTATGACATTGTCGTCATGTTCTGTTAAGTTCTCCGTCTAGCCTGAGGCGCTTGTGCAGCTCGCACCGGTGGTGCCTGCGCGGCTAGCGCGGCCATGCTGCGGCTCACGCCGATGGCAGCCTCCGGGAAGGCCGCCGCTAGCCAGCCCGCCGCCCGGTCGCGCCTCTTCTCTGCCTCTTGGCCACTCCTCCTCTGGCCATGGCGAGCGCCACCCCTCTGCTTGCGCCGCTTGGGCGTTCCGCTGCGGGACCGGGCACGCAGTCGAGAGAGGACGAGGCGCGACCGGGCGGTGGGCTGGAAGGAGCAGCGGGACCGGGCGGCGCGGCGCAGGGCGGGAAACGGCGAAGCCAGGTGTGACGCTGGGTGGGGAGGAGCGGTGGGCTTGCGCGCACCACCGGGCCACCTGCGGCGCCAGACGGGAAGCAGCGGCGGGGCCGAGTGCACCATCGGGCGGGGAGGAGCGGTAGAGGCGCGCACACCGCAGGGCCGCCCACGCCGCCAAGCAGAAAGGAGCGATGGGAAGGAACTACGGGACCGGACGTGCCGCCGGGCAGGGAGGAGCGGCAGAGGCGCACGCACCGTGGGGCCGTCCACACCGCCGGGCAAGAAGAGCGGCGGGGCCAGTTGCGCCGCCGGGCAGGAAGGAGCGGCGAGGCCGGGCGGCGGGGCTAGGCCACAGTGACAGACGCCATGTTGCGAACGGATGGATAGATAACAAGAGGGCTCATGCGGCCCAGTTACCAGTGACTGCCACTTTACAGAGTGTAACGGAAATGACAACCAAGGGGGAAATGGCAACCAAGGGAAGTTTAATTTTTATGGCAAGCGAAGAAATTGAAAAAATTCGATGACAGTGAGGAAACACCTAAAATTTCCAATGGCATCGAGAGAATTGACTCATGGATCTGCCATTCATATGTGTGTTTTTTTTTTTGGGAAACAGAATAGCCGTACTGCTCGCATCCTGCCATATTATGACAAATAATAATCATAGTCATTACGATAAACAAATAAATGTTCACTTTACTACTTTAGTAGATGTGCTACAAAGACCGAGGAGATTTACGAATGTGTAGGTTGTTTATATGTGAATGTTCACCGCAGCGATGTATGTAGTACATAGACAGGTAGGAAGCAGCAGCAGAGCAGAGGCGATTAAACAGAGGCATGTATGACGGAGCAGAGCTGCAGTCTGCTGTTAATGACCGTGCCTATGCGTGCGTGCCATCGTGCTGTTGAAGTTACCTGCATCAGCTAGCGGCCATCGCAAACAGGCCGTAGTTTTGGCCTTGGGGAGCTAGGGAGCACTAGCACTGAATGATGGTGTTGGACCACACCGCCGATCCACGTATCCGACACCACATGCAATTCCATGTTTCCAGCAGGCCGATCGAGGTGCCGTCGCCGCCTGCTCACTGCTCAGTGCTCACCTCCTGCCTGCCTCGATACGTACATCCGCCCATGGCTCCTCCTGCTCTACCGCGCGCCCTGCCGACCGGGTTATCATCGCCGCCAGCGCCACCCGCCATTGGTGCCCGTTGATCTATCGGAGCGCCCATGGCTCCTCCTCGATCTTTCCGTGGAGAAGCGTGGAAGCATGCATGTTCCGATCGCCTTCGCATCGCAGCATACGAAGCTACAATATCTTTGTGCTGGGGGTGTGCAGATGGATGAAGCTGAATCATACACAGATTTGGTAGAGGATGTGCCGAAGGTAGTGCGGAACAAGCTATGCCTTCCAACCGTATACTCACTGGGGTGTTGTGCACCATGCTGTGCCGCGCGTCTTTTGAAAAGGCCTACCGATATGGATGGTAGGCCAAACAGGCGCGATGTTTGCACTGTGTGTTGTTTGAACAGGATCCCTCTTGTGGTGACCCGGCAAAGCACACGTGGCGTTCAAGTGCCGAAAGGGATCAACAAACTGAAAGAACTGCAGACGATGGGCCTTGTGAACCTCGCACAGGAGAGGAAGATCCCAGGTGAAGTGAAATAAAGATGCTTACCCGGCTACGAAAGTTGACCGTGACAGGCATCAGCATGAGAAACGCTCAAGAGTTATGTTCTGCTTCTGCAATTGCCAATCTTATCTGCCTGGAATCATTGTTACTACAGGCAGAGGGGGACACAGGCTTACTTGGCTGCTTACATGGCATATTCTCACCTCCGATAGACCTGCGGAGCCTCAAACTGTACGGCAATCTGGGTGAACTACCTTCATGTATTGGAGAGTTCCAGAATCTTGTGAAATTAACGCTAAGGAGCACTAGGATCTTGGATGCCAATGCTAGACACACCATAGCAGTCCTTGGGGGGCTACCTAACCTGACTATTCTGCGATTGTTACAAGAGTCGTTCAAGGGTCCTGAGGTTCATTTTAGTTTCCATGTAGGGGCATTCCCAAGTCTGGTGCTGATGGAGTTTGATCGTCCTCACGGGGTTAGATCAATGGTTTTTGAAGAAGGAGCAATGCCTAAGATTGAGCTGCTGGATTTTTGCGCTTGGCACAATGAAGCACGCGTCTGGCTTTTTTTTTTTTTTTTTTGTGAAACTTAAGAGCAAGAGCACTGCTATTTCATTTAAGAGAGGAGAGAGCAAGGAGCACGCGTCTGGCTGTTGACAGGTCTCCCATGTGTCTCAAGAGCCTCAAGCAATTCACGCTTAGTGGTAGTACTTACGATGATGGCTTTGTGGAGGACTTGCGAACACAGGTTGCTAGCA
Source organism: Paspalum notatum (assembly GCA_022530915.1). Taxonomy (NCBI): domain Eukaryota; kingdom Viridiplantae; phylum Streptophyta; class Magnoliopsida; order Poales; family Poaceae; genus Paspalum; species Paspalum notatum. The sequence continues at coordinate 2,105,373 of CM039691.1, forward strand.
ACCAAAATCATCCCATTTTTAATAGGAGGGCTCACCGGAGCACAACACCACCAGAGGCAAGCCAATAATCAGTCTAATAACAAAGCTAGCAGCACAGCCACCGTTCTTGCCACAGTCTAGCTAGTAACAGAGCTAGCAGCACAGCCACAGTAACAAAGCTAGTAAATGCCTCCTCTGTATGCGTGGAGCCTTCAACTGATCATCTACACAGCGTATGTGGAGTGTGTGGAACGACCATCTACACAGCCTCCACTGGGTTTTTGACAAGAAGCAACAACCATCGTACAGCAGGCCGGCTTACACAGCTGCATGAAACTCCAGAGTAGTCAGCTTCTTCTCCTGGGTTCCGGCTATGGCCTCACGTGTTTGGTGTTCTTTTGTTTTTTTCTCTTCCCCTTGTCGGCCCGTACAGTTCTTACCTTGTTGTCACTGCTTCCTACTTGTAATGAACAGCCAGAGTACCTGCTTTGTTTGCTAAAAAAATTCAGAAACATTCTGCCGTCCATCAGTTAGCTATTTTACTATTACTAATTAGAGGCTTCTTTTGGAGGTTCCACATTAATTCTCACGAAACGCACCAGAAAAAAGATAAATCCTAAAAATTCTCACAAAAATCAGAAACATCCAACCATTAATCGGCAGATTGGAATATTAGGGTCTGTTTGGCAGTGAACCAAAGCTAGCCAAGCTAGCTCCGACTGGTCAGCCTAGTCTTGGCCTGGCTGGAATGGGAACTCAAGGTCTGTTTGGTTGGTTCACTTGAGTAGCCTGGCCACATCTACATCTTGTTTGGTGCCCCTGCCTCCGGTGCGCCCCCTTCCTCCGCACTGCCTCCTTCCTCCGGCGAGCTACCTCCGGCAGAGGGGCGCTTCCCCCGCCGTCGACCCTTCCTCCGGCGAGCCCCCTGCATACGGTGTAGGGGCGCTTCCCCCGCCATCGACGCCTCGGCGGCCCTGCTCGCGGCGCGGCGATGCCTCCCCCTCCACGACGCCTCGTCGGGGCCGCTCGCGGTCGTCACCGCCAGATCTTGCCGGCGCTCACCCTCCCCTCCCTCTCGCCGCCCCTCACCTTTCCCTCCGCATTCGGCCGCGGGCTCCCACTCCGGCTCCGGCGACGCGGTGCCCTCCACTCGGCTCCGACTGACGCAGCGGGTGGTCGTGGCGGCGTGGATGGCGTCGGCAGCCGCAGCGGAAGGTCGTGGCAGCGGGGATGGCATCAGCGGCTGCGGCGGGAGGACGAGGTGACAGGGATGGAGAGGGACAGCGAGCGCCGGCCGAGGAGGACGACACATGGCGGCGGGAGGATGAGGCCGCGGCGGGCGAGGACGGTGAGCGCCGGCTGAGGAGGACGGCACATGGCGGCGGGAGGACGAGGCCACGGCGGCCGGGGACGGTGAGGGACGGCACAGGAGGACGGCGGGCGGTGGCGGGAGGATGGGAAGGGGAGCCATGCAGGGCGCACGAGGGTCAAGGGAGGCCGGGCCACGGGAGAATCACCGATTTGGTGATCTCCCCAGAGCCACCCTCTGGGGCCCGAAATGGCCGTGCGGGGCCTGGCTAGGAGCCGGGCCGGGGCGACCAAACATAGGCCTTGGCTTACCTTGGCCGGGCTCTGGGCCTACCGCAGCTGCCAAACACTTAGTCACCAGATCTGTTTTCTAAATAATTACCTACATCTGCCATTATGAAAGGTTTTGAGTTCAACTCTCAACGAAATCAAATTTTTTTTGGCAGATTTTTTTCTATTTTCAATTTATTTTCTAAATAATTACCCACCTATGTCATTATAAAAGGTTTTGAGTTCAACTCTCAACGAAATCAAATTTCTTCTTTGTGGCAGATTTTTCCATTTTCAGTTTATGTTCCAAGTAATTACCCACCTCTATCATTTTAAAAGGTTTTGAGTTCAACTCTCAATGAAAACAAATTTCATCTTTTATGGCTTAATCCTCACGAAACGCATAGAAAAAAGATAAATGTTAGAAATTCTCGCAAAAATCAGAAACATCCAGCCATCAATTGACGGATTGGAATATTAAAAACCATAAGATCTGTTTTGTAAGTAAGTACACACCACTGCCATTATGAAAGGTTTTGAATTCAACTCTCAACGAAATCAAATTTCTTCAGTTTTTTGGTAGATTTTTTTATTTTCAATTTATTTTCTAAATAATTATCCACATCTGTCGTTATAAAAGGTTTTGAGTTCAACTCTCAATGAAAGCAAATTTCTTTTTTTTGGCAGATTTTTTCTATTTTCAATTTATTTTCCAAGTAATTACCCACCTCTATCATTATAAAAAGTTTTGAGTTCAACTCTCAGCGAAATGCTATTACTGATTGAAGACTCTTTTTGGAGCCTCTTTATTAATCCTCAGAAGATGCGCTAAATAAAAGATAAAATCATAGAAATTATCACAATAATTAGAAACATCCTATCATCTATTGCAGATTGAAATCTTAATAGCCACTGGATCTGTTTTCTATGTAATTAACGTACTGTCATCCATCGTGTAGCTCTAATAATATATCTGTTTTCTAGAAAAAAGATAAATTCTAAAATTCTCACGAAAATCTGAAACATTCCGTCATTCATCTATTAGATCTATTATACTTTATAAAAAATTACCCATGATTTTATGAAAGATGAAATAAAATAATCTCCTAAATTTGAATAAAAATTGCCATCAAGCCATTATAAAATATGAATTAAATATCCCCATAAGCTTGCATACAAATTACTCACCATGCCATTATAAAAGATGAATTAAAATAAGCCTTAAATCTGCATATAAATTACTTAATTTGTTATCATAAATTAAAATAATTTCTAAATTTGCATATACGTTACCGTAATTTAGTTACGAAAAATGAATATTACTGAAGATTAAATCTATATCTCTTAAACTCCAACACGGGCGAGAGCAACCTTTTGAAGCCTCCACGTTAATCCTCACTAGCGCGCTAGGAAAAAAAGACAATCCTAAAATTATCATAAAAATCAGAAACATCCAGCCGTCCATCATGTAGCTCTAATAATAGTAGCCATTAGATCTATTACATTTTCTAAAAAATTACCCACCATGCCATTATGAAGGATGAAATAAAACAACCCCCTAAATTTATATAAAAATTACCTACCATGCTATTATAAAATAAAATAACCCCCTAAATTTATATAAAAATTATCCATTATGCTATTATAAAATATGGATTAAATAACCCTATAAATTTGTATATAAATTACTCACCATACCATTATAAGAAATGAATTAAAATCAACCCTAAATCTGTATATAAGTTAAACAATATACTATCATAAAAGATAAATTAAAATAATTTATAAATTTGCACGTGCCATCCACAACGCCATTACGATAGATGAATTAAAATAATCACCTCTAATATTACTAAGGATTAAATCTATATCTCCTAATAAAAATCTAACCCATGCGAGAGCACGGGTTGATGGACTAGTATTAGATCTATTAGTCCATCAACCCGTGCTCTCGCACGTGTTGGAATTTAGGAGATATAGATTTAATCTTTAGTAATATTAGAGGTGATATTTTAATTCATCCTTCGAAACTGAATTACGGTAATGTATATGCAAATTTAGAAATTATTTTATTTTATCTTTCATGATGGCATATTGGGTAATTTATATGCGGATTCAATGCTTATTTTAATTTATCTTTTATAATGGCATGGTGAGTAATTTATATGCAAATTTAGTTAGTTATTTAATTCACATTTTACAATGGCAAGGTGGATAATTTTTATGCATATTTAAGAGGATATTTAATTCAAATTTCATAATGGCATGATGGCAATTTTTATACAAATTTAGAGGATTATTTTATTTCACCATTCATAATGTTATGGTGGGTAAATTTAAAAAAATAACTATGATAGATCTAATGACTACTACTATTAGAGCTACACGATGGACGACGGTATGTTTTTGAATTTTATGAAAATTTTTAGAATTTATCTTTTTTCTATAAAATGGATCTATTATTAGAGCTACATGATGGATGACAATATGTTAATTAAATAGAAAACAGACCTAGTGGCTATTAAAATTTCAATCTGCAATCGATGATAGGATGTTTTTGATTATTGTGAAAATTTCTATAATTTTATCTTTTATTTAGTGCATCTTGTGAGGACTAATAAGGAGTTCAAAAAAAAGACTTCAATTAGTAATAGCAAGATTATGCACAAAATATATGTTTCATAGAAAGGTTTATAACATCTTTATGAAAAAAAATTACAAGATCATTTAACAGTGCAAATTTGTAAATGGGGAAGTTTGACAAAAAAACTGAAAGAAAATTTGAAAATGAGAAACATTTTCCAAAAAAGATGAGAGTTGAATTCAAAACCTTTTGTAGCGACAGAGTTGGATAATTATTTAAAAAATAAATTGAAATGGGATAAATCTGCCAAAAAAGAAGAAATTTGCTTTCATTAAGAATTGAACTCAAAACCTTTCATAATGATAGAGGTGGGCAATTACTTAAAAAATAAATTGAAAATAGAAAAATATGTTCTAAAAAGAAGAAATTTGCTTTCGTTGAGAGTTGAACTTAAAACTTTTCATAATGGCAGATGTGGGTAATTATTTAGAAAACAGATCTAATAACTATTAATATTCCAATATGACAATCGATGGTTGGATGTTTCTGATTTTTGAGAAAATTTTAGGATTTATCTTTTTTCTGGTGCATTTCATGAGGATTAACTTGGAGGCTCCAAAAAGAGACTCTAATTAGTAATAGTAAGATTATATATTTTCTAAAAAAATTACCCATCATGCCATCATAAAATACTACCTCTGTTCGCTTATGTTTGTAGCTGTGCAGTTCAGATTTGAACTAAACAGCGTCAAACAAAGAAAAACGGAGGGAGTATGAATTAAATAACCCCTAATTTTGCATATAAATGACCCACCATACTATTATGAAATATAAATAAAATAACACTCTAAATATGCATATGAATTACCCACCATATCATTATAAAAAATGAATTAAATAACTTCTAAATTTGCATAAGAATTACCCATCACGCCATTATGTAAGATGAATTAAAATAACTTCTAAATTTGTATATAAATTACCCACCAAGCCACTATAAAATGTGAATTAAAATAATCTCTAAATTTACATATAAATTATTCATCATGTCATTATAAAAGATGAATTAAAATAACTAGATAATATTTCGTGCGTTGCTGCGGGAATATTAGAAATAGTAAATAAAATTCTAAATTATGAAAGGGTCATATGCATACATGAGTGTTATAAACACAAGAGATCAGCGGAAGACATAAATAGAGGGACTTAGGCTGAGTCCAATGGGGTACCCTAAATGGGTTCCCCAAAACACTGTTTTGTACTGTTTGACATAAATGCTGCGCTGTAGATAGTGAGGGAGGTAGTTGGAACAGTGATAGGAAATGGGATTTGGAGAAGCTCATTGGACTCAGCCTTAGTGTTAATGATGTGGCATCTCTCAAATCATAGTGAATGATGATATGGCTTCACCCGAGCGCAGCGAAATCAGTAGTGAGGATAGCTATTTAGATATAGAAGACTACCTCTATTACTAAAGTTAAAAATAAAATAACATCTTGTCTATCAACTTATAAACATATACTTTCTAAACTCTAATCCGTGCCGTGCAAAAGCACGGGTTGATGGGCTAGTCTGGTCAAACTGGTAGGATGGTCCCAGGGGCTCTATAATCTTGTGAAGTTGCCTCTAGGATACTGGAGCACGATGCTGCGATGCAAGTTCTTGACAAAGCTACCAAACGACCTTGTCACTGGGCAAGTCGTTCCAGGGTGAAGACCTACGTTTCACTTTTCACATAAGAGGCATTCCCGAGTCTGACAGCGCTAGAGCTGATTGACATATATCGGTGGAGTTTGAAGAAGGGGCAATGCTTCAGCTTGAGCTAGCGCTTGTATTTTCGTGGTGATCTTTAGGAAATCAAAACAGGGTTGTTCTCTGGGCTGCCAGCTGCCATTGCTCCCAAGCCTCAAGGAGTTTATGCTGGACAAAAAAAACTTACAGAAGCGACTTCATGAAAGACATGAAGGGACAGCTTGCCAAGATCGAAACGGACCTGTTCTGAAGAGGTTGTGAGGGGCCAGAGTCAGTCAGACCGTGGCAAGTCACTGCTTTTGCTGCTTCCTCTTGTTGCCCTTTCATCGGTATCTGGATAGATAGTTTCGTTTCCCAGCTTGTTTCTTCTGGCAATCTGCCTAGTTAGCTCCTTTAGGCTCCTTTTTGGTTTTTTTTGGTTTGTTTCTTCCTGTTGTAAAACTTTCCTTTTTGCCTGGTGCTTTAATTTAATTCTTTGCTGTAGGGGGAACCCCTCCAGGTTTGTAAAAAAAATAAAAAATTGATGTATGCGTCAATCTGTATTCATACTGCTCCTGTATTTTCTTTGAATTTCTGAGTGCATACAGACAGTTAAGGTCGTGCCAGTATCATGTACAGGGAGTGTGGCGTCTCTGTATCGTCTATTCTCTTGTGTTTCTGCTGTGCGTAGCATGTGTGTTTTGTGCCAAATGAAAGTGATAAAATCTTCAGTTCAGTAGATGTACTAATGAAGACTGGCGATTTTATGAATGTTCAGCTTCGTTATATGGATGGAATATTCACAACTATATATAGGCTGAATAAACATGATCTACTGGTATATATGTTTTTTTTCTTATTAAAGAAAAAAATAAATTGCGGTTGGGTCGAAGTAAAGCAGCTTGTTTACTTCAGTTACATCATGGTGCATGTTTGTTTTTCATGTGTTGTGACCTTGTAGGAAGCAGAAGCAGAGAGGCGCCGCGCGATTCAACATTGGACATGACGAAGCAGAGCTGTGCCTGTTCTGTTCATGATGGTTGCGCGGGCTCCGGACAAAATTCTAGGCTCCAACGAGTGGCGATCATGCCATCAGTCACATGCACGCATGCTCCTATCGAGACGTTGTAGTCGCATGTGCTCTGCTCTCTGATCCAGGTCTAAAGATTCCATGCATGCGTACTCTTGGCTTATTAGGATATACGGCCACGACAGAGGTCTACAGATCTCGAGGCATAGAAATTGCACGCGCGCGGGGGTTCATCGGTCGATGAACATGAGCTCACATGCTTCTTCACTCTCTCGGTCGGGTTCCCATTTCCCAACCATTTCCACGTCTCCTCACAGCATGTGGGATGGAGGTGTTCTTAATTAACATCGAGGTGTACCCCATTACCTAAAAAACATCAAAGGTGGTGTACTCAAATGTGTGTTCTGCTCTCTAATCCACGATTCCCATAAAAATGTAAGATGTGAGTGTCGGCCTTTCGCGCCATGAAATCACGTAGTCTGACCAACAGCCCCCATGCATGTGAACATGTGTGAAGCAGAATACTATGTCCCTTCATTACGAGCATTTGAATAATCAAGAAGCCTACCAACTATATATATTGCTTGTTACAACCTGAGCAAATATATATATTATATCTCTAAGAAATAATGCTAACTTACTTGATGTTGCAGCTGGCCTCTCTTTTTAAAACCTCGCGTGGTTGGCTTGTAGATCAGCAGTTCAACACTAAGCATTAGCAGCTTCTCCAGCTCCATCTATCCACACAACAGACCTGAGAGAGAGAGGAGTGAGAGATCCGCCGGCCATGGAAGCGACGGCGCTGAGCGTGGGCAAGTCCGTGCTGAGCGGAGCACTTGGCTACGCCAAATCCGCGCTCGCCGAAGAGGTCGCCTTGCAGCTCGGCGTACAGCGCGACCAGGCCTTCGTCAAGGACGAGCTCGATATGATGCTGGCTTTCCTGATGGCCGCAGATGAAGAGCGTGACGAGCACAAGGTGGTCAAGACTTGGGTCAAGCAGGTCCGTGATGTCGCCTACGACGTCGAGGACTCCCTCCAGGACTTCGCTGTTCGTTTGAGGATGAAGCCATCATGGTGGCGTTTCTTGTGCACGCTGCCTGATCGGCACCATGTGGCCAAGCAGATGAAGGAGCTTCGAGCCAAGGTCGAGGATGTCAGCCAGAGGAACCTGCGCTATCGCCTCATCAAGGGCTCTAGCTCCAAGCCTGGCACTTGGCAGTCAACCATGGCTGGCGCAACAACATTTGATGCCGAGGAAGAAAGGAGACAGAAGCGTAACGCAAAAGTGGACCTTTTTCAGCTGATGATCGACAACAACAAGGACACGGACCTTAAAGTGATCACGGTGTGTGGAACAAATGACGGCGTTCTTCATCAGATCCCCATCATTATGAGGGCTTATGATGAATTGAAGAGGAACAAGACATTCGAGTGCTACGCATGGATCAGGGTAGCGCATCCTTTCGATCCATCAGAGTTCCTGAAATGCATTATGTGGGAATTCTATGTAACTGCTCTTGAAGAAGCAGAGACATCGCAAGAAAAGGTATCACTTGGGGCTCAAGTTCTTAAGAAGATGGGGATCTTGAAACAAGATGGTTTGAAGGTATCACCTGGGGCTCAAGTTCTTAAGAAGATGGGGATGATGAATCAAGATGATTTGGTTCATGACTTCAGTGAGTACGTGAACAAGAAGACCTATCTGATTGTGATTAATGAACTATCTACCATTGAAGAATGGAACTGCATTAAGACCTTTTTCCCAAACAGCAAGAAAGGTTGCCGAATCATTGTCTCCACACAGCAAAGAGTGGCCGCAAGCTTATGTTTAGAGAAAGAAATGGTGCAACTGGAGGTCAAGCAATCGTCTGTTGGTCAAAATGTTTATGCTTTCTGCGACAAGGTAATATTCAAAGCCCTGAAACAATCTATAAATGCTATGGCATCTTCTTATATTTCAATTTCACAACTAAATCATCTTTCCATGGTGTTATATATCATCAGAACCAGAACCCTTGCCTATATAGTTTGAGTCATTCTCTAGCTGGGGAAGCTAGGTGCGTGGGCACGTCCTCTTTATTTGTTATCCACACCCCATTCTTCCTTTCCTTGTTGTCTGTCTTCCTCATACATGCAAAGCATCAAGGAATTCCATGTGAATGGGGTTGCTGAATAATGATGACGCTAGTGAGCAAGCATGTTGCAAAGTTATTTTGTACAAACTTTAATTCATCTAGGTTTTAGAATGGCACCACCATCTAGGTTTTTTTCCTATGCATTTCATGCAAGGTTTCATGGAGTATAACCACTCCTTCCATAATGTATCTCCCTGATATGAATGCAGTTTGAGTGGATCTAATTATATTATTTGCAACTCGGTCCAGCCCCAATAAGTGACCTTAGTAAAGATTTTTGAATTCACATAAAGAAGAAAAAAAGATTAAATTATTTGATATATATGCTTGGCACCTTCTTTTGATAGAAGAGTGATTAAGCCAAAATTAAGGTTTTGAAGAGGTAAACAATCTTACTATTGCTAATTAGAGGCTCTTTTTGGGGCCTTCACGTTAACCCTCACGAAACGCACAAGAAAAACGATAAATCCTAGAAATTCTCACATAAATCAAAAACACCCGGTCATCAATTGGAAGATTGAAATATTAATAGCCATTAGATCCGTTTTCTAAGTAACTACTCGTCTCTGCCATTATGAAAGGTTTTGAGTTCAAATCTCAACGAAAGCAAATTTCTTTTTCTTTTGGAAGATTTTTTCTATTTTCAATTTATTTTCTAAGTAATTACCCACCTCTGTCATTATAAAAGGTTTTGAGTTCAACTCTCAACGAAAGCAAATTTCTTCTTTTTGGCAGTTTTTTTCTGTTTTCAATTTATTTTCCAAGTAAATATGAGCATATCTGCTACAAAGAACCATGCATTAAGGCATGCAAAAGCACACGTCCACTGCAGCTCTCAGCTCCTTGCTGCAATTTACCACCGTTCTTGGTTTCTTTAAACCCTGGAGGTAACCATGTTTGATTTTATAAATGACAAACTTCCAACATTATCGTAAGTTCTAAAAGCACCTACTTGAGTATCCTTAGTGACATTTTCTATCGTATATTTAGTGATGTATTTACTATGAGAATTTTTATATATTCATCGACTGTCAGATGTAGTCCACTTTTTGAGAATCCATACTCCATACCGTAACCATCGAGAGGTGTTAAACTCTGTCTATGAGATAGTGCAATCGCTAATTGACTTTTTCTTGCTAGCCCCATTATTCAGGACATCTCTGGGATCATGTTGTATTGTCGTGAGTGTGGCTCATTTTGAAGCCTTCACGTTAATTCTCACCTCGACACGCTAGAAAAGAAAAAAAGATAAACTCAAAAAATTCTCACAAAAATAAGAAACATCATGTCGTGCATCATGTAACTCTAATAATAATAGCCATTAGATCCATTATATTTTCTAAAAACTTACCCACCATAATAATAACTCCCTAAATTTATAAAAATTACCCATAATGCCATTATGAGTACGAATTAAAATAACACTAAATTTACATCAAAATTACCCGTCATGCCATTATAAAACATAAATTAAATTATTTTTTAAAATTTGTGGATAAATTACGCACCATGCCATTATAAATATGAAATAAAATAAGCACTAAATGTACATATAAATTACCCAATATGACATACTGAAAGGTAAATTAAAATAATTTCTAAATTTGCATATAAAGTACCCACAATGTGATTGCAAATGATGAATTAAAATAATCACCTCTAATATTACTAAGCATGAAATCTATATCTTCTAAAATTCTAACCCGTGCTTTGATGGACTTGTCTTTATGGAATTCTACAAAGAGCATCATCAGGTCATAATTAATAGTTTCCTAGAGAAAGTAGAAAAAATCAACTTTGAAATCATTCGGACCTAGTGCTTTATTGTGTTTCATCTTGAAAATATCTTGTTTCGCCTCATTTCCTGTGGCGGGTCCAGTCCATTTTCAGCAATATTCGTTTGAGGTATATTCTCAGTTCTTGATTCAACCAAGGATATATTATTCTCTTCTATTAGACAAAAAACCTGGTAATAGTGAGTATGAACTTTCAGAGCCTCATCCCCTATAAAAGTATTAGCACCATCAACCAATTGAAAGGTTTTTTTTTACTTTTTCCATGTTTACCTGTTGCTACCAAGCAAAAATAATGGTGTTACCGCCACTATGTAAAGAGTTCATGTTTTTTTTATCTTTGATATCACTATGTAAAGAGTTGTTTATGAATTTCTATAATTTACCCTTTTTATAGCACATATTATGAGGATTAATATAGAGGCTTTCAAGTTTCTAATTGGTAATAGTAAAGATATGAGTAGAGATGTATGGTGCTAATTTAGGACTTGTTCAATTAATTCTCTCCATCAAACCAACATGTTAGATTTATGTTGAATATGTGTACATTTTGATTACAACAAGACTTGAGTTTTATTAGGTGTCTAGTTAGAGTTCTGCTCTGATTGTAATCTAGGGGGCATAAATATGAGGCAAACCCTGTTATAACCGCAGTATGACTAGATGGTTTCGTTTGGCGTGCGGTATTGCCGCGATGTGCCATAGCTATTGATATGGAGAGGAGCGCTATAGTCATGCCACGGGAATGCATGCTTTGGCCAAACCTTGTTAACAAACATTGTGCCTCCGAAATCATAAGTGGTCATACGCTTCCGCATGCTTTGTTTTCTGACATAGTCATCCTTAAATTTGGGACCAGGATCACTTCATATTATTTTTTCGAAATAGCATAGGTGGGTGATATATACCCATGGCTACTATTGTTAGGAAAGCCGAATTGATAAGCTCATGTTTCTGACATCCCTTTGAATTTCTAAACTTTTTCTTTTTATGTTGCAAATCCTATGGGGATTACTAATATGGAGGCTCAAAAAGATGAATCCATTTAGTAATAATAATATGTTGATGAAAATCTATGCTAGCTAACATATAAAATCTCTGCATATAGGATAAATAGTAAATGAATGTTATTTTTGAAGCCATTTTTTCTTACCTTTTATGGTTTAAATTCTAGTGATATGGTGTTGACGGCACTTAAGCACAAACCTTATACTACAAGCGACAATATAGGTGTAGCTTTTCCCCAGGATGAGTATCATGAGTTTGTCAATCCGTAGAAACGACTAATAGAGAATGAACTATCCAAGCTTTAGGTAAACACAAGTTTAAAGGTCATCTAAACTATCTCTAAACTAGCTCTAATTCTATGTCTAATCTACGTCAGTGTTAGATGATAAGCAACTAGAACATAATTAGAACATCTGAATAGGGGGAACTAAACATAGTCTAATCAAGCTCTAATTGGATCCAAAACAAGCATGATAGATACGACCAAGAGATTAGAGCAATCGAGATAACTAGTTCTTCGAGGCAAATAAACAAGTATGATCAAGCATGTTCTTCATAGCATGATTAAACCAAGATCTATAACCAAACCCCCTCAATCGAGTTTAACCTTTTCCTTCAACCACTTGTCACATAAGTTGCGGTAATCGACGAGAAGCTCTTATAAGGCATACACTTATGCATAGTCTAATAACATGTTCAACATAGCTAGACTTCTAATCACCATGATCACAAGAACAAGCTACACAACCACATCAGTGGTAAGCAAGATCAAAGACCAAGATCACTAGAAGAACATAACGCTTAAAAACATGATTCAAGAACTCATGCATCTAGATCAAAAACATGAAGAACTGGAACTAGAAAATGAAGAATTAGAACTAAGAATATAATAATTAGAACAAGATCATTACTCCAAATAATAATCATATCAAATTTACAACCATGGCCATACCTCCTACAATGATATGAAGAGCCTCTATGAATAAGGTAATTAGAGAGCCGTGCAAGGCCACTAATTACCTCTAAGAACTAGAAGAATCTCTAATCCCTAGCCTAGAACTCGACCCTCAGCTCTCCTCTGGTGGATGTCCCTCTTCTCTACATCTTCTCGCTTTGATAATGAATTGGATGCCCGACCTTGGAACACTCCCTCGCTATTTATACCGTAGAGAAGGTGACGTAAAAAGGAAACCGTGAGCCGATATAGAAAAACCCAGGGTCAGCGGAACAAGAGGGTAGGGTCGGCCGACCCTTCCATTTTTGTGGCGAAACCTTCCCATCCTTCAGTATGTCGGTCCACGTTCCTTGAGAAACAAGTAAGCGTTCGGACTTTGGGCTGAAGAGCTCTAGAATCCTCAACATAAGTTGGTTTGTGCCAAATCTTCCATGTGTTGAGAATATTTTGATGATTTCCCAAGATCTTTTGGCAAAACCCTTCCACATCTTTCCTTATAATGTTGAATAAAAGCAAATCCCCGAAGATCTCCTCCAGAAGCTTCAGAAAGTGGGTGACTTAGCTTCAGACCCATGTTATTTTTGGGGCTTCTGGACTTTAGGTTTCTCTGGGCTCTTCCTCTCTCAATATGAATCATAAATGGAGTCTCAAATATGGCCTTGAAATCTACAATTTTTGAGTATAACACAAGACCAAAACAATATCGCAAAATCTCTATTTATCGGAGGTATTTGTTAGTAAACAATGACATTGGCGCTCATATTCAATGAATAAACCTGTAAATTGATATAATTATTTCGTCAATATAGAGCGCCAACATATGGCGATACTTATTCTTCATTTTCCTGAAATATTGAATCAGTCTATATTGTATGCATGCAAAATTTATTGATTTACATTAGAGACTCCATTTATTTTAAGTAAATATTTTTTAAAAAAAACTTTACAAAGATTAGAGTTTGTGACAAATATTGTATACTTGTGTCCACTTCACAGGATTGGAGTAAGTCACCAGTGGTAATTGCTACCTTAAATGAAGCTACAAGTACCAGCAATTCGGTGCCTGCCAATGAGATACAGGGGCACCAATATAAATGTGATGATGAGAAGAGGGTGATCACAAACAGCCTAACTCGTGTCAAAACTATGATAAATGCTTTGGAGGAGTCTCAACTTATCGGCCGAGAGAAAGAAAAATCTGACATGATCAGACTCATTTTAAATAGGAAAGATCTTTTGGTGATCTCAGTGTGGGGAATGGGTGGTCTTGGGAAAACTACTCTAGTGAAAGATGTTTACCAAAGCCAAAAGCTTATTGGCTTGTTTGAAAAACGTGCTTGTGTTACAGTGATGCGTCCTTTCATTCTCAAGGAGCTCCTTAAGAGCTTAATTATGCAAATAAATGCAGAATCCTTCGGAAAAAAGGTGGCAAACAATTTTGGGTGGGGCTCATCAAGAAACAAAATAGCAGTGATGGGAGTTGATGAATTAATAAAAGAGTTAGCTAGTCATTTAGAAGGAAAGAGGTGCTTGATTGTGTTAGATGATTTGTCATCCACAACAGAATGGGAACAAATATGGCACAGTTTCCCCAAATGGGATAATACAAGCCGGATTATTGTGACCACGAGAGAACAGAGTATTGCTAAACATTGTTCGAAGAATCAGGATAACATATACAAGCTTGAAGTTCTCAAGGACAAGGATGCACTTGACCTCTTCACAAAAAAGGTATTGATACAATATAACCATGCTCCTTTTTGGGGTCGACTTTTTGCAATAACTTGGAAGTAACTCGTTAAATTTGCATCTCAGTTAACTAGACTTGTAACTTTAAAAACTATATCAATATTCAAAGTCACGCGAGGATAAACAACTTATCAAACCTATGCAAGATAAACAAGGATGTGTACTAAGATTTTGCTAAGTGTTACTAACTCTTCCGAAAAGACTTGCAACCTAAGTTCCATTTAGAAATTAATCTATCAAGCTAGTCTAGAAAAATAAGCACACAACTGCAAAAATGTAAATGCGAAAGCTAAAGAGTTGGGTAGAGTGACGCAAACCGCTGATGACAGTAGCTAGGGATGCAAGGTGGGTTACCCGCAAACCCAAAAATAGGACATTTTCCATTGGTACCCGTGAAACCCGTGATCTCGCTCCTAATCATTCATTAGTTCAAATTTCTTTGGACCTTTGTGGCACTGTTGTAACATCCATTATGTTGGCACATAGCTTGGATTAAACTGTAGGAAAAAAAGAAATGTAATGTACATTTTACACTTGGGTACAGTTGAACCAATTCCACACTCGTCCCCATTCTCCTCTGTTGTCTTGTGCATCGTAGCCATGGTGGTTGAGATACATAGACTCCCACAATGAGAGAAAATGGGGAGGTCATAGGAGTATCGCTCATTTGTGAGGTTGCTGCAAGGAGCATAGTGAGGAACACGTCATGCCTGGCAGCCATGCATTCGAGGTGGTCAGTGCAGGTGTTATAGTTCAGAGAAAATCAATAGATTAGTAAATCAATTAACCATCTTCTTTCTAACTCCCACATGGTCAATAGTAATAGTTCAGAAAATATGGTAGGCAAGCTGAATGCATGACAAATAATTACCATAGTCATTGCACTGAACAAATAAACAATGAGGAATACTTATTTTTAAATTAGAAGTAACAAGAGCTTTACAAATTTCAGGTATTTAAGAAGGCCGTAGATTTAGAGAAGCAGCATCCTGAATTGATTGGAGAAGCAAAACTGATCTTGAAGAAGTGCGGCGGACTTCCCCTTCCAATAGTCACTATCGGTGGCTTCTTATCAAACCAACCTAAATTAGCTATGGAGTGGAGGAAGTTGAATGGGCATATTAGTGCTGAATTGGAAATGAACCCAGAGCTTGAGGCTATAAGAACAATCCTGAGTAAAAGCTATGATGGTTTACCCTACCATCTGAAGTCTTGTTTCTTGTACCTGTCCATCTTTCCGGAAGATCACAAGATTAGCCGGAGACGTTTAATGCGGAGGTGGGCAGCAGAAGGCTATGCAAGGGACATCCGAGGAAAATCTGCAGAAGAAATAGCTGATGACTACTTCATGAAACTAATAGACAGGAGTATGATTCTACCATCTCAAGCATCAATTCATAGTAGAAGAGGAATCGACTCCTGCCAAGTCCATGACCTCATGCGTGAAATCAGCATCTCCAAGTCAACAGAGGAAAATCTTGTATTTAGACTAGAGGATGGCTGCAGCTTAAGCAGCGAGGGCACAGTTCGCCACCTTGCCATAAGCAGCAATTGGAATGGAGTCCGGAGTGAGTTTGAGGACATAGTGAACCAGTCCAACATTCGATCATTGACGGTGTTTGGTAAATGGAGGTCATTTTTCATTTCTAAGAAGATGAGGTTGCTGAGAGTGTTGGATTTGGAGGGCACATCAGGTCTATGTGACCATGACCTTGAGCACGTCGGGAAGCTTCTACACCTCAAGTATCTTTCTTTGAGATCATGCAATGATATTTATTACCTGCCGCATTCTTTGGGCAACCTGCAGCAACTAGAGACACTAGATATTAAACATACAACCATCATCGAGCTTCCAAAGGCTATCATCAGGCTTAGGAAGCTTCAATACCTTCGTGCTGCGGGGTATCATGACTCATATAAAGAAATGGTAGAAGATGTGCCAAAGCTACTGCAGAACAGGCTCTGCGTGCTGGCTGGCTGTCTGTGTGCTTTTTGTGTGGCATGTTGCGCACCACATATTGTTGATGACATTTGGGAGGCAGATGCCGAGCCGATCAGGCGTGACATATGCACAGCATGGTGCTGCGCTGTACTCCCTTTTGTGGCGAGGCGTCTAGATGCATTTGGTGTTGTAGTGCCAAGTGGGGTCAACAACCTGGGTGCCTTGCACACACTGGGTACCATACACATCGGTAAGGGGAAGGCTGTCCTACAGGACCTAAGAAGGCTCATCCGGCTGCGGAAGCTCGGAGTGGTTGGTGTCAACAGAGGAAACAGTGTAGAATTCTGCAAGACCCTCTCCGCTCTCAGCAATTTGGAATCCTTGTACGTGCGGTTAGTGGGGAAGCCAGGTTCAGAAGGCTGCTTGGAGTTTGATGGTGGCTCCTCCTCGTGCTCGCCTCCAAAGAACCTCTGTAGCCTCAAGTTGGACGGCAGGTTGGTCAAACTGCCAGGATGGATCGAGGGGCTACACAATCTTGTGAAGTTGAAGCTTGAGGAGACCAAGCTATCAGAGGTGGATGCCGTGCTCGGAGTCCTTGGCAAGCTACAAAACCTGGTCATCCTGCGTCTTCTGTGGGGCTCATTCGAGAAGGCTGAAGATCTGCGGCTCATTTTCCATGGGGATGAGCCAATGTTCCAGAAACTGACTGTGTTGCAGCTAAGAGGCATAGATAATCTCAGATCGGTGGAATTCAAACAAGGGGCAATGCCCGGGCTTGAACTACTGCTGTTTTGTGAAGGCAAAGGCGGGACTTCATTACGTGGGCTATCGTCTCTCCCGAGGCTCAAAGAACTTGTGCTGGAGGGAGTTTACGAGGGGTGCTCCATGGATGACTTGCGGGAGGAGCTTGCGAGGAATACAAACAATCCGGTCTTGAAGAGGGTTTGAGCTGAGGTCTCAACCTGTCGTGTCTCTGGAGCCTCAAGGAACTTGCGCTGGAGGGACATCCTCCTGGAGCAAACCGGTTTTTGAAATTGAAGAGGGGTTGAACTCATATCTAAGCTACAACTTGTTTCGGCCCTCTGTTTTATTCCTGTAGTAGTAGTATGTGTATTCTTCACCAATTTTCATTAGAGTGATGCGTGTAATTAATTTGTATTTGAACTGCTCACCTGGTGTGCTTGGTTTGGGTGTGATCATTCTGCACATCATTGCTAGATTGAAAAAAATACTGCTGCAAACACTCCTGATGTATCCTCTGCTTTTCATCACTAATCACGGCATGTTTCTTCATACGTATCTATGAGATCGCTGCAGCAGACTCTACAGTAGTCTTCACGTACGGCAGACACAAGCCTGATCCTGTGCAAACACCCACAAGCCTGGGATCAATGAGCTAACTAGGTGCATGCATGCTTTATTTCGATCTTCAGGGGCTTCATTGCTGTGTACGTTGCACAATGACCCTGCTGCACCATCCATTCGTGTGTGTTGCTTTTGAGGAGGTGGTGAGGTGCCGCAGAGCCAGTGAATTGCACTAGTAGTCTAGTAGGAGTAGATCGTTATTCCTGCTGCTTCGAACAATTGATGTGTGTGTACATGCAGTTATGGTCATTTTTGGGCGGATGAGAGTCAATTCCCTCAGTGCTATCGAAAATTTTAGGTCATCGAATTTTTTCTATTTCCTTGCTTGCCACTGGTAAAAAATTGCGATCCCTTCTATGCCATTGTCGTCATGTTCCGTTAAGTTCTCCGTCTAGCCTGTGTCGGTGATGCTCGCCCAACCTGAGGCGCCTGTGCAGCTCGCACCGGTGGTGCCTGCGCGGCCATGCTGCGGCTCACGCCGATGGCAGCCTCCGGGAAGGCCGCCGCCAGCCAGCCCGCCGCCCGGTCCCGCCTCTTCTCCGCCTCTTGGCTACTCCTCTGGCCATGGCGAGCGCCACCCCTCTCCTCGCGCCGCTTGGGCGCTCCGCTGCGGGACCGGGCGCGCAGCCGAGAGAGCACGAGGTGCGACCGGGCGGTGGGCTGGAAGGAGCAGCGGGACCGAGCGGCGCGGCGCAGGGCAGGAAACGGTGGAGCTAGGCGTGACGCCGGGTGGGGAGGAGCGGTGGGCTCGTGCGCACCACTGGGCCACCTGTGGCACCAGACGGGAAGGAGCGGCGGGGCTGGGTGCGCCGTCGGGCGGGGAGGAGCGGTAGAGGTGCGCACACTGCGGGGCCGCCCACGCCGCCAGGCAGAAAGGAGCGATGGGAAGGAACTACGGGACCGGACGTGCCGCCGGGCGGTGAGGAGCGGCAGAGGCGCACGCACCGTGGGGCCGTCCACACCGCCGGGCAAGAAGAGCGGCAGGGCCAGGTGCGCCGCCGGGTAGGAAGGAGCGGCGAGGCCGGGCGGCGAGGCTAGGCCACGGTGACAGACGCCATGTTGCGAACGGATGGATAGATAATGAGAGGGCTCATGCAAATGGAAACTAAGGGAAGTTTAATTTTATGGCAAGCAAAGAAATTGAAAAAATTCGATGGCAGTGAGGAAACACCTAAAATTTCTAATGGCATTGAGAGAATTGACTCGTGGATCTGCCATTCATATGTGTTTTTTTTTTTTGGAAAGAACAGCCGTACTGCTCGCATCCTGCCATATTACGACAAATAATAATCATAGTCATTACGATAAACAAATAAATGTTCACTTTACTACTTTAGTAGGTGTACTACAAAGACCGAGGAGATTTACGAATGTGTAGGTTGTTTATTTATATGTGAATGTTCACCGCAGCGATGTATGTAGTACATATACAGGTAGGAAGCAGGAGCAGAGCAGAGGCGATTAAACAGAGGCATGTATGACGGAGCAGAGCTGCAGTCTGCTGTTAATGACTGTGCCTATGCGTGCAGCGGCCATCGCAAACAGGCCGTAGTTTTGGCCTTGGGGAGCTAGGGAGCACTAGCACTGAATGATGGTGTTGGACCACACCGCCGATCCACGTATCCGACACCACATGCAATTCCATGTTTCCAGCAGGCCGATCGAGGTGCCGTCGCCGCCTGCTCACTGCTCAGTGCTCACCTCCGCTTGGCGCAATGAAGCACACGCCGGGCTGTTGACAGGTCTCCCATGTGTCAAGAGCCTCAGGCAATTCACGCTCTTACGATGATGGCTTTGTGAAGGACTTGCGAACACAGGTTGCCAGCAACCAAAATCAACCGATTTTTAATAGGACTCACCGGAGCACAACACCACGAGAGGCAAGCCAATAATCAGTCTAGTGATAACGAAGCTAGCAGCACTGTCTTGTTAGGCTGTGAGTGTTTACAAAGGGGGTGCGGAAGTGGAACACCCTTGAACCTACACAGAAAAAACTTACAGTTGCCAACGGCACCGACCAACAATCATAGAGGCCTGAAGACCTGGTGCTGGTGGGAGACCATTGTAGCAAATGCCTCCTCTGTATGCGCAAAAGCCTTCAACCGATCATCTACAAGTGGAGTGTGCAGAAAGAACAGTGCCACCGGGTTTTTGACAAGAAGCTCCAGGTGTTTGGTGTTCTTTTCGCCCCTCTTCCCCTTCTCCGTCACTGCTTCCTACTGTAATGAAAAGCCAGTAGCCAGATGTACCTGCTTCCTTTGCTCAGAAATAAGTTGTTGCGACTTATATGTCGGGTGCATTTTTTTTGAAAATATATGTTGCTCGTTTTTAAAACGGTTCATTGTGTTTATTTATGTTTGACTTAAGTGGGTGCACAATAATTGAGTTTCCACATCAATGGATACAAAGTATTCTAACCCCGTACGTGCCCTTATCAAAAAAAAAAAAAAAAAAAAAAAAACGTACGTGCTGTTGTAGTAAGCTGTATGCACTGCAGCAGCGGCCATTGCCATTTGACAAATGTGGTCCGCAGAGCGGTTCATCTTCCTCTGCTACACTAGTCTAGCCAAATCTAGTGGCGCTCGCAAGAGATGGCACTACAATGCTTGAAGCCGTTGTCTAATAGACCGAGTGTTCGCCTTGGGAGGGTAACTGAATGATGGTTTTTTAATAAAGGATAGGGATCCGGTCTCTGCAAATGCACACAACCAGAAGTCACAGCCCCATATAGCTGTGTCTCAAATCTTACAAATGCACACAACCAATCTTTTACAGAAGTCACAGCCCCATATAGCTGTTTATCTTAATATTACTAATTAGAGGTTCTACATTAATCCTCACGAGACGCGCTAAGAAAAAAGATAAAATCCTAGAAATTCACACAATAATCAAAAACATCTGACCATCAATTGATAGATTGGCATATTAATAGCCATTATATCTGTTTTTCAAATAATTACCCACATCTGCCATTATGAAAGGTTTTGAGTTCAATTCTCACCAAAAACAAATTTTTTCTTTTTTTAGTAGATTTTTCTCTTTTCCTAATTTACCCTCATTTTTCAAAATTTTTCCATTTACAAATTTAACCTACTAATGACGACGACGACAACAAGACAAGCTTTTTAATCCCAAACAAGTTGGAGTAGGCTAGAGTTGAAATCCAAACCAAACCGCTAGAACCGAAAAAAGTTCTTTTTTTTTTGAAAGGTCGCTTTCAACAAGAAAACAAGGGTTTTAAAAGATTTTTTTTTGAGAAGCACGTAGAAGAGCCTAGTCAAGGCTCGGGTACGTGGATAGCTGCTTTCCAAGCAGCTCTATCTAAGTCTAACTCTCTCACTATATTCCAATCTCTTAGGTCTCTCTTAACTGTCTCCTTCCATATCAAAATTGGCCTGCCCCTGCCTCTTTTCACATCATTGTTTCGCCTTATGATGCCGCTATGCACTGGTACCTCTGGAGGTCTTCGTTGCACGTACTCAAACCATCTTAGTCGGTGTTGCACAAGCTTTTCTTCAATTGGAGCTACCCCAAGACGATCCCGTATCTCGTCATTTCGAACTCGATCCATCCTTGTATGCCCACACATCCAACGCAACATACGCATCTCCGCAACACTTAATTGTTGAATATGTCTTCTTTTAGTTGATCAACATTCTGCACCATACAACATCGTAGGTGTAATAGCCGTCCTATAGAATTTGCCTTTTAACTTTTGTGGTACCCTTTTGTCACATAGAACACCGGATGCTTGACGCCATTTCATCCATCCCGCTTTGATTCTATGGCTAACATCTTCATCGACATCCCCGTCTCTTTGTAGCATCGATCCCAAGTAACGAAAAGTATCCTTCTTGGGCACTATCTGACCTTCCAAACTCACATCTCCTGCCTCCTGTCTAGCGGAACCGAAGTCACATCTCATATATTCAATTTTAGTCCTGCTAATTCTAAAGCCTTTCGACTCTAGAGTCTGCCGCCACAACTCTAGTTTTCTATTTACCCCCGCCTGGCTTTCATCCACTAGTACTACATCATCAGCAAACAGCATACACCACGGAATATCTCCTTGTATATCCCTAGTGACCTTATCCATCACCAAGGCGAAAAGATAAGGGCTCAAAGCTGATCCTTGATGTAATCCTATGTTAATTGGAAAATCATTTGTGTCACCGTCAGTTGTTCGAACACTAGTCACAACCTTGTTGTACATGTCTTTAATGAGGGTCACATACTTTGTTGGGACTTTATGCTTCTCCAAAGCCCACCACATAACATTCCTTGGTATCTTATCATAAGCCTTCTCCAATTCTATAAAAACTATGTGTAGGTGCTTCTTCTGCTCCCTGTACCTACTAATGACTACGTAACTTTTTTTATAATGATGCCATAAACTTTTCTATAAAACAGATATATTGTGCCCAATTTTTTCTTAATATTACGAATTGGAGGCTCCTTTTGAAGCCTCCACGTTAATCATCAGCAAACGCGCCAGGAAAAAAAATAAATCCTAAAAATTCTCATAAAAATCAGAAACATCCGGCCGTACATCATGTAACTCTAATAATAATAGCTATCAGATCTATTTTATTTTGTAAAAAATTACCCACCATACCATTATAAAAGATGAGATAAAATGACCCCCTGAATTTATATAAAAATTACCCACCATGTCATTATGAAAGATGAGATAAAATAACCTTCTGAATTTATATAAACATTACCCACCATGCCATTATGAATACGAATTAAAATATCCCGCTAAATTTGTATAAAAATTAATCGCCATGCCATTATAAAATATGAATTAAATTACCCTATATTAGCATATAAATTACTGATCATGCCATTATAAAAGATGAATTAAATAAACTCTAAATCTGCATATAAATTACCCAATATGCCGTCATGAAAAATAAATTAAAATAATTTCTAAATTTGCATATAAATTACCAACGATGCGATTACAAAATATGAATTAAAATAATTACGTCTAATATTACTAAGGAATAAACATATATCTCTTAAAACTTTATTACTAATTAGAGACTCCTTTTGGAGCCTCACAAGATGCGCTTAAAAAAGATAAAATCATAGAAATTCTCATAATAATCAGGAACATCTGATCATCAATTGGCACATTAATTATGAAAATAATATTAACTAACACCCAAAACTACATATTAATTACCCATTTTGACATTATGAAAGAAAATATGAAATAACACCCAAAATTTATACCTAATTGCTCACATTTGCTTACGATGGATAATACCAAATAACCCTTTTAATTTATATCTAAATTGTTCACCTTTGGTATTTTGACCGATATTATAATAGAAATAAACACTTAAATTTATATTAAAATAATCTACTTTTGCAATCGTATCAAAGATTACATAATAATCAAGCATACATTTAAAGTAGCAATATATGCTATTATAAAAAAATCTAAGTATAAAAATAAATCTATATATGTTATACTGTAACACATAATACTTCCAAGACTCTAGCTAACCCATGTGAGAGCACGGGTTGATAGACTAGTAATGAAATGATAATTGGAAATCAAAAACGAATTCTATTATTTCTTCTCCATCCATTCTTAGCAAAGATGTCCAATGCGACGACCTCTAATGTCTTGTTTGCCAAATGGATAGCTTCCCCATTGTTCTCATATTGCAGCCGTGCACAAAACTGTACCCAATATGTTCCCTTGAAGGTATCCTGCATAAAAAATAATATTGGTCTTCCCAAATTTTTGATTATATTGCCTGTGCACCAAATAGCCCATAAAAGGGCAGCGAACCCTCCCCCACCCCCCCAACACACACACGAATTAATCTTTTTTTCTCCCTTCTCAATACCTGTTAGCCAACCACCAACATATGAGACATAGATTTCAGTGGTGATAAACCTATAGCAATATGCATAATGCGCCAGATTGTTTTTGAGTGTTGGTAATAAAAAATAAGTGTTCTATTGTTTCATTGTAATTACAGAAACAACACTTTTGATTTCCATGCCCAAATTCTTTTAGTTATATCATCTTTTGTTAAAATTATTCCTCATTGTACATATTGGAGAAATATCTTAATTTTTCAAAAGAAGCTTTAGCATCAAAATATTTTTGTTGGTAAAAGGGTGCCCTGGTTCGTTAAATATGTATACATAGACCTTACAGAGAAATGCCCTTGTCTACGTAAACCCTAGTAAAAAATATCCCTTCCATCATTAAGCTGACAATTAGCTAACTTTGCTACATGGTTGTACTAAACCGTCAATTTATCTCCCACTTGTACTGTGGGACCTCCTCCACAGTCTTTTTGGTCAAAAAAAAAAATCTCCCACTAGAGCTCTTCGAAACTTAGTATTGGGTGCATCTGAGTCATGACCTTTGCCATCGTAGTATGTGGGTAATTGACACTATTATATAGGCTAGAAAATTGTATCTTAAGTGGTGTAGAACCCGCCCTAGGTGTCCTCCCAAAAACCTAGTTTGTGGACCATCTCTTATATGAAAGGATCCACATTCAGAATTCTTATGTGTATCTTAAGTGTATTTTTAGGAATTATTGTTTCACTGACTCGTCTGGTGAGGATGGTGGGTAACTTTTTATAGAAAATATAATAAATCTAATGGCTATTATTATTAGAGCTATTTGATGAACGGCTAGATATTTCTAATTTTCATTAGAAGTTCTATAGGATTTATCGTTTTTTTCCAAACGTGTCTGGTGAGAATTAACATAGAGGCTTCAAAATAAGTTTCCATAGTAATAGTAAGATATAAGATTTCTGACTCCCATCACGTTACGTTTCCAGGAGCACAAGCAAATTAAGGCCAAAGGTGTAAATCGAATCTCTCGTAGTCCTCTTATACTTTTTTTTATGGTGTGTGTTACTATGCTTGGATGGAACCGGAGGTTCCTCCGTGCTGCTATAACGCGAGCCGTAGATCTAAAAATACAACAGGTTAATTGTGGATTATGTATATGAGGGCACTTTAGTAATTCTTTGGATCAGCTTAATCAACGCGTATTTGATTTGTTCATGCTTGGCCTTTTGATTGGAGAAAACTTGATTTGTGGTGGTCAACTCAAGAGATGCTTCCGCTCCTGAAGGCCATGTCCGCGCCAACGATAGCTGTGCACATGATTCTGCCGGGCGGCGCGCTACAGCCTACCAGAGCTCAAATCCAGCTTTGCGACTTGGCATCATGCGGCGTGCCGCGGCGTCGCCCTTCAGTTGCAGTCCAGAGGCCGCCAGTTCCCTAGCTCGCCGGATGTCAGCACCGTATCGGCGGCTCTTCTCCAGCTTCTTGTGATGTGCTTTGGCTGGGCATCTGCGCGGCCTCTGGTGTCGACACGCCATCGATCGAGCTTGACGGTTGACAGGAACCTCCGGCGGCACGAGCTGGACTTGAGCTCCTACAAACCGAATAAGGATGCCATCGCATGAACTTCCTAAAACACCCTTTTTATTATTTCTTTGTCAACAATTTAAAAGTTCCTGGTCCATAAATTCTTGGTTCTGGTCCACAACTTTGGTTCCTTTTGACAAGTTCCTCCTAATTTATAGCCATTAGATGAAGACCAATGAATGGCTGCTATTAAATCCAAGCGCTGTAAAATCTCTCTTTTTTTTATCGTCCCTCCACCGCCCATCGGAGCAGTTCCTTTTGCTTTGGCATTAGATCTTTAATTTGGATGATACGGGAGCATATGATGCCTTGTGGCTTTAGCTGGGTAAAGCATTGATTTCTGTTCTATCTGTCATGTGACAGAGCCATATATCGCCTGGTATTGGGTGAGGCTCTCAATAATGCATGCCTAGATCATCAAGATATGCTTACATGGGCCAGCTGAAACTGACATAGCGGCACAAATAAGAAAATAATGATCTAAAGTAAACCCCTAAAATTTAAATAGAAAAGAAAAGGAAAGCAAAATGTAGAGGATTCTCGGGCTTTAAAACAGTGCAAATAAAGGTGGCACGATACCAAAAGCAGAAGGAGAAAGAAAAAGAATGCTACTGCAACTTGTTGAACACATGGCGATGACCTGCACACGAAATATTCGGTGTTGCAGCTAAGCTCCTCTGGCTCTCTTTGTAGCCTTGGTTGGTGTGGCGTCCGGGCCAGTACCAATTAGTGCTAGCAGTCTCAAATTCACACATCCACGCACAGCACACCTGAGAAGATTGGAGGAGAGCCATGGAGGCGACGGCGCTGAGCGTGGGCAAGTCCGTGCTGAACGGAGCGCTTGGCTACGCCGGATCCGCGCTCGCGGAGGAGGTCGCCTTGCAGCTCGGCGTACAGGGTGACCACGCCTTCATCAAGGACGAGCTCGAGATGATGCTGGCTTTCCTGATGGCCGCAGACGAAGAGCGTGATGAGCACAAGGTGGTCAAGACTTGGGTTAAGCAGGTCCGCGATGTCGCCTACGACGTCGAGGACTCCCTCCAGGACTTCGCTGTTCGTTTGAGGATGAAGCCATCTTGGTGGCGTTTCTTTCAAACCCTGCCTGATCGGCACCGTGTGGCCAAGCAGATGAAGGAACTCCGAGCCAAGGTCGAGGATGTCAGCCAGAGGAACGTGCGCTATCGCCTCATCAAGGGCTCTAGCTCCAAACCTGTCACTAGCACTGGACAGTCGAGCATGACAGGTGAGACAATGTCAGGCATGGAAGAAACAAACAGGCAAAAGGAGAAAGCAAGAGTGGATCTCATTCGGCTAATCAACAAGGCGGACGAGAATCTTAGAGTGATTTCTGTCTGGGGAACAAGTTCTGTTCTGCAGGAGACATCCATCATGGCAAGAGTCTACGATGACCTGAGAAGAAGTAAGGAGTTTGAATTGCATGCCTTGGTTAAGATCATTCAACCTTTCAGTCGAACCGGGTTTCTGCAAAATATCGTCAGGCAATTCTATGTTAGTTCACTTGAAGCAGCATCAACAACGCAACAGGAATCGACTCCTGGATGCCAAGATTTGAGGAGGATGGGGATGAGGAGTGAAGGCGATTTGGTTGATGCATTCAAGAAATATTTGAACGACAAGAAGTACCTGATAGTGCTTTGTGACATGTCCAGCATCGAGGAGTGGCACCAGATTAAAGCCTGCTTCCCCAGCAACAAGAAAGGAAGTCGACTCATAGTATGTGCAGAGCAAGTCGAGGTTGCGAGCTTATCTGTTGGGCCAGAGGCTGTACCACCAGAGCACAGACAACTGTCTTCTAGCCATGCTCTTTATGCTTTCTACGAGAAGGTAACACCCAAAGTTCTCAATTGTCTAGCTTACAGGTTTCTAGTTCAAGTTCTTAGCTTAACGAAATTGCACTTTTAAAATCCTAGTAAAACCTGCAAAGGAAGAACTCCTATATCTTGCCCACCGTTTTTGGTATCCACATTTTTTTTAGATAAAGGATGAATAAACATCCGGCCTCTACACCGGGAATGTACACAGCCACTTATTACAAAGTTCGCATAAAGTATAAGAGGAGCGCAAAGCCGTTCGCTAAAAAATTATAGCAAACGATAAAAAGAATTCCAATCTCCTTTGATGAACTCTAAAGCAATAATCTCCATGTTTCTGCTCATCAAGGAAAGTGCTGCCTTAGCTTGCTCCTCACGCTGTAGCTGCGCCCAGAAACGTAACCAATATGCTCCTCTGAAGATAACCTGCAAAATCGAAATATTTTTGATTTTGTGAAAAACTGTATCATTCCGGCATCTCCAGAGTGCCCAACAGACCGCAGCCACCCCCACCCAAATCAATTGCCTAATCTTTTTAGATTGATTAGACAGCCAAGATCCAAACATGTGTCTAATTGAAATAGGTGGGGTCAAACCTGTAGCGTAAAAAATTAACCTCCAAACCATTCTCGCTAACGGGCAGACTATGAAAAGATGATCAATAGTCTCATTATTATTACAGCCACAACAATTTTGGCTACCCTTCCAGTTCTTTTTAGCGAGATTATCTTTTGTTAAAAGAACTCCCTTTTGAAGATACCAAAGGAAGATTTTAATCTTTAGAGGAATCTTTAATTTCCAGATGTTCTTATGTCGAAAGGGTGGGTTCGTATCGATCAGATGTAGATAGTGAGAGCGAGCTGTATATAACTTGGATGTGGTTATATTCCAGCTGAAAGTATCAGGCTCGTCCACCAGGTCGACATGAGAAATCTGCGCTACAAGATTTTGCCATTCAAGCAGATTATTATCCACCAACGCTCTCCTAAAGGATACCTGGAGGGGCGAAGTGGCCATAACTTTAGCCACTGTTGCATGAGGATCCCTCACTAAATTGTAAATTGATGGATATTTATGCTTGAAAGGCCTGTCACCTATCCATGTATCTTCCCAGAATCTGGTCTTGGACCCATCCTTAACCACAAAAGAGCCAAGGCCTAAAACCTCATCTTTAATTTTCATGAGGCCTCTCCAAAAATGAGAGTCATAGGGTCTTGCCTTAACCTGGGTTAGTGACTTGGAATGTAGGTATTTATTAGTTAACAGTTCTTGCCACATGCCATTTGTATTCAGCAGATTAACAAGCCACTTAGCCAATAAACATTTATTCTGCAATTGCAGATTAATGATTCCAAGTCCTCCTTGATCCTTGGGGCGACACATGATGTCCCACTTGGCAAGTCTGTATTTATGTTTATTCGAAGATCCTTGCCAAAAAAACCTTGATCTGAATTTGTCAAGGTTTTTGAGAACTCCCTTAGGAATTTCAAAGAAGGACATCATAAACATGGGCAGGCTGCTAAGAACTGCATTTAAGAGTATTAATCGCCCTCCATAAGACAGATATTTAGCTTTCCAGCACGAGAGCTTTTTCTCAAAGCGTTCCTCTATCTTTCTCCATTCCGAATTTAGGAGTTGCCTGTGATGCATAGGGATCCCTAGATATCGGAAGGGATAGTCGCCCGCATTACAACCAAAGAGATCAGTGTAAGTATCTTGTAAATCTTTGGCGGCGCCAAAACAGAAAATTTCACTTTTGTGAAAGTTAATCTTGAGACCTGATAAATGCTCGAAAGCACAAAGCAGAAGTTTGAGATTTTTTGCTTGTTCCAGGTCATGGTCGATAAAGATAATAGTGTCATCGGCATATTGTAGAATCGATAGTCCATCCTCTACAAGATGTGGGATAACGCCACTTATTTGATTATCGGCTCTTGCTCTCTTAATCAGGAGAGCCAGCATATCCGCCACGATATTAAATAATATAGGTGACATGGGGTCTCCTTGCCGAAGGCCCCTCTTTGATTGGAAGTAATGACCGACATCATCGTTAACCTTAATGCCAACACTTCCTCCTGTCACCATGGATTCAATCCACCTACACCACTCGGGCGAGAAACCTTTCATGCGTAGGGTTTGCTGCAGGAAAGGCCAATTGACCTTATCGTACGCCTTTTCGAAATCGATCTTAAGAATGATCCCATCTCGATTTTTGGTATGCAGTTCATGGATAGTTTCGTGTAAGATGACTACTCCTTCCATGATATTCCTGCCAGGCATAAAAGCAGTTTGTGTGGGGCTAACCACTGTCTTAGCTACTTGGTTCAACCTATTTGTGGCCACTTTAGTGAAAATTTTAAAGCTGACATTAAGGACACAAATGGGTCTGTATTGCTGAATCCTAGTAGCGTCCGCCAGTTTCGGGATGAGGGTGATGATCCCAAAATTTAGGCTGAAAAGATTTAGATCTCCCCGGTGGAAATCCGAAAAGAGAGCCAACAGGTCATCCTTGATCACATTCCAGAATACCTGATAAAATTCTGCAGGGAAACCATCAGGTCCCGGAGCCTTATTATGCTCCATCTGAAGTGACTAGTGAGGATCTGATTTTCCTCTAGTGAAACTTGGGGGATATCCCCTGTTAGATCCTCCCGTAATGAAATATCCACATCATCCGGAGGTCCAAAAAGTCTCTTATAATAATCAGTAATATGGCTTTTAAGCTGGTCAACACCGACAACTCTTCCTTGGTCATTCTCAAGTTTGAAGATAAGTTGTTTTCTGTGTTTACCATTAGCCATAAGATGGAAGAACTTAGTATTATTGTCCCCTTCCAGAAGCGTTTTGACTTTTGCCCTTTCGTACCATTTTATCTCCTCTTCTCTTAGAAGAGAAACTAGACACTCTTTTATATAGTGTTTCAAGTCTAACTCCTGAGCAGAGAGCTGAATCGTCTCCGCTTTCTTATCTAGTCGCTCAAGAATAGCGAGTAGTCATTTCTTCTCTTTTCTATATGTGCCAGCGGTGTGTTTGGCCCATCCCCTGAGATGTTGTCTGAGCCTTCTAATTTTATTCTGCCACCGCTCGAGAGGTGAACGCCCGGAGTTGTCAGATTGCCATAAATTTGCAACCATGTCATAAAACCCATCCCGAATCAGCCATCCCCTCTCGAATTTAAAGGGACGTTGGTCAGGGTGGTGGGTAGAAGCTCTCGTGTTCAGAATAAGAGGAGTATGGTCCGAAATATTCCTATCTCTTGGTTCTACTGTTGAGAGTGGATATCTGATTTCCCACTCAGTACTAACGAGAACTCTATCAAGCTTCTCAAAAGTCGGATCGTCACCCGGTCCCGCCCATGTGAATTGGCGACCAGACATTACAATCTCTTTGCTGTCTAAAGAATCAATAACAGCATTAAACAAGTTAGGCCATTTGAAATCAAAGGCTCCGGAGCTTTTATCCTCCGGCCCTCTCATAATATTAAAATCCCCCCCAATTAGATACGGGAGCGATTCTTTTGAGCAAGTGTTAACCAGTTCAGCCAAAAAAGCTTGTTTGTTTTGCTGTTGTGCTGGACCGTACACCGTATACAGCACAAATTTGAAGTCATCATGTTTGGATCGAAGGGTAAATTTCACATAGAAATCTCCCTCTGCTATGGCTCCAATATCAAAGACCTCCAAATCCACCCCTAGGAGGATGCCTCCTGATCGTCCATGAGGTGCCATACTGTGCCAGATGAAATTCCGGCCAGCGCACAACTTATTTAGAAAATGATCAGGGAAGACGTCCCTCCCGGTTTCAGAGAGAGCAATAAAATTGATTTGCTCCTCTTTTACTAATTCCGACAAAAATCTGTGTTTAGCCAAGTCACCCAGACCTCTGCTATTCCAGAAAACTCCTTTCATTTAATTAAAATTTTTGAAGGAGTTTTTGGTTTTGTCGGGGGCCTGCCGTTCTTGTTATATTTGGCAGCAACAGACTTTTTCTTTCTGTGGACAGGAGACAGATCGATAATGTGATCCACCTCCGTATCCTGCATATTCTCATTTAAATTACCACAGACGTGGCTGAGAACTGCTTCTAGTCTATTTTCCCTCTCCTCATCGCTCTCAGCACTACTAAAATTAGATTTTGATCTATCTAATTTTTTGCTAGCCTGAACCGTTAATCTATCAATTTCTAGATTTTTGATAGGAACAGATGAGGATTTAAAAAAAGAGGCAGAAGAACCTAGGTTGATGCCTAAATTATTTAGGTTCGAAGAAATGCGATTATCTGAAAGGCAAATAAAGGGCATACCTGTAGATTCAAGGTTCTTTTTTGCCGCTATTCTCGCAGTCTTCTTCAAGGTATGTTCATCTGCTGTAGTCTTGTTTCTAGCACTTCTGCGCAATTTGGGCACCTCCACCAAGTTCTGGTCCTTGGCTTGCTGATTCTCCTCAGGGGCCTTGACGATCAAAGTTTCTTCAATTTCCAGAGGCATCTGCTCGGTCATCATACTGATGGGCGATGCTCGAACAAGCTGTACTGGATCATGTACAGGCTGCTCAGTACCATGCAGTAGGTGCTCTGGATGTGCGTCGCTTGTTGCCACCGTCTCTGATCCCGCAGTAATAACAGCGGGCGCCTGCGGACTCCTCGGCTCCAACACCTGCAGGTTGCCGACGCTAGATGGTTGCTCCATCCCAACAGGGTCGGACGCCGGTTGATGAGTCGGTAGATTTTCACCAACCCCTAGGGTCACATCCCGGGGCGCCTCCTGGATGCCGGTCACCACCTGGACGCTTGACACCTCCTGAATGAAGTCTGCTTCCGGCGTGCTCACCACCACTGAAGCTGCCACCCCCGGCGCTTGCACCTTGATAGATGGAGAAATTCCGGGCAGTGGTGGTGAATTCTGAACCAACGCAGCATGGTGAATCGGTGGGTGTGCTGCGCCACCAATATTTTTCCCCGATGACTGGTTGCTGGCGTCAGAAGAGTGTTGATTATTGTTGTCTTCCTTTGCCTCATCCAAATGATGGTCTCCACCGCCATCCAGACCCTTATTGAGATCATCATCTAACAAATCATCCTCATCCGGGTTGAAAGAATCATCGGTCATAACAGCATCTGTCGTGAAGTAAATTCGGTAAATGCTCCTGTTCACACAAATATCCACCTGCTTTGCTATTGCATTGATGTCGAAAGCAGCCACTAAAATTCGGACTTCCCCAGTCTTTCGGAGGTGTACCATATCCACCTTCTGTGTCGCTCCTATGCATGAGCCCACTGCCCAAAGCGGCAAATAAGACTTGAGGATCCGAGGGACATTTGTTACCGTTACCCAGACCTGATCAAGTACCCTGATGGGTTGGACATCTTCCTCAAGCTTCTCGAACCGAAGCTTTCCCTCCTGGTTTTTGGTGGAAATGTGGCGAATAGCAATTATCCTATCCAATTCTTCCTTACAGGGGAAAGGAACAATATAAGATTTGTCTCCAGCCACACGTGCTGACCAGGTCCACTTTACAGGAAGAATTCTTGCTAATTCTGACTGCAGCAGCTCGGCAGAGACGTTGCCCTCCTCCACAGTAACTAGCGCGGAGAACTCTGAATCTTCCACCGTGACAATCTGATTTAGTCTCGCTTGCTGAATCATAAAGAATCCCATACCATCGTCAGCCGCAGCACAGTAAGCAACTGTTGGTTTAGGACCTCTGAGAAGGGGGCATTTGTTGGTAAAATGATCTTCCAAACAGATTGAACATTCTAATTTCACCAGCGGCTCCGTCTTGCGCTTTCGTTTCTGCTTGCCTTGATCAGCGTCCGCAGCAGCCTCTGGGGTTACTCCTGACGCTATGGGACCCCCTCGTCCGGAGCCACGGCCACCACCACAGTGAGTAGCGTGACCACCGCCACGGTTGGCCGGGGGGTGACCACCGCCACGGTTGGGAAGAGGTGCATGGGTGGGCAGGGGGGGTATGTTGGTCTCGGCAGCCTGTTGATCCTCCTTAGCCGCCGCTCCCTGCCCGTGAGATTGGCGCCCTTGTTGTGTCCCTCTTCCCCGGCGCGCCGGTGCCCCACGACGTCCACCATGTCCATGGCTGCCGGCCATGAGCGCCGATGCACCCCATTCTTCCTTTCCTTGTTGTCTGTCTTCCTCATACATGCAAAGCAACCAGGAATTCCATGTGAATGAGGTCGCTGAACAATGATGACGCTAGCGAGCAAGCATGTTATTACAAAGTTATTTCGTACAAACTTTACTTCATAACAGTGATACCTCTTGACAATGTCTTATTAATTAGTAATTAATAAGATTGGAAATCTTATTCATGAGGAAGAAAACGTTACTTGTACATTTGCAAAATTCAGAACATGCATCAGATTCCCTCTGGAATAATATCCTAGAAGGCTTATAACTAACAAACTAACAATTATTATCTGCTTGTGTTTTTAGGACACACTACATGGAACAGATTCAACAGAGGCCAGTCCTAGCTCAGACATGATAGCTACTAATACTAATAACTCTGCACGACTTACTCGCACAGAGACAATGATGGAAACTGCTTTTAGAGAATCTCAACTCGTGGGGAGAAGCATTGAAAAACAAGAACTCATGGAGCTAATTTTAAATAAAGGCAGCCAACAGCTTGAGCTGATTTATATTTGTGGAATGGGTGGTCTTGGAAAAACTACTCTAGTCAAATATGTCTACCAAAGCCAAGAGCTATCTGGTAATTTTGATAAGCGTGCTTGTGTCACGGTCAAGCGCCCTTTTGATCGCGATGACCTTCTTAGTAGCTTGGCAATGCAATTGCATGATAGACAAAAAGAGGGAGTTGAATCTTCATTGTCTAGCCTTTTAGAAAGAAAGAAATACATAATTGTTCTTGATGATATATCATCCACCAGAGAGTGGGATGATATAAGACAACAATTCCCTCCAACAGAAAGAAGCCGTATCATAGTCACCACTAGGGAAGAGAATATTGCAAAACATTGTTCGCAGAAAGATGAAAACATACACAAGCTCAGAATTCTAGAGGACAAGGATGCACGTGATCTCTTCACAAAAAAGTAAGGGTGCCATTTTATATATCATCTCTGTTTTTCTTACTTGGAATTTCGTTGTATCCATAGAATGAAGGCTTAAGGAAATTACTATACAGTAGTCTATCAACCCGTGCTCTTGCACAGGATACATTTTTAGGATGTATATATATATATTAAAAGTTGATAGATAACTTTAATAGTAGCAGTTGTTGATATTTTTGTTATTTTTTATAATAACATATTTTTATTGTTTAGAGTTTATATAGTATTTTATTTTATCTCTAGTATTAGAGGTGATTATTATAATTCAACTTTGATACTGGCATGGTTGATTTGATTCATTTTATATAAATAATGGCAAGGTGATAAATAATTTATATCCAAATTTAGGAAGTTAGTTAATTCATATTTCTTAATGGCATAATGGATAATTTATATGTACATTTAGGTGTTATTTTAATTCATCATTTATAATGGCATGGTGGGTAATTTATTTGTAAATTTAGGGGGTTATTTTAATTCATATTTCATAATGGCATGGTGGGTAATTTATATGAAAATCTAGAGGATTACTTTAATGGTATTTCATAATGGCATGGTGAGTAACTTTTTAGAAAATATAATAGATCCAATGGCTAGTATTATTAGATACTATTTGATGGAAAGCTAGATGTTTTTTTTATTTTTGTGGGAATTTCTAGGATTTATTTTTTTTTCTAGCGTGCTTCGTAATTCATGTTTCTTTTGTAATTTCTAATTAGTAATAGTAATATAAGATGTACTAAAGTAAACACATCGTATTGTTTATAACTCCATATTTTTAGTATAACCAACATAATAAGCAACCTATAACTTTATAAGTATACATCTTTATTTTCTTATCTATTTGAACCCTGAAAATTGTTCATCAAATCGTGCTCCTGCACTGAATTATATTTTTAAGGGAGTTAGGTTCTATAAATCAATTGTTAAATTTAGGACTCAATGACAATCATAAGAAATGCTTATCTTTGCTCTCACTAAGTTGTACTTTCTTATAACTGTTTTGTTGAAATTGATTTTAGTTTATGATTTCTCTTTATATTTTTTTCATTCTTATTCATACTTTGTCTCTTTGTACTCACCTCCATGTGTGTATGACATGTGTTTAGACAAAACCTTATATTCAGCAATCTGTTCGATGTGGAAATAGATATGGTCATCCCTTCTTGTATACATGGTGTGATACATGTTTACAATGAGATAGCTTTTTCAATATTAGAATTATGTTTTGTACAGATCCAACTCTAAACTCCACTTTTGATTTAGTAGAGCAGTCCAAAAACCCAAGTGACTATCTTTTGGAGCAGGCAACCACCATTTTGGTGGAGCGAGTAAAGAGGTGCTCAATGGATTAAATTTTTTGGTGAATCTACTCCACCGTGGACTTTTTTTTTTGGGAGAAGTAGAAAACCTACAAGTCTTAACAACATATAGGTATTCTTGATGCAGATTTAGGGACTACCAATTGTAGCATTGGATACTTTAGAAGAACATATATGTGACTTTTTTGTAGTGACAACATGTAGGTAGTCTTGATGCAGATTTAGGGAGTTACTTTTGGTTATTTCCAAAAATGGTGGAGTGAGGTAATTTACATGCTAATTTAGAGGGCTATTTTAGATGCTTCTTGAAAATTGCCTAGGTAATGATGATGGGAATGGCTAATTACGTGCAAATGTAAAGGGTTACTTTTGATATTTTTCATAATGGCATATGTGGTTAATTTAGATGAAAAATAGGGGGATAGCTTACATTATTTAATAATTATGGTGGTTTATAATTCTGAAATAGACTTAGGGATTATTTTATAGTGTTTTTTCATAGTGGTACAGATTGGTAATTTCAATACAGATTTATAGATTATTTTTTAGTATATTTGCATATTGGCAAAATCGAGTGATTTCTTAGATAATGGAATGGATCCAATGTCACCTGTCACTGTTGAGGATGATTAGTTTACTAAATGTATGATAAGATGTTTTTTTGCGAGAGTTTCTACGCTTCAATTTTTTTCTAGCACATCCCATAAGGTATTAACATGGAGGCTTGAAAAGCAGCTTTCATTTAGCAATAGTAAGATGCATATAACATAACAGTTTTACTTTACAAAATAAATTGCAAAGACCAGTATGCAGGTATTAAACTGTTGAGTAGTGCTATAAACTAAAATTGATCTGATTTCAGGTATTTGGGCAGACAATTGATTTGTATAAGAAATACCCTGAACTGGTGGAAGAAGCACAATCAATACTAAAGAAATGTGGTGGGCTTCCCCTTGCAATAGTGACGATAGGAGGCTTTTTGGCAAAGCAACAGAAAACTCCAGCTGAGTGGAGGAAATTGAATGACCATATTAGTGCTGAGTTGGAGATGAACCCAGAGCTTGGGTTGATAAAAAATATCCTCATTAAAAGCTATGGTGGTTTACCTTATCACCTCAAGTCTTGTTTTTTGTATTTGTCCACCTTTCCTGAAGACTACAACATCAGTCGGAGACGCTTGGTGCAACGATGGATAGCAGAGGGTTACTCAAGTGAGGTTCGAGGCAAGTCCCAGGAAGAAATAGCTGACAGCTACTTCATGGATCTCATTGATAGGAGCATGATCCTACCATCTAGGAAATTAATTGGTACTAGAAAGGGAGTTGACTCTTGTCAGGTCCATGATCTCATGCATGAAATAAGCATCTCATAGTCAATGGATGAAAACCTTATTTTTAGGCTGGAGGAAGGTTACAGCTCAAACACAAAGGACAAGGTTCGGCATGTTGCCATAAGCAGCAATTGGGAGGGTGATAAGAGTGAGTTTGAAAGTGCAATAGACTTGGCTCACATACGGTCGCTTACAGTGTTTGCAGAGTGGAGGCCCTTTTTCATCTCAAAGAAGATGAGGCTGCTACGTGTGCTTGACTTGGAAGGCACAAAGGGTCTAGTTGACCATCACCTTGAGCATATCGGGAGGCTGCTTCACCTAAAGTATGTTTCTCTGAAGAGATGTGATGAAATATATCACCTACCAGATTCATGGGGTAATCTCCGACAATTGCAGACCCTAGATATCAAAGGCACACGCATATGCCATCTGCCAAAAGCCATCACCAAGCTTACCAAGCTGCAGTATCTATTTGGTGGGGAGCTGGGACCTTTGTGTGTCAATGAGAACGATAGACTACCAGATGATCTACCAAAGCTTTGTGGAGCATGCTGCGCACCTCAGCTTTTGAAGGATGTTGAGGGAATGGCGGGTGATCCGAATAGGAATGATGTGTGCTCTTTCTGGTGCCACGTTGTATTCCCTACGTTAGCATCAAGGAGACTAGACCCATATGGTGTTGTAGTGCCAAAAGGGATTTGGAAGTTGAAAAGCCTGCGCACGTTGGGTGTTATGAACATCGCTGGTGGAAGTGGAAAAGCTATGCTGCGGGACATGAGAAAGCTCACCCAGTTACGCAAGTTAGCAGTGAGAGGCATTAACCAGGAGAACTGCAAAGAGCTCTGTTCCACCCTTGCTGATCTTAGCCGTGTGGAATCAATGTCATTGAGATCGAGTGGCAATGAGTCGGGTTTACATGGCTGCTTAGATGGTCTATCCACACCTCCGAAAAACCTCCAGAGCCTCAAGCTGTACGGCAAACTCATCAAATTGCCAGAATGGATCGGGGGGCTCCAGAGCCTTGTGAAATTGGTGCTAGAGGAAACCAGGCTAATGGAGGTTGATGGCACCATGCAAGTCCTTGGCAAGCTACCAAACCTGGCCATCCTGCGTCTGCGATTGGAGCCATTATTGATGGGTGGAGAGCACCGTCGTCTCAGTTTCCATCGAGGGGTGTTCCCGAGTCTGATGGTCCTACACCTGCATTATATAAAGGACCTCGACTCTGTGGAGTTTGTAGCAGAATCAACGCCTAAGCTCGAGGTGCTGTGTTTTTGTACTTATGCAAAAGGTGCAAAAGACCGCATGTTTTCTGGGCTGACAGATCTTCCAAGGATCAAGGAATTCATACTGGACAACTTTGGCTACAAGGTGGGTTTCTTGAAAGACCTGCAGGAGCAGCTCGCCGGGAACCAAAATGGACCTGTTTTGAAGAGGTGCAACGAGGAGGAGCTCGGCTAGTGTATCTAGCTATTAAATTTCATCTCATGCCACTATCTATCTAATAGTCTCTGTGTGGGCTTTCCTTGTAAACTCGCAAAAAACAAATGCAGCATGTATGTATGCAGCTAGGTTGTGCGGGCCCTGGCAGGTGTGACGCCGGCACTGATCTTGACCATCATATCGTCGTAATTTTGTTTCGTCTGCTGCATGTCTTGTTTTTGTACCCATGATTTAACGTTGGCATGCTTCATTCTGTAGTCCCTGTTCGGCGACACAGCAAAGGTCCAGCATCATGCAAAGAGGGATCCGGGAACTGATCAAAGCCGTGAGGTGCTACTCCCCTTGTTGCCCTTATTGTTGTATGTGAACAGTTGAACTACGTGTTGTTGCTATTTGACTTGGTCAGCATATAGACTTGACGAAAGCAAAGCTGTGTCTGTTCTTCTGTTCATGGTTGCGCCTCAGCCTCCAGCTGCGCGGCCTCACGAAGAAGTTGCTCTGCTTCGTGGCATACTGCCAGTTGTTGAAGTTTTTTTTAATATAGGAATAAGTCTGGCTTCCGCGCTCATGACTGGGGGTTCAGGTCAAATTATTACAACTCATGCTAATTGAAAACAAAATCAAAATCCAATCTGAAATACAAAAGGCCATCCAAACGAGAAAAATAGCTCCATAGTTGAAGATTCTAAAATCTTGCATGCTTCCACAACTTCTTCTTTCTTATCATCAGTACGCTGCAACTGAGCCCAAAGACGAAACCAGTGGGTCCCCCTGAATACAGCCTGCAAAACATATTTCGGCTTGCACTTGTTAAACAAAATATCATTTCTGGTGAGCCATAAAGCCCAGCATAGAGCTGCTGCTCCAGCTAAAAGCATACCCACTTTGTTTAGACCACCCTGTTTTGACCAAGTATCAAATAAATTTATGATATTATGAGGAGGCATCAGACCCATTGTAGTACAGGCAACATGCCATAGAAATTTGGCAAAATGGCATTCAAAAAACAAATGTTGGATTGATTCGGGCTGGTTGCAAAACTCACAATTTGTTCAACCATTCCAATTTCGTTTAGCCAAATTATCCTTTGTTAAAAGAACTCCCCTCTTTAGAAACCACAGAAATATCTTAATCTTTAAAGGAATCCTCAAATGCCAAATTTCTTGTGATACTACAGTACCATTGTTAATGAGAGAATTATACATCGACCCAACGGAAAAGGAACCCGATTTATGTAAACCCCACACGAAGGTATCGTTACCCTCCTCTAGATTAACAGACAGTAAATTAGCAACCAGGTTGTGCCATTCATGTAACTTATTTCCCACTAAAGCTCTTTTAAAAGAGATATTTAGTGGAGATGACCTGAAGACCTCAGCCACTGTTGCATGTTTTTTGCGAACAATGTTAAACAGATTTGGGTAAACATGTTTAAAAGCATGGTTCCCTAACCATTTGTCCTCCTGAAACCTTAATTGGTTCCCGCTAACAAGTTTGAACCTCCCTAAGTTTAGGAAGAGGTCTTTAACTTTCATGAACCTCCTCCAAAAATAGGAATCTCCTAATTTATTCTCAACTTGAGCAAGCGGTTTTCCTTTCAGGTATTTGTTTTTGATTAGATCTTGCCACATCCCCTCCTCATTGCAAAGCTTAAAAAGCCATTTACTCAAAAGACATTTATTTTGTATCTCTAAATTATGCACCCCTAATCCTGCTTGATCTTTTGGTAGACAAATTAAAGGCCATTTTACCAATCTATACTTCTTTTTATGGTTGTCATTTTGCCAGAAAAATTTAGACCTAAAATAATCAATCTTTTTCAAGATGCCCCTTGGGACCTAAAAAAAGGAGATCATGAACATGGGCAAACTAGATAAAGCAGAATTTAAAAGAACCAGTCTACCGCCATAAGAGAGCATTTTTCCTTTCCAATTGCTCAATTTCTTTTCTATTCTGTCCTCAATTGACTTTCAATCTTTGTTGTTTATAACTTTCTAAAGCGCATAGGGAGCCCTAAATACCGAAAATGGTATTCACCGGCTTTGCAACCAAACAAGTTAGACTAAAGGGACTTACATTCTTTTTGCCTGGCCAAAGCAGAAAATTTCACTTTTGTGAAAGTTTATTTTTAGACCAGATAATTCCACAAACATGCAAAGAATCATTTTCATGTTTTTTGCTTGTTCCATGTCATGATTTAAAAATAAAATTGTATCATCTGCGTATTGAAGAATAGATAAACCCCCCTCAACTAAATGTGGAACCACTCCACGTACTTGCCCATTGGTTTTAGCCCTAGACAGGATAATGGCGAGCATATCGACCACAATGATAAACAAAATCGGGGATAGGGCGCCTCAGCCCCCAGCTGCGCGGCCTCAGGAAGAAGTTGCTCTGCTTCGTGGCATACTGCCAGTTGTTGAAGTTGGCTGCAGCGAATAATATAGCCAGGTGTGTGATTTCATTCACATAGGCGGTTCCTTTCTGTCATTGGCTTGATACACGCAAAATTGCTCAAATTTATCGGCTGCTATAGCGGTGGTGCTTGCATGAATTGGGGGGAGAAGCACTAGCTCGCGCTCGATGGTAGGAAGGTGTGTCTCTCTCGACCCATCACCTTTGTCACTCATTACGATTTACTAGTACAATCGAATATATCAGAGAGACACATGGTATGCCGTCACAAAATGCTACATCTGGTTTGTGTCAGGCAATCGCAGCATGATTTTTGTGTCAAGCAATTGCAGCAAGAGGTCCATCAATATAACGACGATACAGGACTACCAAAGCACACCCTGCTGGGTTAGGTCCATCCGTCCATGGGACATAGAGGCACCAGGCTAGCTGCAGACCTGCAGTATAATGCGGCTACCTTCGGTCGTTATATTGATGGACCTCTTGCAAGCCGTAGCGCCAACTCCGGTCAGACTCTGTTTCTTAAAAAAAAAAAAAAAAACTTCGGTCAGACTCAACACTTGTGGCGTCAAAAGAATATGCACACTCTGAATGAAGCGGCACGTTTAACACTAATAATATTGATGGGCTAGCAATATATAGCCTATGGTAATTGGTATATATGATTATTGTTCATGCTAGCAATAACCAAGGCAGCTGATCGATTTCCTCGACTGTCACTGTCACGTAGCAGTGCGTGTCGTGTTGCAGGTCTTTCAGTTCAGCATCATCTCTGTTACCTTTTACTAGCACAAGGGAAAAGAATTTAAGAAGATATGTATTAACTGCAAAGAAGACGACCCACTGTTTATCTGGGGCTCCCCCTGTCCTCCACCAAGTTGAGGCTGGAGGCTTTCTGCCCACTCATTGCCAAGGCGGATAGGTACCTGGCAGGATGGCAAGCGTCTCTTCTCAATCCCATGGGGAGGTTGGTGCTTGTCAATTCGGTTCTTGACAGTCAACTCATCCACTACATGAGCTCGCTGATGTTGGCACCTGGGGCATTGAAACGGGTCGATCAGAAACGCCGGGGGTTCCTGTGGGCTGGAAGTGGCAGGGCAAATGGAGCTCAGTGCCTTGTTGATTGGGAGAGCGTGTGTGCGACCAAGGAGGATGGTGGTTTGGGGGTGCGACACTTGGAAACCCAGAATGCCTGTCTACTGCTAAAACTCCTGCATCGGCTGCATACAGCTACTGCTTCCTCTTGGGCGAACTGGGCGCGTGGCCAGGTCTGCCTGGCAACTTTGAGGGGGGCACTGAGTGGCAGTCACTGGGATGTCCTGAGGTCGCTGCTCCCCACATACAGGGCAGTCACGACGAGCCAAGTGGGGGACGGGCGCGCCACTGCGTTCTGGCATGATGCCTGGGACGACGATGATGACCTGGCAACGAGATACCCTTCCCTCCTGAGCCATGTGCGGGACTCGGAGGTCAGTGTCAGGGCAGTGATGGAAGCTGGGCTTGCTAGCACGCTGGTGCCACGGTTCACAGAACAAGCGAGCCGAGAGCTCCAGGAGGTGAATGAGCTGCTGGGCGCGGTGACGCTCACGGAAGAACCAGACATCAGGCTGTGCACTGCTGCAGTCGGGGACAAACTGAAGACTGGTTGGCTCTACCCTCTCCTGCGTGGCGTGGAAGGGGCACCTGATGCAGAAACCAAGTTCATATGGCGCAGCAGGGCTCCTCCCCGGGTGCAGTTTTTTGGCTGGTTGTGCATAAAGAAAAAATTCAGTGCAAGGTAAACCTTTACACCAAGAAGATTGTGGAGGATGCGATTTGCGACTGCTGCCGGAGGGAGCCTGAAACGACCGCCCATGTGCTCTTCCGTTGCGCGTTTGCGAGCTGTTTCTGGCGCTGGATGGAGATCGACCTCCCGGCACAGGGCAAGGTGTGCCTGCAGGAGCTGCGGCGTCCGCGCGGTGTGCCGGAGCGCCATTTTGACACTTTTGTGCTGTTGTGCTGCTGGGAATTGTGGAAGAGGCGAAATCGGCAGGTCTTTGATGGTGTCGCGACGACTATGAGAGAGTTCACGTCCAAGGTCAGAGCGGAGGCGATGCTATGGAGCCAGCGTTTCAAGGTGGCGGACCGATGGGTAGTCAAGGAATGGTGTAATAAGCTCACTATGGCAAATTAGGCCTTAAAAAACTTGTTGTAAACTGAAAACCTGTTGTATCCTTCGGGCCGTTTTTTTGGGGCCAAAGAGCAATGAAATTCAGGTGGGGGACCCTCTCCCCCCCCCCCCCGGGTGACCGTCAAAAAAAAAAAAAAAAAGAAGACGACGACACGGAGCAGAGTAATTTGGACCCAAGATCAAGCCTAGATCCTCGATCTTTTGGCCCGCGACGACGGCCGGCCCTCTTCACTGCACGGCACGGCGATCGATCACCGCAGGAGGGAATAGCCGACGGCACGCAATGGCTCCTCTCGCCACCTCCCTACGGTACGGTCCCCCCACGCCTAACCTCTACTACAACGAAGCGCGCGCGGCGCAGGTGGCCGGGTCCCCATCGCCACCACGCAAGCGGCGTGACCAGCACCGGGTCAGGTGAGGCGGTCACTGGATTCGTCTCCACCTCAGACCATATATAACTGTAAAAATTAACTAAAATGTATTCCACCACCCCTCAGTCGCTGGGCTGTCGCCATTCTTGGCATAGTTAGCGTGCAGGGACAGACTAATCAACCAAGTCTGCCGGCGTCTTGGTCGATATTAATACTCATCGTTGCTGCGCAACCATCTGAATTATTTGCCCCCAACAACCAAGCTCAGGTGAGGTCATCTCAATTATTTTGGGCTTAATTATGAAGTGATTTCCTGCATAATTTATTAGGAATATCCACACATCATTTTTGGGAAGAGAGCCATGGAGGTGACCGCACTCATTGTGGGCAAGTCCATGCTTGATGGCGCGCCTGGTTACCCTAAATCTGCTCTCGCTGAGGAGGTGGCCTTGCAGCTCGACATACAACGTGACCATGCTGTCATTAGGGATGAGCTCGCCACGATGCTGGCGTTCCTACGCCTGGCGGATCATGCAGCTAAATGCAGGGGGTGCAATTTGTCAAATACAAAGTCTAAAGTCTAGAACAGCGTCTCAATGCAGCGCCACTGTTTTGTTGATGGCGCCACTGTAGCTCGATCCCCTTATGAAGCAATAACAGGAGCCCATCTCCATGCATGCCCTGCTCCGTCCTCAACCATCCAATCCACCAAAGTACTGAACTAGCAGGTACTGCTCCCCTAGTTTTTCTCCATGGCTTTAGCGCCAGCAGTACATAGAAGCGGTGGTCTTCTTAAAATGATCCAGCAGACTTCTATTATTAAAGCTTCCTAAGATGATCCAGCAGATATCAATGGGAAATTCCTGCACCGAACATTTTTTTTAGATAATGGGTCAGGGTAACAAATCCTTCCAATCCAAGTCTAACCTTATGAACTATACTTGTGTACAGGATTGTCAAGATAAACTAAAATTGCTAGTGCCACCGCCTAGCTCAGAAGATGCCACAAGGAATACCAATGACATTTATACCGGATCATTCTAGAGTTGGCTTGAGAGTGCACACCGTCTGGCTTTTCACATCTGGTTCTCTAGGGTTT
Organism: Paspalum notatum; assembly: GCA_022530915.1. Taxonomy (NCBI): domain Eukaryota; kingdom Viridiplantae; phylum Streptophyta; class Magnoliopsida; order Poales; family Poaceae; genus Paspalum; species Paspalum notatum. Next base: position 2,149,713 of record CM039691.1, read on the forward strand.
ACTATATGCAGTTTCTTACGTGGGCCACGTAGGTGTAAAAACATCTATAAATTTACTTGTAATCTTTTTAGCTAGTGACTGATTGGCCCTAGCAAATTTACACGTCTAAATCTAATCACTATTATGTATTTTAAATATTGATTTCTATATTATACATTTCCTTTTTAGAATTTATACACTTCCTTCGAATATTAGACCATTTTTAGTGGATATTGTTTGCAAAGTTGAGTGCAAGCCAGCTTGTTTATATATATTGAGCAACAAATTTTTTATATGATTTGTTGAAAATCTTCACTTTCACCAATATTTTATAATAACACTATCCAAAAATGTTTTGAATCATATATTACCCACGAAAGTTTACCCCATTTGCAACCGCCGCCGATTTGTCTTCACTCTTCACCCTTGAGTATAACTTTTAGAAAAAAAATCAACTGCCGCCGAGTCGCTGGGCCCTCGCTTTTATTGGCATAATTTCAGAACAGACTAATAACAAGTCAAGTCTGCCGGCTTGATCAATGTTAATACTTGAGTGCACATCGTTGCTGTGCAAGCATCTCAATTATTTGCCCCAACTAGCTCAGGTGAGGTAATCTAATTTGGCATAACTATATGTATGGACTTATGAAGTACTTTCCTGCGTGCATATAATTTAGTAACGTGTAACTTGCGTCTCGCAAAATGCTTATGTCACCCTGTAAAAGAAATGCTTACAGGTCACTCCAGTTCACGACCTGAGCAATTACCATCCCAAAGTATAAGTCTTCTGAACAAACGTAAAGAGATTAGCTAGTGCCGATATAGAAACCAGCGGTGATGGGCTAAAAACAGGGATGGTTGTTGCTGACGTCGTGAAGGGTAAGTAGAAAATAGCAGAGGACAGTCATGCAGGCGACTGCGCTGAGTGTGCACGGGCAAGTCTGTGCTTGACAGAGCGCTGGGCTACGCCAAATCTGCTATCGCAGAGGAGGCGGCCTTGCATAGTACTTGTAAGATTGGTTACGTTTAATCAATAGACACCAAAATTATGAACCCATGTTTTCTGTCCAAGTATACCCTCAACCCGGTGGCATCTCATCATGTTCTTAGTTCTTTATGTATTGCACAAGTCTTGATGAAAAATGACAACTTGTTCGGACCTACAGTTGAGTACGTCCTTTTAATCAAGTGACTGGCTTCAGAACTGACACCAACAAGCATTTGCAATATCTTCCCATAGTCCCATCCACACAGCACACCGGCCGAGAGGAGAGCAGGCCATGGAGGCGACCGCGCTGAGTGTGGGCAAGTCCGTGCTTGATGGAGCTCTTGGCTACGCCAAATCTGCTGTCGCAGAGGAGGTGGCCTTGCAGCTCGGCATCCAGCGCGATCATGCTTTCATCAGAGACGAGCTTGCGATGATGCAGGCTTTCCTATAGGCTGCGCATGATGAGAGAGATGACCATGAGGTGCTCATGACTTGGGTGAAGCAAGTCCACGACGTGGCCTACGATGCAGAGGACTGCCTCCAAGATTTTGGCATCCATCTCCACAAGCCATCGTGGTGGTGTCTCCCTCGCACTTTACGAGAGAGGCGCCGCATCGCCAAGAAGATGAAGGAGCTGAGAGCCAGAGTTGAGGATGTAAGCCAGAGGAATCTACGGTACCAGCTTATCAAGAGCTCCGGTTCTAAGCCTGCAACAACTGCTGAGCAGTCGAGCAGTACGGCTGCAGCGATATTTGGCATCGATGAAGCACGTCGTCTCAAATGCTGATCTTGTGCACCTGGTGAACATGGAAGATGAAGACCTTAGAGTGATATCAGTGTGGGGAACCAGTGGTGATTTTGGGTTGACATCCATCATCAATACGGCCTATGAGAATCCAGATATTCAAGAGAAGTTCTCATGCCGAGCATGGGTAAGAGTACATCATCCGGTCAACTCAAATGATTTCATCCAGAGCTTGGTGAAGCAGTTTCGAGTAGGTGTTGGGATTAGCCTTCTGTCGCTGGTAGAGAAGACAGGGCAAGAGTTGGATGAGGAGTTCATTGGATATGTAAACGAGAAAAGTTACCTGGTTGTGCTTAATGGGATGTCCAGCTTTGAAGAGTGGAAATGGATTAAAGTATGTTTCCCGAACAACAGGAAAGGGAGCCGAATCATAGTGTGCACACCACAACCTGAAGTTGTGAGCTTGTGTGGAGGGCAAGAAAGCCAAGTAATGGAGCTCAAGAAATTCTCGGCTAATCAGACCATTTATGCTTTCTATGAAAAGGTACTTCACATTATTTTGGAACCAAGATCACTTCACATTATTTTCTTCAAAATAACATAGGTGGGTGATATAGACCCATGGCTACCATTGTTAGGAAAGCCGAATTGATAAGCTCATGTTTCTGACATCCCTTTGAATTTCTAAGATTTTTCTCTTTATGTTGCAAATCCTATGAGGATTATTAATATGGAGGCTCAAAAAGATGAATCCAATTAGTAATAACTAGCTCATCAACCCGTGCTCTTGCACGTGTTGGAGTTTGGAGATGTAGATTTAATCTTTAGTAATATTAGAGATGTTATTTTAATTCATCCTTCGTAACTGAATTATGGTAATGTACATGCGAATTTAGAAATTATTTTAATTTATCTTTCATGATGGCATATTGGTAATTATATGCAAATTCAAAGCTTATTTTAATTCATCTTTTATAATAGCATGGTGTAATTTGTATGCAAATTTAGATTGTTACTTAATTCATATATTACAATGGCATGGTGGGTAATTTTTATGCAAATTTGAGGTGTTATTTAATTCACATTTTATGATGGCATAATGGAAATTTTTATAAAAAATTAGGGGATTATTTTATTTCATCTTTTATAATGTCATGGTGGATAATTTTTTTGGAAACTATAATACATCTATTATTAGAGCTGCACGGTCTGTTTCTGATTATTGCAAGAATTTATATGATTTTATCTTTTATTTAGCGCATCTTATGAGGATTAAGAAGGAGGCTCCAAAACGAGTCTTCAATTAGTAATAGCAAGATTAGGCACGAAATATCTGTTTCATAGAAAGGTTTCTAGCATCTTTATAAAAAAATTATAGGATCATTTAATAGTCTAAATTTATAAATGTGAAATTTTGACAAAAAACTGAGAGTAAATTTGAAAATGAGAAACTTTGCCAAAAAAAAACATGCTCTCGTTAAGAGTTGAACTCAAAACCTTTTATAATGACAGAGGTGGGTAATTACTTGAAAAATAAATAAAAAATGGAAAAATATGCAAAAAGAAAAAAAGAAATTTGCTTTCGTTGAGAATTGAACTCAAAACCTTTTATAATGACAGAGGTGGGTAATTAATTAGAAAATAAATTAGAAATAGAAAATTTTGCCCAAAAAAAAGAAGAAATTTACTTTCATTGAGAGTTGAACTCAAAACCTTTTGTAATGGCATAGGTGGGTAATTACTTAGAAAACATATCTAATGACTATTAATATTCGAATCTGCCAATTGATGGCCAGATGTTTCTGATTTTTGTAAGAGTTTTTACGATTTATCTTTTTTCTGGTGCACTTCGTGAGGATTAACGTGGAGGCTTCAAAAGGAGCCACTAATTAGTAATAGTAAGATAACATGTTGATGCAAATCTATGCTAGCTACCATGTAAAATCTTTGCATACAGAATAAATAGTAAATGAATGTTATTTTCTTGTTTGAAGCCTTTTTTCTTACCTTTTATCATTTAAATTCTGGTGATATGGTGATACATATTCTGCGTTTTCCCTGAAATATTGAATCAATCTCTATGTATGCATGCAAAATATATTGATTTTACATTTGAGACTCCACTTATTTTAAGTAAATATTTTTTAAAACACTTTACAGCGATTGAAGTTTGTGACAAATATTGTATACTTGCGTCGACTTCACAGGATCGGACTAAATCACCAATGGTAATGGCTAGCTTAAATGAAGCTACAGGTACCAAAAATTCGGTGCCGGCCAATGAGATACAGGGGCATCAATCTAAATGTGATGATGAGACAAGGGTGGTCACAAACAGACTAACTCGTGTCAAAACTATGGTAAATGCTTTGGAGGAGTCTCAACTTATCGGCCGAGAGAAAGAAAAATCTGACATGATTGAACTCATTGTAAATAGTAAAGATCTTTCGGTGATCTCAGTGTGGGGAATGGGTGATCTTGGGAAAACTACTCTAGTGAAAGATGTTTACCAAAGCCAAAAGCTTATTGGCTTGTTTGAAAAACGTGCTTGTGTTACAGTGATGCGTCCTTTCATTCTCAAGGAGCTTCTTAAGAGCTTAATTATGCAAATAAATGCAGAATCCTTTGGAAAAAAAAGCAACAAATGATTTTGGGTGGGGCTCATCAAGAAACAAAATAGCACTGATGGGAGTTGATGAATTAATAAAAGAGGTTGCTAGTCGTTTAGAAGGAAAGAGGTGCTTGATTGTGTTAGATGATTTGTCATCTACAGCAGAATGGGAACAAATAAGACACAGTTTTCCCAAATTGGATAATACAAGTCGGATTATAGTGACCACAAGAGAACAAAGTATTGCTAAACATTGTTCGAAGAATCAGGATAACATATACAAGCTCCAAGTTCTCAAGGACAAGGGTGCACTTGCCCTCTTCACAAAAAAGGTACTGATACAATATAATCATGCTCCTTTTTTGGGTCGACTTTTTTGTGACAACTTGGAAGTAACTCCTTAAATTTGCATCTCAGATAACTAGACTTGTAGCTTTAAAATTTATATCAAGATTCAACGTCACGCGATGATAAACAAATTATCATAAACTATGCAAGATAAATAAGGATGTGCACTAAGGTTTTGCTATAAGTGTTACTAACTCTACCAAAAAAGACTTGCAACCTAAGTTCCACTTAGAAATTAATCTATCAAGCTAGTATAGAAAAGTAAGCACACAACTGCAAAAATGTAAATACGAAATCTAAAGAGTTGGGTAGAGTGATACAAACTGCTGATGACAATGGCTAGGGATGCAAGGTGGGTTACCCACAAACCTACAAATAGGTCATTTTTCCATAGGCACCTGTGAAACCTGTGATATAGCTCCTAATCATCCATTAGTTCAAATTTCTTTGGACCATAGTGGCACTGTTATAACATCCATTATGTTGGCACATCGCTTGGGTCAAACTGTAGGAGAAAAGGAAATGAAATGTCCTACACACTAGTATATCAATCTGTGCTTTCGAACGGGTTAGAATATTAAATGTATCATGTGTTACAATACAACATATATAGATCTATTTTTATACTTAGTTTTTTATAATAGCATATCTTCCTACATATATGTATGCTTAATTGATTTAGATAATCTTTTGATCGATTGCAAAAATAGATGATTTTAATATAAATCTGAGTTGTTACTTTCATTATCCTATCGGTCATAATAATTAAGGTGAACAATTTAATTATAAATTAGAGGGCTATTGGTATTATCCATTATAATAGCAAATATGTTTACAATTATGTATAAATTTAGGGTGTTTTCATATTTTCTTTCATAATGGCAGAGTGGATAATTAATACGTAGTTTTAGTGGTCATTTAATATTTTTTTGATAATGGAAAAGGTGTGTGATTACTCAAAAAACAGATCTAATGGATTCCAACCTATTTTTTATTATTGTGAGAACTTTTATGATTTCATTTTTTTAGCGCATCCTGTAAGGATTGACCAGAAACATCAAAAAGAATCTACAATTAGTAATAGAAAGATTAGGCAAAAAAATATCTGTTTCATGAAAAGTTTCTAGCATCTTTAATGGAAAAGCGGACGAAAACTAAAGGTAATTTTAAAAATGGGAAAAACCTAAAAAAAAAGAAGAAGATATTTGCTTTCGTTGAAAATTGAACTCAAGACATTTCATAATGGCAGAGGTGGATAATTATTTAGAAAACAGATCTAATAGTTATCAATGGTCTGATGCTTCTGATTATTTGAGAATTTCTAGGATTTATCTTTTTTTAGCGTGCTTTGAAAGTCATGTTTCTTTTAGAACTTTCAATTAGTAATAGTAAGATAAGATGGATACAGTTGAACCAATTCCACACTCGTCACCATTCTCCTCTGTTCTCTTGTGCATCGTAACCATGGTGGTTGAGATACATTTACTCCCTCAAAGAGAGAAAATCGGGAGGTCATAGGAGTCATCACTCGTTTATGAGGTCGCCGGAAGGAGCACAGTGAGGAACACGTCATGCCTGGCAGCCATGCACTCGAGGTGGTCAGTGCAAGTGTAATAGTTCAGAGAAAATCGGTAGTTGAGGGCTCTCAGTTTTTATATCTGATCAATAGATCAGTGAATCAATTAGCCATCTTCTTTCTAACTCCCGCACGGTCAATAGTAATAGTTCAGAAAATATGGTAGGAAGCTAATGCATGAAAAATAATTACCATAGTCGTTGCAATGAACAAATAAACAATGAGGAATACTTATTTTTAAATTAGAAGTAACAAGAGTACCAATTTTACAAATTTCAGGTATTCAAGAAGGCCATAGATTTAGAGAAGCAGCATCCTGAACTGATTGGAGAAGCAAAACTGATCTTGAAGAAGTGCAGCGGACTTCCCCTTCCAATAGTCGCCATTGGTGGATTCTTATCAAACCAACCTAAATTAGCTATGGAGTGGAGGAAATTGAATGGGCATATTAGTGCTGAATTGGAAATGAACCCAGAGCTTGAGGCTATAAGAACAATCCTGAGTAAAAGCTATGATGGTTTACCCTACCATCTGAAGTCTTGTTTCTTGTACCTGTCCATCTTTCCGGAAGATCACAAGATTATCCGGAGACGTTTAATGCGGAGGTGGGCAGCAGAAGGCTATGCAAGGGACATCCGAGGAAAATCTGCAGAAGAAATAGCTGATGACTACTTCATGAAACTAATAGACAGGAGTATGATTCTACCATCTCAAGCATCAATTCATAGTAGAAGAGGAATCAACTCCTGCCAAGTCCATGACCTCATGCGTGAAATCAGCATCTCCAAGTCAACAGAGGAAAATCTTGTATTTAGACTAGAGGATGGCTGCAGCTTAAACAGCGAGGGCACAGTTCGCCACCTTGCCATAAGCAGCAATTGGAATGGAGTCCGGAGTGAGTTTGAGGACATAGTGAACCAGTCCAACATTCGATCATTGACGGTGTTTGGTAAATGGAGGTCATTTTTCATTTCTAAGAAGATGAGGTTGCTGAGAGTGTTGGATTTGGAGGGCACATCAGGTCTATGTGACCATGACCTTGAGCACGTCGGGAAGCTTCTACACCTCAAGTATCTTTCTTTGAGATCGTGCAATGATATTTATTACCTGCCACATTCTTTGGGCAACCTGCAGCAACTAGAGACACTAGATATTAAACATACAACCATCATCGAGCTTCCAAAGGCTATCATCAGGCTTAGGAAGCTTCAATACCTTCGTGCTGCGGGGTATCATGACTCATATCGAGCAATGGAAGAAGATGTGACAAAGCTACTGCAGAACAGGCTCTGCGTGCTGGCTGCCTATCTGTGTGCTTTTTGTGTGGCATGTTGCGCACCACAGATTGTTGATGACATTTGGGAGGCAGATGCCGAGCCGATCAGGCGTGACATATGCACAGCATGTTGCTGCGCTGTACTCCCTTTTGTGGCGAGGCGTCTAGATGCACATGGTGTTGTAGTGCCAAGTGGGGTCAACAACCTGGGTGCCTTGCACACACTGGGTACCATACACATCGGTAAGGGGAAGGCTGTCCTACAGGACCTAAGAAGGCTCATCCGGCTGCGGAAGCTCGGAGTGGTTGGTGTCAACAGAGGAAATAGTGTAGAATTCTGCAAGACCCTCTCCGCTCTCAGGAATTTGGAATCCTTGTCTGTGCGGTCAGTGGGGGAGCCAGGTTTAGAAGGCTGCTTGGAATTTGATGGTGGCTCCTCCTCGTTTTCGCCTCCAAAGAACCTTAGTAGCCTCAAGCTGGACGGCAGGTTAGTCAAACTGCCGGGATGGATCGAGGGGCTACACAATCTTGTGAAGTTGAAGCTTGCGAAGACCAAGCTAACAGAGGTGGATGCCACACTAGGAGTCCTTAGCAAGCTACAAAACCTAGTCATCCTGCGTCTCTTGGTGGACTCGTTCGAGGAGGCTGAAGATCTCTGCCTCATCTTCCATGGGGATGAACCGATGTTCCAGAAACTGACTGTGTTGCAGCTGAGGGGAATACATGATCTCAGATCGGTGGAATTTAAACAAGGGGCAATGCCTGTGCTTGAACTACTGCTGTTTCGTGAAGGCATAGGCAGCACTTCATTATGTGGGCTATCGTCTCTCCCGAGGCTCAAGGAACTTGTGCTGGAGGGAGATTACGAGGGGTGCTCCGTGGATGACTTGCGGGAGGAGCTTGGCAGGAATACAAACAAACCGGTTTTGAAGAGGGTCTAAGCTGAGTTCTAAGCTATCGTTGTGCTGGAGGGACATCCTAGCAAACCGGTTTTTGAAGAGGGGTTGAGCTCATATACCCCTATGCTACACCTTGTTTCTCAGCCCTCTGTTTTATACCTGTAGTAGTACGTATATTCTTAACAACATTTCTTTGAGTGATGCGTACGTATGATTAATTTGTATTTGAACTGCTCGTCTGGTGTGCTTGGTTGGGTGTGATCATTCTGCATATTATTGCTAGATTGAAAAAACAAAATACTGCTGCAAACACTGGTGCATGTATGCCCTGCTTCTCATCCCTAATTACGGACATTTTTCTTCATACATATCTATGAGATCGTTGCAGCAGGCTCTACAGTAGTCTTCACGTACGGTACGGCAGACATAAGCCCGATCCGGCGATCCCGTGCAAACACCCACAAGCCTGAGATCAATGAGCCAGCTACCTTCTAGGTGCATGCTTTATTTCGATCTTCAGGGGCTTCATTGCTGTATAGGCTGCACGATAGCCAGAGCGAGGCTAGATGTAGCAGCTAGCATACCGTCAACCATCGTCTCCCCTCTGTATGGATGGCTTGGCCGTCGCCTCCTAATTAAGAATCTGTACGGGAATCTGGTCAAATTGCCAGGATGGATCGAGGGGCTCCAGAATCTTATTGCGAAGTTGCTTCTAAAGATGCGTAGGTTGTTTATATGTGAATGTTCACTGCAGTGATGTACGTACATAGACAGGGAGGAAGCAGAGAGGCGATTAAACACAGAGACATATGACGGAGCAGAGCTGCTGGCTGCTGCTGCTAAGGCTATCTGCACCCATGCAACTCTAAATTCCAAAAAATTTCAACTCTAAAAGGAATATTCTATCCTGGTCATCACGTTTTTAAAATACAGTTGTCAATCTTCCACGCTCATATCAACTCTATACCCAACTCTATACTAACTACCATATATTATATATCATTTTTTTCTTTCTTCTCTCTCCACCCTCTCTCCTTCCCCCAATTTCGCCCGCAGGCACCGCACCATGGCTGCATCCTCCCTACTCGCGGGATCTCGCCATGGCCGCTGCCGATCTGCGCCGGCTCCCTCTCCCGCTCATCATCTCCACCCGCCGCCGCACGCCCACACCTCCACCTCCCCGACCGGCCGTCGCGCCGCCCGCTGCCCGACGCACCAGACATGGTGCCTCACCAACCTGGCCGACCAGCCACGCCGCCAGCCACGGGATCTCGACCGCGGTGCCGCCATGGACACCGGCCCCACCTCGTCGGGCCTCCTCCCATCTTCGTCGCCTCCCCGGGCCTCCTCCCATCTCTGTCGCCTCGCTCGCCATCCTCGCCCGCGGACCCACCTCCACGCGCCTCGCCCTCCGCCGGCGCCGCCTCCACACCAGACAGCGTCGTCCTCCGCCGGCCCCACCTCCATGTGCGTCGCCCTCTGCCGGCGCCGCCTCCACACTCGGCAGCGTCGTCCTCCAAGCCCAGTGGGTCCTCGTCCGGCGACGGCGTCCTCTGCTACAGTCTGCCGCCGCGTCGAGTCACCGCGCTACCTCTCCTCGCCACCACCGCCGCCCGCGCTGGTCTGCTGGCCGTCTCCCTCGGCTCCTCCTGTTCCTCCCCGCCGCCGCCGCTGCCTCTGTCTGGGCCATGGCGCGAGGGAGACAACCACTGCCACCATGGATGAGAAAGAGGGCTTTGGGGTAGGACAGTACCGGCTCCAGGTTTGGGGTTGAGGAGGGCCAACTGCACGATGCAATCCCGGATGCAGTCGCCCGCTGCAGCAACTTCGAACTCTAAATGGCGACTGCATCCGGGATAGCGTCGCCTGCTGCAGATAGCCTAATGACCGTGCCTCTGCGTGCGTGCCATCGTGCTGTTGAAGTTGGCTGCAGCACTGCAGCGGCCAGCCGGCCATTGAAAACAGGTACAGTGAATGCTTGAAGCTTGTAGACCGTAATTTTGGCCTTGTTTGGGAGCACTAGCACTAGCACTGAATGATGGTGTTGGACTGACCACACCGCCGATAGCGAATACACGTATCCGACACCGCAATTCCATGTTTCCAGCAGGCCGAGCTGCCGTCGCCGCCTGCTCAGTGCTCACCGCTCCTCCAAACTTGCCGGCTGCCGGCTGCCGCCTGCCTGCCTCGATACATCCGCTCAGCGCGCGTCCATAGCCCCTCCTGCTCTACTACAGCGCGCCCTGCCACGACCCTCCCAACGCGGGATCGGCGCCAGCACTGCCGTGCAGACTCCAGATCGATCTCTGCCAGCGCAGCTTGCCTTGCCGTGTTATCATCGCCGCCAGCGCCACCCGCCATTAATTGCCAGTTGATCTATCGATCTTTCCGTGGAGAAGCGTGGAGGCATGTTCCGATCTCCGTCGCAGCATTCCAGGCATGCAGATCAATTGGTTCGTCGTAATAGAGGCATTGTGATGATCCGCACTACCATCATCGTCATCGTAAACCCTAATCCCAGTCCCAGGCAACGAAAACCCTTCAAATAATCTCTAGCTACCTCGGTGATCGAGTAAAGAAAGATGAGCAATAACAATTCAGTGCCGACAGCTGTGCTCAAGTCGGTGGCGGATGCCACGCTGAGCTACACCAAATCCCCGGTTGCGGAGGAGGTCGCGCTGCAGCTCCGCATCCAGCGCGACCATGCCTTCATCACCGACGAGCTCCAGATGATGCAGTCTTTCCTGGCGGCGGCGCACGAGGAGCAGCAGGAGGACAACAAGACAGGTCGGGTGCCCAAGACCTGGGTCAAGCAGGTCGGCAACGTCTCCTACGATGTCGAGGACTGCCTCCAGGACTTCAATGTGGACAGGTCGTCGCGGTGGGCGCTCCCGAGGAAGCTGCGCGAGCGAGCGGCGCCGGATCGCCAAGAAGATGAAGGAGCTGAGAGACAGGGTTGAGGATGTGAGCCAGAGGAACATGTGCTACCAGCTCTTCAAGCAGCAGGGTCATGGCAATAATGGCCATGGCTCCAAGGTCACTGCCGCTGCCGCCGAGCAGTCTAGCGTGACGGCGGCCGAGATATTCGGCGTCAATGAAGCTAGGCGTGCCGCCGCCAAGGAGGACAACTCGAAGGCAGATCTTGTCCACCTCATCAACGAGGACGACGATATATCAAGCTCTTGATCTCTTTCTTTGAAGTGCTGGAAGAATTCAGAGATTTATCCTTGGCTGAATGGAACTTTAGAGATCTACTCAGAAAAAAGCTGGTTTCCTTGTTGGACATGCAACGCACCTACTGGCGACAATGAGGCACAATCAAATGGGTCAAACTTGGTGACGAAAACACAAAGTTCTTCCACGCCAATGCCACAATCAAATATAGAAGAAATCTGATCAATCAACTCAAAGATGATCAAGGTCACATCCAAAGCAACCACACACAGAAGGCAGAAATTGTGTGGAGAGCCTTTCAGACAAGACTAGGAATGTCAGAGCCACCAGCAATGAGATTTGAGCTAGCAAATTGTATGCAAAGACACAGCAACCTCGCAGCCCTACATGAAGAATTTACCAAGGAAGAAATTGACCAAGTAGTAAAACAATTGCCAAATGACAAGTCCCCAGGCCCAGATGGGTTTACCAATGAGTTCATGAAAAAATGCTGGCCTATCATCTCATCAGATTTTTATGAGTTAATCAACTCATTTCACCAAGGACAAACCTGCCTGCAGAGTATAAATGGGTCATATATCACGCTCATTCCAAAAAAAGATAGCCCAAGCACTGTCTCAGATTACAGGCCAATCTCACTGCTAAATTGCTCCATCAAGTTGATCACCAAGCTATTGGCAAATAGATTACAAGCAATCATTCAACCTATCATTCACCAAAACCAGTATGGATTCATCAAAACAAGAACTATCCAAGATTGCTTAGCCGGGACATTTGAATACCTGCACATCTGTCACAAATCAAAAAAAGAGTTAATCATCCTGAAACTAAACTTCGAGAAAGCCTTTGATAAGATAGAGCATAATGCCATTTTGCAGATACTAAAGCATAAAGGGTTCAGTGATAAATGGAACGATTGGATGCAGCAGATTCTAAGCTCAGGCACCTCATCAGTCCTGCTAAATGGGGTGCCAGGTAAGGTTTTCCACTGCAGGAAGGGGGTTAGACAAGGTGACCCACTCTCACCTCTTCTGTTTGTCCTGGCAGCAGATCTACTTCAATCACTCCTAAATAAAGCAAAAGAAATTGGACTCCTCAAACTACCAGTACCCCTACGGTCCACAGATGACTTCCCAATTTTGCAGTATGCAGATGATACTTTGGTAATCATGGAAGGATGCCCCAAGCAACTGATCTTTTTCAAAAGTTTACTCAATAGCTTTGCTGAATCCACAAGGCTCAGAGTCAATTACAGTAAATCCTTGATGGTGCCCATAAACATTTCGGAAGAAAGGCTAGATGTGCTAGCAAAGACTTTTGCATGCGACAAAGGGTCATTTCCCTTCACCTATCTTGGTTTACCACTTGGCCTCACCAAGCCAAAGGTGGAAGAATTCCTCCCTCTAGTGATCAAGTGTGAGAGGAGACTGGTGAGTTCATCCATGTTCTTATCACAAGCAGGAAGGCTACAGCTCACAAATTCAATACTAACAGCCCTGCCAACCTTCCACTTGTGCACTTTTAACATGCACAGTTCTATCTTGGAACACATAGACAGACTCAGAAAGCACTGCCTCTGGCGAGGTTCTGATATCAACGCAAAGAAACCACCAAAAGCTGCATGGAAACTAGTAGCCAAACCAAAAGAGGAGGGGGGATTGGGAGTCTTAGACCTCAGAACACAAAACGAGGCCCTACTGCTGAAAAACTTGCATAAGTTCTTCAATAGATTGGATATCCCCTGGGTACAACTGATCTGGAAACACTACTACCCAAGAAACCAACTGCCAACAAGTTCAAAAAAAGGATCCTTTTGGTGGAATGACAATCTCAAGCTCCTAATAAAATACAAAAGCATTGCAAGAGCAATCCCAAATGATGGAAGAAGTTGCTACTTTTGGGGGGACCTTTGGGCTGATGGAATCTTGGAACATGATCTACCAGAGCTTTTTTCCTTTGCAAAAAACAAGAAGTTGACTCTACAGCAAATGCAGGCAAGTAGTCAACTCACAACACTCTTTCACCTCCCTCTCTCGGTGGAAGCCTATCAACAGTTGCAACAACTGCTAACAATATTACAGAGTAGAAACTTTGTGAACACACCAGATCAATGGACATACATTTGGGGTAATGGGGCCTTCTCATCTTCCAAAGCATACAGGCAACTTATAGGACATAGGACCACACACCCAGCATTCTCATGGATTTGGACCTCATCTTGTCAACACAGACACAAAGTTTTCTTCTGGTTAGCATTGCAGGACAGATTGAGCACCAGAGAATTACTTAGAAGAAAGCAGATGATCCTGCCATCCTATAATTGTGTGCTTTGTACAAACAATACAGAGGAAACGCTGGAACACCTTCTCTTTCAGTGTAGCTTCTCCAAAGACTGCTGGCTAAGTATTAACACTCAGATAAGCGCAAGGTCAAATACCTTCCAGAATTTAGAAAGACTGAGGCATCAGCTTTCTCTACCCTTCTTCATGGAGGTGATCATTATTATGTCCTGGTCCATTTGGTCAGTCAGGAATGACAAAATCTTCAGAGATATCAGACCCGAAGTGAATAGATGCAAGCAACTGTTTTCTCAAGAGATCAAACTTTGGATGCACAGAGCAAAAGCGAAATACCACCCTTTACTGGAATTGTGGGCACAATTGGCCTTGTAATAGACTTGTAATCTTCCCTCTTCCCTCACCTCACACCCCCCCTCCTCCTCGTGTAATTATCTTTCTTACTCTTTTTTTCAATAAATCCACAGTAGGGGCAAAAACCCCTCCTGTTTCTCTCAAAAAAAAAAAAAACGAGGACGACGAGAGCCTTCGAGTGATCGCGGTATGGGGAACAGGCCGTGATCTTGGGCAGGCGTCCTTCATCAGAGCTGCCTACGAGAATGCAGATGTTTAAAGCAAATTCTCACACTGAGTATGGGTCAGGGTGATGGATCATCCTTTCAATCCCAAAGACTTGGCATAGAGTCTGGTGAAGCAGTTTAACAATTCTGGTCTAGGAGTTGATGGTGGTGTTCTCTGGGAGACGGATAAGACAGACACAGAGTTGGCTGAGGAGTTCAATCGTTATGTACATGACAACAGGTACCTGATTGTGCTTAACAGCATGTCCACCATTGAGCAGTGGGATCAGATTAAAATGTGCCTCCCAGACAGCAAGAAAGGCAGCCGAATCATAATCTCCACCACACAAGTTGAAGTTGCAAGCTTATGTGCAGGCCAGGAAATCCAAGTATTACAGCTCAGCCAACTATCCGACGATCAGACTTTTTATGCATTCTATCATAAAGTACTTGCTATTCAACATTCCTAATTAAGCCATCTAATAAACAATAATAATAATGCTTTACATTACCCCATCAAATTAATTTATATATTAAGCTTCTTTCATTAGAAAGAACTAGTCCATAGATTTTTAGGAGGTATTAAAAGTTGATAGATAGATTTAATAGTAGCATCAATTGATAATTTAGAAGCACCTATAAATGTCTATTTTTCTTATTTATTTTTTAACAACATATTTTTGTTGTTTAGAATTCAGATGTTATTTTATTTTATCCATTATATATTATAGGTGATTATTGTAATTCATCTTTCTTAACGCCATGGTGAATCAATTCATCTTTTGTAATAGCATGGTGGGTAATTTATATGCAAATTTAGAGAGTTATTTAATTCGTATTTCATAATGGCACAGTGGATAATTTATACTCCATCTGTCCCAAATTGTAAGAGGTTATAGACCTTAGCTAGATTCATTCCTTTCTCCATGTATGTGTGCTCAATATGTGTCTAGATTCATCAATATAGTCAGGAATGTGGACAAATAAAAAGTGGGCTAGAACCCCTTATAATTTGGGACGGAGGGAGTATGAAAGTTTAGGGAGTTATTTAATTTATAATTTATAATGGCATGGTGGGTTATTTTATGTAAATTAATGGATTATTTTAATTCATCATGTATAATGTGATGATGAGTAATTTATATGAAAATTTAAGGGGTTATTTTAATTCATATTTCATAATGGCACGGTGGGTAATTTATATGAAAATTTAGGGGGTTATTTTAATGGTTTTTTATAATGGTATGGTGGGTAACTTTTTAGAAAATTAATACAATAGATCCAATGGCTAGTATTATTGTATACTACTTGATGGAAGGACAGATGTTTCTGATTTTTGTGGGAATTTCTAAGATTTAATTTTTTCTAGTGCGCTTCGCAATTCGTGCTTCTTTTGTAATATCTAATTAGTAATAGTTAGTGGATAATTTATATAAAAATTTAGGGGTTATTTAATTCATATTTTATAATGGCATGATGGGTAATTTATATGCAAATTTAGGGATTATTTTATCTCATCTTTTATAATGTCATGATAGGTATTTTATATGAAAATTTAGGTATTATTTTAATTCATATTTCATAATGACATTTAATTTATATGAAAATTTAGAAGTTATTTTAATGGTATTTTATAATGGTGTGGTGGGTAACTTTTTAGATAATGTAGTAGATCCAATAGCTAGTATTATTGCATACTACTTGATGGAAGGCTAGATGTTTCTAATTTTTGTGAGAAATTCTAGGATTTTGTTTCTAACGCTTCGCATTTCGTGGTTTTTTTGGTAACCTCTAATTAGCAATGGTAAGGTAGAGTGGCTGAGTTCTAGAATCTCTTCGCTTGTCACCTAGAGGTTATAGGCTCTAATCAGCCTCACTTTTAAAATAAGTAGGAGTAAGGCTAACTATAAATGTTCTTTACCAGACCCTACCGGCCTACCTTGTTGGGCTTTCAGCCTTTCAATATTATTGGTTACGCCCTCTAGATAGTTAAGAGTGTTACTTGTCTGTCCGGTCTTGATAGTTTGATGGCTTGGGCTATCCGGTTTCATAGTTCAAGGTTGAAAATGGAACAACTTGTACAATTCAAGGTTGTCAAATGGATTTTTCTCATTTAATTATGTCTCCACCCAATTAATGCATGAATGTTTAATTAAAAAATAGTGTGCGTAGAGACTCGTATATACTTATTTTTTAATGTTAAATTGTTCTATTATGTTCAGGATTCTCAAGATGGGATAGAATCAACGACAGGAGAGCCTAGCTCAAATGCATCCACAACTAGTACTGTTACTGAGGAATCAGCAAATCAATTTGAAGCTGCTGACGGAAATAATGCATCTAGAAATAGTCCTACTCGCATTCCGACAAGCAGATATTCTTTGGAGGTATCTCAGCTCATTGGCCGTGACAGAGAAAAGTCTGATATTATGGACCTAATTCTAAATCAATCGGGCCAAGAACTTCCTGTTATTTCAGTGTGAGGAATGGGTGGTCTAGGGAAAACCTCTCTAGTCATAGATGCATACCGAAGTCAAAATCTTAGTGGCATGTTTGAGAAACGTGCTTGTGTCACATTGAAGCGCCCGTTCATAGGAGTAAATCTTCTAAAATGAGCGTGATTCATTTTGGGGGTAGCACAAGAAGATCATTAGCAATGATGGGAGTTGGAGAATTGAAGTCAGTGGTTGCTGGGCTTTTAGAAAGAAGGATGTGCTTGATTGTTCTCGATGATCTATCTTCTTCTGTGGTGTGGGACTTGATAATACGTAGCCTCCCTAGTCTTGAAAATACGAGCAGAATCATAGTTACCACGAGGGAAGAGAAAATTGCTAGGCATTACTCATCGAATCAAGAAAATAATGTATATGAGCCCAAAGTCTTACAAAACAAGGATGCACTTGACCTGTTCACAAAAAAGGTATGGATACAATAATAAACATGCTCCATTTGTTTTGAGATACGTTTACATTATATTTGTCCACCAAAATAAGTTTATCATACAAATTTCAGGTATTCAAGGAGATGTCAGATATGGATAAGCATCCTGAATTTATTTATGAAGCGAACGCGATCCTTAAGCGGTGCAATGGACTTCTGCTAGCATTAATTACCATAGGTGGCTTCTTGGCAAACCAACCAAAAACAGTTTGGGAGTGGAGGAAATTAAATAAGCATATTAGTGCTGAATTGGAGATGAACCGGAGGTTGAGGCCATAAAACCAGCCCTTGGAAGATGTTATGATGGTTTACCCTATCATCTCAAGTCCTTGGAGAAGGTTGGTGCGGCGTTGGAGTGCATAAGGTTACTTAGGAGAGACCCGTGATAAGTCTATGGAAGAGGTAGCTAGCAACTATCCCAAGGAACTAATGGAGAGGAGCATGATACTGCCATCTCAACAATCAGTTTACAGCAGAAAAGGAATTGACTCTTTTCATGTACATGATCTCATGCATGAAATCGGCATCTCAAAGTCAATGGAGGAAAATCTTGTTTTTAGACTGGAGGAAGGTTGCAGCTCAAACACACGGGGTGTAGTTCGCCACCTTGCCGTTAATAGTAGTTGGAAGGGAGATAATAGTGAGCTCGAGAGTATGGTGGACTTATCTCATGTACGGTCCTTGACGATATTTGGAATGGCTAGGGCTTCTTTCATTTCTGGAAATATGAAGATGCTACGAGTGTTGAACTTGGAAGGCACAGAAGGCCTAGTTGATCATCACCTTAAACACATTGGGGAGTTTTATCACCTGAAGTTCCTTTCTCTAAGAGGATGCGGTGATGTCTATCACCTGCCAGATTCATTGGGCAACCTGAGGCAACTCCAAACGTTAGATATCGCATTCACAAACATTACGAAGCTGCCAAAGACATTCACCAGGCTTACAAATGCTACAATATCTTTGTGCTGGGGGTGTGCAGATGGACGAAGCTGAATCATACACAGATTTGGTAGAGGATCTGCCGAAGGTACGGTAGCGCGGAACAGGCTATGCCTTCCAACCGTATACTCACTGGGGTGTTGTGTGGCGTGATGTGCCCCGCGTCTTTTAAAAAGGGCGACCGATATGGATGATAGGCCAAACATGCGCGATGTTTGCACCGTGGGTCGTTTCAACAGGATCCCTCTTGTGGTGACACGGCAAAGCACACGTGGTGTCCAAGTGCCGAAAGGGATCGGCAAACTGAAAGAACTGCAGAAAATGGGCCTTGTGAACCTCGCACGGGGGGACAAGATTGTAGGTGAGATAAAGACGCTCACCCGACTGCGGAAGTTAGCCGTGACAGGCGTCGGCCGGAGAAACACTGAAGAGTTATGTTCTGCAATTGCCAATCTTATCTGCCTGGAATCATTGTTACTACGGGCAGAGGGGGACACAGGCTTACTTGGCTGCTTACATGGCATATTCTCACCTCCGATAGACCTGCGGAGCCTCAAGCTGTATGGCAATCTGGGCGAACTACCTTCATGTATTGGAAGGCTCGTGAATCTTGTGAAGTTAACGCTAAGAAGCACTAGGATCTTGGATGCCAATGCCATTGACACCCTGCTGGCAGCCCTTGGGAAGCTACCTAACCTGACTATTCTGCGATTGCTGCAGGAGTCGTTCAAGGGTCCTGAGGTTCGTTTCAGTTTCCATGTAGGGGCATTCCCAAGTCTGGTGGTGATGGAGTTTGATCGTCCTAACAGGATCAGATCAGTGGTTTTTGAAGAAGGAGCAATGCCTAAGCTTGAGCTGCTGGATTTTTGCGCTTGGCGCAATGAAGCACGCGCCGGGCTGTTGACAGGTCTCCCATGTCTCAAGAGCCTCAAGCAATTCACGCTCAGTGGTAGCACTTACGATGATGGCTTTGTGGAGGACTTGCGAACACAGGTTGCCAGCAACCAAAATCAACCCATTTTTAATAGGACGACTCACCGGAGCACAACACGACCAGAGGCAAGCCAATAATCGGTCTAGTATCAAAGCTAGCAGCACTGCCTTGTTAGGCTGTGTGAGTGTTTACAAAGAGGTTGTGGAAGTGGAACACCCTTGCCCTACATGCAAACTTACAGCTGCCGACGACACCGACCAACAGTCATAGAGGCCGCTTGAAGACCCGGTGCTGGTGGGAGCAGACCATTGTAGCAAATGTGTCCTCTGTATGCTCGGAGCCGCCTTCAACTGATCATCTACACCAGATCTTCAACTTATCTCTTTTAGAAGAGACTTAGAGGGAATTAAGTTACTTGAGTGGCATAGCCTGGTTGCAAAGTTGACTAATGTAAACATGGAAGAGGGTAATGACGCCTTTGTTTGGGGTTTGCATAAATCTAGTTCTTTTTCTGTCAATTCGATGTACAATATTCTCATTAGCAATAGAACTAAAGTGTCACAAGAAATTTAGCATTTAAGATTCCTTTGAAAATAAAGATATTCCTCTGGTTCCTAAAAAAGGGAGTGCTTTTAACAAAGGATAACCTAAATAAACGAAATTGGAAAGGCATTATAAACCGTGAGTTTTGCAGTAAGTCTGAATCAATCCAACATTTGTTTTGATTGTCATTATACCAAGTTCTTTTGGTGAGTCACTTGTAATACGTTGGGTTTGATGCCTCCATGTAATAGCACAGATTTATTTAGTAGGTGGTCAAAACAAGGAGGGCAAAACAAAGTGAGTTTGCTTCTAGCTGGAGCGGCAGCTCTATGCTGGGCTATTTGGCTCACTAGGAATGATTTTGTGTTTAATAAGTGTAAACCGAAATATGTTTTTGCAGGCTCTGTTCAGGGAGGACATATATGCTTCGACTTTGGACTCAGTTGCAGCGCACTGAGACAAGAAAGATGAGGTGGTGCAGACTTGCAAGATTTTGAAGTCGTCGGCAATGGAAGTCTTTGCCTCGTTCGGATGGCCTTTTATGTTTTGGATTGAGCTTTAAATTGGTTTGAGAACTTTTTTAAATCTTGGTCTGTACTAAGTTAGCCTAAAGCCTCATTTACGAGCGCGGAAGCCAGATTCGTTCCTTTATCTAAAAAATCTACACAGCGTGCATGGAGTGTATGGAAAGAACGGTGCCACTAGGTTTTTTACAATAAACAACAATCATTGCACAGCAGGCCGGTTTACACAGCTGCATGAAACTCGAGTAGTCAGCTTCTTCTCCCTGGTTCCGGCTATGGCCCCAGGTGTTCTTTTCATCCCTCTTCCCCTTCTCGGCTTGTACAGTTCTTACCTTGTTGTCATTGCTTGCTACTGTAATGAAAAGCCAGAGCGCCTGCTTCATTTGCTCAGAAATAAGTGTCACGACTTATTTGTCGGGTGCATTTAAAAAAAAAATGTGTTGCTCGTCTTTTAAACGAAGTAAATTGCACGTTAAATCCCTAAACTTATCCCGCGGTACCATTTAGATCCATGAAGTCTCAAAGTGATTATCCAGGTTCTTTAACTCTTCAAGTGGATCTTTCTAATGTAAATATAGGCCCACAATTAGATCTCGAGTGAATTAGGAATGAAAAGTTGATGGATCTAATTGATCACTTTAAAAAGTTAAAGGACTCAAATAATCACTTTGAGACTTCATGGACCTTGATGGTACTGTGGAATAAGTTTAGGGACTTGGCATGCAATTCACTTTTTAGCACGCTTTATTGTGTTTATTTATGTTTGAAATAATTGGGCACACAAATAATTGAGTGTCCACATCAGTAGATGGAAGGCCCTGCTTGGATGATGGCCTCACGTTAGGCATGAGCATGAAGCAGTCTAACCCCGTACGTGCTGTTGTAGTTAGCTGCACTGCAGCAGCAGCCATTGCCATTTGCCAAATGTAGTTTGCAGAGCGGTTCATCTTCCTCTGCTGCACTAGTCTAGCCAAATCTAGTGGCGCTCGCAAGAGATGGCACTACAATGCTTGAAGCCGTTGTCTAATAGACCGGAGTGTTGGCCTCGGGAGGTAACTGAATGGTGGTTTTTTAGCTAAAGAATAGGGATCCGGTCTCTGCAAATGAACACAACCAATCTTTTACAAAAGTCACAGCCTCATAGCTGTATCTCAAATAAATGAAAGGATAATGGGAAATCAAAAGAAAAGTCTATTATTGCTTCTCCAACCATTCTTAGCAAAGTTGTCCAATGCGACGACTTCCAATGTCTTGCTTGCCAGATGGATAGCTTCCATATTGTTTTCATGTTGCAGCCAAAAGAAGTCTGGTGATCCATCTTTTTTCCTACTGCGTCTGGTGAGGATTATCTTGGAGGTTTCAAAAGAAGTTTTCGATCAGTAATAGTAAGATTTCTGACTCCCAGCGACATTGAGTTTCCAGGAGCACAAGCAAATTAAGGCCAAAGGTGTAAACCGAATCTCCCGTAGTCCTCCTTAAACTTTTTTATTGTCCCTCCACCAACCACCACCCATCGGAGCATTAGCTCTTTAATTTGGATGATACGGGAGCATATGATGCCTTGTGGCTTTAGCTGGGTAACTTTGATTAAAGCTAGGAGAGCATTGATTCTGTTCTATCTGTCATGTGAAACAGAGCCATATCGCCTGGTATTGGGTGAGGTTCTCAATAATACATGCCTAGCCTAGATCATCAAGATATTGTTACATGCTTACATGGACCAGCTGAAACTGACCCATCTCGCTCTCTTTGTAGCCTTGGTTGGTGTGGCGTCCAGACCAGTACCAATTAGCGTTAGCAGTCTCGAACGAATTCATATCCACACACTGCACACCCGAGAGGAGGAGAGCCATGGAGGCGACGGCGTTGAGTGTGGGCAAGTCAGTGCTTGATGGAGCGCTTGGCTACGCCAAATCCACTCTTGCGGAGGAGGTGGCCCTGCAGCTCGGCATCCAGCGCGATCATGCATTCATCAGGGACGAGCTCGCCATGATGCAGGCGTTCCTGAGGGCCGCGCACGGTGAGCGACGAGGCGACCACGAGGTGCTCATGACCTGGGTGAAGCAAGTCCGCGACGTGGCCTATGATGCAGAGGACTGCCTCCAAGATTTCTCCATCCATCTCCGTAAGCCATCGTGGTGGCGTCTCCCTTGCACCTTAGGGGAGAGGCGCCGCATCGCCAAGCAGATGAAGGACTTGAGAGCCAGAGTAGAGGACGTGAGCCAGCGGAACCTACGCTATCAGCTTCTCAAGAGCGCTGCTGGCTCCAAGTCTGCTACTCTTGCTGATGAGCAGTCTAACACTGCAGCTGCAGCGATATTCGGCATTGATGAGGCATGGCGTGCTGAAAAGCATGAAAATTTAAAAGTTGATCTTGTCCGCCTGATCAACACTGAGGATGAGAACCTTAGAGTGATCTCAGTGTGGGGAACAAGTGGTGATCTTGGGCAGGCATCCATCATCAACGAAGCCTACGAGAATCCAATTATCAAGAAGAAATTTCCATGCCGAGCATGGGTAAGGATCTTGCATCCATTCAACCCAAACGATTTCATCCAGAGCTTGGTGAAGCAGTTTCGATCAGCTGTGGGGATTGGCATTCTACTGGAGGCTGAGAAGACAGGCCAAGAGTTGGCTGAGGAGTTCGCTAGATATGTAAATGACAGGAGTTTCCTGGTTGTGCTTAATTGGCTGTCAACCTTTGAAGAGTGGAAAGGGATTAGAGCATGTTTCCCAAACAACAAGAAAGGGAGCCGAATCATAGTGTGCACGCCTCAAGCTGAAGTTGCAAGCTTGTGCGCAGGGAAGGAAAGCCAAGTACTGGAGCTCAAGCAATTATCCACCGATCAGACTATCTATGCTTTCAGTGAGAAGGTATTGTTTGTCATTCAGAATTAGCCTAGTTAGTGTTACCTCTTCAATACTTCTATATTAATGTCTCGTATACTTAAAGCATTGAGTTGGTTATATATAGTAGTAGTAGTATTTGTTCCAAATTTTCAGTTTTAGATAACGAAATTTTAATTTGGGCCTCTACGCATTGTTTGGTTGCACACAGCGGGGCACTAGTATTGGAGACGGTTGGATGGCTATTTCTAGACGTGGGTACTAGAATCACCTCCACTTACATGTCTCTAAAATCGGTAATTTCAGCGGCTTAAAATCGATTTTTAGGAGTGGTTCACTTATTAGCTACCTCTACAAATGCATTTCTAGAGGAGGTGGGTAAGACGAACCGTACTTACATTGAATCAACGTTTAGAACCAGTTGGTAAGCCGCTAAAAATCAGTTTTTAAAAGCGGTTGGTAACCTAGACCGCCTCTCGAAATGCTCCATTTTTTTCTCCAAACCTGAAAGCTGTGCTTAGCGTGAGGCCCAGCTGCTTATATTTGCTTCGATGCTTCATCTTCAGTTGTTGCCGTTTTCTATCCGCGATGCTTCCACAAATAGCGTGGCGAGGCTTCCGCAGATGCCGTTTGCGAGGATTCCGTATGCCATTCAACGGCTTGCATGCACGGTCACGTTCCTATCCAATATGTAACAACCCAAGCTGCATTGTAGGAATGAAGCTGCTTAAAGAAAAGCTAACGTGCAACAATCTACCTAAGCACCGGCAAACATAGATGCTTCCATTGTAATCAAAGCTGTTTATGTAGATGTTTAGTGTTTTTTTCTCTCTAAGCATCTCCCTAAGCACTATAGCATTGTACATGGCCTTAGAAATGGTCGGTAAGATGAAGCACCTCTGAAAATCAATTTCTAGAGTCTAGAGACGGTAGGTAAGGTGAAGCGTCTTTGAAAATCAATTTCTAGAGTGGTTGGAAAGATGAATTGTCTCTAAAAACTGATTTTTAGAGACGTTTGGTAAGATGAGCTGCCTCTAGAAATGCAATACTTTTTGAGACCGGTCATCCTACCAACCATTTTTAGAAATTGATTTTTAGAGATGTGGGTGATTTTTTCTAGGCTCACCTATGATTTCTAGGGGCATTTCAATTTTTCAACCACTTTTTAAAATAAAATGGAGGCGCTTCTAAACATCAATTCTGTAGTAGTGGGGTTCTGACTATCATTTTGGGAGAAAAAAATTGAAAGGAAGCGGTAGGGCCAAATTCAGAAATTCCGGCCAATTATTTTTTATATTTGATGAAATTTGACCAATATTTCAAATTTTAAATGAATACCAACCGGATGAAAACCAAAATTATTGATACTTATACTTACTGGAAAAAGTTTGGATAACCCCTAGAGTTTGAAAGGTGGGATACCTCCTCTCACCTTTAAAACCGATTTTTTTTACACATTAAACTTTGTGAAACTGGATAAATGAATACCCTAAAACGGTTTGGGTGGGTGGTAATGTGGTATTGCCTTGCTGTATCTGGTGAAACCAAATGTATGTACATGGATTATGCAATGATACTAGACCATTTGTTGTGGTATGTGCATGAAGTATGCAAGTATGACTAAGGTATGTGGACATACCTCATTATACGTACTAATAAGGAGGTATTATCATAATATATTAAAATCAGGGACTATTTTGTAATTTTTCGTGTGGTGACCTTTGAGGTATCTTAAAATGAGTATGTGAATATACTTAAACTGGTAAATAAGTATTATACACACACAAGGGAGGGCAGGACCCCTCCAAAGACATTGACAAATGATCAGACGCATGGCCAAACGATCAAACAATATACACAAACCATATGTAGGGTATTACGTGATATCTAACGGCCCAAACATGTCTAAATCGTGTGTTCTCTATATTCTATATACTACACCTGTCAGCGATCACCCCATACAATAAATGTCACACCCCAAATTTTTCAATTTGGAATGTGACACTTTTGGCTTGAATTAATACAGTGAATTTCTTGAATATTTAAAATTTTGTGAAGCAGTTATATATTTACATAGATATTTAGTGTAGGAAATAATTATTTTGTAAAGAGAACAAATATAATCTATGTTATAATAATATATGTGTTGCATTCATGCTGGTTCACATGATGTTTTTGAGTGATAAAGATTTTCTAAATGAGTTTAAACTACAAGTAACCTTATCTAGAAACTTTCTAGATTTTCCTAGAAGCTTTTCCTGTTTTCCATAGAGCACAATCCATTTATTGGAAGCTCTTAAGAACCTTTCCATAAGCTCCAAATATTTTATTTGGGTTCATTAGGTCCAAAACTATTTCTGGGATTTTTCCTAAAATTTTTGAGACCGTCGGCATATTTTTCGGACTTCAAGTATTGATTCTAGACTTATCTATAATTATTTTAATTCCGAAAATAAATAATTCCGAATTTACTTGGGCTTTCTCCATTTAAATATGTCGGAATTTTAATAAACCCCGAAAGCCCATTTATGGGTTCTCTAATGGGCTTTAAGCGCATTAAGCCCATTAGTGGAGGTGGAAGTTGCAAATCAATTAGTACCATATTGCTAGTTGACGCGCATTTACCGGCTCTTCTCCCTATATAATAAACCCAACCCCTCCTCTAAACGGCACATAAAAATATAGACTACTCTATGGAGGTCCGGAAGTTTGGGAGCCCTAAGATAGTCTATAGCTTTTCTCCAACTCCGACGAGTGTCTTCATTGCCGGTAAACTTTTTATACCTTTCTTCTTTCTTTATATTTTTCTCATCTGTGTTGTGCCGCCGTCTCGAACCAGGGCAGCTCACCATCGTCCTGTTCCTGTCCTACTAGGCACCATAGGACTCCATGCATGACGTACATGTGCTGCGCTGGCCGGCCATCCACCGGAAGTCTCACGTCTCCAACATCGCGTTGCCCTGCCCTGCCCCGTCGACTCCATCCCTAGCCTGTCCACCACTTGCTGTCGTGCGCGTGGTCTCCTGAAGCCCCAACGCCCTGCTGCTGCCTGCTGTTCTGGCCTGCCCAGTGCCTTGTTCGATCCTCCATCCAGGCCATGTACTCGAGCTCCTTCCAGCACACATGAACGTTCAAGCTAGCCGGCGAGGAAGACTCCTGCGACTTGGACTCCAGAGAAGCTAGCTACCAGATGAGTTCCCGTACGTGCAAGCTGTAGGATCGGACCAACACAAGATCAAAGCCCCTGCTGCATGCAACGTCAGCAGGTCAGAACCAGACACGGAGATGCATCTGGTGAAGAAGAGGGGTCGCGAAACCAGATGGTAATCATCCGTATATATATCCTACGAGTTATGACAACCTTGCATCTCAACACAGCAAATCCTTTTGATTCCTTTAGTCTGATCTAATTCATACCTTTCAGCGGATCGAATCCTAAACTTTGGCCAATTCATGAGTACTGTTCTTTGAACCCCATGAATCTTGATCTGCTTCAGCTCCTAAGGTATACTGTTAATCATGTCCACGCGCATCGATCCTTAATCTTCTGTATCCAATTCGTTTTAACTCTATTTTATGCCATTCATGCTGCGTTAGTCCCGTAACGATGATACCTATACTTTAGTTTTCATGTTTATCTTACTTATGTGTTTCTATTTTTAAATATAAATATTAATTGGGTTAATGCTATTCTCATTATTCTTGTATAAATAAAATCAATTTAGGGTTTAACCTCTGGCCTTTTGTTATTAAACATTAAAGTGAATAATATCAACTTTAATGTGCTTTGTTTAATAACTTGTTTAGTATAAACCCGACACATGTCACGCTCCGATTAGATGCTTACATGCTATCTTTTGTAACTAAATATTTAACCGGTTTAATCTATATGAAATATCTTGAATAAAATGTGACTAGCTTTAAATACGGTTTTTAATCCAAATTTAATCTGAATTAATTCCAACAGAGATGTTTCTCCGAAATATCTTGCATATGTTATTTATTAATTAAAATAAACTCAACATATAGGTCTTTATGTGTTTAATAAGAAAATTTTCCGTCAGTTGTATCTTTCCAACGGTAGCTCCGTTTTCAGCGTTTCTTGCGCTCTCCTAACTGTAGCAACGAGCTCTCTCTTTTAACATGTTTTATAAAGCTTTTCTTTTGATTGGTGTATTGTTTCTTATGCATGTATGATTGTCTGTCTTGTATGTCGTTAGTGTTGTCACGTATAGAACGAGTATGGTACGTGAGAGTGAAGATCAAGCTTTTCAAGACCTACAAGTGAAGATTATTTGAGCAGCTATATAGTTGGAAATAAGACAAGTATTCTTTGACATATGTCCTATTTACCTTAATTACACAATCTAGAGCCCAATTTGATTGCTCCTATTAAGGATGACTAGCCTCATATGTCTTTATATGTCTATGAAACTTGGGATGGACTGTAATGTGTAGATTAATGCTACCGCTCAACATATTTTTATGTTGCTAATCTTGATTAATTAATGATGCAATGATGATGAAAGTTTGGTTATTTAGCAACATGGAGACTTGAGCATGTTTTTGTTGGTTTTGCTCAAGTACTTCGCCCTAAGGATCGGTTCGCTGAGCGACCACCCAGGAAAACAGTGCAACCACAAGAGATGGAATGGGACATCCTTGACTGATTAATTAGTTGAACTAGAGTTTTGGCCTGCTTCCCTGAAACATGGCGTATGAGGGGTCTGGGGGATGTGGGACTTTGCCCTTTGCCAATGTGGTGCAGTTTGACTGTCACCCTTTGGAACGGAACTCTCATATCTTTAGTTAACTGGAGTAACCTGTAACGGGCATGCCATAACTCTAGGAATTCTTTGTAAAGGTCTCGTAATGAAACCCTGCCGATTCATCAAAAGATAGTGAATATATGGGGTTTGGCCACCCCTTGGCATATGGGAATCATGACTTGTGGGTAAAGATGTACAACCTCTCGAGAGTGTTTAAAACTGATATATCAGCCGTGCTCACGGTTAAGAGCGGCCTGGACCCTCACAGATTAGAGTTTTCAAAGAAAATGGCTCATGATGATAATGGTGATGACAGTGGTGATGATGGTGATGGTGGCAGTTACGACAATGGTTGATACTCATTTATTTTATTTACTTATAATATTTCAGTTATGGGATGGGTTATGCTAATTCATTGCTAGTAATAAAACCTGACCAACTAAAAACAACCGCTATGCCTGTCCACTATAAAGCTAGTCCACTTTATACTAAACGGAATACTTGCTGAGTGCGCCATGTACTCACCCTTGCTATCCCAAACCTATAGTTCTTCTCTATACAAGTTGATGATGATATGAAGACGGAGTGGATCCAGAAGTTTACAATATGTTTAGGCGTACGTGCCCCCAGTCAACCTTCCTGTGAAGATGGAGTTTCGCTACGAGATAGAAGTTCCGCTATACTCTGATATATTGACTTTTGTGTCAAATGTAAGATTTATACGCTTATATAATGCACTGTTTATTGATATTCACTGATGAAGTCGGCTGTATGTGTGGAAAATAGATCCTAGGCACACATACGGTGTCATCTGGTTTTGTTTTAAAACCGGGTGTGACAGAAGTGGTATCAGAGCTGTGTTGACTGTAGGACGTAAGCCTAGTTAGCACGGTTCGTTTTCTGACCTTCCCTTGCTATATTATCCTTCACTTCCACTATTCTTGCTTTCCTTGCTATCAAATTGCTATCCTTGAGCAATTTCTACAACTTTGATCTCCAGTTATCCTTGTTTTCCCTGCCGTTGAATTGCCATCCTTGAGCAATTCGAACGTCTTCGATCTTTTGAGTTTGTTCCTTCCACTACTATCAAAACTCTATCCATAGGCAGTCCCTACACCTTTGATCTCATCGTATTTCTTTTGTTGATCTTCTTGTACTCATATATGTTAATTCATTTCCTATCAATAGTAAGTTATTTGGTTCTCTATATTGAATCCTTGATTCTCTATATTCCCCTTGGCTCTCTATATTATCTCATCAGTAGTCGTTATATCTTTTATAATATGTTTATCTCCATCACTTTTCTATAGTATTCAAATAAAAAAAAGAGTTACTCCTATCTTACCCTTAACTGCTTTCGCTTATCTTCTTACTCACTTATGAGCCTTGTCATTTATTCTATCTTTTGCTTTGCTCGTATCATCCATTATATATCTCACCCATACCTTACCCTACGACAGCCTTTTGTGAGAGAGGCATGTATAAGGAAGTCCATTGTATAGTTAAAGAGAACGAATAGTGCGAGTTTGTATGCTTGTTATTGTGCTACATGTGTGATTTGGTTCTTTGTAATGATTGTTGATGTGTTGTTGGATTTTGATCCACAATAGCATAAGAGTTGTTATATAATAAATAGATGGGTTCTTTTCTATCCCTATTTATCTTTCCTTTTTCTTTTGCAAAACTTATTCCTAATTGAAGTGCAACTACAAGGAAGAATAATGCCTCCACCAACATGGCCAAGATCAACACTCTACTCTTATCCCTTTCATCAAGTGCAGTAAGGAACAACTTGTAAAGCCTCATCTTTTTAAGAGGGGTAGACGTAGAGATTGCAAGAGGTTGGACTAACAAGAATTTGGTCTATCATGAGAATTGAGTATTTCAGATGAAGTGAGGAAATTACCACCAGGAAGTCGCTAATGGTAAAGAGTCAATCATGGATGAAGAAATTTAAACCATCCGTCTTTTCTTGCTAGCCTGTCCAAATCTCGAGGACGAGATTCCTTTAAGGGAGGTAGTTTTGTCACACCCCAAATTTTTCAATTTGGAATGTGACACTTTTGGCTTGAATTAATACAGTGAATTTCTTGAATATTTAAAATTTTGTGAAGCAGTTATATATTTACATAGATATTTAGTGTAGGAAATAATTATTTTGTAAAGAGAACAAATATAATCTATGTTATAATAATATATGTGTTGCATTCATGCTGGTTCACATGATGTTTTTGAGTGATAAAGATTTTCTAAATGAGTTTAAACTACAAGTAACCTTTTCTAGGAACTTTCTAGATTTTCCTAGAAGCTTTTCCTGTTTTCCATAGAGCACAATCCATTTATTGGAAGCTCTTAAGAACCTTTCCATAAGCTCCAAATATTTTATTTGGGTTCATTAGGTCCAAAACTATTTCTGGGATTTTTCCTAAAATTTTTGAGACCGTCGGCATATTTTTCGGACTTCAAGTATTGATTCTAGACTTATCTATAATTATTTTAATTCTGAAAATAAATAATTCCGAATTTACTTGGGCTTTCTCCATTTAAATATGCCGGAATTTTAATAAACCCCGAAAGCCCATTTATGGGTTCTCTAATGGGCTTTAAGCGCATTAAGCCCATTAGTGGAGGTGGAAGTTGCAAATCAATTAGTACCATATTGCTAGTTGACGCGCATTTACCGGCTCTTCTCCCTATATAATAAACCCAACCCCTCCTCTAAACGGCACATAAAAATATAGACTACTCTATGGAGGTCCGGAAGTTTGGGAGCCCTAAGATAGTCTATAGCTTTTCTCCAACTCCGACGAGTGTCTTCATTGCCGGTAAACTTTTTATACCTTTCTTCTTTCTTTATATTTTTTTCATCTGTGTTGTGCCGCCGTCTCGAACCAGGGCAGCTCACCATCGTCCTGTTCCTGTCCTACTAGGCACCATAGGACTCCATGCATGACGTACATGTGCTGCGCTGGCCGGCCATCCACCGGAAGTCTCACGTCTCCAACATCGCGTTGCCCTGCCCTGCCCCGTCGACTCCATCCCTAGCCTGTCCACCACTTGCTGTCGTGCGCGTGGTCTCCTGAAGCCCCAACGCCCTGCTGCTGCCTGCTGTTCTGGTCTGCCCAGTGCCTTGCTCGATCCTCCATCCAGGCCATGTACTCGAGCTCCTTCCAGCACACATGAACGTTCAAGCTAGCCGGCGAGGAAGACTCCTGCGACTTGGACTCCAGAGAAGCTAGCTACCAGATGAGTTCCCGTATGTGCAAGCTGTAGGATCGGACCAACACAAGATCAAAGCCCCTGCTGCATGCAACGTCAGCAGGTCAGAACCAGACACGGAGATGCATCTGGTGAAGAAGAGGGGTCGCGAAACCAGATGGTAATCATCCGTATATATATCCTACGAGTTATGACAACCTTGCATCTCAACACAGCAAATCCTTTTGATTCCTTTAGTCTGATCTAATTCATACCTTTCAGCGGATCGAATCCCAAACTTTGGCCAATTCATGAGTACTGTTCTTTGAACCCCATGAATCTTGATCTGCTTCAGCTCCTAAGGTATACTGTTAATCATGTCCACGCGCATCGATCCTTAATCTTCTGTATCCAATTCGTTTTAACTCTATTTTATGCCATTCATGCCGCGTTAGTCCCGTAACGATGATACCTATACTTTAGTTTTCATGTTTATCTTACTTATGTGTTTCTATTTTTAAATATAAATATTAATTGGGTTAATGCTATTCTCATTATTCTTGTATAAATAAAATCAATTTAGGGTTTAACCTCTGGCCTTTTGTTATTAAACATTAAAGTGAATAATATCAACTTTAATGTGCTTTGTTTAATAACTTGTTTAGTATAAACCCGACACATGTCACGCTCCGATTAGATGCTTACATGCTATCTTTTGTAACTAAATATTTAACCGGTTTAATCTATATGAAATATCTTGAATAAAATGTGACTAGCTTTAAATACGGTTTTTAATCCAAATTTAATCTGAATTAATTCCAACAGAGATGTTTCTCCGAAATATCTTGCATATGTTATTTATTAATTAAAATAAACTCAACATATAGGTCTTTATGTGTTTAATAAGAAAATTTTCCGTCAGTTGTATCTTTCCAACGGTAGCTCCGTTTTCAGCGTTTCTTGCGCTCTCCTAACTGTAGCAACGAGCTCTCTCTTTTAACATGTTTTATAAAGCTTTTCTTTTGATTGGTGTATTGTTTCTTATGCATGTATGATTGTCTGTCTTGTATGTCGTTAGTGTTGTCACGTATAGAACGAGTATGGTACGTGAGAGTGAAGATCAAGCTTTTCAAGACCTACAAGTGAAGATTATTTGAGCAGCTATATAGTTGGAAATAAGACAAGTATTCTTTGACCTATGTCCTATTTACCTTAATTACACAATCTAGAGCCCAATTTGATTGCTCCTATTAAGGATGACTAGCCTCATATGTCTTTATATGTCTATGAAACTTGGGATGGACTGTAATGTGTAGATTAATGCTACCGCTCAACATATTTTTATGTTGCTAATCTTGATTAATTAATGATGCAATGATGATGAAAGTTTGGTTATTTAGCAACATGGAGACTTGAGCATGTTTTTGTTGGTTTTGCTCAAGTACTTCGCCCTAAGGATCGGTTCGCTGAGCGACCACCCAGGAAAACAGTGCAACCACAAGAGATGGAATGAGACATCCTTGACTGATTAATTAGTTGAACTAGAGTTTTGGCCTGCTTCCCTGAAACATGGCGTATGAGGGGTCTGGGGGATGTGGGACTTTGCCCTTTGCCAATGTGGTGCAGTTTGACTGTCACCCTTTGGAACGGAACTCTCATATCTTTAGTTAACTGGAGTAACCTGTAACGGGCATGCCATAACTCTAGGAATTCTTTGTAAAGGTCTCGTAATGAAACCCTGCCGATTCATCAAAAGATAGTGAATATATGGGGTTTGGCCACCCCTTGGCATATGGGAATCATGACTTGTGGGTAAAGATGTACAACCTCTCGAGAGTGTTTAAAACTGATATATCAGCCGTGCTCACGGTTAAGAGCGGCCTGGACCCTCACAGATTAGAGTTTTCAAAGAAAATGGCTCATGATGATAATGGTGATGACAGTGGTGATGATGGTGATGGTGGCAGTTACGACAATGGTTGATACTCATTTATTTTATTTACTTATAATATTTCAGTTATGGGATGGGTTATGCTAATTCATTGCTAGTAATAAAACCTGACCAACTAAAAACAACCGCTATGCCTGTCCACTATAAAGCTAGTCCACTTTATACTAAACGGAATACTTGCTGAGTGCGCCATGTACTCACCCTTGCTATCCCAAACCTATAGTTCTTCTCTATACAAGTTGATGATGATATGAAGACGGAGTGGATCCAGAAGTTTACAATATGTTTAGGCGTACGTGCCCCCAGTCAACCTTCCTGTGAAGATGGAGTTTCGCTACGAGATAGAAGTTCCGCTATACTCTGATATATTGACTTTTGTGTCAAATGTAAGATTTATACGCTTATATAATGCACTGTTTATTGATATTCACTGATGAAGTCGGCTGTATGTGTGGAAAATAGATCCTAGGCACACATACGGTGTCATCTGGTTTTGTTTTAAAACCGGGTGTGACAATAAACCCGGTCGGTCACATACCTCGGTCGGGGTCACATAGCTTGGTCGGACTGCCAGTGCATAACACCGACAACGACGACTCTGATCTAGGAGCAGCGATGGCGTAGTAGCGATGGGATTGGAGGGGGAGAGGCTATAGATGGCCAAATGGGTTGTGCTTAACAGGCTGGTCTGAAGCACGACACAGCCCACAGGGCTTAGGAACGTCATGGGCTGACACGGATCATGCCGGTGCTGGCCTGGCCCACCCCTAGTGCCGTGCCTGGGCCGACGCCAAGGCACATAGTGCCGGCGCGGACCGGCATGGTTATTTTTTATTTTTTGTATTAATCTACATATATCAAAACATATTATCGTACACCAATCACAAAAAGCATAAAGTGTTCAAATAATTAGTAGAGTTGGGCTATGTGCAGGTGGTGGAGGGTTTGAACCCCTCTTGTCACCATTTTGTGCATTTTCTCTTCATTTCTTGTTGGGCCCGTTATGCAGGTGGTGGGCCGACGCCAAGGCACATAGTGCCAAGCCCGGACCGGCATGGTTATTTTTTATTTTTTTGTATTAATCTACGTATATCAGAACAAATTATCGTACACCAATCACAAAAAGCATGAAGTGTTCAAATAATTAGTAGAGTTGGGGGAGGCACTATGTGCAAGTGGTAGAGGGTTTGAACCCCTCTTGTCACCATTTTTGTGCATTTTCTCTTCATTTCTTGTTGGGCCCGTTGTGCTTTTGGCCGGCCCGGCACGGTTAGCAAGTCGGCGTGCCATGCTCGGGCCATGGTAGAGACTAGCGACCCATGGGCCGG
Source organism: Paspalum notatum (assembly GCA_022530915.1). NCBI lineage: Eukaryota > Viridiplantae > Streptophyta > Magnoliopsida > Poales > Poaceae > Paspalum > Paspalum notatum. Next base: position 2,184,142 of record CM039691.1, read on the forward strand.
CACGACATGGTTTTTGTAACTGTGCCCAAAGCGGGTCGTGCCGCCCTTTTAGCCATCTATAGTTCTTGTTGGACCCGTCGTGCCTTAGGCCAGGCCAGCATGGTTAGCAGGCTGATGTGCCATGCTTAGGACATGGTCAAGGCTCGTGGGCCGTCATGGTCTCCTAATTGTGCCCTAAACAGGTCGTGCCGGCTCGGGCCCATGCCCTGCCGTCCGTTTGGCCATCTATAGGAGAGGCAAGATGAGGATCTGACATGTGGGCCCCATTCTACTGTCCACTATTGCTGTCCACTGTTGCTGACATGTGCGCTGCGTTAACAAAACCACATATGCCTGGCGCTTATATAGACTTTTTTTCCTATACGTACCCGGAGAGAATGAAATTTCAAACACTGACGCAGCCCGGTCCTTATTACGAACAGTCAGCATGCAGCTGACACCATCAAAACATTCTCATAATTGGACCAGTTACTACTCTTCTATATGTTTTGATTTACTCCCTCTGTCGAAAAGAATGCAGCCTATCATTTGAAATTAATAAAAAAATACAATCCTTTCATACAGCATTAATGTTAATACTTTTTTAAAGGGACATGTGCATTTAATTGCTTGTTTTCCGCCATTTTAAGGCGCATGTGCATTTAGTTGTGACATCTTTCTTTCTTTTCCAAGATATATGTGCTTGATTAAATGGGGGGACACATGTAATTTCTCATAATTAATAATCTGTCTTTAAAATACCGATAGTTGCATTAATTTTGGGATGGAGGGAATAGTTACATTGTTAATGAATCTAGAAATTTTGAATAAAATAATAACTAATATGTCTATCCGCAACAAATTGTATTATTTTGATATAGTTCATGAAAGTCCAATTTACTGTGAGAACATTATGTAAACACTTTCAAGTAGAAATTGTGACAAATATTGTTTAGTTGTTTTCAGGATTCTGAGGACGAAACTAATTCACCAATGCTGATATTGCCTAGATCAAATACAGCTACAACAAGTACCATCAACTCAGTAGCGTCCACCATTGAGATAGAAGAGAATAGTAAGGTGGCCCCAAAGAGCCTTACTCGCATTAAAACTATGACAAATGCTTTAGAGGAATCTCAACTAATTGGTCGAAAGAAAGAAATCGATGACATTGTCAAACTGATTTCAAATGAACTTGGTCAGCAGTTTTCGGTTATTTCTGTGTGGGGAATGGGTGGTCTTGGGAAAACCACACTAGTCAAAGATGTGTACCAGAATCAAAATCATATTGGCAGATTTGAGAAGCGTGCTTTTGTTACAGTGATGCGCCCTTTCAATTTGAAGGAGCTCCTGAAAAGCTTAATTGTGCAACTAAGCAAAGACCCTTCTAAGAAGGAGGGTGGCACAAGAAACAAATTAGCAACGATGGGAGTTGAGGCACTTACTATTGAGTTAGCTCTAGTTTTGGAAAATAAGTGCTTGATTGTTCTTGATGATTTGTCATCTACAACAGAGTGGGACATGATAATACAGAGATTTCCTAAAATGGAAAATACAAGCCACCGGATCATAGTCACCACAAGGGAAGAGAATATTGCAAAGCACTGTTCAAATAAACAAGAAAATATATACGTCCTCAATTTTTTGGAGTACAAGGATGCACTTAACCTCTTCACAAGAAAGGTATCGTTGTACATATTTGGGAAAAGATTTTTTGTATTTTTTTACTTCACACTTACTTCATGCTGCATGAATAAATTTTAGGTCTTTGGAAATACTATAGAGTTACATAAGCAATACCCAGAGTTGGTCAAAGAAGCGAATTTGATCTTGAAGAAGTGCAGTGAACTTCCCCTTGCGATTGTTACCATAGGCGGGTTCTTGGCAAAGCAACAAAAAACTCCTTTGGGGTGGAGGAAATTGAATGAGCATATTAGTGCTGAGTTGGAGATGAACCCAGAGCTTGGGTTGATAAAAAATATCCTCATTAAAAGCTATGACGGTTTACCTTATCACCTGAAGTCTTGTTTTTTGTATTTGTCCATCTTCCCTAAAGGCTACAATATTAATCGGAGACGCTTGGTGCAACGATGGATTGCAGAGGGTTACTCAAGTGAGGTTCGAGGCAAGTCCCAGGAAGAAATAGCTGACAACTACTTCATGGACCTCATTGATAGGAGCATGATCCTACCATTTAGGAAATTAATTGGTACTAGAAAGGGAGTTGGCTCTTGTCAGGTCCATGATATCATGCGTGAAATTAGCATCTCAAAGTCAATGGATGAAAATCTTATTTTTAGGCTGGAGGAAGGTTCCATCTCAAACAGACAGGGAAAGGTTCGTCATGTTGCTGTAAGTAGCAACTGGGAGGGTGATAAGAATGAGTTTGAGAGTGCAGTAGACTTGGCTCATATACGGTCATTAACAGTGTTTTCAGAGTGGAGGCCATTTTTCATTTCTAAGAAGATGAGGTTGCTTCGTGTGCTGGACTTGGAGGGCACGAGTGGTCTAGTGGACCATCACCTTGAGCATGTTGGGAGGCTTCTTCACCTAAAGTATGTTTCTCTAAGGGGATGTATTGACATATATCACCTGCCAGATTCATGGGGTAACCTCCGGCAATTACAGACACTTGATATCAAAGATACATCCATATGCGAGCTGCCAAAAGCCATCACCAAGCTTACCAAGCTGCAGTATCTATTTGGTGGGGAGAGGAGCCCATGGTGTGTCAACCAGAACGATAGACTACCAGATGATATACCAAAGCTTTGTGGAGCATGCTGTGCACCTCAGCTTTTGAAGGATGTTGAGGCAATGACAGGTGATCCGAATAGGCATGATGTGTGCTCTTTCTGGTGCCACGTTGTATTCCCTACGTTGGCATCAAGGAGATTAGACCCATATGGTGTTGTAGTGCCAAAAGGGTTTAGGAAGTTGAAAAGCCTGCACACGTTGGGTGTTATGAACATCACAGGTGGAAGTGGAAAAGCCATGTTGCACGACATAAGAAAGCTCACCCAGTTACGCAAGTTAGCAGTGACAGGCATTAATCAGAAGAACTGCAAAGAGCTCTGTTCCACCCTTGCTGATCTTAGCCATGTGGAATCACTGTCATTGAGATCAAGTGGTGATGGGTCGGGTTTACATGGCTCCCTAGATGGTCTATCCACACCTCCGAAAAACCTCCAGAGCCTCAAGTTGTGCGGAAAACTTGTCAAATTGCCAGAGTGGATCGGGGGGCTCCAGAGTCTTGTGAAGTTGGTGCTATGGGGCACCAGGCTAGTGGAGGTTGATGCCACCATGCAAGTCCTTGGCAAGCTACCAAACCTGGCCATACTGCGTCTGCGATGGCCTTCATTATTGATGATGGATGGAGAGCACCTTCGTCTTAGTTTCCATCGAGGGGCATTTCCAAATCTGATGGTCCTACATGTGCATTATATAGATGACCTCGAGTCAGTGGAGTTTGTAGCAGAAGCAACACCTAAGCTCGAGGTGCTGTGTTTTTATGCTTGCTGGGCCAAAGATGCAAAAGACCGAATGTTTTCTGGTCTGGCATATCTTCCAAGGCTCAAGGAATTCATACTGGACAACCGTGGCTACAAGGAGGGTTTCTTGAAAGACTTGCAGGAGCAGCTTGCCGGGAACCAAAACAGACCTGTTTTGAAGAGGTGCAACATGAAGGAGCTCGGCTAGTGTATCTATTAAATTTCATCTCACGCCATCTAATAGTGTGTGTGTGTGTGTGTGTTTTCCCTGTAAACTTGCACAAAACAAATGCAGTATGTATGTGTGCAGCTAAGTTGTGCGCGCCGGCACTGATCTGGACCATCATATCGTCGTGATTTTGTTTCGTCTACATGTCTGTCATGAGTTGGCATGCTTCATTCTGTAGTCCCTGTTCTGACGACACAGGTCCATTCCATGATGCCGCACATCATGCCAAGGGCCCAAGAGGGACCGGGGAACTGATCAAAGCCCTGTGGCCGTTTTTTTTAAGAAGCCGTGAGGTGCGGCTCCCCTTTTGTTGCCCTTAGTGCATGTTGTATCTGAACAATTGAACTGCGTGTCATTTCTATTTGACTTGGTCAGCATAGACATGACGAAGCAGAGCTGTGTCTGTTCTTCTGTTCATGGCTCAGCCCCCAGCTGCATGGCCTCGGGAAGAAGAATTCTGGGTTGCTCTGCTTCGTGACATCGTGCCGTTGTTGAAGTTGGCTGCAGCGACTGATATTGCCTGGTGTGTGATTTCAATCACAAAGGCGGTTGCGGTTCCTTTCTGACTCTAGATCATTCTCATTGGCTATTTGGCTTGATCCACTCGCGCTCGATAACAGGGCCATACAGTGTAGATTTCAATCTCAAGGAAAATCTGTCTATATACTACAGTCAACGAGAATGCATGCACTCTTGGATTCCATGAATTGCAGCCAGAAGGCACGAAGATTAGAACTAACAGAGACGATGAGCTCCACCGAATCCATAGATTTGCAGCGATGCTATTGCGCGAGTGCACGACCCCTCTGCCTCCTTGTCCTGCTGCCCGCCGACCACCTCCACCTCTAACTTTCGTGGCCTCCTTGCCCTGTCCCCTCTTTCACTCCCGACTCTACGCCTCTGCCACCGTCTGCTGCCGCGGCCAACGCTAACCTCGTCGGCACGCCTCTTCTCTGGTCTCCTCGCCCTCACCGTCTCTACCGCCCACCAACCGTCCTCCATCGCCCGGCTTCGGCTGCTTCTATCGCCACCGTTCCGCTGCCCACCGACCGCCTCCACCGCCGGCCGGCGACCTCCCTCGAACCCCCCCTTTAGGTCCGGTGAACACAAACCCCTTCCTCGGCACCCCGGTCCCGAATCTTAATGTTAACCTCGCCGGCGGCGAGCGCGGCGGCGCGCTTAGTGGACCATATGGGCCACGCGTTCTTTATCTTTATCTAAAAAAAATATGGGCCACGCGTGGTCGCACGTTTGGGCAGAAGGGGAGGGTCGCGCAGTGATGTTGCTGTAGATTTGGTAGATTGTCCCAGATCCCGTTTTGAAGCGTGTCGAGATGATAAAATAGGCCCAAAGAAAAAACAAAGGACCAACAAATCGAATATTGCCAGCAAATACAGAGCACTCCGGGGCGTGTCAGTGTGTTGCCGGCTGCTTCCTTTCGTTTCCTGCCAATTCCAATTTCCAAGTTCCAACCCGAGGTGCTCACCGAGCTGCCGTCGCCGCCACCGGCTCACCGGCTCCAAACTTGCCGCCTCGATACAGCTGCTCATCGCCCATGGCTCTTGCTCTGCCGGGTGCCCTGGTAGCCCATAGGGCAGTCCGCCGGCCCCAGCGCGGATTCGGCGCCACCGCTGCCGTGTAGGCGGCGGGCCCTCCACCCGATAGATCTCCACCGGCGCGCGTTGCATTGCCGGTTTATCATCGCCGCCCCCCGTCACTACTGCCAGTGAATTAGTGGAGCTAGCAGGCCAAGGTGACCACCACTTGAGCTCATCCTTCCTTTGGGGTTGGGGCTCCTCGATTTTTCAGTGGAGAACCGTGGAGGAATATGCATGACCCCTTCTTCGCGGCATGCCATATCCATTGGTTCGTGATAATCGAGTAACAACGCGGTATCAGCTCATCCCTTTGTTCGTTTCTCTCTAAGCATTGTTGCTGAATCAATCGAAATCGAGTAGCAACGCGTTATTAGCTCACCTCCTTGTTCGTTTCTCTCTACACGTTGTTGCTGAATCCGCCCCCCAGTTGCATTACTCTTGCATGCCCAAGCTTATAAATTCGTCTCTACTATGCGATAACTGATCACCTGCATTATCATCGCCATCCCTGCAGGCAAAAACTTTCAGCCTCATTGAGCAGAGAGGGGCAATGGAGGCAATGGCACTGAGTGTGGGCAAGTCGGTGCTGGATGCTTCGCTCAGCTACACCAAGTCCATATCAATTGGTTCGTGATAATCGAGTAACAGCGCGGTATTAGCTCATCGCATTATTCACTAGGTGTATCGACTTTCGTCGCATCCAGAGGAGAGGAGGAGGGTAGCGGGCCACAAAGCACACCCGAGAGGAGAGCAAGCCATGGAGGCCACCGCACTGAGTGTAGGCAAGTTGGTGCTTGATGGAGCGCTTGGCTACGCCAAACCCGCTCTTGTGGAAGAGGTTACCCTGCAGCTCGGCATCCAGCGTGATCATGCATTCATTAGGGACGAGCTTGCCATGATGCAGGCATTCCTGAGGGCCGCGCACGGCGAGCGACGAGACGACCACGAGGTGCTCATGACCGGGGTGAAGCAAGTCCGCGACGTGGCCTACGATGCGGAGGACTGCCTCCAAGATTTCTCCATCCACCTCCGTAAGCCATCGTGGTGGCCTCTCCCTTGCACCTTTGGGGAGAGGCGCCGCATCGCCAAGAAGATGAAGGAGCTGAGAGCCAGAGCCAGAGGAACCTGCGCTACCAGCTTATCAAGAGCGCCGGTTCTAAACCTGCAACAACTGCTGAGCAGTCGAGCATTACAGCTGCAGCGATATTTGGCATCGATGAAGCACGACGTGCGGCAAAGCAGGACGACAACTCAAATGCTGATCTTGTCCACCTGGTGAACACGGAATATGAAGACCTTAGAGTGATATCAGTGTGGGGAACCAGTGGTGATCTTGGGCTGACATCCATCATCAATACGGCCTATGAGAATCCAGATATTCAAGAGAAGTTCTCATGCCGAGCATGGGTAAGAGTTCATCATCCGGTCAACCCAAATGATTTCATCCAGAGCTTGGTGAAGCAGTTTCGAGTAGGTGTTGGGATTAGCCTTCTGTCGCTGGCAGAGAAGACAGGGCAAGAGTTGGACGAGGAGTTCATTGGATATGTAAACGAGAAAAGTTACCTGGTTGTGCTTAATGGGATGTCCACCTTTGAAGAGTGGAAATGGATTAAAGCATGTTTCCCGAACAACAGGAAAGGGAGCCGAATCATAGTGTGCACACCACAACCTGAAGTTGCGAGCTTGTGTGCAGGGCAAGAAAGCCAAGTAATGGAGCTCAAGAAATTCTCGGCTAATCAGACCATTTATGCTTTCTATGAAAAGGTACTTCACATTATTTTGGAACCAAGATCACTTCACATTATTTTCTTCAAAATAACATAGGTGGGTGATATAGACCCATGGCTACCATTGTTAGGAAAGCCGAATTGATAAGCTCATGTTTCTGACATCCCTTTGAATTTCTAAGATTTTTCTCTTTATGTTGCAAATCCTAGGATTATTAATATGGAGGCTCAAAAATATGAATCCAATTAGTAATAACTAGCTCATCAACCCGTGCTTTTGCACGTGTTGGAGTTTAGGAGATATAAATTTAATCTTTAGTAATATTAGAGGTGTTATTTTAATTCATCCTTCGTAACTGAATTATGGTAATGTACATGCGAATTTAGAAATTTTTTTAATTTATCTTTCATGATGGCATATTGGTAATTATATGCATATTCAAGGCTTATTTTAATTCATCTTTTATAATAGCATGGTGTAATTTGTATGTAAATTTAGATTGTTACTTAATTCATATATTACAATGGCATGGTGGTAATTTTTATGCAAATTTGAGGTGTTATTTAATTCACATTTTATGAAGGCATAATGGAAATTTTTATACAAATTTAGGAGATTATTTTATTTCATCTTTCATAATGTCATGGTGGGTAATTTTTTGAAAACTATAATAGATCTGTTATTAGAGCTGCATAATGGATGACGGTATGTTTCTGATTATTGCGAGAATTTCTATGATTTTATCTTTTATTTAGCGCATCTTGTGAGGATTAAGAAGCAGGCTCCAAAAAGAGTATTCAATTAGTAATAGCAAGATTAGACACGAAATATCTGTTTCATAGAAAGGTTTCTAGCATCTTTATAAAAAAAGTTATACAATCACTTAATAGTCTAAATTTATAAATGTGAAATTTTAACAAAAAACTGAGAGTAAATTTGAAAATGGGAAATTGTGCCAAAAAAACATGCTTTCGTTGAGAGTTGAACTCAAGATCTTTTATAACGATAGAGGCGGGTAATTACTTGAAAAATAAATGGAAAAATATGCAAAAGAAAAAAATTGCTTTTGAGAGTTGAACTCAAAACCTTTTATAACGACAGAGGTGGGTAATTAGTTAGAAAATAAATTAGAAATAGAAAAATCTGCAAAAAAAAAGAAAAAATTTGCTTTCATTGAGAGTTGAATTCAAAACCTTTCGTAATGGCATAGGTGGGTAATTACTTAGAAAACATATCTAATGGCTATTAATATTCGAATCTGCCAATTGATGGCCGGATGTTTCTGATTTTTGTGAGAATTTCTACGATTTATCGTTTTTCTGGTGCGTTTCGGAGGCTTCAAAAGGAACCTCTAATTAGTAATAGTAAGATAACATGTTGATGAAAATCTATGCTAGCTACCATGTAAAATCTTTGCATACAGAATAAATAGTAAATGAATGTTATTTTCTTGTTTGAAGCCTTTTTTCTTACCTTTTATCACTTAAATTCTGGTGATATGGTGATACATATTCTGCGTTTTCCCTGAAATATTGAATCGATCTATATGTATGCATGCAAAATATATTGATTCTACATTTGAGACTCCACTTATTTTAAGTAAATATTTTTAAAAACACTTTACAACGATGAAGTTTGTGACAAATATTGTATACTTGCGTCGACTTCACAGGATCGGACTAAATCACCAATGGTAATGGCTAGCTTAAATGAAGCTACAGGTACCAACAATTCGGTGCCGGCCAATGAGATACAGGGGCATCAATCTAAATGTGATGATGAGACAAGGGTGGTCACAAACAGACTAACTCGTGTCAAAACTATGGTAAATGCTTTGGAGGAGTCTCAACTTATCGGCCGAGAGAAAGAAAAATCTGACATGATTGAACTCATTGTAAATAGTAAAGATCTTTCGGTAATCTCAGTGTGGGGAATGGGTGGTATTGGGAAAACTACTCTAGTGAAAGATGTTTACCAAAGCCAAAAGCTTATTGGCTTGTTTGAAAAACGTGCTTGTGTTACAGTGATGCGTCCTTTCATTCTCAAGGACCTCCTTAAGAGCTTAATTATGCAAATAAATGCAGAATCCTTCGGAAAAAAAACAGCAAATGATTTTGGGTGGGGCTCATCAAGAAACAAAATAGCACTGATGGGAGTTGATGAATTAATAAAAGAGGTTGCTAGTCATTTAGAAGGAAAGAGGTGCTTGATTGTGTTAGATGATTTGTCATCTACAGCAGAATGGGAACAAATAAGACACAGTTTTCCAAAATTGGATAATACAAGCCGGATTATAGTGACCACGAGAGAACAGAGTATTGCTAAACATTGTTCCAAGAATCAGGATAACATATACAAGCTCCAAGTTCTCAAGGACAAGGATGCACTTGACCTCTTCACAAAAAAGGTACATATGCAATATAATCAGGCTCCTTTTTTGGGTCGACTTTTTGTGACAACTTGGAAGTAACTACTCAAATTTGATCTCAGTTAACTAGACTTGTAACTTTAAAATTTGAGACGTTTCAAAGTGGTTGGAACGGAACCAGGCGGAACTAGACATTTTTTAATTTTTGTAGCCGGATTATGTATTGAAATTAAAATAATTATTGGTACCCGGGCCCACCGTTTTTTGTTTCGGGCCTACCAATTTGGTACCGTCTGGTTCCGGTTCCGTTGTTCCGTCTATTTATAAACCGTTAGATCTCGCTTGATGAACGACTCTCATTTTTTCCAACCACCATAAAATTATATTTAAATTTTATATAAAGATTCAACGTCACGCGATGATAAACAACTTATCATAAACTATGCAAGATAAACAAGGATGTGTACTAAGGTATTGCTATAAGTGTTACTAACTCTAACAAAAAAGACTTGCAACCTAAGTTCCACTTAGAAATTAATCCATCAATCTAGTCAAGAAAAGTAAGCACACAACTGCAAAAATGTAAATGCGGAATCTAAAGAGTTGGATAGAGTGATACAAACTGTCGATGACAGTGGCTAGGGATGTAAGGTGGGTCACCCGCAAACCCACAAATAGATCATTTTTCCACGGGCACCTGTGAAACCTGTGATCTAGCTCTTTGGACCTTAGTGGCACTATTGTTACATCCATTATGTTGGCACATCGCTTGGTTACTGTAGGAAAAAAGGAAATGAAATGTCCATTTTACACATGGGTACAGTTGAACCAATTCCACACTCATCACCATTCGCCTCTATTCTTTTGTCCATCGTAGCCATGGTGGTTGAGATACATAGACTCCCTGAATGAGAGAAAATCGGGAGGTCATAGGAGTCATCGCTCGTTTGTGAGGTCGCTAGCACAGTGAGGAACACGTCATGCCTGGCAGCCATGCACTCGAGGTGGTCAGTGCAAGTGTAATAGTTCATAGAAAATCGGTAGTTGAGGGCTCTCAGTTTTTATATCTGATCAATAACAATAGATCAGTGAATCCATTAGCCATCTTCTTTCTAACTTTATAGTGTTTGGAATTAACGATAGCCCTTCGTTGACCTAGATCTAAAGGTTAAAACAAGGAGGGAACTGGTCGGAAGAAAGTTAAGTTGTGGGCTGGAACTAAAAGATAGTGGGCCCGGAACCTAAATGTGATGACACAAAAAAATAATTATAAAGGGTATAATTGTAGTTTTATACTTACTTAAATCGTGGGCCGGAACTAGAATAAAACTTAAGTCATGGGCCGGAACTAGAAATGTAGGCTAGGAATCTGACAACATCTCCGTCGCACTGCCGCCGGGGACAATGTGCGGCCGCCAGCCACGACGAGCTGCAGCCGGGCCATGTGGGCGACGACGCGCAGCCGCCGGTCCACGCCGCGCTGTTGCCGGACACGCATGCCTCTGCCTCTTCCTCCGCGGCATTGCCCACCTCCGCTGCGCCGTCCCACCGCACGCATCCGCCTCCACCGAGGCCGAGCCGGTTGCTAGTGCAGCGAGAACAACAGGGCGAGGCGCATGAGCCCCCAGCGCGATTAGGGATGCAAACGGATCGGATCGGAGCGGATAATGCTTTTTCCATATCCTAATCCTATTTCTTTTGTCGGATTCGGAGTGGAGCGGATATTACTCGGTTACGGATATGGATACGGATTTTTTCGGATATTGGAAATGGTGCGGAATCGGATCGGTGTCGGAGCGGAAGCGGATTTAAAAATATCGAATAGTACATGTTACATATAGCTTTTTTTTACAATGATCAACAAGTTATAAACTAAATTATAACTGTTCCATCATAGTTTGAATATCAGTAACAAAAAAATAATAGTGACGGTATTTTTGGCACGAATCAATCGTCGTTGACTCTAATGTACTTGTCAAACTAATCGGATTATCCTATTATAAACATCGGATAATCTGCATTTAAATATCGGATACTCCATATCCGTCGGATTTTGATGATACCATATCCTACTCCGCATCCACGTATAAATCGGATTCGGATTATCCATATCCGCATGGATATAAAAACTCCTCCTCCATATCCGCATAATTAGGATTCGGATCGGATCGGATAATTATCCACACCACTTGCACCCCTAACCGCGATGCATTCAAGCCGGTGCCTGTGCCATCAACGTCCGTCCGTGGCCACTGCCTATGGCCAACATCAGCTCTTTACCAGCGCGGACGGCTGGCAGCGGCGCAGACGGCGGTGGGGCCGAGTTCCTTCCTAACGCGGGTGGCAGCGCCTAGTTTCGTTTTGGTACGCACAAAGATAGGGATGAGAGAAAATACTGACCATGAATTTACTAGATTGCCCTTATTAACAATAAAATTATTGTCCAATTAATGGACGGTCTACAATGCGTTTCTTGATCGGAACCACAGGTTCGGGCCAAGCACAGTATCACATCTCCAAGTTCAGAAAAATATGGTAGGAAGCTGAATGCATGACAAATAATTACCATAGTCGTTGCAATGAACAACTAAACAATGAGGAATACCTATTTTTAAATTAGAAGTAACGAGTTCCAATTTTACAAATTTCAGGTATTTAAGAAGGCCATAGATTTAGAGAAGCAGCATCCTGAACTGATTGGAGAAGCAAAACTGATCTTGAAGAAGTGCAGCGGACTTCCCCTTCCAATAGTCACCATCGGTGGCTTCTTATCAAACCAACCTAAATTAGCTATGGAGTGGAGGAAATTGAATGGGCATATTAGTGCTGAATTGGAAATGAACCCAGAGCTTGAGGCTATAAGAACAATCCTGAGTAAAAGCTATGATGGTTTACCCTATCATCTGAAGTCTTGTTTCTTGTACCTGTCCATCTTTCCGGAAGATCACAAGATTAGCCGGAGACGTTTGATGCGGAGGTGGGCAGCAGAAGGCTATGCAAGGGAGATCCGAGGAAAATCTGCAGAAGAATTAGCTGATGACTACTTCATGAAACTAATAGACAGGAGTATGATTCTACCATCTCAAGCATCAATTCATAGTAGAAGAGGAATCGACTCCTGCCAAGTCCACGACCTCATGCGTGATGTCAGCATCTCCAAGTCATTAGGGGAAAATCTTGTTTTTAGACTAGAGGATGGTTGCAGCTTAAATACCGAGGGTACAGTTCGCCACCTTGCCATAAGCAGCAATTGGAATGGAGGCCGGAGTGAGTTTGAGGACATAGTGAACCAGTCCAGCATTCGATCATTGACAGTGTTTGGTAAATGGAGGCCGTTTTTCTTCTCTAAGAAGATGAGGATGCTGAGAGTGCTAGATTTGGAGGGCACATCAGGTCTGTGTGACCATCACCTTGAGCACGTCGGGAGGCTTCTACACCTGAAGTACCTTTCTTTGAGAGGGTGCGATAATATTTTTTACTTGCCACATTCTTTGGGTAACCTGCAGCAACTAGGGACACTAGATATTAAAGGTACATATATCTTCAAGCTGCCAAAGGCTATCATCAGGCTTAAGAAGCTTCAGTACCTTCGTGCTGGGTGGTATTACGGTGAGTCATATCAAGAAATGATGGAAGATATGCCAAAGCTACTGCAGAACATGCCCTGCACACTGAGTATCTTTTCGGCTTTTTGTTGTGTGGCATGTTGCGCACCACAGATTGTCGACGACGCTGGTGCCAACAAGCCAAACAGGCGTGATATATGCACACTATTTTGCTGCGCTATCTTCCCTTTTTTGGCGAGGCGCCTAGATGCAAAGGGTGCTGTAGTGCCATGTGGGCTCAACAAGCTAGGTGCCCTGCACACACTGGGTACTATAAACATCGGGCAGGGAAAGGCCGTCCTACAAGACCTAAGAAGGCTCATTCAGTTGCGGAAGCTCGGAGTGGCCGGTGTCAACAGGGGAAACAGTGTAGAATTCTGCAAGACCCTCTCCGCTCTCAGCAGTCTGGAATCCTTGTTAGTGTGGTCAGCGGGGAAGCCAGGTTTAGAAGGCTGCTTGGAGTTTGATGATGGCTCCTCGTGCTCACCTCCAAAGAACCTCAGTAGCCTCAAGCTGGACGGCAGGTTGGTCAAACTGCCGGGATGGATCGAGGGGCTACACAACCTTGTGAAGTTGAAGCTTGAGAAGACCAAGCTATCAGAGGTGGATGCCACTCTACGAGTCCTTGGCAAGCTACAAAACCTGGTCATCTTGCGTCTTCTGCGGGACTCGTTCGAGGAGGATGAAGATCTCCGGCTCATCTTCCTTGGGGATGAGCCGATGTTCCAGAAACTGACTGTGTTGCAGCTGAAAGGCATAGATGATCTCATATCGGTGGAATTCAAACAAGGGGCAATGCCCGTGCTTGAACTACTGCTGTTTTGTGAAGGTAGAGGCAAGACTTCATTATTGGGGCTATCGTCTCTCCCGAGGTTCAAGGAACTTGTGCTGGAGGGAGATTACAAGGGGTGCTCCGTGGATGACTTGCAGGAGGAGCTTGCCAGGAATACAAACAAACCGGTTTTGAAGACGGGCTGAGCTGAGGTCTAAGCTATCGTGTCTCTGGAGCCTCAACGAACTTGCGTTGGTGTCCTAGCAAACCGGTTTTTGAAGAGGGGATGAGGTCATATACTCATATCTAAGCTATACCTTGTTTCGGCCCTCTGTTTTTACTTGTAGTAGTACGTATATTCTTAACAACATTTCTTTTGAGTGACGTGTGTATTATAATTTGTATTTGGATTGCTCGCCTGGTGTGCTTGGTTGGGTGTGCCATTCTGCATAGTACTGGTAGATTTTTTTTTAATAAAGAATAAACATCCGGCCTCAACACTCACAGGTGAGTGAATTTAGCCAAATTTTACAACTAATAACTCTTAGGCTAAGCAACCATCTGACACAACGGAAAACAAAGAAGAAAAAAACTCCAAAGTATTCCGCCAGCAAAATATCACCATAAATGGCATTTCTCCCTAGAGGCTATCTCCAAACTAGCAGGACAACTCTTTAGGTTTCAAGTCTGTAGCTTCTTTGCCACCCAAATTTGAATAATAGATCCAAAACCACTCCCTCCAAATGCCTACATCCCATCTCCAGCTTTCCCTTTTCTTCTTCTTTACACAACGAAGTCCAATTTCGGATCCAAATGCGCAAATGAGTTAAAAGGTCTTTCATTGAAAACAACATCATTCCTCCATAACCATATGGCCGAACAGACTGCTGCAGCACCTATCAGAACCATCAATTTTACCTTTTTAGCATATCCGTTAAGCCAAGACCCAAATAACCTAATTACATTATTGGGAGGTTTAACGCCGAAGGCAATAAAAATTGTGTTCCATATAGATCTTGTCACGTGACAGTCAAAAAAGCATAGTACTGGTAGATGGGGGAAAAATACTACCGTAATTCTGTAAACACTCGTGCATGTATGCGCCGTGCTTTTTGACCCTAACTACGACATTTTTCTTCATACGTATCTCTGAGATCGTTGCAGACTCTACAGTAGTCTTCAGTCTTCACGTACTGCCGGTCCCGTTCAAACACCCACAAAAAGCCTGAGATCAATGAGCTAGCAAGGTGCATGCATGCATGCTTTATTTCGATCTTCAGGGGCTTCATTGCTGTATACGTTGCACAATGACCCTGCTGCTGTATTCGTTGCTTCATTGCTGTATTCGTGATTCGTGTGTGTTGCTTTTGAGGAGGTGGTGAGATGCCGCACAGCCAGTCAATTGCACTAGTAATCTAGTAGTAGATCGTTACTTCTGCTTCTTGCCTGCTTCCATATCACCGTACGTTTGCGTGCGAACAATTTGGATCAGACATCCATATGTTTTTTTTTTTTTTTTGTGGCAAATAGAATAGCCGTACTGCTCGCATCGTGCATATATTATTGGCAGATGCAAGTGATATGTTCACTTTACTACTTTAGTAAATGTACTACAAAGACCGACGAGATTACGAATGTGTAGGTTGTTTATATGTGAATGTTCACCGCAGTGATGTACGTACAACAGCTAGGAAGCAGAAGCAGAGAGGCATGTGCATGTATGACGGAGCAGAGCTGCTGCTAATGTCCATGCCTGTGCATGCGTGCCATCGTGCTGTTTGAAAGTGCTGCATCAGCTAGCTAGCGGCCATTGCAAACAGGTATAGTGAGTAGTGACATATGACGGAGCAGAGCTGCGGCTGTTAATGGCCGTGCCTATGCGTGCTTGCCATCTTGCTACTGAAGTACTAGGATGCAGCAGCGGCCGTTGCTAAATGTGGTTTCCAGGAGCGGTTCATCTTTGGGAATCTAGATCATTTATCATGTTTTGCCAAATTCGCTCAACTATGGGTGTTGAGGCTGGATACTCTTTCCCTTTATCTAAAAAGATCATTTATCAGGTACGCGCAAAAGGGCCCAACTTTAAAGGATTTGAATGACGGTGTTGGGTATCAATGTGCATGTTAAGTTTGTGCGCTCCGACGGAACAACTGGTGACGAAGTGTTAGGCTGCATATCATCTGAAAGATATCCTCATGTTGTGCATCTTTTCAAGTCTGTCTAGCTAGTATCCGTGTGTTTCGTTCAGATATGGCACCCGGTTGTTTTTTATGGCTAAAACACACGATTTTCTACCCAGACCAGAATCCGGTGTTTCAAAACCAGCTGACACACAAAATTAGGAAGAAATAAAAATCATATCCATGGTCTTGGCTGAGGACTACACACTCTCGCTGAGCTCATAGCGGCACCAACGATTTTTTTGGTTGTATCTTTTTCATTAAATTGTAATTACACTGTAAAATAGCATGTATTACGGTTGTAAAAATATACTTACGATACTTACAGTACACATAATTATTCCACTGTAATTATAGTGTAAATTTAGGTGCGGTGTGTAATTATTTCTGTAATTTAAACCGTAAATCTCAAATAAGACGAACGCCTCTTGACTCAACACCTACCCAAATGAATGCTACGTGAAACTTCTTATGCCGTTTAAAAAGTCCAAACAGTAACTCCTAACACCTCGTGTTGTCACTCAGCATAAGAGCATGTACAATGGGGTGCTTATAGAAGGTGCTTAGCAATAAAAACCGGTTTATTTTCTAGCACCAGGTGCTTAGAAGGTGTATGAGGTGCTTACTTAAGCATTGGTGCTTAATGAGTGCTAATGAGGTAGTTGGACGTATATAAGCACCTCCCTTGCATTGTAGCAATTGGCTTTTTAGATGGTGCTTAGCATTTCTCTCTCTTTAAGCATCTCTGTAAGCAGTGATGCATTGTACATGCCCTAAGTACGCGGACAGAGCGTGAACGATCAACTGTGCATGTGATCCATCGACGACAAGACGAGAGCTGAAGGCAGCATGCACGGTACCTAAGCTGATGGGAAAAAGGGAAACAATGCGATCGTGCGGTAGCAGTTAACTCCGATCTCGCGCGATCATCGGCCACCAAACCGTGTGATGGAATACTTCAAATCACACGGTTGACCTTTAGATTTTCTTTGAAAACAATCCCCCCACCCCCACCCCCCACCTCTTCCAGGTTCTTCTCCAGCTCCAAACAAGAGGTTAGATTAGTGATGCATGACCAGTTGGATGCAAAATAAGGTACTGAAATTTGTTGACGGAATAATCTTTACTAATAAAGAACCAGTTAAAATTAAACATTTTTTACCAAAAAATTTTTAACCCACCTAGACCCAATCAAACTGTTGGGCCCACAATAAAGACCGCGTAACTACGGGAGAAACCAGAACGCCTGTTCCTGCCATCCAATCGGTCCTCTGCAGAGTTTATTTCTTTGTTTTTTCTCACCCAAGATCGTGTGCATACCCGCACCCATGAATCGGCTCTGATCTCCGCTTGGATGCTCGCACCTTGGCGTCCGAATGTCATGGGCCCAATTGGCCAACAGGAGGCTAACGAGAAATCTTGAGAAATCAATACAATCTTATCCTGGATCAGATTTGGCCCAATAATAAACAACATACATGGAAAATATATTACAAATACAAAACAACTCGATCACAGATATCCCAAATCGTCCGCAAAAGTGTTAATTGATCTTGTCGTAACAAATCCTCAAGTCCATGAAGCATCGCCTCTAGCACACAAATGGATCCAAAGATGTAAACAGATTGTTGGTGGCGCGATGGGGCGGTGGGACAGGAGGCCGCGCTGGGGCGAGAGGAGGCGGCCCAGCCGCTGCGGAGTAGGAGGCGGCGGCGTCGAGGAGGAGGGAGAGGAGGTGTGCGAGCGCCGGGGCAGATCGAGACGGGGGAGGGGTTGCACCCACCTCGGCCGGCGCAGCCCCACGGAAGGAGGAGGCCAGCCGCAGCGGGTCCGGAGGCAGCGCCAGGGAAGGGAGGAAGACGCGGATCCGGCCACACCGGGGCCGGGAGCCCGGTAGGGGGGAGGAGGCGGCCCCGGCCGTTGAGGAACAGGAGGCGGCGCCGGGGAGGAAGAGGCTGGGGACGAAGAGGAGGTGCGCCGGCACCGGGGTGCATCGAGATGGTGTTCCAGCACGCCGGCGTGGGGAAGCAGGAGGAATGGAGTATCGGAGAGTACGAGTGGATGGGGGAGGTGGCTGCTAGGGTTCTCACGCATCGGACGGTCCAAAGTTTGGCCACCAGAATGGGCCAGCAGGCCCAACACAATGATGGGCTTTGAAAGCCAAAATGAGTGACTTATGTTCCTTTATTTAGTGCATTGCCTCTAAATAAATTTTGGGCATAAATTTTAAGAGTTATGTTAAATTTGCACATTGAGTTGAAAAGTAACATGGGTTTTATGTGATTTGTTTATTTTAGAAGTATTTGGACTAAGTTTATTTTTGTTAAGGCTTTAGTTCTCTGAGTATATAGTATATTTTTAGTCTAATAAATAATATTTTAGGCTAAGTGTTAAGTTTAAGCATTAGTTCTTTAAAATAGTCCACATTAAATTGTTGTTATAGCCCTCCATACAAAGTGTTTGGTATATTATACAAGTTTTTTTAATGAAATCTTTTTTGAGTGTGCCACTCGTGTGTATAGACACCATGAACTCTATACTTGATTTACCAAAGATATGCAGGATGTTTTATATTTATTCATGTACACAATTACTAATCATCATACAATAATAGAACTAAAATTTTCACCTACAAAAATTTCTTGATTTGTTCAAAAGTGAATATTTCAAATTTGCGATCAATACCATTCTGGAAAAAAAAATTTAGCCACGTACGGGACGCACGTGCATTTTTACTAGTGTCACGTAAGTTTTTCCCGTAACCATGTTGTATTTGTGAGTGATTTTCTGCAAACTTCTATATAGTGGATTATTGGTGCACCGTTTGAGGATCGAGCTCCACTAAATTAATACTACTACATTTGATCCCGAAATTCGTGAATTTAGTTACTCAGAGTTTGGTGGGTTGTTAGTCGAGAATTTGGTGGATACTCCGCCGAGCTCCTCCTGTTCCAGATTCTTGAGCATACAGCTTCTTCCGGACCCGAGCTGCCGCCTCCGAACCTGCCGCCTCGCCTCGACCTCGATACATCCGCTCAGCGCTCATGGCTCCAGCTCTACCCGGCAGCACATTGGGCGATCCCAATGCGGATCGGAATCCCACCCGCCACTGCCAGTGGATCGTTCGGAGCAGCCCAAAGTCTATACCGCTGGAGGACAGGCGGCCATCCCCATGCCAGTTGATGACGCCATCCTTTCCGGGTGCGCTGAGGCTGAGCTCCTCTATCTTTCCGTGGAGCCGTGGAGGCAGGCAGGCACCCTTCTTCGCGGCAAGTTCCGATCATGCCAGCAGCAAGATCGCCAATGGGTTCGTCAAAATCGAGGCACTGTTGCTGAATCCGCCCCCTTTTCGTTAACCCCGCATAATAATTTTATAACTTCCTCTCTACTATATATACGCCGATACGATGATCCGCATTATCATCACCATCCCAGCTCCCACGCAAAAAAATATAAAAAAAAAAACCCTCCAATTTCTTGCTCGGTGTGACGACGGTGAGCGGCGAAGATGAGCGATAACTCAACGCAGAAAACTGTGCTCAAGTCGGTGGTGGATGCCACGCTGAGCTACACCAAATCCGCGGTCGCGGAGGAGGTGGCGCTGCAGCTCCGCATCAAGCGCGACCACGCCTTCATCACCGACGAGCTCCAGATGATGCAGTCTTTCCTGGCGGCGGCGCACGACGAGCAGCAGGACGACAACCGGGTGCTCAACACCTGGGTCAAGCAGGTCGGCAACGTCTCCTACGACGTCGAGGACTGCCTCCAGGACTTCAACGTCAACAGGTCGTCGCGTTGGGGCCTCACCAGGAAGCTCCGCGAGCGGCACCGTCTCGCCAAGAGGATGAAGGAGCTGAGGGACAGGGTCGAAGACGTCAGCCAGAGGAACATGCGCTACCAGATCTTCAAGCAGCAAGGTGCCGGCCATGACCATGGCCATGGCCATGGCTCCAAGCTCGCCGCCGCGCAGCAGTCTGCTAGCAGCATCACGGCGGCGGCCGAGATGTTCGGCGTCGACGAAGCAAGGCGCGCCGCCAAGGAGGACGACAGCTCCAAAGCGGATCTCGTCCGCCTCATCAGCAAGGACGACGAGAACCTTGGAGTGATCGCAGTGTGGGGAACGGGCGGCGACCTCGGGCAGGCGTCCTTCGTCAGAGCTGCCTACGAGAACGCGGACGTTAAAAGCAAATTCTCTTGCCGAGCTTGGGTCAGGGTGATGGATCATCCTTTCAATCCCAAAGACTTTGCGCAGAGCCTGGTGAAGCAGTTCAGCTCGCATCTCGGGGTTGGTGCTGTCTGGGAGACTGATAATAAGACGGACAAAGAGCTGGCTGAGGAGTTCAACTGTTACGTCCATGAGAACAGGTACCTGGTTGTGCTTAATAATCTGTCGGCTATTGAGCAGTGGGATCAGATCAAGATGTGCCTCCCAGACAGCAAGAAAGGCAGCCGAATCATAATCTCCACCACACAGCTTGAAGTTGCAAACTTGTGCGCAGGTCAAGACATCCAAGTATCAGAGCTCAGCCAACTATCCGACGATCAGACCCTTTATGCATTCTATCACAAGGTAGGTACATGCTGCATGCTCCACATTCCTAAACCATCGTCCAATAAAAAATTACTATATATATCTGCCTGCCATAAAAAAACATAATGTATGTACCCCCAACAAACCCCCTTAATTTACATCTAAAGTACCCTTTTGAAGTATCATAGTTAAGTTTGTACAATTTGGCTTAAACTATTAAAATATATTTGCAGTAATATTTTAATTGTAATAATTCCTTATTTTAAAAAAAGCATCTCCTTCACGAAATTTTAAACTTCGTTTATTTTTGATCTACTGGTCCCATGCATTCGTATGGGATACTATACTCCATAAGGTTCACATAATGATCTGTATGAGCCAGCATCATATAGGATCATTTGATAATACGAACAGCAATCTCAACAACCGACAAGGATAGTACTCGTACCTTCATGGTAATGGTTGGGATTTTATTTGTTAACTGTTTCCTCCGATCTAAAGTTGGTCTAGATGGTAGTGGCCACTTAATATATTTTAATGCTGTCTCCACCCAATTTATTCTTGAATGTTTAATCTCAAAAATAATGTGCAGAGACTCCTATATACTTATTTTTTTTATTGTTAAATTGTTCTCTTCTGTTCAGGATTCTCAAGATGTAATAGAATTAACGACAGGAGGGCCTAGCTCAAATGCATCCACAATTAGTACCAATGACTCCACATTGTCCACTACAGAGGAATTAGGAAATCAATCTGAAGGTGCTGATGGAAATAATGCAGCTAGAGATAGCCCTACTGTCATTACGAATACTAGATATTCTTTGGAGGTATCTCAGCTCCTTGGCCGTGACAGAGAAAAATCTGATATTATGGAACTAATTCTAAATCAATCAGACCAAGAACTTCCTGTTATTTCAGTTTGGGGGATGGGTGGTCTAGGGAAAACCACTCTAGTCATAGATGCATACCAAAGTGAAAATCTCAGTGGCATGTTTGAGAAACGTGCTTGGGTCACACTAAAGAGCCCATTCATTCTCGAGGAGTTTCTTAAGAACCTAGCCATGCAACTCGATGATGAATCTTCTGAAAGGAGTGCGATTCATTTTCGGCGTAGTACAAGATCATTAGCAATGATGGGAGTTGAAGAATTGAACGAAGAGGTTGTTAAGCTTTTAGAAAGAAAGAAGTGCTTGCTTGTTCTCGATGATCTATCTTCTTGTGTGGTGTGGGACTTGATAAAGCATAGCTTCTCTAGACTTGAAAATATGAGCAGAATTATAGTTACCACGAGGGAAATGAAAATTGCGAGGCATTGCTCACGGAAAGAAGAAAATATATACGAGCTCAAAGTCTTACAATACAAGGATGCACTTGACCTGTTCACAAAAAAGGTATGGATGCTGTAATAATTATGCTCCATTTGTTTTAAGTTTACATTATATTTGTCCAGTAAAATTAGTTAAATTATACAAATTTCAGGTATTCAAGGAGACGTCGGATATGGATAAGCATCCCGAATTGATTGATGAAGCAAAAGCAATCCTTAAGAGGTGCAATGGAGTTCCGCTAGCATTAATTACCATCGGTGGCTTCTTGGCAAACCAACCAAAAACAATTTTTGAGTGGAGGAAGTTAAATAAGCATATTAGTGCTGAATTGGAGACAAACCCAGAGCTTGAGGCCATGAATTCAATCCTTGGAAGAAGTTATGATGGTTTACCCTATCATCTCAAGTCTTGCTTCTTGTACCTATCTATATTTCCAGAAGATCACGAGGTTAGCTGGAGAAGTTTGGTGCGGCGTTGGACTGCAGAAGGTTACTTAGGAGAGGCCCGTGACAAGTCTATGGAAGAGGTAGCCAGCAACTATCTCAAGGAACTAACAGAGAGGAGCATGATACTACCATCTCAACAATCAGTTTACAGCAGAAAAGGAATTGACTCTGGTCATGTACACGATCTCATGCGTGATATCGGCATCTCAAAGTCAACGGAGGAAAATCTAGTTTTGAGACTAGAGGAAGGTTGCAGCTCAAACACAAAGGGCATAGTTCGCCACCTTGCCATCAATAGTAGTTGGAAAGGAGATAAAAGCGAGCTTGAGAGTATGGCAGACTTATCTCATGTACGGTCCTTAACTGTATTTGGAAAGGTTAGGACATTTTTCATTTCTGGAAAGATGAAGATGCTGCGAGTGTTGGACTTGGAATGCACGGAAGGCCTAATTGATCATCACCTTAAACAAATTGGGGAGTTCTACCACCTGAAGTACCTTTCTCTAAGAGGATGTGGTGATGTCTATTGCCTGCCAGATTCATTTGGCAACTTGAGGCAACTCCAAACATTAGATATCGCATTCACAAACGTCATGAAGCTGCCAAAGACATTCACCAGACTGATAAGGCTCAGATATCTTTGTGCTGGGGGTGTACAATTGGATGAAGCTGAATCATACAAAGATTTGGTAGAGGGTGTGCCAAAGGCAGTGCGGAACAGGCTATGCCTTCCAAGCGCATACTCACTGGGGTGTTGTGCGGCGTGCTGTGCCCCACGTATTTTGAAAAGGGCTACCGACATGGATGGTGAGCCAAACAGGCGCGATGTCTGCACCGTGTGTTGTTTTAACAGGATCCCTCTTGTGGTAAAACGGCAAAGTACACGTGGCATTCAAGTGCCGAAAGGGATCTGCAAAATGAAAGATCTGCAGAAAATGGGCCTTGTAAACCTCGCACGGGGGAAGAAGATCCTACATGAAATTAAGACGCTCACCCAGCTGCGGAAGTTAGCCGTGACAGGAGTCAGCAGGAAAAACGTTGAAGAATTATGTTCTGCAATTGCCAATCTCATCTTCCTGGAATCATTGTTACTACGGGCAGAAGGGGACACAGGCTTATTCTGCCTACATGGCAAATTCTCGCCTCCGGTAGACTTGCGGAGCCTTAAGTTGTATGGCAATCTAGGTGAATTGCCCTCATGCGTTGGGGATCTCAAGAATCTAGTGAAATTAACGCTAAGGAGCACTAGCATCTTGGATGGTAATGCCAAAAAGACCATAACTGTCCTTGGGGGGCTACCAAACCTGACGATTCTGCGATTGCTATTGGAGTCGTTCAAGGGTCCTGAGGCTCATTTTAGCTTCTCTCGAGGGGCGTTCCCAAGTCTGGTGGTGATGGAGTTTGATCGTCCTCTCGGGGTCAGATCGGTAGCTTTTGAAGAAGGAGCAATGCCTAAGCTTGAGTTGCTGGATTTCTGCGCTTGGTACAGGGAAACTCGCGTCGGGCTGGTGACAGGTCTCCCATGTCTCACAAGCCTCAAGAAATTCACGCTTACTGGTAGCACTTACGATGATAACTTTGTGGAAGACCTGCGGACACAGGTTGCCAGCAACCCAAACAGACCCGTTTTTAGTAGGAGGACTCACCGGAGCACAACAGCGGAAGCAGGTCGGTCTGTCTAATAATGCTAGCAGCAATGTCTTGTTAGGCTGTGAATTTGTTTACAGAGGAGGTGTGGAACTGGAACACCATTGCCCAACGCACAAACTTCTAGTTGCTGACACCGACCAACAATCATAAAGGCCTGAAGACCTGGTGGGATCGAGCAGACCATTGTAGCAAATGCCTCCTCTGCGAGGAGCCTTCAACTGATCAGCTATACTGTGTGGAAAAAAACGGTGCCGCCGGACTTGGAGTGCTGTCATTCATCAACAGGGCGCCAATCAACGGACAGCAGTGCTGTCATTCATCAGGACTTGGAGGCTTACACATGCGCATGAAACTCCAGAGTAGTCCGCTTCTACTCCCTGAGTCCGGCTATGGCTCACGTGTTTGGTGTTCTTGTTTTCTTCTCTTTTTTTTCCCTCTGCAGTTCCCTTTTCCCATCTCGGGCTGTACAGTTCTTACCTTCTTGTCACTGCTTTCAACTATAATGAAAAGGCAGAGCACATGCTTCCTTTGCTGAGCAAAAAAAAACAAGTGTTGGGGCTTATGTGTGGGGTGTTTTTTCCCGTCTGTGTTGCTCATGTTTATAAAACGGTCTACTGTGTTTATGTTTGAAATAATTGGGTGCGCCACAATTGCGTTTTGGTAGATGGAAGGGCATGCTTGGATGATGGCCGCACTTTATGCATGAGCATGAAGCATGATTTAGCAAAGACAAATTGTCATGCTTCTTGCCATCGTACGTGCTGTTGTAGTTAGCTGCACTGCACTGCAGCAGCGGCCAGTGCCAAATGTGGTTTCCAGAGCGGTTCATCTTTCTCTGCGGCATTAGTCTAGTCTAGTGGTGGTCGCAAGAGGTACTTGAATGCTTGAAGCCGTCCATATATAGACCGTAGTGTTGGCCTCAGGAGGGAACAGAACGAATGTTGGTGTTGGGTTCCTGTCTCACTGAATTCTGTCTGTCAAGACATTCTTCAAATCTTTTGACACGCCAAGATTTGCTTATATACGATATCTTTCAGCTATCAACTCAAGTGTCCGTCAATTCTGACACCACCGAGCATTTTGCGTATTCGAACGAAGATGCAAGTAGAGCTGTTGATCGATATCGAGGTCATATATCAGCTGAAAGGTCGGTTTCCTCATGTCCCGTCTTTACTAACTACTTTGAGTATATCATCGTTCAGTAACACAAGAAAATGTGCATTTATGATTATTGCACTGATTTGGATACGTACAGTGCAGTCCTTGCCTGGTTAATGTTTTGGGCGATCCTTCCCACCAGCCCCGGTTTCAATGCAAGTTTTTCAGGAAACGAGACTAAAATGGCACTGCTAGTTGTATTCGAAGCCTGATTCTCTCTCTCTCTCTCTCTCTCTCTCTCTCTCTTTCTCCCTCCCCGATTGGCACGAGACGGGCGTGCATGGTGAAGATTATTTTTGGTTCACCGGCAGCTCTTGCTCCCATACAAAATATAATCGAGCTGCTTTGGACCATGGTTCAAAACAATAAATTGAAATTTAAACAATAACAGACACACAGACAAAAAGAAGAACGGTTCCTCCATAATGGCTAGCGGCCTTCAGGCCCAAACAAGCTACATATCCTGAAACAGCAAATTCAACGAGCTAACGGACAAGATAACCACTGAAAAAACCTCAAAGTATGATCCAACAACCAAAGACTAGCCTAGGCACAACACAGCAAAAGTAAGAAATTACTGATGAAAAAGCATTCATGAGCATGAGCTCGGTATGCTAACTCTCAGTCATGGCGACAGAAGAGTGAGGGCAATCTCTGTATTATGTTATACTAAAACATCTGGACCTGCATGTAGACTGCAATAACTTTGTATCTGCCTATATACCGTCACATTTTAGACATCCTTTATAAAACGGAAAGGTTACAACTCGAGCGTCCAAAATTCCGTAAGAAATTGGCATGCACCAAGAACATTATGATCCGGCGACTTCAATCTCATCACAGGCAGCCTCAAAGTGCAGATGTCGGGCAACACATATGACGACGACGATGTTGGCATACCTTCTGCAGCAGATTTGGATGTCTGGACGCCAACTTCAGGGCTAAGGCATTTCCTCAAACAGTTGTTGGGCGCATCACTGTTGATGTCAGTTGGGACAGCGCCAACGGCCAGTGAAGCCGCAGCAGCAAGGCCAGTCATAGGGACAGGCTCCTTGCTGAAGATGGATGCCATTGGAGGTCGTGGAAGCATCGATGACATACCCGTGGTGGCAGCACCTATGTCAGTATCCATGGCAACCTTGGTGATGTCTACCTCGCCAGGCACGATAGTGCGGATAGCTCCTATCGCAGAAGCCATGCCCTGTGCGTCGTCCAAAGTCGCCTCCATGGGAAGCGGCTCGTAGCAGAGGACGCCGGACTCCCAATCTACTCCAGCCCTGGACTCGTCAATCCTCTTCATCAAACTATCCATCCGCTCATCAGACCTCTTGAACAACCTCCGAATCTCGGCGATTATGATGGCACAACAACTTCCATTCGACAGGATTGGTGTCTTTGATAACAGATTGTTAGCATCCTTCCCATCAATTACTTGATACAAGCAGTGGTTGATATATAGATTTAGATACAAATCGGAGTAAACGACCTCAGAGATGAGGGAGGTCTCGAGTTTAGCAAGCAATTCAGATAGAGGAACAGCGGATTAGGAACTAGGGATGCTTAGACCCAGAGGAAACTTGGGAAAGAGGAGAAAGATGAACAGTGGTAGAAGAAGGGGAATAATGTTTCTGTAATTTCCTCGATGCCCATCCAGGTTGTTGCTCTCGTTGCCTTTGTATTCCTCTTATGTCTTTGTTGGGCCTTTCTTCACTAGCACATGCTGGCCCATGACATGAGAAATCGGACGCCACAACACTCCAAGCTGCTACGGAAGCCAACGGGAGCTACTCATCTCACTAGTAGAATCCTAGCTTTCTATGAACAGAATATAATAGAGCATTTGAAAACGGCACTGCTAATTGTATTCGAGGCCTGATTTTTTGTATGCTCTGCCCCTCCCTCCCCCCCTCCCCCCCACCCCCCTTCACTTGGTAGCTCTCATATCCATACAAAATATACTCGGGCTGTGCTTCGGCCCATGGTTTGAAACAATAAATCGAAACTTATAGAAACACGCACAAAAAAGAGAGCAATCCTCGAGAACAGCTAGTGGGCCTCAAATCCAAACAAGCTAGATATAGGCCTGAACCTGTAAATTCTACGACCTAACGAACAAGGTAACTCGTCGACTCACAAACCTCTCATATCCATTCCATGTTAATAATTGACAATGGAAAAGCATGGCATATAAGTGTAGGGAACTCTGACCTAACAAATTAGTTTTTCGGGTTAAGTTAGGCATGAGGTATGTAGGTATGTGTTGTGAGCTCCGGTGTACATAGATTTGGTGGACCATTGGCTTATGGGTACTGAGCGAGCTGAACCAGATTTTCGCTGCGCCACTCTAACAAGTGGTATCAGAGTCACAGGTGATGGGAGAGTCTATGGATGCGCCACTCTAATAAGTGGTATCAGAGTCACAGGTGATAGGGGAGTCTATGAATGCCACACACGGTTGCGTGAGATGACTTCTACTCGTGTCGTCGACCTAGGATAAACGTCTTCAGAGGCCATTGGTGATGTGTGACGAAAGAGTTGAGCCTGACATTTGACGAGGGAGATTATTAGTTTTAGCCACATGCCGATAATTGACGGCGGAGAGCATGGTGGGGACAAACCTCATCTAACGGATTAGTCTTTAGGTTTAGGATGAGTTAGGCCCAAAGTCTTATGTATTATAGGCTCCGGTGTACATGGGCCCGGCGGATTGTTGGTTCGTGGGTACTATCAGAACGAGGCCTCATCCACGCCACTTTGACAAATAATTTAAATTGAAAATAGGGGTTACTGTATATTATTTCTAGTAATGAAAGTAGGTAATTTATATGTAAATTAGATGCAAGTAGATTATTTTTCTAATAACATACATGTATAACTCATATAAAGATTAGATATTATTTTTCAAGTATCAAAGGCGGATATATATAAATATAGGAGCTATTTTATATTATCTTTTTATAGTGACAGAAATGGTTTTTAAGGGAAAAAACTTTATTAGATCTATGACTATTATTGCTAATTACAAGTTTAACCAAAAAAGTTAAAACTGTTAATGTATAGGTTTTTTTCTGTGTGTAGCTCACATAAGAAACCAACGTATGAAAATACCAATTACTCGAGGGGTTGCTTATGTAACTGCTTGCGAAAATCGTTTTTATTGAAGGCATTTTCTTGGTGAGTTTAAATCTGCAGGACATCACGCCGTTTCATTGGCTGTCCATAATTTTGATCTTCCTATAGGTGTCTAGGAAAATCGTTCTAGTAGTATGAGCTGGCGTAAGCATTTTGCTAGAGACAAGCTACACATTACTAATTTACGCATGAGGGGGGAAGTACTTCATAAGCCCATAGTTAAGCCAAATGAGATGGCTGAGCAATCTGGTGGGGCAAAAAATTCAAATGCTTGCGCAGCATCGACGTGCGTATTAAGATTGATCAAGCTAGCAGACTTGGCTTATTATAATTCACTTGTTCCTGCTTTATATGCCAAGAACGGTGACCGTCCAGCAACTCGGCTGTGATAGAAAACATTTTAAGGCCCCTTTGGCAGGCTACAACCTAGAAAGCTAGAAGCCACAACCTAGAAAGCTAGAAGCCAAAAGCCAAAGAATCCATGTTTTAATGGCTTTTTTTCTCTAGTGTAAAAACGGCTTCTTCCTTCTATGGTTTTTCCTTAAAGCCATTTTGTAGAAAAATATTTGATAGAGATTCACCTTGAGCCATGAGAAACCAGAGCCGAAGCCACACAATAAGCCACGTCAAAGAGATTCATTTTTAGATAAAAGGATTCTAAGTACGGTCTAAGCTGTTGCAGAGAAAGCTTGCTGCTAATTACGTGGCGGTGACATGGACCCGTGCCACCACGCCAGTGTGGTTCGGGTGCTCGCCAACTGCTACGCTGTAGTAGTAGTGGCAACTGGGCGTTGGGACCCATATCCGTAGGAAGGTGGTGAACTTACAAGGATGGAGCCTCGTGCTCCCACGGTCCTATAAATCTCACTACTTAGGTTCTGTAATGGCTCTTTTTGGTCTGAGTTTTTACGTGGCCTTTAGCTCTTGCTCCTTATCGCTCTAGATGAAGTCTCACCCAACGTTTTGCAAGAAATAGCTCCATAAAGCCCCTGAGAGAAGATGTTGTTTTTACAATGAATAGGAGAATCCAAAAAACATAGCATCACGGACTCTTAGGTGAAGCCATTACTAAGAACTCGTGCCAAATGCACCATTTTAGATAGTGAACGCACAATGGTGTGAGGCTCGCTCGGGCTTGGGGGGGGGGGGGGGTGTGGCGGCGGGGCGGCGTGTGGCGCTAAGTGCGCAAGGCTCTCCAGTTTCCTCAGAAAAAAAAAAATAGGAGGTGCATCACTCTTGCCCTGGCAAAAGCCCCCAACGACGACCACTTAGCAGCGGCACAATGACGGTACTATTCCTTGTGGACATGGCGACAGGAGAGAGTGAGAGCAATCTTTTTATTACGTTGAATTGCTTGCTTGCGAAGCAGTGGAAAACAATTAAGACAATTATTGCTGTGTTTGCTGACTCATCGTCTCCATCTAAATGGCCTCGTGTTTGTTGGTTTGCATCACAGGCCCGGACGCTGTCCAGAGAGTGACTGCTGTCCCGGCGGCTACTTGACCTTGACCCCACGAGTCCACGGTCGAGCATGTGCCGTGGCTCAACTGCTCGCCGTACGTGCTATCGATAGCTCACCGCATCATCGTCCTGTACACTATCACCATCAACGTTAGGCTGTCTCTAACAGTGCCCTTATATTGAATCTTCAAAATTAAATATTACACTGTTATAACACTGTTTTACACGGTAAACAGCAGTAGTTAAAACACTGATGGAACAATGAAAACGGGGCAGCTTGGATTCAGCCTCACGACTCAGCAAAGCGCCTCTGTCCTCTTGACCTTGACCTACGGCGGGGAAACGATCCACGGGTACATCCAATCCAACACGGCGTTTGTTGTCCCTGCCGTCGCCTTCCACTTTATGCACCAACAGCTTTTCTTTAATAATGAAACTAAGGTTCCAGCGTCGTAAATCAGATAGAGAATCAATCCAATATTATTATAGACTCCTCGTAAAACATTGTTTGTAAGAAACATAATGCTGACCATAGATAAAAAGAAAATACTAGCAAAAAAAAAAAGGCCACCCAAAGGAAGAGAACAACCATATGGTCATCCTCTCGTAAATAAAACGAGTTATTAAAGTTTTCTTAAATAATTAACCGTAACAAATATTTAAGAAAGGAGCGAGGACTGGTTGCATTTTGGCTGCTTTGAGCCTGTCTGCTACAACCGTAGCCTGTGCTAGTACAGTACGGCTACACAGCATTTTAACTGGCCACTGAAGCTGCTGCGTCATTGGCTGGCTCCTGCGGGCGTACCCCTTGGCCTGGCCTCCCGGCTCTTAGCACAGGCAATGGCCTTGCTACTTAAGACGAGGCCTTTGCTGCATGCTTCTTGATCGCCAACTCGCCATTGCTGCTATCCCATATATCACTCCCAGTGAGTCAGCTGCAGTTCTACTTCTACCCCACCAACCAAACTATACAACCACAAGTCCACAAGTATAGATGTCCAACCGGACGGCATGGCACGGCCCGTCGGTTAAAGCACGGTCTGTTTAGACCCAACAAGGTATGCCCGTCAAACGAACCAGGCCGGATCGAGCCAGCCCGTAGGCCACAAATCCACGCCAAGCACGGCACGGTTAGGCATCGGGCCGTGACGGGCTGACCCGGTAGCATGGTAGGCCCGTTGAATTAAATAAGAAACCTAAATGCTACCCGTAGAGCGCGCGGGATACGGCCGCCGCGCCTGCACACCTCGCATACCATCCGATTAATCCAACGGCTTTTCTTCCTCCTCATCTTCCGATGCCCAGAAAATATCTCTTCACACCCGTCGGCCGCATCTTTTGCCCGCACAGCTCGACCTTTCTTCCTCCTAGGGCTCTGACGCGACTGGAGGGCGACGGCTGGCGGGCAGCAGCTCTCGCTCCGGTGGCCGGCGATGAGGTAGGCCCCTCCTCCTCCTCCTCCTTCTCCTTCTCCTGTATTTGGAATTTCTCAGCGCCGCGCACCAGCCCGTGTCCCCGGCACCTGACCACCTCCCCGTCACCGGCTCCACCTCATCGTCGACGGATTCACTTCCCCGTCATCGGCCCTGCGTCCCCGACACCGGATCCACCTCCCTGTTGCCGGCCAAACCTCCACAGCGCCGGATCCGACTCACCGGCTCCCATCCGCCCCACCACCACCCCAGCGTCAGGTTCATCCTGTGCCTGCGACGGGGGAGGATCCCTCTGCGCGGGGCTCGCCCGATCATGGCGCCAATCATTTTAATAATATCTATTAAGCATTTTAAGTATCCACTACGAGTATTTTTGTGTTAAAGTGTGTTCCTATTATTTGTGGGCATGAGATCTATCTTCTGTTTTCACATTCGTGCAGGTGGATGTATTTTCCATGTATTTTTTATGTTAATGCTAGGCAGCATTTTAACTTTTTTTTCACTGTGACGTGACAAATTTCTGTTCTATGGATTTGGATGATTTTGCCTGCGCGTCGGTTAGCACGCTCCAATAAGAAAATGTTCAAAAATATGTTTTGGTTGGGGTTTGAACCTTGGCCAAAGGGCTCCAAAACTTCAAGCAACACTTTCCAACCACTAGAAATTTTTGGTGTTTAACGTAGATAGTTAACATGGATATAGATATATTTATTCTGTAAAATAATTTAAAATTAAATGGGCCGTGCCGGGCCCGAGCCCGCTAGGCACAGGGCCAGGCCGGGCCGGGCCAGGCCTACTAAACAGGCTCACAGGCAGGCAGATGGGTTGCGGGCCTTATGGCCATCTACCACAAGGCCAAGGAAAGCGCTGCTAGAGCCATGGAGGCTGCGGTGACGGGCATCTCTGAACTGCCTGCTAAGCGGCGCCAAGGCCGCCATCACCGAGAACGCCGCACTGCGGCAGTCCGTCCAGCGCGACGTGGTCTTCCTCACCGACGAGCTGGCCGCCGAAGTCGTACCTGAGGGACGCGGACGAGGAGCGAAACCGGCACAAGGTGACACGGAGCAGGGTGAAGTACGTCCGCGACCTCGCCTACGACGTCGAGGACTGCCTCGCGGAGTACGCAATCCACCCGGAGAACCCCTCTGGGTGGCAAGGCTGCACAGCATCGCCGTGGAGATGAAGGGCCTCCGAGCCTGGGCGGAGGAGATGAAGCACAGGAACATGCTACGTTAGAATTTTATTAGGAGAGAAAAGATAGGACCACGCTATACAACTGGCTACACTGTACCCAGGCTACCCAGCCACCTAAGCCTGTTAATGGTTGCATACTCGGATCAAAACCGAACCAAACCAAATATATTAACGCCATGGATAAGAACCTCATCCACTATAGGAAAAACATAAATTTTCGTGGTCCAAAATTTTTTCATTGGCCGGTCCCGTAAAACTTATAGGAATTTTCGTGGGCCTCCAAACTGACAAAAACATGATAATTTTTCGTGGGCCAAGAAAGGAGCCCACGAAAAAAAAACTTAAAAAAGGGGGCCTCCAAACCGATCCAGTCCATTTCACTGCTTCAACCAGGCCCATCCAAACTAACTCAGCCCAAGTAGAAAAACCAGACCACATCAACCGGTTTGACCCAAACCGTTACTAGGCTTACCAGCCACAACGCTAAACAAGAAACCTTGGCATCCAAACTCTAATCTTACAGAGAAAAGGGGAAAAAACAACACAGCCGGAAAAACAAAGGAAAAAACAACCAAGCAGCACGCTCTTGGACACAATCCCTCCTTGATGAAGCCTGCCACTTCAAGCTCAGTTTTCTCTGATCCCTGGAAAATTCTGCGATTCCTTTCTTTTCGGAGTTCCCACCGGAAGTGGATCATG
The DNA here is from genome assembly GCA_022530915.1 of Paspalum notatum. Taxonomy (NCBI): domain Eukaryota; kingdom Viridiplantae; phylum Streptophyta; class Magnoliopsida; order Poales; family Poaceae; genus Paspalum; species Paspalum notatum. Next base: position 2,217,124 of record CM039691.1, read on the forward strand.
AGATCATCATAGTCTTTGCGATCTTTCTTCTCAATCTTTACTCTGCATTTCTTCCACTAGCCATAGATTGACACAGCCTGGTCTAGGCTTGGCAACTAAGGCAAGATTAAACCAAGATGAGAGACATCCCCAAACTTCCTTGGAGAAGCAACATTGAGAGTCGATTTGAGAAGTGGACTGAAAGTGATTGAGATGATCTTAATCTATCGTTGTTTTAAACACACCTAGTTCTCTCAAACTACCTTGATCGAAAGGTGTTTTAGACAGATCGGTACATATATACTGGAGACATTAAAATCGTGCCCCATCCTTCCCGTCACTCGCTGTGCCTGTGACCAAAAGCCCGTCGTCGTTACTCTACTAACTAAACGACACATGCATGAGTTAAGCATGGCAGCGGCACACCAAAGGAAACCGCAGCGCATGATGACGATATTATTGTGTTTTACTGGTATACATTATTGATGATTGCTGAAGATCAGACCGCGAGGGGTCCAGTCCAAGCCCAGCCCAACACAACACGTGCTGATTCATCGATCGATCTGTCCCCATCTACTTGCCTTGTGCTTGTTGGTTTATTTGCATCACTGTACGTGCCTGGCCAGTAGCCCAGTACACTACAGACGACCGGCGCTAGCTGTCCCGGCTGCTGTCCGGCCGGCGTTGCTGTCATCGTCATTAACGGACGAGCGGACGTTTTCTAGCACGCATGTCCCACCGGCCATGGCCGTGTGCGCAGCACACTTGCACCATATATCCCGAAAATCAATCATATATATCCCACACCACAGCCATAGGGGATCGTCCACATTCAAATTCAACTCGTTTAAATGACAAAAGAGTTGTAATAAGTACACATCAACATGCTGCAAGGGCTCCATACGGTAACTCGACCATGCATGCTCGGTTTAATTTGTTAGGGAATATCTACTCTCTGCCTACTATTAAAGCAAAGAAGGTTTCACGGTCTGACCTGACAGGTGGGACCAGAGAGAAAGTTTTTTTTTGTCTTGATTTTTCGTCCACCTCCCCACCAAGGTTTAAAATAGCGCGCTATGTTCAATAGCGGCAACATTTTTCGAGCAGCTATGCCGCTATAGCGTCGCTATAGCCAATAGCGTTTTTTTAACATTAGAAAAAATGGGAATAAACATGAGCACAATTTAAATGAACACATGATAAAAGATGAAGTTGTTATACACAACACACAACATCCAGATAACATAAAAGAGTGGAAACTTACGTAGACTACAGTTAACAAATTTCATGACAAATAGACAATACCACGAGCATAAAACAGAGAAGTAAGTGCATAACATCAATATATGTTGGTTTTTAGTGGGCCTATGTAGGCCGAAGGCATAAAATTTTGGTTCATCAACGAAAACGGAAATAGTGTCGCTATTTTCTTCGCTACATTAAGCTATTTAGCGCCGCTACAGCACGCTAAATCGGTTGTAGCGGCAATAGTGGTGAAAATCAACAAAGCGTAGCGTTAGGTTTCCGAAAACGCTATAGCTCGCTTTTTTATTCTATGCTCCCCACACGTATTAAAAAGTCCAAGCCTGGGTCCACCGCAGGCGTCCGAGTCTATTGGCGAATCCACCGTGTGAGGGACTCCTCTCCACCACGCAGCTAGGACGCCATGCTGCATGGCTCCTCTACCCCTCCCGTCATCAGGCCTCCAAGGCTGCTACGCCCGCTAGCCAAGGTGCAACGGATAGGGGCAAAGGGTGTCCCGGGGAGGACACCGGCAAACCCAGCATCGGTGCATCTTCTTCTCCCACACCGAGCCGATCCAAACTCCTTTCTGTACCCAGACTCCCTCTTCTTCCTCTCTTAAACCCAGTGTGACCAAGCGCCAGGACGATGCCGTACTTAGCCACGGCTCTATCGGCGGCGCTTGCAGACGTTGGAGACGAAGCAGTCAAAACCGCTGGAATCAAGTGAGAGATCGACCAAGCGTGTGGTCGAGCTATTGCGATTTGGTGGCGGTGTAAAGCTGCAAAAAGGGAACGAGCAAAAAAAAAAAAAAAGCTTGTGCCGCATGCCTGCATCTCTGTTCTATTGATGGGGTAAAACGATATGCTAGCGCTGTGACCATTCTAATTACTTGCCGGTCGAGATGATTTATGCCCTGCTCGTTCCGGATGGAGGGTATCTCCCACAACGAAGAGCAACGCAGAGCGACTGTTACTTTCCGGTTCCGCCTCACACACCGCGACACCGAGCATAGGGCACTCTAAAATTCGCTCGCAGCCACCGGGAATCGTCGAAACAATATGATGTGGAATTTATTCATGAGCCCGATTCGAACGGCAGGAGCAGCCCACACGAAAACGGACACACCGGTCACATACGGACTTTGCTTTCGATGTTCATCTTTCTAACCCGACTGGCATCCTACTAAATTCCACGCGAAAACGGACACACCGTCCCGAGCCATAGGCCACGCAGGAAAATGGTCTATTTCAATCGACAATTGGCCGATGAAAAATTTCAGTTTCGTGTAGTGCGCCGCGACAGCGCCGGGAGCCGGGAGCCGCGACGCGATACCTTGGAGCTCCCACGGCGGCCGGAGCCGGGGCAGGAGCAGCGAGGGCTAGGCCGCTGTGGAGGGGCGCGGGGACGGCAGCATGTTGCGGGGCTCCCACAGCGGCGCTGGGGCGGTGGCGGTGGGTTTTGAGGATGCTAGCGACGGCGGCTATACTGCTGAGGCAGCAATGGCAATACCGTCGTAGCCGCCGAAACTAATCTTCACCGCTGAATGTTTTTGCATGCGTTATGGACGAGTCGCCGGCCAAGGTATAGGAGAGAGACTATGAGGGAGAGGTTAGGTGATGCGGTGCAACAATTAACATCGGTCGGCTATTTACTGAGGAAATTTAACAGTTAATCAGCGCGGGCCGTCCGAGGCTGATGGAAATCGTGATTCAATTAACGTCGGCTATCAAAAACCTAAAAAATCAATTTATTGAATTATTTGAATATCGGCTGCCTTATAGCTAGCCAACGGAAATGTTGTAATCAATGTCGAGCTGAGGGCTCTATTTTGGCCGATGAAAATCCTCCGCCCTGTAGCTCCCTGCTCTTGACCTTGACGGCGCGTGTCGTCATTCAACTCGCCGTACCGTGAATAATTGCTGTCGTTTGTCTTGGCCCGTCGGCTGCTTCATCGTGCTGCCGTCGCCACGATGACGCCATCAACATTACGCACCAGCTTAGGTTGCGATGCCTCCTCTTGACCTTGACTTAGACCAATTCCAATGGTCGTCTCGTTTTGAGAATTTTGATATTGTACTGACACGGTATGCTTATAGAGTAGAGTTTGAAACAAGACCCTGTATACAGTGTGAAACAGTATTGAAACAGTGTCAAAATCCTTATTTTGAATCTCTCTTTGGAGATAGCCTCACAGACCACGCGGCCATATATATGCGACGTCAAAACTGCCAGTCTGACAGGTGCCCACGGCCACTGAACGGAGGGGCCGCTACTTTTTCTTCACGGCCCTCGCTAGCTATATCGACATCATTTTGTAACTTTCTAAAATGGTATGAAACTGTTATTGTTATTGTTGATGATGCAAAATTTACATGCCTGGCCCCCTAGACTCACGAGTCCACTACGACAATAGGTATTGCGTCTATAAGGCCCTGGTGTCACCGAGGCGTGCATATGGATATACAAAATACTATTTGCGTATCGTAGACAGAGTGAAGTTTGAAATATAAATGGTGGGATAGACGAGCTGGTAACACCAGCCTAACAAGAAAGGTGATAATGGGCCGACCGTTTTTATCCCAAACCAAGCTCAACAGACCGTGTATATGATCGTCTATAGTACGAAAATGATACTGTAGCTACACTGTAGACAGAATAACGTTTGAAAAATACAGAGGATGGTATAGACGATGTGCTGGTGCCCAGCCTTGCAGTTCTGACCTGTCTACAGGCATGGCATGTGCTACGACTACTACAGTACGGCTATGGTGGCGCGGTTGCACAGCACTCAACTCGCCGTCAAAGAAGCTGGCTCCTGCTGGCGTACCCCTGGCCTCCCAGAAGGCAATGGCGGGGGCTTGCTACTTAAAGGCGACGAGGCCTAGCTTGCCTGCCATTGCCAGTAACTCAGTTCTACTTCTACACGTACAAAATAAAGAAGCACAAGGCCACACCACAAAGGAGCTAGAGCTAGACTGCTAGAGCAATGGAGGCGGCGGCGGTGGGCATCGGCAGGGCGTCTCTGAACTGCCTGCTGAGCGGCGCCAAGGCCGCCATCACCGAGGACGCCGCACTGCGGCAGTCCGTCCAGCGCGACGTGGTCTTCCTCACCGACGAGCTGGCCGCCATGAAGTCGTACCTGAGGGACGCGGACGAGGAGCGGAACCGGCACAAGGTGACGCAGAGCAGGGTGAAGCACGTCCGCGACCTCGCCTACGACGTCGAGGACTGCCTCGCGGAGTACACCGTCCACCTGGAGAACCCCTCGGGGTGGCGCCTCGCCCGCACGGTGCTGGAGCGCCACCGCATCGCCGAGGAGATGAAGGGCCTCCGAGCCAGGGCGGAGGAGATGAACCACAGGAACCTGCGCTACCACCTCGCTGAAGATCATCCTGCCTCCTCCTCTGCTGACAATCCAAGCGCTCTGAATAATCCTCTGCGGCAGGTGGACCTCTTCTTTGAATCGGGGCAGCTCGACCTCGTCCCGCTCATCTGCAAGAACGACCCTGAGCTTCGAGTGATCGCTGTGTGGGGGGCGAGTGGTGATCCTCGGAAAACGCCTCTCGTCAGAAAGGCTTACGATGATCTCAGGAGAAATGAGGAGGAGGGTTTCAAATGCTACGCATGGATAAGGGTCGTGCACCCTTTTAATCTAACGGAGTTCCTCAAGTGCGTTGTGAGGCAATTGTTCTATATGAACTCCCTTGAAGAAGCAGTGAAGACAACAGAAGCAGAAACAGCACTTGGGTTTCGAGTTCATAAGGAGATGGAAACGATGGATCAACATCGTTTGGTTGATGCGTTCAAAGAACACATGACTCAGAAGAGGTACTTGATTGTGCTTAATGAACTGTCTACCATTGAAGATTGGGACTTGATTAAAACATACTTCCCAAACAACAAGAAAGGGAGCCGGATCATAGTGTCAACGGATCAAGCTGAAGTAGCAAGTTTATGTGCTGGTCCACAAAGGCTTGTAGTAGAGCTCAAGCAATCATCAGCTGATCAAACTATCTATGCTTTCTGCGAGAAGGTAATCTCCTCCGTTTCCTTTACTTGACATCCTACAACCCATGCTGATTATGTGCCGCATTACTGCAATGATTGGAAATTCTTTTACAGTATTGAAATTTTGTTGTTATGCCTCAATACTATACTATGAAACAGCCAGATAATCATAATCTGTTAAAATTTAGCTCTATGGATCCAAACATGCCTAGATAATATGGGAGATAAAATTTATCTACACCCAGATTGTCATTATTGCATGCATAATCCACCAAAACTTGGTTAATATTAGATAATATCAGAGATACGGGAGATTATTTGGCCGAGACGTCCGATCCACGGTACCCTTCCTATTTTACTGAGGCCAACCCGCTCGCCTCCCAAACCAAGGGTATTATAGACTTTCTCTTTTTTCTTCAACTTTTTAGCCAATCCATTATCTGTGGATCCAAACACTCCCTGCTATTATCCATCCATCTAGTAGATCCAAACATGCCCGAAATCGACCTACCGGATCAAGAACAAACAAGCCTAGACCTGTGCCATGTTTGTCCCACCTTGGACAACCTGCTGGCTGCTGTGGGTTGGCCTTGGCTGTCAATTTGCACCTCTAGATATATCAGATGTAGCTCCGGCATTAAATTCAATTACTTTTTACACTTTAGTTAGTAATTTTACTAGTACACTTTTAGTACGATAAAGAATGAGCATCTTTACAGGAGTTAATTCCACCAGTATCACCGGAAATTTTATAGATTCCCTGAGTGTCATTGAAATTTTCTATTTTCTCTGCCTGCCACTGTTTGAAATTTGAGTTTCCCTGTGTGCCACTTCCGTTACATCTTGTGAAGCTTTAGTCGCTGACAGCCTGGTCCCACAAGCTACCCCTCCGTTTTCTCGGCAGGCGGCCGCGCGCACCTCGCTCCGTACCGACTCGCACAGGCCCCGCGTCACGTTAGCCTCGCGCCAGAGCTGCACGTGGGCGGCGACGGCCTCGCGCCAGCGGATGCCGACCCAGCAGCAGCGTCGCGGTCGACAGCGACGAGCGCGGTAGCGGCGATGGTGACGGGGCGTCCGTGATGCTCGCGGTGGACGGCGACACACTGGAGGGGCAAGGCCGGCCATGCGGCGAGGGGAATCTCCGGCGGGCCCGGGGTGCAAGGCGGCACGGAGCGAGGCGTCGAGGGGCAAGACCGGCGGGCCAGGGGTGCGCGGTGGCGCAAAGCGAGGTGGTGAGGCGGCGAGGGCGTGCGGAGCAAGGCAGTGAGGGGCGAGGCCGGCGGCACGGAGCAAGGTGAGCGGCGGCACGGAGCGCGGCGCAAGGCGAACGGCAAGGCCAGTGGGCCAGGAGTGCGGAAGGGAGGGCAGTCGAGGGCGCGAGGCAGCGCGGAGCGAGGTAGCGAGGGCGTGCGTCGCGGACCGAGGCGGCACGGAGTGATGGACGCGTCCACCTGCAGGGATAACAGAGGGGAACTTGTGGGCCCAGGCTGTCAGCGAGTAGAGGGATAATAGGATCTAATGGAAGTGACACACAATGAAACGCAAATTTCAAACAATGGCGGATAGGGAAAATGGAAAATTTTGATGTTTCCGGTGGCAACGAGGGAATTAACTCTTTTTTACAGAGATGCTCAAACATAAATATTATTTCAACATTTCCTAAATTCAGGGCATGACTAAAAGATTGTCACGCGAGACAAAAATAAGCTTACTAACCATTATCTGTTTTTGTTTATTAGGATACAACGGAGCTTCAGCCTTGCTCAATGTCAGCTGTGACTGATAGTAATAACTCCGCAGATAAAAAGATTTTTAACCGCACAGAGACCATGGAAGATGCTGAATCTCAGTTCATTGGGCGACAGAAAGATATAGATCAAATTATCAGCAGGCTATGTAACCGCGACGGCCAAGAACTTGAGGTGATCTCTATATGTGGAAAAGGTGGCCTAGGTAAAACTAGTCTAGTCAAATCTATCTACCAAACCGAAGAACTCAGGACCAACTTCGAAATACGTGCTTATGTTACGATCAAGCACCCTTTCAACGTTCAGGATCTCCTTGGTAGCTTAGCTAAGCAACTAGATAAAGTGGCCAGCTGTGGAGACAGAAAAAAATCGGGAGATGGACAACAATGGTTGGCTGGCCTTTTAGGAGAAAAGAAATACCTGATTGTTCTTGATGATTTATCATCCACTAAACAATGGGATACTATAATTAAACTGCTCCCTAAGACGAGTAAAGCAAGACGGGTCATAGTCACTACAAGCAAGGAGAATATTGCTAAGCATTGTTCGAAGACAGATGATAACATACACAAGCTTAAAAGTCTAGATGAAAAGGATGCACTTAATCTCTTCACGCAAACGGTATAGTTTTCATACTGTCATCCTCCATTGGTTGTATGTATTGGAATTCCATTGTATGCATGCACACTACATAGTGCATAGCGATTTGGGAAGTGCGTTTGTCCCCGAAGTGGAGCACAATACGCACGCGCGCATATTCTGATTTGCCCACACGGTTAATGGTCTAGCCTCATTAAATAAACCAGCATAACTTGGTTTCTATCTTGACTATATAATGAGAATATTTCTAGGATTTTTCTCTCTTTTGTGAGAACTCATTATATATTGAAGAATTATTTATATGTGGTGCCTTGAACCACTCCACCTATTTGTTATATAGACACTGTAAGAGATCATGGTCATCTATATATCATACCATTAGACTTAACTTATTAAATTACATTTGATGGGCTCCTTTGCACCAATTAGAACTTTTCTTGTGCTAAAAAGTTCATTGAATACATTTTCAGGTTTTTCAGAGAATTATAGATTGGGATGGGCAATATCCTGAGTTGGCTAAGGAAGCGGAATTCATCCTAAAGAAGTGTAAAGGATTTCCCCTAGCAATAATAACAATTGGTGGAGTCTTGGCAAAGCGGCAAAAAACTCTTGTGGAGTGGAGAAAACTAAATGAGTATATTGGAGCTGAGCTAGAGGCAAATCCAGAACCCGAGACTATAAGAACTATTCTTATCAAATGTTATGATTGTTTACCTTATGATCTCAAGTCATGTTTCTTGTATTTGTCCATATTTCCTCAAGATCACATTATTAGTCGGAGACGCTTGGTGCACCGGTGGATAGCAGAGGGTTACTCAAGCAATGAGCATGGCAAGTCTGCTAAGGAAACTGCTGAGGACTACTTCATGGAACTCATTGATAGGAGCATGATTCTACGATTCGTGGAATCAACCGGTAGTACAAAAGGAATCGACTCTTGCAAATTTAATGATTTGATCCACGAAATGAGCACCTCAAAGTCAGTGGAGGAGAATCTAGTTTTAAGACTAGAGGAAGGCTGTAGCATGAGAACCCAAGGCAAAATACGTCACCTGTCTGTAATAAGCGATAACTGGAATGGAGGTCAAAATGAGTTTGAGAACATGGTGCACCCATCCAGTATCCGGTCGCTGACAGTGTTTGGGAAGTGGAGGCCATTTTTTATTTCTGATAAGATGAGGATGTTGAGAGTTCTGGACTTGGAAGGCACATCAGGTCTAAGGGATCATCACCTTGAGCACATCAGGAAGCTTATACACCTAAAGTACCTTTCTTTGAGAAAGTGCCACGGTATTCGGTACTTGCCGCATTCTTTGGGTAACCTGCGGCAACTAGAGACACTAGATATTAAACATACAGCCATCGTCAAGCTACCAAAGGCTATCATCAAGCTTCGGAGGCTTCAGTACCTTCGAGCTGGGGGGCTTGGATTTTTGGGCGGTAACTCATATCAAGAATGGATAGAAGATATGCCAAAGCTAATGCAGAACAGGCTCTGCTTGTTGACTCTCTCTTCAGTTGTTTGTTGTGTACTATGTTGCGCACCGCAGATCAGAAAGGACTTGCACGAGGAAGATGCTGACCCAAGCAGGCGTGATGTATGCACAGCATATTGCTGTGCTATGTTCCCGTTTGTGGCGTGGTGCCTAGATCCGCATGGTGTTGTGGTGCCAAATGGGGTCAGCAGGCTGAGTGCCCTACACACACTGGGTACTATAAACATCGGGCATGGGAAGGCCATCCTACAAGACCTAAGAAGGCTCATCCATCTGCGGAAGCTCGGAGTGATCGGTGTCAACAACGGAAACAGTGTAGAATTCTGCAAGACCCTTTCCACCCTCAGCAATCTGGAATCCTTGACTGTGCGGTCAATGGGGAAGACAGGTTTAGAAGGCTGCTTGGAGTCCGATGATATCTTGAAGTACTCGCCGCCAGAAAAGCTCAGGAGCCTCGAGCTGGACGGCAATCTGGTCGAATTGCCTGGATGGATCAATGGGCTCCAGAGTCTTGCCAAGTTGAGTCTAAGCAGCTCCAGGATCTCGGATCCCAAAGCTGCTATGCAAGTCCTTGGCAAGCTACCAAACCTGACCACCCTTCGTCTGCTAAACAAGTCCTTCAACTTCAAGAGTGATGAGCTCCACCTCACTTTCGATGGTGATGGGCCTGGGCCAATATTCCGGAAACTCAAAGTGTTGCAGCTGAACCGCATACATGATGGCCTCCAAAATGTGGAATTTAAAGGGGAAATGCATAAGCTTGAGGTGCTGCTGTTTTGTGGAGCCAGGACTTCCTTATCTGGGCTATCGTCTCTCCCAAGGCTCAAGGAACTTCTGCTGGAGGGAGATTATTTGGGGGGGTCCCTGGAAGGCTTGCGGCAGCAGCTTGCCAGCAATCCTAACAAACCGGTTCTAAAGATGGACTGAGGCTGAGCTCCGACCTACGACGATTAGATACACTAGTCCATCAACCTGTGTGAGAGGGGATATAGATTTAACCCGTAATAATATTAGAGCTGATTGTTTTAATTCATCTTTTGTAATGTCATTATGGGTAATATATATACAAATTTAGAAATTATTTTAATTTATATTTTAAGATGGCATATTGGGTAATTTAGATGCATATTCAGGGTTGATTTAATTCATCTTTTATAATGGCACGTTGAGTAATTTATATGCAAATTTAAGGGGTTATTTTAATTCGTATTTCATGATGGCATGGTGGGTAAGTTTATGCAATTTAAGGGGTTATTTAATTTATATTTCAAAATGGCATGATGGACAATTTTTATACTAATTTAGGGGACTATTTTATTTTATCTTTCATAATGTCATGGTGGGTAATTTTTTAGAAACTATAATATAATAGAGTTAATGACTATTATTATTAGAGCTACATGATGGATGACGGAATGTTTTTGGTTTTTGTGAGAATGTTTAGGATTTATCTTTGTCTTATAAAACAGATATATTGTTAGAGCTACATGATAGATGATGAAATGTTAATTACATAAAAAAATCTAGTGGCTATTAAGATTTTAATATGCAATCGATAATAGGATGTTTCTGATTATTGTGAAAATTTGTATGATTTTATTTGTTATGTAGCACGTCTTATGAGGATTAATAAAGAAGCTCCAATTGGTAATAGCAAGATTAGACAGATGTTTCTAATTATCGTGAGAATTTTTATCATTTTTTTTTGATTTAGCGCATCTTATGAGGATTAATAGGAGGCCAAAAAGAGTTTCCAATTAGTAATAGCAAGATTAGACACAAAATATTTGTTTCATAAAAAAGTTTCTAGCATCTTTATAAAAAAAGGTTATGGGATTATTTAGTAGTGTAAATTTGTAATAGGAAAAAAATTAACAAAAAACTAAGAGTAAATTTGCAAATGGAAAAAATGTGTCAAAAAAAAAGAAAAAATTTGCTTTCGTTGAGAGTTGAACTCAAAACCTTTCGTAATGGCAGAAGTGGGCAATTACTTAGAAAATAAATTAAAAATGAAAACATCTACCAAAAAAAGAAGAAATTTGTTTTTGTTGAGAGTTGAACTCAAAACATTTCGTAATGGGGGTAATTACTTAGAAAACAGATCTAATGGCTATTAATATTCCAATATGTTAATTGATGGTTGGATGTTTCTGATTTTTGTGGAAATTTCTAAGATTTATTTTTTTTCTAGCGCGTTTCGCAGTTCGTGCTTCTTTGCTGCTCCCGTGTTCCCATACATCTCTTTTTTGTGTATTCTGAACATACTTGTCTCGTGTACTTGCTTGTCGTTCTTTATTAGATGGATGTACTGCTCTGCTGTTAACACTCGTCATGTAGTACTGGCTCGCTGCTGCATTGATTTGGATGGTGCGGTGACGCTGCATGTATGTGACTATATATATATATATATATATTTTTGCTTTGTTTCATCCCTTCAACATACAGTCGATGTTCTTAAACATGTAGTAAGCCCTACCAAAAGAAAGGAGCGAATGAACGGGGTATCCCTCCCTTTAATACTCATGGTACCTCTGGATATGTGGGCTGTAAAAAGGCTATTCCTGAAGTACGGATATTTGCCACTCTGAATCTATTCGGTTTATTACATCGCTATTCGCTGACGAAACTGCTAATTCCTATTGATTATTTGAGACACTAATCATATGCACTTGTTAAGAATTTAGGCTTCTGAAACCGAGAGGTGGCTTCTTCTAGCATTGAACTCGCATGCTGTTGCTACTCTGCAAATAAAATTTGTCTGTGCAGCCTTGTTAAATAACATTACCATTGTGAGCTAAATGTACTTCTCTATTGCAATTTGCATGGTCTTCTGTGTATACAATATTATCCCTACAGATTGGTTGATGGTCAAACCTTGTATTTATGTTTTATTTCCGTAAATTAATATAGGAGGAGGAAACCCTTCCTGTTTCCTTAAAAAAATATGCATGCATGATTTATCAAAGGAAAAGGGAAATTGTGCCCAATTCTACCTGTTCCTCTTTGAAGGTAGCGCTGCTGCCACTGCAGTTCTTCATCAGCACTGAAGTGCACAGGACAGGAAGCCATCTGAAAGAGGGAGATGGATCAACCACGAATTTGTATTGATCATGTGTGTACAATTTATACATGGACTATGTACAAAGGTCATTGGCCGTAGCAGCTAGTAACTAGGAAGTCTATTACAGACTACAGAGCAATGGCTGTTGGCGCGTGCACACGCCGTGGCGAGGCTGGAGCGGAGCCGTTGCAGGTGTGATTGGCAAGCGAAATGATATGATGCCCCTTGGTTTGATCAGAAAAAAAACATGTTGTTCACTAAAGCGAAACCTTGTGATGAATTTCTATGCTACAGATCAGCGAGAAGATCTCCTTTCCTCCATACAACAATAATCGCCGTTCACTAAAGGGATTTAAAGTCTCACTTTCTAGAGACCCGTGTTGTTTCTTGTCATTCATTGTCCACTTAATATCAAGAATAGCAGGATTAGCAGATGAAAAAGATCAGTTGCTTCCTATATGCACCATATCAGCACTGTTGTCTGTAGTTACCGAACCAAAGGCCAAAGACTCTTGTTGTTCCCCACTTTCAGCTCTTGATGATTTTTCTGTAAAAGCGTTCCCGACTGCTGTAGAGTCATGTGGTGTCACCATCCCAACGGCACACTGCTGCAAGATCAGGGGGGCAGAGACAGTCAGACTAGAGTCCTTTTGTATTCCATTCAGAATTTCAGATTTGTCCACTTTTGCATTTTCAAGTACCATCATCTTGTTAATGATAGCAGATCCTTGTTCTTCAATAACCACATGGCACATCCTGTTATCAGTGAGAAAATCCATACCAGAAGGTTCATCAGAACCTCCTTTAAGCCCTCTGTTACTTTTAGCGACGCCTACAGAATGGCTTTCATAAGCCTGAAAGTGCTCATCATCATTGTTTGCTATTACCTTATCAGCTGTCTCTCCCAAAACGGTGTTAACAGAAATATCTAGTGTTTCATTTGCTTTTTTCTTTAGGAATAGTTGGAAATCTTCCTCATATAATCCTTGGATGTAGGCCAAGAAAGCATCTTCAGATTCCTTCATCTTCCCATGATCAGACCCATCTTTATCAGGCATAGGAGAAGTGCTGTTCTTAGACCTCATTGGTCCCCTACTATCTTCAGGATCCAACTCATCCATGAGAGTGTCTTGCTCTTCCTCCTTGTCACCTTCATCATCAGATTTGGACAAATCCAATTTGACCTCATCACCATGTCCATCTGTTCCTATTTTCTCGACTTCAAAGCTTAACTCAAAAATGGTGATCTCCAATCACCACATCCAGCTGGGGATGGAATGAGTTTAGGATTTAGGATTGCAGTGAAAATTCCTCTCTCAGATTCACTTTGATTTACCATGATGTCTCCGAGCGTCTTAGCATCAGAGCATCTTGGCTTAGGCAGAGGCTCGTGCCATGGTTTGGTACTTTGGTGGAGTTCAACCTACTAACTGCCAGCGCATCAATAATTCTGGATGGTAAGACCTCAGATGAGGTACCTGGCTGGCCAATGCCACGGTCAGCAGAGCAAAATTTAGGGGAAGGAATATTATATTATTTAAAAGTGCTACCTCAGCGCTCCTTAAATCATCCAAGCAAAACCCCTCAGAGCTAATGCATCTCGTACCAGAGCATCAGTTGATTCCACTGATCTCTGGAGTCAACCTCTCCTTCTTCTTCGTCTGAATTTTCATTGTCAGATAATAAAGCCCAAAACCTTGGACCCGTAACTGTCCGCCAAGATCCAACTAGTGGTGCTAAATCGCCCAAGATAGCGGGAGCAGAATTACTAATTGCCAACCCAACCTTCTCAACGGCTGGTGGAGTAGTAAATGCTGGAGTTAATCCAGCACAGGAGGCATCCACCATAGGGATTTCTTGCTGAACAGCAAAACCTCAACAGGCATGAGTGCTAATAAAAAGCACCCAGTCGTTCAGACAAAACGTCGAACAGCAACAGAGCACCGACAGTGGCGGGAAAACAGAAAATATCTGTAACCCGAAACCAGCTCTGCGAACAGACTTACCCGACCCGATGAAGAAGCTCGTCGGAGAAGTTGTCGGAACGAAGTTGCAGCCGCGTTCTGACCCCATCCCAACCGCCAACTCCCCTCGCCTGATGCTCGCAAGTAACAACCAGCAGCAGAGGGAGCAGCTGCGAGAGGCCTCCGGGCGCATAGGCAGCAGCGTTGCTCGTGCCGGGCGTCGCCGGCTGGTGCGCCGCGACGGGGTTCTTGTTGATGCTGGGGCGCCGCGCCAGTAGCTAGCTGACCAATCTCGATTTAGGAGGCGTTTGGTTACCAACAGATTTTGGAATCTGTATTCTGCTGATGCACTTTTGATTTTGTGTCGAGAGAATCCCACTTTATCAGGAGTGGAGTGCATTTTGTTTGATTTTGTGCACACCTCAGATAATGAAAATCCATGCAAAACTAAACGCCCTTTTAGTATTGCTACGGAGCACAAATGTTAGAAGTTTATATAAACTAGATGAATTTCACGCGTGTTGCTGCGGAGATTTAACTGATATCCCGTACATACGCCACGTAAAAGTATTGCATTTATGTGACCGTAGAAAATCGATGAAAGCAATAAATAGTTGGCTTAGTGGATGGAGACGTAGCATGTGGTTTCAAACATGTTTAGAGAAATCTCATATTGTGGTGCACCTATTTAGAAATAGAAAATTTGAGATCAAATATATATCCGTATTTTTATGACATTTATATACAAAACTTTTTATCTTATCTATATATAACATGCTCTAGTTAATATTAGAATAGTGGACCCTTTATACAACAACACAATAGGTAATTTATATGAAATTTAGAAAATATTTCGATTCATGATGGTAATTTATATGCAAATTTGTGGGATACTTTAATTCATCTTTTGTAAAAAAGCATGATGGATAATTTATATATGTGAATTTTTTAATCCATCTATCATAATGGTATGGCATGGTGGGTATTTGTATGCAAATTTAGATGTCATTTTAATTCATCTTTCATAATAGCATATCGGGTAATTTATATGTAAATTTAGTGGCTGATTTTAATTCATCTTTCATAATGGCATGACGGGTAATCTATATGCAAAATTAGAGGGTTAGTTATTCCAATCCATATTTTATAATGGCATGGCGAATAATTTATATGCAAATTTAAGAAGGTTTTTTATTCATTTTTCGTTGCCATGGTGGACAATTATTTACATGCAAATTTAGAGATTAATTATTCATCTTTTGTAATGTTATGGTGGGCAATTTTTTAAAAAAATATAATATACCTAACGGACACTATATATCATTTCGGTAGGATATTTTTGTATCCTGTTTGGTGTGGATTTATTTTTTTTTTTAGGCACCAATTAGTAATAGCAAGAGTGTCCCTTGAATCGTAGTAAGAGTGTCTTCGGACGAGACAAATGTTTTATTAGCCGTTATATATAGCACCACGAGCTATGCTGCTTCTTTCAAATACAACGTGCCACGCACATGCAAAGAACACAAGCCGCAGATAGATAGATAGAACAATTAATACAGTATTATTACACAACAGAGGACATACAGTGTAGTGTAGGAGTGCGTAATTAACCAAGCTGAAGCTGGCATCATCAGCAAACAACCAAATTAACCAAGCTGAAGCTGGCATCATCAGCAAACAACCCAACATACAGGAGGTAAACAACCCAAGGATGGATCGGAGCTGAGACGATGCATGCATTGCAGGCACAATTATTAACGAGTTGAATTTGACGACGACGACGGAGATCAAGAAGGGAGCGATCCGCTGAGAAGGCGGAACGATATAACGATATTATATGTATGGACCCATGCATGCATATGGCCGTGGTCCGTGGTCGGATCGATCGGATATATCCACCGATATATCACTGGCAGCAGCATATGTTCATCAACCGATCCTTGCAGTCCTTGTCGCTGGTATCGGAACGTCGGGACACGCCTCCCGGGCCGCACGCCCGCTCGGCGCGTCCCTTGCACTCGGCGGTGTCGCTGCCGCAGTCGCAGTCTTGGGCGGCGGCCATGGCAGCCGGGCCCGGGCACGATGACAGGAGCAGCGCCAGCAGGAATAGCGCGGCGGCGGTAGTGGTGGCGGACGAAGCGCGCGCGCGGGGGGAAGCCATCGATCGAGATCAGCAAGTAGCTTAGATCGCTCGATCGACTGAGGACCTGTCTGTCTCTCTGTCTGCAGTATGGTGGCTGCAGGATGGACGAACTCGATAGCGCTAGATAGGTTGTAGGAAGAAGGAAGAGCTCGATGCTCAATTTATAGCTAGTCCCGGCCCGCAGCTAGCGCGAAATGCTTTGCATGCGCTACTAGCCGATGCAAACTTAACGACCAAAAGAAATTAATTAAGGCTGGTATAGATATATTTTACCAATAGTGATAACATGCCGCGTGCACCTTGCTCCGATCCTTAGCTACCTCGCTCTCCAAGACTCTAGTGTAGCAGGTACTGTTTCCTTTTTCTGGACCTTGTGTGTTAGTTATTACAATCAATAATTTTTAATGTGTGTTGTATATATGAATGGTCAACAATGTCAGCAGGTGGAGCGCATACACGTACACGCAAGTATATATGCAAGTATAGAGAACGTGCGGCACGCTGCATGCTATGCTCTCATCTTATCTAATACTTCCTCCGTTCAAAAATATACAACGCAACTGACTTATTTTTAAAACTTTGAATATTTATTTTATTTAAAAAATTTAATAAATTATCGTTTATTTTGTTATCATTTGATTTCACTAAATATAGTTTAAATGCAACTCATACTTTTACATGTTCAAACAATTTTTTTAAATAAGACAAAAGATTAAAGTTGTAGAAATCGGATCAAGCTGCTAGTTTGTCTTTGAAAGATGGTGGTGGTTCGGCTGGCTTTTGGCTTCGCTTGGCAATGATGGCTTGTGCCGGTTTGGAGGCTATCTCTCATGTTTGCTTCGGGCGTCTCTTGGCCGTAGGGTTATGTTTTTGTCTTTTTTTATGGTGGCGTTGTACCTCTTCTTCTCTGTTGTAGATCGTCATGTGTTTCTTTTTTTCTTTGTATTGTTTGGCCATGGTACTTGTTTCTTTTCTTTAATGAAAACGTGCACGTTTAAAGAAAGTTATAGAAAAAAATTAACCACGTCATGTATTGCGAACGAAGGTAGTACAACCCAATACCTATAGTAATAAGCTAGCTCCATGATTGTAGATTATACTACTACTATTATGGCATAAGTTCCTCGCTCTCGCTCGTGCTAGGTAGAGAGCATCTCCTCACTAAATTAAATATATAATCCATCAATAATACATCCAGTCCAGCCCTCACTTCAGCGCCTAACTAACGCGTTCATGTTAGGTGTGACGTTAGTTGTCTTTTGCCTCGGGGAAGGAGAGAGGGAAGGATAGAGGGCGTGTAATGCAGAGCCAAAGTTCGTTGCGAGAATAATCGTGCATTTCTTATTATTCCGCTTCTAAAAATTCACTATACCCAAACGCACTAAAAATTCACAGTGACAGAATTTGAGCCGTTAGTTACCCTTAATATCTTGCTGTTAATTCGTTGACAATATGATGTTCATGCATGGTTATATATGAATGGCTTGCTAAACAAAATACGAGGCTGTTTACACGTATATAGTCTGATCATATATATTTACACACATATAGAATTAATGAATTATGCATTATTGGGGTTCCACGAAGCCGAGCGAATTAAGGCCCAAAGGTGCATGCGCTTAGTTTTTCCTTCCTTGTCTTTAAATCTTTAGGTAAGCAGGTGATTTTCCCCACGCGTTGCTACGGGACTTAAAGAGTGATTTCAAATATTTTTTTTGAAGAAAAGAATAGTATTGATTTAAATATTCATTTGCCAGAGAAAATAGAACAATGAAATTGTCATGGATCTGTCAGTACTCAGCGTCTAACAATAATTCTAATAAACCTATGCAATTAAAACTACTAAAAAGATTTGTGGAGTGGATATTTTATTATGGCATGAGCAACATATCTCTAGTGGTGACAACTTATTATCTTTGGGTGCGCTTCCTAACAATACGCGAATCAAAGAGTTGCACAGAGAACTCCATTTGCATGTCTTTTTATCTCTTGTTCTCCTGCATAGTGGGATATTACATAATTATTTAGGTAAGAAAGACAAGTGCCTTCATATAATTCAAAATCTAACATTTATAAAGTGTAGCGATATTATTACACGAATGAATGTGACATGTAGGGAGTAACTTAAACTTGCTGCTGAATGAATTGCAATGATTAAAACATGATATGTTCACCTGTGTATATATGTGTGAGAGAGAAAAAGATATATAGTTGTATAGTAAACCAAAGAGGAGAATGATTTGAATAGGTATTTGATAATCCTTATTAGGAAGGAAATTTAGGCTAATAAAATATAAATAATATGTGGAAAGTAAGACTCACCTTAATTGTCACGTTATGGGGCCTGATGACGTGGACTTTGAAAGTAGAAATATACTGATGTATATTGTATGACAATATTTTTTTAACATCTTATACTTGATAACTTATTCATCTTAGTTTAAAAAGATTGACTTTTAAATGATTGATCATCTGGTATGACAATATTTTTTAAACACATTATTTTTTTAACATACTATTTTTAAACACATTACACTTGATAGCTTATTTATCTTAGTTGAGAGATATTGACTTTTTAAATGACACGTTATTTTTGAATGTACTATTTTTTAAACACATTATACTTGATAACTTATTTATCTTAGTTGAGAGAGATTGACTTTTAAATGATTGATCATCCGTGCATTTATGTTGCGGGAATTTTATGGCGAAGTGATTGAAAGGACAAATAGTTGCATACATGGATGTTATTAGCCACAGAAAATCGACGAAAGACATTAATAGAGTGTACTAGTGGATGATGATATGGTTTCTTAGTGGATGATGATGTGGATAGCTTGCATGTTGAGATATGACCTTAGTGTCCTCCATCTATATAGATATATAGGATTGTAAGTGGAGTTTTTTTGTTAACGAGAACTCCCTCTGTCCTAAATTGTAAGGGTTCTAGCCCATTTTTTTTATCCATATTTTTAGCTATATTGATGAATCTAGACATATATTGAGTACACATACGTGAAAAAAGGAATGAATGTACTTAAGGTCTATAGGGTCTGATTGGATCAAGGCCATGGTTGGTCAGGCCAAACTTTGACCAAATTTAACCATATTTGAATTTCAAAAAATATTTAGTTAAATACTAAATTTTTTGTTCGTATGACTTATTTGACACCTAAATAAAGCCTGCAAATAAAAAAATATCATTGACCAAATATTTTTTTAAATTCAAACATGGTCAAATTTGGCCAAAGTTTGGCCTTGATCTAATCAGACCCATAATTTCTTACAGTTTAGGAAGGAGGGAGTGCAATCTTAAGGCTGCATTGCACATAACCTGTCCGGCCGTCCATTTTCCTCCTTTTTATCATTGGATACTTAGGCCCCCTTAGCCCTGGCACATCTGTTCCACAACAGAGAGGCCTTGGTCGATCGCGGCGCAGTGGAAGCAGTTGCTCGTGTACGTTCTGGGCGGCCGGTGATGGTGTGGTCTAGTCTAGCGCACTTGGGATAGCCTGCCGTGACGACTGACGATCGAGCCGGCCGCTTCCCCAGCACCGCGGCCGCGGGCCGCCTCCACGGTCGGAGCGGCGACAAGCCTTGAGCAACTCACCATATCCACTCATAGAAATGGAGTAACCAATGCTTTAAGCATGGGTGTATCAACATGGTCTAATCCTAATCCTAATAATCTTCAATATTTGTGCATATTTGTTTATGCTATTGTGGCGAGTAGTAGTTTCGTACATGTGCTCGTATCAGTGTTAGTCTAAACGGTAAACGGTACCCGCTGTTTAGCCATTATTTGGTGCTAAACGGCCGTTTAAACGGGTTTAAACGGTGTAAATGGCTAATTAAACGGAAACGGTGAGCCACTGTTTAGCGTTTAAACGGTGTTTAATCAGGCTAAACGGTCGTTTAGGCGAACAGTGGCTCATATTTGTCGTCACTCACGGTTCATTTGGATTAAATTTAACATGAAAATGCTTAAATTTCTAACGTGGCGGGGCTGAGCCAGCCGGTCAAATTCGGTCGAGGCTGTACATCTGTACAATCATCATCTACTCCGAGATAGTAAAATTCGGAACTGCTGGAAGAGCTGACCTCAAGGCCCGATCGATAGATCGATCAGCAAGATCCTCGACAAGCATTGTGTCCATGTGACCATGTCCATGCATATATGCAATATGCATGCAAGAAGCCTCACACGGCATTGCAGAGCATATAACGATGCTTAGGATTACCGTCACGGTGTTGTTTAGATTGCCGTGTGCCAGGTGGGGAAAGGTAATGACGAACATGTATAGAATGTTTTCGAAGATGTAGCTGCTGATCGATATCACAAGGCTGGCGTGTTCTTCGGGGTTCAGATCAGCAAGTACATCTACTTTCCTGCATGTGTACCCTAATCACCGCTTAAACTCAGCGAAAATGTGAGCTACATCTACAAGTACTCTCCCAGCAAGGAGATCTACCAATCGCTCTGTTCAAACTCAGGTGGTGTTTGGATTAGAATGAGAATAGAGATAGGAATAAGGAATGTGATAGAATTTGAGCGTGGATACGAATATACACTCGCATGTATTTTTCTATCCATGTCAATCCAATCTAAGGATTGTGTTATTCCAACATCTATTGCCCTATTCAGCTATTCCAGACCTCATTTTCCACTATCCAAATGCCGCCCGTGAAGATGCGAAGCTAATGCATTCCATCTCCATCAGGCTCTTCTCCTGCTCTGTGTGCCGATGCACCCGTGGATTCCGTCACTACAAACCTACAAGTACTCAAGTATCATGAGCAAACTGGAGAGGGGTGCACTTACCTTGTGGGTGTATAGACATCAACCTTGGAGGGTGTATATGCACCCACTAGTTTGTGAGTAGCTTTGCTCCGACCGACGATCTATAGCTTCTCCATTCGTCCTAAATTGTAGTGGGTTTTAGTTTTTTATTTTTATTTTTTTATATTCATAGGAATGTTGATGTATCTGGATACATATTGAACACACATACATAGAAAAATGAATGAACCTAGTTGAGATATAGAACCCTTTACAATTTAAAATGGAGAGAATAATTCTTTACTAATAGGAGTGCTCCGTATATAGTTTTTATGTGGCATACTCACATGCATGAATTTCCAAAAGTTTGCATCCCCATTCAAGAATCACCCCGCGGAGAGTTTCAATTTGATAATTTTCCTTTGGAGAAACAGCTTCAGTTTAATTCAAGGAAGAGCATTTAAAACTTAGGCTGTGTTTAGATCCAAACTTTCCCTCAAATTCTACTATGCAAAAAGAAGATTTCCCATCACATCAAAAATGCCGGCACATGCATGGAGTACTAAACGTAGATGAAATCAAAAAATAATTGTACAGTTTAGATGTATTTTGCGAGACGAATCTTTTGAGCCTAGTTAGGCCATGGTAGGACAATATTTACCACAAACAAACGAAAAGTGCTACAGTGCGCTACAGTGTCAGATGTGATGTTTTTGGCCAAATTTTGGCAGATTTCGCCTGCTTTTCATCACCACTTTTTAGATCTAAACACAGCCTTGGTTGGGAATCGGGATAGTTGGCTTCAGAGCTTATGCTGACACACTGGCCCCACCCGAATCCGTCCCTACGTGCGAACACGTCATCCGCTGCTGCTCCCCACCCGTGAGGCTGCAGGTGGGCCCTCCCGGTCCGACGCGTCCACACCTCACTGGTCCGCTGACCACAACCTCGCGATATATAGCCCCCTGCTACGCGCGGTGCACCCGCACCACCATCCTCCCCAGCCGCCGCTCCGCTCGCATCGAGACGACCCGCGTCCGCCGCGCCTGAAACCTCGCCCCCCGAAAGGTTAGGGTTCCCCCCCTCGATTTCTTCTGATGCTCCTGCTCCTGCCCCCGCTTGGTCCCGCTCTGCTGGCCCGAGCGACGTGGGCGGCGGTGGCTGTTTTCCGTTTACCCCATGTTGCTGTTTGAATTTTTCGGGCGATGTTGCGCGCGGCGGCTAGATCTGCTGGTCGCCGGTGCTGTCGAGGGACGATCTCGTGCGGTTCCGATCCCGGGCGCGTGGGGCGCGTAGATCCGCCCGAGCTGGCTTAGCATTGAGAGGAATTTTGCCCCCCATGTTCTGCAGCTTCTCTGGGCTATTAGGGATCGTGTATGGACTGTTTAGGGGGAGGCGAGCCCGGTGAGCTCGATTTGGCCGTGGATGTGCTGGGGATCTGGTGTAGATGCGGCGCCTGTCCTCCGGTTCTGGTAGATTTTAAGTTTGAATTCGTCCTGTTGCTGCATGCCTACAATTGAGGTCTCCTTGGATGTTTTACTGAAACGTTTGGTGCGTGGGGTTAGTTCAGAGCTGATGGCCTCACGATATAGGAAAGTTGATACAGTGCGTGATAAGTAATAATTGTCACCGTAGTTGATCTGGTTGGCCTGTGTCAATGATTTGTCATCCTGAAATGAAAGTAGCATCAGGTCATAACAGTTGATGCTTCCCTTAGTTGGCATCAATGGAGTCGCGTGAACTGGAATGATCACATTTATGGGTTTATACAGTTACATATTAGGCCTCACCAAATGAAATAATCTAATTTACAGCATGATTTGTTTCAACGAGTTACAATGCTCTGCCTATTTGCTCACATAGTTTGTTGGCATGCTTGCGTGTGGTCACATTACATCTTTTTAATTCTTATTAGCTACTGTGAATGCGCTAAAAGTCTGTGCTGATCTCAGTTAGTTAATCTCTGCCCTTCCTCATGTTGCTATTTTGTTTAAATGATGCTAGTTTCTACTGGCTTTTTATCAGTGTTGTTTTTTGTTTACTCGCAGTAACTCTGCTACTTCTTGATCACCATGTCGCGGGAGGAGAATGTTTACATGGCCAAGCTGGCCGAGCAAGCAGAACGCTACGAGGAAATGGTTGAGTACATGGAGAAGGTGGCCAAGACTGTGGATGTGGAAGAGCTCACCGTTGAGGAGCGCAACCTCCTGTCTGTTGCCTACAAGAATGTGATCGGGGCCCGCCGTGCCTCGTGGCGCATCGTCTCCTCCATTGAGCAAAAGGAGGAGTCCCGCAAGAATGAGGAGCATGTTACTTTGATCAAGGAATACCGTGGCAAGATCGAGGCTGAGTTGAGCAACATCTGTGACGGTATCCTGAAGCTGCTTGACTCGCACCTTGTGCCTTCCTCTACTGCTGCAGAGTCAAAGGTGTTTTACCTCAAGATGAAGGGTGATTATCACAGGTTAGGAAGTGATATGCTATGTTGTGTTTGTAGTTGAATCCATGTAATCTGTAATAACAAATCTAATTCGTGCACTTTCTAAAATTTGGAAAAGGTACCTTGCTGAGTTTAAGACTGGTAGCGAGAGGAAGGAATCTGCAGAGAGCACAATGGTGGCTTATAAAGCAGCTCAGGTTCGTTCATACTGTCGCTGCCATAACCTTCTTGTATTTGATTGTTATTTTTGGTAGTACTAGAAATGTTCTTCCATCATTTACATTTAGCGACTATTGCTTTTCTTTGACTGAACATTGCTTGGACGTCTTCTGAAGTTTGTCTACCCTGCAACTGTGTAGGATATTGCACTGGCTGAACTGGCACCTACCCATCCCATAAGGCTTGGACTCGCACTTAACTTCTCAGTGTTCTATTATGAGATTCTGAACTCTCCAGACAAAGCTTGCAACCTTGCGAAGCAGGTACGTATCGAATTTATCTTTCTATTTGTTGTTCAAGGTTTCCAAAGTTGTAACTGTCTTGTGTCGTTCGTTTGAATCTGTGCTGAAAGAGAAGGTGCAGAATTCTGTGCATGAATGAATCTTTGAAAGCTCAAACACACTATACTCTATTCCCTCTAGATTGTGTTAGATTCTTCTGTTGGTTCATAAGAACTACCGGTTGGCTCTGCTGGTCCTATATGATAGCTCATGTGGGGGTGTAGGGTTTAGTATGAGGTAGATTGTGTGTTTTCTTCCCCTTCAGTTTCACAGTTGGATATCCTTTTTCCTGTGATGTAATTGCATTGTTGGTACAATGCCTGGTTCATAATACTTTGGTATGATGAGCATTTGTCACCTTTTGCCACAAGCTGAAAAACAACTAGCAGCAGCAGTAATTTGTAACCAAACCTTTCTTCTAGCATTACTGTCACTTGTATTTCCTGGTATTTGTCTCTTGTTGAGCTGGAAGAATTTCCTGGTATTTGTCTCTTGTTGAGGAGTTACGAGAGCAAAAACTGCTTCCTAGGCAACAGAAATGCATTGCATGTGCAACCTGTTTTTTGTAAACCTTGCTCCTGACCTACTAGTTTCTTGTAGGCGTTTGATGAAGCTATCTCTGAGCTGGACAGCCTTGGGGAGGAGTCATACAAAGATAGCACCTTGATCATGCAGCTCCTGAGGGACAACTTGACCCTATGGACCTCTGACATCACGGTATCTAGTCACATACAAACTTTGCCTGTCTGAACAAATTGTTTGGTGCCTAGTGGGAGTTATAACATGATATTTTCTTGATGGCAGGAGGAAGGAGGCATCGAGGAAAGCAAAGAATCCACCGCGAAGGGCGAATCAGGAGAGGGCCAGTAGAATGGCAAGCCTTGATTTATTGTTCGGCAAGTTTTTCAAGCCCACTGTGTTGCCTCTGCTGACGGAAGGGCCTGCGCTGCTTCAATCCTTCTTCCCCTCCCCTTGCTCTGTTTTATGCAGTAGGTTGATGGCGGTCGAGTTAGTCCCATTGCTTTAGTTGGCCTTGGGTCCATTTGGACTGTTGTATTGGTACTGCCATTGAAGTTGCCTGTCTTGTTCTGCAGTTGCGATCGGTTGCTATTGTGTTATGCGGTTGCTATTGTGTTTATTCTTTGCTTGCTCTATTTTCAAATCGCTAGGTGCTCTGGACGATAGTGTTGGTTTGCCAAGGATAGCACATTGTGCTACTTCTGGAGACTGGCGGCCAGCTGAGTCGCATCGTATTTTTGGGCGAGTCTTATCTGGCTTTCTCCCCATCTGAAAGAAGCATTGAAGTCAGGATTATTCTATCACAGACCAGCCAGCATGCATGGATGGGAAATTAGATTTCCAGTTCCCTGTCACGTTGCCGCTTTCCCCCTCATCTGTAGGCAACTGTCAGTAACCCCATCCCTTCTCCTGGTATTTTACATAGTCATCTCTCTATTGCGAATTGTGATGGTATCAACGGTCCAACCTTCCTCTCTCTTCCCTCCAATTATCCAATCTTCCGCCTGTTTGTATACTATAAGTAATTTTTGTAGTTTTGAAACAATACCATAGTTTTGCAAAATACTTTAGGTTTAGAAAGAGATGAGTTGTTTGTATGAAATAAGAATTGTAGTTTTATAAACCATGGTATTGCTAAATCAAAAGTATTTTTGCAGTTTTAGAAACTACAGTACATTTTTTTGAAACCATGGTTTTGTGTTGTCTCTTATTTTAAAACTATAGTTTTTTAATACCATGGTTTTTCAAAATTGCAACATTCAAACAGGGCCTAACACATATTTTTTGAACTGTGCGTGCGTATATGTTTATGCCGAATGCTACAGTTTGCATGGACAGTTTTTTAACTTCCCATCAACGGCCATGCTTACCAAGGGCGGCAATTTCCTGATGCTAGCCCATGTAGCCGGACAGTTAATTGTATGGGTGCACAGCCACCGATCAAAGTTAAAAGTCGAGAGCTAGACGTTGGTGTCTACTGATTTCACAACTGTAGAATGTGTTTAGGGGGCTTTGGATATATGAAAAAAAACCTCGAACCTATACGCAATGATGTATGGATTGGGTTGGGTTTATCTAAAGAAACAATTAGGCTAGTTTGACAACCTCCATTTCCATAGGATTTTGTGGAAAAATGGTTAAAATGGAGATTTAGCCCTTAGCAGAAGTACAACCCCGCTATTATGGGAGGTTGTGCGTCTTCGATTAATTTATAGTTTGTGAATGAGGGTGCGCGTGCAATTGTTTGTGTTGACTGTTTTTTTTTTTTTTTTTTTTTTTTTTTTTTTTTGATAAGGTGTTGACTGTTGAGTGTCTTGAATGTGCTCCAATGCTAGCAAGTAGCAACCTCTCTAATCTCTATTCTCTAGAAGTAACAAAAAAATGAAAAAAAGGGAGGGGTCTGGTTCCGGTCCATAGCGGCCCAGCAACCCAACAAAAATAAGAAGCTAACCCGACCGAGTTAGCTGCAACCGCAAACATCAATGCTAAGAGATTCGAACCCGAGTTGATATGTTTCACCATAAAGAAATATTTTTTAGTTTTTTCCTCTTTTCAAATCTCCAAGTGGGTGTGATCCTCCACAATTTTGTTTTCAACTAGCCAAGGTTTTGTAGGCTATCTGTTTGGTACAAGTTTTTCTGACCGTGCTTTTTTCTACAGCTACACAAATAAGCGAAAAGCACAGTCAAGATAAGCGGTTTTGGTCTCGCTTCTGCTTTTTAGTACAAATAGCCAAATGCCGTGCATTGCAACGGGAGAAAAAAAATCCTTAAACACCTATAGATCAATACATATAAAAATAGTCTCGCAGATAAATTTCATATTCTATCGTTTCAAATTTTCCTTCGCATGTGACCGAAATTTAGGTGGTGTCAGTTTGGTAAAAATATTAATTTTTTTGCTTCCAGAAATATATAGAACATCGAAAACGGAGTCCATATACGACGTGTGTATCCGTTTTTACGTAGGCTGCTCATGCCGTCTGAATCGGGTTTTTGAATAAATTGTAGACCATACTGTCTTGACGATTTCCGTTAACTGCAAGCGAATTTTAGAGTGATGTCAATTGGGTTGAAAATATTGTTATTTTAGCTTTCCATCGATATATAGAACGTAAAAAACGAAGTCTGTATGCGATCTGGGCATCCGTTTTCGTATGGACTGCTCCTGCACTCCGGTCTCACGAATAAATTCCACGTCATATTGTTTCAAAGATTTCCGTTGACTGAGACCGAATTTTAAAGTGGTTTCGGTTGGGTTAGAAATGTTATTATTTTAGCTTTCCATTGATATATAGAACATCGAAAACGAAGTCTGTATGCAACTGGAGCGTCTGTTTTCGCGTGAGCTCCTTTTGCACTCCAAATCTAATTGGTATTGTAGCTGCGATTCGGATTATCGGACACAGGACATGAGGGACTGACCAGCCGGATCCACCTATCACGACGGACCGAAAAATCAGGGACCAGAAAACCTTATTTGCTTTAGTATTAGAATATAGATACGTGCTGTGAAAAAAAACGCGGCTAGGAGAAACGGAAAAAAACACTCCATTTGACTGCTAATTCCGGCTTATTTTAGCCATAAGCAGCAAATAAGCTGCAGCAAAAAGGCCTGTTTCTCCGAGTGGACAAAGGGAACAGTGGAAACAAATTAGCAACAAAAAAATGATGATTGAACTAATCGCACAAATTAAAACCTATCTCATTCTATCCTGTTGAGTGCACTACGGTTTTTTCTAGTATCTCTCCTTACCCAATGGAATTAGAAGCCTACAGAAATCCTAGCCATCTAGCCTATCGACCACTCTACCAAGGCATATACCATATAATGTGGACATGTAAATGTGATAAGAGCAAGTGCAAGACAGCAAGAGGGAGCAAGGACTACGATGTAGAGGGGACGAACTATCCCGAATCCTTCAGAAATTGGCGCACCATCAGTATGTGATCATAATGTACGCTAAACTGCATAAATGAATACAGCTCCTTAATGGTTTTGTGTCATGACCAGAGGTGCAGTTTAGCTCATGTTTCCAAACGGTTTTGCTCAATGCATCAACATATCAGTTTGGACAAAGTACAGCGCTCAATGGAACCTGAGTGCTGCTGGACCGAAAACGATAAAATACCGGCGTCATAAACATCACACAGGTCCCTTAGCCAACCAGTTTCAACGCTGCAGTGCAGTCGATCTTCTTCCCTCGGTTCTCTCGCAAATCCCGAATCAAATAATTTTTATACACAGCAATTGGAGAAACAGCCTTCTCTAATCACAAGAACGGCGGCATCCTTTGGGGAGGGGGCACTGGCTGATAGCCGTTATCTGGGTGACTCTGCGGCATCCGTTCCCCAGCAGGCCTTCTATTAAAACTTCCATGTGCATGGTTCTGCATGGGATTGAAGGTGCCCCACCAGTGAGACTCGCCTTCAGCGGGGATCCAAGGGAACGGCGCAAAGCCCTCGCGCCCCCACGCATAAGGTCGATCGACGGGTCTAGAGATGCCCTCGGCATCAGGAACGCTCCTGTTAATAGCTCCAGGGGCCGAAAATCCATGGGGTCCTCCAACCTCAGCTGAGGATGCTGCTGCGATGAAAGATGTAATTGTCAAGGCCCTCGGCCTAACCCTTCTAGTGGTGGGAGGGAATGGACTGCTCTGCATAGAGGAGTGCATCGACTGCTGGTAGTTGTGGCCTCTTGCACCATGACCATGGCCTCTAGTCTCTGCCAAAACAGCTGGAACTGACCCTAACGGTGCCACCAAATTGCTTCCACTTCGAGGTGTTGGCCTGTAGTATTTAAACATGATTTAGCAAAGTGAAACAAAATCAGCAAAGTTTTGTAGCAACAATATTTTAGTAATCTTTCGAACTAGCCAATGGAACCGTCAAGCAGATCAATTTTTCAGACTTGAGGATTTGTTGCTGAAATTTAGGATAATTTAGGTTGCATCAGCGATTAGGCACAACTAACAAACCTATTTGAGGTAAAATATATGCTCTTTTTAGCATAAACTGGGGGTCTATGTAGATAGTATAAATATGGGGACCAAATATTTAAATAGCGCAAACCTACTTAGAATCAGAATCATGGATTGGGCATACCTATGTATTAGGGGATGATGATGTGCATATGATCTGGATCTCTGTTGGCTGCTGCTGTCATATCTTGAAAATCCTATACCAAATGGAGTCATAGAATGATCAGGAATACCTGATACAGGAAGATTACTCAAATTTCTGTGCTCACTGTCATGATTTCTTGACTCGGTCGCATGGAAAACTTGAGCATTACTCAAGTCAGGAGGTGCATGGCCTTCCAAGCCAGTTGAATGCCGATGAAATGAAGTGCTTTCAGCACCAGAATTAGAAGTAGAAGGTACATGCACAGGATGGAGAAAACCACGCAGGGCAAGGTATGGGCAAACAAGTGAACTGCTTGCAGCACTGGAGTGATCGCCAATTGTGTGATCTTCATGAAAGGAAAGTATCAATGCCGTAAAGAAGAAGAAAGTTTAAGAAGTTGAAGTTTAGGGCAAAGCGCTTACAAGAAGTTGGCTCAGCTTCACGCTCCCTGAAAAAGAAAAAATAATTTAAATTACGAACTTGAATATATGAAGCATTTCTGTAAGAACCTGAGATCCCATATATGGTATAACCATAAAATAAACAAATGTTCTAGCAAAGCATAGTAGTCTGGTATTAACAGCTAATTTTCACACACAAACAAACGGAATGGCAATGCAAAAATGCAGGCAGGAGGCAGGACAAAAATACCCTGATGTCACAACTCAGACTTATAGTACTACCACCTCATTGAAGACTACACTTAAAGCGTATATGTAGTCATTTATATAAAGAAAAAGGGCAGCCCAGTGCATGAACTCCTGCTTGTGCAGGATCCGAGGAAGAGTCAGACCCATTTGGGTCTACTGTATGCAGCATTTCCCTGTTTATGCAAGAGGGTGTCTCCATGAATGATGCAATGTTTGTAGGGACAATCAAGTTCTCTCCTTGGAAGAGGGTTTGTAAGAGCTGGGCACCTCCCCATTGCAAGTTTTTCATCTGGCTTGCCCTCAATAATCATTGTTGGACCTCTGATCGGTTGGCGAAGCGTGGGCTACCACACCAGCCTTGCTGCCCCTTTTGTGACCAAGCTGATGAATCAATACAACATATCCTGATTCAATGTGCGCCGGCCAGGGAGGTTTGGCTTCGTGTGCTCCAGAAGACTAATCTAGCTGCTGTCACACACCCCAACGTCTCCAGCAGGCTTGGCCAGTCCTCTCGACCTCTTCCTAAGGATAAACGTAAGGGTTTCAATACGATGGTCGTTCTTGTTTCTTGGGAGCTTTGGAAGCATAGGAATGCGTGTGTTTTTGAGGGCGTTCGCCCAGATGTGCAGGCTGTGCTGTTTGCTGTAGCTTATGAGGGACAACTGTGGTGTAGTGCCGGGGCTGTGGGGCTCCAAGGGCTCTCCCCGCCATCCCAGGTCGTGATTGTTTGATTACGGAGTGTAGAGTTTTCTCCCGTGTGTTGGGGTGTGCCTGAGAGAGAGGTGTTTCTCATCTTTCTCTTGGGGTTGTAACTGTTCTTTTTCTTCTTAATGAAATGACACGCAGCTCTCCTGCATCGTTTGAAAAAAGAATGAATATTCAGTCACAAGGGAGCAGCTTTACCACTGCGCAACGCTCCCCTTCAATTATTTATATAAATAAAGACAACAAATATGCTAGAGCCCCAGAGCGCCCAGGTTCTTGTCCTTGTCGAGGCAAATTTGGGTGCCTATTTCTTCTTAATATAAAGCCGCCTGGCTCTCCTATGTTGGTCTAGTTTTATTAATAAGAGAGCATTCCTTATTTGACACTAGAATAATAAGCCCTTCCAGCTTTCCTCCATGACCTTGATTTTTTTCTTCCATATATGATACTGCATCCGCTTTATACCCTTTTTGACACTTCCATCGAGCCCATGTCAGAATGTTAGATGGACCAAATTGCCCTGAATCTAAGTCTGGATAGAATGCAGCCACTCCCTCGCTATCCCATCCCTCCATTGCCCCTCCTCCCTGTCTAAACCCTATATCACCCTATATCAGGGCGGAGGCGCGGTGGCTACTGGCTCCAGTGGAGGGCAGCATGCTCTACGGCAGGTTGGACATGGAGGAGGGTGTCCTGGGTGATGTTGCGCCACTCGGCTGTGGGGTGGGCTCGGAGAAGGCCCTCTGGGAAGATGAATACCACTCGGCTGAAGGTCACCATGGTGACATCACGCTTAGCTCAGGGACCACCAGTCACCACGGAGGGTGAAAGGCGGTGGCGGCGGTGGCCGGTGGCCAAGGTGTAGAAGGCACTCAACTCCGGGGCCGGCACACGACCATGATGCCACATGGTTGCATGTGTGCAGGCTTGGTTGTGGAGGGTGTGAACGACGGCGAGGGCGAGGGCGAGGTGGCGGGCAGCCGCTAGCAGCGAAGTTAGCGTGGCAGCATGCAACTTGCAACCGGCAGCTGCAGGCATGCATCTGTGTACGACGGTGGCATGCGGCAGTGACAGGCGCAGCATCAGTGGGCTGCTACGACAGGCAAGGCATGTGGGCAACTGCATCGAGCTGGCTCAGGACCCACTTGAGGGGACTTGACCGATTGTAAAGCAAGTACAGCTTATGTTTGGAGCACTATTGCTGATTTCTGAAAGATGCATTTCTTGAGTGTCGAATTTTATCCGTGTCTATGTACATTGATGGGTTATTAAAGTTTGGGACGGTTACTCTGTTTTTTAATTTCATTGCAGTTAGATAAGGAATTTATATATGCACTCGTATTTCAATTAAAATGACTGACATGCATCGTCTCTAATACATCGCCTGGTAATACATGCGCTCAATGTTTTCCATTCTTTTCATGGCGTGTATAGCAAAAATGCAAAATATGTAACTGTTCTGCTGGTCCTTTTGAAATTTGTCTTGGTAAGAAATGTCAGAAAACAATGGGAAAACAAGGAAATGTCATGAGTGTTCCATCGTCATGCTCATCAAGATGCTCATTTTGGCCCTGTTTGGATTCGATTAAAACACGATTCTAGGTGAGCCAACGCCGATTCTGGACCCAAACGCACCGATTCTCGCGCGATTTTCCCGAGCGCCGATTCCCTCGCGAGCGACATTTACACACAAACCTTGATTCTCCCGTACGCGGTCGTCAACTCGCCCCTGGGAAAAATCGACGCGATTCTCCTGCGCCCCTCACCCGATCCCCTCCGTCCGCCCGCCGACGACTCTGCCCGGCGCGTTCTCCTTCCATGGGCGCCGCCTCCTCTCGCCCAGCGCATCCTCCATCCTCCCGGCGCCTCCTCCCGCCCGCGGTCCTCGTCGCCTCCGCCGGGGATGAGCTGAGGTGCCGCGGTCGGTCCTCGTCGCTGCTGCCGCGGACGAGCTCGAGGCGCCGCGCCGCCGCGGACGAGCTCGAGGTGCCGCATGGGATGAGCTCGAGGTGCTGCGACCTGTCGCCGCCGGAGCCGGTCCGTCTCCGCTCCGCCTCGGTTCGTCTCGTCGCCTCTTCGAGGTCGCTTCCACCTCGTGCCGTCGCCGCTCCGCTCGGGACGCCGCCAGCTCGAGCGGGCGCGGGAGGTGCCGCGCGAGGAGATGAAGCGGGGCCCGGCGGGGGAGGCCGCGCCGACCGGAGTGCGGAGAGGAGGCGCGGCCCGGCGGGGAGGCGGCGGCCGGCTGTGAGGTGTCACGCGAGGAGAGGAAAAGAGGAGTTTAATCGAGATTTACCAAACGCTTCGTTTTTCTCCATCTCGATTGCCAGGTAATCTTGCTCGTCAAAGAATCACGCTCATCAGATAATCGAGACGGAGAAAAGCGGATCCAAACAGGGCCTTTGTATGCCCGCCATACAGTGGACTTCAAATGCTGGTGCTTGAAACCATGAGGGGCAAAATTGTCACTTAATCCGTTAAAAGGGATTTGGATGAAAGTGTCAAATAGGGCATGAAAGTTAGACTGTGTCAAATAAGGAAGAAAACAAATTCCAGGGTCAGAGGGAAGCGCTTATTATCCCAGTGCCAAATAAGGAATTCTCTCTATAAATAAAGGCATCAAACATGGGATGTATTCATCAAAGATATGCTTAGTGGAGCGGAAACTTGACATGTCAGATTGTTAACTAATGCATTAATCATCATCATGAACCATTGATGACAGAATCAAAGAAATTAATCTGTCTAGGTTGTCTTTCAGATAGTAAGCCATAGGTAGACAAGTCGAATTCATCTTGGAATTTGTCTTTTCATAGCTGCTTTCTACAGTAATAAATAAGAGCAAGTAGCAGGGAATCAGATCAATAAACCAACATCTACATATCGATTGACATGCCATATAACAAAATAGGTGCTCTATTTTGAAAGTACGGGAGAGCATGTCCTCATGTTGCTTCTTAATCAATAAAAACATGATGCAAAACCCATCCAGTCCAAATTATGGAGAAATACTTACTCAAACACAGATGATAGCTGCGTGAATCCACTAAAAGGGCACCATTGAAATCCAAATGGCTGTGAATACATTCAACAGGATAATGAGAAATAGGAGAGTTCAAATGATGTCAGGTAATGATAATGTATTAAAATTTTAAAAAACAAAAACTAAATCTTCTAGCGTCATATTCAATAGTCCCTCCTTTTGTTTTAATAAGATGTAGTTTGACTGTAACTTTGTGCGTTGACCAACAATTAATCCAATAATATATGAGTAATGTGCTGAAAAGATAATAGTTCATTTCTAGAAGCACATGCTAGTGATTATGATTTTGTAGCCACTTAAAAAATATTATGGATATAATTTATGGTCAAAGATTGATTTGCACATTCAAACTACACCCTAAGCAGAGGGGGAACAATCGACCAAAACATTGTAAGACAGCAGCACTATAACACCTGCTCTAGTGTCTATGATATAGAAATTAAAAATAAAAAAGATATGACTGCTCATGAAGCAAGATGCACAGAAAAATATGTTAATACTTGTATGGTCTAAATGTGTATTTACTCTCAGATGCACACTTACAAGCTCAGAGGCGATATCATAGTTGTCACCAGTCACCCAGGCACCCATATCAATATCAGCAGAGGGGCGATGTCCGCTGGCATAAAGCCAGCGGCCTTTCTCAATCTTCCGACAGTTAGGGCATTGCATTGCTCCTTTTGCATTGAATGCAGACCCGATACAATCTAACAGGGGAAAACGTATTTACTTCAGCAAACTGCATAAGATGTCATAGTGTATTTTCATGCACACATTCACATG
Organism: Paspalum notatum; assembly: GCA_022530915.1. Lineage (NCBI taxonomy): Eukaryota > Viridiplantae > Streptophyta > Magnoliopsida > Poales > Poaceae > Paspalum > Paspalum notatum. Next base: position 2,251,410 of record CM039691.1, read on the forward strand.
CACACAAAGGGATGAAGGGACAGAGACATTCTTGCAGACAAGGAAAGAAAAGTTCAGGTTCAGCTAAACTTTGTTGCTCGTCTAAATGCTAAGGCACGATTCCAAGATTTCCTTTTTATGTCAGTTCATAATATTCACTTGCATAGCCATTTGATGTCAAGTTGTACTTGATATTTGAGAGAATTCCCTATTTGACAACCAGACACTGAATCTAATATTCATGCCTTTCATGACACTCACGTCAGATCAGTGGTCAGAATCAATTTCTTCCTCTTGGGACCTGTCCTATTTTTCATATTGTGACCAAAATGACCCTGACCTGAGTCACTCATCCCCATATGCATCTCATCACTCGTCACCCCCACATCTCACTCGATGCCGGATTCCAGCTCTCCACAATCAGCTCCTCACTCCATGACATAATCATGATCTCCTGTGCTTCTCTCCTCTGGGTGGCGGTGCAGACCTGTGAGGCACAGTTCGCAGGACAGAGGTGTGGAGGGGAAGGGAGGTACAGCAGGTGGGAGCAAGGTACGGCGTGGGTCCTGCGCAACTGCGTAGAAGAGGCATAGCAGTGGCAGGCGCAGGTCTGCCATCGCGGCCTGCAGTCCAAGCACCGTTTCTTTGAGCATGGCAAGCCATCAGGATCTGTATGCGAGCAAGTGAGGGGGGCGAGCAGCAAGTGCAGCAAAGTGGCGGGACTGCAGGAGACAAGGTGTGGACTGTGGAGCGGGCCAGGAACACCATATCACATGTGTGCATGGCTGGGTGCACGCAGATAGTTTGTGCTCTCGGATTCCACATGTGACCTGTTTTGTTACTTGAGGTCCATGCAGTTTACCATCTATACTGTTTTGTTACTGTATTTTTTGTTGGGTTATCACAGTTGTGGTACGCTGATCCTGGTGCTTAAATATGACCTATCAATTGGACATGTAATAACGAGATTTATATGATGTGTAACATACGAAACATATGGCATTGTTTTTGAACTTGTTGTCATTTACTTGTCAAAATAAACTAATCATGGTGTCAAAATGGACCAATCTTTATCAAAATGATGCCAGCAGATGGTCCCTGATGAGGGGGAAAAGTGTCATTTCAAGTAGCACTTAACACATTTAGAAGACCAAATGGACGGCGGTGTCAAATAGATCATGAAAGCTTAGAGATTGATGTCAAATAAGGAGGTCCAAAATTTTCTCGATCAAGTAGGGAAGCACGTTTATTCCAGCATCAAATAGGGAATTTTCTCTCGATATTTGAGGATGACCAGGTTCACTTAAATTACAAATGGAATGATGTTCTTTCTGTGTATACTTTATCTTGGTAAAACTACAAGATTAATCAACTGGTTACAGAAATTTGAGAAAATCTTGAAATCAGTGCCTATAAATTTTCAATTCAGAATTAAACCTAAGAGGCTAAGACTATCCCCTTAACACAATATGCTATTTCAATGTTTGATCAAACTTACTAATAGATTTAGAACGCATTTCATACTACAAATGTAAATCAAATGACTTGCACAGGGAACCAACCCATCATCTGTATGAAAAGTAAAGTATCACAAGGCAATGGTTGTCTTTTTAAAACAGCCTAAGTCGATTAAAAAACAAACAAGAACGTAAAGAATGAACATCCAATGAAGTAAATAACAGACCAGAAAGTAGTAATAAAATACTCCAAGGGCCAGTTGAGTTCTAAATTCATGGAAAACAAGGTGAACCGCTCTAATGATGATGAAAGCACATCTCATACATGCAAACTGCTTTAACAATTAACACAATGAAGGCATGAACAGAATTGGAACAGCACCCCCCCCCCCCCAAAGCTGGCATATTTGCAGCAAAACAATCCAAAGAACGTTTCATGTATTATCGCTTGGCAAAAGACAGCGCACCCCAAAGCTGGCATATTTGCAGCAAAACAATCCAAAGAATGTTTCATGTATTATCGCTTGGCAAAAGGCACCGTAGACGTAACAACATAATTACTAAGCGAAATTGCCTCAGCCCTCAAGGCAGCAGCAGCTAGCAAACCAACCCAATACCGCTAAATTCAAGCTTAAAAAAATGAAAATCACCAATCCACCCGTCCAGACTTGGGGCTCTAACTCCGCGAGCGCAGCACTACCTATTTGCACACATGAACCCATCATCCGGAGATGCACGTAGTACACTGTCACGGTCCTAGACCGGCAAAGCAAGATTACAATAGTAATTGATACAATAGCAGTAGAATTGGAAAGGAATTAGGCTAGGGAAGCAGGGGATCGAGGGCAGAGCAGCAAGAACAGAAGGGGGTCTGCGGTTGAAGACAAGCGAGGTTTGGGTTCTTTTCCCGTTCGATCCCTTTTCCGGACGCTACTCTCATCCTCTTGTAGTTCTCTCCGGATTGGGATTGGGCTTGGGCTGGCCAGACGAAAGGCCCATGTACGTGACATACACACAATTATCTCTCCTAATTCAAGTCTGAACCGCGCCGATTACGCTATCAAATTCTAAATTCTACAAATCTACCCGTCAAAATCCCTCCTTTACGCCGAATTACGCCCCGTGGCGCGCAGCATCCGGCCGTCTGAGGCAGATCCGGTCGACCAAAGGCCAGGGAAGCGAGGAAATCTGACCTAGGTGGAACTCGTGGCCGCATTGCAGCTTGGCGACGGAGCGCCCCCCGAGCACCGGATCCAGGCAGATGGAGCACGCCGCGCCGCCGCCCCCGCCGCCGGCCGCCTCCGCCGGCGACGCCGGCGGCGACCTCTCCAGATCCATCAACGCAGCCCCCCTGACCGGCGGAGGCGCTCGTGGGGCGGGGGGCGGGCGTGAGCTCGCAGCCTCGCTGGGGAGGGAGAGAGAGGGTGGGGGACACAGAGAGAAATGCGGACGGTGTGTCCGAACCGAACCGGAGGAGGGTGGAATGGAAGAGACGCCGAGGGATGGTGGTTAAGAAAAAAATGGATTATGACTATTGGCGAAGTACTACTGTATATGCTGATTTATTTACCTCGCATGCTTTTGTGACGTCATGCCCGTGCGTAACGGCAGCGGTTGTATTTGCTGCGTGACACTTGTGATGCCTTGTTTTTAGAAGGAGCTTCGTTTTAGACTTTAGGGTTGCCATGAAGGCACCATCTTTTTTTGGGAAGTGGCGGGAGTTCTGCCAAATCAATTAAGCGAAGAAAGATTTATAAGGCACCATTCTACGTGCACGCAGAATATTCCCTCAACAAGGCGGATTTATAGGTTGCTTTCTCATCACGGGTTGAAATTGAATATCCGTTGTTTAAAATTAGAAAGTTTAATGTGCGACTCCCTCCTCTAAGCACGCGACCCCATGTGCTCGTCGGCGACGAGGATAGGGTTAGAGTTTGAAGTCGATGTTGCGGGGGAAGGGGCTGTGCTCACCAAACATAGACGAGGAGGTCAGAGGAGGTCGCCGGCCGGCAGCGGAGACGGTTGGTGGGATGGCGGATTAAAGGCTACAGGAGCTGCCTAAACCGAGTGATGGAGGCGGCGGGGGAGAGGTGGGCGCAGAAGAGGCTTGATGGCGAGGTTAGTGGTGATCGCGCTCGCGGGCAATGGCGGAGGCGGCGGGAGCCCTGGAGCCGAGGCTGAAGGAGGCAGCGGAAGGGAGGAAGCCGCGAAGGTTAGCAGTGGGAGGCGGCGAGAACCACCGGAGTCGGAGGAGGTCATCGGTGACTGGGGCGAGAAGTGGGGAAGATGAGGGCAGCGGTGTGGTCGAGCGGGGATGAGGGGTCGCACGTTAACATCATCCTTTAAAATACACGATTTTTTTTCTTTTCCTTGTTAATTGAGCCTTTTTATATGAAATTGATACACTAGCCGTATAAATTTCTATGTTTCCAACCGAGCATAAGACTTTCTCCAATCAGTCGTGCATGCCAAATGTATATGTGCATTTTGTATTCACAGCATGTTGCAGAGGGGAACATATAAATATTGATGTGAAAAATAGAGGTCATGGAAAATACCTAAGACCACATCTTCTTCGTATATTCGATAAAGGAAGTGTATATTAAGATACCAAGTACGATACATCAAGAGAATACAAGACTTTGGTATAAACTTTCGGCTTCTGCCTAAGGCACAAAGCCAACTGCAGATAGAAAAGCATCACACCAACATAGATCTAGTGACAATCAATCCGAAGACTAGAACGCCACCCATGTGCCTGGGAAAAAAACTCCGTGGCCACCCGCGCCAAGTGCCACGACCCCGTTACAACCAAAGGCTGGAGCTCCTCCCGGTGGAGGATAACCCAACTCGAAAGCCAATGTGTCGCCGAAAAAATAACCTGCAAAGGAGAACGAGAGAGTTTTTTTTAAAAAACTAAGTCGTTTCTATAGATCCAAAGAGCCCAGCACAAGATTGCCCCTCCAAGTAGAAACACAGGTTTCAACATTTTATTAAAGCACTGAACCCAACCCTCGAACATATGTTCCACATTTTCCAATGGATTGATGCCAGTGGCAATTTGTAAAATGCTCCAGACTGATTGGGCTAAACAGCACTCAAAGAAAACATGGTTAATGGTCTCTTCCTTGTGGCAGAAGGCGCAAGTTAAATTTTTTTGCCAGTTGCGTTTTGCCAGATTATCTTTTATGAGGATTATCTTCTTCGTATGGGCGTGATTTCTATGGGGGACCATGCCCGATAGATACAGGATGTGTGTGTTTAGATGGCTACCTCGTGTGCAAGATTGTGCACGCCATCGTACACAAATAGGCCATGCATGCCGGTGAGGTGCAAGCAGTACATGGGGCTTGAGCTTCCCTTGCGAGCTAGGACTAGGACAGCTCGATCGATGCAGCCAATTAATTAGTTTGACACTGTTAGTGTATAATAAGTGTTTCTAATTTGTTTTAAAGTAGAGTAAGGTTTAATAAGATAAATTATAGACTATTACATACAATATTCTAACATGGATATAATCAGATTTAATCTTATGCAACGTATTCTTATGTGGCTAACCAAGCATCATCTATATTGCGATTCAGGCTGATCGAGTACATACAACAACCAAACACAAGGTGATGAATAGGAATATTTCCAAATGAGACTTGTTCCACCACATTGTGTGGTTTTGATCAATACAAATTGAATCGAAATACGAGTACTGGTTATTAACTTCGCTACTCAAGTGCAAACAATCAAACTAAAGGTCGTCAACGTGTATACTAAACAGAAGGACTAAACTGTAACGTGGAGTCCTTGGTCAAATTAATCTCAGACACGACGCATGCATCATGCATGGGAATTGGGAAATGAAATTATGAACGAGCTATTAATGGAATGGAAGCCACACTACTAAAGCCCCGGTTGCTGCGTTGCGGCTTGCGCGCTCATCCGGCGGCGAACCCTGGAGATGTACATGTCGGCGGCGTGGTCGATCTCGTCCTCGATCCTGAACTCCCGGCCGTCGCCCTCCCGCCGCCTCCGGATGACGTCGATCACCGACGGCTCGTCCTCCTCCTCGTCGTCGCCGAACCCATCGCCCACGGCGTCGGCCACTAATAAGCCTTCGCCGTCATCGTCATCGCCATCACGGCGCCGGTGGTCGCGCTTGTCGTCGAACAGCGAGTGCAGCGTGAGTGCCCAGCGGTCGTCGGCGTCGTCGGCGTGTCCGTCGTCCTCGCCGTCGTCGACTTGTTGCAGCAGGCGAGCCATCAGTTCGGGGAAGCCAAGACTACGGCCGACGACACCCTCCTCGTCGTCGTCGTCGCCGTCCGGCGGCGCGAGGGAGGACGCAGTACCGCGGCGGCGGCACTGGTGCACCGGCGGCTTCTTCTCCTGGTCGTGGCCCCGCTTCTGCTGCTGCTGGCGCCGCAGGGTCGTCGTAAGCGCGCAGACGATGTGGCGGGATATCCCGGCGACCACCGCCGTCCTGCGGCGGAGCGAGGCGAGGAAGAGCAGGCGAGCTCTGAGCACGCCGGCCTTCCCCCGCAGCGCGCCCACCGCCTTCCGCACGAACGCGGCGAGCGCCTTGACGCCAGCAATGCTCTTCATGGCAGCTACCTGGTCGCTGGTCGGTGAACGGATGATGATGATGATCAAAAAGTCAGCAGACTGCATAGACCTGCTTGTTGTCCCAGCAGCGTACGAATTGGTGCCCAGTTTGAGGTAGCCCATTTTATAGATGAAAAACGATAAGAGTTTTAACACGTTTGCATATATGCATGCAGCTGATTCTACAAATTAAAGCTGAAAGTTGTTAAGGATGGGATTAGGGAAGCAAAGTAACTAGAGCTAGGTTACAACACGATTAAGCAAAGCAAAAGCGATCAACAAGAAGGCTCGATCCGAAATGGCGAGACAAAACGGCAACTAACTTAGATAGATAGATATGCAAAAGCAGCTAGGCCGCCGTTTGACCAAACATGCATACATATATCAATGCATGTTGAGGCCGGCCAGTAATAATGTATCTCGATCAAGCTAGCTTTGCACAGACGTCGACGGTTTCGACTAGTATATGAGGCTAGCTGCTGATGAGCCATGCGCATGTGTGGTGGTAGCTAGCTGATGTTGCTACCGTCATCTTTCTCTAGGTACTGATGGATGGAGTACTGGACGACCAACTGACCAAAGGCACCAAAGTATACAATTAGATCGATCAGGTAGCCAGTTAGTTAGTTAGTTAGGCAGGGCCGAGAGAGGTAGAGAGAGTGGCGTGTTTCATTGTGATTATTATTCAGATATACTTATTTATACACACGTACGTGCTCCTAAGTCCTGACGAAGCTAGCAGAGCGTAGCATTGATCGATCAATCACGCCGGCCGGCCACAGTAGTCGACCCATATATCGTACGTGTCGTATATCGGTATATGTATACGACGCAGTAGTGCAGCTTTTGCCTTTAATTTGCTTGTGCCCACACACTTCCATTTCCTCCATCATCGTATTCGTGGCGTCATGTACATGACCTGCTTCACGCGGTTCATGCTGACGACGACGGCCATCTACGTGTGATGTTTCCATGATCCATATGTGTATGTACATCGTGTGCCTAACAAACAGCTGACGGCTTTATTTATTTGCTTTACTGCTACCTTATATCTTATCTACTGCGTGTGCTTTTACTTGTTGTGTGTGCGCGTCTTCTACTCGCTTTAATTTGTTGGATCGCCACGTCTGTGTATGCGGCGCACGGGATTGTTGGTTGAGTTTATTGGTCTCGATCCGGCATCGATCGTCAGTTCCGTCACTGCTGCACCCTCTGTCTACCTCGAGTTAAGAAACATGCATAGAGAAATGACTTTTTTTTTTATCACAGGACATCCTTGCAATAAGCGCTAGCTACTGTATACTGTGACACGTGGTTAGTAATTAGTAAGATCAATTATTCGCAATATTATCCCTTTGCCATTACTAGCTGCAGTTTTTCCGTCCCAAGATCAAATACCTTTGTTTACTGATTATTGTTTTGTTGTTCTTTCCTTTGTAGGTTGGGTCATTATTTAAGAACCAGCTATATAAGTTTAGAGTCTCTAATAAATACATTATTCAGAATGTATGGGCGAGAGTTAAAGCTGGAATCTATTCCATCATCTAAAAAAAGTGCCCTTTTACTTATTCCTTCTATCCACTAAACATGCCATTTTGATCAATTATTAGTTAACAAGCAGATATATGTACCCCCTTTGTCTAAATTTATTAGTTATTCTAGCTTTTTTAAGTCCATCTTTTTTTAGCTTTGATCAATTTTATAGAAAAAAATGCACAAAATATATCAAGCTCCATGGCCCTCTCTAGGCACTCTCTAGCTAGTCTTTAGGTTTGGCTAAACCGTCCGAATTTACTCTAGTACTTTGTGTAGACCTCTTGGGCACGTGGGTCACGCCGGTGTGGCCTAGAATTGGTACCATCGTAGCCAGATATTCGCTATTAGCCACCAGAATCCACCGGTTCTTTAGTTATTTTTTATTCTATTGTTTAAGAATAAGTATAACAATGAATCTGATAAATCGTTCCATAAGCTCATACGCTTGTTGATTATTTTCTTAACGTCTTACTGATTATCTATTTGATGCAATAAAAAGGTCTCCAAATAAAATACATAATATAATCATCGACCTAGCGCTTCATCAATAGTACTTGGTCATTTCATTGCTCCCATCAATAATGCATGTGCTAGCATCACCAAATTAAATGTATTTGAGAATATGTACGTTATTCATTATATCCTTGTTTGTCTTTTTTATGACTTACATATTACAATATACAAGTTAGAAATTATAATTTTACTCATATAAATATCGTTAAATAAGTATAAATAACATGTATTTAGTTTGGCCATCTAGCTAGGCCCCCTAGGCCCGGCCTTGGCATGGGTTGGCCATACCAGCTATTTCCTTGTATATGACTCCATACCAACTTCTCCAAACTTAAGAATGCCCCTTTAATTCCAGTGGGTTGTGCCTATTCAATTGACTCGCCATGACTCCATCAACTCATGTTGATGTTTTACTATGGCCGCTTTGTTTACATTAACTACTCTATCATATGAAGTTTTGCAACCAGAACTACTATCGAGTAGAACGATACAAGGGTGCTAATTTTTTCCTCGCACAACTATTCCCCTTTTACTATATATGGCTGCTTTCAGATATATATGGAGAGGTAGATCTCATACTTGATTATGTTGAAAGCCTCACGTTTTCGTTCTCTGTCCCCAATTGCTATGTTCCATGTGGGACTACGTTATTGAGTTTCCATATTGTGTAGGGTCATGGGGCAAAATATGGGTGCATAAAAACAATGTGTAGACTGTGGACAACAGATTCCCTGTTGTTCCTGTAATGTTGAGTTTAGTTGATAAAATATTTCAGTGAAGGCGCCTAATAGCAGTATGACATTTGCCCAGTATTATGCATATGCTTCCATTCACAGTTTAGCAGCTCACATTTAGGTATATCCTTTTTTATGTATTTATTTTGGATTATGATCAGCATGCACGCAAGTGCAGTGGTCTCTGTATGCTTTGCTTTATTTGCTATATGTTTGTTGGGATGAATTATTGTACCTGACACCGGTTTCCTTATGCAGGTTTAGTTGAAGCATATCTGCTAGAAATAATCACAGGAAACCTGCAGAAAATGACTCATCTAAGGAAGGGACTTTTTTTTTTGGTAGTCTGAAAGGAGCTTCCAAATAGATAGCTAGATTGTTTTCCGCGGAGAAACATTAGAGAAGTATCTAGTTAATCATTGATACATGGAATTGTTTTTGCACCGTCGCTGGTGAAAATGGTGTCCTAGTTCATTTCTTAATACCTCCACTAGGGGCAGCTTGTTATCTCTCGCTCTGGTAATATTTTTCGCAGTGAAACACGCTTTGCAATCGTTTGGCTACTTGAGTGGGTCCATTTTTCAAAAAGAGTGTGCCTGAGTGGAACCATTTTTTCCAACGCCTTCGTCGCTCGTAAAAAAACCTGCATCACCTCCGCACAACTGGAAGAACAAGAGTAACCGATTCCAATATTGAGATAACCAAAATAATCAAAGCCCAAATCCTACCCTACCAACACTCAAATCTCCTCAGTCCTCACCCCTCCCTAGCTCTCTAGCCATAGGCCGTAACACACCTACTGCCTCGTCTCTACACCTTGTCCTCTGCTCCGATCCTACACCGATGATGACGCTTGCCCGCTCCCAAGTACCGACCCGCTCGTCGCTCCAGCAAGGCAACACTGGTTGCGATGCTCGACCGCTCCCCCTCTCGCGCATCGGCGGCGCTCGGCCGCTCCCCTTCTCGCGTGGCGGCGGTGCTCGGCCACTCCCAAGTTCATGGCGTACACCTTCCGCCACCGATGCCTGTAGGGCGTGCGTGAAGACGACACCTGGTAGTTGTACGCCTTGTGCTCACCTGAGGGCAGCAGAAGTTGTGCACAACATCAAAAAAATGATGTTTTAGGTTATCTGGCAACTAACTAAGGTTACAGTACAAAATTAGATTTGGACACAAATATAAGCAGTGCACCGTTGCACACAGTTGAGAAACACTAGGAAGTATCAAATATCATTACAGGCTCTACTGAGTGAAAAATTGTTGGAAAAATATGCGATAAGAGTTCACACGAGGTAATATATATTGAACAAAACAGCATGAACTTCTAATAAGTAGTAGTAGCATTAGGCACAACTGCACGTATCATCTCGATTTGGTGATACGGTGTTGCAAGCTTAATAAAAAAGTGATTTAATCTCTCTCAATACTCTCCTATACTCATCCACCGAACAAACACGCCCTAAGGAGTTATATTGACGCTTTTTTCAATAATGAAATGTCTCCTCTAGATCCAGCAAGAAACTTTGAAAGTGACATTGGATGTATATCCCCCTGGTACTTCTTGGTCCAAAGAAGGATTGTTTGAACCATATTTCTCCATTAATACCTTCTCGCAACTACTTGTGGTAATATTTCAAAGTTATGATCATTCAATTGATGATACACACACAGAGTTCAATTATTGATCTTTTATTTTGCAGAGAGGAATCACTCATGACCTTGATGCAGAATTCTAGAAGAAGAGCTTGTTTTGGGAGAACAACTTTTGTTGTTATATATCAAGTGTATGCACGTTTGCTCTCAGATTGTCATATTTTGTTGACACAGACACGTTCAGTTTGCTGCCATCACTTAGATGAGAGCACCACACATTTTTTTTCTAAGTGGGAGCATGAGCAATCTGGGAGCAAACATTCTCTGATTTCTTTTGCCACGGTGAAGCTCTTTCTGCCAATTTATGTTCAAGTCTGAAACTCAGCTTGACTGCATGCCAATTGCTGTTCATATTGATCACCAAAGCAATGCTGTCTGTCTCAAAATGACGAGACAGAAATTCACAACAGAATTCAATAATCACACTGAACATTTGCCCATAATCTCAATTCAAATCAATTTACAGTAGTTATTCAGCGTCACAATCTAATGTGCTCCTATCCCCAGTAGCAGGAACAACAGAGCCTAGCTATCTCAGTAGCAGGAACAAGCAGGAGTAAACATCAATGGCAGCTGCATCTTTCACGAGTAGCCTGCGGTTCCGACGGGGAATCTTCCCTGTAAAGCAGCATCATCCCGTCGCCTTGTACCAGCCGGATCGTCACCATGGCACGGCGTCGGCACCATGGCATATAGCGGCCGGCAGGGGCGGGGCAGCGGATGAGCAGAACCATTCGCTCGTCTCCCGTGGGCCCGCCAAACAACGCTACGGAGCTGGTCTGATTCGCTGTCCGTTGGATGAAAAACGGACGTGTGGATGAAGCCACTGCAGACAGAGGTCTCTCTCCCTCCGCTCCGGCGATGGCGGCGGCTTGACTTGTGCAATCACCATCGGAAGAGGCGAGGCCGGCGATGGCTGAGCGCGGTGGAGGGGTGGGGCGAGCATCGGCACAAGCGATTCGGCGGTGGCGGGAAGCGGGCGAGCGTCGGCACGAGGAGGCGAGATCTCCTGCTCTATCTCTAAGGCTCCGTCTCCCGGCATCTCCGGCCGGCCCTCCGCTCCAGCGACGGCGTCCTAGTGACGTGACGCGTCCCATCGCTACCGGCAGAGGCTTACAAGCCATGGACCCGCTGGCCTACCTTCCGGCGCACCTGCTGGACGAGATCCTCGGGCGCCTCGACCTCCGCGACGCCGTGCGCACCTCCGCGCTCTCCCGCGCCTGGCGCCGCCGCTGGGAGTCCGTCCCGGGGCTCGCCCTCTCCTTCCCCGACGGCACGCCCCCCTCCGTCATCGGCGGCGTCCTCTTCCTCTACACCGCCCCCCGCATCTCCCGCTTCGCCTGCCAAGTCGACGAGGAGTCCGCCTCCCACCTCGACCGCTGGCTCATCGCGCTCTCCGGCCGCACCGTCCAGTCCATCTCCATCCGAATCTCCGCCCCAGCGTACCTCGAATTCTTCGACCCAGAACGCTTCCCCCTCCACTCCTCCATCTTCTCCTGCGCACATCTCGTGTCCCTCCACCTCGAGGTGTGTGGCATTCCACTCGTCCCCGTGGGATTCGCCGGTTTCCCTGTGCTGGAGGAGCTATACCTCAGCCGCGTCGAGTTCCAAGATCCAGATGACATGGACATTGAGGCGACATTGCAGACTATTATTCGCAGGTCACCCCTTCTCCGTGTCCTTTCTTTCGACGGTTTGCGCAGCTGCCCGTTGGACAACGGGATTCAGCTGCCCAATCTCCATAGCCTCACAATTTGTTCGGGATATTACGATATGTGGCGTTTCGCCGAGCTGCCGTGCCTCCAAATTGCCAAAATTCTTATGTTAGATTACTACCAGCATGGACAGGATTTGGCAGAGTTCCTCGCTGGGCTTTCCCAAGTTCGAGAGCTCACTTTCCTGGTGCCGGTACGTTGTCCGCTCCTATCATCTCCCCATTCCTTGTTCTGTTTTAGGGTTTCAAATATATCCTTCCCCAACTTGCTTGGGACTAAATAGCTTCTTCTTGTTGTTGACAGCAATGATGATGATATTACCTTCTCATTTTTTTTTTTTTAATCTTTCAGGCCTATATTGTTCAAATAGGTACCCTGCCCACCTTTTACAACTTGAAGAGCTTGGAATTAGCGAGGTGCTTTACTGCCATCGACCGTATTCTATTGATGTTTTCCTTACTGAGGAGCTCCCCAAACCTTGAAAAACTTAAAATGGAGGTAAACATTGAACATTCTCTTTTGGATAATCATCATTGCATTTCTTGAAAGTCATCTTTCTGCTGCCAACTGATTTTTCCTTTTTTTTTTATTTTTGTTGGTGAAGATGCAAGGGCTAGAAATGGTTGTAGATTGGGAGTTCCTAAATGCACAGTGGACTGATGGCATGTGTGCCAATCTTCAGATTGTGGAGATAATTAGTGATCCTATTCGTCGGTGGCTTCCAATATCTTTTATGAAGCTTATTCTCTCTAAAGCAAGCATTCTTGGTACATTGTCTGTGGATGTATGCCTAAGTTCTCAGGATGATCCACGAAATGAGTTACTAACATGCAGAAGAGCTTCAGCTCAAGCTCAGGTTCTGTTTAAGGTAAAAATTAATTTGTTGGGTTGCAAACTTATCTTATATATGTTGGATATCAATCGTTCTGCAGTACTCTCCATCTCTATGCTTGCTACACCCTTAAACTAGTCATATCCTGAGGAGGATATTTTCTTGCTTCTCCTTAATATCTTTTCAAGCTACAACCATAGTTTTTACCCATCTCCAACTGCTTCTGCTCTGAAATAATATCTGAATGACAACCACATGACATGACACTTCCTCCTTATGTCACTATTCTTGGACTGTTCTTTAAGTTCCGGTTTTACTTCACAAGATCTACTTTCAACATTTCTTTGTCCTATGGCTCTTGTCTACTTCAGTTTTGTCCTGACTGTTACCATTGTCTTTCTGATTGGATTTCTTGGAGTTCCTGAATTTGTTTGTCTTTGGTTCCTCTTGTCATTTACTATTGTCAGCCCACAACCCTTATCTGATTTTGCACCCCCTTTCTAATCAAATTTAACTTGAAAGAAAATTTCAATGGATGGAAGGTGTCACTGTTCAGCAGAGTGGGGAATAGCATGTATTCTCTTCACTAAAATTCTGAATAAGCATGTATTCTTATTACTAAAATTCTGAATGTCACAATGCTGAGGCCCCTAACACTTTCCATATCAACTTCTACTGCATATTATGTGCTGGAAGCGCACATAGACGGGCGGATCTAGGCCTAGGGCCACTAGGGCTGTGGCCCTAGTCGTGGCCCAGAAATCTCCAATATCCTCATTCAATCTTAGACAAAAACAATAGGAAAGTAATAGACTACGGCACAACTACGGCACTCCATCAGACTTCGGACAGTTCTTCCTCGTATCGTCGCCTCGGTGACCAACTTGAACTGAAGCATGGCGTCCCCTGATGTGTCTCGCCACAGCCTTTCCCTACTATGCCACGCCGCCGCCTGGATCACTTGGGAACTCATGCATCGGTCTTCTTCGCTGCTCCTCCGAGGGCCGAGGCTGATCGGTACTCATTGTCAAGGTTGCAAGCCGCACCGAGTCTTGTTCGTTGTGCTGCATCGTGGCTACAGCTGAGCTGACATGCCTTCAGCTCATGGCAATTGGAGACTACGGCAAGGCCGCGAGGGGTTGCTTGGAGTGGGGAGCCTAGGACAGACGAGACTGGCTGTGTTGCGTCCTTCAGTCGCTAATCTCGGCACTCAAGAAGCTTTTGCATATGCATGCATTCTGCGCAGAACAAGAGTAGTGCCAGTCCCCCATGTGGTGCCCTGTTCCACCGCTCATGCTCTCTGAAACATGCTGCGCGTCTGATCTCTGCTTGCATTGTTGTTGAGATTGTTCTCCAATGATCCGAGTCTTATCTTTTGTCATCCTTGTGTGTGAACTGTGATGATGAACAGAAATAATTGTGGTCACGTTCTATAAAACGAAAGAATTTGCACTGAATTTCAGACGTAAGACTTGCTGCTGAGATTTTTGGCCCTAGTCTTCTCGCCAAATCCTGGGTCCGCTACTGCACATAGAATCACTCTTTTCCTCTATGTGTTGGGATTGATTCACTCAATTCCTCTCTTGCTGTCTCACTCTATGTTGAACACATGAGTATATGGGAGGACATGATCTAGAAACTTAAATACTTTGTAGCATCACACTAAAAGCTTACAACAACTCGATTTTGACAACCAAGCACACACCAACTAGCTGCACGCCTGCACCTACACACACATAGGCTGAACCTCTATCTCACACACACTAGCTTGATCTTCACAATCAAGCACTATTACACATGTTTGATCATCACTACTAGGTGAACCAACCTCTACCTTCTCTGTATCACATAACACTCCACCTCATATTGCACGCCACCATAAGGCCAATGGTGCTGCTACAGTAGCCACCAATGCTGCAATAATCACCCTAATACAACTCATTCTCCGCTATCTACTCTTACATCTCAAGATCAAAATAAACTTTGTTTCCACTTTTACAATTCATGCATGAGACATCTAGTGCTTTCATGCATGTTTGACGCTAATTGATCTATATGACAAGATTAGTTCTAACACAGTATTGGCCCTACTTAATGCAGACCATGGTAAATTTTCATTTCATCAGGAATGCCAGTTGCTCTGAACCTCTGACCCATATAGAATGCAATCTACTGTACTCACTGAAGGAACAGTTTGTAATACTTTTGTAGCACATCACTTCTCTCAACGGTGTTTTATAGCCTTCCGTTTCCAGTTCCAGTCAAGTATCAGGCCAAGACCCTTGTCCAATTCAAATGACTGTATTTGCATCTTGGAGCAAGCGCATTAATCTTCCTGTTGATTGCATAGATTTTAGCATTTTCTGCCACAAAGAAACTCACTCTGGGGTTGAACAATTTGTGATTTGTTTGTCGCAGGCTGGGCATACACATCTTTGCCTTGTGAGTAGGTGACCACATTTTCTAATAAGATGATATGTACCACATTTCCTTGCATATAACTCCATCTCCATGCGAAGTTCTCCAAACTTGAGAATGCACCTTATCACTTATGAGTTCATATTTTGGCATAACCTTTTGTGAGTTTCTGTTAGATGATGATTAGTAGTGTACACAAGTGCATTGGTCTCTATGCTTTGCTTTTTGTTTGCTGTACACAACTTCACACTATGCATTACTGATGCAGGTTCAGTTGGAGCGTTTCTGGAAGCTTTAATCACATGAACTATGCAGAAAACGGTTCATCTAAGGAACACGCTTATGTGTGAACTAGGTAGATGCTTTTCCGTGGAGAAATATTAGAGAAGTGTCGAGTTAAACATTGATTCATGGAGTGTTCTTTGGCACCAACATTGGCCCAAGCTGTTCTAGTTTATTTCATAACACTTTTAGGACTTCTCTGTTAATCAGCTGAATTTTATCTTGGACACTCCTTTGCATGGCAGTTGTAAATTAAAGGAAACCATCTCAATATGTTCCTTATCTGATCTTCAGAATATTTGCAGCAAGTAGATTATTCAGTGTTAACTATGTCATCTGTCACATACTCACATGCATGTTTAATGTTGCCCTCCTTTTGCTTGGGTCTTTGTTAAACTTGACAGCCGGCTTTTCTATATTTATATGGTGAAACGCATTGTCTACTTGAGTGGATCCATGTTCCATAAACAGTGTGCGTGATAGGGGGAGGTGATTCTGATGAGAAATATTAGTCCTAATGGTGTGTGCATACCTCACCGTTGTTCAAAAGAGCCATAGTGCCAACCCTCGCAAAAAAAAAAAAGTCATAGCGCGAATAAGAGCCATAGTGGGTATGGATATCCGCGGGTCTCATACCCAGTGGATATGGATGTGGGTACAAAAAACTCACCCGCGGGTCTTGGTGGATCGGATACCCGAAACATTGTGGATAGGGTATGGGTCTAATATTTTACCCGTAGATATGCCGTGGATACCTGAAATTATACATGAACATGAGGATTCTATGTACTTGGGCCATATATATGAGGCATTGAGGATCATCATTACATGATTATAAATGAGAGGATGTACTCAAAAAATTCTTAAAAAGTAAAGTTTATCTCATGTATGTACAACGCATTTTCACATTATTTCATATTTCGATTAACAAGACTAAACGAATTTCAACTACGTGTGGGACGCATGTGCATTTATCAATGTAATCACAATAATTATTGTGCCTACAATTATGATATATCCACGTTTATGATTGCAAATGGTGATTTTGTGTCGTCCGTGATTTTTTCCATTAGATGTTTGAAGTCATGTTAAATGTGAAGTTTAAAAAGTATTTTTTTCTAAAACAATAAAATCAAATAAAGATGTTTTTTCTGTTCATTCGCACGTACATGTCTACTAGTGATTTGTAAAAACTTAACTTGACCATCTAAGGAAAACAAAATTGAAAGAATTGGAAATGCATCACGGATCGACAGAAATCTTGCTTTTGTGTGCTTCCCATGAGCATTACTTTATAGAACCACAAGTCCACTAGTCGATAAACATGGCACCTGCTGAAAAAGAGGAGCACTTTGGACTGATTACACTTTTGACTTCCTT
This sequence comes from Paspalum notatum, assembly GCA_022530915.1. NCBI lineage: Eukaryota > Viridiplantae > Streptophyta > Magnoliopsida > Poales > Poaceae > Paspalum > Paspalum notatum. The sequence goes on from CM039691.1 coordinate 2,268,502, forward strand.
TTCTTTTCGTTCATACTTAGGAGTTTGAAATAAAGGGTGTTTGCTCTCTGAGATAAGTATTAAATGGGTTGGTGAAAGTTCTAGTGGGAGACAAGCTCGAATGCCATAGAAATGAATATTTTTTTGGCGAAGGCAGAGTATGATTATTTGTTAACATTTAACACATACTAGTACGTCACTAGTATCGCCACTAAGGCGCTAAACTGAACTGAATAAGTCTTTGGGTCACTGAACTGAACTGAATAAACTGTGAACGTTTCATCTCAAAAACTGGAAGAAGAATAAGCTGAAGTGGAAGATGGTGGAGTACACAAGGCACGAGCTCCACCGGCAACAAAGCTTCTCCACTTTGTCTTTTCATCTCGAATCTTTGTTTATGCTGCTCTGAGCTCATGTCTTCATGATGGCAAGCAAGTTTGCAGCCTTCTACCTTTATCTTTTGTGGCACGCCTGCAAGGATGAATCTACTGTAAGAAACATGCATGATGAACAAGTCCTGGATAGTGTTGATCTAATATTCTAATCTTTTCCCCTGATCTACACTATATATAAACTATAAAAGAACGAGTTTTCTAAAATTCCTTTTTACCTACGAAGGAATAGGTATACCCCTCACGCTGACCTCACTGCGCAGTTTGGAAAAGGTTGAAAATGGGTGGAAAGACCTAAAACCCATAGATGCAAAATGTTTCATCCACTTTCTCTCTTTATTTCTCACCTCATTTTATACCCATACCCATCTGTTACTTTTTTTCTCTTGGTTTTAATGGGAAAGGAACGACGCTAATCAATCATAACTCCTTTCTTTTAATTCTATTTTTCTTTTTTTTTCTTTTTATTATCTACTCGATTATCTCACAACACGTGCGTTGTGCGTACACTTATGCTAGTATAACAAAAGCAATAAATAAGGGTGTGAATGCTTTTTAATTACACAAGGTGTCAATGTGTACAACTGAGTATTTTTTTTTTTAGAAAACAGGGGCTGAGAAGATGGGGCCTTTTGTTCGAAATAAATTTGTTTTTAGGGGTTAATCACGAAAGTGGCACTGAACTCTTCAATCTTCAGTTCAGACTTCAGAGCTCCCAAGATTATTCCTTTCTTCTCGGCGAGCACCGCTTGGTTCCTTCCTTGGGATCCCAAGGAGGCGTCGCCGCCGATCGATCCTCTCTGCACTGCGCCCACCTACTAGTAATCTCCTCCTTGCTCTCCTCGCGCCGCCGCCGAGCCTGCTCTCTCCCGCTGCGGAGTTGCCGTCCCTCGCGGACCCGTCTGATCCTTCCCGTGCCGGGATCCGCGAGAAGCGCCTGCGCTCGGAGTTCTTGCGGGCGGTGGGAGTGGGCGGCTTTGGAATTTCGCCCGCTTGGGGTTCACCAGTGCAATGGGTCTGCTTGAGTGAGCGAGAGCTTGCTTGTGTGGAATCTGTGCGGGTGGGTGGAGCTATGGAAGGGAAGATGCAGGGGAAGGCGCAGCTCTCGGATTCCAACCGGCGGATCATGGAGGTCGACGCGCCGCCACGGCGGGTGTACCAGGCGTGGAAAGGCAGCAATGTGAGGGTTTCTCGCTCTTTCTTTGGTTTACGATTCTGCAATTCTTGTTGATAATGGGCCACGCTACTTGTCCTTGTTGGTTTGTTTTAGTTGGATCAGGATATTATAGTGGATAATTTTCGTTTTTCTGTTGATTTGTGTCAGTAAATGGAGACATATGTTGTTGAAATCTTGATATTATTTTGGAATTAACTGTAGTGGCAGTAAGCATCCAAAAGCTGCAAAAGATATTCTAGTGTACTGGTCTTTAGCTTTTGCTGATGTGTGTTGTATTGGCTGCTTGATGGCGGAGGAGCGGTTCTCGTTTATGGAGAAAGGTTTAATATAATGGGCTGATGTCCTCACTGAAGCGGCTATTGAAGAACACGTCACGTCGACTTCACAATTGAGTTTGAATGCAGTGGCTACTAACTTAATAGTTGAAATTATTGCCTAATTTTAGAAGCTTATGTTATTTACTTTTCAAAGTGCTACTTTCTTCTTAACTTATCTTGGAATACAGCTCACACGTTTTTTTTCCCCTTTCCTTTTGTTTGTTCTTGCAGTTGTTTTTCCTTGGAGGGAGACTTATCTTTGGGCCAGATGTGAGGTCACTTGTGCTGACATTATGTTTGATTGTAACCCCAGTGATCTTCTTTGCTGCTGCCGTTTGTCCACAGCTTGGTCATGAGTTCCACAGCCAAATTGGAGGTTGGGTTGCATCTGTAGCTATCATGTTTACAGCATATGTAAGTTTATGAGCCATGTACATTCAGTTTGCTACACACTGATATGTATCTTTTTTTTCTTTCTGATTTTCAAATGCAAAGTTATGCATTTGAATTTTTTAGCCATCTTTTAAGAACACCAATCTTCTTCATTTGCTTCTACCTTGTTAAGTTTTACCATAGTTGTGTCAGGGAGAATGGTCATAGCCATTATGCATATAGATATTGAAATAGAATGGTTATAGTGTCTGCAATATGTTAACTGGTTGACAAGATAACTAATCTACTGCTGCTGTTGTTCTTCAGATTCTTGTTGTTCTACTTCTCACATCTGGCCGTGATCCTGGAATTGTTCCTCGAAATGCTCATCCCCCAGAACCTCAAGACATTGGTGAATCCTCCAATTTACCAGATTGGCCAGGTGGTCAACATGGTTCAACAGGTTTACCACTTACCAAGGATGTTCTTGTCAATGGCGTTTCAGTCAAGGTCAAATATTGCAATACATGTATGCTGTATCGTCCACCAAGGTGCTCCCATTGCTCAATCTGCAACAACTGTGTAGAACGATTTGATCACCACTGTCCTTGGGTAGGCCAGTGCATTGGAAAGGTACTGTGTCAACAGAATCATGGGTTGGAAAATGTTGCCTGTCATGAAAGAAATAAAGTGACAAGTATCATTCTTATGATCATATATGGATTTATTTTTGCATAATACAAGATCTTCTAGATTGTTTGGGCAGCTGTTTGGCAGTTATGCTAATATGCAGTTATATATTTTCTTCTAATACTGTGCAGGATATAGATCTGTTATTCATTAGTTCTAACTGTGAATGTTACTCATCATGCCTCAAATTCTTTCTCGCAGAGGAACTACCGATTCTTCTTCATGTTTGTGTCGTCGACTACTATACTATGCATATATGTGTTCGCATTCTGCTGGGTCAATCTTAGGAGAATTATGGACATGCATGAATGCAGAATTGGTAGAGCTCTTTTGAAGTCTCCTATCTCTGGTCTTCTCATCCTATACACATTTATTGCTGTTTGGTTTGTAGGAGGATTGACCTCATTCCACCTCTATTTGATTTCTACAAATCAGGTCAGACTTTTCTTGAGTAACTGGAGTAACATTTAATTTGCTTTCCAGTTTATGAGCAAGCCAGATCCCAGCTAGCATATTGACATGTCATTAGAAACTTTTTTTCAGACTACTTATGAGAACTTCCGATACCATTACGACTGGAAAACAAATCCTTACAACCTTGGGGTGGGTCAGAATTTCATCGATGTCTTATTTTCAAGGATCCCCAGCTCAAAAAACAATTTCAGAGCCAAAATTAAGGAGGACTCTGCAACCTTCACATCATCCCGCAGCATGGGACGGGTTCTAAGTCCGCCCAAGATGAGCGTGGACCTTGAAATGGGCATGAAAAGGCAAGCAGTGGCCGCAGAAGACTTGGAAGACTTGCACAGCCAGATTGGCAGTGCTATGGGGTTGGAGAGATGTGGCACTGAGCCCCCACATTTTGTTGGCCGAAAGGGCTGCTCCGATATTTCATCTGACATAGAGGCATTCACAGAAGAGCTTGGCATGGAACGTGGGTTAAATGAGAGGAAAAAGATTGAGAGACGTACAAATGATGATTCATAGGAAGTTTCCCCGGCACAAGCAACCCCTCTCTTCAGCCTTCTGTTGACCCCGAAACTTAATTCTTGTGAAGAAGAAACGGATGTAGGGGAAAAAGGTAGAATGAATTCAACAGGCATTGGTTAGTTTATTTTGGTTGTAGTTTTCAGCCTGGACTTCAGCTAGAAATAGTATGTTCAGTCACAATATAGAAATGATGAATTCACATTTGTTTTTGTACTCTTAGTCTTTGTGTGGTATTGTATATGTGTTGTGTTGTCGGCTGTGGCAGTGTTTCTTCTGATTCTAGTGAGGCTGTAATTTGTAACAATAACTTGGCTAGTGCATTCATCGATGAAATTCCGTGCACTTTTGCTTGTTAATCTCTTAGATGAAAAAAGGTTTTTTCTTTTCATAATGTTTTGGTTCATCGCATATTGGGAAGTGCTTCAAGTTCCGGTGCTGCTAAGAGAAATATTTGGTATTCCCTCTAGTTTGCAAATACTTGATGTTTTGGACTAAGGTTTATCACATATTTAAAACTTTGACTACAAATAACTTCTAAAGTATTTTGTCTAGAAACTGTAAATATTATATGCATAGATTTGTGTTTGGAGACCGTGGTGTTAATCAAAACATCAATTATTTGCAAACTTACGAGAGTACATAATTTCTAGGGAACGAAGGCGTGATAGCGAGCTGGGGCGACCTACTGGGTCAGCACCAACTGTGATGTTTTTTTCTTAAAAAAACTGCATAGCCTTACTTTTTTGTGGAGTATTCTTTTCCAGATTTGTGGAAAGTATATGTTTCTTTATCTTGTGCTAAAATAATTTGCTCATAAAACCTTTTTCCAACCGCCAATGTCATACTGGAGAGTATAGAGCAAGACCAAAGATAAAACTGAACCACCACTCAGGCAGGCTACCTGGCTCATGCTATGCTGTCTGCCATAAAGGATAGAACATACTGCCCAAATTCGACCTGGAAACAAGCATATGGCCGCCTGATTTAATTGAACCCATTTCTCGGCTCATGCATGGTGTCATGACACAAATATGTCGCAACTATATAAGTAATGTGCAATCTTGTCCGTGACCTGGATTCATGCATCTTTTTCTAAAAAAAAAAAAACAATTGTCTCTGAACATTTGGTGGTACATAAACATAAGTGACTGGGAAAATTTTGAAAATTTGAAAGCAGAAGTGTAAGGACTAAGGACTGATGAGCACATATTCTACTGGCATCATATGGCCATTATTGGACACGTGAAGCCTACAGTTGTGCGGCAGAAGAATGTCAAACAAAGGCATGGTTCATGAACGTTTCTGTGTGCCATCCATGAGCTCATGGCCATGAGGCCTTGCCAGGGTTAAAGCCGTTGGGGTCAACTGTGTGATAGCGAACCCGCCTAATTAAAGCTATGGCAGAATCTACAAAAGCACTATTTATCAGGTTGGAATTTTTATTGGGTGCCTCGTGCAGCGGCTACCCGAAAGCTATCTTATCCAAATATTCTGCAGTTACTTTTTAGATACTGTCCATAACTGATTTGTAGTAGTACTAGTATGTTTTTTGTCCACCTTTAGTGCTACAATTCAAACGTTTTTATATCATCACACATGTAAGCAAACTGAACCACTTGTTCTTGAATTGCATTTGAATGCCAAAAGACATCAATATATATAAATCATCATCTTGCGATCTCCACACGACCACACTATTGGATATGCAGTAATAACATACAGGCCTGCATGTTTTACAGGCAAATTATGAAGAAACGACGAAGCATTCAGCATCACATTTCAGATCAGTTAAACTCTATATCCATGTCAACTAATTATGCTGGACAAGATATGGTAGATTGGTAGTGCTCCTTGGTGCTGTCCAAATTCCAAGTTCCTAAAGTAAACGGCTCCATGTGGTGCAACTAGGAAAAAGTCGATGTGGAGGAATCTCAACACCTCGGCAATTTCACAAGAGGGCTCACCTAATTTGTGGAATCCTTTAGGCCTCGTTTGGCAGCCCAGGGATCGGCGTGGATTGGGCCTCAATCCACGTGGTGCGTGGGTTCAAAAACCGCGCGGGGGAGAACCTCCACTTGGGGCCCAAAATTGCATTTGGCATGTCGGGGGTTGGCGTGGGTCGAGGCCCAAACCCTGCCGTCCCACGGGGGCGAGAAGCATCTCCGGGTCTCTCGTGGATCTCGTCCCCCGCTCGTTCTCGCGTCGCCCTCCTGTCTCCGCTCCCGAACAGCGCCGCCGCCGCCTCCCTCCTGTCTCCGCTCCCGAAGAGCGTCGCCGCTGCCCTCCGCTCCTCCGCTCCCGAAGAGCGCCGCCGCTGCCCTCCTCTCTCCGCTCCTGAACAGCGCTGCCGCCGCCGCCGTCCTCCTCTCTCCGCTCCCGAACAGATCGCCGCCGCCGCTCCTGCATCTCCTCGGTAAGTGCTCCTCCACCGGATCCTCTTGCTCATCTCCTCCTCCATCTCCTCCGCTCCATCCGGTCCCCTCCCCTCCTACGAGCTGCAATAGCCAAATGAAACAGGACGGGCCGGGGATGGGGGACGGGGGACCTGGGCTAGCTCGTGGATCGGGTGGCGGGTGGGGATCAACCCAACCCCTGCGTGGATCACTGCCCACGTGAACCAAACCCACGTGATGCCAAACGAAGCCTCAAGGAGTTTTCTCTCCTTCTCCCTCAAAGGCCTCCATGTGGAGTTTTTTTTTTATTTATAAGAATCCATGTGGAGACTTTGAGGCAGAAGTAGAGCACACCTCTTTGTATCATCGATGATTTTATAGACACTGATGTGTTCTGGTCTGTTGCATAGAGTTCTAGTTCTTGTACAGTTCATTGGCAGGCCCTGACACGTGACATGTTGTTTGGACTTTGGACGAGTTCTGGATTCTTTTGCAAGCCGCTTTTCGACCAGTTTAACGGCCATACTGAATATTCTGTGGAAATGGTGTTTGTTCTCTCTGAACTTTGCTACTAAAAACCTGGCTGCAGTGAAGCCGGGCTCATCAGTTTGGTGGTGAGTGTGCTGTAAACTGACAAGGGCACGAGTTCTGTAGCAGGAGGACTCGCTTTGTGCAGCCTTCTTGACAAGGCAAACCAGGCAGCATAACTGAACGTTGATCTGCCAGAAGTCAGTAATAGCAGCTAACTAGATTATTGTTTTGGAGTGGATATTAGCTCTTTTAGATTTAATTTCTCTGCTGAGGAAGAACAATTGTTGTTTGTTAAATCATATCCATATCCATATGATATATCTAAATTTAGGTTAAAAGCTGGTGATAAATGATTGTAGAAACTGATTAAGAATAAAATATTGCCAGAAGTTTTTTATCTTTTTTTTTTTTTTTGAGAATCAGAAGTTTTTTAATCTATGCCCAACCAGCGAACGAGATTGGCCAAATGGGCCAGCCCTGTGGATCAGAAGAGAAAGGCGCAAGGGCCCATTTTCTGTAAGCCCAGCAGCTGCTGTCCAAAGCAGCCAATCGTGTGCCCTTTCTTCCTTGACGACGAGGAGCGCCCGCCGCCTGTTCCCTTCCCGAGTCCCACTGCCACTGCCACTGCGCCACGCCGCCGCCTCCTCTCTGCCTGCTGCGCCGGCGCCGCGCCGTCCCTCGTCCTCTCGCTCTGCGCCCAGGTGTGTGCCCCGCCCTCACTCCATCTCAACATGCCTGCCCTCACTGTGCCAACGAACCCTAGCAGAGGAGAGGAGAGGAGAGTCTGGTCCTCCTCGGATGAAGAGCAGGGACAAAACTACCCCCTTCACACGAGCTGGAAAATTTAAAAAAAAAAAAGGAAAGGTGAAAGAGAAAAACGGGAGAGAACCGCCTGTGTTCGAATAATTCGCACTCCCCGTGTCAACTTCCGAAATACTATACGTGAACTGAGTGTCAAATCTAGCGAGGCAGACCCAAATATCGAAATATTCCCACATTTGCAACTGAGAATGTTTGCTAATCAACTGAATTTAGAATCAGCAATTTGGAGGTCGAATCAGCAATTTAGCAAGTAGCGGTATCTATCAACAATGGCGTTCTAATCACATACTCCGTATTTGCATGCCTATGCCTAACGCTTAGGCACACAATAGTTTTTTTTTTTCTCTTCTGAGTTCACCTTCAAGGCCAGCATAGGGGTCACCCTTGGTGACCTGCGTATGCATGTATAGTTCGTGATTAGGACATCTTTGTCCCTCAAATTTTAATGTTTGAGTTTTCCCTTGGTAGTCCAGTTTTCTGCCAGCTCACTTAGTACTGCACCTATTGTTGCTAAAATCTAAAACTGCAGAATTATTGTGCATTGAACATTGAGTGCTTGACCCTGACACACAGCCATCAATCTGACACTCAGAAATACATGATCTATTGATCTCTCACGTCAAGTTCCTTTGCAATGTAGGTTTCAGTGTCGGACGACAGTTTCCTACCCTCTAATCGCTTGCCGGCGTGACAGATCCACTTTGCCTCATTTCTCAGTTGTCATCAACTCCATTGGCTTTAATGAGCACAACTTCACAAATATCCGTTGAGAAATCAAGACCCTTCTCCATTGCCAAAACGTCTTTCCCTGAAAATAAATGTATCCTTTCAATTCCAATCCCACGCCTCTCCCAATGCCATATTCCTCTCCTCCTTTCTCGTGCAATTGTTTCAGGGCTTCTCCTCAAGCTTCCTCTTGTCCACTCTGTCCTCCGATCTCTCTCCTTGGGACCTGCCCCATCTCTATCCCTCTCCTTCCTCTCCCTGCTCCGCCACTCTGGATATCTGACCCTCGATAACTACTCCCTCAACATTGCTCTCTCTGCCACTGCCCGCCTCCCATCTGTTTCTGTTGGTGCCCAGCTTCATTCCCTTACTGTCAAACTCGGGTTGGTTTCTGATACATTTGTCCTTAATTCCCTTATCAACATGTACTCATCCTGTAGTTATCCAACTACTGCAAGGCTAGTTCTTGATTCTGCTCCCCAAGGAGCTTGTGATGCGGTTTCTTGGAACACAGTAATTGCTGGATACCTACGAGGTGGGATGCCTAATAAAGCTTTGCAGGCTTTTGGTCAAATGGCCAAGGAGCAAGTTAGGCTGGATGATGTCACATTGCTGAATGCACTTGTTGCTTCTGGCAGGACAGGCACAGCGAAGGTCGGGAGGCTGTGCCATGCTTTAGTTATTTTGAATGGTATTGGAATTAATTCTTATATGGGATCCTCTCTGATTAGTATGTATGCAAAGTGTGGACTGGCTGAAAATGCCCGCAAGGTGTTTGATGGAATGTACGAGAGAAATGTGGTTTGCTGGACATCAATGATATCTGGGTACACACAGTTGGGTAAGTTTAAAGAGGCTGTTGAGCTTTTTAGGGACATGCAAATATCTGGAATGAAAGCTGATGACGCAACAATCGCCACTGTTGTGTCTTCATGTGCCCAAATGGGAGCCCTTGACTTGGGACGCTATGTTCATGCCTACTGTGATGTTCATGGTTTAGGAAAGGAGCTTGCTGTGAAGAATTCACTGATTGATATGTACTCAAAGTGTGGCGATATAAAAAAGGCTTATGAGATATTCTGTGGATTGACCAAGCGAGATGTGTTTTCTTGGACAGCAATGATAATGGGCTTTGCTGTTAATGGTCTCTGTGGTCAAGCACTAGATTTATTTGCTCACATGGAAGAAGAGGGTGAGGTTATGCCAAATGAGGTCACTTTCTTGGGTGTCCTTACTTCTTGCAGCCATGGAGGGTTAGTGGAACAAGGGTACCATCACTTTCAGCGTATGTCCATGGTCTACAATCTTGCACCAAGGATCGAACACTATGGATGCATGGTTGATCTCTTGGGCCGTGCAAAACTGTTGGCAGAGGCAGAACAATTTATTAAAGAGATGCCAATTGCTCCAGATTTGGTGGTATGGCGGTCATTGTTGTTTGCCTGCAGAGCTTGTGGAGAGGTGGGATATGCAGAATATGTAGCAGAAAGGATCCTAGAATTGGAGCCAAAAAAGTTTGAAGGACATGTTTTACTTTCTAATGTCTATGCTACCACATCAAGGTGGGCTGATGTGAATAAGTTGCGGACATCTATGGATGGTAGTAGGATGAGTAAGCAGCCTGGTTGCTCTTTTATTGAAGTGGACGGATGTGTGCATGAGTTCTTTGCCGGAGATGAATCACACGCTGAGACAGAAGCTATATATAACATTGTTTTGGGGATCAATGAGCTGTTAGTAGCAGAGTCCTTACTCATATGAAAGTTAAGATACTTTTTTGTGGCCATTAAATAGACAGGTTCTGAATGTAACATAGACAGGTTCTGAATGTAACATTCTCTGGTTTTATATGATGGAGTGGAAAGAAGGTTTACATTTTTTTGGGATTTCCCCCAGAGGTCGGAAATTTCATTTTGAAGTTGTTTTAGCTTAGTGGGACACATACTGTTAGCTCTTATGATGATGATCTTGAGTGTGTTGACTGCCACGCTGCTGTCATATCATCTAGATGTACACTGTTGCTTTCCTGTTCCTTTTCTCATGCTTGTGCACTTGGCCATATTTGAATGAGAACATGATTTTTTGTTTCTCAGTTTACAACGATCTGGTGGCTTGGAAGTTTATCAATTGTCGAGTGGCCTGTACGGCTATGCCTATCACTGGAATATAAACAGGCAGAAGTTTTGATTAACAGAAGTTTTTTGACTTATTCCCAATTGAAGAATCTGCCTGAACGGAGTTATGGATCGCAAGAATCAAAGTCCTCAAGGTATACATGATCAGTTATGTTTGTTTGTATGAAAGCTGGGGTTTTGTTTTAATAGTTGCTTGATTTCACTTAAATAGGTCAAATAGCACAAGTGGTTGTGGAATTTCTTGAGGTAGCTGTCAGCTGCATTGTCTTCCTCAAAGGCTTCTACCCTCCTCGTAAGAATTCCTTCTTCCTTTGCGTTTAAGTTGGTGTGGTAACTCTGTGCTTGCAAATGTTTTGTTACATTAACCAAATGTATCTGTAGGTGCCTTTCAGAGGAGAAGGTACATGAATGTAGTGGTACAGAAAGCACATCATCCCGAACTTGCCAGCTATATTCACTCCACAACTTCTGGCCTTCTCCCTTTCATACAGAAGGTTTGTGTTAACTGTTAACCTCCTCTTTTTAGCTCACTGGTCCTCCTGCTGCAGTTCAGTGCAGCAATGTTTTAAATAGCTCGGCAGTTGATTTGCTATGTGTTTTCAAAGTAAATAGCTGATAGCTCACATTATGTTTTGGTGTAAAATGACTTGTCTTAGAATTACTTGTTGTCTTCTTTTTTAACTAATTTTCCACGCTTTGTTTATTGAAGCTTTCAGTGTTGATAATCCTCTTGATGTTCTTCCGATAAGTTTGTGAAAATCTTCCAAGTGGGCTCTAGTTCTGCATTTATAGGTAGCACTAACTTTAATTTCTTTATTTGTAATCCAGGGATTGGTTGAGAGAGTTGTAGTCATATTCTATGACAAAGAACATGTACCAATCGAGAAGTTTGTCTTCAAGCTTGCAGTCAACCAATCATATGGTTCCAAGCTAGAAGAGGCAAACCTGGAATTTGCCCTGCGAGCATTCTTGATCAAGCTGACTGTAGCCGAGCCTGTAACCAAACCCCTTCCACCAGGTTCTCAATTTCGTTTTGTCATTCGAACATTTTTTTTTTGAAAAAAAAAAACTATTTCATCCAAACTTTGCTGTAGAAGCCAACCATATAATATTTGTAAAAGAGGTCATGAAGGAGTAACACGTTTTTTCTTCCGAACTCTGATAGATGGCAGCTGGGAGGTCACTGCCTACTTCCGATCCCTCCCTGGGGATGGCGACCGAGAAGCTCAGCTGTGGATCCCTACAGACACCAAGCTGTGGATGCAGCCTCCACAGATTACCCCGATCAAGTCAGTTAGCTGTGACCCCCTGAAGATGCAGCTTTACCTGGAACACCCTAGCCCCACGGAACCGAAGGATCCAGCATCATAACAGAAACATTGTGCAAGGCTTTGTGCAGTGCATCCTCTAGAGAGATAGGCAAGGCTTGTGGCGGTTGGTTCAGTGATTTGTGTGTGGCTAACATGGTCGCTCGACCCTGGTTGCCCTAGGCTAATCCTAAAAGCGTGGCGAGCAGATGAGAAGCCTCTTCCATGTTGGCTCGGCTGTGAGTATAATAGTGATGGACTGGTGTGCTTCTGAACATTGCCTGGAGGTTTCTTTGCAGCAGTTGGGGGCAGCTGGATCCCGTTTCTGAAATGATCTCTGCATCAGCTTGATACTGCTAGTCTTGGTGCCGTGGAACTTTGATGTGCGGTGCGTGCGCATGTTGAGGCCACGTGGCAGACTAGGTCCAGTAGAATAAGCACTCCGCAGATAAAGGTCCAGGTGATGTAGCAGAAAAACAAGAAGGCAGATCCGTGGATCGTCACGAAAACATGACGATGCCGTGCGATCAGACCGTTGGCATGCGATTTTTCTGTGGTGCAGTGATGTTGCAGTACGACTACTGTCCTATGGGCAACCTCGCAGTCGCAGCAAAAGCGAACAGGTACAGGATGGACGGACGTGGGCAGAGAACGAGGAGCTTGCGAGGAGGGTGTCGGTAGTAGGTAGTGCGTCCGTGGGCACCTGAGGCTACCTTAATGGAAGGAGTAAAATGGTTGTGTACAATTTGACATCGTAGCAGTACTGTGTGCACAGAGATATTCAGAATAGTGTAAAAATAGTGGATAGGTAATAGGGTTACGGATGGTCTGGCCTGATCATATTGTTTAGTGGAAGGTCTTGAACATTGTGAGGCCATCTTTAATAGTATCCTTTAAAACGGTTTTTAAAATACTGCAGCGGCACTGTTTTGACGTACAAAATGGGGTGGAATTTGAGGAAGTGGAACGAGGAATGCTATTGAAAATGGTTTGAGAGTATAGGAACGTGTGCTCCTCTTCTGCACCCCTGTGATTGCGATGACAAAGTTAACAATCTTCAGCACAATGTCTATCTACCTTGTCTATCATTATTTCAATCATTCCTCACACTGTCTACAGTAAAGCACAATGTCGTTTTGTACTATAGCCAGCTCATATATCCAAACCGCCAGAGATGGTCTAAGGCTGGTGTCATCCGGATGTGTGTATATGGATGATAAAGCACTGTTTGCGCACTGTATATGTAGAGTGAAAAATATTGTTTGCGCGGATGCACACTATGGTGACACCGGTCTAAGGATTCTATTCCATCAGCGTCCTGCAAAAGTAGACTCATGATTGGTAGCCTATGATGCCATATGTTCGTATAAGATCACTTTCAGCAGTTCGTTTATATGTGTTCGTCTATAGCACGAAAATAACAATGCAGACATACAGTTTAGAGTTTGAATATATGAGGTGATCGGTAGAACTGGCTGCGCGTGTTTTTGCGGTGGCTTGAAAGCCCAGCCGATCGGTACGACGGACTGAAAACAGCCCAGCCGATCCGCTGGAAGCCCATTAACTCAACCATTTTTTATACGTAAAGCTGCTTGCCTCTCGTTTAGTCCGCGCGCAGGCTTTCTCCGGAGCTCCCCTCTCTCCGCCAGCGTTGATCCTCGACCCCGGCGCTCAACGCTGCAGGCCCCAATCCGGGGATCCCCATCTCGCCGGGGTCGCCGGTGCCGATCCGCCCTGCACACTCCGCAATCGGCGATCCCAGCTACTCCGCACTAGCGTCTGCAGCCACGGACTCTCTCTCTCTAGGAACACGGTCCGTCAACGAGGCATCCACCGTCTTCTACAACATCCCTGGCTGCTACTGTCAGTACACACCTCTCTTCTTCTTTGACTGACTACTATTGCATATCCCCCCATCCAGATCGGAGATCGCTATCCGCGGCCGTCCTCCTCCTCCTACTGGCCGTCAGCACTTGTCCCACCGGGTCCAAACCCCCAAAACCTCCTTTGGTTTACCTAGCAAATGATGGCCGACGCGGCGGGCGACGCTGTGTTCGAGTGGTGCCTGCTGGCGCTGTATCTCATCAGCCCGCTCACCGTGCTGGCGCTCCGGTTCGTCTCCGCGCCGTACGGCAAACTGTCCCGCCCGGGGTGGGGCCCCGCCCTCCCGGCCCCTCTCGCGTGGTTCCTCATGGAGAGCCCCACCCTCTGGCTCCCGCCGCTCGTCCTCCTCCGCTCCTCCTTCCCGCCGTCGCCGCTCTCCAGCCCGCTCCCCGCCGCGCTCTACGCGTTCCACTACGCCCACCGCACGCTGGTCCACCCACTCCGCCTCGCCCGCCTGCGCCGCGCCCCGGCCCCCGTGCCGCTCCTCGTCGCCGCCTGCGCCTTGGGCTTCAACCTCCTCAACGCCTACGTGCAGGCCCGGTCCTTGGCGCTCCACGTGGCCGTGGCCCGCCCGGTCTCCCTCTCCCTCCTCGGCCGCGCCCGCTGCCTCATCGGCCTCGCCCTCTTCGCGTGGGGGATGCGGACCAACATCGCGGCGGACAAGGAGCTTCTGCGGCTCAAGGAGGCAGGGGCGGCCGCGTACAAGATCCCGAGGGGCGGGTGGTTCGACCTGGTCACCTGCCCCAACTACTTGGGCGAGGCCGTCGAGTGGCTGGGCTATGCCCTGATCGGCGTGGGCGTTCGTCCTCTACACATGTGCCAACCTGGGGCCGAGGGCTAGAGACCACCGCTCCTGGTATGTGCACAAGTTCGGCAGTGACTACCCGGTGTCGCGAAAGGCCTTCATCCCCTACATATATTGACTCACTGACTTTGTTGCTGTATGTACTGATTTGAATCTTGAAACTTATGCAATGTCATCTTGTGCCTGTGCCTCAAATGCGCCGTGCGTGTTGGCGTTCCTTTATATAATAATGCAATGCTGTTCTGACTATTGACTAGTAGATTTTAAGGTCTGATCGAGAATTTTGCTTGGAGCGTGTATTAGACATCATATCCCAACAACTTTTTTTACGACGATATCTCAAGAACCTTAGTGTAGATGATCTGGTGGTCACCGATAGGAAACCCCCATGAAGTATTATAGGGTGTCTACGTCACCCCTTAACCTACAAAACCGGGGTATTTTGCACCTCAAACTTTATAATACCAGACATATAACCCCCTGAGCCGCGTCGACTGCTAGCCGCGACGCGCGCCACGCACCGGCCTCAAGAATATAGCACTTCTCAGGAGCATCCTGTTTTTGAAGCAGCTTCAAGCAAAGACAATAGCCAGGAGGAAGGTGATAAATCTGAACCAAGCGCACCTCCCCGTGAGGGCACCCAGGCGTCTGCTTCAGGAAGTGACACCAAAAGGGAGGTTTCTTCTGTAGAGGGGAAAGATTCGGTGAAAGAAGAGTAGGATGGCATTTATGATTGGACTGTAATACAAACAGAAAACAGGAGGAAGCCGTCGAAATTGCCCTCCATTTCAGTGGAGTTATGGTTTTTTGGGTTTCCCAATGCCATATACTATGCATAGTCCGAACTGCATGGGTTTAAAAACTTTGACTGGTGTAACTGAAATGTGCAAACTGCATAGAGACTTAACTAAGCGGTTTTGAACCGGGGCTAGTCTGATCGTGAATGCTTATATTCCCGTTGTTATTGCGTGCTTTGTTGCATTCAGAAATAAGCGACTCAGAATGTGTCTTCAGTGGTTACCCTTGTCGATTCTTGCAGTTGCTGACATGCAGCCAAAAGGGTTTGTCTGAATCATCTGCACCAACGAACCAATTCGTTCCGTGCAATTGTTCTTCGTTCGCAATTTTGCTCTTCTTGGAGCAATGGTTATGGGCCTATAGCTGCTGGTGGAAGCAAGGGAGATTCGCGGATACTATGACAAATCATTTTCCTTTTTAACAAGATACTGTGTCCGCTAGTCTAGTAGTAGACGGTGGAAAACAAGCGTGGCAACAAAAGCTGAGGCCGGCGGTTGGGAGAGATCCGTCCTGCGATGGACTCCCCCCGGCGAAGCTGCCAACAACCGTTCGGCGCCTAGAGATCGCTGTACGACCCGACCTCGCTCCTTGGCGCCGGCGCCAGTGAACCCTCCTCTTTGAATGTTTTGATCGTCGCGCCGTTAGGTCAACTCCAATGTTTATTTCACTAGGAGGTGCGAAAAATTGACATGTCACGTGGTGCCAATTTAGAAAAAACATACTTCAATGTATAGCTTCATTCTCCATGCTATATTGGAACCCATACCTAATAAAATATCTAGCACCTCCAACCAACAGCATGGGTACTAGATGGAGAGAGGGGAAAGAAAAAAGTATCATTTATTTATTCTTAGCACGAGGTGCAAAAACAAGCAACAGATGTTTGAAGTGTCTAGCATCTCCTCTTCAATGTATAGCACCTCTTTTTTTCCCTTCTCTCTCGTCTTATCACCTTCTTAGAATGTACATTGGAGCGGGTTGCTGGCAGCAGTGGTGACATCCTGGGCGCCTTCTATTGCGTCTGCGTGCCCGGATACACGCTGCTCTCCTTCGTGTCCTAGGTGCTCATGATCCTGCTCACTGTCCTCTTCGTCTGGGCCAAGGCTGCGCAGCTGCTCAACAGGTGATTCTGGTTTGATCTCTCACCCAATGATGAAACTACTGTAGCTGGTGATTCAGTTCCTGTGGATGCTTAGCTAGCATGGTAAAGATTGTTGATGTTCTAGGCGGGTTTGGTGACGTCGCCCTTTAAGCCTTGGTGGTATGCTAGAGCTAATGAAATTATTTTGCCATGGGCCTTGGCTCAGCAGCTCTTACCATTTTGATATGGTTTCTGCGATGGTGAGTGTGTGGTAGTCAAGAATTCTATTAGCAGATGACATTTGCATAATGTACTAGAAATGTTCATTTAGGCTGTCGCTTCTGAGTGAAATTTAACATGGGCGTACACAACCATGATCCTTGTCGGAAAAACAAATCAAAATGTTAGAAACAGAACAGAAGCGAAAGGAATCTGCAATATAATTGCCTCTGCTCTTTGTTGTTTAATTGTGTAGTCAATGGTCATTGTTTGTGCTGTTGCTGACCTCCATAGTTGGTCGGTTGACCGATCTTATCACTTTCGTATATACAAGTAAGTGCTTTTACTGTTTTACATTTTTTATGAGCTAATAGCCATTTTGTATCCATAAACCTCATAAGCCATAATGAATTGCAATGTGAAAACGTGGTGAACTACACTTCACTTCATCATATTAGTAGATTACTTACAATTGCACTGAAATTTTGTGCTGGTAACAAATGCAAGTGATGCATGGCATGAGACAATGGAAACAGAGGCAATCCTCAAACTATCACTTCATTTTGATAGAACAACAGCGTGGCTCTAGTTTTCGCAAGTTTCATTCACAATGATTTCCATGTCAGAAATTCTACACTAGTAGTGCTAAATGTAAGAGAGCTTTCAAGCGTACATAGACATAAGGACATGACGCATCTCATCTACCTTGATCATAGTTGTCGACAGGTCTCGACACTGAGGTACCGCATAGGTACCCCTCTCGTATGAAGGAGCGTAGGTGCATGGGCGCTACCGCTGTGAACCGCTGGAAGGGAAGAGGAAATACACATGATTTAGAGAGATTCGGGCCATCGGGACGGTGTAACACCCTACGTCCTCTTGAGGTGATCTCAATATATGGAAAAGAACCCAAGTAACAGCACGGAGGAGGCTTCTCGGGCAATGAAGATGAACTTGAGTGGGAAGTGAGTGGAGTTGGAAGTAAACTAGCTGTGCGAGTGTGTGTGTTCGAGTGTCCTCCTGTGCCCGGGTGTCCCTCCCTTCCCTTTTATAGTCCAAGGGAGTGAGGGGAGTACGGAGTAGGTGGAACAGAGGATGTTCTTGGTGAACCTCACCCTAGAACAGGGACTTCCACTATTCTGCCGAATTACTGCCATGCTTCCTGTTGCACCGTCGCCACCCAAGCATGACGGTGGCTCACTGTTGAGTCTTCTATCACGGTCCATTCGTACATCTGAGGGAGTGGTTCCATACTGTCTCATCCCGTTTGACGCGGGTGAGGCATGGCCTGCACGTCGCTTACATCGTGCTGGCCCACTTGTTGACTCCTCTTCTCTCTCCCATTTAAATGGGTAGGTGAAGAGGCCTTATCCACTGGGCGGCGTCGCCCGGGGTTCCCTGGCTACCCTCGGGGGTTTCACTACCGGTTGCCATGTGTCTACTTGCTTAGCTTTGGCCTGCTTTCGTGATGGTTCTGCTTCTGTGGGGCCAACCTTTTGGGCCCACGATCCGGTGCCTTCTTTCGTACATGATGAGTCGTTCTTGGCGTCTCTGGGGTATGGGGTCCCGGGGGCGCTAACAATAGTAGCAGTGAAATGTATTCAATCAACCCGATTTGAAAGGCCAATTGCAGTTAGCATCCACGAATATGTTTGAAATAGTATGGAAAATCCTATAGAGAGGGGAACCAGTTTGGAAAGGAAAAAAATGCTATATTATCATGTGATCCATGTGAATTGCTAACCTTGTTTCCCCTTGTTCTTCTAGGTGTTGTTATTGCTCTCACAGTAGCTGCGTCGTTGGAGAGATTCGAACAACATATTGCCAGATTCTTAAAGAAAGCTTTGATATGTGTCCAGGCATGTGCCCGAGTGTACACAGAGTATAAATGTAAGATGACGAACGTGATATCGGAAAAGAAGAAGCTGTGTTGATGTCGATGTGTATTGTATGCGCTAGAAAATTTTGACTTGTGAAATTAGCTTGCATTTCAAAGCAAAACAGTTCTTTTGACATCAATCACAAATCAAAATTGAGGCATATCTATATATTGTGGCCTCGGAGGTTGGAGCTGCTGCAATGTTCTATGGTTGCGCATGGTTATAGGTTTTAGCATTGGAGATGAAATGGTGCTGCTTCTGCCTACCTTCTTCATCAGGTGGCTTTAACCGATTTCTCCGTGGCGGCAGCGTCTCTGTTTGTAGATGCTGCCTGAATAATATGGTTGGTTTAATTGCTTGAAACTCATGGCCTTTCAGCCTTCTACATTAAACGGGATGGCATTCTTTCTAGTAGGTCAATCATGCTTTGCCGAGGCTTTATGCTCGTAGATAGATTTCCTCCCTTACGTTAGATAATAGACTACGTTTCATTGGTTTACGTTGCTTTGTTGGCGTATGGTGCGTACAGCGTACTGCATACCAAGAAAATGACGAAAAGATGCGGCAGTACATCACTATCGCTCGCTGGTCTTGTTGAACTTCTCTTCTGCATCGTCGGGTTTCCTCACTCCTACTCGGGTCCGTGTTTCTTGATGCGCTGGCGCCGGCCGAACACCAGCGTGCCTCCGCCCTCTAGGCTCCAGCCAGAGGCATGCCGAGTTGGCGGCAACACGCGATGACGACCATGTGCACAATACGTATCCTGCAGCTGCTTGGATTGGTTGTTTCCGGCTGCGGCTGTTTGACTTAGCTGGCTGTGGCTGATCAGCACAAGCTGCAACAAAGCCACAGCAAGTTCAAACGATCACCCCCATAGACGATATGATAGATGATCTGCTGGACTCAATCTGAAGAAGGAAAGATGGAGATGGACGTCCCTGCCTTCTCCACTGCTCGATGTCATCGCCCACCCCAGCGGCAGCCTCCCTTGGTCTGCCACCATTACCAGACCGATGGCCTACCAACGACCGTTCGGAACCCCTGAGATCACACGTAATAACCTCGCTCTTTAAACCTAAACCCCAATCTCATCTAGAGATGGTAATACAGAATTTTCCGTTAGAGATTGCCTCCCATTCCTATCCCATGGGGAGAAAAAAAATTCTTTATCCCCGTCCCCGCGAATAAACAACTGGTATACAATTGTCCCCATCCCCACAGGGATCACCATCCCCGCCTCTTCTAATTTATGTTTCTCCTGTACTATTCATTGTCGGTGACCGTTTCTCCTATAATGTAGGGATGTCATTGAAAGTTATTGTGATTATCTCATAGTAGGATTTTTCGTAATTGGTTAGAGAGAGTATTGAACTGATAGGATGAAATTGAGATAGATAGTAAAATGAATTGTTAATTTTGGAAGATAAAAATTAAATGGGGATCTCCGTCTTCCTACCCCTAACCCGACAGAGAGATTTTTTTTTCCAGCGAAGTCTCGTGGTGAGTAAAATGCCTTTTTGGGCCTTGCTCGGTCGTCTTGGTTTTGAAGGAGATTTTAAATTATCAGAAGCCGCCCAAGTTAAATCCACTAAACCAAGTATCAACCACTTGATTGGCTCGATTTAGTAGAATTAACTCCGGTATTCCCCGGTATGTGTCCCAAACATCGCCCAGGACAACTCGCATACCGTACACGTCATGGCAAGCATCATATACATACATAAGAGAGAAACATAGTTAAACTTGTAAAACATGTCTTAGCCATTCTAGATTCAGTTGTCTAACTAAACTAGATGGCTATCCTACCATGTTTTTTATGTTGAGAGTCTACACAGCGGAAATAATATAAAGTGATGACTTTGCCCAAGAGACATCACCACCATAGCATAGAAAGAGCTCTACCATTCAACCAATTTGCTGGCACCGGCAGGATAACATAGTTGAAGACACCTTCCTAGTACCTGCAATACAACTTAACGATAGCACCGTTAGTACATTGCGTACTAGCAGGACTTATACCAAAAATAAATATGGTGGATGCAAGAGGTTCTATCAATTAGATTTGAACGTTGTGAAGGCGGAAGCATTTGACCAAGTTATGATAAGCAAAAGACACTGTATCTAGCCTTTCTCTAAGCATTCACCGATACCATTGCATAAAAGTAAATATCATTATGATTCAAGAGCCAATCTTCCATAGCTCGCATATGAGACTCTAAGTTGAAGGACGGTAGAACGCGTGCTCAGTGACCGAGAGCGCGGCTATTCGAATAGATTTTTACCCGTCCGGGGTGTACTCATTTTCCCACACGAGGCACAAGACCGAACATTCGTATCCTTGGCCTAGGATAAGGGTTGATTCATGCCCTCGACTTTTCACATACCCGTCCCACACGCTCTCTGAACGGATGGGAATGGCTAGATGCACTGAGCCCCAAGTACGTTAGGTCAACTCTAGCTACATCTCAACAAACTCATCAGAATCCATCAGGTGAACCGGGCGACTTATGCTACTTGGTTTTCCATACCATTATATTTAGTATGTGGTGAGTACTGAATGGTGCTCAGTCCTGAAAGCGACAATGATCATCCTTATATGACTTTAGCAAGCATTGTCTTGCCCCAAGCCCGAATCATATTAACATGGATAAAGATTCACTTTTATCATTCCAATAAGAATTTGAATTAAAAACAACTCCTAAATCTCGCGAGCGGTGGTGACCATGCCACCATTCGTCTTCTACCGATTCTAAGTATGGCTAAGCATTAATCGAGACACCTATCAAACATATTCATCCTGGTGATTAAGCTAGAACTAGGAAAAATGCCAAATAGGTTCTACACATCACATATGAACTAATAGAGTCAAACTCATGCACAAACAATATATAACATTATGACTCATATTGATCCAAAATAGGGTGAGAAACAGGTGTCTGCCTGAAATTTCGGTGTTCCGTCGAGATCCAATCCGAGTTAACTTCAATCATCAAGATTGCGACACTCCGAAGAAGCGGTCACTAAATTAAACGTACGTAAAGAATTAGAATGAATGCCATGAATGCGTATGTATGATAACATAAAATGCAATGGGCATACTTAACTTTAGTGAAAACATAAGCAAACAAGCATACGAACTCATAACATATTTTTCTTGCTAGCATGTCATATAAAAAAGAGAGAAGGTTCTACCAAATATCAATCAAGGAAAGAATCCGCGAGCATGTGTCGTTCATAACTTATGCACGCTAGGTATCGCCATGCCAAGTATGACAATACAAAACATAAAAAAAGCATGCCTAACAACAAGAATGATTAAATTGAGAGCACATGCTTTTATTCTAAAAGATCAACTACACAATATCTAAACAAACTACCTTCAAGGTGCAACTTTGTCTATAAATAAAACACATGTTTACAATTGTACAAAGTTAGGCCTCACTAAACTAAATTCTATAGCAAGAAGAAATAGAACACCATCTTTCACTTAATCAAATCAAGCACCAACTTCTAAAACAAGTGATAGAATTAGGAAGCATAAACGTCATGGAGAAACATACACAAATAATCAAGTTGGAACATAAAGTTTAGAGTTTAAATGCAACTAGAGAAGTTTGAGTTATAACTAGTAAAGCATGTACTCTAATTTTTTAGCTATCCCATAAATAAATATAACTTGCACTATTTTCACATGTTATTTTGTGAAAAGGAAGAGTTACCCTAAACATAGCATGTACAAGATGGAAGCTAACCAATAATTGGTTCTAAAGACTTAAACCAATGCATTTAGAAATAGACACAAGCAAAGCTACATATATTTAATACAAAAGAGAAGGCAAGAAAGATTTTACTTATTTTACTCTCTAAGGACAGGACAAACAATAACCATATGCACAACCTCATTGTTTACGGGTAGAAACTATACTAAGCATGAGAGATATGAAAGTAAAATAAAATGACCAAATTAGTACTACATAGAGAAATAATTAGTAGAACATCATACAAATAATTATCAATCAAAGCATGATACAAAGTGATTTAAACATGAACACCTTAAACTATTCCTCATATGTCATGGATGCTAAATCAAGAAACATAGCGCATACAAAAAAAGCTATCACAATTTGGTTCTAGTACATAAAGACATAACCATAGTTAAATCGAACAATCCCCAAAATGTTACCCAAACATGGCTTAGATTCTTTCTAATTAAGAATACATCCATATTTAACCTATTGGTGAAGCTACCTAGATAATGACATTCAACAAATCCATATCATGCTAAATCACACAAAAACCACATCTACATTACCATGCTAGGGTTAGAAATCCCTACTTCACCATGAGCACGAGAGCTCCCTAGTCACCGTAAACTCCATGAGCACACCATTGTAACACATACCACCCATGAAATCGGGTTTACCTAGGATGGAGGAAGTGCTTAGAGCAGCCCCCAAGTGATGGAAATCGAAGGGGAGAGAGATCGGGTCATGAGCTCCTTCTTGACCTAGAGAGAGAAAGTTCATGGGAGAGAGGGGATTAGGTTTCCCACCATGGAAACGTGGGAAAATCGAAGGGGATTGATAGAGGATCACCTAGGGATGATGGGAGAGGGGCTCCATGGTCTCCAATGGCCTCCAATGGTGCATCTCGAGGGAGGAGCTTGAGGGGAAAAGCTTCTTCTTTCTTGGTTCTAGAGAGAGAGGACTAACTGGAGGGAAGAGGGGTACGGGAGAGGCCGGTTTCGGCCTTAAGGGCGTGGGGGTCGGGCGCTTGTCCGCCCCCACGGTCACGCATGCTTGCCACGGCGATATTTTAGTGCCAGCGATGCGTTTCGCGGACAGTCCGCACTTAAACCGCGGACAGTCCGCCATAGGAAGGTCTATTCTTGCAAAAACTAAGTCCCTGAAATTTTTGTGCTGCAGACAGTCCGACCTTATAGATTAAACCTTGGTCAGGAACTTTCCGAGTCATTGTCGATTCCCCAACTTAGTACCGCGGACAGTCCACCCTTAAGGGTCCGGACAGTCCGCCGTTAGGAGGTAAAATCTACCAGAGTCACTGCCGTTTCCCCCAAATTAGTACTGCGGACGGTCCGTCCTTAAGGGCCTGGACAGTCCGCTGTTAAGAGGTAAAATCTACCCAGAGTCACTGTCGGTTCTCCCAAATTAGTACTGCAGACCGTTAGGACGGTCGAAACCACACAAAGTCGGCCTCAACTCTGTGTTTTTCCTCAGTTAACACTATGGACAGTCTGGGGCTAACCAGCGGACAGTCCGCCGTTAGGCGTCCAATTTACACCGAGTCGGCCTCGGTTCTGTGTACCAACTCAACGACTACTGTGGACAGTCTGGCCCCAATCCTTGGACAGTCCGTAGTTAGACGATGAAATCTACCAGAGGCTACAGACCTTTCTGGGTGCGTTCTCGGACCGTCCGCCCCCCAGGGCGCGGACAGTCCGCAATTAAGCTTGTCAAAACTTGCAGTACCCAACTAGTTCTGGGGCTTTTCCCAGTCAGCACTGAGGACAGTCCGCCCCTAGGGACCAGACAGCCCGCAATCTAGAATTTTTCATTCTAGTTTTATTCCCAACATTCAACCTAGATGTTTAAACATAGATATTGACTAGGACGATGCATTTGATGGATGAACTGCATATGCTTCCCATGATCACCATATAGGCATCTAGGCCATTACATAAATTTGAATAGAAAAAAATTAAGTCTCCTTCGATCTTCTTGCATTTTCCCTAGCTGAACCAACCCTCACCGAGTCAGGGGAAGAAGACTTGTTGCGTCTTTAGATTGGAAAAAAAGAGAGCGTGGAGTAACTCCAAAACACTTTGGTTGCTTATCCTTTCTCGTTCGACAGTAGTAGCAATGGCAGGTGGCAGCCAAGAAGCAAGAACAGAAACACTGCTTCCCTTCCACCGCACTTTGGCATTTTTGCCGTCCGTGGCTCGTTTCAGCGAACTTGTCTGCCGCATCCGCACGTGGTCGCGTCCCGCACCCCGACACGACCACCGACCCCACCTGCCACGTGGGCCACCCTGCCTGACCCATCCCTATTCTATCCTTTCCCACCAAAATCTCCCGCCACCACCGCCCCCCTCTCCCGCCAAAACCCACCGACCCAGCCCGTCTCCCGCCACGGCCGGGCCCACCGCGCAGCGAGACGGGGGCGCTCCGTTTTGCCGCGCAAGCCACCCGCGGGAAATAAAAGGCCCTGGCGCGAACGAACGGAACCGAAAGTTTTTTTTGGCGCGCATCCCAACCGCCGCCGCCGCCGCCGCCACCGCCGTTTGCCGTCCCTCGTCCGTGCCGCCGCCGCCGCAGCAGCTCTAGCGCGCTCCTCCGCTTTTTTTCTTCCGGTCCGCGGCAGGGGTTCCGGGTGCTGGATTGGCGACCATGGAGGGAGTCGCGAAGCCGTCGACGAGCGCGGGGTCGACGGGAGTCACGGGCGGGGGCTCCGGCGGCGCAGGCCGCGCCGCCTCCGCCGCGGCCTCCGTGGAGGACAGGTTCGCCGACCTGTGCAAGGTACGGGACGGACGCCGCTCCGTTTGGCGGGGGGTTTTGGACCTTTGGTTCTTGGTTGTTGGAATTAATCCTGTTTTGTTTTCCTGCGTAACGAGTGCCTTCCCCTCTTGGTGATCTATCATAGCTGCTGCTTAGCGTGGGTTTTCTCGGTGAACAAATTACGGAAGTTTCAAGATTAGGGCAGATCTTGCAGGTTGGAATTGGTCTGTGCTGGATCTGGTGCTCCCCCTCTGGTTTCGCATCTTTTAATTTTCCGGTGAAAAAGTGTCGACTTTTTTTGCCTGTGGTCCGGTCCTTTGGGATTCTGTGCTCTCGTCCCCATTGATTTGGATTATCTCGATCACTTTCTCAGCTCTTGAATCCTTCTACCTTGTTTTTAAAAGATTACTATAATCAAGGAGTCATTCCGATCCACTTATTGTGTAGAGATATAGGCCGTTTCCCCTTTTACAGCGAACGTTTTGTGTTCTGTGTAGGGGGTGAATTGTTGTTATCTGTGCCTGCTCCTTTCAAAGTTGAACAAATAAACGGTCTTTTGAAGGTTTCTTTTGTTTTGTACGCTTCAAGTTTAAGTCTCGATGTCCTTCGTATGTATTACTATAGATATTTTGTACCTGCTAGTTTATTTATTATGCTTGTTCTGTTTTTAGGATAAATGGATATGCATAATTTTGTACTGTTCGTGTATCACTGCTGTTTTAGGATAAATGGATGTGCATACTTTTGTACTGTTCGTGTACCACTGCTGTTCTCTTGTTAATTATTCGCTTATAGTCTTCTAATTTTGAATTGCCCTGTTCTTTGCCGGCGAGCAGAGCAAACTGGGACTGGACGAGAGCACGACGAGGCAGGCAATGCAGCTTTTCAAGGAGACCAAGAACATCCTCAAGTCCAGCGTGTCTTCCTTGGCTGGTGGATCGGTAATACTTCATTCTCTTCAGCTATTTAGTTAGAGCTTTTTCCATCCAATTTCAGCAGCATGGTGTATAACTATTAGTCTAATACCTGTGTTTTTGCTAGCCCGAGGAGATGGAGAGGTTCTGGTCTGCATGTGTTCTCTACTGTGTGTCAAGGCTCAGCAAAGCGGGGAAGTCAAAGGAGGATGGTGTTGTCTCACTTTGCCAGATCTTGAGGGCATCTAAGCTAAAGTAAGGATCCTTCTAATCCTTTTTGATTCAAGAAAAACGCTTCTTGAGCTAACCGGTGCATTCTTTCTGTTAATTCCATGTAGCATTGTGGATTTTTTCAAGGAGATGCCACAGTTCTGCATAAAGGTTGCACATGTTTTGACTGGCCTGTATGGTTCAGATTGGGAGAAGAGGCTCGAGGTATGTAGCAATTAATGTGGTCCCTGCTTTAGAACTTGTTTTGGAACTGATCATGTTTTAGGTTCTATCTTAATGAATTTTCTTGTGTTGTGTTCAGTTGAAGGAACTGCAAGCGAATATTGTCCATTTAAGCTTGCTAAGCAGGTAAATTTCTACTGCTTTTGCTTGCATCACCTGTGGCTATTCGTAGCATAAATTTCTAGCTTTTATTTTTATAATTTGCAGTTATGGAATGTTGATTCAGCATGCTACTGAACTGAAATCGAAACACACTGGAGCCTTTGGTAAATGTAATATCGAGTTTTAGTGGGTTGTAGGTATATTTTGATACAATAACCTGAGTAGGCACAGCTTCTACTGTTTGTACATATTCTGGAACTTTTGTGTTTCCTGTGAAGCTGGTACCATAAATATTGGGATGAACAAACTAGGGGTATTCTTTCTTTGAATCCCCAAAACTTTCTTCTTTTTGTCATAGGCTAAATTTTCCATTATTCAGCTTGGATAGTTTTAAAGTCGTCCCCATTTGCTGAACCATTGTGTATACATGGATGGTCGAGGACTGTGATGCCATTCAAATAGGCTAACGAAATTATGAGCAAATTATGCCACGATGCATCTGGTTGGCATTGTTTAATTGATCAAACTTCATGAATAATCTCATTCCAAGACCACTGGCAAACAATATCTACTGTACCTTAACTTATGCTGCTGTTTTCTTTTCTGTTCCCTTGTCATCAATAGCTTCCTTTCTACAAGGAGAAATTACGAACCGAGTTAGCTAAATGACTGATATTTGTTTGATTCAGGTACTACAAGCGGGCATACCAGGAGCTATTCTTGCCAAATGATGCCAAGTCTTCAGACAGTTCTTCGGAGTCAAACCAAGAGGCTTCGGACTATTATCGCTTTGGATGGTTGCTCTTTTTAGTCCTAAGAATCCAAACACTCGGCAGGTTCAAGGATCTCGTGACATCCACGAATGGACTGGTTTCTGTGTTGGTAAGAACCTCTGCTGTGGCCAAATTAACAAGTGTTCTCTTCTCATGCAGCAGAACAATTGATGCACAATGTTTGATTGTTAGTTAACTTGAAAGTAATGAAAACTGCTCATTTTGGATGCCTGCAGGCTGTACTTATCATTCACATTCCTGTCCGGCTAAGGAACTTCAATATAAAGGATTCATCCTACTTCGGTAATGGTGGCCAACTCTTTATTTCGCATTTACTGTTTGCTAATCATGGCCTGCTAGTTATAGCAGTTATGGCTTAAAAGTGATGTCTTCCATTTATTGGTTTGAATCAGGTAAGAAGTCAGATAGAGGGGTCAATCTTATTGCATCTCTGTGTGAAAAATATCATACCTCAGAAGATGAGTTGAGCAAAGCACTGGAGAAGACAAACTCTCTCATAGTGGATATTCTGAAAAAGAAGCCATGCTCAGCTCCTTCAGAATGTGGACAAGATAATCTGTCTTTTATTGATCCAGGTAAATACCTGATTGCAAACAGAAATGTAATGTTTGGTGTTCACTGTTTTTGTCCATAAGCTTCTCTGCTGCCCAGTCTCACTAGAATTTCTTCGTTGATGCAGAAGGCTTGACAGTTTTTAAGGATTTGCTTGACGGAAACTCACTGAAGTCAAATCTGCTAATCCTGGAAAAGGAATATGAGAATGCAATTAACACAAAAGGCGAGCTAGATGAGCGCATGTTTGCTAATGATGAGGACAGTTTGCTTGGCAGTGGGAGTCTGTCAGGTGGAGCCATCAATTTACCAGGCACAAAGGTAATACTAACTAATAAGCATCTCCATCCATCATCCATGGCTATATAACTTGAAAGCTTTGAAATTGTTTGAACCTATATGTATTTCATGGTATTTCAGAGAAAGTACGATGTTATGGCCTCACCTGCAAAATCAATAACAAGCCCGACTCCAATGTCTCCTCCACGTTTTTGTCTATCTCCTAAAGGCAACGGCTTTTGCAACTCAAAGATGGCTCCTATCACTCCAGTAAGCACAGCCATGACAACTGCAAAGTGGCTTCGGAGTACAATATCTCCCCTTCCTTCAAGGCCTTCTGGGGAACTATTGCGCTTCTTCTCAGCATGTGATAAGGATCCAACAGATGACATTACACACAGAGCTGGCATTATACTTGGAGCCATATTCACAAGCAGTCCTTTTGGTGAACGCATATGTACCAATACGCGGAGCGCAAATAGGATGGATGCTATCTGGACAGAGCAAAGAAAAATGGAAGCCCTAAAGCTATATTATAGGGTTCTGGAATCAATGTGTAGAGCAGAGTCACAGATCTTGAGTGGGAACAATCTTACATCACTTTTATCTAATGAGCGCTTCCATCGGTGTATGATTGCCTGTTCTGCAGAGTTAGTTCTTGCAACTCACAAGACTGTCACTATGATGTTCCCAGCTGTGTTGGAGAAGACTGGCATTACAGCTTTTGACTTGAGTAAAGTTATAGAGGGTTTTGTTAGGCACGAAGATACACTTCCCAGAGAGTTGAAGCGTCATCTGAATTCTCTTGAGGAACGGCTTCTGGAAAGCATGGCCTGGGAGAAAGGCTCATCAATGTACAATTCCTTAATTGTTGCTATGCCAACACTGTCTGCAGAAATAAACCGGCTAGGTTTACTGGCTGAACCAATGCCATCACTTGATGCCATTGCAGCACACCATAATATCTCATTGGGGGGCCTGCCTCCTCTTCCCTTCCAAAAGCAGGAGCGTTCACCAGGTAGCATTTTATCAGCATACGCCAACATAATGCTTATTACTTAATGTTCCTAAAGTGTTAATAATTGAGCAGTATTTTTTTGGTTTTCCACTTCTCATTATTCTTAATGTTGTTTCCTGTAGATAAAGATGAAATCAGATCTCCCAAAAGAGCATGCACTGAGAGGAGAAATGTGCTGGTGGACAGTAATTCCTTTAGATCACCAGTCAAGGATATCATTAAATCGAAGTTGCCACCACCACTTCAATCAGCTTTTGCAAGGTTAATGTTCCTTCCTGACTTAATCGTAAACTCATGTCAGCTGGATGCTTAAGTTGAATTTTCTCTTTTCTTATTCTTATTGCAGTCCAACAAGACCGAATCCTGCAGCAGGAGGTGAAACATGTGCAGAGACAGGAATAGGTGTGTTTTTTAGCAAGGTGAGTGTTTTTCTTATGCATCATAATGTTATGAGATAAAATGCTTGCTGCTCACTCCATATCTGTTTATTCCTGCAGATAGCAAAGCTCGCAGCCATTAGAATCAGAAGTCTCTGTGAAAGATTGCAACTTTCTCAGCAAGTCCTGGAGCGAGTGTATTCCCTTGTCCAGCAAATCCTTAGCCAACAGACTTCTCTTTTCTTCAACAGGCACATTGACCAGATTATATTGTGCAGCATATATGGAGTTGCCAAGGTACATGTAGCAGCTGTCTAAGTTCCAAATCCACAGATAAGCATATTTCCTACTGTGATCATTAAATTTGTTGTTGGTAACAATTTGCAGATATCTCAATTGGAACTTTCATTCAAGGAGATTATCTTCGGCTACAGGAAACAACCTCAATGCAAGCCACAAGTTTTCCGAAGTGTTTATGTCAATTGGCCCCTGAGAAGCCATAACGGGGTAAGTTTCATCTTGTTTTCAGCCTTTAAGGATTTCTTCAAGTTGCTTGAATCGCAGTGGGTTAGAAAGTTTTTTGTCTGACTGAATTCTTATCCTGCCAGAAAACAGGAGAAGATCATGTCGACATTATCACGTTCTACAATGAAGTATTTATTCCTGCTGTCAAGCCTTTGTTGGTGGAGGTAGGACCTGGTGCTAGCCCAAACAAGAACGAAGAGGAAAAAGGCTCCACTAACGGTATGCACCCATATATAGAAATTAAGAAACATTATTCTAGTGCTGACTCCATGCATGCTTTGCTGAAACATTTTTTGTTGCGTTAGTAGGCTCATTTCCAGAATCTCCTCGGCTATCTCGGTTTCCAAACCTTCCTGATATGTCTCCAAAGAAGGTTTCCGCTACTCATAATGTATACGTCTCACCACTACGATCATCGAAGGTATATGCCTGTCGACTCTCTGTCTTTACAGTTCCATACTTTCATCTGACCCAGCTATTTTGGTAATCTTCTATCAATGCCATGACAAGTTTCTAACTAAACTCTGCCAGATGGATACTTTGCTCTCCCCAAGCTCAAAGAGCTACTACGCATGTGTTGGTGAGAGCACTTATGCCTTCCAAAGCCCTTCCAAGGACCTGAAGGCGATTAATAACCGCCTAAACAGGTAATTCGCAGGTGGTTTGGTCATCCAGCTTCGAGCGGAAACAGGGTACTGATGTCCACATTACTTGCGAAATGTGTGCAGTGGGAAGAAAGTCAACGGACGACTGAATTTCGATGTTGTCAGCGATCTGGTGGTCGCCAGCAGCCTCAGCGGCGACCAAAACGCCAAGCCTGCGACCATGGAGGTGGTTCCTGTCAAGACGCCGGTGAAATGCGAGCCATCCGACTCCTGATCGACTCTGCACATCCGCATCACCAATCCAATCGAACACAGCCTATGCTAAACCGTTAGGTGTCAGATGATCCGAGTGAGTGAGATACTAGATGGGCTTTGTTTCTATTTGTTTTCGTTGACATGGGAAACTCCTCTGTGAGCAGCTCTACCTGCTGTAAAATATAAGAAAGGCTGCCCCGAGAGCTCCCACTAACCTGCCTCACTTTGTTAAGAGTTAGCTAGTATCATAATCATGTAACTTCACAGGTTAAGAAGTTTTGTAAATGTGAAATGGTCATTGTCAATGCCCGTGCAGCTGTGAATTGCTTGGACCTGCCCTCTCTTTACCATCAGAATCTGCTATTGTGCAGTAAGACAGCATCGAAGTCTTCATTGTGAGATTGCTCTGCAACAGTTAGTGTGGCTACTGTGGTGGTTCCAGAAGCTATGTGATATTTATTGTTCCGGAACCAGAAGTGAAAAAAAAAAAAAACATGCGCAGCACTGTCTTTGTACTTGTACATGCATCCATTGTCTTTCCTTGCATATCAATGCCGACGATTCAGCGGTGATGCTTCTACCTCTATCTCGCGAACTGTCCTTTTGTAGTACAAGACAGAATGTATTATCTGACGCGGCTGCTGATTGACTAGGCTTGTTCCATAGTCCCCGGCGACAACTACCTGCGCCACAAAATTCTTGGATCAACTACCTGCGCGCCAGGGTTTACTTACCGTTGGCAAGCCCTTTTCGCCACTAACAGAAGACGAGAAACTGTCAAATTTCTTCCAGGCTGAATCTTAGTAAAGTCCAACGACAAGCTGGATAAATACATATATATCTGGGTGGGTTTGCTTCTGAATTTTGGCAGTAAACTCAGATCTCCCTTGTACTAATGGCTAAAGAAGACGAAACCCAGGCAACACAATCATCGCGGCAGCTGCCTAAAGGTGAGAGTAAATCACACAGGCAATCAGGCATCATCACTTTACAACCTGAAGCAGCACACGCCACCAATGTTCCCTTTGCAGGCCTTTTGCATGTGGGTTTGACGATATGTTAGTTGCATGTGGCTCCGAAAGCTCAAGCATGGACAGACTGAAAAGCAGGAAAAAAAGAAAGAAAGAGTGCAGCTCTAAACTCATATGATTCTGTATAGCAAGTATCATCATATGCATATATGAACACACACACACACACTCCAAATCCATTGACCACTATCATTACAAAATGATCACATAACCCAATGACCACAAAATTCAAAGAGCTACTACCTCACTCGCACACACCTAAGTTCTCTGTTTTTTTTTTCCTTTTTCCCCATGGAATAATACGGGTGATAAATAAATATAAAAGTAAAAATAGCCCTTCTTATTTTCTGCACCAACAAGGGACACGAATTGGATGGACAAAGAAAAGAAGAGGGGGTCCATTCTCGGTCCAAATAAGTTATGGTAAAGAGAAAAAACACAGCACATCATCCAGGCAGCGCACACCGTACCTCACCTCAGGCGGCCAACGCCAACGCGGTAGCCGCCATGGTGGCTGCCACGGCCACCCACCGGGTGATCACGGCCGGCGCGGCGCCGGCCTTGTCCGCGGCATCGTCAGACGAGGAGTCAGCGGCGGGGCCGTCCGCGGACTCGTCGTCGGAAGGCGAGGCTGCAGCATCAGCGCTGCTGCCCTTCTTCTTGGTCTTCTTCTTCTTGGGTCCCTCGGGGGCGGGCGCAGGCGCGAGGTCCGTGGCCTTGGTCTTGAACAGCTCCTTGGGCTGCAGGAACTTGGTGACGGCGTAGACGGCGAGCGGGTCATCGTCCCTGACGGTGGCCTGGATGTCGGAGGTGCCGACGGTGGTGTCGAGCGTGACGGTGTCGGCCTCGGACGACGCCTCGTACGTGTAGTCCTTCTTGGAGACGCTGGTGGAGGCGAGCGTGGTGAGCTTGCCCTTGTTGGACTTGAGGAACTGCATGGAGTAGTAGTCGGGCGCGGCGTGGTACAGCAGGATGGCCGTCTTGGCCTTGGCCGTCAGGTTCTTGAACTTGGGCATGAAGGCGGCCACGGCGGCGTCCACGGGGCAGAAGAGCGTCAGCGCCGTGTCCTTGGTGCCGTTGATGATGTCGAAGGCCTTGGCGTCGGCGGCAAGGAGGCCGGCGAAGCTCTTGCAGTACTTCTTGGAGAGGACCTCGGTGAGGTTGATGGGCGCCGGCGGCGCCACGGGCGCCTCCGCCTCCGGGGACGACAGCACGCTGCTCACCTGCAGCACCGAGTAGTCGTAGCGGTGGCTCTCGATCTGCTTCACGAACGTCACCGGCTTCACGCTGTCCGCCGCGTCGTCCACGATGAACGTCACCTTGCCGCCGCGGTGCTGCGTGATGTTCACGTACCCTGCCATCCCGGGGGCAAACCCAGACCGCTGCACAGTGATGATAGTAATTAAGAAGCATCAGTTATCGGTTAATCAGTACAGTGGTTCACTTAAGTGCTATGTAAAGTACTGCATCTCATAAATTGCAAACTTGTATGGATGGAAAACATCGTCCACCAACAGTGCACGGTCCAATTCAGCTCAACTACTCTTCATCCCATCTATTCATTTCATATAACACTATTCAATTCGATCACTTGGGGCGGCCTTGCTTGCCTTGCCGGTTAATTGAAACCGTACAGTACATTTCGTTCCATTGATGCAAAATTATTGCACACAGGGTGTGCCGTGTCATTTATTTTTCCAAAGGACAGAGTTATGATGGGCCAATCTAGATGAATACACACAAGATTACATATTACTCCTAGTTATAAAACACATCTTGCATGGCGTTGACTCTCCGTTGTACTATGCAGGTTGTAGCAGAAGTTGCCATGGGGCGAGATGGAAAACAGTTGCCATGGGAAGGAATTTTAGCAGTTGCCATGTGTCTGCTGGGGATTCTGAATGTTTGATGACAGATTAGCAAGAGACTCAATCGAATTATCCCTCGTTGTCGTTGAAGACCAGGGGGGGCCAGCTCCTAATTAGTTGTAGTAGCTACGTAGTACAGCTCTGAGTTAATGAACCCGGATCCTAGAACAATAATGGTTATTATATTTGTGGTTCCAAGAAGGCTGTGATGAGATAGGCCGACATGTGCATGTGCGTGGGCACCGCTCCAAAAGCGACTGGCATACAAAATGACAAGTTGCCACTAATAAATGGATACTCTATGGAGCACTATTAGTTAGTGGTTAGGTTAGGGAAGGATTTAGCAGTTATGAAAAATGTGAGTTTATTTAATATTCATTCAGGCAAAATGTGAGTAGCAGTAGTAGTAAATGATTAAATAATTATCACTAGCATTATTGGAACCCCAGCAATGGTGGCCGAGCGGACCCCGCCGAATTTGTCGGCGGAGTTTATTCGCACGCACACCGTAGGGAAGAGAGAGGAAATAAAAAAGGAACTGAAATTTGAAGCACCAAAAAAGTACTCTAGAATAACTCAGTGTGACCGAAGACTTAGTTTTCTTTTATTTTTTTTTTAAAAAAAAGAGAAGAAGAAGAAGAAGGGCTATGCAAAACAGTGGAATGAAGCCAATATAATTAGAGAGCTTCACAGCTCAAACAGTCTAATTAACGACGCCGCAGACGGCAGATCTAGTGTAGCAACAAATTAAACCGGGCATAATAACAAACGAACTGATGTAGCCAGCTGTGTG
Source organism: Paspalum notatum (assembly GCA_022530915.1). Lineage (NCBI taxonomy): Eukaryota > Viridiplantae > Streptophyta > Magnoliopsida > Poales > Poaceae > Paspalum > Paspalum notatum. Next base: position 2,303,081 of record CM039691.1, read on the forward strand.
GCTTACTGAATACTACTCCAGTAACAAAAAAGATGATTACCTGGAACAAGGTGGATGCGGCGGTGGCGGCGTGCGAGAGCTGCTTGAGCTTCTTCTCGTCGTAGTAGTCGGCGACGACGTGGAGCTCGAGGATGTGGCGGATGGTCCCCAGCGAGTAGTGTCCCCCCGTGAGCTGGCCCATGTCGCCGTTGGCGACGGCGAGCACGGTGATGGTGCGGTCGCGGTTGATGTCGCCGGCGAGGTGCGTCTCGTTGAGCAGCTTGCAGAACTGCGAGAACTCGTCGTGCTTGCCCAGGATCTGCAGGATGTCGAAGCCCTGCACCGTGGGCGCCGTGGCCGCCGCGAGGCACAGCAGCAGCACGGCCACCGCCGGCAGGGCCTGCCGCCGCCGCCGTAGGAGGAGCTCCATTGTCGCGCTCTGGTGCTCGGCGCCTGGTGGTGGGCTGGCTGCCTGGCTGGTGGGGGTAGTGCTAGGGTGCCAGTGAGTGAGTGGAGAGCAGAGCGGCGAGGGGTCCGGGGGAGGGAGGGGAGTGATGCTTCTTTGGTCGACTCGGGGCAGGTGGTGGTGGGGTAAATGTAATGCAGGCAGGCAGCGAGATCTGGGGGCAGGGCGTCAGGGGCCCTCGGGGTTTGGGGATAATTACGACAACGCCATCGTGGTGTCGGTCGGGGTATACCGAGTTGGCACTGACGTGGCAGGTTATATATATGTATATGTTTATTATATATAGCAAATGTGTTGTTGAAGCTCATGGCATTGCATGCAAGGTTTACGTTTCTGACAGTCGCGAATCTAGAGGAGTGTGTGGAAAGGGACAAATCCGTCCGTGAAAGAAAGCAAAGGAGACAAGGCAAGGCAAGGGTGATGGCGCGCGACGCGAGTCGGCCGGACTTTCGGGGTGGCGTGCCGTGCCGTTGGAATGCAACTCACTCACTCGGAGGTGGATGGGATAGATCGTAGATGGAGAGGAGCCTCCGGCATGCCGTTGGAGGTGCATTGTCGGTGATTAGGGCGGCGAGGCATAATCAGTGCTCACGTCACTTGCACGCGTGTAAACCCCTTGCAAACATCAACGGATGATGATTATGGGACTGTGTAAAGCAAAACATGTTAGTGTTATGCGATGGTGGAACCTGCTTTAGGGAAGGCAGCCTGGCTTCTGGCTAGGCTAGCGATACGATGACGCAACAGCAAGCAACAAATTAAGAACAGCTCACCCTATGATGCGTGATTCTTGTCACGCTAATAATATTATTGTTTCTATTACTATATATATCTGGGAAACATTCTACACAACCCCCCTAAAGTACGTGCTTCATTCCACGCCCTTTGAAACCGGCTATTGTGCACACTAAAGTTTCGAAAACGGGTTAATTTATCCCTAGGCTGTTGGAGACCGGTTTAGCCACTTTGTGCTCCACGACGGCATAACTCACCACGTTGTTTGCCTGGGCTCGCCTATCAGCATGTACGGCCGTCTTCTTCCTCCCGCGCCCCTTCCACTGCATCCATGAAGCCATCGGTGCCGCCTAGCTAGCGCTCCTGCTGCCTGCGAACCATACCGCTGTCGGCCACTGCTCGATCATATGCCTCCCCTACTTTCCAAAATCTGCACTCCTTCCCAGCGGTTTGTGGAATTCGCAATACCTCCAACCCACTCCTTCACGAGCCGCTGATGGCAGCCGCCATGCATCCTACTAGCCCATCTCTCCCGTTGTCGTGCTCCTTCTCACATTGTGGACGAGACGATGGATGCGGCGGAGCACCGGAGATGGAGACGCGCAGGGCTAGTGCGGAGGAAGGCGATGCAGTGGAGAGCGATGTAGAGATGGGCGTGCGAAGCGGAGGAGGCACTACAACGGAGGGAGGCTCTGCGACGCTGGTGTGAATCGGTGGTGAGGAGAGTGCCAGCGGAAAGGAGATGGAAATTAATATGCTGACAGAGATTTGGTTGTCATGTGTACATTAAGATGCAAAAATATATAGCATGCCACATCATTAAAACCGGACACAAAACCACTCATAAAATCATTTGTTAGGTTTTACAAGTTTTAATGTGTTAAATATATGGCTTTAAAGTTTCAAGGGGTGAAGTAAATTACCATTTAAATATTGAGGGGTATGCAAACATTTTTTCCTATTATGTTGGGTGGTGCGGGGGCAGGGCACACGAGTCATTTCTCGCTGAAACAGCGGCTCTTGTCTTTGTTTGTTAGTTGGCCACGCCACGCCACGTCACGGTTCAGGGCGGGCCCCAGAAGGGAACGGCTTGCGCTCCAGTGAAGCGCCAGCCGGACATGACCGCGTGCTCGGCTACTGCTGCTAGTCACCTTTAATTTGTTGTGTTGCAGTCTTGCACGCCTCGCTTTCGCGGTCGTCTTCCTCCTCCTGCTCCTGCACCACCGCGCGCCATGCCGGCCCATGCATGCACTCCACCGACACGTACACCCGGCTAGCCGGAACACAAACACCGCTTAATTGCAATCGCCGTCGCGGTCGCCGTCGCACGGCCGCTGAGACATCGTCGTCGTCCTTTCAGCCGGGCCGGCCGGCAGATGATGAATGGAATGGAATGCCTCCGATCCATCCGCCCACGATGATTGCATTGCATGCGTTAGCTGCCTCCCCTGCCCTATCATTCCGGCCGGGTTTGCGCCGCCGCGCGCGTAGCATATTCTACTATATATATATATATATATATATATATATATATATATATATATATATATATATATATATATATATATATATATTCGGGGGTGGGTTAGTTTAATTATTCAGGGTGCCAGAACAAAACAGCTTAATTAATTAGTTAGTCACACGGACATCAAGCCTTGGCCACTTCTACCTGCAACGAACCACCGCCAGGGGCCAGGCTAGCACAGCAAACCATATCGATCATCATGTAAGTACGTCGAGCAAGATATATGGTTTTTCTCTGCTTCAGTGCTTCTGTTGTGCTTTCATTTTCAGTTCCATCATCCTGTCTTGTAACGATTCTCCTCCCGTGGTTCCCCCTATCTTCCTTTTCTCTCTCAACTCTATATATTCCTTTCTGAGTCTATCGTGTTATTGTTTTTTTTTTATGACCTGGATTCCATATCTATCAACAAAGACATGATTATAGTTTGGTCTTAATTTGAATAGATATATGGGAATGGGAAATTGCAAGATTAGGCCACATTGCTTGGCACCTAGCTAGCTGCAACCACAGGGCCAGCAAATCAACGCTAAGCAACATGGCCTTTTCTGCTTCTGTTATGCTTTCATTTTCAGTTCCATCTTGTCTTGTAACGGTTATCCCCCTCTTATCTCCTTTCTTCTTCTTCTTCACCTCCTCCTTCTTCACGTGCATGCACATCGATCCAGTGGATTCGCATCTGCAGGACAAAACATTTGATAATTAAAGTACCCACACATCCGCATTAGCCTAAATTGGCATCGCAGTGCATTTTTTTAATTTGAAACGTACTAGTACTGAAGCCCCCCTCTATCACATAATCACATAAGAAGGTCCCATACTCCCATGCCCAAGGGATCCTTGTTTATATGTGTTACAAGGGAGCACGGAGCAGCTGTTAATCCAGACGTGACGGGCGCACGTCGGAACATCAGGGGCGAGTGAACCAGATCGTCCACTTTTCTCCCCCGTTATACGAAGTTATGAGTTATCTCTATGTAACCCATACGGGTTTTAGGCCCCGTTTGGAACGTGAGGAGAAATTTCCAAATCATATGTTTTTGAAATTTAAACTGTTTCATGTAAAATTCATATACAGGATTTTTGTTCCAAAGGAGCCCTTATATATATATATATATGTATGTATGGAGGCGAATCGGTGAACGAGGCATACCAGTTCAATCCGTCCACATTTCAATCCCAGCCCACGTATCTCAGCCCAGCCCAGCGCAGCCCATCGAGTCGAGCCCCCCCTCTAAACACAAAATCCCCAACCCAACAGCCCACAGCAGCAACGCGAGCACGCTGAAGCTGAGCAGAGCAGACACGCAGTGGCCGAGTGAGTACTGAATTTCTGTGGCCCCATTCCGTTCCGTTTCGACGGGGACCCCTCCCCGAAGCGATGCAATAGCCAGCCACCCGGTCGCCGTCCAAGATAAGACCTTATCCCGCCGCGGCCACCTGGCGCGCGGCGGGGCGTCCACCTCAGCCTCCCGCGCCGACCTGGCACCCGCTCCGCCTCCGCCTCCGCCTCCCCCACCCTATCTACATAATCCTCCGTCTCCCTCCTCTGCCGCCGCTCCTGCAACCACACACACGCGCACGTCCCCACGCACGCACGCACCCACCCGCCATTGGCGCTCTCACGCAAGCGCTGAGCCCACCAGGACGACCCATGGCAGCCACGGCCGTCGTTGCGGCGTCTCTGTCCGTGGCCCGGGGGCTCGGCGGCGGGAGGAAGCCCCTCATCAGCGCCGGGGGCAGCAGCGCGGCGGCGTCGCTCCGCGTCCCGTCGTACTCGCCGCGACGCTCCGTCGTCGTCCGGGCGTCCGCGCAGCAGCAGGGACACCCGGCGGCCAGGGAGTGGGCGGGCGCGGCGGCCGTGGCCGCCGCGCTCGTGCTGCCCGAGGTCGCCGAGGCCGCGGCGCCAGGGCTCTCGCCCTCGCTCAAGAACTTCCTCCTCAGCATCGTCTCCGGCGGCGTCGTGCTCGTCGCCATCGTCGGCGCCGTCGTCGCCGTCTCCAACTTCGATCCCGTCAAGCGGGGATGAGCATGCGTGGAGCTAGCGTCGACGCTGCTACATGCATGCTGGTGCGTAGCGGCTGTACCTGCTATTATGTACTGATGAGTGAGAGCGCTGCGCCTCTTCTCCGATCCTTGCTCGTGCTTCCAAATGGATGGATACGGATGGACAGTGTTTAATTAATCCATGCCTCAAGACTTTCTTCTGTGTAAATTCTATTCCATGCTCGCTTGTTGATCATCGATCTAGAGCATCGATCGATAGTGGTGTGTACTGGTACCTCAAAATCTCTTAATTATTTCCAAACTTTTTTTAGTAACGGAATGGAGTGTCCACAGTTGTGGGTCGGCACCCTAGATTCTTCTGTTTACCAGGCAGCAAGCAAAAGGAGATCGAGGAGATGACAGACACGTGCTTGCCTGCTTCTTCTTTCCTGTCACTTCATTCAGAAATCAGAAGCTATTGTTTTAGAAAATCAGACCAAGTTCCGATTGACATAGTGGAGGCAGGAGGTTCATATCGTGCCTAATGCTTACATGCATCGTGCTATCAGACGTTCTGAAACTGGCGTGGAAACACCAGATGCACGCACCCCAGGCATAAAAGTTCAGACAACAATGCAACCTTGTTTTTTTCGGCAAAAGTCATGCTAGTGATTTATCTTCTCGAGTGAAACATTCCTTTCCCTGAACCACAGAAAACATAATTGACCCATTTAACCTACAAAGGTATATATATAAACATAGTATGTCCGGATTAACCGAGACGGTACATATGAAATTGTTAGCGGCGTAATTGTGATAATACTTATTATTCTATTTTTTATATAAACATCTAAGACCAGGTAGCAAGCGAAATATTGGTGTCTTGTTTGTGTTTTTGCAGTCATCAAACCTATGGATATATTTCTACATAATTGACTTAATTATCTCTGCAGCAATTTGAAATTTAGCACAAAACCAATAGGGTCTGATGAGCCTAACAGATCAGGCTTTTGTCGCGCTTATGAATTCATAATTCACGAGCAGATCCCATCTACGTATACTACTTGAGGTGGTTTCAGAGTTGATCAAACTGATTTCAGAGATACGCATTGTTCAGGTACGATGTATGCGGAAAATTTGTATTCACGTAATGTTATCAAAAAATTTTATTGCTGGTTTGGATTTCTTCTTCGGCAACATATTGGTTGTTTTACTTCTTGTGTCCAATTTATCTAGAGGAAAAAGTCTACATGCATAACCCCCCAACCTTTTGGGTGTAGTCCACATAGCTCCTCCACCTACAAAACCAGTTGTTTAACCCCCTAACCTATCAAATACTAGGCAGCCAACCCCTCCTAGTGGTTTCACATAGCTATTTTGTAGACCACCATACAAATATTAGGGGGTTATATAGATTTTTTCCATTTATCTATAGAGACAGAGGCGCCTTGGTCCAGCATATAAGTAGCAGAGGAGCTGCTAAAATGAATCAGCTCAGGCAGGGCTCTTTAATATTGTAAGGTACGGTGTGGATGCTTCTCTTTGGTAATTCCTAAGTGTACATGTGTATATATGAAAAAAAAATCGAAAGCTATTTAGGTTAGTTTGTATGTAACACAAGAGCAAAGCTTGGCTGGGTCTTTTAATAATATTTCCAAGAATGCTTCCTCAAAGGTGGTCGATATGCAAGATAGTGAAAATATGACAAAATAGTCGTGTTTAGTAGCGAAGGCAGCCATATAAACGGCATAGAGACTGCAATATCATCTACAGGTTATAATCAAATGGACATTCGGTATGCAAATTGAAGAATTGCTCAAAATTTTGGTCATAACTACCAACAATGTCAAACAAACTTACTCAGTACTAACTAAAATACTTATGATGAAAAATCAAACTACAACAAAAATAAATGGTCTTTACGTATCTCTTTGAATGAAATGAATGGCCAAACATCTCATTTTAAAACTAACATCGGTTGACTAGTAGTTTATGACGGAGGGACTAGCTAGTGCCAAATCTCTTGTAATCACACCTTCTCCCTCTGCTACCGTATACTCGTAGTACGTAAATGCTGCTAGAAATTGGCCAAAGGTTATGTATAATTTAAACATGGATACAAAGTCAAAACATGTATACTTGTACATGCCGTTGGCTTGTGCTGCAAGAATTTATCGGAGCAGTGAGGTCTCGACGTCTCGTGGTGCAAATTAATGTCATAAAACGGGTCCAGGAAAGTGTCAAAATCCGGGCTCAAAAATCCATTGCCGGGGAAAAGCCTGTACGCTGCTTACGTTGATGCTTTATTTAAGACCGGTTTTGAAATATGGGAATTTTTTTTCCGTTCCTACGTTTTTTCTGTAAAATTGAACTGTTTTTTTAATTCTTGTGTGATTTTTTTTAAAATTTCTGCTTTTCAAACAAACCTCTTAGTTTGATGTGTGTGCTCTGAAAAACGGTCTTTGGTGCACTGATGTACGGAGTAGACTAGTAGTAGGAGTACCTGATTTTCATTAGCAAGTAAAAACACAGTGTTTTGTCTGGCACGCACGTTCGGTTGCTGCAGAATTGCACTGCACGTTTACTTTCAGCATATGATTCTTTGGTCCTGTTTAGATCCAAAAAACTTCTTCTAAATTATACTATGAAAAAGAAGATTTCCCATCACATCAAAATGCCGGTACATACATGGAGTACTAAATATAGATGAAATAAAAAAATAATTGCACAGTTTAGATGTACTTTGCGAGATGAATCTTTTGAGCCTAGTTAGACTATGGTAGAACAATATTTACCACAAACAAACGAAAAGTGCTACAGTGTTTTTCAGTTCAAAACAGTGAACACACCCTTTATTTTCCTTCCCTTGCTGACTGCTGTGTCCTTTGCCGTTCTGATCTGAGATGACAGATGATCTGACTCGGCCTCTGTCGACCAATGCAATACTGTACCTGCAAGCTCCAAGCTCGCATGCAGACACGACAGAACATTTTTGGACTAATCTCTCTGTCTCAAAAAAAAAAAAATGCCGTATGTCTTGTATTCCGTACACACTTAATTACTCGTTTTAATCAAAAACTTAATTTAAAAATTTAAAAAAATTATATAAAAATATTTAAGATTACAAACATAATCATAAAAATAAATAATATTTATATTTTATTAATAAGACGAAATATTAAAGGTAGTATACTGAAATCTAGAATGACTTTTTTTAGAACGGAGGAAGTAAGTAAATTGTGCACATGCCGCACAACCTTCTCAGCATGTCTGATACCGGGTGCTGCTTTATTTTTCGTGGCCTTCGATGTGTAAAAGGATTACAAGTAAACTCTCACCTGATAGTACTGGTAGTAGTGGTACATTAAGACTGCTCTCACCGGCACACCCATCCGGTGCCTAAATTTCAAACTTTTTAAGGCTGAGTCCAATGAGAGTATTTTCATTCCCTAAACACTATTTTAACTATCTTTATCTTTCAGCATTTATGTCAAACAGTATTTAGATAATCTATATAGATATTTTCATTGGACTCAGTCTAAGACTGCTCTCATCGGCACACCCTTCCGGTGTCTAAATTTCAAACTTCTCTCTATTTACGTACGTGTGCATAAAGATAACTCGGATGTCACTATGCATTGGTACGGTTGTCAGTACCGATAGATGGTGACTCTGACCGGACAATAAGGCTGTCTCTGGCTGCGTTCTTTTCGGGGGGATAGAAAGGGGGAAGTGGAGGGAAATCCACAGGAACCGTTCGATGTCTTAAATAGATGGTCCAGATTCATTCCCCCGAAGGGGAGGGGAGCCAGTCTCCCAAAACGAACGCTCCCTCTGACGGGATAGCTATTTTGAGAAATTGGTACTGTTGGGATGAGAAAACGGCGGGAGACACCCTGGCAATTTCGCATGCGCGTACACGCAGATAAATCGCAACGGCGGTAAAAAAAGAATCTCACCTGCAACCTTAGTTTTCTCCGAGTGTGCACGTCATTCGATCGTTAGAATTCAGATTCGACCGTTCCATTCCAATGGAGGTGACTATGTATATATTTTTTTGTAGTAGAACGTCAATTGCTTTGCTTGTACGCTAGCCGTTTGTCGTTGCTGCATTACAATACAACAGCCCATGACTACGAGGTGTCGGTGTCGCTTTGCAAGAGCACCAGCAGCACTAGATCATGCATGCGACCATATGCGTGCACAAGTATATACTCTACACCTCAGCTAAAAAACGTGAGTCCATCTCAAATTGCAAAGTATGGGTTCGTAGGCTCTTTTTTCGTCCGTCTATATTCATATGGATGTTGATAAATCTAAATACATATTAAGGACCTGTTTGGGAGAGCTCCGCTCTAACTTTGTCGAGTCAAACATGTACAACTCCATAAACTCCGGCTCTAGAAAAAAGGTGGAGCTAGGAGCCAACTCTAAGTTTTCTTGGAGCTCTTGAAGAGGTACCGCAGAAATGCTATTTTGATATCTCCACATGGAGTTGTGGAAAAATTACCCACCATACCATCGATTACGCATACCGATTCATGTGAAACAAAAAAAGAAAGTCTGCCGCTGGCACCTCCGTCCTCTGCCTCCCTTCTGCTGGCGTACACCTCCATCCCCATTGGTCGCACCGCTCCTACTCGCCGTGACGCGCCGCCGCTCACCGGGCCGCGCCCCCTCGCCAGCCGGGTGGCTCCCCCTCGCCGCACGGCTCCTTCCTGTGCGCATCTCGCCTCCTCGCTTTGACTGGATGGCAAAAAAGTCAAACGATCTATAAATTGAGACGGAGGAAGTACCACGTAACAAGAGCAAAGCTTGGCTGGGTCTAGCAGCATGGTGCATAATGATTAATGAAACATGGCAGGATTGTCTTTTGGTTTCATCGATTTGTTCATTTAAATATGTGCAGTTTGAGTTCTGGGAATGTCTCTTTCATGCTACGGAATTTAATAACATTTCCGGCCAAGAATGCTTCCTCAAGGGCAGTTAATATGCAAAATAGTGAAAATATGACAAAATAGTCGTGCTTGGCAGTGAAGAGTGAAGGCAACAATTCTATTGTTGTCGACTGATATTAACGGCATAGAGATTGCTCTATCCCCTACAGGTAACCTTCCAAATGAAATCGAGTTGTGATGCCCTACAGTTAAACTACCATGTACACGCTTTGATGCCTCCATGTACGTTGCTTACGTTGATGCTCGATTTAATTTAATGCGTGCTTTGAAAAACTGTTTGCGGGTAGCACTGGCGTAGACTAGTATTTTAAGATAATAGAAAATATCTAGCTTGTAACGAGGTATCAGACCAAAATTATTACAATCAAACCACACAAAGAAACGAGTTTAAAACTAAACATCCAATCTGCATAAGACTATCCATGGAAAACAAAGTAGCTTAAAGCTGCCGGTTCTAGAAACTTGCATGTTGCACCATAATGTCTTTCTCATCATCAGTGCGCCACAACCGAGTCAAAGCTGGGTCCATTGTGTCCTCTAAATATATATTACCTGGAAAAATGTTTTTGTTTGCATTTGTTAAAAATAACCTAATTTCTTATGAGCCAACTTGACAAAAAAAAAAGAATTATTTCCATTAACAAGGGTTGAACGATTGGTTTCTCTCTTTATTTGGACCAAACATTAAGTAAATGCCTGATATTTACAGAAATTTCAACATCCGGATGGTGCAAAGTGCATGTTTTTGTACTAAGTAGACAATTAGATTGCTCAATCAGTAGGAGTTTGGAAGATCCAATGTCTAGGTCATTCATTAAGGGGACCAAATAGTCCATCCCTCCACCTATAATGAATAGAGCAGATAGTTGCAACAAGGGAACAAGAGAACTTCGGTAGATACGACAGTGGTGGCCGGTGAGCAGGCACACGAATAAAATGGGCTTCACGTGTGTGTGTTCTCACAAGCCGTGTTTGTTAGGAGGCAGTAGTAGGTGCAACGGAATGGAATATAGGTATATAGTCACACTATGCTACACCTTTATATTATTCAGGGCATATATATACCAGACCACCTTGTTTGTCTAGAGCGTTTTGAGCTCAGACTCCATCCATTTTGCATTCCTGCAGGTGGTGATTGTTAAGGCTGTTCAGGAGACACAAAGGTCGGGATTATGATGACGTTTGCCCAGTTGCACATATGACTATTGTTCGCACTCTGATTTCAGTTGCTGCCACCCCATCCTAGACTATCTCTGAGATGGATGTCAAGAATGTGTTCCTTCATGGTGATTTGCATGAAGAGGTGTATATGCAGCCACCCTTGGTGTTGACGCCCCTTTAGGACATGTATGTCGTCTTCATCGCGTGTTATATGGCTTGAAACAAGCTCCATGTGCTTGGTTTGAGTGCTTTGTCTCTGTCATAAGAGCTGTTTAGTTTTTCTCCTAGTGATCGGTCATGATCCTGCTCTCTTCATTCACTCTTCTTCATGGGGACACACCTTGCTACTTTTATATGTTGATGATATGCTGATTACGGGTGATGATCCAGAACATATCTCTCGTGTGAAGAAGCATCTTGCTGAGCAGTTTCAGATGTCTGATTTGGGTCCTCTTAGTTATTTCTTAGGGATTGAGGTTTTGCATTCTGAAAAAGGATGTTATCTTTCCCGGTCTAACTACATTCAGGACCTTATTGCACGTTCTGGCATAAGCTACCATCGCACGGCTGCCACACCAATGGATCTTCACTTGCACCTTCGCCCAATTGATGGTACACCTTTGGAGGATCCTTCTCGATATCGGCATATTGTGGGTAGCCTTGTTTATCTCACAGTTATCAAACTTGATATTGCTCATACAGTTCACATTTTGAGCCAGTTTGTCAATGCTTCTACCTCTGTTCATTACAGTCATTTGCTTTGTGTATTGCGGTACTTGCGAGGGACAACGGCTCAATGTCTATTCTTCGCTTCAGCTTCATGCTTACTCGGACTCCACTTGGGCGAGTGATCCCTCGTATCGTCGTCTATTACAGGCTATTGTGTTCTTCTTGGTTCTTCCCCTATAGCATGGAAGTCCAAGAAGCAGGCAGCTGTATCTCGGTCAAGTACAAAGGCAAAACTTCGAGCACTTGCCACTACCACTTCAGAAATTATATGGCTACGGTGGCTGCTAGCTAATTTTGGTATCTCTTATGATGCTCCTACATCTCTTTTATACTTGGGGTTGATGCCTCATTTACTCAGTAACTTACCAAGCACATTGGGGTTGATGCCTCATTTACTCAGTCTCACTATCATCAGAAGACAATTGATCTCCAGTATATGCCCTTTGAACTGCAGTTGGCCGATTTCTTCACCAAAGCATAAACTAGATAGCAATATCGGCTTCACTTGTTGAAACTCAATGCGTCAGATCCTCCAATTGCACCTTGAGTTTGAAGGGGGTGTTAAAGTTGTTAAGCCATTATCATTGTTAGCCCATGTGGCCCGTCCTAGGCTCTATATATTGGCATCTTCCCTAATGGGACTATTGTTGGTCGAGATCCCTAATATTAGTGAAAGTGATCACACAAGATGAAGATGCCTTTGCTCCTCGTTCTGCTGTTCATCGCCACACTACTGGCGCCTGAAAATTTAATGATAGCTTAACAAATATTTTCCCAAAAATCATTTGACCCTGAAAAGTTAATGATAGCTTATGGGCTTCTTTTGATCCCTGTACCTGATCCTTTATAGTTCTGTAAGAAGAGTAAATATTTTTTTTCAAAAAAAAAATTTCAAAAAAAAATAATGATATGATAGCTACAATAATTTCCCCTGGAATCTAAAGATGGCTTATGGGCTTTTTTCTCCATCCCTGTATCTTTTTCAAAAACACGCAAGGATTAAAATTCCGACCAAAATTTGAGCTAGATATTTGGCTTATGCGATTTTGATGGTGGACGAAAGAAAATTTTCAAAATTTTGTCTAGAGCTAGATATGTGTTTTTTTTTATCGTTCTCTAAACTTATTTTCTATATTGTTTTGTCTTGTCTAATTCTTCTATCCAATAAATATATAGACATAAACATGTTAATAGTAGTTTGTCTAGAAGCCTTCTGTTTACAAAAATGTATACGTTTGTGGCATCTTAAAAAGGTTTCGTCGAATTTCATCAATTTTGATGGTAAATCCATGTGTACATTTGTCTTGCGAGATGAAGGACCTGAATAACCAAGGTGTCAAAATCAGGATCCAAACACCCCCTCCTCTCCCCACGATATAACCGTAATGTGTAGCCGTACGCCCGTACCCATCCATCGTCGTCGTCATCTCCTTCTAGAACGTCCATCCCCTGCCGACGCAAGCACTGTCGTAAGCAGAGGGCCGTCGCGGCGTCGCGCCACTGTACTGATCGTCGGAGAGGGACCCAACTACCCAACCGCCGTCCTGTCAGTGTATGAGGCGGGGAGAGCTATATATCTAGGGGTGTAAATGGTACGGATATTATCCGTCCGTATTCGAATCCGAATCCGTTTAGAAAGATTAAAGATCCGATCGTATCCGAGTCCGGACATTCAATATCTGATCCGTATTCGATTTATATCCGTATCCGAATAATGATAGTTGGATATATATGATGTCGATGTCCATCTAAATCTTATCCGACACCAACTCTTAATATCCGTATCCGATCCGAATTCGAAGAAAAAATATGAAAACAAATACGGTATTGGCAGTATCCATCCGTATTCTATTCGATTACACCCCTATATATATCTATCTACCCTATGTGTGTGCGCCGCATACAGCTTCCCAGCTCCTCCTCGTCCTCTCCTGCTAGCTCGTCACCAGCGAGCTGCGTGCAGGCAGATTTGCAAGAGCACGGTACGCCTAAAGATCGCTCGTCTTCTTCCTCCCTGCTCCGATCGAGGCCGTCCTCGCCTCCTGCATGCTCAGACCATCTGCACTCGTTACTCCATGCTTTCCGCTACGCTTGCATGCCGGAACATTTTGGCGTAAAACAGCTGCAGCCGGCTACTCCATCGTTCCGCCAAAGCTACCGGAAACGCTCCGTTCCGCTAGATTTGGGGGAGTACGGCGCTTTCCGCCATTCGCTCCACCGCAGCGAGCCCATCAACAGATTCTTCCTCCCGCGCTCCATCGGAAGAGAGAAGGCGCCCGGCCGGAGGAGGCTGCAGCGCCGGTGGGAGTTGAGGAGGACGCTGTCGTCGCCCGTCGCCTGTGCGAGCCGCCTTCTTCGCCCGTCGGCCGCGGAGGAGACATACGAGAAGGCAAATCGAGCGGCGAGCTGCGGGCAGACGAGGAGAGGGGGCAGACGAGGCGTATCCGCGCTGCATGGCCGCCGGCGTCCCAGATCCGGCTGCGGGGAGAGGTTAGGACGCCGACGGGGAGAGGGTAGGCAGTGGATCCGGTGGCGGTGGGGGAGAGAGCGGTGGCGAGCGAGCAGGCGGCATTCGAGAAAGGAGGGCGCGACGGGGAAGCAGGCGGCGGGCAGGGGAGACGAGGCGCGGCGGCTGCAGGTGGGAGAGGTGGCGGAGTCGATGCGAGCGGCGGTCGGGGCTTGGCAGTGGGCGGTGGTTGGGGAGCGGGCGATGAGTGGAGCGGTGGAGACGAGAAGAGGGGGAAGGAGGTGAAAAAGCCTGGGCCCGCATGTCATTGGTAGCGTATTAGAGGGGTGTGATATGGTAGTAGTGATGGATGAATAAAATATTGATTGGTTGGATATAGAGGAAATATTTGGAGTAATAAGACTGTGAAAGAATTTGATTTGGAGGAAAGAATCTCGCTGACTAAAATATTCTTTTTAGAGGAGAAATTTGGAGTAACCGCAGTGCACATAGTCTCACACCACGCTAGTCATGAAGTAATCCAGCTGAGCTAGCTAGCTACCATTTCGATCTCACTCCACGCTAGCTGACACGTACGTGCACAATGCAAGGTGACTGATGAGAATGGACAACTTATTAATTTGCTAGCAACTACAGTACTACTAGTGACTGGTACGACTAACGGGCTAGCTTCATGTTGTGTTGTGTGTCTGTCTGCTCTCACAGCCAAGGGGTCCTAGCCCCATTTGGTTAGGAAAACCCTGAGGAACTCCACAGGTGCTGAGTTTGATTTTTGGTGGAAGCGAATTTTTAGGCCGTGGTTAAAATTGTTCGTCCAAGAACTAGCTGTTCTGACCTCATAGTATATAACTCCATCCACCATCTTGCATTGCATCCCTATCCCTGCAGGTGGTGATCACAATTCACACCAACATGGTCAAGAAGATGCCTCTGCTCCTCCTCGCGCTGCTGCTCATCGCCGCCACACCTCTCCAGCCAGCGACGGCGCTCAACGTGCGGGGCCCGTTGCTCAAGTCGCAGACCTTCCTGTCGCCGCCCATCCTCCTCCTCCCGGGCTCCGTCTCCAACAAGTACTACCTCGACATCCCCTTCCCGCGCGGCCACCTGGCGCTCAAGAGCTTCAACGCCGAGGTCGTCGACGAGCGCGGCGCCCCCGTCCCGCTGCACGAGACCTACCTCCACCACTGGGTCGTCGAGCCCTACTACGCACCCGCGGGCAGCAGCACGGACGCCGCCGCCAAGAACGGCTCCTCGGAGCCGCCCAGTAGGGTCGTCATGGCGCGCAACGCCGGCGTGTGCGCCAACGCCCTGGGCCAGTACTACGGGCTGGGGTCCGAGACCCGGCGCACCGCCACGTGGGTGCCCGACCCCTACGGCGTCGAGGTCGGCGGCCAAGCCCCCGCGGGGCACGACCAGCGCTGGCTCCTCAACGTCCACGCCATCGACACCCGCGCCGCCGTAGACAGGCTCGGCTGCACCGAGTGCCGCTGCGCCCTGTACAACGTCTCCGTCGACGAGCACGGCCGCGCCATCGGGCAAAACTACACCGGCGGCCTCCGCTGCTGCTACGACGACACCCGGTGCGCCGTCGACGCCGCGGCGCTCGCGCGCGGCGAGCGGGAGATGGCGGCCAGGAAGGTGTTCCTGCGCTACACCGTGACGTGGCAGGACTGGAGCCCCGCGGTGCGGCCCGTGCGGATCTACATCTTCGACGTCACCGACACGGCGCTGCTGGAGGGGAAGCCGGCGGGGACCGCGTGCCGGGTGGAGTACGAGGTGGAGGAGGAGGCGTGCGGCGGCGGCTCCTGCGTGCACGTGCTGACGACGAAGCAGGTGGTGCCGCGGGGCGGCGACCTCGTGTACGGCATGGCGCACCAGCACGCGGGCGGCATCGCCGCGTCCCTGCACGGCGACGACGGCCGGCTGCTGTGCGAGTCGGTGGCCACGTACGGCGACGGGGAGGAGCCCGGGAACGAGGCCGGGTACATCGTCGGCATGTCCACGTGCTACCCCACGCCGGGGAGCGTCAGGGTGCGCGACGGCGAGGCGCTCACCGTCGTGTCCAACTACAGCAGCGACCGGCAGCGCACCGGCGTCATGGGGCTCTTCTACATCCTCGTCGCCGACCACGTGGAGCAGCAGCAGGAGGAGGAGGAGCAGCAGAAGCCGGGCCTGTGCTTCAGCTTCCCCGTCTCATGTGAGCACTCTCACTCAGAATCAGTGAATCTCATGCATCTCTCACTGTTCTCAAGTTGATTTCTTATATGGTTTTATTATACGTAGTGGTATTTTTTTTCTTGAACATCTCGTAATTAATTAATAATTAGTCAATCAACCCGTGTCGCACGGTTTAGAGTCTTAAATGTATTATGCGTAGCCGTACAACCCGAGACGTTTTACAGTGGTTGGAACGGAACCAGGGGAACCAAGGGAAACCATGTATTTTTTAATTTTTATGGCCGAATTATATAATAAAAATTATAAATTTAAAATAATTATTGGTATCGGACCCACCGTTTTTTGCTCCGGACCTATCTATTTGGTTCTGTGTGGTTCTAGTTCCATGGTTCCGTCTATTTATAAGTCGTTAGATCTTGCTTGATGAACGGCTCTCATTTTTTCCAACCACCATAAAATTTCTAGTACAACATATATAGATCTATTTTTATAATTAAGTTTTTATAATAGCATATCTTGCTATTTTATATGTATGCTTAATTGATTTAGATAATCTTTGATCGATTGCAAAAATAGGTGATTTTAATATAATTTTGAGGGGTTATTTTCATCATATTAACCGTCATAATAACTAAGATGAACAATTCAAATATAAATTAAAGGGGATATTTGGTATTATCCTATCAAAATGGCAAATGTGAGCAATTAGATATAAATTTAGGGTGTTATTTCATATTTTCTTTTATATTGGTAGAGTGGGCAATTAATATGTAGTTTTAGGGGTTATTTAATATTATTTTCATAATGGCAATGGTGGATGATTACTTAATTAGAAAACAGATCTAATGGCTATTAAGATTCCAATATGTCAATTGATGATAGGGTATTTTTTATTATTGTGACAATTTCTATGATTTTATTTTTTTTCTAGCGCATCTTGTGAGGATTGGCGTGGAAATTTCAAAAAGAGTCTACAAAATATCTGTTTTATGGAAAGGTTTCTAGCATCTTTAATGGAAAAAAACAAAAACTAAAGGTAAATTTAAAAATAAGAAAAATCTAAAAAAAAGAGAAGAAGTTGTTTTCCTTGAGAATTGAACTCAAGATCTTTCATAATATCAGAGGTGGGTAATTACTTAGAAAATATATAATGTGAAAAAAAGAGAATATTTGCTTTCAGAGTTTCTAACGCGCTTTGAAATTGATGCAATTTTTAGAATTTTTGATTAGTAATAGTAAGATAAGATGTTGCAGGGTGCCTACCGTCATGGCTGTCGAGCAGCCTGCAGTGAGGAGAAGCCACCTTTTATATAAATATTTGGGTGCAAGAAACTACGTCATGCATTTCAAGGATCAGAAAAATACTATGATCAGAGACGGAGATGTTACGCTTTGGAAACTTGGCCCCTGAGATAAGCTGTAGCTTGTCCTGTCATTAGTAGCAAGACAAGCGTAGGTGTTCGTTCCGCAAATAATTCCTCTCTTGCACGTACGTACGTATACGTACGGGGTTTAGCGACTGCAAGTAGTGAGGACCAGATCGATGTACAATGTCTCGTACAAAAAATTAATGTTGATATCTAGTGCACGTTTTTTAGCTGAGGTGTATATACTGGTGCACGCGTATGGTCGCATACATGATCTAGCCGCTAGCACTGCCTCCCTTGCAAAGTTGCAAAGTGACACCGACGCCTCGTCAGAGAGTCATTGGCTACTTTAAGACCAAGTGCAACAGTTTGTGTATATGGTTGTGCAAATACAAAATTGCACAATGAAATAGAGGTTGTGCATTTTGTACAATGGCATGCATTTGCATCGCTGCCGACGGCCTAATGCAGCAACACGACAAACCACTAGCGTGTGCAGGCAAAGCAACTGGCGTTCATCACAACTCACCAGTGTTGCTAGTAGTACTATACTATACTAGCAATCAAAAAAAAGTAGTACTATACTAACATAGTCACCTCTTCCCGCCCATGGAATGGAACAATCAAATCTTAATTCTAATAAATGGCCTTCACGGTCGGAGAAACTAGGTTGCATATGCGAAATTGCCCTGTTATTGCCCGTCACAGTCATTCATCGTTGCTAACGACCGTACTAATGCACGGACATCTGAGTTATCTTACTGTATCTTACTTCTTACTAACCAGAGGTTAAAAAAACACGAATTACAACACGTTAGAAAAATAGAGAAATTCTAGAAATTTCCGTAGAAATAAGAAACATCGAACCATCTATCCAGTAGTCTCTAATAATAATAACCATTGAATCTATTATATTTTCTACATATCCATTTCCCTCTCCCGCCGTGCGCCCACCACACCACCCAGCCGCTCATGTCTGCAACCACACACACGCACCGACCAGTGTGTGACACCCTCTCCTCTCGTGAGCGCTGAGCCCAGGACAACCCATGGCAGCCACGGCCGTCGCAGCGTCTGTCGGTGGCCCGGGGGCTCGGTGGGAAGCCCCTGTGCGTGGAGGGCAACAGCCCGGCGTCGCTCCGCGTCCTGTACTCGCCGCGACGCTCCGTCGTCGTCCGGGCGTCCATGCAGGGCCAGCAGCACCCGGCCAGGGAGTGGGCGGGCGCGGCGGCCGTGGCCGCTGCAGAAATCCCGTTCTATGTCATGTATGCTCTCATGCATGATCATCTAGAGCTGTAGAGCATCAATAATGGCATACTGGTACCTCAAATCTCTTAATCATTTCGAAACTTTTTACTAACAGAATGGAATGATCACAGTTGGGTGATTGGGTCTCGGCACCCTTCTTTTCTTTCCCCGCCAGCATGCAGGAGAAGATGAGATGACAGGCTGGTGTTTTGCCTGCTTCTTCTCTCCCGACACTTCATTCAGAAATGCCTATTGTTTTAGAAAATCAAATCAATTTCCCAAGACTGACAGAGTAGCTAGAGGTTCATATGGTGCCTAATGCTGCTACTATTTGCTAACATCTTCAGATTCTCAACTAGGTTGTTGTAGCTGCTTTCCCAATAGTTATCCTAGATTGCCTGATTCAGATATGTTGTTGATCATCCTTCTCTCTCACAAACACCAAATCAACAACTGTCCATGCCAGAACCAATCTTTGCTGGCTTTTCTGTTGGTGTATGTTACAGTTTTATTATATCCTTTGTTCCATGAATCTATTTTTGACGTCCTGTTACATGAATCTTACAATTAATTTTTTTTATCTTCTCAGTTCTCACACGCATCATGCATTGATGTGCTATGAGAATTTTTTAAATTAGGCGTGGAAACAACAGATGCACCATAGGCATAAAAAAACTCAGACATATCAATGCATTTTTTTTTGGCATATGTCCTGCTAGTGATTTATCTTCTTCTCGAGTTAAAATTTCCTTCTCTTGAAGCACAGAAAACATAAACATAGTTTGTCCAGATTAACCAAGACAGTACATATGAAATGAATGGAACTATGCGATTTTTAGCAAGTCATGCTTATGTTTATATGAATGTAATTTTTTTTTATAAACATCTAAGACCAGGTAGCAATCAAAATATTGGTGTCTTGTTTGTGTTTCTGCAGTCATCCGGCCTATGCATATTTCTACAGAATGGACTGCAATAGGGTCTGATGATGGCGCTTATGAATTCATAATTCACGAGCAGATCCCATCTACGTATACTACTTGAAGTGGTTTTAGAGATCAAACCAATTTCAGAGATACATTGTTCAGATGTGACACTTTTGATACATAGGTGGAGATCAAACATATGTTATTAACACCATGCCCTTGATTAGTAATCAAGTGTTACAATCTTGTATGTGTTAGTAATTCATTAGTTTGATGATGCTTGGAAGTTTTGCTGCCTTGTTCACATGAAAAAGATGTGTGATTTATTTAAAAAAACACTTATTTGTGTTCCTTTATACATTTTTTTATATGCAAAGTCTCATTTTTTTTCCTTGAATGTTTTCCTTTATGTTGCTGGATGACGGCTGGATGTGTCATGCTATTAGCCAAAAGGTGCTGGATCAGAAATACCGCCTTTATTACAGGAATAAGTGAATTAA
This sequence comes from Paspalum notatum, assembly GCA_022530915.1. Classification (NCBI taxonomy): domain Eukaryota; kingdom Viridiplantae; phylum Streptophyta; class Magnoliopsida; order Poales; family Poaceae; genus Paspalum; species Paspalum notatum. Next base: position 2,323,303 of record CM039691.1, read on the forward strand.
TTAACTTCTATATATGTATATATATTGTTGAAAATTATTTAATACTAGCATATGTATTTTGAAAAAAACAAGCTCCTTGTTTGACATTCAATCAGTGTTTCATTGTTGAAAGACACAATATTAGGAATATGTAGTATATATAGGTGTATATCCATAGAATTGTATTTTATCTTGACTTGTGCACCAAGCTATATTGGCTCTATATATACAAGTTGCCCCCTCATCCAAGGGTGTGGTGTTCTCCCAAATCTTCTTTACACACAACTCATTCATATTATGTTATTTGCAGTCCATTCCGTGTTTCTCTTTTATGAGTTGAGAAGTCTTCAATGTTTTCTTTAACATAGTGTATATCGTTCTTCTAGATCAATATGCTCAATAAATTGAAAGTGAATCAGCTGAGGCAAATTTTGAAAAAAATCGAAAAGGACACCGCAGGAGGCAAAAAGGTTGTAGCAAGAAGAGTTTGTGAAGAGATTGGGCTTCATCGTTTATCTATTAATAATCTCCGTTCTTTATGAAATCATGTGGAGTTGAAATGGAAAATGATACAAAGGATCAATTATTATCAAAGTTGAAAATGTTATTATAATACAATTAAAGGTAAACTAACTACTTGTCGGTTTCTTTGAATTGAGATATGAGTTACAAACACAGTACCTACGAAGCTAGAAATGCTTAACTTTTCTAATACTCAGCCACTGTACAAACAAGTCATGTTCATATGTGTTGTTGCCGAAATGCAACAGAGAGAAGGTACTTCTGCAGAAGATCTCTCAGGAGAAGCGGAGGGCACCTTCCTCAGGAGAGGAAATGGCGCATAGTCATTCCCTTTCCCCTGCCCTAGGGCTGCTTATATAGTAGAGGAGGTGACTATTTTTTCATATTCCATTAGCCTTTCTAGATATTACAAATGGGTCCCTATATATTACAAAGAGGCCCCTACTAGGCCTATTTCCCCAATAGTATTCCCTCAGTTGCTTGGGCTTGATTGGTACAACAAAGCGAAGCAGCTAAAACAAGGAAAAAGGCCTAGCTCGTACTATGATTTCAACAGTGAGGAATGCCCTCACTCCTGCGCCCCTGTGCGTACGTCTTACTAAAAACTCCACCCCGAAAACCCTGTGGGAAAAAAAGGTATGGAGTAAAATGCACTACCAGCCCCTAAACTTATAAGGTTGTGTCATCCCGGCCCCTAAACTTTAAAAGTGCACATCAAAGTCCTTAGACTTGTAATTTGTGTCATTCCGGTTCCTAAAGTCTCAAAGGGCACATCCCGATCCCTAAACTTGTCCCGCGGTGTAGCGACGACTTCTTTATACAAGTAGCTATGAAGTAGGCCACCAATAGTTATGTGGTAGTGACCGGATTTAGGTTAAGTGAAATAAAGCATGCATGCTGCTACTAACATGTTTAATGCAGCAAGCCTTGAAAACTAACCTAGTAAGGAACTCTTAGATTGTAGAATGGTACAAGGCGCAATTTGCTACAACTACGGCCACGCATCATGAAGTACAGATGCTCAAAATTTGCCCCCGGCACTGCCTGAAAGAGCAGCTGAGAAAGCCCACGCACGATAACGATGCAGATGTCAATAGAGAATATAGATGCCGTTTGCCTAATGGAGCTCTATTTATTACAGCATAGCTAGTTATAACTAGCAATTGAGAATACATATCTGACAGATAAAGCCAAAATCCATATTGTTAATAAGAAATCGTGTGGTCAATCATAGAACAAAAAACACTTATAAATTATACTCTCTCCGTTCATTTTTATTTGTCGCGTTTTAGTTCAAAAATGAACTAACGGACGGCAAAGCTTGGCTGGGTCTAGTAGCGTAGAGATGCATGATAAGGTAATGATAAATGAAACATATATGGCGGGATTGCCTTTTGGTTTCATCAATTTCATTTAAATCTATACAGACGTCTCTTTCATGCTATGGATTTTAATGACATCTCCAAGAATGCTTCCTCGAAGGCAGTTATATGCAAGAGAGTGAAAATATGATAAAATAGTCGTGCTTAGTCGCGAAGGACATATAACAATTCTATTGTCGTCGGTTGATATTAACAGCATAGAGATTGCACTATCCTCTACACGCAACCTTCCAAATGAAATCGAGTTGTACAAACCCTTGCGGTTGAAGAGTTATGATGCCCTACAGTCATTGGAGGTTATAATCAAATGGACATTGAGTATGCAAATTGAAGAATTGCTCAGGATTTTGGTCATAACTATCAACAATGTCAAACAAACTTAGTCAGTACTAACTAAAACACTTATCATGAAAAATCAAAGCACAACAAAATAAATGATATTTACATACTCTTTGAACAAAATGAATGGTCAAACGTCGTATTTAAAAGTCAATGTCGATCGACTTAGGCCCCGTTTGGTTACTAGAGATTCTCATTATCTCGTGCTACAAAATCTGCAGAGGAGCCAAACAGGTCGGATTTTCGTAGGGATTTGATGTACAATGCCAACATTCCACTATCCAGCCGAACCCTGATATTTGGGGATAGTGTCCTAAGAATCTCAATAAAAAGATGATTTTGACCTTAAGAATAGTTGTCCTATCCAATCCTCATCCCGCACTCTGCTCCCTCTCCTCCCCGCTGGCCAGCGGCTGGCACCGCCTAGATCTCTCCCCTGACCCCAAGGTCCTTGTCGTTGCCTAGATCCATTTCCTCTGCCGCCAAATCCATCTCTACCGCCTCCCATCTAAACAGCACACGAGCGTTACAAACGAGTGCTGCCTTCGCTGGCCAGAAAAGCCCTCTCCTCCACCCCGGTAATCCATCTCTGCTGATTGAATCCCAACCGGTCTACTCTACCTGTCCTCGACGACATCGTCCCCAATTTTATTTTCCAATGGCAGCATACATAGTTGGAACAGTCTCTGCATGGCTGCATGTCTGCATCAGACATGGTTTTTCCTCTTCACCTTGTTGCTGCTGTGCTTGCTCCTTGTGTGATCTCCGAAGAAATAGATGATGTTGGATTATTTGCATTATGGAATTTACGTATCGTTTGATCCATTTGTCGTACGAGAAACACAAGCAATCCCTTGACCGTTTCTCAAGAGGCACACCAGCTATGCTAAAGGGCATGGAGGGAAAGGGGAAATGAACCGGCACATTAACCGATGCAATATCTCGACTACCAAACGGGATAATATTATGAGATTGTATTAATAGATTTTCCCTAGAATCCGGATTCTAAAGAATCTTGTAGCGACACCTTGTCCTCAGCTACCATATACTCGTAGTGCATAAACGTTGCTAGAAGTTGACCAGAGGTTATGTAGAATTGAAACATGGATACATTGGGAAAAAAAATGTGTGCGCACCTTTTGGAAGCCAAAAGTCAAAACATGCATATGCACTTGTGCATGTCGTTGCCTTGTGCTGCAAGAATTTATCGGACCTGTCGTGGTGCAAATGTCATCAAATGGGTCCAGGAAAGTGTCAAAATGCAGGGCTCAAGAACCCACGGGGAAAAAGGTCGCACGTTGCTCACGTTGATGCTCGATTTAATTTGATGGGTGCTCCGAAAGACCGTCTTCTGGTAGCACGGTACGTAGCAGGACTCCTAAATACTGTATAGTTGTCTGGCACGCACGTCTGGTTGCTGTGTGCTTACGTCAGTGCTGACGTCCAGGCGCTGAAGAATTGCACCGCACCTTGCTTTCAGCACATGATTCTTATTAGAGTACTATTATTTTTCCTGTTGACTGCTGTGTCCTTTGCCGTTCTGATCTGAGATGATCTGACTCGGCCTCTGTCGGCCAGTGCAATACAGCCACCTGCAAGCTCCAAGCTTGCATGCAGTGCAGACGGCGTACGTGCCACGACGTCGATAAATCCAACCATGGAAGACACGACAGAATTTTTTTTGGACTACGTACATGTGCAGGTGTAGTACACGACCGGCTCAGGATGTCAGAAACCGGGTGCTGCTTTAAGACATCGCGTTCGATATCAAAAGGACTTGTCACGTGTCATTATTTTAGTGTGCGAAAAACCGTTCGTTTTATTAAAAAATATTTAAAAATTTTATTTATTTTTTAGCAATTATGTTTGTAGTCATATTACAAACGTAGTTATAAAAAAATAAAAAATATTTATAAATAGTTTTTAAATAAAACGAATGATTTATCATACACGGAAATCGAAATAGGCGACAAATATTTTGGGACGGAGAGAGTAGATAGAAGTAAACTACTGGCTACTAGCGGTAGTAAAATAAGATAACTCAGGATGTCAACATGTTTTTTAAGGCTGAAGCTAGAGAATCCCCTGTCCACTCATCCCTCGTCCCTGTTTCAATTACCTTTTTCTTTATCTATCTGTGCCGTAACAATGTACAGAGATCCTATATAGGAGATGCGTTAGCTTTGGCCTAAGTAATTTGGTACGGTCGTCAGCCGCGACGGTGACTCTGACGGGCAATAACAGGGCAGGCAATTTCGATCGCATGCGCAAGCGCAGATAAAATCGTTAACGACGGTACAAAAATCTCACCTGCAACGAACCTTAGTTTTCTCCGACTGTGAACGTCATTTGTTAGAATTAAGATTTGATTGATCCATTCCATGGCGGGATGAGGTGACTATTAATATATTATACTACGGTACTAGCAATAGGGAACCGGATCGGATACGGACGGATATATACGGATTTAAATACAGATAATTATTTTTTTTTCGAAGCAGATTCGGATACGGACAGTGCCAAAATGCTCCGGATATTTATATACATCTCGTCGCCATACTAATACCCAATTTTGAATCGGATATTAACGGTTCGGACTCGGATATCGGACATCCCATTTAGTTTTTGAACCCTTCAGAACGAACGGATAGTCGGAAAATATCCGTCCCAGTTTGATCCCTAACCAGCAACAATGATGATGAACATCAGTTGCTTTGCTTGTACGCTGGTAGTTTGTCATTGCTGCGTTACAATAGCCATGACTTTATGACGAGGTGTCGCCGTGTCGCTTGGCTGGTACCCTAGTTAGAAGTATTAAATATAGTCTAATTATAAAACTAATTATACAGATGAACTAAACGGTGAGACGAATTTATTAAGTCTAATTAATCTATGATCTCGTCGTTTGTGTAATTAGTTTTTTAATTAAACCATATTTACTACTACTAATTATCATCTAAACATTCAATGCGACGTGAGCTAAAATTTAGCCCCCGATCCAATCACCCTCTGAATCATGCATGCGACCATATGCAACTCAGTTATTGGGTACATAAAAATACTAGATATCACAACAGTTTTTGGTACAAGAGATTGTACATCGATCTGGTCCTCACTACTTACACAGTAGCTAAATCCCGTACGTGCAAGAGGAATTATTTGCAGAACACACTTTTGTTTGCTAGTAATCACAGCACAAGCTACAGCTTATCAGTGGCCAAATTTCCGATCCAAAGCGTGTCATCTCCCATCTGTCTGATGATACTATTACTAGTAGTATTTTTTTTCTGATCCTTTTTAACTCTTGCACTCTATCCGTATAATCCGTATAATATAAAAGGTGCCCGTACTGGACTGTCCTCACAGGTTGTTCGACACCCACGACGGTAGGCACCCTGCAACATTATTAATTCCGAGATCGATGATCAATAAAAATACGTAAACCATATGGAAGATGGAAGAAGAAGCTTGCATTCTGAGAAAAAAAAAAGTGAAGAAGATTAATTCAGAAAGGGCTCATCAGTGCTCACATGAGACGGGGAAGCTGAAGCACATCAGGCCCGGCTTCTGCTGCTGCTCCTCCTGCTGCTGCTCCACCTCCACGTGGTCGGCGACGAGGATGTAGAAGAGCCCCATGACGCCGGTGTGCCGCCGCTCGCTGCTGTACTTGGACACAACGGTGAGCGCCTCGCCGTCGCGCACCCTGACGCTCCCCGGCGTCGGGTAGCACGTGGACATGCCGACGATGTACCCCGCCTCGTTCCCGGGCTCCTCCCCCTCGCCGTACGTCGCCACCGACTCGCACAGCAGCCGGCCGTCGTCGCCGCGCAGGGCCGCCGCGATGCCGCCCGAGTGCTGGTGCGCCACGCCGAACACGACGTCGCCGCCCCGCGGCACCACCTGCTCCGTCTCCAGCACGTGCACGCACGCGCCGCCGCTGCACGACTCCTCCACCTCGTACTCCACCCGGCACGCCGTCCCCGCCGGCTTCCCCTCCAGCAGCGCCGTGTCGGTGACGTCGAAGATGTAGATCCGCACGGGCACCACCGCGGCGCTCCAGTCCTGCCACGTCACGGTGTAGCGCAGGAACACCTTCCGCGCCGCCGCAGCCAGCTCGCCGCCGTCGACGGCGCACCGGGTGCCGTCGTAGCAGCAGCGGAGGCCGCCGGTGTAGTTGCGGCCGATGGCGCGGCCGTACTCGTCGACGGAGACGTTGTAGAGGGCGCAGCGGCACTCGGTGCAGCCGAGCGGGTCGACGGCGGCGCGGGTGTCGATGGCGTGGACGTTGAGGAGCCAGCGCTCGTCGTGCCCGGGCGGTGGGTGGCCGATCTCGATGCCGTAGGGGTCGGGCACCCAGGTGGCGGTGCGCCGGGTCTCGGACCCCAGGCCGTAGTACTGGCCCAGGGTGTTGGTGCACACGCCGGCGTTGCGCGCCATGACGACCTTGTTGGTAGGGAACGCGGCGGAGCCGTTCTTGGCGGCGGCGTCCGTGGCGCTGCCGGCGGGCGCGTAGTAGGGCTCGACGACCCAGTGGTGGAGGTAGGTCTCGTGCAGCGGGACGGGGGCGCCGCGCTCGTCGACGACCTCGGCGTTGAAGCTCTTGAGCGCCAGGTGGCCGCGCGGGAAGGGGATGTCGAGGTAGTACTTGTTGGAGACGGAGCCCGGGAGGAGGAGGATGGGCGGCGACAGGAAGGTCTGCGACTTGAGCAGCGGGCCCCGCACGCTGAGCGCCGACGCCGGCGGCAGATGCGCCGCGGCGGAGAGCAACGCGGCGGTGAGCAGCACGGTGAGCAGAGAAGGCATCTTGATCATCTTGTGTGAATTGTGATCACCACCACCTGCAGGAAGGCAATAAGATGGATGGAGTCTGAGCTCAGAACAGCAGCTGCTCTGGACAAACAAGCAAGATAGCCTGCTATGGTACTACATAATGCCCTGAAACTGAATAATATAAAGGTGCAGCAGCATAGTGCTCCTACAATGTATATAATATATTCCATTCCACCTACTATCTCCTCGCAACAAACACGGTTTTTGAATACATACACATGAAGCCCATTAGACCGTCTCCAACCGAATGCCAAAAAAAATATTGCCTATCACTATTCTAACTAGTCCCCTCTCTGTGTACAGTAATGCTATAGTATCAAACGATGCCAAACAGTACTATAGACAACCCATATAAACGCTCCATTGGATACGCCTTAAGCTGAGTCTAGCAGGTAAGGTAAATGGCCGTGTATAGTACAAAATAACACTGTAGCGACACTGTTTACAAAGAGATAGGTAGTTCGAATAGTGATAGAAAAGGAGGATATACTAGATGCTAGACTCAGTCAGAGGTGTTTGGATCCAGAGGCTAAACTTCAGCTCATGTCACATCGGATATTTGGACGCTAGTTAGAAGTATTAAACATGGTCTAATTATAAAACTAATTACACAGGCGATGACTAAACACCGAGACGAATTTATTAAGCCTAATTAATCGATGATTAATGAATGGTTAACGTAGCATCACATTTGCTAATCATAGATTAATTAGGCTTAATAAATTCGTCTCGCCGTTTAATCTTCATCTGTGTAATTAGTTTTATAATTAAACATTATTTAATACTTCTAACTAGCGTCTAAACAACCGATATGACCGGACTAAAAATTAGCCGGCTGGATCCAAACGGGCCCTAACGTGTGAGCGGCGTGGAGGGAATTAAAAGCTCTAGCTGAATTAATTCAAGACTACCAGTGATCGATCAATAGTCCAATGAGGTCAGGTAGAGGAGGAGGAGAGCAGCGAACCGACTGTTTGATTATTCGTTGTGATGGATTAGAAGAGATTCCTTCTTCACAGAACATTCTCTCTACTCCTGGAAACATTTATTTGGTACTAGCAAATTGCCTTGTGTTTTCTGCAATATAATGTATATAATATAACGTGCACTTTAATTAGTACCATTTGCCTACAATTTGTTAATAAATGTTAAATTTCACTGTCTTGGAAGAAAGTAACCACTACTTTTTGAAATAAGATAAGTTGATCAAACTTAGTGTCAAAAAAAAAATCAAAAGACCTATAAACTGGAATGCAGAGAGTACCAAATTGCGTTATGTTTTCTGCTATACATGATGCGCACCTTGGTACCCTCTGCCTATACTTTGGTACTAACGTTAAATTTTAGAGGTCTATTACCATGATTGGAAGGTACCAATGGTACTTTTAGGATAATGGTAAGTACCATGGTACAGGGTGTTTTTTTTATTAGAATTCGTATATAATATCCTTTTTAACCTTTAACTTAAAAAATGATTGGTACCGGTTTTACTTTATTTTGGTACTGGTCTCACATGTCACTCATTAGTACTTCGTAATTTTTAAGTCATTGGATCTGATGGTTTAGACATCAAACCCAATCAAGGTAAAAGTTGTATAAATTTTACTACAGTATCTTGGAAGAGCGTAAAAATCTCAATAGGAGAAGAGAAGTGAAAAGCGAGGAGGGGAGGGGGGATGCGGCCATGCATGCCTGCTGCTGGTAGCCTGGCACCGCACTACTACAGTACTTCCGTAATCAAGAAAGCAACCAGCTACTGACAGTTTGAAGCGAGCAGGACGAGGAAAATCAGTTGTACGCTGTACATGAGCAGTGAGCAGGACCACATATATAGCAGCGGCAGCAGCCTAATTTCAGTAACAAACACAGGACAAGCACATAACCATGCATCACGTTGATGGCTGGACAGTCCGGCCATACATGACGGGCCGGGGGAAAAAAGCGCAAGAGGATTCCCACTACGAAGAAGGCAAAATTCTTTTCCGAGAGAGACAAGGGGCCGGCTAGGATTAGTACTCTGTATATGAACTGACGCTTCATATATCATAGCAACTTTATTAATTATAAACTTTTATATATGAACGCGCAGCAAGAACTCTTATCTGCGTGTCGATATGTGTGTATCTATCTATCTATATGTGTGTGTGTGTGTATTAATGAGCAGGAGAAAGAAAAAGAAAATTAAACCGGTAGAGCTTCGTGTTTCAGGCAGGCAGCAGGTGACATAATCAAGCCGACCGGGGCATAATATAACGTGGGAGGCGAGATGAACACTAATAATCCTAGCCATGTCTAGGGATGATCAAGTGTTAACAGGTCGATGAAGCTTATAAGCTTCAGATGAAACCGAGGACGGACGACGTGGGAGGAGCACGCAGGCAGGCAGAGCGGGAGGAAGAAGACGAGCGAGCTAGAGAGAGGCCGAGGCGTACCGTACAAATAATGAAATCTGGCTTGCCTGCAGATAGCTGGCGACGAGGAGAGGAGATCGAGGACGAGGAGGTGGGCCGCCGGCGGAACCGACCGGGGAAGCTTGCGGCGGCAGCACACAGGATAGATAGCTCCCCCGCCGCCTCTCTTTATACTACTACAGGGCTGGACGGCGGTTCGGGTTGGATAGATCCCAGTGGCGCCACGCGGCCACGGCGCTCTGCTTACGACACTGCTTGCGTACGCCGTCGGGAGGGGAAGGAGGCCTTGTGGTGGTACTGTACTGGTCTGTATAATATACTACTACTAGTAGAACTCTTCTGTACAATAGTAGTAGAATACAAGGGCTCTCTCTCTCTCTCTCTGGATGACCGGATGTGAACGCGGCGGCCTCGGAGTTCACACGGCCGGGGACGACGTTCTAGAAGGAGATGGGCAGCCGCACTACGTACAGTATACGGCTAGCAGGATTATATCTATTTTCGCTGCGGCTGTAAAAGTAACCGGACCTGCTGCTGGAACAGTAAAAACAAGTATTTCAACAGTGAAAAGTGACAGCAGTAGCTGCAGCCGCAGCGATAAACAGCCAAACCAAATTTCAAAAAAAAAAAAAAACAGCCAAACCGAACAGGCTTTATAGGATAATTGGGTGTGGGGACTGGGCAGGAGTGTTGGATTCTGATTTTGACACCTTTCCCCCCTGGTCGAGCTCCTTTTGGAATAGCCATTGACATTGGCTATGTCTGTATTTCCTCGTCGCAACTCGCAATCGCAAGACACCGTACGTCTAGCTTAGTCATCTTCTTGTTTTGGAGGCATATGCTCTATGTCTTGGTTAATGAAAAGAATAATAGTATCTCTATTTTCTTGTTTGACGTTAGCTAATGGAGTACAAAATAATACTAATCGGCATCAAACATTGACGATCGGAGGGAGTATCACATAAATAGCCGATTCGCGGGATGAGGGCTTAATCTGAAATGCACTACTTGCACAAAGGATCTTTGGCGGCATATATATGGGATGGGACAAGGTCATACTCATACAGCTGAAACTCTATATATTGTCCGTGAGGTTCCTTTGACAGTTTACTTCTACCGTACCTGTGGCTGCATGCTCTCTTAGAATAAGATTTCGATTTGACTACACATAATTTGGCCAAAAGAAGAGAGGATAGCGAGGAAAGTTGCCTACTCTGTTGTCAAAAGCAGCCCGTACTATACAACACCTGTTCTTATGGATGTGTTGTAGCCAGACACCTTTTGTTACTCCAGTCCTCCTCTCAGAGCTGCTAGATGTGAAAATAGGTGATCGTTTTGTTTCAGTTGGCCGGATTTGGTTGAGTGATAAAAAGCCTCTAGTGCCTAGCAGAGTGCATGAACCAGAGCTTGTATCTTTAAAAGGATAATGGGATGCCAAAAAATCCCATAAGCTCTCATTAATTCTTTTGGGAGAGTTTGTTGTTTTTCCATCTATAGAACTAATGAACTATACAGGTTCTAAATAATCAATCTATAAATAAGAAAAAAATGCAGTGGATGCCGAACAAGAAAAGGTAACGGGATGGAAAAAAAAAAACAAGGGATGCCAAAAAAATAAAAGAAGAAAAAAATATAAGGGATTGCCAAACAAAAATAATGTTGTGAGTGGGATTTGAACCCACGCCCTTTCGGACCAGAACCTTAATCTGGCGCCTTAGACCAACTCGGCTATCTCAACGTTTGATGACCTGCTTTTCCTTTCACTAAATTATACGGTTATGAGAATTGGCGTCCATTTTGCCACCACAACATGGACACAGTCATATGATCTCACTGCACCTCCATACCACGGCAGCGTACTCTTGAAAGATGAAACAGATGTCAAAAGGAAGCCGACTTGGCTTCACTAAACATCGTGTGCTGTCGAATTTCCCCTTTTCACCACGCTAGCTGCTGTTGTTGCTTGTACATATGGCATCGATGTCTCCAGCCGCAACGTGCCAGGCTGCGCACGGCAGTCAGCACATGTCACTGTTATTGGGTTCCCAATCTGCCAAAATATGAGATAACACTGCTCCACGTACGGTCGTAGAGAAGGCAACTGAACTGACCACTCGATCAGCTCTCAGTTTCAACCTTATGTTTCCCTATCAGATCTAGTCAGAACAATACAATAGAGGACACCAGAAGATGGGGTTGGGGTCTGGCACACGGTATATCAGGATGATTATGCCTATCTACAGGACACCATTTATTGACAATTCCCGTCCAAAACCAGGCATCTTACATGTACCTTACACGTACTCTACAGTTCACTGTGTAGGAGCTCAACACACACGGCTCTCCGACCTCGAGGGAAATCAAAGAGGATAAGAACTCTATACCGGCACAAGAGGAGATTGCATGTACATGTAGATGCCCAAAATGATATGCTGTCACTCTACCAACCGTACTAGCTGGCATCAGACGCCAAGAATTTGAATGAGCCCTAATGTACAATTACCAGGGGCGGGCTGGAATGACAGAGCCGAGCGAGTCACCTCCCGGACATGAGGTTCACCAGGCCTTGGTTCTCCTGTAGCGCGTTCATGTCCCAGAACTCGCTTGTCGATGATAGGGTCATCAGCGCCACGACCACGGACCTCATCGTCGGCCGAGCCTTCGGGTCCTCCTGTGTGCACGCCCTTGCCAGCATTGTCATCTGCACAAGCCAAACCATGGGTCAGCAAACAGGGTAGAGGTGTTTCTGCAGCAGCAAAATTTTTTTCAGTCTCATAAGTGGTCTTGACCTTGAGAATGGAGTCGATTGGGTAGTCCTCGCCTAGCGCTGGATCAATCAGTCTCTGAAGGCCATCCTTTGGATCCGGTGTGTTGAGAGCCTCCTCAAACTGCAGTTTTCAGTACGGTGATTCGTGAGTCACCAAGGGGAATCATTGAGTGATATCAGTGTGCCCTATTTCTGTTGCCAAAACATCCACAAAGGCACCAACACATGACAACAAATGACATATGCAAAATCAAAAGTATTCCTCATTTATAAGCATGCAGCATAATGGAATACCAGATGATGAGGTCAAAACAATTACTCAGAACTTGATGCATTAAATTACTGATGCAGATTTTACACTGGCAAGTAAAAAACTACCCTCTAACGAAGCACAAGAACAGAAATTTTATTTCCTTTCATTAAGAAATTGTTCAGCACTTCTAGTATTTACGAAGTGAGCATGGCAGCCAAACCAATGCTAGAGCTAGAGTCCGTGTTTAAAGAAGCCACCAGACTGTTCCTTGGAAGCAAAACATAAAAGAAGTAGATTAAGCATGGCAGTTACCAGATAAGCCAATCCCTTTGAATCACTAGCAGATTCGGTCGATCTGACAATAGCATCTTTGGCTGAAATAAGTTCATAAAGAACAACACCAAAGGCATAGACATCAACCTTCGGAGAAACCTCACCATACCGAGCATATCTGCAAATGCCATACCCCATAGATGTCAATGTCCAGTGCATATGGTGGCTGCATAGCTATGCAATTACCAGATAATCATTGAAGGCACTTACTCAGGAGGCATGTAGCCAAATGTACCAACGATTCCACGAGTGGGCAGTGATGTATTTCCAACTTCTGTAAGTTTTGTTAAACCAAAATCTGCAACCTGTAGCAGACATTATTATTGAATGAGGGATGTGGGAAACATGTGCCAAAGACAAATGAACTAGTCAAACCTTTGCACGGTAGTTCTTGTCTATCAATATATTTGCTGATTTGATATCCCGATGTATATACACTGGAACAGTATGTTCATGTATATACTCGAGACCTCTTGCTGAATCTAGTGCAATTTGAACCCTGGCAGCCCAAGACAGAGGCTCATAACCTATATGAATGTATAATAGAGATTAACTTAGAGGAAGCACCAGAATAGACACAAGGAGTCAAGCTAAGAGGTGACAGGTACCTGTTCCACGCAAATGTTGGCTTAAGTTCCCATTCTCAATAAACTCATAGACAAGGAACAAAGAACTCTCAATGCAATAACCAATCAAGCGCACCTGTGTGAAATAAACATTGGTAATGGCAGCAAAAAGAAATATAAGGATTAATCAGAATGCAGATAACTGGGAAATTGCATGATTGTTCATCCTACAGAAAAAAACGTGTACTATTTCAAAAGGACGAGAATACAAGGATAATAACAGCCGAACCCATATATACCCTCCTCGATTTAAGTGATGTGAAGATATTGATGTGCACAATCTTCATGTATAAGGGTAATGCCATCCATCATCAGTGTAAGCTAACATAACAAGCTCATACAGAACTGATATTGGGACTTGTGCCACTCTTTCCCAGTGAATTGTGAGTGACTTGTAAAAGTTACCAACATGGGAAAGCAGTTTATCTAAGAATAAACATCCCTTGCTCCCCTAATTCCCACAACCAAGGCTAACCGACAGTAACCTCACCTATATTGTTCATAAAGTTTTAAATTGGTAGGAACTTTTTTCTGCTCCAGAGTAATTAGAATTCAAAGGAGTGTACTGCATCCCAGGCAGTATAATTAAAGTATCCATGAGGAAAAAATATAGGAAAGCAGAGACTTCTCCAAACAAACACATATGTCGATTGCTTATTATACTGTGAGCAAGTAAAGAAATTTAAGAGCAACATTTAATAATACACTGTGAAAGCAAAAAAAAAAAAAAAAGAATCACTAACCAGATTCAGATGATGAACATGTGTCAAAACCTTCAACTCAGCAAGGAACTCATGAGTAGCCTGCATATCCATTTTCTTTATGGCAGCTTTCTGGAGACACCGAAAGCAAACAAATTCAGATGAAGAATAGGTGTCTAAGATACATGCAAGACAAGGAAAAAAAAAAAACTAAAAAGGGAGTTTGAACTAACCTCACCCCTGAGCTCAGCATAATAAACAGCGCCAAAACCACCTTGCCCAATTTTATTACTCATGCTAAATCCCTCTGTGGCATTAAAAAGTTCTTCATAAGAGAACTCAACTGATTTGTCGACAGTAATTCCTGGAACTGCTGAGCCACTATCTTGGCTGGTTGACAGAGCAACTTTATCCATGGATGATGTAGTAGCTGCAGAAAAACAAATAATACAAATAATAGTAGTTTAAAAGAATGTAGAAGCTCCACTCCATTGTAATTATAAATAAGACAGGCTATCAAACGTAGCGGAAAATAAGGGGAAAGAGGACATATTATTCACGGATAACTAACTCTCTGTGTGCTCAGCACCCTTATGGGAGCTTCAAACACACAAAAGATCTTTTGGAAGGTCAAAGGCTTTATGTACTCAACAAGATTTTCAGATTTCTGAACACAACTAATTACGTAACAGGGTAATATCTGAGCATCAAAAGAATCATAACCACAAACAACGAAAGACAACATTTATGCTTGTAGGTTACTGACATGAATCATCAAAGGACAAACTTGTTTTACAGCAGCGATATTAAGCTTAGACATGCTTTTCTACGAAAGGTGTTGAAAGAGTAACTTTCTGTTGCTGGCTAATATGCATAGAACATTATCATTACCAAGTTGGGTAGAATCTTCAGAAGATGCAAGCAGCGCAGCCTTTTTCGCCTTTCTTCGTCTATAGAACATTATATATGCCAAGACACCCAAGACTAGTGCAACGACGCCACCAACAACTCCTCCTGCTATAGCTGCTATAGAACCTCCATGTCCTGGACCGAGTGGATGAATTGACAATGTGTAAAAAGATTGGTCTTTTTCTCACAAGAAGCATAATTAGCTTGCAAAAGGACAGTAGCTGCCTATACTGCACAAGATGAGGATGATTATCAGTATAAGTGCACAAGATGAGGATGATATTCAAGTGAGTATTATTATACAGGACAATATGGCAGGAAGCAGCACTTACCCTGGTGATGTTAAAGGACGGTAACTTCCATTGGGATCTGGAGAAACCAAAAAAAAAAAAAAAAAAAAAAGAGCAACTCATTATAGCAAGAAAATGCCAATCCGACAGAGTTCGCGGTGATGCTAGCTGCATTTCAAGGGTGAAAAAATGCTACAACATAGCTGCAGGTAACTGAATCATGCCACCAAAATGCCACCCCAGCAACTGCATGGTCACTGCTCAGATACCACTAGATCAGGAGATGCATTAAGGGTTTAGCGGGAAATTTTCCATGGAACTGTACACATTCAGTTTGAGACACAGAGTATTCAGTAATTGTGCATTAACAGATGCCATAGTGAGAATCAGTCGGTTCTTCCTCTAATTGCAAGCACAATCAACACAGTTGTAAGTAGGAACATGAGCTAACACAAATGGCCTTTCCAATTCCATCAGAAAGCGAACCCTATCAGCAACCTAACAGGAAACTACAGCGGAGATTTCTGTGCAAGACAAGCTAGAATTGAGTTCGGTTCTGTACAATTGAATTGGCACCACACCCGATCGAGCAGCAGCAGCAGGTACGGTAGAAATTAACACAAATGGGGAGGTCACCCACCTTTGACGGGGATGAAGATGAGGCCGCTGGTGTTGGTGCTCATGCCGGGGTTATACTCGTTGAGCAGTTGCAAATCCGCGGGCGAGGAGAAGCTGTTGTTTTGCGCGATGGAGGTGAGGTTCTGTCCGTCGCTGAGCGGGTACGTGAGGAATAGCCCATAATCAGGTGAAATGCTGGCGTCGCCGCAGGAGCAGTTGACGGTGACGTTGACGGTGGCGGTGTCGGGGATGTTGTTGGCGGGGTAGGAGTTGGCCTGGCTGAGCCAGTCGGCGGTGGTGAGGTTGGAGAAGTTGGCGGCGATGGAGGCGTAGGTGTCGCCGGTTTGGACCTTGTAGGGGAAGGAGCCGGCGAGGTAGGTGCCGAGGGGCGCCTTCTGCGTGGTGAGGCAGGCGCAGGGGAAGTTGATGTTGACGCTCTGCCCCGCCGCGATGAAGTCGAGGTTGGTGACCGTGGGGTTGTAGGGCGCCAGCTCGTGGTAGTCGGAGATGTTGAAGAGCGCCGCGATGGAGATCAGGTTCTGGTTCCGGGAGATGAGGTAGGACGCCAGAGCCAGGCTGCAGCCGGACGTGCAGCCGTCCCCCGCCGCCGACGCGGCCCCCGCGAGCAGGAGGAGGAGGAGGAGCCGCGGGAGGAGGTGGCGGTGGCGCGCCGGCGCCATGGGGGCCGAGGAAGGAGGGTAGGGGCCGGGGGAAGCTTAGCTAGCCGCCGCGGAAGCGGGGAGGCATCGGAATCGGAGGGAGGGGGAGGTGCGGCCCGGGCGGGGTTGGGGGGGGGAAGCACGCGGCGACGAAGGGCCCGGGCGGGAGTTTGACTCGCGGCGCGGGCAGGCGGAGGTAGTGGGGTGAGGCTGGCAGGTGGGGCAGGCTGGGGTAGCAGCCAACGGCCGGTGGACACGTCGCGTGGCCCACCATGTGGGTGGTCGTTAGCGGGAGGCGCCGTGGGCCGCCCGTGGCGAGGGCGTCGGAACTCGGAAGAAGTCGGCATGGGAGGGAGAGGGGAGACGGGGCCAGCGACGGCGGCGGTCAAAGGGTGCTGGAACAATTCGGCAGCGGTTCTTCCACAGGTCGGCCGCGGGTTTGCAAGTCGTCGTCTTGCTGTGTCCGTGGAAAATCCCCTCCTCTTCTTCTGCTACATCTTTTTCCCGTCTTAATCGCATTTTGTGTCGTATGCCATTTCATGATTGCCGCGCCGGATTTGGGCACTCTCATCCTTTCACCCCGGCCCGTTCGTTGTGATCAGCTACTTAAATACGGATCAGTGCTCCGGGCAACATTTGTTTGTTTATCCAGGAGGACTGCATTCTGCCGCCGCGCCTGTCAGCAGATGCGGCTTGACTGCCATCTGAAGACAAATTGAGCCAAAGCATCTAATCTCTAATGGAGCCAGGGATTGGTTCGTCGGTCTCTGTCACTACTAAGCCTGACTGCCATCAGGCCGTGTACTCTGCTGCCTGCCAAAGTGGCAGATGTTTCTTTCTTTTTTTTTTTAATTTAATGGCTCTGGAACTCTCTTCTCACTGAATTCTCGTGAAAACAGAGTGACAAGAACGGCCGTGAAATCGAAAACGTAGGCGCTTCGCTTCCGCAGGTCGCCGGCCGTCGATCGTGTTTCATGTTACATCAGTTACTTCTGGTTTTTACTGCTCCTCATTATTATTAGTTTCTGCAATGCAAATAACGCCGATGATCCTGCCGTTGGGCTACCAGCTAACCGGGGTTGTGGTAGGGGCAGGAGACGGTGCAGACGGTCTGCACGACGGTGATCTCTGGAAATCTTCCTCTTCTTCTGCTACATCTTTAATCCCACTGGTAAAAATGTTCCGCACGTGGCAAATAATTTTTTTTATTTTTTGAAATAATTTTAGATAACAAAGAAAGTTAATTATTGTTAAACCACACGTAACAAATTTATAGAACTGACGAGATATATAATTTTTTTTTCAAAACAAAGCTTCATATTTAACGGATTCGATGACGTAAATTCATATTTGTCTCGCATGTGTTTGTTCTAAGTAAATGTAGAACACCGGTTATTGAAAAAATAAAAACTCAAAAAGCAGAACAACCTGGGCCGGTGTGGGCTGCGGAATTGGCCTAGCCCAACACACAGGGAGGTGCTCCATCGTAGCCGTCCGATCTAGATGGATGGCTCTCACGCGCGCCGGGAGCGGATCAAAATCGCCGCCAGGCCCATCCTCCAAACCTTAGCGCCCCCCCTCCCCCTCCCCCTCCCCCCCCCACACACACACATTTCTCTCGCCTGCTTCTACCTTCCACGCGTGGAGCCACGAGCTCGGGCGACCACCACCAGGCGAGCGCCAGCGTGGCTCTCCTCGCCGGAGTGCGCGCGTGGTCAGTTATGCGCGCGCCTCCGTTGAGCGGAGCTCCGGCGGTGCACGCGGTGGCTAGCGTCGCGCGCTTCCTCCCCCGTCCCCGCCTCGCGTCCTCGTCGTCCATCCTCTATCCGGCCGCCGCCCTCCCCCCGCCACCTCCTCGAGCGTCCACCAGGTTGGGCGTGCCGCCGTCGAGCAGCTAGGCGGTGGGGCTCCCCTCCCCCTCGCCTCGCGCCTCTCCTTCCTCCCGGACCGAGCGGCCAGATCGGCGCCCTCCCGCCGCGTCCTTCGGTACGAGCTCCTCCCGCATCTTTTGATTGGAACACGAACTGGTGGTTATGAGTACGCATATAATCGCATCTATGGGCGATGTGGGATTAAAAACAGCCTTGGATGGGCGAATCGGGCTTTGGTTCGGTGATCCGTGGGTGTGGGTATGCCTTTTTGGGTGAAAAAAAACCGAGGAAATTCCTCCGCGGAGGCTTGATTCCACAGCAGGAACAGACGTTCTGCCCGCGTTCCGTCGTGGTAACTCGGATTTGGGTGGGCCTGTACCCTTGCTGTGGGGACACGGTAGATCCATGAGTCTACGAGGATATAAATCTATTAGATGAAAATTAGTTTTGATTAAACTCGCTCTTTATAGTATATATTTGTGTGTCATATAGCATTTCCTGATTACCGAGCGCGTTTGGGCACTGTGATCCTTTGATCCGGTTTTGTGCGTTTCCTGGTTGCCTCCGTCAGGGGTTGAGCGAGCAACGTTTGTTTGTTTTATCCAGGACTGCCTCTCTGTCTCCCTGCTTGTCAGCATGTGCGTGCGGCTTCAGTGTTATCTCAAGACAAGACAGATGCTTACTCTTAATGGAGCCACGGAATTGGTTGTTCAGTCTCTGTCACTGCTACTAAAAGCCTGATTGCCGTCGTGCCGTGTACTCTGGCGAAGCGGCACATGTTTTTTTTTTTCTTTTTATTGGCGCTTCACTCTCTTCTCTCACTGAATTCTCCTGAAAATAGAGTGACAACAGCTTGCCGTTTTTTACTACTACTACTCGGGCGCTGCCGCACTGTCTTTGCTTAAAAAAACACGGTTTTGAAGGCAGTTTTGCTACATTGGCAGTGGTCTATTTCATTCTCAACCTTTAGACAGTGGTCTATTTCACCTTTGAACTTCAAAACCAGATATTTAACCCTCTAAACTTTGCAAAACTGGATAAAACATCCCTCAATGCGGTTTTGAGGATAGTTTTGCTACATTATTGGCACAGGAAAAAATATACGTAACCGCCCAATCTTTGGGTAGTGGTCTACTTCATCCCCAGAACTTCAAAACAGAATATTTAACCCCTTTAAAGTTCGTAAAACTAGATAAAACACCCCTAGAACGGTTTTACTACAGTGACACGCCAGGGTCCACATGTCAATACCCTCTCCTTTATTTCTCTTCCATTTTGCTCCCCTCCTCCTCTGCGGTCTAGCGGCCGCCGCATCCCATCTGCTTCGTGGTCGGGTGCCGCCGCGCCTCCACCTCGCTTGTGACCGAGCGCCAAAGCGCCCCCGCCTCCCGTGCGGCTGTCACGGCCCCTGCTCCACGAGCCACCCGCTCACCGCGGCCTCTGCACTGCAGCCGTGAGCAAGATGGAGGCATGGCAGCGCTCGACCTCGGAGGAGATGGGGTGCAGCGACCGCGAGACCGTTGAGGAGGAGGGGAGCAGAACGGGAGAGAAGAAGAGGAGAGGGGATAACACGTGGGCCCTAGCGTGTCACTGTAGTAAAACCTCCCTCAAAACTGCCCAAGTGGATGTTTTATCTGGTTTTTACGAAACTTTATGGGGTTAAATATCTAGTTTTGAAGTTTAGGGGATAAAATAGACCATTGTCTAAAGATTGAGGGATTATGTATACTTTTTCCCCTGTCAGTGTAGCGAGACCACTTTCAAAACCTTCCTAGAAGGTGTTTTATCTGGTTTTGCAAATTTTAGGAGGTTAAATATCCGGTTTGAAGTTTAGGGGGTGAAGTAGACCACCACCCAAAGTTTGGGGGTTATGTATAATTTTTCCTTAAAATTTCAGGCTTGACGAAACAACGGCCGTGAAAACCTAGGCGCTTTCGTTCCACAGGTCGCAATCGATCGTGTAGACATCAGCTATTCCTGGTTTTTACCTAGGACCTTAATTGTACTGTATGAATGTTACTACTGTCTTACTGGAAAATGTCGATTCCTCCTCATTATTATTATTATTAATTGCTGCATTGCAGGTAACGCCGGTGATCCTGCCGGGGCTAGCTACAACACTACCTAATTGTTGGGGTTGTAGTAGGGCAGGACGGTGTAGACGGTCTGCACGACGGTGAGGACGAGCAGGACGACGGCGGCGGCGGCGGACATGCTGGTCCACGGGTTGCTGAAGTAGTCGTGCACGAGCACGGCGCGGTGTCGGTTCCAGCTGCGGCCGCAGTGCGCCCTGACGTCGCGGAACATCTCCGCGTAGCAGTTGTTGACGAACTCGGGCGGCGGGCACAGCTCGCCCAGGTGCTTGTAGAACGCGGCCGTGTCCTCGTCGCCCCGGCCGAACACCCCCGCGCGCTGCAGGATCTCCACGTCGCGCCGGCCGTCCACCACCGACGCCATCAGCAGCACGTAGCTCACCAGCCGCTGCAGCCCCCGGCTCTGCTCGTACGCCAGCAGGTTCGCGAAGATGGCCTGGTTCGTGTAGCTCTCCACCGCCGGGATCTCCAGCGCGCCGTCCCGCGCGTCGAAGCTCACGTCCACCAGGCTCCGCGCCGACTTCTTCGCCCGGATCGCCACCCCCGCGTCCTTCAGCTCCGACGCCGGCGGCAGCTGCCACGGCATGCCCTCCTCCTCCACCGGCTTCGACGTCACCTCCTCGTCCAGCGGCTTCGACATCACCGGCGGCGGCAGGAACCAGTGGTAGTACAGGTGGAGCAGGTGGTGGATCTCGCCGTCGTCGGGGGGCCGGGAGCTCTCGGCGTCCCGCGAGGCGCCCATGTCGACGGTGAGGTAGTTGACGAGGACATTGGAGACGAAGTGGTCGCGGCCACCGCCACGCCCCCCCGTGGCGAGGTCGTAGAAGCGCTGGACCACGAAGAAGGGGAGCTGGTTCTCGAGCAGGAGGAGGTCGTTGTACACGTTCTGCATCGCCCAGGCGGCGTCCACCAGCGCGTCCTCCGCGCGCTCCTCGCCCTTGAGGAAGAACTCCACCACGAAGCAGCCGTCCAGGAGCAGGACCTCCGCGAGCTCGCGCGCCGACAGCGCCACGGGCTCTGCGTACCGCCGCCGCGCGCGGGGCTCCATGGCGACCGCCGCGCGCGCGTAGGTGGAGAGCGGCGCGCCGCCGCGGGACACCAGGTCGCGGAGGTACCGCCACTTGTGCGCCTCCATGGCGGACAGGTGCCGGCCGGCGGCGCGGTGGAAGGGCCCGATGGAGACCATCTGCGGCTCGTAGAGGTGACGGTTGCGGTCCCGCATCGGCCCCGCCACGCGGAAGATGGTGAACGGCTCGCTCTCGTGCGCCTTCCCGGGCAGCGCCGCCAGACGGAGTGCCATGCGCGCCGCCATCTCGTCGGCTTCCGCGTCGTTATCGTCGCCCACCTCTTCCTCCTCCTTATCGACGCAGCCGCTGCTCTCGTCCTCTCCTACATCGACGGTCTTCTCGGCGTGTGCACTGGTCACGCCATTGCTGACCACGGTGCCGCTCTCCAGTAGCAGGGGCTCCATTAGAGGCGAGTCCATGAGTGATCCAGGATGGCAGGCAGACAGACGATGCAGGACGGCGGGGCGTTAAGCAAGCAAGCAGAATGCGTGGGAAAGAACGGAGCCGCCATCGTAAACACCGGTGGACACTACATTGTCTTTGACAGGCTACACCATTATTAAAACTGTAAGCAAGGGACTAGCAACGCCGATAATTTCTATGACCAAATCACTTCAACGAAGCAGGTGCACCAGACAGCAGCCTGAGCACGAGGGCATTGAAATGTCCAAAAGTAACAGCTTTGGGAATGTCACTTTGCCTTGATCGCTAAGGAAATGAGAATGGTTCATCAATTGATTACCTTCCATGAGCTAGGCTCGACTATTCCAAACAAAAACATCTTACTAATTTGCATTTTGGCAACACATTCCATCTGAGCGCCAACAATAACAGACACGGCAGCTGAGACAAGTACTAACTGAAATTCGATTCCACTGTGGGCAGCTCAACAGTTCTCAGTGTGACCGTACACAGGGGCTAATAGTTCAGAAGTAACACAAATGGTTAATCTTTGTGTGGGTGAGACAATATATCAAGAAAACGACATTTCAAAGGAGCAAAAACATTGGCGAAACCTGCAAACTTCATAACTTCCAACCGCTATATCAAGACAACTTCATGTATGTATGGGGAAAAACTACCTTGCTGGGCTGTGTCAATACCCAAAGCGGCTACGTTTAGGCTAGTCGATCTTCTGGGCAATTGGTGAATGAATAAGATCATCATCCTGGGGGGGCTTCTTGAGTGATGGGCAGACAATCCGACAGCCAGAGTTTTCACTCCTGGTCACCTTGGGGGCCAACATGGGCAGGATAAGTTGCAGCAACATCCGCCCAGGTGCTTTGTCCTTCGGTCAGCTGCTTCACCACGGATGCCACCTCATTGATGTCCACCCGGATCTGCCCCTTGCTGTCCCTCTCACGAATGGTCACGTTTGTTGGTGAATCCACTGTTACAGCAAACGGGACACCAATCTCATCTGTCCTCGCGTATCTCCTCCCAATGGAAATAGCTGCAAGAAGACAAACAAGGTATATGCTTAGACAGATTTCACGCAGTCCAAAGATATCATCGGTTATACGGAACACTTTTTATTCGAATAAAAAGGCCATCATGAATCAATGTCCTTCATCAAATAAATGGTGACAGTATTTGAGATTGTATCACACATACCGGTAGTGTCAATGATGTGAGAGATACCGGCAGTCGTTAATGCTTTAGCAATCACCTTCGCGGCATCATCAAACTCTTGATTCTTTACCAGAGGGAACACGGTGCACTTGATAGGAGCCACAAGAGGAGGGAACCGGAAGACATTCAGTTGCTCCTCTTCAGATTTGCTAGGCCTTGTGTAAAATGAATGCTCAAACAAGCAGTATATGATCCTGCCTATGCCAAATGACGGCTCGATGACAGAAGGGGTGAAGACTCGCTGATGTTCCAGCTTCTTCTCCATGCTGATGGAAACCATCTTATTTGTAATCACCACGTCTTTTCCAAGTGTGCAGACTTTAAATTCCGTCTCACCCTTGGTTTCTAGTGCAGCTTTCATCTCCAACGCTTCCTTCTCACTCATAGCCTGATACAGTGATACCAATAAAAATATAGTTACAAAGGGAGGGAGGCATCACTACATCAGAAAACTAGCAGCAACATATAACAAATACAAGGAAAAGATGTGTTACCTCCAATGCTTCAAGGACCATCTTTTGGTTGCCCTTAAAAGCAAGGCCCAGGTCTTTCTTTGAGGGAACTATGACAAGTTTCTGCAATATTTAATATAAACAAACATGTAAGCATATGTCAATGCCATATATGGAGACTTCATTTTATAGTATAAAGGCTAAGTCTTGTATAATAGAGCACTCAAAATAATAGTTGAACTTGAACCATGTTTGGTGTAATAGGGTTTAACACGAAAAACAAGATATAGCTACAGAAGGAAAGTGAGGAATTCGATATGATTTCTCACCTCAACCTCTCTAGGCTTGGAGAATTTTTCATGAGCAACAAGTGGGACATTACTTTTCTCCTGTGAGATAGACAGCAGGCAATCACGCCGTCATTAGTAGCACATTGGCACACTAAACAGCGTATGTTGATACAAAATCCATTAAGAAAGTGTAGTCAAAACATGAAATTTAGCAACATATCCAAAAGACAAACATTAGTCTGAGAAATTTAGCAGGGTGTGAGAAAGATACAGTAAGCTTACAGAGTGAGCACGCAAATCATACGCAGATCTATCAGCAATGCCCACACACTCTATCCACCCATAAGAGCACTCTATCTCAGCATCCCAGCAGTCAGCAGCATAATGGGCCATCTCATTAGGTAGATGCTGCCTGAAGCGCAACCTACTCTTATCAATCCCCAAGCGTGTCAGGAAAAGATAGACCCTCCCAATGAAGTAACCAAGGGTCTCATTATTAACAGTTCCCTGTAAAGAACAATAGGGTAAAGGTTATAGAAATTATATCTAGTGTAAGAACAACATGCATCTAAACAAAAGAACAACAGAGAAGACGCTAAATTGCCAGGAAACACAAACCTTTGAAACTGCTTCCCCAAGCTTCATTGGCTTGGCTGACTCTCCTGATAGCTGCAGCTCTCTCGGAAACATCAAGAACTCCAAATCAGCAACATCAACAAATTTTGGATGTGATTTATCCTCTGGGTCCACAAAATGCTCGATCTCCGCCAATGTGAATTCACGCACTCGGAGAAGACCTTGGCGTGGCGAGATCTGATTGTCAAGTTCTAGACATAGTGAGTTGATTGAAAATAGAACATCTAAGCAATTGTTACATAACCAAAAACTGCTCTTTAGGAGCATAACCAACTCTTAAGTAGATGACAATGTACTGTTAACTATCAGAAAGTAATATATGAATTTCTCCCAGTATATTAATAAAAGCAAAATCTCCATAGAATCTTTGTTAGTTTCAAGAACAAAAAATTAAGCACTGAACCATAATGTAAATTACGGGCAGTGACTAAAGCAAGTCGTAATTGCTGAAGCAACAGGTAAATGGCACATAACGCAGTTGTTTATGGAAAATATGACAAAGATCACAAACCTCATTTCTAAATGCTTGCCCGATTTGAGCTGCTGCAAACGGAAGCTTTTGGCCATTATAATAGTACAGGTCCTTGAAGTTTACAAAAATACCCTGTGCAGTCTCCGGTCGCATATACCTATTTGCCCACAAATTGGACCTTTTTAGCCAATCAACACAAAAAGGATCATAATTACAGAAGTAATGGTTATATCTTACCCCACGCTAAGACCAGTGGGGCCGATAGATGTCTGGAACATAAGATTGAATGGGTAGGGATCAGAAAGCGGATTCCTTGTATCAGGGGCAACAATGCCATATTCCTTAATCTTTGCACCAAGTTCCTCGGCCGAGAGGTCATCCAAAATGGCAAGAACACGCTTAAATTCATCAGCCTTCTCTTGGGGCAAGGTAAGGTCTTTCTCAAGCTTCTCCTTGCAGAAATCTTTCAACAAGTGGTCAGCACGGTAGCATGTGCCTGTCTTCTCATCTTTCACCATGAGGTCAGTAAACTTCTCAACATGGCCAGATGCCTTCAAGACAACCTCAGGCGTCACACAGGGGCAATCAACCTCCAACATGTTCTCTTCCAAAACAAAGTGCTGGAAAGAAATTAAGAAACTAGGTAATCTTAGCAAAACAAAAGTATAATATGATGGATCATCAAAACACAAGAAATAGCTAAAAGTGTATCAGTTTGCACTAAAAACTACCAAAACACATTGTAAACCTATAATAATCAAAACTAAAAACACAAAGCGCACCAAGGAAGGCTAAATGATTGTAGCTTTGGATAGCACATTTTCCAATCAGTACTTGCTAACTGGTAAGAGATTTTTTTTTTTTTTTGACAAGATTAGTGTGACCAACGTACAGTTCTAAAGCGAAGAGAAGAAACTTCTTCATTGGCTCAGAGAAATAGCATAGAAATTACTGGCATAGTGGCATGACAAGAGTTTCGATAAGGTTAATGTCACCAATGTAGTATAAGCCTCAAGCGAGGAGAACAGACTTATTCATCAGCTCAGACAATTGTATAGAAGTTTGAAATAGGGGCTAATGCAACCCTCCTCTTAGGGGGGAAACAAAATTCTACACAATAAAAGGAACTACTTTTCCACAATCTTAATGCCAAACATGTCGTAATCTGCGAGCATCTGGGGACAGACAGATCGCGGGGCGTCACCTGGCGCCAGAATGAGAGGACGTTGGCCTTGACGCGGCACCCGGGCGGCCCATAGTCGTAGAGCCCCGCGACGCCGCGGTAGATCTTGAAGGAGGGTATGTAGAACAGCTTGCGCTCCAGCGTGTTCACCACGGCCTGCCGCAGCTCCTCCCTGGCGGCGCCGCCCGCGCCCGCCCCGACCGCCTGCTGCAGCCGGCGCGCGGCGGCGCCGGCCTCGACCTTGAGCGCCTTGAGCACCTCGACGGCGGCGTCCACGTCGGCCTTGGACGCGCCGCCGCCGGCCTTGAGCGCGCGCACGGCCTCGGCCTGACCGTCCACGGCGGCCTGCCGCTCCGCGAGCGAGCGCCGCAGCGCGTCCTCCGACGGCGCGGCCATGGAGGTGGCGGCGGCGGTGGAGTGGTGTCGGCGGCGCGCGGCGGCGGCGGCTAGGGTTGCGGCGGGCGGGGTTCTGGGTTTAGAGACAGCGAGGGGGCGGGGGAGAGAGGAGAAGATGAGATGGGGGCGGAATCGCATAAAGACCATGGACCATGGATCATGGGATGGATGCGCTCGCCGCGACGATGAAAGCGAGGCGCACCACAAAGATCGTGCGCAATGTTCATTTCAACCCTTTGCGTTTTGATTTATTGAGAAAAGGTGTGCAACCATGTAATACTACAAAGCAAATTCACCGATTACAGCACGCCCATTCAAATTTCATAATTCGTAGTTGTTTCATTTGCGCATTTGCACCAACCATGACTCCAAAGTTCTCAATGTTAGGCATTAAACTTGAATAAAGGTGCGCACCGTCTTGAGATTACTAAGGTAGTTCTGGATGAAGGGAGATAGTAGGGGTAGAATCGAGCCACAACTCATCGTCGGTTGAGACCAAATCAAACAAATCATCTATATGTTCGTCTATAATACGAAATTGATACTGTAGCTACAATATAGATAGAGTGAAGTTTGAATATAGGCAATGGGATAGACGATCTGCTGGAGTTAGTCTGATGTCTCGGTTCACCAAAGTTATTCCGTCCTCGCTGTTGTTCCTGAGGTATTCTTCAGTAGTACCATCTTTTGTTGTTTTGTTTTGGTTCAATGCTAGCCGCCACTTCCCTTGCAAATTGGTTAGCCCAATAGCCCATAGGCTACCAAACACTTGACTTTCAAAACCAACTTCTAGTAGTTTATTCTAACCGTTACAACATCGCAGTTTTGGCCTACCCTAGTGCAGATGGTGTTGGTGCTATTGTGCTAATGATGTAGTAGTTCTTAATATACATGAGTGCGTGGAATGCTAAATAAAGGCAGGTTCTAGGTTACGTGGATTGTTGAAACCAATATCTGGATTCGTTGCTAGGCTATGGAACTTTATAATTGGATATATAGATACAACACATCTAAAAATGTGTTTTTAAGACATAGATAGGTATAAAGGAAAGTTTTCAACATGCTAGACCTGCAAAAATCCTAGTGGCTGAGCCGGCCATTACATAGGATATATATGTAGAAATGTAACATTTATAACCATCCTTTGTCCAAATTTCCGTATGGTTTGAATCTTAGAGAATACCTTATTCACCAGCCCATTAGTGTAAAAGGGGTTTGGCCTCTGCCGACACTTGATCCTATGATGCTGTACATCATTTTCAAAATCATTATCAACTTTGAAAAAAATAAGTGAATTCAGAGTAAGGAAAAAAAGAGATGAGCACAAGAGGTGTGATGCGGCAAAGTAGTCGGTTGCATAAACCACCACACACAAATAGGACAAGTGAGGGAAATCAAAGATTTCTGTGCATCAGCAATTAATAAGTCAATGTTTATTTATGGTGCTAGCTAGGCATTGTTCTAAGGGCGTGTTTGGATCAAGGGGCTAAATTTTAGCTCTGTCACATCGGATATTTGAACGCTGGTTAGAAGTATTAAATATAGTTTAATTAAAAACTAATTACACATATGAAGACTAAACGGCGAGACATTTATTAAGCATAATTAATTTATGATTAGCAAATGTGATGCTAAAGTAATCATTCGTTAATCATGAATTAATTAGGTTTAATAAATTCGTCTCGACGTTTTGTTCTCGACTGTGTAATTAGTTTTCTAATTAAACCATATTTGATATTTTTAACTAGCATCCAAACATTCGATGTGACGTGAGATAAAATTTAGCCCTTAATCTTAATCTTAAAAGGCAAGTTGTACA
Organism: Paspalum notatum; assembly: GCA_022530915.1. NCBI lineage: Eukaryota > Viridiplantae > Streptophyta > Magnoliopsida > Poales > Poaceae > Paspalum > Paspalum notatum. Next base: position 2,351,833 of record CM039691.1, read on the forward strand.
TGGCAAATCCACTCGGAACAGGCTCCGTACTTTTGCTGTACTACTATACTAGGTAGACATCCTTCCCGACATCCTTGGCAGTGAATGAGAGCAAAGTTTTGTCAGTTTTTTTTTATTTTTTCAACGAATTTTGTCTGTTTTTGAGAGGGTGTATCTGAAACAACGCCTTGGATGCTGAGGGTGTGATCTGGGCCGCTCGGAACATTGGCCTGGACGGCGTGGATTCGGCCCTAAAGGATGGGAAGCCAAGGCCGGTCGCCGTCGCCGTCGCCGTCGCTGGGTGGAATGTGCAAATGGAAATGGGGGTGGCAGGATCTGATCCCATCCAGTCCAGTCCGATTTCCATGGCTCCCTCTTTCCGTCTTCTTTCTTTCCCAGTGGATGCAAAATCAATCATATGTCATCTAGTATGGGCAATCCTGGCTCTGCAGACCTTTGGTAGCGGTGGTACCATTCCAACACCGAACGGCTCCCCTGGTCTGGGTCCAAGGCCATAATCCCACTTGCAAACCGGGGTGTGCAGACGTACCTGATGAAGCTTATCGTCAGTCAGATCAGAGATCCATCAGATAAGAATGACGACGTGCCCTGGCTGTGGCTACCCCGGCGATAAGATAGATCCCAATGCAGCACAAGTCTTCAATATTTCGATTCCACTATTATCAACAGCGGCAGGCAGGCAGGTGTCTGACATATAATTATGCACTACTAGGCTGAAACCTACAGCCACCTCTTTTTTTTTTTTATCTTCTCTCGCAACTACCTACACTCACAGTTACACTGCGTAACAGCTGTGAGTGTGGATAGTTGAAATAGTGATGAGATATAAAATGGAAAAAGAGAAGGAGGTGGCTATTGGTTTCAGCGTTGCAATTACAAGTTGCAGCATTTTTCCAGACACTAGTTGCCTGTCAAGCTGACGGAACCTAGTACCTGTCACCCTCTTCTTCTTCATACGTACAGTACAGTACTACACATTGATGCATTTGCTTTGGCTGATGCACATTACTGCACATTGATGACATGTCTCTGAATACCATACCATTGCCACCCTAGCTAGCTGTGATAATCGATACTAGCAGTACCTGTGTATCAGCGTATATATGTGTGTAAAGGCTGCCTACATCGATAGAGTAAATGGAGTGCCTATAGTACTGTTTGACACTGCAGCGTGAAGAAAGAAACGAGGATTGTTGGAACAGTGAGAATAGAGATAGCACTCCATTTACTCTACCGGTTGGAGATATGCAGCGTGAAGAAAGAAACGAGGATTGTTGGAACAGTGAGAATAGAGATAGCACTCCATTTATTCCACCGGTTGGAGATAGTCTAAACATCACCTAAAGCTGTCTCCAATGAAACGCACTAAAGAGATGCCTCAAAACACTGTTTAACATAAATGCTGTACTACAGACAGAAAAAAAATTAGTTGAAATAGTATTTTGAAAAAAATACCAGCTAGCTTTCCTGCATACTATTGCATTACAGCTCTGCAACTGTGTATCTACTCAGAGCGTGTGTGAGTGTAACTGTACATGTGGGGTTTATCTAGCTAGCTAGCTAGCTAGGACGACCTCGCCACGGTGACCAATCCACCGAGGGCGCCGGCGACGACGCCGACGCCGTTCTGGCCGACGAGGACGACGACTCCGACTGCCCCGGCGGCGTCACCAGCCCCCCGCCGGCGCCGGCGGCTGAGGCGATGGCCTGCAGCTGCAGGTCCAGCATGTTGTCCCCGCCGCTCTGCAGGATGTGCGCGTAGCGGCCGAGGTCCGGGAACCCCTCCTGACCACCGGGGTGCGGCTGCGCCGTCGTCGATGGCGTCGAAGCTGCGGCGGCGTCGTCCGGGCGCTGCAGCTGCAGAGCAGAGTGGTGGCGGTGGACGGGCGGCGCGGGGAAGTTGAGCTTGGCCTTGGCGCCCTTGAAGCGCAGCGCGGCGTCGTCGTAGGCGCGCGCGGCGGCCTCGGCCGTGTCGAAGGTGCCCAGCCACACCCGCGCCGCCTTCACCGGGTCCCGGATCTCCGCCGCCCACTTGCCCCACGGCCGCTGCCTCACGCCGCGGTACCGCGGCCGCTGCTGCACCTGCTCCGCCGACGCCGACGCCGACGCCGACGCCTTCACTGAAACGCAAAGTGTTCATTAGCGTGGGCCCGCCCGACCAGAGTCACAAGCATAGCATGCATCTGGCTGCTTCCACTGGCCACCCGCACCTACGTGAATTGAACGGAACCGTCTTCGTTCTCGCTCGCCGCCGTGGAAATTAGAAATTTTTACTCCAGAAAAGATCCTCTCTCTTTTTTTTTAGTTTACTGTGAAATTGTTCTCGGCGCTGTCAATAAACCTTCGAGACTTATAATGAATAAAGTCTATATAAACGCCACGTCTCCTTTGAACAGAGGCCACGGTGAATGAGGTACTCACGCGTATCTCGTGCACACAGTAATAAATAAAAATCGGCAAAGGTAAAAAAAAAGTGGAGAGCCCTGCACTGTGCACACGGGAGGCGCACGTACGAGGAACCAAAGCACGCACCTTGCGGGCCGAGCAGCACGGGCGCCGGCGGCCGCGAGGCGAATACGGCGTCGTGCGGCGCTGACGGGCTCCTCCCGGCGGCGACGACGTGCGTGAGCGCGGCGACGATGATGGCGCGCTCGTCCTCCTCGCGCAGCGCTAGCGGGGGCGGCCGCCACGGCGCGCCGCTACCGCCGGCTCCTCCTGGCTCGCCGCCATGTCCCGGCCCCGGCCCCGGCGGCGGCGGGCCGGCGCTGTCGTCGCGACGGGTGCTCTGACCAGCGGGAGGAGGAGCGGCGGAGGCGGTTGCTCTGGGGCGATCCACGCTTGGGTATGTGTGTGCACGGCGCCAGCGCGAGCAAAGCAACGCCCATGTGTTCACGTGTCGACCTGTTAGCCTGCCTGCCTGCCTGCCTGCCTTAGCTGAGCCTGAGCCTGAGCTTCCGAGGGAGGTTGACGTTGCAGGGGAGGCAGGCGATAAGGATGGCCCTGATAAACTCTGAAAGTCTGAATTGATGATGATGGGGTGAGGTGAGTGGGAGCACTTCAAGAAGTCTCCCTTTATAACCAACCACCTCTGGACACCTCATCAGAGGCTCAGAGCTAGAGCTCCTCCCTGTATACTTTGCTTTGCTTGCCCCCCTCCTCAAAAAATCAGAACAACACAGTGCATTTTTGTACTATTTCAGTAACAGAAAATGGTACGTCAAAGGAGTGTTTTGGTTCAGTAATATTACTTATTGCAAACGTAAATGGTATAGGGGGGTCACAGGTAAAAATGGTTACAAAATTAACTAATTCCGTGCTTCATTTGCTTCAGACGGAGTTGAGCAGCCATGATTTATCTACACACTGTATTCGAGTACTCCTACACATATAGCGGTCCATGTCATATTATTCGAATGGTTTACTGCGACCTTCGGGGTGCACAACCAATTTTAGGAGCATATATAGACATGTCACATGTGCGTTCAGTGTAAGGGCCACGCATGCAATGTCTGGTGGTGCCGTGGTGGTCGTGGTGTGGCCGCGTGGTGCCTGCGTCACCAATGTAGTACACTCCAAAAAAATGACTAGCTTGGAGACTGTCAAAGATAAATATACCTTTTGTTCTTAAAATAAATTTGACTGATTAACTAGTCAAATTATATACATGTCAATCTATAGGACATTGATTTTTAGCGATGACGATGATGATAAGATAATTTTTAGTTGGATGTGCGTGGGGAGGTGAAACTGAGCTTTTTGCCGAGCACCGCTAGCCATTGTTCAGAAGGATCTGCTTTATGTCATTTGGAGCTTTTTTTGTGCAGGTGTAATAAGAGAGAGTTAAATGCAAAACTCTTGTGTTGATTAGAATATATAAACCTCCTTCGTAAAAACCCAAATAGATGTAATAACTTATAACCTCAGTATAATTTGATAATCAAATAGCATACCAAATTCTAAAATAAATTTAGAAGTCAATTTATTTTGTGATGGAGAGAGTACCTCTAGTTAAAAACTAAGCAACCCTATGTATTTGTAAGATAAAAAATAGTAGCAAATAATTATTTAAAAAACCCTGAAAATCGTAGCATCCGAGTTTGTGACAGTGTTGCCAAAATTAATTTTGGCAGGCCATTCATACCGTGCCCACTGAATCTGGTGGCGGTTCACGTTTGCACGATACCACGGATAAGTTTCTAGAGGGGGACCTCTCTCTCTCTCTTTCTCTTTGGAAAACGTGTGCATCAATGGTTGATCTCTGTGAATTGCTATGGGTCGGCTCCCATAATGACCTACCGACATGTACAAAAGTTACAAACCGCGTAGCTGTTTGTATTTGATGCAATGCATTTTGCCATGAGACAGGTATGGCTCCATCTGTAACGCCTGATCCGATCATACATGTATGATCTTCATGTGTGCAAGTATGAACCTATGAGACCCGAGAAACCATGTTGAATCTATACACATATTTTTTTAGATGAAGGAAAAAAAATCCAGCATCAACACTCACAGAAAATTGTATTTGGCCCAAATATTCACTTACATAACACTTAGGCTATAACACAAATTTAACGCACATCCAAAGATGAGAGGAGAATAGTGTATTTGTATATCTATACAGATATAAAAAACACATTTACATATGGATCTATTCAAAATCCAAAACCTATTACAAATTGAGATGAGACGAGTAATAATATGATAATGTCCAACCCCATTTTGATATTTGGTATATATTAATATATATCATCCCAATATTGCAAAGCGAATAGCTATACTTGTTAAGCTGACAAACATAGTACACGCTAGTTACGACCAAAATCAATCTATATGCTATTTATCCAGTTTTCTCTTAATCAGCAAAACACTTGTAAGCTTCCTAGTTATTTAATTTCCTAGTTAATCTCTTGTGCTTTGGGGGCCAAGATAAGGTTTCATACTTGGCAGCTTTATTGTAAGCTAGAGTAGCAGCACTACGAGGAAGCTTCAGCACGGCATCGCAGGTCAAGTCATTGACTTGTAGTCCTCTCTTTTCACACTTAGTCAAAATATTTAACTAAAGACTTTTAAAAAAGACAAAAAATATTAGGCTATTCTTCATGGAGGGTGCCATTTTACGCTTGCCAAAGGGGAAACATCATCAAAACTTGAGAGGTTAGACAAATGAAACAATACATCTAATAGACTAATACACAGTTTCATCTCATGGTTTTATACATAAGCCATATATTTAATTGTGTGTGATGCATGAGATTGGAAGTGTTATGAGTGAAAAGGAACCCTCTTACTATTTATTGAGTTTCAACATGTTTCATACTCTTAAAAGTAATGTACTCTCTCTAGTTCCAAAGTTTTTGTTGTTTTGGACAATGACTGAGTCAAACTTTGACTATAAATAACTTTTAAATTATTTAGTTTTGGAACTTGAAGGCCATGTCCATAAATTTGTCGTACTTTCACAAAAATAAGAATTACCTTACTTTCATAAAAGTATAAATGTATTTAATGTTTATCTATATTCGAAGAAAACATTGGTCAAAACTACATTTTTTGGAGACCATATCCTTGTCCAAAACGACAAGAATTTTGGGCCAATATTCTACCATGTCACCATAATTAATGAGGTGGCACACTATTTAACGAGAATAAAACTCCCACAAAAAAGGTTCTTAGATGACAGTCTTTTTTGTAAGGAAAATATTTAATGACTTTTTATATTGAGCTATATTTAATGACTTGAATATTCTTAAAATCCGTAGCAGCTAATTAATAATGCCTCCTCTTAAAAAGGGAAATGATGAGACTACTACCTATTGCTTCCGTGTCTCACTGAATAACCTTTTTTAATTAGCTTATACAAAAAGTACAAAGCCATCCAAACTTCCAGTTACTTTAATCCCACATGCTCAGCACCCATCAACTAATTTCCTAATCTTTTTTGATGCGTTCATTTTTGTTAAGTGTGTTTTGACGAGGCCCTTTAAATATCAAAGCTTGGCCTTCAGTTTTTTTTACTCGTCTTATAGGGATAGAATTAATATGCGTGCATACATTCAAAAAGGTGATGAGGTTACATAATTAACTTCATAATTAAAAATCTTGGAATCCTGATGGGGGCACAATTTTGTGAGTAAACTAATGAAGTTGGACTGATCATTGGTCAAAAACCGTGTAGTCCATGTCAAAAGAAAAAAACACACCTTATAAAATTAGGTGGGGGGGGGGGGGGGGGGGGGACAACCTACTCACCCCCAGAGACTACTTACATTACATAAGCATGGAGTAATGGTGACTATGACCCATGCAACTAGCAGTCTTGATTAATTTGCTCACAGCCCATTGATGATTGATGTACACTCAATATACTAGTGTCTTGACTTCTTGTTGAGCATTGATCCCATTGACTTGAATCAAAGTGCCTGTTGCTAAACGGTACCAGATTCTCCTCCTAGAAGCCAAAATGACTTGGGCATCAAGTACCAAACAACTCCATTATCTAACAAGTATGTGAAGCTTCCTATATCTATCCAGAGCTCTAGAAGCAGATTTAGATTAAACACAAGCGCATGATATTGTATTCACGATGCCATTCATGAGTCATTGGTCCTATCACTGCTAACTAGCTAGGAGTAGCTAGGACTCTTCTGAATCCTGACGAGCACTGGCAATTTAGTATGATTCTCAGGGTCGCTTCGTCACGAACCTAAGCAACGACCGTAATTTGAAGATAGTTCTATGTTTTTTTTTAGCGCACGCTTCTTCAATTAGCAATTATTATAAGGTTGACAAGTAGTAATACTGTACCTGTTTGTGGTTGGTGAATCAGTAATAAATGGGTTCTTAGCTCGAATTGGTTCGAGGCAACAAATCTCAGCGCAATATCTTTTTAGCTTCGCGCGATAGCAGATCAACGAGCGATGCTGCCGGCTCAACGCTGTTTTTACGCATGCGGCAGGATGGATCCGCGACGAATATGGTCATGATGTGATGTGACGTTAGCTTCCAAAATTGAGCGACCCATCCGCGTGGGCTGGCGTCCGATGGTCCTGTGATGCTCCGCATTTGTCGTTATCATTTTCTTTTTTTCTTTTATATTTCTATTATTTTGTCTTTTCAATTCTCTTTTCTTTTTATATTTTCTATATATTTTTTATAGAATATTTATCTACAATTTATTTACGCAACCATAATTTATCATTATAACTTTATGTAATTATAACTTATCGCGATATTTTTATTGAAACATAACTTATCAGAATAAATTATAGAAACATAACTTATGACGATAGTGTTATGGAAGCATAATTTTATCAAGATAACTTTACGCAACCATAATTTATCATGATAACTTTATGCATAATTTATCATGGAATTTTTATGGAAACATAATTTATCAGGATAACTTTATGTAAACATAACTTTATCAGGATAACGTTATGTAAACATAAATTTATCAGAATAACTTTACGCAACGATAATGTATTATGATAATTTTACGTAAGCATAACTTATCATGATATTTTTGTGAAAACATAACTTATCAGTATAATTTTATGGAAGCATAATTTTATCGAGATAATTTTATGCAATCATAATTTCTCATGATAATTTTATGTAAGCATAACTTATCACGATATTTATAAAAACATATGATAAAAATAAAAAATACTAACTTCTAAGTATACAATATTTTTGGACGTGCAGTGGAAAAAAAAAGAAGGAAAGGACACGTACATGCGCTACATAGCTGTGCTGCGCAGAGATGCACACGCTCCTTGCCGTGGGAAAACTTGCGAACATTTTTCAAAAAAAAAAAAAAAACTTGCGAACGAAAAAATTCGATCAGCGATTGAACGACAGACCTGGTGGGGTAGGGGCAAAGCACATGGTGGGCCGAGGAGCGACGCACGGGGTGTTGGGTTTTGGAATTTTTTTTATTTTTATATTTATTTAATTCGTTTTTCGCAAAAATAAATTGGTGTCTCCGAAATTTGCAAAAACAACCTTATACCGCCGGACGAAATGGCGTTTTTTAAATACCGCCGCCCAGGCCGGCGGGATTCTGACGTGGCGGCTAGGTGCTGGCCGGCCTGGTACCCCTGGCAACATATAGCCAATTGGGCCGGCATTATTTAAAAACCGCCGGATGGGCCGGCTTTTTTTAATTTACCGCGGCTTTTTTTATTTACCGCCGCGGCGGCCCGGCGTATGGTAAATAACGCCGCGTGGGCCGGCGTTATTTAAATATCGCCGGTCCATATGGCGTTTTTTAAATATCGCCGGACCACGAGGCGTTTTTTTGCAGGAATTTTTTTTGGAGTTTGGCATTTTATTTGGTTTTGGGGGTCGTTATTGGTTTTGGAATGAAATAGTTATAAGGAGATTTGTTGAAAATATATAATTTGGAATAGTTATAAGGAGATTTTTTGACATAGAGCGTAGGTAAACGTTAAATTTAAAAATATTAAAATATAGCAAGCACAAGTTTAGTAATTAGAAAAATTTGAACCACATAGATGATACATGAAATAGAAACCCGGCTGCAGGTAGATTGAACAACACAACGTGCAGGAGTAACATTTGTGAGATGAAACGAAGACTCACTTACATGCGAGAACGAAAGAAACAAAAATGCACACAATTACGATGGCACGTGAACAGTGTGCCTTAGGTAATTTTAAAAGCCGGGAGCCTAATAACAACAAACGAGTCATCTAGGCGAACTGGTTGTAATAGTACTGCGATGGACCTGCAGGATCGTAGTAGCCTGCACCTCCAGAGGGGCCTCTAGGATCGGGGTAGCCTGCACCTCCTGACGGCGGGGAGTTGGGAGGCCAACTTGGCCGCGGGTGGTATGGGCACTTACAGAACGAGTCAGGGCATCTTGGATCATCTTCGAGTCCAACCACCAGGGCGTTTTTTTCAGCCTCGTCTTCCAAAGCTTTGACTTTGTACTCAAGCTCGTGGATCTTGTTTTTTAGGTGGCCGATGTAGTTGTCGACATGGTCGTAGTTGGGGGGATCCACCCATTTCGTGAAGTGGCGGTTTCCCATGTCATGGGAGTTCTGCAAGGAGTAATAATTTTAGACAAAGTCGGACATTTTGTTATAACAAAACGAGGAGCGAGGGACATTAGCACTCACATAGCCAAAAGGGCACCTGTAGAACCGACGGCCACCATGGACGAACTCATCAAAGACCTGCACGACACAATACTCACCACATTTGCACTTAGGCCAGGGCTCAGTGCGATCGTCGTAAGGCCTAAGCTTGCATCCTTCAACAAACGTGTTAATTCCCTCTAGTGGGAATTCCTCCAATGGATGGGCATACCAGTCTGGGCCTTGCGGACCTCCGAACAGGAAGTCGTGGCTACGACGGCGTCGACCCCTCCCTCCTCGCCCTCGCCCCCTTTCTCCCGGCTCCGCCATTGCTCGGTGTCGGAGGTTATGTGTTGTGTTCTTGAGTTGAATGAGGCGCGGAAAGGATATGTATTTGTAGGTGGTCGTGAGGTTGAGGCATTGAACGCTCTTGTGGACCTGAAAAGGCTATAAAGTTGGCGTCGGTGGAGACATTGAATGGTCCTGTAAAGGTCATCATCTATGCTATTGATTATTGCCTTTGGCTCATATCCTGGATTATTTACTATCTTCGAGTACATATGTTGAGCCACAAAATCAGCTGTCAAGTTACGGTGCTGACTCTCAAGCTCTTCAATGATGCATGTATGGTGTTCAATTCTTGAAACTGTCCAGAAAGTATCATATTTTCCCAGATATGCATGCACCCTAAAAGGACAATCATCTCGTATGCACTTCACATCATATACTTGTGGGCTACTCTTGACAACCCTGAACTCTTTCCTCAAGCATTTGGCCGACCATCTTTTCACAGCCTCTTTCAGTTCTATCTTGCTATGGTAAATAGCCCCTACAGATACTTGATTCTCACTGTATTCCCATGCCACTGTTTCACCTTCATTCACCAACAGTTGAGAGTGATCATAGTTGGTCCATTGACTTGGAACTTGGTTCAATGTATCATCTTCATGATCTGAATCTTCATCAACACGGACATCGGCCTCGGTGTCCTCCCGTTGCATCTGTTCAACCAACCCTGGAATTTCTTCACCTTCATCTACCTCACCCCTTGGCTCCTGAACGGTTTCGCTTCTTTCACCTTGCTCATCAATGCCAATCTCATTGAGCTCATTCACATTGTTTTCCACAACTTGTTCAACTACCGTGGCCTCATCATAGGCCTGTGCGCTTTCTCCTTCAACATTCTCCTTCTCATATGCTTGCACGAAAAGAACCAGAGGTAACCCACGCCGCAGGCTAACATCAACAAACCTCTTCCAGAAGGCAGTATTATCTATTGAAACTAATTCCCAATAAACAGGCGATGAGCTCCTGGTTGTTACTGCTGATATGCGCAATTCACATTCATTATCATCCAATTTGAAACACTTCATGAACCAGTTATACACCGAACGGAATGACCTCTCAGTTGCTCTATCAAGCCCTTTTGTCACTGACCTGAACCCACTCAAATCTACCCCAAATTGACCGTAACGTATCTCTCCTTCACCGAAGTATATCTGGAAGTATGTTTTTTCTGACATGCCTGACCAAATGCGACAGTGCCAACAAAAATACTTAGTACATATGTCACTGCATTTCTTTGCATATCATACAATTAATTTAAAATTAATTTTTCGATAGATTATAATTATTGAATATTCCATCTAAACCTAAACCTATTTCCTAAACCATCCACTCGAAATTACAGTAATATTACATAAAATACTACTAAATTAAACTACTCTAGTGCTAATATTACATAAGATACCACTAATATTACCTAAACTATTACTAATACTACATAAACCATAAACAACTGCACGCTTAGGGTTAATTGGAGTTGAAGTGGAGCATTACTGTAAAATTTTCTAGAGAAAGAATTTACCTTCTTCCTCCTCTTCTCCTCTCTCTTCCTCCTCTTCTCCTCTCTCTTCCTCCTCTTCTCCTCTCTCTGTTCCCTCACTGCGCGGCGCCGCCTCCTCTCCTGCGCGGGAAGCGCTGCTCTTCTCCTCCTCACCTGCGCACGGCGCGCCTCTCCCGCTCCTCCTCCACCCCCGCTCCCTCACCTCTCCTATGGCGGCGGCGGCGGTGGTGCGCGAGCCTCGACGGAGGAAGAAGAAGAAGAAACAACGAGAGAAGAGAAGAAGAAAGAAGGAGACGACGGGGCCATATGGGCCTAAAACCGCCAGTCCATCCGGCGGTTTTTAAAAACCGCCAGCCCAATCGGCGGATTTTAAAAACCGCCAGCCCAATCGGCGGATTTTTTAAAAACCGCCGCCTCCCCCGACGTTTTTTCAGGTGGACCCCACCTTCTGTCCGCGTATGCCGCACTGCCATCCTATAGTCGCGTCAATTGGCTATATTTAAAAACCGCCGGTTGGATTGGCGGTTTTTAAAAAACGCCGCGCGGACCGGCGGGATAAGTATAGATTTGCAAATTCTTTGAACACCAATTTATTTCTGCAAAAAACGAATTAAATAAATATAAAAATAAAAAAATTTCCACATAGCAGCAGCAGAGGTTGAAGGTCCTTGGCGTGGAACGTAACTCGGATTCAGAAGCCCAGCAGTGCTACTATCGGCCCAGACGAGTCCATGTCGTTTTCTTTTCGTTTTTCTCTGAAAATTTCTATTTTTTAATCCTTTTCCTCCCTAACACATCTATCTAGTTCTTCAATTAGTACTACCTCTGAATGGAAAAGGAAGTCGTCCCTTACAGCAAATGCTTAAACGAATGAACGGGAAACTTTAGTCTGGAACTCTGGATGACAAGTTTTGCCAACCGGAGGGACCGAGGGAACACTAGCTTTTTTCAATCAATTTTTATATAAAATAGAATACCAAGCAAGGAGTAAGGACTAAATCGCCTGATTTCAATATATAATCATACATTGCACCAAAACAAAGATTTGAAACAAGAACATTGCCACGAAGTACCTTGAACGAAGAAAAAACTTGTTGGGTAGCCGTGTAATCAACAATCGAACCAAAATGAGCTGCCAAACAAAGAGGAAGCAATTTAGTGGTAAAACATTAGAACCAACAATGTTCTTGACAACACCGTTGAAGTTGTAGGAGAACAGGTGTTATGGATCGTGATGGGCCAGGCCAGGTTAGTTAGATGGTTAGAGCTTTTTACCGTTGAGCGGGCCCATTGGCTCACGTTCGGCTGCATGCCTGCAGACCATCTCCTGTCCTGGACATGCGTACTCAAACACTGATGAATACAGCTCGAACTTCTCTGTGCCATTAGCCTCTCTACAGAAGTGAATCGGTAAAGTGGATTAAGCAACAACACAGTCATTCACAGTGCGTCCTACGCCCCTACCTCTGTTCTGCTGCTTGGCTCCGCGGTGGTGGACTGGTGGCTTGCCCAGTAGCCGTTGAGTGCTGGGGGGTAGGGTGGGCACGGGCGATGGTGGCCAGCGGCCGGGGCGACCGGCAAGCGACGGAGACCAGACCGGAGGCCGGAGGGAGAGCAGGACCGGTGGAAGGCGGCGCGGGGCGATGCCTGTTGGCAGTACATGGGCCCACCTGTATGCTGTAGGCTAGGCTGTAGCAGCGCTCCTCTAGTCGGCTAGTGCTCCTCCCACCCGCCGGCCAAAGATCCCGCCTTTTCTATCCCTTCCTCCATGGAGCCCCACAGGCCCGCCGCCGCCGCCTAAAGCTCATACCTTTCTTTCCTCGCCCGCCCGTCCACCGAATGCCCAATGGCGGCCGCCGCAGCCACGGCGTTCGTCGCGTTGGCGGCGGCGTTCTCAGCGGCCCTGCTGCTGCCGTGGGCGGTGGTGGAGGCCGCGGTCGGGGTGAACTGGGGCACCGTGTCGGCGCACCGCATGCCGCCGCCCGTCGTCGTGGACCTCCTGCGCGCCAACGGGATCGCCAAGGTCAAGCTCTTCGACGCCGACGTGGCCGTCCTGCGCGCGCTCGCGGGCAGCGGGGTGGAGGTCATGGTCGGCGTCAGGAACGAGGCGCTCGCGGGGATCGCCGCCTCGCGCGCCGCCGCCGACGCCTGGGTCGCGCAGAACGTCTCGCGGTACGTCGCCGCCAGGGGCGGCGTCGACATACGGTGAGTGTGCGTCCCGCGCTGACTGCCGCTTGTCTTCTGGTTAATTACGGGTTTCTTCCCTTCGCCAATGGCCCTCTACTGCTGCAGAACAGCTATGGACGCTTGCTTAGATATCTCGTTTTAAATTTGTTTGGTATCTTGGATTCTTTAATGGTGTGAGACTGTTTATATGATCCTTTGAATGTTTGCACATTTTTTGGTGATTGAGCATTTGAGCTTATGCCAGTGTCCCCATGAGTAAGACAATCGACAGCCTCTGTTGCCCTTCGCGGTGATGTGGCCTTCCTTATTCATGATGGACTTGTAGCCCTGGTCTGCTGGACCACATAATTTGTGTTGCTCCGTTTTTTTTTTTTTTTGGTGCCGTTGACTGAGTGGTCCTTGTGATTCCATTGTACTTCTCTGTTGTGTGTTGTCACACTGTCAGTTTTTTCAGTTCACTGATTGACCGGAGACTGAAGGTTTGAATAGTGCATATGTAGCCATATTGACCAGCTGGTCATTTTAAAATTCGGAATGACCATTCATTAATGGATGCTCTAATAATTTTAGTTTTCTTATAGGCTAAGTTTCCATCAGCAATTCTTTCTGTTAAACTTTCAAGAAACACACAAAAAGGAACCAATTAGAGAGGAAATAATGCTTTGAACTCCATGAGACCATGCCCACCTAAACTGCTTTGCATTTGGTGTTTATTCTTTTCTGTGTCTTGTGCCAATCATGCTGTTTTGCTCTAAGCACGCACTGTTCGGCTGTCTGAAACTTCTACCAGTTGCAAAACTTGGTTCGGACGGTCTGTAGTGTCAGCGTACTTTTTGTATAGTCACCTGAATGCATTAACGATATATACCTATCGTGAAACATATCATGGTTCCTCTAAACTGTTGAATATGATGGTTGCTCTTTGCAAAACATGATGGACTGTGCTTCCAATATCCACTAGCATCCTTTTCTTCTTCTTTTTTTTTTTTTCCTTCAGATGCAACATACTCCGTACTAGATATCAGAATCTGGGAACACATGTACATATTCCAAGTTGGTTCAGATTCATTAGCTCTTTCAGATGTCCACTTTAGACATTTTTTTTGTCTTAAGATATATGCATATATAAAAATTGGCCATTTTTAGGTAGATGCACATTTCTAATAATTTTCCTGGTACAGGCCTCAATATGGTGATGAGTGCTGACTTTTTCATTCTAGTTCATGTCCTAGGAATCTAGGATACAACAGTGGCACAATGAATTTTGAACACGGCACTTGTGCTTGAACACATGCTACCCACACAAAAAGGTGTAGGCAGTCAATGAGAAAATGATAAATATGTATTATGGATACAGCAGCAGACATCCTTTCCATGTCAAAAGGTGGAAAAGCGAGGTAAAAGAGGAGCAAGACAACTTTCTATGCGGACCATAGCCATGAGCCCATGATGGCAATCTGGTATATATGAGCTTACACCTGTACACACTACACACAGAGATTCGCTTCATGTGGTGGGAAACTTTTGTAGCTGTAAGTAGCACTGCAAATTCAAAGCACCATGTATGGACCAAATGTCATGTTTAGCCCACAGTGAGTTTTGTATGCTTCTGCCATTATGGATGCAATCGGGCTAGCCCGTGAAGATGCATATAGGCTAAATCAAGTGGGTGATCGCTAGCACACCTACATCCATATCTGCCATGCATATATTGTGGCTCTTCTACCCTTATGGCTTATACTAATCTATTGGCATGCAAGTACATACATGACGAACCAATTTGTTGCTGCAGCAGCCCATGGGTCTGAATGGGACTGTTGCTAATTAAACTTCAAGCGGTTGTTTGCCACGTTCTTTGTTTCAGCACTATTGTCTGTATTTTTGTTGTATTCTGCTGGCATGAAACATGCATACACAAGTTCATCACCCAAATTTGGAATGTCTATGATTTTTGTCTTTTATTGGATTCGAAAACATAATTGTGCTGGATAAATGAGCTTTAAATGAATATTTATGTTTATTCTGGTTATGGTATTCACATTAACCAATTTTTTTTGTCTCCTAAGCCAACAGGAGCCTCTGCTAAATTCTATCTGTACTATCGATATCAACATCAGGACTTTCTTATTTGGCTACCACACAGTGTAGAATGGCATGTTTTGAATATATGTTAAAACAATAGTAGGCTAGACAACTTAGTATATCTGAACATTTGCAATGATATGAATGCAGATTTTGTTTGTTGCATTCAAGTGCTAAAGTTATTTTATGACATAGATTCAAGGAGTCAAATTTTTTGCTGGATTTATATATTCCTTTTTCTCCTAAAGTTGCAAGATTGTTTAATATGTTAGGTTGATGATATTTATGAGTTTATTTTTGTTTCCCCAGTGATAATTTCTCCTAATTTAACAGGTACATTGCTGTTGGAAATGAGCCTTTCCTGACAAGTTATCAGGGACAATTCCAATCATATGTTCTTCCAGCAGTGACCAACATCCAGCAATCACTGGTGAAAGCTAATCTTGCAAGCTACATTAAGATTGTTGTCCCATGCAATGCTGATGCTTATCAAAGTGCATCTGTTCCATCACAAGGTGTATTCAGGTCTGACCTGACTCAGATTATGACCCAGCTTGCTGCTTTCCTCAGTACAACAGGAGCTCCATTCATGGTCAATATCTACCCCTTCATCAGCCTTTACCAGAGCTCAGATTTCCCTCAAGACTATGCCTTTTTTGACGGATCTAGTCATCCAGTTGTGGATGGCCCCAACGTGTACTACAATGCTTTTGATGGCAATTTCGACACATTGGTTTCTGCTTTGAGTAAAATCGGCTATGGTCAACTACCAATCGCAATTGGTGAAGTAGGTTGGCCAACTGAAGGAGCAACAATTGCAAACCTGGCTACAGCAAGGGCGTTCAACCAAGGCCTGATCAGCCATGTTTTGAGCAACAAAGGAACTCCATTACGCCCTGGGGTGCCTCCTGTTGATGTATATCTTTTCAGCCTACTTGATGAAGAGCAAAAGAGCATACTGCCTGGTAATTTCGAGCGGCACTGGGGACTCTTCTCGTTTGATGGGCAGACCAAGTACCCACTGAATCTTGGACTAGGCAGTTCAGTTCTGAAGAACGCTAGAGATGTGCCATATCTTCCGCCACGGTGGTGTGTTGTGAACCCTGGTCAAAATCTTGTCAATGTAGGGAATCACTTAAAGCTTGCTTGCACTATGGCCGATTGCACCACTCTCTACTATGGAGGCTTGTGCAATGCAATTGGGGACAAGGGAAATATCTCTTATGCCTTCAACATCTACTATCAACTGCAGAAACAAGATGCTAAGAGCTGTGATTTCGATGGACTTGGAATGATAACTTACCTTGATCCTTCCATTGGTCAGTGTCGCTTTCTGGTCGGCATCGATGACGGCAGAATGCTTGCGGTATCATCTTCAGACAGACCTGCTTCTCCATTAAGCCGTGGGCTGTGGATGTTAACTGTATGGGTATTGCTGTGGTTCACAAACGTGGGTTCTTTCTGACGTAGAACAAGCTCTCTTGGGCACGATTTGCATGTCCTTATGAAGTAGCTTCTATCCATGGATTCAAGAGTTAAGAGACATTCCTAGCTAGCTGTACATGATCATTAGCTTGTTCTTGAGACTATGCTATCCAATTACGCTCTCAGCATATTCAGGGTACAAAAAGGCTTCCATTCCATCTTTTTGCCTTTTTTGAGTTTTTTCTAAAAAAATCTGTTTAGCCTTTATTACCTGCTTGGCACTGCAAATGGGTTTTGCATTGTTAAAAGTAAGGTGGTCAATTTTTGAGTTGCCCTGTGAGAAACATCTTTCGTGATCCTTAGGTTGTTCCGTTGGTTGGAAAGGTTAGGTTAAAATTTTCTAAATCATTTATACCGAGCATTCAAATAGCTATTGGGCTGAATTATCCCAAAACTTAAAAATGCCAATTGAAGATACATGTACATGCATGCAAGTATCATGTATGCATAGTAGAGTTGTGTGCCTATACATTCACCCCGTCATTGATACAAATATCTGTTATTTAGGATGTACTGCTACCAATATGTATGATCGAATTGGGCACGCGAAGAGTCCATGCGTTTTTGTTTGTGCCTAAGTAAAGTGGTAGTACACTACATGCATGCATGTTAACGGCTAATCAATGTGTACGTTGAGTAAGTGGCTAATGGCTCTTGTGCTCTAATTAATAAACGGATGGTGCACTACGGCATATAAATGGTTCATGGCTGTTTCTTTTGGCCCATTGATTCGATGCACGTCGTCACTCATGTATATATATGTGTCTCTCGTGCAACTTGGAAAATTAAGTTAAACCTGCATCGCAAGCCTGCCCAAGAAAAGAAGAAGAGAACTAAACACACGCGAGAGTAAATTTGTTTTCTCATCAAGAGAAACCGAAGGAAGAGTGGAAAGAGGGGAAAAAAACGAAAACAACGTCGCAAGGTGAGTTTGTACAATTTTGACAAAAAAAAACAGTTGTGCGATGAACATATATAGATTTCTTAGGTTGAACCAAATTGTGCTACTACGATGTTACCTTTATGCTTACCAAATAACAGCAAGTGCATGCACGATGCTGCTGGGCGGCGGATACATGCGCCTCGACGCCGTCGCTGCTCTTCTCCTCAATGCGTCGTCCGCCGTCCCCGTTCCGGTGGCCGCCAACAGATACAGCGCCCCTGCTAGTGCAAGAGCAAGGGCAAGGATCGCCGCCGGAGCTGCTGGTGGTGGTGGTGGTGGCGGTGCTCGTAGCGAGTGGCTGCGGCGGCGCCTGGAGGAGGCGGGGGAGTCGTCGGGCGCCCTGCCCCCGACGGCGGCTGGAAACGACGACGAGGCGGACCCAGAGGTGCAAGACAAGAGGCAGAGGCAGCAATGCCCGCGGGGCCAGGGGTGCGCCGGCCGCTCGCCGGGACGTCCCGGTCCCGCGGGGAACCACTGCCCCCACGGCCCGCCCCGGCCTGGGCCACCTGCTGGCTTCCATGCATGAGCTGCCATCCGAGGTGAATTGCTCCTATAGTCCTACTACGCCTTGAGACTTTAATTTCCACACTACCAAATTGGACGCAGAATTGAATTGCGTTCCATTGCATTCCACCGTACCTCTTTATAAATATCTTCCGAACTATAGTTTTGATTGAGAGTACACGTCTTGCAAAACTTGTGCACATACCAGCAGCATATTTTTTTCAATAATGGAAACTTTATTAATTTTAAGACCAATACATCAGGAAGACACATCAGCATATGTGGTGTTGAGAAAACAGTCCATCCACACATATCACTAGACTATGTACACATATGAGTATGTGCATTACATCGATCATGCTGAAATTTCATTGACTCTAATTAAAACCCATCGAAGAGCTCAGCAAAAACCTAGTGTAAAATGAAACACGGTTAGCGGCGGCGCGTGCAGCAGAAAATTTCCTGTCTGCCTGCCTTCTTGATCACCAGCTGCAGGCTACGAAGAGGAATAATAACCTTGCCACGACAACACCAGTGACAATTAAAGTAGTCATTGGACGATCTGCGGGTGTACGTCCCGGCATCTAATGGAGGCTAACCGGAATGTTTCCCTACCTTGGTCATGTGCAACCACTGATCCGATCAGTTTGCCACTACTGCAAGATACTAGCAGCATAAATAGCTATCTCATGCAGCCCACGTGATGAGTGCCCAGCCTCTCTCTGCCCGGTTGACGCCCATCAGATCAAATCACAGTTTCTTGTGAAGATCAAGCAGTAATCTCATAGCAGTAACAGCTCATCTTGTCTACACAGGCCTGGTGATCTATGTGCCGCTTTAAGCCAACAGATGGCCATCTAGAGCGGCAACCCTTGCGCCACTGATCCTACAATTTGAACTCTCAAAATAAAGCAGTGCTCAGCAAGAGCAGACCCCCTGCCTTTGGTATATTCCTCTCGATGAGCATCCCACATAGCCTTGGCCCGCTGCTCGATCTCCTGCTAGTTCAGCAGCAGAGTTTTCCAAAGCTCTCCTGCTCACAACCAGTGTCTTCTGGAGACCTTGCATTGTTCTCATCGTAGTTACCATCTTATATTAGTATATTACCAAAGATTATTGTGGCTATGTATGCATAACTGTTGACTGAAACATAGTAGCCAAGAGCAGCATTTGTGTTGCCAGGTATCTTCTCAAAATAATCCTAACAAGTCAGGAACGAGAATTTATATAGTGCACATATTTTTGTAAACAGACATGAAACATTATCAAAATGGACACAGAATTGAATTGGTTCCACCATTTTTGTCAAATATCTTCCGGACTATAGTTTTGAATTAGTATGTTGCGCAATCACCAACATATATGGTGCTGAGAAAACAACACATCCTCACGTACCACTACACTAGAACAGCAGCAACCATGGCACACATGAGTATGTGCAAAACATCGTGCTCAAATTTCATAGCATCTAGCTAAAATCAAAGATCTTAGCTAAAATCCAGTGGAAAACAGCGCAGAGACACGTGTTCCAGACCATTTCATGGCAGTTGGCTGCCTGCCTTCTCTGTTCACTAGCAGGCTACGCAGAGGAAGTAATCTTACTACAGCACGTGCAACAGAACATTTCCAGGCTGCCTGCCTTCTGATCACCAGCAGGTTGCACCGCAGATGCAGATAAAGTAATCATGCCACGACGATGACTAGCGCTGCCAAAAGGTAGTCATTGAACAATCAGTGAGTGCCCTGGCATTTCGCTTCGGTGCTTAGGGTGACCAGAGCAGTCTATAGTGCCACTACTACTGCGAGATAAGCACAGCTGACTCATGCACAAGGCCATGTGATGATATAACTCTGTATAAGCGTCTGCCTTCTCTGTACCCAATGGAGCTATCTGATCAAAAATTGTTTCATGTGGAGCCTGGGCAGCAATCCCATTGCAGGAACAGCTCTTTTGTATTTACACAATCATGGTGATCTATGGGTCGCTTTAAACCAACAGGTGTCCGTCTAGGGTACTTGTGCCACCGGTGCTACAATTTGAACTCACAAAAGCAGTGTTCTGGCAGAGCCGATCCCCTGCCTCTGATATATCCCTCTCGATGAGCATCCCACAGAGCCTTAGCCAGCTGCTCTCCTGCTAGTCCAGAAGCAGTGTAGTTTGCAAAAGCCCTCCTGCTCAAGACTAGCGTGTTCTGGAGACCTTGCATTGTCCTCATCGCAGTTACCATCTTATCCATATTTCCAAAGAACGTGGCAATATATGCATCACTGTTGACTGAAACATAGTAGTCAAGAGCAGCTTTTGTGTTTCCATGCATCTTCTCAAAATCTTCATGAGTCAGGAGGGATGATTTGGTGTATATGTTTTTGTAAACGGATGTGAAACCTTCAAGTTCCATTAGCCCATCCCCAGCAGCTAAATAAATGTTTGTGTTTGTAGGAATGTGTAACGCTTGGAGGATAAATGCTGTTTCACTTGGTGTCAGAGGGCACTTGCCACGGTTCCTCCACAGGCGGGCAGCATCACCAGTCAGAATTTTCCTACCCTCCCCACGTGCAGCTTCAATGGAGTCCAGTGATTTGGAAGAAAGACCAGTGTACGCACACCGGCTATAGGCAACCATATCTGGTTCAAATCTCAAGTGAAGGGATAAGAAGGGCTTTGGTATGGCTTGGAGAAGTTCAACTGCTTTGGATTCAACATTCTTATTCAACCTGAGCGCACTGTAGCAACCTTGGCAGTATGAAGCTTTTGCATATGAGGGGTTTCTGAAAACACATTGACATATATCAGTTTGGTGCAGAATCAGCCTCAAGATGAATAACTAACATTGCAAATAATTTGGAACATTTGTCATACCAAATAGTCTGATAGGGTTGATGATACAAATGCAAAAAACACAAGAGTTAATAATCTAGTTTCTAGGTTATAAAAAGTCATTGACACAATTGTGATGCATAGAAGAGCTAAACATGCAAGTTTTAAGGTACATATGTAAGCTGGGACTATATGTGACTAAACTACTCCTTACCTTGTCTCATTCAATGTGCATCTTGACATTGCTAGAAAGATAACAATCTAGTAGATAGTAGGAAA
Source organism: Paspalum notatum (assembly GCA_022530915.1). Taxonomy (NCBI): domain Eukaryota; kingdom Viridiplantae; phylum Streptophyta; class Magnoliopsida; order Poales; family Poaceae; genus Paspalum; species Paspalum notatum. The sequence goes on from CM039691.1 coordinate 2,373,081, forward strand.
CTACAATGGTAAATCAAAGTGGTTGCTGCTATGTAAAAGATTCATACCAGTCTATAACCACAAACAAAGGATACCCAGATTCTCATAGTAACATACTATAGGAAGGCATCATTATCATCAAAATTAAAAGAATTCATGCACAATTACGTAAATTGAAATGTGCATCATTATCTTCGAGATGAATGAACAGTACCTATCTCTTCTTTGATTCATGGCAGGTGTCAGTGAGACGTATTGATGATCCAAGAGAGCCGGAAGTACCATTTCAACATAATCAAAATGCCCTTTCCGTTTGCTGCAGTCAACCTTAAACGGCTCTTTGGATACTATCTCTGCAGGCAAATCCTTCACAACTTCCACATACCCTCTAGTCTGCTCAATGAAGTAATCAACATCGAAAACATCTGCAAAGCCACTGACAGAAAACTCCAATAAGAACTAGTGTGTGCACATTTCAAACAGAACAGAACCGCAGAATTACAACTAGTACAGCCCTTCATCTGTTTGTGTGGAGCATACCTAGACTCATTCCAGTAGGCGGCAACCTCAAACTTGGGCAGAACCATTGTCGCATTCAGAAGACGTGCAACCCCAATCCCATCACATAACTGGAGAAGCATCAAACAAGGGATCATTCGATGGCCCTTCAGAAACTCAGAAGCACATAACATGCAGCAACTGAAACAGCAGTTGATTTATAGGATACCACAAAACTACTAACAGTTTAGCACCGTCAGTCTAAGAGAGTCACTATTCCAAGCAGTGTGGTTCCATGATACTGACCAGTGACAGCTAAATTAAAGCATGTTTTGGCTAAATCAAGTGATGCCTCTCTCTGTCACTACTGGTGTATATAACCAAACAAATGATCTCACAGCCGAATACAGAAAGCAAACACTAATATTAATTCACTACAAGGAGGAACACCTAACCGAGATGGCTTAACGTACATCACGCCGCAGCTGGTTGAGCCCGCCGTAGCAATCTATCCTTAGGTACCCGTTCCTCCTCGTCGGCGCTGCAGAATATAAAGGGAAAAACAGCATTCATCCATGCGCCCAAGACCACTGTCAAAATTCCGACCCCGAACCACGAAGCACGCGAAGGCTCACCGGGCGTTGGCGCCGTCCGCCACCACCCGCACGGGCGCCATTCCACCAGCCGCCGCTGCGCCCATATGACCCATGAGCCAGGAGGAGGCAGCTCTCTGCGACAAACCGAAGAACGCGAGATAAGCAATGTGCCAGAACATCCTAGAGCGGGACATGTGGGCGGTACATGAGGGGGCCGAGGCAACGCGTACCCGGAGCTGGGGAGGCTGAAGAAGGGGGGAGAGGACGGGGGCGAGAGGAGGAAGTAGAGGACTGGCGCGAGGAAGAGGGCCGGCAGGAGGAACCGGAGGCGGTGCTGCGCACACCACACCGCCGCCGGTGACATGGCCGCCGCTCGAAGCGCCGCTGGATCTGATCGGCCGGCGGCGTGAGGAAGCCGAGAGCAGCACATAAGGCCGGTAGGGGTGTAAACGGTACCGATATTAACCATCTTAATTCGAATCCGGATCCGTCAGTGGTGTAAACGGTACGGATATTAACCATCTTAATTTGAATCCGGATCCGTTTAGAAATGTTGAGACTCGACCGTATTTGAGTCTGGACATTCAATATCCGATTCGTATTCAATTTATATCTGTATCCGAATAATTAAAGTTGTATATATATGACGTCGGTGTCCATCTAAATCTTATCCGACACCAATTCTTAATATCCGTATCCGATCTGAATTCGAAGGAAAAATATGAAAACAAATACGATATTGGCAGTATCCGTCCGTATCCGATCCGATTACACCCCTGTGCGAGGATAACAAAATTCGTCAGGGAACGGGTCCCACACCACGTGCGGGCCCCGCATGTCATCCACAGCTAGTAATATCCAGAGCAGGGCGGGGGCGTGTGTGGGCTGTGGGGTAGCCAATAGGAAACGCACCGACTCATCACATGTGGGGCCGTGTGTAGGCTACCCCACATGCCAGCCTCACGCAAGGATATCCGGTTCGACGGGGGCTGGACGTAAACGGTAAATCCCACCAAGGGCTTATCCGCAAAACGACACGGGAGTATTTCGACTTCCACCTGCGCCGAGATCTCGGAAGAGACGCCACCGCAGGATCGGAAGCTGCTCCCCCACCCGAATCCGACGCCTCCACTGAAGCCGCGAAGCTGGCGCGCGAGGCGGCCGACGCGAGCGCCCGCAAGCGCAAGGCGGCGGACGGCGGCGAGGCGCCGGACGCCGACGCGGTGGTCGCGGCGCCAGCGCTCGGGGAGGAGGACGCGGCCATGGGGGACGTGCCCCAGGCGCCGCGCGGCGCGGAGGGAGGGGAGGGGGAGGGGCCCGACCCTAACCCTAGCCCTAGCCCGAGCCTCGGCGGGTGCTCGGACCCCGTGTCGGTGGAGCTCTCGATGGGCGGGGACTACTACCGCGCCTGCTGCGGCGAGCCCGACCACGACGTCCCCGAGGGGCCCAAGCTGCCGTACGTTGGTGACAAGGTGAGAGGGAGAGAGAGTCCGCGATCAGTTCCGTGTTGTGGTAACGGGTGTTGATCACGCTTTGTAGAGTCGCACTTGAACTGATCTAGTGGAAATGCTAGTCGCGGCCATGTTGACGAGTCCGGTGGGATCCTATTGTTGTGCACTGTACAGCGTTACAGTTGATTGCTGGTTGGTTGGCGTTAAGTTGTGTTGGTAATCATGAGCAATGGGGATTTGGATATGATGGCAATAGTTACTCCATATTATTATGCTTTGTTCTAGGATGAAAAGGAGGTTATCACGCAACAGGTGTGATTTGAGTGAGCGCCTTCCATATACTTAACCTCTAGAGTAGCATGTTTGTTGATAGGGGACAACTCAACAGAGAAACCGATGTACCATTTTCTTGTGTGCTCAAGCCAGGTGAAAATTACCCTGTAACTAGGCCTAAGGCTGCACAGGGTTGCCAGTAAAGTATGCTATTTTTTTTATGTTCAAAAAGTGCCAAATAGGGTTATCTCATTATCTGTATGAGAGGCTGGATAATTAGGGAGTGTTTTGTTCCTTACCGCCCTTTATGGCTACCTTTGGGTTAATTTGCCGAATAGTAGCTTGCTGTGCTTATTCTTGAGTACTCAGCTGTCGTAGACAGATTCATGGTCTATTCAAAAGCTGCCACAAGTTCCTTTTAGCGTATGAAACTGTATATTGAAATGGACCTGTTATCTCAGTCAAGTCGTTGGTTGTAATCTGTGATTTGACCTTGTCTTGCAGATGTAATCAAGTTTCGGGCTCTCTGAAAGTTTGTAGTCTGTATCAGGGTTATGTTGGGTCTTGTTTTCCTTGCGCTGTTGATCGTCACCTGTTGGTCGGTGCTACCTGTAGGCCCTGCTGAGTTAGGGGCCGTTTGGCAGCGCTCCGCTCCCGGATTCCGCGGAGGGAATCTGGGGTGCGCTGCCAAAGGGTGAAAACAATGTGCTCCGCTCCCAAGAATCAAAGAGAATCGCTTCTCATTTTTACACATGGGGTTGAGAGCTGAAAATAGCTGCTCCCCGCCGATTCTTCTCCTGTGGCTCTCTCTGACACGCACTGACAGGAGCGGAGCGGATGAGAAATGCTGCCAAACGGTGACCTGGAGCAGTGGGAGCAGCAGGGAGTGAGATCAGCTAGGAGCAAGGAGCGCAGCAGAGCGGACCTGAATAGAATCGCTACCAAACGGGCCCTTAGTAGGTGGTCTGTTTGAACTGGACGAGAACTGCTGTTTTCGTGTCTCATTTCAATGAAATGGGACAAGGGCACAAGGCCTTGTTCTGCTTCTAAAAGTAGTAGTTTCAAGTTTGTTAAAAAAGCGCATTTTGTGGTAATGGTTAAGCACCTTTTCTCAATGATGAAAACCATTTATGAGCTGTTATGACATATGAAGACTGGTGTGTTCACATTATCATGGACCTTTCCACGCTAATTATTATGCATCTTTTAAATGTTGCAGGAACCTCTCTCCTCTTTAGCAGCTGAGTTCCAGTCTGGCAGCCCCATTTTACAGGAGAAAATTAAGGTTCCTGTGTGTCTGGCTATTCTAATATGTAATTACTACATTTTTTTTGTTGAATTATTATTTAGTGTGCTTTTCTCTTGTTTGTTCATGTAGTCTCCTACTTGTCTGCAGTTGCTTGGTGAACAATATGATGCTTTAAGACGGACTCGTGGAGATGGAAACTGCTTTTATCGAAGCTTTATGTTTTCCTACTTGGTAGTATCTGCAGTGTACTTTTCATATAGTATTATCATTCATATTGTGATTATCTTACCTTATCGTTTCGCACCAGGAACACATCCTAGAGACACAAGACAAAGATGAGGTTGATCGCATCATGGTAAAAATTGAGGAATGCAAGAAGACACTCCTGTCTCTTGGATATATTGAGTTCACTTTTGAAGATTTCTTCTCTGTAAGTTTATTCAAGGGTTACTTTTCTTATATTTTCATGAGTCATTCGTTTTCTGGATTGTTGTTTTTTTAGTTTATCAGCTCTACATCCTCTTGACCGTTTGTTGGTTGTCTACTTATGTACCATGATCATTTTCAGATGATTTTCGGGTACTTGCTTAGATGAGTTGGCCTATAAGCTGTCTGATATCTGTATCTGTAGAACATATTGGTTTAGGTTGTTCCATTGGATGCTTCTTGTCAATCCTTTGAGGCTCGTGATTATACTACCTTTTGTGTGGAAAATTACTAAGATACAACTTATTTTATTTTAATCAGATACACTAATCAGCCTTTCTTCCAAAGGTCATAAGCTGTCAGCAATCAGCTAGAGACAAAGTATGTCACACAAAGTTTGCTACTGTACTAGTGCAGTAGGCAGCTGGATGGCTGTAATAACAGGTGTTTTACTGTTTAGTTGTCTGGCACTGGAACAATGCTGACGTAGTTCAGTTGAATTAAGGGTAGTTGAAAATCACAGAGAATTGAACCTGGCTGAATTATGACTATTATATGCTTGGAATTGTAAGAAATCTAACTCGAAAACAAAATGTATTTCCGCCAGTCACAGTATATGTTGTTTTGGGTTGTCCCATGTCAAATATTTTTAGCTTTGACTGTCGACAGATAAAAGTTTCCTTAGTTTTGCAAAATAAATTTGATGCTACTAGATTCATCATGAGAAGTAATATCATATGACTTTGTATTTGAAATAAGAGTAATATATTTTTACAGAAATTGATAGTCAAACGTTTCACCTTCTAGACTGTGTCAATGTTCTAAACTGATTATACTTGTGATATGTGGGAGTGTTCTTTTTGCACTATTTCTCATTGGTATTGTAATATGCCCCCTTACTGAATTATGCTCTCTGATTTTTTCTCAGATATTCATTGAGCAGCTGGGAAGTGTTCTGCCAGCACATGGAACTCCTATTGGGTAAATATCATAGAATTGTATCTTCAGATGTAAAGAAGTCTTGAATTGTTGATTACAAAGGCCTTTCCTTTGAACTGCTTGTGAAATATGGCATGAGTACCTATCATCATTTTTTACTTCTTTAATAAATCCATTTTTTATTCCAACATCTTTAGGCCTGAAGAGCTTCTAGAGAGAACCAGGGATGCACAAGTTTCCGATTATGGTATGAACATCTGGATGTTCATACTCTGTATTTCTAGACTTCCTTGCCATTATTATCTAACACCGTCGTCTTCAGTTGTCATGTTCTTTAGGTTTGTTACTTCTGGTGAAATTCAAAGGAGGTCTGAGTTCTTTGAGCCATTCATATCTGGCTTGACAAATTCGACTGTGGCTCAGGTCAGCTCCATATTTCCACTGTCAAATGTATTGTATGGAGTACAGAAATTGTATTCACGGTCATTTACGCGCATCAAATAACACTAACTCGTGATTCTATTTGGTGCTCCCTGGTCAATAGTATCTATGGTGATTGGTAACCACATTATTCTTTCTTCCATTATTGTCTTAACTGTTCTGGAGCATGTGTAGCGATAATCTCCAGATGTCCTTTAACCAAAGATTTTAAAAAATAGAGGCAAGATTGGATATTATGAAATAGCAACTCTTTGAGCCCATATTTTTTTCTACACGGTGGAGTTTATCTTGAGTCCGAAGTAACGAATGTTACAATAGGAAAAGACTTTATGCAGCTACCTATGTGGGTATATAAGCTGCTTCTTGGCCTTAAAAATGTTGAAGTCACTGTTATTTTCTGCACTGGGTGTGTACTGAATTTCCGTGAACATTTGTGTACATATTCGGCTACGAGATTACAGCAATGACCCTGATTTATAATTTGGTTTGCAGTTCTGCAAGGCTTCCGTGGAGCCCATGGGTGAGGAAAGTGACCATGTGCACATAATTGCCCTTTCAGATGCCTTAGGCGTACCAATCCGTGTCATGTACCTGGACCGAAGCTCTTGTGATACTGGCAATCTGAGTGTTAATCACCATGACTTCATCCCTTTGGCCAATGCTTCTGAGGGCGATGGTGCGATGACATCCACACCTGCCTCCGAGAAACCATACATTACTTTGCTCTACCGGCCTGGTCACTATGATATTCTCTACCCAAAGTGAATTTTGCTCATGGCTATTCATGAACCTGGCTGAGAAAGCATTGTTTAGATCCTGTAGTCATGTTTCGCCTGCTTGCTGCCAAAGGTGGCCTTAAACAAGTGCACTTGTTCTTGGGAAGCAGCAACCGAACTTTTGTGTGCTAATGCCCTCGCTCAGTTAGTCGTTTTCTACCTGCTGTAAGTCTTACTCTGGGACAGCGATTTAACATTGTGTTGACTGTGGAGAAGTTCTGTGGATATTGCTACTGTGTCTGTTTTCCTTTCGTGAACTTTCATACCTTCATTCTTCGCCGCCTTTGAAATATTCTAGTTTTCCAGTGGCATGGGTGGCCATACTAGTATCAAATCCTACTTGAGCAAATCATGGTAGCGTGGGTGCTCTACTGAAGCTCCATAGTTTTGTTTTTTGTTCGGCAAGGTTGTCTTTGGTTGCTGTATGCCTTGTTGTAGGCTAGTTGGCAGTTGTAGCCATTCCAGATGTTTCTGTTACCTCATGGGTTGGACATGAAGTGACAGAAAGTTACAGGCAGGGCTTATCTATGTCAAAAACTCAAAAGCCTTTTGTGATAAAGAGATGGGGGCAGCTGGGAGCTGATTTGCGTCTCACCGTCACATGGAAAACCAATCAGGTGATGAAGACGTGGCCTGCGATTGGAGAGAAAGAAAGGTTGACAAGCCTGGAGAGTTGACCCATTGCATGATAGATTCTGTCAATGTTGTTCAAACCAGGTCCGCTCACGTATAAAAAGTTTATATATATATTTTTCTTCTGCGTGTTTCTATTCTTGTGAGAGAAAAAAATGACGAATAGTTGGACCAGACCAGAGTGGACTCTAGTAGTATTAATGACAAAGCAAAAGCGTGAATTAAACTCAACATATGAGTACCTGTACCTACACTCTCCAGCCCTACTCTGCGATGGAGACGGTGTATTTTATTTTAGCAAGCAACAGAAAGTCCATTCAGTGGATCGGAGGCAGCAGGCGAGACAGCGGGTCTGAGGTCTCCGCTGGGACTGGGATCTACACTACCGTCTGCCGATCGCTTTCTGTGTGTCACACCGGAATAAGGCATTTAGCTCCCTCCGTTTGGTGGTCAATGGTGTGCCACATTTTTTTTGTTTCTCAACCTCCCGAGTCCTCCTGAGGGATATTATACTAAGGTCAGCAAAGGGTGGATATGGATGTGAAAAAATGTGAAAAACACTGTTTGCGCACTGTACACAGAGTAAAAAAAATACTGTTTACGCATTGTAGACAGTACGAATGTATTGTCTGGTGACCTTGGTGATACGGTCATACAGTACATGGATATTCATCTGGCTCTGGCTTCCTGTGTCAGTCACGTCATCCAACTCGCACAAGGACAAGGAGGCAGACATGAGACATCAACCATGTTTCGTGATGTTATTACTCCTAGCAAAGAGCCTCAGATAAGATAATGCTGCCTTCACCAGAAGCAAACAGATGAGATAATTGTTTTTTTAAAAAAACACACGCAAATCAATCATCCTCCGGGAAAAGGGGGTCCTATAATAATGCGCGCAGCGCGTGTCAAGGAGCCGATGCATCAATGGCTGGCGATTTTGTTGCTGATTAGTACTGGCAGCCGCAAGTAGCGCGGCTCTTTTAGTTTTAGGGGAGCAATCATGGGCAAGGCATCATCATTTGACAAGAGTCCAAAATCTTGAAGCGGGGCGAGGAGCTGAAGCGGGAGTGGCGGGAAGGAGACCCACCGGGCCAGGCCAGGCCAGGCCATCATGCCCGCGGAATCTCCGAACGGGCCGGCGGTAGCCGGCGTCTCCGGGCGGACCCCCCGATCCCACTCCCGGTCCCACCACGCGCCAAATTCCGTGAAAAAAAAAAAACACTTTTACAGAAACAAACCGAGAAATTTTGATCAAATCGGTCTCCATCTGGTAGTAGTTTGTACCCGTTTGACCAGGGATCATTTACGTGCGACCAGCTCCAAAAATTCCAAGGCGCGCGGGTGTGATCCAGACAAAACTAGCTAGCTAGCTAACTAGCGTATCTAAAACGGATGAGATGATAATTAATCTGCTGGTCGAGTGCGGTCTAGCGTTAACGTCAGGCGAGCTGGTACTGGTAGCAGCAGAGATTAGGCGGAGTGGCGGTGTCATAATCGCTGTCGCATTAGTGGGCACTCCCCCGCCTAATCTGCTTGCTTTGTACGTGTCGAGGCGAGTCGCGCTAGCTGCTGCATGCCTTTCTGCGAGTGGTGATTGCAGTGGCGGCAAGCTTGGGAACGCATGATGTGATGCATGGCAGGCCCTGGACCTGGAGACTAGAGTAGCAGAAGTAGTATATCTATATGCAGATCATCTCCTCTGCGGCTCTACTGCTGCCTGCTTATATTTAGTCTAACAATGGTTGCCCAATCATATGATTTCCAGATAATATCATTGATTGATCTCGTTGTATTAGCTGCTGAGCTGGGTGTGGCCCCCTCTCCCTCCTGCGTGGCCAGCCCAGGTGACAGACACGACAGCGACCCATGCGGCCATGCCCGCATGAATGATCATCCACTTCTCAAAAACAATCGTCAACCCCTAAACGCTGCGACGAAACGGCAGATCACCAACCGGGTTTTATCTGCTTATTACCACCCTGTTGCCGTTGCCATATGCAATGCTGGTTTGTTAGACAGAGAAATCTCTCTGACGGGGACAAATTAAAACTAAGGGAAAGTGTTATTGTCCTTGCACCCGGCCTGTTCTTTAATTAATCCTTACAACAGGAAAATGGCGGTGTAAAAGGGGCGAAAACGCAATTAATTCGCCACTAATGCCGAACCGAATGTTACTAATTAACTCGATTTAATTAGTTTGGACCAAGGCTAATTAATTCGCCAGTTGCCGACCCCCTCTCTCTCTCTTCGGGCCGGCAGGGAGGAGAGAGGGAGAGAGAGCACCGTTATTTTCTGCATTCCACCACCTCGCTCGCTCCACTGCTCCCTCTCCTTCCTTCTCGCCGAGCCACCCGACCAAATCCCCCGCCCTCCACCCGCCCAGATCGCCGCCATTCCCCCCGGAGGCTGCTGCGACGACGACGGCCCCTCTCCTCGCGCTGCCCACACCGCACCTCCGTGGCCGGCGGTGAGCGGGCGCGAGGTCCCAGGCGCGGATGAGGTTCTAGGGCGCGGCGGCCGGACAGGAGCGCGGTGGTGATTGCAGCAGCGGCAGCCATGTATTTCGCCAAGCTCGACGACTCGCCCATGTTCCGGACGCAGGTGAGGACCGACAGGCCCGCGGATCCCCGTCCCCGCCCGCCGTTGCCGCGCGGCGCGTGTCGCCTCCTTCCTGGATTCTGTCCTGGCGCCGCGAGCGGGGGTCGATCCGCGCGCGCGTGCGTGCGTCCGCGCGCCCTGTCGCCGCCCGGATTTTTAATATTTTCCTCCCACCACCTTAGCTCGCTGGCGCTGTCGCACATGGCCGCTCGCTGGTGAATCGTTTGTCACTAGGCCTCTGTCAAGTTACCGCTGCCTGCGTTTTCTCTTCTCCGGATGGATGGATGGTTGGTTGATGCGCCGGCGCGTGCCCAGGGTCTCCTCGTTTAATTTTTTTTGTGAATGCACGTGGAGAGCCTAATCCCTTCCTTTGTGATTTGGCATCCGGGGATCGGGACGTCTGCATTGCAGCATGTGGGTGCATTTTATTATTATTAGCCTCTGCATTGTCGCGTCCTCTTGTTTTTTACCTGGTGCGCCCGTGTGCGTCTGTGTACGATGTGCATCTGCGCTGTAGCATGCTGTTGAATGTTGAATTGTCAATTAGTCAGGTTGGTTCCTCTTTGGAACTATCTTTCCATGGCTGCACAACGAGTGGTCCGCAATTACTTTGGTTTCTTCTGAAAAGGAACCTTTTTTTTTATTAACAAAGGGGCATCACGGTAGGCGCATCATGTCTGCTGTAGATTTATTATGGTTTATACATACTGGCACTAGTTTGATGCAGAATGTGAATTTTCATTACCACTTACTAGCAGCATGAGTTATGTAGCAGTTTAATTTATTTTCTGGACTTGGTTTAAAGTTAACCTTAATTTATCACTGAAACAAATGTGCTTCCTGGAAAAAGATATACTCCGTATTATCTAGCGTTTGATATTTGTGTAGCTAGACACAATGGTTTTGTTGGTGGATCTCCTGTTTCATTTCATGAATTATCTTCCATAATCTGGTCTCTTCATTCCTATATTGCCTCTTATTCATCTTTTGAATGAAATAATACGACTCCTTTTGAAATGAGTTAATGAACTTGCACAACACTTTAGGAGTTTTCAGTTTTAGATATGCTGTTGAACATAGCATAGAAAATGTTTCTTTGAAGGGATTTTATGATAGCGTCCAATTTAGTGGCATTTGCAGGAGAACCAATCAACTTATGCATTTTACATTCAGGCCTGATTTATTGATATGGAAGGAAGGAATGCCTTTACTGGTAGCATTGATGAACTAAAATCTGCTTCTGTTGATTGATGATTAACTGTATGCACATTTCTGTTCTCCTGAAAACAGATACAATCACTTGAAGAGAGTGATGAATTGCTGAGAGAGAGATGTTTGAAGTTCCATAAAGGTTGCCGTAAGTATACGTAAGTGACCATTCGAAGCCCATTTATGTATTTTCTTACAGGGAGTATGGTCGAGATGCAATTCATTCCGCTACGCGATGCACTTTTGTTTCAGTGAAGGACTAGGTGAAGCATACGATGGAGATATTGCATTTGCAAGCGCACTTGAAACATTTGGAGGAGGCCACAATGATCCAATTAGTGTTGCTTTTGGTGGTTAGTGACATATTTTCTTCTAATTTTGCCAGCAACATTTGTAAACTTATCATATGAGGATGCAGTAGGATATTTTCATATTTGTTCAATTGTTCTGGTATGTCTGGGACTCTGGGTCCATGAAAGGATAAAGGTTAATTCTCTATTATTTTACCATTCCTTCTCTCAAGTTCATTCATTTTTCAACTGCTTTATTTTACTTATTCCTTTAATACTTTTTTCCTCACATAAGAGTGGACTGGAGCTTAATGTTGGCAGTTCCTCTACTAAGCATACCGTATTTTTTTTTGTCTCTTTTCCAGGACCTGTCATGACCAAGTTTACAATTGCCTTGAGAGAAATTGGAACATACAAGGAAGTCCTGCGATCCCAGGTAGCGCACTTCTCATTTAGTGAGACACTTATCAAATTGATATGGATCGGTGTTGATTGATTCTCTTTTTTTTTCTGATGGTGAATTGTTGTATTTGTTACTTTTCGTGTTTTTATGTGTTATTTCAGAATTCAGATGTCTTGATCAAAGCACATTTTTGTAAGATTTCTGTTAACCTGAACTGGTTGGATGTTATGGCCAAAATGTAGGAATGTGGCCTATATTTTCACTTGTTATCATATGGCCCTACAATCTGTTATTGGAACATCCGCATGTCGATGTGAGTTAGAATATAATATTAATGGCAAGGAATATCATATCATGATACTTTAATTTTCTTATGCCTTTTCTCTGTACACGTAATTTATGTAAGAACCTGGTCTCCCAACCATCGTTTCATATTGAGACTACAGAGTCCTATTTTTTAGAATGGCATGTTATATCTGATCTTCCTTCATTGAAATCCAACTGACATCATGCTGGTATGATTTCTGACTCGGTTTTCTGACAGGTCGAGCACATGCTAAATGATAGATTGCTGAATTTCGTGGACATTGATTTGCATGATGTGAAGGTACTGCTATTGTATGACATTAACTCAAAATCATGAAACTCCCCAGTGAATAAAACTGAATGACACAGTTTTCTGTTCAATACATTTTTAGGATGCTCATAAGCGTTTTGACAAGGCTAGCCTCTCATATGACCAGGTAAGTTATCTTTTTATGCTGTTCATTGTGTGTGGTGCAAATCTTTTTCTTTTTCCTTTTTGTGTCATATGATCATATCATATAATAGCAAAAGCTTTCCTCTTTCCTCACACATCGATATTTGTGGATATGACAAGTTTCTGCCAGTCAGTATGTACATGTGATTTGTATGTTGTCTGTTTAGTGATTGGTTAAAAGTCAGCTGATTGAAGTTGAGAACTGTTCAATACTATATGTTTTTCCTCTTTTCTGTTATTTTTCTGCTGATTAGCTATTCTTTTGTAATTTTTCTCTCATACTTCCTTTGTTGCATAATGGCAATATTATTGCTTGTTGCACTTCTACGAGAGAGTTTGCTATTAACTTGCGAACTGGTTGGTTGATTATAGATTCGTGAGAAGTACCTATCATTGAAGAAAGGTACCCGACCGGACATAACAATTGCGATCGAAGATGTAAAAACATTTACTATTCAACATTTTAGAGTGGTAGACAGAAATTAAGGCAGTTCCCTAACTAAATTACTTTTTGGTTGCAACCAGGAGCTTCACAGTGCTAGATCTTCATTTGAACAAGCTCGTTTCAACCTGGTATGGGCTGCATTTTCCTTTCTTTGCTCAGTTTCTCAATCTGTGTTTATATGCTTAGCATGCGTATGTCATATCCATGTTGATTTGTCAGGTCACTTCACTTTCCCACGTTGAGGCAAAGAAGAGATTTGAGTTTTTGGAAGCTGTTAGTGCAACGATGGACTCACATCTTCGATATTTCAAACAAGTAACACCTTGCATATCTTACCTCATGGTGGAGCTATGTTATGCATGAAATGAGATTAATCCTATCAATTACTATTCGTCAGGGATACGAGCTATTGCATCAAATGGAGCCGTATATTAATCAGGTAATTCTTAAACCGTTTCCCTTTGTATTATAGTATTACTAGCTATTATGTATATAAATGCTTTGTTCCAGTAGTTACATAATCCTACTGTAAATATTACCACCACACATTTCTGCTTTCATGTCATTAGTTGAGAGAAGTGACCGTCACATGAGTCCAGTTCTTTAGTGCTCGGTGTACTTTTGCAGCCGCATATATATACTTCCATTGTTCTTGATCATGAGAAACAATTGGACCTAAGTAGCTGAGCATCGCCACTTATTTGAAATAGAAAGAGATCCTATTACATGGATCAGTTCTATAGCAAAAACCTCTATTGATTTTGGCCTGCAATATGTTATCTAGACAGCTTAACAGCTAGTGCTTACCTCATTGAATAACTCTTTCGATTTATGTTGCACTTCCTTGTTTTGTTTCTGGCATTATAACCAAAATTTTGTATTCTGTCAACTAGCCATGCTTACTGGGAATTCCTTATCTAAGGAGCTCATTGATTACTGCCTACTGGATTGACAACTGTTTACTAATGTTAATTTTCCTACAATGTTTACCATACTTATTACTAACACTGTAAACAAAAACTTTGCTATGTAAACCACAATGCTGACTGGAACTTGTAACAGAGACTTGTTTATTTATGTTTTGCTTCATTAACATGCAGCACAGCTTTGCTTGTTTCCTCAGTGTATTTTTTAAAATATTGTTTCTTCAGTGTTACTTCTTCTTAAACTACTCATATATAACAACAAACAACAACAACAAGCCTTTTAATCCCAAGCAAGTTGGGGTAGGCTAGAATTGAAACCCAAACCAAACCGCTAGAAACGAGAAAAGTTTTTTTTTTTTAAAAGGTCACTTTCAACAAGAAAACAAGGGTTTTAAATGATTTTTTTTTGAGAAGCACATAGAAGAGCCTAGTCAAGGCTCGGGTACGTGGATAGCTGCTTTCCAAGCAGCTCTATCCAAGGCTAACTCTCTCACTATATTCCAATCTCTTAGGTCTCTCTTAACTGCCTCCTCCCATGTCAAATTTGGCCTGTCCCTGCCTCTCTTCACATCATTGTTTCGCCTTATGATGCCACTATGCACTGGTGCCTCTGGAGGTCTTCGTTGCACGTGCCCAAACCATCTTAGTCGGTGTTGCACAAGCTTTTCTTCAATTGGAGCTACCCCAAGACGATCCCGTATCTCGTCGTTTCGAACTCGATCCATCCTTGTATGCCCACACATCCAACGCAACATACGCATCTCCGCAACATTTAATTGTTGAATATGTCTTCTTTTAGTGGGCCAACATTCTGCACCATACAACATCGCAGGTCTAATAGCCGTCCTATAGAATTTGCCTTTTAACTTTTGTGGTACCCTTTTGTCACATAGAACACCGGATGCTTGACGCCATTTCATCCATCCCGCTTTGATTCTATGGCTAACATCTTCATCGACATCCCCGTCTCTTTGTAGCATCGATCCCAAGTAACGAAAAGTATCCTTCTTGGGCACTATCTGACCTTCCAAACTCACATCTCCTGCCTCCTGTCTAGCGGAACCGAAGTCACATCTCATATATTCAGTTTTAGTCCTGCTAATTCTAAAGCCTTTCGACTCTAGAGTCTGCCGCCACAACTCTAGTTTTCTATTTACTCCCGCTTGGCTTTCATCCACTAGTACTACATCATCAGCAAACAGCATACACCATGGGATATCTCCTTGTATATCCCTAGTGACCTCATCCATCACCAAAGTGAAAAGATAAGGGCTCAAAGCTGATCCTTGATGTAATCCTATGTTAATTGGAAAGTCACTTGTGTCACCGTCAGTTGTTCGAACACTAGTCACAACCTTGTTGTACATGTCCTTAATGAGGGTCACATACTTTGTTGGGACTTTATGCTTCTCCAAAGCCCACCACATAACATTCCTTGGTATCTTATCATAAGCCTTCTCCAAGTCTATGAAAACTACTCATATATGATGGCGATAAATAATTTTTCCTACAACCTGCTTTTAAATTATTCCTCAGGTTCTTGCTTATGCACAGCAATCAAGGGAAAGGGCAAACAAGGAACAGGCTTCTCTTGTAGAGAGGATGCACGAGTACAAAAGGCAGATAGATCGGGAAAGTCGGTCTTCTGTAAACGGGTTGAACGATTATAATGGTGATGGAATACAGACGATTGGTAGAAGTTCACATAAAATGATCGAGGCAGTGATGCAGTCAGCTTCAAAAGGCAAGGTAAGATTCCGATACACTGGAAATAGTAAGCAGGTTTACAATGTGAAAAAAAGAAAGTTAATTGTAATGTAGTGCTTCTCCAGGTTCAGACCATTCGTCAAGGTTATCTTTCAAAAAGATCTTCTAACTTGAGAGGCGACTGGAAAAGAAGGTTCTTCGTACTTGATAGTCGAGGAATGTTGTACTACTATCGAAAGCAAATTACTAGGCCACCTGTAGGTCCCCGTTGTAACTTTTGGTGCTGAAATACTCATTTAGTTGGAATAGTATTTTTTTCCCATGATGTGTGATAAACCATTTACCTTTGATCTTACAGGCTGGTTGTTCCATCCAGAGAGGTGTTAATGCCCCTGAACATGGTTCTGGGTTGTTGAGCAGATTGTTCTCTTCTCATTACCATGGTATTATACATGATGAGAAATCTGTTGCGCGGCATACTGTAAATTTGATGACGTCAACCATTAAAGTTGATGCAGAGCAATCAGATCTGAGGTTCTGCTTCAGAATTATTTCACCCACAAAGATCTACACGCTGCAGGTAGAGCAAAAGCTTATATAGCAGGCTGTC
The DNA here is from genome assembly GCA_022530915.1 of Paspalum notatum. Classification (NCBI taxonomy): domain Eukaryota; kingdom Viridiplantae; phylum Streptophyta; class Magnoliopsida; order Poales; family Poaceae; genus Paspalum; species Paspalum notatum. The sequence goes on from CM039691.1 coordinate 2,389,293, forward strand.
TTTGAATATAATCAAATCTCTCATGCTTAATGAACACATCTGGCATTTATGCAGGCAGAGAGTGCAGTTGATCAGATGGATTGGATTGAAAAGATAACTGGTGTTATTGCCTCTTTGCTGAGTTCACAATCCCCAGAACAGGTTAGTAATGGATGGTGTTGGCTTGGATTGCAAGTATTTTGGATTTGGTTCATAATACTCAGCACTTTTGTTTCAGTGTTTTATGTCAAGCCCTAAAGGCAGTGGCCATGATAGGAGTACCAGTGAGGGTAGCTCCTTTTCTAGTTCAGTGGAATTTGAACCTTTCCTAAGTGATGATTTAGTACCAGAGAAGAGCTTCGGAAATGGGCAGGATGATGTTAAAGGCACACATCATCGCAGGATCAACGTGAAACCTGAAAAACCAATTGACTTGCTTAGAAAAGTTGACGGAAATAATATGTGTGCTGACTGTGGTGCTTCAGAGCCTGATTGGGCATCATTAAACCTTGGTGCACTTCTATGTATTGAATGTTCTGGGGTGCACAGAAATCTCGGAGTGCATATATCAAAGGTAACTGCAAAAATTTGTCTGTTTCTCTTGATGGTTATGCAAATAGATTCATTTCTGCATGCCTTCTTTACAGTCGAAAACCTTCCTGAGTTGAGTTATGGTTTGATTCTCACCTTCTACCTTAAAACAATGCTAGGGTGGATGTCTCTCCCCCTATGTCAACTATTCTTGGAAGTCTAGAGGAGGTTTTAGTGATGATTATGTTATGAATAGCACTTGTATTCATTATGAGGCACTAAGGCCGATATATATACACCAGCACATGAAAGGAAATATACACATAACCCCCTACAATACATAGGAAATACAAGTATATCTAACACCCCCCCTCAAACTCAAGGTGGATCAAACACACTGAGTTTGGAGAGATAAAAGCGATGCTGATCTCTGGTCTGTGCCTTCGTCAAAAAATCAGCCAACTGTAATTCCGAAGGCACGTAGCGAAGAGTAACAACACCGTCCTGAACCTGTGCACGCGTGTAATATGCATCAACACCAATATGCTTAGTAAGCTCATGCTTCACAGGATCACGAGCAATACTAATAGCACCAGTACTGTCAGTCAAAAGAGGAGTCGGTATAGACACAGAAACACCAAAATCTGCAAGCAACCACCGTAACCAAGTCACCTCTGCCGTCACAAGAGCCATAGCACGCAACTCAGCCTCTGTACTCGAACGAGAAATGCTGTCTGCTTCTTAGTCTTCCAAGCAATAAGTGAACCACCAAGAAAAACACAATAAGCAGAAAGAGATCGACGATCAGAGGAATCACTAGCCCAAGTAGCATCACAGTAAGCCTGAAGCTGTAAAGAGCTAGAGCGTGGAAAGAACAAACAACGTGATATAGTCCCACGAAGATAACGTAAGACACGAAGAAGATGACTATAGTGGAGCTGAGTGGGAGCAGAAACAAACTGACTCAGAATATGCACAGAATAGGAAATGTCAGGACGAGTAACACCAAGATAAACAAGCTACCTACAATGTGACGATAACGAGTAGGGTCATCAAGAGGCTCACCATCAGTAGCAGAAAGATGAAGGTTGAGCTCCATAGGAGTCTCCTCAGTCTTGTGATCAGTAATAGAAGCACGATCAAGAAGACCCTGAATATATTTTTCTTGAAATCCCTCATGCGTAGAGGAAACCTCAATCCCAAGAAAATAACGAAGAGGGCCAAGATCAGACATAAGAAACTGCTCACTCAGACGTGCCTTGACAAAGGCAATGAACTGAGGATCATCTCCAGTGATAATCATATCATCAACATAGAGGAGAAGAAGAGTACGACCACGGGATGATGTGTGTACAAACAAAGCAGGATCATGCGCACTGGCAGAAAAACCAGCAGCTGTGACAACAGAAGCAAAGCGCTGAAACCAAGCCCGAGGAGCCTGCTTAAGACCATAGAGAGAGCGTCGAAGACGACAAACCATACCCTCAGGAACAGAATACCCAGGCGGTGGCTGCATATAAACCTCCTCACGCAACTCACCATTAAGAAAGGCATTCTTTACATCAAGCTGAGAGATGGGCCACGCACGAACAGAAGCCACAGCAAGAAGAGCACAAACAGTGGTCATATGAGCAACAGGAGCAAAGGTCTCATCATAATCACGACCATGTTCCTGCTGAAAACCACGGGCAACAAGACGAGCCTTATAGCGCTCAAGAGATCCATCAGAGCGAGTCTTAACCTTATAGACCCACTTACAGGTAATAGGGCGAACATGTGAGGGAGTCGGAACAAGATCCCACGTGCCTGTACGCTCAAGTGCAGCGATCTCCTCAGCCATCGCAAGCTGCCATTCTGGATGAAGAATAGCATCACGATAGGAAAGCAGCTCAGAAAGGACAGAACCGGCAAAACCTTGCCAAGTAACAGGTCCAAAACCATACCGATCAACTGGCTGACGAGGCCGATGACCACGACGAAGCTGCTCAGGGGAAGAAGCAGCAGGTGATGGTTCATCAAAGAAAGGCTCAGAAGGGCCAGAAGATGGCTCATCAGAAGTAGGCTCAAGAGGAGTCAGAGCACTACGACGTGTGTAAACCTGTGTGACAGGAGGCTTTGTAGTATAGTCAGGAGTCAAAGAAGAAGACTCTGAAGAGGATTCTACAGGTGACACGACAGAAGGAGGTACAACTCCTGTAGAAGACACAGTAGAAGAGGGTACCAAGGGAGAAGGTCTGTGTGCAATAGCAATATCAGGAATAAACAGAAAAGAAAGAGGATCAACTAAAGATGCTAATGAAGCATCCGAGGTAGGACGAGAATAGAAAGGACGAGACTCATCAAAGACAACATCCCGAGAAATCCTAATGCGTCGACCAACCGGATCCCAACAACGATATCCCTTATGCTCAGCACTATATCCTAAAAAGACACACTCAACGGACTGTGCGGTCAACTTGGTGCGTTCACGAGGTGCAAGAAGCACATAGCAAACACAACCAAAAAGCCGAAGATCAGAATAATCAGGCGTCTTGCCACAAAGACGCTCAAGTGGAATGCCCCCACGAAGAGCAGAAGAAGGCTGAATATTAATCAAATATGTGGCGGTAGAAACAGCCTCAGCCCAAAAATGAGGGGGAACAGAAGAAGCAAGCATAAGAGCGCGAGCCGTCTCAAGAAGATGATGATGTTTGCGTTCAGCAACACCGTTCTGAGCATGAGCACCAGGACAAGAAAACTGAGCAAGAGTACCTTGCTCAGAAAGAACCTGACGAAGAGCGGCAGAAAGATATTCACCTGCAGAGTCAGCACGAAAAACACGAATAGAAGTGTCGAAATGAGTGCGAACCATAGCAGAGAAATTCTTATAGATGGATAAAGCCTCACTACGATTTTTCATAAAGTAAATCCATGTGTGGCGAGAAAAATCATCTATAAAAATTATATAATATCTGTGACCCCCTTTTGAAACAAAGGGAGCAGGACCCCATACATCTGAGTGGACAAGATCAAAAGGACGCTCAGACACTGACTCACTAGAATGATAGGGAAGCTGAATCTGTTTTCCCAGACGACAACCCTGACACTGAGCTAATGACTCATGACCTGAAACCGAACCTAAGAGACCACGACGAATCAAAGTAGACAAACGGGAGCCACACAGATGACCCAACCGATGATGCCACTGATCAAAAGACGAAGTGGACGAGGTAGCCAAAGCGTAGCCGTCAGAACTGACAGACGCAGCGGAAGGAAGACGAAGCCAGTCCAGCTCCCAAAGGCGCTGAGAATCACGACGACGAGGGCCAGTACCAACCAGGTGACCCGTGATGATCCTGAACATAGCAGAAGTCAGAATCAAGGATAACACGACAACCATGATCAGTAAGCTGACCAGCGAACATAAGCTGCATGGTTAGATTAGGAACATAGGAAACATCAGGAACATGAAAAGAAGTAGATAAGAGAGTGCCCTCCCCAGCCAAGGAAGAGAGGACCCATCGGCAATATGAACAGTGAGAGAACGAGATGGAGAATGAATAGAAGAAAGAAAAGTGCGATCAGGAGTCATATGAAAGGAGGCACCTGAATCAAGAATCCATGTATTAGTACCTGGTGGTCCCTGAGTGGAAGACTGAGAAGCAGCAGCAGAACCCGGTGAACCAGCAGGCAGAGTCACAATACTAGCAGTCCCAGACGGCGAAGAGGCAGCAAGACGACGAAGAAGCATCAGCATCTCCTGGGTAACTGGATCTGTAGAACTCTGAGACACTCCAGCACTAGTACTAGCAGAAGGCTGTGAAGCCAGTGAAGTCTGTGAAGCCGGACGAGTATGAGAGCACTGTGCCTTCTTCTTCCTGTAACAAAAGGCCTCAACATATCCATCCTTCCCACAATAATCACAATGAAGACCACCACCACCACCCCCACGAGCAGAAGGAGAGGGCGCAGTAGCTGACGAGGGCAAAGAAGGTGGAGCAACAGCCGGCCGTGAGGGCGCAGAACGAGCAGCCAAAGCAGACGCAGATGATAACAATCCAGCAGAACGAAGCCGAGTCTCCTCGTTACGAACATCAGTAAGAGCATCAATCAAGGAGACAAACGGATGCCGAGCGAGAAGCTGCACACGAAGAGGCTTATACTCATCCCTGAGACGGGTCAAAAAGGCATATGTACGCTGAAGCTCAATATCCGACTGCTGGCCCTGGCAGAACTCACAAGTACTCGGAGACAGAGGATGACGCAGGGAATCAATCTGACGCCAAACAGCAGACAACTGTGTGTAGAGCTCATCAACAGTAAGGTCACCATGACATATCAATTGCTCCCGACGAATGGCAGAAAAATAAGCAGACTGACCAGTGGGCTCATAGCGATCACGAAGAAAAGACCACGTCTGATGAGACCACTGAAAGTCAACAATCTCCTCAGCAAACTGATCATGCATACTAGCAACAACAATAGAGCCAGCACGAGCATCCTCATCCAACCACAACCGATAAGCACTGAACTGAGCCTCATATGACTTCTCAAGAGCAGCAAAATCATCAAGAAGCTTCTGTTTCTCATCATCAGACGCCTTCTCGGGAACCACTGGACGCTCCGGAGCCTTAGGACACGGCGGACATGGAAGTTTGCCAGTAAGAAACTCCCAAAGGCGCAAGCCACGCATGTGCCAGCGCATGCGAGGAACCCAGACACGATAGTTAGTCCCATCAAAGAGCAGCGGACATCGAAGAACGGGAACACCACCGTTGGAAGGAGCCGAGGGTGCCATTGCAAACGAACCACAGCAGACCTGTTTTTTTTTTATACGCGTTAGCCACCACTCGGTCAAAACAGAGACCGAACGACGAGACCCGCAGACACCGAGCGGAGAGCCGGAGACGCGCGCGCGGGGGACGGATCCGCGCCGGCGGACGCGCGTAGCACCGGCAGAGCCCCGCGGGCGGACGGCGCCGGCGAGGAGACGGACGGCACCAGCAGAGCCGCAGAGGCGAGCAGACGGCGGCGGACAACGAGCTCCGCGGGCGGATGACGGCGGCGGACGACGAGCTCGATCCGCGCGCGGATGAGTGGCGGGCTCGGCGCGCGACGACGGGCTGAGGAGCCGGCGACGCGCGACGACGGGCGGAGGAGGATCCGGGCGAGGATGAGAGCAGGCGTAGATCGAGCCCAGGAAACTCGACGACTTCAACACGAAGAAGTCAGCGACGAAAACGACGAGCGGACGAGAGGAATCCGCGGCGAGAGGAATTGCAACGCTCAAGATGAAGAGCAAAAGCAATCCGATCCGAAAAAAAACGATGATGGTGAAAGTGCAGCACCAGGATCGTTGTTTCTAGGAGAGGATGAAAAACCTAACCCTAATTGTGGCTCTGTATACCATGTTATGAATAGCACTTGTATTCATTATGAGGCACTAAGGCCGTTATATATACACCAGTACATGAAAGGAAATATACACATAACCCCCTACAATACATAGGAAATACAAGTATATCTAACAGATTATAGTATTATACCCCATAATTTGGGGCTCTGGTACAGTGGTGTTATCACATCTACCTCCACATCCTTTTTTAGATGATAAAAGGAACAAATCCGACTTGAGACCTCTAATAAGAGGCATCAGACCAAGTTTATTACATGCATCACACCACGCGTAACAGTTTAAAACTAAAAACCAATCATCCATGGGATGCAAATAAGTTTAAAGAGACGACTATAGCTATCACAAATTTTCTGCCGAGAGATGGATGTGATTGTACTAGTGGCCCCAAAAAGAGTATCAAAATTTAAAATGATAATTTTTTTAAATATACTCCTGAATTCTCAAACATTTATGTTCAAACTTGTAAAGTCTATAAATACTTAGTATCATCTTCCTGATGCTAATTTAGGATAACTCTAGATTTATTTTGATGCAGAATACTGACATAAATACTTGCATCTTATTTCAGGTAAGATCTCTGACACTTGATGTCAGAGTTTGGGAGCCATCTGTAATCAATCTCTTTCAGTCATTAGGCAACATGTTTGTGAACAATATTTGGGAAGAGATTTTACCTTCAAGTAGCGGTTGTTCAGATGATATTTCAAGGTGATAGTATGGCTGGTTTGCTCTTTATGAAGTCTTCATTGTCGTCTCTATTGCTGTCCAGTTAACAAACCTTGTTTCTTTTGCAGTTTTGATGGATCTGACTCATCACACTACTTCTCTGTTAGCAAGCCTAAACCCAAAGATGTATTCTCTGCCAAAGAGAAGTTTATTCATGCCAAGGTACTCACTTCATTTCGTAAATCCTTTGTGTTCCTTTGTTCTTTAGCAAATGGATGGGATTTTGAAAACCTTGTTGTCACAAAACTCGTGGGATCTCCATGCGAAGAATTGTTGAATTAATGACTCATGGTCTACTACCTAGAGAACTCTAGTCTCAACAAGTCAACACTTACATTGCCAATTAGGATGTGCTGCCAATTAGGAAACTCTCAGCTCACCTCTCTACTTATGCTAAGAAAATCTTTCTTGATGTACCACATGCTGCTGTTTGTAAATGTTTCACACAAGAACCTACTCCATGGTTGTATAACCTGACCTCATGAAGAGGAATCAAGGATGTTAATGTTGAGTCTGATGTAGAGACAACATGCTCCTATAGCTTAGAGTTGATTGGATGTTTTTGTTTTATTTATTGGCTTATATGCTGTGTACTTCCTTTTCCCACATAAACGTAGACCTACTTCATAGAATCTTTTTCCATTTTATGATAATTGGAACTACCTAAGTTATTCTTTGTGATGTCATAAAGAGTTGAAATTAAAGATGAAAAATTGAAAATGAAAATAAAGTAATAGTTCATCCTGCATAACTACTAACACTAATGTACTCATGGTACCTTTTTCTGGGTATTTTTGATCAAAATTCTCACCAATCAAAACACAATCAACATCCAGGAATGCGTTAAGTCAAACCATTCTGACATTGGTGAACCCTTAAAGTTGTCAGGCTGTTCCATCCAGGTCCAGCAACATATGAATTGCTGTTTTTGGTCTCCTAATGTTTGTAAGTGGTTCACCCGGGGTTTATACCTCTACCTGGTTTCCTAGAGTTCACGTGGCATGCCAGCTAGGTGGGTGACAGAAGCACTTACAAATATCAGGGGTCTGAAAAAATTTATTTGCAAGTGGATGGACTTGGATGGCACAACATGATAAGTGTAACTGTGTAAGGGTTGCCTGTGCATTTTTCTCGTATTTAATAGCACCAAGATCGTCCATGCATAAATGACACAAATAAGCTTGTCAAAACTAGCAGTTTTCTATAATGTTTTTATTCCATATATCCCTATGTGGTTTCTGACTATTTCCACACCTTATGGTGTGAATATTCCAGTATGTAGACAAAGAATTCATGCAGAACCATAACATGGATGAGAATCAGCTAGCTCAGCAGATGTGGAATTGTGTAGCTGCAAATGACAAGAAAGCTGCATATAGTCTTATTGTTAGATCACATGCCAATGTAAATTTTGTTTATGGAGAGATGCCTTCTACCTCATGTTTGACTCTTGGAAAAGCACTTCAGCAAGAGCAACCAGCTTCACCACCTGATGGGAGTCCTAGATTTTTCGATTGCAATTCACATGACAAGATTTCTCCTAGAGAGTCCCTTTCCCCTGCTAGCACTAGCTCACGCACAGATGACATGGAGGACACTTGTGAAGGTTTCTCCTTGCTTCATATTGCGTGCCGTGTTGCAGATGTTGGGATGATTGAATTGCTTTTGCAGTATGGCGCTAGTGTAAATATGATTGATTCAAAGGGCCGGACACCCCTTCATCACTGCATTTTGAAAGGAAGACATCAGCATGCCAAGCTGCTTCTATCCAGGTATGCGAGAAGCTGATAACTCATCTAAAAAAAGAACCTGATAGCTCAGGAATTTAATCTGGCATGTTTGTTTTGTCAACATTTTGATGTGAATCACTTCTAGTATAATATTATATAATCATCATTGGAATTTTCATTTTGTTTTGCTGTATGTATACGCAGAGGGGCTGATTCACAAGCAATGGACCGAGATGGTAGGACAGCATTACAGTATGCTATCGATGGTGGAACAAGCGATGAAGATATTCTTGTTTTGTTAGAGGACCATAGTAGATAATCTTGCAACAAGCATGCCCTCAGCAAATCGAAGTCCCCCTCCTGGTGTGGTGAGGACTCAACTAACATGCTCCAGTCCCGCCCGGTCCCAGCTTTGCCTTGAAGACCATCCAGAGATTTGTGGCACAAAAGCAGCCTATGTATATGTCATTGTGGAGCTTGTGCAACATGATGCCGCGCCTGTTGTTGTTTTTTCCTCTCTTTGTTTTCCTTGTTTAGCATCAGCGTCCATATTTAGTCATCTGGCAAACAGTTTGGTTTTGTTTGCAGGTGATGTATAGTAAGCTTGTAAATGGAGTCGATTGTCTTTATTCTCTAAGTCGTCTTTCATCATGAAGTAGTTGCCATTCCGATGAAAGATGATTGTACATATGGATATCTGCCGTTGTGATCTACGAAATTTGAGCCCGGTGTGATAGTATATACGACAGTTGATTGTACAATTGTCGCTTGTCCTCTTGGGTGAACCACCTGCGCAACTGCATGTGTCCGGCGGTGAGCCTCCTGCCGTCGGCGTCGAAGGTGAGCAGGCCACTCCAGCAAGGAGCTCGCACGCCATTATCCTCCCTCCGTATCCGCCGGGAGCATGGTGGGATTCATTACATACCCCTTGATCATCTCGGCCGCCATGAGTCCATGACGCACCCAGCGCCCACACATCGTCGGCCGGCTCGATCGGCGGCTGCTCCGGCGATCGAGCAGAACACCACCACGGCACCACCTCCTCAGATGGCCGCCCGGCGTATTTTTTCCAAACCGGTCCAAACTTTTTTCACGAATAGACCTCTTAGCCTCTTACGAAACTTATTGCACAAATAGATTCAAAAGATCAGCGCACTAAGACGAAATGTCGATGTTTGACGACGCTCTATGAATTTACGCTGAAAGTAACTACCTCAGTGTTGGTTATACTACTACCATAATTTAATTTTGTAAGACTTAAAGCGAAAAATACCTCGGCGTGCCGACAATAATTAACGACGAGGGACGACAAGCCTAGGCATCTTGATCATGTTGGAGCACCACACGCGGAAGGAGAAGGCAACGCGCGATGCATCCTGCACGCAACCAATCCAACCTATGGATGCCTCACAATATCACACTATGCAGAGAGGATAGGCGATATACTGCAACATTGGTGCCAACATGCCAATTGGCCCCGTCACGTTGTCTCGGGCGGTCGGGCCTCCTAATTGGTCTGCCATAAGTAAAGGCTCTACTACGTTAAAAGTGACGTACGGTAAATTTTATACTCCTATAGGTATATTTTATTTATAATAATACTCCTTATTTCCATGAATGAATATAAGGTAAATTAACAACCATAAGTCGATAGTGCCGTCAATTTTTCGCATCGACAGGCCTTTTTATTGCAAAATCCTACACTCCCTGGTCACCAATCTTAATTGTATATCATGGGTTCGCAAGTATAATTAACACAAACTAGCTATCCGTGGAGTCAAAAGAAAAAAGTGAAGCTGCACATGTAATGAAATTCCTTTTAGTTTGAAATCATCTGAATATCTTTTTGTAGTTACCCAGTTAATTTTAGCAATGGTTTATTGTCGTCCAGCTCCGCCGCCATGACACATTGCGCCGCAGCCTTGCGGCGCCGCTGCATGTGGGCGTGAGGTGCCAGCGTGGCAGGGGTTGCGGCGCCACGGCTACCGGCGCTGCAGTGTGTTATTGCGGCGCCACAGTCTATAGATCAAGCAGTGCAAATAGTTTCAAGATGGGGTCATTTGTGAAAATAAATTAAGGCAGGGGTCAAAGAGCAAAATTTATGCCTTTTTGCTAGTTGGGTTTATTAAAATCAATGTTTGATTTCATGCATCTATTCAAAGTCCAAATGTGACAAACATGCTTTCATAGCATAAACAATTGAACTCAAGATAGTGTACTTTTTTCATTGACATATAACGGAATGATTGTTGCAGTCCTACGTCAAAGCCTACCTTGTGAGGAAAGCGTCAAAGGAAGAAGTTGCTCATATAAGATCTAGACTGCAGAAGTCGGCTGCACAAGTTGACGATGGTCTGCGCCTCATCAATAGATTGGTGGATGCACTGTTGCAGCTCCGCCACTGTCGTTGCACACACAGCATTCGACGAACTTGCACAACATTGAGTAATTACAACTACATGCTCTTCACCACGCGTGCTCCTAGCAGTCCTCCAACGCCCGCAGCAGCGCCAGCGCTGCCTCATGAGTCATCGATCCTCGGCGAACGGGCGCATGCTGGGGCAAAGACGCATCGACCAGCACACGTACGGATACCTTGCGTGCGGTGCGGCGGCGATCCGTGGGAAGAAGCGCACCTGACCTACCATACCTTTGTCGACGAAGAAGCGCGGCCGTTTGTTGTCGTCGTGTCGAACTCCAACTCGTCCCCGCTGGACTGGACAGTGTGTGCAACTGGGAACTGATCGATGGCCATCCACGCGAACATCCGCCATTCAATTCACGGCAGAAATTACAAACAGCTCCTAACTTTTTCACGAATAGACCCTCTTACGGAATTTATTGTACGAAACGTCGAGATATAACGGGTCGGTGTTTTGATAGCTAACGCCAATCTTACCATGTCAACATCGATGTTTGACGACGCCCTATGATCAATCTACGCCGAAATTAACTACCTCAGTGTGTTGGTTAAATTTACATCTAGCTATAACACTACCGTAATTTGTAAGACTTAAAAGCGAAAAATACCTCGGCGTGCCAACAATTAACGACGAGCCTAGGCATCTTGATCATGTTGGAGCACCACACGCGGAGCTCCACTGCATACTCGGCCAAGCGCAGATGGATCGAGTTTGCTTGGATTTGGAGCTCCATGAACCGATGGCGATGGCGATGGCGAAGCAGGGCCAAGGAATTTTCTTCCCGGCCGGCCTCCTGTATCTATCGTCCAATACAACTTGGTGGTAGTCGTCGTCGTAGACTGTGCTGATGATCACTGACGACTGAGCAGCGCCGCGTCGACTGAGCTACTGTATACGGAGCATGCATGTGCGCCGACGTGCAGCAGTGCGTGCGTGCATTGTTGGTTTGGTTGGTCACTACCTGTCGATCTCGTGTCTACGTATATATGCATCCCGATCGAAAGCGACCTCCCAGTAATATAAATGGCGTACGTGACCACGCCATGCATGCATCGATCTGACGATCCGGTCTCTACCGCGAGCTGTTTTCTAGAATAAAAAAATCCTGGCTAGCAATCTAAAATCCCCCAATTAATCTTAGTTGAGCCCTTCAATCTCAGGCTAACCGACCGAATAAAAAGAGACTCCGGCAAAAGCCTGTTATTAATTGGTTGGTGATGGAGTGCAGCCCCCTGGGTCAGTAGGGCAGGACGGGTGTGTGGAGGTCAGCGGCAGCGGGAAGCGAAGATGAAAGTGAAATTTCCTTTGTCTTTTTTCTTTTCTATTTATTTCCATGGTGCAATTAAAAGCCTGAAAAATCCTAACTAGAATTTTTAAAATCTAAATAGCTATCCCTACATCATCACACTAGTCCACTATGTTCCATGTCATATCACAATCAATTCTGAGTCTAGCAGAGAGGCCAAAGGACAAACCATAATACGAAATTTACGTTGTAGTAGCAAATATTGTGCACAGAGTAAAGTTTGAAATGGTCATGTACTTTAGTCTTTCCTACTTAAACTAGCCCAAAACCTCTATCTATATCTTCTATCATTTTTTTTCTACAACTTCATAAATGCAATGCAGTGCTTTTATTCCGTAGCATATGCATCGCTATCCCTTAAATGCCCCCGCAGCAACGCGTTCTAAAAACGTGTTGGCCACTGACCCACTGAGCCATTGCGATATATGTCGTCGCGAGATCGATCCGGGAAGATTCCGTGAAGTCATGCGTTAATGTACGCGCTCGCTATATAGCTGCCGTAGCTGGTAGTGCATGCACAATATATCAGCTGGCTGGCTGGTTAGACCTAAAGCCATAGCAACTCCTCCGGTCAGCTGGCTGGCTGGTTAGACCTAAAGCCATAGCAACTCCTCCGGTCAGCCGGCTGGCCAATTCATTCCTCATTGCCGCCGCGCCGCGCCATGGGGGCTTCACAATCCGTCTCCGGCCACCATTCCCACCGCGAGGGATGGCGGCACCGCCTGAAGCGCGTCGGCAAGAACGAGGTGAGGGCGCCGTGCGGTATCTGCTCGCGGCACGCGGAGATGGGAGAGGCGGTCCACCGCTGCCGCTCCTGCACCTTCGTCGTCCACAACGCCTGCTACCATCTTCCCAAGAAGATCAACCACTTCGCGCACTCGGACCCCCTCACGCTCTGCGACCGGAGCCGCGCGCCCGCCGGCGCCCGCACGTCGTGCAGCATCTGCGCCGTCGCCTTCGACGCCGCCGCCGACGGGCCCTCTTATTATTTCGTCTACCCGCTGCTGCCGCCTCCCGCGGACGGTGCACGACATCGCGCTGCACCAGCACACGCTCACGCTGCTGGCTCCGCCGCCGCCGTCCCGGGCGAGTGGTGGTGGGCATGGCCGCAGCCGCAGGTGCGTCAACGCCGCCGGGAAGTGCCCGAACGCCAATCGGTGGCAGAAGAACGCCGCCGCCTGGTCCTACCAGTGCAGCATGTGCAACGTGGAGCTCTGCCTGACGTGCCAGATGCCCGGCGGTGGCGGCCCCGCCGTGCCGCCGGAGGAGGAGCACAACGGCTGCGGCTGCGTCGGCAACAACGTCGTCGTCGGAACCGTGGGGGCGGTGGCGGAGGAGCTGGCCACTGCGGTGGGCAAGGTGCTCCACGCACTATGCTGTGCAACCCTGCTTGGAGGTCAAGCGCCCGCGCCCACCCAGCTGCGAACCCCGGCATCCAAATAATTATCTGATCACGTCTAGTGAGACCCAATCCACGCCAAAGCTAATTAAGGTTGCGGAGCCTCGTTCGTGGTAGTACTGCATACATCTTGTCCACCCATCATTCAACGATTTTTTAAATATTCTTTTCTAAAACACCTCGTGACGACGATATTCAATTGGTAAATGTAAGACGATAGAATTGTGTGTAATTAGCCGAACAGGGAAAAAAGCTGCAGCTAGCGCCTTGTGGCACCAAAACTTCAATAATCTCTCTCGTATTATGTTCTTCCTCAAATTAAACAATCTTTCTCCCATGTCCATGCATGACTGCAAAAAAGAATCTGGACTTCAATGAAGGTAACAAATGTCCCCCTTGCCTCTTTCTCAAGCCTGTAGAGGATTCTATTTTAAATATTAACCACCTAGGTGTTTGCTTTGGTAACTCATATGCAGAACAGTTCTTGGCTGTTAACAACGTATATTCATTAGATAAATCGAGGTCCTCTTTTTCTGCTGTTTTGGGTTCAGACAGGGAGGGAATCCCGACAATTGATAGTGATAATGAATTTCAAGACGACTTCATAATCCAAAATTCCTTAAATCATCTGTGTGTTGATATTACAGAGGAAGTGTTTGATGGAAATGACAGTCATTTAAAGTATGACTTCATGGCAGTATATAAGAATAACAAAAGAAATAGATTTGGCAAGTCGTTCTCTAAACAGGACAAATGCAAAAGCAAAGTAGTAAAAAAAATCAGATCAAGATTTAAATGAAAGAAATTTTTTGGAAGAGCAGAGTTCTAAGTGACTTGGCTAAAACCAGATTTCTGTCTAATATATCTAAAGAGCAACAGCTAGACTTCATTGCTCTTTTAGAGACGGGTAAAAAGGATTTTTTTTCACATACCCTAAGTGGTCTGTGTGGTGGAAAATTTTTTTATGGCATTGGACTGAACCACACGGTAGGTCTGGAGGGATCCTACTGGGAATTAATTTAGAAAGTTTTGATATAGGAAGTATTGAGGAAGGTGACTTCTACATTAAATTTCGACTAAAGAATAAGGGTGATGAGTTTCAATGGATTCTTGTGGCTGTTTATGGAGCAGCACAACCAGAATTCAAAGAAGCATTCCTAACAGAGATGGTTCGTACCTGTAGCAAGGAGACGTTACCGATTCTTATGGGTGGCGATTTCAACATCATGAGAGAGTCCAGTGAAAAAAGCAATAATAATTTTAATGGGAAGTGGCCATTTCTTTTCAATGCTGTCATAGATATATAGCTTGAATTTGAGGGAGCTTCAAATGTCCGGACGTAAGTTCACCTGGGCCAACTCACTAGAAGTGCCTACTTTTGAAAGATTAGATAGAATCATAACGAGCACAGAGTGGGAGAATAAATTTCCATTGGCTACAGTAGAGGCTTTAAGTCGTGAAATATCTGATCACACTCCACTTCTACTAGATTCAGGTGCTAAAACGCATCGTATTAATCAGCGAACGTTCCGTTTTGAACTTGGCTGGCTACTACGGAAAGATTTTCACAAAATTGTGGCTGATGTCTGGAATGAGAAAGTTAAAGGTTCGGATGCTTTGGAGGTTTGGCAAAATAAGATAAGAAGATTAAGACAATTTTTGAGGGGATGGACTAAGAATGTGAGCGGGAACAATAAAAGGGAGAAAAAGAAACTCATAAAAAAAACTAATGATTTGGACAAAAAAAGCTGAAACCACATTGCTAAGCCAACAAGAGATTGATCTTAAACATCGCCTAAAGGACAGATTGGTTTCTCTTCTTAGGGAGGAGGAGATTTATTGGTACCAAAGGTCCAAATCAACTAAACTTTTACAGGGGGATAGGAATACAAAATATTTTCATTTGATAGCAAATGGAAAACATAGAAAGACTAGAATCTTTCAACTAGAACAAGATGGTGAGATTATCAAGGGCGAAGAGAATCTTAAGAAATATATCACGAGGTATTATAAAACTCTGTTTGGACCACCTAATGGAAATACTTTTTCCATGAATGAGTCTCATATAGAGGATATTCAACAAGTATCCCTAGAGGAGAATCAGAGCCTGACTACTAAATTCTCAGAAAAAGAAGTTAAGGATGAAATTTTTGGTATGAAAACTAATAAGGCCCCAGGGCCAGATGGCTTTCCTGCAGAGTTCTATCAAAACTTTTGGGGACTCATCAAAAAAGACATACTAGCTATGTTTGATGAATTCCATAGTGGTTGTTTGCCTCTTCACAACTTGAATTTTGGAACAATTACTTTGCTTCCAAAGGCAAAAGAGGTCAAACAAATCCAACAGTATTGACCAATTTGCTTACTTAATGTAAGCTTTAAGTTTTTTACCAAAGTACTTGCAAATAGAACGAATGCAGTAGCCAATAAGATTGTCAGTCCATCCCAAACAGCCTTCATGTCTAGTAGAAATATTTTAGAAGGAGTTGTGATTCTTCATGAAACACTGTATGAATTGAGGAAAAAAAAACTTTGTGGAGTTGTGCTCAAATTGGACTTCGAAAAAGCTTATGACAAAGTTGATTTGGACTTTCTACAACAAACTCTTCGAGTGAAAGGATTTTCAAATACGTGGTGTGATTGGATTAAGAAAGTGGTTAGTAAGTGTAATGTAAATGTAAAAGTTAATGATGATTTAGGTTATTATTTCCAAACAAAGAAGGGGGTACGACAGGGTGATCCTCTCTCCCCGTTTCTTTTCAATCTGATAGCCGACATGCTTGCTACCTTAATATCAAGGGGCAAAGCTCATGGTCAGTTTAGGGGGTCATCCCTCTTCTAGTCGAAGGTGGTTTATCTATCTTACAGTATGCAGATGATACCATCCTCTTTTTAGAACATGACCTTGCTGAAGCGGTGAATCTGAAACTTGTATTGAGTGTTTTTGAACAACTGTCAGGTCTCAAAATCAATTTCCACAAAAGTGAGGTCTTACTTTTTGGAGAGGCAAAATCATATAAGAAAGAATATGTACAACTATTTGGTTGCAAAGAGGGAGTGTTCCCTTTCAAATATCTGGGCATTCCAATGCACCATCGAAAAATTCAGAACAAAGATTGGGTGGAAATAGAAGAAAGATTCCAAAAAAACTGGGAAGCTGGAAAGGCAAGCTGCTCTCTGTTGGAGGTAGACTAGTTTTAATAAACTCGGTGCTTTCTAGCTTACCCATGCTCATGTTTTCGTTTTTTGAAGCCCCTAAAGGGGTTATAAAAAAATTGGACTATTATAGATCCAAATTCTTTTGGCAGAGCGATGAGCATAAAAAGAAGTATAGGTTGGCTAAATGGTCTTCTCTCATGTTTCCTAAGTGTTTTGGGGGGATAGGTATATTAGATTTGGAGCTTCAAAATAAGTGTCTTTTGAGCAAATGGCTTTATAAGTTTTTGAATGAAAATGGTGCATGGCAAGAACTTATTAAAAAGAAATACTTGCATCAGAAATCTATTACTCAAGTGTCTAAAAAACCGGAAGACTCTCAGTTTTGGTCGGGTTTGATGGGGGTTGAGGAACCAGTTCCTTTCTTTTGGCTCTTTCAGAACCCAAAATGGTCAATGTGTGAGGTTTTGGGAGGATAAATGGAACGGAAGAAAGGTATTCATGGATCTTTTTTCTAACCTATATAGAATCGTTAGGAAGACACATGTCACCGTGGCAAGTGTCTTGAATAGTGTTCCTCTTAACATTTCTTCCGGAAGAACTTTGGTAGGGGATAATTTGGTTTCTTGGTATGAACTAGTTTCAAAAGTAGCTAATATTTCTCTAGCTACAGCTACAGGTAATGATAAGTTTAGGTGGGATCTGAACAAAAGGGGAGCCTTTTCGGTGCAATCTTTGTATAATGTCTTGATACAAGATAGATCCTTACTAAGGAATTCTAAGTTATGGAAAGTAAAAAATCCCTTTTAAGATAAAAATTTTCTTATGGTACCTAAAAAATGGGGTAATCCTCACAAAAGATAATCTGGTCAAAAGAAAATGGAAAGGTGACACTAAGTGTGTCTTCTGTAATTCAACGGAAACAATCCAACATCTTTTTTTTTATTGTCATGTGGCAAGATCTATTTGGAATACCATTTTCATTACTTGTGGTATTGACCAACCGAATAATATTTTTAATTTATTTGGATCTTGGCTCAATGTTTATAGCAAGGAACTTAAATTTCATATCCTACTTGGTGCTTCAGCTATATGTTGGGCTATTTGGTTATGGAGGAATGATATGGTTTTCAATAGAAGATATTTTAACTTATTTGCACAGGTAATCTACAGGGCGACTTATTGGATCCGCTGCTGGTCTGCTCTGTGTAAAGAGGAAGAGAGGGGAAAACTGAAGGTGGGATGTCGACACCTGAAGAGCGTGGTTTTGAAGCTTTTCTTCAATTTTGGATGGCAAAGAAGTTACAGAATTGAAGCTTAATGTTGGTGGATGTTCAATTTGGTGTAGTCCTATGAGTATTTGTTGGTGGAGAGAAAGTCTTATTTGCTATCGTCATGCAGTGTGGCATGTATGTTTCGTTGTTTTGACTTTAGACATGTGTTAGTTTTGTTCTATAGCCTAAGTGCTATGTAAATGGATATTTGGGCCAAATACACTCGTCTCTGAGCGTTGAGGCTGGATATTTTTTCCATCATCTAAAAAATGTCCATGCATCTCGTAAATCATCCGGCATGTATATATACGATGTAATATGTAATAAATCAACTGATGACGGGCCTGTGAGAAACACGCTTTGTATATGTAGCCTCGGTTGATTTCTATACGGCGCGGCGTTCGTCAGCTTTGGACATGCATTGGCATCGGGGGAGAGTCTACTCCGATCCCTAATCTTTATGGATAGGTATATGTGTGGTGGCTACTGCCTCCTAGCTAGCTACAAGCAGCATTTGTCTAACTGCCGCCAAAATATCCTTGGACTTCTCGCGTGGATGTCTACGACCAGCATCAATTTGGGTGCAATACCTACTCGTCTCATGAGATCGACCGTGTGCTTGTATAAGCTTACTAACGCGCTATGGTGTGGATGACATGGTAAAAGACAGTTACGGAAAAAAAAGATAGAGAGAATTGATGTGATACTCTTACAAATAACGCGCTATGGTATGTGTGATGTATAAACTGGAAAAATGAAACTCTATACTGAGAATGGTCTAACTGTCTAAGACATGTACTACTCTACGTGCGTCGACCGTCGAGTTGTCGACTAGCATCAACAAGTTGCTATTGGTGTCGCACTATTGAAAACTAAAAATGAAACAATCCACTATGAATTAATGACCTAAAGCTATTTTCAGTAGATAATATCGTACTCATTAATGAGATGTCACGTAGAATTTTTAGCTGATGTGACGTCATATTTAATATGAGAGAGAAGAAAGCTGCATGTTGAGAAAGATACTTCTTTGATACGATATTTTAGACAAAGTCTATTACACGGATCCATTTTCATAGACACAAACGTCAATCTAATTAATCTCTGCTACTTCTGCCCTCCGCCTCCGCGGTTCCGCGCCCCCGCCTCGCGGTGGCTTCGCTCGGGCTACGCATGCCACGGTTTTTGCCGAATTTTTAGGAGTAGTAAACTCCGGTATGCATGTACAACAACAGAAAAAAAAAAGAAACGCTCTGTATTCTCGTAATCATCTCCTAAATTAACGCGCACGACGCGGATTTCTTAATCCTAATCGCTACGGCGTGCGTGCCTAGGCTGCCGTCCTCCACGTCTGGCCAAGGCTGCCCTTTGAGCTTTGACAGACGTCTCCACTCTCCAGCGTTGTCGGACGCCGACAACTGCAATACCCTTGGCCGCACGCGGAAGGTCTCCAAGATTACCAGCGTCTCCGAGGTCACCCACGTCTACCATGCCTGAAAGGCTGGTTTTTCTTTTTCTTTTGTTCGTACATTTTCAGACGGATTCGTTTATACGGGCAGATCTAATTCCGGCAGTGAGACACTGATATCCCTCGCGGCTTGAGCTCTCAGCCTCCAAAATGCATGGTCGCTAGCCCCAACGAAGATTTCAATGCCAGATGCAACACGGACACACATTGTTATGGATATTGTATTAGTGCTGATTGTGATTTTAAATACTAGTCAATCAACCCGTGCGACGCACGGAGGTTAGAGTCTTAAATGTATTATGTGTTACAGTACAACATATATAGATCTATTTTTATATTTAGTTTTTTATAATAGCTAATCTTGCTACTTTATATGTATGCTTAATTGATTTAGATAATCTTTGATCGACTGTAAAAGTAGGTGATTTTAATATAATTTTGAGGGGTTATTTTCATTATACTATCAATCATAATAACTAAGGTGAACAATTTAAATATAAATTAAAGAGGATATTTGGTATTATCCATCAAAATAGCAAATGTGAGCAATTATGTATAAAATTAGGGTGTTATTTTATATTTTCTTTTATATTGGCAGAGTGTGTAATTAATATGTAGTTTTAGGGGTAATATTATTTTGATAATGACAAAATTGGGTGATTACTTAAAAAATAGATCTAATGGCTATTAAGATTCCAACCCGTCTATTTTTTTATAGCGCATCTTGTGAGGATTGACGTGAAAATTTCAAAAAGAGTCTACAAATTATTTGTTTCATGGATAGGTTTCTAGCATCTTTAATAAAAAAAGTCAAAAACTGAAGGTAGATTTGAAAATGAGAAAATTTAAAAAAAGAAGAAGATATTTGTTTTTATTGAGAGTTGAACTCAAGACCTTTTGTAATGGCAGAGGTGGGTAATTACTTAAAAATGGATTTAACGAAAAAAAGAAGAGGATATTTGCTTTTGTTAAGAGTTGAACTCAAGACGTTTCATAATGGCAGAGATGGGTAATTACTTTGAAAATAGATCTAATGCCTATTAATATTTTAATATGTCAATTGATGGTCGGATGTTTCTCATTATTGCGAGAATTTTTAGGATTTATCTTTTGTTCTGGAGTGTTTTGAAATTAGTGTTTCTTTTAGAACCTTCAATTAGTAATATTAAGATTGATTATTAATTAACTAATTTCTTAATTACGTAGACTTGAGTCCAAAAAATTTTCGCCTACCATAATTTTAGATTTGGATCCGTCGTTGTTCGTGCCTAAAGTTTGTCTGTCATTGTGCCACGAGGACCACCTCGATTTGCTTGCTCCTGATTTCTTACGGTCTTGCCACTTCGACGCGCTGGCCGCTGGCCATCACTGCCGTACTACGTCCTTGGGCTATAAGTACTGTTGATCAATAACTGAAAGTAACAGTTCGGTGTTGAAAAATAAAATTCCAATGAACAATGTTATGATTAAGTTAGCTGGTGAATTAACCTGGGCTTGGAGGAACGTCATTTTGGTGAGCACAAGAATCAATATCATCTGCAACAACATTCTGCGTGGAGCATTCTCCGGCATTGGGGTTGTTGTTAGTTTGTTGTAAGAAAATTATTTCTTCTAAAACCGGGCGGCATAGATCAGCTAGCTGCAGCTGGGATCGCAGAGTTAGTAGCTTCAAGGTTTCGATCGATTTGAGGTTTCTCATAATGGTAGTGTCGAACATGTCAAAAAGATGCTTGACAATATGAGTAGTTGGTGCTATAAGACAACCAAGGGACCGTGACAACAAATCACGCAAGCGGGGCAGTTGAACTTCAGGTATTTGTTGTTGGTCGAAATGCGAAGGATCGCCCCATGGGTGGTGAAGAGCAGCAGCTGCATAGCAGGTGCTAGAAGTGCTCTTGAACTGCAGATAGGACGATTCACACGCAATAGAGAAAGTTAAATGTAAGGAGAAGAAAATAATGAAAGAATGAAAGTCAGTGGTAGGATGCCTAACCGGTAGAAACCCATAATCCTCAGAAACATCTTCATGAATGATCCTATCAACAATAGTTAACCCCTCAATTGTAGCTTTATTGTAGAATCTAATACGGGGGGTGGATAGCCAATCTGGAGGTGAACGTGTGTGATGAAGGTGGTCAAGATAAAGGACCTGCGGAAAAAAAAGAATTGATTATAGATAAAGATGAAAGAAAGAAAGAAAGTATAATATGACATGAAGGGTGAAGAGTAAAAAATATAACTTTGGTATGTACAATCAGGTCAATGATAACAAGGCATAAGGTAGAATGAATAAATACTGTTAAAAGCTGCAATATGTGTATGAATAAATGAGGAATGAGAAATGTCAAGTGATGAGTAAAGAAGTATTGAATTGAAAATGAACTAAAGTGGCTTACTATGAGGAAAATAGAGCATCCATAAACTGTTTGTGTGCGTTGTGTCCTGTCACGGTAATGCCACCTTCGAATAGCAAACTGGAGGTTATTGAACACTTCCTGAGACCAATTTATCTTACCAAAATCCTCCGGATGCTTCGATTTGATTATGTCACTATAATCAAAATTGTAAGTGGTAGTAGGGAATAGATAGCGGTTGAAAACGATCACGAAGAAGCATCTGAAAAAAAAGTTCATCTACATTGCCCTTAAGTATCTCTCCTTGCAAATTAGAGATGTGGATATCATCACCATCGAGCAAGCACTCCTGACATAGATCCTTAATAAGATCCTTTTTAAACTGGCGACCCTCGTCAGTTGTGTATAATTTGA
This sequence comes from Paspalum notatum, assembly GCA_022530915.1. Taxonomy (NCBI): domain Eukaryota; kingdom Viridiplantae; phylum Streptophyta; class Magnoliopsida; order Poales; family Poaceae; genus Paspalum; species Paspalum notatum. Next base: position 2,411,448 of record CM039691.1, read on the forward strand.
GGTTTGTTCCACCATGAGGAATACCTAGTACCATACTAATGATGCTGGGGGTAACAGAAATATTCTTTCTAGGACCGATCCTGAGTACCATATCATTAGGATTTATCTTGTCCAACAGCCATGGTAATAGATTTCTGCTCTCAACAGCGTCTGTTAGCATAGTAAGGAAAGGACCGAAACCAAGGCTTACAAGGGCTGCATACTGGTTACGAGTTAACAGGGTGATGGTGAACAAAACATCTCCTGGGTTGCACCTAACATTCAGAATTGGGGAGGCAGTTGAATAGCCCTCATCATTGGGTTGGGCCTGCCAAAGATTATAGGGGTGAGCACAACTAAACTTGTTCAGTTGAAAATTTGCAAAAAGGGATCAAACATGGATGTACTGATGAGTGCAGAACACCCTAGGTAGTTTTAAAAACATATTTATTTCACTCATGTTTCCGATGAGTAGTTAAGATCATCGCTAGGTAAAACAACAAAATAGATCACGTTCGGACTTTCAAACTGTAGTTGCTATAACATACACAAATTAGCAGGATGCTTTTTCTCCGAAGAAGAAATGCTGGCCGACCCAAAAAGTAGTAGCACATATTTCTCAAGTATATAGAAAGAGAGGAAACAGAAGACTAAATTTGATACGTCTAAGCCTGGACCATAGGGCACCTGATTGGCATGATATGTTTCGGTCCTCGGAGCATGCTTCCTTTTAGTAGCAGGGCGTCGGGAGGGGCGTGATCGTTTGGAACCACAGGCAACGGGGGGGTTGACAAAATCTCTATCACTGGGTCCGTCATCAGAGTTAAGTCGCTTCCGACGTGAATAATTATGTGATTCATGGTCAGGTCAGAGAGGTACCTCGAAACTTTGTATTCAATATAGAAAATGTTAGGGAAACGAGCATCGCTGAAATTAAAAAGATAAAACAAATGGTTAACAGCAACGAACATCTCCTGTGTGCTCATGAAGACCATCTTTTTAGGGTTAACGGGCATCCTATCAACCAAACGCTGACCAGAATTCATCCTGGAAGAATTAGAATAAATAAGGGATAAGTTGTATAGAGGTCAAGATGTGTAGGGAATGAAAAGATTAATGTTACTAGAAAAATGTAACAAATATAATGAATAGAGCACTATGTCACTGAGATACATGGTGGGGAATGTATATATGGAAATGATAATTGGGGGTGAAAAAGTTATGAGGTCAGGTGAATGAATTGACTTGTAGTGGCAGGAAAATAAAGACAGAATCGTTAAAAAGGAAAAAAAAATATGTTGATAAAAAAGATGAGAGTGGAGATACAATAAATACCTTGCAGGTGAAGTAACCAGAGCTGATGGCTCGGAATCATCCTCGGACGGGTTTGTTTTACGGTTACGATCTGTGGAAGGACAGCAGGATAAAGGATTTGCTGAAAAGAATATGTTGATAAAAAAATAGTTCAAAGCAAGATGGAAAAACAGAAATTGTAAGCACTGTCTTATAGGACGAAAATATAGGCGAAAGGATTTGAACATAGGGCAGATTCGATAATGTTATAACATTTGGCATGAAATGGAAGTTCACATCAGATTCGTGGGAATCAGAACACAGAAAAACATACGGATTGGTGAAAAATCAGTATTTGTAGAATTTTATGGCCAAGCTATTAGTTCATATGAGTGGATTCAGATAAAAAAAGAGAAGTAGTGAAACTATGAATGACTGAAAATAACATAAATAAATTTATAGATCAGGCGGAGAGTATGAATACTGGAGGAAGAATCTTTGATCACAAAAAGGATGACATATTAGAAATGGTATTGTATCCTGCTCTAATCAACTAAAAACAAAAATAATCCAAGCTGATAGATCAGGCAGTAGATGATATCAAATTGCAAAATGAATTAGATTAAACTGAAATCAAGGAAATGTAACAACTGATGGAGAAACTAATTAAGATAGGCATGCTAAATGCTACAATCTGGATTAAATTACAGAATCATAAAAATGGCACAGGCAGGAAAGATGATGAATGAACAGAATTTCAGAGCGGGATTGGAAGAATTAACAAGGGTGTAAAGGAATACCGGCGGAATCAGGTGGCAGGGGTGAATCCATCAGTGACGAAAAACAAGAGGATCCGTGACAGAGCAGAGTGAGTTCCTAGGCGTGGATCAAATAATTGAGATGCTGTAATCAGTAAAATACATTTGATAATAAGTAGGGTTTCATGTAAAGATAGAAACAATGGAATTGGAAGCAAACTTAGCAGAAGCGGTGTAGGACAAACAATGGCAACCGAAAACGTAAAAGGTGAAGACCACAAATCACCTGCGAGGGCCGATGAAGCGGGCGTCGGATCAATGCAGAGGTCTTGAGTGGTGATGAGAAGACCCGTGCAACTACTCCAGTGGAGGCAGGGTGCGGCACTAGGCGAGGAGGAGCACGCCGCCGGCCAGTGTGCAGTCGTCGGAGGGAATAGGCAGTGCGGCACTAGGCAGGAGTGCCCAATCCGCAGGGCAAGCCGGAACGGCAATGATCGCAAGAACAGGGCCAGCGCCGGCCGACATGCAGCACAGAAGAGCCCGACGACCGGCAAACAGGGACGGCGGCCCGACGTTTGCGGTAGGGAAGGGGGCAGCTGGAGGAGGAGGGTCCGCGGGGGAAAGCAGGGACGGCGGCGCGGCGGCAGCTGCCTGGGAGGCGTCGGTCGTCGGAGGAGGAACTCGGAGGGGGCAGCGCGGCCGGGGGACGCCGCCGCCTGGGAGGCGTCAGAGGAGGGATTCGGGGTGGGGGGGTGGGCGGGCGGCGGCGGCGGAACCGGGATTAATCGTGGCCTCGTGGGCAACGTGGAGCTGCATCGGCTGGTCGTGGGCGGCTGGCTCGGGCGGAGGGAGGTGGGCTGGGCCTGTGACGCTGGTTGGGCTCGGTCAGAGGGTGACCCTGGTACTAATTATTAATCAGTACCCAGGGTATTATATAGAATATATGTATGTGTATATATATGTGTGTGTATATATATAGGAAAATTTCTTTCTACATGCGCATGTAGCTACACTCGCATATGTATCTCATAGTTGAAGGCGTATCTGGTGAAACGAAAGGTATGTACACGGAGTATGCAATGATACTAGACCATCCGAGGTGGTATGTGCACGAGGTATGCGAGTATACCTGAGGTATGTAGACATACCCCGTTATATATACTAATATGAACATATTATCAAAATATAATAAAAACAAGAGCTGTTTTGTAATTTTTTTTGGGTGGTGACATTTGAGGTATTTTAAAATAAGTATGTGAACATACTCAAATTGATAAATGAGTATGCGAGCATACCTTTATTGGTTTATTGAAGGTGAGTGTAGCTACATATAGATAAAATTCTTCCTATATATATATATATATATGCTAACCCGTGCTCACGGTTGATGAACTAGTGTTTAGCTAATCAAAATTGGAGTGGAGCTAAAAAACTACAGCGGAGCTGTACCTAACAGACCCTTATTAGCAGACGTCAACGGAAGCTCCAACGACGCGGTACCTAGCGTACGTCTGTTAGTTGCTTCGTGCACCCTTGAAAAGTGGAGTTTGTTTTAATGCTATAATGATGCAATTTTGTGGAGAGGAGTGGGTATTTGCAATTAGTTAGTCAGTAATTGACATATGCCTACCTAGCTAATCTGTTCTACCACTGGATTATTGTGGCCTTGGGCAAGTACCGTTTGATTAGAATGCATGCATGACGCACTGGTCTTGCTGGTTAAGATGGTACTCGCATTGTTCATAAATGTACGATATGGTTGATTTTTTTCAAAACTTCAATCACTCGTTTTATTCAAATTTCTTTTGCAATTTATCATTTATTTTGCTATGATTTATTTTATTACTAAACATAGTTTGAGTACGAGTTGTGTTTTTACATGTTTGAATAAATTTCTTGAATACATGGCTTGAAGTTTTAGAAAAAAAATCAACCGCTTCATGCATTTTTGAATGGAGGGAGTAGTTTTTTTCTTCGTACTTCTATGTATTAATTTCCTTCGGGGTCATCTACTCCTCCCAAATAATTTTGTCATTGTCGATGTTTTCCCTAACTTTGGTCATTATTTTTATTCAAAAATTAATGAAAGCTTGAAAGAAAAGTAAGCTATGCTCAAACTATTTTTAATGATAAACAAATCATAATAAAGAGTAACTTACAATTTTTTAATAGTGCTAATGATTAAAGTCGTGGAAAAAACAACGATGATAAATATTTATGATAGAAAGAGTATTTCTCATACTTATTGGGTGTCTCCCTATCTTCTCCCCACATAATCCTCTCGGTCCTTGGTTTCTATTGCCCTAGCAATTCACCCAGCTGGCTCCCTCCATTATTCACGAACGGCTGCTTTATCTCTTGACGAGGAAGGTCCCTAGACTACTGGAGAGCCGAATTTCTCTGAGTGTGAACACCCAACAGGAAATTGAGAAAACGCACAGAGAAACACAAAGCTATTTCCCCGACGGTTTCCCAATAGGACAATGCGGACAAAGCTAGCTCGATAGGGAAAATAAAATTTACTTGACAGTATTTCATTTCAATGTCAGTATTATATTTTCCTGGTGATTTTTTTATATATTCGTCACCCACAGAGAATTTAGGTTCCCAGTAGTGCCTTCACTTGCTTATGTTTGAATATATACTTGAATTTTATTTCTTTGTAGGGTGCGTGATCAAACACTGGGATGTACATGAATTTGATTTCTTTGTTGTAATGTATACATTTCTGAGAGTGTCTTTATTATCCTCCGGTTTTTTATGTTTTTAATTAAAAATAAACTTGCTGGCGACAAACATTAGAAAACGAGGTAGTCTATCCTAAGTGAAGCCCTAAATTATATGACCACGTACTACGCGCCCCGGGACTGGTTAAGGCGTTAAGCTTAGCTCTGGCTTAAGATGTGGGTGGACTAGCATCAAGTTGCCTTATGTGCGGGCAGTTTCTCTCTGAGGCGGTGTTCGTTTCGAGGTACTGGCTATCGTATCGGAATCGGTACAGTAGTTCGTGTGTCCCCGTGCCATTGGATATGACGGACGGAACGCGCAGAAACAACTTCGAGAGGACTTACGATACGATTCAGCTAGGACATTTTTTTTTTTTTGAGGGAATTCAGCTACGACAAATGAACGGAGCCTGATTCCTGCAGCGGGCCGGGCCAGGTCTCGGTAAACGTGCGCGCCTTGATGCCAACACTTACATATATGCTCACCAATCACCATATATTATTTAATATCGAAATGATCATAATTATCAGTTACTCAGCTTTTTTACCTTTAATTTATAGTTCACTTTTCCAGGTGTCTTTTTTAAGGATTGCCTAGGTAACTTTCGTGTACTACTCCCTCGGTCCCAATCCATAGGTCGTTTATTTTTTTGGCACCAAGTTTGATTTTTCTTATTTTATTCAAAAATTTTATAATTATTATTTATTTTATTGTGATTTAATTTAACATATAATATAGTTTAACTATAATTTTAATTTTTTCATATTTGTAAAATAAAACAAGTTGGTCAAACTTGGTAAAAAAAATCAAACGATCTATAAATTGGGATGGAGGGAGTGCTAGTTTTTGAACTGCATTAAATATTTAAATTCTTTACAGCAGTGGGACAAAGAGATGCCAATTGAGGTTGGTTTTGTTAGTTTGTTTTCTCGTTTTATGTGCTCTTGTGGACTAATACATAACTTGTGCTAGTCGTTTGTCTCCATTCTCGATAGTCCAATTCTCATTCTGTAAAAAGAATTATACCTTTAGAATTTTTTGAATACCCATCCTCCAAATCCTAGACCTGCCTCTAGGTCTTATTGATTTTTATTCTTAATGTAGACATCTCAATCTGAAATATTTCAAGATAACAATATTTTTATGTTCAACAATATATCTACTGGTGTGTTAATATGATTTAAAATAACATGAATATGATTATTTAGATATTAAATAATAGTTTTATTATTTTGAAAAAGAAAGCCCACCTTTAAAACCAGCAAAAGGTTCAAATTTGTTGGGTTTCAACTTTTGGATAGTACCTTGTTGCATTGTCTGCTTTTTTATTTAGTATATATGGTAGAAAATGAGACTATAGTACTAGTTGGAGGGAGTACCTATATTTACAAATGTACTCCGTATGACATAATTGACTTTTTTTTTTGAAACTTTAGTCATTCGTTTTATTCAAAAAATTTATTCAAACATGTAAAAACACAACTCATGCTCAAACTATATTTAGTGAGAGAACAGATCACAACAAAAAAATACTACCTTGTGAAATTTTTTAAATAAAACGAATGATCGAAGTTGTTGAAAAAGTCAACCGTACGTGTCGTGTATACATTTTCTAGTCGACAACGAAACTAGAATGATCGAATGAACGGAGGCAGTACAAACAAACTCAAATAAAAAGACTTGCTTTCTAGTTAACAACATTTTCTTGTAAGATCATTTAGAATGCAAAATATACGATACAAGATTCTAAAATAGCATCTCTCGATCTTGAAAAAAATATAGTTGGTTAGATTACCCACCTGTAAAATATCTTTTTTGTTAGTGATTCTTGAGATAAAGGTTGATCTTTACATTTATAGAACGATGTGGTTAAATGCAAACCTCTTGCAGAGACCGGAATAAAATTTTTCCTTATTCTAAAAAATAGAACGATGGAGCAACAAATAAATCAACAAACAGCCATTTTTTGAATGAATAGAGTATAGAGATCAGTACACAGCATTACATTAACCCGCCGCCGATGGCCGCTGCGTTTGAACTCCAAGGCACGCAAATCCCATTGCGTAGAAGAAGGTCCCGATGGTAGCGCCCACTTGGTGGGCGCATCCGACGGGGTCCTCACCGCCGCCATTGCGCTCGGGTACGGCGGCGCCGCCGTCGGGCTGCGGCAGCTGGCACGCGAGGCACAGCTCCACACGGCACGAGTTGCACTGATACGAGCGGGCATTGTTGGTCAGTCGACTGGCGTTCTGGCAATTGCCAGCGGCGTTGATGCACCTGCGTCTGCCATTGCCATGGCCACGCCCACCCCAGCGGGGCGGCGAGAGCAGCGTGAGCTTGTGCGGGTGCAGCGCGTGGTCGAGCGTCGGCGGGAGAGCAGCGCAGCGGGGGTGCGCGTAGAAGCCGCGGCACTTGCCGCAGCCGTAGACGAAGTAGGAGGGCCGCCCGCCGCCGACGTCGAAGTCCACGGCGCAGATGTTGCACTGCTGGTGTTGGCCGCGGCTGGAGATCATGGTCAGCTCGAGGGTGTGGCCCGGGTGAGCGTGCAAGAAGTGGTCGTGGATCTTCTCGGGGCGGTTGTAGCAGTCGGCGTGGAGGACGAAGGGGCAGCGTCGGCAGCGGCAGCGGTAGACCTCCGCCCCGGCCTGGGTGTCCTGCGAGCACATCCCGCACGGGTGCGCCGCCTCCTCGTTGCTGTCGACGTGCACGAGGCGGTGGCGCCTTCCCTCGTCGTCGCGGTAGCGGTGGGCAAAATGTGAAACGGACTGCGAAGCCCCCATGAGCCGCTGTGGATTGGCCGGATCTTGAGCGCTAGCTGTTCTTCTTCCTCCTTCGATCTCTCAATTCTCATGCTGCACACGCGTTGTGTTCACTATATATACCAGAAGTGTCTACGGCACAAGGGTCTGTGTATATCTTGAGCGTCAATTTCCTGGAAATATCCGACATAATGAATATTTGGCCAACACGGTTCTGGTACGGTGGTGGTCTCATTTCGTCTTGGATTATTTCTAGATGGTTTTCTCCCACAACGAAATCATCGAGAAATTTGAATTATAGAAAAAAAAAAGTCGTATCTTTTTCCTCGGAAATGAAATCGATAGTGATATTGCCAGAAACGAACACGGCACCGGTATTACGAAAATTTCAGAAATGAAACCATTCAATCTGAAATAGCTCGATATATAATAACTGTCTAAATCAATAATTTATAGTTTTAAAAACGGTTACACAATGCCATATGTAGGTTCAATAAACTAGGATTGTAAGATAAATATAATCTGGTGACATGCCAATGTGGAAAAATACAGACTAAATGTGAAGTTTTGTGATACAAGACTCAAAACAAATAAACAATTTAAGTTCGCAAATATAGAACGCAAATGTGATCACACATTACAAAACACTATGCCGCATCAACATCATACATGTTTCACTCCTAGGCTCTCAATTAAATACCTACTTATGGGCTGCAAACGAAAAAACGGTGTAATACTGCGATAATTACCGAGTAAAATACAGCATTTTCAGAAATAGTCAGGAGAAGACAAAAATCATTTCCATTTAATTCTATCATTATTATCACTTCCATTTTTGCGGTTACCATTTTCATTTTAGTCTACCTAAAAACATGGTAAAATCTCGAAAACGAACGACCGGTAAACGATATTTTCGAGTGTGGTTTTCATTCCTAAACGAAGTCCAAGCTTACTAACGCGCTCTCGGGCTCTCGGCGACTGGTTAAGCCTACTAGCTCGATCAACATGACTATGACTCTCTGCGTCTCGACGACTGGTATCAACAAGTTGCGTTGGATGCACTAGAAGGGGATAGTATAGCGGCAGTCTTGCAGCGGGTCTCGATCGGTAAACGTATATGCCTTGACTGATTCGCAGAGGGCTGGTCGTTGGTGCTATGAGTATACCATGCATATGCATGCATGTGGGGGCAGAAATATATATGTTTCCAAGTTGTGTTTGATGTGACGGGTCTCCTCGGCTAGCTAGGTTTTATTACTGTGAACTTGGTGTGATTATTAGTTTCTATCAGCTGGAGTTTAAGTTAGGTGTGTGATGATGTGACATGTGTGAAGAAGCAGTAGCAGCGAAGAACGCAAGACATACGGGAAGGGGACGGGGAGTTGACGTCGTCGTTGTTGTATTGCCGTGGGGACCGAGATGCTCCAACACGGTATTGTGTGTTGCTTTTTTTAGATTCATGCACTTGGTATTCATACAACTAAATTGTTGGGCGTCCCTACAAAATTCTCGGTCGTTTAGAGATTCAATTCAGCCTTGAAAAGCAGTTGAGTTTATTTTTATGCTAAACAAACCAACGAATCAATTTGTGGAGAGAAGTGGGATGGGGTATTTGCAATAAGTCAATTAGCCAAACAAATTGGACATAGATGTCTAGTTGTAACCAACTAATCTCTTTTACTACTTATGTAACACCCTAAATTTTTGCTACATGAAAATCCTTTGCAAAATAAATAATTAAATTCATTTGTTCATGTGCATGACATTCTAATCTTATTTTGTTTTCAAATTAACCAACTAAAATAAAACATAGGAACAACATGTTTGAGCACTCATGTCTTTGCATATTTTTTGGGTGATTTGCAGTGTTCAAAGTTTGAATTCAAAACCATTTGCATCTTTCCAAAATTTCTCAAACTCCAAACAATTCCAGAAAAGTTCTTTTTTCCACCCCCTCTTCCTTCTTCTCTCTTTTGGCCCAAGTCGGCCCAGGCCCCCCCGCGCGGCCCACTTCCCCGCCGGCCCAGCCTTCCCCCTCCTCCTTCTTTTCGCGCCGGCCCGAGCCGCGGCCCAACCCCGCCAGTCGGCCCAGCCGGAACGGCTCCGCCAGCAGGCCGCCCTCTCCCTCCCTCTCCCTGACAAGCCGGGCCCGCCTGTCGGCGCCTCCCTCCGCAGCCGCGCGCCCTCTCTCTCTCTGACCGCCCGACCCCGCCTGTCATCTCCTTCCCTCTCCCTCTTTCCTTTTCTGTCCGACGCCGACGGAGGCAAGTTCAAGCCAGCGCCCGCGCAGTGGCCTCGGTCCCGCGCCTTGCGCCTGCGCCCCGGCCTCGCCCGAGTACCACGCATCGCTCCTCTGCCCTTCCTTCCCGCGCCGCACTTTCCTTTCCCGGCCCTCGCCCGCGCCGTGCGCGACGCGAACACGGACAGAGTCCGAGCCGGACTTTCCTTCGCGCCGCCTTCCTTTTTTCCCTCCTGCGAGCCTCGGTCACCGCCTCTACTTAAGCGGCCGTCCTCGGCGCGCTGGTTTTCATCCGAAGTTCAAGCCCTAGCCTTAGACCTAGCCGCCGAGCTCGTGGACGCCGTCGCAAGCCGCCGAAAGCCGTCGCAAGCCGCCGGAAGCCGTCGTCGCCCCACCATCGACCACACTTACACCAAGAGCTTCGCATCGAGGTGAGGAATCTAATGAGCCTAGCTTTGCCCTCAATCGTTCCCCAAGGCTCCGGCGATTGCTCGCCGGAGTTGTGTCTCCGCTCCGCCCAGTCGCATGCCGTCTTCGGACTGATGCACCACCGCCTAAGTCACCCTATTCACTTCGCCGCACTGAGCTCTTGCTCGCAAGCCCTTTCTCGCCCTTTCTAGCCCACCAGAGCCGCAGCTATGCGGAGCTCCGGCGAAGCGCCGCCGCGCGCGGTGACCGCCGCCGGTCAACCCCGTCGCCGGGATTTTCCCCTCACCGCTCGATCTATTCCCTGCCGTCCGATCGAGATCCAACGGTTGTAAGCGCACCGCGATCCGGTCAAAACCGGTCAGCGTGGCAGTTTTGCAAAAGAGCCCCGATCTTTTTGTTAATCAACCCGCGGTCCTGGTCAATCCCGGTCAACGCGGAGTTTTTGCAAAAGAGACCCTGTGTTTTTTCTGAATCAACCCGAGGTCCAATTATTTACGGATAGGTCCAGGTTTTTACGGTTTAGACCCTGAGCTTTTGGAAAATCAACCCGCAGTCCAATCTATTTCTTTTAAACCCCTGGTTTTCGCAGTTTAGCCCCTGGAGTTTCAAATTCTCTTTATTTTAAGCCTTAAAACTTGTTTTATTCATATCTTTTGCGTTTTAACTCCGATTTGAGCGATTTTCGAACCTATGGAATCGTAATAATGTGTAGATTAATTTTAAAACCTTTTTAACCTCTGTTTATGATGTTTGGTGTACTGTTTTAGTCAATTAATGCTCATTGCTTGTATGTATGCAACGTGTAGCCGATGTTCCGTCCGAGTTTGTCGAGAATCCATCTTGGGAAGTTCCTGAGCAAGTTTTTGCTGAGGAAGGCAAGTATTCTTTGACCTATGTCCCATTTACATTAATTACACAATCTAGAGCCCAATTTGATTGCTCCTATTAAGGATGACTAGCTTCATATGTCTTTATATGATTATGAAATTTGGGATGGGCTGTGATGTGTAGATTAATGCTATCGCTCAACATCTTTATATTCATGTTGCTAATCTTGTTTATTTAATGATGAACTTGATGATAAAAGTTTGGTTTTAGCAACATGGAGACTTGGGCATGTTTTGTTGGTTTTGCTCAAGTGTTTCACCATAAGGATCGGTTCGCCGAGCGACCACCCAGGAAAACAGTACAACCACAAGACTCACATGGGCACTGGGCTTGACTGATTAATTAGATGAACTAGAGTTTTGGCTTACTTTCCTGAAACATGGCGTATGAGGGGTCTGGGGATATGGGACTTTGCCCTTTGCCAATGAGGTGCAGTTTGATCTGTCACCCTTTGGAACGGAACTCTCATATCTTTAGTTAACTGGAGTAACCTGTAACGAGTGGGCCACAACTCTAGGAATTCTTTGTAAAGGTCTCGTAATGAAACCCTGCCGATTCATCTAAGGTATGAATAAATGGGGCCTTGCAAACCTCGGGCACAATGGGAATCATGACTTGTGGGTAAAGTTGTACAACCTCTCGAGAGTGTTTAAAACTGATATATCAGCCGTGCTCACGGTTAAGAGTGGCCTGGACCCTCACAGATTAGAGTTTCAGCTTCAAGGTGAATGGCTCATGGTAATCATGGTAATGATGATGGATATGGTTATGGTTCATGCTTATCTTTTAAATATGTTTTACTGTCTTTATAATAAAGGGATGGGTTACGCTAATCATTGCTAGTAATTAAAACTTGACTAACTAAAAGCAATTGCTATGCCTAACCACTATAAAGCCAGTCCACTTTTATCCTAAACGGAATACTTGCTGAGTGCGTTATGTACTCATCCTTGCTTGTTTTATATCCGTTGCATCCATTGCAACCGCTGCTCAGATCCAGAAGGAAGTTGTGGTGATCCTAACCAGGAGTTCCAGGACTACGACGAGTTCTAGGCTGGTGTGCCATCCGTCAGTTGCCTGTGGATCACGGTTGTCTTCCGCTGTCGTTTAGTTAACTCGTTTTCGTTCAGATACTTGGTTTCGTTAAAGACATTTATGGTCTGTGATATTGGTTATTACTCTTAAGTTAAAGTACTGGTTGTGTTATTACTTTTGTTTATCGCTATGTATGTGGTTAAACTGATCCTGGCACATACATGGTTAGCACTTGGTTTTGTTTCTAAAACTGGGTGTGACAACTGAATTATTGTGGCCTTGGGCTAGTACTACGAGTAGATAATAATGCAGGCATGTATGAAAGCCTGAGATGGTAGCTTTTTTTTTTCTTGTACTTCTCGGTACCTTCCTTCTGTGGAGCTGCGGTTATATGTTTCCTTTGTTCTCAAATATATATTATGGTTGATTTTTTCTACGAATTTGATCATTTGCCTATTCAACTTTATGCAATTTTGATATTAATGTAAGTTATGCTTAAACTATCTTTAATAATAAAAAAATCACAACAAAACAAATGATTACTTATGGTTCCTCCGTTACAAACTATAGGTTTTTTAATTTTTTTAATGATAACTTTGACTTATTCAAAAAAATTGTAAAATTTTGACAAAAAGTTCAAGCCATACTTAAATATATTATATATGATAACTAAGTCACAATAAAAATAAATAATTTTTATTTATATATTTAAAAAGATGAGTCGTCAAAATTGGTGTTCAAAAAGTTAAACGGCTTATAATGATGAAACAATAGGGCGATTTTTTTATTAAAACAAGTAATTAAAGTTGTAGAAAAATCAACCATGCTGATAAATATTTCAAAAGGGGGTTGCAATTCTTTCCTGATTTATTTCTCAAACTCGTCCTGCGTCTCACTATCTTCCCCACATCATTCTCTTCATGCTTGGTTCCTACTGCCCTAGCCTCTAGCTCGCTGCAGTCGTCCCTGCATTGCATTAGTCTCAAACCGCTGCTTTATCTCTCGACGAGTAAATCCCATTAATTTGGCATAAAACGGTAAATCCACAGTTTTGATGCTTCATAAGCCCATGAATAATGTTGTTCCTCTACGTACCAATGCCTAGTGTTGAAAAATAAGAACACGGAAGCTATATGGTTGTATTTACCCATGATTGGTAACGTTGCCTATGTCGAAGAGATTCCAGTATTCCGGCTCATTGATCGCCTAAGTAATGAGCTTTATGGCTTTCAACACAAGATGACTTGTTAAAAAGGGCCACCAATCTAGCAGAGCGGCCGTTTGGACAGTGGCAAATCACCCGTACAGAGAGGAAGTAGGGAGGTAGGGAGGGAAGAGAAGAGATCTCGCCTGCAATTAAATTTAGGACAGTAAAATAGCTATTTTTATTCACATGCAGTGGTCCATTTTGTTAGCCACTTATTTTTCTTCTATATAAAATAGTCAACGGGCAGAAAAAGCTGCAACACGTTGAGGGCACCAGATCATGCGAATGGTTTGTGCACGGAAATTATAGATGGTAAGATAGACAGTCTGATGAAGTCAACCTATGGGAACGAGTAAACAGAATCTAACGGAAACAGATACATCCTGATGGAAACGAATAAGCAGTCTTTGTATTTGATGGAATTTGATCACATTTTCTCTCTCTCACACACACACAAACACGACTTTCCTGATGATGAATGAAAAAAAAAACAAATAAAGAGCATTTCATTTTCAGTTACTCCTATCCTACTTTTGTCCGCGGTCAATGCAAGCAGCATCGGTATTTTTGAATCAGCTGTTTAGTTGTGTGGCAAGTTCCATGTCCCTGGACTAGTACGGCCGACGGGCCGAGTTGCGAAACTTGGGATCCCCGGGCATCCCATACCTGACAAGAACCCACAGAAGAAGGCCCCCGCCAGCTTCCCAAGCCAGTGCACGGCGTCAGGGTCGACGTGGTGGCACTGAACGCAGCAGCACCGCACACCGCCGTCGCCGAGCAGGCACGCGAGGCAGTGCTCCACGTCGTCGCACTTGAGGCACTGGTACGACCACGGCGCTTTCGCTCCGGCTGCGGCCGTATTCCCGCAATTGATGCAGGTTCGTCGCCGACTTTGCTCGCCGCCGTTGCCGTTCCGACCCGACGGCGGGAGCAGGACGAGCCTGCCGTGCTCGTGCTGCGCGCTGAGGTGCTGCGGGAGGCTGCAGCAGCGCGGGTGCGAGTGGAAGCCGCCGCGGCAGGCCGCGCAGCCGCGGTCGGTGCAGCTGTACGCGAAGGCACTCCTTGTCAGCCGCTGGACGCAGAGGGTGCAGGAGGGTTCCGACCGGCCGGCGACGGGGGCGAGGGTGAGGGGTCGCTGCTTGTGGGCGAAGTGGCGGTTGATCGTTTGCCGGCGCCGGTAGCAGGCGTCGTGGAGGATGAAGCGGCACCCGGGCTCCGAGCAACGGTAGACCACGGCGTTGAACTCGACGTTCTCCTGGCACATCCCGCAAGGGGTCGGCGGCGGTGAGTCGTTGCTCACGCGTGTGAAGCGTGCACGGTGGTCGGGGTGGGAGAAGTGGCCGGAGGAGGAGAAGGAAGCCCCCATGACCGATCTATGATACCGGCCGGGGTTGATTGATGATGGTGTGGTGTAGTCAGCTAACCAATAATCCTGTAATGAAGAATTGTCGACCGCGAATAGCTCAGTATCAATTGTCGCTCTTCCTGAAACCTAAACTAGATATGAGATAGCAGTGAGTATATACATAAGTGTTGGAACCAACGCGCGTGATCCCTGGAACCGATCGATCGACGCGTAAGACACGAGACCCGGCCCGCTGCAAGAAGCAGAGAGGAACTGCACACACACAAACGCAACTTGATGACGGTCCACGCAAAATCTCTTAAGCCAGAGCTAAGCTTAATCAGTCCGGGCCTCCGGGGCGCGTGGAAAGTAGTCATGCAATTTAACCTTCGCTTTGGACATAATTAGGCACGCACGTACTGCACACTCTCAAAAGTAATACTACTTCATAAGATAACAAATAAATCATTTCTTTTGTTGTGATTTGTATTATTATTGTAGAGAGTTTGGGTATAACTTACATTTTTTTCACGTTTTTGAATAAGAGTCAACATTGTAAAAGAAATCAGAGGTGGGCCTGCTAGGGATCATGGGTATTCAACCGAATGTCTATGACCCCCTTAATACAATGTATACATGTATATTGTAAAGGTAAAATTTGTGTATTTTTTAATTTTTTTAATCTTTATTGTATTCTTGAATACCCAATGTTTAAATCCTAGACTCGCCTCATGGTATCAACCATGAAAAATATTATATTAGAGAACGGAGGAAGCATATGAATATACCTCTCATCATCAGAAGGAAACTACAGAGAAGTACGAGAAAAAAGGGTGCCATCTCAGGCTTTTCATAGTTTTATACATGCATGCATTATACATCTGCACTAGTACTTGCCCAGACCACAATAAAGATTAGTTTGGTACTACTAGACATTTTGTCCATTGTTGGCAAATTTACTTATTGCAAATTATGTACCCCATCCTACTTCTCTCCTCCACAAATTGAACTACTATTAGTTTGTTAAGCACAAAAATAAGCTCAACATTTCGAGGTTGAATTGAATCGATCAACAGAATTTTGTAGTGGCACCCAATGATTTAGTTGTATATGAATTACCGCGTTGGAGCTTCCGTGCACAGTCCACACGGTAGTACAACTTGACGTCTCTACTCTCTACTAATGACTCGTATTCTCTTCTTTCTTTCGTTTTTAATTCACACATGCCACATCACAGCTAATTTAAGCTTACCAACTGATATAAACTGATCACAATTTAAATTCACTACAATAAAACCTAGCCGAGGAGACATCGTATTTCTGCTCCATGCATGCATGGTATAGTACCAACGACCACCCCTCTGCGCGCGAATCAGTCAAGGCATATACGTTTACCGAGTACGCAATTTCGTTCGGGAAACTACGGAATTCAGGTGAAATTTTTCGTTTTCGCTCCTACACGAAACAGAAATTTATGTCTAGAATTTTACATATCTCGGTTCTTTATTCAAAAATACAAAAATCAAATTTTGATCAACAAAATGAAATTCCGAAAAACCTAAACGAAATTGTGAACCATTCGAGACCCGCTACGAGAAGAAGACGACACAGATTCCCAAGGCTACTTGTCTAGTCGTCGTAGTCGACATTCGAATTAGTTGGACTAGATGCATGGCAGCGGTAGACCTGCGCCCCGAGCTCCGTGCGTGTGTTCTGCGAGCACATCCCGCACGGGTGCGTCCCCTCGTTGCTGCCGCCTGCTGACGTGTGGCGCCTTCCGTCGTCGTCGCGATCGCCGTGGGCAAAATGTGAAACGGACTGCGAAGCCACCATGAGCCGCTGTGGATCGGATTGGCTGGATATATCGAGCGCTAGTTGTTCTTCTTCCTCCTTCGATCCCATGCTGCACACACCCATTGTGTTTATTCTGTATATACCAGAAGTGTCTACGCCACAAGTGTACGTGTGTGTATCTTGAGCGTCAATTTTCTGGAAATATTGACATACTATGTATATACAAGGACACGGTATGGGCTAGATGAGCGCCCTTTTCTTAAAGCATAAGGATGCAGCTGTTCTTCTTCCTCCTTCGATCCCATGCTGCACACACGCATTGTGTTTACTCTGTATATACCAGAAGTGTCTACGCCACAAGTGTACGTGTGTGTATCTTGAGCGTCAATTTCCTGGAAATATTGATATACTATATATATATATATATATATATATATATACAAGGACACGGTATGGCTAAATGAGCGCTCTTTTCTTAAAGTATAAGGATGTACATATTGGCCAACACTGTTCTGGTACGATGGTGGACTGGTGACACCGGTTCTCGTCTCTTGGATTATTTCTAGTTGGTTTTTTCCCACAACAAAGATCATCAGGAAAGTTGAATTCTAGAGAACAATCATATTTTTTTCCAGAATCACTGGCGTCCGGACGTCCGATAGAAGACGTTTCCATCGGACGCTTGGTGAAAAATCGAAAATGAACTGCTGAAACATCAACAAAATACAGATGAAATATTAAAAATGAACTATTGCAACATCGATGTTTGGGGAAAAAAATTCAGACTCGACGCGTCGAGCACTCGGGTGGTACGTGAAACATGAGAAAATAGCTACTGAAACATCAACGAACAACTGGTGAAACATTAAAAATACACTATTGCAATATCGACATGTGTCAATTAACTGAATTGAATGAAAAATTCGGATTCACGATTTGAAAAAAAAGATCTGGACACGATGCGTCGGACGCTGTGTGAAACATGAGACCGAAACATCAACGAACAACTGATTAAACATTGAAAATACACTATTGGAACATCGGCATGTATCAATTAACTGAATTGAATGGAAAATTCGGGTCCGCGATTTGGGGCTAGACGCGACACGTCGGACGGTGCGTGAAACATGAGAAAATAAATATCGAAACATCAACGAGCAGCTGATGAAACATTAAAAATACTCTATTACAATATCAGCACGTGTGGAGGATGGATCCGCGTCCGATTTTTTTTGCCTCTGCGTCGGACGTCAGAGCCACAGCGTTTCCGTATTTTTTCTCAAAGATGAAATCGATAGTGACATTGAGAGTTTATGATTGTGATTGACGCACTCCGACGTCTGACGCGCTCAAGCATGACAGGTGGTTCACGTTCACCCAAGAGGACAAGCACAGCAAGCCTACTATCAGAGATGAAGAGCCCGGCCCATAAGGTCTAGCTAATCGGCCCATCAGGAAGAAGAGAGTGCGCTTCACCGGCCCACAGTGGACCGTGTCCGTGTGACAACCAACAACTGCTCAGAACCACCTCAAAATCCCTGAGTTATCAGGTTCTCCTAGCTTTTTCGATGAGTTATCATCCATCAGCTTCTTGCTGCATACCTAACCTGGATATATAGGGAAAGCTTGCATTGTCGGCATGCTCGCTCATGTCGTCCTTTGAAAATGCATGCAGCGATGCATGAATGAATCATATTTACACTAGCGCCATATATACCGCAAAAGCAATCCAATCATCCCAACATCTGCAACACACCGGCGCGCACGCAAGATGAAAGCAGCAGCAAGGAGCAAGAAATTACCTTCACAGCTAGCCGTCCACTCCATGCATCCATGTCATCTGTGCGTGAGCTAGTGCTAGGCTGCTAGCAGGGGAAAATTAAACTCTTTCTAGTAGAAATCTTGTCATCGTGTACTATGAGTAAAATTGTTATTGCAATTGAAAAACCCTAGGACTCCCGTCCCGTCCCGCCGTCAGGTGGTGAAGCTGCTTGCTTGCTCTTTCAATTCTCAAGTGCCTTCTCCAGGAGTCAAATAAAAACACGAGGTAGTAGAATTATTAAGGCATCTCTCCATAAACACAATTTACATCGGCATGTGATCGATCGATCTCAACAATGAGTCAATGACACACCGTATGCAGCTTCCTTGTCATTTGCAGCTACACGTACTATTTCACGTCTGCTGAGCTAGCCGCCAAGCTTGTTTGTATCATTTCTGCATGAAAGAACGATCTTGGTGTTATTAAATATGAGAAACATGAGCAGGGCGAGACCTTAAACTTATCACGCTAGCTGTGCCATCCAAATCCACCCACACCACTTAATAGCCCCCGGGTGAACGTACACTCAACAAGATTAAACAGGACGTCAATAAGTTTGTTGGTGGACCTTGCTGATGGAACAACCTGACAAATTTAAGGGATCGTGTCAATGTGTATATGTAAAGTGTACAAACGATCGAGCTACATGGAGAAATGACAAGGCAAGGCCAAGGCGAATCGCGACGCACACTAGTGCTCGCTTTAGATTGGCTGGTCTTGCTGGTCGCATCGATCGACGATCGGGCTGCTGCCACTTTTAGCTGCAGCTATGGCTCCATCAATCCGTCAGTCGCTGACGGCGGCTCGACAGTGATCGATTCGATCGATCGGTAATAAGTGTGCGTGCGGCGACAAATCTTTGTCTCTGCGACTGCGATCGACGCCATATATAGTCACTGATCGATAGCCAGCAGCAGATGCCCAGATCATTATTGACGGAGAAAGCAGCTTCAACAACAACAGCGACGGAGTCGACGCTGCTCTATGGACTATGATCTGCATGCTCATGTGTGATCGATTGAACCCTTCTACGTACAATGCAATACTAGCTAGTAGTATAGTAGTACCTGCTAACGGCGAACCAATGCAATAGCTGCTATACTGGCCTCTGACCGGACGCAGGGACGACGTGCAATAACAGAACCTAGCTAGCTAGATTGTCTCCCACCCTGTCATATTTGATTGTACGTGCTATGTAGCACTACTACATGCAATGCATAGAGAGGGATTCCGGACATGCGAGTTATACACCTAGCTTGTTTATAAAAAGTTATAAGCTATTCAGGTATTGCAGCTCATCAATTGTTACAAGCTATTCAGGTAGAGTGGATAATTAAGGTTTAGTTTTAGGGGTTGATTTTATATTGTTTTTGTAAGGATAGAGATGGGCGTTATTATTTAGAAAATATAATAGATCTAATGCTATTAAGATTTCGGTTTACCAATTGATGGCCGGATGTTTATAATTATTGTGAGAATTTATAAGATTTATCTCTTTTTCTAGTAAGGATTATCATTGATGTCTCAAAAAGAGCCTCAAATTAGTAATAGTAAGATTGGAATTTATCTCAAACTTCTTTAACTTTGATCAAGTTTTTTTTTTAAAAAAAAACACAAACATCTATGACATCAAATTGGTTTCATCGTCATTTCCGGCCACCATGAAAAACAAGTTTTGAAAATGCATTTTTTCTGATGCTGTAGATGTTAATATGTTCTCTAATAAACACTGGGCTGATGTTAAATAGATTTGACTTAGGAACAAAGCCAATGTGAACCCAATTTTTACTAGGCGCGGGCGCACACCGAGTCCCTTTGTGCCCCCCGTGGGCCCCATGGCAGGGGCGCGAGCCCCGCAATGAGAAAGCACAGTTTGAAACGGAGTAGTATCATTTATAAAGTACCAAAACTATCCTACTATTACTAATGAGAAAAGGAGCCTCCACGTTAATCCTCACGAAACGCGCCAGAAAAAAGATAAATCTAAAAAATTCTCACAAAAATCAGAAACATCCAACCATCAATTGACAGATTGGAATATTAATAGCTATTAGATCTATTTTTTAAATAATTATCCACCTCTGCCATTATGAAAGGTTTTAAGTTTAACTCTCAACGAAAACAAATTTCTTTTTTTTTCAGATTTTTTCTATTTCCAATTATTTTCTAAGTAATTACCCACCACTATCATTATAAAAGGTTTTGAATTCAACTCTCAACGAAAGCAAATTTTTTCTTTTTAGCAGATTTTTTCTATTTTCAATTTATTTTTCAAGTAATTATTCATCTTTGTCATTATAAAAGGTTTTGAGTTCAACTCTCAACGAAAGCAATTTTTTTCTTTTTTGGCTAAATTTTCCCATTTTCAAATTTATTCTCAGTTTTTTGTCAAACTTTCGCATTTAAAAATTTACTTAGGGCTACTGTAACTTTTTTTATAAAACGCTAGAAACCTTTCTATGAAACAGATATTTTATGTCTAATCTTGCTATTACTAATTGAAGACTCTTTTTAGATCCTCCTTATTAGTCCTCACAAGATGTTTTAGTGGCCTGTTTTCTAAGTGATTAACATACAATCATTCATCATGTAGCTCTAATAACAGATCTGTTTTCTAGGGAAAAAGATAAATCCTAAAAACTCTCATAAAAATCAGAAACATTCCGTCATACATCATGCGGCTCTAATATCAGTAGTCATTAAACGTTACCCACCATGACATTCTAAAAGATGAAATAAAATAATCCCCTAAATTTGTATAAAAATTGTCATCACGCCATTATAAAATATGAATTAAATAGTTCCTTAAATTTGTATAAAGTTACCCACCATACCATTGTAAAATATGAACTAAATAACTATCTAAATTTACATATAATTAACTCACCATGCCATTATAATAGATGAATTAAAATAAGCCTTAAATCTGCATATAAATTACCCAATATGCCATCATTAACAATAAATTAAAATAATTTCTAAATTTGCATATCCGTTACTATAATTTAGTTACGAAGGATGAATTAAAGTATCACCTCTAATATTACTAAAGATTAAATCTATATCTCCTAAACTCCAACACGTGCGAGAGCACGGGTTGATAAACTAGTATGTCATAATAGTGGTTTCACCCATAGTGCGTAGAAGGTAAGATGCAAATTAACGTTTGCCGCGTCACGATTCCAAACGGATGGATAGAAAAAAAAAAAGACGATCTTGTGTTCATAATGCACGTCTAGCACCACCACCATTCACCCATACATCCCCACATCTCACAGACTATTTGATTAATTTCGCGCTCATTCGCATACATACATACATACATACATACATACATACATACATACATACATACATACATACATACATATATATATATCAGATGTGCTCCTTTTTTTTTTGCTTTGCTAAAACCCTAGCAGCTGTGCGGCATGTGCCTTGTTGCTAGCCTATCTTACTATTACTAATTGAAGGTTCTAAAAGTTGCACCCTAATTGG
Source organism: Paspalum notatum (assembly GCA_022530915.1). NCBI lineage: Eukaryota > Viridiplantae > Streptophyta > Magnoliopsida > Poales > Poaceae > Paspalum > Paspalum notatum. Next base: position 2,433,221 of record CM039691.1, read on the forward strand.
AGGTTCTAAAAGTTGCACCAATTTCAAAGCGCGCTAGAAAAAAAAGATAAATCCAAGAAATTCTCATAATAATCAGAAACATCCGACCATGAATTGGCAGATTGGAATATTAATAGCCATTAGATCTGTTTTCTAAGTAATTACCCACCTCTGCCATTATAAAAGGTCTTGAGTTCAACTCTAAATGAAAGCAAATATCCTCTTTTTTCATTATATATATTTTCTAAGTAATTACCCACTCGTGCCATTACAAAAGATCCTGAGTTCAATTATCAACGAAAGCAAATATTTTTTTTCTTTTTTTTAGATTTTTCCCATTTTTAAATTTACCTTAAGTTTTTGTTTTTTTCCATTAAAGATGCTAGAAATCTTTCCATTAAACAGATATTTTGTAGACATTTTGAAATTTTCATGTCAATTCTCACAAAATGCGCTAAAAAAATAAAATTATAGAAATCCTTACAATAATAAAAAAAAACCTATCATCAATTAACATGTTGGAATCTTAATAGCTACTAGTAAAAATGCACGTGCGTCCCGCACGTGGCTAAAGATGTATCGTTGACTTTTGATTATAAAATACAAGTTAGATAAAAGTAATTGTTGGGATGCACCAAACATTAACATATGTTTTAAATAATACTTTGGAAACCGTACAAATGACCTCCCCCAAGGTGGTTATTGAAATGCTAGATGCCATCGTGGCACTATGGACGGGGAGATTTTTTTGGACTCCTCTACATCTAAGCGTTTGTGTTTGCACTGCTCATGATGTGGTGCTACGATGAACTTGTTGTGCTTTTTGTGCAGGCTTATTCAAAATTCAAAAGCCGATTTGGCACTATAATATTAGATATGACAAGTTGTGTGATGTATTTTCTCATGACTCAAGGCCTTAAAGACCCAAAACATTAGGATTATTTTGGGCTCAAAGGTCTAATGATGCGTAGGTTGTTTGTCGATATTGATTAGTAGTCAAATAATGAGATGTTGGTGTGTTTTATTTGTTAGATGTAGTTCATAATACTATTAACATGGAATAATTTGATGCTATGTACCACAAGATAAAACACATACACACAGTTCCAATTTAATTTAGAGAATTAATAGTCTGTCTACTCGTCATCCGGGTGACGGAAAGCTTCCCGTCACCCGAAATCTCCAACCCCGGCGCAGATCCGACGCATCGCCTGCCCTGCCCGCGAGGAAGATCTGGTTGTGCCTCAAGTCCGAGATTCTTTTTGGGTCCTTCTTGTAAGAGTCTGTCCCGTTGGTTTTATATCTGCTTTTTGGTTTCATATCTGCTTCTTCGTCTCTTTGTCAAGCTCATCTTGGTGCTCCAACGAGTTTGTTGAAAGTCTATGAGCAAGTTTATTTAGATTTATAATAGCGGTTTGGTATTATCAATTAGATGTATTTGCTCATGTGGATCGCCGATGTATTTTATTGGGCTTTAATGGACCTATAAATTTGTACAATTATTGGGCTGGTGTTGTAGTTGTATTCTCCTCTCGGTGGATAGAAAAAACTTGTGAAAAAAGTGCACGAACCCGTTCAGATAGGACAGGAAGGCGGGTAGACCGAAGGATTGATTCGTGGTGCAAAAAGTTTCGTGAAAAAATTCCGCAGGCGTAGATTCTTACGGCAGGAACAGCGTTCTGCTGTTGTAACATGGATTTTGAAAGGTTTTTGGTGGGCCCCTTCTCTGATTGTGGGGACTATTTAGATGTATGGGTCTAATTGGGTACAAATGTCTTAGGGTAAAAAATGTTTTTTCATTAACTCGCTCTTTATAGTATAGATTAGATATGTTTTCTAATTAAGTAATCACACACCTTTGCCATTATCAAAATAATATTAAATAACCTCTAAAACTACATATTAATTACCCACTCTGCCAATATAAAGAAAAATATGAAATAACACCCTAAATTTATGTCTAATTGCTCACATTTGCTATTTTGATAGGATAATACCAAATATCCTCTTTAATTTATATTTGAATTGTTCATCTTAGTTATTATGACCGATAATATGATGAAAGTAACCCCTCAAAATTATATTAAAATCACCTATTTTTGCAATCGATCAAAGATTATCTAAATCAATTAAGCATACATATAAAGTAGCAATATATGTTATTATAAAAACCCAAGTATAAAAATAGATCTATATATATGTTGTACGGTTATTCATAACACATTTAAGATTCTAACCCGTATGAAAGCACAGGTTGATTGACTAGTAATATACAGACGGGATTGCTCTCCCTCCTGCTTCCGAACCTATGCGTGCTCGTCGATGCATCAATCCATGTCGACCGGCCACATGCGCTGCGTGCACGCTTGACTGATCCAGACGACCATATATATGCATGATGCGTGTGTGTATATATATATTACCGAGATCTGCCAACTTTACACGCACGCACCATGTCCATGCGTGCGTGACACAGTCGCTGCAAGATCAGGTGCAGCTCCATCCATGGATACGTGCAAGACGGCTTGATGATGATCGACTCGACGTACAACTCTGGACTGGGCTGGACCTGCTGGACATGTGGGTGTGTGTAGCTCTTGGCTGGAAGCAGAAGCTACCTTTTAGCTGCTGCCTGCGCCCTGCGGTACCTAAAAAAGAGGCCCGCCGGAGACGAAGGCCTGCATGCCCTGGCATGCTGCATGCGTCGTCGATCGGACATCGGAGCCGGCCAAAAAGTACGTACGACGACGAGACCTCACACTGATCCATCTCGTCCATCCATGCAGCATGCATGCAAGAAAGGGAAACTGCTGACCTGATTTCATGGCCATCAAGGACGGACGTTTAATAACCTAAGAAACAATTCTGTTCCATGTCTTGTACTTGCATTGCTATGCATATATATGCATTACTTTGACCAGTCATGCGACAGCTAGCTTTCACTGGTTATTGCCAAACATTAGTTTTGTTTTTACCGGAATTGTTGTTGGGTGTGTTTAGAACCCTGAAATTGGTACTGTTTCGAACTGAAAAGCATTGTAGCACGTTTCGTTTGTTTGTGGTAAATATTGTCCTATCATGGCCTAACTAGGCTCAAAAAATTCGTCTCGCAAAGTACATCTAAACTGTGCAATTATTTTTTTATTTCATCTACATTTAGTACTCCATATATATGCCGACATTTTGATGTGACGGGGAATCTTTTTTTTTCATAGTGGAATTTGGGAGAACTTTTTGGGTTCTAAACACACCCGTTATTATTATTCCAAAAACTGACGGTAAGTGATCAATTCTAGTCTCGATCCATCGTCTCAAATTATTGTTTTTTCTTAACCCTCTTTCTATCCATCCATGTTTCTGATGATGACATTAGGTGCAAGTCGACGAGAGATGCTTCAAAAAAAAATGACTCAAATGCATGCAATGCAATGCAATGCAATGCTGATGTTTCCAATGTTAACCACTGTTCGTCTAAACGGTCGTTTAACCTGTTTAAACACCGTTTAAACGCTAAATAGTGGCTCACCGTTTCCGTTTAATTGGCCATTTACATCGTTTAAACCCGTTTAAATGGCCATTTAGCACCGAATAATGGCTAAACAGTGGGTGGCCGACTGTTTACCGTTTAGGCTAACACTAATGTTAACAAAAATGTGGGTAGGGCGCCTCGTAGATTGTTTTATGTAGATTACATGCATGATGGTTTAGATATCAAGCAATTCTCTAGATCCGATCCTATTCAAAGTTTCAAACCTAGCTTACTATGTACTTTAACATCCCTCCCAGCGTGAGCAAACGCGGACGCTCAACTTGGACTGAGAAGTACATTCAGCAAGTAATTAATAGCTCTTTTGTTGCTCAGGCAGCCGTGAGAGTTTGAGCATCTTCATGAAGTCATTTCAAATTTGAGCCGTCTTAAGCATACGTACATTTTCCCATAAATCTTTTTCCACAACAGTTTTCCTATATCTCAAACATAGGGGATATGGCAAATATAGTAGAGGGAGGGGATGATTTAAGATCCCACTGAATTGGAGGTTCACTTAGGATAACTGTATTTTTACTACTAAATCATTAAATGAACTATAAGATATTCACTCCGTCCACAAATGATCTATATATTTAGGGGAGAGAAGATGCCCATAAATGATCATGTATTTTCACAAGACCAGCATAGTACAATTTTTTTTGAGAGGCACACCGGGGGGTGGGGAGGACAAAAAGTCTCCACCTGAATCGATTATCAATTGATCCCGGCCAGGCCGGTGCTTGGTACAGAAGGTCCACATAGCACCCCGTACGTGGTTGCTAGTAAGTTTTACAGAACAAATCAAGCACAAGAGGAGGGAGGTTGTTCTACATATCAAACTTATTACACCAAAATTCAACTACCGGTTGGTAGTTAGCAGGGAAACGGGCATTCCACAGGAGCACGTCGCTCTTGCAGCTTTGCATCATCCAAGCCATTGTTGGTGTGTGGCTTCGGAACACTACCTCATGTCGTTGGAGCCAGAGTCTCCAGCAGCATAGGAGTATCATGGTGGAGAAACCAACTGTAGGGAAGTTTGTTGGAGGGTCGAGCTTCCAAAGTTCATCAGCATAGTACAATCCAACACCTTGATTGATGTCTGTGGTGGCACTGCCAACATATGTTTGTATTGATGATCAGAATCGCTTTATATAGGCGTTCGGCACCCACCTGTTTACGCAAGTGTTGCAGAAATAAAGAATTTCTGTAGAGCACTCGACCATCGCAGGGAATCATTTTTTCAGTGACGGTTGACCTTACATGACTAGTTGAAGAACCACTTATGATTTTAGCTAGCATACACATGCATACCCTTGTAGCAAGTCATAAGTCATGTGTTTTTTCCACACAAAATTCACGAGAGTGTGTTTTCTGGGATCGGATTCGCTTATATATGACCTCAAAAACGTCGAATGTAACCTCCATCTCACCATCTACCATGCATAACATTTGCAAGAGCATGGATTAATGGAGCTTTAATATACAGTGTGATAAAACATACATGGTTAGATAAAGGGAATTTCATAAGAATCAACAAAATATATTTCTCTTGATTACATTGGGTATTGTAAAAGCAACATGAGCATGCATCAAGTATCTCAAACATCTTTTTTAAATCACCAATGACTTAGAGATATTCACAAAGAAGACAAAAGTGTGAAAGGCTGAAATATATATACTACTATTTTGTAAAAAAAAAGGAATGACAAGTTACATTAGGAGTTATGTTTTCCGGATTTATAAATGGAAGGATCTGAGACTCTGTGTGTATATATGGAAGGCACATGGTACTAGCAGACGTCGACTTCCCTTTTTTTTTCTCCATGGCAGCAATCAGCACGCATGCAATCAAGACCATGTACACAGGTACGTGTGTATTGCACGCGCAGCCTTCAACTCGTGGGTTTATGGCCTTTCGTGAAAACTAGCCATAGCCAGCCATGCGTGCAGAGGTACATTAGATTATATGTACTGCCTAGCATCTAGGACTATGCATGGACACCCATAGTACATTCAGTATACAAGCACTCGATCAGGTTTCAGTCGTCGTCTCATTGATTAAAATTACGCAAGCAGCTGCCTAATTAACCTCATCTCAGGGACTTGATCAGGCAATAGCCTATTAGCTATATATACTCCAGCCTAGCTGTTCTAGCTGCTCTGACGACAGTAGCATATATAGGCGATTGCCTAATTGGCAGGCTGTGTTTAGATCCAAATTTTTTCCTAAATTCTACTATGCAAAAAGAAGATTCCTCATCACATCAAAAATGTCGGCACATGCATGGAGTACTAAACGTAGATGAAATCAAAAAATAATTGTACAGTTTAGATGTATTTTGCGAGACGAATCTTTTGAGCCTAGTTAGGCCATGGTAGGACAATATTTACCACAAACAAACGAAATGTACTACAGTGCGCTACAGTGTCGGATGTGATGTTTTTGGCCAAATTTTGACAGATTTCGCCTGCGTTTCGCCTCCACTTTTTAGATCTAAACACAGCCAATGTATATGTGCATCGGACTTTGCTCGATCTCGATATATCAGAGTCGTCAGACACAGATTGGTCATAGAGCCCCTGCACTGCTCATCAGCTACATTTTAGCCATAGATAGCCTGCTACAAGCTACTCCATGGTTGGAACTTTGGATGCATCGATCCATCTCATCTCGAGGTGTGCTGTGTGCAACTGCAAGGTCAATTGATTGCTCACTGATCTTGATCTGTGTGTGTGTGTGGATGCGCGTGTGCATGGGAGCTGCTCAGCTAGCCCTTTCCACTGCTGAAACTGAGACGAGATTTACTGGCCCCTGACTGGCACATATAGGGTGCAATATGCTTTGCTTCTGTGTTCTAGCAGTATATATATGCAATGTACTATGATGCCTTTCTAACATATAAGTTGATTAGTATAATTCCTGCGAGAAATTATAGTAATGGGGACCAGTTCGATGATCGCATCTGGCTAGCCGCCGGCCGGGCTCCGGCTTCGATCCATGGCTGGTTGGTGGCTTGGTGGTGGGGGAGAAGTTATTGATCGATTAGGTGATGGATGAGCACGGCACACTGGCGACCACCAGCTAGCCAGCCAGCCTACTGCATCGATGGTACATGTACAGTTGCCAGTGTCTCAAAGTCTTGCACTCTCTCTAGCCGAGCGTACGACTGCATGCATGCATTGCCCCAGCAGAATCAGCTAGCAGCTCAGCATTTCCGGGCCGGGCTTAAAAACTGCACAACCTCCTGTTAATTTAGTCCCTGCATCGTCATCACAAAATTTTAGTTTCTTGTGTTTTCCATGCATTTACTAGCTCACGTATATGTAAATAGGAAATTAATAGGTTCCATTATTAATTGGACCGATCGGTGGTTCGATCATCAGGAGTAATAACGTTAGCTAAGATATATAATAGGCACTGAATTTATTTGGCAAGCATGGGATTGGAGGCTCACCTTTTCCACGCACGCATGGTTCAGAATCTTCAGACTCCGTCAGAAGATAGATAATAGGCACTTGGGTGGGTGCCTCGGCATCCATCTGTTTGGCTCTTCCTCGCCCCAGCTCTGATCACCAGTAAAACGGGGGGCAATGCAACGGCCACAGTTACTCACTGGTTTATCTTCATCAATTGCTCCTGAGAAAATGAAATGAAATAAAATGGATGGAGAAGGAGAAGAAACCAACTGGCTAATCATATCTCAACACACCATCATCAGCTTCTGCCCTACCACTGCAACGGAAACCGTCCCACAGACTGGCATGTCTGCGGCCCTGCCCGCAAGCAGCTGCAAACAACGTCACAGAAGCCCCACACTCTCCGTGACCACTGACAGTAAATAAACCTGTTAGCGCTTGGAGGAGTGTTATTACTCTACCGGTAATTAATTGCAGATCGTCGTCCACATCCACCGCAGGAGCCCCTTGATTTGCTTCAGAAGATGTCTTGTCTGCAGAGACCTGGCCGCCGTCCGCCATATAAAGAAGCCAGGCTAGCTTCATTCTCATATTTCTCCCTGTTTTCACGGACCATATGTCGCGTGTAATTCATTCAGTTCGAGAGGAGCTATTTTTCATCAAGTACCTATACATACATATATAGCAACAGCTCCAAAAAGTCTCTCTATATATGTAAATATGTACGCTTCCTTACAGAATTTCGTGCGAGCGAATTTCCACACGGTGTACTGACTACCGATGCCGTAAGTAATAATTTTTTTAAAAAATGTACATAGAACAGGGTTAATTAATTCATCAAGGAGCTATAGCTAATATGTAAATATGTCGATTTCCCAGCAGCATCTCTGAGAAAAATTAAAGCCACAACGCCATTGCATTCAAGCCTACCTCTCTCTCTATCTCTGTCTCTGGAAGAAGATGATCAAATCAGATTCAGAATTCGCATTGACGCATGCGGCTATCCTAGAGAAACTTCCAAACCACTGTGCAGCGATTCAGTACCCGTTTTAACTGCTCCACATGGCAGATGCATGCTGTGAAATTAAAACGGAAGACATGCATGATGAGATGGACGGGAATGGCTGTAGCAACGACGCCATTGAATTTCTCCCTCCCAGCAGCGCGATTTGCCCACTATGCCCCTTCAGCTTATTAACCTTCAGGGCTCAGTAGTATGCTTCAGTTCTGAACCCTGATGGCCTGGCTCTAGCGTTTTTGCTACTGCTGTATTACAGTTACGGTAGTGCGGCGGCAAGGGGTGAAATGGGCACTTCAGTGACGATGAGTGAGACAGGGGTGACGTTGTACATAGCAAGAGTTACATACCCGTGCAAGCACAGTAACTCGCTGATGCCGTGGTGCACAGCGAATAGCATTACGCCCTTGTTGACTAAGCGCTGCGTTGCCGTTTTACTGGCTCCGTACGTGGTACCTCGTACGCTCTAAGCTGGCCGGCGACTGTATCATTTGTATGGATTGTTGGGTATATTGATAGGCATTGGTTTGGATCGGAGCTAAATATCAGGTAAAGTAGTACGTAATTAAGGGCCCTTGAACTCTCAATTGCCTCCATCTTATCTTTCTATTACTAACTGAAGGTTTCTAAAAGAAGCACTAATTTTAAAGCACGCTAGAAAAAATAAGATAAAGTCTAAAAATTCTTACAATAATCAGAAACATCCGACCATCAATTGACAGATTGGAATATTAATAGTCATTAGATCTATTTTCTAAATAATTACCCACCTCTGCCATTATGAAAGGTCTTGAGTTCAACACTCAACAAAAACAAATATCCTCTTCTTTTTTTCATTAAATCTATCTTTTAAGTAATTACCCACATCTGCCATTACGAAAGGTCTTGATTTCAACTCTCAATGAAAACAAATATCTTCTTATTTTTTTAGATTTTTTCCATTTTCAAATCTACATTCAGTTTTTGTCTTTTTTTTTTCATTAAAAATGGTAGAAACCTATCCATGAAACAAATATTTTGTAGACTCCTTTTGAAATTTTCACGTCAATCCTCACAAGATGCGTTAGAAAAAAAATAGACGGGTTGGAATCTTAATAACCATTAGATCAATTTTCTAAATAATCACTCACCTTTGTCATTATCAAAATAATATTACCTCTAAAACTACATATTAGTTACCCACTCTGCCAATATAAAAGAAAATATAAAATAACACCCTAAATATTACTATTACTAATTGGAGGTTCTAAAAAAAGTACTAATTTCAAAGCGCGCTAGAAAAAAAGAGAAATCCTAGAAATTCTCACAATAATCAGAAACATCTGACCATCAATTGGCAGATTGGAATATTAACGGCCATTAGATCTATTTTTTTAAGTAATTACCCACCTCTGCCATTATAAAAGGTCTTGAGTTCAACTCTCAACGAAAGCAAATATCCCTATTTTTTTCATTAGATCTATTTTCTAAATAATTACCTACCTCTGCCGTTACGAAAGGTCCTAAGTTCAACTCTCGATGAAAGCAACTATCTTTTTTTTTTATTTTTTTCATTTTCACATTTACCTTCAGTTTTTGTTTTTTTCCATTAAAGATGTTAAAAACCTTTTCACGAAACAGATATTTTGTAGACTTCTTTTGAAATTTTCACATCAATCATCAAAAGATGCACTAGAAAAAAAATAAAATCATAGAATTTCTCAAAATAATAAAAAAACACCCGATCATCAATTGATAGGTTAGAATCTTAATAGCCATTTAGATCTGTTTTCTAAATAATCATCCACCTTTATCATTATCAAAATAATATTAAATAACCTCCTAAAACTACATATTAATTACTCACTCTGCTAATATAAAAGAAAATATGAAATAACACCCTACATTTATACCTAATTGCTCACATTTGCTATTTTGATGGATAATATCAAATATCCCCTTTAATTTATATTTAAATTATTCACCTTAGTTATTATGACTGATAGTATAACGAAAGTAACCCATCAAAATTATATTAAAGTCACCTACTTTTGCAATCGATCAAAATTATCTAAATCAACTAAGCATACATATAAAGTAGCAAGATTTGCTATTATAAAAAACTAAGTATATAAATATATATTGTACTGTGACGCATAATACATTTAAGACTCTAACCCGTGCGAAAGCACGGGTTGATTGAATAGTTTATACACAATTGCTCACATTTGCTATTTTGATGGATAATACCAAATATCCCTTTTAATTTATATTTAAATTGTTTGCCTTAGTTATTATGACTGATAGTATAATGAAAATAACCCCTCAAAATTATATTAAAATCATCTACTTTTGCAATCGATCAAAGATTATCTAAATCAATTAAACATACATATAAAGTAGCAAGATTTGCTATTATAAAAAATTAAGCATAAAAATAGATCTATATATGTTGTACCGTAATACATAATACATTTAAGACTCTAATCCGTGCGTCGTACGGGTTTATTGACTAGTTTTGTAAAATTGTACTGTCTGTTTCCTTGTTAGAAGAACGACAAGATCGAGGTATGCTGGTTTTTATCAAAGAGAGGGGAAAAAATACAACAAGCAGAGTTGAGCGTGTATTCTTGTGACAGACTTGTCCATGAGGATCACTCAAGCATGATGCAGGTTTATTTTCTATCGTATTTTTTCCACTCTGCAGGAGTTGTTTGCAAGACGATGCAAGGAGACGTGAAAAAGGAAGCATAAGTATTGAAACTTTTTTATTGAGATGACTAGCCACTGATCCAACTGAAATTTTGCAAAAATCATTACAACCAGACTGATATATACATTTTGGAATCTGCTAGTTTCACTCACGTCAATGCAAAGACGCGCAAGTATCTTGCGTTACTTTTTGTTAAAAAAACAAAAACAAAAGTGAAACTAAATATGATTACCACAAGCAGGCCCTCGGCTGTCGACACAGGGTCCCTCTCTTAACACTGCTCACTGCCAACTTATCCATCAATGGAGATTAATGATTTGCCCTTATCATCTCCCTCCCCTCCCCCCTCTCTCCCCTCAGCTTTTATATAAACCACCATGAGCAGCACGAATGAGCAGGCAGCATTTCACCCGTCCACTTCCTGCTAGCCAAGTCCTCTTCTCCAAAGAAACCAACAAACGCAAACAGCAAATAGTTGCAGGCACAGAGGTCTTCAATGGCAGATTTCTCATCACACCACTCGCTCCTCCTCAAGATGCCTGCAGCTTTGACCAATGGTCACTCCTCAAACCTCTCAAGCCTCCTGTTCTACGGAGCCCAAAACCATGGCCAAGCAGCACCGGCAAATGCAAATGGAGCTTCAGGAACAGCGGCAGCGATGGAGGATGCCTCGCCTGAGAGTTCATCTGCAGTGGTTGACACCTCCCCACGATCTCCAACGGACAGGAAGAGGAAGGCCACAGAGGACAGTGCCACACTGAGCTCTGCTCATTCCAAGGTATAGTAGTAGCAACCTACAGTCCTACACACATACAAGCACCACTGGCACTTGTTCCATGGATTATGTGTTAAAAAAAAAGGTATTTTTTCACAGGATTGCAAGCAGGAAGGCAAGAGCAGGAGGGGGAAGAGGCCCCACAAGGAGACTGAGGAGAAGAGCACCACTGAAGATGAGGCCCCCAAGGGGTACATCCATGTGAGAGCAAGGAGGGGTCAGGCAACAGACAGCCACAGCCTTGCAGAAAGGGTACACACCACTCTAATCCTTGCAGCATTAATTTTGACACTCATGTGTAGCTTGGTTTCAGTGTCTGCCCCTTCTCTCTCACATGAAAACTTCCTGATGTCTTTTTTTGGCCTTAGGTGAGGAGAGAGAGGATCAGTGAGAGGATGAGGATGCTACAAGCACTGGTCCCTGGTTGTGATAAGGTCAGTTTAATTAATTGGATGATGCATGAGTTAACTATATATACCATCTGCTAAAATGATGGGTCTAAGTACTAATTTTAAGAAGGAAAAAATGTGTTTTGGGGGCAGGTTACTGGAAAGGCCCTGATTTTGGATGAGATCATCAATTATGTGCAGTCCTTGCAGAACCAAGTTGAGGTAAAAAACAAACAAACCAAGGAGCATTATATTGGTGCTAAAATGTGGCGCTTCAGACAGTTCCAGGCAATAATGTGCAAATCATATTCCCACCTTCTTTTTTCAGTTCCTTTCCATGAGGATTGCTTCCATGAGTCCGGTGCTGTATGGATTTGGAGTGGACAGTGATGGCCTCCATGAACATGCACAAGTATGAAACAACGGAATCATTTTCGCCAGATATAAAAAATTAAATTGATGTTAAAATGCTTAAAATGTTTTGTGAAAAAATGCGCTGTTTCAGAAGATGGGAAGCATGTTCCAAGAGGCCCTAGCAATGCCAGGTCCAGTGCTGAGCCAAGCTAGCCCAGCTCCATCATCTCAAGCCATCATGGACACCACCTCCACCACACCCTACTCACTGCAGGGCCAGGGTTCCATCTCTTTCTCTCAGGTTGGTTCTTCCTACACATTGTCGAGTCATACTACATGGAAATGGCCAAACAAAATCAGCATCCATCATTTTCTTTACCAACATGAGGTCACTCTTTTCAGGACAATGGCAGCACTTACCTTATGCAACAAGCAGTGGGGGAGCCAACAAGGCAAGAGCTGCTCAACCAGTTGGTGTTCAACAACATGTGCTCTTTCCAGTAGGGGCAGATTATGTGTGAGACAGAGAGAGCGAAAAAGGACCCCACATTGACAATAGGTACTATTGCAAGCTAAGTTCATTGATTGAGAGGCCAAGTTGCCTCTGGCACCTCTAGCCTCATGTCTGAAAATTACACTTCACCTACTCCTTGAATTATTAACTAATTAAGTAATTATGCCAATGTCCTTTTTTTACTGTCAGCTAATGTTCTTTTAATAATACTTCTCTGGACAGGAGGAAATAATGCTGCAAGATTTGGTAGGAGCACCAGATGAGTTTGAGATGTTGGATCTAGTCCATCCCCTCATCAGGATTTGGAGAGAGCAGCAACCAGCAAGTAGAGTCTGCTATTTGAACGTTTTCAGAGAATTTGTATTATTTGTAGCTCCATTATTAGCCATTGTCCATGAGGATTTTCTCAGCGGTTGCACTTGTCATCGTCACCATTGTAGTCGACTTTGAGCAATCAGATGTTAATAGATAAGAGATCTATTTTTGTACTTTGCCAAACAGTGATGTAACTCAGTAACTGTTACATTCAGTTCCAACTCCCAACAGCCGCAAATCTTTACTTTTTTTCCTTTGAAACAAGAATCTTTACAGAGTGAGAATGGGAGCTCTTACAGGTGCAGCTCAATCATTCAAATGCAAAGAGTGATGGACGATCAGTTTGTTCCCATGCTCTAATGCATCAGGTATGGGCAGAGCTGTCGACTGACTTCGTGTCCATGTCTCTCTTTGACTAGCTGGAGACGGTCTTTGTACTATGCGCTCTTGTCAGAAAGAACAATTCAGTCATATAAATAACTTTTTCATTGGCACCTACCATATAAAAATAACTTCACTTGTTTGTACAAATCTTTGGTTTCCATGCGTAATCATATTATGTCGTGTTAGTTTTACTTCTCTAGGATGTTTCAATGATGTTGAGTTGTAGCGATGTAATAATGAACTGCTGATATATGCATCACTTCATGTAGTCATGTAGAGGTCGGAACATTTTTTTTCTTTTATCTAAAAGATGCTATTTTTCATAGTGGCACAATATATAATTTATAAATTTATGTTTTATAATGGGACGATGTGTAATTTATGTCCAAATTTAAGGGTTAATTTAATCCATCTTTTACAGTGGTATGGTAGATAATTTATATGAAAACTTATAGGATTATTTTAATTCATCTTTCGTAATGGTATGGTGGGTAATTTATATGCAAATATAATGATCCAACGGCAAGTTTTTTCAGTGTGGCTACTCGATAGACGACAAGATGGTTCTGATTTTTGTGGAGATTTTTAAGACATATCTTTTTTTATAGGGCATCTAATAAGCATTGCTTCTCTCCAATTAGTAATAGTAAAATCACCCAACTTACTCTTATGGTAGATTTTTTAGATAAAGGATATAAATCCGGTCTCTGCAAATGCAAACAATCAATCCTTTACAAAAACCACAGCCTCATATATAGCTATATCTCAAATAAGAGAAATGATAAATGGAAATCAAAATTATGTTATATTATTACTTCATCCATTCTTGGCAAAGATGCCCGATGCGACGATCTCCAATGTAATCAAAACTAACCCCTTACAATTATATTAAAATTACTAAATGTCATTATTATGATCTACATTTTGTGCCAAATGATGCCTCACTTTCATTACTAAATATAAATGAAAACAGCCAAAGCTACATCTAAATTGCTAACATTCACTATTATAAGAAAATTAAATAACAAAAAAAATAGATCTATATGTTTCTAAATTACAAAATTCTGCCACTACTAATTTATCTAACAACTTTCAACACACTTCTCCTAACCTATGTGAGAGCACAGTGTTGAAGGACAAATGTGTCCTAATTTACATGTGGAAAAAGTGTGCTACAGTGTCACAAAGCGGAATGGTGCAATAATATAATACTCTGGGAGTGAAGTAAACACAATTTCCCAAGTAAACGGATTGCCATAACAGAGGAAAAGTAAATTCAAACTCGATGATATTGGATAGAGGGAACTGAACATTGTTTGGCAGGGCACGATGATCCATATCTTTGGTTTTTGTTTTGTACCACGGAAACTGATTATTTCTCCTAAATGCCTGGACAGGATCTTGATTCAACAATTGGATGGTTCTTGGTGCCATTGAGGCATTGAATGTGATTGTCCGCAAAAGTGAACACACCACCAACCATGATGTTGGTTGCACCTGCCAATTGATAAACTGTACTTTAGGAACTATATGCAAAGATTTCCTGTTGTTCAAAATATGAGCCTTCAAACTAACGAGATGTATAGTGCACATTTTCTTTCCAATATATAGTTCCAAGGATGGACCAGCTATAGATATGCTACAAAATATAGGCTGTAACGTTTTTCCTTTGTCTAAAAAATACAAAATATGAGCAATGGGATTTGTTTATTACCTGGTCACTTCATGACACAGAAAATCTCAGTTTTCGAAATATATATATCATCAAACTGCACCCCACTTAGGTTTCTCAACTTGGTATATGTGTTTAATTTTCCGAGATTTATTCTAGAATACAGTTGTGGTATTCTTTCAGTAATAGGCAACGCATGTGTGGTGACTTTGTTACTTTTGAAAACTGTCGACTCAAGGTCTCCCTGAGGTGCTCATCATATATATGGTTAAAGTGGCCATGTGTGTTTATAGATATGAGTGTACGCACGTGTATATGCTCAATACAATGTTTCACATAAAAATGCCACTTAGGTGAAGAAAATACTACCAAGGGATTTTAGAGTAAAGATACCTTAGCTTGTATACTACCTCCAATTCGCCAATAATCTCTCCAGCCGATTCACTGATCATACACGTACTGTGATTCCGTGAAAGATAGATCGGGCATGAACATTGAACAGGACATGCATGAATTGAAGTTCGTGGGGACGAGCTGAGGCCCTGAGCTATAACTGTTTTGGTTCTTGCTACATGCTACACGCACTATACATAGATCATCTGTGGTCCTATCCTTGGCGATGATAACTGAAAAGACGATGGATGCGTGCATGTTGGGTTCCCTCTCTAGATTCATGCAAGATATATAGCTTATAATTAGCTTTTAACCACAACGCATGTGCCCTGCCGAGCAATGGTCGTACCGTACGTGCCCCAGGAAACATCGTCTCGTCTCGTCTCGTCGTTCCTTCTGAGACCTCCTGTTGATCATTCTGTACGCACGTAGTGCATGGTGTACTACTACAAGTACAAGTACATCATGGAGCTGCATATATACGTACAGGGGTACGGTCCCCGCGCGCCATCCTTGCCGATCGATGTTCTTCTGATACATATGTGTGATCCTAATTATTAACTGCTAGTATTTAATTTGTAGCTCATCACGATGTACACTACAGCTTATAAGAACTACATGTATACAGAAATTAAAGGCAGTATGCTGCTATACACATGCTAATAATATGCATATATAAAGCTCAGCCAATCACTTTCTCGTGTGACAGTAGACGATAACTTCTGCCATCTTAATTATTGTCCGACATCGAGAGCAAGCTAGGTCGACAGACTGAGATGTGTTATAACCCATTGCAGCTTAATTTGTTTTGAATCAACCCGTGCGTTAGAGTCTTAAATGTATTATGTGTTACAGTACAATATATATATCTATTTCCATACTTAGTTTTTTTATAATAGCAAATCTTGCTACTCTATATATATGCTTAATTGATTAAGATAATCTTTGATCGATTGCAAAAGTAGATGATTTTAATATAATTTTGAGGGGTTATTTTTATTATACTATCAGTCATAATAACTAAGGTGAACAATTTAAATATAAATTAAAGGGAATATTTGGTATTATCCATCAAAATAAAAAATGTGAGCAATTATGTATAAATTTAGGGTGTTATTTTATATTTTTTTTACATTGGTAAAGTGGGTAATTAATATGTAGTTTTAGGGGTAATATTATTTTGATAATGACAAAGGTGGGTGTTTACTTAGAAAATAGATCTAATGACTATTAAGATTCCATCCCGTCTATTTTTTTCCCAGTGCATCTTGTGAGGATTGACGTGAAAATTTTAAAAGGAGTCAGTAGATTTGAAAATGGGAAAAATCTAAAAAAAAAGATATTTGTTTTCATTGAGAGTTGAAATCAAAATCTTTCATAATGGCAGAGGTGGGTAATTACTTAAAAGATAGATTTAATGAAAAAAAAAGAGAATATTTGCTTTCGTTGAGAGTTGAACTCAAGACCTTTCATAATGACAGAGGTGGGTAATTACTTAGAAAATAGATCTAATGGCTATTAATATTCCAGTCTGTCAATTGATGGTCGAATATTTCTGATTATTGTGAGAATTTTTAGGATTTATCTTTTTTTCTAGCGTGCTTTGAAATTAGTGTTTCTTTTAGGATAAGACGCCGCTATAAACTGTTCACGCACGATCCTTGAAGCTTCTAGAAAAAAAATTAAATAAAGAAGCAGGAGGAGGCATAATAATTATAAGAACCTGTAAGGAAACCGTGTGAGCCCTCAATCATGAGCACACAATTCGCAATGAATTTGAGGCCGGCGGCCGATCGATCCATGCATAGATGGACAGACTAAAAAACGGTTGGGCATGCAATAATCATCACCCTTCATCGGTCACCGTCAGCTAACCAACACAAGCTATCAAGGCGCCAGCCGCCAGGGGGCAGGGGCGAGCTCCCGGCCGCCAGACACGCGCGCGCCGCGCCGTTGACGGAGACGAACCACCGCGCCGCAGGCCTCGCCGCTGCGTTTCCACGGGAGAGACCACATCGTCGCAACGACCAAATAAACAGCTAGAGCCACCGCCACGTGAAGACGGAGAAGAGCGGGGGTACGGTAGTTGCCCGGCCGTGAAGGCTGCCGCCGATCGACATGGATGGGGATGGCGGCATTCGGGCGGTGTCGCCGCGCGCGTAGGGCCGGCCGACCGACCGAGCGCCGGAGCCGGGGCCGGGGCCGGGCGCCGCGGCGGGGCATGCAGGGCGGCATGGGGCCCATGCACGCCCACAGTGCAAGGAGTACTGGGTTGATTAGGGCCGGGGCCGGGGCGGGGCAAAGCGAGCCTTAACAACAGTGGGGTTTATTTTGCAGGCTCACCAACAAAGGGAGCAAATGGTGTCAGTGACCGCGTTGTTTAACGCTAGCTGTCTAATAATATAGTAGCTCTGATCCATCGGGTCAGCAATGCAAGGGGCCGGAGCTCCACCGTCATGTGGTGCTCACATGCGCGTATTATGTAACTGCTGGTGATCTTGCATGCAGCTAGCATGGCTCCATGCATGACTGAATGAATGGATGCTTGAGTTGATGGATATGGATTGATTGAGAGATAATACCGGCAGCGAGTTAGACTATGTGCAGTGGGATAGGTAAATGGATTGTCTATACACTGTAGCGACGCTGTTCACAGAGAGAGAGGCAGTTAGAATAATAGATACACAATGCATTTGCACATCCTACTGCACACAGTTTTATATAGCGTTATATATACATGCATGCATATGTTTATCTCACAACTGAAATTATATTGCTAGGGTAGTAACTAGATATATGGTGATGAAGCAGCTTGCTTGCATTGGACCCGGCCCTCTCCCTCATCATCAGTCCCTCAAATGATGAAATGAATGGGTTGTCTCATCTCGATCTGAATTCCTGTATGAAGACAGGAGCTGCCTGTAACTTCACTTTTCAACTAATCAATCTCAATCCTACATATATGCTACCTACCTGCAGTGCAGATTCAGATAGCTAGGAGGTCATGTCTGAATCCTGATACCTCATCTTTTCGCGTGTACAACACTACAACTATGGGTGTGTTTAGATCCCTGAAAACTGGCACTGTTCTGAACTGAAAAGCACTGTAGCACTTTTCGTTTGTTTGTGGTAAATATTGTCTTACCATGGTCTAACTAGGCTCAAAAGATTCGTCTCGCAAAGTATATCTAAACTGTGCAATTATTTTTTTATTTCATCTACATTTAGTACTCCACGCATGTGCCGGCATTTTGATGTGATGGGAATTTTTTTTTTTGCATAGTAGAATTTGGGAGAAGTTTTTTGGATCTAAACACGCCCTATGCCAGAATTCGTCTTCCTGGCAGAGGCAAATACACAGCCTCCATCTCCATCAATCGTTCTCATGCACGCAAACGAGCTATAGCCCACAGGCCACAGCTCTTGCTTCCCTGCAGATGCTGATCAGATGAAGCCCCCATCCTGCACCGCGTTCCTCCCCAAGGTCACCAGCCAAAAAATCTACCACTCCGATGCTACAGTATATACTAGTATGCCAGTAGCACCTAGTATACAGTGGCTGAAGTGACAGTGTCAAGAAAGAACCCAAGGCTTGGTCTTGGCATTGCATGGCACGGCCTGCCTTTTCAGTTGCATGGCCTCTGGCCTGCCGAGGCACAGTAAACTGAATGGATCCAGCAGCATTTATGCAAAAGCTGTGAGGCACTCATGCCATCAGCAGGCCTCACCATCATCGATCTCACCTTGATCAGAGACAAGAGTCTACGGAGAGAGAGAGAGAGACAGGGCCACAGGGGGGTCGAGTCGTCAGATAGATGTGGTAAATTCAATGTGAGAAAACAGAGAGATGCTAGTCCTAGTCCATGCCCAGCCAGTAGCCAGCAGCAGTATCATCACACACTACCACTGCCGGCTAGATGCTACATGCCTATGCCTGCGTCTCTGCAGCTGATCGACGACGATGTTCTTTCCCAATTGACAAATCATCTGACGGCGACCAACTGATGTGACCATCTCCAAACAGCAGACAAAAGCATTGAAAACCCAAGGACCAAACCATATGGATCCTCATCTCATCGTGAAGCTAATAATCAGATGGGCTAATGATGCCATCAATATAGATAAAGCCAGGGCTCTTGATTGCTAATAATAATGCCATGCCGGCCGGTTTATATTAGGACCCACAACCTTTTCCTAATTCCTATCTGCAGGGCCAATTCAGACACTGGTATATGGGCGCAAGCAAGCCCAGCTGCAGTAGCCTGTAGGCTTTCAACTCAGAACAGCTCCATGGTTGCATTGCAAGAAAAGGTTAGTTTATAGGAAGAAAAGAAACGCATCCTGCCGTCCTCTCAGATCACGCACGCAGACGACATATCTGGGACATGTGTGGTGCCAAACACGTACAGTCTGCGCTGCTTTGTGGCTGTCGACGGATCTTTGCCCATGCAAGTGTGCACGTACACTGCATTTGGCACAAGAACAGGCCTCACACACAAGCTTAGCTGCCATGCGTGAAGCAAGGAGGAATGGGAGGCTGAGATCTCGCAGGGGGAGGGGTGTGTGATCCGGTGGGGCTTGGCCTGCCGGCGACTTGCCGGCCGGGCAGACCCCATCTGCAACTGCCATTGTGCATTTGTGTGCGGGGTTGATTTGAAGGCATGGTTTCTTTAGGCCCATGTTGGAACATGGCATCTTTTTTTTCTTTCTGTTTTTTTTTCAAAGGTAAGAGGGCCATAAATATAATATAATGCAGATCAAGATTGGGTGTAGGAGTAAAACAACGCGCAAAAGAATCGCTTGCTTTTAATATGTGTTTCTTAAAAGCTATTGTATTCCGAATAATTATCAAAGCCACATGCATTCCAAGATTATTCAAACTTTATGGTTATGACCTGAAACCAGTTTATCAATTTCTAGAATACGTGTTAATTTACGGAAATGGCAGGATCCTATTCTCTCTCTTCTAAGCATAATATTGTAAGTCAAATTTATCTAACTTTGACTAAATCTTCAAAAATATACATTAACTTTTACAATATGAATAATACATTGCCAACACATATATTTTATGGTGCAGTTAAAAGAAACTAATTTAATGATGTTGGTGTTTTTTTTTTCCTAAAAACTTCACTACCACAAAAAAAAAACCTGTTAAATTTTATAGGTGGTTAAGGTCCTATTTGGCACAGCTATAGATTCTAACTCCACGCAGACTAAATTAAAGAGTTTAAAAAAAGCATATTTAATCAAAAAATATGAATAATAAAATGATTCATTAATTAAAGCCGTCTATATATGTTCATGGCTCTTCATATATTCCTAGACCTAGTGATGACCAACTTTAGGTCTAGAACTAGAAGGAAATTCCCAAGCAGGATGCTGCTGCTGGGTATTCAGATTTTGGCCCAAGCGGTAAAATGCGCCCCTAAAATCTAGCCTGTTAAGTTCGGACGATGCTTTTGAAATTTTTTTTTTCTATTGGATTTTGATGAGAATCTCTTGCAAACCAAACAGGCCCACATGTAGTGCCCGCTGCTGCAGGCAGCCTACTATCTTCTTTACCGAGACTCCGAGAGCCGAGGCTGATGCATGCAGCACAAAGTGCACTACCGATGGAGCATATATATATACACTAGGTAAATGCATGGGCGTTGCTACGGCGGTTTAAATTTTGGTACAAACACTGATGCAAAATAATAAACAATGTTCTGATTGTTGCTTTTTTTACTGACAGGCAATTGTCACATTATCCAAAAGAATATGTTGATCCCATAATAAACATAACATTATTACGTGATTAAATAGGAACATATTAGAGGAACATCCACGAGCCATTATAGTTTAGTTTTACAAATATTCGAAGTATGACAAAATAACCTTAAAAAATGTAACTATCTATATTTATTCTTTGATGAGGGTAAGATGTGCTTGGATATTTTTAGGAATAATAAATCGGCATGAAATCAATCAAGAAATTACACACATGTAATATGAGAACTAATAGCCCATGTCTTTGTCAACCGATGACATGCCAGGTACAACTTTGACAACCCAATCATACCATGTCATTCTATTGTTACAAACGATTACTGTTGGCATTGACTAATATATGCAACTCTTAGATGAACTTATGCGGAGTGATACTAATTACATATACCCAAATGTCAATGCGAGCCAACACAAGAGGCAAAGAGATAGTCAATGGTGTGCACCTGTGCCTGATGAAAAAAACAGTGAAATGAATAAGAAGTGTCGTGAGGTGTCTACGGGTGCTAAAATATATCAATTTAAGTTGATTACACGTGCATGTTAAACTACCAATATATGAGAATTTAAGATGCTTCAATGTTAATCACCTCGGATGTTTGGTTGATATAAAGATTTTGAGTATCCGTATCCATGTCTTCTTCATAGTCATCAGTCAATACATATGCGCGTACTTTACACATCAAATAATATAGTAGGGTAACGTAAAGTCATTAGAAATTAAACTTGTCATCACCGGTCGAAGACTGAGTCATGATCGTCCGTCCCGTGTATTTTTTTCGCTGGCGTGTTTCACGACGCTTCTTATTTATTTCATTCCTTTTCTCAAATGACATTGCTGCGCAATGCTCTCTGTCTCTTGCGTTCCTTTGGCTCCTGCGTTCATCCCTTCATCGATGATTGGTGATACCAAGTTTGGTGCATCTTGATAACCTACGATCCCACTTTGTTTATTAGTATTCCCAAAACATATATTAAGATTATCCATCGAGAATTAAGTACCAACCTCTACCTCCGATGGTATTTGAGATGTTTGTGAATGGCGTGCGACCACCAATTTTTTTTTTCATCTGATCCATGAACAAAATAGACAACAAACAAAATAAGCGGTCACCTTCTTTAAACATGCATGCTTGTTACCGATACTTGGGGGGAGAAGAACTCAGAATAGTCATAAGATACTTTAGTTTGTCGAGAATAGTGACAGCATTAACTTTATCCACTAATCACGTGCAGATTTAACACCTATCAAAACATATGAACACTATTGGCTACTTTGATCCCCTGTATCGCCCATGCTCAGAGAATGATTGGAGAGTTTCATGAAAAAAACACAAGAATAGATGGTACTAAATTACAAAAGAGTGGTTAATTATCTAGATCACAACATGGTAATTTTTAAACTAACAACTATAAAATCTCTCGCGGGTCCAGACAGACGGGCGGCGGCGCGGGATAGTGGAGAGAGATAGGGCGTCTGACCTGAGAACGTCGGTGGTGTGGGCCGACCGCCGCGTCTGCGCACGAGGGCATCGGCGGCGCGTGGGTCGGGGGCGCGTCTGGTCGGCGTGCTCGCAGCGGCGGCGGCCCGTCGGCGTCGCGCGGCTCGGCGGGTGAGGTGGCGTCGTGGGACGGCAGCGGCGGCTAGGGCCGAGCGAGCGGCAGCGGCAGCTAGGGATGGCAGCGGCGGCTAGGGGTTAGGGACGAACGATCTAGGAAGTGGTGGTGAAACTGATTGGCAGAGGAAGTAGCGCCACGATTGGATCGCAGGGGCTCCTCGCATGGGTGGGCGAGGGGTCGAGGGTGCGTGGGACTGCGGAAGACCGTGGTCTGTCGTGTGCTTACGTTAGAGGCTTAATAAATAGTAGATATATATATATATATATATATATATATGCATGGTTCTTTCTCATTGTGAGATCGCCGTGTGCAGCTAGTATGTAGCACCAGTTCCCGGCCGACCTCTGTATATGTCGATCGAGTACCGCTGCACAAAAGAGACCGTGCAATCCGGCCATTGGACAGTTGGTTGGGCATGCATATTTATGCTGCCGACTGGCGAGTGTGCCGACAGATGGATGGACTCACAGATCGATCGACTACTTGCTGTCCACCACGTATACAACGGTTCGGGGATGCATTCGTCACGGAGAAACCGGCCGGCCAGCTATAGCCGCAGCAGCTGCAGCTCGATCTGTGTTCAGACTTGCTTGAACACGCGAGCGTGTGATCGA
Organism: Paspalum notatum; assembly: GCA_022530915.1. Taxonomy (NCBI): domain Eukaryota; kingdom Viridiplantae; phylum Streptophyta; class Magnoliopsida; order Poales; family Poaceae; genus Paspalum; species Paspalum notatum. The sequence goes on from CM039691.1 coordinate 2,456,655, forward strand.
AAATACACGGCGATCCATTCGGCCCGGGGGGCGCCGCGGCGTGCAGAGGGCCCGGCTGCCGGCGACCTGGTCTTGGTCGGGCCCCGCCGCCGGCGCCGGCCGTGAACCGGTCCGAGAAACTATCGACAAACGACCAGACAACCCACACCCGGCCTGCCGCCACTCCATCGGCATATCCTATATATCTGTACATACGGAGACCGTTAAAGTCATATCTTATCGTACAAACTATCCATATCATCATCCACCCAGACTCTATTAATGCTTTTCGCCGATCTTCTGTAACTAATAACATCCACACATGCAACAATGTGCTTTTGATCATTTCATCGTAAAATTCCCGCAACATAAATATACAAATGATCAATCATTTAAAAATCAATCTCTCTCAACTAATTAAGATGAATAAGTTATTAAGATAATGTGTTTAAAAAATAGTACGTTAAAAAATAATGTATCACAGATTATCAATTATTTAAAAGTCAATCTTTAATGAATAAGTTATCAAGTATAATATATTTAAAAAATAGTAGATTCAAAAATAATGTGTTTAAAAAATGTACCAGATGATCAGTCATTTAAAAGTCAATCTCTTTAAATTAAGATGAATAAGTTATCATGTGTGTTAAAAAATGATGTCATACAATATACATCAGTATATTTCTACTTTTAAAGTCCACATCATTTTTGAGTCCACTAATTTAGAAATCATATCACCATAAAAATTCCCGCAGCCCCTACAACGTGCCGATTAAGCTAGATCCTACTTTTCACATATTATTTATTTTTTTATTAGCCTAAGTTTTCTATTAATAAGGATTGTCTAATATCTGTTCAAGTCACTCTCCCCTTCGGTTTATTATACAACTATATATCTCTTTTTTCTCTCACACATATATACACATGTGAGCCCATCATGCTTTAGTCATTGCAATTCATTCAGTAGCAAGTTGAAGTTACTCCATACATCTCATATTCATTCGTGTATTAACGTCGCTACGCTTTCTAAATGTAAGACTTCGAATTATATGAAGCCACTTGTAATATCCTCTATGCAGGACAACATGAGATAAAATAACAGGTAAATGGAGTCATCTATGCAGCTCTTTGATTCACGTATTGTTAGAAAACGCACCTAAAGGTAATAAGTTGTCAACACTAAAGATGTGTTGGTCATGCTATAATGAAATATGCACTTCGAAAATCTTTTTAGTAGTTTTAATTGCATAGGTTTGTTAGAATTATTGTTAGAGACTGAGTACTAACAGACCCATGGCAGTTCCATTGTTCTATTTTCTATGGTAAATAAACATTTGAATTAATATTACTAACCTCCATTCGCAAATACTTAATAACTTTGACCAATGCATACTTACCAAGGTGTGCCACTTTTTAAAGGATAGTAGCGCTCCCAAAGGTAATAAGTTGCCATCACTGTAGATATGTTTTCTCATGCCATAATAAAATATCCATCTCACAAATCTTTTTAGTATTTTTAATTGTATAGATTTATTAGAATTATTGTTAAAGGCCGAGTATTAACAGACCCATGGCAATTAGATTGTTCTATTTTCTCTATCAAATAAACATTTGAATTAATTCATTTTTATAAAAAATTTTGAAATCATTACTTAAATCCCTCAGCAACGTGTGGGAAAATCATTAGGATACTTATTGATCCATCCATCCATCGACTTGAGAGGTAGGCGTTAGACCATTTTCAATGGGGATGTCTATACACATTGGCTATCTCTATTCATTCACTATTCCAACTAGCTCTCTCTCGTATACAGTAACGCTACAGTGTTAAAAAGTGTTAGTGTATAGGCATCCCCTTGGATAGCCTTAATAAGTTAGGTTGTCTCCAATGGAAATTCCTAAAGGGATTCGATAAAACACTGTTGACATAAATGTTACACTGTAGATAGAGAGGGAGATAGTTGGAATAGCTGACATAAATGTTACACTGTAGATAGAAAGGGAGATAGTTGGAATAGGTACAGGGAATAGGATAGAAACGTGGTCGGAGATAGCGTTAGCGATGACGACGACTCACTGGCCGGCGCCTCTGCCTCCTGATTATTGTCGTGTGCAATTTATGGGCCGTCGTCGGATCGGAATCGGATGCGGATGCGGACCCGTCACAGTGTCCTGTTCCTGCCTCTGCCTGCCACCTGAGACCTGACGCCAAAATCGTCGCCGCGCGGCAGCAACCCTGCAGGCTGTGGCTATTTGATCCCTGGACCCTGGCTCAACACGTTCATGCACTGCAGCCAGCAGGGCGTACGCCTCGATAACCGTGCCTTGTTGAGTAGCTGATCAGTCTAAAGTAGACAACGACCACCAAGGTAAAAAAAAGGGTGCACCTACCTAGCTGAAGACGAAAAAAAAACCGCTAGACAAAAAGATGTCTTCACCCGGACTCGAACCAGAGACCTTCAGTGTTAGACTGACGTGATAACCACCACAAAACCATCTATCTATTATATTAATAAAAGAATGTTAAAAGAAACCACCACATCTATTATATTAATAAAAGAGTGTTAAAAGAAACCACCACATTCGTCTAGAGAGTCAATAAATTTCCACATTAATCGAAAAAAAGAAAAACTCCCTACTGTTAGATTTTATAAATATCTAACGGTCTATATTCAACTAAGAGTCCATATATCTATATACATAATGAGAGTATTTTTCCTAGCAAGCAATGAGTTTTTTCCCTAGCAAACAATACGTCCAAGAAAAGAATATGCACCATAATTGATCTGGCTTTTCTAAACGGGGCAGATTCGGTTCCTATCTGTAGCAGTACGTGTACATCTCCTCGGATATTCCATAACAAAAGATAGTCTGTCAAAACTTCTACCACAACGGGCACCACGTATATCTGAGATCAACGGCTCCCATGCAGCTTACCAAATCTAACTCTCACATGATGTTGATTAGTGCTAGGAATAGGCCGGATTTCAACTCTAGACCCAGTATTGTTCAGAAAAAAATCTAGACCCAGTATGCTAATATGCTAACGTAAAAAAAGTATCCAGTGTAACACTTCAAATCTTTATTTTATACTTAATCATGGTCTCTAAATGAATTCTCACGTTAATTTTAAAGGGAAAAAGGAGATTTGGCCATCTAGCCATTCGGCGACTGCATTAGTAATCGAGATAAAAAAATAAAAATAATAGGAAAGAATTTCGGTAGCACCATAGCAGGAGGGCGGAGAAGGTTAATTCAATTAAATCAGGTTCAATGGCTTTAACCGGATTAATTTAACATAGATACATCATGCAAGTGCACAAATACATTGTCCGAATACTAAAAGGTATCATGACATTCAAAGTATGCTACGACACAAAAGAAAAATGATTACAATTATGCTTTTTTTTTTGCATGTATGGATTATGGTAGAACATGTGTATTTATTTAATATCTAAACTTAGCATATGCTCACATTTTTATAGATTTGTTTAAGAAAAAATAACATAGTTGTTCTTTTATTGGTAAGCTGTATGTCGATTGGCAGGAGAGACTGATGAGCCTTCAATACATAATGGTATAACCTCACTGATGTGCTGATAAATTTCAGACAGGGTTTGTTTGCGTGCACTCATCATAGAGTGGTGAGCATTGCACATGTACTTTGAAGCTTTGCATGAAAAAAGTATGCAGAAAGAAAATCAAAATATTTATGCATAAATATAGTGTGAATTGACCATAAACATGTAAAAATATGATATAAATGAAACAATAAAAATTTAAAAATACACAGGTATATAAATATTAAAGTAAAAGTAAGTAGGTCAATTAGTTTCTTTTTGTCGTTTTACACGTGGGGCCACCTGTAAGCGGGAGCGGGTGAATAACCTTCACTGCTCTCTTATGTCTCATTCTCTCAACAATATGCTGCCAGTGGCCACCATCCTCATCTCAGCCACGGCAATGCCATCCTATCCCTCTTCTTCGTTTCCTTCACTCTACCTCGCCTGCCTTGCCCTTGGCTAGCACTCCACACCACAGTCCGCATGTACAGTGGAGAGCCAGAGACCCTCTCCCTCTATCCTTTCTCTCTTCTCTCTTCCCTTGTGCAGCGATGCGTGGAGGCATGGTGTCGAGTGCTTGGCTCTGGCGGTGGCTGCAAACCGCGGGCGCGGTATCGAAAGGCCGCATGCGATTGTGGTAGGCCACGGGCGCCAGCAAGGGTAGGCCACGAGCACTGACGGCGGAGCACGGACGACGATGGCTAGCATCAGGCGGTGGTGGTAGATCGTGGCCGTCAGTAGCGGAAGGCCGCGTATGGCGGTGGCAAAGGGCCACAGGCTCTAGCGCGGTAAGCAACAGGCTGCGGGTGATGGCGAAGGCGATGGCGTTGCACACCAGGCTTTGGGGGCGTGTAGCTGGCGGGTGCATCTGCGGTCGAAAGGAGTTAACATGTGGGGTTGCTGCCATGTGTACACAGATATGGCATGTGCGCGTGCCACCTCAGCAAAACCGTCCACAAAAACGCACCGCGGGGTTATTTTTAAAATCAACAATACCTGGTTTTAAAGGTCAGGGCGGGATGTAGACTGCACTCATAAAGTTAGGGGCTATGTATATTTTTTCCAAAAGAAACATTGTTGAGCTTAAAGTTTGAATTGAAAGATGGATATTTAAAAAGGAAAAATGATTGACTCCATCGGTTGTTTGATAATCCAATGATTTATATAAAACTAAATATTTTGTATCAAATACAAATTAAAAATTGAATTTTACAACAAAACCAATGATCTCTCACAATATATATTATATTATAAACACTCTAAGTTGTTAAAATAACACAAATGTTTAGGTGAGCCTACCATAAGTCTTCCTAGATTGTTTGATAATACCATCTCTATTCCATATTTTAGTCAAAGTCAAAATATTAACATCTACTCTCTCCATACATAAATCTATAATTTGGTTTGACTTTTTATCATAACTTTGATAATTCATTTTATTCAAAAACTAATCTTGGCGATATTTTTAAAAATTTGTTCAATGTTATAGAAGTTTGACTTAGGAAAAATTGAAGCGAACTAGATTTTGAATGAATAAGCTATATTAAAATACTATTTCAAGTACCAAATCCGGCTACCTAAGTGGCTATCCAACTATAGAACACCGTAACCTAGGTGATGTTTAGATTGTCATACAAATTATGATAATCTATATAGTAGCTACAGTCTATAATCTAAGTAACAATAATAATGGTATTTATATCCTATACTTCAATATAAAGTACTCTATATAGTGTTTTAAAAATATGGATGTATAACTCAATATGTTAACTCATGGAAGTATGTTGTAAAACTAATAAAAGATTCAGAGAAAAATGATGCACTATTGTTCACAATCAATAAAAACTGTAAACATAAGGCTAAATAAAAATAGTTGTGAAAGATTATATTCCCACGAAGTGAAAATGCCAAAAAAAATCTAGCTCCCGCGCAATTTGCGCGGGCCAAGTTGCTAGTTGTTGTAGAAATTAATGGAACACCATAGATGACGACAGGAAATGATAATGCAAAACCACACACACTGCCGTCGCTAATTTAGTAATTTGTTGCATAATAGCACAGGAAAGGTCATCGGCAGTCCAGTCTTATCACAAGGCTGAGGTGTACTACCACGTCCGTTCAGGTGCTCCAGGGTGCTACTAGAGCGGATGCCAAATTGCCAACACGTTCACCAACACACCTCCAAACAAAGCCAGCCCACAGGGTACGGGGTACCATGCAACATGGCTTGCAATCCTCAATTGCTGCCCTGCATCTGCATGCGCACTGAGTGTCAACGCCTGCACTGCACTGCACTTGCATTGTGCCACCGGGAGCCCACCGGTACATTACATGACAACGGCGTCGCCTCTCGAGGCGACTCTCATCATCTCATGTGTGCACTGCATATAGTGGACGAGCTTCTTGCAGTTGCAGGCTCTTGCAGCTTGCGAGCTGACCGATGCATCGACCTATCTGCTGCACGAATGACCCAATGATCAAGCATGTCCACAAAACTGGCTGCATTTCCTTTCAAGAAAAAAACTGCCTGCATTCCCGGATCTGCATATATAAAGGCCAAGCACAAGCAGCAGGTAGAGCTAAAAAAAACACTTACTAAAAAGAAAATGGCTTCGCCCGGGTTCGAACCGGAGACCTTCAGTGTGTTGACGTGATAACCAACTACACCACGAAACCATCCTAATCCCCTGACTTTCTTATCATTTTGTTCTATCCTATTAAACAGAACGCAAACCTGCAACTGCAAGTGAGCAAGTCTCTACCCGGGCGCTTTCTGGCCAGGTGCCATCCATACAGACAGGAAACCTGCATTCTCTTCCGAATACCTTCCGTCCAGAGCATGAATAACATACACCATTTACTGATAAGCATAACACATGGTACTACACAATACGGCAGTTCGTAAATAGTACAAGTTCTGGGAGCTCGTGAGCGGTGCCCCAGATTATTGCATCGATTCACAGGCACAGTTACTACAAACATCTTATGCTCAGGTGCTCCAGAATCCAGATTGCTAGCAACAATATAGCTTGGACCCGGGTGCCACACATCTAGCGATCATCTCAGAAGCAGCAGCAGCAGCATTCCTCCAGCACGCAGCAGCAGCAGAGAGCAGCTAAACTGCAGACAGGACAGAACAAAATTCAGGCCAAGCAGTTTACATGAGACTCGGCAAACAGATAAAAGCAGCTGAACGACATGGTCGATTTGTCAGTCAATGTTCTTGGTACTTTCTTTGGTCGTGACTCAGAGTGCTCAAGTCAACCAGAATTGGTTATTATGGTGCTCTTGTGCTTGGTTATTACGGTGATACAACTGTAAATCATAATCCATTATCTAAAAAAAAAAACTGTAAATCATAACCAGCGTGATTGGTCAAACGTTTATACCAGAATTTACTCTCTATTGTGAAATTGTGATGTACGTTACCACACGCAGAAATACATTATAATAAAGGAATATACGATTAAAGAATATATGTTTTTTGATGAAACAGGAGGGGTTTCCCCCTACTGGATGGATTAGATAAAGTAAAAAAGGTTACAAGAGTTTACAAGCGTAGAGGCTACAAGAGTTTACAAGCATTTCACACGCGTTTCGGCAGATTAAAGAATATATGTTGACTGCTTATTTCTTACAATGCCTTTTTATTTTGAGAACATGCCAAGCACGTTTTTCATTAAGAAGCGAATATTACAACGACCAAGAAGCAAAACAGCCAAAGAAAAAAAAAAAAACAGAAAACCAGACAACAACAGGACTAGAACAGCAGCCAAACCGACCACAACTAGAAAACTAAACCAAGCCTAACAACACACCACGCCCCGAAGAGCAGACAAAGCACATGCAAAGGGCCATGTACTTTTTAATCAATATGTCAGTAGTGCTGCTTATATTTAAAGGTCACCATATCTGAATCTTACTGCATCATGAAAAAGATCACATTCAGATATGCGGAGCATCTTTCAAACTTTCTCATCATATCCTGAGTTCTGTTAGATACTACTATAAGAAAAAAAACAAGAGCTTGATCTTGACAATTACAACGAAAGTAAACGTGCAACATGCCGTACAGCAATCTCTATATCAGCTCTTGACAGTCAGACAGGGCAGCAATGGTGCAGGGACCAAAAGATAAGTAATGTCACAAGGAGCTCACTCTCCTCTGCAAAATACTAAAGATAGCTACCTCAAACAACCCAGGCTAAGCAATAATCATAGCTGATGTGCTTTCTATTATTCCTAACCAAAGATCTCGCTCAGATGAGTTCAGAATTGGACGATAATAACACGTTCAAGGTTCAAAAATAGAATTTAGCCATAGAATTAACATGAAGTAGCTGTAGCATAGCCATAGCATGTATTACCATCCTTTGAGGAACCCAGATGATGAGCTATTATTCTCCTTTCCATGGTGGTGGTGGGGCGGTGGAGGCTGTGGCGGCGGCGGGTTGTGGGGGCGTCGGTCGTCGAAGTAGCCCTGGTACCCTGGTGGAGGGTGCTGCGGTGGATGGCCATGGCCGTGAGGGGGAGGAGGGTGCGGATGTCCTGAAATTGCAGAGAGAAACCATGAGTACGCATCAAACTAAAAGAATCCCCATGGCCTTGTGACTTCAAGAATCAATCCATTCTTCGCAGCTCGCAAGAACAGGAACTGCTGGAATCTGGAGAGACACTGATCATTCAGAAACTGAACAGAACATAGGATTGACTGGATGGTCCCAGCAGGCTTGGCCAGGATCTGGTTGTAGGTATGTTTCAGCAAGATTGCGAAAACCGTACGTAAAACGGTAAAAGAAACAAGAACGGTTGACTTGACTAACAATTTTTTTTCTGGACTTGCTTCTAGTTTCAGACTTGATTCAGATATTAAGTTACAGATAATGATGATAAGAGATGCAGAAGAAATTGCATGCCTGGTGGATGGTGTGGTTCCTCGTGATGGACTCTCTGGTAGCTCATCTTTGTCGTCTCGCTCTTCCTGTTTTGCGGCTACCTTCTGCCTGCGGATGTTAAACTGGAGACGGTCACACAAACAAGTGGACAGCAACGATTCAGCAGCATTTAAGCCTTTGCCAGAGGCCAGAGCCCAAGGCAATTGCCACCTACCTACCCCCAGTACATGTCAACATGATATAAGGTTGTGTACACACATTGCACGTGCATTTTAGATGATTAATTAAAATTGTATATGTGCATATTATAAGAGCGCACGAAAAATAAGAAATAGTCTGTAATAAAACAAAATAATGATGTGCAAAATAGACACTGAAATAAACAACCTGTTGCACCTCAGATTATAAATCGGTTTATAATTACAACAAAGTAGCTGCAGGAATAGCCTAGCTTTTTTTATAAAACAGGAATAGCCTAGTTGGTTAGAGATATTGCGTATGGGCCTTAACCATAAGGTCGGAGGTACGAGCCCTTTTCTATCGTGATTTTTTAATTCATACTTAATATAAAATATTTGAATTACTTGTAATACCTTAAATTTTGCTATATGAAAATTTTTTCCTAAACTAAGTTAACTTTTGCTTAGGGTTTGGTTTATTTATGCATGACACTATAACATTTTGTTTATTTTAAATATTAATCAACTAAAATGAATCATAGTAACCACATGTGTGAGCATTCATGCCTTTGTATATTTTATTGGATGATTTACGGTGTTTAAAGTTTGAATTCAAAACCATTTGCATCTCTCCAAAATTTTCCAAACTCCAAACCAATCCGGAAAAAGTTCCTTTTTCCTCCCTCCCTTTCTTTCCTCTCTTTCGGCCCACTCCCGCCATCGGCCCAGCTGCCCCCCCTTTCTTCTTTCCCTTGGCGCCGGCCCAGCCGCGAGCCCCGCGGCCCAACGGCCAGAAAGGCCCAGCCGGCTGCCGCCCCTCCCTCCTCCTCAGCCGCTGACGCGCTGGGCCCGCCCGTCAGCCACCTTCTCTTTCTTCCTCCCGCTACCGCGCCGTTCCGCCCGGGCAGCGAGCTCGCACCCGAGCTCCGCCTCGTTCCGGCCCTACGCCCCCGCGCCCGCGTTCTTCTTTCCATCTCCGAGAGTCCCGCTACCGCGCCTCCCTTTCCGTTCGCGCGCTCTCCCCTTTCCTTGCCCGCACCGCGCGGACAAGAGTCCGAGTCGGACTCAAGTCCGGCCGACCCCGAACTCCTTCCTGCCGCCTCGTCCTGGTCCCCTACCCTCGCGCTCCGCGTCCTTCGCCCAATCCCCAAGGATCATGCGCCCCGTTTTCCTTTCCCCGCTTCTCCCTTTCCTTCTGCGCGCGCATGGGCAGAGTCCGTAGCGGACACGCCGACCCGGCCAAGTCGGATTCCGCGGACGCGCCGTCTCTCCTTACCCCTCCCGCAAGCTTCGGCTTTCGGGCTATAAAAGCCGTCGAACCCCGTTGTCCCGAGCACCAAATCCCTAGCCCTAAACCGCCGCCTTGAGCTTGAGCTCATCGCGAGTTCTTCAAGTCACGCCGCGACGTTCATTGAGTTCACGCGTCGGATTCCGCCTCTACAAGCTTTCATCGACGACGAGATCAATCCCGCCAGTTTCGTCGCAAGGTAGAACACCTAAACGTCTAATTCCGACCCTTCTTGTGCTCTGTTTCCTCGGATTGACCTCAATCTCGCCGTCGCCCGTGCACGCAGGACCGCCCCGTCGCCGCCGCTCGTCGCCGCACGCCGTCGCTGCCTCTCCATCGACTACGTCTATACCCGGAGCTTCACACCGAGGTGAGGTTTCTTTCTAGCCTATCCTCGCTCCCGATTAGTCCCTACCCCGGCGGCAATTGCTCGCCGAAGTTGACCTTCCGTGCCATCACGTCGCAAGCCGTCGCTGGTGCATGCGCCGCCACCTAAGTTGCTCCGTTTGCTTCGCCGCACTCCGCCCTCGCTCGAACGCCTTTTTCCGCCCGCTCTAGCCCACCGGAACCACGGGTTCGTGGAGCTCCGGCGATCCTCCGCCGCATCCCGCGGGCAGCGCCGCCGAGCCCGCAGCCGGAGCCGACCCAATCGCCCTCCGATCTATTCCCTGCCGTCCGATCTCGATCCAACGGTCCCAGATGCACACAACCGGAGTCAATACCGGTCAGCGGCCGTAGTTTTGCTAAAGAGCCCCTACGCTTTTCGCAAATCAACCCGCAGTCCCGTTTTGTTACGGTTAGGTCCAAATCTTTGTAGTTTGGCCCCTGGAGTTTCAAATCTCTTTTATTTTAAACTCTTTTCATTATTTTATGCATAACTTTTGCGTTTTAACTCCGATTTGAACGATTCTTAAACCTACAGAATTGTCATAATGCGTAGATAGGATTTAAAACCTTTTTAATCCCTGTTTATGATGTTTGGTATACTGTTTTAGTCAACTTACACTTATTGATTGTATGTGTGCAACGTGTAGCCGACGTTCCGTCTGAGTTTGCTGAAAATCAATCTTTGAAAGTTACTGAGCAAGCTTTTGCTGGGAAAGGCAAGTATTCTTTGACCTATGTCCTATTTACATTAATTACACAATCTAAAGCCCAATTTGATTGCTCCTATTAAGAATGACTAGCCTCATATGTCTTTATATGCATATGAAACTTGGGATGGGCTGTGATGTGTAGATTAATGCTATCGCTCAACAATTTTATATTCATGTTGCTAATCTTGTTTAATTAATGATGAACTTGATGATAAAAGTTTGGTTTTAGCAACATGGAGATTTGGGCATGTTTTGTTGGTTTTGCTCAAGTACTTCACCCTAAGGATTGGTTCGCCGACCGACCACCCAGGAAAACAATACAACCACAAGACTCACATGGGCACTGGGCTTGACTGATTAATTAGATGAACTAGAGTTTTGGCTTACTTTCCTGAAACATGGCGTATGAGGGGTCTGGGGATATGGGACTTTGCCCTTTGCCAATGTGGTGCAATTTGATTTGTCACCCTTTGGAACGGAACTCTCATATCTTTAGTTAACTGGAGTAACCTGTAACGAGTGGGCCATAACTCTAGGAATTCTTCGTAAAGGTCTCGTAGTGAAACCCTGCCGACTCACCAAAGGTCAGTGTTTGAGGGCCCGTACAGCCCGAGGCAAATGGGAATCACGACTTGAGGGTAAAGTTGTACAACCTCTCGAGAGTGTTTAAAACTGATATATCAGCCGTGCTCACAGTTAAGAGCGGCCTGGACCCTCACAGATTAGCAAGGAAAACGGCTTCTGGTGATCATGGTAACGATGGTGGTGATAACAACGGTTATGATTATCGTTCATACTTATTTATTTAATATGTTTTATTGTCTTTATAATAACGGGATGGGTTATGCTAATTCATTGTTAATAAATAAAAGTTGACTAACTAAAAGCAACCGCTAATGCCTGTCCACTGTAAAGCCAGTCCACTTTTATCCTAAACAGAATACTTGCTGGGTACGGGATGTACGCATTCTTGCTTGTTTTATATCACGTTGCATCCATTGCAACCGCTGTTCAGATCCAGAAGGGAATGGTGATGAATTCTAATCAGAAGTTCCAAGACTACGACGAGTTCTAGACTGGTGTGCCATCCGTCAGTCGCCTGTGGAGCATTGGTCATCTTCCGCTGTCGCTTAGCTATTTCGTTCTCGTTAAGTTACTCGTTAAAGATATTTATGGTCTGTAATAATGGTTATTACTTCTTAAGTTAATGTACTGGTTGTGTTATTACTTTTGTTTATGCTGTGTATGTGGTTAAACTAATCCTGGCACATTTATGGTTAGCACTTGGTTTTGTTTCTAAAACCGGGTGTGACATTACTTATGGCTTATTTTACTACTCCCCTAGTAATAGAAATGGCGCGCCAATTGAGATAGATGGTAGAGGTCAGACGTTCGACCCCTTCTTCTACAGTGATTTTTTTAGGGGTGCAAATGGTGTGGATAATTATCCGATTCGATTTGAATCCTAATTATACGGATATGGAGGAGAAATTTTTATATCCATGCGGATATGGATAATCCGAATCCGATGTACATGCGGATGCGGAGTAGGATATGGTATCACCAAAATCCGACGGACATGGAATATCCGATGTTTGAACGCGGATTATCCGATGTTTATAATAGGATAATCCGATTAGTTTGGCAAGTACATGAGAGTCAACGATGATTGATTCATATCAAATATACCGTCACTATTATTTTTTTGTTACTGATACGTAAACTATGACGTGAACAATTATACTTAAGTTTATAAATTATTGATCATTGTAAATGTAAGCATGTATTATCCGATATTTTTAAATCCGCTTCCACTCCGACACCGATCCGACTCCGCATCGTTTCCGATATCTAAAAAATCCGTATCCATATCTGTAACCGAGTAATATCCGCTCTGAATCCGATAAAAAAATAGGATTAGGATATGGAAAAGATATTATCCACTCCGAGCCGATCCATTTGCATCCCTATTTTTTAATTTCGTACTTGATATAAAATATTTAGGTTACTTATGTCTTATTTTACTACTTTTTATTAAGATAATAGGTAGACAGTAGAGGCTTCATCTCTCTCTTCGAAGTTTGTCCTTTTTTATTTGTTGTATTGATATAAATTGTTTTAACTATTATTAGATATCACTGGTCGATCAACCCGTGCTTTCGCACGGGTTAGAGTCTTAAATGTGTTATGCGTAACCGTACAACATATATAGATCTATTTTTATACTTAGGTTTTTATAATAACATATTTTGCTATTTTATATGTATGTTTAATTGATTTAGATAATCTTTGATCGATTGCAAAAATAGGTGATTTTAATATAATTTTGAGAGGTTACTTTCATCATATTATCAGTTATAATAACTAAGGTGAATAATTCAAATATAAATTAAAGGGGATATTTGGTATTATCCTATCAAAATAGCAAATGTGAGTAATTAGATATAAATTTAGGGTGTTATTTCATATTTTCCTTTATATTGGCAGATTGGTTTTAGGGGTTATTTAATATTATTTTGATAATGGCAAAGGTGGGTGATTATTTAATTAGAAAACAGATCTAATGGCTATTAAGATTCCAACATGTTAATTGATGATAGGATATTTTTTTATTATTGTGAGGATTTCTATAATTTTATTTTTTTTCTAACGCATCTCGTGAGGATTGACATGGAAATTTTAAAAAGTCTACAAAATATCTGTTTCATGGAAAGATTTCTAGCATCTTTAATGGAAAAAAGACAAAAACTAAAAGTAAATTTAAAAATAGAAAAATTTAAAAAAAAGAAAAATATGTTTACTGTCATTGAGAATTGAACTAGATCTTTCGTAATGGCAGAGGTGGGTAATTACTTAGAAAATATATATAATGAAAAAAAAGAGGATATTTGCTTTCATCGAGAGTTGAACTCAAGACCTTTTATAATGGCAGAGGTGGGTAATTACTTAGAAAATAGATCTAATGGCTATTAATATTCCAATCTGCCAATTGATGGTCGGATGTTTCTGATTATTGTGGGAATTTTTTGGATTTAGCTTTTTTTTTCTAGCACGCTTTGAAATTGGTGCAACATTTAGAACCTCCAATTAGTAATAGTAAGATAAGATATCAAACAATAATGTAAAATTTCTCATATGTTTGAAATAAATGCTCTGTTAAGCAATGTATCACAGCTATATCGACTCATGTTTTGTTCTCCCTGCGCCGTGCATCCTCTCTAGCGCCCTATCGCATTCAATTAGCGTGGTAATTCTAGGTTTTCTAAACGAAGCTAATAGATTTGACACTTTCTCATTAATACAATAGATGGTATAAAGTTGATCTTTTGTTGTATTTGGTATAAAATATTTGGATTAACTGAAATAGTGGATGATCATAACAATCAATGTTGTAGATCTATCTTTTTTATTGATATATTTGATATAGACCGTTTGATATTCATAAAGTCCATTCTGACCGACACAACTTTGATAACGGCCGGTTTGGACATCATATCTACAAATCCCTTCTATCTAGGAAGGGTTGTGCCGGTTGATTGATAAGCATTTGGCATCTCTTACTATTTATGAAGATTAAAACCGAATATGTTTACAGATAGAATTCATATTCAAAAATCTATCAGAATATGAAACTTTTCCTCATGATAAGATGTACATAAAACATATAGCGTGAACATGTCTTAATTTATTCTATCTACACTATATGTTGTATACCTTTTTCTACCGTATTAGATTTGCAAATATAACCTTTTCTTTGATAACTTGACATGATAAATCTGCTATAGACCGTCTTAGACCGTGACCGTTAGATGTTTATTAATATAAATAAATATTAGATTACAAGTATTGGAAGCTCGTGAGCAGCACTCTAGATTATTGCGTCCATTTACAAGCACAGCTAATACTACTACATAGGAGTATAGCTTAATTGATGCTCAGATGCTTCAGAATCCAGATTGCTAGCATCAATATAGCTTGGATTCAGGCGCCAGATATCTAGTATCTCAGAAGATGCCGCAGCATTCCTCCAGCACGCAGCAGCAGCAGAGAGCAGCCAAACTGCAGACAGCACAGAGCAAAGTGAGTCCAAGTAATTTAAACGACACTAGGCGGACGGATAAAAACCAAAGAGCTAACTAACATGATCGATTTGCCAATCAATGTTCTTGGCACTTTCGTTCATCATAACTCAGAGCGCTCAAGTCAACCCAGCGTGTCCTAACTCTAGCTCCCATGCCTAGTTATTATGGTGGTACAAGTGTAAATCTTAACCAGGCCGATTGGTCGGATTTTTTTCATACTGAAATTTAATCTCTCAAGCAATGTACATTAACACACTCACAGAAGTTCCTTATGATAACTGAATGAACACCTACAATTACGGAATCTATGCGACGGCTTATTTCTTATGATATGTCAGTACTTCTGCTTTTATTTGAAGGTCTCTAAGTCTGAATCCTACTGTATCATGCAGAAGATCACATTCAGATATGTGCTGCATCTTTGGAACTTTCTCATCCTATCTTAGATACAGCAAGAGCTGCAGATATTACTATCTGAAAAAAATACTTTGGTCTTGACAACAAAAGTAAAGTTGCAACATGTCTGACAGCAATTTCTATTTAGCTCCTAAGTCCC
This sequence comes from Paspalum notatum, assembly GCA_022530915.1. Lineage (NCBI taxonomy): Eukaryota > Viridiplantae > Streptophyta > Magnoliopsida > Poales > Poaceae > Paspalum > Paspalum notatum. Next base: position 2,472,294 of record CM039691.1, read on the forward strand.
AACAGAAAGTAATGGAACAATCATACAGGGATTAAAAGATAAATAATGTCATATGGAACTCAATCTCCTCTGCAAAACACTAGAGATAGCTAACTCAATCCCAGGCTAAGCAATAAGCATCGCCTGTTGAGCTTTCTATTATTCCTAGCCAAAGATCTCACTCATCCAACTCGAGCAAATCGCAACATAAACAAGGATCGGAAGACAGCAGTAACCTCTAATCTCAAACAATCAGTAGAAGTATCTACTATTTCAAGTAAACATTGACTCCTCTTCGATTCAACATGCTATTAATATGTCTTCCAAGACTTTTTTTTGAACGTAAATGGCAGGACCTCTGCCTTTCAATTAAGAAGAAGAGTTGACCCAGTTTTTAAGGAAAACCGGACCGAAAACCTTTACACACGGGCGATTGGATTGGGTCATGAACACACGTTGCACAACACAAACATACCAAAACAAAAATTAGAAGAACAAAAATCTGCCTTAGTTCTAACTAGAAACGGGTATTATGCTTAGTATAGCATAGTGCACAGTGCACACTGACACACAAAAACGAGAGATTTGACAACAAAACTAGGGTAATTCCATTTTTTCCAACCTTCAACTTGTCGTGGCTTCTAATTTTGCAACTACAAAAGCGGACAAATTGAGTCAAGTAACCAAACCTAAAAGATGTGGTCCCCTTGCTCCAATTTTTGGAATATGAAATCAGTACCAAATGGTTTATAAAAAAAATGTAAACTATCTGTTGGAGCTCTATATGGAGTTATTTGAAGCTTATTTATCCTCCTATTTTTTATTGATTGCAATAAAACAATAGTAACATGAAAAACCTTGTATCTAACTAGCTCGGTAGCTCCAAATAGAGCAATAGCTAATAGTCTAGAACTTTAGACAAAATGGTAGTAGTTTTATAATTTTCTTATTCAAAATGAAGTAGTTATTGAATTTTTTGAGATTAAACCAAAATTTTAATATTCTAAAAAAACGGGAAATCACTTTTGAAAATGAGCGAAATGACCAAACCTGTTCGGTTTGGTTAGTTGAAGGTGTGCTATTTCTAGTCTTTTGTAGTTGATGCTTGAATCGGAGGATAATAATAAGTTGAAGGTTGAAAACTAGACTTTACCCATAGAATTAACATGAAGTAGTTGCAACATACTAGTATATATTACCATCCTTTGAGGAATCCAGATGAGCTATTCTGCTGTCCATGGTGGTGGTGGTGCGGCGGCGGAGGCGGCGGAGGTAGTGGTGGCGGTGGGTAGTGAGGGCGGTGGTCGAAGTAGCCCTGGTATCCATGTGGAGGGTGGTGCGGTGGCGGTGGATGGTGAGGCGGGTGAGGTGGAGGGTACACACCATGGGGTGGATGATGGGCATGGCCGTGAGGGGGAGGAGGAGGAGGGTACACATCTCGTGGTGGAGGGTGCGGATGCAGATGCCCTGAAATTGCAGATAGAGAAACCATGATTAGAATCCCCATGGCAAGAATCCATCCATTCTTCGCATCTCGCAAGAACACAAACTGCTGGAGTCTGGAGAGACAGTGGATCACGCAGGAAGTTAAGAGAACAGGATTGATTGGATGGTCTTAGCAGCCTTGTCCAGGATCTGGTTGTAGGTGTGATTCAGCAAGATTGCAAGAACCGTAGAAGAAACAAGAACGGTTGACTTGACTAACATTTTTTTTTTTGGACTTCTAACTTCAAACTTAATTCAAATGGCAGAGAGAGAGCAATCAGATACTAAGTTACAGATAATGATAAGAGATGCAGAAGAAATTGCATGCCTGGTGGATGGTGGTGGTGGTGCTCCTCGTTATGCACCCTATGGTAGCTCATCTCTGTCGTCTCGCTCTTCCTGCCTTCTGCGGTTCTGCCTGTGAAGGTAAACTGCAGATGAGTGGACAACAACGATGCACCATCATTTAATCCTTTGCCGGAGCCCAACTACCACCTACCCCCAGTACGTACTTCTAACTACAAAGATATAAAAATAAAATCAATTTAAAAAACAGTTGCTGGAATAGCTCAGTTGGTTAGAGCGTATGGCTGTTAACCATAAGGTCGGAGGTTCGAGCCCTCCTTCTAGCGATTTTTTATCATTTGTTTTTTTAGTTTTTTATTTTTCCAATTTGTGAAGCTGGTGAAAGACTCAGTTAAAGACTCATTTGTTTTTTTTATTTTTCCAATTTGTGAAGCTGGTGAAAGACACACCATCATGTTAGCCCTTTTGTTTTTCAATTATTGCATAGGGGAGAAATTATATTTGATGCTCTTTTTGTACATTGTGTCAGGGTGTTGGAGGTCGAGGACAGCATCATCTCTAAGGTGAATCCATACATGATGCAGATAATCCAAACCCAGCTACGATTTAGTGATCTCTGTTCTTGAAAAAAAATAATTACTGGCATTGGAACATTTTAGCACATCAATGGGATGAAAAATGAGAATGTGACTGGAATTAAGGTGCACGACCTATCTAATCTTTCCATTAAGATATCATGTCATGTCGGTAGAAAGGACATAGGCAAGTCATTATCAGAGGCAGGCCCTTATATTATCGCCATGCAAATGCAAAAGGCTTATCCTCTCCTTTTTGTAACCAAGCTTGATAGCTTCTGTATGTGATTGGCTTACGGTGTTTCTTCCATCCAACTTTGTATTCATAAATCATACATACATACCTGACAGTACTTGCAGAGAGAACCACATCATCTTTTTTTTTTTTTTTTTGCTATGGCATAATATATTTATCCTCTATATTGAAAGCAGAACATATTCTAACTTTACCAATGTATGGGAAAAATGTAATGGCCTTGCTGGAGACACGAGTAGATGCCAAAGATAATGAGAGCAATGAACACATTCCTGAACTGCTCGCCAATTCGTCTTTCTCCACGCACACAGCGTTAGAGTTAAATGCATAGAAAGTGAAGGTTTCTTTGGATCGTGTGAAACGAGGGCATTTTGACACTCCGATCGATCGAAAGGGATCTTACGATGCTCAAAGGTACGGCGCCTAAAGCTGATCGACATCTCTACAAGCTTTCTGATCGTTTTGGCTGCATGCATGCATAGTTGGCAAACTGAGGATGACTTGATATCTTGCTTGATGCTGACAGCTGATTGGCATGTTTGGTACTGATCTTCCACACTACTACCTCCATGCTCTATAGTGTAGTCGAGTGATTTTTCATAAAGAGGGAAAGAAAAATGAGATCAACTGATGGGTCTGATAGATTTAACGAAATGAAATCTGTCAGATTTTTTTGGGAGGAATTCCCCTCTAGGGTGCCTGGAGCTGCTTCCGTTCAGTTCTATCTCACTGGAATACTGGATGGCGAGTGGGCCACATGACCGGCTCAGGCAATAAAGATTAATTCGACATATTTTTCACCATAGAATTTGTCAACAGATAAATACTAGCAAACTCCATTTCTTAGTTACGTGTATATATAATATATCGTCAGATTATTTAGAAATCGCATCACAGCATGAGAAGATGCGGGAACAGCTTCTGGCTTCTGGCTTCCATCAGGTTAACATTGAGCTTCAGAAATCAAATACGGTGTGTGCATCATCAGTGCATGCAGAAACCTTTGCAGAACAGGGTAGGCTATTTTCTGAGGAGTATCTGATTCATGTACAGAGCCGGCACTGACGCAATTGCAAAGATGGTCCCTTTGGACAAGGGCCTCCTATACCTAATTACCTATTACTCACTCCGTATTTAAATATAAGTCGCGGTTGATTTTTTTTCCTAAAACTTCAATCGCTCGTCTTATTCAAAAAAATTACAATTTGTTAGAGTTTATTTGTATGTTTACACAATTTTTTTAAATAAGACAAGCAATCAAAGTTTAAAAAAAAAATCAACCGCGACTTATATTTAAATATGGAGGGAGTACATCTCAAGTGAAACCAGATTAGACATCTCAGACACACTTGGTCTGGTTTGCAAATTGCAAACCATCAAGAACAATGAAAGTAAGACGTTCAATCGCCGCACAAATTAAAGCTAACCAGTAACTGGAGGTGGTATTTATTAACGGAATATGATTATATGTTATATTCAACAATATCTCAAGCCTAATTCACTATCTTGGATAAATTAGTTCAATGTATTACACGCCACATCCAAAATTACAGATTTTTATGTTCAAAATATTTAAATAATGCAATTCAATGTACAAAATAGCGCGCTACAGAATTTAGTGTCAGACTTTCAAAAACGCTATTAGCGGGCAATAGCGCGTTATTTTGTACTGCGACAGTGTTAGTGTCAAGTCTGCAGAAACGCTATAGTAGCATTATAGCGCGCTATTTCGTACTGTGAATGCATTCCATAAGAAGTTTTTTTTAGAACAAAACAAACAAATCAATAATAAAAGTACTTATTTTGCTAAGTACATTTATTTGGGTATAAACGAGCCATCCCAGTCCCGGACAGAAAGGCCCAGTACTCGGCCCAATACATTCACTATCGGCAAGGTTTCGGCCCGGGCTGCGCCGCCGCCGCACGCCCGCACCGCCGCGCTCGAAGGCGGCCGCCGGCCGGACTGGAGGACGACCTGGCGCCCCCACATCTTTTCCTCTCAGAAGCTCCTTCGCCCATAGCCCCCACCCGGCCTCCCCCACTATCCGTGGGTGGTCGTTTTCGTCATTCCTTGGGTGCGCCGGTAGCAGGGCCACGTGTCGGCAGTCGGCGTCTCAGAGCCTTCGCGGAAGCCTGGGCAAGGCGGGGAACCATGGCAGAGCGCCTGCGGCCGCCTGGCTGCTGGGTGGTGGTGCAGAATGTGCCGCCTCGGGCAGGTGGCAATAGCAACGATACCGCTGTTTTTCTGTGAGACTGTGAGTTAACTTTAGTCTTCTTTTGTGTCAGTGTGTACGAACTCGACATGTCTTTACTCGAAGCGTCTGTGTTTTAGACTAGTTTCTTTTGCACATAGGAAAAATAATAATTTTGCCACTACTTTATCATCATTTCAGGGCTGCTCATTGAGCTAAGCGTCGTCGCTAAGGTGAAACCAGACACGAGTACACCAGATAGGTACTCTCACTACTGTGTTTGATGTTCGTTCTTTCAGCATTGCAAGAATTTATAGTGCTGGCACAGGCGCAGGCACATCCTAACTGCTCCACAGTCTGAAAGACTGAAGATTAGTAAATCCAAAAGGATAATGTAAGCTATTCGTATTCATTTCCTGCAGTCTACTAAATGAAAACTTATCAATCCTTACCACCCACATATGGGGAAGAATAAGGTCAGAGACTTTTATGTCCATTGTTCTAGGAGTGCCATGCCATGATATAAATGGAGCATTCACACTTTTTTAGGCAAAATGGTTGGTGCTATGCCTTCTAATTTCAGAAAAGAGTTCAGAAATAAATTACAAGTTGTTTAGCTAGAGTTGCAACATACACACTTAAAGACAATTAATATGAAAGACAACTAATAACGATGTGAAGATCAGAGATTCAGAGGTACCATTTGGAATGTCAGGACTAATTGCATGAATTACTTGTCAAAGAGTAATTAAGCCTGGCATGGGCAATATGGGGCACTCAGGCTAGCCAAGGAGACTGCCTATGAACCATATCAATGGCTCACATGTCTGAAGCTTTGTCACAAAGGACATAGGCAAGTCATCCTTGGCTATCAGAGGCAGGCCCTTATTGCCATGTAAGGCTTCTCCTCTGCTTATGACATAGCTTGCTTGCTTGCTTCTTGCTTCTCTTGCAGCACTTCTTCCATTCAATGCTATTTATAACGCCTCATGGAGACAACCAGATCCCATCTTGCTCAACCAAATTATCTTATTCTTCTATTTGGGTGCCAGAATATATTCTGACTTTGCCAATATATTCCCAAAACTTTTAAGGCTTCGCTGGAGACAGAAGTATATGTCAACGATAGTAAGCACATCCTGATCTGATCGCCATGCACACAACTTTGATTTCCATACACAGAAAATGGAAGTTTTCTTGGTCCCTGTGAATCGAGATCATTTTGATCACCCTAAAGAGATTTTCTGATGCTGAAATATTGCTAAAGCTTGCCTGATCGACGTCCTCTTTGTAAAAGAATGAAAGGTTCAATTGCCCTTTGAATTTTTATCATTGGCTATGCTAATAGATGCATAGTTGACAAATTAAGATGCCGATCATTCTGAGGATGAAGATGTCATGCTGGATGTTAATAATACGAAAAAGTTTGGTTCTGATCTTCCACTTGGTATTTCCTTTTCGTGATAAAGAATTAAGCATGTCGACCAAGCATAGCATGCATAGATTTTTTTTTCCATTTATTATCGCCTCCATACAAAATATATTAATGTGTATAGGTTGTAGTATTTTCATAATGCATGCATGAGAAACTAAGGGTGGGCCTGTCGCATCTCTCTCCACTTGTGTCACGGAGATCCTGAGTTCGAATCAGTCTCCTCGCAAAATTTGTAAGGGTAAGGATGCCTAGAAATTCCCTTCTGTAGACCCAGCTCGTGTGGGAGCTTTCGGCACTGAAGCAGGGTGTAGCCTATGGAGGTTCATTCACAGAAGACTTTGATCTGGTTCAGTTTCTTATGTACACGGCCCTAATCCCTACCTTTTTAATAGACCAGTAACGGAAGGGAAAAAATCCTTTCATATTTAGTCAAAATCAGCAAAATGCCACCTAAAACCATTTCACGGTGTAAACTGGTCTGCTTAGGTTCAAATTCTAAATTCCACTGGATTATTATCAGAGCTCCACTTCTAGTCTGCATTTTGACTGAGCTTGTGTAGCATATCTCCTCAAGTGAAATGCCATATTCCCATTGATCTGACTGCAAGCAAGGACTGCAAGGTGATCTTGAGCGCACATTGCAGTCAGTGTAACCAGCTGGTCTGGTTTTACTGGTGCGTGCCAGTAGGGACATGTTGTTTTGAGCTCTTTTTTTTTTCCTTCATATAGCTTCTGCACATTTTTATATGAGGAGAAATTAAGAAAACACTGGCAACCCTTCAATTACTGTCTTGAAACCAATCTATGAAATCCAGTATTATTTACCCAAGTCTGGTAATTCATAATCGCTAAGAAAGCATGTGACATCACATGACAACATGAGAGACTGCAGTTCAGGCCATTAATTTACCAATGGAGCTTCAGAACCAGTAAGGTTATTAAAAAGCCATCCAAAAAATTGCATAAAAAGTTCTATAGAAGTTGACCATAAAATGCATATAGAGCTAGGTTTTCTGATGCAATTGTACACCCCTCCATTCTTTTATGTATGATGCTAGTTTGCTTATAATTGAACTAGCTAACATCATACATACAAAACAGAGGGAGTACAAATTAAGTTGACATGGAGGTATAGTATAGTAGCACAAGCAAGTGAACAAACTAGTGAGCAGCAAGCTGGCTTAGAATACCATTATATGCTCTGCTAACTTGTAATACTGGTATACCAGCGTCAAACCGATCTGTCACACTGTTCAAAATGTACATCACCTTTGAATGGTTGGTCAGAATTAGCAGAGAAACTCATCAATAGCAAGATAATATGTTGATGTTTAATTTCTTGTGAAATGCCATAATTATTAGAAGGGGCGTTTTAATCGTTGCCTATATATATTACTTCTTTCTAGAATATCAATACTAATTACATTCATAAAGAGGCTAGATTAAGACTGGCATGAGCAACTGGGGTCACTCATGTTAGCCTTAGCCAAGGAGAATGCTTATGAACCAATCAAAGGCTCACATTGCTGCACCTTCAGTACACAAGACAGGCAAGTCATCCTTGGCTATCAGAGGCAGACTCTTATCGCTATGTAAGGCTTATCGACTTATTGTCTACTTGTCATCACCTAGCTTGATTGATTCCTTGCTTGGCTTGTGGTGTTTCTTCCATTCAATATCTATTTATGCATACCTTGTAGAGAGAATAGGGCCTGGTCTTTATATGGCGTTGCTGTAGAGAGAAGAATGCGTCGAAGATAGTGAGCACATCATGACCTGATTGCCGTGTATACAACTTTAATTTACAAATGTAGAAAATAAAGATTTCCTTGAATTTTGTGAAATGAGAACATCTTACCCTCTGAAAAGGACTTTTTTGATGGTGAAATATGCCTAAAGCTAAGCTGACCGACATCCCTTGCATAAATACTACTACCTCTTTTTTTTTTTTTTTTGTAGGACGCCCAACAAGCAAAAAATGAGCTATCTAGCATCATATATAAAAAATCGGAGGGAGAACTAGATTTATTGCCTTTACATCATTAACTTCACTGGTAGTTATACGCATGGTTGGTAAATTATGATACCAATTAATCTGAGGATTAGGATAACTTGCTGGATGCTAATGGTGAAAAGGTAGGCCCTGATGCTCCATTTGATACTTTTATTTTTGGTGAAAACGAGTAGGCACATGCATAAAATTTTATTTCATTGTTATGTTCTCTACAGTAAGTCAGTAATCAGTAGTGTGTGCTGTGGTTATAAAATTTTCACAATGCATGCATGAGGAACCAAGGAATGTTATGTGGTGGGCTTTGGAGAAGCATAAAGTCCCAACAAAGTATGTGACCCTCATTAAAGACATGTACAATAAGGTTGTGACTAGTGTTCGAACAACTGACGGTGACACAAGTGACTTTCCAATTAACATAAGATTACATCAAGGATCAGCTTTGAGCCCTTATCTTTTCGCCTTGGTGATGGATGAGGTCACTAGAGATATACAAGGAGATATCCCGTGGTGTATGCTGTTTGCTGATGATGTAGTACTAGTGGATGAAAGTCAGGCGGGGGTAAATAGGAAACTAGAGTTGTGGCGGCAGACTCTAGAGTCGAAAGGCTTTAGAATTAGCAGGACTAAAACTGAATATATGAGATGTGACTTCGGTTTCACTAGACAGGAGGCAGGAGATGTGAGTTTGGAAGGCCAGATAGTGCCCAAGAAGGATACTTTTCGTTACTTGGGATCGATGCTACAAAGAGACGGGGATGTCGATGAAGATGTTAGCCATAGAATCAAAGCGGGATGTATGAAATGGCGTCAAGCATCCGGTGTTCTATGTGACAAAAGGGTACCACAAAAGTTAAAAGGCAAATTTTATAGGACGGCTATTAGACCTGCGATGTTGTATGGTGCAGAATGTTGGCCCACTAAAAGAAGACATATTCAACAATTAAGTGTTGCAAAGATGCGTATGTTGCGTTGGATGTGTGGGCATACAAGGATGGATCAAGTTCGAAACGACGAGATACGGGATCGTCTTGGGGTAGCTTCAATTGAAGAAAAGCTTGTGCAACACCGACTAAGATGGTTTGGGCACGTGCAACGAAGACCTCCAGAAGCACCAGTGCATAGCGGCATCATAAGGCGAAACAATGATGTGAAGAGAGGCAGGGGCAGGCCAAATTTGACATGGGAGGAGGCAGTTAAGAGAGACAAGAGAGATTGGAATACAGTGAGAGAGTTAGCCTTGGATAGAGCTGCTTGGAAAGCAGCTATCCACGTATCCGAGCCTTGACTAGGCTCTTCTATGTGCTTCTCAAAAAAAAAAAAAATCTTTTAAAACCCTTGTTTTCTTGTTGAAAGCGACCTTTCAAAAAAAAGGAACTTTTCTCGTTTCTAGCGGTTTGGTTTGGGTTTCAACTCTAGTCTACCCCAACTTGCTTGGAATTAAAAGGCTTGTTGTTGTTGTTGCTGCTGCATGCATGAGGAACCAACAGACAAGCAAAAGATGCAATACAGGAGGACCTTATAGTTGTTAATCCAGTGAATACATCTACTATTCTGATAATTTTTCAGGGGCCTTCATCATTAATTTCGGTGTGTCAGATACAATGGACAACAAAGAATGAAAGTTACCCAATTGGTTAAAAGTTGGTCATTTTTTCACAAATAAATTATCTGATGGGCTAGCTAGGCAACTTATTGCCTATTGGTAATGTTCTTCAATGAATATCTAAGCTCTCATGTACTCCCTCCTTCCCTCCTTCCCAAAATATAGGCCTTGGACTTTGTTTGGACAAATTAAGAGGGAAACTAAAGGTCTCATTTTCCCTTAATTAAACTTGGTACCATTCATGTGTGAGACAACTGCATGTTTGCCCGCGTGTCTGGTGGGTATATGTTTGCATACCACCAAGTTTTAAAAGGAAGCTTGCCATATTTGTTTGCAAATTTGCATGCTACCCACTTTAGAAAGAGATCCTGCTATTAGGAACGTAGGACGAGGGGTATTTGTGAGATCCCACCCCTTGGGACGCCACCAGAACTTAGAAGTAGTTGTATTCTGCACAGAATTTGAACGGTAGGACTAGCTGATACTGAATAAGCAAGAATTTTCGATTAAAGAATTATTTGTTGTAAATCCTCTCATAAATCTACAGAAGGAGACGCAGGAGATAGCTACTGCGATTTTAACGGAGAGCAATCATGTTCTGCTATTATATCAGCTGTACCATGCATGGTTGGTAAACTTGCTTGCAATTGCAGTATCAGTGCGTGAGTTATTACTGAATTCGAGTGTAGCACATGTGACACATGTAGAATGTAGATATTTCTGAAGTAAAGTTGAGCCGTAACACATTCATAATGGTCTGCAAGAAATATTTGAGTCTGATACTGGGTTAATCAGTAACCGGTCAATCAGTTACTGCTTCTCTAGTTTTATTTCCCCCTTTTCAGGCAAATATTACTCTTATTGTAGTTGGTGCAGGTAGCATTGTAGCTAACTGTTATGACATGTTAGTTTCAAGGCAATTGTATTGATTTATATGTCCGGTGAGAAAATCTTAGAGATTTTTTTTTTTTGAACGAAACGGCAGGAGCTCTGCCCATCAATTAAGGGAAAGAGTTTAAAGAGCACAAAATCTTAGAGATTTTGTATGGTAATAGAATAGTTTCAAAAAAAGATCGATAACTAATAATCAGTTGGTTATCAGTTGAAACCACTTTTCTCTTAATGTTTTGTGCTGATCTGCTGACTGAGATAAGTGTCTTCTTCTGGATCACAGTATCACACTACATTAACCTTGAGGGAGCATAAAGGAACATGAGTGCATGAGAAAATCCCGAAAGGAACTAACTTCTATTAAGTTATCAAACTTCAGAAATCACATTGTATATGCATGTAAGAGATTTCTTATAGCATAGCTACATATACATATACGTTACTGTAGTGTAGAAGTCAGCTAAGTACAGGACATAGACAATGCAAGTACTTCTGAAATACTGTAAAAATTATAACTAGGGTGGCCTCATGCGTGTAATCATTTCATTGGATGACGGACGGTTCTCCTTCAAGCAATGCAGCCTGGAGAAATATATAAGCAGTGAGCTAAAGTGTGCATCACCAAGAAATTTGAAAGCAATAGCAGTATTAACAGCACTAGTGTCGGTCAGTCAAATTAGCAAAAACAGAATAAAACACCCATAAACTCTCCTCTCGGTTTCACATTTTGCCTTGGACTGAAGCTAGATGTGATCCAATGTCTTCATGGATGTACTGAGCCCAAATATGGAGGCCAGGGGAGTTGAAATCAAAACCCTTTGTACATTGTCAGGTTTCCCTTTTGTAGAATAGAACTTTGATCCACATGTTAAAGCTGCGGATCTCCTGCGACCTGCGTATTAATTATCAAGAAAGAAAATGGACCAAGAGGTGGACACCTAACATGAAGGATAAGAGCCGTCCAGGCTAGCCAAGGAGACTGCCTATGAAATCAGCCGCCTGCCTGCCTGCCTGACAAAATGCAAGCGAGCGAGCCGAGGCCACAGGCAAGTCATCCTTGGCTACCAGGATGATCAGCTGTTATCACCATGCAAGGCCTCCCCGCTCATTCCTCTATATCTCATCAGCCTTAAACCCATAACATTTTCATCATCTAGCTTAACTGTAAGGCACTTGGCTTGGCTTGTGAACTGCCATGCATACATGGCGCTGTATGCCTATTTATAGTCTTATTCTTTCTGTAAAGGGTATGCCTTATCAGGAACATGCATGCATCTGCGTTCAAAGAGAATCTGTTCCTTGAAATGATTGGGGTTACCTTTTCGGCGCCGTTTGTGGTTGCAAAGTTACCTGGGAATATTTCCTGCTTATCATGTATAGCAATTGGCAGCAAAGACTACGACCTATGTAAAAGACAGGTATGTTGACCTTTGTGAGATGAAGACATACATATGTAGCTAGATATTGATTAATCGAGAATAAAGCATATCAAGAAAGTTGTTCTCTTCGTAATGTGTGAGTTGGCCAGATATTGACCAATTGTAGAGAATCTGATATTGACCCATTAATGATATCAGATGCATTTGGCTGCCGACCAAATATATACCATGTGATATATGCCTCTGACAGATTTGGCAATGGTCCATGCTTATCTTCACATAAAAAAAGGTGGCACGCTGACCTTCGACCGGAAGGGAAGATGGACCATGGATGTGTGTATGCGTGGTAAAGAATCTCTTCCTCGGATTTTCTTGGAAGTTTTCAAGTCCAGATTTTCTTGAAAATTAGAATGATATTATGTTGTCAGGATTGTTCAACCAGCTAAGTAATTATGTAGTATTAAATCTCTGGGTGCTATCATCCTTTGGATACAGGTAATACATTCTCAGGAGCTGAATGCTTGATGGTGATGCCACATTCTGTGGGGTTTAACTTCAAATCTGAACATTAGGTAAAAAGTGTTTTTCTGCGATATACGGATATTTTTCGCTTGTTAACATTCCACAGTTAATCTCAGAGAACTGATGCAAGTATGTAGAGAATCATTGTTTTGAATTTGCGGAGTGTCTCCCTGTTAGGTCATTAGGCGCGCGGAGGCTGAAGAATGCCTATTGCCCTTAGTTGGAAACCAGAATCTCTAAGCTCTAACAAGAGTGATCTCTCTCGTTCTTGATGCTCATGTGGTCAGCATTGCCTACCTTCCTATATGATCCTGCTGTCTGTTGATATATGGCTCTGGTGGCACCATTGCTGCCTCGGCTCCCACCACCGTCCGCCATGGTCCCTGACATCCTTCTAGATCCAGGACCTAGCTGGAAAATAGAGCTTCATGCACCATGTGGCAATTGGCCGACGAAAATTTCCATGTTTCTTGTAGTAGTTTACCTCCAAAGAGCACCCGTTTGTACTGAAGCCAATGAATCATTTTGCATGCATCTTCTGCCTTCCTTAGTTACTTTGCTAGTACTTCTTATGTTGTAAAATTTTGTAAGTACTACACCAATACTTTCACTGACAGTGATCTTAAGTTAATTTGCTTTTAACCATACATTTTCACTGCTTAGTGAGCTATATGATTCCCTCATCGTCCGTTACTAGTTTACCTAATGAAAGGACGCTAACTTTGGCCGCCATATAACATATATTTTCGTTGTATATATATACCAAACGCAACAGAGAACATTCTCTTTTGATAATCTTCTGCTTTCCTTCGTTTCTCAGTCTACACCACCCGGAAGACTCCCAAGAGAAGAGCGTGCAACAACCAACCGAAGGATCGTGATATGTACTACACCGATGTCAGCCATGCCCACAGCCTGGCCTGGGTTCCCCAGGCTAACCCAGGCTAGATCGGGTGCTGACCGCCGAGTATATACAATGCGATAAAGAACCAAAACAGTTTATACAGCAGGAAAATATTGCTAAGGAGAGAATATAGAAGCTGAAGCTGAGACGGGCAGTGGCTATCTACAATGGTTGCTGGTAGACTACAGGGGAAAATTGAGCATGGGTGCAGGGTGGGAGTATATGTTGGTAGTGATCCAAGCATGACAATAGTTTTTAAAAACTTTCGTGTGGATGGAAAAACAGCTATTAACATTTTTATACCATGTGTTAGGTTTAGTCTTACATTGGTAACTGGTGATGGGAGAGTACGGCATGTGAAGCAGGGCAGCCCTCAACTAGCGCAGTCTTTTATGTTGAGTTAGCCTACGTGTTGGGGAGATATACAGTATGTTGGGGACTGGACTATGGCTCTCAGCGTCAAGCGAGCCGTGTTGGATTTCACTGCGTCACTAACACCATGATATATGGACTTTTATTTACTTTTCTTTTTCTCTTCTTGGTGTCTCTTGTTAGATTTTAACTCTAGTCTACCTCAATTAATTAGTTTGGGACTAAAATGCTTTGTTGTCGTTGTTCACATACAAATGGATGTGTCTCCCTTAATACCTTAGTCAAATAATATTTTTTTAACAATAAACAGGAGCATTGCTATATCATTTAAAAAGGGGAAGCTAGCAAACAAAGTTACAAAAGGTTTACCAAGTCCAGCAGATGGGCTACCTCGTTGCCTATATTCAAACTCAATTCTATCTACAGTGTTATTTTCATACTATAGACAGCCACATAGACAATCCGTTGAACTGGGCTTTATATAGGAAACAAAAGAACACCACAAACTACGGAAACGCAAAGGCACAAACATCAGCACCGGCCACTCAACTCTATCTACAGTGTCATTTTCATACTATAGACAGCCATATAGACAATCCGCTGAACTAGACTTTACATAGAAAACAAAAGAACACCACAAACTACAGAAACGCAAAGGCACAAACATCAGCACCGGCCTCTCACTGTCTTCTAAGAGCTCTCTCCTTTTGTCCGAGCGAAAACCTACACCGGCGAGGAAGAACCATCAATTATTATGAATATGTTAGGACACCACACTTCGACCAATCACGTGGGTAGCCCAATGTGCACGTTTAACTATCCTAAAAAGTTTATATTTGTGAGCAGAGGGAGTACCCTGTGCTAGTAGTACTAGTTCCAATACATACCTTGTGCATCAGCATTCAACAACACATGAATCTCAATACAATCTACGAATGCACAATCTCAGAATGTACCTCCCTTCACATATACACCCAGTAAACCAGCTCATGTAGTGTTCTCCAGAATCAAGTCACAATACATGCATACAACATGATGCAAGTCTAGCATGAGCAATAAGAGCCACTCAGGCTAGCCAAGGAGACTGCCGATGAGACCACTCAAAGCCTCAATATTTGCTGATCCTTCAGAGAGGACACAGGCAAGTCATCCTTGGCTACCAGAGCCAAACTCTTATCGCCATGTAAGGCTTGCCATCTCTTCTTCCCCTTCTATTGTTGTCATGCTCATGCATGTGTGTTCCATGCCAGTGCCTCCTCCTGGCTCCTGTCACTCTTATTTATAGCAAGCGCAAAAGCGAGCAGCTAGCATGATGTTCTCTGTGGTTGGTCCATTGGTATGCCCATCAAGAATCTCTCATTATGATTTCTACCCATGAAAACCTATCCCCTTGCAAAAGCAATTTGATCAACAGCCATGCATGTGCAGCATACATATGTCGTTGTTGGCAGCCAGCTGCAGGCAAAAAATGTCCCTATACAGGATTGTAAAGCTATAAACAATATAGTAGGATATATATATCATGAGACCGTCCAAAATAATATATATATGAACATGCACCCATGCATTTGAGAGAAAGATGAACCTGGAAAGTTTTTGATAATAAAGCAGTGGTTGCGGATGGACGGCCACCTTGAAAAGGAAGATTTTGTGCCGAGTATCTTCCACCGAATATCTTCCATATGGATAGCTAATTGAGAATCTGAATGTTTATTTAATTTGTTGGCATGCATGCTAATATAATGGCTTTTGAACTAAAATGGCTCTCGGTCTCTCCACACACTCATTCTTTTTAATTTTTTCCTACTTCTCGTTTTGGACAACGACACATTCTCAAATCACATTTAAGAATTTATTCTTCAAGTATTACTAAAAAATAAGATTATTAAAAATATATTTTTATATATCATATCGTTATATGAAAATTTTCAATGATTTTTTAGAATAGTTAATATAGCTTTGCATGTCTTTAAGTTTTGACTGGGTGCATTCAGTTATTGAAGAAATGGAATTCCTTCGACAATAGAGTATTTATGCTCAAACAAAGTATGCACATGTGCATCATTGCAAATAATATTTTCCTCTTAGCAGAATAATGCACCCACGACTTAAAGAATCCCTATGCTTATTAAGATACGCCTACACAGATTCATTTTTTTCCTAATTTTTCACCCGCAGATATCTATCTGTCTAGCATCATGTAGAATTTTTTTTTTTGTACAAAATCGGTACCGTCGGATTTTTAGGAAAGCATACGTGCACAATGTACTCTATATATGATGAAGAGAAAGGTGTAACTTGTTTACACTTTAGTGTTCTTGCTTTGCATAAAATTAAGGAGTAACCCGGAGAAAATTCTTCCTAAAAGTGTCTATTTAACTTGATCTTACTCTTTGGGCAGTCGCATGGCTTTTGGCTCTTTTGGCCCTCATCCACACAATTTAGTACTAGTATCAAAATCTAGCTTTTGATTGACAGCGGGAGTTTTTGGCAATTATCGATCCATGATGCTTGATGCACGCACATAATTTGAGCGTTCGACTGAAAATGCAAGTGCAAAATTCCATTTTGCCAACATATATATATATAGCAGTGATGGAATTGAACGTTAACGAATGCTTGGTTGTACGTCGTGGTGCATGCATTGCAGATGCCCCCCTTTTCCTTGAAGAACTTTTAATTATTGGTTTCATCTTCCAGCCACTGGTTCATGCGTCCGATCCACGGCGAGCCAGCCGTTGGTTTCATTCAGGCTTTGAGCATGATCTGAATCAGTGTGCTAGTAAGAGCTAGCAGAGAAGTTGTGTGAACCTGCAAATTAATTAAAAAGATGCCAGCAGCAGCAAGCCTGATCTGTACTACGGTACGTACTACCTTTTCACACAATGTACTACACGCATCTGCTGAAACTGAAAGGCTGAAAGTTCTGGCCACCCACCCGGCATCCATGCATGAATATAATGCCGGCTAGCTGCCATTTTCATCATTTTGCCGCAATATATTGTTTGAGAAAAGTGAGATGGGAAAAGGAATGGAACCTGTATAACTAGGTAGTAGCTGGATAGTTTTTAGTCTATATATATCATCTCGGGAAGAAGAAGAAGAAATGCATATATTATCCTCATTTGCTGCTTTGCGGCTCCGTTGGAGACTTGGAGCTTGTCCACGCACACTGCATATCTTCATTCTCAAGCTTTGCACAATATTGTAATACTTATCTTATCTGCACATATATATTATCCGATCTACTCGAGCACTTTCCTTTTAATTTGTTTCTTCCTTTTTTTTCTTTTTGCAAATTCAAAGAAGATATAGATTTAATCCTTAATAATATCAAAGGCGATTGTTTTAATTCATCTTTCGTAATGGCATTATGGGTATTATATGCAAATTTAGAAATTATTTTAATTTATATTTTATGATGGCATATTCGGTAATTTATATGCAGATTTAGGTCTTGTTTTAATTCATCATTTATAATGGTATAGTGAGTAATTTATATGCACACGAATTTTAATTCATATTTTATAATGGCGTGGATGATAATTTTATGCAAATTTAGGGAGTTATTTTAATTCGCATTTCACAATGTCATGGTAGGTAATTTTTCTATAAATTTAGAGAGTTATTTTATCTCATCTTTTATAATGGCATGGTGTGCAATTTTTTTAAAAAAATATAATTGATGTAATAGCTACTATTATTAGAACTACATAATGGACGGCTGGATGTTTTTTATTTTTATGAGAACTTTTGAGATTTATATTTTTTTCTAGCGCATTTGGTGAGGATTAATGTGGAGGCTCCAAATAGAAGCCTTCAATTAGTAATCTAATTATTTGCCATCCTTATGGATATCGCCTCTTCGTTTGACATTCTTATATTGCGCTTAACAGATTTGCCACCGGAATGAGAAATGGTCAACATATTTGCCATTTTTTACGATGTGGCGAGACACGTAGACGTGTTAGCGTGGCTTAGGCCTACCAAATGACCACCGGTGCCCCTGCGTTTCTTTTCTCTCTATCCACTGGCAAGTGAAACCCACGTGACAGGTCTTTCTTCTACCTCTCACCGTCTCCTTGAGGAAGTAGGGGAAATAGAGGAAATCCATGGAGCAGTAGTGGGGTCACTACCAGTGAGCTCGCGCTGCTGCCACCTCAGGCTGCCTCTGTCCTCCTCCCGTCCATCTAGCGCAAGCATTGGTGAGCTCCTCGGAGCTACCTCCCCCACCCTACCCCCAAGGGCCACCCACCATGGCTGCCATGGTGAGCTCATCCTCACCATATGGAGCACCCCTACTGCTGCCTCCTCCCGCTGCTAGGACAGCACAGCTGGCACGGAGTCATCACGCGCACATCCCTAGCGCGTCAAGAGTCCGCTGCCTCTCCTCTCCGGCTGGATCGAGCCACACCGCCGGTCTCCCGCATCCGCTCTAGTGTCGTTCAGGAAATCTGCGGAGCCCGGCGGTAGGGCAGGCCATCAGCGAGCCGGCGAGTGGCGGCGCCTCACGCTGCGAGCGGGCGCGCGGCGCGGGGCAGGCCAGCGGCAACCCGGCGAGCGGTGGGGAGCTGCTGCGCGTCGCGTGGCGTGTGGTTGAAGATGGACCTGACAATTGGATCCCACACATCGGTGGAAGAGAGGGCAGGAGAAGAGACAAGGCAGGGGCATGCTGGTCTTTTTCGGTGCCCTCACCACGCTGCCACGTCCGCGTGTCACGCCACGTCGTCAAAAGTGGCAAATATGTTGACCATTTCTCACTCCAGTGACAAATCTGTTAAGCGCAATATAAGGGCACGTTTGGAACGCAAGAATTTCATAGAAAAAACGCAACATATTGTCTTCCGTGGCAACGCACGGGCATAGACCTAGTTATATGTTGAAGTGTCATTCATGCATGGGCAAAGAGATACAAAATTGGGTGAAGTCCATTTTACAACATTGTACTTTTATTTTACAATTACAAAAACAGGCGACGAACACCTCGAACTCTCTAAAACCGGACAAAAAAAATCCCCTTGAGCAGTTTTGAGTGCTATTTTTTTCTGACATGATGCTGTGGGTAGTGTCAATGCTGACGTGGCACAAAATTTGGGGAATACTAGTACACAAGAAAACTTGCCTGCTATCTCGGATCACCAGGAAAAAAAAAGGCAAAATGTAGAAGCAGGAGGACGTACGCCGCCTAATAATGTGAGGTGCAGTGCGACCTCGACCTCGATCTCTTTTACATAACACGTATGAGCATATATGTAAGAGAGATTATTAATTTGCCGGAAGCTCATCCTTTCTTGAACAGTCCATGGATCAAAATCTCCTCACATAATAGCCTATCTCGGTCAACACTCATAGATTCAATTCATTCATCATATGTAGTGCATGGTACGCATGCATGCATTTCGTCGTCCTTGTTCTGCTAGGTATATCCTCAATGATCATGCATGGTGGTCCTACAAAAACAGTAAACAACAGCACTGCATATACAGCAACAATAATGTATTGAGGACGAACAAGTCGATGCACACATGCAGCTACAACACACCATGTACTGGGCTGCAGCATCGCGCAATATATAAATAATATATAGTACTATACAGATACAACAGCACTTAGACTATGTGCAGCAGAATGTGTAAATGCATTGTGTATCCACTATTCCAACTATCTCTCTGTGAACAGTGTCGCTACAGTGTATAGACAATCCATTTACCCAATCCACTGCACATAGTCTTACACAGAGGAGATGCATGCATGTATACCTAGAGGAGATGCATGCTTGTATACCTTAATTAATTAGCTTATTGCATGCGTAAACATACGTGATTAGGTAATAATTATGAGATGCAGAGGCTAGCATGGGCGATAGGAGTGAGCCAGGCTTGCCAAGGAGACTGCCTGTGTCAGGGCCGGGCCGGGAGTGGTCGATCGACACACACAGTGACACAGGCAAGTCATCCTTGGCTACCAGAGCTAAACCCTCATCGCCATGTAAGCCTCTCTGCTCTCTCTTCATTCTCTTCTTCCTCTCCATCTCGTCTAGTTTCTTCTTCCAGACCTATTTATAGGCCGGCATGCAGCGGGTGTCGATCGATGGATCGAGTGCGCATGATCAATGCATGCTATCTACATGTGTGAATGTACCGATCGACCACATACACATAGAGAATCTTTTCATCATTATCGCTTTTTTAATTGGCATAGATCGAGAATATATTCCAGATAATGTCAACCCTCAACATATGGTGCCCGCCGGCCCCACAGATGGACAAGATTATTTGGAAGCGGCATTTTTTTTGTTTGTTTTTCTGTGAATTAAACTGTTTTTAATAAATTTCTATGAGACTTTTGTAAAAAATCCTGCGTCACGAGATACTATGAGTGAAGTCCATGTTGGGCCTCCGATCCATCGTGCGGTGATTAACTCTGCACACGGGCCGTTTTCTTCTCATCGGAACCGTAGCCTACGGCCCATGCCCTACCTAGCAGGCCGAAGCCCAATAAAGGCCCCTATTCATGTCCAATCCCACGCACATGCACGCTCCATGCTCCACTCTCGCTCTCACTCTCACTGTCACTCTCACTGCTCTCTCAGTAATCTTGTCATCGCAAAAGCTAAAAGCAAAGGTGGGCAGCCGACAAGGTGGCCAGGCTTTGATTTCTGGTAAGATTGCATGAGGCACTAATTAATCATATATCCTTCGGATCCGAAGACGCTTCTGGACTCCGCCGCAACTGTCACGGCATCTTTATTTGAACCCCATTAACTAATGCAACGGATCAACGCCCTGCTGCCAAAAGAGGCAGCTACGGGTTAATTATTAGTAAACACTAGCCCCCAGTATAGTAGCTAATCTAGTCAAGTAATGATGGTCCCCCACGCCCACGGCCTGACCAACCTTAATTTATTATTAGTAGGTTAATAATAACAACGCCGCCACTTGCTAATTCCAGCTAAAACCCGCGTACGTGTCAGCGCGAGCCGTGCGGATCGATGGCTATTAGTATTAGGGTTGTTTATTTATTCGCCCTCGATCAGGCACCTGTGATTTACGTCACGGGTGACCTCAATTCAGAGGAGAACCGTGCCCATACTTTATTTTCGCCGAAAATAATAATACAAGCATTTGTAGACGTACTACTGTAGCATGTTGCAGCGCGTGGGCCCGACATACGCATGCAACTCCCACATGAAGGCATATTCTGCATCTCCTGCTTTTCTTGCTAATTGCTACGTACTACTATAGTTGTTTAATTAATTTATATATGCCTCGAGTGCGGTGTTTGATTATGGGCTTAAGTACCCTGTGCATGTACTTAGTTGTACGTTAATCAGTTTAATTATTTGCAGGTGGAGAAAAATAG
Organism: Paspalum notatum; assembly: GCA_022530915.1. NCBI lineage: Eukaryota > Viridiplantae > Streptophyta > Magnoliopsida > Poales > Poaceae > Paspalum > Paspalum notatum. The sequence continues at coordinate 2,493,569 of CM039691.1, forward strand.
CCCTACCTAGCACAAATGGGACCGCATGCACTAGTCGTGAGACCACTTGCAACGTTGATGCACATATAAGTTGTATACGGAGTACTGCTTATACACATATATTATATACAGTGGTGGAATTAGAAATGGTGAAATTAATTAAATCAGTCGTGATTGTTTGAGCAGCTGGCTGTACACAACAGCACATGAGACGCTGCAACTACAGGAGCTGGTTGCTGGTACCTAATTTGGTGCAGTGTTTATATTCAGCTTTGCTAGCTGCAGATTGGTTTACATTAATAGTATGATTGTGTCAATCTTTAAGAGATCATGGGTGTACCTGTGCGTAATAAAATAATGGGCGAGAAAGCTGGTGTTACGTACGGACGCGAGTCCAGACGCTTCGAGAGGGCACGTGTAGTGCCAGGTCAGCACGGTCCACGTAGTGTGCATGCACCTACATGCTTTACATATTCAATGGCAATATTACTAGTCGTACATGCATCGATGGCAGAATTTGGTGGTGAAAAGCTGTAGCCCTACAGCAGAAATTGATCCGCATTATTTACAATTTAGGCCAAAAAAAACAAGCTATTAAAGTACGTATGGTTTTACGAATTAATAAGCCTAAAAAATCTAGTACGTAGCTAATGTTCAACGGTTAGGGCCATGCTAGTATGGTCCAATGCTCTTGGTTTGTGTCCTGGTGGAACGAACAATAAGTAGATCGATTTCTATTTAGTACCATATATGGACGGTGCAAATGTCATATCTGTGACAACGAAAGCATCCAATTGCACGTACCAACCTCCTGAATTTGACAAGCACGTATTGGCTTAAAGTAGAGTGAGATATCAAAAAGTACGCGATATATCGTACAAAGTTGTGCTATTCCAAATGAGCTTATTCGACATTCATGACATCAAATTGGTACCTGATGAAGATATATGTGACACTAAATCTAACAATATTCATTTGGTATTAAAAATATTTATACTTTTCATCGAAATTTGGTCAAATTTGAAATTTTTTAACTTAGGATAAAACTAGGATGATTTGTTTCGTAGAACGGAGGGGTACCTTGCTAGCATTGCCTGATCAGTATAAAAGCATCTATATATGTGCATGTGCCCATTATTGTCCTCCTGTCCCATGCACTCCCGCTTAACCAGAGTGTTTAAATAAAACCAATCAATATGTGTTAAGGGAGATTATTGACTAAATCCAAACAAACCCTGGTTTGGTTGCTGCAACAATTACATGCATGGCAATGCACATAAACAATATGTAGGACGATTTTGCCGTTGTACTACATGCCCCGGTAACCAACAATAACGGAACATCTTCAATATATAGGAATGACGATTGGAATGCGAACAAACACGGAAATTGAGGGATAAAAAGATAACTTACATACTAAAAATAGAATCAAAACATGCCCGTAAGCAACACATAACTCATAAGTATAGCAGAAACAAGTCTTAAACAATCAAACACATCGCATTGAAAAAAAAGCATGCATTCACATAAAAAATAGTATAGTTGTTGACAAACTCAAACCTACTCACATAATGTGGAGTAAAAAATACTAGCAAGATGGCAGAAATATATGGATATCCCCACAACAAGGCAATAAATATGAAAATGGTGGAAGGACACTAAATTTCATATTTTCCTAGACACACAGAAATGATGGGGCATGATTTATCCTTTCTCCACCGCAAGCAACTGCTACCGAAAGTGCGGATAATAGAGCCCCTCTAAGTCCCCTATAGTTTCTAAACAACGATAAAAAGAGAAAAAAACTAGAGTGGAAAAAAATTAAAGAAAGATGATGAAAAAGAAGAGAAAGTAAAGTAGCTGCCCCCACATGATAATTGGGCACCGGATCAACTTGCTTCTGATTTTGCACCGTACCGCAGCAAGTGAAACAAACAATTAATAAGCCAGCAAATTAAAAGTCCCTGGTCAGTGAAATTAATCAACTGGTGAAATGATTAAATAAAGCTGAGGCGCGTACGGACGGAGAATGATTAGATTAAAGTTGAGACGATGTCAATTGACAGTAATGCGTCAACGTCACAATTAGTCGCTCGGAAAAGGTAGCTCCCCCGTTCATCACTGACCAGTCACTGGCTTTATAGGCAAGAGCATGTGCAGCATGTCTCCTTTTTTTTTCCCCCCATGGATGATCACGCAATCTTTGGTTGTAGATCCATTCATTCATCTTTTGTGCTACTGCCCTTGTCTAATCACATATGTCCCTATGTCATGTGGACAGATCAATTTGCTTAGGCTTACTGCACCACTTATCTTACTGTCTGTATGTCAAAATCCACTTTATTAAGGTGTATTGTACCACGTTCTTGTGAGATGAGTCTTACAGGAGCTATCCATCCTGATGATGATGCCGTATGATGACCCATGACAAAGTGAGCAATATCTCGCGTCAGATCGCAACGCTCATGTCTGATTTCTAAATCTGCTGTCATCTCGCCCTTTCTGAGTGTTTCAGTTCGTTCAGAGGAGATTAGCCATGTCGCCCAAACACCGCTGCTAATTACATTATACTGCCTGGGTGGGTCACCGATTCACCGCTGGCGCTGGGCCCAATTGCCCATAACCAGGTGGGCCCGCACCACGAAGCCCCCTTGTAATTGTAGGGCCCACTAAACTTTTCAAAAAAAAAAAAGGATGTAGGGTCCCTCCCGCTCGCCGCGCCAGCTCAGCAAGATATTTTCCGACACCCCACCTCCCGCCACCGCTGCCATGCGGGCCCCGCTCGGCCACCTCACCACCCTCCCCGGGGCGCGGCACGTGGGGGGGGGGGGGGGGGGGGGGTGCAGCCGGAGGTGTCCGCTGTTCCATTCCGCGTGTCGGATCCGCCGCCTTCTCCGCCTCCCAGCTGCTGCTTATTGCGTTGCGCCCCGCCCGCCTCCCGCGTTGTTGCAAGCAAACCCTCTCCTCTCCCCTCCCCCCATTTTATTCGTCGTCGTCGGCTCTCAGCTGGTTGGTCCCAGGAGCGGGTTCGCGGCAGCCGAGCCGAGCGGGCCTCGTGGTTCACGTGCGCGACTGCGCGGGCGGGCGGCGTTGTTGAGGTTGGTGGAGAACTGGAGATGAAGAGCGGCGGCGGAGGGTGCGGGGGCCGGCAGCAGTGGCCGTGCGACTACTGCGGGGAGGCGGCGGCGGCGCTGCACTGCCGGGCGGACGCCGCGCGGCTCTGCGTGGCCTGCGACCGCCACGTGCACGCCGCCAACGCGTTGTCGCGGAAGCACGTGCGCGCGCCGCTCTGCGCGGCCTGCGCCGCGCGCCCCGCCGCCGCTCGCGCGGGCGCCGAGTTCCTCTGCGCCGACTGCTGCGATGCCGGCTGCGCTGACGGCGCCGGCGCCGCGCGCGCGCCCGTCGAGGGCTTCTCCGGCTGCCCCTCGGCGGCCGACCTCGCCGCGTCGTGGGGGCTCGACCTCCGCGGCGGCGCCGACGGCCACGCCGACGCCGACGCCGAGGCCGACGCCTTCTTCTCCGTGCTCAACTACTCCATGCTCGAGGCCGACCCGGACCTGCGCGACCTCTACGTGCCGTGCGACCCGCCGGAGGTGGCTGCCTCCAGCGCCGGCGCGCGCCGGCTCAAGGGGGAGGCGCTGTGCGACCAGCTCGCGGAGATGGCACGGCGCGAGGACGACGCGGCGCACCCGCACCCGCCGCACACGGATCTGAGCCCACGCACGCCGCGCCGCAACTCCGCCGCATCCAGCGGCCGCCTGCCGGGAAAGATGACGCCGCCTGCGCCGAACCCTCCGCCCGCCGCGCCGCCGCCGCAGCAGGTGCCGCCGCTGCCGTACACGTCCCTGCTCATGATGGCGTCGGCCAACTGCACCGACCTCATTGGCGCCAGCGACCGGATGGGCGACGACGACGAACAGTTGCTATGGGACTGCGCTGCGCCCTCAGTGCCGCCAACACAGGTAAATTATTACGAGAGAAATTTCCGTCAGGCGAAAAACAAAAAAAAAAAAAGGCAACGTTTTTATTACTTCCCTGAAATCTACCACGCCATTTCACCAAAATATAGTGCACGGTTGATTTGGTGCCACTGCCTGTCTTTAAATGTACATGTTAAGATCACATGTTTGTAGTAGAAGTTGAGCTTTAAATTCATTGGCCTCACACATGTTAAGATCACATGGTGGTTACGAAAATTATTAGGCATTAATGTTCAGAGCTAACGACAATACAAATCAAATTCACTACACTTCGTAGCCTTTCTGCATATCAACCAGACTGAGAAATGCAGTCAAGATCTCTGGTTGGTGAGTGGATCGGTTCAATGCAAACCTTTTATATCAGTAGTCTCATCTGGATTCTGGATTTATATAGGTGTGGCTTCTGAGGCCATCAAAATTTTACAAGTCTGTGCCTTTAGCATGACAAGGTAGTTTATCTGTGGTTCTGAACTTATCATGCCTCTTTCTCTTAGTTTCCTAAGTTTTGTCAGCCAGGAGAACAGAACGATCACAGTTTCTTTCAGTAGAGAACCAGAGATAAATGTGATCTTTTGCTCTCCCCATTAGAAAAAACAGTTTTTTTTTTACATAGAGCTTGTAGTTGCGAATTGCGATAAAGCTTCATGGACCAGCTGTTTCAATGACATTGAATGCACAAATTGATCCAATGAAGAAAGATGTGTTTCCTTTAGCAAGGATGCAAACTAGACGTACCTTTCTGAAGAAGCGTTGTTATCATGATGTGGAAAAGTGCGCTCTATGTGATTTCACACGCTACTGACTATTATTCGGTATTCCAGACTATATTTTGATTTTGAGATGTGGAATGGATAATTTTTTTCACATAAATTTGATCAACAATCATGCACCGATTGAAGCGACAATTATTTGTTTTTCTGATTGCACATATATTATCAAAATCACATTCTTCAAACTATGGATGCTCCAGAATCCTCATCTTATATTCTAATTTCATCTTTTAAACCCGTTTATTGTAAAGGCATGCGAGCCAGTTCATTACTTGCTTATTATTTGCGTGACAGATATGGGACTTCAATTTAGGAAGGTCAAGGGATCACAACGAGAAGTCTGCTCTTGAAGTTGGATATGGTTCGAACCATGGAGGCTTTATGATTAAGAGTTATAGTGACATGCTTAAGGAAATTTCTTCGGGGACAACGAAAGATCTTGAAGATATTTATGACTCAAGATACTGCTCAACTGCCGAAGATATCATGTCCTCTAATATCTGTCAGTTGTCATCAAAAAATGTAAGTTGTCTCCTCTCCTTTTTCCGTACGTTAAGGATGCTTGATGTGCAACTGTGCATATCCAACACATGTTGCAAGTTCACAGTAGTAATATTGTCAACTATGTATTCTTCTCATGTAGGCCATATGATAGAAAATAAGTATTAATAGTCTTAGAGGTGAGTGCATAACTTATCTCATACGGAATGCAGTTCTTTATTTTCTGCATATCACTATAGCCCTAAATGAAGAGGATCAAAGTCAAAGGGAACCAACACTTTTCTGATAAAAAATGCCATTTGTATATATGAGCATCGCCTTCTAGTTTGTGCCACGACTCTGCCCCATCAAGAAACACCTAACTTGCTTCTATGATCTGGGTTGTAAGGAATCAGTATGTTGAGGATATTTTCTTTTGGGAAAGAACTTTTTGATCAAAGCTTCAAAAAATCAACAAAATACTGGAGATCAGCTGTCTGAAGAGTTCACCAAACTTCTAAAAACACATGTATGTTTACAGAACAGAAGATACTCCACATGTTTGATAGCTTGATGCGCCAGTTACTGCTCCAATTGACAGCATAATCGAAGTTTTGCTGATGTTGACTTAGTGTCAAATGCATTTAGGCAATCATGCTCATAATTAGATATAGATCTTATCTTCTAAAGGGCTGTTCATGTACAAGTGGGCTCAGTGGTCCCCTATGGTATGAACCCATCGAGCTGTTTTCGATCACTGGGATAGTTATGGGCCACCATACATATCGTCTGGTCCACCAAGTCATGGAGCCATCTTGTTTCTTTATAAAACATTAAAGTCCGATTTACTCACCTCCAAAAAATCACCATACAATGCCCCACCACGTGTTCTTGGTTTTGCATTATTTCAGAGAAGTACCAAGTCTCTGTCTGAACCTTTTTGCAAAGATAATTTCTGCATCTGCGACACTATCAAGTAAAATTTCCAGCATATGTAGCTGAATTTGCGTCTTCTCAGGTGAGCACTGGGAGCAACAAACGGAAGGTGAGCTCATGTGCATCGACGATCGATGGACCGACAACCTCTGGGAATCATGTGCCCACTTCAGGACCAGCGCTCACCAGAGAGATCTCCTTCGGGGATCAAACCGTGTCCCCCGCTGGAGTTGAGCGACCTGCCATGAGGATCGACAGCGAGACGCTTGCGCAGAACAGGGACAGCG